>JAYKKI010000017.1:6457500-11520000 GCA_039881145.1 Druceiella hillmani | reverse complement strand
TGTTGAGAAGGATTTTCTACTCTCGCAGAAGAAAAATATTTAACGGAAAATTCGACGATATTTATTTGGAAATCTTTTTCCTGTATTTACTAGTTATATAGGAATACGTGTAGTGTATAGAATTAAGCACCTTCTTTGTTTCATTTTGTCCTCAATGACAAGCCCGTGAAATCGACGCTTAAGCATCCTTTCAAGAAATTGCTCCCACTTACGTTTACGTCATCTGTTTGATAATCTTAATCAGCGGCCGGTCTGTCAGGCGTAGGCCGCTCCTGTTGCAGATTACATGGAGCGACCAGCACCGGTCTGTAGGTCAGGGCCGGATCACTCGGCCGCTAGCCGGCGATGTTCGGTCGCATTGTTACGTAAGGCCGTGTCTTATCGAGTTTATCGTAACCTTTGATGGCTGTTATTTATTTTTAGATTACTTCTTTCACTTGAGTGGTTTTTATGCCATTCTTCGCTTAATAGTGTCCACTCGCCGCTGTGTTCGCGGATTCTGTGATCAAGATGCCAGGTTTGCTCGATTAATATACAGGTCCTTACGCGTAAGTGGGGTATATTAATGTGGTTTAATTCCGTTAGTAATAATAGGATTACTTGTTTGGTTAGCTGTGTTTCATTACAATAATAATATATTGTAGAAATAATACATTTTAACTAAACACAGTCAACAGGCAACTGTGTTTTATGTAATGAATATGCCACACTGATGCCTTTTTCCATATCTGAAATAGAAAATTATGTTATTACTTTATTATATTTTCTAACTCTGTTTTCTTATTTATTTAGTTTACTACTGAAAATATTGTTTTCTTAAACGGAAAATGGACTGTGTCACGTTAGGATCACCTTGTGGGATGCGATGTAGTATTCGATAATACGATGGCTTCAGGACTTTTACGGGCAAAAATTTGTTTGGAACAATCTAACCTGTTCAAAAAAATTCTTGTTTTAACTACGCTATCACTTTTTTAAATACGCGAAGGATAAAAAGTCAGTGTTATTAATATTTGATATTTAATGTTCCTGTCCTTAATGTCATAATTACGAAAAACGGTACACAAGTAGAGTTTTCTTTAAATCGACATTTCCTCAATATCCACGCATTTTCCACTAGCGTAGTGCATGCCTCAATAAACAAATTATTTTTCTTTCTGTGCTCTGCCCGATTATCGTGCGTTGGCTATTATATCGGTTATAATAATTTTGTTGGTAGCAGAAAAATGGCGCTGAAGATCTGTTAGAGTATTGCCTGAGGTTTCGGGGCAATGACGTCCTTCTTGGACCTGGGATTCTTTTTTTGATTATTCTGCCTAGTGTTATTAGATGGAGTACACAGTGTTTGTCTGAGTTTTGCATTATAAAATCTATGCTGGATTTCCAATCTTTAGCGGCGAATTTGATAGTTGAAAGTCTATAAAATCGCAGCTATGTTGATCCACCTGGAAAGACACTGAAACACTTGTACCCTCTGACACCTTATTCGCTAGACGTGAGGTTCTTTTATCTAACGAAGACGATCGCCATTAATAAACTTACCATGTCATGTGTATGTACGTGTGGTGTCCTTGTCGTTCCTTTAGACTATGACAAGTCGTCATATTTTACGTGATCGAAGAGAATACCATAACTGCATATGCAGGACAAGCGCGACAAACGAGAATTTGCGGTGATCCCATCCGTAATATAAAAGATCTATTCTTATCATATAAATAAAATACAATAGGAAAAAAGTGAATATCAATATGAAGCAATTAGGGATTTCATTTACTTCAATTAAAATTGTTTTTCTAACATGATCCTTTGTAGCTTATATTCGCATATTTATGTCATATTTCTTACTTTAATCTTTCAAGATCTCTCCATTAATATTTAACAAATATATCATTATAATTTTGATTCCGCTTTCATTGTATTTTGTTACTGCCCATGATTCAAAAACGATACTACATTAGTCAGTAAGTGTAGATCATAATCAATCGAATCTCAATATAATTAACTAAAAGTAGTCGGGTGAGATTTTAACACAAACGTATTGTATAAATTTAATATTTTCTGCTGTTTAATAGGTATAGTTATTAAATATTTTCAGTTTTATATTGATTTCGAGTTACAGTGAAGTTTTAACAAGACGAGATTAAATTTTGATTTGAAGGTTACATTATAGTGGACACATAGTTTCAAAGTATTTATGGTTCTAATGTTTTCCACAAAAGCAGTTGATTATGGGATGGTTGTATTGATGCATTATGCCCATATGAAATGAACAAGAATGTGGCCCCAAGTAGTGCCACGCGCGAACTCTAATGAAAGAAATACTATCAAAGAAAGCTAACCGCTTTATATGCGTGATAAAGCGGTAGATATATCGTAAATGAGATAATTATCTCGTCTTTTAAGACATACTTTTAGAGTGTTAACGATATCTCTAGTTAATACTCGGATATCTTATGTAAAATATAGAGAAGGAACATTTTGCGCTGTAATATCAATGTAATTTTTAGACCATAAAAAATACCAGAAATTTGCCTTTCCGGTATTTACGAAAACTTGAAGAAATAGTTTTGACTATAATAGTGTATTTTCATGAATTATTTTTAAAGATCACAAATTAAAAAAAAAATCGTTCTCACGTAGCCTCATGTCATACCAAGCTTATTATATTTATAAACAAAATCACTGGAACAAATAAGAGTTTCGTATGTCAATAAACCTCATACCTACTTGACTTGGGATTGTTTAGAGATCAGTCGAGGAGGATAGTAACTTCAATCACTAAAAAAATTACCTAAATTCAAAATTTCCTAGTTCATTATAAGCTAACCTCAACGACACTGGGTTAAATTTATTATTGTCTCACGAAAAGCACATATCCACTACACGTATATTTAGGCATACATTTTGAATGAATGCACCAAATTTAAAGACATTGCCGGAATATGAGTAACGGAAATTAAATAAATTCCATTCGAGGATAATGCTGAAATAATACTATAATTTTAGCTCGCGCTCAGAAATCGATTAAATTGTTTTGTGTCTAATGATAATTTTATCCTCTAAACAATGACGTCATATTTATAGGCTGTGTTGTTCTGGAATCCTGCTTGAAATTATAATTTTGTCAATCTTTGCTTTAAACTATTTTAATGTTAAGAGCTAAGCCATGGTTACTAAAACAGTAAAATTTGAAAAAGTTTTTTATATAAATTATTCAATATATTTTAAATTTTTTCCGCGCGGCAATAAAGAGGACATAATTTTCATACACAAAAATGTAAATGATGGGAAACCATGACGGCACGTGAGTGCGACGTCATGGATCATCTCTGCCTGCTCCACCTGAAAAGGAGACACCTCACCGTGACGGAATAGATGGACCATTTTCACATTTCGTCAGTTTCTGCCAAAACCGATTAAATATGAGAGTTCTCAAAGTAAATAAGTTAAAACTTTTACTCATTAGTTATCTTGCTGACTCATCTAATTATTACAGATAAGAAGTCGTCCATAATAGTAAGATTTGTGGTAAGTTATGAAGATTGTACCTACTACTATACGTTAAAACATAAGAGCAAAATAAGTTAGATTTTGAAATTATTCACACATAAATGTTAAATACCACGTAATTTTTTTCTAAAAGCAGAATACTTTATTTTGAAGAATACTAAATATAATTGAGAGACATCGAATATATAGGGAGGGGTGTGTATGTTTAAAGAACGCATAATGTAAATTTCATATCGATAAAATTTGAAATGTAAACCAAATCGCAATTATGAGAGAAAAAGTGAAAACAAATTGAAAATAAAAATTTAATGTATTTTGGCAGATGATAAAAATATATATCACCATATAGCTTATTTATTTATTTAACATTTTCATAACAACCACTACGTCAGTTTTTTACAGTACCTTTTGATCTTTACGAATGCGTGTTTTGAAACTTTTTATCTTAAAATGTAGTTAATGTCATTTATCGTTAAGTAATTTTTATCTTACAAAAAAAACATCGGAGATCTAACCTTATTTTCTTTAAGTGTGTACATATTTTGCATTAATATTCGATATTACAGTAAACTTTTCAGATAATATGAATAAAAACTTCTTTAAATGCCAGTAATATTTGTATGACTACGTTACTTTTTCTTTAGGTTATAACATTTAGGGACTTATATAAAATGTCACTTATATTTTGATTGCAAATATATATACATTAGTAAGCTCACTTAAATACCTAAAAAAGTAAATTAAAATGTAACATACTCGACGCGATTAGGTCGGTTTAAATGGAATCGATAAACTAATTATCTCGCCTACATACTGGCTTTATCACACAACAGGCACACTTTATAACAACGTTATGTTTATGTCGATAACGAATATGAAATTGTCCGTGCAGCTGAATTTCGGCATGTTGCCGATAATGGCACGGACAGCTGACCTAATGCAATCAAAATCCCCTTATATGATAACGTTGTTTGAATCAGACACGATGTACGATGTACGAATAAAGCGCACCTCATTAAGACCAGTATAGACTACGACACTATTTTATTTTACAAATGTCTGACACTAATGTCTGGCTCTTCCAACATAAGGCGGCTTCGATGTCGCGACACTAAACCAAGTGTCGCAATAAATGTTGCGAGCGCAGACAGTGGTGTTAACACACAGACTTTCTATGTATACACTGAGTGTATACACTAAAGTGTCGTAGTCTAAACGTAGCTTTAGGGCGATGACAAATTGCAACTCCTGCGTGATTTTAACTAAATTAGACTCTACGATGCAGTGAATAGTTCAGTTTGCATTAACATATTGTTAAAAATATATTAAAGTAAGAAAATTATATATTTAATTACTAAAAACGATACATCTTCATTGAGCCGGGAATATGTTTAATGTATTAAAGTCCTTATACACAAGTAGACAAAATTGACTTTTTTTGTTTAGGTTTATTATATTGTTAGTGATTAATTAAATAAAGAAAATTAACAAAAAAAAGACGATCAGATGCGAACAGGATTCATGCTCTGATGTTTTGTACCGTTATATCACATTATTGTAAAGCTTAATAAGTACTTTGCAAATTAAAAAAAAAACAGAAAAATTGAGCTCGTTACGTAATAATTCCACAAAAAGTTAGAAATGAATGAAAATATCAAACTTTTTAAGTTATCTTTTTGGTTTGCGGAAAAAAATGCATTTAACATTAAGTTTTTTTATAGCAAAACTTATAATCATTCTGCCACTTTTAATAAAAAAAATATAATTAGTACATAATTCTCACTGCGACGTTTGCATGCAATTAACGCGAAGTTAAATTATTTCTAAATATTAAGCTACGTGTGAGCGGTCCAGAACTTAGGTGTCGTATTTAACTATAGCACTAATTATTCATTGTCATATTTTCCTTATATCTATGAAAATTCTTACATTTTTTAAACATTCTACAATTTATATAGAATTATATATTGTAGAATGTTTAAAACATGTAATATATAAATGTATTTTGGAAAATTGTAAATGCATATATAACATCTTAACTAATTATCATCCTTATCTCTGACGTCATAATATGAGACTAAACATGTAATTCATTAGCATGAATTTAATCGATGATAATTTAAAATTAATTGATTTAATCAAATCCGGCTTCAACAAAAAGAGCATTGAACTCGATATACTATCACGTCAGAAAGAAAAAAATGGTGTAATTAAATTGTTAAATGGCGAAATTCGTAAATTGTAAATATAAAAATAGCATAATAAGAATTATATAAAGCTGAAAACTATATTGAAAAGAATACGATAGCAATGGGCTTGCCATTAATTGTATGAGATTGTATGAGATGTTTATATAAAATTGACTCTGTATGTAAAATTGATTATGTAAAATTGATTCTGTGTGTTAAATGCTTTATCGAAATAATAGCAACATTGGTGCCGAAAATATTATTGACGTTGACAATAGATACTAGTTCGCAATTTTATAATCATGATCTAGATTTCATTTCTACAAGTTACGCCATTTTGTAATACTTTGTCAAGTCTTATATTGTTTAGTTGAAATGTCGATTGAAAAGTGTGGTCACGTGCTAAGTGTTGGCACCACTTTAGAGTCAGTCAACTGGGATGATTAATATTTTTTTGGTTTTATGGCAACAGCGAGCTTACTTTACTGGCGTTATTATTAAAACGTTATATTGTGCATGTAACCTTGAGAAAAGAAGTTCTTAATTTTTTGTGGTTGTATTTATGTATGTTCGAGAAATCCTCTAGAACTGCTAGATTGACAAGGATTTAAAAATTAGAAGATAAATAAAAAATGGCCATGTGTGAGTCGGACTTTCGCACGAAAAGTTCTGTGGCACCAGATAATATTAAACTTATAAATATGTATTTCTCAAAGACATTGTGGAAAAAAGTTATTTCTGTTTGTTTTTATTCAAACCAATTTTCATTGAAAGTTTTTTAAGTTCTGCTACCTTCAATTTTTTCACATTTTTAAAACTATCAGACCTATTTAACGATACCCCACACACCTATGTGTACTGATTTTTTTCAACCCTCAGTTACATCTATGGAGTGCCACCCCTAATATTATTTATCATAATTCCCCTATTTCGCTGTACAGCGGTTTACAAAAGATACCTGCCATCCAAATTTTGTCTATATAGTGCTAACAGACTGTACAGACTGTCAGTAAAATGATTGTGACATACGAGGAGGCAGACAGACAAACACAACGAATTTATAAGGGTTCCGTTTTTGCCCTTTGGCTATGGGACCCTAAAAAAGTAATAGAAAAATAAAACAATAATTAAGGTATATAAAGAGGGCGTCTCAGAGCTGGTTGGAAAAGACACGTCAAACCCTTATATTCATGTTAATATTGTTTATTGGAATTATTAAAGACGTAAACAAATTCAAAATAGAGAAACAAATATTAAAAAAAAAAATTTAAAAATGTAGTTGAATTTTTGTGAGCGGAAAAAACGTGAAATAAAAAATAGATACGACATTATGACACCTATTAGATGACGAAATTGTTATGAAGTTTTATACTATATGTGTTCGTTTATTATAAACAGAAGTTGAATTATATTATAAACAGAAGTTTAAGAATATTATAAATAGTGTAAGCTACGATCACACAATATTAAATATGTTTAGATAAACTATACCAACATTATATGTTATTAGACTATTACTGAAAATTGAGACAACATGTGAGTTATCTGACCTTGATCCAGATATTAAAGTAAATTTTTGTGGATAATTTCAACTAAAAAGTCATGATATTTTATATTCGCAAATACACTTTCAGTTATTGAGATATAACGTAAACTACTATTAAACATGACGGTTAGAGGAACCTTACTCTTCAATGTTAAAGTAAACACGAGGTTCTCTTTCGTAGTTTTGATTGTTTATCTATCTTTACTATCATCTTTGACGGTACATTTGAAGGTCTCAATCGACAGATAACGTAATCAAGCATTTATCGTCTCTCGGTCGGGACAAAACTTAGAAGGCGTGTTTGTTTTATGTTCGCCTCGTTAGCGGTAAAGGTTTACTCCATTTGCCGCAATATACGAGAATTGCGTCAAACATTTTACGTGAATATGTCAATCGGGGAATACTTTGTGGATTAAAGGCAAACTCTCGCCGTGTAAATTATCGTCTCTGCCCGTGTTCCCAATTCGTGAGCCCCAGGTGAAATTAGTCTGGTTACCAGCTTCGAAAGTAGACTTTTAGATTAAGTTGTAAGCCGATCCTGGCTTACTTTTAAATGTCATCAGAGGTTTACTTTAATTAATGGACCCTGTGGATTAATTTATAGCCTACGTAAGAACAGAAGGGTTTTCTCGATTTTCTTTTCTTAAAAAAATTTATATAATTTATCAGAAATTTGTATCTATCCGTCATTAACGACTGCTGCCTTTGACTAATGACGCGCGGGTATAAGTTCTTGGAAAACAGTAGAATACCATATATATGATTGCAAGTTTATTTTTTGTCTCATTCATTTATATAATTTTCCTTAATAAATTACAAGTTTTTTAAGTCTCAGGTGAAGTTCTGGCTTAGCTATAACCAGTAAGTTAGGCACAGTTTTCACTGCTAAATTTTTTTTAACAATTTTTATACCGATGTTTCAAATACAATTATTTGATTATTCTATCCCTCCATTCTGTTCCCTTGGTTATGCGATGTATTGATGTGAAACGAATTTGAAATTTAAATAATTACACCAAAGATATAAGCTATCAAAAGTGTGCTTACACATCTATGTGCTTCTCGATAGGCAGGATTTTAAAAGTGATAATCGCTAAGATTAATAGTTCAAATACTTTTATAGGTTTCAAAAATCTTCACCAAATAATCAAACTCTACATTTCACCGCTTCTAAATAAATAGTTAACGCTACATTTTTGTGAACGTTTTTCAAATGAAATGCTTCGCTTTCTTCTGCATTACATTTTCAACTAATGTATGACCATGCAATTCCCTGCAATACATATGCAATTCCCTTTACATTGAATGCAGACACTTTAAATTTAGTTTGGAATTACACAATATTTATAACGATTGGTTATAGAATTAAATATTATGGTTTTCTCCTTCTCAGAATCTTCTGGCTTCCATTCATATTCGTTTATTGTTTACTTCCGCTTTTCTATCGAAGTTGATTTCGTTTTTCTTTGAATTTATGAAGATAACGTCAATGATGACGTGGAAAATATGACGCATACTTTAACCCAGCCCATTTTGTACGTACAAAACAGGTCAAGAGCGGTGGGCTAATAAAATATCTACCTGTGGCTTATTCGAGATACGCTTAGTCAATTACATATTTAACGAGGTCGTCTGCGGAGGCAGAATAAATAAATATTGTGAACAGAATTACGTAAAGATCTTTACGACAATTTTATGATACCACAGTTTCAACGGCCGTCTCTGTGGGAAGTTGTCGTGTAACTTTTGATTTCATTGTTGGAACGAGGGAAAATTCGATTTGAAAGCGAACAATCGAAATTAAATTTTGCTGTTAATTAATTAACTAAAGAAATGACACATGTGATAATATCCTCAATGCCACCAGTCTGTTCTCTGTTTATATTTTTTTTTAATTTCTGAGAAACTATATGTAAACTACGAGATCATATAGTTCGTCAACGTCTTCTAACATTTTAAGCCAGATTCATGTAAAACGATAATATAAAAGTAAGCTTTTTCCACTTTCCGTAAGAAATAAATCTGCTCATGGTTGAGGAAATGCGCTGAATTGCGCTTGATTAGTAAGGAGTTGATCCTAGTATTTGGAGAGGGCAACGATAATCCTTTGTGTATTTTTGCGTGTTAATGTGAAACTTTTTTGAATAAATTTACCAATTTGGATACCTCTTTGAATATTTTAGAGGTTATTTTAGTGATAATTTAGTCATCATCAACATACGTATGGTGACAGTGTTATTAAGGTGAGACTTTTTTTTCGTAGTTTTTATTGTTTCAACATCAGATCGTTAATGTGTCTTTCTCAAATAGATAATATGTCTTCACTTTGTATTGACGTTTGTTTTCCTAGATTATAAAATTAAAAAAAAACGATGGACTCTATAACTGTTATAAGGTCAAAGATACACTGCTTAAATGCTTATTACTAGAAGAGCCCTAATGTACATTTTAACTAAACAGAAAATTTTATTAAACAGACAATAAACCCATATCATTGAAAAGCTAATCACAATAAACAAGATAGTTAACAGATGATAATTTATTTGGAAATTACTATTGCAAATCTTTTCTCTCAGCACTAACTATCTCGACAATGGCATAAAACAATTAAAACTCTCTCATTCAAGTATGTCAATGGCGTTTCCCTTGGTGTAATGTAAGGTTTTTTTAACTAATGTTACTCACAGCTCGTTTATTTATCTTTATCTGTGTGAGTACACAGAATAAGGCTAAATAAACGACCTGTGATGTGATTGACTGTGATTCCGCAATTGTACATGTAAAATAAATACGGTCTTCATATTTTGTTTTAAAACTCACAGCGACAAAGCGCAAACAAATCTACAACGAACTCGAAACGGCAAACGAATGTAATGAAATAAGTATAAAATCAAGGGTAACGTAATATCTTTAACGATTACAACCGATCTTTTTGTATCTGATGGAGTCAAAGTCGACGCCTTTTATAACCTTAAGAGACGACTTGTCATCCTTTTGGTGTCTGTGAAGGTTTTAAACTTCGATAGTGTCAAAAATATCAATATTAATTATCGATAAATTTTTTAACATATTTTTATGTAAATTTTTATTTAGAGTGAATCATAATTAACGAATTAATGAATATCCGACATTATCTTAATTGACATTGACTATGCAATATTTTTCAATGCGAAATTAAGTGTTTATGCTTATTTGTCTCGCTCTTACGTCTCAACTTGTCTACCGATTTCCGTGAAATAGTGCATATTTATAAATTGTATCATAGTATAAAATAAAAATATTAAAGTATAAAATGTAATACTTTTTACTGCAGGACACGGTCTTATATATTTTCGTCTGATCTATTTGACTATATGCATTTCAAATCACTCAGTCATTTCGAACGCTATTTTCCAATATTTTGACAAGAATCTTATTTTTAAATTATACTACCAATTGTTTCTTTTTCAAGATATTATTATTATTAATTAATTTATTTTCCTCAGCCGGAGTTTGGTCATTTTTTAATTAATATTCACGGACCAATCTAATTAATTTAATATGTCTATTAAAGTGTTGTTTTTTTTCTGTTAATTAAATTGTTTTTCAGGATTATTTCATTATCAGAGATTTCCATGAACTTTCTCACAATAGGGCAAGTATTCAGTATAGCAGCATTTTGCATGTTGATACGCGTTGTGGGTTTGAGCTCTAGCGTTTTAATAAGGTCGTCACTTTAGTGTGTTGGGTTGATCACAAGGCTTACGGCCTTTGACGGCGCGGCGTAATGCTGGGATCCGGGTTTGACTCCCGGTCTCTCGCCGAGCGGGTTAAAATTCCATAGGTCAATGACGGGTAGCAATGGCTTGGTTCGAGAAGCTACTCACTGCGATCGCCAGCCTACCTGTAAAGTGTTGCCGTTATGGGCATTACCTCCAATGGTACGCGCATTAGAAGAACCTATGCCCAACAGTTGATGAAGACAGTCTGTTGACTATGATGGTGTTTTAAATAAGTGAGGTGAATAAGCGGGGATTACAAAATTTATCTTAAATCTACGTATTTATGATTTTGATCGATTATTGGTTTTGTTAAATTATGTATGTGTTAGTACTGTGATATCGATTAGGTATATAGTTCGTTTATTTTGTCTAGTTCTCTCTGTTAGTATGCGCTGGTTATAGTAAAATATATGCGTATGATTTTCTAGAATAACATTAGGTTATTATTTATTATTACATTATAAATGAGAAAGAGAATTTCTGTGTTTAGTTGTTTGTACCACTTTCGCACCTCGATTAATAAATCTCGGAATCTTATCGATATGAACACTTTCTATCTCAGTAATTAAATAACCAGTAGTTTAGGTATAAGATTGTGAACATAAATATATATGTATATTTACTTAGAAAGCGGATAATATTGTCTTATTATTGCAAATAACCATCGTGTTTTTAAAAATATTTATAGAAATTACATCCATCACCTTTATTCCCTTTTTACATGTATGAGGTCATAGCCCCAAGTCAAAGATACTGATGTAATCAAATTTATAAATATAGTAAAATTAACACTATTCCAATGAAAAGTAATGAAGCTGATTTATCGTCTAACTTATACTTTAAACAAGCGGTAATTATAATTCACATAATTGTCTTATTAAATTTTAATTTAGTTATAAATAACGTGACTATCTCAATGATTGTTAAATAAAACCTAATTAATCTTCGACAGTGTCATAAAAGTTTAAGGAGGTACCCGAACAATATAACTGTATGTTATAAGTACTTTTATCACACCTCAAGTTTGGAAAAGACCTTAGGGACTACGTTAGCCTCCATAGCGACCCATTTCCTGGATTCTCCAATTAGCGATCTTCACCTAATTAAACAAGTAGTTGATGTTACCCGTGTTCTACAAGTCCGGAGTATATATGGAAATATATGCGTAGATTTATGTAGCCACAATTAACATTTGTTAACTTTAAGATACATGCTTTTAAGATATAGCCACTAATTTTAGAGTTACTGTCAACATATTAAATGCTTTTTAAGAGTAATTTGCTATGCCTTTGTTGACAGTCTTTATTACGATAGCTAGTATCAGACGAGGCTAATATCAAAGTAGTTTGCAAGAGTCTTAAAGAATCATGGTCAAATTGGCCTGCCAGAGTATACGAACAATATCTATTTTTTACTAGCTGTGCTGACGCGACTTCGTTCGCGTGGAATTCAGTATAAGAAGTTTTGGAAGTAATTTTGTGTTCTTTTTTAAATTTTTTTCTCTCCGAACTCTATGAGCGTAAAGTTTACTAAAAATGCTAATAGATGGCTTTGACAGCATTACTATCGTAATATTCACAGGTCATTTTGTTTTTTTTCTTATAATTGTAATATACAGTTAATAAATATCCTATATGTTGCTCGAAAATATAACTTATTACCGTACCAAATTTTATCAAAATTCTTATAGCTGATTTTGCTTGATTAAAGAACAAATAAACACACAAACAAACAGATAATAATTCTAAAAACCAGCTTCCTAGCATTTACTGTCATTCTGTATGCTAAATCAATCATTATTTTCAAAATATTTTCCAGTACAGAATTCACTCCGTTATAATTTAATTATATGTATTGATTGAGACAACATGATTCTTAAATCCGGGAGAAGTGAGATATTTTCATCCTAACAGTCTTTAAATGCATTTTTTATATCGTTTTCATATATTAAAAAAACGGTCAAGTACTTTGGCACTCGCACTACGAGAGATTTGTTCACGTCTAGGCACTTATACTATTTACTACCCTCGACCTACGTCCTCGTTAGCGTGAAATTTGGAATAAGAAGTTATTAGAATTGTTTTCTCCCATATGTTACTCTTAGGTGTATGAACTATTACCAAACCAAATTTCATCAAAATCTGTCCAGTAATCAACGTGTGACGAACAAATTAACAAACATGCAGACAAACAGACAAAAATTCTGAACACAGGTTTTTTTGGCTTCTATTATAATTATTTACGCTAAATCTATCTCTATTTTTAAAACATTTTTCAAGTACGGTATTTGCTCTGTTACAATTTTATTGCACGTATGGATAAATCTTTCGTGGGCATAAAAAGAGGTTTAAAAAATTATAAAATCTAGAATAATTAGTATTGTTTTCCTAAAACCTAAGTTTATGGTTCTAAAAACTCTGATTACTTCCGGTTCCTTTCAAAATTATTGGGTTTATTAGCTTTAGAAATAAGAGGTGAAACATATTTTTCTGCACATTTTTCAGTATATTTCTAAAAATATAGTACATAAAATTAAAAAAATAAATATTTTTGATACCCTTATAACCAGCTCTTTTAAACCACATCCTCACACCTTGATGATTTTAAAAAAGCTTTGTGTACTTAATTTCCTTCCATTAAAATATATATTTCTGAGTGTTAGCAGTGGGGTATGCGTTGGTCAATATATTTTATTACAATCGGCTCAAGCCTTTATATCTACCGGCAATATATTTAGAAAATATTTTTGTTCACAAGCACTTGTACCAGAATTAATTCAATTACTATAAAAAACCAATTAGTCAAAGTGAAAAAAAAAATATTTTGAAAAACAGATTCTTTAATTCGTAAATAATTACTTTACTCAGTCGAGTAGCAAATTAAAATGATACATTTTATTTGTTTAATAAACTAATTGTGGTATGAAGTATTAACGATTGTGCGTATGTCATCTATAAGTACTTACAAAATAACAAAAAATAAAGAAATAATAATCAAAAAATTTATAAACCCACAGGTACTTTTTGATAACTGTATGTAGATGCGCAAATATTTTCAGGACCATATACCCAGAACATTTTCGGATGGTCAGATGTATTTATTATTGAAGTAACTGGTATTTTAGTGTGCCTGCAGCTTCATTAATACTCACTTTTATCTGGTTACATCTATTTATAATATGACCAATTTCTACTCTTGTGACTATTCTCCCGTGTCTATAATTAGATAGACTATTGCATTATTTAAAAACTTCAATATACGTTTCATTTGTTTATAAACTATTGTTTAAATTAGCTGAAAAACTAAATGTCCATATTCATAAGTTATTTTAAATACTTAAATAATAAAAAATCATTCATAACAAACTTGGTTTTAAACAAATACAATAAATAAAAGTCTTTATTTCTTTGCTCTTAAATAAATTTATTGCTAATAAATTTATCTTTTTTACTCTTAAATACCAAACTAACACAAATAAATTCATTTTTAGGGTACTTAAGGATGCAAACACCTCTCTTCTCCAACATCTCAAGAACTAGGCCCCATAGTAAAAATAAAGGCCTTTTATATGGTGTATATTTGAATTGTACAAACAGATAGGCCAACGTCCATACAAATCTGGCCATGATCCTTTAGTTTCAGTGTTATTTCCTAATACTGGAGCCTACACGTTAGTTGGGTCTCCATTGAATATTAATTTGTTTTAGATCTGGCCAACTTATTCCTTAGGTCTTAAAATATTGATTTAGAGTAAAAAGTTAATGACTTAGTCAATATACAGAATGTTGTTAGATTGATAACGCAAGCTGACTTCTATGCGTTCCTGAGAAAATAATAAGAGGATAGAAGTTCCCGTTCTGGACATACATTATTTCAGCGTTAACACAATGATTAAATGTCGTGCAGTTTACCATACACGGAGAGCCGTGCGGCACCATCAAAGCGATACGCAACGTGGCGAACACCTTATTGAGATTTTAATGTTATATCACAGAAAGATGTACCTAAGTATTTCATTACTTTTTTCTTTAATGAAGGTTCTATTTATGATAAAAAAAACGTTTAAATATAATCGTGGTTATGAAAAAGTTGACAATAAAGAAATACTATTTATTTCTCCGTAATAAACGCTCAAAAATATGAATGATTTCATCTTATATTTTCGAGAAAAACCCGAAAAAGTTCTTGCTGTACTAATTAGGTTTATGAAGGATGTAAAATCAATTATTATCAATTAATATCCTAAGGCATATATATCATCAAACTACCCGACGACGAGCAGCCTAGCCTTAGCGATTCAATAATATGTCAAATTCATCTTCATCTCACAGCCTCATCTATCTGTATCACAATAATTGCTATTTAGATCCGGCTGAACCGTTTTCCCCGCAAATATTTACATTATATTCTGCGAGGAGCAATACGCTCGTATTTGTAGAGCCGCGCGCCGCCGCCGACGATGCGAAATATATGTTATACAACCCTAAAAGGTTCATAGATGATACGGGAAGTCATTGAAATGAGCACAAATTTGCCTCTCTGCATTGCCGTAATACGTATGTAACTCTTTAGTATTGTAAATTAAGTGGGATGGGTAATATAACTCGGGAGGTGTGAACTATGGGTCCTAGGTTTATTAGATTTTCAGTTTATTTGCCGCGAGGTGGGTCCGTCTGCGTTCGTTTATTCGAACGGCGCGTGGATATCCGTTGAATAGCTGGGAATATTAAATATCTAATAAATAAGTAACTGGGAGGTTCGGCGGAAGCGCTTTGGAAGTTGAAAAGTTTTGGATGTTATTACTTTATTGGTTTATCGGGGTTGTATTTTTTACGGTGGTAGGGCGGCGAGAATCGGTATGGGGTGTTATTTTGAGTTTCTTTCAGCTTTTTGTTTGTTAAATTGAAATGTTTGTTGGGCGATGTCGATTAAGATTAATATGTAAGTTTGACTGTTTTTTCATGTTATAATTCCTATTCGTGGGTGTGCGGCTGTAAAAAGTGAAAGATATGATTTGCTTTTGTTAGCGTAGATGCCTGAAAGTAGATTAAGTGTATTTTTTTATATATCTACTAATTTATAGACATAGTAAAAATAGACATGGCTCTCAAAAGCCAATATAAACACATTTTGCTAAACTAATCGAAAACAAACTATTTAGAAGTTTTCCTTAAAAAGAACAATGACGTTCACAACATATCTCCTATTTGACCATTTGTAATATAAAAAATATGGATATATAACGTACAAATTACTAAGCAGAAAACACTTTAAATATTGATTAATACATAAAGCATAAAGCCGTTCACGAGGCTTACATTGCATATTTGGAAAATTTTGTGTAATGTCCATGTTTGGAATCAAGTAGAAGCCGAAACAACTTTTTGGAGCCATTGTCTGTCTGTCTGTTTTTTATAGCAGCACGTAAAAACTACTTGACCAATTCGAACAAGAATTCCAATGGGATTATCCTTGGGGTTTCAGACTAAAATCTATGCTACCTTAAGTTCTTATCGAATATTCGTTAAAATATTTTTTTAAATTTTTCTCTTTATGTCTGTTTGATCATTACACAAAAACTACTAGACCGATTTAAATACCACTTTTACTGAAATAATGCTTGAATTTCAGCTGAATATCTGAGGTGTCTTCTGTTTCAATTAAATTATTCTTATTTACTTCGCTCCTCCATCAATGAATATAGTGACCCGCAACGATAGGTGCCATCTTGATGTTTATTGCTTGGCATCTGTTCTTGCGATCTTGCACTAATCTTACGACCTCACGAATGGTCATTTATAGGGTGCTTGTTATCTGGTAAATCCAACGAGCTGGCTATCGCCCACGAGATCTTGTCCCTAAGACCCTTCCTACTAGGCGTTTCATTCTAGATTGTCAGAGTTTTTTTAATAAGATATTCAAAGTATATGAAAACCCGACAGGTAACTGTAGAGCACAGTCTATCTCAGATACCCATTTCTTTGATGATGGTTTCGTTAGTCCGATAAGCAGTTCAAAAACCAACAGCATGCCTCGTTCACAAAGTGTCTTAAAATAAAATTCAATTATTTGCAATCACGCAGTTAGAAACGCGTGAAATCAATGCGACTACGTGAGACGTCGATAGGCGACGGTAAGCCAGCGACAGTGTTTGGTCACACGTTCGGACTTTGCTTAAATTAATAATTAGACAATTTTTATGTAAGTTAACTTAAACTAGTCCTCAAACCTTTGTCCCTAAATAAGCTAGGTTTTCTACCTGTCAAGTACGAGTCAAACTCGCCCTTCGAAGGGTTTCGCACACATTTAGGCTCTGGTAAACATTTCTATTAAACTATTTACAAATGTAAATTTTTCACAATCTAAATATATTGCCTACTATATATTTCAAAGGCGTAAAAGCATTTTTGAAAAATTATGTCATCGAGAATCATCGCTATATAGGCTTTTAAAAAAGCAATCATAATACGTTACGTTGAATTCTTTCGAAAATGAAAAAGTGAAAGAATACTTTTTTAAAATATATTTATGTTGTGAAAAATAAAATTATGAAAAAAACAATTTTTAACACCCTTACACTATTAATTTTAAACGATATACCACAATATATGTGAAATTAAAAAAAAATTCGAGTCACAAATGACCCCCCCCCCTTCCAATGTTTTAACCCCTATAACTTTGAGTGTTATAAAGATATGTGCTGATTTATATGATGACAAAACAGTTTGACAAAGAAACTCCAAATTTGGATTTCTATGCCAAATTTGAAGCTTCTATGTCAAACTGTTTTTTGATTAAAATAAATGTGACTGACCGACGAACAGACACATGAGTGATCTCATAGGGGTTTCATTCTTCCTTTTGGAGTACGAAACTCTTAAATTTTTTTTTAATTTCAGTATAAAATACTAAAACCTTAGCTCTCCGACACAAAATCTTCAAGCTATAATTAGGAGTTTGTAGAAATTGATTAAATTTTGCATAGTTTCAGAATATTCGAATAATTCAAAAAGCAGTAATTAATATTAGAACGCAATACAATTTCTCAACGACCATGTCAGAGGGAACCACCTTTTACATGGAAAGTCGCGTGCGAGCCTCATTCTTGCATGAAAATGATGACAAATTGATAAATAACCCATAAATTCGACGTCGAATATGGGCGGGGCGTATCCGCGTGAATATGGCCGCGCCGCGTGCAACATAAAATGTCATAATTGTCACGTCATAATAAATATGTCATGTAGGGCGACAGGCGCTCTTTTCATAACTCCGCTCTTTTTTCAATATCCCCTAAGTTCTAATACATGTTCGCGCTAAGGGGGAGTACGGGGAAAATTGACTCGCAAAAAGGTGAGTAGGGCGTAATCCGTCGCTGGCGTCGGTTTTATTTTCTTTATGAAATTGTGTAAATTTCGGGGGCTGCGCCGTGTGTGCGAGAGCGGGGTCCCCGAGACGAAGTGGGATGGGGTTTGTATTGTTTTGACGTTTAATTTTTGCTTTGCAGGACGAGCGCTCAAGGGAGAGAGAAGTCGCGGTATAATAATAATAATAATAATAAAACCAATAGTTAAGATAATTACTTAAGACGCATTAAGATAAGTTATGATGATGAAATAGCCAAGTACAGAATCATTTGATTTAAGTGTTATTCCTCTTTTAAAGTGAAAACTTCTTTAGGCGCACCTGAGCACTTTTTCTGAGCACTGAACGAAAGTAAGCCTTCACGTTCGGGTCGGTGACGCTGAATCGGATAAATTCGGCTCCCTTCGACATCGGCGAAATGAACTATTTTTTTAGACCCACCATGCGTATTTTTTGATTAATATTTTATTTTAAGCACATACCAGAATTGTTTTTTATTTTAGTTTTAGTTGACATTTTAGTATTTACAAAAGTTCCTTTTTAAAATAAAACTAAGCGCACGGTGATTCATTAACTAACAAAATTATCAAAACATTTTTTTGAAGTTCCACGAGCAAATTGCATAAAAGGAACCCTTATAATTTATTTATGTCCGTCTGTCCGTCTGTCCACCGTATGTCATAACATTATTGCTTTTTCAGTTTAATGTGATGCGTTTCATTAGTAAATATTTTCATATATAATTAGTTCAGTTAAGTAGAATTAATCAATTAAGAGCTATATTTATCTTGAACTTATTATATAAAGATATCACAGGCGACGTATATACATGTTGCAAAAAAATCATTATTTATATATAGATTAGTAGAAATAATAAATAGTTTTAAATATATAGATATATATATATATATATATATATATATATATATATATATAATGTACAATATGTACATAAGTTTGTATAATACATATAAAAGTTTAAATATTTAAGGATACATGCGCTCTCTAGAAGGCCTTAACTTTAAGGGCTGGAAAATAGCTCGACAAATAGTTAACAAATAATAAATTAATATATATTAACTTGAAACTGTTAAAGTTTTTACCGAGTTCGTAACGAAAACTTGAACGAGTTTATTCTCTTTAATTCAGTCGATATTTTCTCATAGTTACTATAAATATTTATCTGTTTATTGTTTTTTTTTTTAATTTGTGTGCTTTCTACCGTGAACTATACCAAAATAAGATAAATAGATAAGCATAGTCTGCTTTTATTATTGTCTCACACTCAGATATGTATAATTATTCAATTTAACTGTCGCTTTTGAATGAACTGCTTGAGAAAGGTGAATTTGAGTTATTACCATCATCACGATTCAATCATGAGATAGTCTCAGTGTGAAAGACGATTCAGCCACGTTTAGAGTCAAGATTTAATCAAATGGCCAACGACCTGTATTCAAACAATGAGTGTAAAATTTGAAACTTTGTTCCGAAGCATTAATAAATTATTTGTCAATTTAAAAATCGCTGGAAATTATAATACAAATTCACCCTATGAAAACATAAGTAAAGGAAACCGGCAAAAGTCCATACAGTGTTTGCCCAGGTGTTACAAGAATAAAAATGACACTGTTATATAGAGAAAATAAAAAAATAAACTCCTAAAAAGTTTTATCAAAATCGTCAATCAGACAAAAGAGAAATCTTGTATTTTTTATGAAAAGTTAGATTATTTTTCATAATAGATTGTAAATGTAATTTCAAAGAAATTCTTTAAACTAACGAGATAAAATAAAGTGCAGATTATGTCTTGTTGTATCCTCCATCCACATATCAATCCATGATGGCCACAGACTTGACAGGACCTTCGAAAAAAGTTACGTAAACCTCGATAAGAGGGAATAAGCCATTCATTTTGACCGGAATAGAACCATTGTCAAAGTTTGTTAACAATTTATTTTTAATTAATTTAGGCAATGGCTACACTTTAAAGAAAGCAAGAGGCATTGATTATATTTTGTAATTGTTTCTATAAAGTTATGTATTCCTACAATTGTTTTTGTTATTTTATTTCCAATTAACAATTCTTTATAATTTAAAAATATGAATATAATATTATGAAGATAGCTTTTTTGTTTCGTATTATAGTAATAAATTATAATTCTGTTTTTTGCTATTTCCTGATTGTCAATTACTGAATTGTTTGATTTTTTACGTTATAAAAAGTACCAGCTTTTTTAAAAATTATGTTTTATCTCTATAAAATCTGGACCTATTTTTGCCGGTTTCCTTTAATATGTTTACAAAATGTTATCAAGAAAACTTTATTGAAACGTCTCAGGTCAAGCGCACTATACGATGATAGAGTATACCTCGTTTAGGCTTGCAACAGTATTCCCAAATGCAGTATTTTAATTCATTACTTCTTCACTCGAAGAGCACAGTCTTTTTGCAAACTTTGTAATCCTATATTTCTATCATAACAATATCCACGTTTGTTTTGAACAAAGCGTCGCACGTTCTATCGCGCTTAGTTTTTTATTATATTTCCCGGTATATCTTCGTAAATTTGTCACCGCTATATGAATTATTGTAGCGTTAAACCGTTTCAAAGAAAATTTTCAATAACCTCAATGATATTAATGAGACGTATGCAATTATGTGAAACATTCACCGAAAAATAATTTCCTAAATTTTCTTCGTCCAATATACTCTTTTCACTGCCACCAAATGACCTCCAACGTCGCTATATCCTACGTTTAATAAAACTCGAACCATTTGTTCTATTCAAACACAAATCAGCTGGCGGCACGCGCCCTTCTGTCATTACGTCGCCATGGCGACCCGTTCGCTCCGCCGACTTGTTAATCATAAAGAAACATTCACTTTTCCGTAAGTGTGTGTCTCGGGAAACGATCCGTATTTTTCACGAGAAGCCCCGCCGACAAAACACGTACTAAAGTATTAACTCACTTCCATCCCTTTGATATGATAAAGAGGTTCATGGTAACGAGGAGTCCCGCCGATATTTCATCGAGTCTGTTTTCGTTTATTTTATACGAATAAAAGTTCGATACGTGTACGTAATTTCCCTGTTTACAGAATTTGATTTATTAAAAATAATTCGTGGTACGTACGTTCCAGCGTAGATAAATTTATTCATGATTCATTTGGGTCCCAGGCGAGGTGTCGGTTTACTGCTTGCGTAACGGTAGACGGAACCTCCTGACGAATTGGATTCGACGGGCCGTATTTTGCAATCAAGCGTTTTTCATAGAAACATAAAATTTCGCAAAATGATCTGTTATGTTGAAAATTACAAGTAACCTAACTCCAAAAATATTCAATTTTTTGGGTTTTAATATAAGTATTGAAAAAAAAAATTTTTTTATGTAAGGAAATGGAGATATTTCAAAAAAAGCTCGTAACATGTTGGGAAATAATAGCAAATAATAATAATAGAAGGAACAATTACTGAATAGCAAACTTTTTAATTCCATAAATTTTCTGAATTATGTAATACATTTGTTAAAAATGAAGTTTTACTGAAAAGTCACCTTACAAAAACTAGTACAAAGCCAAATAAAAATATAATCACTACTGACTTAGACGAAGTATTTCAGTGAAGAAAAATTAATCAAAAATTAAAAGAAATATATATAGTTTTGACTATAATACAACTTTATTCTTGAGTAAGCAACTTTATTCTTAATATATTATGATGATTTATACATTCTGCTTCGGGTTTATGGCAGAATTTTTTTCTTTAGCACCTATTTCAAGAGCATTGCTTGACGATTTTTCCCTTTTCCTTCTAAAATGAATTTATTTTGCTCACTGAAGAACAAAGATAAAAAATGAGTAACGAATTTCCTCAAAAAAAACTCCACAATTTTGTGCAAGTATCGCAATTAATATTTTAATTAATATCTTTACCATATGGCTTAGTAACAAATTGTAGAAATTCTCCCTGTACAATTGCAGCAGAAATCCATTTTCTTAAGAAATGTTTCATCAAAGATGGTCGTAAGATATACTGAATTCTTAAGAATACCTACTATTTTTGTTAATTTATACTTTGAAAACAAAAGGTCTTCGAGGATAATGTCGTATATATACCTAGTAGCTTAAAAATTCATCGATGGCATTGGAAAACATAAGATCTTCAAAGATAATGTCGTAGATGTATCTAGTAGTTTAAAAGTTCGTCGATAACATTGGAAAACAAAAGATTTTCAAGGATAATGTCGTAGATATACCTAGTAATTTAAAAGTTCGTCAATAACATTGGAAAACAAAAGATCTTGAAGGATAATGTCATAGATATACCTAGTAGTTTGAAAGTTCATCGATAACATTGGAAAACAAAAGATCTTCAAGGATAATGTCATAGATATACCTAGTATTTAAAAAGTTCGTCGATAACATTGAAAAACAAAGATCTTCAAGGATAATGTCGTAGACATACCTAGTAGTTTAAAAGTTCGTCGATAATATTGGAAAACAAAAGATCTTCAAGGATAATGTCGTAGACATATCTAGTAGTTTAAAAGTTGGTCGATAACATTGGAAAACAAAAGACCTTCAAGGATAATATAGTAGATTTACCTAGTAGTTTAAAAGTTCGTCGATAACAACAATGTAACCAATATCACATAAATAAATGACAACAGAGAATTAATTTCCTAATACTTGACAAACTGTCATGCAAATTACTTTTTAATTTACCCAAGTGACACACCTCATTTTGGGAAAAAGAAGTATCGACTAGCCTTGTTATCGTTGTTCTGAATAAAACGATAGTAAAAGATTTCTTCAGTTTAATATTCCAGATGTTGGAACTCATCTCATTCAATATGCAGAATTAAAGACAACTTGAGTTGTAGCTATGTTAAAAACATTACGAGCGCACGTCCAACGAAAGCTTCTAAAAAAACTTAGTGTATAATTGAATATAATTGGTTAGAGCTATTAGAGAAATTGCAAAAGTAGCAAGTCAGCTATATATTTTATGTAAATATCACAATTTGTATTTTAATTATTACACTAAATTGACCCACGAAACCTTCGAAATAGGGTGAAAATAATAGACTGGCATGTAAATATTCAGGGCCCTGTATTTTCCAGGTAGAATGGATCATATCTGACATGAAATCCGTTCGAGTGTAAATGACACATATTGGAGTTCGTTCAATGATTGAGCGTAACAAGTACGAGTGTGTTCAGTAGTCGAGTGTTTGCGGGGCGACGGTGTAGATGGCTGATTGGATCGATGCGAGGTTCGACTTCGAGATTGGATACTTTGAACAGTGTTGCCTTTATTTCGTGTTTCTTTGAAGTGTATTTTCATTTATTTCTATTTGTGTTTATTCAATTATGTCTTCAATATACTCGTATATTATTAAAATTACGGTAGTACGCAGTACATAAACGTAATCAACAATTAAGTACGAAAAACGTAATCCGTGTCGTATTTTTTTATCATCATATCATTGTGTCCCATAAAAATTAATAAAATTGACATTTCTTCGAACCCTTTGATAAAAATACTTAACATTATTTAACTGGCAATCAGACCGAAAACATTTTTTATGTTAAAGTAGTTTTTTTAAGATTTAAGTCTATCTTTTACTAATCTACTGTAACTGTTGTTTTGTGTCAAATATGCGTATTAATATTTAAAAAAATATACCCTCTCGCGTCATTCTATATTTAGTATATTGAAGGATCCAAATTTTCAACTGAGTCTAATGGGCTCAAAAAAACAACCTATTTAATAACTATAAAAGCCTCTCAGGATTCACCTAGGTTGACCCATTAAGAATATTGGTTTTAAAAATGCATTTACTACTTATGGATGACGGCTAAATGTAAAATTTCAAACTTCTTTTTACGCGTCTATTTTTTTCTTAGTATGATTTTCTATTGAATATCTTTGGCGTTAATTTTGTAGAAATGCATTATTCACAATTAAATGAAACTACATAATATAGTATTATTTCTACTTTCTTTAAGTTCTTTACCACGACCTAGTTTCGTTGTATTACAACATCTTCAGGTGGGCTATTAGCTTAATCTTTACTAATTCACCTGAAGATGTTGTAATACAACGAAACTTAGGTCGTGGTAAAGAACTTAAAGAAAGTAAAAATAATACTACATCACGTACTAATACTATAGTTTCATTTAATTGTGAATGATTTTCTATGTTTTCTTAGTTTTTTTTATGTTTAATGTTTGGTAATTTGGGCTCTTCTTCGTATATGAAATGTTTATCGACAAAAAATGAGAACGTTTAGCAACAACAAAAATAGCAACAAAGTTATTCGTAGCAAATATAAAACTTGAATGTTTTGACGATTTTTTACGTTAAGGTTTTTTTTAGTAAATAAATAAAGAGTGATTCTTTTAAATGAACAAGGATTCCTTTCAAGGAAAACGGCGAAAAATTAAATTGTCCTAAAGTGCATCTGCTCCATCGTAGTTTGGATTCTATAAGGGAATGTGTTGATCTTCGAATTAGAATCGATATTAATTTAACTTTCGTAGTCTACATGCAAAAATATAATATCAAATATATTTGAATCGTTAATGAAATAATTGTCTTTTTAGTAATATGTGAAATTAATTTTCGTTTTAAATGCTTATTTCGGAGAAATATGTAAGGCTACGCCACATAATCATTAGTTGTACAGTTTGTCAATTATATATTACGTCCAATTGTTGAAGTCTATCCACAGATGTTAGTTATACACTTCATGGCTCTTAGCAATAATCTAGAAAACTTAAACGTATCCTCGGTAAATTGCTTTTATAATGTATAATACATCAAATTCTATATCGGTCTAATAGACCATTTTCACAAACCATTTTTTCCAAAATCATAATCGCATCAACCGCAAACATAATGACGCGAGTTAATTTATCACGTCAGTAAACGTTCTTAATGTTTATTTTATAAAGGGCATAATAAACGATGCGAGCTTCGCTATATTAGAACTCTAACGCCTTTTGTAAGTACGCTTAAGTGAAAAAATAATACGTTTCATAAAAAAAATACTTAAGCGTTACATTTGTCCAATATTACGAGTGGCGCCCGGTCGTTCGTCGGCGTCGAGTGTCGACCGTCGTAAAAGTGCTATGAAATATAGCACTCGAAATGTGTATAGGAGGGACCGTATTGACTCTATATATTACTCGTATTTATGACATGATGGCGAACTTATCTCCAATTTTATATGTTGCGTTCGGAGGACGCAAGTTAAGAAGAGTGACATTACAGTCGCAATTTAGCGACGATGGTATCGATGTGTCGAGATTGAGAGACCAGGTGCTGTAATGATTCTGAATTAACTGTTTAATATTAAGAGGAAATAAAAGAAAGGTTAGTGTCGTCATAATGTTATTATTTTTCATTATTTACTTTTCTTGAGGTCTTTGTTAGTCTACCCCCAATATAGCTCTGTGTTGGACTAACGGCTACATTAGGTTTCTTTCAAAATTTGTTTATTGATTAGATTCAAAATTCTCGGGGTCTTTTTATACTTTAGCTCTAACTTCTGAACATGTTATTCTCTTTGGTGCCACAGATCCCCAGTATATCTACCGCGGTATTATTCTGAGGGATTTACGTTCTAAATAAAATATGAAATCTTCATAGTTTTCAATCTTACTACCTATCCCACTTTCTTGAAACTGAAGATTTTTTTATTATCACTCAATGTGACAGGTATTTCTCCGATAGTTTTCATGTGTATCTGATACGGTGTCACTGACATATGTCTGATAATTTTCAAGTGATAACGACTAAGTTCACTGTAGGATCAAAATGGTTTTATTTTCAGATTTAGTCAATTTAGAAAAGTGGACATTTTTTTAAAAGTTAATAAAAAACAAATTATAAATAATCTTTTTACTTAGCCTTTTCCGAAAATAACTTAAAATTGCAAATAATTAATTTGCTATAAAAATCTGGTTATATCACTGCTTGTTCATAATATTGTTTACTGTTACCATCAGTTACTGAAGTCACGTCCAGAACTACACTATTGATGACACCTTTACTTTTAGATTAAATAGTGTAGTTATGGATTTAAATTATGTTATACCTAGTAGCCATCCCTTGAAAGAATCAATTTGAAAAATATCTTGATGTTTCTAAGAAATTAATGATACTTTTGAAGTTCCTGATTACTTTCTAAGTGAATAAAATAACTTTGAGGATGGTAAAAATTTAAGACATTTATAAAATAACTAAGTCTGCGTGGAGTTACTTAAAAATAATTTCAAAAATATTATCGAAATGAAATGAAAAATATTTTAATGACTAACAGTAAAATGTTTCATTCTGTGGAAACTACGCTGAAAAGGAAAACATTGATAACAAATTTAGCAAGAGATAAGAGAATATTTGCCATATTGGATAGGAATTCGAGGTGGGTTATCAAAACAGACTTGGTAACAAAATATGTAGAACCGAAACTGCATTTTTGATACTTTGTCACATAGTTATTTAAAAACAAAAGTTAAAAAAAATCGATTTATACGCTCTTCAAAGATTTTTTTGAAATACCTCATAAATCAAGGTAATTTATACATGTAGGTGCCTCTTTGAAGTAATTTATACATATAGGTGCCTCTATGAAGTAATTTATACATATAGGTGCCTCTATGAAGTAATTTATACATATAGGTGCCTCTATGAATTATGCAATTTCAAATACGATTTTCGATTTTTGTATTAGGAAACTACATATTATGCATAAATTTGAAATTCCAAACTAATTTCGTTTAGAAATTAGAGACTTGACTTAAGGACACACGGACAGAGGAGAAACGATCTCCGATTACGATTAATTAATATGCCTGTCTTTACAAATAGTTCTAAAGTGGACCATGTAAAAAAACTTAGTTCAACTGATAAATCTTGCCGGAAAACATACGAAACGGCCGTCATCTAGTTATAACTCGATTTATTTATAAATTCGACACTCGAAACTCGCTCGTGGGCGACGTTGGGTTGAATTTCCCGCGTTTCACGAGTAAAATGCCGCCTCGCCGATTCTGAACGTGTTTGATTTCCTTTTCTGTTACATAATCGCTCGATGAAAAACTGTTTGAAGGAACGCTTGTGTTATATTTTAATGGTTCTTTTGGCCGTGAACTACTCAGCTGATACGAGCTCAACGTGCGGAACACTTTTCTACGTTCCTCTACGTTGTCGCTTGTACCGTGAGTGAACGTGGGCATTGGAATTGTAAACGTACGGTCCATAAATATGGCAGGAATAAGAAATGTTATCCAGAGCTGAAAGTATTTCCTCTTTATTATATAATCTGTACAAAAATAGTTTCTTAATAGCTTGTTTCTTTGGTTATATAAGTAACTAGTATGCGAATATTTTATTACATATTAAAGGCATATATTAAAGACCAAATATAAACTTCTAACTCGCCAGGTACATAAAAGCACTCAAGGATAAAAAGATAGTACTATTTAACAAAACTAGCTGGACACCTTTCTATAAGATGAAAAGGAAATGAAAAGAAAAAATATACTGGTAATTATAAAGATCGACAATGTTTAAAAAGAATTAAAAACATTTATTTTATTTTGTTCAAATATTATGTTGTGCTGCCTAAATGTTGCCAAGATTGTTTTTCAAAGATGTGTTTGTGAGTGATCAAAATCGTAATTAAAACAATAATGGTAACGTGAATTTTTTTTCAATGTAACAAGTTTTATAGAGACAAGACATAGATCTTATAAAAAGAGAAAAATACGCAAACATAACAAGATTTCTATTATATTTTGTTATTATTTTTATTAATTTACCTTAAACTCATCCCTATTATGTTACTTATTATGTGTTTTACTCGAATAAAGAACTATGCAGCCCAATATTTTAACATAAAACACTTATCGCAAAGAATCTCTAATAATTACCTAAAAATATTTTTAGATTCATTATCTTACACAAATTCTTCAAACGTTATTTTGTTGTTTATTTAATGATTCAGTTTATTTAACTCAAAAATAATTCTACAACTCAATCTTCTAACAAGAAATTTATCATAATAGATAATCTCTAAAAATTACTAAAATATGTTCTAAATTTTTTAGATACATCATCATATACAAGTCATTCAAACATTATTTTGTTGTTTAGTTTATTTAATGGTTCAGTTTATTTAACTCAAAAATAATTCTACGGTTCGATTTTTCAACAAGAAAGTTATCACAAGAGACAATCCCTAATACTTACCCGAAGATATTCTACATTTTTTTAGATTCATTATCTTTCACAAATCATTCAAACATTATTTTGATATTTAGTTTATTTAACGGTTTATTATATTTAACTCAGAAATAATTCTACGGTTCGATCTTTCAACACGAAAGTTATCATAAAAGACAATCTGCAATAATTAACAATATATACCATTAAACTTATTTCTAGCGTCCATCTTGTCCACAATATCTTTTTACCTTATTTTAAAGTATATAATACATTCGGTACACTCCAACTCCTTCAATTTCAATTATTATTGCTCATTATCTGCACATTCTGAGAGGATATTATATTTTATTTATGTTTTATCTGATTGGCATGAAATAATTATAGTGTTCAAATGAACATAAATATAGAATTTAAAGTTTTATATCAATTTGATAAATCCTAAAAAACACTTTCCTTTTTATAACATTAGCGTCCTTATCAACTGCTAATAAATAAACTATGGTATAAAAGTTTTATGTCAATCGGATAAACCCTAAAAACAAACAAAACTTTCCGTCTTATAATATTAACGTTCTTATCCAATGCTGACAAATAAACTATGGTGTAAAAGTTTTATGTCAATCGGATAAACCATAAATAAAAAACAAACAAACAAAACTTTCCTTTTTATAGCATTAGTAAAATTAGCTGATTAATAAATCATATGACATGGTTCCACCTTTTTTAAAAAATAGTTTTTAAGCCCTAAACATACTTTAGTCGATCAGGCTGAACACGAAGACCTAAAAATGTATTTATCTGTATCTTTCCGTTACCCTCAATTTAGGAAAAATAAGGATTGGTTATAAAGAATTGCTATTTCCTGACTTGTTTTATATCCTCTATCTGATTGATATATATATATATATATATATATATATATATATATATATATATATCTTTTTTTTCTAGATGAATGCATTAATATTTTTTTAATTTTATCCCTCATGGCTTACATGATTTTTCACTTTTTCATTTTTTTCTCACGTATAGTTTCACTCACATAATAGTTTAAAATAAGTCTAACCTTAAGGATTGTCCTGCATGTGTCCTTTTAGCTGATAGTAGCCAATAAAGTTGGGATTTGAGGTTATATTAAAGGTTATCAGAAAGCAACCTATAGGCTACAGGTGATGTTACTTAAGCTTCTTCCATATTTTTTTTCGATTTACAAAGTTTTATTAGGAACTTGTTTTCCAGTACGCGTAGGATGTTCTTATTATCTAGCACTCTGCCATAGAATTATTATGCTTACTTTGCTGAAGGTATTTTTAGTAACGGTTGTGGGCGTTATTTTCCTTATTAAGGCATCCTTATTGAAACGTTACGAATGAGATAATCATATGAAGAACTTTTTATGTCCCTTTATTCAAAACGCTATATAAAAGAGCCAAATCCAAGCAACAAAAATATAATTTTTTCATTATAACTTATTTAACTCGATATTTTCAGCGCGAAAACGTGAGACAAACGGAAAGCGAGACGCCGACGTCAACGCGAAATTACACACCGTAATAATCAACTGAAAATTACACAAAAGCGTAAATAAAAATGGGCAAAGTTAAAAAAGTTGCCGTCGAGATAAAAGATTGTTATTCGAGACGAAAAGTTTGATAAAGCGAGAACATCGACCGGCCGCCCGCCTATCGGGAAAACTTGAAGAATTCTCGCCGAGTTACGCGAGCGAGACAATTTCACGGCCCCCAATGTAAATGTCATGTCGCAAATTATGTTTCTCGTCGTGCTCAAGGCATAACGTGAAATATTTTAATTGAAAATGTGTTACGGCATTTGACGTAGATATCTACGTTACGTTCATGTCGCTGCGCCGTTTACGCCGTAATTATGAGTTTATCGTACTTATATCATTTTGAATAATTATGTAAATATTTAGGTAATCTTTGTAAATAAAAAAGAAAGCATAAATCTTAAATGCCTCTTTAATTAGTTTTTCAAAGATAGTCAGAGCGTTATGTGATAATTGGTGATGCAATTGGAAACAAATTTTTGTATTTAGGTACATCGTTGAAGAGCGTGAAAAAGTAGAAACAGGGCATACGAATGTGTAAATAGTGTCATTAAGTGTTGACGAAAAAGAGTTAGAAAACACCTATAATGGAACTCTGATCGCTGATATCCTATATGGAGGTTAAACATGATCAGTTTATAAAATAGAAAGAGAAGAAACGAAGTAGAGATGAAGTCGATTAATTGAGAAAAAAAATAAGAAAGGACTATGACCAAAATAGGGCTTTCGCTTCATTTTTAAAGCATAAAGTGAAATATTTGCAGCTGATTGAAGGTTTCGATAGACATAAAAATAGTTAGTGAACGGAATAAGGATGCGTGGACGACATCATAAGACATTCGGGAAAGTCAAGAATCGCAATGAAAGGCGAGCTTGTGTTTGTGTCAATATGTTAGGAGAAGATGTGATGAGTATGTATGTGTACTTTGTCTAACGTGATGTAATATTTCTTGGAAGGTCGACTTTGTTAGGTGACTGCATAAGCATTAGCCGGTTGTAATGCAGATCTGATGGACCAAGTTCTTTATTGAAAAATTGCTTGATAGGCTATACTTACAGTATATTTCTTTACTTAACTATCACTAGCTTTTTTATCGTTACATATTATTTATCGATATCTAAGATTAAATCTATGATTAATAAAAGTAAATATGCATTCTGAGTTTTCTCTCGTTTTGAAACCATCATTAAATATAAATTGAGAATGATGAGATAATATTTAGTCGAAAATTTAGGAGAAACATGAATATGAAGGTGGTATCGCTAATTTAATTATGATATTATTGCTTAGATATTTTTCAATATTTAATAATTTATTAAGATTTCCAAAATATGATTGCCAAAATTCATTACGTTCTCCGAATTCGGAAGCCCCATACCATACGTTTAATTACAGGGCACTGCGACTCGAATGAATCCTAATAGAGAGTTTCCCAAGCCGATTGGGTTTGTAATTTAATTTGTCAATACTTGTCGCGAATTTCTTTTCGGCAATGAAGAAAGAGGATAACTTAAACAGATCCTTTCATCTTCAAAGAATATCAATTTAATGTTATCTTTGTTCGGATTCGTCGTATCTTTCAAATTCAATTGTATTCTTTTCGCATTTGTCTGCGAAGCGACTTCAGTGGTCGAAAAGATCTCGGTACTTACATAAAATTAAATTATAATTGCTACTCGTGGTGGACGCTTATGCGTTTATGAGTGTTGGTGTACGTACCCTACCTTTATTCATCCTAGCTATAATAATATAAGTAGCAAGAGTATGTTCGTTTGTCCTTGTTTCATATCGCAACAGAACAATAGATAGACATGATCACAGAGATAGTAAGCGAGCCACAAAAAAATGTGAGAGCAAAAAATTTTCAGAAAAATATAAAATGAAACTTAAATTGAAAAAAGACTAGAAACTATAAGAAGTTGAAAAACTATGAAGAGAAAAAAAAAATAACTTTTCCATTGCCATCTCAATGATAATGAAAAATATATTTTTTTAAACTTATGTAAAAATTGTATTAAGTTATAAATAACACTATAAAAATAGTTATAAATAAGTTATTAGTATTAGTTGTAAATAACACATAAGGTAAAATATTTAAAACCAAATAAAATACTAAATTTAATTTCCCTAAATTTACTTTCTAATTTTATTTGCTTTTGTCGCGCGTTGTAACATACCTCGCAACAATTTATTGCAATTATATTCGATGGTCTATTATTACAAATTATTTTTATGAAGGGAAAACTTCAAATTTTGGCAATATAAGGCTAAGCATACCCAAATATCCAAATACACCTTTCGTGGTATTATCCCACGCGAACAAAGCCTTAGATAGCATCATACGTATTACTCCGCAAAATTAACTCTATACATACTAATTTGGTAGCGATTCATAGCATGATTTGAAAGTTATTAGACAATGAACAGACTGACAAACAAACCAACGAAACTAACAGATGTTTCTGCCAAACAAAGTAATTAAAATATATTCGATATACTCTTAAATATATTTATTTTGTGAAATTACACATGTTCAACGCGAACAATTAATAAGGTAGTTGTTTCATAACATTTGTATTTTAGTAAAATGTAGATTAATCAAAAATGTACTGGACAAATTATAAAAATGAATTATAAATAAATTTAATTAACATTTGATAGTACGCATGCAAAGATACGTTCTCATACGTTCTCGTAGAAATATAATCAATGTTAATATAATTAACGTCACAATTTAGTATGGTCGTGCTTGTCTAAACGTTAAGTTAAAACTTTAGAACTCAATAAATTTTTAAGATTTGTCAAAAATCTTCACCAACTTGTACCTACAAATTTTATTTTGTGACGTAAAAAAAATAATAATCACACGTATAGGGTATCACTTGTGATTTGTGGGACGAATCCGTCATATTTGACGGATTCCTCCTATGCAACCTTAAATTTGATGTCATCAATTAAAAGGCTTAAGCTCAAACTTTCGAAGCTATTCTCAAAGCACTTTCACAACAAAAGCTCCTTTTTTATTAGAGTGAACACGTTCGAAAGCTTTAAAAAACGACTTAATAAGTTATGTATTCTCATAAATATTTAACCTTACACTGCTGCTGGGAACTCTTTTGCGGAACGTATACTGTCTTTGTGTAGCAAGATATATATAAACATCCCTTCATTAAAAATATCTTAGTGTTTTTTTTAAACAAATTGTCTCATTCAATTCTAAGAGATGAGACACAGTAAACTTGGAGGAAAACCTCCGAAATTGAGATACATCTGTGTCGAATTATTTCTGCGTGCACGTTGTCTATGCTGATTCACTTTTAAAGGTAATAGTTAGTCTATAGATATACAGGTAAATAGCCTTGAAGTCACTTAAATTTAACTCTCCCTTTTTATTTGAGACGTTTGAGCCTTCTGAGTACGTAGAACTAAAGAATTTATGAAAGAATAAAACATATTTAAGGAAGTCCGTTAGAAACTTCAAGATAAATATCCTTACGCTTTAGTAGTAGTTTGTAACATACGTGCTATTTGTATTTGAATTACAGCTGGCTCTTTTTGTATTGTATTTTATTTAAGTCTATTTTTCTTAGTCCCATGAAGTTGGGAGTAAATTTATGGATGTCGATTGCGAAGAATGAATCACCGTAAATCATGTAGTAGTAGCCAAACAGAGTATTCTTTCATTTCTTCCCCAAAGCGCGAAATAGTTTTTGGAGTATGAGGCTTGGTAGTAGCTCTATCAGAGAACACGAACTTTACTTTTTGTGGCATTAGGCCGGATCTAGCTGGCTTTGGTTGGGCGGGTGGACTCGGAGACGCTCGCTGGGCCATTGCGAGGGGTCTGGGTTTTTACCACCACAGGGTAGGCTAACGAGGGTAGGGTAGTGATTTTTCTCATACCGGGTTAAATCAGTAAGATCAGGAAGTCAAATCCCCGTTGTTAGGTATGCACAGGCTTTTTTTTTAAATTGTTAATGAAATTATTCTAAATTTCATGTAGGAGGTTGTGGATGAGGATAACTCTCTGAAAGATTAAAATTTCTTTAAACCAATATTTGGCTGTATCGTAGGATAGTACACCTTTATCCATCGTTTTGTATATATTACGCATTTCTTCGATCACTTTTCCTTTAAGCGGATTTCCTTAAGCAGGACAACTTTAAGTTCTCTTCGTGAAACTCGCATATTTTCTTTTTTTTACTTGCTGAAACCCAAATATTCGAGAAATGTTTATAATAATCCAGAATCGCTAAAGGAAGAGACGGTCTTACTAGTTGCCAACATTTTAATAATTTATAGTCTATTTTTATTGAATAATAATAGCTACATGTATATTTTCAAAATTGACTCAACTTTCTTGCCTTAACTAAATAATTTTTGTACTTTCTATGGAACTCAGCGGCCCACACTCAATTATCTTCGCACAAGCAAACAATGAACAATTCTCTAGCAGTTACATAACCACTCAAAAGGCAATATTCATTACTAGCGAAATGACGTAACAACGAGCAAACCAATTAATCGTCCAAGATAACACAATTAGGCAGAGGTACTCAACCGCCGACCTCTTTCTAATAATAGCGGCGCTAATTAACTCATCCAGCTTCAGTGGTTGGCAACCATCACTCACCACTGTCCCATGATTCTAGATAGTTTCCGTGAATTAAAAAGTAGACTGCTGTTTACATTCTTCTTGTTATGGTTTGCAGAAACCGTGATGATCGCGCCGACGTTCAAGGCGAGAGCTACATCGCCAGGTATACATTCTAAGATGTGATGCGTGCCATATTTTTGTTTTAAACTATCATTCTCTGTAAATAAAGTCACCACATACTACTTCTACTACCTGCCGTTTTATATCTAATTCCTCAACATTATTAATATAATTTTTCATTGATATTTTGTTTGGTGTAAATAACAATTTTATGTGTTTTTTTTGTTTTGATCTAAGGTGTAAGATTGTATAATGTTTAATCTACTGCAATTATGACGGATTTTATTTCAGGTTGTCAAAGGATGTATTAATTTTTTTTATTTTGAAAATGAATTGAAGATTAAAAGGGTTAATTTTTAAAGTCAGTTCTTTTATATGTTAGCATTATGTTAGTAAAAGTTCAACCGTTGTCCTCGTAGCTTTTGAACAAAATTTGTAGACCCCTCGTAACAGGCAGATATTATTGGTTCTTATATTTTAAACCTCTGTGTAATAATAAAATAAACTGTAATAACCCTTATCAACTTATAATTTTTCATAAGTCAGTTCTAATAATAACGATTCTTTCGTCAGTTTTACTGATAATAATTATGGAAATATTTCTAACAGAGCGTCTAAAAATGTTTCTACATTAAATTTTCATAATATTACCTATATATAGACTTATGATTAATTAATGTAATTTATATTAGTAGGTACTAGCTGTGCGCGTCTAATTAGGAAAACAATTCCTATTACCATACTAAATTTCATAAAAATCCATCAAGTAGATTAGCAAGATATCTGCTCAAATTAATATTTAAACAGGCAGACAAACATTCTAAAGAAAGTTTTTCTGGCTTCTATTATCATACTATACACTATCAATGATTTTTTAAAAATATTTTATATTATATTATATATTTTAATTTTTTTATAGAATGCAGTCTGTTATAATTTTATTACGTGTATAGACGTATAGATAAGAGCTTGACATTCTGGTCTGATTCAAACATTTGATTATAATCAAGTTAGCACGTTCTTTATTAAAGAATTATTAGCAATTAGTTGATATGTCTAATAACATAATTTCCTTGACGTTACAAATAAATAAAATGGAAATTGACAACTAGTTTTATATCCCAAAACGATAAAATGTCCAGTCTGTGAAGTGGAGGCCCGTGCGGCCATAGATAGGACTTCGCATGCGCATTCGCTTTCTGTGAATCTGAGTGGCGTTTATGTAAAGTTGTTGCGTGTGCTGCATACTAAATTGATGTTGTGACTAATACTCGACAAACACAGCCAAGGACGACCAAGGTTTGTATTATGAGACGAATAAATATTATTTCATTATTGCATAACGTGTTTTTAAATGGTGTTAAAATTGTGCGTATGTATTTTGTATCTCAAAAATATAACCATCACTTTTGGTATTAAATAATTTAATTAGTGTTTCAACTTCTGGTACACTTATCTTTAATGGGTGTACAAAGTGAGAAATATTCAGGTTAAATTGTAATTTATTTTTTCATTATACAGGTACGAACATAATTATTGCAAAGGTAACTGGATTGGTTTTCAACTCATTTATTTTCATACGTAACTATCCAGACTATCGAAAACCTATAAATAGAGATACTTAAGGGGAACCTTGTTGGAAAAACGTTTGTCTTCGCTAATGGAAACTTAATTGATAACTAATCTTATCTTTAATAATTTTAATACCGATTTAAAACCACAGATATTATGATAAAGAAAAACCTATTCCTTTTAAATTGAAATACGGGGGTCCCGTACACACTTAGATATAAATAAAACTTTAAATATATAGAAGTATATCTTTTAAATTATTGATAATTATTGTCTCTATGTAAGTAAAGCGCCTAGTATACCTTTCACAGAGTTAAGATAAATAACTCGGTTGCCTATGCCGCTTGAATTTATTAATGCAAATTAAAGGAATGCTGCAAAAATTTCATGTCTCTCCAAAGAGGCCCTGCATTTAAACAAATATTAGATATTTTCTAGTACATTTTGAAGATCTCCTGGATGACGCTCCTCTGGATGGGATCCTTGAGAAAAAAAATTCCATGTTCCAAATGGAAATGTAAAGATTCTGTTTTTAGCATATTTCCTCTAAGAAAGTTATGCTATTTCGGCCGTTTTAATGTCAGACTATATATACTCTTATGTGTGTAGTTGTATGTGTGTATGTGTGCGTGTGAATATGCGTGTTCGGGTGCGTGTGCGTGTGCGTGCGCGTGCGCGTGCGCGTGCGTGTGCGTCTGTGGGTACGCGTGCATGTGCGTGTGCGTGTTCATATACAAATAGCGCTACTTCAGTCTGTAATAGTGTATCATGAACAGATTGCAATATACCTACTTTTTTTATAAATCATACCACTTTTTTTCTTTAATTTTAAAATTATTGATGGATATGCATCATCTTCATTTCAGAAAAAGAAGTGGTATGATTTAAAAAAATAGATGTATTGCTATCTACCCATGATGTAATGTTACAGATTGAAGTGGTGGCCTTTAGCTTTTAATTTTGCATTCCAAAATTGCAAAACATTCATAACTTTTATGATTTTCAGGTTACACTTGATAGACTTTCCAATACAAAATTGATTGTCACTGGCCCCTTTTCTCGCTTCGATCAACAGATTGCGTAACAACGACTACAAGCGATGTGCAAACTTTTGGAAATTTGCTGGACATACTAAGCATTCAGCAACTAACTTAGGCCAAACTCTCATATCTGTCAATATTCTAGTATGCCCCGCATGTACAGACACGATTGCGCGTGGAAAGAGAAATTCGCTACGGTTCCGCTGTTTCGCCTATCGCGTTTTTGCTAATTGATTACTCACAATCAAATGAAACTACGTGATGTAGTATTATTTCTACTTTCTTTAAATTTCTTTAACCACAACCTAGGTTTCGTTGTATTACAACATCTTCAGGTGGGATATTGGCAAAGATAGAATAGATAGATAGATAGATCTTCAGGTGGGATATTGGCAAGATCTTTGCCAATATCCCACCTGAAGATGTTGTAATACAACGAAACCTAGGTTGTGGTTAAAGAAATTTAAAGAAAGTAGAAATAATACTACATCACGTAGTTTCATTTAATTGTGAATAAGGAATTTCTACAAAATTAACGCCAAATATATTCAATAATTGATTACTGTTCCCAAAAAATAAGTACTTAACGCCAAGAGTGACAATATATTTGGAGAACAATTGTTCGCGAATTAAATAATGTATCGATTAAATAAATTATATAATGTACGAACTAAGACATAATTTGTAGGCTGTTATATGCGAAAACCAAATTAATATTCTAAATTTAATAAACTCTTATAAATTCATTAGTTACAAAATTGACTTGCATTAAAAATCTTATTAATTGTTCCATTCCATCAACTTACAGCGTCCATGTCAACATCATATACCATTAAAAGTTTAGAATATGTTTATTCATTCTACTTTTTAATCCTGTGTGCAATGAACTTTGAGTACTAATCGCGATGACGGATTCAGTTTTACGGACCATTGAATACTAGTACAACTTAAACGAATAGGTTATTACAAATTAATTAAATTTATTTAAGAACACTATACTATACGAATGTTGTATATGCTGAAAAAATAAGTTGTACAAAGAGCACGGAAGACCAAGGGAAAAGGAAAACCAATTTAGTAATTTACTAGCAGATGGTAATATTAGAAATCAAATAAATAAGATAATTTCTGGGAAGAATCGATTAAGAGTCGAATAATCCTGATATTGTGTCATGAAAGGCCTATAACTGGCAAGTTTTAATACAGTACATGGACATAATATATCTATCTATATTGCTATTGTCTTGTCGTTTATATTGACGTCGGCCATTTTCACAACAGAATTATATCCCTCCATATACATTATGACACCAGAATATTTATACGCGGATCTATAGAATGTTTTGTACAATTAACAAAAATCGTTGATCCAAATATTTCCCTCACTGTTCCAAATATAACACTTTTTCCAATATTCTTTCGCAGCGTTCCTCATAAACGCACTCGCGCGTCGCGAGGTGCCGCCCGTAATGAAAACCGCAATCACAATGCCGATTGATAAAAAAAATATCTCCCCACTCGTGCGGCGTTTCGAAAAGAGGAGAATTTCACATCGTACGAAATACGTAAAAACGGTCCCTTTATTAAAATCCACACAACTGAGATATCCCTTCATTACGAGCGCGGGTATTGGATAGGGGGACTCCCGCAAATATTCCTTTTGTTATCAATTCGCTCGTCGCAAATATGGATTACTGATAAAGCGCCGCTTGGCCGATATACAGACAGGTTCGTCGCTTTTCGTTTTTCCCCCCGTTTTATTTCGTTAAAAGGGAAATTATATTTTTCCACGTCCGCTCCTTGCCGTATTAAATTTTATTGCGACAACAATGTTTGCACAGTGCTCGTGCGCGCAAATTGGGCTTCATAATGCTATTCGTTTCCATGCTTAACGTTTGACGACAAAATTGACGTCTTGTGATCACGGCGTCCGGATGAAAATGGAGTTTATTTAAATTCTGAATGTAATTTAATATATTCCATGTACATTTCATATCCCTGTCACTGTCTATTGTTGATATTTTTTTTAATTCGCTTACTATCAACAAATAAAATTTGTAAGAACTTGGTTTCTTACCATAGCTACTGAGCAAAAACGGTTTTTCCAATTTTAATTCTATCGATCATAACGAGATACCGAATTTTCATAGAAAAAGCGACAAAGTATCTCTTCCCCTGAAACTAACCGATCTTGATAATTTTTATGATAGTTATGTCTGATGTAATCTGTATCTACGATAATACTTGTCTTATTTTCAGTATCATATTAAATTACAAATATTAGCACCTCAAGTTCAGGTTTTTGACAAAAAATTATAAAAATATATTTAACCAAGCAAGGATAAAAATTTCATTTCGGTTATACTTTGCTCAGAAAAATCGACGAAGACTAAGAGTGAAAAGAACGTTGGGACTTGGGAAGACAATTACGGCTGAATTGTAGGTTTATTAGCCCCACGAGCTTCAATTCTCTCTCGCTCGACATGTAATAGGGCACAAGGGAAACGAGACAGCAATAATTTATTCAAAAACACCTATTTCTCATATTTCTTAAACCGTGTTCTCCAAGCTCCAGAGATATAAAGAATACGTTAAAGAAAACTTATTCACCTGAGTTCCTTTCATAGTTCCTATATATTCTAGATGGGCAGAAACTTTATGGAATATTCGATATGGTTATCTATGATACATATAGAGAATATATTACACATAGAGAAATCAATATATTACGTAAGAGTTAATTTTGAATTTGACACAAGGAAGATTATGAGATCACTTAGAAATAAAATGGGTAAGACCAACAGTCAAAATTGCTGTAAAAACAGCAATTTTGACTGTTGGTCTTACCCTGCTTTGTTGTGAGTTGTTTAAGTAACTGAATAATCACAGTATATTATAGCTATGGGAAATACAAATTCGAGATTATATATTTGAGCTATTTATTATTTTATCACAACTATGCTTTAGTGTAACTCTATCACTTATTGCGATGTTTTGCATCGATAGTTTTGTTAGCATTCAGTTATTTAGTCTCTGAGTATGACAATTTATAAAGTTCAGCTGCTGAAACTTTGGGAAACTTAGTAGTTTATCGCAAAAAATGTATTTTAAAATGAAGATCGTAGATGGAAACTTATTTTTGTTTATAATTTTCGTTTTTTTAAATATGCGTTGTACATTACGTTAATTATTGTTCATGCGCCCTTAATATCTACCTTCAACGCTTCTAAACGCTGTATAACTGTACCTACGTACAAAAGGCAAATGACGCTCGATAACAATACAGGGGTGCCGAAGATGTCGACCGAGCGTTGGCACCCCGACATCGATCACCACGCCCTATTTGCCTGACCCGAATACTCATTGCGGGCTGTATCGCCGACACCTGATGACATAATGATATCTTTATATACATTGCTGTAATGATATCTTTATACACATTGTAACGGTTGGGTTGTGCGAAATGGGCGCTCGAGAAAATTTCGGGCAATTCTCGGCAAGCTTGCGCTGGGTATAAACGAGCGGGGCAAACGGTATGGCAATGATGTTCGCGAGCGATAATGTGAAGGGCATAGTTTAGTTTGGAGTCGAGTTGGCATTTTCATCTGGGCGGGCGCGGCGTTGATTTGCGGAATATGAATTTAATTGTGAAATGCTTTGAAAAATTTTTGGCAATTAAAAACTTTTCGTTTTGGAGGATAATAATAATTAAATATGCACTAAATTGTTTATATTACCTATTTCATTACAAAACTAGTTCCCATAAACAATTGCAGCTACCAGTCAATACGAATAAGAAAAATATCATTTTATCACCTTTGAACGAAATATAATTTAAAATCTACTTCTTATGAGCTAGCTGAGGGTAAAAAACTGTGCTGTTAATAAGATTTATGAACTCTGTCACCTACGAAATCTCTATCGAGCAGTATAATATATTTAATACAAATATTTTTGTTCTGAAAACATTTACACAAAGGGTTAACTTATAAAAGAATGAAAGAGCTTTGTAAATAAATAGCGAACATTTAAAAGACACGTTTCTTTTATCACATTCATAAGAAAATTCACAACTAAATGAAACTATGTGATCTAGTATTATTACTATTTTATTTAAATTCTTTACCACGACCTAGGTTTCGTTGTATTACATCTTCAGATGAGCAATTTGTAATGACTCATTTGCTCACCTAAAGATGTATTCATACAACGAAACCTAGGTCGTGGTAAAGAATTTAAATAAAGTAGAAATAACACTACGTTATGTGGTTTTATTTAGTTGTGAAAAATTAAATTAAAATGAATTTCTATAAAATTAGCGCCAAATATATTAAATATATAAGAAAATTCGTTTAATGTTTTACATAAATGTCTTTATCTCTAAAAGGAATATGGAATTCTTATAGGATCAGTTATGTGTCTTTCATATCCATTTTTTTCAGAAACCGCTTTATATGGAAACTTGAAATTTGGCATAGCAATAAAACATATTGACCCGCACAAATCTCAATAGCTACCACTGAAAAATATTATATGGAAATTTTAGGGGAAGGAAAATAAATACTCGAAACAATTTTTGTGCTTCTACATATGGTGTGGTATAACGTGTGTAGCTCTAGTTATAAAGGTCTCAGAAATGTTTTTTCCATAATTTTTGGTATTGTATATTCTGAAGTATATTAAAAAATATTCATAAAAAAATATATGCAACCTTGTCTCCCTTATTTCCGAAAGTACTCAACCTAAATTATGCAAAAATAAGGTTTTTAGAAGCCTACGCAAAGGCTGTAGGAAAACCTAATGATTATTGCAGATATCTTAATTTTTTAAATACGCACCACGTTTTTACCCCTGTGAAAGATGTAAACAATACATTTGCGTTGTCAAAAATTAATTTTTGTAAATAGTTCAATGTGAAAATTATGTATCCTTTAATATTTAAAAGAATCTAAATGTGTATTCCCGAAGTACAAATTCTACTGGAATAGATTTTTTTAAATGCATCTAGTTAATATTTCCGTTTCAAATGCTTTAGAATATCATCGGTGATAATCACTATTCTTTCATAACGTACTCTCATAAATGATATTAAACGTGATGAACACGTAATTCGACTACATTATACAACTTTATTGCTGCCTCTAGATTAACAGCCACGCGACAAAAATTTAAGACCAAGAGTGTTTGTTCTGCTTTTAACGATAATTTTCTTTTATTTCCGACCACTCGGAAACCGTAAACAACTGTACGCATAAAGCCGATACGTGACGCCTTCGCTTTATTACGTTATCACAACAGTGTAGGCGTTAATGTCGCGATATACTCGTACGTCGCCGCTTGAACTAACGATACACGTATACGTCGCCGCTTGAAGTAACGATACACGGATATAAACACCGCCACTTGAAGCAACGATACACACACATCGCCACTTGATCGCACCACCCCTTTCGCACTTAGCTGCGATGTCGCTTAGAGATAATTTGTTGTTTAGTGTTACTGTTTAATAATTAGATAATAGTTATGCGGATTATAGTTGTTCATTTGCGTTTGTTATCCGATAAATTATGTTTGGGAAGGTAAGTAAGTGTTTTGATGGAGAATTTACGGTAAAGGTTACGTTATGTGTTTATTTCGTGATATAAACACATATCTATTAAATGTAATGTAACAGTTAAGTGGTTCGATCGCTATTCGTACAGAGCATAGAGGATATTACAGTTTTAGGGTATTTAATTGTTCTGTATAAATGTCGAATATTTAGGTAAACTATAGGTGGGGGTTGGGTTTTTTTTAAGGCAGGGTCATTGTTCTTTTTGTAAGCTTACAATCGTATAGTACTTAAGCTAATGAACGTTAATCCTTCGACGATTTTTGCATTAACACTACACTATTATGATAGATACGGACTAGTGTTGAACTATTATATATACATATACATACATAGGTATATACATATATACATAGGTATATACGTATATACATATAGGATACAGGTTGTATTTATTTAATAATTTAGAATTATTTAATTCTTTGAATTATATGATTTCTTTTTATTTCAACATTTTCTTGAGAGCTTCATGGTTTATTTGAGTAGTTGTAAAAATATGGTCTTCCAAATACCTGTTCACAATTGAATCATGCTAGTAGAATAAAAACTTTAGCCATAACCGATTGGTAGTACATAAGTTAAAATTTCAGGCCAAAGATTTCTTAGAGAAAAGGTTGTAACAAATAGACATACAGACAGACGCGTGAATAATTCTTTAGATTCCTTTGTTTCCTTTTTAGTTACGAATCCTTAAAAATTACACGATTTTTAAAAATTTTTATTCGTAACAGAACAGTTTATGGCAAGTGAGCGGTATTTATTAAAAAAAGATCACGCGTTTGACATTCTCCAACCACGTTGCTTTAGCATCGAGGCCTTATTATATCGAATTTTTTGCCTTTAAATTGTGTGTAATCGCGTAATCGTTTGAACATCGAGTTCAAAGCAAAAATGTGACCATTTTGTATTCCACATTAGCTCCTTGTTTAATGTTTAATGGCTCAGTGGTTTAGTCGGTTTTGAATTAATAACTTTCTGTCCATAATCTTACGAGTAAGTCTGGTAAATGCTTTTACATCCATAGATAACATAGACCAATATTTAAAGGAACTTTCTAATAAGTCTTTTAAATTTGATAGGAATTTCTATCAACCGGAAATGAGCAGATGTAGAAAGAAAAATTTTAAGTTTCCGAAATTATATAATTAATATGGATTTTTATATCTACGCCACTGTATGTACGGCGATTTTTGTTTTTTTTAATATTTCGTACGTATGTAAGCGCTAATCCTGAAAAACAGCTTGATTTTTATTGACACATATTTTGATGAGTTTGATGGATAGGGGAGCTGATCAGTGACAATAAAAAAATCCTTTATTCTAGGCTGTGCTTATTAAATCGTGCAAGAAATTAATGAATGAAATAATTATTTTACAAACAAAAAGGTAGATTTTTAGGAATTCGCTGGCTAAGAAGCTGACAATGACCAGAAAATTTTTTGATTGGACCTAAGAAATGGTGGCGACTAAAAATACCTAGTATATACTCAACAATTAAATAGTTTTATTTTACTGTAATGGTAATATATATTTAAGACGGTAGTGAAAAATAATGTACTGTACAAAATATATAAGATATAATATTATATAACATTTAAATAAAAGTAGAATATTAAAATACATTTAACGCCCTATATTGAGGTACATAAATAGACTATACGTTTGTGTACTCACTTCATGTCGAGTAAGCTAGACACTATTGTAAATTAATTTTTGAAAATATTAAATTCGCATACAATTAATAATAATACATAATTTAATTTTTAATTTTAATTTTTAATAATAATTATAATTTAATTTTTTATCCACATATAATTGTGGATAAAAAATTAAATTAATAAATAATTACAAATATTTTTTAGTTCATACTCAAAGTATTATAAAATATGTGAGTCAATAGGCATAGGAGGTAAAGGACTTTCGAAGTCAAATGTTTCTGAGAAAAAACGACTGGAACAGATGGGTGAAGGGACAGACAAGTAAAAATCCCATTTTTCCTTCTTAGTTGCGGACACCCTTTCCTTCTTAGTTGGAAAATCGTTTAATATTTATTTAAACGACTTTCCAAAATTCTTAATAGTTCTTATAGTAAGCGGGTGGTTTTAATAAAATAAAATCTATCAATTATTACTAAATCTCGTACTACGAGGGTTCCGTGCTCATTTAGACATATAAACATTTAAACGTAATAGGTACAAGTATTTATATTAAACTGTTTACGAACAATAATATAATTTTTCTCCATGTAAAAATATATTGCCTATTATGTCTTTCGACGACGTAAAAATGTCCAGAACTTCCCATTAACTATGAGATTTGGAATCATGGCTATAATTTCCCTTAAACTTTAGGTAAATTAATTTTGTGTTATTTTGTATTTTTTATATTTGTAGTTTTCTTCATAATTTTGGTTAGCGTTTTGTAGATGGGGGGAGGTATGTTTTAGGAGGCATTTTCAACAATAACTTAGAACCCAACTTATATAAAATTTTTGTAAATTATAGCTTTCGAATAATTGTAATTTGATACCCCCTTACGACACATTAAAATAAAAAAAAGGAATTTGGATCTGCCGTTGTTTTATATAAAATTACGATCTAAATATTTTTGGGTGTTACTATTACATGAATCAATATGCTTTAAAATTAATTTCAAGTTTCTAGGTCAAATGCTTTTTGAGAAAAACGGCTATGATAGACGCCCGTCTACGGACACGTCAGTAATATAACAAATATTCCGTTTTTTTCCTTTTAAGAAAATCAATAGGGAAAACATATTTAGTCCATTTTATAACAGAATTAAGCTTAAGGATATGTTCATTTTATCTTAAATAAAGAACAGGTACCTAAATAGAAAAAAAGCAATACTTAGTTTAGTTAATAATGAACAGAAAATAATAGAACAAGTTTAATGTGCTGAATTAACCTTTGTTTATACTCGTTCTTTAGGAGATCTTTAGGAGAGGATAATCTACCTACTTACGATTATAACCCTCAAAATATTAATATCCAAAGACTTAATTACTTGTTTATCAAGATTCCGTTTCATAATCTACTTGTATTCGTCCCGAATATCAAAGCAGTGGTCTATATTAAGTTTGCTATTGTTTTTGGTAGCAGTTTTGCAATATTTTCGATACCTTTATATGATATCACGAACTACACACCACACAGTCCGGTAGAACAAAGCCAAAATCGCCACCAACAAACATCTTCGAATTTTTTACGGGCCAACTAGAGATGCGCCCCAGTAATGAATAATAAATCGATTATCAGCATGTTAACGCGACTCCAAATTGCTTATCGATAATTCAATATTGTAAATTTCTCGCTTTAATCCAATTAAATATTTGTTAAGCTTGATGAAGCGTTTTGGTTATTAGCGTCGTTAAGTCGTTTCAGTCGCTCCGAAATCGGATATGGATTTCTTAATCTAAATCGAAGTCGCTTACGCACCGTTAAGTATGCAAATATATTAGTATTAAACGGTGTTTTGTATCGATTTTTGTTGGCGTAATGTCGGAAATCGATTGTGAGTACCCTCAGTTATTTCACTTCCCGTCAATTGACAATTGCGATTAAATAAATTGTACGTAAGTATCGATTTTTAATGAAACTTTGTACGATATAATAAAGTAACTTTGTTTGTGTTTTTCTGATTTGGAATACACTTGCAAATTTTTATGTAAAATTAATCATTTTTTTTGTTTCTTACTTGAAATTCACAATACATATACTTATGTATGTTAATTGATATAGCAAGAATGTTTTTTAATTTAAAAAAATATTCTTAAGGCTTTTACTTTTAGTCATTTTAACAGATATTCCATAGTATATATGGAATTAAAAAAAAAATCGAGTTCTTAATTGTCTGTAATCTCCTAAAATTTCCATATAAATATTTTTAGTATTAGCTATTCAGAGATATGCGAGTTAATATGTTTTCTTGCTGTGACAAATTTCAAGCTTTTACGTCAAGTGTTTCCTGTGAGAAATTATTTTGTCAGGACAGTCATGTAAATGATTTTCTAAGGGTTTCGTTTGTCCTTTTGAGTTACGGAACCCTCATATAATGTAACCGATATTTAGGCGGGCGACTATGAAATTTAGATATAATTATAGACAATCACCGATAACAACAAACAATTAACAAGAAAGTGAAATTAACCCGGCCGAAGGAGGCGAAGGTAACAATCCTAATTACGGACCGGAAGTGGACGGAAGCCCGCAGAAGTATCCAGCAATAATTTACTTACAGGACAATCTGTTGAAATTTCCAGACAGCCACCGCCGCGGCGCCCCTGGCCGGAGACCGGCCCTTCCAGGAGGGATCACCCTCTTTACAGAATTTCGTACCCGTGAATAATTTAACAATCATTTTCGTTAAATCAGGGCCCTTTGAATGCGAACATCTTGAAGATAGAGGTGGACGGCTGGTCATCGCTTTGAACTTTTAGCTGATCTATTATGTAGGAGTGTTTACATGGGACTTTGTTAATGTCAATGCTGATCGAATGGAAGATGTTCGCTTATACAGTTATTGGATTGTGTGAACGGGGCGAATTTATCCTTATTTGGATCTCGTGTGTCTTTTTTCTTTAGATTGCAAACCTTAGTTGGCAAATCATAACGTGATATTGGAATTCTCAATTAGATTTGTTTTTTCTGCGTCACTTGATTAGGGAGTTGAAATCATAGCGTAAATATAATTAATGTCGATGAAATATTGTTCTACGAAATATAAACGTTGTATACGAATCAACGTACCCTTAATAAAGTTACCTGTAGTCAATATATAGAAAATTATCAATTGGTTTGCATTTATCGTGCAACTTATTTTAATCAGTTTATCCATTTTTAATCTTTCTTACTTAATAAAATAAAAGAAATTAAATGTAAACAACGGTTTAATTGTAGGTACCTATTTAATTCTAGGTACATACGATGATGCATTAAAAGCTAGGAAATAATAAAATTGAAGGTAAAAACTATTTAATTCTAGGTACATACGATGATGTATTAAAAGCTAGAAAATAATTATTGATCACAAGTTTGGGGCTTTGATAAAACAAAATAAAATCGTAGGGTGCATTTTGTAGAAAACTTTTATTTTTTTGAGTTTATAAATCATATTTAGCATTAGGCTCTCTTCTTCGTCCTTAAAACTCTTATTGTGGTCAAATTATTTGTAAATAATAATTTGTAAATAAAGGCGATTTTTAGAGTGTTAACCTTTTTTAGGGTTTAGTAACACATAGCCTTATAAAAACACTTTATTTTCCATCTGTTTTTCTATCTGTCGGTCAAGACCCTTTTACTCAGGAACAGCTACCATTTTAAGTAAAGCGCTGTAAAAATAATTAAACAAAAATATACGGTCTTTAAAATATCAAACATTATGACCTGCTGAGTACCTTCCATTGATCTATAATCTTTTGCACACATCACAATTAAAAGGGAAAATCCAAAAAAAAATCATTTCTACTTCTGTGATATTTCCATTATATGAAAAATTTAATTTTTAAATTATATAATATTTTTCCCTTTTATTTCAAAACTACGTTTTTACTAAGTTTTACAAAATTTTGATATAATTTACAGAACCAACCTTTGCAAAATACTCAGAGTGAGAGTCCGATTCGCAGTTGACCGTCTTTTTCAAACACTCTCTTCAATTACAGCCTATTGACAACGTGGTAATTTTGTTTTGTAGTACATTTATGTGAGTTCCAACAGCACAATATATTGATCATAATGGGAGTATATCGTATACCGATTCATGGGGTTATACCGTAAACCGGAGCACGAGAGGAGTATACAGTATACCGGATCACGGGAGTACACAGGTTAATTATTTTAAATTAACTTTGTATACTCCCATGATTCAGTTAATATTCTCGAAACTGGATGAAAATAGGACTTACATATAAAATCAGAATTGAGAGGGTTGCTGGTCTCCATAAATTCTTTCTGGATGATTGACATTGATTGCATGAGTACTAGTAAATTCTCGCAAACGATTTTGTAAAGTGTGTCATAGTCCACTTAAAGCGTACATATAACCTGGTAATAATCTTCTTTTGCTGTAGTTACCAGTTATCGTTACGATCTACGGAATATCTGGCTATGTTGCCGGTTTCCTGATAATAAAATCATCTATTTTGGACAGTCTGGTCACGCACACATAGCCTTGTAATATATCTCTGAGAGTCCAATTGTATATCAAAATAATTGGTTTTTCACAACTGTTTATCACATGCTAACGATTTTCAGTCATTTTATCGAGAAATGAAAAAAAAAACTATGAAAACACGCCTTTGTATCAATTAAAAGTTAACAACAAAGTTTTAGACTTTGGACCATATATCGAGAATAAATATTTTTAGGGTTCCGTACCTCAAAATGAAAAAAGAACCCTTATAGTATCACTTCGTTGTCCGTCTGTAGGTCTGTCAAGACCCTTTTTCTCAGGAAAGCATAGAGGTAGCAAATTGAAATTAATATCAAAAAGTTAGGTCTACAGTCACATATAGCTTAATTTATAATTCAAGGCAATAAAAAAACCCTCTAAATATGGCCTTTTTTTGACACTTGCAAATAAATAAAAACCTATAGAATACTTCCCGTTGACCTATAATCATGAAATTTTGCAAGAAGCAATGTCTAAAAAAAAGTAAAGGTAAAAGTTCGAAAATCGTTATTTGTAGTTATATCACATACATTTTTTTTAATTACGCGCCTGTGAAAGATACATTAGTCAATATATTTTCGTTCTAAAAAAATTTAATTTCGTAATCAGTTTAGAATTCAGAATCAGTTTAGAAAGATTATTATGTAACATTAAATTTTTATACATACCTAAACGTGTACGGAACCATTGTGGTGCGAGTTCCACTCGTGCTTGACATGTTATTTAAATGAAAGGACAATATTTGTAGCACATTTAGTTATTTTAATGTTTGCTTATGTTTATACAAAGATTTGTTAAAAAAAGGATAATGAACAATAATAATCGTTCGTACGTAACATGAACAGTGTTTAGTTGACGCATAAGTACCTACACATTTAATTAAATTTGAAATAGTTACAAGAGATGTATGAAAATCTAAATTTTTTATGTTAAAAATTAATTAGTCATTTAGCTTTATGTTATATACTAGTTTAGAACCCGGCGTTGCTCGGTTTTGTTCTAACTTTCACCGAAAGGTATACAAGCTGGATTAGGGATCGTCACCCTCTTAAAATTTGTTGCTAGGAAGGAAAGAGTATATCTGATGTATAAAAAATATAAAAAATAAAACGTGCTATAAGCGGTTTCCAAATAGAATCCATTTAAATTCACGAAACGTTCAAAATTGTCATTTGCATGAACTACCGATGTGCAAACAAGGTCCGAGACTCGCTGTCCCCGTTCCAAACGTTTAGAGCCCCTATTAGAAACCTTTTAAAAGCCCATTTAGCCTTCAAACAAAGCGCTCCTGGCGACGCGTTGCATTTCGATCCGTGAGAGATGAAAATATTTGACTAGCGCCCGCTGCTGCGAGCATCGGGCACGCACGGGTCTGCGTCCGCATTAATTCGTCCAATTTGAAACGATGGCGGTTGTACATGGGTGGATCTAAGTCTCGATTCGGTTTGTGGTAGGACAGGACGCATGATTCGTCTTAAACATAAGCGACAGATATAAAATATCTCTCAATAAAGTAAATTTGCCCCGCCTATCCAATCTTACACAAAACTATATTCTTTGGAGATTCTGATAAACATAATGATATTAAAATAGGTTTTAATTGCTAGTCAGTTGAAATAGCCATTATAAAAGCAATTTTCTCTGAAGTGGTGAATTTTTTTTTTCAATTAAGGACTATATACTACATTCTTTTAAATTTATTTATTACGACTTTGGTACGGAGCTTTAAAGTCTGTATATTTATATATATATATATAATATAACATTTGACTTTAATTTAAAGACCATTGAAATTAGTAGAATATTTTTCAATTGAAAATAAATAAAATATAAAGTTACAACCGAACATTTAGTAAAAACTTATTTTTGTATTTTCTTAGCTGTACATAAAACTGACAGACAGCATATCGCTTATGATTTTATTAGATATAGGATATAATATTTGACAGTAAATTTGTAATAAAAGAGGTAAATAATAATTGACTAATTCAACTGGTGTTGGAAAAGAAAGTATAACTGCTTGATATAATAATAGAATATTATTCGTTGTTTCAAAGCCAGATTGAATCAAACAATTTAAGTGAAATTGTTTTGTGACCAAAAGAACATTTTTGTTTCGAGACATTCTCGTTTAAATATATATTGTTCATAATTGAGCGAAATAGCGTGTGTTCATAATTGACGAGACATTAAATATTTTATATACTCATGATTAGAATACATATTTATTGTATGTCTTCTTAATTCATATACATCAAGTGAAAGTCTCGGCGAGCCACGTCCGGTGAATATGTTCAACGTGTAAATCTCCCTACGCTTAGTCAGTGTAAATATAGAGCAGGCTATCAGAAAAATATGCCAGATGGCCTTCCAGCCCACCGGCCGACCTTAAATATCAATAAATATTATCAAACAACGCCGGACGCGTCGACCCATCGTATTCGGATATTTCAGTGCGCTATCTCGAATATCGAGTATGGAAGCTGTTAAATTTGCTCACATATTACGCGGAAAAACAAAGTGATTTTTATGCACTCTATTGAGATTTGGGTAGATTAATTATGTGGATTTTTTTAAAACTAACAAGTTTTGTTTATTTATTTGGAATAGCTTCCGCAATTAATGCAATAGATTAAACGGAACACCTTCATCACTCCGATACGCTGCACGGTGTACGTACGTCTCTCGAATATATTTAATACATCTGTAAAAATATGGATTATAACGATTAAAGAAATTTATAAATACTTAGCGATTGGAATCTTTCAAAGATTGGAATCTTTCTTTGAAAATCGATTGGAAAGATTCCAATCTTAGCGATTGGAAATAGGATAAAATTTTTACCATCATTTTACCATCTCGGGAGGCGTTTTCAATAAAAAAGTGCGCTAAAGGATATATTGCTATCATAATAGGTTATTTGACGGATGCAGAGATTTTTTATAAATTTTCTAAACCTGCTCTGCAGTTTTAAAGGTGTTATTTAAAACTGCAGAGCAGGTTTAGAAAAACCGTGTGATGAATAAAATAACGCATATAACAAACAATTAATTGAAAACTTCTAGATAGGAAAAGTGTCAATTTTTTGTTTATTAAATTGAGAAAGTTATTATGAATTTAGTTTCCACACAAAAAAATTAGAAAATTACAGTATGTAATATATAACTGAAACCCAATATTTAACGAGATGTTAAAAATATTTAATAAACTCCCTTATAATTAATGCTAAATAACTGGCCAGTGACGTCATAAACCAGTTGTGTTTTGTATGGGGCGTTTTCGTCGCGAATCGTAGTTCGTCAATTTTTAAGTCGTTATAACTTTTTAATGAAAGTACTAGGTACGATATATTTATTTTAACCATTTTTGATGTTATTACTTATTATATTGTAGTAATAAAAATATATAGTCAAATACCCTATTGTCTTTATATAAAGATTTAAGATTAAAAACAAAAACATTTTAATAAAAAACTTTTTTTTAAATCTTTTTATTCCTTTTTATTTGGTAAACTTTTCTAGGTATATTATATTTTATTGTAAATTCTCAGAGAGATTGAGGTTTCGGTCAATGTCAGAAGCGAAAATTTTGATTATGTATTTAACACTGTCCGAAAGTTTGTTTATTAATAGATATGATGATATGTACTCTACCTATATGAAGCTCATACACAATCTTAGGTCTTACGAATTTATTAACTCTCAATAATCTTTACATTTTCAAATGATAATGAGTGTGAAAAAGATATTATAATCGTCAAACAAGTGGAAGTCCAGAAATCGACGCCAAAGCATTAACAGAGTATGACGAACATGAAAATAAAAATATATACATTTGTCCATCATCCGAGTTAATGCCTGAACTTCTGGACCAGTTTCTATGAAATGTTATATTTGGGAGCTTTTCATTAATATTTTTAAAATAATTTTTCTAAACTTTTTTATTTCGGGTACTTGTCGTAAGAAAAAAAGTGATAAAGATCCGTTTTCCACAAAACAATCGTCAATCAAGAATTTTCTTACAATATTTGTACTTTATGATTCAAATAATATACCTCGTCTTTCCACGAAAATTCTGATCTGGATACGTCTCATACGAGTTCGAAGTAAATTATGAGCCTTTGTACAGCGAAAACTTGGCGCAGCGGCAGAAGGATGGAAGCAGAGAAAATTATTCGTGCTTTATTAGCTTAATAATATGAATATTTTGTAAGCTCGACTATAAAATAACGCAACACAATTTTACTACAATATCGCTAAAGACATATAGTATCAAAACAAACTTGCATTGCGCAAGAAAGTGCGTGCAGCGTGCCATAATACACTTGCTGGAGAATTCAAAAGACATCTGAAAGTTTCTTACATATTAGTTAGGAAGAAAGTTTCAAATTTTAAAAAATACTTTAAATATTCGAAGTTATATCATACGTACGATAAATCGCTGGTGTAAAGTCCACATTCTTATTGCGTTTCAAAGAGTTTAATACTGCAGAAGCCTTTATAAATTTTGCGTCAACAATGCTATTAATCATCGACTGAAAGCATTGAAAGAGTCGGACAAGCAATTTCCTACTGCAAAGTTTTCGCAATATTCATAAATAACATCTTAATCCAAACGTCCCTTGATCTATAGATGTAGATAGCAATATAATCGCATAAAACATGCATAATTATATACCAAATCCGAATTCTACAACGCAGCGCCTCTCCGCCGCGCGCGGATAAAGTAAAATGAAGTTATTTAATCAGAGCAAAACTTTCTAAGTGCCTGCCACCTTGTAATTAATGGTTAATTAAAAAACTGTAATTAAGTATGTTCTTTCGGCCTGTCTGCCGTGCTGAGCTTTCGGATGTGCCGAGCTTGCTGCCTTACGTAGCTTTACTTACACACGATTTTAACTACACGTGTGGTTGGTTTACTTCGTAAGTTTCAGCGGATATAAATTGGAAACTGTAATGGAAAAAAATTGACACCTTTAGCCATGAGTCGTGACTAAAGGTGTAATTTTTTTGTGTGAACATATCAAAAACAATGAATAAAAGATCGCATAACTTCTTTGCATTATTTTTTGTATGTACATATACTCATGCGTATCTTATGCAATGTGGTTTTCAACACTACACGCAGACGTATGTACATTAATTTTAAATATACTGTCAATTCTTTTTGCTTTTCGCACGGAAAAAATTGTGTCATGTGACACTTTTGCAGATTTTCAAACTTGCTCCCTTCGATGTGATCGTGTCGTTACTAATATTTGAATATAAATACATGGTTAAACTTTGAAAAAAATAAAAATAAAGTAAATGCCGCCAAATAAGGAATTTTAAAATTGCGTTTCGATAAATTATGTCGGTTACTTATATAGGAAGCATACGTAAATGCTAATTCTTTTATTTAATTGTTTTTTAATAACTATTTTAAACGATTTATAAATTTATGCTCGTAATAAAATTACCTTTGCATCATCAGTATAATTTGAACTAAATTTAATTTTAATTTAAAAAAGTGATTGCCTTGTAGTGTGAATACTTTTTATATGTGTTAATTAATAAGACAAAAAAAATATTTTATTAAATATTTGGTTGTGCCGAAGTAACGTAAAATAATTTTATAAGATTCCGTACGTCAGACCGAAAAATATAACACTTATAATATCAGTCACAGTATGTCTGTCGCAGTCGATTTTCTCAGAAAACCTTGAAATTTGGTACAATAATACATCTTATTAACCCAAATATTGCCGGTTATATATTCATATACAAATTAAAGAGATGGTATATAACCTACTCAAAACAACTTTTTTTTAGTTTTATATTTGACTTGTTGCGTCATTTGAAAAGGCTTTTTCTGAGGAATGCAAATATTTTAAATTAATTTATAGTAAATTACATATTTAAAAAAATATTTTAAAATATATGCCTAAATAGAGCACACCAACCCCCCTTTTCTGAAACTGTTGAGCCATAAATCTTGAAAAATATAGGGTTGGAAAAATCTGATTAGCAAACCCACCCCCCTTTTCTGAAACTGTTGAGCCAAAAATCTTGAAAAATATAGGGTTGGAAAAATCTGATTAGCAAACCCACCCCCCTTTTCTGAAACTGTTGAGCCAAAAATCTTGAAAAAAATAGGGTTGAAAAAATCTGATTGGAAAATCGCAGAAAAACTAGAGTGGTCCTCCATGTTTTTACACCTGTGAAAGAAAAATTAATATTTTTAAATAAATTAATAGAAATACTACGAGTATGTGACCCAAATGAGCGCCTAAATGTGCACGAAACCTTAGCAGTGCGAATTCTACTCTTGCTAGACAGTTTTTTTAGTTACTCACACTTTACTCTATTGATTTCTTTGAAGGGTTCACGTTTATACCATAAAATTAAATACAATAGAAACCAGACTTAGAATCAACTTTTTGACCCATCTCATTCATTAGAAATTCTCAGCAACATATAAAATCTGTTATTACTTCTATTTATACATAATTTAAGCGCCCCGGATTTTCCAAGAATATTACGGAAAGCTATAAACTTACATTAATTTATATTTTTTGAGGTAAATTTACGTTCACCCTTGTATTATTAATATTACACAATAAATTACTTTCATTCGCAATTAATTGTTTCACATAACGCCGTCGGCGCCTTGGAAACCATTATATACGTCATCAATTACTAGACGACCGTTTTATTTTCATTTCGTCCGTGAAAGGTGTAGATTGAAACTGTTTCGACCCATTAGGACTTAAGACGGAATAATTATTATTAATATTGTACTATCACGCCCCTTTATAGGTACTTTATTTAAGTTAGCGCCAATGGCATTGACGTACGTCGTTCGTCTTCTTCACGAACTCATGCATGAATAATTGCATTTTTTGATCCGCCTGCAAGAATTTACAAATCCCCGATGTCGAAACTAGTTTGTTAGTTCGTTTCGTCCGTGAAAGGTGTAGAATGAAACTGTTTCGACCCATTAGCACTTAAGACGGAATAATTATTATTAATATTGTACTATCGCGCCCCTTTATAGGTACATTACTCAGGTGGACGCCAATGGCATTGACGTACGTCGTTCGTCTTCTTCACGAACTCATGCATGAATAATTGCGTTTTTTGAACCGCCTGCAAGAATTTATAAGTCCCCGATGTCGAAACTATTTTGTTACTTCGCTTTTCTCGTTTCCTATCATGTTCCGCTTGTTTTCACTTTTTGTATTGTTTTGTTTTACTTAATAAATCACGTGGGACGGAATCGCAAATTGAGAAAAATTTTACTGAAATATACTAGAGTTGTAATTTAAAGAGTTTTTTTTTTCTTTTTGTTATGCTCAAATTATGTCGTTGAATAAAGATTGTGCCTTAAAGTAAAAGTTCATATATGAAAAGTTTACTTTAAGGCACGTATAGATACACAGAAAAAAATTAAATTCAGTCATACACTAGCTGTCTTAATCCATATAAAATTTATTTATGATCATATAGTGAAAATATAATGAATATTATTAATTGAGGATTAAATAAAGCTTTCTAAAATAGTTGCTTTCTAAAGCAAAGTAGCAGCAGCGTCACCTGGCGGCATCATCGGAAAGGTTTTTTGTTATTTCTTAAGAAAGTTTATATTTTTTGGTACAAAAACTCTCTTATACTTTAATCCTTTATTAGTTCTATTAAGTGTCAATTTTATACCATTTAATTGAATACTTAAGGTGTGATTACGAAACATATATATATATATATATATATATATATATATATATATATATATTTATATATATATATATATATATATATATATATATATATATATATATATTTATATATAGATGTATTTAATAAAAGCTCTTTCTGACTGACTGCATCCAGTTTCAATTGCTGGTTTTAGAAATGTAAAGTTTGGAAGGCATAATTTTATAGGGAATTGGGCAGCCACTAAGAATATTTAAATTATTATCCCCAACGAAGTGAAAATATAGGTTGAAATTTAAACAAAATATGTTGAAAAGCCCGATAACTTTATTTTTGTTGGTTTATGGCATACTTTTTATAGCTTTAGTATCAAATGCCCATTTTCAAAAACATTTTTAGAATAAAATAAAAACATTACAAACTAACTTAAAAGCGAGCGTAAACAGTCCATTATTGCTTATAATATCGTTTAGAACAAAGGTCCTGGACGGCATTTCGAGAAAACGAAAATGGGCTATAATTTGACTATTTGAGTAAATGTGTGTGTATACTCTCTCCGACGTACGTCTCTTTGGAATTGACCTTCTGTGTCTTTACTAACGGTGCTTTATTTACGTATTTATCTTTGTTGCTTTTCGATGAAAATTAATAAGTCACTAGGTCAGACACTTAAGTTGATCGGGGTTAACCTGAGGTATAACACATTAAGCTAAAGGTAGCTATTACATATATTCTAGAAAATATATAGAACTGTTTACATAATACGAATTTGCGTGGCGAATGTTATTTTCAACTACACATACGAGTACACATAGAAATATATAACAATCTACAGAATGGAAACAGAATATCGACCACGAGTAAATTCAAATCTATATTAAAGTAATTTGGGGCCAAATATGTGATAAGATACAAATACTATTTAATATTGAACCCATTAAGAGATACAAGTTAATGTACAGTATTAAGTGATATTGTGGTAAAATTGTAATTCGAATATAATGATACAACTTACCAAATTCCAACGAATTAAAACTAAATTATAGTAAAAGTTGGAACGGTGATTAGTAATTACGGAGTACGGGCAAATGATAACCGACGGTTACTTCCGTCAAACCATAAGTATAATTTTCGAGTAAACAGAACTATTTCCGAGTTTATTTATAGTGATTTCACGAGTACTGTAATATCATTTTTCTTCTTCTGGTGCCTTCTCTAATAAATATTTTTCTTAGTAGATACATTTTCATTATATAGTCTACTGAATAACTTTTCTATGAAAATAATTAGATTAGTTACTGGAGTGGCCATTTATCGCTCAACTTGAAGTAATCTTACATTGAATTAATATTACATTGTCAAAAAATTACAATTCTGTATCGTAAACAAGCCAATACAGTCGAGAACAAAGACTCCAATTCAATTCAAGACAACATTCATTTCCACCTTATCCCATGTTATACTTGATTGACAACGCAACGCTGTATTTTTATACTATACTATATATTAATTATTGGATTAATAGATGATTTGATGTAGCAAAATATAACATAACCAAAAATGACAAGATAATATTTTGTTATCCCATGCTTCTTGAATAAATCCTCTAATTTAAGGCAAGAAAAGACTAATTTCCACATTGTCGTGTATTGAATTTTGCTATAAAAAAGGTTTAACGGCACCACGCTATTCAAATTAAAATAAAGCAATAAATATTACGTATATAGAGAAGTGATAAATATTGCGGAAGGTTAATTTATTCAAAATCATAATAGAATATTAAATTACATTCTTGAATAGATCATCTAATTCAAAAGAAGGTAACACTAATTCCCACGTTGTCGTGTATTGAATTTTGCTATAAAAAAGGTTTCACGGCCCCACGCTATTCAAATTAAAATAAACTAATAAATATTACATATATAGGAAGTATTAAATATTGCGGAAAGTTAAATTATTCAAATTCATAATAGAATATTAAATTACATTTAATTCAAAAGAAGCCAACACTCATTTTCACGTTGTCTCGTATTAAACTTGCCTATCAAAAGGATTTGTGATACCATAGTATACAAAGTGAAGCAAAATGATAAACATTGTAAATAAAGGAGTAATTAGTAGATAGAGATATTATAAAAAATTTAACAACCAAAAATTCCGCAATATCTTTTAATTAAAAGATATTATAAAAAACAAAACAATAAAAAAATTATACGAAGAAGCTTCGTTATCCAAAGATTAAGCACAATGAACTGATTGGTATAAGAACTAAATGTATAATGTTTCCATAGACACTCGTATGTTCTATGAATACTTATAGACTCTGAACTTGATTTGAAATTTAATTTTGGGGGCATACTCTACTACAAGTCGAAGCTGGTGGAAGACATCTTCTTAAGTATTTTTTTTAAACTAACAGGTCATTGTCTCAATCTAAAGGGATATGTTTATATGATGGCAATATTATCTGATTCCATAGTATTATTCTTATAAAAGTAACTGAAGAAAGAGTGACATATATTTCTAACAATGTATTGTCAAATAATACCAAAATCCGGGATAAATTGAGATATTATTAGAACAGACCAAATTCGGGCAAGTACAAGATAATAAACAGTTTATTTTGTCTCTATCAAGGATCCTATAATACATTGTATTTTAAATTATAACAATCTAACTTTCAACCAATACATTTCTTCGTCCCACTCTATATGCTATTATTGGTTACGCAATCAGTCATCACGATGACAAGAACCGTTTATTTGAAGTTTAATTGCCCATAAACCGGTAAACAACCATTAGGAATGATTCAACCTCACCCACCTTCACACATCGACCGTTTACGTAACGCTAAGACGTCGTTGGCGACCAGTGGCGATGTTAGTTAAATATAACCGTTTCATACAAACGAGATCAAATTTAAGCCAATTTTAAACTCATTTCCTGTCCACACCGGACAGTGTTGCGCCGTTTTTGTTTACGTAACTTGACATGTTGCCAATAGTAACGTATAAATATGTTTTCCCGCTTTACGATGAAGAAATCGTAATTTTGTACGTTTCTCAATGTCAATAGTTTACGCGCTCTCCAATTTATGTCGTCGAGTTCGTTACGAGAAATCTGTAACGTGCCTCTAGTCGTGCTCACGCTACGAGCTACGTTTACGGTCAAAAGTTACGTAATTCAGCAGACCTAGAACGCGGTTCATTGTACCCAGTTTTGCGAAATTCGGTCAATGTCATAAATTTGTATTGGTTAAAGCAATGTTTTTCTTTAATTCCGTTTCAAATACTACTCAGTTAATCAGTAAAAAGTAAGATTTTTTACGTAAACATAACGGTTCAAGTTTGACTTGGAATACATGTATTTATCTCTGCTTAAATAACAATTATTTTTTTATCTGTATAACGCAACGGTGAAATACTATTACTTGTTAATATTTTAGTATATAATAATATCTTCAATACAAAAAATTGGTTTTAATCTTAATTAAATCTCCTTAAAACTGTAAATGTAAAATATATTACTCTATTAGATGATGGACGTGATCAGATGTAAATAAAAAGACTCTTTTTATATACTATGAAAGTACTGATATCGTTTATCTTTATTTATTTTTGATCATATTAATTAAGTACTTCATGTGGGGCTAAGAACTTGATACTTGTTATTTGACAAGTACTTGAGTTATAAGATACCTAATAATATTACCAGTTTTTTATTTAATTACCACAAAAAATTAGGACAAGTGAAAAACTACCTCGTAAATTAGTTTACTTTTATTTAGTTGCTTCGCTGAGTCATTGGCGCAGCAAAATATTAGAGTCTGAACCTGGGTATACTGGGTTCAAATCTCGAAAAAAATCCTTTTTGCCTAAAGCAAAACCAAAAAAACACTTTGATTTGAATTCTGGGATTTTACGTAGCTAAGAAAAATTAAAAACCAATTTTTTCTTTAAAACTATTCAAGAAATGATGTACATATCTCTGTAAGGTTTCAAGCAATACTAATGGGTTGAAAAAGCCACATTATTATTAGTAACATCTATGTTATATTATAAATAATATTTTAAAATAATATTTTTTATTTTAGAAATGATTGCCATCGGATAATTATCATGCTGTGTGATATACATATGTTTATTGATATTTTAGTGGATTCTACTAACTGTAGTAATGGAGTATTGGAAAAAGTTGAAAATAGATAGCCTTGGATAACCCAACCGTTGTCAATAATTCGTATATTTTAGCTAACTGACTCGTTCTTTTTTAGCTGAAATGTTAACAAGAAATTTAAAAAACACAAAATCAAGCATAGCTAAATAAAACAATGTATCCAAAATAAAAAAAAACAATTGAAATCAATAGTACTTTGTTTATATGATTGGCAGTTGGTATCGTAAACAGAATATGAAATTATGAAACGGCTACTGTGCAGTAAGGTAATAATTTTCGAACCATTTATTGTTTACAATGAAACGATTTTGATAAATCGGTTATGATTTTCCACCTCAAAACGTAATACGTACAGTCAGTGCCCACAGCTTACGTGTAGATGCTGTATTCCAGCATATGTTACCAATTTTCATTCATTATAGAATTTTCCCAACATAGTCGATGCCGGAACCAATATAAAATTTTATCAAATGAATACATTCAATGAATTGTTTAAAATGCTTAAGCCTATATATATTTTATATGCTTAAGCCTATGTATATTATATGTTTATATGTGCTTTAGGGATAAATGATAAAAGAGTGGCTTTGTTAATAAACCAATATATATAAACGTAACATAACCTTTTTCAGTTACCAAATGAACTCACGGGATTCAGTGAAAGCTAAACTATGACACAGGATTGTGAGTATATTTTGATCTACTATGAAATACGTCTTTAAAGTGAATTTATAAAGTTGTTTTATTGTCTGCATATTAAAGGTGTTGGGTGCTTATGTCATTGTTTATGAACATACTTAAAACTATTTCCTCATTGGAACTATCGAGACATTTTCAATGAATTAATTGTATTACCAATTTTGTGTTATATTTATAATAGCAAACATATACTTATAAGTATTATTATTTTAATTATGTCTTATTAGTTTAATTATGTAACTGAAATATAGAAAACTGAACTCGTTTCAGTAAGCATGACGGAGGTGACAATCAAAACATATTTTTAAAAAGCATTTTGTTTTCTAGATAATAATTGGAGTGAAAAATGGGATGGAAAAAATGAACAACTAATCAGAAAATTGAACGAAATTAAATGAAAAAATGATGTAAAATTTAGTAAATAAATCTGAGTGTTCGATTAATTCAATAAATACAAATGACACAATAAATAAACGTAATAATACAACAGATAAGAGCTAATAAATACAAATGACACAACAGATAAACATAATGACACAACGGATAAGAGCTAATAAATACAAATGACACAACATATAAACATAACGACACAACAGATACGAGCTAATAAATACAAATGACACAACAGATAAACAACGTTTACTTTTGCCGTAGATTTCAGCTTTAATTAAAAAGGTGTAAATATATTAAAGGTATACAAGCTTTAAATACTAATTAGACATCTGGGTAGATTTGATCACTAGTTGTGCTTTAAACTGGCCTCTGATGAATACTTTTCGATGAAAAGGGTTATTTTACGTAAAAATTTTAATACTAAATCAGTAATTTAGTATTAAAAATGTTATCTTTCGAAATCTTCAAGTATTAAAATTTATAATTCATTGCTTTCGAACGAATTTATTACAATGTAAAATAAGGTGTAATGACTTATACATATATTTGACAACTTGATGTGAATAGTGTTCATTCTGTCATATTCTCCTCTGTCAACATCGAGTTGAATATTTCATTATATCTACCTTGTTTGAACATATTTCCAACTTAGTAAATGTGGATTTTTATCATAGATATATGTCAGTCTCAAACAGTGGTAGAGCTACAGAAATGTAAATGTATCCACTCAGAATAGACGAAGACACGGACGGAAGACAAAATACGGAAGATAAAATCAAGTAGCACATTTGAAATATCACAAGGAAAGAAAATAATTATAAATCCAGGGAAAGTAATTATAAATTGTCTTTACCGAACTTAATACCGAGGTAACAGCTTTAGGATACAAAGAAAGTATCGCTTGATATTAAAAAAAAACAACACGAAAGAAAATCACATTAATATTCTGATAAAGTTGTTTCATTATAAATAAGAGCCACTTGCGCCACACGTTCGCTGAGCAATCCATTGACTTCTGACCCGTACTGCCGAGTTCTGCTCTATCAAAGAGACCTAATCGTATTCCTTTTCCCGAACCCTCTTAATCCTCGATACAATTTTACTACAAGCCATTTTACTGATCCCAGGACGTTCTGGAACGCCTCTCCCCGTCACATAATTGCATATTCAACGTATCTCGATTACATGGTCGCACTTTCTGCCACCTTCAGTGCCCTTCGCTCCGAGCTCGCTCCAGTTTGTTTCGCCATTAATAATGCAGTCACGTAGAGCCGCCCCGAACAATCGGGCGCGATCCTACCCGATATCGTCGCCTGGCCCGCCGATATTTGAAAATGGCTTTCCGATAACGTCCGTTTGGTTTGACTTAGACCGTGTGTCAGGAGATTTAATGGGCCAGATGGAGATGTGTATCTTGAAAGATGGGTTGATTTCTTGTTGTCTACCTGCGATAGTGGTATATAGTGGTTCTATTCTGGAATTACAAGTGATATGTGTTAAGAACGTAATCAGTGGCCATATTGTTTCAAGAAGCTGATTTTTAGGAAGTGGTACCTTAAAGCTAGTTATAATGTTTGATGATTTGTCAGAGTACTGTAGATTGTGGATGAATTAAATTAAATTGTATATTAAGACGTAATAATGAGTGTTGTAATTATTCGAAATAGAACATTTTTATTAATTTTTTAATAGAATCTTTATTTTTGAGGGCCCTCCCATGGGATATCCTCGTTTAGAGCATTTTAGTAATTTTAATTTAATTTCTTACAAAATTCATATGTAAGCGAGCGTTAGAATAGGCGAGTTTTAATAATTTTTTTCAACAATGTGTTTATTAGTTACTTGTTTATATACACAAATATAAACATGCATGCATGAACAAAAGATGGCCTCAATAAACAATTTCTGCGATGTAGCGCGGCCAACTTTGAAAAAAATTAAAAGACAAATATAACAAAAAAAAATCTGGCGCCATTGTTATGGAGCGTGAAGATGAAACGGCTTCAACTCGGACAAACTTAAATTCGCTCAAACACTGAAATGAAAGTTCGGCGGATGTTTGTTGGCGGCGTCGCCCCCTAAAGAAGTTGCCCACTGAGCTTCAATTAAACGAATGTCTTTGCGTTGTTCAACAAAACGCTAGGGATCACGTAAAACTTCCCGCATTTTAATAAGAAATCGCCATGGATAGGAGCAAAAAGATGTTCCATTTAAATTTCTTTCCTGAAATACCGTTCTGGGAGCCGTGCGGGAGAATTGAAATGGGAAATATTTAAAAAACAAATGCATCGTTCGTGTGGTGTGTTTGATAATGTTATTGTTATTAAAAATAAATATAAATTATATTATTATTATCTATAATATATTTATATTGACATTATGTCAACAAATTAATATGGCAGATAATAGTGCGGATCCAAACCTCCCCCAAAACAAAGTATTCTTTTTTCAGTCATCAATTTTTCCCGTAATGTCTATATGATCAAATATTTATATACAACATAGAAATTGTACTAAGAATTATAATTATAGGAACATGAGCTGAATATTTGATTAAGAATAAGATTATGCAATTAGGTACTTGTATGTCCAACGATATCCGCGAACCCCCTCTGCCAAAATGCACGTGAGTGTAAAAAGGCATTCCTTTAATCCGGAAAATATGAAGGAAAATATAATTAATATTGCATAGCATATATTCTAAAAGTATTAATTGAGAAAATCTGAAAATAAAATTTGCAAGTAAATCTTATATTTAATTAAAATAATTAGCAATCTTCCAAAAATCAAACAAAAATGTGTTGCAAACATTTTAAATCGAAATTACAAGTAAAATGTTAATGGCAAAAAAATAACGATTGGTATATTTTCCTCATATTAAAATGTAGAAAAAATAACTCAATAATTATTTCATAGTTTAATTATCAATTCATTGCAATAATAAGACCATAAGGTTGCGTACGCATGCCGCGGGCCTGGTACGCACTTAACCTATGCATACACGTTCGGTGTGAACGTTGAATGACTCGTAAATTTAGTATTGATAAACATCTACAACTGCATACATCAACTAGCATTCGCCGTGTTTATTTTTAGTTTAACAATTACGCTCTATTTTTCTTCGCAACGTCACTAATTACATGTCTAAGTAATAATTCTTTAATCGTACACAAGAATATAAATAGGTACAGGTAACGTCACTAGAATATGTGATGTAAGAAAGGGGGAGGTAATGAGGATATTTCGATATGCTACAGTCTAGTGTGAATACGTAAAATTTTCATTTGACGTCTCTAGTAGCATAAATAATAAAAAAATTGAATATTGAATATATTTGGCGTTAATTTTGTAGAAATTCATTATTCACAATTAAATGAAACTACGTGATGTAGTATTTCTACTTTCTTTAATTTCTTTACCACGACCTAGGTTTTGTTGTATTACAACATCTTCAGGTGGGATATTAGCAAAGAATATCCCACGTGAAGATGTTGTAATACAACTAAACCTAGGTCATGGTAAAGAAACTAAAGAAAGTAGAAATAATACTACATCACGTAGTTTCGTTTAATTGTGAATAAAAAAATTTGTTAAAAGTGTAAATTATACCAAAACGAAGTCAACAATTAATAAAATATTCTAATGAATTATTAGTCACTATAAAGTTCCAGAGATGTTGGATTTAATATCTTAATAATATATTCATTACCGCCCTCTTCCTTCCATCACATATTCTAGTGACGTTGCCTGTACTTATTTATATTTCATATTTCTTTTCTTAATTTCTTAAATAGTTTATCAAAAGGATGACAAGTGTATTGAGCGTATTGAAAGAACGGATGTAAATGTATTGGATTCCGGGGCGTCGGATTTTTCCCTTCAGGGACTGATGGCAAAAGGAACAAAAAAAGAAGGAAAATCATGCCTTTGTTTATATCATTCGGAAAATATTTGTTATATTTTAGTTATATTAGAACTTACATTATAATTCCTGCTTATGTTTTAAAGCGTTAGTCTCGGAAAAGCTGGGGTAAAGAGCTGAAAGCGCACTCTTCGTTATTCTTAGGTACTTTGCCACCTTCGTCCACTCATAATTTGACAGACAAATGTCACCAACTCGCTTTGTGTGTACGGTTTGTTCGTTAGAAATTGAAAAAATAGTGCCGGAGGAACACTTCAAATATGTATAATATGTATATTAGGTTCCGGGCAGTATGGGCGTATGGCAACGCTAATTGGATTGTTCACTTGAACAAAAAACAACAAAATTTGCTACATTACATTTAGCCGTATGTATATTTTTTATATTAGAATACATCTACTTACGTATTTCGTTTTTTTTTATATTTTTTGTTCCATGATTTTTCCATTCAGCGCATATCATTTTATAAGGTACATGTAACCACTTGTCCATTCCTATTTCTATTCTCTACGCTTATTCAGCGCATTATTCATCATTACACAGAATTTCCTCTTCAAAAAAATTTACACCATTAGCACGTTGACTAGATCCCATTCATAACGTATTTATATAATACTCACTTGTATCCTCGTCAACTTTTTTTACGGCGAGCAGGAAAATAAATATGAAAAGGAAAGAACACATGGATAAATAATATTGAGGAAAATTTAGAAACATCCGGTAATGTCATCCGTGAATAATATCAAAAAAGTTTGTCTTGATAGGGCCATTTGGTGGTTCATTGCTCCATATTGTCTCGTCGAAGTAGAAAATGACCCGAAAACGACGAAACGACACGAATGTAATCTTAGATGTCTGTTTAAAAGTTCACGTATTTAACTATTTATATTTTTTGAAAGGTTTATTGAAAATTATAAATAACATATATCGTTAAGTATGTGAACTCTAATAATACGTCATAAAGAAACTCTTTTCAAATATTTGGCGGGAGGGGTGAAGGGAGGAAAATATTCAAATTTTTACCTTTATGCTTCGTTTAAAGGGGCGTCTTCGAGAGCGGATTTTCCCAATGCAATTATCTTAAGGGTTCTCTAATACCTTGTTTACGCGAAAATACCTCATTTAGTACAAATTATGCTCTGAATTATCGGTGCTCTCGATGCTAACGTTCGACTTTTTAGTAGATTCGAGTGTATTGAAAAAAAATATCGAGTGATTTTAAAGAGTAAATCCGTCTAGGAGCCTTAGTCCAAAACGCGTGTAAGCTATTTGTTTTTTTTTCAGTAAACCCGCGCTTTTTAGACGCCACAAATAAATTATATCCTTACCGGGAAGGTTTATACAAAATTAATGATCTAATTAATGTTCGCAGCCAGTTCAAACATGGTTAATTAAGATTTAATTCGGTATGCGAAGTAAATATTTTATTATACCAAGTACTTTAGTCTCTGTAATGATGTTTTTTTTTGTTTAATTAAAACGTAAAAGATGAAAAGTTTCTTCGAGGTTATTCAAGAAAGTATTTAAAAACCTTTCCTTGTTATGACGTGTATATTTCTACTTTTAAGCAGTGAATGTAGATAGATATAGAGGGAACTATGTTTTTTTATTTATCAATTTAACTTGTTAAGTACATACGAGTAGAACTCGCACGACGATTTTGTTACACACCTGTTAATATTACTGTGTTAAATATAGGATATGACTGAATTAAAAGTTAAAATATTTACGGGAACATTTCTTTAATAAATTTTTTTAAATGTCAATATTATTTTCACCCCTAAATACGTTGCCTAGTATCCATTTCATAAGCCTAAAAATATCGTAAAATTCTCAAAAGCTATGAGGTTTGGAACTGTTTCCTGGTAAGCTTTAATGAACTTCTACTGATGCAGTTTCTTTTGTTTTATTTTGAATTGTAGGTTTCAGAGATGGAGTCACGTCTACAAAAAAGGTGGAAAATATCCACATAAAACATGCCACCTGCATGTTCTTTGTGGGTATTTTAGTAATATTTCTGTACTAATGTATAATGTATACATGTACTAATATTGCCAAAAAATTATATATATATATATATATATATATATATATATATATATATATATATATATATATATATATATACATATATATATATATATATATATATATATATATATATATATATATACACATGATTAATCATTGGGAAAAGTTATAGTAGTAAATTGAGAAAAAGCGTGTAAATATTAATTTTAATTAAATTACTGTATTTATATTCCTTACATCTTGCAGTATTTACGATATATATTTTTATGGAACAGAGTCATTTGGTGTAGGGTTTCAACTTGAAAAAATGATTTAAAAAATCAAAATTTTTTCAATAATTTCTAACGTCGATTTTAAAGAAGAAATTTACGCATTTTTTTTCAGTGTTTATTACCAAAAATCAAGATGATAATAATAAAAAAAAAATTAATTATCTTGGGCCCTTTGTTTGACACAATTTAAAATAAAATCGCTGTATAAAATTTAATAAAATATTGATTTTCGTAAATAAAAAAAAGTCCACAAGAGTGTTTGAACAAGTTATCGATTATTATAGGTTTGCGCTTATATTTATGTAACTAATCTCAATCTCACTTCAAATCTAAAGTGGGTAACGTTATATTACATTTGATAAGAACACGATTCAGATATCAGATTTGCTTAGTAACATATTGACTCCATACATTTTCCCAGAGTTATTACCTGAACTTATTGGATATTGAAGATGTTTCTGCAATATATGTAGTAGCTACGTGAGACACTGGGAAACGTTCCTTTTCAATTTGGAACCAATTTTCTCCTGGAAATACTAGGCTCTTTTATTTGAACTCAGGAGAGGCATCGCCTTTGTGAATTTATTGTACAAAACTTCTGAACACAAAGAATTACACTTGTGAACCATATGCCCTGAGCTTCCTAATTGAATCAACGCTGTTTTTTTAATCCAAATAATACTACTTATTTTTTTTGTTCCTAAATAGGGACTATTGCTGTTCATCTAAATGGACCAACGGGTGAGCTGCCATATCATAATCTAGTGTTATAAATTATTAATTCATTGGGCTGTATCGTATAATTTTTTATATATTTTAATGTTCTTTATTTGGAGTTAGTCAGCTTTTTCAATTATTTAATATATAAATATATTCAAAATCCAATCACATCAAATCAAATCTCGTCGTTTTTTTTTTAAATAATTTTATTGCATCAGGTCGACTGCTTATTGCAATGAATGTCTTGAAAAAATAAATGTCAGATTCTTCGTTGTTTATTGTTTGTGAAAGGCGTAAGCGGTTAATTTATATTATACACCTTTATGGAAATAAACAAATAAACAAGTTAATAAATTATAATTCGTAAGTGTCTTGTGTAACCTACCATTCTGGGGAATTGACAATTAAAAATCGCTTTCTAAATTTATATACCGTTTCATAAAGTGCGTATATTCATTCGAGATTTATTTAGCTAAATATAGGATATGATTGAATGAAAAGTTAAAATCTGCAACGAACACAGTAGTTGCCATGATCGTGAACTATTTAAGAGCATAATTAAAAATTAAAATCTGCAAGGAACACAGTAGTTGCCACGGCCGCGAACTATTTAAGGGCATAATTTAAAGTTCAAATCTCCAACGAACACAGTAGTTACCATGATCATGAACTATTTAAGGGCAGAAGCAAAATTGTATCCTCTATGTCCCTATCACCAGAGCAGTTAGGGACCACTTTGTGAAACCACTTCAATGCAACTTTTAAGAAAATTATAACATATCAATTAATATATAATTGACTTCTAATCCCTTCCGTGTCACATAGTTTGCAAAATCTATTTTGGCGATAAAAGTAGAAAAACTAGTGAAATAAAAAAGAAATCATAGTTTTATGGTTCAACTCTGTAAATTGAAAATTCTTGATATTAGGAGTTCTTGGTAACGAAACAATTTTTGAAAGAAAATATTGAAAAGTAGAATATTTTAATGAAATCCAAAAAAATCTTGCCATGTTGCAATCTCTCTGATTTTTCTCGGTTAATAATCAGTATGGTTAATAATTAATCGGTTAATAAAAGTCACTATGAAAGGTTACCTGAAGTTTAAAGAAAAAATGTGTTAAATATGTGAGCGAACAGATAGATATATTAGAAAAAAACGAATACTAAAAAACAATACTTGAAAAGATACGCCGCCTCGTACTACCTAAAAATCATAATTTTTCAGTTCTACTCTGAAAATTAAAGTAACGTAACAATATTAAGAGTTGTCAGTGGTAAAAGACTTGCGTGAAGGAAGTTTTGCAAAGTAAATATTTTCTAAAGTAGAATTTTCTATGGAAATTAATTAAAATCTGCCAAGGCTTGTTGTAACGTCCCTAGTTTTCTCCGTTTAATGATCAGTACATAGAACTCAATGAAAAACAATATGTAGTTTGCAGCAAAATATTTTAAATATGTGAGCTATTAGATCTATGATAACCTCCCCGTAATCACCTGAAGTAAAATGGCAAAGCGACATGAAAAATTGTCACAAGTATAATACAGACACATAACTGGGCAACCGTTCTAGTTAATAGTCTATTTACTCACTTATACGTCTGCACTGTACACGTATACGTACATATACATACCTATATACATACAATTTACCCGACGAGCCTTCAGAAAGAGGTCGCAATATGCAGCCTCATTGTGCCCTCCTTCCGTTTCCTTGATAGACCAGACAGTGTTTAAATTGAATGACTCCCTCGTGCGTAGTAGCTATGTTTAATTTACTCATTAATGTGATACGACTCACTTCTCGTCCCTCCCCTAGCCCGCGCCTGGTGCTGTCTACACAGATGCGTACACATTTTATATTGAGGCTGTTTTATGCATTACATTACGGCATAAAATGTGGCAGGCTCGTTTGAGTTTATGAGAAAATTGACGGGGATCAACTATAAACAATGGCCGTGGCGTGAAACGATTGCAATTTCGCCGAAACGATTTCGTTTGGAATAAACGATTCGAGTGAATTTAGTGACAAGGGATACCGATAATTTTATTTTAAATCGTTCAGGGGTTTGACTTTATGCAGTGAACATTTTTGGAAAAAATCGTGTATGGACGTAATGAGAATTGAGTAAGAGTCAAAATATTGTCTTTTTAGTTGTTTCTTCCTTTTGATTTTTTTAGTTTTTTCTTTGAGCAGAACGAAAAAAACTAGTATTTAATTTGGACAAGACAATGCTTGAAGTTCAGATTAAAATCACGACTGTTTCTGGTCCCGATCCAATATTCCCTAAAGAAGTTTTTGTGTACTTTTCTGTTTGTCTATTAAATGCTCGTTTGTCTATTAATGTATTAATTAGATATACAATTTACTTCAAATCCTTTCTATCTCCCATGATTTGCGAAATCAATTTAAGCAAAAAAGTAGAAAAAGAAGTGAAAAAAAGAAATCATATTTTTATGGTTCAAGAATTTTTATTTTTTCAACTATATAAATTGAAAATTCTTGACATTAGGAGATCTCTGTAATAAAATAATTCTGGGAAGAAAAGTTTGAAAAGTAGATATTCTCTAGAGTAGAATATTCTAATGAAAGTAATTAAAATCTTCCCATGTTGCAATCTCTCTGATTTCTCTCGGTTAATAATCGGTCGATGAAAGTTACTCTGAAAGGTTATCTGAAGTTTAAAGAAAAACATATTTAAATATGTAAGCGAATATATAGATATATAAGCACAATTTTCCGGTTCTGCGGTTTTACTCTGAAAATTAAAGTAACCAAAAATTACGTAATATTAAGAGCTGTCGGTGGTAAAAGAATCGTGTAAAGGAAGATTTGCAAAGTGTTTTCTAAAGTAGAATATTCTATTTATATTAATTAAAATCTGCCAAGGCTTGTTGCAAAGTCCCTAGTTTTCTCCATTTAATGATCAGTACATAAAACTCAATGAAAATCTATATGTAATTTCTAGCAAAATGTTTTAAATATGTGAGCGATTAGATGGATGACAGCCTTCCCGTACCTGACGTAAAATGAGAAAGCGACATGAAACAAGCAAAATGCTAACTTTTTATCACACGTTAAAGTAAATCAATTGGCGGTGCGAGTGGCATCACAAAATTCTGTGACGGTTGCAATATGGCGGGAGTAGGTATGGCACGTTATCAAACTAGTAAAATACAAATTTAGATCATTGTTATTTTTTATTATTTCCCTGACTTAGCCTTGGTTTTTCTTTACTTATATTATTTCTCATTTCTTTCCCATAGGAGGAGTAGATGATACTGCCCTTTCCGATTTCCAAGGATGTCCCTTGAGCGCAAAACACTATAAAATCGCCCTTTGCTTTATTGTACTTGAAACAGTAAACCATGATGTTTGAATTTATATTTAAGCTATTATTTTTTTATTATTACTATTGGATTTACCCTCTTTAAGTCTCTTTTATAATTTTTTAGAACTAGTGGTTACTGAAAAATAGAAAATGCTGTATTTCAAAGAAACGTTCTTAGAAAAAATGTATGGATGAAGTAGATATTTATGTAATTAACATGATATAAAAAAAAAAGTCTGGAATGGATATATAACTTTACATTATTGTTCCTTATTCTCTTTAATTCAGAGTGAATTTAAATACAGATTTGGATCTACGTTTTGTTAAGTTTAAAAAAAACTTCATTATGAATTAATGAAGGTATAGTATTTAAATAATTTGATTAACTACTGAAATTCCATAGACCAAAAATAATTATGATCCTTATGACATAACATAATAGTCTGCTGTCAACGATTTGGACTAAGCTATTTACCTGCATAAAAAATACTATCGTTTTACAAAATTAATTTCTCTAAAACCGATTTTGTATTTTAAATATTTTATTATTGTCTATAATTCCTTTTATGATGATGGTGTTATTAGCTAATGTACAGCCGTTATTAAAGTACAATTATATGTTAGCTAATATACCATCTATACAATGTCGAATCTTTTAGATAAATTCCCTTTTAATTACGAACATTCCAATGTAGATTTATAAGCCATGAGAAAGATCCTAACTTCGAGTAGATAACATCGCTCATATTACTAATTATCCCATCATTCAGCGCACCCGAACACGTTCATTACAAAATTAATTCCACCCAAGTATACGAGCTCATTGAGAGATTGTACCTCCGCGTAATGCAAGTTCCCCTTAATTATCATTTAAAGGCTTCGCATGGAAAATACGTAACATGTCGTCACACGTAGGCGATTTACGAGTGTTTAATTGAAAATTTATCGACCGTGTTATCGGACGAAAGCTCTAAGCGGCGACATCGCCTGTAATTACGTCGCGGAAGCTCGCGCGGCTACGAAGCTTATCGGCGATGCGAAACTCTGTCTCGGGAGAGTTATTTACGATATTCTGAGATAGTTTTTTAATTAAATACTTGCATTGATAAAATAAACTTTTCTTTATTAACAATTCCTTAAATTATGGATTATTTAAATAATTATATTTATTTATATATCACGAATAAATTTATATAAAATGTAAATTTCTAATATACAAAAGCCGAAAGAGAAATGAAAATGGAAACTTTATGTAATATTCGCTCTCACTCTGAATACAAAACATTCGTGTAATTATTTTTAATAAGAGATAATTATAACTGTAATGGACTATTCTGACGCAAACCGGCTCACAACAAGTGAATAGTCAGTTCGTGGGTTTTAACATGTTGATTTGTATAATATCTAATTTTTTTTAAATCTTTTACCTTGTTCTGTTGTAGAAAGTATGGAATTATTATATCAGCATTGTATTTTACAAATTAATGAATTAGTCTATTCGTATATTACTTATATGTACCTTCCGAAATGTATTATTATTATGTATTATTGTACGATTTTATTTTTATGTATTATTAAAAGATTTTATATTAATTGCTCAATTGTTCAGTGTTCAAAATTTTGAAGATAAAAATGATCTAATTTTTACGATTTCCAATAAAAATGGATTTTTGGAGTTAAGCTAAGGATAGAGGAAAAATTCAAGAAATTTGTAAAAATTAGTTACATGATAGAAATAGTAAAATATGTACACACATATATATATATATATATATATATATATATATATATATATATCCGGATCCGAAAAATGTTGAAAGGCAGGTTAACGTTACCAACAGTTGATATTTTCAATCTTCGTTGCAATGTAATTTTAACGTAGATTACGTTATCATTTGATTTATTTCATTATGTATATTTTTTTTATTTGGACTCTTATTTACTGGAGTTTTTCACATCTCAATATATAGCGATACTAAATTTTCTTAACAACTAGTTATTATCCTCACGCTAAAAAAGACTATTTAGGAGAAACGTCCCTGACATTATAAATAATGGCACCAGACCTATCATATTTTAGCAAGAGACGTAAACGAGGTATTCAGAGAGAATTTAACAAGCGTTGGCGTGAAAAAAATGGTCGAATTTCAACAACAAATTTTATTTTGTACTTACCCTTTTACTGCTTCGTCCCCGCTACACGTCTCAACGGATCATCTATCTATCACATAGTATCAGCGTCATACCAACCCCCTGAAATTATAATGCATAAATTTCACGACCGAATGAACTCACTTGTCGGAGGCGTTTAATAATATTAAGGAACATTATCGCGACAGCTGACGACAATAACAATCGGAACGGAGAGTGACTCCACAGCAACGTCATTAAAAGTACATGACACAATTATTTTTTTTAGAACTTGTTCCACTTAACATCCTTTGTGATGACATGTGAGGAAAAGGCATAGGCTATCAATTTTTTCAATAAACTATAGAATACTTCTCATAGACAACTTTAGGATACCCGGAGCTCTGTAAAACGTTCTCTATATTATCATATCAGCGCCACGCGCGCCGAAATTGGGAAAGTAACGCCCCATTGTTTCGCCCGCGCGTCCGCCCTTCGTCAAAATAGGATCCCATCTGTCGTTCCTCATCACGTCAGAGAGCCGATAAGGAGACGGAAGATGTGAGGAAGTAAAATTTCTTTCGAATATCTCGCGTCTCTGATCGCTAGTGACAAGTCGGCGGTCCCGGTGCCGTTTGATTTGTAACAACTTCAAAGGACGAACCGGGGGCTGTCTGTTCGTCGTTCCGTACTTAACCTAGTTCTGAAGTTTATAGTGTTGACTCGAATAAAGTGTCGAGGGCTAATGTAGTGTGCGAGCTATAAATGGAGGTTCGTGTATGTATGTGTGTCAATGTTATCTGTTTTATGGACTCGCATTGTAGTTTTATGCGTGATAAAGCTTTGAAGGTGGGTACTTAATCCTCGTAATTGAAATAAAGTGAGCGTAGTGGCGAAAGTCGTACGCCTTCGATGTAAAATATTTCATGGCGTTTGTTTTACTGTGCGAATAATAAGGATCAAAAGGTATAAGAAGGTTGGGAAGTGAATGATAAAAAAATTGCATTATCTTTTTGATACACAAAATTGTAGAAATAAAGCGACAAAGCGCGTATCGGAACAAGCATATAGTTTCAAGAAATATCTATATCTTTCGAGGTTTAAAAACAATCAATTATATTTAAAGTTAATTTTGGTAACTATTTTGGATTTTCAACACGATACTAAATAAAACAAAGTTAACACTTTTATTTCATTAATGTATAAACAAAATCACCATTAAAGAAATACCACAAGTACAGCACAGGATGTGGAGCACGAGAGTGATTCGAATATCGGGAACGCATCCTCGATCGATATTTGGCAAAATGTTGCCTTAAAATCTGGTCAAGTGTATGTAGTTCGTAGTCGTCTACTCTCTTCAAATTGTCAAAACAAATAAAATGGAATCATTTTATTTTAAAATTCTGTTCAAACGTTAGCATATAATTTTTTTCTGTTTCATGGATGATAAATTAGAACTTAGTATTCATAACCAAAACTTTGAAACTTAGCATTTCATAACCAAAACAATAAATGGGATAGGCAAACTCGATTCGATATGCGACGAAAAATTTCCCTCCTAATTTTCATAAGGAGGTACAACATTTCTTTGAAAATTTTGCTATATGCTCAGTGAGATCTCTAAATGAAACATCTACTGGCAAAATTTGATGTACATAAGTTTAAAACCATAGAAACAATGAGGTTATGACCGACGAAAGAACGGACATGACGATTTCTTGTTATAAAGTGTATAAAAATTTACATTTTTTAAAAGTTGTTTTACTAAGAAACAGTAAAAATCGATCCAAAATATGAAGCCCTTCTTTGCAAAAACTAAATGATACGAAATAGTGTAGTCCTCGCGACCTAAGTTGTGAATAAACGCTACACTTATATATTAAATTTATGTATAATGTATAATATAAAAAATATAAACTTGCAAAGTTAATAATCAAGTTGTAAACAAGTAACATTTTTAACAATACTAGCTATGCCGATACGACTTCGTTCGCATGGAATCCGGTTTAAGAAAAGTTATTAGGATTTTTTTACGTTTTTTTCATGTTTTTTTTTCGCTCAGAGGTCTACAAGCATAAAGTTCACTAAAACGATAATAGATGACTTTGGTAGTACCATAACGTAATATATCTATGAGCATAAAGTTCACTAATAACGATAATAGATGACTTTGGTAGTACCATATCGTAATATATCTATGAGCATAAAGTTCACTCAAAACGCTAATAAACGACTTTGGCAGTACCATATCGGAATATAATTTATGACTATAAAGTTCCCTAAAAATGCTAATAGATGAGTTTGGCAGTACCATATCGTAATATATCTATGAACATAAAGTTTACTAAAACGCCAATAGATGGCGTTGGCAGTATCAATATCGTTGCTCGAGAGTACACAATATTGATACTAAATTTCATCAAAATCCGTGTAGATTTCGCGTAATTGAAGAAAAAAATCAACACACAGACGAACAGACACAAACATTCCAAAAACAGGTTTCTGGCTTTTACTATGAGTCTATGAGCTAAATCAATCGCTTTTTATAAAATACTTTTCATGACAGAATTCACTCTGTTACAATTATATGTACACATTATTTTCATTTTTATTTTATAAAACTTTAATGGAACTTAGTATCCATTCAGATCACAATTATTTTATCTGCGAACCCAACGAACCTTTATTATCAAACTCTCTTACTGGTCTCTTTTTGGCATTTACGTTTTAGGTGGGATTAATTTATTATATTGGATACCCCTGGCCGTATCTGTAAGAACCTGTGTGCCACAAGCATGCAGGCTGCGGCCGAGGGTACGGGACGTTTTACGCCAAAAATCACGAGTGAGTGAAAAGTGATTTTTTTCGCAATTTTCACTATCATAAAAATATTTACCAATGAAAATTTTGTATATATCAAATTAATTTCAATATTTAGATTGCGGAGCTATATTAATGTTTACGGGGCATGCCCTCGATCGCGCACTGGAAAACGGGAAAAGTAATTTTACCAGAGTAAAGTAATTAAATGGTGAATTATGGAAGTTGTAAACATCAAAACTTCTACGCGAGAGAAACTGCGGTGAAGAGCTAGTTTAAAATATATTGCAAATTTACTTGAAATGGACTTCGTACTAAGAGCAGCCAAGTAAAAATCGAACTGGCACTGAGACGTTTGACGTTTCCATACCTATATTATTTAAAGTCCGATACACTTTGATACGATATATATTAAACTACTGATATGTATTTGTGATATACACTTTGGCATGTTTAAGGAAAGTGATGTGATCAAAAGATTAACTATAAATTATCGTGATATTTAAAAAACTTGCAAACTATTGTGCTCGAACACTACATTCGTAAGAATACTTCTGCAGATTCCCTACTCGCGATATTGTTGTTGTTATTTGTAATATTGACCAGGAATCCCAGATACTTCGGAATTCTGGGTCAATGTGAAACGTCAAATTTGACATATTCAAAGAATTCTTTTAAATCGATCAACGTGAAACGTCAAATTTGACGTATTCAAAGAATTATTTTAAATTCTATTCAATTGATTCCAATATTCAAAATTCAAATTATCCTTCCACTTTATTTTTAATTGTCCTTCTTTAAAATAATTTCTTATTGAGGTGACAGCCTAAAGTATTCATTACCATTTTTATTATAATTATTTAAATTTGAGTTTTCATTCGGAAAATATATAATAAATAAATATAATAATAATAACTAAGTACATAAACATATATCATATTATTAATATTAACGAAAAGAGAGCCATTTATATAAGTCATAATTGCAACGATTTTCAAAAACTCGTTACGTTTCTTCCTTGACCAAGGCATATCTCTTCTTATATGCATTACATACGGTGTTTGCCCTATTTGATCCCACAAATCCCAAATCCGTATATAATTATCTCTTTGTGAACAATTAAACAGAATTTCTAACTGCAAGCCCCAATCAATGAATCGTCCCACTGAATATGATCATTAGTAAATAATTGATGTGACAGCCTTGCTTTTGTGTACTTTGTACGCGCAGCATATGACCTACTCGTATTTTATATTTTCATAATGCAGTTTCTTCATTTATTGATTTAAATGGTGTTATAAAGCAGAATATCAGATGAGAAATGAAGCATCTGTGAGGCAGCCTTTGTTGGAATAGCCGATGTTACGGAATAATTAATTACGTATTAAAAATTTCGCTTTTAAGTCGCTTAAAAGCAAGTCATGTTCTTGTAACGAGAATTTTGTACCCGTTATTTATATTATTTATTCTTTAAGTACATTCGAATTCACTCCAAAGTGATTTTAAATTACTACGCGCAATGTTATATTTCTAAATCAGGGTTTAGTAACTAACTTAATCATATTTTTATACAAACATTGTATTTCGAATCCCACGTAAATAAAATCGTTATTATAATGAAAATTAGATTAGTGTTAATTTTTTACCGGTTTTTTGATTACATTATATTATCTTAATTTAAAACTGTATGATTTCGAAAAGTTAGCTTTTGTATTTTCAAGTAATCTTTCGGCTTTTAATAGTTTAATAATACGATTGTAACATGTGTGTGTTTACGTTATTAAAGTTAATAATTTATCAAATCTTATATAACATTGGCATTATTAACGTATTTAATTCAAGTTGTTCTAACTCTATTCTATATGAAAGTAAACATTTCTAGTTTGAAAGGTGAATATTCCAAAAGGTCTTCCCCTAGGATATGTCAACAAATGGACTAAAATGTTTTTCTATAACATTTTTGTTTTTTTTTTATGATTTACTAAAGAACTTTTTTTTTCAAAATCTGATTTTCGACTAAACTTTACTGAATAGATACATACCTAATGTACATTTATAATTAGTGAATATTTAACAGATATGGTATAAGAACCAATATAAATAGAAGATGATTTAATCAAAGATACTCTTCGTCACCAGCACACAACTTTTAGGGAATAGTGTACAAGGTAACCTTAACTATAGCTAACAGAAACTTTAATAGAATTAAACAGAGAGAATTATTATTAGCACAGATTTATTGAGGTCAATGATCGATATATTAAAATGAATGTAGGCTATAAAAGCTGTATACGTTTACAATTATTACTGCAAATAATTGCTTTAAATTTTGTGTTCAGTAGCGATTATATTAAAAACTTAGATTTATTTTTTAATAACGCTACAAAAACGATACCTGGGACACAAACACACACATACACACACACACACAAGCGCGCGCGCGCACACACGCACACGCGCGCACACACACACACACACATATATATACATACATATATATATATATATATATATATATATATATATGTATATATATATATATATATATATATATATATAGTATAGGCTGTCTGAAGAATTATACCAGAATAAGAACAGAAAAAGTTAATAGCTTCACGGTTTCGAAGCCAATATATCAGTAAAATATTAAAATATACATAATAATTTTGAATTTTTCTCTCGTTCGTAAAGTAACCCAGAGCCGGGTTCAATTGCCGGACCCTCATCGGGCGGGACTGGAGTGATATTCTGTATATCTGACGTGTACTTATAACAATTTGCTAATGATACAAGTTTAATTAACTTTACACACATTTCGAAACGTGAATTCACTTTCAAGATGGATTAAATGAACAAGTCCATTAAACAGTCGCCAATATATTCGCTGAGACTTACAGCGTTATTGTTTTTTTTCGTAGATTTTAAATCATTTAGTTTTATATTGAATCATTAATCATAATAATAAACACTTTGTCTTTATGTATCTCAGCGCAGAATGTCTTGATTGCGCGGTTTACCCGAGCAACATGAACACACTGAGAGCGAAAAGCGGCTTGACATCTAGACATTTATGTTTTGAAAGCAGTTTCTGTTGTAGAAATTCGAAGTGTCGATTGGGTGGAAAAAGAATTCCCTATTTTCTTTGTGGCGACAATTCAAAGATAAGTCGCTGATACCGATAGTGCGTCTATTGAACTTCTAGCTTTTCCTTGAGCAATGAAGAATATATTATTAATAAGTAATATTTTCAATTTAGTTAGTCAGTTTATCTGGTTAAGAATTAGATTTTTATTAAATACCTATTATTTTTACAATTTCTTTGACTGACCCAGACAAACCAGTAAAAATGGTTCATATAGGAGGACAGTAAAATGTTTCAAATCCATAGGCGTCAAAATATCACGCGAATATTAAATCGTTTTCATTTACACAACACCTTCCAAGAAGATACTAAGTATTGACTACTTATACTATGAAATACTATATAAAACAATACTATGCAATGCTACTATGCTTGCAAACACAAGATCTTCTATATTGTCTTGAAGATCTGCTTAATATCGAAGTCTGATTTTACCTTCTGCGAATACAGTAAAAGCTGTATATTTTTAGGGTTCCATACCTCAAACTAAAAAAACTGAATCCTTTTAAGATCAATCATGTATCTCTCTGTCTCTTATGGTCGATTTTCTCAAAATCCGCTTAATATAGAAACTTAAAATTTGGTATAGAAATAAAATATATAAACCCGCGCATATTTCAGTAGCTAGCAGTCTAAAATAGTTATGTGGTATTTTTTCTAAGTTTCATAAATAATGTGGAGTACCCTTTTGAAAAAGGTGTTGATGAGGGTCTCAATGCTTTCCTCATGATTTTAGATAGCACATCTTCTGATAAATATTGAAAAATACGAAAAAATATATATCTCCTCCTTTTTCCGAAACTACTCAACCTAAAATTGTGACAATATAGAGTTTTTAGAAACCTACGTACAAGTTGTAGGAAAACTATATCGATTATTATAGGTCATATATTTTCTTTTAAATTCGCACATCTGTGAAAGATATTGTACACAATATATTTACTTTGTAAGCAATTGATATTTACAAATAGTTTAATAGAAATGCCACGTATCCTTGAAAGTTCATAAGAGTTTAAATGAGTAGAACCCGCGTAGTGCGATGTCTACTCATGCTTGACAACGGAGAAAATCTTTATCAGTAGCAAAATTATCGCTCGGCAGCCATATTATGAAATTGTATTTACCCTGTCTCTGTTATATTTAGCACAAAGAAATGCAGCTGAAAAGAAGTGCGAATTAAATTCACTTCAAGTACTTAAACCTGTCTCACTTTATTTATGAAAATGAAACTAGCAAATTCTCAAAACTGAAAGTGGAACAAAAACTCATTATAAATGTCTACTAGGTAAGTTTTAGTACGTTTTATTGCCAGCAAGAATTTTCTTAATTTTCCTCGGCCCGTGTTCAGTCGTGATTTGAATAAGCTTCAGTAATAACAACTTGTTTAGTTTAAGTTTGAGTTGAACCCTCGGCAACAAGAGGAGATTTTCCTATTATGGCTACGCATTTGAACATTTTCATTAATATACATTTTCATAAATCGTTTATGATGAGTTTTTTTCTTCTAAGTGCTTTTAAGAGTACACGTACTCTTTCCATTAAACTATCAAGCCGTTCAGAATTATGAGATTTTGGGTAAAAACTTATTTTATGTTATTTTTTGCCTTGAAATTTTTAAGTTTTCCTCTTCTTTCCTTACATAGAAAGTATTATTATATTCTTTAACTGAGTAGTAAGAAATGATTTACTAAATTAATTATCACATTTCTTTTAAACACTCTGTACTGGTCTATATTTATATTAACTCTTCCCGAATTACATTAATTATATTTAAATTATTTTATCTTGAATTAAACTATTTTTAATAACGTGTTCATGGATTTATGAATGCAATATATAACTAACCAAATAAATTATGAAACTTATGTTTCGAGCTCTGGAAACATTTTTTCTCCAGATCGAAATTCGCTAAAGTTACGAGACATAATGTCTTTTAATATTTTTCTATTTTTTCTTTTTTTTCTCTTATTGGTCAAACCTTAATATACTCAACTTTCTTTTTTACCTTTAAACTAAATATTTAGTTAATTGGAAAATATTCATTCAAAAGCAATAATTGAACGACAGATACTTAATTTCCTTATATGTGAAAATTTTTATGAAACATAAATTTTCCTAGCATCTCTCTGATGAAAAATCAGTACTAAAATGTTCTATTGATATTTCGTAGCGTTTTACGGTTTTCATCAGATTCTATATACATAATAATAACTTTCTGACATAATCGGATTAATTTCGTTAATATATTTCTTCGATTTTTTTAAAACAACTATTAAATACTTCTTTAACTGAATCACTCGTAGGATTTTATTTTAATCTAATAACTATGTAATTAAAATCTGAAAAAAATGTACAAAAAGTAAGCACAGCTGAATTCTACGAGACATAGAAAGTACCTGATGGCCATTTGTCATAAATTGGCATTTGAATTTATCTACGAATTATGTTTATTTTTTTTAAATATTATACTACACATTAAACGAAAATAATAGTGTTATCACTCTATGAACCAATTTAATTTAGACTTAATGTAATATGAAGCCATATCCAGGCACCGTCCCCTATCCAACGCGGTGTATACGTAGAAAGGAGTAAGTTAATTAATCAAAGCCTAATTAAATAATGCTCTTTTCAAAAGTAAACTTCAGGTGGGGCCGCGTAGGCGTACCAGAATACAAGTTTAATGGTCTCTTTGTTGGCTCTGTCGCTGAGAAACGGACCGGCTTGTTGTGTTGCCAAATTAAACTAAATCACAATAGTTGTTTGACCATTATTGTTTGGTAAATATATCGTCGCGCCGTTGCAATGAATTGTGTTCCGTGTTTGCGGATCACTAAAATAGCTCCATATGTTTAGTTACAGCTTTTGTAATGTTTGTCAGGTTTAAATTTTGAGGAATCCGTGCAGTTTGTTAGCGAAATAAGGACAGCGAGATGTTTGAGCTTTGAGTTCGATTATGTATTAGCGGATAAATAGAAACAGCCTCTTTTTATTAGATACTCACCAAGTTACTCCTGTTTTAGTGCATTCTAACTGAAAAAAATTGGGCGGATAGTTTCGCTACAGTACCATAATTTTTTTCACGTTATAACGTCTTTCATGAAACACCAAATCACTTCTGGTGCCGAATACTTTCATAATTGGGTATTTGACTAATTTTTTTTTATTTCATTAATCATAATTTCAAGGTACAAGCTGATGAAGAGTGAAATTTTTTTTAATAATCTTAAAAATTGACCGAGTTATAAAAGTTTAAATTTAACCTTTAGAGAAGGACGGCAATACTGTGTTGTGAGGTCATTTTTAATATTGCGCATTATCTTCTACGAGACGAAAAGAGACAGGGATATACCCAATTCTATCCGTATCTTCAAATTTAGTAGCCTACAATTGGCTTATTTTTCAATCGATTTTTGAATTTTTTTCAAGGCTAGTTTTTAATTAACTTATATTCCATAATATTATACGAAAAATATCCAAATTTAGAATGGGTCAACTACCATATTGCGCGACATTACCTGAAACAAGACATTTCAGAAGATTTTGTAAATTGTTACCGGCACAACTTTTCGTTCGACAACTTAATTTTTTGTATGCTTAGCTTATTTCTTAGAGTACCTCAATATCTACACGAGCGATCTGTAGTTGCGCACTTTTCTATCTACCTATCTTTTCTATCTAATACCGGTGCTCGTGTACCACTACGCAGGCTTCTTGATGACCGCGACGGAATATCTCACTCTCTGGACATATTCGCTAGCTCGTTACTTCAATACGGTCAATTAAACGGATACTATACAACCATTAATCCTTTGAAAGCATTGTCACTACATTTTCTTTTTATTCAAATCGATATTATTATAAATAGGATGGTTATTACTATTAATTATATTACTGATAACTGTTATAGTGAACTTTAAATGAAAGACTGATTTCAATAATTTCAATATTTATTGTTTGTTTACCAATATTACTTGATTTATAATTTAATTTAATATTTTATAAAATCTCTAAATAGTTAATGTATTATAGAAATATTTATATGACTGATGATATATGTACGTAGAATATTATTTTGATGTGGGAATGTTGGATAATTAATTCACAATATAAGTTCGAGATATAGATAAGTTAACCTAATTCTTGAAAAAGTCTCATTTTGTATCTCACTATGACTTGTATCTGTTTTTCCCCATAGGTGATAAATAAATAAATAAAAGACGTACAAGTAAATCATGTATCGCAGAGTGAATGTCCAGCTCAAAAAAGTGCGATGGCGTAAGCACACTAACTAGCAAGTACAGTACCCTTCATCAGAATGTATACACCACCTTGCGCTATAACCCATATATTTGGTATGAAGATACAAAAGCGGAAAACAAAAGCGTTGCATCGCTAACTCTGGCGGAATCGTGGTATGGAAACCTTTTTAAAAACATTTTCACTTTAAAATATTGAAAACGTACTTAACAGCCTTTTTATTAAGTAAAAGTTTGTCATAGTCAGTTCGGAGAAATCGACTTATGGTTGGTGCTTAGCTATAGCGTTGGCGCCTAACGGTACAGCTTGCAGCGGCTACATAGCTACAGCGTATTCTTCGCGATGTAGTCGCGGGTAGGTTTGCGTCGGCACTGTACTTGACTCGACCTAGCTCATCCTATTCTATTGCTGCGGCTGAGTTTCTATATGACTTTCCTATGGTTCTATTTTATATAATCATTATTCTCTCTGAATTTATTTTTTCTTTGTTGATGTATAATTTCCACGTAAGGAAAATATTCCTTTGAAATTAGAAATACGCTACGCTGGAAGTGTACTAGAATTACATTCATGCGCAGTGGAACGTGAGGCACTTTTGATGTAAAATGTCTTATATCAACAGTAGCTGAAAGACTAGTAGCTACGTGTAACATACAGCATGTGGTTAGAAATCTTTCAGTTATATGAGATGTTTTACATAAATTGTCTCACATTCCAATGCGCTTAAATATAATTTTAGTATACTCCTAGCGTAGCGTACTTCCAAGGAAGCAAGATAGACGCCTTTGACAGAAAGCGTCTTGATTTATATACCACAACGGCATTCTGTCAACTCGTGAGAGCAGAAAAGTGATGCTCTCACGAGTTGACAGAGCGTAGAAAATGCGGCTCTCCGTCAATGACGCCTTTCATGCCACGTTGGAAATGAGCATAAAGGAAAAGAACAGATACCTCCCATTCCTGAAATATTTTACAGATTAAAGGAAAGTGAAAGTCGCTTCTTTAAATTGTCGAATAATTCTTTCGCTGATTCACCAGCTTGTTGATGTTTTATGATGTTATTGTGTGGATTCGAGGACTTGTCTCAGCACTATTGTGCACTGACTTGTGTCTGAGCACTCTCCTGCTATCCGCATGCTTGCGTTTCTTAACTACACTTGTTTCTTGGCTGCACAGTGATTATTTGTTCGATAGATTGTTTTGTTATCGTGAGTAGTTTATATTTTAATTACGTCAATATCACTTTTTTCGGCCGGTCTATCGCTTTCACTTGCTTTATTTATTTTTATTGACAAATATTTGTAACTTATGTATATTTTGGTATATTCTTAGAACTAAAATTTATTAATTTTTTTAACTTAAAGTTTTTGACGATGTAGTAGAATTTTTTTTCCGAAGGTAACAAACTAAAGCGGGTATAATATTTTACAAATTTTTAATCAGTGTTTCATGGTTTATATAGCCAAGAAACTAAATGGATATTATTAACATGTGAAGTTCATTTTAATTGCGCAATTATGAAAATAATTGTAAAATTGGAACTTTTAAAATTTCTCATTTACTGTAATTTTATTCTTTTTTTATCTTTTTTCTAGTTTATTTTATTTTATCGTAACCGTTTCCTTTTAACGACGACCGCAATTCATAAATCTAAGCAAAAGTATGTCACACGTATGTCCCTTATGATTAATTACGTAGTGCCTGTGTGTCATTAATTACGACTGACCCAAATCAACTGTGTTCCCCCCTATTATTCATGCTATTTGAGTGTTAGAATTTGGGACAGATTAAGCTGTCGATATGTACACTTGGTTAATTTCTTGTACGAAATAAGGTTCGAACCAAGCTGTCACATCTAACTTAATCTGATATAATTAGACCGTATTCTAGCGATTTATAAAAAAGAACTTTTTGATATCAGATTTTTAGACATTAGGAAAATGATATTCCAAAACATTGCAAATTTATTCAAAATTTTCGAGCAAGCTTTTAATGTTAACATATTACGAACTGAGTTGACCATTTAAAGCTAACTATTTCGTAACTTAATAAATGTTACGCAAACTATTCACAAGCAGCGCTAATAAACTTATAAAGTTAAAATATTTGAGTTAACCTGTAACGAACGAAACCCAGGCAGCAGATGGTTTGGCTTAATTTAACTTTAATCATTCACTACTCTCTGCGAAACGGCGAGATGCGCTCATCCGCGTCACTGCACCGAATGCAGTTACGAATTGCTTGAGTTAATCTAAAGACTGGTGTACACAGACGTATTTTTAGGATTTCGTACGAAAATGGTAAAAGAAGAATCCTTATGGTGAAACTTCATTGTCCGTCCGTTTGTGTGTGATGGCCATTTTTTTCAGAAACTGTATTAGCTACCATATTGAAAATTGACGTAATTATGTAAGTTGCTTGCCCACACCAAGTCCTAGTATAATATAAAAAAAATGTTTTTCGTCTTTCTAGGGAGAAGTAGGGAAATGTGGGAAAAGGGAAAGGTGTCACATTTTTTTGTATATTTTTATATATTACCAAAATTGTTCGCAAAATCGTATGCCCCTTCCACCCTTTCTCTCTTATCTCCGAAGTACGAGGACCAACAATTTTGAACAATTTACATATAGATAATTATTTAAATATTACAAGAAAAATAAAGCGATATGCTCGATATTTATTTAATGGTTACAAATAAAAAAATAAACTTTACAAGAATCTTAATAAATTTAACCACAGTAAAAAGGGATGCATTATTGTTGGTGAAACGCAAAATTAACTTGCTCAACTCAGGGTTGGAAATCGGTCTATCTATGGTAGAAATATCAGTGTGCGATTCTGACTCGTTACATATACGTGTGAAAATGCAATTTTAACGATATCAATAAACAAATATGATTAAATAATTGTAACCATCATAAGACAAGGTTTTAAGTACTAATCATGCTTAATTTTTTGATATTGAGTATATTTGGCGTTAATTTTGTAGAAATTAATTGTTCACAATTAAATGAAACTACGTGATGTAGTATTATTTCTAATTTCTTTAAATTCTTTACCACGACCTAGGTTTCATTGTATTACAGCACCTTCAGGTGGACTATTAGCAAAGATCATTCATATTTGCTAATAGCCCACCTGAAGATGTTGTAATACAACTAAACTTAGGTCGTGGTAAAGAACTTAAAGAAAGTAGAAATAATACTACATCACGTAGTTTTATTTAAGTGTGCTTAATTTTCTGATCAATTACATGTCTACAAAAGGTTGTAAAGCAACTTTATGAACAAAGTCGATATGATCAAAATTGTGGTAACAAACCTTAGACCCATAATGTATTACATATCCCCTTGTACCTTGAAATATAGTGTATATATCCAAAAATATTTATTATGCAGTGTTAAAAATAATTGCCCATGCATATATGATTTAGAAATTTAACCACATAAAGGTATATGTAAAACGAATATGTTCTTTGCAATCATGTATAATTAATTATCAGACAATGGAATGAAAATCTCACAAGTCGAAACTTTGTTGGTGTACAAAACTTTTGTATACTCGAATAATAAATTATTTAAATTCTGTACTTTACAATATACATACCAAATGGAAGTTCCTCTCTTGCTCCATTTACTGACTCTTCCAAATGTATTTTATTTTAGTCTTATTATCGTAACTAAACGATTAAAGGTTTTTATTTGATTGTTACTAAATAGATATTTAAATAATGAACCGAATGTTACCACGTTGGGCTAACATGTAGAATAGTTTTAAACCTGAAAAAAAACACGTATAGCAGGAATAACAAAAATCTCTCTTAGAACGCCTTAGATGGCTCACGTGCTACTATTTTGCTTATAAAATATCTTTCACTAGAGACGTAAGTAACAAGGTTTCAATTATTGGTCATTCTTCGTCTGTGATCGTAAGACTGGTTACCATTATATTTACCACAGCATAAAATACACTTAAATCAAGTATAACGTATGCAAAATGCCACCTACGCAATATTAATTTCGGTCCTGAATCAATTTTATACATATTAAGTCATATAACAGTCAGTTATTAACATTTTCCTAAATTTACTTTGCTATAATAACTTTTAATCCAATAAAATTGCATTCGTGCGCGCCAACCTCGTGCGGCAACTACAGGGAGTCGTCATACCATATTACGGTCTCGCCCCCAGTTAACTAGTTACTTCGCTTGGTGATTTCATTATTAGATCTCCTGGTGGCTTCTAGCTGTGTTCTAGATCAACCTCATTTATTTTACAGACGGTGAACATTGCAACCGCTGTAAGGAAATTGAGAGTGGCTTAATTCCGTCTACCTGAGTAATGGGTCGCGTTTTTAGTGAACTTAATTAGTTTTAAGTTGGTGTTTTATTTTTTTGTATTATGGGGAAGAAAAAGTAAAGTCAATGTGTTGATAATATAGTGTATGTAGCCTTCAGGTATCCTCGGAATTATTCTAATTTTAAATTAATGAAGGATTTGACAGTTTCTTTCATATCAGTTCTTGGAAAACCTTGATACACCTAAGAAAGTGTCCTATTACTTTTTATAGACCTACTTGTAAGTTGTGTTTACCTCACGAGTATATCTATAATAATACGTTTAATTCATTTGTTATTTTATATCATAAAGCTGAACCGACACATAAGTGGCATTAAACATCGTGATAATATAGTCATTATCGATTGAAAGTTTCGCTTTTGTTCACTTAAGTGATAAGATGCAGAATATAATCAATTATATCTTGTGATCCTTTAAATTATACAAATTATAAAAAATTTATATATCAGCTGATATTCTGTTTTCTGATCGTACAAGAGAGAAAGAAATAGACAAACGTAAGTTCCGTAACTTTCGTATCGTCCCGTGATGTGCCTTTTTGTTATATATATATATATATATATATATATATATATATATATATATATATATATATATACAATTTGTTTGAACAATTTGTTTTTGTTCTGTTTTCTCGATTTAATCTACCATATTTTTGATTTCATTATCCTGTTAAAGAAATGTTACTTCTTTGGTATTATCACGCATCAATCAAAGTTTTATAATAATGTTTCTTTAGATCTTTCTTATTGCCCCGTGATATATCGTTTTTTTTTTGCTTTTCCGATTTACTCTACGGTATTTTTTATTTAATTCTCCTATTGAAAAAATGTTACTTCCTTGGTATTATCATGCATCAATTAGTATTAAAATAATGTTTCCTTCTTTATTTCTTTCTTATTGTACCGTGATATATCGCTTTTTGTTTGCTTTCTCGATTTACTCTACCTTATTTCTTATTTTAACTTGCCGTTAAAGAAATTTCACTAGTATAAACATCGGTTAACCAAAGTTTTAAAATAAGATTTCTTCCTTTAGATATTTCGTATCATCCCGTGATATGTTGCTCTTTATTATGCTTTCTCGATTTACTCTACCGTATTTTTTATTTCAAACTGTCTTTAAAGGAATGTTATGTCTTTAATATAAGCATGAATCAACCAAATTTCAAAATAAAGTTTCTTTCTTTGGATCTATTGTATTAGCCTGTGAAGTGTCGCTGTTTGTTAACCATCAAGGTCAGAGTCGAAACGACATTGAAATTATTCTTAAAATAATACGAATAATATCAGTAGGTCGCGACATAATTTTCCATAGATTTTCCGTACGATATCGAGCCAATATTTGAACAGACGTTCACAAATATATTCGTTATTCGGGGGAAAAGGAACAGGTAAATGTGAAAATAATACCGCTTCATTGTATTTTTATTTGAAAAATTCTATTTGTATTTGTTTACTTGATTTTTTCTTATACCTCTCCAGGGTTGTAGAGTTTGTTTTCAATACGATAAGTCTGTGTCTCGAAGTCAATGTTTGATTATATTTTGGGGTCGTCAAATTTGTTTAAAACAAAAGAGAATATATTTAAACTCGATGTGTGATGTATTTTAGATACAGTTTATTATTATATGAAGGATATACGAAATAAGAAACATCTTACGATATCTTATTTTGATCTTAAATTATATATCCTACTGTTAATTTAAAAAAATAAGCTATTTTTTAAATAGGGAAAAGAATAGATTATTTAAATCATCATTATCCGATTGAAAATTCCGTTTTATACAGTTATATATAAAGAACAATATTTTTACAGAATAACAAAATAGTAAATTATTATATTTCCAAACTGGTTTCTTAGTGACGAGAGAAACTGCCTTATATAAAATGTGATCGCCGATTTTTTTGCGTGTCAGTAAAAAATATATTTGGCAAGTAAAACCGTATAATTTGGGAACTAAACCGTGAAATATGGAAATAATAATATTCCGACAAAATTAACTATTTAAAAAAAAATTCTACGGCTTGCAATCGAAGGAAACGAATAACTTAAATACTATTTTGAATAACGCTTTTTCAATCTCATAGCTCGAGAATTTGCCAGTTTCAATAACATATGGATTATATACTATGCCGTCTGGTGACACCACTTTGGTGTCACGTAAAAACTATCGGATGATGCCTATGCGAAAATGATGGAAAACAGAATTAAATTGAATTTTCGTGTTTTACTATACTTTACAATCTGTCGAAAAATCCGATGACAGACAGTACGATCTATGAGAAACCAACAGACACCAGACACAAACAACTTCATCACAAGTGCTGTGTATATATAATTATAAAATAGTCTTATTCCGCTGGTTTTGTTACCACTACATTTTACTACCACCACCTGTTTTTATCACTTATGATTATATTTTATCTTAAGGCCAATCAAAATTATCTATAACATAAAAACAGCTCTCCAATTTCAATCATTTCAAGAAACATTTAATCAAATATAAATTAAATACTTTAGCACAAAATGAACGGAACCAGATACAAAGAAACATCAAAATCAGTTTTCCTGAATTTTTCCGAATCTATAAAATAAGGCGTTCGAAAATTCTAAATCATAAATACCTCCAAAATATGCGATGTTTCCTCCAACTCAACTGAGTTATTAGTAGCAGACAGCATTTTTCCGCAGAAAGCTTTTACAATTTCGCTGCTGCTAATTACGTTACCTTTTATAATTGTTACTAAAATACCGTTTACTGTAACAAAAAAGCAAACCTTGAATGCGAAAATAAAGTCCCTTTTCAGAAACCTTTCTGCGCAAGTCGTTAGGTGGAACATTTAGGGCCATAATGAAAAGACCTAATTTAATAAAATTTTCCAACCAAACTCGTTAGAATACGGTTCATTTATAGGGCCGGTGTCTACTTGCCAAATACTTACGTTTTATTCGGCATTCGAATAGCAATTTTACCGTTTTGGAACAATGCTTTCACCTGGGCTAGTTACGTATATTTAAGTCGTTTAAACTGCCTGTCCGCTATTAAAGTTAAAATGTGGAATTGTGCTAAAGTTAATTAAAAGTTTACGGACGAAACACTTAAAGCTTTTGTGACTATAAAGATATATTGCCTTTCAAAGAATCTTAATGATGACGAGGTATTCAAATATTGGAAAATTATTTATGTAAGGAATATTCGAGAGATATTTCAAAGAAGAGAAAAGGTGTAAATATAAATATTTTTCACGGAATTCTCAGTATCAACGGTTATATTGAAATAATTATATTACGAATTGTTTTAATATTAGAAGTAAAGTTTTAAAAATATTTGATGTTTACTAGTTTAAATAGCTTTAAACGTATCCGAAACTCCTTCAAAATTAACGTAGCTAAACTAAGTTTACTGCGTTATATTTATTATAGATCAAATAAAATTGTCTTGAAATGTAATTGAACAATATAGAAAAAAAACATCTTGAATTTGTAAAATAGGCTTTTACAGGCCATCTTAGCTCTGCTGCTGATGCGTCACTCATCCGATGTTGGAAACATAGCGAAAATAAAGCGCTACATCGCATGTATCTCTATGTTTATAGAGCGCCCTGTTATCAGAGCTCCTCATCAGAGCTCCTACCTCCGCGAGAACACAAAGCGAAAGTGTCCAACCTCTGTCCTGCAATTGGAATACACACCCTTATTTTGTATTAAATGTAACTCGTACCCAGCTCGATTACTGTTGGGATACACATATTTATAATGTATCAAATGGAAATATTATTCCGCTTGGTTACAGTTAGAATACGTATGTACATTTTTTATCAAATATAACTCGTATTCCGCTCGGTTGGAGTTGGGATACACATATATTTTCCGTATGAAATGTAGCTCATGATCCGCTCGGCTACAGTTGGGATACATATTCTGTATCAAATGTAACGCGTATTATATTATAAGTACAATCGTATGAAGAGTAGCCTACATTTCAATGTCATATTTTTAGAGTTTGATAATGCAAAAAGCAAATTGGATCTCTCGCAAAATCGTCAGCTCCAGAAATTTGACAAATGGGAAATTAATTCGAAACAAATAGCTGACATAATATTCGTATCAAATCAAAATTTCATTGTCACAAAATAAACTTTTCAAGCCAATTTTCTATATGAAACTTTGATAAATCACCCAAAATTGCATAAAAATCTACGACACTTGGTTTCAGGAAATTATGCTTGATTCCTGAAAGCAAGTCTCGTAGCCCTGTATGTTGGGGTTTCAATATTATTTTCAATTTAAGATTTAATTTTACAATATCGACATAAAACTTTCTTAGTAATTCGATCGTATTACAGCACATCGATAAACACACGATAAACATCGCACCCCGCGTCGCCGATTCGTCACGAACGAGGCACCGAACACCGTTCGAGTACACATCGAGTAAACAACGTCGCTCGTTAGCAGGGTTTACTAATCAAATACAGCTGCGAGAAATTTTTCAATTTTTCAGTTTTTCACCATCATCGAATTACGTTTGATTTTAAAACCGTGCATGGTCCCTGCGTGTCTAGTGTCTGCAGCTACACAATGGGACGCTCGGAGTGATTGGATGGCAGTTGGAGGTTTATATTCGTTAGACTTTTGACAGGGGTGGATTTCGAATGTGACTTGGTAAGCGTAATGAATAGAATTTTTGTTCGTTTTTATTCGTTTAATTAAAGTAACAGTCAATGTTGGCGAATGCAGAATAGGTTTTGAGCTTCAAATATAACGCAATTATAGTAGAGAACTTTGAAATAAAAATTAATCTGTCCATCTACGCTATTTGGTACGCCTTATCAAGCCATATGTGCAGCTTTTTTATAACGTGAAGTATAATAGCGGTGTTATAATGTTTGAATTGTAAATTTGCCTTTATTGTTTCTGTTGACTCTTATTTCTTTATCTAAGCAAACAAAGAGTTACTGCCCAAGTTTTCGTCAAATGAAAATAACTGTATTAATTTATCTGTCAATTTATTTAATTATTCAGGAGATATAACGTCAGTTGGTTACTAAAATAAGCTCAAATATATATGGCGATAATGAAGAGGGCGATGAAAAATTCGGTCCTTTAATTTATCTGCTCATTTATTTAAGATATAACATAAACTAGTTACTAAAATAAGCACATATATATATATGGCGATAATGAATAGGACGACGAAAAATTCGGTCCTTTAATTTATCTGCTCATTTATTTAATCATTCTGGAGATATAACATAAACTAGTTACTAAAATAAGCACATATATATATATGGCGATAATGAATAGGGCGACGAAAAATTCGGTCCTTTAATTTATCTGCTCATTTATTTAATCATTCTGGAGATATAACATAAACTAGTTACTAAAATAAGCACATATATATATGGCGATAATGAATAGGACTACGAAAAATTCGGTCCTTTAATTTATCTGCTCATTTATTTAATCATTCAGGAGATATAAACTAGTTACTAAAATAAGCACATATATATATGGCGATAATGAATAGGACAATGAAAAATTCAGCCCTTTAATTTATCTGCCAATTCATTTATTCATTCAGAGGATAAACCCTTATCTGGTTACTAAAATAAGAACAAATATATGGCGATAATCAATAGAGCGATGAAAAATTCGGTCTTGTTCATTACTGCCGTAAAAGATAATCTTACGGCTGCGTAAATCTCATTGGCTATTAGAAACAATGGCTAATTTTCTAATTTTAGTCAAACTTCAGCCAATATTTTAGCTAAGATATTATAGTCGGAAAAATATTAACTCAAAAGAAATTATTGGCAGGCAAATTGTCATAATTTTAGGCTTCCGCCCACGCTTCCAACTGCGAGGAAATCTTGACGTCTACTGCTCCGTAGCACAAAACCGAGCTCTTGACCAAAATAAATACCCAGTGGCTGCAATATCCACACGCGAGACCATTAATCATCTCACGAGCATAACTCATGGCGCCAACTCTTAAACCCGGGCCGATTGTCAAGCGGCCGCGCACTCCGTAGGCCCGGTGAAGTGCCTCCGCCCGCGGCGTGCAGTGGACCCACTCCAGAATCAGGTGGCCTAATATGCAAATTGATGTAAATATTTATTTATTATCAAACGTAACTGGCATTAACCAAGGTATTAAACCAGTAATAGTTTTAATAAATAGACTACTTTATAAAAAAAAACCTTCGGTATCGGATATAATATAAATCGTACCATTTTATGTTTTATTCGTATTTTGTGGAGTTGCTGTTCTTAATAAGAAATTGTTCTAACATCGATTGATGGAAGTGTTTGATATATTTCAAGTGTCCCTCATGTATTTTAGTATCGACCAATATATTCAACGAGATGGCTTATTAAATTATTTATGAATTAACTTTTATTTTTTAATTCAATAAAATTATTATTATTTTCTTAATTTATTTTTTCAACCTTAATTGATACGCGCTTGGTAAGTCTCAATTGAGAAACTTTTTGAGCATATTTTTGCAAATAAATTATTTTCAAGCGGAAAATGCGTTATATAATTTGTAAAAGTATCACCCGGTCTTGCATTGACTGCTCTCTCTGCTGAAAAGGAAAACAACCGTTTTGGAACATAAAAAAACATTAACACTGTAAACACTTACATTTAATAGCCATGTTGTAACTTTTATTCTAGACAACAGTTTATATTTATTTTTCGAATCTGTTTGTATTTATTTTTCGAATTACGTGGTATAAATAAAATAAATAATAATATATTGAAGTAGGATCCATTGTTTTATTTTGTCCATAGGTCAATCTATCATATGTCACAACTTCGCAATCCTAGATTTATGTAAGCGATGCAAAACGAATTTAACAAAAATTAAGAAGAAATCGTAAATAAACCAAAAATAAAAAAAAATGACTTCAGTTTTTATTTCTTTTTAAACAGGGTATGACTTTAGTTACGAATATTAATAGGCTGCTTTCTTATATACTTACACAATCCCTTTTGAAGAAAAAGAAGTTTTCAAATCCTTTTTAATTTTCAAAGGTGTGTGTCATTAAAATTTATTATAATATAAACGACCACATAACGATTACAAAAATAATAACTTAGAATTATAGTTAAGACATTTCAAGTGAAGAAATAATAGTAAAAACTTATTTATAGTATCGTATATATCCTCATCGTACCAATGTAACTCACGCTTTATTTCTTCGTATTTTAGCTGGTGTTACACCTCGTTATTGTCATTATAAAAATACTTTTATATAAGTTTAACAAGTGTTTTCCTAAAATATTTTTTCTCTCGAAAAGTAAAAGGCTTTTAGAGAAAAAAAATATTGAAGAGACAAAAAAAGTAATGCATAGTTAAGCATTCGCCAATCAAAAATGTTTTTGTCCCTTTAAGTTAAAATAGAGTACGCTGTGCATCTTTGAGATATAAATCAATGGCTCTCTCGGCAGCTAGCGGCCCAGAGCGGCCAATGATGTATGGGCGGGCCGCCATTAGACACAAGTGAGGCCGCAACGTGCCGTGTTTACGCGTCCTTTTTACATGTCCAATGGGCCCGTGTGAGCTAAGGAAACAAGGTATAAATGGAAATCGTTGCGTCTTGGAAATAAGTTGTGATGTGAAATGTATCGCAAATACCTTAATTTCGTTTAATTTTTAAAAATTCCTTATAATCCGATAGGCAATTCTGACAGATTCATTTGTGCGTGATTCAATATATAATAAAAGGTTATTTGATTTAAAATTGCTAGTTTAACGGTCGTTAATGATTAATGAAAATAACAATTCGGCAGTAGAAAATTGAAATATTCAAATTGGTATTGATGAAAACTTATTTAGAGTAATTAAAACTTTAGTTACCACCTTCTTATAAATAATTATCGAAAAAGTCTGACTTTTTTAAAGTCGCGAATTTAACTGAAAGCGTTTGTACGGCTTCCAGTATTGAATTACATAAAATCCTATAAAGTAAACATACTAAAAACTAATAATTATCTCCCGTGATCGATGTTCTAGCTTTTAATTTATTGACATCCTTGATGGTGTTTATGCATCGAAAATATTTCTTTAATTTTCACTAAACACTTAGTAATTTTCCATTTGTCATTTTTTCCTAATTTTATACAGTTCAGGAGACTACGACTATTTGACGAGTTTAAACAGAAAGAATGGAGAAATGTGTGTATATATATTTATATATATATATATATATATATATATATATATATATATATATATATATATATATATATACATGTATATATTTATATATATATATATATTTATATATACATATATATATATATATATATATATATATATATATATATATATATACGTATATACATATACATGAACGAGTAATTTTAACGGTTATTTACAAGACATTTACTTAAAGCATTTAATTGTGTATTTATATAGCCAGACATCGATATTATCAATGATAAATATCGGGCGTCCTACCACGACAGCGCACTGTCATTAAATAGCGGCTCGCGACGAAAAGCGGTAAAGTAATCAACCCGTAATTGTTCCTCCCTCGACGCCGGCAGCGGAAATTGATCGGCGACCTTCCTGTCAATCTTTCCATTGAGTTAATTGCGTTTCATGATAAGTGTATTTTAATATTCGTATTCGGTGAAATAAAAAATTGTACATTTTTCTCTCTGCACGCACACTTTCCGCAGAACGTGCTTCTATTATTAAATTAGTACATTGGTTCATTACGAAATGGCTCGAAATTCGTAATATATTTTAAGTGACTTTAGTCATGCCAGTTTTTACTATAGTAAACTTATATGAAACATTTACAGGTACGTAGTATTTTCTACTAAGTCAATTAGAGTAAACTTATGTAAAACATTTACAGGCACGTAGTATTCTCTACTAAATCAATTAGAGTAAACTTATGTGAAACATTTACAGGTACGTAGTATTCTCTACTAAATCAATTAGAGTAAACTTATGTGAAACATTTACAGGTACGTAGTATTTTCTACTAAATCAATTAGAGTAAACTTATGTGAAACGTTTACAGATACCTAGTATTTTCTACTAAATCAATTAGAGTAAACTTTGTGAAACATTTACAGATACGTAGTATTTTCTACTAAATCAAGTAGAGTAAACTTATGTGAAACATTTACAGGTACGTAGTATTTTCTACTTAATCAATTAGAGTAAACTTATGTGAAACATTTACAGATACGTAGTATTTTCTACTAAATCAATTATAGTAAACTTATGTGAAACATTTACAGGTACGTAGTATTTCTACTAAATCGATTATAAATATTAATATTATTTGTCACCATATAAATATGAAGCATATCTTTCAGAAGCGTAAAAGAAAAATATACTTCGATATACAATATTGCGCATAACAAGTACAACTGCTTGAGCAAATATCGTATTGAGGCGTAAATTTTAGTTGAAAACTTAACAAAGGATCTGTTTGAACGCCCAACCGAAGACAAACGAACAAGTCACTATGAATATTCAAAAGCGCCGAAGCATTAACGAGGCGATAAGGAACCGTTCGAAGCCGTCTTTTTCGAATTTAAACCGACGTTTTAAATTTTGCAAGTTCTTGAAAAACTTATAATCTTCTTCATAGATTAAGCAGGATTTAACAAAAAATTAAATTCGGGTAGATTTACTATGCCGACCTCTAGCGCTTCTTTTAATGTAATTAATGAATTATGTCTATAAGTATTTTCATATAATAGCCATAATCGCATTTGAGAAATCAAAATTCATCAAGTAGTAAAAGTTATATTAACTTATATGGAAACATGAAACTAAAACTGGACACGGAAAAAATAACTGAATTAAAATATATAAATACATAGCCTGTGAAATACATAATGTTATATACTCTAAGACACTCTTTAGATCATGACGAATCTAAGGATACATTATTTGTTGAAATCATTTTAATAGTTTAGTCTGTATGAGGCAACAGGCTAACTCACATACATACATACATACATACATACCTACATATCCTGTGAAATTTATAACCCTTCCTGTGCCGTAGTCGGGTAAAAAAATCGGTTAAATGCGTGTCGAAATATGCATAGAGTTCTATGATTATTTATACTTCTTAAATTCTTAATGCAAGTGAACTAAAATAGTATTCATTGAAAGTGGTAACTAGAATTTTAATAATCATAATAGAAAAAATATAGTAGGAAGGGCATGAAACATCACTTTGAAGCTTAATATTTTCCCGCGGAGCTTTAAAATGGAAAACGGGAAACGGAATCTAAATTTTATTTTTAACGAATTATAGCCTCTATGAGTTGATAGATTGACAGACTAGATGAGATGTGCGAAAGAAATGTTCGTACCCAATTTGCATACATGAGTTCGTATATTTAATTGTTTCTTTTTAATATCTTGTTATATTTTTAATTGTGATCTCCACGTGAAGCATATACTTCTAATATGTCATGCATATAGGTCATAAGCTATAAAAACCATAAAACTAGATTTGATGAATTTATCAAAGTATAGAGAATATGCTAAAGGCTTGCTGGTCCGATATTCGTTGTAGAAATTAGTCTGTAGGTCTCAACTTGGTTTGTCGCCACAATAATAGTTTACTTCATACAACGATTGGTCATTCTCCATTCCCGTATTCATTATTCTGTTGTATTTCAAAATTTGGCTTGGCTTCGACTAGGATTCCATTATTAGTGGCAACTCACATAGCGAGAGAAAAAGAGCTAATATCCTTTTTTCACGCGCCTCTAAAAATGAAAACATAATCATGAAACCTGTCTAAAATTTGGAAAAATATCATTCACAGCATCTATTTCAGAGATTTTCTTAAAATAGCATCGATTTTAGAGATTTTCTTTTACTTCTCGCTAGCTTTAGTTCATGATTCGCCTGTCCGCATTTTCAGTTAAGGCTTGCCTTCAGCTAAGATTTGCCTCTAGTACGATGGTCTAGTATGATTAAATACTACGTGATCAAGTAGGAACGTAATGAATATCATAAAATATTAATGCCATCATTAAATTAGTTTTGACAATATTTTCGACTTCATTTTTGAAATTAATCAAGCATTACTCTTTTATGCTCGCTATTATTAGTTAGGATTTTACTATGTTTAAAAATAGTTTTGACAATTTTTTCGACTTCATTTTTGAAACAAATCGAGCATTAATTTTTTATACGTGCTACTATTAGTTAGGATTTCACTATGTTTAAAAATAGTTTTGACAATTTTTTCGACTTCATTTTTGAAACAAATCGAGCATTAATTTTTTATACCTGCTAATATTAGTTAAGATTACACTGTGTTTAAAAATAGTTTTGACAATATTATCGACTTCATTTTTTAAATGAATCAAACATTATTTTGTATACGTGCTAGTATTAGTTAAGACATATTTTTAAGCATGTCATGTAAAAATAGTTTTGATAATATTTTCGACTTCATTTTTTAAACGAATCTAGCATTATTTTTTTATACCGATAATATTAGTTACGATTTCATTCTGTTCAATTATGCTTTTGACAATATTTTGGATTTCATTTTAGAAACGAATCAAACATTATTTCATTATTCCTACTCGTTGTTCATGTTTTGTGATCGATTTAATGATTTGTGATATATTGCATGGTATTCCACAGAGAGAGAGAGTTACAAGTTTTTTATCGTTAGTACCTGTGTGAGCATTTATAAAATGCTACAAACAACGGAAGTACTTTTTAACTTTTCTTACCTGACGAGTCCGAACGGAAACTCACTTTTATTGTCTGCCGTCCGCCTGTCTGTCACTGGCTTCTAGCTTCTCATGGAAATAATAAAAGCACCTGAAACTCACATATAATGTATAGTTTACAGTTTTGGGCGTCGTATTGCCACATGAGCAATCTCTTCCTGTAAACTTCCTTGTTCCAAAAGTTAAAATAGTAAAAAAGAGGAACTGACAAAATTTTTTTTCTCCATAGACATATTGCGTTTCGGTAGAACTCTTTGAGTACAGAAAAAATATGTTTTCCATTTTTTATTTCACTTGAAAACAACGATTTGGTGGACCATAAAATTCTATCTCGAAAACGCTATTTCCTAAAACACTAGATCCGGCTCTAATATTTTCCATATCCTTCTTGTCAAAATATAAATTTTGAAAAGAGCTAAATATAAAACAGGAAAAAACTTTTTATTGATATGAATAAAATCAAAGTATTTTTAAGAAATTCTAGATATTTTTAGGCTTTTAAAAGACATGATAGACAATATGGCTTTTAAAAGACATAATAGACAATGTGGCTTTTAAAAGACATAATAAACAAACATAATGAAAAATAATATTAGAATTTGCGAATAGTTCATAGAAACATTATGTACCTTCAAATGTAAAAATATTTATATGTAATTATATGTATACAGAACCCTAGTAGCCAGAGTTCTGCTAAAACTTAACAGTTTGTTTACTAAATAATGTTCTTTCTTAGAAACAACATGATTAATGTTAACACGGAAATAATTCAAGTTTAATTTAGACTCTCGCACCTCAGTTTTCCTACTATTTCTTCGCGCCCAAAGAAAATTCTTAGTTTGAAAGAAAATTAAGTCAAATGAAGAACGTCTGGCTATATATTATCATTTATTACAGCCGTTTCTCTTAGTTAACATTTTAACTTTATAAAACTAAAAATAATAAAAGATGCTGCTACCGTTATCTTACGATCTTTTAATTGTGATGTTATGAAACTGAAAAAATCTTTAGTCATATTAAATATTTGATATTGAAAAAATCCTTATTAATATTTAAAAAGTACTAAAGTGTATATGTTTTTATTTATTTTCTAATCGATCAGTAAACATTTCGGCCATTATAAATATTTGGACATACATAGTAATCTATTAAAATATTTACACATATTAATTTTTCACAAAGTATATTGCCATCTAATTATATTCAATCATTTTCACAGGTGTGAAAACACGATGCGCATTAAAAAAAAATATAATATCTAGGATAATCCCTGTAGTTTTCCTGTAATTACAGGAAAATTCGCTATAACTTTATCCTTTTTTGATTTTCTGTGATTCCAGTCAGCTTTTTACCAACCCTATTTTTTCATGATTTCTAACTCAGTAGTTTCAGAAATAAGCATGGGGGGGGGAGGAGAGTGAAATTTTATATTTTTGCATGTTCTTAGAATGTAACATACCTTTTCAAATGAAACTCCACATGATATATAAAACAAGAAAGGAAAATTTTAAGAACTTGTTTACTTCCTCTTTAAATGTTACGAGTATTTTAAAAAAGTTGATAAAGTAAAATATGTGGGTTAAGAAGATGTATTACTGTGTCAACTTTCAAGTTCCTACGTCGCATGGTTTCTGAGAAAATCGGTTCTGAAAATAGAAAAATTTAAATGTATTGCCTATTATATATTACTCAAACCTATTTAAAAAGTTACGACATCTTGAATCGTCGCTATAGTTTTCCTGCAACCTTTGCTTCGCTTTCCAAAAACCAATGTATTTTTTCATTTTTCAATTTTAGTCTTAGTAGTTTTGGTATATATCTGAATATATAATATGATAAGATGTACGAAGGGCCGTGAGCTAGTGTTAACGCGAACACATGCATTATTTAAAAAGAAAAAAAAAGTTAGTCGTAAGCTATGACCGGTGTCGCTAGTCGCAAACGAATTCTCAATCTGTATTTAAGGTATTAATACTTGTGTCTTTGCTTATGCCCTGATATAATACATAAAATTATGAAACAATTTTGAAAATTTAAGAAAAAATTTTCGATATTATTATAAATAGTCATTTCAAACAAAACCCAGCATTATATATGGAATTAAAAAAAATTCGTGTGAGTATACGAATTTCTTTTTTAATTTGCCATCTCAAAAATTTCCAAACGAATATTTTTGAGTTTCAGCTATTACAATATGTGCGAGTTAATATACTTTATTTCAAACTTTCTATGTCAAGCGGTTTCTGAGAAAAACGACTGTGACCGACATACGGACAGACACATGAGTCTTATAATATTATTCATTTCCTTTAAAGCTACGAAGCTCTAAAAATGATGACCTTGCATTGAATAGAAAGGATATAAATTGTGTAAATTCAAAAGACTGATGCAATCGGTAATCAATTATCTTTTAGATTATAAATTACATTTCGTTTCATTAGAAATTACATTCGAAAACAATGTTTTTTCTCATTTTATTTTAATGCTTTTGGTAGAATAATAGTGACTAATAGCACTTAGCATGGCGCCTATTTCGTGCCTTGAGACGCAATAGCACTTAGCATGGCGCCTATTTCGTGCCTTGAGACGCAATAGCACTTAGCATGGCGCCTATTTCGTGCCTTAAGACGCAAATGTATACGCATTTGGCTATTTGTTACAGTTCATGCATAAATTTGAAAATACTCATTCAGACAAAAATTACACCCATTTACCGACGCTCAGCTGGAGGCATCGCTATTTGAATACTCCCTAAGTAAGGCAATTTCATTATGCAACCCTCGATTAATTAAAGTCCGCCTTTTTGTATGGGGCTGGCCACCTTTATCGCGCGGCTACCTGCAGAGAGCGACGCGGCGCGAGCGCGTGCCGACCAGTGGTTCTTAACCCGTTTCTCGTGAAACGATTCTAACCCGCTTATCGTTCTTGGAGCCGTGCCTCGCCTTGAGCGCCGTGCTAAATTATACAATAAATTAATCTACCGTAGACTATAATTGTTATAAATATAGTTTTCACAAATGGCTGAGCCGCTCTACTGTATCTGACTATAATTTATGGAAGGTTATATTGTAAGACTAAGTTTACATTGGTAATAAATAAAGAAATAAAAGCAGAGTTTTTAAATAATAAAATTTTTTTTGATAAGTTGCTTACATTTGAGAAATTAATATATTTTTATAAAGTTTTTTTAATAAAACCTTTTTCTATTAATGATTTCGTGACTACAAAATGTTTCAAAAGCTTATAAATGTCAAAAATAATTTAAAACTGTAACTCGTTTCTACACGTTTCATCAGAACACTCACCAAATGATTAATGACTTTTCTGAAGTTAAGTATACTACACGATTTTCACTCTGCATTTTTCTATAACTAGGGCGCCTGTCTTTGTAATTTAGTTGAATTTCGATGTATAGGTCAACATTTCGATGTATTTCGATGTCAACATTTCGATGTAAGGTCAACTTTTTTACTTCAGAAGTTTTAATTCTGTAAATATTTTTGTTAAATGCCTACAGTGAAATTTTTAATTTAAGGAATGTGAAGATAGAAACGATTTCATTATGTATATTCAAATAAGTAATAACTGAATTGAAACTGTTATGGAAATAATCTGTACAAATAATTAAATATGTACAAACGTAGGTTTTCTTTCGCACACGTAATGTGTACAAACGTTCATTAAACCCCCTTTAGAATTATATTCTCTTAATAGTCAGCTCGAATTATGTTCATATTATATAACCATAATGGCCTTTGTGATGAACAAATGACATAACACCAGTTAATCATCTATAACTCTGAATACAATTTATTTCTGTTATATACTCTCATTAGATTTTACGATCGACGATGGAGAAACTAATCTATATGTTTGCAAATCAGACTATTTTAATTGAATTTCAATTTAAAAATGTTTTTATACAAAATTGAGAATATATTTCGGTTGTAGATCAAATTTGAATTAGTGTTTTCTCAGTATATTTTCTACAAGACGATATTGTTGTTTTTAAACTTTACAAAATATCTTAATTTCTTAAGTAGATTTGAAATAGAAATGATCTTTCTATAATTGGTCACATTGTAAAATTTATATCCGTAGAATTATCTAAGGTCATCATCCAATCTTTCATAAATTTCGTTTTGTATTTTTGGAGTTTACTCCTTAAGAATCGATTTTCATATATATCGTCCGGTATGAAGTTTTATGAGGAGTGAAATCAGAAGTTCAGAGCGTTAAAAAAAGTGTAACAGTTTGTACGTTTGGATATAGGAGATAATCTCCGAAACTACTCATCCCATTTCAAAAATTCTTTTCACATGTAGGAGGTAATCTCCAAAACTACACATCCGATTTCAAAAAAACATTTCATGTATAATAAAAAAAGTTAATTTTGTAAATTTTGATGTAGGAGGTAATCTCCGAAATTACTCATCCGATTTAAAAAATTCTTTCAACGATATTTAAAAAGGACCTTCAGAATGGACATAGGTTATATATTATCCCGTTAATTTTTTTTTCACATATTATAAAAAAGTTAAATTTTGTAAGTTTGGATGTAGGAGGTAATCTCCGAAAGTACTCATCCAATTTCAAAAATTCTTTCACCATTATTTAAAAAGGACTTTCAAGATGCATATAGATTATATATTATCCCGCTAAAAAAAATCATGGAGACCAGTTTCACAACGTAAGTCAACGGAAAAACAGTCGAGCGAACGCTGCCTTAACGGTAAGAGATATATTGATAAATAATATTAATATTTATATTTATACACAGTCTTTCCTATTTTATACATTCTAAGACAATCGTAATTAAGAACTTAACTCCAGTAGCTCGTCGGAGCTGACACGCACAATTTTGTTTCTCAAAATTGTTTAGATTTTTTTGGTACTTGCAAATAGTAAAACGATTAAGAACCACTGATCCGCATAAACAAAGCAAAATGTTTATCGTCGCAACGATCGCGCCCAAAAGACTTACATTTCGTGTCTGGGTTACGTGTAAAGTTATTGTTTCGAGCTGCTGAATAATCGAAGGCGTAATGCTCGCGGCGCGACCAGATCCGGTGCGTAATTGAACTCTGGAATTGAACTAATGGGCGCTAAGCGTTGAAATGGAGGGCGATTACGCCACTCGCGTAGGCAGGTGCCTTAATGGAGCTTACACAAAGTTTATGTGCTTTCGATAGACCGAGAAGTTTAATTCGAAATTTGTTGTTTTGGGTTTTCGAACATTGTGTAAGTGGGTATATGTATGATAAGATTTCTAGGTCTTTAACTTACTTGTAATTCCAAGCTTTCAATAGTGGTAGGGCGGGTCACCTGTTTACTTGAAACTTTTCATTATGTTGACAGCGATAGAGAAATACATAAAGTGTCGTCTTGCTTCCGGTAGGTTGCGTAACTAAGAGTAACTCATTCTGAGAATCTTTATGAGATGCGATATTTTTAATGTTTTCTCTATGTATGTAATGTTAAATAGTATGTTTTAAGTATATTTCTATTACCGTAAAAATAAAGTTATATTCCGTCTCAAGGAGCCGAACAGCAAATTTCAAGTTATTGTTATAAAGTGACTCATTTAAATCAAAATACATTGACGTCGACCTGAAATAAATCTTAATAAACTATCAGATTAAACTATAGATTTATAATTATGTAAAGGTCTAATTTTATAGCAATGTCGCAGTATTTCATTCGAAATATGATATAAGCTAGGGTAACTCGGTTAGAAAAACTTGACTGGATTTTGCCTTTTGAAGAAAAATTTTCCATAAATTTATCTTTGTTTTTTCTATAAAATTGTGTACATTATACGTTATTAATTAAATTATCTGTGTGATTTTATAATGGATACATAGTGAAGCTCGACTCGTCCATATAAATATATCCCTCAAAATAGTCCAATAGGTTATATTGTGTGTTCTTTATATATTTGTGCTATTCCACAAATATATAAAGAACACACAATATATTTAGATTATAATGAATCATGTTTGGTGCAGTTCACTCTACTCATTCTAATTGTTTATACACACAACATATTATCGGTTTTTTTATATATGTTATGTAGTGTAAAAGTTTAAATAAATATAATGTTTTTGTTACAAAATTTTCGTTGTAGTTGAAGCTTGTCAGAATCGCAATTTGGCAGGATGTACAAATGGTTGTATAAATTTAAACAAATAGGTTTCTAAATTAAAAAAAAATTATTGATGTCTTATAAACAACAAATATTGCAAATACGAACTCTAAAAAACCACAAATTTAAAAGATCAGTTTCAATATATTTCCTAATTTAAATGTGTTTTAAGTTTCATGGCCTCAAATTTTTCAGTTAATACTTATAAGTGCTTACATAATTAACGTTTCCTACTCAATTTCCGTTATAATCCGTTTAATTTCATTATAATTCATTATAAGATAAATACATTTTTTTCTGTCATTGTGCATCTGTTAATTTGATACTTATCGAAAACTATTAATCTAAAACTATTTTGAAAATATAAACGACAAAGCGAAAAAGTGAGCAACTGATTCGTGAATTATTAATTATAAGTAAAAAGAATGTTTTATTTTTTTCTACACGAAACAAAAAGTTTTCTTTTTCCATTCTATATTTCTCCACAAATTTAATATAAGCTGATGTTTATCTTGAAAATATTGTCGTCTATACTTTAATATAAGAAATTTTACGTCAAAACCTAGCTAAATATCCATATAAATTTTCGTACAAAATAATTTCGTGTTTAAAGTCAAACATCGTGTCGATGTCCAATGTTTGACGTTAGACACGTAATTAATTTCGTATTTAACGTCAAACATCGGACATCAATATCTTTTGGATCACAGTCGAATACCTACTACAAACGATTTCGTGAAACAAATAATTGCCTTTAATATACCGCTATCCTGAAAGACGTGTCATACATATTTTTACTATGGCCTGAAATAAATAGCAAAAATAAGGATGCTATCCTTAAAAATCTAATGTAAATAACAGAAGTAATAATTATTATAGTATTTATTAAAGAGAAATTTACCCCTAAAAAAGGAAACATTTTGAATATAAATATGTCTATATCGTAGTCCTTAACGAGATTTTAATATGGGAAACTATTCTAAATAATTTCTTAGAAATTTAATTGTAAAATACCTTCTTAAAAATATTTACCACCTACTTGCTGTCCGGAATTTCTTTCTGCACGTACTAAGAATTATCTCATTCCGGGAACTGTTTAATAACTCGTGAAGTTTTTATTGCGATACCTAATAAAAATTCCGCCTCGAATTAAGTTATTTCGATATTGAAATTTATGTCCACAATGAAATATCCCCGGCGCGCTTGCTTTGTGAGTGTTGTAAAGTTTTGTATATCTTTTGAGGGCAATATTTTCGCGAAACGACTTTCACTCGCGCACTTTCTTGGGCGATAATTCCGAGCGATAAATACAAGTTTTCAATTTTGCTTCGTTAAAAATTATTTATATTCCATATAAATGGGAAGAAATTTAATTGGTATTATATATAGGGAATACAAAAGCGGGAAATTTTTAAATTCTTTTTTCTTAATGTTTTCTCTAGCAAGGTATAAGCTATATTTTTTCTACCTTTATTAATGGTAATATTCCAATTTTGTTTGAGTTGTATATGCAAAATGTGTATAACTTCAATTAGTTATAAATATATAATATATAGCTATATATTTGTGAAAATCTGAATTACTTTCTTGTCAACTGTCTATAGATTTGAAGACGTTATAGCTATCCGTTTCCGCTTTTTCCAGGTTAAAAGACCATAATTGCATTTTCTTTTAATCGATTTCTTTTATACTAATAATTTACAATTGAGTCATTAATATAAATGGAGAGTATAGAGTGTCACTGCCCAATTTTTTCATATAAAAATGCTTATAACAATCTGTTATCATTAACAATTCCTTCAAACATAATTTTTATGAAACGTCAATTCCTGGTTTGCGAAACTCTCACCTTACAAAATTGTTAGGTAATTAATAAACGTAAAGTGTAATTTATATGTTTAGACCTAGTATATTATATGGACGTAACTGGTGATCTAAATCTGTACTGTATGTATAACAGATGATGAAATATATATTTTTTGGCTTATCGAAATGATTACATTACGTCTTTTACAATTAGACAATTAATTCATTAAGCGAGTTGTTATATGAGAGAATACTACTTAAAAGAGGTTAATTTTTTTACTAATGTACCTTGTTGAATATATTGGGCGTTAATTTTATAGAAATTCATTATTCACAAAACTAATTCATTTAATTGTGAAAAAAAAATGTTTCTTTTACTTTTCCAGCAGTATAATTAAAATAATCTTACGTAAGTTTCGGAAAAAAAATAGTTTTTAATTCCTTATATCTAGCTCTTTAAATTGACACCACACACGAAGGAAACCAGAATCTTTTTTGTACCAACCTTGCTCTCTCCATACTGTTCGATACCAACTCTCTACACCAAACGATCTTTTGATAAAACGACCTATAAAAATTACTTTCTACATATAATGGTAATTTTTTCGTTTGAGGTACGTTTAAAGGATACGTCCGCCAGAAGTTCTTTTATTTTCAGATATATATCTCTAAAACTATCAAAAATTCATTCAAATTGTGTGATATTTTAAAAAAATTCTGTTTAAAAAGTTCAATTTGTTTATAGATAAACAATTGTAGTATTTATGTACACGATTTCATTTTCCTGGCAAGTTACGTAAATATACGTAAGTAAATTATATGTAACTTATGTCTACACCTAGATAGGATACAAAACAGATTTGAGAGCTATATTATGGAATATTATGTACACGATTTCATTTTCCTGACAAGTTACGTAAATATACGTACGTAAATTATATATAACTTATGTCTACACCTAGATAGGATACAAAACAGATTTGAGAGCTATATTATGGAATATTATATACACGATTTCATTTTCCTGGCAAGTTACGTAAATATTCGTACGTAAATTATATGTAACTTATGTCTACACCTAGATAGGATACAAAACAGATTTGAGAGCTATATTATGGAATATTATGTACACGATTTCATTTTCCTGACAAGTTACGTAAATATACGTACGTAAATTATATATAACTTATGTCTACACCTAGATAGGATACAAAACAGATTTGAGAGCAATATTATGGAATGCTGAAATATGAGTCAAAGCTCGAAATTGTCTTTATTTACTAAATTTATAGTAGCTCCGAGCAGGCCTTAATAATACAAGTAACATTATTATACGGAATAACCTTAATTAATTACTTTAAATTCTAAAATTCCTTTCAATTTTAGAATATAACACAAGATCCAAATAATTGTGATTTTAACATTCAATTTAAACTTAATTCGGAGAGAATATCTCAATTGAAATATAAGCTTAAAAGCTTCTAAGATTCATCTGTAATCAACCTGTGCTATTAGTTCCGTCGGCAAACTCGATATTACAGTGTTTCCGAAACCTAATTGCTACTTATCGTTATAGGCCTACATCACATTATTTGTCGGATATTGACGTGAGACGTAACAATTAAAATCTGTCTGTGCAAGTGAAGTAAATCACTTAAAGCTTACATAATATTATGTTTAATATATGGATCGTACGTAAGGGATACACGATTTATGGCTTGAATGGATCTTATTTATATATATATATATATATATATATATATATATATATATATATATATATATATATATATATATATATATATATATATATACGTAGAAAAGCACAGGAATTTCCAAATCCATGGACTATAACTTATTCTCTATCTTACTAATTTCATAAAAAAGGAAGTTTTGTTTGTTTCTTAGGAGTGGACATAATAAAGTTTATTGTCCAGATGGAAACAGGGTGTATAATATATTTTTGGAATTTGTGGAAATGACTAAGTAAAACAATCAAAATGAGTCAGGTCAATTTTGGAATTAGATGTCTAAACCATTAAAGCTGTATTAAAATGGCCTATGAAGTTCCTGTAGACAACATAAACATTTATAAAAAAGTTTATAATTTATATATATTTGTTTATTATTACGTAATATCTATTACGATCTGTTTTCTGCAAAATAGTGTATGAAAGAATAGTTACAAGATAATTAAACCTACAAAAAAGTTTTAAGAAGTACGTGTATGGCTTATGTATTTTAAACATTTTTATGTTACAAAATTTGGTTGTGGAATTCCACTTCTATTTCTATTTATATATTAGTCCTAAATAATTATTACAAAAGAATGTACCATGGCCTCCTTTTAGCCAATACAAAGTATTAATGGACAAAATGGACAACTAACTAAAACACACTGTTTAAAACTATGCTTGAATTAATTGAAAAGAAATAGGTTCCAAGCAGTAATAAATATGCAAAAAACTATTAAATACGAATATTACATATTTAGTTCAAATATCAGCTCAATCAATAATTTTAATATTATACTACAGAAAAAGTATCCTCTGGTTTATTTGTCTTGCTATCAGTTCCAAAAACCTGAGTATATCAACAGAAACTTAATCCCTTCATTCCTTTTCATGGTTATCGCTTGTTATTAAGCCTGCAACTATATTAAGTACACTAAAGATTCAGTGGTACTAAACAGAATTACAGTACGTACAAAAAGCAATCAGATCGGATTCTTATGTAAACCATCGTAACTGGAAATAAAGCCTCACTTTATAGAATGTGACGTCAACTCGAATCCTTACAAGTCTACTGACATTCCCCAAAACGTGAATGCAGCTGTAAATGACAGCTGGCATTTAGCACAACAATTACGTCCGCTATTTCCAACGAATACTCGAACGCTTAACGCGCATCGGCGTAATGAAATTACCTTGTTAGTCGCATTACAATACGGCCGCTCTATCTTGCTCATCCGCAGCCCCGCTCGAAATATTTATAGCGAACTCCCCGTACAAGAATGATGAATGGGACCAATTAGCGGAGTCTCTACGACGACGTGTAAAGTTGAGTTGTCCCGCGTAGCTAGGCAACGGGCAGCGTAGCCCGTAGCGAGCGAAACTTGACGCGGCCTTTGTCGTAGTCGGGCATAATTGTTGTCGCGCCCCATAACCTGCCAGACAATTGTTTACAGTAAATTACATTTTAGCATTTCACTAACGTAGAGCAGTGGTGTTCAAGTGTGGTGTTTAAGATGTTTAAATTCGACTCAAGTTTAATTTTTATATCAAAGCGAAACTGTGTAAGGTTTGTTATATATTAGTCTATATTCAACCTGATTTTTTGTTTATTTGATATTAAGGAGTTAAAATTTGGGTGAGGAGTATGTAAAGTTTTACGCAGTCCAAGGGTTTTCTGCAGTTACGTAGCTTTCTACAGTTACGTAACTTTTTATGTTATTATTTCTTAGCACTTTTTTAAAAATAACAAAGGTTTTTTGCACTTTCGTAACTTTTCATTCCATTAGTTCTTAGCATTTATTTAAAGGGTCCAAGGGGTTTCTGTAGTTACGTAGCTTTTCGTCTCATTATTTCTTAGCACTTTTTCGGAAAACCGCAAAGATTTTCTGCAGTTACATAGGTTTCTGTTTCATTATTTCTTAGCACTTTTTTTTTAATAGGTCCGAAAAGTTACGTAGCTTTTTGTCTCATTGTTTCTTAGCACTTCTTTTGAAAGTGATCCACATATATATAAGTTTTTTTGTTTCTGTTTTCAATATTATCCTATCTAATTCAAGGATTTCGGAAAGATTCTTCCACGCGTTTTCGTACCAGATACTTTCTACTTACAAATATTTTTTACAAACAACTAACCTTTCTTAAATTTTACGTCCGCGAATAATTCAAAGTGTTTTTTTTTACTTTTCAATTGTTTTTTCCTTCCGGCTCTTTCATTATTTTTATAACCTCCTTATGCCTTTTTTCAAAATGAAAATATTATTTTGCTCTTAAAAGTCTTCAAGCTAATCTTGCACGGAGAAGCTAGTAATGAAAGCAGATGCTCTGAAGGTAAGCTGGTGCTGCCAGTGAATAATTGGAGCGAGCGTCTCTGGCTGACAGTGACGGTTGAGATTATACTGTGCTAAGCCCGCCGCTGTCGACGGAGGCGACGCTCTCGTCTGTAATTAAATCGTTAGGTGCGTCGGGCGCTGGCACGTCGTATCTTAATAGTTTCTTATTAGGGATTGCTGTAAGACTTTATTCGCTTCATTGTCGTAGAATTGGATTAATGTGTCTTGTATCTGTGTTGGAGACTGGCTTTTAATTTGGAGCACGGATTTTCATGAAAGAGAGCTGTCAATTGATTGATATGTGGTTTGTTTGTAAATGACATATATATTTATAATACTATATATTTATAATACGTAAGCATTTCTTACCTATAATTTCGAAATTTAATACTGGAGTCATCAACTTACTTTGCTTCTTGACATGAGCTTATGGTAAGTTGATAGGAAAGTATACTCGTTGACATATTTGTAATATAACAATTGAAAGCCATATTGGCGTACTTCAATAGTGGCAAAAAATATGTTTTTGTTTGTTGTTTATTAGCCATTAAATTAAACAAAAACTGTCCCTAAAATGCAAATTATAAAGAATTGTTTTTTTTTTACTTGACTCCAGTAATCTTGTATGAGATTATTGAAGCGCTCCAATATATAATATGTGCTTTTTAAAAAATTATTATTTTGTATATTTTTGTACATCTTTATTGCTTCTTTTAAGTATCATGTTTACGAACAAAATAAAAGTGAAAGTATAACATAAAAAAAAATAGTATTACATAGAAAGACTAAGAAGTTAAAAGAGGATAAAGTATAAATAAAGAGGGAACGCGATGAAAGAACCACAATATAATATGCTTACACCCAAGTGTAACATACAGTGACGCATTCGATGTGAATACATATGTACGCCAATAATAATGTCGCATTTATATTAATTCAACTTTAGGTTATTAAAATTTGTAATTTTATGATGTTAGGGAGTTCACATCCACAATATAATGTTCCCAAGATACAGTGACGCATTAGATGTGAATAAATATGTACGCCAATAATGATGTCGCATTTATATTAATTCAATTTTAGGTTATTAAAATTTGTAATTATATGCTGTTAGGGAGTTGACATTCACAATATAATATACCCAAGATACAGTGACGCATTAGATGTGAATAAATATGTACGCTAATAATGATGTCGCAATTATATTAATTCAACTTTATGTTATTAAAATTTGTTAAATACTAACTTATATCACTCCCAGAAAGTAGCGCTGAAAAGTGATTCAAAGATATAATAACTCATTGCTTTTAAGTATTAAACTTTTGATGCGAGTTAATTAACCACGTAATCGAGTTATTGAACATCTTTGTACGGCGAACATTTTATTCCCATTTTGAGGACAGCCAAGAGGCCTTACTGCTTTCCATGAACTTAAAAAGTAAAAAAATATGTGATTGCTGGCGCGATCCTACACGAGATCGCTTGAGAAAACTTCAATCTAATTTAGATTCCCAACTTCCTTTCCACGGATCCGACAGCGTTGATTCATTACAAGAACAGCAAGGACTGGGATTACCAGCACGGTATAGAAACAAGCTCAGCTTTTGCTTCATAAAGTTATATATTACCATAAAGTTATATTTTAACAAAAAAGTTCATAGCGTTTACTTAGTACATATCAATTTTATGATAATAGAGTGTTAGTAAAATAAAAACAATATTAGATCTGGCTCCTATTGTACCTTCGAATGTCCTCTAATATTGAAATGAATCAAGTGACGAAATGATAATGGCGATACTTATAACTATTACTATTTAAATACTACTAATATTACAGTTCTTAGTGCATATCAATTATATGATAATAGAATGTTAGTAAAATACAAACAATGTTAGATCTGGCTCCTATTGTACCTTCGAATATCCTCTAATATTGAAATGAATCAAGTGACGAAATGATAATGGCGATACTTATAACTATTACTATTTAAATACTACTAATATTACAGTTCTTAGTGCATATCAATTATATGATAATAGAATGTTAGTAAAATAGAAACAATGTTAGATCTGGCTCCTATTGTACCTTCGAATATCCTCTAATATTGAAATGAATCAAGTGACGAAATGATAGTGGCGATACTTATAACTATTACTATTTAAATACTACTAATGTTACAGTTGTGTTACAATATGTCTATGAAGAAAAAACTATAAAACATTTACTCTATTGAAAAAAAATAGATCTAGCTCATATTGAAACTTTAAATCACTTATTATTTAGATGAATCAAGTGACAATGTGAAATAATAATACAGCTATTTACATTTAAAAGGTAAGCGCTACTAATATTATAATATATTTATAATAAGTATATAAACAAAGGAGTTTTAAAAATTCAATAAATAGAATGAAAATTATATCTAGCTCATATTGTAACTTGACGTAGCCTAATATTGAGATATCTCAAGTGGCAAAGTAATAACAACAACAGTCACTACTACGGCCGTTTACATTACATGTGCTCGATATTGTGCGATGGATTTCTGGAATTCTGGACGAAATTATTTTGTTTGTCTCTGTACTAGTTATTCATTTAGGTTTTTCCTATTTATTTATCCTGCATATAACATTACTGGGATGTAATATAGTTCAGTACGTATAGAGGATTGAAGTCGATGAACACCCTATAGCCGGTTTTTCATTTTAATATATAGTAGCAATTATTAGTAACACATTGATTTGAAAGACGCGCTGTTCGTGGGCTGGAGTTTCGGATTAAAAAGGACTTAGTAATGACTAAAGTGTATTATAGTATTTGTTGCTTTGGATGTAGTCTAAAGCAACAAATACTATAATACACTTTAGTCATTACTAAGTCCTCTCAAAAAAGCTAATGATGAAATTTGATTAAGATAACACTTAATTCGAAATTCTATTCAGATCTAGTATTTTTTGCGATATATTATTTCAAAATTCAATGCAAATGTAACTCCATGTCTATCAGTTAATACAGTCATGTAACAATTACTAAAAATGCAAATATGACCTCTGTTTGTAGTTAAGATTTGAGTACTTAAATATCCATAAAACCTGTTGTTTAAAAGTCTTAGAAATCATTACTTCTTAGAAATCGGCCATGTGCGCGTCAGAACACGCACAAAGAAGTAATGCGAAGTTATCTATATCTACTAAACATGTCGATACAAAGTAAACAAAATACATTTTATTTAATGTAACCAAATGTCTAAATTTTTAATTAAATCTAGAATTTTCTCAGTTTTTCCAGAGTCGTGATTGAAAAATTAAAGGTAGGGAGAATATTGCATTCACTTCGAAGCCTAAAATTTTCTAAACGGAGTTCAAATCGTAAACGGAATGTGAATTTAATTTTAAAAGACTTTCTCGGTTATTACCCTACCCGATGAAATGCGCGAAAAATATTTCACCCCCGTTTATATGTATAGGCTAATTTTTTATTTCTATTCATTCATGTAACTCAACTACGTCTTGCTGTAAAATTTCATTACAATAATTTCTGCATTGATTATGGTAACATGATTTACAGCAAACGGCAGACGATCAAACGAACATGACTAAATTATAAAGATACCTTTTTTATCATTTCACTACAAGACCCTGACGTGGAAATAACGCCAACTTCGCACATTTCTCTACATCAACAACGTGTCCAAGTTTCATAAAAAATATATCTTGTTACCCGTAACTTACTCTAAATTGCATAACCCACTCGCTCAGGTCAACGACACTTTAAATCAGATTCTTGATACGGTATCTAATGCAAACACACAATTACGTCGACATCTGACACTACTCCTCCACGCCTTCATACAATATACAGCTAATGGGTCGAGGGGCCCGCGCGGAGCACCCCTCAGACTGCTGCCACGCGAGCAATCTGTTCGGATAGAGTTATAAATGACGGGAGTGATCCGCGCTAAGTGGCCCAAGCCCGCTTCTCGCATATCGCGAATATGTTTGTCTAGTGCCCTGTATACTGGCACTAGTGTCCTATATAGTTGGCACTATGTGTACTCGCGCGAGTGTCTATTTGGTTAGACGTATATAATGTACATAGATTGATAGTGGTGAAGGGTGTGAAAGGTTATGTCGAGAGGGGTTGGATGTTTGTTTTAGGCATTTTTTTTTGAAACCACAAACGGGTATGATGGTTTTCTGAAGAGAATATTATATATATAAGTACATATAATTAATATATGGAATATGTTCTATATGAATCATTACGCTTGCCAGATTATGTATGAAGGTTTAATTATTCGATGTAATTTTCCATGGTTGTTCCATACATTAGTTATACAATATAATTTAAATACTTTTAAAATACTTGCATGTTTTTTTTTTAATTTTGTTGTAACATTTATTACGTATTCTTTACTCTTACGTCTATATTAGTCTACCGACTAAATTTCAACACCAATTGTTATGGTTGACTGGAAGAGATTGCTCGTGTAGAAATAAGCCCGCCCTATATACTATGCATAAAAGGTGATAAATAAATAAATAAATATATTATATTGTAATTAAAATAAAAGAAGATAGCATAAAAATCCTTTTTCATTCATCGTATTTCTTCGAAAGAAGGCAATAAGTATAAGGAACACTATTGTAGTTTTTTCTCTATAAATATGGAATATACGTAAGTTTTATTTTATAATAATGAAAATTGAGACCTTAAGGTTTTTTCATAACTTAGTTTATAACTATTTTCAGATTACAGAAACAATATCCCTATATTATTTAAAATAAAGTGACCCGATCAAATATGCCTTGCCTAGTGTGGTATTTGTCACTAGGTTTCATTACTATTGCTTTCAGACATGAATTATGATTAATGATTCATTTGATTCATTACCAGTTCTCAATATTGATCTGAAAGTTGGTCAGTTGTATGTAAATGGAGAACTATTTTCAAAAAAAATTATAATGTTTATTATTTTTATTAAAAATTGTTGTAGCGAATGTTATCGGGGGAAATCTCTGATATAATAAAGTAAGCTTACTCGCGTGTAAGCAAAATGGAAAATAAAAGTATCATGGAAAGTCCAAAATTACTCCAAATCTTGATTAAAATATTGGGAAAAATAACCTAATAATGGGAAACTTCACCAGTTCCTGCTAATTTTAATTTATCAAGTACTAAGTTTTAGTTATATTTCAAAAACTTTAATGTTTATTACTTTTGATAAACATTGTTGTAGGAAACGTGGTCGGGAAACTTTAAGATATAAGAAGTTGACTCGTGGGTAAGCAAAATGAAAAACTGAACCATCGTATAAAGTTCAAAATTATCCTAATTCATGATGAAATACTGGGAAAAATAAGATGAACCGAAAATAGAATCGATGGTATGCTAAATCAGAGCAGCGCCAACCCGATCGTGAGCTACGAGGTCTTGCCGCTGATGCCCAGCGAACGAATTAAAACTTAGCCCAGACGACCGAAGTCGTAAGGAGGATACGTATGGAAATAAAAGTTTCCTTAGCAGGACTATAAATCTCGAGCGCTACTCGCAGGCTGCCCCCGCTGCCTCCACCGTAGAAGCCGCTTCCTGCTTAATCTACTTTTAATAAATTTATCACCCGGAATATTAGAGTGGAAATTAGTTTGTAGCCGTGTTGCGAGATTTTTTCCGTCGCGTTTTTAAGTCGAAGTGAATTTCGCCGGATTCGCGCTGATTTATTATGCAAATCCGATTCGTAAGGATTACTAATGTCGTGTTGGGATTATCATTAACGACTCAGTTAATGTCCACAGGGGGCGTGGAGCGGACGTTTTTTGCGGTGTTAATCTACTTACTGCCGTGTTTACGTTGCGTTTTTGTGTTTCGCTTCTTAAGGTTAATAATTATTGATGGAGCGGGGAAAGATATTTGACGTCGGATTTATGTTGAATTTGGGATTAATAAATCATTTGTTTCAATTTTTTAGAGTTACTGATCTAATAAGAATAATATAAGATATATAGTGATACCCCAATTTGCTTTATGTGATTCATAAGTTGAAACTTTGGATAAGAGTGAAAATGTTCCTGGACTTTTTAAGGACATATTTACAAAATTCCATCGCCGGAGCACGGATATTTACTAGTCGTAAAATCACTAATACACGCATAGCAACGCAGCTTGTGGTTGCAAAAATGTATAACCTATTCGCACCTTCTTGTTTATTATGTTACCTTGAATGTTTTTTCGTAAATATTTTCAATGTACAGACAGGCAAATTCTATATTTAACTTAATTAATGTAATGCGAAAATATATTTGTTTGTCCTTCTTTCACATCGTAACTAAGCAACACATTTATTTACATAAAATACGTACAAAGATAATAAAGAATATGGAGCTTATAATTTTGCCGATTTTGTATTATTTCTGGCCGCGCTAAAATAATTTTTGGATGTCCAATTTAATGGGATATATAAAATAAGTGGGAATAATTAGTTAACAATTAAGTTGAATAATCTAATTTTCTTCAAAAACGCTTTCCAGGCATACTCTAAATTACTCAAAGATCGGTCCACTCTATACAAACTCACGGTGACTAAAGAAACCACGTCCCAAGAAACCGCGTGACCACTATATTTTAACGAATGCTTTCCAATAAGCCACTACGCCCATCGCCGTGCTCACCGTAGTGAAACAATATATTGTCCATATCCTACGTTTCGCAACATGCCGGGCTGTCTCTTAACCGAACCGGTCTATCTCTTAACCGATGCCTTAACCGATATCTATTCATATAATAAAGTGGGAGCAAGACCACGTCTGTGTGTATCATGCAAAAACCTCTGGAAGAATTTTAATGAAGCTTTGCGGTTCTGTACCTCAGAACCTTGGTCAACATCTGCAATAAAAACCATCGTGCTATTTCTCACGGGGGTGGAGCAGTTAATTAATAGGTTACTACTTAACTATTTTATAACAGCATCATTTTCTTTTATTATCAACTATCATTATTATCATTTTATAAATATCCACGAGACATTAGTACTCTTTTAATTTGACGTTTTTAATTTAATGATACATTTTTATTATTACATTGGTATTATTAACTGGTGTATCATCGGTGCTTATCAAACTCTAGGACATCCTTCATGGGATCTAGAATTGTGTAACACAACAACTTTTACCGTGTGGAAAGTAAACAAAATTTCTAGCCTCATAAATCAAAATATTTAAAAAATAAAATAAAATCGAACTAAACTCAAATATCTTCAACATCATAAATCTCATGGCTCTACATTTCGAAAATAAATCGTTTGAATGATAATTGGAAACTCCATTGTTTATACAGCTGCCACAATATTGTTATTAATATTCTCGTCTGGAATTAATAAAATAATAAATTTTAATTTATACTTTAAAAATGTATAGCTATCATTGGAACGCCGATCGATTTCGAGCCGCCGCCCGCCGCTTGCCTGTTAAATTCGAAATGTATGAGGGAATATTTACGAGTTATTCTCAATTATTCGCAATGTTATTACGAGAGACATCATTAAACATCCAGCGAATAAAATATCGCAAATTTCGATATCACTTGCTCTCGTCGTTTGAATTTCGTTTCAAAATTGCGTAGCGTCTTCGACTTCCATTAAGCGCGAGTCTTATTTTGCTTTAGCACGCAAATTGATGTTAATTTTATTAAACGTGCATTGTTAAGCAACACGTTATATATTTTGTATTAAATGATTGTTTTAATATTAAAATGTAGTCTCTGTGACTAGAATAACTCACGTAATTGATATTCATAAACGTATTTGTGGTGTGAATTTTGTAGTGTTCTACTTGTATAACGAGCAAAATTTTAATATCATGTAATTATACTGTTCATGTTGTTACACTGTTTTTGATAGAAGGTTTCATCAATTCTTGCTGTTTTTTTTATTTAGCAATTACTAAGTTTTGGTTACATTAATGTGACGTCTTAATAATACGGAACAATTTAGATAGCGCAATTTAACTTCCGCCTAACACCATCTATTAAAGCCAGTCAGTGGCATTTTTAATAACGGTAAATTGGCATTTTAATATGAATTTAATGTTTATTCAGTTTGCTTAGTGACAAACGAAAGTAGGCAATAAAAATATTAAAATCACATCTTTAATTTGAAGCAATTAAATATTTTAATTCACGATTTATTGACTTAACGTACATGGTATTCATTTTATTTCTAACATTTTTCAACGTCGTGCGAATCGGTATATACATAAATTTATTTTTAAGGACTCTAAGCTACACAGTATTTGACTCTATACATTTATACTCTAAACTATGTATCTTATAACAATGTATCTTATACAATTGGATTCTAAACTATACAATAGGACTCGAAGTTTTAGAATAGGATTTCAAACTATGCAATAGGACAAAGATATACAATAGAGCTCTAACCTGTGCAATAGAACTTTAAGCAATACAATAGGACTTTAACCATAATACTCTCAGCTATCTAATAAAGCTTTATCCTATACAGTAGGACTCTAAGCTATACAATATGACTAAACTAAATAATAAGACTTTAAGCTATACAATATGATTTAAACTATTCCATAAAGATTTTTACGTTGTAGGCGTTCAAAAGAAAATACAGATAAAAATGGGAGAACGGGCGATTTCTTGTCTATAATCTGTTTATTGTTATCCGAACCTATTTTTTCGAATATATATTAATGTACAACCTTTCAAATTTATTATTTTCTTAAACGGGTAGATATTTTGTAACCTTTTCGAAATAAATACTCTACTGAATAGTCCAAAACCGCTAGCCAAAGCGAACAGGTGGACAGGCAGAAAAACAGATATTATACTTTATTTGTGTAGGGATTTAGAAAAATCTGTAAGTAAAAATAGTGTATTTATCAAAGATATAAAAGTCCAAATGAATTTCGTCAAATCGATACAGTGTAAAGCCTGAATCAGGTTTAAAGTATATTATGCAAATTCAAAATGGAATAATTTATGATCCTTATGAAGTAATATTCGCGTATAAAATATTTTTAAATTAGTGTATTATTAAATTTATTTCGATCTTGGTAAGTCTATTCTATAAAATATATATCATTAACTACCCATCTTTGTTTGTGCAAGAAAAGACCATAACTGCATTTTGTTTGTTCACTTTTCTATATAATAATTATTTATTGTTTGTGTTTTTTCCACAAAATACTGAAATAGGTGTTTATTTATGGTTTTTATTAGATTTCATACCTCTAATTATGCATAATTCAAAATTTATCTACAGTCTTCCACCCCGTTTTCACATCTACATGGGCCATATTAAAAAAAACCTTTATGTTAGCGAACACTGAGAAGTCAAGAGAAACTTAGTTACACAGATAAAAATAATAACAATGGAAATGGTATTGGTTTTTTTAAAAAGGTAGTTATATGCCATTTGTGTTTTAATACAATTTCAGGCATATTAGTCGATTATTTCTGGCTCGAATGAAGTCCCTAAAGGCTATAAAAGTCCAATTTTCAATCACTTTTTAAAAATTCTCAACCACTTTTAAATTGCCTTTTCAATAAAGCCAATAACATGACCATTATCGTGATTTTTGTTCTTTTTTACATTTTAAAGTTGTATTCCTCTAAAAAAAAACCCGTTAGTTCTGGAGATTTCAAAAAAAGAAAGTCATTTACTAAATTATTTTAAATTATATAACGAAAATCGGCAGTGCTGACAATCCATCTCTACTATTGCTGGGCAAATTACATTTTTTATTCTTGTTCTCTCTATAATGTGTTTTCCATTAGAAATAAAACTTCATGAGATATAAACATTTAAGGGTACATTCAAACATTTAAGGATACATTTCTATCAAACAATTTGGCAATTTTATGGGGATTTTTCACCATGTAAATATATTACCTAGTATATCTCACACAGGTGTAAAATTATCGTGATTTTTTGTCAAAAAGTAGGCGACTTGATATCATCGATATAATTTTCTGATAAACTACTAGTAATATTGTTTTTTTTTCATAAATTTCACTTTAACCGTTTTGAAGAGTGCGAGCATGTCTTTTTATGAGTATCTGTAGAGCATTAAAATGAGTTCATCGAGTTAAAATGAGTTCATCGAGTTAAAATGAGTTCATCGTGTTAAAATGGGTTCATCGAGTTAAAATGGGTTCATCGAGCGAAACGCGTGAAGGTATTTCATTTCACTTTAAATTGCTACACTTTATCACCGGAAATCTTCAGCTGGGAAGATTTTTTATTTAGATTGATGATACGTTATTCCTGTAGCATGACATTCATAAATTTTCTCAATTATATACAACTTCTCATATACTTGTATTTGATTACATAGAATTATATACATGATAAAATTACGGCCTGAAAATGTATTATATTTCTTCATATATTTAGCAATAGCTTTGTTATTTCTTTGAAAATCAAAACATTCAGCAACAAAACCGTATTTCTGACCTTTTTGTTATCTGGCAAGAAATTAATTTCCTTTTTTTTTTTTTATTGAACTCTGATTGTATTATAATTTGTGTCCGACCAATTATTTTCAGGCGATTTCGAAAAAAATTCAGAAATGTTGAAACACATGTTACATCGTTTAGTCATTAGAAATAGCAGTTATTCTAGCTTAATTTCTGATAGACAAACGTTCATAATGTTTGCCTGTATAAAAGTTTTCGAAATTTTGTCTGCCTGTCTGAATCTTTAGAAAAAGTTGATCTCAAGACATTTTTTTACCAATAAATATAGCTTCTGTGAAATTTTTGAAAAAGTAACCAGCACTTTGCTCATATGAAATTGGATAAATAGAAAATATTTTTTTTGGATGCTAAAATCGTTTCAATTGAAAACTATATGAAAACGAGCCCAGTGTCCGTTGTCGCCGCTTTGTTCGTTTACATGTAAGACGCCCACGCTTACTTCTTACCTCAGAGCGTTCATCAGCCATCGGGATATGACGTGTACATTTATGTTTATTGTCGATTTATTGTCTATAGAATTCATTTGATTTTTCAGAGTTTACATAGTTGATTTTTCTATTGTATTATTTGTGGTTGATTTTACTTTTTTTCATTATTGGTATTATTATTTATGGTATGTTAACATAATTTAAAATATTTTTATAAATCAATTTTATAGTATTGATTTCCTAAATTGTATTTACTACACCTTCGTAAGATATAATGAAAAACAAGATTATATTAGAAGTTATGTTCTATTATATAATTCGATCTATATTATATTAACTATTATAAAACTCAAACCTATATTTATATAATTTTCGTCTTATAAATTTATATGCTAACTTATGTCTAAAATTTTAATCCAATGTATCTTCAAACACCAAAACTCACGTGAACGAAGCCGCCGGATGAAGGAAGTTTAACGATATACATTTTGTTATGTTCCGCATATTCGAATGTATGGAACGGGACCGAAGAATGAGGTGCTTAACGCTAAAGAAGGTTTTGAATTCTAAATTAAAATATGTATGAAAAAACCAAACCGGCACTAAAATTTCTTTCAAAGTAGAATAAGTAGATGGTGCTTTAATTCTAATGATAAAAGGAAGAAGTCACAACTTATCTTAAAAACGATTGTCCAGATCAAATTGTGACCTTTTATCTAACTGCAAGGAATCGTGAATTTGCGCCAATTCAGGACCCCACATTATATTGCAAGACAGCTTTACGTGAGCAAAACTGCTTCCAAAAGCTGCTGAAATATACATACTCGTATATTACAAAAGAATACCAAGTGACGAGAGAAGTTGATAATCCAATATTATACTAGTAAAAATTATAAGCACACTCACATTTGTAATATTTTTCAGACAATTTTAAAAAGGTTATAACAAAAATAAACTATATTTTTGAAACACACAGTACATAAAATTTAAATATGTCGACCCGTGATTAGATACAATAGACTCGTGTAGCTAATCAGACAATAATCACCGCATAATTATGCCCAAGGTCATCAACCTGTGGCCCATCGATTCCCTTGTCGCACGCGGTGCCGTCGGGGCGGGCGACGCATAGCTGGGCGGGCGCTAATGACCGCGAACATCGAATGGCCGCTTGCGCAAACAGACTGAGTCGCGAGATGACGCTTGACGACTCTCGAGCGCGCGTTTGCTGTGGCAATTTGTGTTATTGTATTTAACTTGTTAAGTGACATGCGCTTACCTGAAGTGACGTTCACGTAACAAGAATATTATGGAAATGGCCTTAATTGAGGTAAAAATAGTCACAACGTGTTTTATTGAAATAGTAAACTATTCCATCTCCAAAACTAAATAACTTCGTTGAACAATCGAAAACACTGCATGATGTTGATTACGCTTTAAGATAAAAACAATTAAGTGCAAAAACTGAAAACAGGGCTGCGGAAGAAATTTAACTGAAAAATTAAAAGACAAAGAGTTACCTTAGACTTGTGATTAAGAATCCTAAGAATAGGTCGCTGTCAAATTAGACCATAACAAATCATTCTCAACATTACAGTGTAATTTATATTCATTGTTCGATATTTGTGTCACATCTGAGAAGCCTCGGTGATAGAAAACTGGGCAGAATCCTCAAGCTATAACATATCGATAAATAGTTATTTTTTCAATTGAGTATTTACGTTCTATTTTAGTGTTCACGGTTGCTATTAAAATTTAATTAAGTGAAATTATCTGTTTATAGTACTTTATATTTTACTTGAGAATTTTGACCAATTTTCTTTCCAAATTTTCGACCCTCCAACTGTGACGCAAATTTTGGTCAATGAACATAAGCGAATCTCTGCGGGAGATCTCAGCAGGCTAATTATTATTTATTTATTCACTATTTATCATTTCTACTCTATAACAAATATCCACATTATTATGTATTTTTGAAATCTTCTAAATGAGTTTTTGACGATGATACCACACTCAATTGGTTTTTCCATATAATAAATCACAGGTACCATTTTGATTTTATTATGACAGCATATAACTTATGTTGCTCAGTATAACCTACTGATCATAACGGTATATTTTTTAAAATCAGTTAAGCCGTTTCATCCCTATGAGGGACTAAATAATCTTATATTGTTAAATATATAATAGTACATAAATACTGAATACATAATGCTCATTTTTTCGCAGTCATGTCAAAGTTAACTTCCACTAAGAATGCTTTTTTAACAATTTTTTTTAAATGCAACTTGCAATTGATATGGTGATATTTTTTTTTGTAACTTACAACACTGATATCAGTTAATCTAATATTTCAGGTGAAACTGATAAGGTTTATATTTATATATTATTATATTTATGTATTTAATCGTATATTCCCTTTAATATCCATCCAGTAAAAGAAAAAGCTGTACCAATATATTTATACTACCTCATATTGTTACGATATCACTGTGAAAAGGAAATCATTGCGAGAAACTCCTTACGGTACCGCCTGTATATGTAATATATATATATATATCCAAAATCTCTGATATGTAATATATATCCAGAACAGACGGTATGATAGACGGGATATACCAGTATTATGTAATATAAATCCAGAATAAACGAATTTTGATAAAAAATTCCCAAAAATTACACATGGTAAGCTACTTACAAGTTTCTTTGTATCCCTTAGGCGTCTAAACAATGGATAATTTGGAATGAAATAAAAACCCTCCATGTTTTAAAAGAAAACATTCGCAATAAAAATTGCCATAAAAATATATATGGGTACAGTCATATATAGTGCTAAAAAAATATTAAAATGTGAAGATATTAAAGGTTTCGGAAAAATAATTGTTGAAAGCTCTGAAAAGAGCTTCTATTTCTAAGAACAGTGCACATTCCTAAACTATATTTATTTTACGTATACCTGCCAATTACATATTACCCATTCGATCCATAAATAGGAATCACTTCTGCGAGGCGTATAACGATTACAAAATAAAATTTATCGAATCACACGCGACAACTCAAACAAACCTAAAAAGCATGACGTCATAGGTATCCACACATAAACGCTGAATCAATCTCCTATCGTAATTCGATTTACAATTTATTTTTTCCTAACGAAATTTGCATTTAACACGACACTGAATAAAAATTGAACACGATGTATACGGAGTAAAACATTTTTAAGAATCAATTGTATACATGTACTTCTCAAATGTCTATATGAATCCGACACTAACGCATATGATCCGACGACCTTGTGCTAGAAACCGGACAGTATGCATGCCAAACTATTAAAGGCTAGACCAACGTAGTAAATCAAGTAATGGGACACAATAGTCCGTCCCACCCCAATGGCGTACACCTGGCGTGTGACAAAGTCACATTATGGACTTCACGGACTATCGACACCGGACTCTGTATATAAATTTATATAGGCACTTCTACATATACAGGTTGAGCTTCGTATTCAGTGTAATATAGGAAAGTAATATAAACAGGATGAACCGAATCAAATGCTCTGAGGTAACGTTGCCATTATGGTAAATAGGGAAATATTTCATAATTATAAGTTTTATTTAGAAATATTGTATTTGTTTTTATTTCTTAATAACCGTACGGATGACACAAATTATACTTACTCAAATCGACATGAGCTTTTATGGCTGTTTGAAGAACATTTAGTTTTAAATTTAGCAAATGTTATATGTGTCATTTGATCTAGAGAATAAACTATTATAAAAAAATGTAATCAATGAAATAAAGACTCATGATGCCGATAACTTACTTAAAAATAACACCGAGTTTATTTTTCCAGGCCAAATTTTATAGATATGTATAATTATGTCAAAAATATAAACTTTATTAAAGTAGTAATTGTTAACTATATATAAGTTTTCGCAAGTATTGAAAAATTAAAATGGAGAAAAAATATGTAATAAAAGGGAACCGGAGCTTTCGAAATAAAATTCAATTGTTTTTCTTCATATCGCTATTATCTAATTTTTTTATAACAATCACTAAAAAGTTCGCTGTCGTGTTAATTACGTTTATGGTAAGTTTAAATTCCCAACTTAATTTAAAACTTTTCAAATCAGGTCTCAGAAAAGTTTAGTCGAATTTTTTTAAAACCATTTTGAAACTACATATGCTATTATTATTCGAATATTGTTTTTTTCAAAATGAACGTTTCACTAAAACGGCATTAAAATTTAACGATTTCGTTCTAAATTCAGACCTCAACCTGTATACACGTATATGTATCCATACAGACAAACATATTTATATATTCTCTATGGTCGTAAACCGGCGGATCTAGGTCGAGGGTGCGGTTTGCCGCGCCCTGTCAACCTTGCCACGCCACCTTGGGGTTTGCGGACCCAGCGGTGGTAACGTACGCAGTCAGGGCGGAAGGCTTGGCAGACTCTGAAGGGCGATCTACGTCTCATTTGTAGAATACTTGTTGTCCGGTATTTCGATTGATTTAATAATTTTCAAAGTCATTGAAGACTAAAGTTACTTTAACTGAACTACATAATAATCATCGTGAGGCTTATATATAGGTTGTTGAAACATACAAATCACGGTTACTCTTATACTAATAACAACGTATGCTTTTACGTTTTGCTACACCTGTCATAACTTTGAATAGAATGAAGTTGGGTGTTTCTCTATTTCTAGAAAAAGGAAAGATTTTTTTATTCTCTTTATATCTAAAGATGCCTTTTTCCACAAAATGATTTTACCGTATTTGAATATACAAGTAAATGTTAATAAACATAATGGTGATGATAGTTAGAATGACTACATTAGTGTATATTAATTTTATATCGCTTCTTTCTTAATATTTTGGTTACTTCCATTTTTTTTTAAATTTTAAGCTGTTTTTTTAATGTTTGTTACTTTAATTTTTTTTCTATTTCAAGCCTAGCTATATATAGCACGGCGAATTGTCGATATATAACGAAACAACTTTCAAGACATTCTTTATAATGATGGAAAATCAACAAATTGACAAAGGAATGTAATTTCAAACAGGCCATTTGATGATTTATAAAGATGAGACACGAAACACTGCTTTCGTAAGGACCCTTTACCCTAAAGCCTTTAAAGTTGTGTACATTCCAAACTCACTGATTACGCTGGATTCATTATTATTAGATTTTCCCGCAAACAATAATTGATGGGTCGGATATTAAATTAACTAAAGGCTTATAAACCAAAACTTAACCAAACTATGCCTACAGTAGTTAACGAACCGGAGATAGTCCTCAAATCATTCGCTGCCGTTATCGTCATAAAATATGCCGCCCGATTAAATAAACTCCGATTAAAAGGGAATAACCGGCATCCGATTGCGACCTACTTTAACTGAAATTTGTCAGCCGTTTAATTAATAACCGCTCATCTTCCCCAACAACCGAATATGTCAAGTTAATATGCGTATCTATTATTTTGGTATTTGTCATTGAGATTTGATTAATTGCATATTTAATTGACGGTAAAATGGAGAGAGTCGCGGTGTGAATTAGGGATAAGAATTTCGGTGAGGATAATTGTAGATCCTACGTTAAAATTAAAATTTTACAACGGTAATAAACAACTTCAAATTTGTACATTACTTTACTTTTTGTAAATTAAATATAAATTATTAGCTGATGCAAGAATATTATGGAAGTCCATTTTTCGTATCTGATCTCTGTATTTCTTAGACGCCCTCATTTTCTTCTTATTTTTGTGTATTGATCCGAAAACCTGACATGATAAATAATAAATAAAAACCATTGAATACAAATAGAATTAGCACTAAGAGGGTTCCGTATACTTATAAATATTTAAGGGTACCTATATTTTCATTAAACTATTTATAAACACTAGTTTTGTACCACGTAAATATATTGCTTAGTATATTTTTCAAAGACGTAAAAATATGGTGCATACTTAAAAAATTATAATATCTAAGATAATTGCGATAGTTTTTCTGTAAATTTCCAGTCAGATTTTACCTATCCTCTTTTTTTCATAATTTTTAGTTCAGTCGTTTCAGAAATAAGAATAATGGGGAGCATCTTCCACTTTTTCGGATATTTGTAGAAACCCTTTTTGAAACTAAAATTTAAAGTTGTGAAACTTTTGTATTCATCATAACAAACCCTTTCAAATGATACATAAAATTTAAAAATTTTATTAACCCCTCTGTTTGATTCCTACAAGAATATTTTGAAAAAGTTATTGCAAAATGTAGTGTAATGTATTATTGCAAAATGTCGCATAACTTTAGACAAACGGATATGCGAATGTACGTGAATGAACGTGTTCCATTTTTCAGTTTGATATACGTAACATTAAACATTTTAAAAATAACTATTTTAAAATAAAAAACCACCGAGTAAACCAATAAGAAAAACATAGTACTTAAAAAATTGCAAGTCATTTGTTTAATCGATATATTATTTCTACAAAAATAAAACTGAAATAATCCAAATATTTCCATTCGCATGATGTTCTCCAAAGCGTATTTCTGAAAAAATCGTCTGAAAATATCTCCGAATAAATACATGTCTATCAAATTCCATCGTATGCCAAACCTTGCAAAAAGCTAGTATTAAAAATGTCCCTAACATCTAAGAATAAATTAAGTTTTTACAAAAACACATTACAATTAGTCGTCTCTGTTAATTGAATACGAGTTGACTGACAACATTATAAATATAAATAAGACACCATAGTAACTATAAAATTTAAATTCTGCTTACATGCTTTTTATATAACCCTTTGAAATTAATCTCTCGAAACTAATTACGTTGGAGAGGTCATAATTCGCTTCAAGTGGCACAAAGGATTCTCCGTGCGACCTTGTAATGGATACAAAATACACTTAAGTATTACTAGTGCGCTGAAAACATGACTTATTATGTCAGGTCTCCCAACTGGTAGGAATTGATAAAACATACTGCCTGGGGCGGAAACAAATTGTGAAAACTTGCGAAAAACTTACCCTTTTTTTCGAGTGAGTATAGGAAGTTGCCCTATTAGTATCGCTTGTGTATCAGTTCGTATGTTTTTCATCAGGCTGTCTTCTGAAAAGCTACAGATAAAGCTTCAACCTTTCTCACACTGTGTATCGTAAAGGCCTAAGATAGATATAGCTCTTATATAACTTGTCGATATCTGTTTTACTTTTCTTCAAAAGGCTTTGTAATAGTAGTTCGTGTCGTAATTGTACACAATTTCAACAGAAGTAAGTGTTAGTAATGGCAAAAACACTTTATTTTTATTGTGTCACCATATTAAAACGTTCGTCTCCCGTTCGCTTGACTTAAACATCAATATATACATAAAACAAAGTCCTTCGCGTCTGTCTGACTGTATATATGCGATTTTCTCAGTAACTATTGGACAAATGTTATTCCCGTATACGCCATGAAAATTTTATGAAATTAACCCGAACCATGACGATGAATGTCAATAAATTCGGAAAAAAGTATTCGTCGGAGTCACATCTCGGCGTGGCGCTGCTTAAATCGTTAGAGATAAATGGAAATAATATATGGAAACATCGTTCTTCTCAAAAAGTGCCACAATAAAGTCGAGGACAGCATTGATACATGGGAACAATATATAGGAACATTGCTTAAAATTCATAATAAACGTTTTACGTTTTAAAAAATCACAATTTTCCAATTTAATTTTCTAGGCCTTATTGGGAAAATTTCCCCTTTATACCGTAGTTTTTAATAAATAGTTTAAAAGTAATGGTCATGCCACGTGTATAATTTTGCTTACTTAAAAGTATGCAAAATTAAATATGCGGTCTGTCGCACATTCACACGGTAAATGCCTCAAAAACCTTTGCCTACCCATGCGAAACAGGGGCGCGTCGCTAGTTTTAAATAAAGCACATATGTAAATAGTACGTAAGATATTTCTTCTTCCATTGTGACGTATATATACTTTATATGCGTATATATTTTTCTGTACGTATATTACTTTATATATTTTTTTAATCTTCCGACTCGTACGATGTTTGTACTCCCTTCGTTTCGTAAAATTAATTCATAGAATGTTTTAACTAAGTGCAGAGTTTCTATTCTTGCTATCGTTAGAATTTAAATACAGAATTTGTTTATTTCATAATGATTAAAAAAAATTTTATTTAATTCTGTTTCAAATATATTGAAATCTCGATATATATACGAATCCAAATGCTTTACCGCTATGTGAAATTCAAGTTTCTGGGTACAAACTGTTTTTGAGAAAAATGGATGTGACAGCCAAAGAAGAAAAGTATTGTCAAGCAATATCAGTGTAGTAGAACTACACTGATTTTGAACTCTTGGGAGGATAGTTATGCACTCATCTGTACAGCTGCAAGAGTTAATTTATTGTCGATCTCTGGATTTAAATATTTATTAATAAATAATATATAATAAAAAGTACACGCGGCCACGCACTCTAGACTCGAACCTTCCTTCTGTATTATTAGCCGGTGGTTCCGGTTTTGTCCGGGCAAAAAGGGACTATGACTGCATTTGGTTTTATCCGTTTTTTATATAATACATTGTTTCGGTTTTATGATAACGCTGGAATAAGTATTTCTTTATTCTATCTGAGAGTGTAAAATACACATTCCCAAATCTTTAAGTTTAATTATTTCGAGATTCTCATGCAATCTTCCACCCTTATTTTCATACCATTAGGGGCTGAATTTTGAAAAATTATTCCTTAGCCAGTGTATAGAAATTAGGAGAAATATACGTGCCTAATTTCAAGTTTATTAGCTTTATAGTTCTAAACATATATATATATATATATATATATATATATATATATATATATATATATATATATATATATATAAATAATATTATACAAAATCCATGAAACTATTAAACAATTTCGTTCACCTACCACATCATCGAAATTATTAGCGAGAAGAGTCAGAAAAATCTGTGAGAACGTAAAAAAATAATGACGTTAATAAAAATCAGTTTAAAAATGTTAAATAAAAAGCAATTAACAGCACGAGCCGCGACAATCGCCAGTGGTCAAATAAATGTTGCACGTGCGCTTCAAATTTCAAATTAACCCTTTGTATTTAGTGCGTCAATGCCCTCGCCTCCCACATATACTGACCTATACAGCTAAAAAAAAATAATGAATGGAATATCTGTCGGCGTACATCAGTGAACTCCGCGCCGCTGGCCAGCAGCCAGGTCCGCACTAGTTTTTAATAATGCCCCTTTTAATCTAAATTGCTTTCCAGTTTTATACGAGCGCGAAGGGCTATAATGAAATATGCGACAAGCAGAACCGTTTTAGCGCATTATTTCATTCGTATAGCTCGTTGTTTCGAAATAAGCGGAGTGCTTGTGGAGTGGAAGATAATATGAAGTAGATGAAGAAGAAGTGTCTCTACGGTATTAGTGTAAATTTTTAGTAATGTAAACTGTATGTTACTGAGAGTAGTTGAACAAATATAATAATATCGTCTATGAGCGTTATTACAGTTACTTATTTTATTACTATTGAGTTACCGAATATAATATATACTCTTAACCATTTCTATAGATAATATGAAGTAGATGAAGAACAAATGTCTCTATGGTATTAAAGTAAGTTTTTAGTAATATAAACTGTATATTACTGAGAGTAGTTGAAGAAATAAAATAATATCATCTATGAGCGTTATTACAGTTACTTATTTTATTACTGTTGAGTTACCGAAAATAATATATACACATAACCATTTCTATTAATTTATATTGATTTTATTGGAAACCGCTAAATTAAAGTAATTAAAGGCCCCGCGCTGAACGTTGTACATACGTCTGCAATTACCAGGATCTATATACATAATTTACTTTTCAGAGAAGGAAAATAGTTTTCCATAAAACTTTCATCTATTTCGATGAAAGGTAAAAGCACGAATTCAGAGTTAGAATAAATGTGAAAGAAGAAACCTTTATATGGGAGAAACTATTCCGAAAAGCTAAATATCGTAACCTTCTCTGAATAAAAAAAATAAAAAATTACGTAATATTTACGCATCTTACTAAAGTAGAATTCGCGACAAACTGCTTCAAAATATACTAGTAGTAAATAAACCTATATGCAAACATTTTTCCTTAAATTGTTATGAAAATAAAAATAATAAAAGTTTAAAATTATTCAAAGATATACCTTTTCCGAGACAATCTCAGGCTGGTGAATTATTTATGTAGTTTTCCACAAAGATCGACCGAATAATAAAACGTCGTTCGAAATATTAAGGCAAAAAGTTACTTTCTCGAACGTTTGCGTGTAATATGTCAAGTTAACCTGAGAAGGGAAAATAAACCGCAAGCCGGTCATTATCCCGTCTAAAAATAATTTATACGAATTTTTGCTTTGAATATTTGCGCGGAATTTTACAATCTCAAACTCGAGATTAAACCCCGGGGAAAGGACCTTTGCTGGCGCGTTTAATGTCTGATTCCATAATGTTGAGTGCAGTAATCAAACTTTAACACGGTTTAAAAAAATTATAATTCAAATTTTTCAATTAGTTTAGAAAGGAAGGAAATATACTTTCAAAATTGTCTACCTTGTCACGTAATTGTGACATGAAAACCTGAGAAAGTAAAAATGGAAAACATCAGAAAAAAGTGTGACGGAGCCTAAAATTTAAAGAAAATTATTAGCAGTGCAAATATCCAATTAGTTTCATTTATAATACTGAACACTTATCGCGCACGCGTCATATTTTATTATTTTCATCATAAAGCTCGTTGTCCCGCTGGCTCATTTCGGGTTTACTGGAGACGCCGTCGATAATAATTTATACGGGTAACGCGACAACAATTCAAAGGAGTGGTGAAGTTAGCGAGGAATGAAAAAGATAATCGTCCGTTTCACACTTCTATTTGTAGATGCGTGAATAAGAGAAAAACTGACAGACGATTTATTTCAATAGCGTAAAAGCATTTGATGAAGATATGTTTCAGTCTTCTATCTTATATTCACTACATTAGTGAAGCACGCAAATATATTCTTACTAAACAGATAGACGAGATAAAATACGTATAAAAATTTATACTCTTGTCAGTGTTCTCATTAAAATCTAATAAAATAATTGTTAACCACATGTTAACAGCTATTTATTAGATATTTTTAGATGTTTAACGACTATTTATTAGATTTCAATAGCTGTAAACCATATCGATCATTAAACTTTATTTCCTAGTATACAAGACAATTTAATAATCTGAATATTATTGTAACCAAAGTCCTGAAGAACTTAACTCAATTGCTAGCTTCAAACATCCAAAAAAGAAATACTTTCTTGTACACCTTACATAACAGGTAACAGCCGATGATACATCCGGTCTGTGTAAGATATTGCTGGGCGCAGACACACTCAAAATATTGTTCTGGCAGCCGTGCGGTAAGCCGTGTGTCACTCGAGGGCGTGTGAAAATACATAATGAGTCAGGGCATTGGTAGCCGCATGCGGTTGCAGACGGCGGGCCACAAGTCAATATTTTATATTCCGATTGAAAAATAGAAAAACTGAAACGGTAAAATAGATTAAAAATGAGGAAAATCAATAGGCGGGTATGCATGTGTGATAACCATGCATATGTTGGAAATCATGCATATTATCCTCATTTTTTCCCTGTGTTATCACTTGACAATTCAATTTCTTATGTGTCGTTGTTATTATGTTTATCGTTCTAAAATATAGAAATCATCAGTGTGTTAAGTTTTATATTCAGATGTGATACATCTGAATATAAAACTTAACACACTGATGACTTTCAATACAAAGATCTTTACGTAAATTCTGTATTAAGCTGTCTGTGTTAACAAAAATTCAAACCCAATGCTAGGTAAACTCTCCCGCCGAATATCAAAGGATATTTTTTATGAAACTTTATATATTTTGTCGCAAAGATTCTAAACTTTAAGGATAAAATACTAAAATAAACGGAAAATAAGTTTGCTAATATTTTTCTGTAAAATAACTAAAAACATGTAAGTGAATTCCATTTTGAACATTCGTTATAGATAAGATTTTTGTCCTTTTCTTTCTAATCAATAAAACAGATATAAAAGATGAACTGTCTTGTAATTATCTAAACCCAACAATGTATATTTTATATCTTGAAGTTTCGCTCTTTAAAATAGAGCCAATTATTTTTAAATTATGATCCAACAATAAAAAATAGACGAGTCGTCCTACAAAGAATTTTTGAAGCACGAATCCCAACAGCATACCCAAATGATGGTCACAATACCGAAGTGATGTAAGCGCGAGAGAGGTACCTGGACGTCTGCCAGGAACACCGCTCTTCTCCTCCACACCTGCCGTTATCGCGACACTTGCAGACAGCACCATTCCCTCGATCGCCCATTAACGTGACAACTACTCCAACATTGTATACGATTGCGACTCACTTAAAACACAAGTATGCGTGTGTGCAATAGGCCACTCGAAACAATTATTTTCTAGTTCAATTCAATTGACACATTCGAGTGGTGTTTGTTGCTGTAACAATGCATGTTTGGATGCGATGCTTGACGTTTCTAAATTTATATTTTCAAGGATTTTTTTAATTTTAAATTATATCAATATTATATCTACACTAGTTATACACCTAAAGATTGAAGTCATTCGTTCTATTCTATATATGCAACTTTTTAAGCTGTATAAAACTCCTTTCTTTACTTGTTTATTAAACCCAGTACTAATAAAGCGAAAGTTTGAATGTATTTTACTCAATCACGTCTAATTTGTTGAATATATTTACAGAAAACTCGGTATAGATATATTTTGTGATTCAAATTAATATATAGTCTACTTTTTATTCCCAGAAATATGATAATTCCTGTGGGATGAAACTCATGGTTTTTCACTTAATACATTTTTAGGGTACCATGTTTCAGAAGAAATAACTGAAATCTTATGTTCGTGTGTCCGAATGTCATAGGTGTTTTTTTTATCAGAAACAACTTGATGTGAAAATTTGAAATGTGGCATAGTAATAATGCATATTAAACCTCATATATCTCACTGATTACTCAAAAATTTTCATACGGATATTTTAAAGAGAAAAATTAAGCACTGGAAAAAAATTTATATCCATATATAATGTCCCTTACCACTAGTCCTATCAAATGACATCATTTGATAGGACTAGTGGTAATGGTTTTAAAAAACGTTTCATAATTTTAGGAATTGTATCTTCAGGCATATACTGCCAAAATATGCAAAAATACCCCCTTCTCCCTCTTTCTGAGACTACTAAACCTAAATTTATAAAAGAATAGAGTTTTCAGAAACCTATAACTATATATAGCAATAATTCCTAGTGACGTCGTAATTTTTGGAATATGCACCAAGTTTTACGCCTGTGAGAAATATAGTAGGCAATATATTTACATTGTGGAAAGTTCTGATTTAGGCACTTATAAACATTTAAGTATACATAGCATTTAATGGAAACACTATATACCCTTAAACGTTTACAACTCTCATAGGGCGGGTTCTACTTGTACTTAACAGGTTTTTCATGTTATACAATACATACGCGAGAGCTCCTTTTTTAATATTTTCCAGTGAAAATATGAATAAAACGTTTTTAAAAAAATTCATATCTATCTCAGTAAGAAACCATTTTGTAGTGACTACTTTATTTTTTTTCTGAAGTTAATTCTTCCAAATCTTCCAGCCAACTGTTTATACCAATGGATTTTGTTATTCACAAAAATCAAATGAGATAAATACTTTGAAATCATTTAATGTCACGTAGACATTTTAAATTTGTAATATACATAAAGCTATCGTTTTCGTGTAATTTATCTCAACGGCAATTTCTCTGTGACATAAATGCTGATCCAAGTGCTAATCCAAGACATAAGTACTAATCTATGACAAAAGTAGTAATCTATGGCATAAGTACTAATCAATAACGGCAATTTCTCTGTGACATAAATGCTGATCTATGACATAAGTGCTAATCCAAGACATAAGTACTAATCTATGACATAAGTACTAATCTATGGCATAAGTACTAATCTATGACATAAATACTAATCTATGACATAAGTGCTGAGTAACATAATTCCTCTCGATATAATTTTACCAAAGTATGACATTTTTAAATTCGCACCGAATCGGGCGGTTAAAAAGAATTTATTGATTTATCCCGCGGTAGAACGCTGGCCATATCTTAATTAGAAATCTGGGCCGCCGGACATTGCCGGGGCGGAATAAAAAAGAGTTTTCCAAAAATAATTTCCGTATATAAACTTGATGGAGGTGATCCGATAAGGCACAACCCATTAGACTTTTAATTCGCTAGATCAAGATGTAACGCGAGATTAAACTGTGTGTTTGTCAATTTGTTGTTTTAATGATATAACAAGAGTTTTACATGAATACTTTTTTTATTTACTCTGTTTATTTATTTACGATACTTTACTAAAATCTTAGGAAAATAGGTATATAGTGACAGATATATTTCTACAAGAGCCATCTCTTACAGTCAATCATAAAGAATCAAATGAGAAAAGCAAGACAATAAATGATAAGTAAACGCAAATTAATGGCTTTTATAAAACAAAGTACATGATAATAAATTTATATAAATATAACTATCAAAACCAGAGAATTATATAGAATTAAGTGAACCGAAAACAAAACATCAACACGTCGGCGTTAGGGAAAATATTCTTAATTATAATTATATAATTTTAAGTGTATAATTCTAGTTATGGGTGGAGTTATCAGTTCTTCTTTGTAAAGCTTATATTATCTGTAACATAAACGATTCATAAGCTTTATGCGGTGAATGGCTTGGTTCACTCATAAGTCGAAAATGGCTTGGTTCACTCATAAGTCCAAAATGGCTTGGTTCACTCATAAGTCCAAAATGGCTTAGTTCACTCATAAGTTGAAAAAGTAAAATAGATCATTATTTTTTATCGGAATGTTAAAATACACATTTCAAGTGAGAAAACGTGTATCTAACATTTATTTTAAAAAATCGGTTAATTCTTGGAGCATCCAAATACTGTGTGTTTTATATTTTTTTCTCGACCATAAACGTACAGACTATTTCTGTGTTAGAACATTTAAGTACCTATGAAGCTTTATAATTTTACCCGTCATAATTTTGTATGACTTGGTGAACTAAAGCATATAAATTTATATGTAACTAACATTTAGTTTTTTCTCACCCCCACAGCAATCTGGAGTCCGGGGTCGGGCGTTCGGGCCGCGAGTCCGCCGCCGGGCGCGCCGCCCGCGCCGCCACCGCCGCCAGTGTGGGCGCCGCCCGCCTCGCCGCCCGCACCACGCAAGCCCTTCCGCCCTGTGGCTTTTAGCTCGCCCACGCTACAGCGCAAGACCTTTGAGGAAAAGTCTGCCGAGGTGGTGGTGAGTACACAATGTTTTGACGCTAGAACAACAATAATCGTATCAAAATCGTCAAGTATAAGTTGAGTTCCTGATAAAAATTATGATATTATTATAGTTTTTCGTTTATCCAAATAATTCCAGCAATCAAATTTCTTTCAACTCTTTTTCATTTTATGAATGAAAAAATATTTTGAATTTTCCAAATTAACAAAATCATTACAATCATTTTTTCACTCTTTTAAAGTCGTTGAGGATTATTTGTAAATTGAAAGTCTATTTCATTTAGGAACAATAAATAGCGCTTTGACAGTCAGGTGGGGGGGAGGTGGACAAACTATACTGGGATTAATAGCTTGCAATCTACAGGTACGAGGCCCTAAAAGCAATACATATTTAAAAAATGCAGGAAACAGTGCGTAGGACAAGGTTAGTGACATGGTGAGATGATTAATTTGAGGTATTTAAAGAAAGTGATACAATTTAACTGATTTTAGAAATATTTGCAAATATCGACAACTGTATCGACGGTCATGTTTATGCAACATACACTGTACAAGTTAGAGTTTAAGACTCAACTAATTTACAGGAAAAAATAAAATCTGATAGTTTGCAAAATAGAGTCGTAAATGAAAGTCCAAATTGTTATTGTCTTGAAAAGTTTCAGCTCCAGGTGGCATCTTTTGACATTCGCCTTTTTAGGGATTTTATTTAATCTACCCTAACCTAGCTTACCGTCTCCATTTTTATCTCACGTAAACAAAGTTTTAGTTTCAAGAGACCACTTTAACAGACGAGTGCTAAGTTTGGTGTTAGCAAACGAGTGAATACTCTTTTATAATTTTTTTCCAATTGGTAAAGGAAAGAATTCTGCATCCCGTATTAATAATAAAACATGTAGTGTGAATGGAACTTGCATTATAAGGTTTCGGTACAAATTTAGGCACGTATAATAATTTAAGTGTATATAGTATTTATATCAAACTATTAAGTTTAGCTACGAAAATATATTATCGACTATATCTTTCACAGAAAATATATTATCGACTATATCTTTCACAGAAAATATATTGTCGACTATATCTTTCACAGAAAATATATTATTGGCTATATCTTTCACAGAAAATATATTATCGACTATATCTTTCACAGAAAATATATTGTCGACTATATCTTTCACAGAAAATATATTATTGGCTATATCTTTCACAGAAAATATATTATCGACTATATCTTTCACAGAAAATATATTATTGACTATATCTCTCACAGAAAATATAATATCGACTATATCTTTCACAGAAAATATATTATCGACTATATCTTTCACAGAAAATATATTATTGGCTATATCTTTCACAGAAAATATATTATCGACTATATCTTTCACAGAAAATATATTATCGACTATATCTCTCACAGAAAATATAATATCGACTATATCTTTCACAGAAAATATATTATCGACTATATCTTTCACAGAAAATATATTATCGACTATATCTCTCACAGAAAATATATTATCGACTATATCTTTCACAGAAAATATATTATCGACTATATCTCTCACAGAAAATATAATATCGACTATATCTTTCACAGAAAATATATTATCGACTATATCTCTCACAGAAAATATATTATCGACTATATCTTTCACAGAAAATATATTATCGACTATATCTTTCACAGAAAATATATTATCGACTATATCTCTCACAGAAAATATATTATCGACTATATCTTTCACAGAAAATATATTATCGACTATATCTTTCACAGAAAATATATTATCGACTATATCTCTCACAGAAAATATATTATCGACTATATCTCTCACAGAAAATATATTATCGACTATATCTTTCACAGAAAATATATTATCGACTATAACTCTCACAGAAAATATATTATCGACTATATCTTTCACAGAAAATATATTATCGACTATATCTCTCACAGAAAATATATTATCGACTATATCTTTCACAGAAAATATATTATCGACTATATCTTTCACAGAAAATATATTATCGACTATATCTCTCACAGAAAATATATTATCGACTATATCTCTCACAGAAAATATATTATCGACTATATCTTTCACAGAAAATATATTATCGACTATATCTTTCACAGAAAATATATTATCGACTATATCTCTCACAGAAAATATAATATCGACTATATCTTTCACCGATGTAAAACATAGTACATATTTAAATAATATTATTTCACACTATGTAAAAACATGAATATATTGCCTTGTATATCTTTCGAAAACATAATAAAAATACATTTTAAAGTACAAAGTTATTTTTACAATGGTTTTGTGTCCTACGTCAAAGTTATTTAAAGCTTATGTCAAAGTTATTTAAAGCTGATGTCAAATTTATTTTTACAATCGTTTTACGTTTATGACTTATGTATGGAGTTTCTGTGAACTTTTTACATAATTTGCACATCATAAGTTGGTCAACCATTATTCGTAAACTAGTAGAGCCTGCTTTGCTGCGATAATTTTCCTTTTAAGTTTGTTATATGTACTACTGTTGCGAATACTTTTCAGAAATTCATAAAAGTAGTTTAATTGGTAGGGGATGGGGAAGCGTAACTCTAATAAAAATTACACCTTTAAAGCGTGGTATTTCGTAAACAGATCCCTGAAAAAAAGACAAATTTTGGAAAAACTGTTTATCGATACCCTATACAAAGGGTCATGTAAAAAATTCACTCCCACTTTACGTGTTAGGGAGGTAGGAGGATCTTTTAGTTTTATTTCTTAACTTTATAGGCGTTATAAATTTGTATAATCATACCAAAATTCAGATCTATAGCACTAATAATCTGCGAATAAAACGACTATGAGATTTAGACGAACAGATGAACAGACGTGGCGAAACTATAACCGTGCCTAATTTAGCTAATGAATACAGAAAAAGCTAGTTCAACTACCGTCTTTTCACAATACCACCGAACTATATAAGCACTTTAATTTTCTTAAGTTATTCAACTACTTACCCATTTGCTTGCGATAATAAGACTTTGATTAATTGCTGGTAAGCAAAATTAATTAAAATATCATTAAATATCATACCAAACTAAGTTTATTAATCACTTTTTAATGCATAAATATCTCACAAACTTCATTTATAATAGAAGAAAATGGTTAAATAGCCTCTATAAAACAATATTTTATACACATACTGATGGATTGTACCGCAAGACTTTGATTTTCTCAAGGGACATTCTCGATGCTTTCTTTTTTATTTCCTTAACTTTTTACACAGCCGTATTTCATTTACAGGAGTTTGTGTAACGAGAAACAAAATCAAATTGTTACTATTCCAAGTTTATGTGACAGTACTTAAGTTGATTTTACCTTACTCAGCACGACTTGGTAACTCGAGGCTAACTTAACTTGATGTTTGAGAAAGTTTATTTTACCTCGAAAATTTGATGCCTGTGAAGAAATATTCTATATGTAGCTCGAGTTAAGAAATGATGGTTGAAAGTATATAGTATGTTGACATTGATTTAATTTTACGTAATGCACCTTCATCTGTGAAGGTAGAATACGCACCAATGACGGCATCTCATTGTACTAGCATATCGATACGAAACACCAACCAGCTCCGCCTTCTCAACAACGGTACGGAATAATACTAGCTACACCATTGTCATTGAGATTTACTAGGTGTTTATTAAAAATACGTCGTAAATCTTAATGTCGTCACCGTAGTGTGTTGGATTGATCGCAACGCCTAACGCCTTTGACGGCTCGGCGCATCGCGGGAACCAGGGTTTGATTTCCGGCCGCTCATCGAGCGGGGTTAAACTGGTGTTCTGGTGGACTGTAAGATATTACATTCGTAGCAATAAGTCCGCCATATGTATTAATTGTATATATTAAAGTACAGAAATAAATAAAAATAAATATTATACTTCAAACGTGGCCTCCATTCCATTGCCTTTGTAACTAAATTCTGGGAATAGTGTTGACGATATTTGTTATGTAACAAAAATTATGAAACGCTTAAAAACGTATAATCAAAACGAGATTCGAACACACACGGTGACAATAACCGCATGTGATATTATAACGTTTGAACAATGACATAGATAGAATATACGATATAAGCTTTGAGTTCCTCGTTGACGATGACCAGTTTTTAAGTGACAGCTTGGGTATCATTACCTATTTTTCGGCTTCCATGCCTTAAAAGAAAAATGCAACCCTTATAATATGACTCTCTTTTATGTCTGTATTTCTTTTATAGTCGTTTTTCTCACAAACCGCTTGATGTAGAAACTTGCAATTTGACATAGTAATAAAGCATATTTACCCACTCATATCACAATAGCTACCGCTCAAAAATATTTATATGGAAATGTTAGGGGGTTAATTAAGCGCTCAATTTTTTTATTTCGTTTTCATTTTTATTTATAAATATAAAACTTAAATAAGTTAAATTGACTTATTTTTTGCGTACTTTTCAATGTATCTCTGAAGATATAAATCATACAAAAAAATATTTTAAGGCTCATTTTCAAAATTAGTCTCAAAATAATTTTTTTATGTAGTATATACGGAAATATAGAAATGAAGTACTTGTACCCCTAAAATGTCTATATAAATATCTTAGGGTATTGAAAAATTAAAACTTGTAAAGACATAGTTTAATATATGTACTATGTAACTTTAAATATTTGTAAGTGCCTAAATGTGTCGAAAATCCTCGTGATGCGAGTTCTATTCATATATCGTAAAATTTTAGTTCGGAAAAAGGTCAATAACTAACTATAGGATAGTAAAAAATTATATTGCTGTTGGTCCGTCATACATCTTTATTTTACGATACCTTTATTGAAAAAAATTGTTTCATGTTTTCGATGTAAGCCGGAAATACGAGTGTAACAAACAAATGATAATGGGACAAACTACATGACAAGAAATTAATCAAAACTTTCTGAACTTATATTAGGCAGTTAATAAAATAAATGTCGCCTGAAAATGGAAAATTAAATCTAAACATCAGATGCTATTTTAATGGCGAGACTTCGGGCACGAGCGCCAAACGTCAACAAACATCTCCGATATCATAATCACAGCCGGCGCCGCAAGCGTCGGCTCTTATCGGCGTTAATTAATTACAAATAATCTCCTCCCCCGACGCATTAAATCCTTACAATTAATGCTTCCAAATGAAATAGATTATGTTGACCTTTTGCCGATCGCCAGCTTGCTATGCAAATACAGGCCCGGACGGTAATCAAATTAATAAAACAAGACAAAAGAAAACCGGCTCGCGTTAATCCAATACGAATCGACATTGGGACAAATTAGAATGACACACTGTGGTTTGGGAATAAATAAGTCAGTTTGTCGACAAGCTTTTAAATTAAGGAGAGTTTGCAGTCCGTTTCTATGTCGATCGAAATTTAATTAAGTAATTGAGTCGAGTGAACTATTGCTAATACAGTAGTTAGATAAAAACATGTTTTAATATTTATACCTTACCCAATTTTTTTTATTTTATAACCCATATTTGCCATTTTTATAACTTATCCAATCCCCAATGTAAAAATCGACACCAAGCAATGTCTAATGATATTCTATGGGTTGAAAATAAGAACTAGATTTAGTGACAAACTTTTGCATTAATGGAAGTCTGCAGTGCGCCGATTGAGCTTTAATTAATTAATCGAGTTGACATAACTATTGTATTAAGACTAAAACTATATTTTAATGTAAGTAATTTTTATAGCTTATTCAATGCCCAATATAAAAATCCACATCAAAACAGTGCTAATTATGTCATGTTGGCTGCAAATGAGTCATTAGGTTTAGCGACAAACTTTTACATTAATGGAAGTCTGCGGTCCGTATCTACACCGATTGAGCTTTAACTAATTAATTGAGTTGACGTAACTATTGTATGAAGACTAGAAGTATATTTGAATGTTAGTAATTTTTATAGCTTATCCAATACCCAGTATAAAAATTCACACCAAGACAGTGCTAATGATGTCCTGTTGGCTGAAAATAAGTCTTAGGTTTAGCGACAAACTTTTGCGTTAATGGAAGTCTGCGGTGCCTTTTGGCGCCGATTAAACTTTAATTAAATAACTGAGTCGAGTCAATTAATATTTAACTTATAACTATATTTTAATATTTTATGTTACTTTTTTAATGTAAATAAATAAATTACATTTAAAAATTGCACTAAATCAACAGCAATAGTAGGTTAAATATAAATTATTCATAATATAATTATTCGACTCTTTTTTTATTTAGAAGCTTTTACGTTACCAAATTATATAGCGCCTTTTTACATCAAAACAACTTTAATTAAGTAATTGAGCCATTTTAATTATTAGGATTAAAGATTATGTTTTAATGTTGGCTGTTTTTACAACATAAGAAAGATAATAACATGAGGGAAAATTTAAAAATGTATCGTTAAAATAAAGCCAATAAAAGTCTCATCACCAATACTCTTCATTTTTGAGGGTTCCATAGCCAACCGATAAAAACATAACTCATAGTTTTGATATATTCGTGTCCCTGTCAGACACACCATCCCTATCTGTCACACGTAAATGCATCATGTGGAGATTTTAGTTAGAGTTGTAGCAAATATTGTGGAACAATTTAAATGTATGTAAAATAAATTTAAATGTATATAAATCGAGTGAGATACCATTGGATAGGTATTTTAAAATGAAATAGACATTTCGTTTAAAATTTTTTAAAGCTCGTTTGGGAATATTAAACTTCAAAGTTACGAGCAATGTGCCACTTCCTCCACCCTCCTTCGTCCTCTGATTTTTAACCATAGGGTATGAAAAATCTGAACAAAATTTATGCAGAACATTTGATTATAAATTTAAATTAAATTATTTCAATAAACTTGCATCAACAATTTCAAGGATACTACGAGACCCTACTGTTGTGTGTGCTTATGTGCACTTAACCGATTTTCATATTTGTACAACCCTTAATTTTAAGTTATGTGAACGGAGAGGTTAGCGACTTTTCAAAATGTTTTCGTTAATTAATGTTAAAAAAATACTATAAAAATAAATTATATTTTAAAGAATTCACATTCACATGAAAACTTATTGAAAGTTTTCATTAGATACCAAATGCGATGATTTTGAAAAAAAACATTTCGCCTTTCAATTTTGAAATAACTATGAAAATTGTCTCCAAAACGAATATTTCACATTTTGGATGTGACATCTGGAACTGAGCCACTCTTTCCTATACATACTAAATTATGACTTTTGATGTCAAACGGTTCCCGAAAAAAAGAAAAATGTGTAACAGACGGATAGATTACAAATACTTCGATCTCTGTTTTACAACTTTTATGTGAAATATTAAAAAAAATATTCAAATTCAGCAATTATAGATAGAGCTTAATATTTTATTAAAAATACCTATTTTCTGTGCTTTCCTAAAAAAAAATTTAAAAGTTTCCCTCCTTAAACTCTCTTCATTTAATACTAGTAAAAATAGAAAAATACATTTAATTTTTAATTTTCTAATTACGTTCTTTCATAAATCATTACAAGTCAGAAATTGAGAGACACATTTTATTTAAAACGTTTCAAACCGTGAACATAATTTTTTTCTCGAATACACTAATATGTTAATTTACCATTTTATGTTTATTTTATAAAATTTTAATTGAACAATATATTTCCAGTTTGAAACAGATTCAAATCCATATGTCAGTATCGTAGTTTAATTGCCTTTCACTGCAATGACTATAGACTATCTACAAATTGAATGAACTCGATATTAGATACTTTAAAAAACCAGTCAAACACGAGTGAAACTCGCATTACGATGGCTCCGTACACGTTTAGGCATTTATAAATATTTAATGGTACATAATATTCCTATTAAACTATTTACAATTTTTTTTGGAACGAAAATATATTGACTACTGTATCTTTTAGAGTCGCATATTTAAAAAAATATATTTTTATAAAATATAACTACAAATTAACGATTTTCGGTTTCCTTTACTTTTGCTTTGAGACCTTGCTTCTTGTCTTTTGAAATTTAATGATTCTAGGTCAACAGGAAGTACCCTATAGGTTTTGATATATTTGCAAGTGTCTAAGTATGCGGCATAAATGGCCGTATTTTTAGGGTTCTTTTTGATTGCGTTGACCGTAATTTTATTCTCTTTTAATTTCTTGTTCTTAATTGTGTTAGCCGTAGACCTAAGTATTTTATATTATTCTCAACTTGATACCTCCACGTTTTCCGTAAAAAAGGGTCTTGACAGACAGACGGACGGACAACAAATGATCCTTTAAGGGTTCTTTTTCTTCATTTGAGATACAGAACCCTAAAAATTATCGAAGGTTATTAGTTGGCAATTCATGCCAAAGCTATCAAACGCATTTTAATGAAACTTATTATAATGATTTTTTGTGTCCTAGATTAACGTACAAGATATAATTTATCATCTGGACATTGAACAGAACCGTACTCGAAAAATTTTCCGAAGCTATTTTCGCTGTATTTGCAGTGTGCAAGCTCAAGATCGTGAAAGAAAATTTAATTTCCATTCGTTGAGCTATTCTTATCACGTGTTGGGTAATAATTACACCAGATTAATTAAAAAAATACTATTTTAATATTTATTAACGACCTTTATATATTTTATAAGACGATAATTATCTCAATCTAAGTGTATTGAAACGTAGTTTTATAATTCTCTACTAGATGGCGATATTTATTTTATTTTTAATAAATGTTTCTGATAATGTAAGGCTGCACCCAAATGGATCTGCGCTCTGAGTGCACGCTAGAAGAAAAAAAATTGAAGATCTAGAACTGTGTAACATATAACTTTTCCCGCGTCAAGTATAGAAAAAACATGCTAGTAGTATTTTATGGTATTAATTAAATCGAAGAATAACTTATTCAGTTGTACTTAAAACACAAAATTGTCATTTAAAATAGTCACTTTCTTTTTCAAACTTAACATTTCAATCAATGTACATAATTCTTACCAACTTAGCGGGGAACACAGCAAGAGATGGCCCATATTTTTATGAAAATTATTCCTGGCTTTAATTATTTTTTTTAAAATAAGTTATTTTAGAGGGCGTATAGAAATAATATTCTGGCACCACGCAATTATTTCGCGACCGAACCACATTCCACGAGGCAGACCCGTGGGGCATTGCCAGCCGTCGCTACGGCAAACAAGGATTCAATAAATTGCAGAGGGACTTCGTGAATTAAGTTAGAAAAAGTTCTCCCCCCACAGCGTTTGACCCTAACAGTTTGGCCGACTTACCAGCCGACGAATCGCGGCCCATTAGTATTCAAAGTACGGACGTTGTATATCCTGAAGTTTTCCCGAACTAGTCCACTTGACAGAAGCAAGTTTTAAGTTTTATTGCAAAAATAGGATAAAATACCTTTATGACGAAAGTTTGTCTCGGGCCTAAGTTTCTTTCACTTCGGTCTTTGTGCGTGCGATGTACGTGCACGTGTATCCTGACGACGGCAGTCAATTATTATAACAGATTTGGCGAAGAGTTTTGGAAATTCAATTAATTAAGTTATTTTTTAAGTCTGCTGTAGAAAACTATTGTCTTATACTAATGTAAGATATATATATATATATATATATATAAAATATATATAAAGATATATATATACATATATATATATATATATATATATATATATATATATATATATATATATATATGTCTGTCTATCTTTCTCTGTGGCCGTATAACTTGGTAATATTAATTTCACCTTTGTATAAGGTATTTATCCCGAAACATATTATTATTTAACAAAAAGAAGAAATAAAACTCGACTATGGAAAAAATAACTAAAAAGCACGAAATATATACATACATAGCCTATAAAATTCATAACGTTATATACCGTAGAACACTCTCTGGATCAAAAGAAAATTAAGGACACCTTATTTGTTGAAATTACTTTAGTAGTTTAGCCTGTACGAGGCAATAAACTAATTCACATACAAACATAGCCTGTGAAATTTATAACTCTTCCTCTGCCGTAGTCGGGTAAAATATTATCGGTGCTCAGATACAGCTACTATATATACTACTAGAATACAGCCAAGTACGAATCTCTATAGATGGCGAAGTGACTACCATGACACTGGGACACAGAACGGAAATACATTCTATCGGATAGGTCCCCTTGCTGGTCATTTGTTTTGTTAACTCCCTACGCAACGAACTTTTCTTGATACGATTACTTTTCGCCTCTCTTATTTCGATTGGTCTTACTTTCCATTGTCAACATCTTTTATCAAATCGTCACGTTTTAGACGTATTCGTGCCTTCTTCTAACTTATGTTTTGGGAGCTTAAAAACCGAAAATAATGACAATATCACCACTGTATACCAGGAAGATAGGAAACAAATTATTAGAAGAAACTAAAAGTAAAGCAGATTTTGAAACTAATTAGAAAGATAATTTTTTGTGTCCTAGACTAAGGTACAATTTAACAATTAAGATGGATTATTTAATCTTCAAAATATATATCTAAGAATAATTTATCAAATAAGACAGATTATTTAAACTACCTAAACTAAAGTTACAGAACCCTAAAAATTATCGAAGGTTATTAGTTGAGTCTAAGACAATTCATGCCAAAGCTATCAAACAAATTAATGAAACTTATTGTAATAATTTTTTGTATCCTAGATTAACGTACAAGATACAATTTATCATCTGGACATTGAACGGAACAAATCCTCAAAAGACAAAGGACACGAAAAATTTGCCGAAACTATTTTCGCTGTATTTTCAGAATGCAAGTTCAAGATCGTAAAAGAAAATTTAATTTCCATGCATTGAGCTAATTCTTATCATGTGGCGAGTAATAATTAATTAAATTAATTGAAAAAATACTATTTTATTACCAATTAAATGAAACTACGTGATGTAGTATTATTTCTACTTTCTTTAATTTCTTTACCACGACCTAGGTTTCGGTGTATTACAACATCTTCAGGTGGGATATTAGCAAAGATATATATAAATTGAATATTGAATATATTTGGCGTTAATTTTGTAGAAATTCATTATTCACAATTAAATGAACTACGTGATAATACGACGTTGTAATACAACGAAACCTCGGTCGGGTAAAGAACTTAAATAAAGTAGAAATAATACTACATCAAGTAGTTTCATTTAATTGTGAATAATGAATTTCTACAAAATTAACGCCAAATATATTCAATATTTTATTATTTGTTAGCGACGTTTGTATCTTTTATAAGTAACTTAAACTTAAGTTTAAATTTCAGGAGAGAATCTTGAAGATCGAACTTAATATTTAGAAAATCATAAGAATTATATTTGTAAGAATTATACTATCAGAACGGAGATTGTGTTCAGAAGAAAGTACAAGTAAATTCATTGCATCACCCCACTAATTTTTTAAAAGTTAATAAAGCGATGCTGGGTTTGTAGCTTACAATCATAATAAGTAAATTGAATACAATAAATTACTTTCTAAATTATGTAGAAAATAAATTATCTCATTCAGAATGTAACTCAGAAATTAGAACATATCACATGAATGAAGAAGAAAATCAAAGAGACGATATAAAAATGATATTCGTCGAATACGTAATACGAACTAGGTTTTATTAATTGAATATTTTATTACCAAATAAGAATAGAACTAACCGGCCGTTGCATGCGATCAATCCACCCGTTAGGCACTATTTAATATTTAGATTATTCAAATCGAACGTGACGCAACTCCTTCTAAGGGTAAAAATGGGAAAATTGGAAGCTGAAATATTGAATAAGGCATTATCTGTTTTACTTCGTAAGGTTATATAAGTATATTTAGTTGAATATAGGTATAAATATATTTCCTTTTTCACTTACCGCAGACTGTGACACATTGTGAGTTCGTCACTTGGGCAGCATCACACCCCTGTCACGTATCTCTGACGTTTTCCATCCATATGTGCTTGGACAGTGATAGACGTTACATGCAATTTCGTGTAATAGTAGTAGGATGAATAGTTATTTTCTACACATTACGGAATAAAAATGAAAAATTGTTTACTTGATAGGGTTCCATAGACAAGTGGTAAAAACGGAAACCTTGTAATTTCATCATGCCGTCTGTTGTTAGAAAGACGTGGTTGAATTATATGAATATATTGAAATGAAAGAAATATGTTTTTTTCTTTAAGTACCTTCAAGTAACACATCAAACTCCGGATAAAAATTGTTTTTCTTGCTGGCATAATCTAATGTAGTGTTACTGAAGTTTTTTTTTTAATTCAATTGAAAATTTTAAATGATATTTTTGATACGGCGTTTAATTTGCAAAATAAGAGTATTTTTGCCGTGATCGAGTTTCCTCTAGCTTTTCAACCACATAAAGCATACATCTTGAAACAATATTCAAAAACATTTGATAAGTTCTTCCATGCAAACATTTAAAAACTAATAGAAAACAACAACCACTTTTCATTCACTGTATGCGCTGTAATAAACATGTGTTGAAATATTGAATTCATCTGGCGTATAAGACTCTATATCAGAACTGTCGAATGTTATCAATACTTTTTCTATTTGTTTTGATAGCGGCTTAAACGACTCATTAAGATGCTCCACATATTCCAAATATCGTAATTACTATATGGATACAATATCCAATAATCCATCCCAATCCGAATCCCATCCCATCAAATGTTATAACGGAAACCTTAAATTACGAGGTCAGGATGAAAATCCGGTATGTTACAGCTATTTTACTCAAAGACTATTGGCACTATATAAATTAAATTTGAATGGTAGATGTCTTCTATGAACGGCTATACAATGAAATAGTGGAATTATGAAAAAAATCATTTAGGGTGGTACTCCATATATGTAACTGAGGGATGAAAAAGAAAATCCAATGCACATAGGCGTATGGGTTATTGTTATATAGGTCTTAAAAAAATATATAGAGGTTTCAAAATACCTTTTTTATTTAAGTCAATAGTTGGTGAGATATGCGCTTCTAAAATTTTAATAAGTGGGCCCGCCTCTTCTAACTTTTCAACTAACGTGTTTATAATTCTGAAAAAAGTAAGGTTTAAATTTAAAATATTTAAATTTAAAATAAATTTTCAACGAAAATTCGTTTGAATAAGATGTGTTGTGTAGATTTTGAGATATGTGATATTATCGGCACCGACCGTAGCAATAACTTTGTTTTTCACAGTGTCTGAAAAATACAAACTTATAAGTTTAATAATATTTGGTGCTACAGAACCCTTCGTGTGCAAGTCCAACTTCCACTTGGCCGGTTTTTTACTATTGTAGTAATACGCTGACATTACAATACTCAATGCTTCATTTAACTAATACATGAAGTTAATATTCATATTTATTAATATGAATCAAATGAATTACCAGACGGTGTTACACAATGAATTATTTACTATTACTCCATAGGTGGCAAAATGTATGTCTTTTAGCATCGGGAAATCAGAAATTGCTCCATGGGCAACAAAGCAAAAATGGTCTAATCATTCATTCAAAAATGGTCTAATCATTCATTCAAAAATGGTCTAATCATTCATTCAAAAATGGTCTAATCATTCATTTTGCTGATTTTTACTGTTTCTGCAAAAATTTTAAATTTTCAAAATTATTTTTGGTATCGTGATTGTTGATTTCTGGGCAAAATTAAAACGCTTTCCTCCTTTTATTAACAATCAGAGAGAGAATATCTCTACAATTATTTTATGCTTTGACTTCTCCATCTGGTACATCACTGTTCCTGTTGGCACATCACCACACATAAACATACGCACACATTTATATATATATATATATATATATATATATATATATATATATATATATATACACACACACAGACAGTTATCATTTGCAGCTCAAACCCTTCTTACTATGTAACGTTTTTTAAACGCAATATATTTAAAAATATTATTTTTATTAATATAAGTACATATGACAGTTGAGTGAAAGCTTGACGCTTTCGTGTGCTTATTGATTGCCATGAATCAGGTTTTGCGTTTGACAGCTTATATTTATACCAACATTTTGCCACGTGCCGCCCGCGTTGCTTATATGTAATTTCTTACACTAATTGACAATGAGAAATTTCTGCGTCGCATTTCACTTTTATATAAGTAAAATAAAAAAAGATTATGTAACAATTTAATTTTGTGATCTTATACACTTGTAATCGATCAAAATAATGTGTCAATAAACAAATAGTACGGAGCTCCAGTTGGAACTAAGCCGCAAATTAGAAAGCAAAAGCGCAATGTTCGAGTCTTTTCTAACAACTGCGATATATGTCACTAACTTTTTTGCTAAGATTTAGGATAGGAAGGTGATTTCTATGGGTTATGTTATACCGTACCCTAAATACACTATTTTAACTCTAATATAAGGGTAATGCGATTTGCATTGCGCGAACAGCGGGAAAAATTGTTAACACCGCGCGATGTTAACAAAGCGGTATACGAAGCATCTCACTGGATACTAAAATATGCTCTCCAGAAATACCGGAACCGAAAGTACCGGAAATCTCAAAATTTAGCCAGAAATCAAAGAACCGATTTTTACTCCTGAACCTGTAGGTATTTTTGGGAATTTATAATTCCGCACTAAATAACGAATGAGCTCCAAATATATTTGAGGACACATGAACGTTTGTACAGAAAGCTGGTGTATAAAAGTAAAGTAAAAGCTATTAGAAAAAAGCTATTATAAAGTGCTATTATAAAAAGCTATTATAAAAAGCTAATATAAAGCCTGAAATATTTGTTTCCTTCTGTGGTAAATAACTACAATAAAGCTGTTCAAGTTTAAACGACAGAATTATTGATGTAGTCATTTTTATACATAAATATACTATTTTACTTACTAAGACTATAATAAAAAATAATAAAATTGGAATAAATAGACCGTTGAATTTTGTTTAATTTTTCGCTAGTATTTGTATAACAGTGGTCGATATCGCCATTATTCACTATTAGTTTACTTAGTTATCAATAGTTATTAAATTAAAATAATAAAAAATGTAATTCTACTACATTTTTTTAATTCTATGCTAAAGAACAGTATTAGTAAATTAGGTTTTTTCCTAACTAATATACATTTTTTATACGATTTCATGGTTAATTAGTATTTTGTCCTAACAATCAAGATTTTTGCTAACTCTGTCATTTTATGATACGCGACACAGCTGAAATAAACAACGTATAACATGAAAACGACAAATGCTTCATCATAACAAAAACGTAAAGCTTATGATATACTACTCCGCATATACAATGTTATACATTTGTATCCTGTAGCGTGTATAAACACTGAAGATGTGATGATTCTCAATATAATGTAATAGGAACAAGACACCGATTGTATCGATTATCGATTAAAATCAACCAAAATAATAAAGAAGAGAGTAAAACTTTCTTCTTTTACTAAAGAAGAAAGTGAAAATACTTACTTTTTACTTGTCCATCTGCTTTAAGCCTATAACAGTTAGAATTTAAATGTATTTATACGATCCATACCGTATAAGTATATATTAGGTCATCGGTCAATCAATTATTTATACTTGTACCGATATTGACATGATACTTGTAATTAAATACATCGATTGTATCGATTATCGATTAAAATCAACCAAAATAATAAAGAAGAAAGTAAAACTTTCTTCTTTCACAAAAGAAGAAAATAAAACTACTTACTTTTTACTTGTCCATCTGCTTTAAGCCTATAACAGTTGGAATTGAATTTATGTATAAGTATATATTAGGTCATCGGTCAACCAATTATTATTGATATTTGTACCGATATTGACATGATATTTGTAATTAAAGAAAAACACTATTTTCTATTTCATATCTCTGTTTTTACATTTAGTTTTTTTCCCATTAAAAATGCAACCCGTTCTGCCTTTTCGTAAATATTGGTATTTCTGTATGAATAAATGACCATATTAAGATCGTTTTGCCTTTTATTAAATATTGGTATTTCTCTATGAATAAATGACCATGTTAAGATCGTTCTGCCTTTTCGTAAATATTGGTCTTTCTCTATAAATGAATGACCATATCAAGATCGTGCTTTAAAATGTGGTACAACATTGTATTCTAAATACGCGGGAGATAAAGGGAGACTGTTTTATATAATGTATAAAACTAATTAACGAAAAGTGAGGTTTTAAGGATGAGACATTGTATTGCCGTATGTATTTACCTACCGTACTCTTAATACAACATACGTACGTAACAAAAACACGAGCAAATAATATTATCTTTAATATAGACGTTGTTGTTAAATTTGTATACCAAACTGACTTCTATAGGTTACTGAAAGAAATTAAGACAATTATAATCAATTTTTTTTTCATTCTTATCCTTTGCTAAATACTGGGACATGCAAAAAGAACAGGGTTTTCATTCGGAACCGGTATTTTGGGGAATTCACAATTTCACCCTAAATAACGAGATTGCTCTAGAAAGATTTATGGATATATCACATTGTGACAGAACTAAAGCTAGTGGAGCAACCAGAGATATTTTTTTCTTCTTTTCTTCGCATATAAGGGTATATTGTTAACCATTGAGAGATAGATGAATATAATAATTTTAAGATTGTATCTCTTTATAAAGCGTCACTTCACACGTGTGTAAAGATAGTCAAAATATTAGTAGCGTACTTCTTATAGTTAAATCACTGATCGATAAAATTGTCCTATTAGATAAAATTAAAAAGAAAGTTTTTTTTCTGTAAGCGTGTTGGAAACTTTGATTGTAATTATATTAGTTTTGTTTAATTTTATTTTTAAATCAGTGCTATTACTTTAATAAGTAACTTCATGTTTTAAATGTACGTTAGCTAGGCACGGTTACCAGTTTTATTTTTTACTCACTTGGTAAGATCTGATTTTAGAATAACACATTTATATGTATGGTTGGAGTAATAGTAATATTTTGTAATTTATAATAATTTGTAACTTTTTTATTTGTCGTGAAATATATTGAAAAATTATTAATGGATAAAACATTGAACAATTTAAAGTTAAGACGTGTAAAAGTTATGAGAAAAATAGTATAATTTGATAAAAATGTCAAAAATACAGGAAATCCCGGTTCTGATTGAAACTTGGTACCAAAATTTCCCTTTCTTAAATAAGTACCGGGCCTATATACGAACATTTTTTCCCAGAAGAAATATCGTAATTCAGTGTTTTCTTAAGTGTTTCTCTTTTAAATAGATGTTTGTTTATTACAATGACATGTTTAAATGTAATTATAATCGAGAAAAATTAGAGAAACAAGAAATATTTTGTTATTGACAAATAAATTATTTCAGCCTAATAAAGACCCAAAATAAAAAAATGTTATTGATTATTTCCATGTTATTGATTGTCTCATGTTCATCAATAACTCAACAGCTGTACAAAGCGAGGTTTCATTGTTAAGTTCGCCTATTTTCTTAATTAATTCCACCTAAGCTATTACACGGAACTAACTTGAAAATATTCATTCAGCATTCATCAGCAGACAAAGCATTCACATGTTATTGATTAAATCGATTTTACAAAATACGCACCACTCTTAATATAATATTTTTGTGCTTCATTGACCGTTTCAAGAGAGGGACTATTGAGTTGCATATTAGATCATAATTGAACATTACTTAGTATGATTACAATTCGAATTATCATATGTTTTTTCCCCTTTATATTTATGATAATTTAAAAACATTTGTCTTTATAATACTTACACGTGTTCAATTGTTTAGGTCAACTCTATAAATTGAATACGAGGCTTTTAAGAATTGAAAAAAATAAATGTTTATGCTTATATATATTAACATACTTACATATATCTAAAACTATATAAAAACACGTATTTATTACACGTTTATATAATTAGCTTTGATACTCAGTATTCCCGCACCACAAATTACGTGACAGATGGAAAACGGATACAAAGGATTAAATTATAGCAAAAAAAATAGATTCCACCACATTGTTTGCGAGCATTTCAACTGAATTTAATATATTTTACTAGCTATATATTGGACTATATTAAATAAGTTATGAGTATTCAAAGTCCCGTTTAATGTGAAATTAATTCGAGTCCAGAATTAATTTTCACAGTAAACAGGTGTATTGCTGAAAATGTTCCACAGAATTTTGATATACTTAACTAATAACAATCACATTTAATTATTTTCATTGCGATAAAGGAAACATATTTAGAGGAACATTCCCACAACATGCCAATTCAGCAGGCCAAAGCAATCGTCTCTAAACCTCGATAGCCCCATCAAACGAAACGCCTGACAACCTCCTTCCGGATCGCCATGAACACTAACATTTATCGATAAACCTGACCGTAGTGTGAACGGAACGATACAGTCGTAACAATGAAACCGAGTTAGTATTTGAGAATCGTGAAGTTGATATCTGTTTCAATTATTTATTTTTAACATAGCGCCAACTCTGGTTTGCTGTGTTGAGATTTATGTATATTTTATGTTACAAAGTTGTAGTTGTAACATTTCCTCATATATAGAATATAGAAATATTAAACAACAATAGAATAAGACATGATTTATACTGTGCTTTTTTAAAGTCGTCATGTCTGTCTGTCCGTCTGTACGGCCCCACAGTTTCTACAGTTTAAAATTTTCCAGTATGTCCTTCATGCAGATCTTATCTTAGTAGCGAATTGTTGTTTTTCTTTTCTAATTAATCTCTGCGTATATGCAAAGTAGTGGCGATTTTTCTCGCGATATGATTTGATATATCTTCTAAACCCTTCTTACCCATTTGTTTTACTTATCTTAGCATTGGAGGGATTGTCCCAACTCGTTTTCTTCCCTTATTCAGTTCGCTACTTCAAAATTAAATCAATTTTGGGTAGTTCACGGTCGTTTCCTGGCTTAACTATTTATAATTTGTTTTAACTGTAATATATAATGTGAGCATGGTTTTCACCAAGATATAAAAAGAAAAAAAGAAAATAGAAATGAAAATTGAATCGCTTTTTCATTTATTTTTCTTCAAAATTTTCAATTAGAAATTTCAAATTATATTATTTCGGTTGACTTGTATTAACAATTTCAGGAGATACAACAGGTACGGAACCTCATTTTATATGTGTTCTAACATGTACTTGACCAGTTTTTAATATAGTATAAATTGCCATTTATTTGCATATTGTGTAATTAAATATTGTATCGCATATTATATTGATATTAAATATTTTTTTAAAAAATAGTTCCTACTTCTTTTATCGTTGATATGCTAAAACCAATATTCTCGAGAATCGGATGAGTATATAATTACACCCATCAATTTTCAAACTATCCCCACAGAAAAAACCGCCTTAATAAACTTGCATGAAGTTGTTTCTATAGTGGTTTCTATAGTTTCTATAGTCTATATGTTCCAAAATTGTTGACGAAAATTAACGGAAATAATTTTAATTGAATTTTGAGTGATTTTACTTGAAAGAAAATTTTAATAGAAATGTTTAGAACATTTTACAGTTTAGTATTTCATAAGCGAGGTTCAAAAATAAAAAAGTCAAGGAATTTCAATTTTATTTTACAACACTTATCTATAGATGATTCGCTCCATTGAGTGAGAAAAAAAAATATTCGCACTTCTTTACATGGGGAGGTACAATAAACTATCTTAATATTTTTTTAGGTTTCCATACCTCAAAAGGAAAAACGGAATCTTTATTAGCATATTAAGCTACACATATCTCAATATCTTAATACCCAAAAATATTTATATAGAAATTTTAGGGAGAATTACTCAAAACAATTTTTTTTTATTCCATGGATCATTTGAAAGTGCTCGTTCGAAAAGGTTTCGTAAGGGTTTCGAAATTATTTTTCATAATTTTAAGTATAAACTAGGTCTTCAGAAATATACCGAATTTCAGGTCTTCAAAAATATGCTGAAATTATCCAGGAACGTATGATGATACTCCCTCCCTATTTATGAGACTATCAAACCTAAAATTATTGAAAAACAAAGATATTTAGAAGTTTACATAAAGATTGTAGGTAAACTATAGTGATGATCTTAGATCTCGTAATTTTAAGAAATTCACGATTGTATATATGTTCCTCTCACTTAATTATATTAAGTATTGTTAAATAGTTATTGCGCTAGGAAGTTCATATTAGTGATGAGTTATGATAAATAAAGTAATGTCTCTTCAAACGAGATACGACACCCTCGAATCGCTAGCCAGACTCGCACTTAGACTTTTTTAAATATTTTGTTTTTTTTAATACATAAAAGAGGGGTGGACAAAATGATATTACAAAGCTGTAAGGATTTTTTTTTTCATTACGGGATCCTAATCATACCTGGATGTATTATATTCAGTATCCTTCTTTGCCCCAGGTAAATATATTTATAAGCGTGTGGGGACACATATTTTTCGCTTTACCCTGGTCTAGAACTTATGTGGAATATATTTCAAACAATCATTTATTGAATTTTTTTAAAGTAATAATGAATATTGAATATATTTGACGTTAATTTTGTAGAAATTCATTATTCACAATTAAATGAAACTACGTGATGTAGTATTTACCACGACCTTTGCTCATCTTTGCTAAGAGCCCACATGAAGATGTTGTAATACAACGAAACCTAGGTCGTGGTAATGAACTTAAAAAAAGTAGAAATAATACTACATCACGTAGTTTCATTTAATTGTTAATAATGAATATATTTGCAGTGATCGAGAATGTCTTTTGTTCTTGCTGTGTTCGATTCCGGTCGCTCTATTTAATCTATTGTATTATTTCTTTGTCCAATGATGACTTCTCTTTATAGTTTCTGATCGATAAACAGTAATGTATCCATAAATAAATTTACATTAAATTACATATACCATTAACGTTATGAAAATTGCACTAAAAGACGCAGAGAGGTAATTGCCCCATTTTCAATGCACTATCTGTTTTATATTATTTATACATATATATATATATATATATATATATATATATATATATATATATATATATATATATATATACGAGCATTCTTTGACTCTATCTTTTACAGAGTTCATGCGTGGTGATATTCGCGACTACATTTCTGGCTTGTTTTAAATAGATACAAGTTACAATTTACCTGTTGAGTACGAGTCATTGTAAATAAACATACAAGAGTATACGTCAACGTTCTTTCGTTAATATAATTTTTAATGGAAACAAAGTAAAAAGGTTCTGTTATGCTCTAAATATTTACATAAATAATATGTAAAAATCTTCTAAAAATCTTCGTCTAGAGTTTTCGTATTAACCTACGCAAAGGACACGTTTTCTTTTAAAACATAACTACAGCGGCAAAGTTATAAGGAGATAAAAGGTTTCTGCTAGAATTCTAAAAGCATCCTTATCCCTTTCTCAAAGGGTCTCTGCAGCATGCTAATCCAAATCTGATCAGCCTTGTGTACCTTTCCATTATAATAGAACTAAATTGTTACCACTCGTTGTGGTTAAGCCGGAATGTTTGAAGTTTTAATAAAAGTGCTATTAAATATTATGTGAAGTGATTACTGTTTTAAATAGAAGGAACCAAACAATGCCTTTTGTTTTATTTAAAACAGTTATTGACGTCACATTTTCTTACTTTCGAAAGACCATATGGGTGACGAGAGTATATAATTGTTACGAATTTATATATCAATATACGAGGAAAATATATCTTTCCGTTCATAAATATGTTCTTATATAGCACGGACCATGTTATGTGGCATAACTTAATTTGACCATACTGCTAATTGAATAGTGAACCAAATCTCCAATTAGAAAAGTCAAATTTTCCACGATAAGAAGATGTTATTACTTTTGTTTAAAGTACAGAATTTACCACAACTTATGATAAATATTTATTTCTTAACAATACTTAAAAACTGCTTGTATCATAAGAGAAAATTCGTGAGAAAATCGAAAATGACTCAGTTATTCAAACTAGCTTAAATTGTTTATGTATTAATGTCGCGTAAGAATTAACCAACTTAGACTTTATGTTTTGGATAACCCGCAAATAGTACAAATATGAACAACTGTATACATTTATATATCAAAGTTTGAATTTCGTCTATCAACAGCATCTCAACAGGGACACATAAACCATTTATTATTTGCTCTATAATGTTTGCTCAAGAATTAACCAACTTAGACTCTATGTTTTGGATAACCTGCAAATAGTACAAATATGAACAACTGTATACATTTATACATCAAAGTTTGAATTTCGTCTATCAACAGCATCTCAACAGGGACACATAAACCATTTCTTATTTGCTCTGTAATGTTTGCTTAAGAATTAACCAACTTAGACTTTATGTTTTGGATAACCTGTAAATAGTACAAATATGAACAATTGTATACATTTATACAACAAAGTTTGAATTTCGTCTATCAACAGCATCTCAACAGGGACACATAAACCATTTATTATTTGCTCTGTAATGTTTGCTTAAGAATTAACCAACTTAGACTTTATGTTTTCGATAACCTCCAAATGATTTTGTAACGAATATTCGTATTTGATAATTTAATATAGTTTGATTATACCGCCGTTAATATTGCCTCATGGTTGGTGTGTGCCGCCACTTCCATTTCGCTTACTCGACTTACTCTACTCCGTCGTTTCCAACACAACCTTTTTCAAGGTGTTCTTTACTTCTCAGCTAAGGACTTTCTTGGAAAATACGAATGGCATATCTACTTACCACAGCGTGTACGAAAACACTTGTTAATTAGAATGAGAAAGGATACTGAATACTCCTTTATTTTGAGTGGACTTTATGTACACTCACTTAGCCGAACGCTAAACAATACCAAACTACTTGGCACAACCTGAGCGCACAGCAATTCTCACGGCCATAATAGATCCCCAGATGGGTTATTTTTGCTCGGTAAACTTTTATTTTCATCGTTATTAATGGACTGGGCCTAGCATGTCCCCCGGGATATCAGTAATTTGCTTGAGCCATTAAAACGTCTCTCCGACCGACCGCCACTTACATAAATCTGTTGACCGACCCGCTTTCGCTAAACCGACCTAAGCGCGTTGCCCCTAAAAGGGCACTTTGAAACATACGGCGCCGTCGCCTGTCCCGCGCACATTGTAGACAAAGGTCACTCGCTAAACAGGTAGACACTGACTTTTCTTTCGGGCAAATAAATTGTGTTGCCTTGCGGTTTTATTTTCGAGTCTCTGGTGGGCGATTGCGGGAAATACCAGGCAAATTATTGCGACCCTTCCGCGGCAACGTGAATGATTTGCGATTGCGTTTAGGGCATCGCTTTTCATATGCGTCTTGACGCTTGATGGATAGCGAGGGTACTCTTCCTGTTTCGTGCATCGAATTTTTATCAGGTTGCAGTTGTTTTGAATAATCCTTGTTTAAGGTTTCGTGTCCTAAGGATTTGAACGAAACCATATTGTTTTGACAACACTCTTTATCGGTCTTCTAAAGCTCGCAAATGGAATAATCTACAGGCTTCAAAGGAGACCGGCAAAAATGGGCACAGACGTTACAGAAATAAAACATAATTTTTAAAAAAACTTGTATTTTTTAGAATATAATAAAACCAAACAACATAAATGCGGATATATTATATTTTTGAAATATAAAGAATTATTAATTGGAAGTAAAAATATAAAAAAATTGAAAAGAATACATAATAACTTTTTAGAACGGATTACAAAAAGTAATCAATGCCTGTTGCTTTATTTAAAGTGTAGGCATCGCCTAAATTAATTAAAAATAAATTGTTAACAAAGTTGACAATGGTTCTATTGTCAAAATGAATGACTTTTTCTTCTTATCGAGGTTTACCTAACTTTTTTCGATGACTCTGTTGTGCCTGTGAGCATCATGGATTAATATGGTACATCTGTGGATGGAGAATATAACGAGACACAATCTGTACTTTGTTTTATCTCGCTAGTTTAAAGAATCCCGTAGAAATTACATTTACAATCTGTTATGAAAAATAACCTAACTTTTCATTAAAAAATATAAGATGTCTCTTTTGTCTGATTGACGATTTTGATAAAACCTTTAAGGGCTTATTCTTTTAATTTTCTCTGTATAACAGTTTCATTTTTACCCTTGTAATACATGGGCCCAACACCAAATGGACTTTTGCCAGTCTCCTTGACACGTAAATATTTATAAATACGTATTAAGAATTGTTGTACGTAATATAGTTTGCAGGTAATGAACAATACAAAGAACACACTTCTGTACACCTAAGAACATATACTAGGTAATATAAATAATATTTGTAAATAAATGTTTGTAACAAGTAGTTCTAATAAACATACAAATAATCTTCTTATCGCCGAAAATTTTACTTTTCTTTTTTAAAATTTGGCTCATTAGTTAATTTGCGATATGAATAAGCAAATTGAGTCTAGGATACATATTTACATAGTTAAAAATAATATTCGTAAATATTGTAATAGAAATATAACGTCCATTTAAGTGTTTAATTTTTTTTACGTACCTTTGGTGCGTAAAAAAAATTAAATGACCTAATGGAAGTTAAATTGAAACTGAGGGGAAATTGATGGGAGAAAATTCGATAAAGATTTATACATTTTAATTATATTTAATCTAATATTAAATAAATCATTGTTTAAGCACTTTTTCCTTTCATTTCGAACTAATTTATAAACTTTCGTTTTGTATTTATATTTATATCTTGATATTACACAGCATACAATCTCTGATACAATTATCCTTTCATCCATCACTCCTCGCTTTCTAAAGAACGTTCATTCACTGCAGTAAAGTTTAGAAACCCTTATTCAGGTAAAAACTTAGAAAATGTTATCTCACCGAATACTTAAAAATAACTTTTTCATATTTCTCTGAAGTAAACATAATACAAACACTTTTGATAATCATCATTGTAAGTAGTTATCGAATTTGGAGATCAACTAAAAGATTCATGAAAAAATTTTTTGTGTTGCATACCAGAAGTTTTCGCTCATTTACTAGATAGATTTATTTTCTAAACCTCCAAAAAATGGTCACTTTTATATCTCTTGATTTTATTTATAGTAAGGAGTTTAAGGTTCGTTTTTCGAAAATATCTTTAATGTATTTCACTTTTACTGTTTTCATGTATAGATTTCTCCGCCGATAAAAAAATTATATTCTCAATCATCAATGAGCACAAAAAATGTACCAATTCCAGACGCCGCCGCCCACCAACGGCACGAGCCCGCTAGCCGCCAGCCCGGCCAGCGCACCGCCCACTTCGCCGGGCGCCGCTACCGCCCCACCGCGCTTATCCAGCTCGCAGAGTGCGCCCGCCGTAGGCCTTCAAGCGCTAGCCGGCTCGCGGCTGCCGCGCGCCCAGAACCCCACAATTACACTGCTACAGAAAGCCAGAGGTGAGTGAGGGGTTTGTGTTCATCAGCGACCACACCGTCTAGAAAAAACTGCGTGCCAGTTCCATTCTATAGTTTTGATTTTATTTCTTTTATTGAATTTGACAATACGCTACTTTTTAATGCATATATTTATTTAATGAAGACGTCAACGTATTCAAATTAATTTATTACTATACAACTGATATCGTCAAATCTAACCTTATTGAATGCAAGTATTTTGAAAGACCGCTAGAATATAGACAAAGAAAAAAAAATAAAATTAAAATTTGTAATCATAATACGAAACAAAAATAATTGTCTTCATAAATGCGCATATATTATATTTTTTAAATATAAAGAATTATTAATTGGAAATTAAAAGTAACGAAAAAAAATTAACAGAATACATACAAAATTTTTAGTTCTATTATTGTCAAAATGAATGACTTCTTCCCTCTTATCAAGGTTTACGTAACTTCTTTCGAAGACCCTGTTGTGCCTGTGAGTGTCGTGAATTAATATGGTACATCTATGGATGGGAGATACAACAAGACACAATCTGCACTTTGTTTTACCTCGCTAGTTCCAAGAATCTCGGAGAAATTACATTTACAATCTATTATGAAAAATAACCTAACTTTTCATAAAAAAATACAAGATTTCTCTTTTGTCTAATTGGCGATTATGAGAAAACGTTTAAGGAGCTTATTTTTTTATTTTCTCTACATAACAGTGTCATTTTTATTCTTATAACACCTGGGCCCAACACTATATGGACCTTCGCCGGTCTATTTTAGCTCATTACACTTGTCTCATTCATCGAATCATCGTGGAGCGTTCTGTTTTGAAATCTAGCTAAAATGTTAAGCATTTTCATTCACTCAATATTAATTTGAGAAGCAAAATAATTTATTTTTGAGGAAAAGACTTAATTCAATAACAAACAGGCTTACACTGAACTACTTAACTGAATAGACAGAAAAAACAGGTTCGATAATTATTTTTGCTTTTTAGTGCAGTATTTTGTAAAAGCGTGTTTTTGTTAGTTTTTTAAACTATTAATTTTTTTTCACTTTTTTTAGTCTTTTATTTGTTTAAGACTGTAAAAATGTTCTCTTTTTTAGCTTCATTAAATTATTGTATTATCGATTCTTGATACGAGTGGAAAATTTCAAATAATTCGAATGTCTGGAAGTGGGTGAAAATTTAATTGAATGATTTCATTATTTTTTGTTTAGTATTTTTTATTTCTAACTTAAGTTTTATTTTTGAAGTTATTGTATTGCTATCGATTCTTGATACGTGTGCAAAATTTTAAATAATTCGGAACTGTGGAAGTCGATGAAAATTTAATTGAAAATTTTCATTATTTTTTAGTCTTTTTTGTTTTAAGCTATTTTTTTACATATGTAAGTGGCTGAAAATATCATTAAAAACTCCGCTTTCTAGCTTTTTTAGCTCTTTTTAGCTTTTTTGTTTCGACTAAAATTTTTTTTTAATTTTATGAAATTATTGTATTGTCGTCAGAACTACACACAACTTTCATTGTCGCCAAGTTTCATGATGATACATTAATTAGAAATGCACGAAATTTAGTTTCTCAGATTTATTTACAAGGTTGTAACTGCACACAAGTCACTTAAAATTCTTTTTTGAGTTCTTTATAACCAGCCCTTTCAAACGACATCCAGTACGATATAGTATAAGGCTAAACAAAATTTTAAGGTACTTAATTTGTCCACTAAAATTTACCATATAAATATTATGGACAATTATTTCTAGTCTTTTCTATAAAGACGTTCACTTTTCCATTCAACTATATATTTACCAAGTTAGTATATTACGTTGCCACTAACTGACGAAGATTCATCAAAAAGTCTTATAATGAAAAATTGCAACACGCTGTTTAACTCGACGCCCCAGTAAAGCGGAAAAATATTAAACAGAAATGTATTTTTCACGATCAAAAGAAAAATAGCAATTTCCTGTTCGGCCTGACGATGAAACGCGCTAAGTCAGGACTCAAAGCGTTCATTCAAACGGCGCATTAGCGCCCGCGCCAAGGGCTAACCTATTCACATGAGCGAATTAAAACCTGTCACACACCAAAGAGCCTTTAATAAAAAATGTTTCATTTATCACACAGCCGCTTTATCCGAATTAATACCCGTAATTAGTGCGAGATCGTGCCTGGATGTGACACGCTGACGGAGTGCGGTCCGTTGTCGCTTTCAAGGCACGCTGCGGTTTCAGTCGCACGATTTGACCTCTGATGTTTAAGATAACAATGTACATTTCGTATATCTATGCGATACGAACTGATTGTGACAAGATCTGTTTCAATTAAGCTAGTTATTTCAGTAATTAAAATTTAGGCGCATCTGAAATTTAACTCGATGTTTTATTTATTCATAAGTAATATAAGCTAACTAGCTCCAATCGCGCCCGGACCAAAAAGGAACCTGGCTGTATATTGTTTTTAATCTTTTTTCTCTAACAATTATTTACGGTTAATTTATTAACGATATTCTGAATAAATTAGTTATATATTTTGTACTATGGTAACTTTATAAAGGTACCTCCATAATGAAAATCCTGTTAATGGAGCAAAGTCAATTTTTGTGTTCAAAGGAAAGTTACTAACTTAGTGAGCAGTTTGATCGGAAATTAAAAATATGTAAAATTAGTTTACGCATTTAGGAAATATTTTTAATTTGGCTGAAGAAAGTTCGATATATTATTTTTTATAAACTTTCAACAAACAGAATGAATATTTTTTATAAAAACGTTTTGCTTTAACAACCGTAAATATGGACAAACTTAAATAAATGTATACAAATAAATTGAAGTAAAACATAGTAATTAATTACTTGTCACAATTTCAAATAAAAATGTTCTTTATAATTTTGCCCTCTCTTGTGATCCATTCTACCATTAGACTGTAAATGTCGTCCACCTTGTAACCCATCCTTTTATTAGATTTGATTGTAACAGTGTCACGTTATATTTTTAACAGTGTCACTTATATTTATTGTTACAGTGTCACTTATATTTTTAAGAGTAAAATAAACATGTTTTGGACTAACAATTTAAATTTTCTTTTCAATTTGAAAACAAAAGAGTATTTTTTTAATTTATTTATACATTATTTTTAAGGCGTGTTTCTCAATGTGAAACGTTTTTGTATTAACGAAACACTAAACAGGAAATTTCATTGACATGTAACGCTAGCCATATACCATCTACCGGTCAATTTATGTAATTGTTTTATAGTATTATCTATAATATTCATGGAAACGAACGTTATAATTGTATTATATTGCTCATTATTTATATAAATAAAAAAATATTTTGTTGAAGTTCCATAGAATAATATTAATTTTGTATTTTTATTTTTGATATTTAATTACAAGACCGTGTGAGTAATGCATATATTACACAATATTAATAATGATCACTATTTTACACAGATTTTACAATGACTGTAAATAAATCATTCACAACAAGAAGTTTAATTTCCAACGCATCGGCTTCCACGCATGTACTCATCAATTGTAATAACCATGTCAAATAAACATGAGTACATAAAGTAAGGAAGATAATTTTTTGATTTACTTGTTGGTTTGTCCCAGTTTCGTGGCTCATTCGAAAAAGTCATGGGACTTTTATCCCATAAAAAAGCCGCGGGCTGTATAATTGTAGAGAATGATCCAACATCACACGACTAAAATATCAACTGCAACACTCAAAGAGTATATAATAGAACGGAACAACGACAATGGACGCATTTAATTTCAATCCCGAAACTTCAGGTAATAACAATGAAGCGAAAACGAAAAGGCCTAAGCGGATATGCGGTAAGGCGGATCCTTTTACACGGACGGCGAAGCAAGTTTCAGCGTCGAGTTGTATAATCGCCAACTCCCCTCCGTTTGTTAATTACGCAAATATGAGCAAAAATTTACGTGCCGGCACGCTTCATCTAATCCATTTTGCAAATTGTAAATCCTTTTACCTAAAAAAGTGGGGCGACATTATCAAAAAGGATTTTCGGCGGTTGTCCAAACTCATTTATTTATTTTTTCGCAGTCCTGGCGGGCCGCGACCCGGGGCCAAATGCGGCCAAGTCGAGTTGAACCCGAACTGTTTGCCGTGAAATTAAAGAGACACTGAAGGAAAAATAATACGGCCAAACTCCCGGGACGGCAAAAACAATGGAGGCAAGTCGCGGGCGGGCCGACGCGTAATTAATGTAAAGAGGATTACAAACTCCGAAAGTTGACTGGAAATATTGGTCGGAACTTGTCCTGGGCTTTTTACGGAATAACAGGTCTCAGTTATCAAGTTTAATGAGGTGTCACTGCGCGTTGAGGCTTAATGTTCAATTTGTCGTAAGTTCCGCTGCACCTGCCCGCGTTTCATTGTTTGCGTTTATTTTGTCTCTATTAAGAGATTTATGTAAAAAAAGTCTTAAGTAAGTTATTAATTTATATTAAAATGGGACTTTTATAAAATATAATTGTGATGAAACGCTTCATAAGAGTTTACCTTGGGGATTAACAAAATTCCATGATTCGACGTGGGAGAACTTAGGGCTACTTGTAAAAAAAGTTTAAACACGAATTTGATGACTTTGCTTCAGAAAAAGTTGACAGAATATATTTATTATTATTATAGAAAAAGTTGGTACATTTTGGGTATTTCAGTATTAAATTAGATATTTTGTCAATCCAGACATAATAGTTTCTATAGCTTTTGAGAGAAAAGAGAATGCAATATACAGGTTTTAAAATTATGTATACGCCCAGTGATCCAGGTTGGTTTTGCCCATTTTTGATGACAACTCTCAGATATAATGAGGAGCAATGAATTTGGTTCGGCTACATGCTCCAAAGTAAAAAAGACACCCTTAGGTCATTGGTGTAATCTGTTGTATTATTTCTAATTTTTAATACATCCTCTCATTCTGTATGAGAGGTCACAATGCTGCAATTTTTAAGAAAATGATTGCTTTATAATCCCAAAAATATAAATATTTCACATACTTAATGCATTACAATATCTTGTGATTCATATGATACAGTTAGAGACCGTTGACAATATAGTTCACGTTACATAATTATTAGTCAAATATGGTTACATTTGTTGATAATATTTTCATGACAATATCTTCTAATTACTAATAAATATGACAAGTAATTTAAAATTATATAACGGGAAAAATGACTCACTACTTGTTACAGTTTGTTATATTTCTGATCTGATTATGTATGCCTCATTATCAGAATAAATGATAAATAGTATATTACCTTCAATCAACTCTAATAATAAATATCAGATAGCCCATAAACAACAGGTCTCAAAATTTAATCAATAAATTTTGAAGACAGTTGTTTAATAGTCATAACATATGATCAACAAATATAATAATCAACAAATTTAACCCCAACTACTTTAAAGATTAAATATAATAAAACAAATTTATATATTTTACCATAAAAATGTCATTCACGTGAAGATATGCACAATGTCAGATTAATGGATGTGCTGAATTAGTGAAATGTCGGACTATAGAGACTCAACTACAGTTATAAGCCATGCCATTAAAAATACTACAGTTGTAATAGTTCTACCTACAGCAGTAATACTAACAATTAGAAAGAAATGAGATTTTACAAAACATATTTAAGCATACTTTAACAATTACCATGATTATTTTCTCTCACAACTCATTTTTTAATATACTCTACAAATTCCTTTCCATTTGTTTTGTATATGTATGTACAATAAGTTATATATTTCTGAAATTGTTATTTTACTCTCCTTATTTAAATACTATATGGAGAATTTTTTAAATAATGCTATTTTTACAATTAATTTAGTTTTGAAATCACCAACAAAAATTTTGTATTTCTCATAGTTTAGAAAACTCATATGGTGAGGGATACTTCATTTACCAAAATCAGTTAATTCGTTTAGATGTTAAAATTTAGTAAATATTCTTTTGCTTAAAAGCTTCACTGCAGCCATGTCCGCCTGGGTATAGAGTAGAAGTAAGAGCTATGCCGCTGACTTTTCATGCATATGCACATATAAATTAACTCAACAACTCAGTTTGCTGTCGGCACAGCTACTTACCCGCACAGGGACGTAGAATAATATAATTATACTAAACACTTGGGAAGTTTCAAAATTTTACTATTATGAGTTAATTACTGTAGTAATGTGATTTTCGTAAAATTTACTTTTGGAAGTATCTTTTGTATGAACTTAAATTTTGGCAGTGAATTTGCTAACCCAAGCCCCATTAGACACAGACTGTACAGAATGGGTACATTTCTCCAAAGGTTAATAAATTTTTGACAGAATACACCACTAATTTAATACACCAATAATATTTGTTGTACTTTGAATTTCAGAGGGTCAAATACCCCGTGGTCCAACCTACATCCAGGAGACACCGCAGCGCGGGAGGAGCGACGCAAGAAGCTCACCGCCACGATACGAACCAGGTGAAATCAGTATGTCTGCTGCTGATAACCCTCTGTACAGTACTAACTGCTTATTTGTGAAAACAATGTAAATTAAGAACACTAATTAAAGTCAGTGTGTAATTAATTTAATTGTGAGGAAATGTCACTAAATTAGATTTACCCAATTTTGAACGCATTGTCGGTTATGATGATCCCAAAAACTTCCTGCTTTCAGCTGTAAGATATTAATATGTCATATGGTATAATATTAATGAGACAAATTTTGAACATATAAAGTTAAAGATCTTGTCAATCAAAAATGCTAAATATACACACAATCAGTAACAAATGAATATCCTATCTTTCTTGATATCCTTCTAAATCTCAAATAAACAATTCCCTTAATGTGTTGGAACACATGGGGAAATATTCTTATTCAGGACAGGGAGAAGGGTGCCCTCTCTTGCAAAGTGCAATCTTCCTACCCTAATTGAAAAATTAAATGAATTAAGTTTACCCTAGGGGTGTAACAGTTTTTCTTTAGCAGTTGACAATGAAGTTATTTGTAAAAACAGGTTGCTGATGTAAATATTCACAAAATTATTTTGTAGAAATGAAATTTCCTATTTGCAGATACATTGAAGACAAATGTAAATTGTCATAGATTTCATACTTTTGCATGCAGATGTCATATCCCTAATGTATCCCCATGCAAATATTCTCTAAACAAAGATGCTAAAGATTTGGCATTTGGGTTATTCTATACACCTACATTAGGCAATCTCAAATGCAAGTAAATATTTGTCTCTTTGGATACAGTTCCATCTATACGAAAGTCTTATGAATATAAACAGTCTTCTCACAAAAACATGATTTTTATATTTATCAATCGCATTGCCATTGCCATGGTGTGTTGGGTTGATCGCAAGGCATACGGCATTTGACGGCACAGTGAAACGCAGGATCCCAGGTTCGATTCCAGACCGCTGGTCATCAGGTATGGGCTGGTGTTCTGGATGACTGTAAGATATTGCTCTCGTAGCAATTATCCTGCCATATATATCAATTAATGTATCTAGCATTAAAGTATTTAAATAAATTAATTAAAAAAATTACAATAACTGAGTAACAACAAGTATTATACAATGTGTTATAAAATGAAAAGTACTTTCTGCTTATAAATAAGTCTATAACTGATGAGACTCCAATTCAGGTCTTAGGTATGAAGTTCGAAATCTCTTTCAAAATTAATGCAATTAGTCTAACAGGAAGTTCATACTTCTCACAGTTTGTTTCAGTCAAGAATGCTAAGAAATTCATTATAAAAATGAAAAAACATGCCCATCTGCTATATTTACCCGGCCCATAAATTATGTAAAAAAATGTCCATAATAGATCATGCACAGGCACACAAAACCGTATCTTACAGAGTATTAACAGGGAACTTTTTGAGAAAAATAGTTTTTTGGAAGCCAATATATTAAGCCCTAGCTCATTCTGAAGTACAGAAACAACACAACACTAATCCTATCCTAAATGAGTTCAAAGATATAACATTCTGCATATAAGTTTAACATATTAAACAAATAGAACACCAGTCGTATCATATATGAGTACAAAGATATAACATTCTACATATAAGTTCAACATATGAAACAAACAGAAATTATTTAAAAACAATCTTATGTTTTAATGTTTACAAAATGGTGTTGAAACTAAGAGATAGAAACAATAGAAAATGCCTCATGTGTGTGGGAGATAAATAATTCAAAGTGTATGGATGTAACATGTCGCAAGTGTAAGAGAGATGGAGAGTTGAATATCATTATATATGTACAAATGTTTTGGTGTAAGCGATGAAGCACATTTAGATAATATATTTTGGCACTTTTTTCGCACTTCAGCATCGCTTTCGCATCCATATTATTTAAATCAATACTATAGATATAAATTTCTTTTTGGCGTACTTTTACAATTGCAAATAATATAAAGGAAACGTAACGGAATGTATGTTTATAAAATATGTAACAAATAGGATATTCATAGACTTGCCATCAATTTTATTTAAAATGAACATGGCATACTAATGTGCTTGCTATTTACTATCTACACACAAAATTTCCTTTCAACAGTATTTTCACATCCTATCATCGAATGGACATGCCAAAGTGATGTATAAATATGACTCAACACATTCCACGCTAATGATCTGTTCTATGGTCATGGCATAACTGATGCAATTAAATGATAATGAATAAACACCCGATTTACACAAAATATACAATATCTTTTAAGATGTGTTTAGAATATGGAATATAAAGTCCAGTAAATGGAATGAGCTAAAATAATCTTGTAAACATGGAATATGTTAAGATTAATGAATATGGAATCACCGTCTGTGACTTAATGCTTTTAACCTATTATTCTTACTAATCTATTATTATGCAGTGTCCAAGAAAACTTTTTCAAACCTATGTAGACTGATAGCAGGGTTGACTGGGCTTTAAATAATTTTTTTATATTAAATTATACATCAAATGCTTCATTCTTCAATGAGAAAAGTGCTCTTTGACAATGTACTGTAAATACTTTACTAACTCAAAAACTAAAAATTGTTATGCCCATTCCTGCTTTCTTCTATAACACAGTTAAGTTTTCTAAGATAAAAATGGTAATCCATGTATCATGCGGGCAATCTCATTTTCAGTTTATACATTGAAAAAGGAATACCAGAGCGAACCAGAGAGCGAGGGCGAAAGGCCCCGTAAAATGGCTGAGTTAGGGCCTAAAAAAGTAGAAGGAATTGGGCCAACTACCAAAGAAGGAATGCCTGTCGCCTTGAGATCGGTTAGTAACAATAATTTCCATAGGCAGTATTTTTTAATTTTGATGTGAAACATCTAATGATGCGTTTGGATGGGAGCGAGGACGTTCTGATGCTGCAACATGCTGTTCGGCCAACGTTGCGCCTTGTTGGCTCTTCCCTACTTAATTTGGCCAGCTTCACGTCTTATCGGCTCTTTCTTACTTAATTCGGCCAGCTTCATGTCTTGTCGGCTAACAGTATTATAAAATTAAAAATATATTTTCAATAGATTGTTAAGAAATATTTCTCAATATATATTTTTAATGATAAATTTTTCATAATCAAATTACATTAATATTTTCTTTTTACCAATATTTATTTTTTCGTTTTCAATTAATTCAAATAAAAATCTTTCAATATAAAAAAATTAGACGTTTCACATCTGCCAGGTGTATCACGACGTCTCATAATTTTTTTTATCTCGTGATAATTTGTTTATTTTTTTAAGTTTAGAAAAATAAATAAAACTACACGTAACTAGAAAACTCGGGGTTTATTTTTCTATATAGTCTCCCCCTTTATTCCTACATATTTGACATTTGTTTTCTAAACTCAAGATTCCTGCAGTATTGAATGCTTTATCTACGCACTTAAACAAGTAGTTAACAGTTGGATACAAGCTCTTTATCAATTTGACAGCGCCATCCTTTACGCTTTGTCTTCAAATGTTCAAACAAAAGATTAGGTACCACATCTGGTGAATAGTGTCTGCACCAGATTTAGCAATATAAGTGGGTGTCTTGCAATACTTTCACTTAATACCTACAATTAACCCCTCTTTTTTCTCGAATGGCTTGGTGCAATTCCACTAGGGTTTCTGCGTAGAACGCACCATCAACCAAGATATTTCTAGAATGGAACTTCATAAGCAGTGGGCCTACAGTCAACAAAAACTTCTTTTGGAGGAGAACCTTTGCGCTTTCACTTGCTTGATTTTTTTATTAGTAATTTAATCTCAACACGACCTCGCTTTTGATCTAAGGTGAACAACTTTGGCATCCAATGGGCAGACACTTTCATGAAATCTTCAGTCCAATGGTTGATTTAGGAAGTTCCATTATTTGAGCTAGTATGGAAAGATTTAATTTTCTGTCTGCCATCATTAGATCTTCTAGTTCAGGTTTCAGGAGTGTGCACAGTTCTCGAGTGTGCACAGTTCTGGTGAGTGACGGAAAAATTCATCTTGAAGGGATTTTCTTCCCCTTTTAAATTCATTAACCCAATTGTAAACTAAATTTTCTTGGATTAGTCAGTGCTAAAAACAATTGGTATTGAAGCACAATTAACTGGTGTAGTAAACTATAAGAAAACACAAAACTGTAACTGAAAAACTACCTAAAATTATGAATAAAATATCTTTGAGACCCTTATAATTAACTCTTTCAACAATACCTTAGAACTGAAAAAAGTTTTTCAATACTTATTTTGCCCCCTTATATTTGTTTATTAATAACCATATTTTAAGTTCCTGCCAAGCGGTTTCTAAGAAAAATGTCTGTAACAGACAGACGGACAGATATGTGAGTGATCTTATAAGAGTTTTGTTTTTCCTTTTGAGATACAGAATCCTAACAAAGTTAAATAATTTACATAACTATATGTTAAACCCTATATTTATATACAAAGATAAAATGGTACAATCTCATAGACAAGTCAGAGTAACATAAAACAAATTTGCTAATAGGCAGAGGGCGTTGAAGCGTATACTCTGGACTAGATATTTAATAACCTGTCAATAGTAGAGTTTTTAATAATCAGTTATTACAAAGTAATCTTCAAGAGGCTTATATTTTTTCTAGAGCTGTATTTTCTGACAAAATATTATAATTATTGTTTCCTTTTTAATTTTTAAAAGAATTTTTTTATTATACTTCAAATAAAAACATAAATTCTTATGACCAGCTTACCTCAGGTTGAAATAGGCCAGAATAAAAATATTTACAATAACAAATTACATAAAAAAAAAAAGACAATTAAAAAAAACGTATGTTTAAACTTTCAGGAAGTCAAAGACCCATCCAGATGGTACAAAAAGATGTACGACACAATACATAAGAATAAAAACGATGGTGAGTAGAAGAATATTTTTAAAATAAATTTGCCAAGTGAATTTGAATTAAGCGAAATAATTTATTGATTGCTATGCATCAATTTCATTTGCAATAGAAAAATGTGTTTGCTTCATCTGTTACAAAAAACTTGTGAATTTATCTCTTTCTTATTACTAAGACTTGACAAAATAAAAACTGAAGTTACCTCATATTTATCATTATGAAAGTAATAAATGTGGCAATAAAAACAGACAGAAACTTTACAGACTTATTTAAATCAATATAACCAAAAAAGCAGATCAATAATATATAACTGTGGCAAATAAGGCCTCCACTAACTTTTAAATCAATCTTCAAAACAACCCATTAACTAAATTGATTGCTATTAAAAGAAAACACAAGAAAACTAACTATAACATTAATGTAAATTTAGTCACTTGGAATACAAAATAATATAAAAAGATAATTGTTTATTGACCACTTCAATTTATTACAAATAAGAATTTTCTTAATACTTCTCTTTATTTTTATTGCTTTAAAAATTTTTGCCATAAGATATTTAGATACAAAAAAAATTCAAAGTTTTAAATTTGGAATATCTAATGAGGACTAACCTCAAATTCTCTGAACCTTATTATCTTTGGGGCAATATTATATATAACATTCATTTTACAAAATAGACATTTAACAATATTACAAAAAGAAATAAGTACAGTAAAATAGCAGTACAAAAGTAACATTTACAGTTATTTTTCATTTATAGCAATAGAATTCAAAGATGAACACAGTATTTGACAAAATGGTAGCATGAACGACATGCAGCCACTTTGCTACTACTAAATTGTCAACTTTCTTGAAACTTATTTCACACCAGGCCTTATTTGCCACAAGTACCTTAAATGATTTTTTTGCTGGTCTATAGATAATACTAAAAAATTTTAATGAGTACTATTTTAAATACAAAACTTGGATATTTTATAAGTTTTTATTAGTTCTACATGTTTATAAGTGTACCTATGTTATAACACAAGTGTGGAAAAGCATAATTAATGAGATTATTGCTTATAAATATTTCATTTATTTTTTATTGATATTTAAAAAAATTTGTGGCGTTTCATTGGAGCTGTACAACAAGTATTAATTGGTAACAAGTAATAAATGGCTAAAACAATATGCTTGTCATCCAAATATTTCCATAATGCCCGATAACAGAGATTAGAAAAAGTAAAGCATCCTATGTATTTTGTTATTTTTGTTTTTTCAGACGAATATGTGACCGTTCGATACAAATCGCGTAGAGGTATTTTTCTAAATTTTGTCATAAAAAAGTTTTCATATTGTGCATCGGTGGTTGTATAACTCCACATCACATGTATTATATACATTCTTGGCATATTTAACAATTTATCGCTTTAGACAATATTATTATACTAAAGGTTAACAGCTGTATATATTTAGCTTTAGAAGCATAAGTTAAACATAGTAAGTAGCACTGTATTAATACAACATATATCAAATACATGATATCTGATTTAAAATGGAGGCTTCAGCTTCTATGATTTACAGATATAAACAATTCATGGGGCGGAATGCATTCTAGTTTTCATACATCACATTCATTGATGAAACAACTGAGCTCATCATTCATAACATGTTGTCAGATCCATGAATGTGTAATATTCATATTTTTCAGTGTACCAAGAGATAACAACATTATGAAATGCTAATAGATCTAAAAATTGAATAATGACCTTTAAATACATATAAAGAAATAAAAGTGATTAAGATTGCTAATTTACTGAAATGACAATATTTCATTAAAGGATAAAAAAAATATTTAAACAATTCATTTTTTCTAGTCGTTGTTTTGGAGGATTATTGTTTGTAGTTTTTTTTTATATATCAAATTAAATCATTCGTTTTCTAGAACAATTGTACATTGAATATTATTTTAACAGACAACTATTGTCAAATATTACAATTTATAGCATCTACAAACTTTTGTTTTTTAAATTTAGCTTAAATTAATGCCTAATAATAATTTATTTTACTTATATGTACATTATAGTGTAGAAATACTAACAATTATAAAGCAATAATGAGTTTTGTAGTCTATGCACCTAATTAACTTTTTGCTGAGTACGACTGTTTTATAATTAAGTAAAATAAGGTGTGAATATTTGATAAAAAAATGTGTGATACGTACCTAATTAAGACTTTAAGCTTTAATTTTTATGAAATTATTAATTTGAAGGTTTTAGTAATAAAAATAATTTAATTGACAGTGAAACTGTGAGGATTTATTTTTATTTACAAAAATGTTGCCTGATATTTCTCTACTTTATCTATAAATGCGTAAAGTAAATAATTAAATTTTAATACATTTGTATTATTTTAAAAATAAAATATTGTATTAAATAAAATCATTAGGTTGGCAAATAATAAAACTGCCACTGTTTTCTGGCAATTTCTAGAATGTTTAGAAAGTTCTCAAACATTTCTGATAGGGAATATATAAAGCACGGCTTTCTTTCTTCTGTTCAGTTTGCAATTGAGTTTCGGTAAATGAAGAAAAAATAAAATTTGGAAATTTCATGAAAAAAACTTACGAATGCTCTTGCTTTACAAATTCTGTTTAGAATGAAAAGCAAAGGGACATGCAATATGATCACAACAATGAGGAGAGTAAAGATATACTCTCCTTTGACACTCTGGTTTCTAAGAATTACGTAACTTTGATCTCTCTGATAATCCTCTCTGAGAGCCATCTCCTATATTATATTTAGAACATAGAAAACGTAAAAGACTTCATTAAAACAAATTCCAGGTTAAGTTCATACTATCGTCCAAAGTTATTCTCATGCTCAAAAGGAAAACATTGCATACGCCATAGAAAAACAATCTGTAGCTTTGGGAAAAAAGTGGAAATATTAACTCTGGCTATCACACAAGCTAACTGATGAACTAAAATGGTTTATTAGTTGCCAACCTAATATTAGATTTTTTTCTAATATTATAAATTTAATTAAAACAATAAAAATGTTTAAAAGTTATTTTTTCAAATAATTATTAATATATTCAAATATCCTTGATGTATAATTCCATACAATTTAAAATTTGATTTTTAGCTATATTTTGTAAGTTTTTTGAACTGAAAAAGTCTGATGACATAAACATGTAGTATTAATTTTTTCCTAATAAAGTAAAGGAAGTGTTTAATCAAACCTTATTAAAGGGATCCATCGTCACAATGCAATTATAATTCTGTAAATACATGGCAATTTAAGTGATAAAATTTCTATAATTATTAAATATAACATACCATTTGATACATTTTTTTATTCTGTAGCGACTATTCTCTCCAGTGAGAACTTTTGTCAGTGTCAAGTATAGATTTGTTGGTTAGGCAACACTGAATAGATCACACTCGGAATATCTGTCACTATAGAAGTTTACTTTGCTAGAACAAATTAAGCGAAAAAATAAACAAAAAATATTTATAGATAAAACAAAGGTGACAACATAGAAGAACATAGACGAATAATAATTATATACATATGTATATACAAACAAACATAAAATAGATATCAAAATATGAATGAACATAAAAGCTCCTAGATTTATATGTTAAAGAAACACATAAGAAGGGGCTTGTATTTTTATATGTTTAGACATATATTTTTATATTGAACAAATAAAGGGAAGTATTTCCTGCCAGTTTTTCACTTTTTTTAATCTTCTATTACTGCAACATTTTTTTCCATTTAAAGGAAAATTCTCAATAGAATTTGCATTGTTATATAAATCTATATAAATCTACATTTTTATATTCAAATTTCCATCCTGTTATATTTTATATTCAAATTTCATTTCATATTCAAATGTACATTTTTATATTCAAATTTCCACCACAACTATGTGTTTAAATTGTTTTGCATTTTTTTAATTAAAATATAGGAAATAAATCAATAAGTTTAGAATTAGGAGATGAATAATTACATGTAATATTCGACGGAACCTTATCACTAGTAACTATTAGGCATATCATGGTGATAACTCAATAATTTTTATCATAAAACATGTCAAAGCGCATACTACATCACCCTCATAATTACTATCAATAACTTTATTACACTCATGATTCACTACACAATCCAAATTATGAATTTAAATGTATAATAGGCCAACCGTCAATACACCGCACCGCACCGAACCGTTCCCAATACGCCTACTTCGACCCTCGTTCAGGATACCTGAGCGAACCTGAACCAGGCACCGGTGGCATTTGGAGCGATGCATACGACAGTGATGTGACAACAGGAATGGCAAACAGAAGGAGACGAACAGCCTCTGTTCAGGATGGTGCAAATACAGATGGCGAAAGTAGCAATTATCTTCCTAGTAACAAGTGAGTTTTTCTAGTAGAGATATGTATTCACAAATTAATTTGAACAGAAAGAATGTTAGCATAAAAGTAACTATTAAATATTTATATTCATAGTCAATGCGCTAATTTAATAATAAAATTTAATTCAAATGATCAATAGAGTAACGCTTCCAATGAATTTTACTTTTTGTTTTACATAAAAAATGTAAATACATTGAAAAAAATATTGACTTTTGCATACAGTACCGTTAAGAAAAAACTATTCTCAAACATTATCGCCGGTAGTTTGTTAGCAAAGTTAACAAAAGCTGTCTCCGAAAGAGTCTTCATAAATATATATATATGTTGATCTTTGTGCAAACAACAAAAGCAAAATTAATATGTATTCAGATATTAATGGCTCCAAATTATAATGAAGAAGAGTATCTTCAAAAGTACATATATGTTAGACACTTAAAAAAGAGAACTTTAATATAACATGTGGATTTTATTGTACAACATTAAACGAAAACTCATTCAGTACTAGTTGTCATAAATACTTTAAAATAGTGAAACAAACAACTACAAATAAACAATTATACTAAGAGTAAAAAATGTTATTCCAAACAAATTAAATAGCATTTTAATATAAATAAAATGTAAACACCATTTGTAAAGCTTATGTTACGCGCACGTTATATAGTTACGCGATGACAGCGACAACAATGGCGCGTTGTTGTTATTTTTATTAGCATGAGTAGCAAAGCAGTTCGGCGTGTTTGAAATTACATACAACGTACTTGAAATTACAAACCACTTAAAAGTATTCCTGTGATTAAACTACAGAATTTTGTTAATTGATTTTTGGTGTATGATTGAGAAACACTGTTTGTTATATGAGAATTCATTTAATGTTGTACGGTCAAATCCGCATTGTATATAAATCTAACAAAGCAGTTGTACTTTCTCTCCAAAATAAAATCATTTTTTTGAGTCCAGTTTAGTTTTTGTTGGAAGCATAGGTATTATAAACACTGACCTATATGAGAATAGCAGGTATAAAAATAATTTAATTATCGAAATCTATTACAAAAAAGTAATATTTTTAATTAGTTCTTAAGTCAAACATTTTACTGATATAATAAATTAAAATAAATAGTAGTGGTGATTAGAAATATTGCTTATCATATTTCATGTTATTAACAAAAATACCCACTTACGTATGTAAAATATATGCAAACATTTTGGTGCCAATCACCTTCTAAAAAGAAAGGTCTTAAAAAGAAAACAAAATTATATTATTAAGTAAATTCGCTCATAAAATCATGCTTTGTTAAGTAACTTAAATTACTTAAACTTATTCCATTTTCAAAAATTGTACTATTATGCCGAAATTAATTATTTTAAAAATTTCTATCCTTAATTGATTAAATGTTTCACTTTAAAATTAACAATTTAATAACCACATTTATGTTACAACTAAAAATAGTAAAAATATAACAACCAAAATTTAATCATTTAGATATAGCACTCTTGCATCAGCTAGAGCAAGCCAGGAAGTGTATAAAAACCAACCTGGTAAAATTGAAGATTACGTGCCAGGCAGATCCTCCGTTGTCGATAAAGAAGCAAAACAGGTGAGTATTTACAACAGTATATCTCATCCTGAGCTAAACTTGTCACATCAGTGAAATTTATGATAAAACTGATTCGTACCACTTGTGTTGACCTTTATAAACTGCATCAATATTTTAGAAACTAAGTAACTCACAATTTAAACATAATACTCAAAAAATTTATGTAAAATATAATTGCCAGTTCCAAAAATATGCAATGCCAACTTACATTCAATTAAAAAAGTTTCACAAATCTTTGTAAAACATATTTGCAATGGGTCTGCTTTATCCTAAAATCACTGATTTTATAGCACCCAATACATTTAAGCCATGTTCAGGATGGTAACATAAGTTCTATTAAGAAATTGCTTCAATTTGAAGCTTGCTGCTTGCAATTTCAACTCACTCGCTTTCATTGGAATGTGGGTAATGTAAGTCATAAAAAACTTAAAACGAAGGAATGGACCTATAGGCTTCACAGGATGGTCAATGAACAAATAGCTTTGCAATTGTGTCAATATTAACTTTGGTGAATTTTTGTCATTATCAATATTAATTAAAGATTAGTTGAATGATTTCAGTGGAATCAAATTCAACAAAACATCCATTTAATAATCTTTCTCTAACATAAATGATAGAAAAGAGGTTAAATATATTTGAAAGCTTTATTGAAAGAAATTAAACATCAATTTCCAGTAATCCTTCGTCGTACCACAGATTAATTTAAGTAAAGGAGTTTTTAGTTTATGAAAATAAAAATATTTGAAGTATATTGAAAAATTAGGTTTAGACAACTGACACATGCTGGGAGAACTTCTTTTTTAAATAGATTAAAAATGGATTAAGTAGTAGATCCACTACAGAATGTTAAAAAAAAATATCTAACAGAAAAATATCTAGAAAAAAATATAACAACCTATTATCATATTTATATATAATGTAATTTCATTGTACATGCATTTGAGACTTGTTATATAAGTACAAAATTCCATTAATGTGCGTAAGTAACTTAATTTAACTTTATTTCTAAAAGCAATTACATATTTTCATTAATTCAGACTCAAGATTCAATAATTCAGACCTGACTGGTCAAAAATAAAAAATCAAGGATATCGATTAAAATTATGGATTCAGAATAGGTAACAAAATTTGTTTTAAATTTGCTTTTTAAACTTCTGTTATATAGTAGTTGGATTTTTACTTGTTAAGGAGTATAATTTGTTTCGCCTTGGTATATCTTTTATATGCACATACATATGCAAATCTACAAGCTCTCTACAAGCCTAACCCACTAGGGTAAGGCGAAGGTTTTCTATAATTATGTTTAGTTTATTTATGGGTACAATTTAATTGGATTTTGGCAATGTTTACCAAAGTAGGTCGTGACACTTTAATAGCTTATGCAATTGCTTAATTATTAAATGAAATGACCATAAGCAAATCTAAAAATTATATTCTAAGTTTTATCAATGAAATTTAACCTTTGAGTTTCTTAGTAAATTTTTACAACTTGGAAATTTTCAAAAATCTAAGCTATTTCATTGAAACACATACACGTGTACATCTGTTTGAAATAATCATAAACACCAATACTTTCGCTTATACTAAATTTAGATATTGCTCAATCATCAGAAAAGTGAAAAAAGTTGTTCCAAATACATTTGAAATTATTACCAAAATCTTTATTTTGTTGCTGTTTAAAAATAAACTTAAACCTTGGACAACTTTTTAGCTCGTTAAGTTTCACATCCCTACTAATAAATTTCCTTAATCCCCATGCTTTATATTTGAACTGAAATCATCATCGTCAGTAGAATTGCAATCAAGGTGTGTTTCTTTTTTCTAGTGGTGGGACGAGGTCATGGACATTTTTGATGGGGTACGAATTTTTATCTTTTGTACTTTTCAGATTATTATTATCTTAGGTAGTCCTAATGTATCAAGATAGCTTGGTTGAGGTTTCCGAAGAATTTGCTCTGTATTTGCAATAAAATAAAGTCTAGTCTTACAACAATTGCGTTACATAATTACTTCTCTATGAACAAAATTTTAAATACGACTGTCTATTATATAAGCAATCTTGATACAGAACATAATTATTCATTCTATTGACAAAATTGTGGGTGTGGTAAATACTGGCTAATTACAATTTTATTAAAATCAATGCGTGTGGATGACAAACAAAGTCTACTATCTATCATAAATACTACACAGTTATTTTACATATTTGAATCAATGCCCGCTTTCAAACATATGTGAGTGTCTAAAACGCTAATTAATTATTGTTTCCATTAAGCTTAGGTTTTTGTATTTGGCATTGAACATGTGAATAATAGAACTTACGATTCATAAAAATATCGAATATATTTTATTTACCACATGCTTATTATAACAAGCTGAATCTAGATACGTTATATTTGCGGCAATAAAATGAATAATATGCTTTTGGGTTTATATTTGTGTATCATGTACTAAAGCTTTCACCTTACCTAACCTAACATTTAAATGAACTTTCTTAGTACCAAATTAAATTCCTATCTAAGATTACAAAACACTATCGGTTTATTAATTCTGTTGAGTTATGTTTGTTCTTCTGGGTTTCCTATGGTTTTCATATCTCCGACAACATCTAAAACTTCTCTTCTTTATGGGGATTAATTCTGCTGATCAATATAATCACTTTTCAAATAATACTTAAGTTCAGTTCATTTATTACTTTTTAAATAAGAATTTTAAAGAAAGAATAGCAAATGTCTGCGATTATAAAAAAAAGCAAACTTTAGACATATTTAAGTTGCCATTGTTCAATTATAAAACATACCTATATATGGTAAAACTTCAAATCCCCTTATTTTTAGCAGTACTACCGTACAAATAATATCATACTACAAATTTTACTCAATTCTTTCTCTCAACGTACTTTAAAATAACAGACAGTTTTACCATAATTAAATATTCCCCTGATTAAACAATTGTTTTTACTCCAACATTGCCAACCCAACCCAATAACCAACGCATACGGACTTATGTAATAACAATGGACAATGTGTGCGCTGTCGACTAATGATTCCTTGCAATGCCAAGTGGTTGGATGAGAACTCGCCTCTCCCACAATACGGCACAATCCTTGCAAGGGCATTACAGCGAAGTGTAAGATATTTTCAGTCTGTTGTATTGTTGAATGTGTCTTCTTTCAGTTCGTGTTAAGTCTGTATTGTAATTTTGTATCTTGTGTTTTACTCTTTTTTTATAAATGAAGAAAAAGTTGGAGGTTGTTATCAGGCTGCAGACATTTCTTAAAGATGTTTTGTGAATAACCTAAAAATAATACAACATTATATCAGATACTGTGAGACGTATGATTGAACTGACTTATGAACTGATGTCAATTATTTTAACTCAAAGTATTTTGAAATTTTTATTTATAGGTTCTGATAATATATCTTGAAGCAAATGTATATAACATAATTGTAGACCAGAGAATTTCGTAAAATGTTACCACTATGTTACACATATTACATTAACCTACATCTGTTACAATCAATTTATTTTAGTACCATAAATAGCACAATTTCTTGGTCCCAATGTTTTTTCCTTTAAATTATCGGTTGTTTGTTAGAGAATTGTAACACAAAGCTGAAGTTTTGGCTAATATTAATATGTCTGAAATGAAGATAAACACTAGATTTCTAAGCTCGATAAAGTTAACCACTTTACAGTGCAGATTATTTTATTAAATATAACACTGGTATAATGTATATGACTGAATTTGTGAGTCACTAAAAGGAATATACAGCTAGTTGCATATGCTGAACTTATATTCTTTTTTTTTCAACCATTTTCACCCACTGCTGATGAACGTAGGTCTCCTCTTTAGCACACCAGTCCTGGTGATGTTGCACTTCCTACAGCCAGTTGATTTCTGATACTTTGAAAATGTTGTCAGACCACTTTCCTGGCTCACAACTAATGCCTTTGTTATCGGATAGCAGCCCTTTCCTATACTTTTCTGCTTCATCTGCCATCAATTCTATAGCCTACATGACCAATCAAACCTCATTTTCTCTATGTTGCACCACTTTGTATAATTACAGTACACGCACCACTTTGGATATTTTAAGGTCATTTTGAATTTCAATATTCCCTATTCTGTCACAATGACTAATCCCTAAAACGATGCCCCCCATTTTCCTTTGGGTGACTTACAAGTGGTTAATACAATAGCAGGTAGGTGTTCACATCTCCACTCCATAGGTCATAATAAGTAGAACAAACTGTTCATAAGCTTAACACTTGAGGTCGATTAGCATCTTCTTGTTCTTGAAGATTTCGGACAATTTACTAAAGGCTTCCCAATACAATTTGATGCAGTATTCTATTTCCTGTATATAAATCTAGTATTATAAGTGCACTAATGAATAACTTGGAATAATACAGTGTTAGAAACATATTTTCAGTATAATATTTTATATTTAGAATCAATGAAATAATCTTCATACAAGAAATTCAATACTAACGCAATATCATATGTGCAAGATTTTTCACACATTCTAGTAATATTTGCCAATTTTCTAGTTTTCGTTTGAAAATTGTAACTCAAGCATTAATGCGTTAACGCATTATTTGTTTAATGCTTTATTTAAAAGTCGTAATAATGCCTAGCTTCGCAACATACACTTATAATAGATAAAATTTCTACGTGAAAATAAGTTCATTGATATAAGTTATGAACAGTTAAAAAAATCTATGTTAATATAATAACTTCAATAAAGTAGCACTATCTTATTAAATGACAAAAGACACTACTTTGTAAATTCACAAAACTTCTTTAAAAAATTACGAGCCCCGGATGACAATGTTAAAATAAAATACAACTCTATATTGTCAGCCTCAATTGTTTTTTAGCTGCGAATTTTTCTCTGTATTGCTTGTTAAACATTTCTTAATGTGTTGCTCTATAATGGGATTGTGTATATATAATATGTATATATATGTATATATATGTATATATATATATATATATATATATATATATATATATATTTTAATACATATATATGTGTGTGTGTGTATTACATATATTGTAATCCCAAATTTGGTTATCGAAGTGGATGACTATGAAAATTCATTGAATGTATTCAGTCATCACGCCGCTATTTTATTTTATTATGCTATTGTTTTTAAAGATTGTGTCACTGGTAAAATAGTATAGAATATTTGCAGTATAATAGAACAGACTTTTTTACAATATTTATGAAATATATATTTTATGCACTTTAGACAATATCTTTAATTACAATAATTAAAAAGCTGCATGTGAAAAGAATATTTAATAGAAATGTTGCAACTGCCACTCACTATAATATAAAATACATTGAAATTATGTAATTCATAAAAATATCTATTATATAACGACTTTTAAAGCCTGCTATTAGCTTCCGATGTATTATATACAGCTTACTCATAGCAAAAAATTATTATTATATTTGAGTGTGACAACATTTTGTTTATAACAGCAATAAAAAACAACAAAGGAACATAATGCCTCAAAGTAGGAAACGCTTCCTAAAAAATCTTTAATAATGCTGAAATTTTACTAAATAAAAATAAAAAATAAAAATAAAAATTTATTATTTATTCTTAAACCTTCAAAAATGTATTTCATAAAAGAAATACTTTTAAAGGCTCTTAGTTCAATTTAATTTTAATTTGGCTAAATGAGTATGCATTTATAAAATTTTGTCAGAATAATTTTATTTCATTAGTCACCATATTTTGTAATTTAACGCAATAAAAATATTTATGAGTACAATTAACAAATATTCAAAACTGTGCATATTCCGTTCTTCATTTATGGGTTTTGCAATTGTTCTACCAAATTTGTACACCTCGCCACCGGTTTGTGCGAGGAAACTACTTTTTCAAATCATTGAAATATCTAATAATTAAAATTAACCGCTATTCTAGTAAAACAACTTAAATACTTTTTCCCTTTGTCAGTTTTTATTGGTTGGAAGCCGTTCTTTATAATTCTATCCATATCACAAGAAGAAAAATACATTGACATTGATACATATATAACCAAATTCTCTTGTAATATATGGCACTATAAAAATTTTTTTTAGCTACACCCATGATTATTTCATGTTCTTCATTTAATGAAAAATTCAACTGTTCCATAAGCAAAATTTCAATTTAGTTGGTTTAATAACCCTTAAGTGATTGAATAACAAAAAAATAAAAAAAGAAATAAAAGAACCAAAAAAAGACATTTCTGTTTATTAATTTTTCTCAACTCTAATATTTATTATATATAATATTAATTTTTTTGTTGGAAGAGTAACCTCCTTCACTTAATAAAACTGTTACTATTAGTATATACAAAGATTTTCCAACTATCCTCTTTATATATATACTCTTTGTATGTAGGTTAAGTACCAAAAAATATTAAATTCTGCTTTTTGCTCAACATTTTGCAATGTCTGCTAGGTATTTGTTTATCTCTGCATTATATTATACTATTGCCTGTCTAAGCTGCATGTCATTGGACTGTTTTTATTAAAGTGCATTTTAAATTTATTGGTTGCGCAGGTATTTTATCACAATACACTATTTTCTGATGTTTGATATTCATAGTAAATTTAATAATACTAGCTGTATATATATGACATAAAAAAGACTTTAATAAGTCTGTGATATGAATTGGTAACCAGAGTATCGGAGAAGATTTATGTATTTTCATGGAACCTTCTTTGCTTGCTGAGAAACCTGTCAATAAACTATTCTGAATAATTATACTTCGAATTACCCTTTAACTTTCTTGTACAATTTTAAATATGCCTTAAAATTAGTAAACTTTTAATAAATTGTAAAGATTAAATATGAAACTAAAATTGTATTTGTATAAAATTTAACTACAACAATTAGGGTTATGAAGATTGAAATCTTTAATGTATAATTATTAATCATTTCTTATGTAATATTAATATATTACCTTATCTGATATACAGGCTATTTTAAATTGATATAGTAAACTGGCTTCTATGAGTATCCAAGTACAAAAAAAATTATTATAATTAATAAAATTTTTTAGTTTCTTATTGCATTCTCAAATTACACTATTTCAAAGTAATGAAAAGGTTGAACAGTCTAAAGTGTATACACACTGAGAGTTGCGCGACATCATCAAAGCGACAAGGTGAATACTTTAATCAACTATGAGTATATGAGTATAATTTCGCAGATAAAAAAATTAATTTTACTGGTAATTCAGTACATTTTCATAACTTTTTGCCATTTATTATAATGAAATGTTTATAAATTTAATTATGATTCATTGTAATAATATAAATGTTTATAAATTTAATTACAAAACTGTTGAAAATAAACAATATTTTGTTATTAAGAAATAATTTATTTCTCACTAATAAAAGCCCAAATCAAAAAATGTTACAGATTATTTTCATCTTGTATTTTTGAGAGACCGTAGAAAAAAATTCTTGCTATAATAGTAAACCAATATCTGTATAAGCATGTAGGTAGTTTGTATGTGTGTTGTATGTTAGCATGAATTAAAAATGTAATGTTTTTGTAAACATTTTCATTCGACATAATTGATAAAAATATTGTCATTGATTTATAAATATAAACTATTACAGCAATTATCGAGTACGACATCTCTACATCAAACTCCGACCAAAGAGAAGAAGGAATTGACATCAGCTATTTTATCTAAGTCAAACATGGCAAGGTAAGTTTACACCTGGTGTAAAAATGAGGTATCAATCTTACAAAAATTTCAAATTGAGCAAAGAAACGATTTCAGACACATGACCAGGCAAAACCGTCTATATATTAATTAATGTTATACATACAAAAATATGTATAATTAAATTTTTGCATTCATCAATTCTGCAGACGTTAGGTTAGGTTATCTAAACTAACAGGATATAAATGGTACTGTTGTCTCTAATCATTAATTTCCAAATAATTTTTAGTTTTTTTTAATTTTAACTAATTTTTGAAATTCAGTTTATTTGATCTAATATGGTCATTCAAAATAGGCACAAAACTAATGGTCAAATTTTGGCCAATAATGGAAATGTAAATGTTAATTTTAGTATGTAGTTTTCTTTATATTTTATAGCAATAATGTTAAATTATGAAATGAAAAATATAGTAAAATAAATATTTGTTCAGATCATATGTGTATTTGTGATCTTAGCTCAAGCTTTCCACTTAGACTTTGAAATTTAAATGAAACTTATGATATTCCGGACCACTTTCAAGAATGGATTTCTCAAAACAATTTTCTATGCTCAGCGTAATATTTTTTTTTGGTTATTGTCTTGTTATAAGATAATATTTAGACTACAATAAAATTATAAATTTTGCACCAACAGACAAAAAAAAAATATTGTCTTTAGTATAGCTCTTCATTGAAATTTTACATTGCATGATACATTTTACCATTTAAAGTGTATTAAGAGTATTTAATAAATATTAAGTTATTTAATAAAATATATTTATCAGAAGCAATTAAAGGTTTTTCTAAATGTAACAAGTTTTTTTTGTGACAAAAACCTTTAAGTTTTTAATCCATGCAAAATTTCTTTTTTCAAATTGAAGTCTATATTCTTCTCTCCATCCATTATAATATGTATTTCCATGTTGTTTTTGTCTTAAGCTAAAAGTTTATCTTAAGCTGTTTTTCTTAAACTATTTCAACCCATTCTTTTATTGAATATTAAAATTTTTTTAGTAAACATGTTTTTGTTTTGAATTAAATTTCACGTGTCATAATGATACATTGATTCAAATTTTGAAAATCAACCTTCACATCTAAAAATTGCATGATTGATTTATGTTATGACCGTACAGTGTGACTTCTACAGTCTTGAAGATGTACCTACATCTTCATACTTGTTGGTAGCTGATATTTTGGAATAATAATAAGAGCTTATTTTATTTTACAATTTTAGTTTAATTACTCTATTAAAACTCTGATAACAACTTAAATTACAGAGTAAGCATCAAAGAATATTTTGCAGTTTCGATATACTGATAATTCTTAAGAAAATATTTATTTTTCTACTTTAATGTATCTAATTGATACATAAGACGGACTTATTGCTACAAGAGCCATCTCTTACAGCCAACCATACTCTGTTGTCAGCCAGCAATATATTCTGTTGTAATAATATAATTTCTGGGTAGTTTTTGATAATACGTAAAACAAACTGTGTAAAATCTTGAATCAAACCTTTTTTATCTTCTCTAGGCTATTACTTTCAATAATAAACATACTTTTCAATCTTGTTTTTCAAACTTTGACATTACTGTGAACAAAATGATCAATAGACTAACATGAGCAAGGATGAAAAAATACAAGCTTAACACAGTTTATTAGAATCATATTTTAAACAATTTACAGAAAAGTTATGAAATATATTTTTTCAGTCAGGCTTTTGATAAAATTATAACTGCAACCTTATTTTAAAGACATTTACGACCAACTCTCAAAAATATTCAATACACACCAGGGCTCTAAAAGAATCAGGCTACGAATCTGACTCCACGCTTGTATTCCGGCGACGGGAAGCTGACGAAGCTCCGCTGTCTCCACTGGAAAGACGACAGGCTTACAGGAGCCTACAAGCAGGTGGCGAGCCACCGCTTCATGGGTTCAGGTCGCCTGCACCGGAGAGACCGCGAGGTGGGTAAAATAAGTTATTCTTTATTACCTTTATTTCATTATGACAATTTGTCAGGTGTGTTAGTAAATAGGGGTTTTTATAATGTCGAATAAATACAAATGAAGAACTAGCCATGTTTAATTATGTAATATACTGAGAAGCTTGTCTGAATTGAAAGAATTTTTTGAAAAATAAACATAGACAAGGTATCCATAAAAAATATTCCATATTTTTACATATCGTATTTCTTGCCTTATTGAACTGGAATTCGTTCTTAAAACAGCATATCTTTTTCACTTCGTGTATAATCAAACTATATACGAAGTGAAAGAGATAAACCGTTATCTCTTTCATTATATCGCATATCTCTTTCACTTCGTATTTGTGTCCATATTGAGTCCTGAGTAGCTTGTCGAAATTTAAAGAATTTTTTGTAAACATAAACAAAGCATCCATAAGAAATGTTCCACATTTTATTTAACATATTGCATTTATTGCCTTGTTAAAAATGGCATATTTATTTTATTTCGTATATAATCAAACTTATCATGTAATCAAACTTTCGTATATAATCAAACTTATCTATATCTTATTTCATGTATGTTTGCTATTTTTATAATGCAGTATGTTACATTTCATTTTAAAAATTGTTAACATCTTGAATGCCCATGACAGACTATGCCAATCAGTGCTCCTTATAGTGTATATTTGATTTCAAATTGTATTTTGTTTTTAAAATCAAAGAGCCCGAGACACATTTTATCACAATTACTCCGGTCTAAGCTCAGCCTGGCAGACATGACCTGTCATGATTACTGTCTGTTTTAAATAAATTTCCCCCATGTCTACTTTAGTTTTTTTTTCCCATACAGTGTCAATACATTTTACTAGCCTTTCATTATCCACCCTTACTCATTGTCAAGTTATTGAACATTTATTTCTATAGTCAGACTATATTCCAAGTCACATCTTTATCAAACATACAATTTTTAAATTTTCATGCTCTGTAACATGATGAGTTCATATCCTGTCAAGTTTATATATATTGTGTATTGCTTTATCCCTAAATAAATTGTAAAATTTACATCGTATCATATAATTTAATTCTTATGAGGCATGGACACATGTACAATGGTAGTTAATTTTTCTACCTGGCTTGTGAGGTTCGTGGGAAAGAACTCTCATAATACAGTATAAATACTACCAGGCATACTTGAATAAGCCTAATGGACACATAAACAAAAATTATGTTTAAGTTATATGTAATACAAGCATTAATTTTTCTTTACATTGGAGTTAAAAATAATAAAAAAACATATCAAAATGTATGTGATTTTAAATAATGTAGGTATGGGAACTACATGGTACGAATCCGACTTGTATTTGGTTGGTTTTATGTTATTATTTTCTTAAAAAGGTCTGTTTTAGTTATTAAAATTTCTGTTTTACTTATCAACTATTAAATAAAGAATGACGGGTAATTTTATGTGCTTTTATTTTGTATTTTCTGTCCCAATCAACCTCCTTCAATTCGGACAAGTTTTTTCAAAATATTGTGTACAAAAATAATATAGTCTAATGGATCAAACTTAAAGGCAATAAAAAAATGTTTCGCATAATGAGTTTAACCTGACTTGTCAAATGTTGTGATTTCTAATGTCTTAATTACAAACAAAATTACCTATGTTTTCCAAAAATAAAAACGAAAGTTAGGCTAGTTGAAAAAGCAGTTATGATACGTTTTTTAATTGATTGTAATTTTTATAAATTACAATCAATGAAAAAACGTAATTTTTAAATTTTTTTATATATGTTTAAGTTCTCTAACAAGATAATTGATGTAATTAACTTTAATACGATGGGTAATAACCCTACTAATAATATATGGTTGTGGGTACAAACTTACTTATAAGGCTTTCTATTAATTAATATCTCTACTCTTATTAAACGGAGTCGTCAGATTTATTTAAACGGTATTACAAATCAAAGTAGTACATTATTCTTAAAATGCGAATTCTGTATCCATTGTACTGATAATTTTCCATTTTTAGTGGCATAAATTTATAATAATTAACATACGCAACCAAAAATTACTTAGTTGGAAAAACTCGCGTGCCCCGGTTGGTATAGGTAACACCAGATGGCGCAACACTTAACTTCTAGCTGTCGGATTTGACAGAAATCTACATAATTTTAACAATTCGCAACTGCCACACATTTTGATAGGCGACTCCTAAAAAATCTTTAATTTTTTTATTTCTTAGTAGATGAGGTTTATAGTTATCTGTGTTGTTACTGTTGGTAAGCTCACTTCACGTGCAAACACGTAATTCACGTAATTTTCTTTTAAATTCTTTAAGGGTGGAATTTTGAAAAACTCACTCATTGTACCACCGTTTGACATATTGATATTTTTAAAATGCTTAAAGAATCGATAATCGCTTTTATCCGAAAATGTATTCAATGATTTTCGTCGTGGAAGTTAATACATGGTACGTATAGTAAATGCCTCGGTCTCGATTCAACTTCCATCTCAATCTTATGGCGTCAGATTTTCGGTCAGATTATTAAATTTCATTAATGTATTTTATAGTGTTATAAAGTACACTAGAATTGGAATTTAAAAGCAGATTAGCTTATCGATACGGCACCATGTGTGTGTGAGACGTGATTTGAATTCCATGAAAATATGTAAATTTAATGCCGGTCACTCTTTTTTAAGAAATATCACACCCGGCCGTACTTTTTTTTCAAATTGATTATGCCTATCTTGTAATTTATTTAATTATCGTTTAGTCAATGATACCATTTTTTAGTTTATTTACAAGGTTAAGTTAGGAAGTAAATAATAAATGTATGGAATATAAACATCGACTCTAATGACACAAAATTTAAAGCCCACTAGAATAAAAAACTTTTATTTTTGGTTATTTTATCGCTAAACGTAAAAAAGCAGTTTTAAAATATTGAACACGAATAATCCAAATAATTTCATAAGAGCGCGTCATGGCGAAAACGAAATCGGAAAATTGCCGCCACACATGTAACTGACCTTTCTTTGTGGAAAATCTGCGCGACGACCCAGATAGACCGGCCGGCCGATACGCGCACACATTGTCGACGAGCTAATACGCATCCGGTTCACGCGACTCGCTCTGTGACAGAACGAATCCGAAGGCCAATTTATATGCAACACTCGCGTCCACATATCAGGTCGACTTTTTCAATCTCTCCTCCGATTCTGCGTCGGTCAGTCGTCTCAGGAGTGTTGGATTAAAAATACTCCAACATTCTTATCGGTAAGTACCTTTTCTTATTAATACCTAGCATGATTACTCTTCTATCTATTTTAATACTAAGGACTGTACTGGTGTTGGCTTCGTATCGTACTTCTAAAGGAAATAAGGGAAGTATAATTGATAATTAATTAATATATTAGCTTAACGCATGGATTTCTCCAAAAAGTAATTTGCGAATGAGTGTCACGCACAAAAGCTATCACATTAAAACCTGTAGTCTTTGACTTATCATACTATTTTAACAGCAATATTAAAAAAGCACTGGTCACAGCGTGTTATGGCACCGAAGCGACGGCAATATGACACATACAACACGATGGACACAGCTAACAGCCCACAAAGCAATACTGAGCGCAAGTCAACTGAACGTTTTGTCCGTGTTCGATTTCGCAGACGACTCCGATATTGAATACATCCCATTATCGCCGACATTAACGAAAATAAGGGTTCACAAGAACTCCACGAAACGAAACGAGGTGGTTTGCTATCCGGTTCACTCGGTGACTCCGAAATCTGAGCAGGTGTTCGGGCGTTATAAGAGGACAGCTCCGTCGTTCATAAGCATCAATGTCCACGATAAATTGACGCACTTACCACCGGCGCCGCCGAGACGGGTCTCGTCAAAGCACAATAACACCCTGAAACTCGTTTCCTCTATCAGGCCAACCTCTAAATCGCCACTCAGACGTTCAGCAAGCGAAGGCCGAGAAAAATCAAACGTCAATTTTCTTAAAGACAAAATAAGCGATAAGCTGTCTAGAGGAACGACGCAGAGCATGGACAAAAGAGATACGAAATTGAGCAAAACTAGGATACTCAGCGACGAAAGGACTCCGAAATTTTTAAGAACTTCAAAGTCTGCGCCTCCGTCTATCGATCGTAACAAGCAAACTGGTATTTCAACAAATGTAAATAAACAAAAAGTGAAAAAGCCAATTGGCGAAAAAGTTACTGGGACAAGTAGCTTTGCGTCTCCACGTCGAACCGTTTCTCCAACCCAGTACACTAACCCTCGTCTCAGTAGGTATAATGATAATGCAACAATTCAAAAAGTTCCTGTTACTGGAGGAGTGGGAAGACGCACGCCAATAACTGGTATATTGGACAAAATGACAAGTATAGATCGAAGATTGAATACCGATAAAAGGATTTCTTCATCCAACTTGCAAATATGTCCATCCAAATCAAAAGAACTTCTTTCTCCCACAGAAGTTAAAAAGGCTATAAGTAAGCAACCAGTGAAAAAACGTATTAGTACATCAGCAAAAAGTTCCCTTACAAACTTGTCTACCAAACATACTGCTAGATGTATGGACGAAATGCCTATAAAACCAACTTCGCGCGGCAGAGACCTGCAGAGAGGGTCAGACAAGATTTATAAATCGAGATACAGTCCAGTTTCTTCAATATCTAGATTAAATCCTGCTCTCAGTATTAGTTCGAGTACAATTAATCTCACGAAAAGCTTAGATTCCTTACCCACTATAAAAAAATCGAATTTGAAAAGTTCGACAAAGATAGATTCTAAAAACAAAGTGTCTTCTAAGTACAAGTCTGACCTAGAATTGACTAAATCTAAAAACGATGATAAATCCCAAAAAAAGAAAAAATGTGGAACGAAATCTACTAAAAAAGGTGAAAAGAAATCGAAAATTATTGTTTCGACAGAACCAAGAGGTGAAAAAAATAAGAATAAGAAGGCGCTGGATACAATCACATATATGAAATCAAATGTAGATAACTTTAACGAAAATTTTAATAAATGGTTGAAGCAAACGGACTACAATGGTAATGAGTTATCTAATTTTGGTTCTATAGAAGACGTATATCCGACTAAAGAAAGTAGACTTATTAGCGATATTAAATCACAAAGAAATGCAGTCGTCTCTGATTCTTTTTTCCAACATTTGTTTTTGCGTAATTCTATAACGCTTCCGACTACCGTCAACAGCCATGTTCCTGTATCAAATGTTTTAGAAAGAGCCAAAATGTTCCAAAGTTATCCTCAAGACTACGTTACGAATAGATCAATTAACTCCTATTTAATACATAAAAAACCAGTTTCACAATCTAAGTTTCGCTTTATGGACAGACTTCAAAGTCCTGAACGGCCGAAAAGTCCACGGTCCATATCTTGGCCAGGTCGAATGGTTAATGCTGGCGTTCGCAAATTTGATAGCTTGGAGCATCGTGCTGATTCTCTTGACGAATTTGGCTCTACCTCTTCAGTAGCTACTCTGCGTAGCAGAAGTGAACCGCCGGGTTCCAAGATGTTTTTTTCTCAGACTTCAAGACCCAGATCTCCCGTTGTTTATTTCCATAAGCAAATACAAAAACCATTAACAATGGTGCTCAGTCCTAAACAAAAATCAAAGACGGTACATCCAATATCACAAAGTATGAATCTTCAAAAACAAGACTCGTCTAATTCTCCTACAAGGTTAATATTCTCTCAAACTTCCCGCCCCATTTCTCCCGTGATAACAAAGCGACAGGATTATGCGTTACAAAGAATGTCTAGATCACTATCACCATATCAACTGGGACATAGCCTTAAACAGACTACCCCATCATACGCAAATAAATTTGTGTTTTCTGAAACCTCTCGGCCATACTCACCTATAATTGAAAGGCGATCTAGACAAGATTTGGATGAAATGTCTTTTAAATCTAGAAGTCAATCACCTTCACCGGTCCCTTTACGATCACCGTCTTACCGTCGAATCCACAGCGCTCGTTTGTTGAATTTTGTTCGAAGACCTAACTCCAGCCCAGCTAATCTAGTTAAACGAACGCGAAGTGCTGGAGAAAATGATTACGGCGACCCAATTAATCAGAAGGAAAGCATCACTCGAAGTAATTCATCATGTAATATAGATTCTCTTAAAGACCCCGATTACGATGAATACGTATCGGAATTGGAACTCATGAAGCCTAGATCAGAACGTTTTAGAGAATTGAATAGATATTATTCTTACTTGGAGCGAGTAGGAGAACTCGAGAGGACAACATCAAGTAGTGACATACGACATCGCAGAAAAGATGAAGAAATTATAGATTTTGATAGATGGAAAAAAATTAGGGCAATAGAGCGTGCAGAAGAGGAACTCGATAAATTGTACTTCAAATTACGCACGGCTCAAGAAAATGACGATGTCTTATTTTATCCAAGTGATATAAAACAGTTTCGTTGGTCATTTAATAAAGACAGAGGTCTTAGAATAAAAGAAAAATCGGTTGAAAACCTTAAGGAACATTTCCAACAAAAAGCTGATTGCGAATTCGACAAAAGTTTAAATGTTAGCCTAGATACGTTGAACAATGATATTTATAAACCGCTATGGCGTGGTACATCTGTCGCTAATTTAGCATCAAATTTAAATCAGAAAAAACTGAAAAATGAACAACAAAATATATCAAAGAGGCTTACAAGAGGTATATCGATGCGCAATGAGACATCCTTAAGTGATTTGCGTAAAAGGCTAGGTATAGGAACAAGATTATGGAGCAGTTTGTCAATGGAACAAGTAAATGCTTTGAAAGATCAATTAAATGCAATTTATAGCAAGGATCCAGAACCAAAAGCGCCTAAAGAAAATGAATCTGATAAATATATCGTCAGCATTTCAAGCAAGGAACTTCAAGAATCAAAACCTAATCTGCAAGTACGTTCCAACTCTTTAACAGCTGAAGATTATACAGAATACGAAAAGAAACAAAAAGTTAGACGTTCCGATTCAATAAGCGCTATGTCTAATGGTGCAACTGAAAAAGATGCAAAAAATGATGTCAATGCCAGGTATCAAAAAATGTCTTTGTCTGAAAATGATAAAAAGAGAATATCACAATCTTTAAGCAAGGAAGTACTCAACAGAGTTAAACAAATGGAAAGCGAACCAAAAATTAGTCCAACCACATTCGAAAAAAAAGACGTGCGATCCATATCAGGCGCTCAAACTAAGAAAATTGTGACAAATTTTTTATCCAAAATTCAAAGCTCTAAAAGTGATAAGGAAATTGAGGAACTAGCGCAAACTAAAACGGATACAGGAACATTGAAAGGGAAGAGTCAAATTCAAAAAAATTCTGACGTTAATAATGATTCGAGTGGTCGGGCTACTTCTGCAAGCGAAACGGAGACCGGAAGCTCGGATCTTTCAAATAAAACCGTTATTTATCGAGGTCCATCAGAAACTCCTAAAAAAGAAGTTTCTAAAAAAATCGAATATTTTGAAAAAGTTAAAACCGATATCGAGAAAGGAACTACTATATACCACGCAAGAGAAGATTCGGCGGAGGATGAAAAATGTGATACAGATAAAGCAGAAGAGCCTCTTGATTTGATTGACTTAGGGACATCAGATACTCCGCCACAAAAGAATACGCAAATGTCGCAATCTTGTACAAATATGAAAGAGCTATTCGGAGAAACTGAACGCCATACTTTTGCATCATTACCCATAAACGTTTCTGCATGCTCTAGATCTCCATCTCCTCGATCGGATCGCACATATCGACAACGCGAATACAGCCCTTGTTCTCTATTCGATTCTAGTTCAGAAACATTGTATAGAAGTAGAAGCGTTTCTCCGGATCCAGAGCGATATTGGATGGCGTATCTCAACTTAGTCAAAGCGGGCGAAGTGAGACGCTTGAAACAGCGATTCGAGTCGCCTTTGAGTGGCCGGCGGATCGTCGCACCACCGCCGTTGCGCCGCTACAAGAGCGACCCGGAAATCGCGCGGAGTGTGCTTCGTAAAAATTGGAGGAAAATTAAGTCTGTAACGATAAAGAGACACGAATACGGCGACGTGGACCGGCTGACACACAGGTACGAAACGTTCGGGAGGCGTCATCGATCGGGACGAACGGGGGCCTGGCGCGCTAGCGATCGCCTCATGCCGCACATCGACGTCATATCGAAGCTGGCGGCCCTACGACGTCGTTCGGCGCCCGCTCGGTCCGACTATCCTACCGAGTGTCCAGTAGGGGAAGTGAATCGTATCAAGCGTCGATTCGAGAATATGTCTCTTCTGGGGCAGATCTACACATCGGCACCGGACGTGCACGAGCTACGCGATATCGCACCTTATCTGGCAGGGCCGTGGGTCGCTCATAAATTCCCAAAACCTCAAGATAACAACCGCACTGTCAATGGAAAGAGCTACGTCTCTGAGGCGAAATACGCACCGGTGAGGCGTAATAAAGTTCGACCTAAATCAATGTCGCCGGTCTCGCCCAAGTCGGTGAAACTGAGTTCTATCTTAAAAAGTGATCTTAATGAACGCCGAACGGATATATTTGCGAACCAGCCTTTCGACCCGGCCATGCACCGGCCGGCTTACCGTTACCAGCCGCCGGCACCATCTGCCGCACCTCAGGAGGCGCCCCCGCGCCCGCCGCCGGCCTGGCCCTATCACCTGGCAACCTACTCTGCAAAGCCGATGGTCACATTTCAAGGTTACATCCCAAATATTTACTATTTTTATTTCCAAAAATATTATCCTTTCAATAACTATGCAATAATTAAAGCGTGTGCGTTACTCTCGTTCTGCATTGGAAAAAATATAACTTCATATCATGTACATATGTATGTTTGCCGCTTTTGTCTGATTCCTTTTACAAGTACGTGTACATAACATGTTTAATCCGATCAACGTACTGTAGTCAACCAAACATTGATCAAACATTTAGAAGCCAACCTCTCTAAAGGGAAGGGAACAGAATAATAACATCGAAACAAATGAAACGATTTTGAACTCTCGGATGATGATTATAATGTACCAATAACCTGCAATTATAAAATATCTTCAGATAATAAATTTTACTTATTTCTACAACATATAAATTATTGGGTTTTTTAAGGTTCTCGATTATTTAAATAATGGAGTACTTATCATTTTCATGTCACTCCAATCAATTAGCTCATATAGATTTAGTCATTCCATGTATCATTATCTTTATGTCTAATTTGTATACGTTAGAACCGGATTGGACTCCTGAACCACCACCCAAAGGCACGTCAAGTGGAGGCAATACAACTGCAGGTAAGTGAATACTTATGTCTATTTTAGTTTAAGGAGGCGATAGTAACAACTGGCCCCGTAATAAGGTAATTATAGGATGATGGATATTTTTTAATTCATTGAAATAATAATTTAATGAAGTTTTGCTATTTTGCTCAAAGCTTACAGACAACTTTTAATGCAAATCTTTTGTAAGTTCGTGTTTATATTTGTGTGATATTTGATATTACATAGGTATGTGGCATTATGTTTAACAGCAGTGACAGTGGTAACTTTTCAACAGAAATTTGTCTCATTTCCTATTTTCTGTCACATTAAAATATCGCCTTACGTTCTTGTTACTATTAGAAGTATGTAAGTGTTACAGACGGTCACGTCTTTAAGGTTATGTTCGATATGGGATTTTTTCGAAGAATAGCGACTATATTTCGACAAGCACATGGCAATATGTTATTTCAAAGTTAGTTTGAAGCTCGTTAAGTCAGAATTTGTTTAGTACTACTTAAGTAATTTTATGCTAAAAATTAATTAGTTATCTTTTTACTTTTTACTACTTAAGTAATTTTATGCTAAAAAATATCATTGATTGATACACTAATTCTTTAAGTAAAGGATACACATATTAAGACCCAAATTGTTGGATATTTTCTAAAATCCCTAACGACACAATAATGTTCAGTGATAAACACTTTCATCCAACTTGCAGAAGTACTATCCCCGCTAGTTAAAGCTCCATTTTTTTGAAGGATGAATTTTGCAAATGCTACAAAGATCAGTCCTTGCACAGCCATGACACGTCGATTTTAGAAACCAAGTTCTAAGGACTCGTAAGATACTACTCTGTTACTTTTACGCACGCTTTGTAATCCCGTACTCATTGTAGTTAAAGAGAAGATGGTCTATATACTGAGCCCTGATCTCTGTGTATAGTCAAAGCTATCTCTAAAACGGTGTAAACTTACACCGAAAATGTCATGTCTCTTCATAAATAACGACGTATAACAGTCTAAATTGAAGCAGGTCTTCCTTGACCGCTCAGAAAGATATGGAAAAAATAATCTGGAAATCTCGTCGTTAGAAGCCATGGAAGATTCCTTGTCTGCCAAAGCACAGGCGATCCCAAAAAGGTATATCTTTCGTATCTAAAATAATTTGTCTAATTAAAAGTCAAAATAAAGTGCAACAACGTGAAAACTACAACATAACTATATTTTATCCGAGACTTCGCTTGCGTAAATTTTATATTAATATGGCGGAGCTTTTCTCCAGTAGTAATGTTTGCATTTTAAAAGTGCCCATGACCAGCATAAAAGTAATTTATATAATAGTTTGTCCAAAAGAATTTGTCTAATTAAAACTCAAAGTAAAGTGCGCCAGCGTGAAAATTACTACCCCTTCAAACATAACTATCTTTTATCCAAGATTTCTGTTGCGTAAATTTTATATTAATATGGCGGAGCTTTTCTCCAATAGTAATGTTCGCATTTTAAAAGTGCCAATGACCAGCATAAAAGTAATTTATATGATAGCTTAAACCTTAAACTGACACTCTGTCTAACTGACGACTTTCTGACTGCTGACGAAACTGTCGCTGTAACAACCTCGACAATTTCTATTTATTAATTCTTCAACCGTGCATTCTGTTCTTATTACGTAAATGCCAATAATTGAAATGTAAATCCCTTAAACTATATTCGATCAGGACAAAAATTAGCCTAGATTTCAATATGAACCCCAGTTATAAATCTCATTTAAGTCCACCTAATAGTTTCAGCATGCTGCTAAACAAACAGACAAACAGATAACAGATGACTAAACAAGTAAAAATAAAAAAGTCGTTTTGGCTTCTATTCGATACAAATGTTTAACTTGCAACCGCGTGCTATTTTATACAGGTTATTGTTAATTTGGTTTAAAAAGCTGGCTTCTATATAAGTTCGAAACACGAAATAAGATTATTTATTTCGTAGCTGCTCCCGTTTTTGAGATACACAATTTTAACTTTAGCATAAGGGTTAGAGGTCTTACACTATACGCCCATCGAGCGCCCGCGGCATCATCAAAGCGATATAGGACGCGATGCAACTTACACTTTCTTCGGTCTTGGCTAGTGAAGCGATACGAGTATTAGTTCGCAGAAAAGAAAATCGATTATAGTGATGGAATTTTTTAAATTTTCTCTTAAGTTTTTTTGCCATGAAATTTCTTTTTATGATAATGAAAGTATTAAATATAATTGATAAAATGTTGAAAATAAAAATATTTTGTTATTGAAAAATAAATTAGTTCGTCATAAAAATAGATCCAAATAAAAAAAAAGTTATAGATTATTTTTGTTTTATATTTTTGAGAGTAATTTAAAAAAAAATAGAATTGATAGTAAATTCAAGACATGAAATATTTTTAAGAACTTTGAAGTCAAAAGTGTATAGTCATATTGCATCGATATTGGATTAGAACAATATTGTATTCTATGCAGATTTCTCAAATAGTCAGTGAAGTTTAGTGAATACAGTTTTGGCGATTTTCAAAACGTTTAATAAATGTTGCCAATGGTAAAATTTTAATCTTGCTAAATTCTGTTATATTTTAGAAACACTAATTGATAATGTATAGAATATCGTTTTGTTTTATGAAAAGCATCGATTTAATACCAAAAAAATTAAATTAATTTGGACAAATAACAAAATTGTAAAATAAAAAAATTTCGTAATTCTTGCAAAAGAGAGCTAATATTTTTGTCTGATAACAATTAACCTAAAAAATTCAATCTTATTTTCATTATTACTCAGATACATTTTTACTATATTACTCAAATATTACTCATATAAAAAAATACTCAGATAAAAAAATCAAAATTTTAATTTTTTACTTTTTTGCAATAAATATTATGATATCGCATGTGAATTCATAATCCTTCATTTTTAACATTGAAAACTAAGTTATGGAAAAAAGAAATTGTAAAAGAACAAGATTTAACATTAAATTCTAAGTTTAATATCATTTTTAATTTGTCGTAAATTATGAAAAAAAAAATTACTACACCCATTAAATAAAATTTTCAACTTAATTTTCAATTTTGATCAATGATCTGTCTTTCATACTCACCTTAAACAATGGTGTAACCAACATATCTTTTGATAATGGTCACTAAACATGTATTTGTGAAAATAACTTCGAAATTTGCCAAACCATCTCAGACATTTTGCTCGGACAAAGATTTTGTGATTTACACAGTTTTAAGTGTTTAAATACAAATCTACATTATAGAATACAGAAAAGGGTTCAAAAAAATATCATACAATATAATAATATTGTAACAGAGTGAATTCTGCACATTGAAATTATTTTTAAAAAATTGTTAATTTAACGTACAGAATGATAATAGAAGCCAAAAAACTTTTTACAATTGTTGTCTGCCTTATGTTAATTTGGACGGGTATCACGCAAGATTTGCTAAAGGGATTTTGATGAAATTTGGTATGGTAGTAGTATATACACAGGAGCAACATATAAGAGAAAAAAAAACATAATTTTTTTCTAATTATAAGCGAACGAAGTCGTCGGCACAGCTAGTAATTCATAAATTTACTGCAAGTTAAGAAGTTAAATACATAACAATCAAATGTAATGATAGAAAAGTTCAATTTCTCTTCTGTTTTAATTCAATTAAACCTTTATCAATTTTTAATGCTTTTGGAAAATTAAATTTGAAAGCAAAATTTCTTCACTGGCATTTTTGATATATATATATATATATATATATATATATATATATATATATATATATATATATATATATATATATATATATATCAAATGCAAATATAGTGGTGTTAATTTAACCGATAAAATATATAATCATACACTTGGGAGCGAATTATTTCATGAGAACATTATTCTTATTCATTCGCTTGTGAACTTTTCAGCGAAAAACAAAGACTCTTTGTCTTATAATTTTACGCGCTTCTTCGTAGTTTAGTCTGCATTTTCATCGCAAACCATACGGATGCGAGACGTAACTATTACCTGCTATGAACATTTTGCGTAAATTTTATCAAAATATATTTTAAAAATTCATCGTTGCTTTATTTCGGTCGTGTTCTTACATTAATCAAAACGATGTGTGTTTAGAAAACATATTGAAACCAATGATGTAAATAATTTAAGTTTTGTCTATGTTGTGTTCTAACATGTCACAAGTTGAGTGATCTAAAATTAGCGTAATCTATACCATAATTAATACATGTATCTTTTTCTACGGTATTCTAATTACCAGTGCTATAATTTACGCAAACGAACACTGTTTGCATTTAAATATTTTTCTGATAATCTTTCACGATAAACGATAAAATATTCTATTTATTCAAACATTCTGAGATAGCCTAAAATTTATCAACCACGCAATAGATACGCCGCAACGATGTAGATAATCTTATAGTATACCTCTGCCCTAAACCTTAAATAAAACTGACCACTTGTACAAATATTAATCTGTTCGAAGCGCTACTAATTTTGAAAGACAGTTCTGTGCCGACGAATTTGGTAACACGCAGTTCGTATCGAGGACTGATATCATATATTGATAAATTTATCTTATCCGACCGAATTGACCGAAACATTCGCCCAATAAAGTGCATAATGAAATATTAAAACCGGTCTCAATAGAAACAGAAACATTCCAAACAATTCGATAATAAAATTCGTACGTCATTATTTTTTTGTTATCTTTTAAGATAATCTACGTATCGACGCGTTTAGTGGGAGAAGGGCAATACATTAATACCACGGCCGGGTCAACCTTGAGGCTTCAAACTGAATTAGCCGCGCAAGAGCACGACACATGGCCAAACGTTGTTTACTCGATTCAAGTGCAGCTTCAAGACGAACGTATTGTTGCAAAGTGTCGCTCTCGCGTGTAATGATTTCTATAAAACTTTGTGTCTGTAGATAACGAAAGTAATTGTGTGTCGAGTATGTCGAGCCATATCTATGTTATATTATCCAGACCAATAAGCTAAGTATCGCTGTTATCGACGGGCAGTCCGCCAAAGTGAACGTGTTATTAAAATGTTTATACCCAACGAAATGAAGAAGTGTAAAAGTGAATATCATTTAGGTGACAGTGAAAATTTGAATAGTGACGATAATAGATACGAAATTGAGAGGAAAATTGAAAACGTAAATAGAAATGGTCTCACAAAGTCACTTCAGGCGTTGAACGAATATGTTAAGGTAAATTTGTTTTATGACACACCGAGTGATAAACCAGACTTGTTAAAAACATTAGATAGCGATGTTTATGGTGATAGTGAAGTAAAACGTAGACGTTCAACGGATACGGGGGAAACTTCAAACGATGACGTAGAAAACGACTCTTTATTTCAAAGTGAAAATAATTCGACAGACTTAAAACCGCCAACAAAAACGAACTCGCTTGACTCATTGCGTGAAGTGAGCACCAGTACAAATGGTGAATACGACGTTGACTACATTGAAGAGAGCGATGATGCGGTTACTAATCTAATAGAGACATTAAAACTTTCAAAATCTGAAGAAGTGTTGAGTGACAATCGCGATGTGGCTAATAAAAGTCAGACCTTACCGCGATTCAGCGAGGATGTACTCGTACAGTCAAAACGGAGGCATTCTCATCACGATCTGTCAAATGAATGGTCTACCAGGATCACAGCATGCCCCGAAGTGTATGGACCTCTTCCCTACAGTTAGTATAAAACGTTTATTATGATATACTTAAGTAACTTTCACAACTTTTTGCCAAGTAGAAATGAAAGTAGCGGCTCGCGCGCGTAATATTCGGTAATTTGCAAAGCGTGGCCTTCGGTTTTTTATAGTAGTACATCCCCAGATAACTATAAACTTAAAACATTATTTAAATAATTAAATAACTATATTTGCCTTTTTTGTAACTATTAATTTAAATTATATGGTTAGATTAGGGTAAATAAGTTATGAAATTGTAAAACTAAATTGTGTCTTCTGTATAAAAACATGTTTGCCAGCATCGTATAAAAAATTAGTGAATATCAATGTTTAGATTAACTTAATTTAAATTCAATACTTTCATATATATATACGTTCTCATATATGTAGGTATAATACTTTCTTTAAGTTCTTTACCACCACCTAGGTTTATTTAAAGGGTTTGTTGTATTACATTACAACATCTTCCTAGGTCGTATTACAATATCTTCAGGTGGGCTGTTAGCAAAGATCTTTGCTAACAGCCCACCTGAAAAACCTAGGTCGTGGTAAAGAACTTAAAGAAAGTAGAAATAATACTACATCACGTAGTTTCATTTAATTGTGAATAATGAAGTTCTACAAAATTAACGCCAAATATATTCAACCATTTCTTGGTTATTATTGAAATATTCATATTATGAGGTTTATGTGATAAGAGAAAAAGGGTTTGAGCCAAAAGCAACTTGTAGTAACCATTTTATTACTTCGATTTAGTTACTACAACTCTAATAGAAGTTTACTTTTAAATACTGTCTTGCAACTACATTTCGATATTAATCCTAGAATATAGGTACTTAATTTACTATTGAAAACTGAATTTTACTGGAAATTAACTATTAAAATTGCAGAATTCAGTGTAATTAATTAAATTCACTTCTCACACCATCGTTTTTACTCAATATATTTGCGTGGATGTAAATCTTATTAATATTGTCAATATATAATCATAATATAACAGTTAATATTGTCAATGTATAATCACACATAATATTATCAATATATAGTCACACATATAATAGGTAATAGTGTCTATATATAATATTGTCAATATATAATCACAGTAGGAAGGACCTACTATAAATAGATGAAAGTGTCAATCGTCTATTGCCTGTTATTGGAATAAGTAAAATGTCTCTTGCAAATATAACTAATACGTCAATACTTGATAACTAATTTATTCAGTTTAAAAATGACGTTATAAAATCGTAAATTAATTATTATATGCTAAATGAGAAACTTGCTGCCCGTCCCGGTTTGTACGATTAATTATTGGTATTCTCCGCGGTTATTTATTTCTGTGCTTTAATCCAGTTTAATATGTGCTTTGTCACGGCCGTAGCTTTCAATATAAGAAACTTATAATAAATAATCTATAATTAGCACATGCTTCCTCGAACTTTTTTGTATATTTCATTATCTTGTACAGTTCATTCAAATATTATTTTGATGTTGCTATATCGATTTAATTAGTTTAACTCAACAATACATCTATGGTCCTATTTTGTATGAAGAAAATGGATCATAGCAGACAATGAGTAATAATCAGGAACAAGGCAGTACATTATAATGTCAAGTTTTTTCGCGCATTTTTATAGTTCCGTATTTCAAAAGGAAAAAAGGATCCCTTATAGGATCACTTCTTTGTCACTCTGATTGTCAAGATCCTTTTCCTCAGGAACGCGTGGAGATAAATATAAAGTTGAAATTAATATCAAATATTTAGGTCTACTGTCTCTTGGAGCAGTAAAAAATCAAACTTCTATGTCAAAGCAATCAACCAGAACCCTAAATATACGGTCATTTATACCGCATATTTTGACACTCGTAAATAAATCAAAACCTATAGGGTACTTCCCGTTGACCCAGAATCATGAAATTAGGCAAAAAGCAAGGTTTCACAGCACAAGTAAAGGAAAATATTATCAATTTCTAGTTATATCGCATAAAAATTTTTTTTTTAAATATGCGGCTGTGAATGATATAGTAGGCAATATAATAAATATTTATAAATGCCTAAATGTGTACGGATCCCTCGTAGTGCGAGTTAAATTCGTGTGTAACAGGTTTTGTTTAACGTAGTTGCAATTGCTTAAACTTTAACTCAAAAATTGCACTCGGCAACATCTACACCTTTTACTTTAAATCGTTATTACTCATAACTCAAATGTTCCAAAAATATATTGTATAAGCTATACCATAATGAAATTAAAAGATAATCACTCTATTTATTCATTTGCAATTACCTTAATTTGCAATTAACTTATAAGTGTTGTTATCAAATATTAACTTTCAATTTCGAACGAGTAAAAAAGTTATAACTTCGACAATGAAACGTAACATTTATTTCGAGACGTGATTCTATAATCATGCGCCATTCTGGTGTCATCGTTGTTTGTCAATGATTTTTACAAATACATTTGATTCAATATTTGCTTTACTATGGTGAAATGCCTAATGTTTTCTTAGGAGTTGAACATATTTTCATATTCTTGTTACTTGTCCGTTAACAATCTCGTTAGTTAATGAACACAATTTTACTTACGTCCAAAATGGAGGTCGATACGTTTTTTTATTACGTGTTTGTTTCATGTGATTCAGAGTTAAGAGGAATGCGAGTTAAAAAGTTAGAAGTTTATAGTTAGGTTTAAGTAAAATAATGTCAAGGCTTAGTAATCAATTTGTGGACTTATCTAAACATTCATTGTGTAACTTCATCGTGTAACACCGTCTGGTAATTCATTTGATTCATATTAATAAATATGAATATTACCTTTTTGTATTAGTTAAATGAAGTATTGAGTATTGTAACGTCAGCGTATTACTACAATTGTAAAAAAACCGGCCAAGTGCAAGTTGAACTTGCGCACGAAGTGTTCCGTAGCACCAGTTTAACACTGGAAGTTTGTATTTCTCAAAGATACTGTGAAAAACATCCCATATCTCAAAAACTACACAACGTACCTTATTCAAACTATTTTTGTTAAAAGTTTTTTGTAAGTTCTACTACTTCAATTTTTTTCGGAATTTTACACAAGTTAGGTGAAAAGTTAGGAGGGAGGGATACTTCTTAGGACTTTAGAAGCGAATATCTCACCAACTATTGACTTATATAAAAAAGTTATTTTCTATATAATTTCTGAGACCTATCTAACGATACTCCACACTTCTATGTGCACTGGATCATCCCTATGTATGGAGTACCACCACTAATATTATTTATTCCATAATTCCATTATTTCATTGTATAGCCGTTCATAGAGTACAAAGACAAAGTTAAGCCAAATTTTATCTACATAGTGCCAATAGTCTCCGAGCACAATGGCTGTGACATACAGACAGACAGACGAACAGGACGAAATTATAAGATTACGATTACGACTACGATTCAAACGTGCGAACGACTACGATACAAAACGAGTAATGTAATTTTTCCAATTTTATCAAGTTCTAACATTCAGTATGCACACATAAATTATAAACAGTTCCTCAAACATTTTTGTGAAACAGTAAAAATTATGTATTGATTATTTTTGGGTTGTTTTTATTTTTAATCATAGATTTTTTCTGTTAAAAATGAATTGTCAGCTTTAGTTTATGTAGTAGACAAACAAGTTATTTCTGATACCATTTATGTCATGATCATTAAATTCTGCTATGTTTAAATTAGCCTAGATGTTCAACTATTAATGAAAATAATCAATTTGTATTAATTCAATATTAGTCATTAGTCGCTATCCGCTCAATTCATCCTCCTCAACGGACCCAAAGTCTCCTTTTGATTAAGTTTTTTTGACAAGTCGGCTATCCGCTCAATTCACCCTCCTCAACGGACCCAAATTCTTCTTTTTATGTAGTTTCTTGATAAGTCAGCTATCCGTTCAATTCACCCTCCTCAACAGACCCAAATTCTCCTTTTGATTAAGTTTCTTGAAAAATCGGCTATTTGCTCAATTCGCCTTTCTCAACGGACCCAAATTCTCCTTTTGATGTAGTTTCTTGATAAGTGGGCTATCCGCTCAATTCACCCTCCCCAATGGCCCCAAATTCTCCTTTTGATTAAGTTTCTTGAAAAGTCGGCTATCCGCTCAATTCACCCTCCTCAACGGACCCAAATTCTCCTTTTGATTAAGGTTCTTGATAAGTTTTGGCGTCCGTTTAAAATTCACAAAAGAGTCTATTTACTTTTCGTTTTTTATCGCGCCATAGAAAAAAAAGACTTTTTAATCCAAATAAATAAATGTAACGTAAATAAAAAGGTATTTGTTGAAGTTTTTCTTTTAATATGTTACCTTATGCCTTAAGTAAAATTTTTATCCAATTTCTTCTTATTCTTACTAGCACTACAGCTTAGACCAGGTCAAGGCCGTCCCAACGAGATTTTCCATCGGAGTCTATCAGATGTTTCCTATTTGTAATCTTTAATATTTTTAAGGCTTTCTCGATATCATTAAACTATCTGAATGCAGATCATCCCCGTTTCCTGGTACCCCCCTGGCTTGTTGAGAGTTAGTAGCTTGGTCGGGTTATCATCCTCTGATCTAAATAAGTGTCCAAAATACCTTGTTCGGTGTGATTTTTGACTTTAACAATGTCTGGTTGTTTTTAGAGATTATAAATTTCGTGATTGTAAAGAATTCGCCAAAGCTTATTTTCTTGGACAGCACCGATGATTCTGCGTAGTATTTTTCTTTCAAAAATTAGTAGTCCATTTTAGATATGCTCGCTAATTTAATTATCTAATTTCTACTACACATACTTTGATGTAACGGTATTCGTTGGCCGCGTGACATCAGCACCGTAATTTTCAAGGCTCGTCAAATTTATTTGTGCGCGGCAAATTAACGGCTCTGGTAGATGTTTACCTGAATTATATAAAAATTACGTAAAATGATGACAGTGATGATATTACGTTCAAATGTTTCTGTATATTTTGATCCTGACTACATATGATTTGTTCTTTTATAATTTTTCTCGAAAAACAGTAAATACTATTGGTCTTTTAGATAAAATATTGTTAATAAATGTTTTATATGACGTTATTTGCCTTGTTATTATGTTGTTAAGGAGAGAAAATATATATTAATGAATAATAACAAGATGAAATTTACCCGAGTCCAGAATGTATAATATTCTTTCGCTTTAAGCTCAACAAAACGAGTATAATATAATCAAAGAGAGAGACGAGTGTAATATAGAGTGAATAACATAACTTTCCAACCACAATCGATGTCGGAAGAAGTTTATTTTACAGCAGCTATGATTGTTATTATTTCTTTGATCTAATTTTCCAATTAAATTTGGAAAGAAACAGCAAAATTTACATTTGCTATTTCTTGATTTTTTTTAAATTTCCTACACGATAGCTATGGTACTAATTTTGAAAAATTGCCATTAATGCAAAAAAGTGCCAAAAATGCAAATTTCACTGATTTATTTGAACGAGATAAAAATGACGTGTATAAATATCACGATTATTTTTTTTATATATAAAATTGATTTAGAAACAATTTACTCAAAATGAATACTTAATTTTTTATTGCTAAAATATTTTTCACTACTTTCACTTTAAATTTACAATTGCATTAGTATGTAGTATAAACACGCAACAAACATTTAAATAGAAATATAAATAATAAAAACAAGAAAAAAACAAAAATGAGAGTTTAAACGTTAATATAAAATAAATATATGATATTTTTGGAGTTTACTCCTTAAGAATCGATTTTCATATATAACACCAGGTATGAAGTTTCATGACGAGTACGATTAAAATTTAAGAGCGTACGAAGTTCAGAGCATTAGAAAAGTGTAACCGTTAGGAACCCCTCCGAGTGAGATATAAATATATTTATTTGGTATTTTCTTAAGGCGCAATCGCAATGACAGAGTGTGACACACATATAGACATTTTCACATGACACACATAGTTCACTATCGTTCGCTTATAGCGAGATGTAATAATAAATGTCATTATGTATGAATATTTGGTGTCTTCCATCCTAAAAAGGCTCTTTTAATTTTAAATTCATAGTCTGATGGTACTAAATATTTTTAACTTTGTTGTATAAATATGATCTTGTTCACTTGTGTTTTATTTGAAAATAATTATATCGTCAGCATTTTTTTATTAAAGAATTATCCGTTTACATTGAATGATATTGATATTTATATAGAGTGTTACCTATTTTATACATTCCAAGACAATCGTACTTGAGGAGTAAACTCCAGTCGCACGTCAGAGCTGACAAGCACTTTTTTTAAAATATATAACGTTTATATTAACAACCCTTTTCATTTATTTTAAATTTTAGGGTTGTTAAAATGATTGTTTCCAATTATCAATTTAAGATTTAAAAAAAACTTAAACTAAAGATTTGAAAATAAATTTTAAGGGTTCATATCGAATGTTTTTGTTAATATTAAACGAGACAGACGGCATTTTTAATGCTTTGTAAATTCCTATTTTTCTCTTATTTAACTTATGTTAATGTGAGTAATTTTTTTTAATACTTTGTTTTTCTATTAATTCTTTCATTAAAAACATCAGTGAAATTCGCATCTTGCTAAACTTAAGCGGTTCCAATCGATTTTAGTTAAACGATATGCAGCTTTTAATTAAAATTCGTAAAAAAAGACAATTTTCGTATCACCAAAAGTTTATTTTCAAATTAAGTCATGTTTTTAATCATATACAATAAATTTGAATAAATTTGTGAATTTAATCAGATTTTTAAAATTATTACTGATGCAACCATTTACCAAACGTATGGAGAAAATGGACGTAAATTTTACCTCTTTCCTAATAGAAAAAAAATTAAGAGAACAACGAAATTTTAAGAATAAATATTGTAATTTATCCTAATTCAATAGTTTTTTTGGAACCCTTTTATTAAAAAATTTCATTTGATCCCCATATGGTTTGGAAAATGTCTTTTTGTTCCAAAAATATGGCGGCTGACGTCCGCCACATTTGATTTCGTATGTCGTAACCTAACCTATCTTACTGAAGTGCCATGGTGAATCAAATCAAATGATTCATTTTTTTAGAATCGGCGCAGGTGTTTGGACCTCAAACATAATGGATTTAATGAACCCTAATACACACATGCATATAAACCCTCCGATTTGCTTCGTAGTGGTCGGATACAAATAGAATATTCGAACGCTTATGAGTTAAATAAATGATAGCAGCATAATAAATTTTCGGATACAAATTGAATATTCGAACGCTTATGAGTCGGATACAAATCGAATATTCGAACGCTTATGAGTCGGATACAAATCGAATATTCGAACGCTTATGACTTAAATAAATGACAGCAGCATAATAAATGTTCGTTTTAAAATTTATGTTGAAATTTTATATTAAATAATTTTAATACACTTGTTTTTTTATAAAACTTGAACACACATATTTACGTAACTATACCGATGTAAATTGATTATGAATTAGCTACGTAATTATACCGAAGCGAAGTGAGGCAATTTAAAACAATTTATCAATTCCGAATACACAGTCTTCATTGAAGGATAACATTTTATCACTGAGCTATTCCGACAATTACGGGCAATAGCGCATGCCACTTTGCTTACAAATCGACATTCTCATTAGCGATACGGTTAACTTTTAAAAAAATATACGTCTCTCAACATTCGCTTGGCAACCTGGTGGCCTTCCGATTAGTGCATTGCATCATTTCGCTACTCAAAGTCGATAATGACTAAAGTCATTGCTTTTAAATTTTGTTCGATAACATTCTGTGACACAGTGTCCCAAAGTTTATCAGGTAGATACTTAGTGCATGTTTTGTTCGAATGTTTATAGCGGAGAATTGGTGCGTTAAAGACGGATACGCTATGAAACAAAAATAAAAAAGAAGTAAGATCTTACTTGCCCGTGAATCGAGTTGAATTTTCGATATACAAATGTAATTACTGTGACATTTTTTTTTGTAAAAATGGTTGAAATGACTGCCAATCGACAAATAATCAGACAGGTTGTAAATAATAACAATAGGATGTGCTGCTCTCTTTATAATACAAAAAAGAAACATGCTTAGTTTTGTTAAAATTGCGATAATGGCAGAAATTTCATTTCATTTAGAGACTTAGTGATATAATGTTAATTTCTGAAAATATTGCAATAATTACCTAATCACTACGATTTTTTTTATCTAGACTATCACCATATCTTAAGATAGTTTCTAGAATGAGTAAATCTCTAGTTGTACATATTTTATTAGATATTTTTTTAAATGTACGTTTTTCTTTTAAAAATTTAAAATAATCAACATAAACTATCGAACAGTAGCAGAAGTTAAGAATAAATAAAAAAATTGCTCATTGCATGCTTGCTACACGACTACTCTACTTTTTACCAAATTTCACGTGATATAGTGAAATAGTTTTCGAAGAAAAGTGATTTATGTGACTGAAGTAAAGATTTTTCAAAAAATACAAAAAAAATTATTACTTCTAAACTTTTGATTTTTCCGCAACTAATGGTTATTTGATTTTAATGACTTATCACGATGATGTCTACCTAAAAAAATTACGACCACTGTAAATGGGCCACCCTATATTTATATGTAAAAAAGAGATAGGGTGGAAAAGGGGCGATGTAAACGTAATTAAAAACAATTTGTCATGATTGCTTAGATACAAAGTATAAAACGTGATTGCTTAGATACAAAGGGAAAATGCAATATGGCCCTGTGAGATAATTAAACTGAGCCCACAATTTACCAAAGAGCATTAATGTGAAGACTCTTAAAAAAGATTTCGCTATCGGACAGTGCCTTAGTTACTTTCGTGAAAACGTAATGGTGTCTAGTATCTTTTATTGTTTTTGAATCGTTTAATTTATTTGCAGCTTGACCCATATTTATAGTATGCATTAGTATCCAAGTACGTAATTTTGGTTCTATTTTGCTTTTTCTGTATATAGCAACATTTTAAGGAGATGGTCACAGGTCGATTTCTTAGTCAAAATCGTGGGATCATTTCGCATGTGCGCACATCCGGTCGCCGTGAATGCCTAAGCGGTACTGTTACAAATTTTGATTATTACTCGAGATTGGTCGATACACGATTTACCAGAAAGGTTAATTTGTAAATCCTTAAAAATAACTTATACGGTCTGTAAATAAATGGATAGCTATAGAAGATATGTGAAAAAATTCAAACAGTGAGTGCTACATTACTATTATCTACTCTGTTGGTCGCATTGTTTTTTTTATAGAAAAATCAAAATATTACTATCACAATCTCTTTGCTATAATTAAAAAAAATGTTAATCAATATAATAGTTGTCTTGACGTTAGAGTTATAGCCTTCTAAATAAGAAAGAAATCGTTAGAATCGGTTAATAATTACCGGAAATGTGTGTAATATATAAAAATGCAATCGAGTTGAGAACCACTTCTTTTTTTGAAAACTGTTCACGATATCCATCTTAATAGTGAACACAAAAAATATTCACATCCACTTTCATGCCGAAAGTATTTGTACCTCAATTAAAGTTACTTTATTTTGTGATATTCAGTCAACAGATTGAATTAGGTAAGCATATGCTAGTGTACATTTTGAGGAAGTTAAGCTATGTAATTGATATTCGTTCACTGCTTCTTCAATATTATTTGAAATATCCCGCAGTGTAATCAGTCCTTAAAATCTTTAACTATCCACTTGGTAGATCACGCCAAACTCACTAAATAATGATTATGAAGCTTACAAAATATAGAACAACCCATACGACTTTAGTACGTTTACTTAATTTATTGTAAAATTTCGTCATAAAATTTCATGAAATGAGGTTGTGAAAAAATTATACGATTTGCTTGCTAGCGGCTACTGAATGATAAATTCAAATGTTCAATGCTTGACTAAAGAGCCGCAAACAGAAAACAAATGATAATTTAGAAGTAAATAGCACAACTTAGGAAGGTAGGTACCACACACAATGAACTCATAGACACTTAGGATAATGAGCCATAGACAAAAATAAATTTGACTTTGAAGATAAAACAACTTAATAAAAATTCCAATTCAATATTTAGTTAGAATTTCGCTTTTTGTTGCTTGAATGATTTCTGAAATAAATTGTCGTAATATACGGGGAAACAAATCAACTACACAGTTATTACAAATAGGTAAACATTACAAGTTGAAATCCACAGTTTCAAATAGGAAAAACTAAAAACTTATTATTTGCTGACACACTTTAAAAAAATCGAAACCACAAGCAAAGTCTTAAAATCTTGTTTGTTGTAAAGTTATCCTGAATATTCAAAGCGAACGCATTGTTATTTTTTTGAAAATTCAATCGACAGCAAAATAAACGGCAAAAAGTAAATTGGAAATTGCTGTCATTAATAAATTATTCTCTTTTTCAACCAATATAATTGCTAAATGAGCTATTCGTATTTACCGAATAACAACATAACTAATTTGCAATGTAAACAAATTTAATCGGTCACGATCGGGTTATTTTCGTGTTTACATTCAGAATGAACATTCAGACGTAATATTGGTGGCCAATGTCACGGCAGCTTTATTACATAAAAAAAAAGTAATATTTCAGTATAATGTGTCTACGATAAAATTACTATATCGATCTTGTAATGAAGGTGATAGGCCAACCGAAAGTTATGGAAATCGTATTCCAGTGGTAACGGATACCAATTTCTTATGTTTAATAATAGTAAATAATTTAACACAGAATATATTTTGGTTTAAGTGGATTTTAAACTTATGCCTTCTTAGTCATAGTTGCAATATATATACCGTTTAGGTTAGAGTGATGATTATCAATACGCCTATTTTAATTGAGGTATTTCTTTAACAAAGCTTTAAACTGATTTATTCATTTGTTTTAATAAGATTCCTTATATTGTTAGCTTTTACACGCGATGTATTAACTGTTTTTAGGTGTGCAGAAATATTTTAAAACGGATGAAACATAACTTTTTTGGAGACCTTTGAAGCGTTATAGAAAATTAATTATATAATATATATTGCGTTTTGCAAATATATCAATGTCTCAATAACACAATTTCCTCGACTCCCTAGCCCGAGTATATATTAGAAGATCAACCTACATAACAATGATCTACATAACAAATATCCTATTAATACATATTAACATCGTTTTTATACACCACGCGCACCTAAACATAAGGTAAAAATGATTTATAAAAAACTACTGTTTTTTCGTTTGATGCATAGCCCATATCTCTATGAATAACTGTGTGTGCGTGTGTGTGTATATATATACATATATATATATATATATATATATATATATATATATATATATATATATATATATATATATATATATATATATATATACATATATATATATATACATATATATATATATATATATATATATATATATATATACATATATATATATACATATATATATATACATATTTATATATACATATATATATATATATACATATACATATATATATATATATATATATATATATATATACATATATACATATATATATACATATACATATATACATATATATATACATATACATATATATATATACATATATATATATATATATATATATATATATATATATATATATATATATATATATATATATATAATGATAAATTTTGTTTCATGATAGATCATCTCAATTCTAATTATTTTCTTATTTTAGTTATAATTTAGCAGCATGTTATTTGATTGCGTCGCAGCCTTAGATAATGGCTACACAGAAATGGTCAACGAACGAAGTTTTAATCTACTAAAACTTCGTTCTACTCCCACTCACACGCAGACGCATCCGTTTTTATATCCTTGCATATCTCTACGAATTTTGTTTGAATTAAAAGGCACGTTATTGTTTGGAGCGGAAAATAACAGGCCCAATGTCAGAGAAGGTCCGGCACTAATCTATATGGAAGATATGTCAAATGAAACTGGGCCGATTTACATAAATTGACCAAAAATTTCGGGGTTGACCAAAAATTTCACTAGGCCAACATTTTTTTCTTACAAAAGGAACAAATGGTACCTAAGACAAGTTTACTATGTCTACTATGGCTTCTAATTCCTCTATAGTGTCTCGGTCAAAAAAAAACCAGCTGTATAACATCCAATACGAAAATAATGTGTGGGGCAACTGAGACAAGAAATACCAAATTGATTGACGTGGCATTTTCTATATCATAAATACACCAAACAGGTCGTGTCAACAAATATATTATATTTGTGTGCATAATCGATTACTTATAATATTAATAATCATATGTGTTAACCATAATGCCTCCAATCGTTTCTCAAATCATTTAAATACATTACGTAATAATAATATAAACATCAAATACCTGCGTACACGCGAACATGTATCCCTTGAACGGCAAAAAATGCGATGTCAAGGTCGCTTCGACCAATAATATAAATAAGAAGCAGCCACACCGAAACAAATATGCCCATTAAACCCGAAAAGTAAGTCAAACTAGTTTTGGCGGGGACTCGCGCCGTCGGAGGGCTTTTCCGAGCCCCGCTGTCAGTCGACGACGTGCCGCCTATTGAGCACGACGGATATCGGTTCGATAACTAAGCAAACAATAAACGACTCGCTTCCGCAACATTGAGATATTAGTGTTCATTACGAACTTCGATAATTATGTGGTCGCTGTGAGTGGAGTGCTCACGAACATTTGTGAATTGTATTATAAAACAAAATCGAACTTTCGACTGCACAGTGATGGGTATATTGAAACAAATCAAAAGAATGACCGTTCACGGTATGAGCTGTTTATGTTTACATTATATGTTTGATTGTTTTGTTTTTATTATTTCCACATTATGAACGATCAGTAAAAGTTACATTTATAATCGCACGCGTAATAATAAAATGATTTAATTGAAGATACTTTTTTAAATTCAAATCCCCGGGAAAGACAATGGGTGATAATTTGCAAGTGAATAATTTCAAATAGGGTACCGTAAATATATATAAAATTTTCACAATTGCGCGGATTTGTATTTTATTAAATAAATCACTTTATTATTAAGCGCGCGATAAGTATGTATTTATGAGAAATTTTGATTGAAATGAAAAGAACGTTCAAGATAGATAAGGTTTTGTTTACTCAATTTTTATTGTTTGTTTAATTTACGCGTTCAAGGTCACTGCGTTAAGTTATTCATTAACAGTTATATAATTCATTTTTTAACAATAGACGTTGAATACGTTAGTTTTACGTAGTTATAATGCGAAGATAATAGTGAATAGGTTTATAATTTGAACAACAGCAAAGAAAGAAGAAACAAAACTGTGTAACGTTTAGAAACATTTGAAATCTTTGTTGAATAAAAATAAAGTGTGATTTTGTAAATCATTTTTTTATAACTTAGTAACAAAATAATTAATGTATTTCTATTATTTTGCGGATTCCTGTTTGCGGTATTATTTCTTATTGAAATAATTATTTCTAACTTTTATAAGAGTTTTTGGGGCATTGTTTGGTGCTTTTACGATTTTGTAAATGTTTTGTCTATTCTAAGAGAACTCACGGCTTTCAAAGCGAATCGTATAGAACTTTTGAAGCCTATAAAAAGAAATAGATATTACTCACGATTGATGAACATTTGAATTCTATAACTGATCGAAAATATAATTATCGTGTATTTATATTATGTTCTGTTAAATATGTGCACATATATATGTGTGTGTATATATATATATATATATATATATATATATATATATATATATATATATATATATATCCATATATCCATATATCCTACGCTTTCATTTCGCTCTCCACGTAGGAAAGCAGGTCGTTGAACGATCGTTAATCCTTTGTAAATTCCCTGGCTTATGAGTCTCTATTACACGCATTCCTGACTCGAATCCAATTATTATAATTCATTGAAAAATAATAGTAAATACTTTCGAACAGAAGTGCAGTCGAACACATAAAAGTTATGTATTTTTTACAATGAAAATTAACAAATTTAAATGAACAAAAATATTTTTAAAAATCTGCGCTTTACCGTAAATTGGTCATATACAGCAGACACTTTCAAAGGCCGTTTTTCTAGTATCCAGTGTTATAGTATTATATTAGTGTATCTGAAAATTTTTTTTTATTTATTTATATCTACCTGTTTTTAGCTTTTAAAGTTGTTTATATTTGGGTGTCACGTGGTCTCCAATCAGTACTGCTTATAGCAACTCACCGTGAAGCAATATGAAGAAACTTAAGTATTTCTGTGCAATCTACCATAAAATTTGGCATTGTAAAGTAGCATCTTTTTGGTTTGTTTTGGACAAGCAATATGTTGGTACATCTACATTTCATTATATACGCATAGATAAAGCCAGCGCATTAGTATTTATTTGTTTGTGTATCAATTTTCTTACAAATATAGTTTGTTTGGAGAGTATTATTTTCTAATTTTATCTATTTAAGTAAGGGTATGATTCAAAGCAATAACTTAAAGCAGAATGTAACTTGCCAGCAAAAAATGATGAATAAAGTAAAAAATATCTGTGAGAAGAAAATTTATGTAATAATTTAAAATATAAAGAATGAAAAAATTCGATTAAAAAGCTTCATTGCACTCTTCATGACCTGTTACACCCAAAGGTGTAAGTTGGAATTACTCCAACATGTATGGTACAATTTCTTAAAATTAAAAAAAATATATAAGTACACCGAGAATTTACTAATAAATATTGATATATTATATAATGCCCCTAATAACTCAAATTTCATAATTTGTGAAGGTTGAAGTGCAATAATTGAAAAAAGTTCTGGCTGGCATTTGGTTTACAATAGAAAGCTGTCAGAAAAATAAAATGGCAAACCACCTCATCTGTCAAATCAATTTAAGAATTTACTATTTAAATGCGTGAGTCATATCTACTGGTATTTTTGAGTCTGAAAGTATGACCAAAAATTTGATGCTACGTTACAATACCGTGACGCAAGTGCTTTCTTAACTTTAATATCTGCCTCTCCCCTCTATATTCATGTGTTATTTCTTATCTTATATTGTGAAGATCTTTCTAGTATGTTTATCAAAGATAAAAATTCCTCAAAAAAAAACAGTAACCAAGTTAGAAAGAGGAAAGTTCGTCACCGCATCAATGTTTGGCAATTAATCGGTCATTAAATCGAATTTTAATAAACGCATGACATTTAAAGGTTAAAAACTTTCTTTGAAGGCGAACCGCTAATAACTGTTATCGCTTATAAAAACGATTATCGCTAGAAGCGCTTTAGCTCACGATATTCCGTCTATTTACCGCAAAGTAGTTGCAAAGAGTGGACATGATAACGAAAGTACGCCTCAAATGTAAATCGTTCAGCAAACTGAACAGTTCTTAAACCGTTACTTCGCGATGTTTTTATCGTCCTAACAACAGGAAGAAATAAAAGTAGGGATAAAGGACGAAGTTGAGGCACGGGCCATTCGTAGGGACAAATTCAATGTCGCTTTTTGAAAAGCCTTCTTTGAAATACGAGACGTATAAACGACAATGGGAAAATTTTTGTTGGGAAATTATTTACGTGCAAAACGGAAACGGTTTTTATTTTCTGTCATTATTTACAATAAGAGTAAGGAATAAAGAGCCTTTGACGGGAAAGTGGTTTATTTATTTGCAAGTGTCATCGTTTTTTTTTTGGAGTCGTGGATAAATATATTCGATTAGAGTTACGTAATTCAAAATCGTGAAAAGCAATTATTGTAGCAATCGTGAGCAATATTGTTTAAGATTTTACCGTGAAAAACAAAATTATACAGAGTGTTTCATTTCTATAGTTCAACTATATATATATATATATATATAACTTATGGAGGTATTAATTAATGAAATGACATAAACAAATAAAACTAATAAACTATTGGTTAAGCCAAACTCAAAGATAATTTAAGACAACTTAAACTGTGAACTATAATAGTCTACAATATATATTGTACCATCTTAGAACTACAAAATCTATATTTTCATTATTGCACAGTATTATAAATAGGTTGCAAAAGTAAGAAGCCGGAAAACTCAGTAAAGCAATAATTTTTCCATTTATGAAATTTCTTATTTCATTTCTGAAATATTTACATATTGAGGACTCCTTTTCGTATTTAAAGGTGTAAAGAGCATATTACTACTTAAGCGGAACCTACTTCCAATTAAATGACCAATTAAATGAAAATTTACATCCTTCTGCTTATTTTCTGGTAGAATAGGGAGGACTATATTATTTATTGGTTTACTTGTAGTTAAAGACGATACTCCATGTGTTTTTGAAACAATACTCTATAAATTACATAACCCTAAATCATTTTGATTTATTAACGTAATATCGTAAATAGTAAACATACCGTGATAAAACTGAAACGATTACCTATTATTTTCTGAATTTGTCTTGATAATTTTATTTCTAGATATCCCGAAACGCGTCATTTTACTACAATATGAAAGTAATGAATTATTAACACAAAATCGTAAATAGTAAACATACCGTGATACAACTGAAACGATTACCTATTATTTTCTGAATTTGTCTTGATAATTTTATTTCCAGATATCCCGAAACGCGTCATTTTACTATAATATGAAAGTAATGAATTATTAACACAAAATCGTAAATAGTAAACATACTGTGATACAACTGAAACGATTACCTGTTATTTTCTGAATTTGTCTTGATTATTTTACTTCCAGATATCCCGAAAGGCGTCATTTTTCAATAATATGAAATGAGTAAATTTTGTAGCTGCGATAATGTTTTGATAATAGCGAATCGAGTTTTCCGTTTTCGACATAATGTTTGTAATTATATCACACAGCTAAACGGCATAATGGCAGTATTGCTTTAAACAATAATGGTCTCGAACGTTAAGCAGTACGCGTAATGGTGGCTTTAGTATCATCCTTTAGTATGTGTAAAAGTATCTAGTTTGGTTAAAAACATATAGAAGCATTACAGCCTAGCTCGGTGAATTTTAATAACTAAGTAATTATGCATTACCGAATATACAAACAGTCCAATTTGTAAAATGTTATGTTCCCTTTTGTTAGTAGCAACGCTTCTGTTAATTAAGAGCCAATTAACTTTAGTTATGGTAATTTGCACGTTATATTTTAAGATTTAGCAACGTAATAATTCAACATTTAAATAAAAATACTACACTAATTGCAAGTCTTTAGAAGATGTTAGCTCTACGTCCTATGTTATGGACGTAGAGCTATTTCTTACTTCCCTGGTTATGGGCGGTTTATATTGCTTAAACTTTAAAAAAGTTGACTCTTAGTCAGTTCCGTTTGAACAATGAACTCATGGTATTATAGTAACAGAGCAAAACTTGGCATGACTCTGTAAAACTGTCGATTACGAATTTCCGATTTAACTTTAATGAAAAAAGACTATGTTTTATTTATTTTAATTTTAATTTACGTACAAAGTTAGAATTTTTTATATTAATGGATAATTAATTATTTATATCAGAAAAATGATCAATAATATTTTTTAGTTCAAACCGGGTTTCCGTTTTTTGTGTTACAATTATTTCTCATTATTATTTTACCTAAATATACCAAATTGCAAAAGTGTTTTAACATGACCATTTGGTTTTTGTTTTTAATAAAACACTAAAAAAATAGGAAAAAATCTATACTACACCACTTGAACTACTTGTTTATAAATTTAATACTTCTTTAAATAATATTCTTATAAATATGACTTCTTTACCTCACAACCCGATTTTTCAAACATATTACGATTGAAGATTATCCATATGCTTTTACATAATAAAACGTGCAAGAAAAATATATAATGTGAAATAACTAATTAACACTTATATTTTCCTTGAAATATGTATCGAGTTTTCCCATTAATTTCAAGAAAAAGTGTCACTTGCAGTTTGCAAAGGGTCAACGTACAAAATGTCCTCTAATGAAATAACTTACTTGCCACCACTTGTTAGAATATATTCAATAGAGTCTATCCAGAAAGACCTTGATAATAAATATTTAGGACGGTAATTGAACTGAGTTCTAAAGGTATACGAGGATAGCACATATTTTCTATCATTGGTCACCATTTTTTATGTGTATTACAAACAGTTCGGTCTGGCAACTACATACATAATTAATATAAGCAATACCGCATCCCACAGCTCTTGTAACTATGGAAGAAAGGAGAAATTAAGATTAACTCGAAAAAATTTCTGAATTCGATATAATCGATAAACTCTCAGTCTTAAATTGAAAGTTGGGGAAACCAGAGATAAGTAACAATGACGATACGTCCAAACCCCCATGTGTCATTATAGTTTACAGTTGAATTTATTTATTAACGTGAATGAAATTCTTTGCCTTTTAACATCCCCATTTAAAAAATAAGTACTTATCTGGTGGGTTTCGATACCGGTATCCATGTCGAGCTCACATAAAACTTCCTCGATTGTGGACTTTCGACGAGCACACGATGTTTTTAGCCTGCGATACTCACGTAATAAAGAGCGCCTTCCCAGTAGGGAATGCATCACGCTGGTCGGTGCCGACATATAGATTTCTCCATATCAATGGGAGGTACGTGTCTGTAACTACATTTATGGCAATTTACTTACTACTCACGCACGCGGCCCCGCGCGCTGCGAGAGAAAGTGCGACCGCTCTGAACAGGGCGTGCTTTGCTCGGTTTACACGTACAGTGGAGAGCAAATATTCGATATGTCCATATTTATGTTCCATTATTAATAATGAGTTTATTTTTATTTATGTACAGAGTATGGATGGTTGGAAAAAATTAAGTAAAACGTTTCTTTAAAAAGAAAAAACATAGCCTCAAATGCCTTAAACGGTGCAAAAATTAATCGGTACAATGACACAACTTAATCGGTACGATCGAATGAGTGTTCTATCAGTCTACTGATGCAGAATATAATAAACTGTAATATTTCGCAGTCTTCAAAACAGAAGTTTTAAGCTAATCATATTAATTTTGTCATTATGAAAATAGTTTCGATAATAATGCTAATGAATATTACACAAGTTTTAAATTAACACAAGTTTTCACGGTTCTGTATAAAGTGAACACGTTGTTGATGAAACTTGTCTCAGAGCCTATCCGCCTCTACAAAATGGACCCGCTACTGACGAAGCTTATACCTGAACCCACTCGTTTATATAAAATGAACTCCTTATTAATGAAGCTTGCGCCTGGGACTATCCGCGTGTATAAAATGAAACCGCTACTGATAAAGCTTATACCTGAACCCGTCCGCGTGTATAAAATTAAATCGTTGTTGATAAAGATTATACCTGAACCCGTATCTATATAAAATGGACTCATAATTTATGAAGCTTGTACGTGAGCCTGTTCGCGTGCAAAATGGGCCCGTTATTGAAGATTCTTGCACTTCATCCGGGTGTATAAAATGAACCCGTAATTGTTGAAGCTTAACCCGTTTGCGTACATAAAATTGACCCGTTATATGTGAACTTAGGACTATAACCCGTCCGCTTATTTAAAATAGATCCTTTATTGATAAAGCTTGTATCTAAATCAATTCGTGTATCAGAACGATATCTCTAAAAATACTATTGCAATTCATTCGTCGACAATATGTGGAATATGCCGTTTGACATGGAAGAAATTAATAAAGTTAAAAAATGTGTACTAAAAATTATATACCTATAACTTTAGAGATATATGAACAACATGTATATAAATTTAGAAAACATTAAGATGGTCAGTTAATCGAATTTTAACTTTTAGAAAAAAACCGACTAGGACAATAGAACCGAAAAAGATTCGAAAACTATACTGCGGTCATTAAATCCCAATTAAGTCTCCTGACTTATTTATTACTCATTTCTTTTAATTCATTCGTTGTAAGCAGTATATTAAAAATGGACGTCACTTTTTATGTTTAGAGTAGGAACCAATTAATCGTTTGACTCTCTTTCCATAATGGCTTGGTCGACAAGTGAGTCAGGATGAAAACTGACCCGAATAAAAATAATGAAATTTTGTCAAAAGTCCTTCTTTTTAATAAAACGATTTTACGTTATGTGAAAGTTAACCGTTTCTATTATAATCTTGATAATATTCATATAAAAGGAAATACAACAAAAAATCAATAACTACAACAAAAATATTTTATCGGTTTCGTCTTTTCATAACTTTGATATGAAATATGTACACGTCTCTTTGTTTTATTATTACGCCTAAAATTGATACTATCTGACTTCGTAATTTATACGCGCGTTGTTTGACAGAAAACTTTCATATGTCTATCCCATTTAAGTTCAATCAACTTTTATATATCTATCCCATTTAAGTTCAATCAACTTTTATATATCTATCTCATTTAAGCTCATTACAAGAAAAATGCAATCATTTTTCGCTACAGTCTCAACTTTAATACATATTTCATTGAAAATCAAGCTCTACGCAACTTGTAAACAAATCAGGGCCGTCGTACGTTTTCGCTGACAAGCTGTCGCGTACGCAGTCATTCAAGTTCAAACGCACCTTTAGTTGCTAAGTCGCAATCGTCTTAAAACAACCTCTATATTATTCTACGTCGAGTGAAAGACTCGTGGTTATCACTGCGACGCGACGGTCTCAACTTCTTGGGCGCGGCGAATCGTTTTAAGATTTGTTTAGAAATCGCCCTTAATTTGTCTGCTGCGCGTGATCGAGTTGCTTTGTTTTGTATAAGAATTTGATTATTTTTGGAATCATTTGCGCAATATAAAAAATAAATATTTACTAATACGTAGTGGTCGCAGCATTTTATGAAGTTATAAAATTCAATAGGTATAGTAAAATCAAGTAAAATAGGTATAATAAAATCTGGAACAAAGTTTAATTATAAACTAGAATCTTTAGAATTTTAAAATTCATGAATTTTTTTTTTACTTTATGTTTATTTAGGGTACTTAAAATTTTATTAAATTTTCCACATATTATGTACTCTGTGAAATTTTCGGCATTGTAAGTATTTTGTAAATACTCCACAACTCATTCTGACCTGATCAATTTTATTTACGCAGACGGGACAATATTCCACAACTCATTCTCCAGGGATAAATTTTATTAATTTATTCTCGTACTAAAATTAAATAATTTCCTTTGTTCGTAATACGACCGCGGGGCGTAATGCTGTTTGCATGGCATTGTAAAATGTTTAGTACTTTATGGACTCATAATAAGATATTTTGAGCTATGCAATAAAGTGAAACAATAAAATTTTATGAGCCTTTTCTATATGTACGTATATAAACATACATGTTTCGCCAGACAGTACGTGTAACGTGGCTCTATCGTTTATTTCTGAATTTATTGATAATATCTATATCTAGCGTTGATTAATTTATGCAACAACTTTATAGAGTAGTATTGTTATACTCGAGTACCCATTATATATATATATATATATATATATATATATATATATATATATATATATATATATATATATATATATATATAATGTTAAAAAACTTAAACATGTCCCCTTAGCTTCTTTTCTTGAAGTGGTGTAACTTACAATAATTTTGCTTTTAATTAGTGTTAATTTCTAACGTTACCGGCTCTAAAAAGTCAATTAGCTAGAAATTTGAAAAACAGTTAAGATTGAGATACGAATAAAAAAAGTTATAAAACTAATCGGTGGCGGCTTACCTATGAAAGTAAGAAAAAATTTCCCATGTAAGAAAATATTAGTTAGAAAACATTATTTTTTACTTTGAATATATTTTCCGGACAATTATCAATTCCACGAACTACTTCTCTTTACATATATACATTTTTTTGGAAATTGAAATTACTCCGAATTACTCGGAGTATAAAAACGTACGTTTAAATCAAACACCCTTATTGTTTTTGTTCAAATATGACATAAATAATGTTTTCTAGTTACTATAAAGAAATTAAATGGAATAAATGTAAAGAAAAACTGTCAAACACGAGTAGAACTCGCATTGCGAGAGTCCCGCACAAATTTAGGCATTTATAAACATAGGGTACATAGTATTTTTAATTAAACTGTTTATAAATATTAATTTTTACAACGTAAATATATTGCTTAGTGTATCTTTCACGTGCGGAAAAACAAACTAATTAGAAAGTTGCATATTTTCCCGTAGAATTAAAAATTATTGATTTTTGGATTTTTGGGCTATAAATCTCCCATTCCCATTATGTCGACTTTCAAGATTGTATATCAACCGGAATTATCCTATAGATTTTTATGAGCCGTGAATAAGACTATTGTATTCATATAAAGAGTCATATCTTTTTGTTGTGTGAACCAAAAAAATTCAAATAAATATTAAGAATTGAGTAATTTGATATCTGAGAAATCATTTCTGAGAAAAAGCACTCCGACATACAGACAGACGGACGGACGGACAAAAAAGGGTTCCGTTTTTTTTTCATTCTGAAGGACGGAACTCTAAACAAACTAATTACTACATGTAACTAATTTTTCGATCATAAGGAGACGTAAATTATTTTAACTTAAATTGATTTCTATACACCAAACTTAAACGTTTTTTGCCTTATTGTTTCGTGAAATATTAATTTAACAACTAATTAATAAATCACGTAATTACCGCCCGTTTAAGCTTGCGTTATCTAACTTAAGCACGATCTGTATCGAAACTTTCACTCTCGCCGGCGTAACACCGCGCCTGGCCGATGACATTCTCTCCGCAGAATTAATTGTCATTTCTGATGAATCGTTTTCGAATATCTTCATAAACGCTGTCAGTTAACTTACACTGTCAGTCAGTTTACAATGGAGTTAGTGTCAAACTGAACGAAACGAGTCTCGCATGCGCGCCACGTGGCAGCTTCGACGTACGATAGTATTTATTGATATTTGATACTTAGACAGATGTATACGGCGATTGTTTGGATTCTGGGTAGCGATTTCTAAATAAGCGGTTACGATCAATGGGGCGGCATTTCATGTATCTTAATTTTGATTGTTTTTATGCTAATTGGTGGTCGTGATCTTGGTTCCAGCGACCGAGCGGTCGATATCGGAATTCGTAACACTTTTCTCGATAATGTATAGAGATAAAGGCAGTGCCGTAAAGCGTCATAGTATAAAAATAAATATTACGTACCTTTTTGTTCCACCAAATATATACAACATTCTATTAACCAACATTACATAGTACTTACGTGCTGATAAGTTGCTTTGTCAACTTACTTCGACGAGAAGCGATATTGGTGCTATCTTGTTAATTTTCACTGTGGACTACGGCGGTACCATTATCGTTTTTTCTGTTTTTAGGTTCTGTAGCAAATTTAAAATTACATAATTATAAGAGTTCCTTCCTTATAATTTCCTTAAATCGATCTGTATATGTTTGTCGATCATAATCTCATAGTTTTAGCAGTTTTAGACTTGTGTGCAAGAAATTTTGGAAACTTTTGTTTTATATCTATATGCTTCATGTAAAGATCTCAATTAATATGGTCGTGCATCTCACTGAATGGGAAAATCTTTGAATAGGTCTTTCAAAATGGATCTTCAGTTTGAAATATTAAGGATCAACGTGACATTCAATGTGTTCTAAGCCCTTTTAATTTTTCAACGCAGAAATTTAAAACCATTCTATACACCGGTATTTAATTAGAACTTTCAATTATAATTATTTCAGTTAACTTATATCAATAATTTCGAGGACATGTACTTTATGAGTGTATGAGGACAACTCCTTTATGAGTGTTCCTAGAGGTACTTGGCCGGTGTGTTATTTTATAATACAAAAATATTGTACTACTAAGCAAATTCTGGTTCGAGCGAGATTGAAACCCACGATCATGTGAAGAAATATTTGCTTAATAATAATTTTAGTGGCTGAAAAATTCCTAAGGTTTATCTACTTTACGTAGACTCTTGAATATTAAAATTACAAATAGTATATTCATCCCCATAACATTACAAATAGCATATTCATCCCCATAGTCATCCCCAAATACTTAATATCTGGTAAAAGCAAAAACGATTAGCTATTATTTATCACTAGGAAAACTTATTTATACCGTTGACCGTATTTGCCGATCACTTATCACCAAAAACAATTAAATTTCATTGATCACGCTCAATCCTGTGCAGAATCGCCACGGCGTTACGTGGAGAGCGACGTGAACATCCACTACCGCTGCCCCGTGCGACAGGAGCCACGTCCCTTGGTGCCGGAGCATGAGCTGGCGCGCCGCCAAGCCGAGCACATGCGGCGCGTCTACCAGGAGGAAAGGCGCAGGAAGTACTTGCAGGTGAGACTTACTTCCATGTAACTTTTTTTATTCTTCAGATCTTCGGGTCTAATCTAGAAAGAACTCAAGCGACCTGCATTTTAAATTGCGTATGGATTCGTATTTTATCATTGACTTGGACTAATTGGCCTCTATAGATTTGCTTTTGTGGTATGAACTGATAATAACAAATGTAGTCAGAATACTGGTGAAAAGACATACCGCTTCTGCTTAAGGCCATTATTTCCGCAACAATATAAGAACAAGCGTTACTTTAAAGGTTTTTACTTTTCCAAACCTTTCCCCGCTTGAAATAAAAATTTTATAGCGCTTTATTGTATCAGTTGCAAAGTTATATTGTTCCTGACATGCCCTAAAAATAGATATTTTGGTGACAAAAATCCAAGTACTGAAATACTCGCATATTCAATCCCTTGTTTGATAATCGTATTCGCTTAACTATTGACACTTCCCAAATTTGTGATTATAATTAACTAACTACATATATCAAACCATCGGTAATTACAGTGTTAATTTTAAACTAACTACTATTTAAGATGGACGTAGGTCGTACGACAACTAGAGAAGTGTTTGTTTCACTCGGACATCCCCCAAATCCTGATTAAGGATTACGAGAATCTTATGGAAGATCAGAAACCATAGCTCCAATTTATTCAGGACATGATGGCAATGTCGTAGGACATATGATCCCAATATCATAATCTCATTTAAATTGCATGTAAACTATGGGACTCATTATACCGTTTGACCCTTTTCGCAATTTTGCAAATTTTTCGATTTCAAATTGTTTTTTCATAGAATTATTAGTCACTTAATTAGTTAACCACTAATGTACAGCGTAATAATGTACAGCGTTCGTCTTAGAATTATTTAATAACAGAATAAAAATTACTTAATTTGAGAAATCTTTTGAATTAAGATATAACAATTTCCATTTTTTTTAGTTACTCGAAGGTTAGATATTAAAATTTAATAGCAAGAAACAATGTCAATCATGGACGTTGTACGTATACGCATAGTTACTTAAAAAATAATGTTCCTTAAATGTCTCTATATATCTCTAAAAAGCCTGAGGGTTTTAATATCGCAAAAAGCTTCGAGCTTTTCGGATCGCGTATCGAAATGACGATTCTGATGGGCGGCTGAGGTAATGTCGATCGATCTTTAATGACAGCTGCCAAAACCGATACATTTTACGATAGAGCGATTCACGATCAATCTTCCGCGTTGAAGCCAGTGGCAATACCTGTAGGTATTGCGTTTAGCAGAATCTTGAAGAAAATTGATAGTGTTTTTAAAGCAAAAACATTTTCATTAAGCTTACATGTTGAGTTTATTTCTTGACGATAGCTTTTGATCCCGCCCATTTCTCTAAACCATCACAATGTTGCCTTATCAGGTTAAGGGTCACTTCGACCCACAGTAGTATAATTTATCGGTTTGTCATTCTTATCTACAATTCTGAAATTATTGCACAGGCAAAAACAACATATTATTTGATTAATTCGTCAATATTGAGAAAGACTAATAATATTTTTGTCAACATAAAACAACCATATTTTAGAAAAATTAATGGCAGTAGTAAGTAGTAAAAGGGTGGAACCCTGGATTGAAGCGATACCATACCGCGAAATTCAAAAGGAAATATGTGGATCTCCGTCATGATTTCTTAGCCTGCTTCAGTGAGAGATGATATGAATATGCCTACAGATGTCTACATACAAAAAAAACTGTTTTATAAATATGTTCACTTATAAAAATAAACTTCCATTAATATAGAGCGAGGGTGTTAATTAATTAAATTGTTGAGACATGATCCAAAGTATTATTTAAAGATTTTACAGTATACAGAACCTTTGCTGAATTAAAGGAAGACCTGATCTTTACATGTTTCATGTTGATTAATGCGATGGTTTTTTTCTCCAGTAATAATAAATTTAAATTATACATTATAAATCGATTATTGAAAAGATTATTTGTAAAAAATAATTCTAGTTTTATTATCTACAAAAATACCTTAAACCGAGATAAAAGAAATTAATAGCTTAGATTGAATTTTAAACTGAATCGCTGTGATAATTTCGTTTATAAACAGAATTATTAAACGCAGAACGAGTGAAATTCAATGGCACTCATAATATATGTTAAATTATTTTAACTCCTTTGTTACAGTATGAGCGCCATTGGATTTCACTCGATTACTACTGTATGAGCGCAATTGAATTTCATCCGGTTCTTACTGTACGAGCACCATTGTATTTCACTTAGTTTTTACTGTACGGGCGTCATTGTATTTCACTCAGTTCTTACTGTACGAGCACTATTGTATTTCTCTCAGTTCTTACTGTGTGAGCGCCATTGGAATTCACTCAGTCATTATGTAAGAGTATCATTGTATATCATTATTTCTTTCCGTATAAACACAATATTTGGTCAAGACCAAAGATAACTTATATTTTATTCTGAAATCCTTCACTTAAGATTATTTCAACGAAAGTTCAATCGGTCCAGTAGTTTTTGTGTAATGTCCCAGGAAACAGATGGAAATTCTAAAAAAGCTGTTGTGATTCCTACTAGATTCTAGATATATACAAATTTTTTTAAAATATTCATTTGGCTGATTTTAGGTTTGGTTACTAATATCTTAGCAATATTTTATTGTCACTCACGTAATTACTTGAATCGCCAAAAACACATTTTGAACCTTGGTCTACAGCGTATTAAATAACGGTTGATTTATATGCAGTGCTCATTTATGTTTTCAAAAAATAACAACGAAAATAATATTTTAAAAAAACTTCAAAAAAATGCAAATGGTCCCAGCCTCTTTTCACCTAAAATATTAAAAAATGTCAAAAAAATAATTGCAGATGCCAGGCTTACGTGTTCGTTTAATATATTTAGTTTATTCTTGGTACCGGCAAATTCTCGGACGAGACTAGAATTATATGTAAGAATTAACATATTTTCCACCATTTTCGGTCAATAGTTCGTTTACAATTTATTGATAACATTGCTCGAAAATTGCTTACAATTTTATTCGTTATCTAACTTCTGATATATAAATATAACTTACGGATCATCTCTATAAATGGTCTATAAAACAATCGGGCTATTCTTGATCCAATAATTTTCATAATAGAACTGCAAAAAAACTGTAATTTACTTAGAAAAAAAACTATAAGTTACTGATAATTTCATGTTTAAAAATTTGTTTGCTCACGTCGGAGACAACTTCGTATACGCAAAAGGCAAGTAAGTGAAACGTCAAACACTGTTGACAGCAACTACAACGGCATACGCAAAACTGCCTACGTAAAAGGGAAAGCCTATAGACGACTTGCCACAAAATGCACAAGAGCGAATCTGGCCCGAAGATTAAATCCCTCAGACTTACGTTTAAATTCAACATATTTTGGTTTTACCAGACGATGAAATCTATAGTTTTGTTCAAAGCACGTAGATAAAATCCATGTCTTAACAAAATACGATACGTTTACGAGGGCCGACGGACCGGGTTCGGCGCGAAGGGCGCTCGTGTGTGGTCACTTTTTGCGGCTTCGTCGTACTACGGGACGACGTAGTGCGCGAGGCGCGTTACGTAAGGCCAGGGAGGCGTGGCCGTCGAGCTGCATTCCTCAGGCGAGGTTTTTTGAATTCCGAACTAGTGATGCGCCTCTGTATCGAATTTGTGATCAGTATTGCTGCGAATATTTTCGTGTAGTTTCAAATAACTGCGAATAGTTTCGTGTCGTTTCGTATAAGAAACTTCTTGCATTTTAATATAACATCTTCCACTGGGTACAAGAATTTACGGAATAAATTTTATGAATTTAATTTGTTCATAAAATAATTGTTAGTTTTTTGTGATTTTTTTATTTGGCTTGTATTCGTTGATAAAGTTTTTGATATCATAGCCTGTCCTTAGTGAAGAGTATAAAAGGTTGGTAGAATCGATCATTTTTATTGGGTGAATATTCCTAATGCATTCGGTTTGAAAGTATCATTTTTAATTTCGCCGAAACTTAGTGAAATGAAATTTCATGTTATTTAAGTTTTTCAGTGCATTCACTTTTTTTCGAAACGAAACACTAAAAATGTAGTATTTTTATTCTTACGCAAAATATTTGTATTGCAGGTATTTAAACATTTGTAGCACCTTAGACGGTGGAATTTTACAGCGGTTTCTTATCATACGACACCCCTCATATCCATTCCCCTACGACCTATTTTGTATTTCTCTAAAAAAATGCACATCCGTATTCTTAAAAGTAATCAGATATTTAATTTGTTTAGCTTCCAATGAAAATATTATTACTTAATACATAAAAATTATGTTTAGGTATATTTGAGATCTTTCTAATATTATACATGCGTTTTCATGAGCAAGAAATACGAAACATTTTGTACATTTTCAGAATTCGATTAAATCGTGAAAAAGAAACAAATTTAAAGAGGAGCTAAATTTGACCTATTTAAAACAAAAAAAAAATGTAATGCTGTTTAACTTTCTGTCGAATGAAAGTAGATTATTTAATATCTTACCACTTTTTTTAGAAACTCATAGGTCAAAACCGAAAGAGTTTTCCCGTGTTTCGAAATTACAGTATATTCCAGTATCTGTTTATTTTTAGTCGTTCCAGAAAAGAAAATATCTGAAATATCATGTTATTACATTGTTCAGATTTCATTTTATAAATATCTTCGGCATATGGACATAAAAATTCGTCTATCCTCTTTGTCAGGTACAATTTTGTGTTTTTATATATTTTTGAAGTTTCAAACCAATTCAGCGTAATTACTTACTTCCAATGTATGTGAAACTTCATCAAATGGGTAAAAACATGTATTTACATCCGAAGTTATTCACGTATTTTTTTCAAATTTCAAACCGAGTTTTGCATAATATGCAGGTTAGTGAAAACTACTTGATTTTCTAAATTATGTGAAACTGCATTAAATGGTTAAAAAATTATATTTTTCATTCGGAATTATCCACAAATGGACTAAAGAACTTTCAAATCGTAGTTTTACTATGATTCCATGTGTTTTTTTGTGTTTATAAAAAAATGTAGAAGGCTACCAACTTATGAAAACTACACGGAATACTGGGCCCCAAAAATTCACTGAGAGTACGTGCTCTTTGAGATACTCGCACAATTAATTTAAAACACTTAAGTAACAGTTGATTTGCAGTGATCTAAAGTTGAAATTCGTTTATATGATTATCGATACTAAAAAAATGAAACCTAAACCGACGAACGCTTCAAACGGTATCGACACAAACAGGGTACATCCCTATTTTGAAGCTCGACGTTCGCGCTGGAATATACAAATTGTTTGTAGGATACGGTCTGAGTTTGTTATTATATTTTAATAGTATGTTATCTCATAGCCGATATCATAGAGGCCGGATAGGAATACATTTGGAGCAGGTGATGGAGGATCGCGTTTTATTGAGGACGGGAAGTGGGAGTGGTTAATGTACAAATAATTTAGGCGAAAGTAGAATAAGTTGAACAACTGTGATGTTATGGTGGACGTTATGTTGAACTACTTGAACGTTTTTTTTGACATTTAGTCACAGTTTTTTTTGACATTTAGGCACAAGTTTTTGACATTTAATGATATTTCAAACGCAGATGATTAAGTAAATATCTTGTTGAGCATAGACGGTGCGTTGTTTCCAGTGGCATTCAAAATCTAATCTATGGTCAATAAATTGTGTATTATAAAAAGGTGTAATAAATGTGTACCATCGTTTTAGTCCCACGACTTCTTTAAAGAAAAAGAAAAGAAAATCGAAATTTCCCAATAAGTCAGTGATAAACCCACCAGCCTAGTCTTTGTTTTTCTTTTATTATTTTCATTTTCGTATTTTACATATTCTTATCCTAATGAACTATAACGTATCCATTTGAACGTATTAATGTGCTATTTAAAACATTTTGGTTTTTGATCGATCTGGCAATTGGAGAGGTTTTAGTTGTTTTTGTGTTTAAAATTAATGAAATATTTTTCTGATCTTCATTAAAACATATTTTAATATTGTTATTAAACTATTACGATAATAAAAATACGATATATATATATATATATATATATATATATATATATATATATATATAAATATTTAAAGATGTAAACCTCGCTCTTACCCCACAAAACTGAAAACAATTCCTCAGGCGAAGTTTCCTCCCCACCCACAAATACTTAGTCAAATATTTTTGAAGTTCTTTTTAGTGTGAAAAAATACTATCGGTCAGAACAAACACCCTTATTTATTTCTTAAGAAACTGTTCATTTTTTCGGGAAAATTTTGCTGTATGTCCGTTCTACGAACTAATATACATATATACCTATAAGTAAGGAATGTATGTATATATGTATTAATATACTGTACACAAGTAGCACACAAGTTCGTAACACGGTCTATGTACAAGCAGATATAAAGAGCAATATAAAAAATATAGGTTTTTTATGAGATCCGTACCACGTAAAATCTATTGGACATTATTTGAATTTACATATATATTTCATAGGAATAATCATAAAAATTTGTGGAGAAAATTTACTATTACACGAAGAAAAGAGCAGTTTTAATATGTGATTTCTTGAGCACCTCAGCACCTTTCTTTTTGACCAGTAAACATTTTTAGTATCATTTCTGTAAAATATTTACTTATTGAAACAATTTTAAACCAATTTGATCAGTTTCAGAGTGGGGTAAATAACGCCAGATAATCTTTTTTTTTCAAAATATACCACGTACGCGTTTACTAAACTTTACTTGAAAATATTATCCTTGTATCAAAAAATCTACCTCATCTGGGCACAAACAATTTAAACACTAAATTTACTTGTTAATTTGTAATGGTAACTGGTTGTTCTTATTTATACCAGGAATCCTGGTACAGAAAAATAAAAATAAACTTACCGCAATCTTGTATTCAAAACGAATACTGTCAATCCAAAGCAAAGCGCAAAACGTCGACAACAAGACTTATATAATCATCGAAAGTTTACTTAATAAAATTAAAACAAATAATTAATAAATTAAATTAACTAATATAAAATAATCATTATAATAATGGGCGGTTTCCTACAAATACGGCGCCATAACTCTCCGCATATTACGTTCGCTTCGTGAGGTAACAATCCGCGGCTAGCCGCTAGTCAAATTATTATGGCATTAAACAGCTATAATGACCCGCTTCGGTACGGTGAAAATAGCCATTTCTCTTTCTGTGTATACAGCGAATATATATATATATATATATATATATATATATATATATATATATATATATATATATATACATATATATTTACAGCGAAATATTCACCGTAGCGACTAGATCAATGTGGTGTGGGTTCGGCCCCGTGATTTTATATCTGTGAACATAATCAATCCATTATCTTCATCTCATTTACTGCCTCCATTTGCCTATAATACTTTATTAAGACGAAAATTTGTATGTATACATATAAATAAATCCAAAAATGATTGACTCATAGTCTTAACATTATTTCATGAAAAGGCGCATTAAGGTGAGAAACGAAGCCTTCTTAATATTATTTCATGAAAAGACGCATTAAGGTGAGAAACAAAACCTGTGTAGATAAATAGAAAAAAGAGTGTAGATAAATCATTACGTATTTACCAAACTGTAATATAAAAAAAAATTATAACATATCAGATAATTGGTATTATACCAAAAAAGTTCTAAAAAGTATGTATAACGTCTTATTTTGAATATATTTGGCGTTAATTTTGTAGAAATTCATTATTGACAATTAAATGAAACAACGTGATATAGTATTATTTCTACTTTCTTTAAGTTCTTTACCACTAACTAGGTTTCGTTGTATTACAACATCTTCAGGTGGGCTATTAGCTAAGATTCTTGCTAATAGAGATCTTTGGTAATGGCCACCTGAAGAAATTGTAATACAACGAAACCTAGGTCGTGGTAAAGAACTTAAAGAAAGTAGAAATAATACTACATCACGTAGTTTCATTTAATTGTGTATAACGTGTCAAGTACACAACGGTTTACATTCATCCTAAGTGGATGTTTTATTTCTAATTAAGTATATTGTTATTAAAATATTATATTTATTTACACCTAGGTATATTTATAAATCTCTCCCTCTCTCTCTCTCTCTCTCTCGCTCCCTCTCTCTCTATATATATATATATATATATATATATATATATATACGCAAATTTATTTGTACGAAGGGGCAAAGTTCAAAAATGGTGAATTTATTTAATTTTAATATTCTTCGGTTTTTAAACGTTCAAAGCGAATATGATTTATATTTACTGTATTAAGTAAAATTTGGCTATCTTTGAAATATATTTTTCTACTTGTTTGTTTTTTTTTAATGGCGGTAAAAGGTAAAACAATTAAGAATTTGTTCAATAAGAATATTTTCCTTCGAATTCATTCGAGTTCTAATTGTGTTGGAATATGCATAACGGCCAATGTAGTCTGTTTTTAATTATCATACAATATATCGTAACGACAATTGTTTATACTTTCTTTACCTCTTTTCAATTTCCTATTCAAAATTCGAAATTTAAAGAAAAATTTTCAAATTTTCTTTACGTTATTGTCCTTTCTATTCAGTCTAAATTTTATTTCAGTCAAAATTTTAGTTCAAAATTTGATTAAAATAATATACGGCGTCAAACCTCTGTACTGCTTCAAAATTCTGTAGATCTTCTCTATTTTATTGTTAGGATTCACAGACTATAGACTGTACCATTCAATTGTAATTAGTATGATTAGGTCTGTTGATAAACAATATTAAAAAAAACAATAATAATTTCAATTGTTTACTAACATAAGTAAAACTAAAAAAAATATTACCAACTTCATTTTAATTTGATGAATGTATAATAAATCAGCGTAAGCGTGGAACACCAGCCGCAGTATATTTAAAATACATACAAAACTTACACATAATATCAATAAAAACAAATTACAAAATAAATAAAATGGCGCTACATTCGACCGCATGTATTCTCGTCCATCGTTTAAAAACACTCTAAAGAAAGTCATGCTGTTGTGAAATTTGATTAACGAAGTCAAGTCACTTAAGATAATCTTCAACATTACAATACAACTTTTAACATGACTACCACGACAAGCAGACGTACATACACTGTCAAATGCGTATGAAACAAGTAGATACATAACATAAAAACATTTATGCAACATATTGCAAATATGCTGCTCTCGATTCTCTACAGTGATTCGTTAAAAATAAATTTACTTTTCACCGAACGATGAAACTTTCACTAGCGGCTGACGAAATGCGAGATAAACACCGACTTCCGACCATTTTAATACTTACCGTTAATTGACTGGAATAAATGGCCGCCATTTTATTCTGCGGTTGATGCAGTTGTTTGCTTCCTGTCCCTGGCGGATGTTTGGTTTATATGGAAAAAGAAAGAAAATTCCTGGCTTCAATTGGAAACTAACTTGAAGAATAATATTTTGAATGAGCGAAATGAGTCGATACATTTTATGATTCAAATTACTGGACTGACTTTGAATTTCTATATCATTTCCTATCCTAAAGTCAATTAACAATATCCTCACATATCGTTAAAGTATTACAATAAAAAAAATTAAATCATGCCGTAAAAAGAGTATACAACTCCAAATAGCTTATTAGATTAAATGTCTGATGGAAAAAATTAATTTACGAGAATTAAATAAAAAATTATTATTAATAAAAACGTATAGATTAAATGAGATACTGGCAAATTTTATGATTATGTAAGTAATAACTAGACTTTAAACGGGTGTGCATATCAATATACAGACATGAATGAATCGTAGGCATAAATGTATCAGATTCAGGGTACAAAAAAACATCACTAAAAGACACAAACTCAAGAGCAAAAAATTACATCACTAAAATCACTTCTCAAAAAAGAATATTTCAGTAAACGAACTCTTAAATTTGTGAGTAACAGATTCGTTAAAACTGCCCGATTGCCGACAGTATACATTCGAATAGGTCGTTTGGTTCTTTGGTGGACCTGGAGAAAAACAATGCCTTTAAAATCCTATCACACTAGGAGCATGATCTCCCTCTGATAAATGTCTGTTTCGATATCGATTTAGGCGACTCCTCACATCGGAACCAAGACCCTTCATATACCTTAATCTTATAAACAATCTTTTTCTCATTTCCAGTTATTAGCCACTTCAAGGAATAATAGTTTCCCTCACGTTTAATAAGCATATCGCATAGTTTTATGGGCATCGTCAAGTGAACTTTTTTAAAATTATTAGGAGCTTAAGTGTTAGCTTGTCTACGTCTAGTTTCTTCAGGTGGTCATGAACATTTGCCACGATGGATGTTCAATATGTCTGCAATCTCTCGTGTTTAATAACGTGGGTTTGATTTGATTAATGCCTTAATTTTGTCGTCATCAAGCTCGATGGGTCTCTCTGGTACAACTAATGGGATTTACTCTTTCATTTTCTTCAGAAAGCATTATCTATGTATCTTTTGCATCCCTAGGTTTCCAAATGTTGGAAAGAACATGTATATTATTCGTACAGGTGATACTGTACATCAAACTGAATAGAAAAAGTTCACAATTCTCAATAATTTCTGGGAACATCACAAGTTGTGAATTCTGCAACAAAAAAATTACTTTTTTTATAGATACACGCTTTACATATACTTAGTTTGATGTACACAATCCTTTCCATAAATAATAAACATGTTCTTTGTTGTATATAAAGGTACATATATCTCACTGGAGCTTTTTGTACATAAATCGGTCATATGTAAGAACTAACACTAAGACAATTCTGTATCGATCATAATTATGAATTAGATTATATTCAGACACAAACATTTCTTCAATTAATTCTGAGTTTAAAAAGGGGACAATTATTGACGCTAGGCTTATAAAAGGGTATCGTTTTCAATTCTCTAAAATTACATCCATGATACTAATATTAATACACTCGCAGTTTCTGTAATTTAAAACTTGTCATATTTTGGAAAGAGATGCTTCAAGTACAAATACCCTTAGATATTATTTTTTATTTTGGAACCTAATTTGCAAAATGTTTTATTTCTATCCTCAAACTTAAGAAATATTAATGCCTACCGATATTTTTTAAAGTAATACAAAAAATATGAAAAAACCTTAATAAATATGTTGCCTTCCTAAATTTGTTATTTGGAAAGGCCCCAAAAGTCCCAGTTTTGCATGTTTCGATACCATTCGATTGTTTTTTAAGTATTTGTTTTACATTACTCTATGGTAACCTACCTGATATTATTTCCAACTTTCTTCTAATGCATAAATTACAACTAATTTCTTAGTATATTACATTCATGCTGTTGAAAGAACCCTAGGATATACACCTGTCTGTGGATAACTCTAAAAAACTTTACAATAAACCTTAAAACTTCAACTTTCAACAAACGTAAAAATTTTCTTCATAGACGAAATTCACGCGACTATTCTAAACATTTATTAATACTCTTCGTTCTTAGTAACCCCCGAAATATTTTGTAACCAAATCAAAATATAGATGACCACAATATTTTCCATATATTTTTACCGAACCGTGACGACGACGAACCAAATACATTATTCTCAGATATCATACTCTTCGTTCTTACTGGTAACCCCCGAAATATTTTGTAACCAAATCAAAATATAGATGACCACAATATTTTCCAAATATATTTTTACCGAACCATTACGACCACGAACCAAATACATTATTCTCAGATATCATACTCTTCGCGTTCTTACTGGTAACCCCCGAAATATTTTGTAACCAAATCAAAATATAGATGACCACAATACTTTCCATATATTTTTACAGAACCGTTACGACGACGAACCAAATACATTGTTCTCAGATATCTATTATCGTAGCAGACCGATTTTCCGGTTATTATGTAACGTTACGAAATAGCACCATTTGCCACAGTAAAATTAATGACGATAACGTTAATGCACGACGTAAAAGGTTGCAATCCACTGCAACTTGAATGCCGGCCAGTATGTCACATGTCGCAAATTCATCTCATCCATTCGTCACAGAGTATAATAGAGATGTGTTTCGAAGTTTGTAGAGCGTAAAATAGTTTCCGCACTTGCCGGCGACCGCGCTTACGGACGCGTTACGGACAATCGATGGTGTCGGAGGAAAATAGTCGCCATGACGTAGTGACGTCACGCTATTTCTAGTTCGCGCAATGATGAGGCGATTAATATTTAATTGAATGCTAATTTAATATCTAAAATACATGCGAAGTCTTGGAACACAGCGGAGCTATGCAGAAAAAATAGACATGTGTTTTTTTAATAAGAGTTTCGGATTATTTATCAAATCTCATTTTGTAGTAAAAAAGGATCGAACATGACAAAACACGGAAATTGATCAATCGATTTTATAAAAAAGTGCTTATTTTAATATATTTGGCGTTAATTTTGTAACAATTCATAATTCACAATTAAAGAAACTACGTGATGACATTTACTATTAGCCCACCTGAAGATGTTGTAATGCAACGAAACCTAGGTCGTGGTAAAGAACTTAAAGAAAGTAGAAATAATACTATATCACGTAGTTTCATTTAATTGTGAAAAAGTGCTTAATTTTCTTTTAATTTTTTTTTCGTTAATAAGAAACTAAACGGTGCAATTGAAAATAATATACTCACTTACAATTCGACTACAATCCTTAATTTGTATTAAAATTCTGTTTTAATCTGGATATTATAAAATATATAGAAATGATCTATAAAAATTTTACAACCCCTGCCACCCGCTTTCTCCTCCGCTGTCTTGGAGAAAGTTGATGGCATGGAGATCAACACATCTTAACAAGAAAACATTCATTAAAACATTGTCTACAATTTCTGGTTCCCTACTTTCTTCTTGCTAACACATAAGTAACACAAATAAAAAACCTGTTTTAATAAATACTTAATGTCTTTTTTATATCAGTACTAATATTTTTACATTTAAATGTTATATTTGAGCAGTTATATTTAAAATTTTGTAGTGTCATTATACATGAACATTGTGGGTGGCTTAAGGTACTCCGTGAGACAAGGTTGAGACACGGTTAATAAACGCTATTAGGAAAATACCAGTGTCTTAAGATTCCTACCTTACGGCATAGATAAATATTAATAAATATATCTCATGCATGCGTATTTTTAATGTTTAGATAAGTCAAAATTTCAATAAAATCTTCCACATTGTCCTCGAAAATTTGACAAAAAACCTCTAATAATATCTTCCACATTGTCCCCGAAAATTTGACAAAGAACCTCTAATAATATCTTCCACATTGTCCCCGAAAATTTGACAAAGAACCTCTAATAATATCTTCCACATTGTCGCCGAAAATTTGACAAAGAACCTTTAATAATATCTTCCACATTGTCGCCGAAAATTTGACAAAGAACCTCTAATAATATCTTCCACATTGTCCCCGAAAATTTGACAAAGAACCTCTAATAATATCTTCCACATTGTCGCCGAAAATTTGACAAAGAACCTTTAATAATATCTTCTACATTGTCGCCAAAAATTTGACAAAGTAAAGAAATATGACAAAGGAATAATTTAAGATAAGTTGATTGTAAAATATTTTTCTTTTTACATAATTAATTATCTCAAAAAAGTATTTAGCATAAAATATCAATATTCTCGCTTCACCGATTGTTACAATTAGTTATATAACATTCTATATATGTATGTTAGAATTATTTTTAATGAATAACTATGTCAAATTTTCAGTGCCATCGTTTTCCGTGCATTCATCCAAAACATACTAACAAGACCTAGACTAAACACGAATCGCCACTGAAAAAACAAACCGTTTAGATAGAAAAGTCGACAAAAATATACGTCAAATTTGGCAAATGTGAAAAATACAAACGTCTTCAGTAAATTAAATTTTATCTCATTCCGTTTAATGTAAATGAAAATTCAAAAATACGCGAACAAATTATGGACAGAAAGAACAACCGACCGATCGAACTTCAAGATTACCCTACTTCGGAAGAACTGAAATGCGCAATCATCCAAATCATGAATTCAGCAGAGTACATCGACAGCCTAAATGATATAATATCGAAAACAGTTCACTCCGCAATCCGACCTCTGATAAAATCTGTCCCCCAAAAGAATTCCAAGTTCCAGGACAGCGTCGAAATACTTTTCTGTAAAGACGTCGCGGATGTAGATAAATTTTCGCAGAAGAAGAAAAAACTCTCAATCAGTGGCAATGATGTGAAGAAAAAGCGACACGACTTGCCATTACAGGCACGGCTATATAATATATATATCGAGGAGAAATTGATGTGAAGTGTATTTTAAGTGCTACCTTTGATTTTATTAATTGCTTTCCTTGATAAAACGCTCGGATAGTATCGGATAGTCCCAATTGCAAGCGTGCTTCAATAGCATTTTTACTCATTTCAGATTAGCCAATTTGACCTGACGGCCAAACGAATCTTGGAATCGCCAATCGCCGGTCGAAAACCCATTCACGTAATTGTTTATTCCTTTTATATGATATATACAATTTTTCTTTATTATTATTCAGATCTAATTCAAGACTCCTTTATACATCCACAACGCTTCAATATAACTATAATATAATTATTTTTGTTGAGAGTTGTGAGAAGTTGAAATTTGTGATTGATTTAAAAATGTGGATCTTTTAAGTTCTCATATACATAATTATTATTCAGACTTACTTCCATCCACAACGCTTCATTACGACTATAATATTATTAATGTTGTACATTAAAAGATGCTGAAATTTCTGACTGTTTTAAAAATGTGCATCTTTTAAGTTGTCATATACATAGTTATTAATCAGACCTAATTCAAGTCTTCCTTATCCATCCACAACGTTTCATTACGACAATAATATTATTAATGTTGTATATAAAAGATGCTTAAATTTCTGACTGTTAAAAAAAATGTGAATCTTTTAAGTTGTCATATACATAGTTATTAATCAGACCTAATTCAAGACTCCCTTATCCATCCACAACGCTTCATTACGACTAATATTATTAATGTATTGTGTAAAGATGTTGAAATTTCTGACTGTTTAAAAAAATCCCTTATAGTTATTATTCAAACCTAGTTCAAGACTCCCTTATCCATTCACAACGCTTCATCACGACTATAATTAATTTTGTATGACGATATATGTTGAAATTTATGACTGTTTTAAGAATGTGAATCCTTTGCATTTCCATAGAGCACACTAAAACTAAAAGTAGAAATTGGATTAATGTATCCATTTATATTTGCGTTTGTGTCCATTTGCATTTAAAATTACAATTATTAAGTGAAACATTCCGAAACAGAAAATTTCTTTTAAGACATTTTTATTATTTTGGTCAAACTGTCGCAGAGTTTTCGTAATGGTTCGTTTACTTTAAAACACCTTCTAGTCAAGGGCATTTTAGAATTCCATGGACCTCCACTGACACAGTGGAGTGAATTATTTTTCGTGGACTAGGCATTAGATAAGTCTTTCAAAGTTAAATTCAGATTTTATTTATAATTTTATTCCCCGTTTGCGACATTGAACTTAAAATGGAAAAATAATGAACATTTCTCTAAGCATTGGATAAGTATTTCGAAATTAAAGTGAGATTTTATTTATAATTTTATTTCCCGTTTGCGACATTAAACTTAAAATTGAAAAGTAATGAACATTTCTCTAATTTTTCAATCGCAAGTCCAAACATTTTGAAAAAGAATTTTAGATTTTCTCAATCATTTGATATCTCATATTCAATTCAAATTATTTCGAATAATTTTCAAATCGTTTTCGAATCATTTTCATAACATTTTTCATATCATTTTTCAAATCATTTTCATATTCAATTCAAATCATTTTGATATTTCAATTCTTTGAAATTTAAAAAGATTTTGAACTCTGATTTGTGCGTATTTCGATACGCCGCACAGTTTATTGATTCTTTTTTATATAATGGATGTATCTATTACGTTAGCATTTTAAACGTTATAATTCTAAATGTTTTTTTTAATATAATATACGTATTATGTTAGCATTTTAAAGTCAAGGCACGTCAAATGTGAGAAGCGAAATATATCGATTCCTATTTTGGTCACGCGCGTATTTCATTCCATTTTTTATGAAAACATTTATGTAAGTCTTATAAGAAATAAGTGATATGTTTGAGTATGTATGGTTATTCTTTTTATTTTACTTTTACTAACAAAAAACATAGAAAGAATTCTATTTCGATCAAAATTCGTGATTTTATTATTAATTTGGCTTCCGCGTTTTTGGATGTCAGATTTTCAAATAAACATTAAAAAAAAAGTGAAATGAGTAAAAGTGTGAAAATATAATTCTTTTTTTTAATTAGATTTCGAGCGTCCGTCATCCGTGTGGGTAGCAAAATATACATAGCAGATATTTCTAGTTCAAGGCACGTGTACAATAGAATGAATATACACGTGGCGCCATCTGTCGATATAGTGTAATACTAAAAATTTGTTGTCTTTTCAAAAACAGCTATTATATTTCGTCTTACAGGGACTATATTATTTCTCGAAGTAAAAATTAGCTTATACGTTAACTCGAATCAAGTTGTGTAAACTATGCTTGTACTAAGTTTTAGGAATATCTGTTCAGCCATTTAGGCGTGATTGAGTAACAAACATTTGAACATAATTTTTCGCAGCGTAGGTAATCTACTCGTGCAAGTCTACGAGTAATAAGCCTATTTATTTACTCTACTAGACGAAATATACGCAAATTTTGTTGTGTTTCATTGCTTAGTTACAGAGTTATTAGGTAACAAACGCCTGATAAACTAATTTTCGAATTTATAATATCACAGTATTAAGTCTATTTATTTACTCTACTAGACGAAATATACGCAAATTTTGTTGTTTCATTGCTTAGTTACAGAGTTATTAGGTAACAAACGCCTGATAAACTAATTTTCGAATTTATAATATCACAGTATTAAGTCTGTTTATTTACTCTACTAGACGAAATATACGCAAATTTTGTTGTTTCATTGCTTAGTTACAGAGTTATTAGGTAACAAACGCCTGATAAACTAATTTTCGAATTTATAATATCACAGTATTAAGTCTGTTTATTTACTCAACTAGACGAAATATACGCAAATTTTGTTGTTTCATTGCTTAGTTACAGAGTTATTAGGTAACAAACGCCTGATAAACTAATTTTCGAATTTATATCACTATCGATTTCTCAGAAGGACGTAACAAGTTAAAGTGGCGAAATCTTTGAAATCTTTCTCTGTTGGCATCTTTTTCTTTGCTCAAAAATTGCCCAACACAAAATTTTCTCATTAATTTCAGTCTATTTCAACTTATCGATAAAATCTACTTTTTCGGTCTCGCCTACATTTCGCCACATTATTTTTATATCCGTTTTCGTGGCACAGTATTTTTTCACCTAGATAATCTATGATGTGTCAAAATATCTAACCTAGAAAATTTAACTTTTTACTGTAGACGGCGGATAATAAAGGCAGGAAATGTTTAAAAAATTAATTTCCAAAGGCTAAACGAAACTGTTTGGCGTACCTACCGGGTGTTGCCAAATCGTTTTATTTGTAAACTAAAAATAGCTAATATGGAAAAAACACTAGACTTGAAAAAGGCACTGTAAAAAAGGATTTAATACTGAATCTCGTCACACTTCATCCACGACCAGGTCACCTAGTAGACGAGTATGAAAGCAAATTATTTTCTCTCTCCCGATTCACAATAAGAAATCATCGATTGCATTCTATTGCCTCGTCATCCGGCTAAGCTGCGATCGTTCGACCGGAGTCTGTATGCATAATGTAGTGTGGACGTCCGCTTATAAAATACTAGCTGTTGGTGCCCGACATTACCACTCCACTTTTTTATGAATTTTTTTTTACTTTCTTAAATTAGGCATTATCCTTGTCCCACGTACTTCCCAGGAAAAGACATGAATCAACGTACCTTACTAACCCACTTCATTATGTCATACACTTTAATTTACTGATGGCTTTGGAGATTGAATATTTTTAGAAATATCTGCGTCGAGGACGTGTTTGAACACAAGACAACGTTTACTAGGATTTGTGTGTTTGTTTGCCTGCCTATATGTAAAAAGTACTGCACCAATTTTAATGGATATTTCTCTGGAATGATGATTGCGAAATTCGAATCTAAGCTACTTCTTGTCACGTACGAATATTCGCTAAGGGATTTGAAATTATAGACGTTAGCATAGACGATTATAGACGCTAGCATAGAAAAGCCTACGCAAGCGAAGTCGGGGACAAAAGCTAATAGAATATAATATATATTAAAAACGAATAGTATGGAAACCATATTTACAAAAAAAACAAGAAATTACAACGATCTCTTGAATGTTATCCAATTTCAATGGGTATTTCTCTGAAGTAAATCTTGCGAAATCAAAATCGAAGCTATTTTTTGTCACATTGGTATATTCGCTAAGGGATTTATAATTCAATTATAGATGCTAATGCAAGGAAAATCTATGCACTACCGGCAAAAATTAATAAAATATAATTTATGGAATAATTAAACATAAATAATATGGAAATTATGTTTATGAAAAAAATTGAAAGGAAAACTTGACTTTGATCTTCCTACTTTGCTACTAATTCTATACTTCACAATTTTTTTTTCAGTATTCGATTATCGACTTTCGAAAAATATAAAGGTCGCCGTTGTTGAAAAAAACATTGACGGAATTATTAGAATCTCAAAAAAGTTTCTATCAGCACAGTTAAATTTACCACTTATACACAAACAAACAAACTTGCCACTTTATGACGTTATATATAATACGGTGTTAAATTATTCAAATGCTCGTAGCCAGCGCGCGTGAATTTGCGGTGAAATTGCGTTATGTCGCCGCCCGGCGTAATCTCGTTGGCGAGCGCACGCGCGTCACTCGCCGCTCGAATCTCCCGCCTGTTGTTCGTTGTTTTTTTTTTTAATTTAATTTTTTCGTGAAGTCGTGTTTATTTACATTCGAGTAGACAGCAGCGTTCGGCTGGTTGCTTGGATCGCTTGATAGAAAAATTTTCAAATTATTTAGCATTTAATACTAGTTAGTTTATTTAATTTGTTTATAAGTAAATTGTAAATCATTACATCGTAAAGGTTTTGAAGCAGACATTTTAACGAAGCTAGCTTTGTTTTAATTGGATTATTACTCACAAATGTAAGTTTAGTAAACATTTGTTTTCGAGGTGAGACGTTAGTATTGTTTTGTTATTTATTGTCTTTTTTCTCATTCGTTAGTAACTTTACTGGTTTAGGTGAATTATTTTTTGTTTTTTTTTAAATATTTTATTCTGTTAAATCGTTGTTTATAAGTTTTAAGTTTGAATGATACAATCAAGCAATTAGTTATTGTATTGACTTATATTTCATTAAAACATTATATTTAATGGTTTGAAAACTCTGAAATTTTCATTCTTTCTCTTTCTTAGTTTTTGAAGCATAACAATTCTCAGATCATCAATCAAAATTATATTGCTTTTTTATTCTATTACGTATTTGTATTTTACCAAACCGATTTCGTAAATTTATTGCTTTGTTTAATTTTGTTTTATTTTTTAATATTTCGTTTAAGCATTATTTCAATTGTTTATAGTTTCGCGACTTTTTATTGAAATCTTTATATCTATACTATTAATAAAATTGTAACAGGGTGAATTCTGTACATGGAAAATGTTTTAAAAAGACTGATTGGTTTAGCATAAAGAATGATAATTTAATAGAAGCCAAAAGGACCTGTTTTTAGAATTCTTGTCTGTCTGTCTATATGTTAATTTGTTCGTCAATCATACAACATCTACTGGGCAGATTTTGATGAAATTTGGTATGGTAATAATATCTTGGGGTATAAATCCCAAGAGCAACATATGAGAGAAAAAATTCTAATAATTTTTCTTATTCGGAATTTCACACGAGTGAAACCGTGCGGCGCAGATAGTATAAAACAAAATGTGATTTTCAAAATGATTTCTTAATTTAAATATTTAAAACTTATTTTTCATGTTGCATTAAATAATATAACTTATTTTTCATGTTGCATTAAATAATATAACTTATTTTTCATGTTGCATTAAATAATATAACTTATTTTTCATGTTGCATTAAATAATATAACTTATTTTTCATGTTGCATTATAAATTTCATTATCGTTTTAAATTTCATTTCAGGACGATCTTTCCTATCTTGACGCGTTTGACCAGTCAATCAAGGTGAATTAAATGAATTGAATGTACCTATATGTTGAAAGGGCTGAAAAAATTTTGCTTTTTACTAACATTTGTAAAAAAAATCAAAACTAAAAATCCTGGCCTTGTTATGTGAAGTATTGTGAAGTGTTCTTTCGTAATTAAATTAATAATTTTGTGTAACAAAAGCTCTTATTATGATTGGCGTGCAATGGTTTACGTTTCTCGTAACCCATTTGTTACGTAACAATTACTATAACAATTGAGTTCGTCAGTTGCAAAAGTTTATCCCTAATTTGTTAAATTGTGATCATTTCCCGTTCCCTTCCGTAACTTTATAATAATGGCAATATTTTTGTATTAAATTTAGAGCGATGTTAGGGAAGTACCTTCAACCTTCAAGACGGAAAGAATAGCGTTTAGCAAAAACAAAACAAATCTTTACAGTTGAAGAAACTTTCATATTTTAAAAATTTACTACTTAGTTATAAATAATGGCTACTATCAACAATATTTTTCTTTATTTCTTGTTTATGTCTATTTGTTTTAGAAATATCGGTATAGTTGTTTTTAATTATTGAATAAAAAGTTTAGTTGAATTTTAACCGTAAATATATTCAATACCAAATATATTCAATAATTACTTTTCATTTACCCACTTAACTTTTCGAAAGTAGACTTTTAAGATGTTTTTTATTTTTTTTTATTAATAATTTTATTCTATAAATCATTCAACTCAATTGAATTTAAAAAAAAAAACAATACCACAATTATTTTGCCAATACTGAAACTGACTTCCTAAATCACACCTTGAATATAATTTCTTCATTGCCTGTTACATAATAATGTTTGGTTTAATGGAATGATCTCAAACTATCCTAAACATAATTTATTTATTTACAGAATTTTTATATTTGGCACCATTTTGATCGATTCATTAATGTTGATATCACTCTAGTGTTTGGAAATAGTTTCATCTAAATAATAATAATATCGATTCGTTAAATAGCCAACGCAATTCTGTAGTTGGAAATCGATTACTCAACATGTTAGCAAGAACTAAGCCTTAAAGCCAATTATCGACAAGGCTTTTGACATTGATAATATACATTACATTATGGTTTTATTTTTTCACCCTGTGTTCGGGCATCTATACCATTATATACTTATGACAATACACTTATGAAAATATATTTCGCGCTAAAAGGCAGGTTTTTAATTTAAATAACAATGCATCGATATTTCTCGAGGGAGGACTCGTGATTACACGTATTTGTTCACTACAGACAATGCTATAGCGGCGAGTGTGCCATCTCTCGTCAACGTGCCGGGAAAAATCGTCCTTATGGACACATACGGCCGCGGCGTATATTTGTTAGGATTACTCAAAAACATTCGTAATACCTAAATTATTCGATGTAAACAATTTGCATCTAATTTCAATGTAAACAATTTGCATCTAATTTGAATGCATTAAATGAAGTACGTACTTTGGTTTTGACGCCAAAAAAATTAAATCAGCTTGATTGGCACTGAAAGCAAAATTATTTATGAAACGTCATTGTGGCGTTTAATTAAAAAATAAGTGTCCACTAAAGTTTAGTACATAAGAGTGTACTCATATATATATAGCATTATATATATATATAAAATAAAAAATAACTCTCAAACGATTCACATAGAAAGCGCGTGTCATCAGACTGTTTGCCTCGAATTGTTGTTTACGATCGGTCGACATAGAAGGAAAGTTTTTACGAATCTAGATACGAAAATGTAAAATAATACCGCGAACTATTCTATGTATATTGCATAGGTTTATGGTAATGTTATATTACGATGCGGAAGTAGAAATATGCATATATTGTTTGTCAATTTATAAATCTGACGTAATTTCTGATGCGTATTTATTAATTCTTATATATAATCTTGTATACTTTTTCAAAAAACATATGTTTTCCGCGAAATAGATTGACAGAAAACTAATAAGTTAACTTTTCCATGTTCCCAGGCAAAGTTAAATTTTGAAGAGGAGAGATTATATAGCTACAATATAGTGTTGTATTACGGTTGTAATTAATCCGTAAATATTTAATATTATACTTGTAGCGTCAACATGATCTTTTCTCAAAATATATTTAATTTTATAGAACACGTTTATTATTGATATAATGACATGAAACGTAGGTTAGAATATCATTTTAAACATATGTGCTTAGTACTTGATATGAAACATGATAATTTTAAATTAACCAGATATTTTACGTCGAGTCAAATATGGAGAGTAACTAAAATACTTAAAATGTTGATATGTACATCTTAAAATATTGATATACACATCTTAAAATATTGATATATGCATCTTAAAATATTATTAAATAATATAGTTCAAATAAAATTCAAATTTTAATTTTGTTCTCTAAAAGTTGTTGTTTGTAAAGTGTATGTACAACACAGACATTGAGGCACATTCCAAACAAAAAATATTAATGGCATTGTATATCCAAAAATAGTAATTTCAACGACGAGATTTAAAATTTCTACTGGTAATGAAAAAGGAAACTTGATGAAAAATTCAATGAAATAACGATTATAACAATATAGAAACAAGATTTTTATGCAATTTTATCTCAATAAAATTAGACGTAATAAAAAATAAAAATCTCTCTAGAATACCTTACTTTCTATATTTCATCATTTAATCTCTGAAAGTTGTTTGAAAGACATATGAAGCATTTGACTTAAAAACCAGCTCAATACACTACAAAATTTTACAGGAGACTTCTTCCTCATTGAAAAATCTTAGAAATAGAATATTTTATTCTTGCATTTTTTTGTTTCTTATGTGGTTATTATATTTTTATTATTCTAATTTTCTCAACGTTGTAAACTTTCCCAATAAAAAATTAGTGACGCTCGCAGTAATTAAACTTAGAAGCTTTGATGCAACCAACCACTTCTAATGTGCAACTAGATTTTATATAAAAATGTTAGGTGAGATCTGACTAGATTTAGGATTACTATGTTTTCTGGAATATAAAACAGGCACAAAACTATTGAAAAATGGAAAAATAGTTTTTTCGTAAAAAATAGGTTGCGGTAGGTTAGAAACAAAACGCTTCATGTATTAAAAAGATTTTGAAAGATAAAATTTATATTTTTTGTTAATGAACGTAATTTACAGATCATAAGAAAACTTTTCTTCTTAGTTTCTTCGCTTCCTATGTTTCATTAGTATAAAACAAGATAACATCGAAGCAATGATATAACTAATTCTAACCATTATTGTCTGTGTCATCATTACTGTGTGTCTGTGTTATTATTTTCATATCACGCCCACTAAAGCATGTTAAGCAGTGATAATAAATCTCCAGATCACCCGATCATGTTATGCTCCACTGCTCCTCCCTTGAGAAATATTGATACATATTCTCTACGTTTTCCTTTTTTCAATAAATACTTTAGGTACTCTCTGTATATTTTATGGTGTCCTTAATAACATTTATAATAGTTTATGATGTCCTATAAGTTTATAGGACATTATAAACTATTGAATTATGAAACTATTTCCTGTATAAGTAATATTTTGAACAATCATTTGCCATAACTTGTCCACAACTTCTATGGATATATACTATATCAAAGTAAAGAGTTAAATGAATTTAAGCATATGAAAAAAAAAACTGTATATTAAGTAATAACATATTATTATAAAATAAAAAGTGTATGGTATGTAGTATTTAAAATAATAAAAGTATAAATAAAATCTATATAAATTATATAAAAATGTATACAAATTATTAGTTTGACAACTAATAACCCCGCCACTTGTTTCCACCAAATTGTTGTAGAATTTCTCATAAACAACGCTGGCGTAGTATATAAAGAGAGTGCAGTGCTTTCGATCCACTCTTCAGTTAGCAACTGAGTTTCGGCGAGTAAAGAACAAAGTATGGAAATGTCAAAAAATTCACTTATGCTTCTGAGGAAAAATAAGCTAAGTTATGCGCTATACATGTACAACAAAGGTTGATGGTATACTTTCCAATGACACGACCAAGCCAAGTTCCTAAAATTCAAAAAATAATGTTTTGGTCTCCAATAATTCTAATCCATTTCCTACATTAAGTTTTAAAAAATCAAAAGACCCTGTTGAAGCAGATTCCAGGTTAAGTTCATGTTATCGGGCGGAGCATCTCTCATGCTCTCATACTGCAAAGAATAACAATGTCAAGCTTTGGGGACCAATTAGAAATATTTAGTTAACACTGATGAACTGAAATAGCAGGTTTTTTAGACGTATACTTAATACATATATATTGCAAAAGTCAATTCTTTGTATGAAAAAGCAATCAATTTTAATAGCACTATGTCTCATATTTTTATTGGATGCCAACCGATCGAGAAACGTGATATTATGCATTCAATGTGGAACGTTCTTACACAAAGACATTATTAAATTAAAAAATCTTAGAAACACATCCCCTCCTGCAAGTTCGAAAATTGCTGACTTTTCATTTTGCAATTGCACAAAGGTTTCATATATTCCTGGCACTGTCCATTAAGGATAGTTGTTACATAAAAAAATTTGAAAGTAAAATTATTTATTTTAATTTTTTATTAACTACAGGAGCTGCAAGACATGCAAAGCCGCAGACATACCGACAATTTCACCCCATCACAGAAAACTGCTGTGCTGCTAAACCGGTATGATGATCTTGATGGAGTTGCTCAGCACAAACCCAAGGTGATGGCGCGAGCCCTCTACGCCTTCACCAGTCAGAGCCCGAGGGAACTTGGGTTCCGGAAGGGAGACCTAATTACGGTGCGAAGACAGGTAGACGCCAATTGGTACGAGGGCGAATTGAACGGAAAAGTGGGGCTCTTCCCATATAATTATATTGAGGTTAGTATTTGTGTTATTAGACTTAAGTCAACTGTTATAATCTACAAAAAATTCCTGCCTATTTTAACTATATACTTTGATATTTTGTTTGACAACATCCATCATTACATCTAAACCTTCCAATATCTGAAGTGTTTACATTATTATATACAAACTAGATCTGCGACAATATTGTTAATATTTTATTAATAACAACACCCATATATTGTTTCCCACAATTTTTAAGTAAAGTCTATTCTTTACACAAATTTTGCTCTTTTGTTAATTACTCAATTGACTGTTGAAATTACGATCCTTCCATAGATCACAAAAGGCGATGCCCAAGCGGCCCCTAAAAAATCACCAGTGGAAGGCCGCGCTCGAGCAAAATTCGACTTCACTGCGCAAACAACCCTCGAGCTACCATTAAAACGCGGCGAACTAGTTGTTCTAACACGACGCATTGATCAGAACTGGTGGGAAGGAAGATTAGGCTCCAAGACTGGCATCTTCCCTGATAGCTACGTTCAGGTGTTAGCTGAGCCTAGTCCCAATAGAGGAGGTACGCATTGATGAAAATTGTAGTTCGGTTGTTATTGTATTTACTTTGTTGTGTACTGTCTTTTGTATATGTTTTTACAACCAGATTATATGAAGTTCAAAGTGGACCTTAATGTATTACATCGCATCTATTATTATATTAATGAAAAATAGCCAACCTGTAAACATAGACTTGCATTGTATTAGTTATTCCGGCAATGACAACACCGATATGGTCAAAATTATTGTTATAATCACTTAAGTATAACAATTTAAATATTGTTTTCTAAAACATGAAACATTAATTGAAGACATTGTTTAAAATGTTAATTTTTCGTTATTAATATGTGACATTAGTGTTACAATTATTACTTTTTTCATATCAACAAAAATATTCTTGTATGACAGTAAAACCAAAGATATTAAAATCATGGTTTAATTATTTTTCATATTATACAAGAATTGTAGTTCCTATAATATAAATCACATTATAGAAAAACGCGATTAAACATAATATAATAATGTAACATAGAAAAGTTTTGCAAGTCAGTTAGATAATTTCATCAATAAAAATCAAGTATGAAAAGAGATGAACAATAAAAAAATTATGATACATTATTATAGGTATAAGTTAAAATCTTCAAAATCTGTAATTCTCTTCAAAAAGAGACAGCATGAAGAGAGATAATATTCCTTTCTGGAAGTTTTACAACATTGGAAAGAATTATAAATCTTTCCAATGTTTCCAAAAAAATCCATTATTTTTGTTGGCCTTTTTTAATAACCTATCAAGCTGCTAGAGGGCACAGCCTATCTTAATATGTCAATAGAGAAATTTATATTAATATGTCAATAGAGATTTTAAAATTAAAATGATCGTTGTTAAGTTATCATCTGGTTGTAATTTTAAATATTGTTTATGTGTTTACTTGTTCATTTAATGTCAAGGTTGATTGGAAAGATTGGAAATATATTGCTAAATTACAGTTCATTTACTACTTATATTTTAAATTTTTTTATTGTAGTAGTATTTTGAGTATTTTTAGTAAAATTTTATAATCTTTATACAGCATAAGTAGCTCTAGGGAAATTGTTCGCAAAGCACAAATATTATTTTAAATATAAAATATTCGTCATACAGCTAGTATAGAGAGCCAATAAACTTACTTCCACCTATATAAAATTTTATAGCTTTACTGTAGGATAATTAATGTCTTGTTTATATCAAATTATGATTTGTTCTTGCTTTTTCAATGTTGTTTTGATTGTATCGCTTTATTTTTCAGAATTTATTTACTGCAATTGTGTATCCGCACAAATTTAGTAAAAACACGTTTATTTTCTGTTTATTTTTATTATGAATATTGCTTTCCTTTTATAGCTTGAAATATAAGTATATTTATATATGAACATTTATTTATAAATACATGAATGTTACCAGAAACTGTTTCCTTTGCACTATAAGTAATTACCACTTTGACATTTATACCCGAAAATTAAAAGGAGATTCTTAAAATTTAGAGCTCATTATTTAATTAAAGAAAATTAAATAATCCAGAAATCCCTTGAAATCTATACATTCACTTTGAAAATTACAAAAAATAAAGACTTCTATACATTCACTTTGAAAATTAGAAGCCATTTTGTTTATTATCTCTGAACAAAAAAGCTAAAAATTCACTTAAAAATATGTTATATTGCATGTTTCAAACCTTGTACACCATTTGTAAAACTTTTCGATGGTTAATCTTTCCTTACACACTTTGCAAAAATGTTTAAATATATCTTCGTGCTATCACTCTCTGAAATATAAGAGGAAGCCATCATCTCACAATGCCAGAATTTAGGTACAGAACTGAAGAGGTACACAATTGAAAATGAATGGTCTCGTGGTAATAATATCAATCACTGAAAATAAGTCTGCAAAAAAATAATTAAATACATATCACGCAACGGATTATTTAGAATCAAAACTTACAAACAATATATATGAATATATAGAAGTGGTGGGAACACTACGCACAGACAAGCCAGTAGCAACCCCAGCTTCGCACGGACTGTTGAACGGCTCAGGCAAACACAGCATGGGAGCCCACAGCTACACCCCTCAACTGAACAGCGCCGCTCTATCAAATGCACCGCCCGCCACTCAGCCCTTGCCAAGTAATTAATGACACATCATTGTAATGTCAAAAGACCATTAAAAGAGCTGTTGATTCTGATATAGACTTTGCTACTAAAAATATAACTAATAAATTTCTAAGATATACTCCAATAACATTTTAACCTAATAACACTTGAAAAGACTTATATAAATAGAGCCTGTGGAAATGATCACACTCGAAGTAAAGGACTTTTGGCTACCTACACACAATTGGCCCATGTGAAATTATACGTTGTATCTAATCTTTGTTCTAAATGGAACGTAATTTTTTAATTCATAAAATAACCTCGTTTATATATTCTTTTATATATAATTTATTCATCTTATAGTTTCACATGTATGAAAGTTTTCACTTAATTTTTTTTTCGTTAAAGTATACTTGTTTCTTTTATGTTTCGTATCAACAAGGCATTTTTAAAAATGTAAATTTATTCTTTTACTGGCAACACTGTCACTCTACTGTCAAGCAAGAAATATGTATATGTATATATATTTATTATTAATATTGATATTAGTTTAATTAGAAAAAAAAATGTTTTGCGTATTTGTTTCATTGCTCCTTATAATCCTGTTCTTCACTTCCCTTCCATTTTCATTGTTTAAAGTAAAACTATTATTTTCTTCCTTAGATTTTCTTCTTGCTTATTCAGTATTTCTCAGTGTAGATTTGTGATTTTTTTTCATTATCTATCTACTTCTTTCCCAATAATGGTAAGTAGGTGAAAGTAATATGAAAGGTAATTGAAAAAGCAACATTATAAAATGAAACATACCCCTAAATAGGGAATATTATTAAAACATTTATTATATGTATCTATAACATTAAATAAAAATGTGATTTTTAGTAGTACCAATTTTAATAAATATCATAAATTTTCTTAAATAAAATTAATTTATGGGCTATATTTTTCAAGTTATAAATCATTCAATTAACTTACTGAAAGGCTGAATTTTGTAAGTATAATGATCACAAAAGTATATAGTTAATTAATAGTTGAGGAATTTAATATTATAGGCTTGTCTATTTTCATTTATAATTCTCCATTATACTTTTGCATATTAAGCGCATTTTTTTATTGATATGAAAAAAACCTGGTAAGACGAGACACAAATATGAAATTTATATTCCTATCAAAATATTTGTGATGAAATAAAAAATACTAAACAGATATCTACATAATATACAATTTGTATAGTTTATAATGATGCAATGTACATTTTATAATATATAAAGTTTAAAAATTTAACGTTCAAATTTATAAATGGAGAATATAATGCAAAGAGGAGAAAGTTATACAACATTTCATTTAAACATTTAATATAAAAATAATTTTCATACCTCTAAAAACCATAATATTGATACCAAAATCTACTTCACAAGTATTATATTTATTCTCATCCCCATAGTTACTGTCAAGTATACATAATTCTATGAAAATGAATAAAAAATTTTTATGATCGATTAGATTTTCGTCATAATATTTACGTATCTAAATTCTGTATCTACAAGAAATAGGGGTTTGTAAAACTTATAGAAAACGTGAATAAAAACATCATGTGTAAAACCTTGGCATTTGAAATTTCTACATTTAGTTTGATATATAAAGTTGTAATGATTATTTATAAAAGCAAACACACATTGATGGTTAGTCATAATTTTAGATATTTTGAAACCAGTTCTCAGCAATAGACTAAATCACTTAAAATATTGTAACATTTCCTGACTCAAGAGTCTACATAATTGATAGCTATATAACATATGTATATTACACAACATTGCTTCATTGGATAATTCCTTCTCTCTCCTATTTCTTTTCCATCATTCGTCAATCACGTCTTGGAATAGAATTAGATATTATTCATATGCCTCACAATTTCACTCTCTGCTGGCAGTACCTAAGTTTAAATATAAAATTGTAGGGGTTTCAGAAGAACTGTACACATGTATATCCCATAAAAATTTAACAATGGTGCATCAAAATACAGCTGTTGTACTACACATTCTTCATTTTACAAAGCATCTGCCCATTCCAGTACACTTAATACATAAAATAAAACAAAACATTGAACTTTCTATTCTATTATATAGACCAATACGTAGCAAACTACCATGCAAAGCCAGCGCATGCCACCCTCACTCCGTCTGAGCGTGGTTATGGGCCGCCCAGCACGCCCGGCATCGATCTCAACAACAGTCAGCCTCTCTACATAGACACCAATGCGGAGGCCGTGCCGTAAGTGTTGCTTTCTTTTATGAACAACACTCACATTTACTTTGTGGGTTGGATATTGTTTGTAATTCTGAATAAATTAAAATTAATTAGCATAGTGAGAGTACACAATTCCTCAAACATGTCTAACTGTAAAGGTACAGAAAGAAAGGGAATATGGGAACTGAGATTTTAGTACAGCTCACAATCCTGAGATTAAAAGTTAAGAGAAGGAAAGAGATTGAAAACTTAATGAAAAATTTTTAATTGAGAGAAATGGCAATGAGACCAGGCAACATGGCAATGCCTTCTCTCTTAAAAATCTCCTTAACTCGCATTCTTCTTATCTTTTTTTATTCAAGCAGTAAATACTATACAAACTATAAACAAATTATATATCTTCTTATTCGGTTAAAATGTGCTTCAAAAATGAAAAAGTCCATGTTGAAACAGAAGTTACTTTTGTTTTATGGATAGAGTTGCTAAGTTTAAGATAGTATTATATAAAATATAAGAAATAAGATAAACGTTTTGCAATTCTGGTAAAACTAGTTTGTCTTCAACCCATAATAAACAAATTAAGTACCTTCTTATTCAGTTAAAAGGTTCTTCAAAATTAAAAAGTCCATGTTGAAATATAAGCTATTTTTGTTATGTGGATATAGTTGCTAAGTTTAAGTTAGTGTTATATAAAATATAAGAAATGAGATAAACGTTTTGCAATTCTGGTAAATAGTTTGCCATCGACCCATAATTATTCAGTTAAAAGGAATGAGACAAAACTATAAACCTAATTGTTTATTACTTCAAAATTAAAAAGTCCATGTTGAAACATAAACTATTTTTGTTATGTGGACATAGTTGCTAAGTTTAAGATAGTATTATATAAAATATAAGAAATAAGATAAACATTTTGCAATTCTGGTAAATAGTTTGCCTTCCACCAATAATGATATTCCAAAAAAGTCACTAAGGACATTTCAGATATTTCCAAAAAAGTCATTAAGGACAGAATGTAAGGATTTATCGCTAGTAATGTTACTACAAAAGGCTGATCTGTCAAATCGTTCTACAGGAATAGAAATTACAAGTAACATTAGTACTAAAACAGCGTTAAAAATTCTGTTTTATATTGGTTCATACAAAAAAAATTTTCAAAAATGCACCAATGGGTTATAGTTGTAGATGACATATTGCTATAAGATTGTCACCATAGACAAGAAATATTATCATGACCATGGTACCAAAAATTAGGAAGAATATTTTTGCAATTGGTATGTCCAAAATTTGTAACAAACATGAAATATTATCTGAATTAAATACTTACTTTTCCTACTTCTTTTCCCATCTCTCCATCCATTATAAATATGTGCCAATTTTTGTTTTAAAAGTACAAATAGTTACAAATTATAGATTGATGAAAATTTTCATGAAAAACGTATTACATACTGTATGTTGTATTCCCACAGTTTTAGTTGACTTATTCTAAATTTTGATATTTTTCATACAATATTGTGAAATATAAGTTAATTAAAAACCAGTCTTGAAAAAAATTCAAAAATTGATTGATAAATAAGCCAGTTATAGGCTTCTAAATTTGAAAATATGGATAGAGTTGGGTATATCCCTGTCTCTTTTCCTTTTGTAGAATATAATGTGCAATATTAAAAATGACCTCAAAACACAGTATTGCCGTCCTTATCTAAAGATTAAATTTAAACTTTTATAACTCGATCAATTTTTAAGATTATTAAAAATTTTTTTCACTCTTCTTCAGCTTGTACCTTGAAATTATGTTTAATGAAATAAAAAAAAATTAGTCAAATACCCAATTACCTATAACATTCATCTAATTTACTGCACATTTATATTTGTTACACTGTTCGATATAAACTCGGAACACATTATTATACATATAAATATTTCTTAAGAAATAAGATACCGAATGATGATCTCCAAATGACAGATATTTTATACTGGTGAAATATCTTTTATAGTCTACCAAAATAATAAATATGTATTTGAATTCATTATGTAACTTTTTCTACAAAACAAAAATATACAAAAAAATTTATAAGTACACATATTGCAGATACCGGGCAATGTACAAATACCGTCCCCAGAATCCAGATGAACTGGAACTGATGGAAGGTGACACGGTGTACGTCCTGGAGAAATGCGACGATGGCTGGTACGTGGGCTCTAGCCAGCGCACGGGCAAATTTGGCACCTTCCCCGGTAACTATGTCGAGAGGATCTGATAATTAAAGGTGAATGGACGATACCACACATCAATTATGAGACGAATTACAAACGCTCTCTGCATAACACACAAGGAATTGTAGTTTCCCGCTCGCAACGAGCCAGCAATTGATGTGGACTTTGTTTAAGGCGATTGTGGCCTTACGTGTCTTGCGTGTAACTGTGATTACCGCTCGCGTTTAACACTTTTAAAAAAAAGAGAGCTTAGTTACCAAAATCATAAATATAATTATTTATATGCAACATTATATGCAAAATTAACCTCTACATACAAGATATATGTGAATAATTGTGCATAATACATTACTTAATAGATCAAAAACAAAAAACTTATCTAAATATCTATATAAAATTTTGATAAGTCCAAATTCTTATGATCTATCACTATGTTTATATAAGTAAGTGTCGAAATTTTCTACACCATCCCAAAGATTTGTTAAATTACTTACATGTTGACTAACTGTATAAATATATAGATTAAGTATTTAGTGGACAGTGTTCATATTCATAACATATTTATATAAAATATATGTATAGTAAGTATCACCCACTCGTAAGATTCTGATCTTATGAAGATGGAAATCTGAGAGCATAATTTTTACGTAATCTTACTAACATTATTGTTTTATGAAAATTAATTAATTTATGAAATTAATAATCTACATTAATTATATTTTCTATAAAATTTAAAGAATAACAGTTCGGCACCTCCATTCAATAACAATTTAATAGAAAAGTTAATCACTTGTTACTGTATCGTTAATTATTTATTATTTTATCTTTGTTATGACATGATGTGAAAATCGATGATTATTGTATACAGTCATTTTTTTTAAACTATCATCTTTAATTTTCAAATACGTAGGTAAAATTCTTATCTACATTTAAATGAAACGTTTGTAACAGTTGACAATACTAATTTACATAATAAATATGCTAAGTATCCAATTTAATATAGGCATAACGTTATCTGTTCAAAAAATTATTGAATACGCAGTGTTTGAAATGTATTTTGGTATATAAATAATGTTAGATGGTAAATCTATTTATATCGCTTACTAAATAAAAAAAACAATTACTTTAGCTTAAAGTTAAGGCGTTTTATATATTCATCAAATTATAATGGATGATGACACAACTTGAAATGAAAGTTTAATTTCCTAGGTCATAGAACGCTTTATTTGATCCAGAACTTGTTTTCTATATCCGCTAGAATTTAAAGTTTACAATTAATCACTAAAGTATGTTAAAAATTTTGTATGTCATGACTGAAACTGCGTAGATAGATCTAGTCATTAGCCAAATAATAAATTACTGTTCATTGTAATTCCGTTTTTCAAAATAAAATAAAAAACCAGCTTATGTGGTATTCGTTACACAAATATTAATGGAATGTATTGTTGTATAATATCAAAATAACATAATCATGTAAAATGAATCATTTATATAAAAAAAATATTTGTATCTATAAATTAAGAAAATAATTAAAATTCATAATGACATATCATCTACGTAAACGTCATCTTTCCTGAATAACTTTTGCAATGTATTTTCATTGTGTTAAGTCTGCTTACTGATTATGTTATCAAATACATTATAACTAGCTTTGTTTCGTGGGGCTTGCGTCCTAATATGCATTTTTCTGTATAGAAAATTGGGCTTGTAAACTAATTCATTAAATGTCATGTGTTTTCTAGACTGATTAAAAAAAATCCAGTTGGTTTAACATATTTATTGTCTCTACAGTTGCTTCAAAACCTCATACTGATCAATTGAAAGAACTAGATATCACATGAAATTTTGAAATTTGATTTAGTTACTTGAATGTTGCATCGTAGTGAAGTTTAAAATACAATACTAGATGTATGAATATTATATTATGCAAACTGTTCTTCCAGTATCTATAATCATTGTTTAGTGTAAAGTGCGGAACTATAGTGCTAACACCCACATCTTTTATACCGGGATAACAACACTTTCATGAATCTTCAATATTTGTCCGACCTAAATTTATGTACATTAGTATTGTTGATTATGTTTATTTACACCTGCCTACAAAAGATTTGTTATGCCCCTATTATACTTAATTGTCTTATCTTGTCACTTGATAATTTATTTATGTCGAGACATAATATAATTGTGTTGTAATATTTTATTTTATTTCAAACATGTTATTTAATTTTTTCTAATTGCATAAATTCACCAAAAACCACTCATGATAATAAATGGACTTTACAAAAATTATTATTGGTTTTATTGTATGTCTTGCAACAATAATTATGAAGATGTTCCTGTAACTAATAAGACTTCAATTAATGAATTTAAAAACTTATATTAGACGTATCAATTTTCAGAATTACTACTTAGATGATTAAGAGACATCACCATTAACAATACTGTCGTTTGGCCAGGAATCTATTCAAAGGATTTGAAAGAACTCTATTTCTCTCGCTCATTCCTTGTCTGTCTTTCTATATCCCCGTCTATTTCCCAAACTATAAGGGCTATCTACATAAAATGTGCACAAATTATCTAAAATTATAACCCAAAGCCAGTCAAAGTGAAACATAAAAAAAGTTTGTGGACTGTGTATACAAATACTAAATATATATATATATATATATATATATATATATATTTATGTTGAAAAAGTTGTCAACATATATAAAGATATCTAGTGTACCATTTGAAAGAAAATTTTAAGTGCATCCTGAATATATTAATTCTAATCTTTTTTGATGTCAATTAGAGAATACAGTAACCAAATACATTATGCACCCTATTCCAGTAGTCTAAAAACGCAGAAATGTTTTAAAGAAAGTTGTTGGAAAATGTTGGTAGAGAAAGTATTAAGTAGACTAATGTTAAGTAGGTAATATTAACTAATAAATCAGTCACTTTCTTCTCAACCATACTTGTAATTTTGTGGAAACTTTTCGGATGTCTATAGTAGACTATATAAAGAGCAGGGCGTTCAATCTTCTGTTCAGTTAGTAATTGAGTTCTGACTAATTTTACAAAGAGAACATAGAGTACACTCATAATGTCATTTGGGGTAAGAATTATGCGAAGCGACATACAATATATTTATGAGAATGGGTAAATGTATACTTGATGTAAGAAAATATTGACCTCTCCTGATACATAGGACGACCTTCTACATTAAATGTGTAAAAATTAAAAAGCCTTATTGAACAGATCCCAGAAACACATACTACAAAATAAAAATCAGTTGATGCTTCATTTTCACCTTCATCTCATGGGAAGATGTTTGCTTTATTACCACATAAAGAAATACCTTTTCTACTTCAAAAGAATGTGGCGGTGTGCATGGAGCTACTAAATTTGCATCGCAACAAATTAAAAAATACTTTAATTTGGACGGTCTGTACTTTTTCACCCATTATGCTCTATAGACCTTTCGTCCTCTGTCTATCATCTGTTTCACTCATCGTCTAATTATTACACTTTAGTCTGATTATTTCACAGATTTTCTTAAGGTGTTTAACCTTAAACAATTTTTTAGTCAAGAACAAAAGTATTTTTTTTCGTAATGAAATAAGAACCCTTTTATGTTCATTATATCCGTCGGTCTATCCGTACACCTATTACAGCATAACAGTTTCTATTATTTTAGATCTATGTGTATAAAATTTTATAAATAAATGCTTTAGATAACGATCCTAATTGATATACAAAAAATATTTAAAAATATGTTTAAGTACTACCACTACATGTATAATGGGATGTTATGTATAATATGATGACTCTATGTAATAAAAGATGACTTTATATTATGAAAAAACAGCAAAATTAATCACAAAAATAGTTTTGAACTTTACTATATTATTTACATCACTTATATAAAATGGCAACATTACATGGAACATAGATATGACTAATAACAGTCACAGTATCATAGTCGACAGAAACCAAAACCATTGATTTATTATAATCGGTCAATATCAGTGCAATATTTTCTTGAAATATTAAAATTGGAATGGATAAAATTGATCTTAACTACTACATTATTTACATCGCTTATATAAAATGGTGACATTACATGGAAAATAGATGTCACTAATAACGGTCACAGTGTCAGTCGACAGAAACCAAAACCATTGATTTATTATAATTGGTCGATATCAGTGCAATATTTTCTTTCTTGAAATATTAAAATTGGAATGGATAAAATTGATTTTAACTACTATATTATTTACATTGCTTATATAAAATGATGATATCACATGGAACATAGATGTCACTAATAACGGTCACAGTGTCAGTCGACAGAAACCAAAACCATTGATTTATTGCAATTGGTCAATATCAGTGCAATATTTTCTTTTCTTTAAATATTAAAATTGGAATGGTTAAAATTGAACTTAACTACTATATTATTTACATTGCTTATATAAAATGATGATATCACATGGAACATAGATGTCACTAATAACAGTCACAGTATCATAGTCGACAGAAACCAAAACCATTGATTTATTATAATCGGTCAATATCAGTGCAATATTTTCTTGAAATATTAAAATTGGAATGGATAAAATTGATCTTAACTACTACATTATTTACATCGCTTATATAAAATGGTGACATTACATGGAAAATAGATGTCACTAATAACGGTCACAGTGTCAGTCGACAGAAACCAAAACCATTGATTTATTATAATTGGTCGATATCAGTGCAATATTTTCTTTTCTTGAAATATTAAAATTGGAATGAATAAAATTGATTTTAACTACTATATTATTTACATTGCTTATATAAAATGATGATATCACATGGAACATAGATGTCACTAATAACGGTCACAGTGTCAGTCGACAGAAACCAAAACCATTGATTTATTGCAATTGGTCAATATCAGTGCAATATTTTCTTTTCTTTAAATATTAAAATTGGAATGGATAAAATTGAACTTAACTACTATATTATTTACATCGCTTATATAAAATGATGACATCACATGGAACATAGATGTCACTAATAACGGTCACAGTTTCAGTCGACAGAAACCAAAACCATTGATTTATTGCAATTGGTCAATATCAGTGCAATATTTTCTTTTCTTTAAATATTAAAATTGGAATGGATAAAATTGAACTTAACTACTATATTATTTACATCGCTTATATAAAATGATGACATCACATGGAACATAGATGTCACTAATAACGGTCACAGTGTCAGTCGACAGAAACCAAAACTATTGATTTATTGCAATTGGTCAATATCAGTGCAATATTTTCTTTTCTTTAAATATTAAAATTGGAATGGATAAAATTGAACTTAACTACTATATTATTTACATCGCTTATATAAAATGATGACATCACATGGAACATAGATGTCACTAATAACGGTCACAGTGTCAGTCGACAGAAACCAAAACCATTGATTTATTGTAATTGGTCAAAATAAGTGCAATATTTTCTTTTGTTTGATTGGTTGTGATACTACTAAACTCATAATATTAAAATTGGAGTGGATAACATTTTAAATGATAACCGATAAATATGGGTAAAATATGAAAAAGTATAAGTTTCTAAGGGGATAATTATTTAAAGCAAGTGGATTCATTAGTGCGACAAAATTTAATTTTCAAATGGAATTAAAATATCTAGCCAAGTAGTTGCTAACATCAACCATAAACGCCCTGTTGAATTCATCTGACTATATTAGTACTGAAACAAAGCCATTGATTTTATCGTATTTTATGAGAAATGTTAATTATATAAAATTTTGTAAAAACGACCTTACTCCAAACGAAAGAATTAATGATTACACAGGAATATAGATTTCAACATATGTGACTTGTACGTAATTGATGAAAATATTAATGTGAAAAAGACATTATGTAGAAAAAAATAAATTTACAAATTTTTTCAACAAACAACATTTGTCCAAAATTTTTTTTATCTGCTTTCTACGGTGCAAACAGTACACGGTAACAGTGTGAGTATTTTCGAATATTAATGTATTCAACAAATATGTTAATAATTTTGTAACATGTAACACTACATGTATGGGGGCTTCACATAAATAAATATAATACAATTAGGCAAATATTCATTGGCACACCACTTGAGAGTGCTGACATCATATTTCTCAGTGCCTCTATCTTACTATGTTGTTTATATAAAATAAGGGTAATTTATCATATCAATAGTAGGTTATTTTTAGATGCTGAATTCTGATATAGTATTTAATTTCTTCTGTCACATAAGGTTTTTGATATGTAAATAGGAATGATAAAAAAATTACATTTTTTTTTCTCAAACCAGCTATTATTATTGAAATAAGAAAAACTTACACAACTAATTTATACAAAATGTTTATTAAAATATTACACTTAACCTAATTATCTAAATATATTACAAACCCTTATACTTTTGAATCTTTTAGAAGCTTTTTTTTAACAGTTTTTCCTCTTGTTCGTTAATCGCATTTTCATACTCTCGGAAATTCTCCCCTACTCTACACTAAAATCTTAAAGATTTTTTAGAAAGTGGGCTTTCAAAATGCATTTTAGATTCCAGTGTTCTAAAATTTTCCAGCATATTTCCCATTATATGAAAGTAATCAAATTTTTTCTTAATGCCAAAAAATGTTTAACTATTTTTCAAAAAGTAATAGGTGCTTTCTTTTCACCTGCCTTCATTGCAGCTTCCAAGTCCTTGTCTTTTATTATTCTTCGAATATATGGGCCTAAAAAAAGTCTTCTTGCAGTGGTAATTTTCTTCTGATAGTACAATAATTTTATAAAAATTAATAATTTTTGTCGAAGATATTTAGAACATGTTCCTTGCTTTCGTAGTGCCTCCATAAATTGCCTCATCAGCCCCAATTTAATGTGAAATTTGGTATAGTCCCTTTAGTTCGAGTAACATAGATCCCACATCACCACATATAATCCACTTGCGTTTTTGATAGTTAAGTTTTTTCTTTTATGATATTTTACTTAAGTTAATATCTTACTAGTTACTTTGTGTTTTTGATAGTAAGAGTGCTGAATCGAAAACTTTCTTCGCCTTAGATCTTCTTCTTAAGAATGGAGCAGACCTGACGGGAGAGCATTCATAATTTATCCTGATTTACAATACTAGTCGCAAAACAAGCATGGTAGGCACTTTCAACAAAGCTTGCTATATTCCTTCTTTGTTATTTCACGGTAAATTTTCCACAGATAAACCTAACAAAAGTTGCCGGATAAATTTTTGCAACCTGAAACCATTTTCCGACTTAAAAAAACGAATTATAAAGTTGAAATATTGCATTATATTTCTAATTACTATGCCTCATATTTTAATAGATTTTGCGGTTGTTAAGATGCAAATTAAGAAATTCATAATAGTAAGAAAGTCTAATTTAATGAAAAGAATACTTAGGTGACGGATTTTTTATTGTTATTTTCTTAATTAGGACCTTGAAATCTATAAGTGGTTCAATTTTAGACAATTTTACTAATGACAATTTTATGTACGAGACCCTCGTGGTGCGCGTTTTACTCGTACTTAAAGTATTATTTTTAAAAGGGAAGCCTTTTAAAAATAATACTTTAAGTACGAGTAAAACGCGCACCACGAGGGTCTCGTACGCGCCTAGGCATGTATGTACAAACATTCAAGGATATATAGTGTTATTTTAAAACTATTTACAAATATTAATATTATTTTTATTTAAACTTGCACTCGACAGCTTGCACAGTGTCTGATACGGGATTTCAGAACATCCGCCCTGCTCGTGATATCTGGCAAGCTACATTCACAGACTGCAATCCATCACTTAGAGGTTTCAGTAGCGTGGCTAACATATAGTGTTTTGCTTGCTGGTTATAGTGTTCTTTAGTAATACAAAGATGTATTATAAAGAAGATATTTAGTTTTTTTTCAGTTAGTGCTAATATATAGTGTTGTGCTTGCTAGATTAAAAATGCAGTATTTTAAAAATAGATTGACAAATGCATTTACAATATTAAAGGACGATTTTCAGGACGGTATGTGGTCTGACCTACTGTGTGCGGACTGTGTGCAGGCCATTGAATGGGTCACTTTCTCAAAATCGTGTTTTTTGCTGTTGATGATATATGTGGGTTGTTTGGCTTATAAATTATATTTTATTAGACTGAAATTTTCGGTATATATGGACAATTGCTAGCATATTTTGAGGATGATAATAAAACTAAACATATGTGCCTTATTTTATCTATTTAATAATTATTAATGATCTGCAGTATCTCTTCATCAAATCGTATTTACCCCGATTAATTATTACAACAAAAATTAATCTAAGAAAAATACATTTGTGTTATAAATTCAATTATTTTAACAAAATGCAGGAAATCTTTGTTATTATGATAATACAAAATTTTTTAAAAGTTTGCATTGCATTTCAAGTACGCTAAATGTGGGTTTTGCTAAATAATTGCATATAAAAAACTGCAAAATTAAGAATAATGGAATACAATGTTATGTTTTGTCTGATTTGTAATTTGATCATGAAAAGTAATCAGTTCTATTCTTAGAAAGGACGGAGAGAATAAGAAAAATATATCAGGCAAATTTATTAAGAATAGCGATCACTTACGTACATGTACAAGTAAATGTAACGTGCGTATGTAGGTATACGTATTACGTTCAGGTGTACGTACGTACGTTTGTACGTGCAGATCATCGGACAAATTTTCAAGACTTAACATTAAGTCTTGAAAATTTGTCGATTGATCTGTATATTTTAGACTTAACATAAGTATCCATTAATCTCAAAACAACAAATGTGGAACAAGATGAAGCAGAAAAATAGCAGACATCCTTTAAATTTGTTCTTTGTGGCATCTGAGATTACACTAAAAAACTTCCCCAATTGCATACAAAGAGATGAGAAAAGAAAGTTTTTTAATATAATTAACGAAGCAGAGGAGCCTAAAAAAAATTATGTTATGAGGCAACAATAACCATTTGGCTACTGGTCGCCAGCGTCAACCTAGTCGAGCCACATTTAAGATTGTTCTAATTTATTTCTAATCAGTGAGTATTTCTTTAACCTCACTTTTAATATATATCTAAAAATTACAATAATTAAGTTACTAATAAATACTTAGTTTCATCACTTTCTTCTGGAGTTATGGCTTTTCAATAGTTAATATCCTATTTGGAAGTATCCGGATCGAGCATTGATAAGAGCTCATAAGAATGTGATATCGAAACATGATAATAAATTAAAAAATGTTCATCATTTCATTTCTTATATATAAAGTGATAAACTTACAGCTTTCTTGTCTAGATTGAATGTGACTGCTTAACTAATATCTAAAATTTCGTCTGTTCTCTTTAAAGTAATAAGGCAATATTAACTATCATTTTTAAGGTTGCATATATTCATCATTCGAACTTTCTTGTTGAGTCTAATTTGGTGATTCGATACAATAGGTGTGGTCTATCACTCGACTACTCAACGTAACTCAACGTAACTGACAACGTTATTTAGCTACCGCATCTCTTTTTTAATGGAAATCCAACAATATTCTAGCATAGCTGTAGTCTAGTTCACTTTAGCTAGCTTAACTTAGTTAAAGTGTAGTTTAGTTCCCGATGAACAAAGGGTTTCATAAAGTAGTAAACAAGCTAATAAATAAGTTTCATAATTATTTGGGTATTGAAATTCTATTCATCTTAGCCAATCTGTGTGATACCAAATTTTACTTTTCATATACATACTGTGGACTACAGAGTGGGGGTAACTAAATAGACAGCAGAGCTCGCAGTAGAAGAATTGGAAATATCTAAAAGCTCCTATTCAATATTGTCAAAGATAACATAATTTACCTTACGTATATTATCATAGAACATATAATATTGTCATACTTTTGGAACCAGTGCAGTTTAGCAAAAATGCGACTTTACCTGATTTATACATAAAAAAGACGTATTTTAAAAAAATAGGTCTCTGTCTCGATTATTTTATCATGAAAATTTTATTAGATAAAAAAATTACAATAATTAAATTGTAATTTTTTTAACAAACATATAAATGTGAATGGCGTCAATAAGAGAAAAATTTAAATAAGGGATTAATAAAAACTTATTATTAAAATATGACGTCTTACTTACACTTAATATTAAAAAAATTGAATTTAACCAACTTAAAAATGTATTATTAAATCTTTAATTTAGGATTTATTTTTTTAAATAATTAATTAATAATTGAAAACAAATACATTTTAGCAACAATAAAAATTTTACTGTTTTACGATTAAAAAAACATGGAATTTAAATTAAGTAAAAAAGATTCATGAAATTAAAGTTTAAATATTTATATTATTAAATATATATATATATATAGTTTAAATATATATATCTTTTTAATACCTTGTAAATTCTTATTTTTCTGTTGTTAAATTTTTGTTATTAACGTTTCTGTTTAGAAGTTTGTTGAGTGTGTAGTATATAATTATAAATTTAAAGTGAACATATTGAAAAATTCTTCGGCATTAAAAAGTAAAAATATTCTTCGTGAATAAATATATTAAAATAAATTTTTATGGTAATATAATCACGAGTGAATCCCATTTTTTAACATAAAAAATCACCAAAATTAGCATTTTTGCTATACTAAAAAGTTCTCTTCAAACTATCTCACTAACTAGTAAGATAAACAAACTACCCAAAAACATAAATACCACGTTAACAATTTAAAAACAATTGTTAACGTGGTATTTATATGACCTTTGAAATTAGAAAGGGTTCAGGGAAAGACCTCTGAAAGGGTTCGCAATGCCCCGCATTACGAACCCTTAACCGCGCGTTTACCAGAGACTCATCTTTGCAATAACAGTTCCCAGTATTTGTTTATTGACTTATATGTTTATGACATAGAAATCTAAGTTCAAGGCATGTATTACAATATTTGATATATTTTAATTTTACATGTTTTTTAGTATTTATAGTGTTTAAGTGGTATAAAGGTTATTTATAATTTGAGATAAAAATATGTAATTTTAATTTCTCTTGGTCCTACAATTTTTAGCAATAATGCGCAATTGTTGCAATATGTTTTTACGTATTGATATACGTGACGTCTAACGTAAAATGTATGAACCAATAAAGCCTGACATAGCCTGTGGGTGTTATGGGTCTTAATGTTAACTCGTAACATACGTTTTTCATAGTAGGTCTACAAAATTTCTACAATGTTAATTAAACTGTATGTTTCTCTTTTCAGTTGTTTAGCCGAAGTGCTCCTTTAGTAGGACATATTTATTTCAGTGAGATTCAATGAAAGGACATACTAAAGAAAAAATGAACGTATTTTATTAGTGTTGTTAGAAAACTTTGATATTATGTAGAGAATACAGACATTAGTTCTTTAGATAAACATGTGCTTAATTTATGTAAAAGTGTCGAGAAATACTATAAACTTGTGAATTGTAATACATCAAAAAATTTTAAAAATTATAAAGACTAGTTTAGTGCTATTGGGTGTATTGATTTAGCAACAACTGATGAGCAATATAAATCTGAATGTGATTTAGCTCAACCTACTACGTCTTCCTCTGGTCGGAGTCGATCAAGGAAGGAATCAAGGAAGGAAGGAACTTAACAAAAAATAAAAAATGTGGACAGTTAACGGAATTATTTCAGGTTGACGATTCAGCAGTTAGTGCATTACACAACAGTTCGGATGCGTCAACATCAACAAATATTAGTGCAGATGAAGTTTTATCACTCATTTTTGTGGAGGTTAAGCTTACGAATATCAATATTTGTTGATAATGAACTTTGTTAATAATAAAACTTCAACAGACTTTCAATCCTAGCAATATGATAGTGACAGAATCAAAAGCCGAGATCGAATTGCAAAGTTTGTTAGATTACACAGCTTCACAGATCTTATAGCCAGAGGAAATTATTTTAAATAGTATTCCAGTAGATCCGCACTACAATTAAAACCCCATTTCCCAATTTGACTTTAATTGGGAAATGGGGTTTTAATTGTAGTGCGGATCACAGCGAGTACAAACAGTCTTTTGTGGATTTTAGTTTAGGTAATGATAGTAGTTTATTTGTAACTTCTTACGTTCCTTTGCAGTTAGTAACAAATTCAGACAATAAAACCAATGTCGTGTTGAAAAACTCCTCCGTCCCCTCTTCTACGAGATACTGTATACCTATTGGTTTCCAATTTATGAGGGAAAGTTCTATTGTATCTAAGACTAAAGAATCTTGTTTTAAAGAAAAGGTAGCTTCCTTATGTCCGAACACATTCACATTAGACGAACGCATTTTCAACTTCCAGCATTTTTTGCAACTGACTATGGTCGATGGTAAATTTCGTAGCGCGTTAAGTGGAAAATCATTTGTTAGGTATTATATTTGTGGAGTAATACCAAAAGAAATTAATGACATAAATCAGTGCTTGCGAAAAGGGAGCGATGACAATCGTTTTGTATTCGATCTGTCACCTCCACATTCATGGATTCGTTTCTTTGAGTATTTCCTTCACCTTCCTTATAGATTAGAATTTAAAAAGTGGTAGGTAGCTGATAAGAAATTGTACGTCCAAAATCAGTTTAGATCTCGATTAAGCTTAATTCTAAATAAACCACCAAGTGGCGGAAGCGAGATATCGAACGATGGAAATACCGCAAGAAAATTCTTTTTGAATTCAGATGTTTCAGCCAAAATCACAAGCTTGACTAAATACTTAATTGACTGTTGTTCTACAATTTTGCAAGCTTTATCTTGGGGATACAATATCAATGTAGAGTCAAGTTGTAAATTCGGTTTGAAAACCTCGCGACTTTTGGCATAAGTTCCGTCCACAAAATACTAATACATGGCTCATCAATTTTAAATCATGTAGTAGTGTCTATAGGGGAATTATGTGAAGCGGCTGCCGAAGCTAATAACAAAAATTTGAGGGCATTTAGACGAGACCACGCTCGAAAAATTGCTCGTAAACTTAGTAACTTACCAATTTAATGAATAAAATCATGTTACTGTCAAGCCCCTTCGTTACCAGCCTACGGAAGCTTCTCCGAAAGAAAAAGGCTTTTTTGAATAGTCAAGTATTACATTTGTTAGTAGTTTAGAAAATCTTGTAATCGTTTTTACAAGAATATCTGAGTGCATTTATATTGTTTTTTGAACTCGATTGTCCATTAGGATTACCTATATTTTAATACTCATAGATCAAACATATAATTATCACCAGAAATGCTACCAGTCGTATAGATTCATGAATTTCTCTTTAAGGCTGCAATCCTTAAAGAAGGTATGATCCAAATGTAGGACTTTGTAAGGAAACTTTCGGGCATTTATTATAATATTTTTATCCATTGCTAATCTAAGGAGAGAATTAGAAGCAACACTGTTTCTATTTTGGGTAGTGCAGCCATCAATCCATATAACTACGTCTCAAGGGTTTTCATGAAAAAAATTCGTCAAATAATTTACAAAAAATGATGATTATGTTGAAGCTTTCAGATCACAGGCTGTTTTATCGAATCAATAGAAAGTAACTTGATCCGTACAATATATAAACCGTGAAGTTACGTACCGCTAAGTTGGTTTTAAAATATAGCGCACTAGCCGACAAAAGAGAACTTAATTTTACAGTTTGGAAATCAGCTGTTACAGTGCGACAATCCCATATTTTGCAATTTCGTTATCTTTGTTCTTTTCAAAAAAGAGTTTTCTCGAAGCTACTGGTTTGGATACTGACGATGCATATTCAACGTATAAATTATATAGTTGTGATTTTGACTGTATTGAGGGTTCCAGATATCATTTTGGTACTTGATTGGTGGCAATAATGTGACGGTAACTTGGGCAATAAAGTCAGGTAACTTTACATAGTCTCGTTTAGAATTTTGTGAAATTGTATTCGAATTTCGCAGACTCTGATTTTGCAAATTTCAACAGAATTTTCAAGTATTTTATCGCCAAGCCGGTAGAGAACGGTCTACTTTTTTATACCTAGTCTTCAAGCAAACTCTTTCCTTTTTACGATCTATTTGAAAATAATACAATTTAGTATCTGTCTGTCTAGAATTGCTTCCTTTTGTCTTTTTTTTAACATGTTACATGTCAATCATCGACCGCACATACATTTTTTTCTCATACCATGTCATGCTGAAAAAATTATTGAAAATTTACAGTTGCATGTCTATAGTCAGTTTGGAACAGAAAATAATTTTGCTGCGAGGACGAAATGCTGAATAGCATTTAGGACCCATGAACCTTTTAAGTTCCGGTTCTATTTGAAAGTACTTGTTACCAACTTTTTTATACCTAAAATAGGCTTTCCTTAATATTCTATCCTTCTTATTTAATTCTCTTTTCCAAGTTTCACGGACAGCCTTACGTTTTATTTTTCTTGACTTCTTTGCAACTTCTGGCTCCAAATTTTTCTCAGAAAACCATTCAAGGTCACTAAATTCCATGGGCTCTACCTTTATAATATCATATAGAGGAGCATAGTCTGGATTGAGGGTGGATTCATCAGGAAAACCTTCCATAACGGGTTCTTCTGCAATATCCGGTTTGACAGTGGATGAAGTGCTGGGATCATTAGGAGAAAAGTCTATACCAATTTTTTGTGCAATATCAGAGACAATTTTAGATGAAGTGCTGGGGCAAACAGGTTGAAAATTTGGGAAAGCATTTTTTTTAATTTGCTGTCTTTTAATAAGTTCCTGATGTCGTCTTTCAAGATTACTTAATGTTGTGCTTTCATATTGTAATCAGTATCTCCCTTCTCTGTCTGCGATGATTCTTCTTCGTTTCCTCTCCGTTACTTTTCCATAATTATTATATTTAACTGTTAAAATAAAATATTAATTATAACTATAATACATTAAATTAGTTCACTTTTTATGTTTTTAATAGTTTCTATTCAATTTACATGTTAAATCTGCATAAGCACAAAACAAGAGTAAAATTAGGTAGTACTAATACCGCGTAACTACAACAAGAATGTCACAAATAATTTTCTTAATTCAATATGATGATTTTAAAACTGCCAGTTTTTTCACAAAGCAGCTAAGATAACAGTCAATAAAATATTAACATTGACTTACCATTTAATCCAATTACTTCTTCAAAAAACATTTATATTTACCAGCTACAATCCAAACGGCCACACATTCTAAGTTATATAGCGTAGATACGTGGTATTGGAAATAAGTTCGCAGGACAGCTACTTCGCGGTATTGACTTCTTAGGTTTGATGTAGTTGGATTAGATAATGCGCTGACATGAGGCAAAGCCAATCGCTGTCAAGATGTTATGCTTTTTTGTACATACGCGGTTTTAGCTACTGTTGGTTACGCGGTATTGCTGTATCACCGACGATATGATGTCACTGCAAGTAAAGTTCGTGGCGCTATTTTTGACCTGCGCTTAGGCTATTTTTATCATGCCTACTAACATAACAAAAGTGAAACGTTGTCCATTTGTCTTTCTTTCACGTATAAACAACGGATTTCAATAAAATGTTGTACATACGTAATACACATTCTACAATCAAATATAGCCAATACATAATAATGTTATCATCTACAAGAACAAAACAGTGAAAATAAACGCAAAAAATTATGCAGGCGCACGAGAAACGGAATACTTTTGAACATGCTATATTCATGGTTTAATTATTATACATTTTGGTCCAGATTAATAGTGTATATTTCGAACGACGCATCACGCTTCACTACAACCTGTTATGAAGTCATGTTTGGAAAATTATGTTTAAAATAATACTCATCCGTAACAACATAACTGGCCTGTTGAAATCTATTTCTTTTGAAAAAATCTTTTTACGTTTTCTCAATAACACGCAGGCGAAGCCGCGTGCAAAAGCTTGTCATAGAAAGACAAAATTGTTAAACTAATCAAAAGTTTTCGTTCTGTTTTTATTACGAAACTTGAGTCATGGACGCTGCGTTCATTTAAGTATACGGAAGATATTCGTCTACCGAATACTGTACTGTCTATGGTACTAACTTTATCCAGTAGTCGATGTTACGTAGTAGATTATATTATCTATGGTCCTCTACCAATTGACAGAGTACGTGTTGGCGTTATGTGATGTTATAGTTTGGGAGGTGTCCCGCGCAGATTTTGAATTTAGTTACCGCCTAGAACAGAAGCCCTTCAACGTTACAGTCATAGACAAGTTAGTGTTGTTTTGTATTCTTTTGCAATTTTTCGGTATTAGTATTATAAAGGTAAATCTTAGAGACGTACCGACTAGTCGGCGAATAGTGTGTAGAAACTTCCGACTAGACACTTAAAAATACAAGGAATATTTTCATTTACATATCAATCTTAAAATAAATTTTTGAATGAAAATATATTATTCAATTGAAATATTATTCATTGAGTATCACTTAAACTACCAATAAAAATGTTTTTATGCTTTTCTTAATAATTATGATATTAACGTGTATGAATTGCTTATTATTTACAGTTTACGAATGATAAATTATTTGTTTGTAATATCAATAATATTAACTTTTTATCATAGTTTGATAATTACGAATTTTTGAAAACATAATAAAAATGAGCAGTTGATATTAAAAATTTATGATCACAGAATATTCTATATTTTAATAAATAAACATAAAACAAATAACAAAAATAATTTTTATATTATTTTATTTGTGTTGCATTACTTGAGTCCGTAATATTACATGACTATGTATTTTTTAAGTCTTCATTAACATAGCGGCATATAAAGCGGTTCGAAGTGATACCCAGAGGCTGATCAGTAAAAGCCCTAGTCGATACATCTCTAGTAAATAGGAACATATAACGTATGCCATTTTTAAGTTTAGGTTTTTTTGTAAATAAATTTCGTAAAAAGAGGGCATTTGTATCATAGAAATGTGGATATACATAGTAATTCAAACGTGTGTGGAAAGTTTTTGTAAATTCTTTAAATAGAAGATAACATGTGAACCTCAAAGATAAAAAGAGTAAATTTTGAGCCTCGTACAAAGCGGACATTTATATCATGTCCGCTTTGTGTATATGGGAATGTGGATATAATCTTTCAAAGGTGTACGGAAAGCTTGGGTAAATAATTTTATATAGAAGCATTATGTGTGAAACTCGAAGACAAGAAACATAAGTTGTGAAGCTCGTACAAAGAGGGCATTCGTGTCATAGAAATGTGGATTTATATACTTTTTCGAACGTGGGCGGAAAACTTGTGCGAATATTTTTAGATAGAAGCCCAGGATGTTAACCTCGAAGACAAGAAACTTAAGTTGTGAACCTTGTACAAAGAGGGCAATTGTATCACGGAAATGTGGATATACATAGTCTTTCAAGCGTGTGCGAAAAGCTTCTGTAATTTTTTTTAGATAGAAGCATAAGAAATGAATCTCGAAGACAAGAAACAAAAGTTGTGAACCTCGTACAAAGAAGACATTTATAAAAATATTCATGAAAATATGGATATAGTTTTTCTAATGTGCTGCGGAAAACTTGTGTAATTTTTCTTAATTCCATCTATTCTTAATTAAAACAATCTATTCTTAATTGGAATGGTATCATTACATCATAACTTGAGTTGGAAATATCAACTGACGTGAGAATCATGTCTTCGTATGTGTCGTTTTGTGAATTTTTGCTAAGACTTTGAATTAATATAAAATAAAATTATAGACAATTAGACAGAAATTCCAGTGTTTTTCTGGAACGATACAGAAATTTCTCCAATACATGTGATAGGGTATATAAAGAAAGCGGCAGTCGATCTTCTGTCCAATTGACAACTGAGTTTCAGCGAGTAAAAAACAAAAAATATATGGAAATTTCAAGGAGTTGACTCAGAATACTCTTTCTTCGTGAATTTCGTTTATAGTAAAAAGAAGCAGCACGCATTATAAGCGCAACGACGGGCAAAGGTGTTCCATACAGCCAAGTATTAGTTCTAATGATCAAAAGAAGGAAATCTTGGCTTCTCAGTTAATCTTCCTCCAGGTCAATATACTACGTTGAACGTAGAAAATTTAAAAAACCTTATTGGAACAAGTCAAGATATGTTCGCATTATCTGACAGAGTTATCTTACAGTAATGGAACAAAAAAACAGCTTCATGTTTTGAGAAATAAATGGAAATATTCTGTTTAGCTATTACATGAGCTAATAACCTTTCGACTTTGGAAGACGATCAAGGTATATATAGTTACTATGTTCCCATCATACCAATGATTGGAAGTATCTTATTGTCTTTAGTTTAACTTACCCAATTTTCCAGTGGAAAGCCCAAAGAATTCGACAAGGAAGAATTGTCACCTTTAACTACATGCAGGCGAGCAGTGATAGATAAAGATGGTGCTTATATAAGATTAATTTTTTAATTATATAGAGCAAATAAAATAAATCTGTGAACTGAGATAGTAGATTTAAAAGTTGCCACTTTCAATTAAAATTAAGTGAGAAAACAGAGCCAACGTTTTCTTTTAATTTAGTTTAATATACCACTACTCTTAAATTCAGGATTCAGTTACATTAAGATTACGTAGGAAGAACTATTGTTACGTCTATTGAAACGGAAGAAAATAGATATCTTTATAGTATGCGAGCGCAAACTTATCTGATAAAGATGCATTTGTAATCTTTTATCATCCATGTAATGCTTTACCTGTTCTGTTCCTTTTATCTTCCACCGCGTATCTTAATGCTCTTGCAATAATGGTAATTCTACAAAACCCAGAATTTAAATTACCTGTATAAATATTTAAAATTTACAAGAAACATACTGCTCAATTGATAACCTCTTCTTTATTTTAAATTGATTAAAGCAAGCTGAATTTCATTTTCCTTTATCATTTATGTATTGTAGGTCACTATGCTTTTAGAACTGGACAAATCTCTTTAAATGACAATAAAAATCCGAGCAATCGATATACGTGTACACATATTTCTTGTGGTACAGTTGAATCTCTTTGATCCAACAAATTCCCTTTTAATACATAGTTACAAATATTAGACTTAGAAATAAACAATTGCAAAAATTGCAGCTAGAGTACAAGATATGTAAATTCATAAAAAATTAGAATTAATAATTGCATTAAATCCGTCTTATAAATCAATATATTGCGCAAGAACTTTCGTTTATTTTGGTCTAAAAATTATTTCAGAACTTTCGTCCACGTTTTCTTTAGAATAAACACATTAAAAGCTGTTATGATATTTACTTCTACCCAAGAGACACACATTCAATGCACCTGTAGCATGTCTAATTTATAAATAATGAACTTTAAAAATGTTTCTTCTTTTTCCTCATCATATTTAGTTGAAATAGGGAAAATCTTTTCACCGTACAAAGGTTGTTTATTTTCTACTCATTTTTCAAGACATACATTTTCATCGCTATATATGATATAAGTGATTGGTTCATTAGATAAATTAAAATTAAATTTAGATGTTCTACAGTAAATAGTGCACTGACAATTCAATAGTACTCAATGCCGGACTGGCAAAATATGGAGGTGCGAACACTTAACTTAAAAATAAACAGTTAAATCCTTATTTTCGAAAAGTACTTTCAAATTAAAGTTTTTACCTAATGATGTACAATAATTTTATTACACAAAGTGTATGGACTTGAAGAAAACTGAATATTAAAATATTATCAATACATACCGAAGCAATACCTGCATAAATGTTAAAAGCAATATAATTTTAAGTGCCTTTTAAAGCTCTTTTAATTTTTTATATATTGGTTTATTAAATAACGAAATAGGTTAATCAATTATTGTATTTTATAATTATTTCCGTAGACAGAACCGTTAAAATGGAACTGGTCTTCGGGGTGTTAGACTACATCATCATGACGGCTACAATAGTGGCATCTGTCGTTATTGGAATATACTTCCGATTTACTGGCGGAAAACAGAAAACGAATGAGGTAAATTTATTATTATTATAATAATCTTTGTAATACTTTTGACCTTAAGAATTCGTTGAGAAATTTTTAAGATAGCAGGAAGTTTCAGTAGATAGGAATGACCAAAGCATCATGAATTAAAATATACTGAGACATTAGAATTAAATTAAAGAAGAATTAAAAACTTACAAATCTGGCTTTAATAGATACTGAGATATGGACTCCACAAATCATTAATCTTAGTACAATCTCAATAAATGACTGGCAAAATCATTAAAATCTTTATACCGCCTTCGGTCAACTTAGAAACTTGAATGGCATGTGGCTAGTGTTAAATTGGGCTAAATGCAGTTTCGTACAAAGTGATTATCGCAATTTCTGTCCCTATAGTTTTTTAGGAAAATCTAGGAAAATGAACTGCAATAAGGACTTCATTAGTGTAGTTATACATTCTATTCAATTAAAAATTCAAAATGTTTATTAACTTTCCCCTCCCCTAAATACGTGCCTTCTATTTCAGGTTTTCTGGCAGTAACTTTGTAGGACATTTTACTTTGGAAATAGTTTTGTCATACAGCAAATAATTATGTAACAGTTATAATTATTAATTTTATTATATGATAACGATATAGATATTTACTTTATAAATATAAAAGAAAACATAAAGGTAACATGTAAATATCGATGAACCTAAGTAGTAAATATCGATAAACCTAAGTAGTTACTACTTAGGTTCATCGTTGAATAAATCGATGAACCTAAGTAGTAACAAATTATTATCTTTACCTCTTATTACCGCGCATAGGGTGGGTACGTGGAAGAGATCATCTTTGTGAGTTAAATGGCTCATACATGTATGTATGTACATACAGTATGTATAGAATAGGTCGAACATTAGCCTGGAAATCATTTCTTGCGTATTTTTTTATATACTGTAAGCGTGAGAGTTTATTCTAAATTTTGGAAGTGCCAAGATTAAAAGACCTTTATGTAGTAACAGTTTTGCAATTTATGAACCGTATTCTTAATCGGCGATGAGACCCGCATACATCTATACATAAACTTGTAAATTCATTTCCATAATAAATTTTCTTTAAATAAATATACCGTTTTTTATAGTCCGGAACGAGATATTTTCAACATACTAAATTTAATTAGAATTATGAAAATTTGATAATTATTTTAAATTTGGACGTGAATGTGTAATTATAAAAACTTTTTACGCGAATTTCGTGCAATCTATGGACTTACGCTTAGTGTACTTCTTTAATAATTAATTAAAAGTATTTATCCTACCCTCAAGCATGTTTACAACTTTGAAGTGTACACATGCACATGTGCTGTGTACACTTCAAAGTTGTAAACATGCTTGAGGGTAGGATAATACTTTATTTTAATATTTCGACAATGAGTAATATTTATAGTTAATTATTATGTATTTCTGTATCTCTGCCGTTTTACCCCTTACCCTGTACTGAGTTATACGCGGTTTTTTTGTGTCCTACGCTACTCATCATTTTTAAGAAACATTTGCATAAAAGTCATTCAATTATATTACTTAGTGTCCAGTTATTTCCTTCTAATTTTAATTATTTTTTTATAATAAGTCTTTTATTAAAATACGTTAATACATTCACTAGTTATTAATAGACTTTAATAACAAACTGCAAATTACGCAAATAATTAAGATAGAATTAAATGAATCATTAAAATGTAATTTGTAAGTTCATAATTTGTAATGTGAAATGTGTTGAGAAGTATATATTTTTCGTTTCACAATTGTTTTTGAATGAAAAATTTTAATTATTATCCAACTAAGTAAAACCAAAATGATAGTTATGTTTTTAGCAGCCCTTGTGTCATATAATTTCATCTATTCTCTGGCAGAGTCTAAATTACGTGACGAATTTTAACGAATGCAGCGTCTCAATTTGTCGAGTGTCATAGGTTAAATTGTTTGTATAAAGAGTTAGTTGGTGATTAAAATAAAAAAAGAAACTAAAGTCCGATTTTTTCATGGTAAGCTACGTAGAATATCACGTGTAAACAACAGATAACATTATTTAAGGTCATTAAGATTATAAACAAGTATATTATCATGTGGCATGACATTTAAGTACTATTTTACGATTACGTATATCATTCTTTATTGAGGAAAAATGCGTCATCTTTCTCCAATAAAGCATGAAATGTAAAATGGATGAAAAGAATTTTAAGTATAAAACTAGGTGCATCGAAAAAATAATCACGACTCAACCCTTAAAAGGTGCTTTAGCTAAGTCGAATATTTATCTTCTGAACTGTGTAATTCTGATGACTGGATCATAATGATCACCGAAAAATTTTACAAATTAATTAATATTATTTTAGTTATTGCGTCCCAACTAAAAACCGTAAAGCTTTGTACTCATTGTATTCATTACTTAATTCAAAATTAGCTTTTCACGCGACTTCTTTCTATTTCTTTCGATATATTTTTAGATTGTAGTTTTTGTTTTCCAATGATTTTTTTAATTAATAATAACATATAGATTTGTTATTAGGTGGGAGTAAAATATACTGGTTTTCTGAAGTCCCCATTCTGGACTAAACGACTTATAATTAATTAGTTACCCATAAGAAAAGCACTCTTACCTCAAATCGATTCCAACCATTAAAAAATTTTATCGCTGAGATTTATTTATTGTGAGAGTAAATTATACTTTCACAGGGAACTGCAACCGCTTAACAATGAATGGTTCATCGGTCAGAATAATTGGTGTCGGCAGTCGCAATAGCTGCCGATAATGAGCGGCGCATTTATTACAAATGATCGAGTATCCGAAGTCAATTTTTATGTGTATTTTTCACAATAGGGGAGCTCCCTATGGTTTGTGATACTCTGAAAAAAAATTATGCCATAATTAGCTATTTTTTAAACATTCAACCTTCTTTTTAAAACTACTAACTAACTATTTCAAATTTAATCATGTCGTTTAGGTTACCTTTAAAAATTACTATGCAAACTTTTACTTATGAAGTCCAGGAGCCTTTTTAAGAAATATAGGTGCATTCTCCAATATTGATTACTTCACCTTCTTTTGCAGCAAATCACATAAAATGTAGCCTGTATTACAATACAAGGTATCCATTAGTGCAAAAATTTTCAAAATCAATTAAGTAGCTTTCTAAATTACTAAAAAACTCATAAACTACTTCTTTATTATATTAAGTACAGATGTTCGATTTCAATATGAACTCTGAAATACACTTCGCGTTCTGGACAATGTCAAGCGGAACCAGAAGACGTGCTACTTGCAAGTTCATATTGCTGTTTCGTTAACGTATTTTTGTCCCAGAAATGTACGTTCATGATCATGGTCATATATTCGGTTTTCATATTCAATAATGGGGTAACCACGGATCGCGACCAATAGATTCGAGTCACTTTTTTGCTTGTAGAAAGGTTTGCTACCTGGGAGACAAATTTATACATTTCTTTTTGTCTGGTACTGTTTGTTTGTCAATAACTTAGTAGACAAGTTCCTAAGCAACTTCTAGGGAGTTTCCTTCGTGAATAACTCAACAATAACCAGTAAACTAGACCCTTTCATATTTTTCGGATAATAAGTTACTTTATGCTTTTAAATATTGAATATATTTGGCGTTAATTTTGTAGAAATTCATTATTCACAATTAAATGAAACTACGTGATGTAGTATTATTTCTACTTTATTTAAGTTCTTTACCACGACATAGGTTTGGTTGTATTACGACATCTTCAGGTGGGCTGTTAGCAAAGAACTTTGTTAACAGCCCATCTGAAGATGTAATACAAAGAAACTTAGGTCGTGGTAAAGAACTTAAAGAAAGTAGACATAATAGTACATCACGTAGTTTCATTTAATTGTGTCAGCATTGTTTGTTTTTGGTCATCACCTAAAAGTGTTTGTTGGGACGGGCAATTGCAAATGGTTTGAAGCTTCTACAGGAGGCTGATTCTGTGCTTAACGAATCAAGTTTTAATGCCAGTAAATGTGTAAGCTGATTTGCTTCATTACACATGTTACTTTTGCGTACATATGGTTCACTTTGACCTTGTTCACGTTACTTCTGTACATAAATTTGATATTGTAACTCGTATTTCATATTTCAAAAATGTGAAACATCTTACAGGATTCAAATATTTGTCATGCAACATACCTAAAATTTTTTCTAAATAAGATTTTTGTATTTTCCTAGTCCGTAGCCAGTTGAAAATGAACGAAGTGACTTGATCTCTATAAGAACATATCTAAAATCCCGTATTGGGAAATACAAGTAATCGATTTCTAAGATTTTATTTAATGTACATAATTTTAGCCGTTAAGCCATGGTTTGACGGCGCGGTGCAACGCGGGCCCGGGTTCGATTCCCGGCCGTTCGTCGAGCGGGGCTGGACTGGTGTTATAGTTCGCTGTAAGGGATTGCTTTCGCAGCAAAAATTCCGCCATATGTATCAATTAGATACATTAAAGTAGATAAATTAATAATAATTTTGGGCGAATATAATCCACTCATATTTCAAAAGACCGTTTGTTCATTATCGTATTTAATTATATTTCTACTCGACATTTTGGCTTGTGAGCCATAAATTGTGTATTTAATCAGTAGGTCAATAAAGAAATAAGTATAAACCTAAATAAACACAACGCACTGGACTTAATCTCTCGTCACAACATTGTAGGCGAGAGTTTAAGTCCAGTCTTTATGAAAGTCAAATTATATTTCAACATACAAGTAAATGTTTTCTGTCAGTTTGAACAATGTATCTCTTAGTATATCTCAGAGAACACATTAAAAAGTACATTCCATATTAATATAGTTACGAAATAAAAAATAATAATTTTAATCTCCTCTAATAATTTCAAATCCTCTGATGATTCGAAAAATGGCCAACAAAATTCTTTTCCCGAATATGGTTCAATAGAAGAAAAACTACTGATGTGTGCTTATAACCGCACGTTAGAAGTGAAAACTAAAATAAAAAATACGTACAATAATGTAAGCGTATCATATTAAACTACTCTCAAATAAAATATTAAACACTAACTGTATACACTTGAAATATTATACTGCATATTATATTAAATTACTCTCAAATAAAATATTAAACACTAACTGTGGAACACTCGAAATATTATACTGATTATATACAGTAACATACGCATATTATATTAAATTACTCTCAAATAAAATATTTAACACTAACCGTATACACTTGAAATATTGTACTGATTATATACAATAACATACGCATATTATATTAAATTACTCTCAAATAAAATATTAAACACTAACTGTATACACTTGAAATATTATACTGATTATATACAATAACATACGCGTAGTATATTAAATTATACTCAAATAAAATATTAATCAAAAATAAAACGTAACTCTTAAAACGACGAACTCCATGTTAGATAGTGAACTCACTTGGCCGATGCCGAAGAGAGCGAGAGTTTACCCGATTAAGACTCACTGGCCCGAGCGTGATGGCTTAGTTTTGTTCACTAATCAGAAAAAGTGCGCATGGTGTACCTAAGAAGTTTTCATTTTAATAGTCTTAAAACGTTAATACTTTTCTTTCTTTGCAATATTACGTATTTTCCATTTCGAATATTCATTATTATTTATTCTCTAAAACATAAGTTTCGATTACTATCTATCTATATAGTTATTAACACAAGTTAATAACTATATAGATATGTAATGTAAATTCGATAAATATTTGATAAAATGGTCCTAACTTTCGTTTCAAAATTAATATTTAATTAAACTCGCGTGCATGTTGCCACCTTGCTTCGATTTTATTTTGTCTACAAGGGAACAATGTACCAGAGATTTTAAATTTTAAACTGTTCACTTTTTGTAGCCGCATAGACTAAAAATCCATCATCAACTTCGAAAATTATGTTGAAAAAAACACTTTTGTACAACCATTATTTTTGACCAAGATGGTGGTTATAATATACTCTAATTGCTTTTTTTGCTCATTAAACGAACATAAATCGACTTCATTTCTAATCTTGATATTTGACCCACAAAATAGATTTTAAAAGTTTTGTTTAAAGCTCACCAGCTCACTAGACATTATTTATTACGAACTTTCAGTATTTGCACGATTTAGTTGAGACAAAAAACTCACTGTTGCCAAAGTCATTTATGGTCACCATGTTTTAGTACAATTTTGTGTTAGCAAATCTAAATTTTCAGGGCTTAGAAATTAATTTTACCCAACATCAGACAAAATACAGACGAACACATAATTACCAATGCAGAACTGTAACTTAGTTCATTATGGAATTACGTAATACAATAAAACTTCATTTAAAAAATGTTTCGTTTCAGGAGTACCTTCTAGCAGACCGTAACATGTCAGTGTGGGTAGTGGCAGTTTCCCTCATGGCATCTGTCATGTCGGCCATAACCCTGCTGGGTCTCTCCAACGAAAACTACAGCTATGGTGCTCAATTCGTCGTCATAAATATAGCATACGGTTTAGCTACACCAATTGCCGCCGAACTCTACCTACCGGTCTTCTTCGGTTTGGCCCGGACGAGCACTTACGAATACTTAGAACTACGCTTCGGTCGGAGATTGCGTCTCGCGGCTTCTTTGACTTATACACTGCAGACGACCCTATATAATGGCATCGTGCTCTATGCTCCAGCTATTGTTTTAGAAACTGTAACCGGACTTGATAGACTTATATCGATTCTGGTCGTTGGACTCGTGTGCACATTCTACTCGACGCTGGGAGGAATGAAGGCAGTGCTATTCACTGACGTGCTGCAGTCGGCGCTCATGTACCTGGCTATTTTTGCTATTGTCATATTCGCTTCTATCCAAATTGGTGGCTTCGAAAAGATCTTCTCATCGGCGTTAGAGGGAGGTCGATTAAATTTTGGAAAGTAAATGCTGACAGAATTATAAATTCTCATTGCAATGATAAAATTGGTTAACATTTTCATCAGGTTTCTTTATAGCTTTAAAAACATCATTCAATTACTGTATCACTTAATTGAGATTTTCATAGTCGAAACTTAAAGTTTTATTTGGGACCGCAGACGTTTAAACTGAATTAAGTTTAACAACTGTTTGGATCTATCTTGTTGAAGAATATTATTTAATCAACCTATTAATTTATGACATAATAATTAATTTAGACATTCTCTTATTTATATTGTATTTTTCACGTTCTTATTCAAGCACTTTGTATTTAGTTTTTCTCGTAACCACAAATAAGTGTGATTTTTATCTCAAGTATTTTGTGAAAACAATGAAGTATTGAGAAAAACGCATTATTCTTGTAGTAAAGTTAATTTTTAGGGTTTGCTAGTCAAACAAGAAACTTTTATCATTTCGTCATAACTGTCCGTCAGTCAATCATAGTTTCTGCAATTTTAGATCCCTGTATATTAAATTTGGCACATAGACACTTCAGATGAAAATCTCAATTAATGTGTATGAAAATATTATTTTTTTTTAATATACATCCCTCTCCGTGCATGTAAAATAAGGGAAATTTTTATTTACGCATCCCATCAACTAAAAATGTAAAGTTTCGCCATAGTTACAAATTCTAACTCTACCATACTACCGTTCTGCCAATCGATCAATAAAATCAGTCTTATCAATAAAATTAGCACACTTTTCCATAGTTTCAGCCCGGACCCCACGGAGCGTCACACCTGGTGGTCTCTTCTTATCGGCGGCATGACGGCATATCTCACGGTGTACGCGGTCAACCACACACAAGTTCAGCGACTCCTTACGGTTTGCGACCTGAAACGCTCGAAAACTTGCCTCTGGATTACATGGCCCATAATGAGTGTTCTTAGTTTGAGTACCTCGTTAAGTGGTTTAGCCATCTACGCTGTGTACAAGTTGTGCGACCCGCTTAAGTCTGGCTTCATAACAACACCCGATCAACTCATGGCATTCTACGTCATTGACCAAATGCGTAGTATACCAGGATTGTCAGGACTCTTTATCGCTGGTATCTTCAGTGCCTCCCTGTCTACGGTCTCTGCCGCCTGTAATTCGTTGGCAGCTGTCACAATAAGTGACTACATTAAGCCGTGGTATACTCCGCGGCCAGCTGTCGAGACGCTCATTACCAAATTAGCAGCCTGCGTGTACGGATTGTTATTTCTATGCATGGCCTTCATGGCAGAGAACCTAGGAGGATTGCTGCAGGCCTCGATAACTATAATTGGGGCAGTCGGTGGCCCGCTTCTCGGCATGTTCAGCTTGGGAATGTTCACCACTTTCGCTAATGAAAATGTAAGTCCATTTGTATTTCTTTCCCTTTATTCATGTCTCAGTATCTACCACTTTTATCTCTATTTTTTATTTATTTACTTATGTTTCCATATCCAGATTATAATCTGCCGTAATTATTTTTCTCAAAATCTGTAGAAGTGGAAGCTTGAAATTTGGCATTGTTGTAAAGCACAGTAAACCGCATGTTAAAATATTAAAATGCAAATTTTAATGGGACCAAACAAGATACAAGAAATTATTCTAAGTTTCTTGTGCCACATAGAATATCACTTCAAAAAACGACTTGTAATAATTACAAAGTATTTATTATAATATTTTATTTAAGAGCATTCTAGATATATTTCTAAAAATATCCACAAAAATGTTCTCAGTTGTTTAATGAAGAAACTTCACGTTTGGCATAATGTTAAGGCATATTAACCCGGGAAATGGAATGTATGAAAATGGAAAATTTTAAAGGCTGTCCCCTTATAAAGTACCCCCTTATAAAGTATTTATAAAGTACTCAAAATTTTTTTTTATTTTTTCATTCATTTAAGGGACTACTTTTTTAATATTATATGTAACAAAGTTCTAAAAATGTTGTTGAAAATACCCACAAAAAATACATCACCCCTCCTTCTCTTCGAAATTGCTTAATTCAAAATTGTAAAAAACCTTGTTTATTGAAATACTACGCACACTTAAATGTTCACGTGTGTCTGAGTGTAATTTTAACGAGTTCTACTCATACTTGGCAAGTTAATTAACTGGTTTTATGGAGCAATTACATTTTATATTCATGCAGTAGTAGAATCTATATCATTAAACAACTTGTCTGTAGGAAAATGTTTCTATTTCAAAGTTTAGAGTATACTGTGCCCAGTTTACACTATGATTTTATTTAAGATTTTCTAAAAAATAATTTTGGTTTTTAAAAAAAATGTAACAAAAATGATAACATAAAAAAAATGGTCGCTAAGGTCCCGTCACCGATTTACCATTACTTAATTCAACACAAATGTTAACTATAAACAGTGCGTAAACGCGATTTTCTACAGGACCGTGCGTCTGCAGGGCCACAGAACATAGAGTACCTTTAATTTATGTGCAGGGTCCCACAGAGGCTAAAAGCCAACATTCAAGTAGAAACACGGATAAACAGATGTTGACACTTTTTAATAATAATTCTTATTATTTAGTGACGAGCCGGATTTCCGTATCCATGTCCGTGGATGGTACGCGGGAAGTAAATATCCAGACCCGTATTCATTATAGAATTACGAATATTACATCTTAACCTTAAGGCTCTGACACCGTTTTAATCGTCGTAAATTTTAGGTGTTCCTGTAATAAAGTGAACCGATCGCGATCCAATTTTCAGTGCATCATGTATCATTCCATTATAAAATAAATTTGAAATTTAATAAAACTGTAAAGCTTATTAAAATTTAAAAATACATTTTGAAAGTTATATAGGTTAATTATAAATCAGCATTTAAACGGACATATCTACTTTTTTATTTTTAATGATCAATACCTATGCATTTTTTATATTTAGGAAACCAAATTATAAAATAGGTAATAAGAAAAAATGATGAAATAGACAATATTCTAATGTAAATTATAAAAAAAAATTCAAAATAAGGTTAAAAGCAACGTTAATAGATTAGGGAACATGCCAATTTTAATATATTTCTCAGCTCATTTACACCGCCTAAGCGCTTACTTTTGTTGCATTGACGGTTTCTTGTTTATAACAATTACCATCATTTTTTTAAATTATTTGTCTATTATTTTATATTAAGTAAACACCTAAGAACAGAAAAAGTTACTAGATTAGGGAACACGCCAATTTTAATGTATTTCTTAGCTCATTTAAACCGCATAAGAACTTCCTTTATAGCATTAGCGGTTTAGTTTTTGTAACAATTATTCTCTTTTTTAAAATATTTTTCTTTTATTTTATTATTAAATAGACCTTTAAGAGTCGATAAGAAGTTACTAGATTAAAATTGGCGTGTCTTCTACTCGCCAATTTTAATGTATTTTATTTTATCGAACAGTTTTCAGAGAAATTAATAACTATCTAAGGTGCAATAAAAAACCACAATATTACAAAAAAATGCCTAATATAATTTATATATTACTTTAAACATTTAAACTTGAATAAACATGAAGCACTGGTAAATGCGGGTACTTGGTGGTTACGGACGAAAAAAGATTTACTGAAAAAACTGAAGTGACTTTAAGGTGAACCTCCCATATACATCAAAATTATCTTTCCTGCAAAATGTGAAAAAAAAAATTTATCTAGCTAAGTTAAATTACGACCAATACATTTTTTTATGGAACAAAATTATCTGTCACACGGATGAAGCCGTGGGTAGAAGCTAGTCGTGTCATCATTTAATTTGAAGTCAGAACGAGCCTTGTTTGTCATATTTCGTATATGATTAAATAATTATCACAACATTAAAATCATCCCTGATATCATTTTCGGAGTTCCGTACCTTAGAAGGTCATTCACGTGTCTATCAGCCGTTTTTCTCAGAAACTGCTTGATGTGGACACTTGAAATTCAGCATAGTAATGAAACATATTAACCAGCACATATCTCATTAGGTAGTACTCATAAATATTCATATAATTATTTTAGGGTAAGCAAATTAAGAACTCGAATTCTTTTATTTGTTATATAATTGGGGTGTCTTTGAAAAGGCTGGTTACGAGAGTGTAAAAGAATACGCAAGAAATATGTTCCTTCCTTTATTCCGAAACTACTTAAAAATATTGTCACCCTTTCTTCCCAAAATCAGTCATCACACTAAATTACTCGCTAGAACAGACAGCAAATACACATATAGACAATTTCAAATGTGCAGCTCACTTTGAATCTTCGAATCTGATGACACCGATCATGGATTTTGTTCAAATTTGGCTGTTCATTTCTTTGCTGCAATGGTATCTTCGAGCCATATGTTGGCGGCAAAAGAAGGGTATTTAATTTCTACGATTCCATTTATATATTTGCCATCTGGGTTCCCTGAACATTTACATTATAAATTGATTTTGAATAACCTCTCTCTTGCTCGGCAAACTACTGCACAGCTTATTCCCGCCAATAGCACACTGTATTATATACAAAACTATACAATCGACAAGAAATTCTCGGAATATTTATTTCGCAACAAATATTGGTGTGAAGGCAAAACCGAATAACATAAAACTAGAAATAGCGGCATTTGTTGACAATGGTTTTTTCCCATAATCGCTCGAACTTGAAACAACTGTATTCCATACATACCGAAAATTAGCCAATTGTTTTCTGATTCAATCTTCGTATAGTCCAGATCGCAGTCTATGATCCCATGCTATGTCTACTATTAACTTCCCTTTTATTTTTGCCATATCTATGACTTCATTATAATTTACCCGTATTGCAATTTCGTATATAGATGTACTAAAACATGACATTAATTTCTAAACTCTATACTTATGGAGGGAAAGTGTATTTATATGTGGTGTTACAATCTCTTAAACTACTCGACAGATTTGGATAATTCTTTCATTGGCGAAAGTATATTATTTTACACTACATATAAGTATTTATGTATAAGTAATACGTAAATATTTGAATATATTTTGCGCTAATTTTGTAGAAATTCATTATTCACAATTAAATGAAACTACGTGATGTATTATTATTTCTACTCTCTTTAAGTTCTTTACCACGACCTAGATTTCGTTGTATTACAACATCTTCAGGTGAGCTATTAGCAAAGCAAAAAAAAATATTTGCATTAGCAAAGATTTTTTTTGCTTTGACCCTGAGTCCACCTGAAGATGTTGTAATACAACGAAATCTAGTTCACGGTAAAATACTTAAAGAGAGTAGAAATAATACATCACGTAGCTTCATTTAACGTAAATATTTGTAAAACTGACATCAATTCACTCTAGCATTTCCGAATATTTGGAGAACTACGTTTTCTTAGTGGAAAGCTGTATGAATGTTCGTGTGTTTGTGATATCGTTGTCCAGTACTGTCTTTTTTAAGTATTGTTTTTTTCATAGCATTGCCTGTGATAATGACGCATTGTCTTATTTGCTATATTTTTTTTTTTTTGCGTGATGTTTGTACACCGATAATAGTATCCACGACCGTAACCCAACCCGCACTACAGGATAATAGATGGTAGATGATTCATACATATTATGTATTGTTTACCTTTGTTTATAAGAAATCAGTTCGAAATAAATAAATTAAAAAATTGAAAAAAAACATTCTTAGAGAAAGCCTATTGAATATCGCGACGTTGATTTCATCTGTAAATATACCTATAAAGAAACAGTGATTTCATAAATATTAATATACTGTTATGTATAAAATCGATCACCGGAATAATATGAAAGTACTAAAAATACTAAATGTAAATAAAATGATCAAGATTTTTTTATCTAGCAATATTTGCTTACCACCAATTGTTAGCGTAAACATTTTGGACTCAAAAGCGGTCTAAATACGCTCAACGGCCTGCAGTGGCCGACTGATCGGCTGTAGCATGGATTTAATCTTTGGTCTTAATTCAAGCGTTTGCTTTATTAATATTTGAATACGGGTTATTGTATAAAATATTTTTGTAGAAATTGCGTATTTTTTAAACTGTATTTTTCAACCGTATAGGAGTAGACCTCCAAAGTAATTTTTACAACTTACGATTATAAATAAAACCAAAAAATTGCACTAAATTTTTTTCCATAAAATTCCTTTTAATTACAATGTAATTTTTTATATCTTGAAATTTATCTTCATACGTACTTAAGAAGATAAGTTTCATGTTTGTCTTCAAAATGAGCTAAAATCTTCCCCTTAAACTCTTCGTCATCTTGAAATGTTTTCCCCACAACTCTTCAGGTTTGGAAACAAATAATAATCAATACGGACTAGGTCTAGGTAGGTCTAGGTACGGACCAAGTTTGAAGGCTTTCCTTTAAATGGCTTTACCATGCGCTTTGAATTAACAAATTTAATATATATTTCATCAAGCTTATTAAATACAATATTTATATTTTAAACCCCATTATCAACACACTATTTACACAATTCCAGGGAACGTTAAGCGGTCTGATATCTGGAATTGCATTCACTCTTTGGATAAGTTTTGGGACACCGCGGCCAACAACGAAAGCGCTAGATGTCAGTGTTGAGGGTTGTCTTGACAACATCACACTTTCAGTGGAACCAACAAAAAATCCAGACGAATATTTTTACCTCTATCGTATCTCTTATCTATGGATGAGCGTTATAGGATTCGTAATCGCTTTCGTTGTTGGTACCATTGTATCTTTATTATGGAAATCGAAACAACCCTGGGAGAGGCCTGGTGGCTCTGGAAGACCAGATCCAGCGTTATTTACACCAATATTAGCCGCAAGATTGCGGCGGCAACAAGATGACAAAAGTCAACTACAGGTATTTCCATGTTTAATTAATAAATGCCCTTCTTCGCTCATTTTAAGGTGAAGCCCCATATAAATCAAAATTATTTTTCATGCAAAATGTTTAAAGAATTTTATTATCCAGCTAAATTAAATTACCACCACTTCAAATATTTATGGAAAAAATTAATCTGTTACACCGATGAAGCGGTGAAAAAATCTAGTCATGTATATAATTTGAAGTCAGAACAAGCCTTGTTTGTCATATTTCATATATAATTAAATGTATGGAACATCTTAGATCACTCACGTGTCTATTAGCCGTTTTTTCTTAGAACCGCACATATCTCATTAGGTAGTACTTTTAAATATGCCTATAATAATTTTAGGGTAAGCAAATTAAGAACTAGAATTATTTTATTCCTTATATAATTGGGCTATCTTTGAAAACACTGGAGAGAGTCACAAGAGCTACAAGAGTAAAAGAATATGCAAAAAATATGTTCCTCCTCTTATTCCCGAAACTACTTAAAAATGTGCCCCCTTCCCCTATTCCATACTTGACAGGTTTCTAATTATATATACCAATATTGTATTCTTGTCACGTATATAATGCATTCTTGCCATTGTTATTGTCATATAAGTAACAGGAAATTATGGGACTAATGGCAAACACAAATAATTATGGTTGATATATATTTTTAAACAATTAAATCATATAGATATGAATGTCAAGGACTCATTAATACATTTAATACAATTTATTCTTGTTTTAATATAATCAGTTAGATAAATAATGAAAATGAACTACTGACATTTACAACAAATTGCACGTAATACTGCCACAAATGTTCAGTTATATATTTATAACTATACTTCTGTTTAGCTATTTTTTGTCACGAATATTGTCACGAAAAATACTTTATTTAGCTGTTTATATATGTGTATATATATATATATATATATATACACATATATATATATATATATATATATATACATATGTGCATATGTATATATATATATATATATATATATATATAGTATAATGTACAAGTATAAATGAGTGTCATTCATTGCAAGACATTTTTATTATAAAGAAAATCAGAATTGATTATCTTACAGTTAATAAGTATATAATTATATTTGTGCAATCATCCAAAAAATTGCTCTTATTTATATATTAGCGCTTTACATTCCATGCAAATATCTATCTACTTATTTTTATCTGATCTTTGTAAACCTAGTGCTGTTTTTGATTGTAGGTGGCCACATAAGAAAAATATTGAAGAATTCTTCGATGTTTTTGCAGAGAATTATAATAAGGTAAGTAATACTATTTTGAAAGATTATGTAATTTTGTTTGTGTTACTGTGTAATTTCAACTAAGTTTACTTTTTTATAACCAAATAAGGATGGTAACCTCATTTAACTTTTTAATTTAAAAATGAAATACTTATCATGTTAACCCAAATGCTAAATGAAATTTACTAACTCTGTGGCTTCATAGCAGCCTTATAACACACAACATTATTTATGCCCTAGTAAATATATCAATAAAAAAATTTGTTCATACATTTTTTTAAATAATTTTTTGTACATAAAATATTTCTTGCAAGGTAAATTGTCCCACAGTGAATAATTTCTGATTACTACGCTACCATTATAACAGTAATTTAAAAACAAAAATGTTCATTGGGAATTTTAATCTTGTTACCCGTACAACTCATTCAACCTGTAAATACATATTTTAATATTTTATAAAAATTATCTTTTTGATTCACTATTTACTATAATATGAACATAGTAAAACATAACGAGTATACAAACCTTAAATTAATATAAGAATATAAAAATTAATATTAATGTATTTTTATATTTTTAAATTGGTAATAAAAAAAATATAGAACCTACATATCAAGCTAAAATTTAACAACAAACCAAAATATAACATCTTCTATTTCCTTAAAAATAAACACACAAACAAAAAAAGAACAATTCTTTGATGAGGAAATGATAATACATGGGTCATTTATAATTTTACAAACAGAGCAAGAAAAACAATTTGAGCTCCGTGAATTGTATCATTCTCTTTTGAAATATCAATTAGAACAAATTCTCCTTCGACAGGAATCCTCCTAATTTGTTCTTTCACGCTTTGAATATCGTCTTTATCAAATTTTCTTCTGTCATAATATCATCCCTTTCTAGAAAGATCAGATTCTGATGTAGAGCTATCTTGCAATACTTTCCTTACTCCTTTTTTTCTTTTTTATTTGCACACATTTTTTTTGTTTCAATTTGTTACCTCTCAGCTGTTCTTTCTCAGATGATTTATCTTTCTAGTGTATCCGTGGTTATTATACTTCTTACCGTTTTCCGTTTTTTTCTTACATTCTTTTCTGGTTCAGCTTTCAAAGGTGGACGGAACTGTGCAAGAACTATAATAAATCCTTTGTTTCACAAATAATTGTCAAATTTCCCTCAGTATATATTATATAATGAGAAGTGATGACTATATAATAATTGTCAAACTTTCCTGAGTATGGCAAAGGTAAATATAATATTGACCAACATTATATTTTCCTTTGCTATTGTGTATTACTTGGTATTACGGATAAACAGAAAAGTTTCCATTTTTCTATAATTATTTATAATCGAGGCGGGTATCATAACTTTTAGATAAGCTACGAGAATGAGAGTATCCGCATCGTATATTGTCATTGGTTGACTGGAATTACTCATCATCCGAAAATCCATGTTAGCATTGTAGAGACCCGTAAACATTATAAACGATCCCACATTTATAGGAGAATGTGATGTCTGGTATGGATCATAGCAAAAAAACTTTGGATTATCTTTTGAAGAGGAAATCCATTTCATAAAATGTTTTGTAACTTCAGAAACAGTCAGAACTCATCCACCTGTTTTCTGTAAAATAAACTTAACGAGCTTTTAATCATATAATATTTAATTGTTTGCGAGGGAACACCACAAGATGGGGATTAGTTGTGCACTAACACAGGCTATGGCACATGTTGTATACAAAATTCTCTTCTTGCTACCGGAAAATTTTTAAAGATATCAGCGTTAACACTTTTGGCGGTTTTTGGACAGTAGTTGTAGACATTTCATCCAGATTACAAGTATGTGTACTGCCAGAAAAAACTAAGATGCCGGTTTAGAAACTCTTTCCGATTCCGAAAATAGTTCCTCATATTACCATTATTAAATCGTGTCTATCGAACCAAGCTACAACTCTTTGGTGCTTTGAGCGTTAAATCTGGATCCTAAAAAGTCCAAAGTTGTTATAAATTTATATTATTTCTTTTGTTGAATATATTTGGCGTTAATTTTGTAGAAATTCATTATTCACAATTAAATGAAACTATGTGATGTAGTATTATTTCTACTTTCTTTAAGTTCTTTACCACAACCTAGGTTTCGTTGTATTACAACATCTTCAGGTGGGATATTAGCAAAGATCTTTGCTAATAGCCCACCTGAATATGTTGTAATACAACGAAACCTAGGTCGTGGTAAAGAACTTAAATAAAGAATAAATAATACCATATCACGTAGTTTCATTTAATTGAGGATTATTTCTTTTTTTGAAGTCAGTTAGTTATTTTAATGAAATAATTTTCTCTGCATAGGTTAATATTTCAAATATAATCTTGATTACACGAATACCTAATTAATGTTTCGTACTTGAAAACAAATATGACAAAATTATTTTATTTTTACTCACGTGGCAAAATTTTTACGTATCATACGAACTATTAGAGATACGAAGAGGGAGGGTTTAACTGGCACGTAGGTTTTATTATTACTAGGAGTAGTTTTATTGTATTTTCAAATAATTTACTATGCGACTTGAGTCACTATGTGACAGTTGACCCTACTCGTTCAATGTCCTAGATCCAAATATCCAGCAATTTCCACAAATTATCTTATATACAATCCCTCATTTATAATTTGGTTTTCCAACTATCAAAGTTCAAGTTAAATATTTATTATTTTAACTTACCGTGTCGTATTTTATTGGATCATAAAACTTGGTTATTATTTTCATGAATCTCTTATTGCCTATTTAATCACAACAAAATTAAACTGTTCCCAATCGTCTCGTGCTCTTGTCTATATGTATAATATTTAATTAATTTCTAAGTCTTTCTGAATGTCACAGTCCAATATCTTAATTTGGACATTACAAGGATTGAATTGTCAAAAACAATGCTGATAAATGATTTTTTCTGGTCAAGGTATACAAACATTTTATGCCTTTGGCTATTGTATATAGTACTATATAAATTGCAAACTTTATAGCCAAATCTTAGAAAGTATCTGTTTATGTAAGATTCAAATATGTACATAATAATCTAATTTTATTAAGTATTGTAGTTTTATGAATATACTTGCTTTGGGTGGCCAAATATCCTTTTAAATCACAGAGAATGATTTAACAATGAATACGACATATTCCGTCAACCAGTCCATTTATGAAATTTAAAATAAATATTTTCAAAGGTTTCTCGAACATGGCTGTACTCAATTCTAACAACTAAAGCACTATGAGCTTTGTCCATGCCGTGTATTTTTTTTTTAAATCTTGCTTTCACTGTTTCCATATTGCCTTGATCCCACTCATACAAATACATTTTCTTCATAACTACCATAGCTTGTATTAATAAGAATATATCCAATTATGTCCTGGATATAGTCATTATTTTATTTTTAATAAGAAAATTTCAAATAATGTATAATTTATTTTTCGTTTAAAAAAATAGGCTTTACGTGCTGTGTGCAGTTGTAAAGTGTTTGTGCAGATGTAAAGTTTTACTAACCTAGTCTAACCTGATTTGATAAATAAAAAAAATTATTGAGTATTAAAAAATTTCGTATTTACCAAGCGTTGACTGTCATTGCCCACCAGACATAATTTGATTCAAATAAATGTCAGACTATCACATGCTATACAGAACACATGAAACACAACACATTTGAATTTAGAAAATACCTAATATTATTTCTATAAAAAATGTCTTTAAAATACATTTAATTATATGCGACAAGTATCAGAATTCTGTTCTGTCCAAATAGCTATTGTATTTTTATTAACTGAATATTAACTATTATAATATCTTATAGGTGGGATGGTACGCTCCTGGAAAAGCCCCATACATAAATATTGCGTAATTGAAGTATTAATACTATTTTAACCTATTTCTTTGTTCAACTATAAAATTCGATATCAAAATTTGATAGGCTTACATCTAAGCAGACTTATAATCTTAATATAATTAAAACCAACTAAATTTGTACTTAACGATCACAAACATAACATAAGTAAAATATTTTTATTTAACATTGATAAATACTTTATGTAACTACTTATAAGCTATTTATATATTGCCGTGTTCAATGGTGAGAATAAAATGATTTAAACAAAATTAAATGTTTTTATTTTAATCCATTCTAATGTATTATGTTGTTAGTGTAGTAAAATGTGTTACTTACACGAACATTAACCTGTTCTTAATATATAAATAACATTTTATATATGTTAAAGTTATATGCAATAGAATCTAAAATTGCAGTATATATCTAACAAATAATTGTTTTCCGTCCTGTAAACGTAAGAACTTTTATTACCAACAGTAGTTGTTCAAAAAAAATTAGTATTGGACATTATAATATATTTGATTTGTAAAACTATTATCTTTAAAAATCATATCCTTTTTTGGTGTCACTGTCATATAAGTTTTAATCTACAGTTTTGCTACGATTCAGGTGGAAACTGTAATTTAGTAATGGCTAAAGACAGAGGGCAATTTTAAATTTACTCATTTCTAGAGGCAACCTTCTTACATAAGAACGAAATAGCTTACTCTGTATTATAAAATGAAGAAGCCTATTTAATTCTTCGGATTCAGTAGACTGAGTTAGATAAATTTCTGGATTAGTACCTAGACAGTACGTTTATGGTATATTTTCTACTCTACTTAGAACTCAGTACCTCTATGATATATTTTCTGAATACTAGAGTTCATTATAGGTTTATATAGAGCCTCTTTTTCCTCCGCATTTGTAATAAATGGTTGTTTGTTAAACCATGTTTATTACATTCCAAACAATAACTTTTAACTATTTGGGAAAATAAAATTTATCTGGCTTGACAGAAGGCTTCTTGACAAGGATTCTTGTTCGCTTATGTATGTAAATGTCAGGAAATTAGAGTTTGAAAAAGCATCAGTCCTCCAAGCAATTTATCAGCTTTCAGACTCTTACTAGATGAATAATGTCTTGTAGAGTAAATCTTCGAACCTCAAATTAATTTGTCCTATGGGTTTTTTTCATTATCCAATTTGCTCTTGAACTCACAGGACTTTAATACAGTTAATCCTTATGAGTCATATCATGAGCTACGCTGAGATCACTTCATAGATAAAACTCAATCGAGCAGGGAGTTTAAGGGATTATAATCTTGTGTTCAGCTCAAAATATCATTGAGCTAGCAAATCAATTGAGCATATTGTCAAAATCATACAAGATACGAATTTTTTTGTAAATGTGTAATAGTTTTAGAAATAAGAATACAAAGTATATAAAAATAAAAATCTCAAATACATATTTTGAAGTCCTTACAAGTTCCAGTTATATAATCTACTTAAACTTGTATAATTTTGAGTTCAAATTTATGTAATTTGGTTTGTTTTCTCAATAGTGCTCATTAATAGACCAATTATTCTTCGAAGTGGACATTCTCCTTTACGTACCTTATGCTGTAAACCTTGGAGTACCGTTCGGCTCCAAAGATGTTTCTGTATAAGACTTCATCGCTACAATTTTTTTATATGGAAACAAAAATTGTAGATATACTTCAATACATATAGAATAATCAAATAGTGTTTTAGTTTATTAGCACAAAGTATCATATATTGCCTTTATTTTTAACCGCCGGTGTAGTCTTATGGTTAGTTACAATGCACGTTATTATCATTCTCATCAAATTACAAGATTGTATGTTATTGTTATTTGAAAACATTATTTGATTATTAAATTACACTTAGAAATACAGCCTATTTCAGTTATTCAAATGCGATAGTAATAATATGTCACTATAAAAAAATTTTCAAATGCAATAGTAATAATATGTCACATTTTTCAAATGCGATAGTAATAATATGTCACTATAAATTATAGATATACTTCAATACATATAGAATAATCAAATAGTGTTTTAGTTTATTAGAACAAAGTATCATATATTGCCTTTATTTTTAACCGCCGGTGTAGTCTTACGGTTAGTTTAAATGCACGTTATTATCATTCTTATCAAATTACAAGATTGTATGTTATTGTTATTTGAAAACATTATTTGATTATTAAATTACACTTAGAAATGCAGCCTATTTCAGTTTTTCAAATGCGATAGTAATAATATGTCACTTATTTCTAGATTAAAAATAAAATGTTAATTAAATTATGAAAAATGAATTTTGAATAAATCATTTAGGTGTCTCACACAAATCAATGTGTAATAACATCTTTTATCTGGTAAATATTACACAAGTGTTTATTATTCCTTATGTTTTATTTTTACAAATATAACGTTGCCCATTATTTAAAATAATAAAAGATTTAAAATAATAAAAGATTAAAACATTTTTTGTAATTTTTTCTATTATAATAATAAATTATACCTGTATTAATTTTTAAAATGAGTTTTCCGATAATTTCGAACATTTTATTCTTCTATGAATGACTTTATAATGAGAAATGCAATGTATTATTAAATATTAAAACGATTATCCCGGGAAATAATGTATCTTTTTCACAATAATTGCAAATGTTGTACGCTCAAAATAATGAAAGGCAACCCTGTAAAATGTATCCTAAGGAAAATGGCAGGAATTACATAAGATTAAATATATTTAATCATTATTGAGCATTTAAAAAACTAATTGAGACTTTTTTAGGTTTTCTTAAAATTATGATTTGCATATTTTAAAATCAAATTACCAATAAAATAAAACAAGTTAAATCTTCCGAGACGCTCTTGTCGCCCCATCTCGTTAAATGGCGTGATATTACACAATATCTAACTAAGTGATCATCATAACGTGACATTACAGATAAACGAACGTAAGTACAGTAAACAAAAATTTAAACCTGCCTTAAAGAGTATGCATATTATTTTTATTTTCATAGCAAAAGTAAAAGCTGCATCAGTCAATGCATGCATCAATGTGGCACAAGTATAATATATATATATATATATATATATATATATATATATATATATATATATATATATATATACATATATATATATGTATATATATATATATATATATATATATATATATATATATATATATATATATATATATATATTATACTTGTGCCACATTTAATTATTTTCCATGCTAGATGCAGCTTTTACTTTTGCTATGAAAATAAAAATAATATGCATACTCTTTAAGGCAGGTTTAAATTTTTGTTTACTGTACTTACGTTCGTTTATCTGTAATGTCACGTTATGATGATCACTTAGTTAGATATTGTGTAATATCACGCCATTTAACGAGATGGGGCGACAAGAGCGTCTCGGAAGATTTAACTTGTTTTATTTTATTGGTAATTTATATATATTTGATGAAAAGTATGTTATTATAAAAATATGTACGAAATTCAATTTTATACAGTAGTCAGCAACCTACCTACCTAAGTTATATAGCCTATTATATACTATACTATGTAGTATTATATACTATTATATATAGTATATACTATACTTAATAATATTATATTACTCACTCTTCCATTTGTGTTTGTATACAAGTCTTTTCTTTAAAGTCTGTAGTTGAAAATTTCGACCAAAATAGCATTTGAACATCTATATTCGTTTCGTATTTTTCCTAGTTTTTGTAGGTGTATTAAATGCATTTGCGTTATAAATAGATGTATCTAGATGTAATTTCGTAATCGTGCCAATTTTTCGACGTGCATAAAGACTGCGACCTTGCTTACTATTGAACGTTGTCCGGAAACATTGCAAAATTATACGAGTAAAGGTAGAGATGGAAATTAGGGGTAATCGGTGTTCAGCAATTTTGTCAATAAATCCATGATAGAGACAAAATATCTGTTTTCAATTCGATGTTAAAGTACGTAAAATATCAAAACATCGATGTTAAACACGAAATATCGACTCTTTCTATGTTGAAAGTTGGCCTGCCACGTTTTTGTTGCCAACTTCTCTATCGTACACGTAATACGACTATATAAATGCATCTTTTTCTTAACATACCTTACACAATAGTAACAGTGCCACAAGTAGTTAGCTTTAACTTTAAGTCGCGTGTTGAACATTTTCTGTTTTGCCAATTTACAGTTTTTTTTAGGTTCTTCGATAAAATCGGTCTGTAGAATATCATCGAAGCTAATTCAATATCGATGTCATTCTACAGAGCGATTTTATAGAAGAACCCAAAAAACCTATAAATTTGTAAAATAGAAGGTTTCAATCGATGATATGTCATCATCGGTCATTCCTGATCGATATTTTAGTAATTAAAAGATCAGACGAGTCAAGTAAATGTAAATTATATCACATAATCTGTCATATGAAGGCGAAGAAAAATACCAACTTTCTTATATACTTTTTCTTATTATTCACATGGGACGAATGTATATTAAAGCGGAATCATAACTTGTTAACTGTATCATAGATATAAGTATCCACAATATTCAGCAGGTATGCACAATTTACTATCATAATAAAAAATATATATATATTAATAAGACCAAACAATTAGTTAACAGCTAGCGCCTTCATATGCATATACCACAAATATCATACTGATACCGTTTTCATAAGTATACATCAAAGACTATAAAGGTCGACGACATGACGGAGTGAAACATCTTTGGTTTACATCCGCACTTCACCTTTGGTTCACCAATGATGTTCGGGTGGAAAACTCAAGTGCGCGATTAAAAATACATATAGCGCCATCTATTGATATACATAGGTACAGCACATATTTTTGTAATTACTATGTATCGATTAGTTAGGCATGTCTTTGTTCTTTTTGTACTAATGAATTGAATTTTAAAATAATAGATTCGCATATATACTGATTTAGCAAACCGATTAAGATGAAATAAAACTAAATGTTACTTTAGGCTGACTCCTAAAACTTCATCTGAATCGGTTTTATAGTTTGTAAATAGCACATGCAATCAAACATAGAGACAATAAATCGAATAATAATTTTAACGCATTCTATCACTTATCTTTCATCTCCCCGATTATTTTTTCACTCGAACACACACAAAAACATTCATTTATAACAATATGTACGTATACAGTTTTATTATGCGTACAGATTGTTATAAATAACAATATTGGCAATAATGGATCGTGATGGTTTTACCAGTCTTGTAGATTCGTTATTAGGAGTAATTAATTTTCTTCTTACAACAGATGAAGAGGATACAATAAATAATGTAAATACATCAAGAATACGACGATACAAAAACACGGACGTAGTTACGTACGTATCTATTTACATATGCACGTACGTATTTACGTACAGCGACCAGATCAAAGGACGGACTCTCATGACGAATTCGGTTTTAGGCTTAATATAAATTTTTTTTAATTTTCAAATGTCTGATAATCACAGAATTGTATCTTCTCTTCGTGAAAGTATATATTTAACATTTTTATAACACCTTACAAAATACATTCAGCAAAATTTATTTTACCGAGGTGCTTATACTTAAGCCTATTATAGATAACAGAATACATTTAAGCATTATGCGATAACAGAGCACATTAAAGCTACGCTGCACAAAGTGCGTTATATGCAATATCATAAGATTGTAATAGTATTTGAGAAAAAGAAAAAAAAACGATTAAAATAAGTAATTCCACGTTTGACCTTCAAAAGTCGGTTGGAGATGGATATTTCAATTTTGGCTTTCAAGGAAGTACTCAAGATTTGGAATAATCAAAATTGAAAATAAATTAAATTCTCTGTGAAATTTTTGTTACCTCTCAGAGAATTACTGATTTAACAGAAAACTGCTTATATGAAACGACGTGAACGAATGTTATTTTTAGCCTCAGTGTACTTATGAATACTTTATTTCAAAGTTTGAAATTCAAAACTATTGAATTTAATGTATTGAACAATCATTATATCACCTGTGAAACAACCGTATTAATCCCATGGATAATGCGTCATTTTAATTAAGTCGCGTAATAATTGTTCATGAAGGAAGTACCTGCAGTTGAGGCAATCAGCGTCACGCAGACTGTTCTATCAAGTGAACACCTCCACTATCTGGTTGAAGGTATTTGAGGAGTGAATAACGTGTTTTTCTTTTACTTGAAGTATTTTACCTATTACAGTATTTCCAAGATATATTTTGAAATTAAAGTGATCTTAGGCTTATGTGCAACTCGTTTCACATTTCGGGCAATAGATTATATAAGGTGAATGCGTGTAATAATGTAACACAATTCAGTTTTTTTTATATTTAAATAGCTAAGAACACGGCGTTGCTCGATTTTTTGGAAATTTTTGAATTTCAGTAATCATCACTCTCTTAAAATTTATTGCTAGGGATAAGGAGTGTGGAAAATTTGAGAACTAGAAATCGGTCGAAAATAAAGGAACTTTTAAAGAATATATACACATACACATATATAAAAAAATATATATATATATACATATATATATATAAGTATATATATATATATATATATATATATATATATATATATATATATATATATGTACAATACATATGTAGATTTTGGCAACAGAATCAAACTGATCTAATACAGGTATCTAATTGTATTGACAAAAGAACAAAATTACTATAATTACTATATTTGCTTATTTCCGAGTCATAAAATACATATTTCGTATAAACTTTATTTTGAGTATTATTCGCTGCATAAATGATATATAAGACCCTCTTGAAAACATTAACATTTCGCATCTCGAGAAATTTTGCAAAATCCTACTTGGTATATTCGTGTTAACAGTAAACAAAATAATTTCTTTCTATCTTTTGTCTAGCTATAAAACCGATCAAGTGGAAATATATATAAAATAGAGTTCTGTACTTTTTTACATCTCTTGAAATTATCCATGCAAGTTAAGAAAAATAATTTAAATTCAAAAACTATTATTAGTGTTTAAATTTAATAGTATATTTTCGTTTCCTTCTCCGAGTTTCCGGCAATGATTTAATTGCTGCCCATGTAAATACGTTAGAGTTAGTGGTGAATGTAATACGAGTATTGGATGGGGAAGCAACGGATTCTACATTATATTCAGACATTTACACATTTTTCCCATTCATGCTAACGTTATCAGCTATCAGCTATACGTGAACAAACTAAGTATAGGTATCGTATTCATTTCTCTGACTACAGTATTAACCTTATCTATATCAGCAGGTATACCTGAAGCAGGTCTTAATTCGATATTTCCCATTATTTCTGTCAAATTTAAAGGCCGTTCTGAATCACGAATAATGTCTGGCACTGTGTTTACCAAAAGAATCACGCACTCTGCGTACACTTGCGACTTTATTCCTTCATCGGGATCGCGTTCTCTAAAAGTTCCTCTACAGACTATAGATCCGGTACTCATTGTATTAAAACCAAGTTTTATATTGCAGAGGTCGTAACATCAATTGCTTTTTAGGGTTCCGTACCTCAAAAGGAAATTGCTCAATAATTATTAAAACCCAAAAATATTCATACGGTACTTTCAAAGTAGGCAAATGAAGGATTGGAATATTTTTTTTAATCTGGTGTATCGGATATAAATTGAAAGAACGACTTATAAGAAAATCAAAAGTATTTCTTTGAGAACTTTACTTAAGATAATTCTGGAGGTATTGTAAAAATTTTTTACGAAATATTCTCAGAAACCGTTTAACATAGAAACTTGAAACACTTAACAATAAATACTCGACTTTTTTTAATATTATATCTCGAAAATCAATTAAAAAAACAAATTACTTCAGAATGTTCCATGACATAGTTAGTTCTAGATATATTGTTGAAAATATGTCAGTTAAAAAAGAATACAGCGTACAACATAAAATGAATAAAATTCATACTTCTATGAAATATATACTGGGCAATACATTTGAACATGGTGAAAAATAATGTTAATATTTATCTATTCATATTTATCAACTTTTATTTTATTACCGACGATATATCGTAAATGGATACGAATTTCGCAGAAGAGAAGTGCGTCCAATTAACATGGACTGTATTAATAACCTTCTTTAATGGACCTGAAATAGAACGAGTGTTTATTGCAACTTACGTATGTAGTGTAGCGGAAAAACAAAATAGTGGGAAAGCAAGCAAAATAAATTTCTGTCCATGTTCTTCTCTGAACAGATGGACGTGATATTTTCACGAAGAGAAGATTCAATTCTGTGATTATGAGTCATTCGAAATTTTTTTTAAATTTATGTTAAGCCTAAAAACAGAATTCGTCATGAGAGTCCGTCCTTTGAACGTACGTACGTAACTAAGTCCGTGTCTTTGTATCGGCGCATTATTGGTGCATTTATATTATTTATTGTACCCTCTTCGTCTGTTGTAAGAAGAAAATTAATTACTCCTAATAACCAATCCCCAAGACTGGCAAAACCATCAGGATCCATTATTGCCAATCTTGTAGTTTACAACACTGTATACATTGCAAGAAAAAAAATAATTTGGGAGATGAATATTCGATTTATTGCCTGTGTGTTTAATTGAATGTGCTATTTACAAACTATAAACCCAATTCAGATGAAGTTTTAGGAGTCAACTTAAAGTAAATTTAGTTTTTTTGTAATTTTATTCAAATTTAATTCATTAGTACAAAAGGAACAAAGACATGCCTAACTAATCAATACGTAGTAATTACACAAATATATGCTGTATCTATGTATTTTTTTTCTATATGCATTTTTAATTGCGCAGTGGAGTTTTCCATCCGGACATCATTGGTGAAATGAGCGTGGCCAAAGGTGAAGTGCGGAACTAAAGCAAAGATGCTTCACTCCGGCGTGTCGTCGAGCTTTGTAGTCTTTGAGGTATACTTATGAAAACGGTATCAGTATGATAGTGGTATATGCATATGAAGGCGTTAGAGCAGCTGTTAACTAATAAATACACAAAATACCTACATGTTTGGTCTTATTAATTATATTTATTATGATAGTAAACTGTGCATACCTGCTGAATATTGTGGATACTTATATCTATGATACAGTTAACAAGTTATGATACCGCTTTAATATACATTCGTCCCATGTGAATAATAAGAGAAAGTATATAAGAAAGTTGGTATTTTTCTTCGCCTTCATTTGACAGATTATGTGATATAATTTACATTTACTTGACTCAAGTTTTTAATTAATATATTCATATATCCCTATATGGATATATGCCTGGATACACAGATACATACATACATACGGACATATCAATCATATTCCTACTTTTGGCTTCAGTCAGTGCTTTATGCTTGTATAGACCTGGGCATACCACCTACCTGCCTACAGATATCTTAATTACTTCAAGCATTTGTTTACACCTATATTAACTTATTTATGTACCTACCTATTAATATCTAGCTTGTGCATTTCTTTGTATGTACCTTTATGTAATTACCTACCTATTTATTTTACTACTTTCTTGCTTCCGTAAAAACAAGTGAAACGAGGTTAAACTTGATGAAGTTACTCCTCGTCACTGAAAAGTTCCGGTTACCACCTTTCGGTTCCATTATAGTGTCCTTATTTTGTTGAAGAGCAGATTTATGTCGTCCTTAGTAGTGTGAAACCTTTAGAAACTAGATCATTATCAGCAGATTTATATCATCCAAACTCGATCAAGGTACCTGTGCTTTTCATCGTGGAGGAATTATGTGGTGTATCTTCAACATCCATGGTCAAATTGTAACCAATTTTTCTTGAACCATACTGCCCAATAAAAATCAATCATCCAAATTGGTTGAGAAATGCCTTGGATATTAGGTAACATGCACAAAATAAATCGGATGTGCTGCTGACCATACAATAGAAGTGAAAACTTTGGCAACCAATACTGTACTGTGAACGGGGGAAACTTTGAAAATGAAAATTAAAAAATGTGAATTACGGTATCATAATATATATCATATAGTAATTCACACAACTATGCTCAATTAGTTTATACAAGTTATGCATTTACATACAAAATACACCAAATAATAAATAATATTTTTAAAAATAATAATATAAAAAAAATTTGAGCGCTGAGATTCAAACCAAGACCGCTGACAATCTAATTTTTCCATTAAACCATGTCTATGCACCTGAACAAATATTGATCTGTATAAACACATAAATACTGATGTAAAATCAAGTAAATTTTTAAAGTTTTTCTTTTGAATTCATTCGAATGTTTTTCATTTGAATTCATTTTGAGTGTTTTTCATTTGAATTTAACAAAGAAACATTACTTCCAAAAAATAAAAGCAAAGAAGAAAAAAACACAATTTTATTTACCTACTTATTTACTTTGTCATTTTCTTGCTTACGTCCAGCCAAGTCTAATGAGTCCAAACTTGATGAGTTTATTCCTCATCACTGAAGAGTTCCTGTCACCACCGTCTGAATTTATCATTGTAGCCTGATTTTTCTAAAAGATCAGATTTATATCACACTTAGTCGTTTCCAAACTTTGGGGACTGTATTATTATATTATCATTAAACCGATATCATCCAAACTCTATCACGGCACCTGTACTGTTCATTGTTAAGGAATTTTATGGTAAAACAGGATATCATAGATACTAAAAATTTACGATATGTTGCTAGTGTCTGAGTTTTTCGGAATCTGTGCCAAGCATAAACGAAAATAAACGAAAACAATATAATGCAACTGCAAGTGATACGCGTGACGCTATTATTGACCTGCGCTTAGACTATTTTCATTTTCCAACATTAACGTGAAATTGTCATAGTGGTGAATCTGTTTTCCTTCCATTTATCTTACGAATTTATCTTTTCTCATTCAATCGTCGCGTCGAATGATAACTGAGTACGCGTTGTGGTTGTTCGGCGTTATAGTTTGGAAGCCGTCATTGCGTAAAAGAGGCTCTTCGACGTTAGTCATCAACAACTCAGCCTTGGGAGTTTTTTCGCACTCTTTTTGGAACGCTCCTCATAAAGGTAAATATGTGTGTATCTATAGCATAACTGTTTGTCTTTTACGCGTGGAAGGATTTTTTATTGAAGAAACATAAGTTTTAACCCTCACATTAAGAGGTGTATTCAATTTGTGTTATGAAATTGGATGTACGGTTGCCAACATATTGTGGAAAGTTTATATAAAAATTTTTCAAGTATACGGAGATAAGATTTCTGTTTAAAGAAAAAATGTTTATGCATAATTGTGACACGTTATATACATAATTAAACAGTTCATCGTATTACGTGGCTGTTAGTGTGTTTTGAGATAAATGCGTTCTGTAAAATTAAGTTTTTATAGCCTGTATTTATTTAAATCGGACTCATTGTCTGAGTTGGAATTTTTAACTTAGGTACAAATTGTGTCTTCGTAAATATCGTTAATTTGGTTTTTTTTTCAATTTTACATAAGGAAGAGAACTTTAGCGTGCCAAAAACTGAGCTTTGACTTCTTGAAATTATTTGAAACTGATTAATTTTTTGACCTGAAATTTTCAACTTGCGTACGAATTAATTTCCGGAATATATATTATATTATATTTTACGTTTTATACACTCGTATATATTTTACGTTTTTCATGATTTTTTTTAAATGTTTCACTTTATTGTACGAGTCATAACAATTTCTTGTCAACAAAATAGAAATTAGATATAGAATCTATAATAAATCAGCAAAAACATGATTGCAAAAACGAATATTTTCATTTGATGTAAATGTATCATTTATGTGACATATTTTTTTGTAATTACCTTCATTTTTTCATTTCTTATATTAGTGTAATTCATTTTGTAATTTTTTCAATTTTATAAATTATAACTTATCTGTAAAGTTAAAATGTAAAACTTTTTAAAGGTATCTTAATAAATATATTTCCAAAAAAGGCTAGTGCGATATCAACTTAACTGAAATAGAATCATTATAATAGAAAAATACACTGGACAGAAATACAGTTATTTTTTAAATATTCTCAAAAAATCGGACACGGCTGTATCGAAGAATCACTGGAGTAATTTTATGAATACATAACGTCAAGTTATTATATGTATATACGATTCCAATTTTAAATGTTGATATATCGACTTTTAATACTTTAGAATTGGTTAAACTAACAATGTCACTGTGATTTGCTACTTTGAATATTTTGTAAATAATTAAGCCAAACTTTATCGAATCATTCCATCACACCCAACTTGCCCTGTGCACCTTAAGAGGATTAGGCATGAATTGTAACAGGGTACAATTAAAACAATGTGAATAGCTCGCTGGCAATTAGCGGTAAGGTGAGGGGCATTAAATCTATGGTAAAGGGTATAAGAAAGGGGAAGGGGTAGGGTGGTTTCGCGTCCAAAGATATTTTTCATTGTTACACTGACGGCAGCGCGATGCCGTTGTGTATAGTTGACCCCAATATGTTTTGGCGAGTAAAGGTAAGTATTTTTAATCCAATTATTTTTCAATTACTCTGTTAATATTAAAAATAAAATACTGAGTCTTTTCTCTTTTTTATATTTTTTATAAGTCTATGATTTTTTTATAATAAGTGTCATTAAGAATTTATAATAAGCTTATAAGTAAAATTATTGCTTATAAATTGAACCTTAAAGTTTATGTGATAATGACTAGCTTTAGTGTAAGATAGTTGGCTTTGACGCTGTCAATAACTTTTGTGAGTACGATTGTAATGCAATACAATTTTTTTTGTTTGGTTGCTACAGGGGCACAAGGCAGACGACAAGAGAGCAAATTTCAATATCACGGTACGGAGACGCTTATAACGAAATAAAAGTTGGTACTTCTTTAAGAAGAGCGGTAGTCAAGTATGTATATATTAAAGTAGGTAAATTAATAAATAAAACACATAACAGAAATCTAGCATATAATAAAGTTTTTACTTAAGATCAAGGCAGTGAACTTTCGAAGTATGTAATCCTTTCCGCATACATACATATATTTTAAATTCTCTGCAAACGTTAGGTAAATGAGAAAAAATTTATTAATGTTTCTAATATATTTCTAAATTTGTTTTTCTAGTGGGTACTTTAATTTAATTTTGATCCATTTTCATTGTCATAAAAAATGTTTTATTTTATTTTGTATACGCTTAGTATTCATTTCAGTTCAAGAGATTTTGAATGTTATGTTACTTAAAGTTTGTTGGTGATGGGATATAAAGGAGTATTTCTGTTGACAGAGCTACAAAAATGGCGCCATATTTGTTATAAAATAGTGTAACAATATTTTTCTGTAATTTTAATACAACAAATCTTTATTAAAACACACTGTCTTCAATTATACGTTTGTGTCACAACAGACTCCAACCACTGTTACAACCGTCGGTTGTAAAGGAGGCAGACTAATTCTTAAATTGCTGCTGTCAGGTAATCATAGCTTATGGAATTCAAATTATAATACTTACTTGCAGATAAACATATTTTTATATGGATTTCTCTTTAGAGCTCAGTCATATAATGACGATGCTACAGCGGTTTATCTGCAAAATTGTTACAATCGTCCCAGCCTAACCTACTATTCTCAATTTGAAACTTTGTTTATTTCTTACTTCATACAATTTGCTCCGTATTTATTAGATTGGTAATTTATAAAACTTCCACATTTTTTCAACAAACCTTCTCAAACTTGACATCGGTTAGTGACTGAGTTTCGACGAGTAAAAAAGAAACAAAATGTAAAAATTTCAAGAAAAGAATTTAGAGTGACCTTGTTTCATGAATTGTATTCAGGGCGAAAAGCATAACGTATTCTCTTATGAGACAGTCAAGCATTATTTACAAAGATTCAAAGAAGGAAATATTATATTCAATTTAGAGGAATCAAAAAAATTATTAAAATAGATCTCAGAATAGGTTTGTATTTTCACCCAAAGTTACGCTCATGCTATAATACTGCGATACTCATTGGACAAATAGTAGAAATATTCTGTTTCTCTATATTATGAGCTGATACCCCTTCATCTTCAGAAAAAAGCCGATGTGTGCATGCAGCTAATAAGTTCCAATCATACCAATGATAGATATCTTATCGTCTGCGCTTTCTGCTAGTAGCTCCTGAAGCTAGCTTCCAACGATTATGGCTGCCTCATTCCAGCTCCCTAGTAGTTCCTAAAGCTGCAGTTACTCACTGCATCTTCTTATTCTTGTTCTGATGATTACTGTAGATTCACTGGTGGCACACTAACGATCTGCGCCGGGGACGAGCTCCTTTTATTTGTTCCATCCCTACGCGATGTGGCTTCCGATTTCTCCCCCTCTCCACCCTAGTTTCTTTTATCTCTCTCGCTACCCCTCTCTCTCTAACCCGGTTCCTGGATAGGTTTGTACGCCGCACGGGTTGCGTCTCATTTTTATTCTAGAATGTAAATAATAAAAATGTAAATATAAAAAAATATAAAACATAGATAAAAAATTAAACTATAAAACATGAAGATTACAATATAAAATATTAATTAAAATAAATCACTTTCGCCTATATTGTGCTCTCTATGTCGTCTGGATTCGACCAATAGATCTCGGTCGGATTCCAAGCGACACGCTATCGATATCGATATTCGAGGCGGTCCTATCGTGTTACCAACATGGCGGTTTTACAAGAAGAAATTTTATCTCGACACTTATTATGCCTCTGCAATAAAATAGGACGGCAACTCTACAAAATGCGGTGAGAATGTTATTGTGAAAATTTAAATTGTAAAAATACCCTTTTAAAATTGAGATATAACAAATTTAATAGAATTTTTTTTTCTAAAAAAACTCAATTTTGAATATATTCAATAGTAAGAAGCGAAACAAATAAATGTTTAAAACGAATCCAAACTCGATGAGTCTACTATTCACCATTAAGGTGATCCTTTACACACCTTCTATGTTCATTATTAGATCCTGACTCATCATCGCGTGATGTCATCGGAAAACAATATACATGCCAAGTTTCAAGTCTCTGACCTGGAGGGAAGTGAGTGAAATATCGATTACAAAATTTGTAGCAAACGAACGGACAAAAAAGCCAATTGAATAAAAATATGCTTTCAAAAATATGCTGTTTGTATTCCAACCCTTTTCCTTTTTTGAATTTAATTAAAAATGAGCTGAATATCCTATGCAGCTACAACTGCAGTATAATTTTAATTTGTTACTCGCTTTTATTCTATATCCGTTGTAAACGTGTTACTGTTTTTTTATAGCCATGTGAATCACTTCTAAAAAAACAAATCTTGAACAATAAACATACAGGCAAAAATAATTTTTTTTTGTAGTAGAGTTGAGTTAAGTGACATATATGTACCGTAACTTATCAGATTTGAAAGTTTTGTCATAATATTGATCTTCAATTGACAAAATTAAAATACACAAACAAAGACACTCAGTTTGCCAACAAAATGACTCAGAATAGCTAATTAAACAATATTGTGTAGTATGCGTAAAAAAGAAAAAAAAAGAACTGCATATATTTATTTTTCTACTTAAATGATGCATTAAACCCATATTATACATCACTATCTTCCAGTGGAAAATCCTTTATATTCGTTTTTCTCACGTATTATTGTTTAAATTGTTGCTTACTGTTGCTTAAATGTTAATAGTAACATAGTTTTCAGTACCTTTTACAACTTTTACGATTATTTTTAACGTTTACAATTATTTCCGTAGACAGAACCGTTAAAATGGAGCTGGTCTTTGGAGTGTTAGACTACATAATCATGACAGCTACGATAGTGGCGTCCGTCATCATTGGAGTATTCTTCCGATTTACTGGCGGAAAACAGAAAACGAATGAGGTAATTTAATTTTTATTTTAATCGTCTTCGCACGATTTGTAGATTTTTAATATTCCACCCAACTGATTATCATCCATCATACAACGGAACCTGAGAGTAAAGACACACATAATTCATCATTCATCATTCAAAGGAATCAGAGAGTAAAGGCACGCGCAATTCATTATTTATCATTCAAAGGAACTAGAGAGTAAAGGCACACATAGTTCATCATTCATCATTCAAAGAAACCAGAGAGTAAAGGCACACATAATTCATCATCCATAATGCAAAGGGACCGGAGAGTAAAGGCACACATCATTCATTATTTATCATTCAAAGGAGCCAGAGAGTACAGAAACACATAACTCATCATTTATCATTCAAAGGAACCAGAAAGTAAAGGCATAGTAATAATTGTTCACAATTCATTAAGTTTCGCTAAGTATGTTTTCATTTTATGACACTTGTTATGTTAACCGACAAATACAAGAATTAAGCATCGCATTGACCTTTTGCGAAACTGAGTTACTTTGACATAAGCGCGTTGAAAATTATTACAAAGCACTCAACCTTGCAATTAGATGAAAAAATTCACTAGATAGGTAATGTCCTTAGCACACTTTATATTGAAGAGTATTACGTACATATATAATACTAGATCACTAAGAACAATTTCATAATTTGACTAACTTTAAACAGAATTAACAGACATTTATAAACTAAACACCTACTATATGTCTATTAGAAAATATTCACCCATTTATCGCATTTTGTTGAAATTTTATTATTTTGTGTTGATAAATTGTGTTTAGAGCTGCCAGCATAAAATTATTTAGGAAGAGGATAAATTTAGCTTCCCAAAATTGTTTAAATGTCTGCACAGCTTTTCGTTATTGGACTAACTTTAAACATAATTAACAGACATCTATAAACTATACACCTACTTTATATCTACTAGAAAGTATTTACCGGTTTATCGCATTTTGTAATTGTTTTTATTTTGCGTTGATAAACTGTGTTTAGAGCTACCAGCATATATCCTCTTCATAAGTAATTTTACTTATGAAGAGGATATATTCAGCTTCCCAAAAGGTTTGAAATGTCTGCACAGCTTTTTGTTATTGGACTAACTTTAAACAGAATTAGCAGACATCTATGAACTATACACCTACTATACATCTACTAGAAAGTATTCACCTGTTTATCGCATTTTGTTGAATTCTTTTATTTTGCGTTGATAAATTGTGTTTAGGGCTGCCAACATAAAATTACTTATGAAGAGGATATATTCAGCTTCCCAAAAGTCTTAATATCTGCATGGCTTTTTATAACCGAGTCTTCAAATTTAACAGTGTTTTTATTCCTTTAATCACAGACAAGTTGGCTAAAATGGTTATAGAAAATAATTTCTGGGTACTAAAACGTAGCCAATGAATATAGTAATTAATGTGAAACATTTTATTTCATAAAAATTTACGTTTCCTAATTATTTTTTAGCTAATATACTAGTTTGTGAAACCTGTGAGTGAATCTATAATGCTATCGTTGAAAATAATTTATAAAAGTATAAAAACTAGCGTATTTAGCTTTCTTTCGTCTTGCTACATTTTGTTCTATGGACTAAATGTTGGCCGCATATCTCGTGTGATTCAGTTACAGATTTTAGTTCTTGGTATGATATTTCTTGTATCTATAAGGTAACTGATCTTCCATTGAAGTACTGCAGCCACTGACAGGTCTTCGTTTTGCAACTTATGGAGTCCTTTCACAGTCCCTGTCGCTATCGTCTGACATATTGTGATGATGAACCTGTACTGAAGTTCTCATTTGATTGCCAGGTAAATTTTGAATTTGGCCTTGATTTTCGTGTCCGGAATCTTCGTCGACGATATCAGCGTTACAATTTTTTTTGGGGAAAAATGTAACGCTTTGAAGGAAAACACTTCCCCGTCAATTAGCAAGTTTTCGTTGATTTCATGAAGTTGGGATTCCCATCCACATCCAACAAAAATATGCATTTTGTAAGAAGTCGCAGTCGAAATGACTACTGTGCTTTTTAAAGAAAACTTTAAGGTTATAGAAAATAACTCTGCAATAACTCAAATTACATCAGTCACTGTGAATTTTAAGTATGGGTTCTGCATGACTAATTTTTATTACTTTCACTGTACCAAATAAAGAAAAAAAAATAGTTTTACCAGAAATATTTTGCTTTCGTAGATATTAGAAAGAAATTACGAATTTTGAGAGAATTTTCAAATGTTTATTGGGTGTAAAAATAAAGCCAAATTTTTACTATGAGTTTGGATTACTTTCATTAAAAAAATTAAAACAAATATCGATTATAAAATATATAGAAACAATTTAGAAATGAACATTTCTCGTCTATCTTTTATGATTGTATGTACAATTCCATGCAAGGACCTGAATATAACTTTGGTTTCAAGAAGTTAAGAAAAAATAACCTTTAAACATTAAAAAACTTCAGAGTCTCGACAAAGAACCTGTACAAATTGCTTCATAAAGTCTAGTTTTATATGTAATTTTAAAGTATAATTTTATATGCGTCAATATTTGTTTAGGCTCCACAATTAATTCCCATTTTACATTACATTTTTCTATCACAAGCTAAACTGTTAATGCATTGAGTCCGCTCTACTGTAACAAGGATATTTGGTATATCGCATTACATTCCCATCACAAATTCAACCATCTTAAACCTCCCTATCACGGTACAGGTCTATCAGGTACCAGCTATATACTTTAAACTCTCAAGTACCATTTTAGAGACTTATTTTCAATGTGAAGAAGGAAAGGACATATTGTCTATGAAAAGGCACCAGTCAGTGGAACCTCATTTTAAAATTTATCTTAAGCAATTACCTAGCAAGTCTGCTTTAGTTGAGACATCTTGTTAAGTCACTTAGCTCTTTTAAGCTTATGAGTTGTGGTTCATAATCTATTGAATTAATCACAATTTTTTAACCTGATATCACACAAAATGCGTTTTATCATTACAAGGTGCATGCGCACACTGACTAAAAACCACGTGACTGAAATGCCACTGCGTTCCCTCCGCTCATTCCCATTCTTAATTACTAAAACTTGTTCCTTCCTACACGGTCCTACAAACAATTAAATATTCATTTATCATTGGAAAACTTTAGACAAAGAGGTATGATGATCTGATGACGACGATCTGATGATCAATGGAAGTCCTTAACGGATATTAGTAAATCAACCGTGATTAAATATATTTGCTACTAGTAGCTTTTACTTTGCAAAATCACCGTCGACCGTCGACCAGGTCAGGGTCTGATGATAAATTCTGGAGAATGGAACTTTTTAACGGATGGTAGTAAATTGAAAGTGATTCAAGGTAGTTAATTGAAAGTAATTCAAAATTTGCTATTGGTAGTTGTTACTTTGCAAAATAATTACACTGCCAGAGTCTGATGATGCGTTCTGACCATAAACATTGGAGCTCCTTATAGGATGGTAGTAAATCAATTTTTTTCAAAATATTTACTACTGGTAGTTTTACTTTGTAAAATAATTGCATTATCGACCAGATTAGTATGTGATGATGAGTTCTGAAGATGAATAATGTAATTCCTTAACGGATGGTAGTAAATCGATCGTGTATCAATATATTTGCTACTGGTAATCAACTTTAGACAAAGAGGAAATTATCCATATACTAGCTTTTTCTCTTCTTTGGAAAAGAGACAAAAGCAAGTTTTTTTTTAAATCGGAGAATCACAAAATAGTGTTATGGACAATTACTGAAACAAAAAAATTTAGCTGTCAGATATGCTCTCATGAAAGCGTTCCGTAGTCTTATATTTATAGGTATTAAATGTTATAAAAACATTCTGTTCTATATAAAGTAGTTACCTACGTATTCGAAATAAATAACTAAGTTACTTATTTTTGAAGTAGGTACCGGCACTGTCAAAGCAATTGTATAGATAATTTCTTCTTCGTCCAAAGTTGGTTATCAATAACACACAAAAATGAAGCGACGGTAGTAGCCTACTACTACTAGACGGCAATAGTGATCAGCTGTTAGCCGTTGAGGAGTTTCATTCTCCATATCCGAAGTCCAATATCAGATTTTGCTTTAGTAACCACTTGAGAAGTTCTGTTCTCCATATCTGAAATACAATATCTGATTTTGCAAAGTAATAACTAAAGTAACAACTAATCAGTAGTAATAGAATCACGATTGATTTACTACCGTCCATTAAGAAGTTTCATTATTTGTCTTCAGAACTCATCATCAGACCCTGACCTGATTGATGGTGCAGTTATTTTGAAAGGTAAAAACTATCAGTAGCAAATATTTTGAATGACTGTTGATTTACTACCATCCGATAAGGAGTTTCATTATCACCTCCAGAAAACATCAGACTGATATGGTCGATGGTGTAGTTATTTTGTAAAGTAACAACTACCTGTAGCAAATATTTTGAAACACGTTTAATTTACTATCATCCGTTAAGGATTTCCATTGTTCATCTCCAGAACTCATCATCAGACCCTGACCTGGTAAGTAGTGTAGTTTCTTTGCAAAATTACAACTACCCGTAGCAAATATCTTGAATCATGGTTGATTTACTGACATTCGTTAAGGAGTTCCATCTTTAATTTCTAGATTTTACCATCAAATCATCATTATATTTATATGGGACCACCTCTAAAGTACCCTCTTTCAAATAAAAAAAGAATCATAGAAATCGGTCTACTCAGTAAAGGATTATCGCTGAACATACATAAAAAAATTCGCTGAATTAAGAACCTCCTCCTTTTTTTTGAAGTCGGTTAAAATCGTGCCCATGTGAGAGCTTTGGTGAATTTTCACCTTAACAATATTTCGTCATAGTATGAGATGTTTAAAAAAAATGGTAACTCTAAATGTTACGGTGTCCGTTATCATTTTTATTGCAAAGACTTATTAAAAACTACATTTCAAAAGTAACGATATTTTAGAAGTTAGGAGGTGAAAACCTTGATGGTGAATTTGAAAGAAAATATCTCGAATCCTAATCAACGATCTTTTCAGCGACTCCACTTGATGGGGTAGGTAATTTTATTTTTCCCTTTCATTAGCTTACATCTGTACACCCAATTTCATTTCAATAAATGCATAAATGCGAGAGTAATCGAGCGATGCTAACAGACGAAGACATGAGGAAATTATAAAGGTTCCTGGCTGGGGCTACAAAATAAATGGGCTATCCTTAGATTTTACTTTAAAAAATGTACATATAATTTGATAGAAGCAATTAAAGCTTACTTTTGAAAAGTATGGAAAAATTCAGGCTTTAGAAAAAGAAAAAAAGCTAAGAAAAGTTCAAAATATTAAAAATATTGTTCGTTTCGCAACTCTACGCTCATTTTTATGCAAAAACACATCTATTTGGAATCACTAAAGAATTTTTAAAAATATTTTACCCTTCAATTCATGATCCAGTAACGAAATTATTCTCGGTGATCTATTGATGTCGTAAAATCTTATCTTATTCTCTATTTCTAACACTTAACATATCTTGTTTTATAACTTAATAAACTTTATGCATTTTGATAATTGCACGACATCCGACTCTCTTTTTATTGGGTTTTATTATGTTGCAAATAAAACCCACGTGAGATATTCTCTATCCATAAGAAATATTATTAGCACTAGAAATAAATTTCTCCTCGTACTAATTTTTTGGATATCTGTGATTACAATATTATGATTATAAAATATTACAAAGATAGTTAATTACCTTTAACAGTATTATAGTTAATCTAAACTTTCGGCAGTGCGCAAGCAAGTTCTCCTAAAACGGGCCGCACTTGTACTTTGCGCTATTTACAAAAACCATTTTGAAACATTTTAATCCCTCTCACTCGGTATCTATTTTTATAAACACAGTTAAAATATGCCAACCTAACCGGAAACTCGTTATAATATAAAATTCCAAATTTCACAAATTTAGCTTTAATAGATCATGAGATATAGATCTCGGAAATAATTAATGCCGGCACTACCTTACTAATTAATTGACAAAATCATCAAAATGTTTTGCCCACCTCTAGTCAACCTAGAGTCTTCATGCAAATGTTTGTATTTCTATGAATGGAAAAATCTAAAACTACCATAAATGACAAAAGAATATGACCATTGATTTCTTTAATTTTCGGAACGAGATATTTTCATTACTTTAAAATTCATTAGAACTTTATTTCACAAAAATTACAGAATTATTTTTAATATAAATGTACATTAGATTAGTTGAAATTCGTTGTGAGGTATGCACATATCGTTTTACCATAGTTTTTGAAATATAAAAATTTAGTTATTATTCGACTACGGTAAAGCCAAAAGGATGGTAATTTTGAAAAACCTAAATTACTTGATAAATTTTATCGAATGCGACATCTTTTTAGTCATCTTAATTATTAGGGTGTCGCAAATTATATCGCTTGGTTAAACATTTAATACGATGAATAACGTAATCCGTAAAGTATATCTCATGAAAACGAACGAAGAGAAAAATTAAAAATATAGTTTAACAAAAAACGATGAACAATTTAACTGTGAAATTGAAATAAATGGGTCTGTAGTCATATGTCACTAAGCCAATCTCTATATTTATTTATATATGAATAAACTTGTAACAGTGAATTCTGTACATGAAAAATATTTTTAAAAAAGTGATTGATTTAAATTATAGAATGATAAAAGAAGCCAGTAAACCTTTTTTAGAATTGTTTTCTGTCTATCTGTATGTAAATTTTTACAGTTATCACGTAAAATTTTGATGAAATTTGGTATATACCCAAAAGCAACATATAAGAGAAGAAGAAAAATTGTTTTCCTAAATACACGCGAACAAAGTCATAGGCACAGCCAGTATGGATAAATCTGGTTTGTGCTGGTTTATCATGTTCGACCCATAATCGTTCTCAGTTGATATTATTGTAGATGATCAATTTTTCATCACTAGTCATGTTTAATGAAAAAACAATATAAATTTCATCGCGTGTAATGTTAATATCCCAAATATTAATTCATTGTGTGAAACGAATCACTTTCAATAGATGCGACAACTAAATATCGAGCTTTTTTACTTTTTTAGTAATTGTTAATTATTGTGTATACCTTTAACATCTGCAACTTCCGCTTAGTTACATGACCATCTGATTTAATTATTTCTTCGAATGGGCTTTCATTTTCAACTTCAGTAGGTAAATTAAAATATCAATTACCTTTGCGTGAAAAATCTCCAGAACTAATTTTTTTAAATCAATTCTGACACAAATCAACAATCAATCAACACAATTTGTAGTGTTGATTTTTTCTGTGAACAAATCAACACTATAAAGTTAATATATCTCTTTGTGAGATTTAGGAGCTTTCTTGCATTTCCAAAAACAGAAAAATAAAATGCTTTAAAAATATCGTCTCGCATGTTAAAATTGACGCTAAATTAAAAGCTGCAAATAAAATTAAGCGCAACCTACTTCAAGAACGAGCTAAAGGTGACTGCTTACAAACGTCAAAAAGGAAAATTGTAATAGGGAGAGAAATTTTTCAAAGCGCACATAACTCCATCTATTTGTGCGGAGTGAAATTACTTGGTTGCCAACCCAATAGTTATAAAATTTATCAAAAATCACATGGTGGTACGAATTTAGGTGCAACAAAATAAAAATAAAAAACTCATCATTAAAATATTGGAATGCGTTTTTAGCCGTACTCGATTATTAGTTTTTTCTTTCATTTTAATTTTATTATCTTGTAAATTTGACTATATAACTCTGATGATTAGGTTAAGTTAGGAAAAAGCCGTTAGCTTTATACCAATGACATGTTACATAATATAATCAAATGTGGTATACCTACCGGATTTGCCACGAAATACTTTAATAATTCACTTTGTACTGTGATGAAATAGTTTTGGCCCCTTGTACAAATAGGTATAGCTAGAAATGAGAGTATCGCAGGACGCATAAATCTGAAACTTCGAGTCAACTTCCAAACAGTTAGTTTGGTAACATTATTATTTTTGTCTGTCATGAGATACAGGCTCATGCATGCAGCTTGTCCAGCTATTATTTTACGACAAGGTTTCGTAGGTACTTGGTCGCGTGAGCTTTTTCGTATACTCTACATTTTCAGTTTTTTTTGACCATACTAATGCCTACCGTCATAATTAATAATAACATTATTTCATCACAGTACCAAGTGTTTTTAAATATTTCGTTGAAAATCTAGAAGGGGGTTGGAGAGAAATGGTGAAGTCATAAAACTCCTCCATCTTTCTCCAACCCTCTTCGGACAAAATTTGTGTCACTTTGTTTACTCATTACTTTTAGTCAATATGTTCAATTTAAATGTTTGTTCTTTAATATAAACTTAATTGTGGGCAATCTCATGTAGAATGCATGTTCACAACAGCAAGACAATATCCACTTGTAGGTTCATCTTACTTATTTCTAATATATTTTCATCCCAAACGTGGCATGTCCACGTTAGGGCATTTTTGTCCTAGACTAAGGTCGTAAACTGCATTTATATAAAATTATTTTATGTTGCATTTATATTAATATTTAACGAGTAGCCATGAATCTCCCTGGTAGATTCATATCGCCTATTTTAACTTCAAAAATGTTTGCTCCTTTTAGAATGCAAATTTCAATTTTGAATTAGTGCCATTATTTGCCAAATACTCTCCAATACAAAAACTCTCCACTCCACTGTTCCATGGCTACTAAAACATCCGCACCGCTTGCGTTTCTAACGACGCCCCCCGCGCCCCTCTTATGTGTTGCGTTCAGAAACTATGTTTGTTCAAATTTTGAAATCTGCCACTGGACATCCTGTATTTAATAAGCTATCTTATAAAAAAAGTCAGATAATGAAACATTCTGTTTTCTACACAAACAACTAAATAATAATTAGTAACCTGGGTCCATTCATATTTTTCAGATAATAAATAACATTCAACTTGCGCTTGACTCAATCAACATCGTCAATCACCCAAAACTGTTTCTTGAGGTAGGCAAATAGTTACAGATCGTTCGAAGCTTTAACGGGACATAGAATCTCATATTTTATGGCCATTTTAAAGATACTTGTAAAACAGGTTCTAAGATTCAAAGATTTGTCATACGATACAACAGAAATTTCCTCTCTATGATTTTTTTTTATTTCGTTATTTGTAATAATTTCAAAATTGACACAGGTCATTGTTTCAAAATGGTCTCCATATGAAAAAATCAACAGCCTCTGTGTGAACATACAAACAGATATGTAATAGATTTCTAAGGTTTTAATTAACGTACATAAATTTTAATCGGGTATACCTCTTTTTCATTAGATAAGATGCCTAATCATAATTCATAAGATGTCTATTCGACACTTTAAACTATGAGCTGTAAACTTTATCAGTATTCTATTAAACAAATAAGTAACGATGTAGATCAACTCGCGTGGTGCACAATATTGTAGACGTAGGATTTGCAGACTTTATGGATGTATTTAAAAGTGTTTAAATTTTAAATATTTAATAAGCACAAGTATAGTAGTACTAAATTAATAAGTATTTAATTTTTTTGCAATCGGCTTAAGAAAGCATATTTCTTAGATAACACATTCTAACAGTTATGGTATATGGTTTAGTCGCAAAAAAAGGAATAATTTAAGTTCACAAATGATTAGAAAATATTCAATCGCAATTTTTCTAAACATGATGTAAGAGGGAAAAGGTATAAAACCATTAAAATTCATACCACTTCTTGGAATATTATGTGTTTTTGACATCAAATATGCTTTATAAAATAGCCTTCTGAAACAAAAGTTTCAATTATTGTTTACCTATAAAAATCATAACCGACATGTACATTAACTGACATGTACATTAAAAAAGACATGTGCATTACTGCTTTGAAAGGTATTCTTAACACCACAACTAGTAGTTAATTAAACTTACAACTGGTAATTAATTAAACTCGCATTCATAAAATTATAAGATTAAATAAGTAGCTCTTTAAAAATAAAATACATTTTTTTATGAAACGACACGTTTTTACTTCTCAAGTTTGTCCTTTTACTGCGGTGCCAATTTGCCTATGAAAATAATTTTCCGAAGGTATAAAAACTTTAAATGATTCTCTTTTTATGACCACATCGTATCAAAATTACAAAATGACGACAGCTGAAACCCAATTTTTAACTTTGAATATTAAATTCCATAAAAAACTTTACGCTCATTCATACAATAGCTACTTTTTCTCAAAATTACGATAAGGAAATTGTCCTTTTGTTGAATAAAAGGACGGATTAGTCTAACATCTGTCGAAATATCGAATCAGTTTTTGTCTCGATCTATACCCATAAACGTTTGATTCATTTAGAATTTGGAAAGTATTGTTATATTGAAATTGCGTAGGTCATAATTTACGATTAGGCCAAAATAATTCAAAATCTTAAAAGGTGTTCAAAGGAAATCTTTTAAAGTATGAGACATCGCTTATTATGACATTGACGGTTTGGACTCTTTAATTAAGACATGTCTTGTGATACCAAAATAAATTAATATCACAAAGTATTTTTGTAATCTTTGAGGTTAGGAAATCTGAAGAAGAAGGGCTTTGAGATTAATTCTATTCGACATCAAGGCAAAACATAGAAGAACCCATAATTACGAGTACAAAATGTATCATAATGTATTCAATTTATATATTGCCATAAATTATATCCGAAAAATGTTTCATTTCAGGAATACCTTCTAGCGGATCGCGGTATGTCGGCGTGGGTAGTAGCAGTATCCCTCATGGCGTCTTTCATGTCAGCCATAACTCTACTGGGAGTCTCTAACGAAAACTATAGCTACGGCGCTCAATTCATCGTCATCAATATCGGATACATTTTTGCCACGCCGATCGTCGCCGAAGTCTACCTACCCGTCTTCTTCGGTTTGGCCCGGACGAGCACTTATGAATACTTGGAACTGCGCTTCGGTCGGAGGTTGCGTCTCGCGGCCTCTCTGATTTACACGCTACAGATGATCCTATACAATGGCATAGTGCTCTACGCTCCAGCCATTGTTTTAGAAACTGTGACCGGACTCGACAGACATATATCCATCGTAGTCGTTGGACTTGTTTGCACATTCTACTCGACGCTAGGAGGAATGAAGGCGGTGCTATTCACTGACGTGCTGCAGTCGGCGCTCATGTATCTAGCCATTATTGCGGTTATCATATTCGCCTCTATCCAAGTTGGCGGTTTCGAAAACATCTTTTATTCGGCGTCAGAAGGAGGGCGATTAAATTTTGGAAAGTAAGTATTTAAAAAATTAGAAATTTTAATTGCAATGATTAAATTATATAATATTTTCATCGGAGTTATTTGCTGGTTGACAGGCGCATTTGCATCCTCGCTTCGCTTATTTAATTTTAGATCTTCGTTACAGTATCTTACAATTTTATTTAGAGCTGCAGTCGTTTATCAACTTGAATAAAGTATTACGGATATTTGCAGAATACTTTTAGGATAATGTCATTGTGTCTACCTATCAGGCAATAATTAATTTAGAGACTCCTCACTAATGATATTCGCCTCTTGTAAATTCTCAATCTTATCTAACCATGTTCTATTGAGTTTTGTACTTTACAACAGATAAGTGTGGTTTTAATGTTTGATAATGTCAGCCATTTTGAGTGCTTTAAAGTCTCCTGGATCACAAAAATAATCAACCAGTGGACCTCCGTCGGTTAATAATGGATTATTTTTGCGATCGAGTTGTCTATTTATAGGACAGAAATATAGAAGTTAATAAAACGTTAACCGAGGGCTGCTGCGTTCTTAGCCATGTTTTGTGGAATGTGATATGCAATGGGATTCTCGCAATACTCCTTCAGGGATGTGGGACCATTACTTACGCGGAGGACACGCTACTCTTGTTCGGAGATAAAGAACCGGGTAGCAAACTCCTTCACCAGGTGACTTGACTGGAATACTAAGAACAAACTTAGATTTTCCCCCCAAAAAGTCAGAGGCTGTACTTTTCAAGGATAGACTAGCAAAAAAGCTGAAGTTCTTTATGCTACAGCCACGTTACTTTGTTGCCTCGGCTTGGCGGGGCTGGTTGGGGGTGACTGCTTTGACCCTCAAACCGATGTATACGATATACTGGCTCATACGCTTAAAATTCGCAAGTCGTACGGCCACTTGATGTTCGCTACAAAATATTAGATTCTCAGTTCCCAAAGTTACTTTATTTTTTAAGTTAGTAATAAAATCAATATTCAATTATATAACTACCATTATTATCTGTTACTTGTCGCCATAAAATTCCTTCCTCATAGATTTCTTTCGGATTTTATTTGATAAATTTCGTAAATTCAGCCTTATAGTTTTAAGATGATAAATTTGAAATTATCTGCGTCTTTAAATATTTATCGCTAGACATACAACTAGGCAGCCAACAAAACACATAATAGTGGGAGTGCGAGAGATCCGGAAAGTACAATGGGTAAGGATGCACAGATGCACCTTTAATGTAAAGAAACATCCAAACTTAACATAAAAACAAGAAAAAAATTTGGTAAAAATTAGAACACTTAAATAAAAGATATTCATCAACTTATGTTTGGAGATTCTTGAATTTACAAACAGTCGTTCCATTGTAACTGATATTTGGGTACCCAATGTAAATAAAATATTCTACACATGTAATAAAATATTGTCCTATCTAGGTTAATTATTATCAGTCAGTCGTTTTTGTGAATTCGATAAAGACCAAACAGTGTTAATTCAAATTTATAAGACTGTGAAATAAGATGCATGTGCCTAAAATATATTATAGCTTTATTTACTAATAAAACTGTCTGGCTAATAATATTGCAATTAGCTAGATAGTTTTTGTGTTAAAATTTTGTTCGCCTTTTTTAGTTTCTGATATTATTAGTAAATATTGTCAATGACGGTTTTGTACCTAGCTGCAGCAATTGAGACTTCTATTGGTCTGCAGCAATTAAAACTATAAAAATATATTTTTGTCTGTGTTTTGGTTTGAAAAATGGTATGGATTAAAAATATGATACAGTTGCAAATGACCAATGCACAAATTGCTTATAAATAGACAGACATATCTGATTCTAGTCTTATGTAGAATTTTCAAAGTATTAGATACAAAATCTCGCAGCTACAATTGGACTTCAAATAATCAGTCCACAGATAGGCTACATAATGTTTGAGATAACTACAGTTTCAGCCCAGATCCCACAGAGCGTCACACCTGGTGGTCTCTCATCATAGGTGGCATGACGACGTATCTCACGGTGTACGCAGTCAATCACACACAAGTTCAGCGACTTCTCACGATCCGCGAACTGAAACACTCGAAAATTAGCGTTTGGATTTCGTTGCCCGTATTGAGTGTTCTCAGCTTGTGTACCTCGTTAAGTGGTTTAGCAATCTATGCTGCATACAAGTCGTGCGACCCTCTTAAGGCTGGCTTCATAACGGCACCCGACCAGCTCATGGCTTACTATGTTATTGACCAAATGCGCAGTGTGCCCGGACTGGCAGGGCTCTTTATTGCCGGTATCTTCAGCGCCTCCCTGTCTACCGTATCCGCCGCCTGCAATTCGGTGGCAGCTGTCACAATAAGCGACTATATTAAACCGTGGTACTCACCGCAGCCAGCTGTCGAGGCGCTCATTACCAAGTTAGCGGCCTGCATGTATGGAATGCTGTTTCTGGCTATGGCCTTCATTGCGGAACGTCTGGGTGGAGTATTGCAAGCCGCACTGACTATATTTGGGGCGGTCGGCGGTCCACTGCTCGGCCTATTCAGTTTAGGAATGTTCACTACGTTCGCTAATGAAAATGTAAGTTCATTTCTCTCTCTCTCTTTCGTCCTCATATATATATATATATATATATATATATATATATATATATATATATATATGTATGTGTATATATATATATATAATATACATGTTGTGTAATTATCATGTAAACAAATAAATGTCTAAATAAATGAATATCAACTATAATATGTAATATGGCATAACAGCATGTAAGTAGCAATAACCTTTTTGAAGAAAAACGCTCCAGAACTTGTCTAAATGTATAGAATTTTCCACATTAGAAAATGTTTCTTTAGATCGAAGCTCCTTTCCTATATAATTTATTGTAGTTTTCTTTTTTAGTGTTCTATGATTGAACTTAAAAAAATACGAAACACGGAATCACATTAACGTCCACCTGTCACAAATAACATTCAAAACAGTCTCCATACTGTTTTGAATAGAAAACCAAAATTTGACGGTCAAAACCGATTCACCGAAACAACATTTTTTTTTAGTTTGTCTTGGATTTGAAATGAAATTAATTAATAAGCATGTTCAAAAATATTTAATATATTTTTAAAGCAATGTTTCTCTTTGAAAAATCATGATACGTCTCATCAGCTTAAAAAACTGTGAGGTATAAATTTGATATGAAGATTATAATCTAAAAAAATGAGAAAGTTTGGTGATGAGGTCTAAAAACATGCCCAATTGTATCATCTATAGCATCATTCATTATAGATATTTTTATTATAAACAATCAAATAGTTTTATTATAACGAAAGTATAAAATCAATTATAATAAAAGTATAAAAATAATTGGTATCAATATATAATTTTAAAATACTTTAGAAATGCTGTAACCATTTTTTTCGTATTTTCAGTACTTATGAAATTATTACAGTATTAACATTACGCAATCTTAACTAATGCTGTAATGTTATCTTATAAACTAACAAGTCTGAACGTCAGGTCTGGTTGGACTTCACATAATAGTGACACTTCGAATTTACATTTCTTTATTCTAGTTTTCAGTGGGTAGAAAATCGTCCCTTTGCAATAAAGATAGTTAAAAAAGTATTAACATAATTTAATCTATTGAGCAATTATTAAGGTTATACAGTATCTGCGCGACGGAAACACCAGTCGGGTACCGAGATATCAAACCCAAATTATAGCAAATTAAACAAAATTGACATGGTTAGAAAAATATCTAAGATACAATATGAAGTAAATTTTTTCCAATTTTTATTTTAAATTAATTGAGAAATTAAAAGGGAAATATCACAGAATAAGTTTAATAATGTCTTTATCTTCTGGATAGCCACGACTCTTGTAAACATATTATGTTGAAAACATCTAGATGTTCCCGATTTTTTTTAAATAATACAAACTATTATGAAAATAAAAATGTTATATACTGCTTTGCTTTTTTCTACAATTGGCGTAAATTCTCTGAAAAATGTGTTAAATAACCACATAATACTTCTCGTGTATGGAGTCGAGTGACTTCAGCTCGCCTATTTATTATTGCAATATGCAGGCGCCAGTACATGTTATTGTTCAATTCAATCATGAAATGGAGGTCGCAATGGGAGGTGTATATTAAAACAATAGTTTCTAAGCATGATTTTAAATTTATTTTGATTGACTATTATATTTTTATACAAAATTACACTTGTGTATTTTTGAAAATAGCAGATATTAATAACGAAGTTTTTGTTTATAATTTTTTTTAAATAAATTAACAAGATAGAAATATCACATTGAATAAACTCAAAAATGCCTTTAGGTACTGACAAGCCGACTGCGACTGATGTTTTAAAAACGACTGAATATTTTAACGAATTTCATAATATTTTTGATATCCGATATGTTGACGTCTGTCATTTGTAATAAATCACCACCGTATTCGTTTTCGACTAATTTTAGGATCCAGAATATTATATTTTTTTGATATTCAAGATGGCGACGTTTGTCATTTGCAATAAATCAACACTACATTCATTTTCGGCCCATTTCAGGATGATGAACTTTGATTTCACAATGTGCTTTAGATTCAAGATGGCGGCATTAATCATTCATAATAAATCACAACTATCTATTAATTTTTGGGTGCCAAATTTATATTTTGCACCTTTTGAGATTTAAGATGGTGGCATTTGTCGTTTATAATAAGTTGCCACTATATTCGTTTTGGACTAATTTTTGGGTGCTGAATTCGAATTTCGATTCAAATTGGGTTCTGTCTGAATGTAACAATATCATTTTCGACTAAATTTAAGGTGACGAATTCGACTGTTACAAAATTTTTGAGATTCAAAGTGGCGGAGACATCTATCATTTGCGATAAATCGCAACTATTTCAGTAAGAAAGAGGCGTATTCCGGAGATAGTCTGTGCTCACTAGCAGTCGAGATAGGTCTCCCCATGTTATTTTTCCGGATGTATCTGAGACAAAAATACTATCATCTCGGTTTTCGTACACCATGAAATTAAAATTCAGTTACTTAAATTTGGTCGAAATCGAATATAATGACGTCTTATCGTAAGAGGGACAGATGTCGCCATTTGGATCTCATAGTTATTGTAATTCGAATTCACAACTCTAATGTTAGTCGAAACCGAATATAGCGACACTTTAACATCACATCGACGAAGTCACATCTTGGATTTTTTTAAAAATTCGAAATTCGAATTCGGCACCCGAAAGTACTTGAAACCTAATGTAGCCATGATTTATTACGAAAGTACAGATGCCGCCATCTTAACCCTTGAAAATATCGTGAAATTCGAATAAAGCATTCTAAAGGTAATTGAAAATGTATATAATGACGATTTATTTTGAGTAAAAAAGAGATGCCGCCATCTTGGATCTCAAAAACTTTATTAAATTTGGATTCAACATCTTAAAGTTCGTCAATATAGAGTATAGTGCCAATCGATTTCGAGAGTTAGATGCTGCCATCTTAAATCTCAAAATGATGATAAAATTTTAATACAAAAGTAGTCGAAAAGGTATAATAATCACAATTTACTGCGAAATACCGCCATCTTGGTTTATAAAAACGTCGTGAAATCCGAATTTAGCATCCTTAGTTTAATCGAAATCAAATACAGTGACAATTCATTGGGAGACAGAGAAATGTTGCCAAAACCATTGCGAAATTCGAATTCAACAGCCCAAAAATTTATTTTAAATCGAATATTTGTTTCCGCCATGTTGTGTTGGGTTGATCACGAAGCAAAAAGCCGTTGATAGCGCGACGCACCACGGAAATCCAGGTTCAATTACCGACCCCTCGTCGAGCGGGGGTATTTTGGTGTTCTTGCTGGCTGTAAGAGACTGCTCTTGTAGCAATAAGCCCGCCATATGTATGCATTAAAGTACGTAAATAAATAAATACAAAGAAAATTTCTTTCGAGAGAAAGAGGGTTCGGTTCGCCATAATATTATAAAATTCGAATTCATCATCCTAATGTTAGTCAAAATGAAATTTAGTGAAGATTTATTTCAGGAGAGATAAATGACACCATCTTAGATTTCAAAAACATTATGGGATTCGAATACATTAACCAGAAGTAGTTGAAATCAAATATATTGTAAGAAAGACAAATCTCAAAACTATTTTCAAATTTGTATCCAGAAAACTAAAATAGTCGAAAACAAATATTCATTGCGAACAAAAAAGATGCTGCCATTTTGGATCTCAAAAATGTTGTAAAATTGTATGTCAGTGTCCTAAATTTGATTTATTTTAAAGCGACGATTCATTTCGAGATAGATGCTATCTTCGTTAATACTATGAAATTCGATTTCGGGTAATTAAAGTAATTCGAAATCGAATATACCGACGAATTATTTCAAGAAAGAGAAATGCCGCCAACTTGCTTCTCAAAAATATGGCAGTGTCAATTTAGTACCATAAAGTTAGTCAAAATCAAATATAGTATGCGATTTCATTCAAATGAGGCCGATGTCGCCATGTGGTTTTTTAAAACACTATGAATTCGAATTCAACATCTTAATTTTAGTTGAAGTTGAGCATAGTAATTTATTTCAATACAGATGAAGCCACTTTGATTCTCAAAATCTTCGAGTCGAATATAGTGACTATTTATTGCAAGACAGATACCATCATCTTGGATCTCAAAACATTGTAAAACTAGAATTCAGCACCCTATTTTAGTTAAATTCTATTAAAGTGACTACTAATTTTGAGACAGGTGTCTTCATCTTGTACTTGAAAACATTGCGAAATTCAAATTCAACATTTTAAAATTAGTTGAAATCGGATATAACGTAATTACGTTATATCCAATTTCAACTAATTTTAAGATGTTGAATTTGAATTTCGCAATGTATAAGTTGTAGTGTTTTAAAAACCCAGATGGTCAAGATGGTAGCGTCTGCATATCTTGAAATAAATAGTCATATATTCAATTTGACCATTTTAGGGTACTGAACTCAAGTTTCGCCTCTCTCGCGGCGTTTGTCTCTCTCGAAATAAATTTATTTCACAACGTTTGTCTCTCTCGAAATAAATTTATTTCGAGAGAGACAAACGCCGCGAGAGAGGCGAAACTTGAATTCAGTACCCTAAAATGGTCAAATTGAATATATGACTATTTATTGCAAGATATGCAGACGCTACCATCTTGATTATCGAAAACATTATGTAATTTGAATTCAGTACCCTAAATTCTGTCGAGTACCGAATGAAATTAAAATTTATATCCAGAGAGGTGCGCCATCTTGGATTTCAGAATAAAATTAGAATTTAGCGCCTTAAAGGTAGTTAGATGCAATCATCTTATTCTAAAAATAATTATGAAATTCGACTTCAGCACCCTAAAGTGGAAGACGAATGTAGTGACAATTTATTTTGAAATAGATACCACCACGGTCTCAAAAACCTCATGAAATTCGAATCCAGCGCACTAAAAATAGTCGAAACAAAAATGATACTATTTGATATGATACGAGTGTTCAAAAACGTTGTGAACATTTAAGTTATGACAGAAGACTCAGGTTAAGATTCAGAGGATGATGAATCACTCAGGTAATTGAAAAAATTATACTGACGGTGGAGAAGAAACTTCTATTTCCAACCTGTGTCAAAAAGAATTAGTTGGAAAGGAAAATATTCATCCCGTAAAAATAATTATCTGAAGAAGTGTACATAACTGACAAAGCTGGTAATGGCAAAAATAAATTTTACATCTAGTTGGGTGTTGCAAAATAAACGTTTATGAGTAAGGAGAAGTAAAAGTTATGTTCTTTAAGTCCAACGATGAAAGTTGGATTAGGTGAAAAGAACATTTAATATGAAACGTATCAAAATACCATAAAAATAACTAAACCAAAAATGTGTTTGATACAAATACTTGTTATTTACACATATTTTGTTTATATTATATTATATATTTTTATAATATTTGTATATTTTGTTTATTAATTATTATTAATTTTTATGTTTTTGATCATAATACTAATCAAAAGTTAAGCATTTGTATTAAGTTTAAAATAAATGAATTTCCAATCCATCTAAGAAAACTCTAATTTTTAATAACAAAAAGTCGTTAATTTATATAACCTGGAGTCGCCCTTATTTTTTTTCTATTTATTAACATATTTCTAAGCAATTATTTAGAATACAATGTTTTTTTATACCATTAAAAATAACAATGGTATTTAAATACCACTTGTATTAATAATTAAAACAACTTGCCAGACTGATTATTATTGCAATTTATTATAATACAATGATTGCTATGTTTCTGAAGTTTATAAATATCCAATTTCTTAGCCGTAACTCGTTCATACTGACATAACATTCAATAAATATTAATTGAAAACAAAAATTTCGCTGCAATAAATACTACATAGAATATATATTACACAATGATATTATAGAGTTACATTATTCCCTAAACGAAATTTAAATTATCCCCTGCAACGAAGATTGGCCCATAAATAATAAAATATTTCATGAATTTATTATCATAAAATTATATTCTATTTATATAACTTTATTTTTTTAATGTAGACGCTGTATCCAAATTAAATGCTTATTGAAACGTAACTATTACATAATATTCATAATCTTTAATATTAGAAAGTATTTGTAAATAAAAAAAATTGATGGAAAAAAAACTGCAAAATAACTTATTTACAGCCATTATGTTATATGATCATTAATCCATTCAACATGGATGATGTCTTAAGACAATATTAAAGTCTTTGCTGGTCACAGTGGTGTCTGAAGATATGGAGTCACCTAACAAAACATGTTCACTTTTTTCTTCTGTGATGGCAAATACACATTTAATTTTATCAAATATTTCCTATAAAATTAATTCGATACAAGCAGCAAGTTTAGCACAAGAAATGTTATTACACTAATGTCGAAAATATCAATATTTTCTGTTTGTGGTATGTTTCATTTACAAAACGCACCTGGAATGCTTCAAAACGCACGACGACCTGTGCCGTGCTGAAGCGCATGTAAACGTTTATTATTATTACTTAATTTTTCGCAATTAAATAAAACTACGTCATGTAGTATTATTTCTACTTTATTTAAATTCTTTACCACGACCTAGTTTTCGTTATATTACAACATCTTAAGGTGAGCAATTTGTACAAATCTTTACGCAGGCACGCACTCTCACACAAACAGGAGGAGAAAACATAAAAATTGAAATAAAAAAGAAAATAGTTTTACAATAATAAACGTCGCGTAAGTCATTAAATGGAAACAAACATAATGTTCACAATTTGGCGTTTCGAAATATACTGCTGCTACGCTTCTACGAAAACTTAATAATCGAAATGAACATCAAAGAAATGTCGTCAAATCCGTGCTAACAAAGGCCGTTAGCGACGTGTCTACAAGTAGCATACATCAAACTTGGCACTTTAGTGTCAGACGATTTCACAATATTATTTTTGACATTGAAAAAGTTTTTGAAGTTTTTGACGTCTTCTTGGTTTTTGTGGGAACAAGTTTATTCAACATATGAAGTATCTTTGAAGCATGTTTGGGTAACAAAGCGTAATTTTTAACGTAAATACGTCTTTAAATTTGCTACCTTACGGGGGCAATCCAAAAAACCTAATGATAACAACATTGGGGGATGTAGTTTGGCGTTGCAGTTTCGAATCTATCCTCTACATCAAACATTAAATTATACCACTGGATAGCTAAAGGATCAAAGAATTCTTTACGATATAGTGACTCATCGCACGCGGTGGAGGGGGAAGCGCTGCCATTTTGAGGTTATTTTACTGCGTATCGAGATTTGCAATTAGTATAACTTTTGATTCAGAAAAGCTACGATGTTCGTTTAAGTTTAAAACGTAAGCTGTCGTCAAAATCTATCGATTGTATATAAAACATTAGTTTAAAGTAGTGACAATGAATATAATAAGGAGTTAGAATAAAAAAATATTATTAAAAATATAACCCTAATAATTTTAAAAAATATAACCCGTTAAATAGACGTATTCACGTACAACACACGGCCCTGTCCATGACACAGCCACACCCCATTTTTTACGTTGAAGCTGCGACTTTAACGGTGATTTCTTCAGAAACGGTTTATAATTTGCCCTTGGCACCATAATATTTTCTACTCAGTTTGATGCATAGATTGCCTGTACGTATTTCTTTTCTTTCTTTTTTTAATAATTTCATGCAATTTCCTGAGAGTCAACAACTCAAATCACCAGAAAGCGCTATTTGCCCATTGCTACCATAATTTATAACAAATACCAAAAGCTGCACGTTATAGTATTTAGTGATGGGTTATAAGTTTCATAACTTATAACCCAGCATAACCTCTCTTAGCATCAGCGTATGTAACTTTTGTTTATTCTGTCAATGTGTATTGAATGAATTAATGAAAGTGTCACATACCCTAGAATATGTTTTAGTTTACTTTTTAAGTAGCATAGTATGTTGTATATTATAATTTAACAACATAATAATATTACACATCTTTCAAATAATTTTTTTTTTAAATTGTTAGTCTTTATTAGTTAGTTGTATTGAGTAGTCACATTTTACATTTATATACTAATAAAACATGTAATTTTATAGCTTATTTTCAGTGAAACTTATTTGTTACTAGTTTAAAAATACTATATCCAGTTTGTTACCGCACATTTTATTAAGATTATCAAAAAGAATTTAGGAAATTTGTTTGCCACAATATCCCTTTAATATTGTAATATGAATTTCAGGGCGCGTTAAGCGGTTTAATATCTGGAACAGCGTTGACCCTTTGGATAAGTTTTGGAACACCCCGTCCAGCGCCAAAAGCATTAGACTTTAGGGTTGATGGTTGCGCCAATAACATCACCCTTTCAGCAGAACCGACCAAGAATCCAGAAGAATATTTCTACCTTTATCGTATCTCTTACCTGTGGACGAGCGTAATAGGATTCCTTGTCGTTTTCATTGTTGGTATCGTTGTCTCTTTGATATGGAGATCCAAGCAGCCCTGGGATAAGCATGGTTGTTCTGGTCTACCTGATCCCGCCTTATTTACACCAATGCTAGCTGCACGACTACGCACGTAATAGGATGATCTGTTAACTTTATTTATCTACGTACTTCAGTCATTGTGTCGAATTTTAATTAAGAATTTAGTTATATCTGATGAAATTTTGCTTACAAGTTGAACACATATTTGACATAATTTTTTGTTACCCATAATTTTTTTTATAATATTAAAAAATTATACACAATCAGTTGGACTTTATGGGTTCAATCGTTAATAAGACTCCATAGATCGTTTATTATGTGATGCAAATTAATTTTTAGTATTATTTGTTATATTACTAGAAATCTGATTCTCAAATGAAGCTCTACTTATTAAAATCTAAAAAATAAATTTGTAAAACGAACATTTCTTATAAGTTTTTTGGGAAATTTCTTATTTTTTATTCACATTTGTATTTAGTATCATAATGAATCATATTTTACTGTTTTCAAACTTGTTTCTGCGTCTGCTATAACTCCTCGCCCTTAAATCCTTGCCTATTTTCATTAAAACATAGCAGGAGATTCTTTATATCCAGACTATCAAAAATACTTTATATCCAGACTCGCTCACATTAAGGGTTCAATACCAGTTGAAGTTTTTTTTAATTCCAAATAAACAAACAATAGCTTTAATCAGGTGAGATAGGTGTTAAGTTACTTTCAATGGAATTACTCTTAACACAAAACCATCTTTCTTCTGAGAAGAATGATGTGTAAAATCTCGTCAAATATTATTCTCGTCAAAATATAGTATTACTCGGGCAATTTTTTAAGAAAAAATAAGCCGCCTTTGCCACATTTGAAGTGCAATTAAATTGCGATTCACACGTGAATATTTAAATAATTTCTAATTTTTTTTTATTTAAATGTTATATTCTTGTTTGTTATGTTATCAGAATGCACTTCATGCATAAACATCATGTAATAATAAAACTGATAAGCGACATAAATAATGATGTTCGATATGATCACTTTAAAGCATTTAATTAACATCATTATGAATGTCAAAAGTGATTGTATTTCATATTAAATGTAATTTCATCGACGTTTCACATTCACATCAAATTGTATATCGCACTAACCCAAATCTTTTGGAATGTATTTAAACTTTATTGTTTCAAATATATTTCTAAAATTATAAGTTTTAAATAAATATATCATTGGAGTTTTCTAGTTGGGTAAAATTTACCACCCAAAATATTTTATTCAGCACATATCTGTCGTCAATGCACCGTTTTTAGTCTTACTCCTAATTCTACTTCTGATTAATTTGTTGTAGAGCTTATCCTAATGATGGACATTAGATAAATACAACAGTATATTCATATATAATAAATACGACAGTGTCTCCATATATTTCAAATGAAATAATTTATCATAAAAAGTTAATTTAATATACACTTTTTGAAATAAAAATCATCTATTTATTTTACATTTCTCAACGCAATCAATGCTAGAATAGATTGTCTATATTGTTAAAATTTTTATATATGAGTACCAGTCATATTTTAAAATTGGTTTTATTTAGCAACCAAAAAATTTGGACATAAATTTTAAAATAATTTTTTCATCTTGTAAAAATTACCCACAAGTAACAACTTATTTTTGTACTTATTTAACATTCTGCTTTCAATGGTTACACTCAACATTAAATATAAACATAATTTATGATTTAAAAAGATCTGTTCATATGATCTTCCTAATTTCATGATACTCCGTCCAATAATTTGAAAATTATTTTACAGTAACAGAAAATTCCATGTTTGCTCATTAGATATAGATAATATAAGAATGAACAATATGTATTACATTTGGAACAAGTAAATGGTTAACCGGCTGAAAAGGACACTGGTACACTTAATAGTGAAATAATATGTTATGTTCAACAATTTTAAACAAGCTTATAAGGAATTTTTGATGGAAATAAAATCTGAATTATTTTGCAATAAGTGTGAGTTTTTACAAAATCACCTATAAATTTTGCTTTTATGTATTGATACTTTATATCGAATGCATTGCGAATATGTACAGATTTATATCTGGACATTGTAGATATAGTGTTTTTCTTACTTGTAGGTAATATTCCACATCCATTCAACCCGGATAAGTTTTTATGTCAACTGCAATTATAAGCGAAACTTACACTGACACCACGACGTCATAGCAACTCATTCAATTAAAAATATATTTGGCAAAGAGAAAGGTATAGTTGTAGAATAGAGTGTAATCTAGAAAAAAAATTGCTCATTTATTTTTTTAATAATGTTTTAATTCTAATTAAATATAGTATTTCACGTCCTTGTATGATGTCTTAGGTCCATAGACTAAGCAATTTTCACTTTTGTTTTAAACACAAACCCTCATTTATAATTTGTTTTTCAAGTCGAATATTTCTTATTTTTAGAAACCATGCCATACTTCATTAAATACAGACATCTTTTTATTATAATAATGGATTGCTTATTACCTACTCATTTCTTAAAAAAAAAAGAAAAACAGTCTCACTTTTTTATTTCATTCACAACTTTAACAATCTACGTGTTTTGTTACCTCCCTTAGTATATGCATTGCCCAATATAAGATCATATACTAGTAATCTGTATATAATGAGAATATATAAAATAAAATGTGATCTAAGTACATATGCAATCTCTACATCAAATTTCATAATTTAACAATGAAATAGGATGAAGTACCTAGTACTTGAAATACCTAATTAAGCTAATATTGTAATATAACTGAACATTTCTTGAAAGCAAACTTATCTAATTTTTTTTTAATTAAAACAAAGTACTTCATCCTATTACATTGTTAAATTATGAAATTTGATGAAGAGATTGCATGATATGTACTCATATCACATATTATTTATATATTCTCATTATATACTGATTATTAGAATTGATCTTATATTGTGCAGTGTATATACTAAGGGAGGTAACAAAATACGTAAAATGTTTAAAAGTTGTGAATGAAATAAAAAAGTGAGATTGTTTTTCTTTTACAATATAATTTCCTTTAAGTTCAATATATTTCTTAAAAGAAGGTAAAATCGTGTTCAACACACATTTATCAGTGTGAAATTTTGTTCTCCATCTTCCTTTAAATTTGAAAACATATAATAAATGCACTGAATACTGATCGAGCACTGAAGCTAAACTGCTAATTTTAGGATCAGTAATTAATAGTCACACCTGTATTGAGCACTCGTTATAATATGAGTGTTATGTATTGGTGACATTGTCTTCCAGCAGCCACATGCCCTTTCATTTTTATCAATCTTTATTGCTTAAGATTTTGTTTTAATTTCTCCACATGTGCAATATTCTGTGGTTACAGTGACATCCATTTTCTCTATAAATGAACAATAAAATCTCTTCAAAATCCAAAAAATCATAATTATTTAGTTTCTAACGGTTTTTGAAATTTTAAACTTTTAACAAGTGGTGTACTCTTTTTGTGCCCTTATATGTAGTTCTGTTTTCACCAAGGTTCAAAGTGATGAACTCGAGTTTCGTCCCCAGTCAAAATAAACTCGAAAATAGCAGTAGATTAATCGCCTTACGGATTCGAAAAGCACCTCGATGCTTCGACCCATTAATACTTCTGAGTAGGCTCTTCTTTTCTCGGGCGTATTGTATTATAAACGAAATTAGAAAAATATAGGTTTTCGCTTCCTATATAATTTTTTATCTTTTTAAGTTATTTATTATATTCGTTATACGTTGATACCAATAATAGAAACATTATTACAGTAAGCAGTGAATTGTGCAAAGCACAGCAAAATTGCTACCGTGAGTTCAATATAAGCTAAAATCTGCATCGATGAGATCTTTTTTATATATTTTTCACATTGCACTCCTAGGTAGGACTAGCCAGAATATGGCGCGGAGTTAAAAACAACTGAAAAAGTCATCTACGGAAGCTGGACTACATATAACAATGGCTAAGACTGAATACATAGTAATATATATCTATGGCCAGAGATTAGAGAGAATATCAATCTTCAAATTCTTGGCTACTTTATCGATGAAGAGAATGATAAACTCAGTCAAAAACCAAGCCTTGCGAAAAACCAAGCGATTTTCATTATGAACCACCTCTTCAAGTCCAGCGATCTGACATTATGGTTAAAGGAGTTAATTTACAGATGCAGGTTCCTGGGTCCAAAACAAAATGATTATAATCAAAGTTATTTCAATCGATATAAGCTATTTCAACACTAACATAAGAACTAAGATTTTGTAGTGCATGCATGCAGAGTGTCGCGCGGCATCATGAAAAGGGGCACAGCAAATGTGGTAATTGAGTGTTTTTCTTAAGTGTTTTATTGTTCTGTTTATGATAATAAAATGTGTACACGTAACTATGGCTGAGAAATTGCTATTAATAAAAAAAATTTACTAGGGAAAAATAAATTATTTCACTGCAATAAAGGCCAAAATTTAAAACAAATTGTAGATAATTATATCTTATATTTTCGAAAGGGATTTATTTCAAATGAGGTGCAATCCTCAGGAACCCAATTATTATAGGTTATGGGGATTATTGCAGGTACTTGACTCAATCGGCAATCGGCATCGTCGGGCACAGAGTGCCCGATGTATGAAAATAATTCTCACCACAACCGACACAAATATTTTCTTTATGATCATAATCACAGGTATCACTCTCCAATGTCATGTCAGTATCGCTTTCAGTACTGCTGTCCTGGACTTTTTTAAAACTTTCTTTTTAATTTTTAACAGATTTTTTGGTTTACAAATTTCCTTCTTCTTTTCTTTGCGGCCAACAGCTCCTATTCCTCTTTTTGTTTGGACTCTGGTTTTACTTTTCCTGTTTCTAAATTGGTTATTTTTACATGGTAGGCCTTCTGGGAATGACTTCAGGTAACATGGAATTTTATTAGTTAGTTTATTATTAGGAAAACATGACAAGTCTATATTCACTTATTCATTTGTTGATAAAGACACACAGATGTCGATGATCCTGGTAAAGAGATGTTTGTTTGGATATCAACCTCATTCAATTGGGTTTTGATATAGTTTCAACACTGGCAATAGGATCTTGTAAAACATATGGTCCATATCCATTACAAAGAAGCCAAGGCGTCATCACCAAAAATATTTTCATTCGAAGGCCATATTTCTGAAACTTTGAACCCACTTTGAATGTTGGATGATTTAAGAGCAAGCATATGCATTACCAAAACATTCGGCGACATTATATATGATAAATGGACTTCCAAGATGCTGCAAAAGCTAGTCATTGCACACTATATTGTAATACTTCTTGAGTGGACCAAAAACTCTTCTGTCAAGAGGTTGCAGCTTATGATTGGTATGGGGCGGAAATGTGAAAATTACGGAACCATTCTTCATGGCCAACTCAATAATTTTAATACAGAGGTTGGTTTCATGGTTGTCTAATATAAAGAGTACTTTATTATCATTATTGGATTTTACATTTTTAATAAAGTGATGCAAGAAATTCATAAATTTATCACTATTAAACCACTCACCAAAAGTAACAAGCTCCAAAGTTTCTGAAAGAGCACCGTTGATAATATGGTTTTAAAATGGTCTCTTGGGAAAATCAAACAAGGTAGGATTGAATTTCCAAGTGCATTAATACTTGCAATAACTGTTACATTGTTACTTCTTTCTGTGGATCTTATATTGCCCATATGTTTGGTTCCTTTCGGTGCTAAAATTTTCCATGGGGTATGAATCGTCGACAGTCCTGTTTCATCAATGTTGTGGATCCTTTCACTTGTAAACTTGTTTACCAGAAAGTCTTTGTATTTTGTAAAGAACAAATTGATGTGCTTATGATTTGCTGAATATGATTTTAGCTTAATACAACTCAATATATTTTCTTATTTTGAACAATAACTTATTCCTTTATTTCATGCTCTAATAATTATTTTAAGCTTTAAATCACTCCATTTAATTTAGTACAAGATTACTTTTACATTCTAAATCGGAAAAAAGTTGCATGTATGCATTACTATCAAGAAACCCGCTTAAAAAAGCAAGGATTATCTTGAGGTGAAAAATTTCTTAAAGTTGAATACCGAAAAACAGATTAAAAATTTCTTTATAGTCTACATCGTTTTTTGAGCATTAAACCTAACTTTATTGTCACTTTTGAGTTTTAACAACCACTTGCACTGTACAGTATATCTGCTTCCTTTCTTTCTCGAAGTTTCCATACCCGATTGTCTTCGAAAGCCTTAAGCTCACTATTGAAAAACTCACCAAGCATTGCCTATCTCCATTTTACTTTCTCTATCCCATTCATCACTTTTTTATAGGTAATTTCTTCCTTTAAAAAGCGATGAGTGGAATAGAATGACCCAATTCATCCAACAAACATATATTTGTCCAATCATACTTATTCGGTAATCTTTTACACTCTCTCCCAATACATCGGGCACTCCTATATTATAATTTCCTTAGCTTTCTCCTATAGCGCATAATGAATATGATTTTCAATAAAACTTCAATTTCAGATATTTCTGTTGATGGTAAATGTAAAATTGTTCGGGAATACAACTGATCTATCTTTCTCCACTGAATTATCATCTCACATTGAACTATCTTCCTGTACTGAACTATTTTTCTCACTGCCTGTACCTACTTTATCTCTTTCACTAGCGCTTGAGCATTATCGAAATAACCTCCACTCTTTTTCATGATAGTTACATCCCCGCTCATAGTAGTTTTTTTAGTTTCCAGATTTTACAACCTATATCACAAGAGTATGCCAGACTATCCAACTAAAACAAACTTCGTAGATTTCTTGTACTACTTATGTCTTACATTTTTGGACACACATACTATCACTTGGCTGCTAAATAATCTGACATGACTTAGATCAGATTTTTGACCTGTTCTGAAAAATTTTTGTCCAAATTTGCATCAACTTGCACATGCAACAAGGCTCCTGTTGAAACGCTCACAGAGAATACGGTGCTCCAGAGTGTGTGGGTTGCTTTTCTGATGGATAATACCTGCTTTATCTCAAATAGCTCTTTATCTCATGTGAATTCTATCCATTGTCGGTTCTGAATGCATTTTTATTTCCTATTCGATTCCCTACCTACTTGATTCTATACTACTAATTCCTATTCGGCTATACTTTTAAATTCCTTGAAACACTGTAGCACATAGTTTTTCTCTTCCAGGAAGTAAACGAATATCATTAGACTGGTATCATCCACAAAGAGAATAAAATATCCAACTTTACCAACAGAATGATTTTCCATCAGTCCACGCACGTCTGAATGTATCACTTCTGGCAACTTTTTAGGCACGCACACGCGCACGCGCACTCACGCACACACGCACGCACACACACACACACACACACACATATACATACACACACACATACATATATTTATACATATGAAAGGAAAAAACAGACTATAGTTTTAGTTGCCAAGTTTTGTACGGATACTTAAAATCACATGAGCTCACAACGAGTACTAAAAAGTATGGCGCCAAGCCTTAGATGAATAGAGCGCCGCATTGGGTGCCAACATTCAGCCGCAGTATAATATAATGAATGCATTTAACACCACATGATATATTTCGAGTGTCTTCATTGCACGTATGACTTATAATTGGGACAGTGTTCAAATCAGCTGATCTTTCAAATCAACCTCGACTTTTCAATCTATCTATCTTTTGTCTATGGTTAATCAATCGTGCTCGGTGAGTAAGTAAATATGCCAACATTAACAGCCATAGACAATTCAGCCAATCGTGTTGCTTTTTATTCTTTCGCACTCTTTAGCAATGGGCGTTATAAAGATGAAAATTAGATATGGGCCAACAAGTCACGCTGGCTTTAGTAGTCGACGATTTGTCTGCAAAAAACCATCGACTATCGGTTTTGAAATTTAAAAGGCATTTTTAAATGAAAAGGTATTGTTAAATTGAAATCATTTATTCATTGAGCATTATATAAACTAATTAACCCAAAATTTTAGTGAAATTTTGTATTTTAGTAAGTATACAATTTTTATATTTATTGCTAGCTTTCTGATAGTAGGGAGACATATTAAAAATTTTATATTACTTCTAAAATATTTAAATATAAATTTTCTAGAACATTATCGTATTCAAATTTTATTATTCTACAATAAATTAGTAGATCATAAAAATATTTGTGAATTGATACTAAAATGAGCGCCATACCATGACAGAGTGCAAGTGTATGCTGGGTAGAAACTTCTAATGTGCGGCGGATCATAAAGAAAACCGAGGAACAAACCTGGTTAGTTCTCAGACCAGAGGACAGATAAATTGATATGTCGTTAACCAAAAAATAAATATTAGTTTGGTTTGTCTACCTTTAATAGTTTAGAAATTAAGGATTTGATTTTTCGATATTTCATTTGTTTTTAATTTAATAGAATCCACAATATTACTTGACTACATGCAAGGTTAATCGGTGGTTCTTAAACTGAGGCTAGTCAACAAATTTCCTAATAGACACATCTCTAATAAATATATATGTACCTATAGCATAATTATAAGCCTCCTACAACGTATCAGAAAGCGTACTCAATTTGTATAGTGCATGTAATTGTACACGTACATTACATGTAGCGTTTTGAAAGTATGCGGAAAGTTTATGAAAATATTTTTTTATTTGTGCTCCCGTATCTATCAATTCAGTTTCAAGAAATATTTTTATGTACAAAATTGCACACATTATTCACGGAGGTACGTATTTCATCGCCGTAAGTGAGTATTGGTATGTTCTGAGGCTAATACTTATCAAAAATGAATTTTTTACAATTTGTTGTTCGTAAATGGAAGTCGATGGAATCCAAAAATTATTAAATTAGCAAAAAAATAATTGTAAAATCTAAAATTTTCATTTGGCAGTTTCATTTTCCAATTAATTTTATTTCTTAATTTGTTACACTGTATTGTAATTACCAAATTTTGATTTATTTTTACAACTTTATAAATGGTAACTTATATCAATTGTTTACAATAGGTTGATAATTATTAGTATATAGATAAGTTTTTATTACGGCTATTTTAAGTAAAATACCACTTTAAAAAACGCCGTCACCATAAATTACATCTACTTTTATTTCTTTCTATTTTTTATTTACTTCTATGTAGAATACGTTTAAATAATATAGAAATATATTTTAAAACCCTGCTTAGAACTACATTTTACCACGAAATCCATAAAAATAAGATGAGTAAAAAGGCAATTATTTAAAAAAAATTGGATACAGCTGTTTCGGAGCACGGCCACAGTAATTGAATATACACATTTACATAATGGTGCCACTAATTATATGTGTGAGAATTATTAGGATTAGATTAAAAAAAATAAAAGAGAACCAGTTTAATAATCTACTACAATTTTATTTCATCATGCGTACGAGCGCTGCCTCCACCCAAGTGCTTGCACTGTCAGCCTCTCATAGCGTCGCTTCAAATTTGTTTCTCTGTTGATACGCTCTTATTTGGTCCAACCTTTAAGTTAGATTTCATTACAAAACCTTTTAAGTTAGATTTCATTATAAAATCTGCTTTCTTACCGTATATGTTTTATATATTTCTTGCTAGCTTTCCAACGAATACATGGAAATATATTCAAAATTCTATAACATTTCTGCTAAAATATTTTAATATAAATTTTGTTCATCAATATTTGATTAAAATGTTATTATTCTAATTTAAATTGGTAGATCACAAAAATATTTGTGAATTCATACTAAAATAAGCGCCATACCACGCTAGAATGCAAGTTTACACTGGGTAGAAATTTCTGATGTAAAATGGATTGCAAAGAGAACCGAGAACCAAACCATGTCAGTTCTCTGACCCGAGGACAGATGAATTTTTATTTCGTTAGCTATTGAAGTAAATATCAGTTCCATTTAATACTTTACAATTAATACTTTACAAATGTTTAAATCAAACCTTATTGAATGATTTTGTTACACTCACCTTGTCGTCCCATGTACATTAGTCTCTTTGTTCCCGACATTCTTAGTTATCAATTTAAAACACTGTTTGTTAATTTTTCATATTCTATGGCTTGTCAAAGAATAAAACTGGCAGTTTTTTTTGCCTATTTCTGGAAATTTGTACTACAATACCTCTATTTAAAACTATCAAAAACGATGCGAATCGCATACTCGTTTTTGTCGAAATTGTTCAAAAATTAATCTAATGTCCTAATTAACAACTCCTGTAGATTTTTTTGTATTACGTTCTTTTACCATACATATGTTACCTACAATTTATTTCTAACTAGACGAACGAGAAAAATTTAGAATAAAATGTGAGGAATACAAGAAAATCGGTATACATAGGCAAAAAACTGTTTCAGTACGTTGAGTATCTCTGATCCGAAATTCATCAAACTTAAATATTCATTTTAAAAAAAATTTAATTACACAGATGGATAAACTTAGTTTATTAAATAAAATAACTAAAGAAAACTAATTAAAAAATATAATCTTCTGCACAAAGTACACACAATAAAAAGAACTGTAGAACTTAGGATTAATACATATATATGAAAATAATGTGCAATAATATCATTATATGAACAAGTGTATGAACTTGAAGAAGAAAGAAAAAAGACAGAAGAAGAAGGGTATGTTAAAAAACCTTGAAACATTACCGAGACAACACGGTATTTAACAGCAATTTAATTTTCTAATATCTATTATCTTTTTCAGAAAACTTATCTTTTACAAAAAACTAATGAGGTAATTTAATTGTTATTGTATTTATTTTTACAATATTTTTTGCAATATTGTTCTCCTCGCTAAATAGGTGGGTTATATTTCAAATGTTCTGCATCTGCGGATGCTTGGAAGTATTTGTCTTTATGACTTAAATGGTGCATACGTGCTTAGGCATACAGTATGGGCAGAGAAGTTCGAAAATGGTTTTATACGTTATTTTTCAGAGAGTATAAGCGTGAGACATTATTTTAGTCTTTGGATGTATCAAGGTTAAAGAGCTTTGCTGCAAGATGCTGCAAAGCTCTTTAATCTTGATACATCTTTAATAAAGATATTTGCATTTTATGTACATTATTCTTAATCAATGACGACACTCGCATTCATCTTTTTATCACCTTTCTTTCGATGATAGGTATTATTAATTTAAATATTTATTTTTAATCTAAATTATTACTATTATATATTATTAATTATTACTATATTTTTAATCTATATATCCATCAGACAAGATAGAATGAGTTGAGAGTACATCTTTCAACTCATTCCATCCCTTATTTTTAATCTAAATATCTATCAGACGAGATGGAATAAGTTGAGAGATGTGCCCTTATCCTTTTACCATTGTTTTTTAAGTGGAAACATTTAATTTATTTAAAAAAAGCGAAAAACTGTATGTCAATGGCATTAACATAAGTACAATAAGATGTAGTGTACCTTCCGTATCTGCAACCATATCTTAATAATTTGCTTTGCAGTTTGATAAAGTAATGCTGAAAAAACGAACAAAATTACACTACCAAGAGCTATTTTTGAGACATTCGGCCATACCGTTCAAAATTACCACGAAATTTCATATAATAATTATATATTCATGTTTGATATATTTATTTGTAAAAACATTACGATCTAAAAACATTGTGATGTAATCTCTTCTTATAACATATAGGCGTTTTCCCCGACTTTTAAATAAAACCAAAGAAAACTTAGTTTTTGTTAGAATGTAGGGTTTATTTTATCAATCATTAAAAAAAATTAATTAAAATCAAGCAGTTTTGGAAACAACTAAAAACACGCCAACTTTATTTATTTATTACATTAGTTTAGATGTTAAATTTCAATGTGGGTTCTGAAATATATTCAAAGTTGGGAACAATCTCAATGGAACGTGTTTTCATAACAGGAGGCGGCATCTACTCGCTGTTCAGTAAGTTGATCTGGCTGCTTGGTAGCGTATTCCTGTTTGAGAGATAATACGTCCACGTTCTAAACCAAGATCATAAGTTTCGTTTTAATATTTAATTAAGGGCAGCCACCGATACTGACATTACTTGCTTGTAAAAAGGTTTACTGGCCACGAGCCAAATTATACATTTATTTTTACTAAGTTTATCTGCCTATGACTTAATAAGCAATCCCAAGAGCACTTTACATAGTATGGAACGATTCTGTTTTCTATGTGCAATATAGACCTTTTTTATTTTTCAGATAATAAAATTAATAAAATTTAGACAATCAACAAAAAATATATAATATTGGCTGTATCAATTTCTGCTTAAATTTGATACACTCAATATTGTATATTTTTTATTAATCATCTAAAATTGTTTATTGAACAGTTGTTCTTATTGTTCTTATATAACAATTAGGCACCAAATCAATTTAACGTCACTAAGTGGGTTTGCTTCCTTATACGGATCACTTTCGTGTAAACATGTTGACTGACTATAACTTGTTCACGTTACTTCTGATTTGCTTCTATAGCAATCTCGGTATGGGTATTACTATTGGGATTCATATTCCATGAGAACTTTTAAAGATAATTGTAAAATGACTAGTGTAAGTTCAAAAACTTGTCACGCAACATGCCCGAATTACTGCATATGCTTTTATTTACTTTCCTCGTTTCTAGTAAGCTAAAAGTAAATGTAGTTATTTGATCTTTGTAAGAATATATCTACAATACGCTATTGTAGAAAATATATAAGTAAATCGATTTGTAAGATTTTTCAACATACTTAATTTTGGTCGGGTATAACCTACTCATGTTTAGAAACGTTCTCTTCATTATAATATTTGGTTACATACATACATTGGCCTGTGCTACAAATTGTGCACATAATCAGTAGGTAAACAAAACAATCGACAAGAATATAGATAAACTTGCTCGGTACACGGCATTGTAGGTGAAAGATTAAGTGCAGATTTATGAAAGTCAAATCTTTTGCAAATATACAAATTATTTTTTACAGCCAGTTTTAAATAACATATTTTTTAATATATCTGAAAGAATAAACTCGAGAAGACGTTATAAAATTTATCTCGTTGCATAAAAATGAACAATTTCCAGTCTTGGATGGTTAGCGAATGGCTAACTACAATTTTTTCTATATATTATTTAGGAGAAAAATGGTCGTAAAACGTTAGAACTATTACTTTATAATATTATGTGATTTTCATTTGAATTTGCATTAATAATTTTGCTATTGAATATATTTGGCGTTAATTTTGTCGAAATTCATTATTCACAATCAAATGAAACTACGTGATGTTGCATTATTTCTACTTTCTTTAAATTCTGTACCACAACCTAGATTTCGTTGTATTACAACATCTTCAGGTGGGCTATTAGCAAAGATTCTTCTAGATCTTTGCTAATACCTGAAGATGTCATAATACAATGAAACCTAGGTCGTGGTAGAGAACTTTAAGAAAATAGAAATAAAACTACATCACGTAGTTTCATTTAATTGTGAATAATTTGAGATACAAGGTTTGATTACTGTCTACTTACATGGTTTTAACATGCTTTGAAATCTGTAAATGTAAGTGAAAAGACAGGTAAATACGATTACTGGTTTAAAAAGTTACTTTCCAAATTAATATTCAATTGAACTTACATGAATTTTAGCATGTAGTTTTGAATTTAAGTCGCATATAAAGAAAGTTACAAGAATTTTAAAAATGTTAAAAATTCACTTTTTGTAACCACATTTTATCGCTTTTTGCTCAATAAACAAACATAAATTGACTTCATTTCTTGTTATGAAATATGATCCACAAAAATATTTGACCAGATTTGAGTTTGGATAGGATCATTATTTAGTAAAACTATGATCTTTTTACTGTAATTGAAATCGTCAATGCCCTTCTAAATCCTCCCAGCGTCCATTTGAAACTTAGGCCTAAATAATTTACCATCTAAATTCTTGTCCCAAGATTGTCTCTTAAAGTTTTTTTTATGCTCATCAACTTATTAGGCACCATACATTATGACATTGGGTATTTGCACATTTTATTGAGACAAAAAATTCCACTGGTCCCAATGTAATTTATGGTCACCGTGTGTATTTTGTACCCGTCTTTTCACCTACACTGGACAAGCATTTACGCTTCGGCCAGAAGTTGCATCTCGTGGCCTCTCTGAGTTATACGCTTCAGACGATCCTATGCAAAGACATCGTGCTCTATGCTCCTACCATTGTTTTGGAAACTGTGACAGGCCTCGATAGACTCATATCAATTCTGGACACTGGCCTCGTGTGCACATTTTACCCGATGCTGAGTGGAATAAAAGCGGTGGTATTCACTGAAGTGCTCTAGTCACCGCTCATGTACCTGGCCGTCTTTGCTGTTGTCATATTCGCTTTTATCCAAGTTGGCAACGAAGAATTCTTGTATTCGGCATCAGAGAGGATGATTCAATTTTGGAAAGTAAATGCTTGTAGAATTGAAACTGTTAATTACAATAATGAAATTGGTTAATTTCAGATATGTTTATAGCCTGACACACGCAAATGCATTAGCGCATTGCTTATAAAATTTAAGATATTCATTATCGCATCACAACATTTTATTTGGAACCGCAAAGATTTATCAACTTGATTTAAGTCTGAGATATTTCCAGCTGTCTTTTATGATAATTTTATTATGACCATCTACTTTTTACAAAAACATAATTAATTTAGAGATTCTACCCTTTTTGTTCGAAAGATCAGAATATTCAGGCACATGAATTTCTCCTTGATCCAGGGATAGAAAATAAAAAGATAGATCAGCAGTATATCGGCAGAATACTAAGTTACGAGAACCACTGAACAAATTTAAAAAGCTGTATAACAAATATAAAAATACCTACCGAAGAACGAGGGAAAAAAGCTAAATGCTAACAAATATTAATTTTATCAAATGCCAAAATAAAGAATATTGAAAAAAGTTTTAAAAAAAATATTGTTAGCAAGGAGAGTAAGTAGAATTTTTTTATATGTCCAAGACATAGAATTGAAAATGAAACATCAACTCTCTTTGAGGCTAGTGATGATAAAGGTGCCACCGACAGCATAGGCCAATTTTTCAAATATACTGCTGATGAAAGGTAGCTACTTGATATTGTTAATGTAAAAATCAGACACACACACACGCGCACGCATGCGCATACGTATATTTTATATTAATTTAACTACTTATTCGCTACACATTAAAATAGCGCTAGTTTCATGCCATTCTTTGAAAGCTAATCTACAAAAAACCGATAGCACTGATAAGAGAATAGAAAGCACTGTTTCCACATTTGCTGCCATAATCAAAAGTTGCACATATTAGTTTCTATAGCATTTAGTAATGGCATAAGTTACAATCTTTATTAGCAGTAATGATTAGTAAAATGGTTACTCTAACTCCTTTTTTAAATTTAGATGTGTATAGTCACTGGGGACTAAATCCAAGGGCTATATCTCTAGATGATTTTTCGGCACACTGTGAACAAAGTAATTTTAGGTTTCAAGTTTATATATGTATCAGATAAAAAAACTTACATTTTTAAGCCCATTTATTATATAATTTCAAGGCACATTAAGTGCTTTAATAACTGGAATTGCTGCGATTCCAAGAATTAGTGTTGATGATTTGACCGAGTAACATCACCCCTTCAATTGAACCGATCAAGGATCTAGGAGAAACTTCCCTTTCTTTATTGCATCTCTTTCCTGTGAATGAGCATAATAGCATTAATTATTGGCATCATTGTCTCCTTACTATAGAAATTGAAGCAGTCATAGAGCTGATCCAGCCTTATTCATATCAAGCTAGCTGCACAATTACACATGTAACAGGATGATTGGGATCAACTTCCTGTACTTATTGATTCATGAATGCTTAAAGCTTAAGAATTGATGAAGTTTTACAAGTTGTATCAAATTAAGCGCATTTGGAATGCTTTGAAAATGACAGGGATTGAAAACTTCTATGCGAGGCAAGTTTTTTAATATAATTACTATAAATTCCTAATCAACTCATCTTGGGTTCATCTAAGACAAACTATTACTGGTCATGACGCCAGTCTTATAATATGCTTCAAATATTGAAGCACTGATGTTTTGTAATTATCTCATAATGAAAATTAAAGATTGCCAATTGTATTCAATTTTTTTTCTGCCTGCTTTCTGTCTATGCATCTGTCTCTTCTGCCATAACCTTTTAACCCCTTACCTAATTTTATTGAAACTTGGCACACCTATAAAACTCACCTCAACTCAAAGAAGAGGCAAAAATATTTCGTATCCAGATTTGCTGACATTAAGGCCAAGCTCCCATACCAGATGAATTTATTTTTCATGTTAAATTTACAAAGGACAGTTTTAATCTGTAAGAAAGGTATTCACAGTCAATGGTATTATTTATAAAACAAAATTATATTCCAAGTAAGCGAAACCACAAGCACAAGCTGTATTGTTTTTGTTATCTATATCTTTCCATTACATTTATTATCTTTACATTATATTTTCATTATACAATTAGTACAGTTTAATTATTGTCCGTGCATAAACATTTAAATTATCTGTAATATAATTTTTCTTTCAATTTTATATTCCTGCCAGTTAAATGCACACTTATCGTTGCCGTTTTTATGTAAACAACATGAAATAGTAAATGATCAATGATCAAAAGTAATGATCAACACAAATAGTGATGGTCGATATAAATTTATCATCTTAAAGCATTTAATTAATATTGCTATGAGTGTCAAAACAGATTATATTTCATATTAAATATGATTTATTCGTACAATACACTACTGACATTTAACATTCAGATTAATTTGCATATCGCATTAACCCAAATCTTTGTAAAATATATAAACTAAAGTTTCAATTATAAGTCTAAAATTATCGGTTTTTTTAGTAGATATTCTATTGGATTTTGTTAGTTAGGTAAAATTCCTTCCCGAAAATATTTTAATTAGCACATATTTGTCATTAATGCACCTTATTTTTTAATGCAAATCTGGCAGTCTTAAAATTCAAATTTTGATTAAACAATTCAAGAGTTTAATCTGATGTGATGTGTGTTAAATAAATATGACAGATGTATCTATAGATTTAATATAAATTAATTTATCATGATAATTTAATATTTTTCTGGAATAAAAATCACCACTACATATGGAACAGCTTGTTTAGTAAAAGCTATTTATTTTACATTTTACAATGCGGTTGAGTACTAAAGCAATACTTGTGAGATGTAGAAATGACTGTACTAAAGCAATACAGGATGCAGAGAAGGAGCTCTTCGGGTGCTGAATTGCGATGCGCGGGCTGCAGCTATCGTTTGACATTGTCTTGAACGATTTAATTATTTGAAGTCGTCTGTTTTTACAATGTGTCGAAGTTTGGTAGGTAGCTGTTAGTGCAGGTACACGGTCACTACCTGAAAAGATTTTCTACAATATTAAAGTTATTAGATTTACAGTCATATTTAAACACACATTGGTACCAACCATATTTTTTATTCAAAAACCTAAGGGTTTTCAAATAATTGTTTCATATTCTCCATCCACACAAAACATAACTTACTTTTCTTATACTTTACCAATGTGAAATATGAACATGATTAGGGAGATAATATGCTTATATTCACCATATACAAAAACCCAGAATAAAGGGACTTTGTGGCTTAGTATCACTTAATAACGAAATAATATGTCATGTTAAATAATATTGATCAGTTCATTCACTGCAATATACAGAGAGTATAAATTGTCTCACAGTAAGTATTAAATTAAATTGAGATTTGGTAAATTTACCAAATTTCCTAAAAATTTATTCTTGCTTATATACTATACTACTTTAAATTGCATGCATTACAAATATATACATCAATATTTATACAAGGCTTTATACAAGTAGTGCTATATTTGTTCGTAAGTAATATTCTGTATTGTTTCAACAGGGATGGGATTTCATAAAATGTCAATCATAATCGATCATAATTACGGGTTAACCCAAATTCTAAATGAAAATTACACTAAAACCATGATGTCATAGCAACTCACAAATACTTTTATACACTACTAAAACATTTATTGGCCAAATAAAAAGGAACTGTTATGGAATGAAGTGTACTAAAAAAAATTGTGCGGAGTTATTTTTTTTAAATCATTTTTTAATTCTAAATGAATAAAGTATTTCATGTACTTGTATGATGTCTTGGGTCCATAGAGTAAGCAATTTTCACTTTTGTTTCATACATAGACTCTTATTTATGATTTGTTTTTCAAGTCACAAAATTGAAATCAAATAGTTTTTATTTTTGTCAACCATGTCATTAAATACACACAACTTTTTAATTATATTCACAGATCACTTAATGCTCATTTACTAAATACAAGACCAAAAATCATTTCTAAATAGCGCACCTTATCTAGTTTTTTAAAGTTATATTAGGTTTAATTTATTGTTTTCTCTTATATTGTAATTTTTGTTAATTTCTAAGTCTTTCTGATAGTGAAATTTTACCAATGAGATTACCATTTATTTTTGCAAACTATCTGAGGGATGCGACATCACTTCCCAAGCCCCAATAATTTTCAACAAGGATGAATTCCTAAATATGTGTGAGACCTTGCGTTGTCATGATGAAAAATTATTTCTCTGTAATTTGCCAATTCTGGCCATTTTTGTTTGATAGTAAGCAGTTCACTACATGCATAGGCCTACAAAGCCTACTGCAAGGAGACTCGTTTTCTCGTGTACTTTTTCCACAGGACATGTCGCGGACCATGTCCAGTGCCCGCAGACCAAATACATAGTAATGGCTCCTTTATCCCTAAAGAGAATGACAATTCAGCCAAAATCAAGGCTTTGATTTGGTTATCATCAACTTCAGTATATAGGCCATCTTTGAGTGAAAAATCTCCATAATGGTATTTTTTAAACCAATAATAACCATTATTAATCAGTCAAACTATAAAGTTATAATTTTCTTTTACTAATGATGAAGTTTAGGAAAAAAATTTAAAACCACAAATACAAACTAGTAACTAAAAGGCATTAAAACCAAATCTACCTTGGACTGTAACCAAAATGTTTCATCATTTGTTATACTGAAAAGATAATCCTAAGAAGAAAAATACTGTGAGCTTCGATCACAGCATTTATATGAGTTATCTTTCTTTTACAATTTCCTTTTCACTGCTTTAATATTGCCTCCATCCCTTTCATACCAAGCAATTTGCTTTATAACTTAGACAACTTACATTAAAAAAATATATATTCAATGATTTTTTAAAAATAGTTTTTCGACTTTCTTGTCTATTTAATAAACAAATTTCATCATAATAAGTAACCTTTCATTTTATAAAACTTATGCTTTATCTTTTTGTGCAAGGTGACTGTTTGTGTATATTAGAATTAATTTATATATCTTTATCATAACTTGATTTGCAAAAACAATTTCAAATTTGGTAGTTTTCAAGTTTCATTACTCACCCGACAAAATTTAATTAACAAAATTGGCAGAGTAACACTATGGTATTTTTTGAAACTGAATATTAATTATAACAATTTTTTACAAGGAAGATGTACAACACTAGAAAAGCCCATCACATAAACATTCAATCAATTATTATTCAAAGTATTTGAGCCTATGTCATGATTAAATTTGATATTGAGATTACATGATTACTCTAAAGCAATCTCGTTACATAAATATTGTTATTGTGTAATCTGGTATTGGACAGTGTTAATACATGGGTCGTTCGGAAAATTCGCAGAATGGTGGAGTAGTGAAGAAATTTCAATCCCTGCAAAAATTCAAATTCAAAAAGAAATCTCTGGGATGAACTACAGATTGTATGGATCAATAATTCGTAGCTTTACTTGTGTTTGTTGTTGTCTTGCAGCAGATATATAGACTTCCAATTTTCCTTAATGATTTCTTTTAATCTTTCCACATAATTTGGGATAAATCTCCGGAACAGAGTTTTTAAAACCAATGTTGAGTAATGTCTTCCAATTACAGTGACAACCTCTTCTTTATAAGCAAACAATATTCCCCCAGTTACAATGACACCCTTTTCTTTATAAACAAGCAATAATATCTCTTCAGAATTCAAAACAGTACCTAGTTAATAATCATAGTATAGAAGATATACCAACCAAGTCAGACCTAAAACTTATAAGAGGTTGTGCACCTTTCTTCTGTATTTTCCTGTTTTCTCTGAGGTTTAATGAGATAAACCTAAATTCCATCTCTGGTAAAAAATTCACTCCTAAATACGAGAAGGTTCTTTCTTAATCTCACAGATTCAAAAAGCACCTCGATCAAAAGTTTGAACATTCTTGCAAAACAACATACACAGACTTTTATCATACCAAGATTATCATGTAAAGTCCTTTTCTCTTTTTAAATTATTTATTATGATCATTATAAATTGATATCATTCATAGAAAGATTATTTATTTACTATAGTAAGCATTTAATGGTACAAAGCCAGAAAGTGCTCCCGCGAATTCAATATAGGCTAAGATCTACGACAAACGGACCCCTTTTCCCAATAATTTTGATGTGGCGCTTCCAGGCCGCACTGGGCAGGAGATGGGACGGGGTTACACTCAATTAGTAGTAAACATGCATCCGCACAGGCTGGACTACATGTAAATATGGCTAAGACCAAATTCACGGTAAGACATATCAATGACATTGAACCTCGACTGCCTGGACTCTCTATCGCTGAAGAAAATACAACACATCCAAAATCAAGGAGCAGCTCTGTACAGGAAGCTGAGAATATTTCAGCACGATCCATCTCCTCAGGTCCCAAATTAATTTATAAACTGATTCTTGGGTATAAAATAAGATGATTATAATCAATAAATATTTTTCCCTATTTCATGTTTAACGGAAGAGTTAAGCATCTTGTATAACATGCACACTGAGTATTGTGCAGCATCATAGAAGCGGCGCAGTAATCACATTATTCAGCCACTTGAATATGGAGGGATGAAAGTATTACTAACAGAAATAAAAATCGATTACTTTGCTAATTCACCATTTTGTTAAGTTTTTATTTCGTTTCTGTTTAAGATAATGAAATAAATATATACATTATGATTGAGAAATTTTTTTTTAATTATATCAAATATAGTAGTTCCATTTTAGTGCATCTTGGGGTATTTTTCGTTTTAATCTGTGATTTGTCTGTTGGTTGTCCATCAGTGACTACTGAGTATTTGAGTGTTTAAGGATTCTGTCTCTGTACGATTTTGTCTATTTGATTATTTCTTCCCTGACTGTGGGTACTCTTAGTTCTTTATGCAGTTGCTCATTGGTCACGAACCATAGATCATCTGTTATGACCAAAGTATTTTGTTTTGGAACCTTTGCAGGATCTCTAGAAATTATTAAAAATAATAGATTTTTACACCTTATATTTTAAAGAGGAATCTGGAAAAGATTGTTGGATATGAATAATATTTAATCAAATGTTGCAGTTCTGTTTACATCAAAATAACACACAAGGATATATATAAGGTTATAGCCTCGTCAGAAAAAAAAACTGCCAGATAATATAAACAAAAAAGTAAAGAAGTGGGAGGTTGGATCAGCTTATAATGGCAAAGGTGCATGTGTTATGAAGTAGAGCAATGAAATATATGTTATATTGATCACATCAGAAGTTAGTTCCAAAAAATGTTAAAAAGTGTTAAAAGAAGGTTTGGAAAAATTAGAAGCGGTCTGGAATTATAATTTCTAGATCATGTATGGACAGGAGTAACCTGCTACTCAGATACTATCCAATGGAAAGAAAAATGATGAGATGATATGTTAAAGTAGTACTGTTCTACTTCCATGTTATTGTGAATAATGCGTACGTCATACCCAAATACAACACAAATAATAGAACATCCTTACTTGAATTTAGAAACAAAGTTATTAGTGATTAGGGGGGGAAATTAAAAAAAAAACTGTGTCCTATATCCTAAATACGGAAAACGTAAAGAAACTACAATCCACTACTGTACGCATTGCAAAACTAAATCTGGTCTCTGTACGAGGGACTATATCAAAAAATTTCATAATTATAAATCAGAATAATAAATATATATTATTCATTACTGGATTTAATTATTCTGAGACAAAAATGTATTTTAAAGAATATACATTTTGCGAACAACTTATGTAAAAATTTAAAGTTTATTTTGAAAAAGTTTTCCTTCTCATGTTAGAACAGACTAGCCTGATCTGCATTGCAAAGTTAAGAAGCATGTTTGCCACTGTATGCTTTGGATCCATTACACTGAATTAGAAAGGTGATGTGATATTTCCTCTGAGCTATTTTTCATTACAAGATTGGGATGTAGATTACATGGTTGGGGTATAGTCTATACAGCTAAAATTTATTATAGCTCTTCTGTATGAAAATGTAAGTACGCTTAGCTTCCCAGTGTATTACTCAAAAGGCTTATATCTGTAAATATCAAGAAATCAGAGTTCAGCAAAACAATTCTCAATCAAACAATAAATCACCTCCTGACTGTCACTGCATGAGTAATGTAGGAAAAAGTAGATAAGTCAACTTTTTCATTTTAATGTTTCAAATTACACATTATCACAATACTTTAATGCAATTCTTCAGTAAAAGGTACTTCAAGAACAAATCAATCAGTCTAAATAAAATTATCACAGTAAACTGCTCTGAGCGTAGCGAAACCTTAGCTGCCTGTACAATATGAACAAGTTGAATTTTGAAAATTTAATTAAAATTTATGTAAGATTTATTGACTGTTGAAACTATCAATGTAAGTTATATAGGATATAATGTTCACATGAACGCATAAAGCGGCACTCCGTTACTCCTCATTAACTTGCTTCAATCTATAACTACATATACACAAACCATGTAAATGTAAAATTTAGAACATTTTACAAGTCATTACTCTACGTAGTCTAATTTCCAATAGGTCAAAGTCAAATTTGTCCAATTCAGTAAGTACATGAGTAAAAAGTAGCTTCAAGGTTATGCACTCATTACAGAAGTAAATTAAGTATTTATGCAAATATTAGTTAACATACATTACTCTTATTAACTTTTTGGCATCTATAATATCTGGTGTTTTACATATTGATGATACACATACTGTTGCGATGATCTAGTCAATTTTGTAAGTTGTGAATTTGAATTGTTAATATTGCACTTAGTACAAAACAAATGTACAATATGAACCTAATATCTTTAATAGATTTTGTAAAATTCAGATTTTGGGATTATGTTATGATGATATATTATAACTTACAATTAATATGTAAAAAAATGGGACGTATGTATAATAATATACAAAGAAATGTAATTAATGTATATGAAAATGTACACTTATGTTATGTGCTTAAAATTATGTATCAATTCTAGATACACTTTAAAAGTAGATCTTGAATTGATACATCATTTTAAGCATATAACTAATTCGTTTAAAATAGTTATAAGTCGAATAGCTTGAGAATAAAATATATAATTTCCTTATCCTTTAAAAAAAAAGTAGTGTAATCTCATTTGTTGTCATTTGGTTTAAATTTCTACATATAAATAAGCAAGAACAAATTCTATGACTCCAATGGATAAATAGAAAGTATGTATAGAAGTAATTATGGTGACAATAGAACAAAGTCAACAATAAATGTGCTATTATACAATAGAACAAAGTCAACAATAAAGGTATATTCCATCATATTATTTATAATGGAATATACTTTATTCACCATAAGATTAGGAAGCAATTTTACAGTTTAAAAAATAAATCTGAAAAACTGTTAAACCTATTAGGCTCTGTGAAAATTTAAATCCAGTATGCAAGTTATTGGATACAGCTTGAAAAAGAAAGAACAATAAAAAAACACCTGTATTTTATTTTCAACACACACAATCTACCAAATGTCAAAGTAATCTAACCAAGAATAAATGAAAATTTCGATAATCAAAACAGTTTCATTAAGGTATATTTATAATATATTCTATTCGAAATATATACTTAAAAGGGCAAAGATTAATAGATAATTCAAGTATTAAAAGTATGTTCAAATCACAAAGGAAATTTTAAACAGATAAAAGAATTTAGTCGAGCGCAATAAACTGAAAAAGTGAAAAAGACAACAATTCGGAATTATTACCTATTACGACAGATTTTCGTCATTTTTTTTGGTCCTCAAGATTTCCCCATGTCAGAAATATTTTTTAAAGAAATTAATATTATTAAAAAATTAATTTTAAAATATAAAAAACTTATCTTAAAATATAATAATTCCAGATCTTTTGGAGAAAAATAAGATTCAAATAGTTTTATTGGTTGCTGATTATGAACTTGCCGTCAAATTTGAAATTGTTGACTAGTGACACAAAGTGGTGGCCACCATATAATATATATTCGTAAATGATTTAAAATAAAAACATATAAATTTTTTTTTAAAGTAACAACAAGCTGAGCCACATCCAGTCTCATAGATGTGTCTAAGATAGACCATTTTTAATCATTTTTCAGGTGCCGGTGGCTGATTCCTCGTAATAGGTCTACGAGGGTAAGGTGAAAAATGCTCATCCTGACAATGAAAAACCTTCGTTTTTAAGTTAAAAAATTATTTAATTTTTCTACATAATCCACCTTGATTTCAATACATTGGTCCAGCGTTTCTTCAACATTAGTATTCCTTTCTAGAAGTGACCGTCTGGACAGTTGTGAAAATATTCATCTACAGCCCTCTCAAGTTCTTCATTGCACACAAAGTGCTTCTCAGAAACAAATTTCTTCAAGTTTGGGAACAGATGGAAGTCTGAGGGTGCAAAATCAAGAGAATATTGAGGATGGTCGAACAGATCGAGCCCCAAATCCTGCAGTTTTCCCATGCCCCTTTGTGAGCAGGTGCGTTGTCCTGAACGATGATTTTTTTCTTCAAAGTCATTTGCGCTTTACTTCCGAGTTCTAGGAAGTCAAAGCGGGCGTTCCCCAAGGATCAGTCTTGGGACCTTTATTGTATACCTTGTATACGTGTGACCTACAGAGCACAGAGGGCACAATAACTGTGACATTTGCTGATGACACGGCGATTCTGGCAAGCAGTAAGAATGCTAATGAAGCCTCAGAAATGTTACAAACTGGCCTTGACAAAATAACAAATTGGCTCCAAAAATGGCGCATCAAGGCAAGCGCTGCTAAGTCCGTCCATGTCACCTTCACTTTGCGGAAGGGCAACTGTCCAGCTGTGAAACTGGAGAACAACACACTTCCCCAACGAGACAGCGTAAAATACCTTGGCCTACACCTTGACCGACGTTTAACCTGGCGCCAACACATAAAAACATAGGAAGGAATAATAAACTATCTCTAAACAACCAGCTACTCGTCTACAAAGCCATCTTAAAACCAGTTTGGCTACATGGCGTTCAGTTATGGGGAAGTGCCAGTAACTCAAACATTGCCATACTGCAACGAATGCAAAATATGATACTGCGCTCAATCTCGAATGTCCCATGGTACATCACTAACATGGAAATACATGAACAGTTGGGTATGAACACTGTGAAATCGGAGTTTACACAAATGACAGAAAGATACAGAGAGAGGCTGGAACGCCACCCAAACAAACTCGCAACTGAACTACTTACTCGTAGTTATCAGAAGCGCCTCAAAAGAAAGGATGTCCTAATCTCCTGATTACGAGTAGATGCCCTCATTGGAGGGCACACTCTACCTTATCTATCGCCCACAAAACATCCGCTAAAAGCAAATGCTGATTGCAGATTATAATAAAGAAAAAAAAAATAAAAAGTGATTTGCGCATTTGCTTTTAATCAGCATTCAGCAAATGAGGCAACCACCTTGCGCAGAGCTTTCGCATCCCTAATTCTTTGTGCAAGATGTTTCGCACCCTTTCTTCCGATATCCCCACGGCCGCAGCTATCTCTCTCACCTTCATTCGTCTATCGTCCAACACAATATCGTGCACCTTTTTGATCGTTTCTGGTGTGGTTGCAGTTTTTGGCCGTCCTTCACGTGGGTCATCTTCAAGGGACATGCGACCACGTTTAAATTCAGCTGTCTGCTTTTGAACGGATGACATTGAAGGAGCAGAGTTCCCATAAACTTTTGTCAACTTCGGATGAATTTCCTTAGGGGTTAATCCATGCAAAACGAAGAATTTTATGACCGCACGATATTCTAGTCCATCCATTTTTACGAAAAACACGCAAGGCGTCTACTGCCAAAATTCATTGTAAACAAACTACTTGAGGGAACAAGTTGAAACTTGTCATACGAACTAATGACACTTGTACCCAGGCAGGAAACATAAATTTTCGCTGATTGGAATATCACCTAGGTGTCGAGAACTTTTCACCTTATCCTTGTAACAGCTTTAATCTGAAATCCTCATTCTTCCGGTAACTTATCATATCCTAACTACAACTGTTCTTATAAATGTTCTCTTTTTATATGCTCTAAAGCAACATGAAATGTATCAATAAAGTTATGTTGACACAAATCTTTTTAGTAAAACCTTTTTACAAATGATTAACACTTAAAAATATCTCATTAGAAATTTTTAACGTGTCATACGGTACCAAAATACATCAAATTCCGGACACAAAAATTTTTGTTTCCTTAGCATTTCGCTTCAGCACCTTAACAGTATTTAAAAGATCTGTGCTCATTTCAAACATTTTGGTCGATTTATTTTGAGTTCGAATCATAAATGCTAAAGTTATATCACCTCCTGTAGAACAATGTACCTAAACACAAAATCTGTTCTTTACGCTAATGTTTGTTTCTTGAGTCAAAATAATTAGGATTTTCCAGTTTCTTTTGCAATGAAATATAAATAGAATTCAAATGCCTGATGCAATTCAAATACCTGATGTTCCCATTTTTTTCATCTCAAATAAACGAATAGGATTATTTATATATGTATTTATATTTAGATTCAGAACCCTAAAATTATTGTATTCGAATCAAAATGTTTTATAAATCCATATAGGAATAATCTGCAAAAATATACACCAAATAACTTAAAATAAATTAAAAAAAATATTTCCACACTCTCTGAAGTGAAACTAATGACTGTTAGAGCTACTAAACATTTGCTGCTATACCTTTATTTTCCCCCTCTGTCCCCTTCAGCATAATATTGCTGTATATTCTTTTAACTAACTGACCTTTCAAAAACTTTAGTAAAATTTCAGAAACTTCTGGAGAGAAAAGTAATATTAAAACTATAAAACATATACTCCATTCCATGTCACTTATGTAATGATATAAAAAAATCATTAGTTAAAGTGTTTGAAGAGTGAACTTTTTATTTTTGACATTAGAAACTCGAGAAAGAAATTCATTTAGTGTAATTATGTTCTAGGGTACAAACTTAATAGTACTCAACTAATTGTATCAGTCATAAAACGGAAACCATTTATAACTTCGTTCACAGTTTTTAATATTTTCTATATATTGTTAATGGAAATTTTAAATGAAGTGTGAAAATGAATTGAATTTTCATAGCTGTAATCAGCTTTTAAAGTTCTATCAAATAGTGTATTTAGACCTAAAAAACAAGAGATAAACCTTCTTTTTGGAATATCCAAAGAACGATGAGTATAACTGTAATCAATATGATATACTATAACCCATTTTTGCACTTTTGTCCCTTGCACCAATTGAAATAAAACATTTATTAACAAATACAAGAGTTTAAAAACATTGTTTTAAATTAACAGAATGATTGTTGTAATATAAAATTTAATATAAAAAGCTTTCATTGTTTGGAAAAGAAAACAAGTACAATGTGACATGTTTTAAATATATTAAAAGTTAGTCTCGTTAAGAAATAATACACTGATAATTTAAAATTTTATCTTTTATGTAGCACTAAATATTGAAAATAATGTAATAACTCACAAAAAGCAAAAAAGAGAGACACAAATTCACGCTCTGTTTCTTTAAAGTAAGATGTCGTTATATCTGTTTTTGAGTGTAATATATTTGATCATATTTACACTCAAAATCGGATATAATGACATTAGGCTACTTATAATTGGTGGTAAAAACCGATAGTCGTTAACAACCTGTGATATTTTTAAAGGTACAAATATTATTACATATTAGTACTTACATACTGGTAGTTATCATGTAGAAAATGAAACGAAAAAATTTCTATTAAAGTTTTTTTTTACCTAAAAGGTAATATATATTGTACATACATAATAATGTACTTACAATATAGCATTATCTTTTTTCATAAAATGCGTAGTTTTGGTTTGTTTTTGAACACTTATACTGTGCGTATGAAATTTTATAGTTCCCATTGGATTTTTAGTAGAGTTTCATCATAATTGCCATGTGTGTGGAACTGTTTGTTAAAAATAATAATTTTTCGTCAAACTTTTATGGCGTTAAGACCTTCATTCAAAAATGGCATTGTGAAATGTTACGCTTGCTGCACATGTGTTGTTTCTTAGAATGACCCTAAACTCAACACACTCATTAACCATTATACAGCGGCAGATGTGAAAATTGGTGCCTACTTATTGTTGTTCAAAAGACTAACGGTAATAATTCTTCAAAAATATAAGGATAATGTGGTACTTAATGTGGTATGTCATTGTAAGCAATGTCATGATAACCAGTGTACTTACTACATAAGGCATTAATATAAATCATTGTAACCAAAATGTCGTTCTAAATGTTGTCATCATAATGACGTACAGTCATTATGATGAAGTAAATAGTCATAAGTCATAAATGTTTGGAGTCATAAGTCATAAAGGTTTGACTCATCATAATGACTGTACGTCATTATGATGATTGACTCATCCCATTTACTTTTTACAAAATCCCAAAACTTGTCGCATATTTTATAAGTACTACACCAAAATACTTTTCGTACTGTATTTGCAATAAATGTGCCTGTACAGGTGTATTTCTCTTTATTTAAAACCATTTGCTTTCAAGGCAAATCACCTGAAATTGAATTACTTTAGCTTGCCCTAATTCATTATAACAAAGTTTGGAAAAAATGTAGAAGAGTGTTGCTGTATAATGAATCAATTGACATTTTTTTCCAAGCCTCAAGCACAGACCAAACTTTATAGAACTTGCAGTTTGTATCGGGTTTAGTAGACATAAAATTGTTTTCATGAACGATAAGAAGTTAGGTAAATCTGTTTAGTGACGTAAAATAAAAAACATAAGCAACAAATGCCAAATCTATCTAATATCTAGTCTTATAATAAACAAATGTCATTCCTCCCTTGCAACTTGCAAAGTAGCTTAGTTGGGTTGTTATCCTCTGATCTATATAAATGTCCAAGATACCTTATTCGGTTTGATTTAATGACTTAACAATGTATGGTTGTTTATATTAATTCTAAATTTCATGATTGCAAAGAATTCGCCAAAACCTTGTTTTCTTGCACAGCACTGAAGATTATAGTATTTTTCTACACTTTGCACCGTAGTATTTTTCTTTAAAAAATTTAAGTTTGCTTGCTCAATGTCCAGCTTTCGCTGCCATAGAGGGCTACTGGCTGAATTAGTGTTTTATACATATTAATTTTTATTCTATTTTTGATGAGTTGACATCGTAGTTGGTTTCTTAAGGCAAAGTAACATCTATGTGCCAGTGTCAGGTGGTAGTAAATTTCAACAATCATTTTGTTTCTGTTAGTGAGAGTTGTTCCTAGATATTTAAATTTGGTAACTTTTTCAAAAGTGTGGCCATTCACCACCAGCGACCATTGTCAGTCTCTTGACTTGTCACAATCATAAATTTTGATTTCTTTTCATTGATGATTAGGCCCATTTTTTCAGCACCAATCTGAAGGGCCACAAAAGTCTTGATCTGCCAATAATATCAAGATCTTCTGTATAAGCCAGTACTTGGATAAATTTGTAATATATAGTGCCATTAGTTGTTATCATTGCATCTCTAATAACTTTCACCAGTGCAATGTTAAAAACCAGGTATGAGAGGGCATTACCTTGTCTAAGATCTCTATTGGTGAAAAAATGCTCAGATAACTCATTCTGTATCTTGATGTTACATTGAACCCTTGAAAGAGTTGCTTTGTAGGAATTTTAAATTCAGTCATCGCTTCATATAGCTTTTCCCTCTTTATACAGCCATATGCTACCTTGTATCATCGAAAAGATGGGAGGTAACATTATAATATTCTTTGATTTTCTTTAGGATTTGTCTCGAGGCATGGATTTGGTCTATAGTAGATTTTCCTGTCTGGAATCGACATTGGTATTTGCCAATGATTTTTGTCAAATGGGGAAGTAGTTTATTAAATAGAATGTTAGAGAAAATTTTAAATATAATACTCAATAGAGTTATTCCTCTATAGTTCCACAATCAAACTTATTTGCCTTTTTAAAGATAGGACAGATAGATCCATTAGCCCATGTGGTAATTTCTCCTTAGACCAAACATTATATGTAATTGTATGTATGGCATCTGACAGATTTGGTTCAATTATCTTTACAAGTTCAGCTTTTATCTCATCAAGTATTAAACTTTTTGACTGCCTGTTCTACTTCTTCGATTGTTGGTAGGCTGTTGGCAGATGCTGGGACAATTTCTCTTCAAGAAGTTCTATGAAATACCCTCTCCATCTCTTTAATATTTATTTTTATCACTTGTGAGTTCACCATCTTTTTTAACAATTAGTAACAGCAAAATCAAGACCTTCCTGAATATAGAAGTAATTAAAAAATAGATTCCACGGCTTCGTTCTCAACTATGACGTCTCAAAATAATAAACCAGAATCAATTGAGCATCTAGTCAACGATAAACAAAATATATATAATTATCAATGACCTAAGTCGAAGCAAAGCCACACATTTACAAGGAAAGAAGACATAGGTACTTTATAATTAACTACTATACAATAAACGCCATAATTAAAGAAATGTTGAAAACAGAAAATGCTATATGCAAAAAAATCAGTAATAAATATAATCCAGAAGAGTTACAACATATTTTGTAAATGGGGTAGTCTCAAAAAGTATGAGTAGAAGTTACATACTTAGACTATGTGTAGTAATGCTGTTTTTTCCATAATTTTGAGTATGGCAGTCTCTGTGATTGGAGGGAGGCATTTTTATGAACATTTTCAAAAATATCTCTAAAGTGTTATAAAATTCTGAAAAAAGTTTTGACAACACCCTTTCCTTTTAGAATTTTCTCTTTTCATTAATACCAACGATTATAAATACAATTTTAAGAAATTTTTGTTACCCCATTAGCCCTCTCTAAAATTGTTATATAAATAGTTTTGAGTTCTGACTTTTGAAATAAATGCTGATATATATGCTTTAACACTGTGCCAAATTTCAAGTTTCTAAATCAAACGATTTCTTTGACAAACTGATATTTTACAAAGGTTCCTTTTCTTCCTTTTACTTACCTTTAAAACCCAAAGATATATATTTTTCTTCAATTTAAAATACTTTCCAATGACTTATCACATTTCTTGACCAACCTTTTTTTTTCATTATCACTTGCTCTATAGTGGAGGTCATCCTTTTACAATTTTTTATTAAATTTTAATTTTGCTTCACGCCAAGCTTATTAATAGAATTGATCTGTGGATTAACACATGCTTTTTGTAATCCAAGACTTTGGTGGTCCCAATTTTGCCACATAGTGCTGATGATGATATTATATCACTCCGGATGCGAAACTCTGTGGTTTGTGGACCTTATATTTATTTATTAAACTTTACTAACCTTAGAAAAGTACATACAATCTACACATTAGGGATAGAGAGGTAATAAAGGATGAAATATTTCTAGTCATAGATTATTTTAATTAATGTAATTTCAGATTTAATATTTAGACATTTAACATAGCATTTAAACATCAGGCTGTATTAGGTGATAATAAGGTACTTCTCTTGAAATCTCCAACTTGCAGAGCCAATATTGAAAGCTGTTTGCAAATGATTTTGTTGCATATAATTTTTTATTTTTTTTAAATTTATTCTTAATACATAGCCGACAATTTCATGTTTAACAATTCTAAAAAACCTTTTAACACTAATTCACTAAGACAATTTTTGATTGCAAAAACCAGCATGAAGTTATTGTAGTTCTATAAAAATAGTTCTGTTTATTATGATGACACTCAACTTTAAATGCAAAAAATTATTCAATTATTTATTATAAAATGTTTGAAACTTTCAGAAACAAACTTTATGCTTCATATCATTTATAGATACACAATTTCCGATCTAGTTTATGTGATATCATATTTTAATACTTTCGAAAATAAATAAGTTTTATTTAATTTAGAGACTCAAACAAGCTGCTAATACTTTTTAAAATAATTGAGTATTACTTAATTTAAACGGTTAATAGGAGTATAAAGCCTACAAACACTTTCTAGAAATACAAAGCTTACAACAAACACTTCCATAATAGTTGCTACAATTTTAGACAACTAGTCCCAAGGAGTATAAAGCCTACAAACACTTTCTAGAAATACAAAGCTTACAACAAACACTTCCATAATAGTTGCTACAATTTTAAACAACTAGTCCCAAGGAGTATAAAGCCTACAAACACTTTCTAGAAATACAAAGCTTACAAAAAACACTTCCATAATAGTTGCTACAATTTTGAACAACTACACCCTCTTTTAAATATTTTTTAAAATTTTTAAGTCAGTAAACGTAAGTAAAGAATTTGAATCCTTGATTATAATTATTATAAGTGTATCTAGGAGTTTGATTTTAATAATTTATATTGTCATGATACTGCAGGACCAAGTTGGTATCTCACCAACACAGTCTAGCAGTGTCATGACGATATCATGAGATGTTTTAGAATATTGATTTGCAAAATGCATTAAAACTTTTTATTAAGATTGTTGAACTAAGTTAACAATTATGCCTCACAAAAAAATATTTAATTCTTATCACAACATTATTCATGTTCCTTATTTTGGCATTAATTAAAATGCCAAAGATCAATTGTCTCACTCAAATTGTATCAAAGCTGACAATATAAAATATTACTCCACTAAAATTACATTTTCTATAAAATTCAAAAAATAATAGGACAGTACCGCCATTCAATAACAACATAAAACTTAATCACTTTTTACTGTATCCTTAATTATTTACTGTTTAATTTCTGTTACCACAAATGAAAATCTGTAATCATTATCACATTAGCCATTTTTTAATCATTGCCAAGTATGTGGAATTGTAATCTATCTTAAAATGAAATGTTCATAGCAGTTAACAATACTAATAATGAATAAATTATTAACAAAAAGTGAAGTTAAGTTTCCGATTTAGTACAGGCATAACATTCTACTCAAAATATAATTGAATATGCAATGTTTGAAATATATTGATCATAATTTATCATCTATAATTATTGGAGTTTACTCCTTAAGAATCTATTTTCATATATAGTGTCCGGTATTAAGTTTGATTAGAAGTAAAATCAGAAGTTCAGAGCGTTAAAAAAAGTGTAACAACTTGTAAGTTTAGATGTAGGAGGTAATCTCCGAAACTACTCATCCGATTTAAAAAATTCTTTCAGCAATATTTAGAAAAGACCTTAACCGTTTTAGTGCCATGGTTTTTTACTCATATATACTTATTAAAAATGCCAAAGAAATATTTTGTTTTTGATGTCATTTACCCTTGTGTGTCTCTTCCAAAAATTATCCAATTTTAATATTTTTTTGCAGTGTTTTCTTAATAAAAACTTGTACAAGGATAATAAAATACAAAGAAAATTATGAAAATATATGTCGTGAACAAAAATTATAACAAAAACTGAAATCAAGGTCATCGTATCTTCGCAGTCCGATACATCCTCCGTATCAGCAAAATAATTGTTATCGTCACTATTACCACTATCACTCAAAATTTTCATTACGCCAAATTGTGAGTGCACCACAATGTCACTCCCAGTATCACTTTCTTCACAACTTGAAAAATGATCATTTTCGTTCGATAATTTTCGTATTCCTACATTATGGGTTAAAAATTTTCTTTTCCTGGATCCTTTTTATATTGTAATTACTAATAATATTATAATTTGAACTTTACGTAACACGTAGAAAGATAAAAAATTAGCGACGCGTGCGAGCGACCTCCCCTACCGGGCGCTAAACAGCAACTGATTTCAAGAGCGCCATCGCGCTCGTTTCTAATTTAGTTAGTACGTGCACGAACGCGATGGCGCTCGTCGGCACTCAAATGGTTAAGGGTGGACATAAATAGTATTTTATCAAATTAAAAAATTTTTTTTAAATATAATAAAAATGGTCAAATTTATAAGTTTGGATATAGGAGGTAATCTCCGAAACTAGTCATCCGATTACAAAAATTCTTTCACCAATATTTACCCTTCAGGATGGACATAGATTGTATATTAACCCTTTAAAAAAATAAATAGAGACCAGTTTTTCGTTTCGAATATTACCTTCTACATCCAAACTATCAATATGAAACAACGGAAAGCATATACATCTGGACACATATTCGTGCAACGAACAAGAGGCTCCGCAATACACTCCGAGTCGAATGGGCTTTAGTCAATGAAACAATCAATCTCAATCTCGATGGCAATCATCTAACCGCTGAAGTGTGCGAAAGCACGCTTCGCAATTTACGGTACGCGAGCACCTCGCGAGCAGTCCCGTTTACTACCTACACCAGACCAGGCTAAGGTGTTCCAGGTAATGTCCGTGGTGACTCCACCGAACCACTTCATGTGGGAAGGCATGTTTATGAGATTCGCAGACTGGAGATTCATTCATCGAGCCCGATTTGACTGCGTCTATCTAAATGGACCCAGACGATTCGGCTATGAAGATAAAAGATGTCAGAGATACGGTTACCTATGTGAAACACTGCTACATGTGATCTGCTACTGCCACCCCAACCTCGTAGCAATCACTCGTCGACATAATGCTATCTTGGAGTAGATTATTAAGGTGTAAATACCATCGCCCATGACTACAGTGCACGTCAATAAACTGTTCCAGGTTACGAAGGGCCCTTAAGACCAGATTTTGTGGTGACAGATGACACAAGTAAGACTGTAACCATCATGAGTGTGGCAATTCCATTCAAAAATCGCCTTACAGCTCTCGCAGCGGAAAGAGAGGGAAAACGAGCCAAATATGCGGGAGTCACAGAGTTCTTTAGGGGACATGGCCATGAGGTATTCCTAGACGCTGTCATTGTGGGATCTCTCGGGGGCTGGGATCCATCGCACGAGACAATCTTGAGACGTCTAGCCATTAGCTCTGGATATGCACACCTGATAAGTAACCTCACGTGCTCCGACACGATCAAGTGGAGCAGAGACATGCAACACGTGGAACACATCACGGAGCGGAGGCTTTACAGCATGTGACCCCTTCAACACACAAGAATATAGTGATGTTACAGATTATGATTTAAGGAAAGTTCTGATTAATAATTAAAGCATGAAATGTTTAAAGAATAATGTAATTCACACAATTAAATTTAACACAATGTGTTACAGTGGCATATAAAAAGTGGAGATAATCGGTTATAATAATATAGACATTAAAAATGGTTTAACTTACTAGTTTAAGATTGTATGAATAATACATTAGTTTGATATAAGTGCTAAAATAATAGTCAAACTAGTATTTAGATGAAAGTTATACAATTAGTATATCGAATCGCACATATAACTGTTTAATTGTAAAGTTACTTGGTGTGCGAGTAGTAAAATTGCAAAACACTTTATTATGTTTGAAAATATAAAGTTTGTGCTATACAGGTTCATGTTGTACATAACTTGTTAACTATTAAGTTCAATTGCCATGTATATTCTGAAAAAACATTTTTTTGAAAAATAAAGGAAATATCTTCATTAACTGGGGTGCACATTAATTTTCAATTATCTTCATATAGCTTTGAAAATTATCAATTATTAGCTATGATTATAAATAATCATAGGCTTTTTTATAAATAATCATAGAAATCAACAGACCATGCAATATTTTTTTTTTAAATTTGGTATACATTTATTACAAGTGAATTAATATTTATTAAGCAAAAGACAAAATAGTAATGTAAGGTGAAAAATTCCTTTAGATTTTTTAAATGTAATGTTTCTATGAAATGTTAATTTAACATCTTGAGAAGATTGCAGCAAAGATATAAAACAGAATTTCAAAGTACTTCTGAAAATGTAATCTATAAACATAACTCATCTACACTTGTTGTTAGAAACTATATCTGAAAAAAACCTGTCTAGCATGAGTAGAACTTGCAATATGAGAGTTGCATTACACTTTTGCATACTTAAAAACTTTTAAGTATACATAATATTTCTAATACACTATTTACGAATATTAATTTTTTACAAAGTAAATGTCTTTCACAGGCGTAAAAACATAGTTCATATTTAAAAAAATATAAGATCTAGGATAATTGCTATAGTCTTTCTGTAATCTTATTGGAGTGAGATTTATCTAATTGGGGTGAGATGATTGAGGGTGGAGAGGAGGAAAGGATGCTCCATTTTTACATATTTTTTGCAATGTCTTTTTAAATATGCAATTTAACATTATGAAAAATATAGTAATATTCCTTATAACAAGCCGTTTCATGTGATATCCTATTTTTTTCTAATACTTCATTTGCCCCCCTCTAAAATTACATATGAATATTTTTGAGTTTTAGCTATTGAGATAAATGCAGGTTAATGTTTTTAATTACTATGCCAAATTTTTAATTTCTATGTTTAGCGGTTTCTGAGAAAAAAGGCTGCGACGGACGGGCGGACAGACACATGAGTGATCTTATAAGGGTTCCTATTTTCCTTTAAAAGTACAGAATGCTAAAAAGGAAAAAATAAAGGACACACTTCAAGTGGAAGAAATCCCTCCAGCGTCAGCATTGAGGTCATTCATTATAATCCTTTACAGTTATCAATTTATTTAGTTTTTACGTGTTTTTACTATGCTATCTGATCTTGTCATTCATTGTGCGTGTAACATACTGAAATTTGAAAAAGCCAAATATTAAAGTTTCAGTTTCAAGTTTGCTCGGCTATATCGCTGTAATCAAGACTACTTTGATTCAGAGCTCATTCAATGAAGAATATGCTTATATTTTATAAACAATGAATACTTTATAAAATATATATGGACTGAAATATATATGGATGGTTGACAAGCAGTGAGAAATTTTAAATAAATAATTTTTCTTGTTAGTGGTAAAAGTGATCCGAAAACAACATTTAGAAGAAATTAAATTTTACAAGGAATGTAGGGCCTGGAATTGCAGGCTACTTGATAAGTTATTGTAATTATTAATTTCCCTAAAGACTTTAAACATGTTTCTCTCAAAACATTTTTTCGAAACTGGATAACTCAAAATATTATTTGATTATCTTACTATGTGTTTGTTTTTTTGTCTGTTTTCCTGCTTATCTATATGTTAGAACAATGTGTGAAAATTAAGTACTGGACAAATTTTAATAAGATTTTTCCCTAAAGAGCTTGAAATTCAATTAATAGCTTTTATATTCAATTAATCAATCAATTAATAGTAAACTGGGTGTATATGCTTAAAAACTTATGAATAAAAATCACAACAATAGTTCAGAATAACAATTCAGCTTAAAGTTTGTTCAAATTCAGATTTAAATTACTTTTATTCCAATCAAGGGTACTAAGAAGATTTTAATAAAAAATCTGTGAGAGCAAAGCCAGTGACAAGAGTTAGTTATACGCATATTGTATAATAAAATAAATATTATTATTATGTAACATACACTATCTTGTCATTAAATATGAATGTCGAAGGTTTCCTTGCAATAAATGTACAAAAATTAATATTATTTCATAAACTTTTATTAATTTTAATACTAACTTAAATGAATTTCACAAAATCTGTTGAAATTCATTTAGATCACTAATTCATCTATAAGGATGGACATATCATCCTCAATTATTCTTATTAAATTTAAAGCGTGGGCATAATTTAAATAAAATTATGTAAAGATGTCTCTAAATAAACAAAAAAGAAAAAAATTGTGCATATAGCACTGAAAACCATTGATCTAAATATTAAGATATACTCAAAGAAACATTTAGCAAATTATTAATGATGACACCAGTTCATGTGCGCCATGTATTACAATTAAACGGAGCTATGTCGTCAGTCGCATGGCCTTCAGTGTGCGACAATGGATGTAGCCTTGTCGTGGAGTATGTCTTGTTTTAATACTTTTTCAAAACAAATTTTAAAAAAGCTGACAACTTGCTTTTTTAAAATTTGTTTTGAAAAAATATTAAAACAAGACATACTCCACGACAAGGCTACATCCATGGTCGCACACTGAAGGCCATGCGGCTGACGATTCCATTGTGCATGCACATATTGATGTGACAATTTTTAAAATTACTTGGAATTTATGTAGAAAAATACAACAACTAATTTTGAACTAAATTTTGTAACAAACAGTAATTATAATAGGTAGATACAATGGGTCACTACTGATTTAAAATCTGTACAATTAAGGTAGCTTAAATGTATCAACTTCATTCAGTGCCAAGCAGTTTGAAATTATGCCATGTAATGGGTGGTTGTCTCTTAATTGGTTTATTTGACGGTTTTTTCTTTTAAACAAACTTTCCAAAATGCCAGTCGTGTGATATGAGTACATACACCTTTACAACAACTTTTCTACCATCACGAAAAATTTCTACCTTTACAAAAAAACTTAAAAAATGTTTACTTAGTTACTTGTATTCAAATACAATAATTTCAAATTAATTTTTGTAAGATCTTTGCAGATTATTTTAGGAATAATAATAAATATACTTCTAATGATTAAGTGTGACATATTTTTTAGAAACGAAGAATAACAGGGATACCTAAATATTTATAATAATGGGTAAAATTAAAAGGTCAAGATTAAAAATACGAAATTTATCTTAACAAAAACTTAAAAACCTATTTTAATCCATTCCGTCTGTGGGAGGTTTTCGATTATAGTTAACCTTGTCCTCATATTTGAAATTATTTTAATGTAAAATATTTGCCTATTGCTTTAGTGTAAAATGGATATACACATTGAAATTCTGTTTGGCCACAGGAGAAAACACGAGTTTTCAACAAAAACTCTATCGCCATGCACTTTAAAGAATTTTAATAAACCATCTTGACAATGTTGAGTTGTTCGTAAATATTTTAAATAATTATTGCTGGGAAGGTTAACTAAGTTATCAAACATGTATTGATTTTGTCGATTCTAAATTTTCGAAGATCAAAGCATAAAAAAAATGATTAATTAAAAAAAAATGTATGAAAACACGTTTTTACAAAGTCACAATGTTGGAATTCATAAATTTTCTAATCGTAATCTTTCAATATATACTAAAAACGATTATTAATCGATAGCAATATTTTTTAAAATTCGTGAGAATCAATTAAGACGAAATGGTATTAAATCATCATTTAGCACCGTTTTTATTGATACATTTTTAGGTCACTGAGCTTGTTCTCGCGAACTATTTATTTTAGTTATAAAATTATTTTATCCTTATCTTATAAAAAGATACATTTTTAATTGTATTACTCTCTGCCTCTGATTATCGTATTATTTTCTTTTACGTTATCTTTAATTTTTAATCAAATACATTATATAGCTTTCAATCATAAATACTATTTAATTGTGACTTTTAAGGGTCACACTCAAATTAAATTTATTAAATTTTGTTATGCTAATAGCGGTAAAAAAACTGACCATCTTCCGAATTATTTCCAAGTTTTGTAAATTAAAATTAATTAAATTATATCAAGAAGTATTCTTTAAAAAATGCTCAACGTTAAAAACATCTGAGAAGCGAATTTTAATTTTTTGTAATGGTATCCCTAATAAATACTTTTTGCTAACATCTGCATAGATAATATACTAAAAACATGTGTTTTTGACGGCTAGTTTTTTAACACAGATTTGACAGTTTATATATGTATCGAACTGTTCAAGGTCAGAAATGATGAAATATGAATTACATATCATACATTTATATTTAATCTGGTCTATATAATAGACTTAAAATATTATTTTAAAACATCTAGTCAGTATTAATGCTTAGTATAGTTGTTTTTCCCATTTTGTAACGAAAGTGAGGTTAGGTGCGTAGGCGGATAATATATTTCGTCATACGGCTTATCAAGGTGAGTTTTGGTTTGATATAAACATACGTAATTTTTAGGTTAAGCACATTACAGAAAACCACCGTATAAAAATCTACAATATCTGAAAATATTTAAAGCAATGCCTGTGTCATTAGCAGTAATTATCTTAGAAAAGGATTAGGTTTTATCTTATGGCGTCGTACAACAGGTTAAATATTTACTTTGTTTTTGTACCTGATCTTGTTGTTATAACGTGTTTTATTATCTAATGTTCCGTGATAAAGTAATGTTTCGTTGTAAATTATAATAAACTATCAACCTTGGACTAATGCCTTACTTAGATTTGAAAATTAAGTTTTGAATATTGTTAATTTTTTATTCATATCATCACATTATCTCACAGTCTGAAATAGGAGAGGCATTTCTGATAGAGGATCAAATTATGCTTATATGTTAATAGGGCAACCTGATTAATTATAGTTTCTGCCACCATTCACATACATAATTTATGTTACTTATATGTGATATCCAACTGTATAGTGCGACTGTAGGAATAAACTTACAATTAAAATATTATCTTATTTTATGACTTTTACTTAAGTTGCTTACTTATATTAAATGCAAGACTCACAGTAAATTTTGAAAGCAAGATACTTTTTAAAATAGTTGCTATTTCAAAATTTCTTTTACAATTTGTATTAGTTCTGTATTAAAGTATTTACCTGTACAAAAAAGCTCATTTTCTAATTTCTGGTATAAGTTGATTAAAATATACCCCCCCTTCTGTTCTCCAGTAAACTGTAAGGATTTGTAATTGTTTATTACAGAAAATTTATTTATCTCAAGTATTGTTTACAGTCACTCTGCTGAGTCAATCACTATTTGTTTACTATAATTCTGACTACTATTAATGTATACTCACTACTCGCACATTTACTATTATATATGCGTGCATTACTGGCAACTGCATAAATACATATTTTAAATGTATATTTACTTCTACAAAAATTGAACTTCGTACAAACTTTCTGATTAAATTACTACCATGATTTCTTTCTATCTTTACTTATTTCTAATTATGACTTCATCTCGTTAACTTGTATACAATCATTGATTTGCAACATCCTGCTAAAAGTGAGTAAACAAATTCATAATTCAGCAAAATTATTTGGTCTTGATGGTTTTTATTTTTTTAAACATAAAAATATAATTTATACATTAAAGTTTTCTTGCCCATTTCCTCAATTTTTCAATTATATAACATCTCAATCTCAGGTTACTATATTATTTTATTATCAAGTAAATGGTATATTTCAGATATAGATATATATATATATATATATATATATATATATATATATATATATATATAATAAAATTGACATAAAATTTTAAATATATATAGACATAAGTGTGAATATTGTAATTAGTTATAACTAGTCATTAGTTACTTAAAATGTTATGAAGAGAGGAAAGGCTGATTGAAAGCAAAAAGTACAAAACGAAGACAAAAGTTATAACTCCAAATCAACATCAAATTAAGTTTATTTTGATCTATAGAAATGGCAAAATGAGTATATCGAAGTAAATTATAACAAATATGATTTACTTCTCTTTGCCCCCAGCAATAAATCTTAAGGAGGTGGCAATCCCTACCCCGTCCTCTTGACTCCATGTAGTGTGTGGAAGTTTGAAGGACCGGGCGCCGCCGGGTACGTAGCTAATAGACAATATCACATCTTAGTTTCATTATATGTATGTCTTACAAAAAGATTTCATTATAAAATTGACATAAAATTTTAAATCCACTGTATAAATTCAGGACACATACGATTTATCACATCAGTTAAAACTAATATGCAATTGTCAAATATTGCTTTATTTAAATGTGTCCTTCAAACCATAATTACACGTTTTCAAAGAAACATTTATATTCCCTATTTTCCCACGTGTTTTGTAAACAAGTCTATATTAATGCCTGCACGTGCCAATTGTGTTCAAAATAGCATTTAAATATTCAATTAATTCCGCAATTTTCTTTGACTTTTATCCATTAAATTAACTGGCATTATAAATAGAAATACTTTGTAGACACAATTTTAGTAATTGTGCCAATTTTTCGAACGTGCAAAGAATATTTTGAGGAGTTTAGTTTATTTTTTAAAAAATAAATGATATTTTGATTAATATTGCTCTTAATTCTACACCTTCTGTAGTTTAATGTTTGTTAGTAGATATTACAAAATTATGAATGTGAAACGTACAGAATTCAGGGACTCTGGATATTTCAATAATTTCAAAGTGAAAAAGGTGATGTTAATTATATTTCACTATAGCTAACCTTTAAAATCTCTCCCCAAAACTAGTTTAAAACTCCTTAAACTTTAAAAATCTAAACTCAGTTATATTCTAATATTTCTATATAATTTCAGATTTGTATGTTTTCGTCTTTTAATAAGTATTTTATAAATTTATTTAAATAGAGTAAATATTAATAACATTAACTTAAAAACGATTCTTTAACAATATTTTTATTTTACATTAAAGAACTTTCTTTTAAAAAGTCCAGGTTTTATTAAAAATATTATTATAGACTTTTTATGTTTTTATAACTGATGTAACAGAGTGAGATTACTTAGTAAAAGCACAAAAAATTTTTAAATTCCTAAATAATTTTACTTTCTTAAATTATCCCCTTCCTCTTTTCTATAGAGAGAAAAATTGGCACCATCAGTCAAACCGTGTACTGGAAGGGTGGATATTTTTCCTAGGAATATACCAGTAAAGCAGTGAAATTATAGTTTGTAAACTATATCTTAATGCCTGTAAACACAGTTTAGTAGATACTTATATAAAAAAATAGCAATGTAATCGATAGTCGTTAATAACACCAATCATGCACCTATATCTCGCTGTTCACAAAAATTATATGTGCTCCATTTAATAATTTAAAAAAAAAATTAATTTAAAACAAAATGCACATATACTAAAAATTCATATTATAAATTGCAGTTTTTTTATTACTATTTACATACATAATTTTATTATGATGATAAACAAATTGCTTGAAAAGTATTAGCATAAGTTTGCATCGCAGGGCTACTGAGGTTTTAGTAGCAAGTTTTATTAATCCTTTTGCTGCAAAGTCTGTTTGAAGTATTGTCAGCGATATTGTCGAAAACATGAAACTTATTACATGATATTTACTACAAAATAGCGACGTGAACAAAATCTATGTAATAAGGATGAAATTAAAAAAATGTCTCTCCGCTCCTGGTTGCTACTTCCCATATTATGTAAAAAATTATCCCGATAAGAGTATCAATATAAGTAAGAGCGCGAACATAAATATTTAATAACACATTACGACAACCTGTCAGCCTACAGGTACTTATTGCAGGGCACGGAGGCTTGTTTCACGCCATTTCTTCCATCCTGTGCATTTCGAACTACTTAGCCATTTCAAATGAATTTTTTAACATTTCTACGCGAGCGAAGCTGCGGAATAAAGCTAGTGAAAAAGTAAATTAGAATTCCTGAATTTCAAATATATAATAATTTGATCCCATACCTATGGTTGCATGTATCTCTATGCACCAGGCGAATTAAAGGATAGGTTCTCAAGACATACTCGGTGTCAGATATACAGAAGTAATATAAAATATATATATATATATCAAATTGCTGGTCATTATCAAACTGAATCATTTCTTTATGAGAATGTATATTTAATATTAATATCTTGAAAAATGCATGTAGCAAAATTTGTTTTATTGAAGTGCTTCAATTTAAGTACTCTATGCGATAACAGAACACATCCAGGCTATGCTTCTAATACAGTATTATAATGCTGCAATTTATTTAAATTTGAAACTGGGATTAATGGAGGTTAATAGTTTAATTTTCCTTCTTACGCTCAGGATTTAGAAATCAATAAATCGACTGTTTGAAAGAATAAAGTGACGTTTGAAAGAATGAAGTTTTAGAATCAATAAAGTGACGAAAACGACTGTTGGAAAGAATAAAGTGACGTTTGAAAGAATGAAGTTTTAGAATCAATAAAGTGACGAAAAATATTGTTTATGAAAAATGAAACAAACGTTTAATCATATTACTGAAATAGCACCTCACTACAAGAAATAACAAGGACAGATGTTCCAAAACTAATTTAATATGTACAGTATTTATTTAAACTGTTACATTAGTATAAATGAGACTGTATATTTATTTTAATCATAGACGAGTTGTTACCAATGTTCAAAACCTTTAAAATGTCTCAAATTTTATACTTACAGCCTTGATGTTCTTTTTGGAAGCTAAGATTTGAAATTCAAAACTATAAAAACTTAGTTCACGTATCAAACGTTGTAAAAATACTGTTACTTATCCAACTGTTGAGTAGAAGGTTATATTTAATATGGTCACAAATAAAGTTTCAGATTTTAATTAAGCTGGGCCACTCACTAACTACGTGTAATAAAGTACAAGTAAGAATGTATTTGCCACCTTTTTTCAAGTAAATAAGTAGAAATGAATTTTTGGGCAAGAAAAAGTATGCGAGATAAAAAAGTACTTACAAAAAAAAATTACATATTCTAATTGTACTTGCTTATGAAAAAGATAATATTACTCACATAGTCTACTTTCACTCATTTATAGCCATCAACTAAATGGGTCTATATTAGATTCAATTTGAAAATGTCACCCCATTCTAAAAAGCTAAAAAAATGCAATTAATGAGTGAATGTATGCAAATCAAGTATTTTAACATACTTTATTTCCATAAAGCAATTTGTAAGTTTACCTGTAATAAGATACAATAATTTATTTTAAAGTATGAGTGGCGACCCTTAAGACTCTGCGTCACTCTGGCTGTTCTATCCAGTGCGTAACACCTCTAAAAGGTATTGAAGAGCGAATAATGTGTTTTTATTTTGCATAAAATATTTTAAGATTTTCAGTGTATACAAGACATCTAAATAGTATTTGAAGAGCGAATAATGTGTTTTTATTTTGCATAAAATATTTTAAGATTTTCAGTGTATACAAGACATATTTTTAAATTAAACCGTCATCGATTGATGGTTTTTGTATTTAGCTCCTGTCACACTTGAGGCAATCAATTACATATTAAAACATATCTTTAGTTTTTTAACATGTTTAAGAATCGAATTGATCGAAAAATAAATAAACCACAATTTATTTCAATAGAAATATATATAGACATTTCTCCTTTTTCATGTTTCTATCACATTCGGGAATACTTTTTCTCGATAAAGAGAACAATACAAAATAAAATAGTATAGTAAAGAGAATAATAGAAAATAAAATAGTGTACGGTTGTACATACTTTCGGGCGAATAAAGCCATTGCTTTGTTGTCGACATTGAAAAAAATGTTGGAATTGTAACAGACTTTTGCACTGAATTATTTAATGCAGACAATCAGCCCTTTATTGTATTATGTTACTTAATGAATAAGATCAAGTTTATGAAATTATTAGCCTATAAGGAAATGTTCGCATCGAGTACCATAATGAAACCTTTATTGTGAAAGCTACGTACGTTAAAATGGCGCCGTATTTCACTTTAGGTAAAGGTAGCTAAAACAGTAGCCGCTATGGCTAATTTTATAGGTTATGAAATATGTCTTTTGATAATTTAGTAAACTTAGCCTTACTAGTAGAATTAATTAAGTAAATTGAATGATGAGAGGAATTATTTTTATAGTTATCTTTAAAAAATTGTATATGTTAAATTGGATACCAACAAATATAGTTGTAGATTCCATCTCATAAAAAGTATTTTGCTTATGCAGAAATACTAATAAAATCTATATTCGAGAATGTCTCGGATCTATTTACATTAGCAAATAATAATTTCGTAAAATACTTTTGACTAAAGAAATAACATTTCTTATTGATAATTTGAGGCCGACGTCGAAAGTGATATTAAGAGTAAACTTTAATTGATACGCAATTAAAACAAAATAACCTAAAAGCATCGAAAAAAGACAAATAATAAAAATGGATCTCCTGTCATTGCCGAACGAAATAATTCGGACCTTTCCTTTCTGCTTGTAAAATTATATGATGCTATTCTTTCCTTTCAAGCCCAAGAAAAATATCATTAACATATGGTAGGTTAACGAGCAACAAAGGCAAGTACAACGCGAGCGCGATACTACATGCAGATTTTTGAAGAGAACCTTAAGGCAACCGTTATTGACGTGCATTTGCTAATGTATACGTTAAATAAAGTAAATGATACAACATGGGGTTAGTGGTCAAAAATATCAAAAAAATAAATATAATAATAAATCAAACAAGAAAATGACATACGTTGGTTTATAAATCAATAAGCATAACAAAAGGAAAATTAACACAGAACTCCGCATTATACAGATATTGTGACGTTTTAGGATACAGACTATAGACTAGGGTTGTTAAATGGCCGGGATTTGGCTGGATTTTCCCCATTTTTTATATCAAATTTCAATTATATAAAATCTTTCGCCAACCATCCTGGCCACCCCATCAGTTTCATACGTTAACTTATTTTTTTTTAAATGTATGGCTAAATGCTACAGAATTGACTTTCTTAGTATATTTTAGTATAAAAATAACCACAAAACGCGTATAATAACGTCATCATACGGCTATGTTATTGACTACTGGTACTAGATTTAAATCTAGATGCTATTCGAATTTCAATATTAGTATTAAGTTTTGAAGTATTTGCTTATGTGGGTGTTATTTAATTTTTTCTCAATTTTAACATACTTTAATCTCACCTTTCGTGAGGATTATAATATAATATATTTTTAAGTTACTTCCATTTGATTAAGATTTATAAAATTACTAGCATTTTGCCCACAATTTTGCCATACTTTTGATATTAATTTTTACTATTTTCTAGTGACTGAAAAAGAGCGTCTATTTTTCACTTGCAATTATATACTATATGTGTATCCGTGATTTTCTCGAAGTTCTCTACGTATCGGAATGTTTTTTTTCGTAAGTAAGCTCATAATATATTGACGAAAAATTTTAGCCTAATTTGATTAGATGGTTTTAACCTTCAGGCAGTGGTTTTTTAAACATTTTAAGGGACTTTTAATGTCACAAAATTTACTGGATGGATTAAAAGGTATTTTTTTTTCTTTTCATGCTCATTGCAAAGAAGAATCTTAGATGTATTTGATCTGTGGTTATCAAAATTTAGGCAGGGTAAAGTAATTAGTTGCAAAATCTGAAGATTACATTGTGCTATTAAACGAAAACTAAAAAGTAAGAAATAAGAAAGGAATTATAAAAATAATAGTCGTGTCTTAATTCTTTGTTATTTTATTTTAATTAATTCTTTTTTTATTTTTAAAACAATTATATGGATAATAAACGCGTTTTAATTCTTTCTTATTTAAATTTGAGCTTATGAATGTGCAATTTGAGGACTAAGAACTGTTTGTATACCACATTAGTAGCATGGTTTTCAGGTGCTAAAATCACCAAGCTGCTTTTAGCACTGTCAAACCAGCCACATAGAATTGTTTGTGTAACAAATAGTAGATCGTTTACTGCACTGCAATTTTGACATTGGAAAGTGCATACACTGTCACAGAAATTGACAATGTAATGAGAAAACTAATGAGCCGTCTCAAAAATAGGTTGGAGGACAATTTTTTTCGCAAGCAAAAATAAAACGGTGTTAAAGAAACTTCTCGATCGTGAGAAAAAATTGTGGCGTCGAAACTGAACACTTTATAAACCAAGCAATTCAATAGTTGCAAGAACGCTACGATTTTTCTGGTAACTCTTTATATAAAAAGCCTTCTGCATTGACTCTAAAAGATACTAATTTATTTACACGGCAAGAGGTCTCCGAATTGTCAGACGTACTTAGCATTTCTGAAGACATTGGTAATAACAATTTAAATATTGATTACTGTTGTCTCGTGAAATATTTGAGCATCTTAATCGTGAAATATTTAAAAAAAATTGTGACTAAAACCATCTCAAAAATTTAAAATAAATAATATAATTTGTATTATCAGTACGTGTGAGCAATGTCTACTGTGAAATTGGTCAGTCTCCTCTATAATTAAATTCCAAAGAGAGAGACTGTATGACCCTAATTAATGCCGAGTAACTAATTCGATTGAATTGTGATGTTAATTATATTAATTTTAAGTTTTTTCTTGAGACTTCTATCGGATCCAAATTCGCGGACTCAGTACAGTCAAATACCAAAGACAAGTAGTAATGTAAATATTTAAGCTAGTCAGATTTGTGTATGTTTAAGTGATTTCAAATTGTTACTTGTTATTAAATTATGTTAACTTCATGATTTTAATAATAAATTTTTTTTCCATAATATTTATTTCTCCCGTCAATTAACCCAAAATCCCGATATTTTGTAATTTTCCCCCGACATTTCGGTTTTTCGACCTAGCAATCTTAGTATAGACACGAGTGATCTTAGGATTAGTCTTTGATGTACCACTGTATAAAACCTGAAATTTGTAAAATAATAAAAAAAAATTTCAAATATTATTTTACACCATGCCTATAAAAATAAAAATATTTATCTATTTACACGATGCCTCAAAAATTAAAATGTTTACCTACTTACACCATGCCTATAAAAATACAAATATTTACCTATTTACACCATGCCTGTGAAAATAAAAATGTTTATCTATTTACACCATGCTTAAAAAAATTAATATGTTTATCTATTTAACACCATGCCTATAAAAATAATTTGGCATGCGTGCGGTTTAGATGCGGAAAAAATAAAAATATTTACCTATTTACACCATGCCTATACAAATAATTTGGCATGCGTGCGGTTTAGGATTAATGAAAATTTCACTTTTGTTTATTAAATAAAAGAATGTTTCTTAAAACCAACGTATTTAATAAAACTATTAATAGCTCTCGGTTATCTTCCTTTTGGCGATGTAATAAATAATGCAATAAACAGTACCAATTGCGTCTACGACACATGTTTACATGCCTATAATTATCGTGCGCATTTATGTAAATTATCCGTTGCTCATGAACACTCTCATTACCTTTACTGAAAATGTTTTAAAAATCTTACGTCATAAATACTAAAATTTCTTCTGTCATAAGTACTTAAAATACTTGACAATGCAATATTATATACTAGCCAGTGTTATAACATGTGGATTTGACCGTTCGACATTAAATGACATACCCGTCAGCACTAGTTGTACATACTTTAAAATAGTGAAATAAACAAATACGCCAAGAATATTTTTTTTCAAACTGATTAAATAGCATTTTAATATAAATAAAACGTAAACACATGTGCAATGTTTATGTTATTGATTTTTGCTAGACGCGCGGTCGCGATTGAGTCAAACAAAAATACATAAAACTAGCTTTTCGCCCGCGGCTTCGCTCGCGTAGACGATTCGTTTTCTAAACTTTAGTCAAATTTTAATTAACTTCAAAAAGGAGGTTATAAATTCTACCTAAATGTATTTAATATTATTAAATATTTTAGTCTTTTAAGGCTTCTAAAGAAATGCACAAAATTTCAAAAATGTATGAATATTTGTCTATATGTTTTGCCACGTATTTCTCAGAAAATACTAATCGGATTACAATTATTCTATTTTATCGGTTAAAGTATTTTTCAACTTAGAGAATAGTGAAAATTTTATAAAAATCAGTTTTGTAGTTTAAAATATAAAATAAAAAGGCGGTTTCGTTTTTATTAAATTATCAACTACTTTGTATGTTGTTAACACTATTGTTTATTTATATATCAACAAACAATGCTTAATAATTGTTTAATGATTTGTATGGAAAAAAATTTTTATATAAAAATTGCCATAACAATTTTTTTTCTTATACAAATATAGCCACCCCTTACCCCTTAGGGGCTGAATATCAAAAAGCACTAAATACTTTTTATATTATTTGTCTTGAAAAGCATTAATACAAATTTTTAATTAAATATTTTTAATAATTTAATTTTCCCATACAAACTTAACCATAACTTTTAACCCCTTTAGATGTTGTATCTCGGAAAATCCTGAAACTCGGGTCACATTATTTTTTGTTGAAGAGCATGAACACCCAGTTTTAAGTAAAATGACCATGACAAAAATACCATGGGCTATATGACAATAGGATATTTCCTTATATATATATATATATATATATATATATATATATATATATATATATATATATATACATATACAAACTTAACCACCCCTTTTCACCCCCTTAGAGGTTGTATCTCGGAAAATCCTGAAAAACGGCTAACATTATTTTTGTTAAAGAGCATGAACACCCAGTTTTAAGTAAAAATTACCATAAAAATATTTTTTCCCATACAAATTTAATAAAACCTTTTCACACCCTTAGGGGATGACTTTCGGAAAACCCCTTCTTTAACGATGCCTCCATTATAAAATCAACACCCTCTCCAAATTTCAAATTTTTCTCATTAGCAGTTTGGGTTCGACTTCGAATAAATAGAAACACTTTTTTCGCTTTCACGGGGCTTGTATCGCATTATGACCCTTACGACACGGGCACAAGAATTATTTGCCTGTAATTAATCAATAAAATAACTTTATGTGAATACACCGTATTTGAAATTACAATCCCCTTAAAAACTTTTGTTTTTACTAAATTGTTGAATTTTGTTAATTGATTTTTTGTGTATGGTTGAGAATCACCACCTAATATATGCGGGTTAATTTAATGTCGGTCAAATCCGCATTGTATATTAAAAACGTATCATATAATAAAATTAATTTACACAAATTTTATTGAGTGACGTAATAATAAAAAAATTGCACCAAATGAGAAACTAGAAGTTTGTTATTAACGACATTTTTTTATAATTAAATATCGCGATATCTTATGTACTTAGTCGAAATTATTACACCGTCTTTAATGGAGTCTCAATAAACATCTCATCATACATTTTTCATCTTACTTATGATACCTACCTAGCAGGTAAAACGGTTTTGTGTAACCAATATTAATAAGCAGTTGACGACTTATCTCTTAATTGTTCAATTATATTGATAAATGTAAAATATTAACTTGCTCGACATTCTCAGTTTCGTTTCTAATGTATAAATGATGTGGAACGCCATTGAACGTTTGTAGCATCTTAAAAGTAAATGTTTATACATAAACGTGAAATTCGACGAAACGCGTAAACAAGAACTTGACGCGATCAATAATACTGGAATACGACTTATTATCCTGCAATCACAATTGTTACTTTGAAACAGAAACTACGATCCAAATCCAGGTAGCAATGTTAAATCAGTTTACATTAAGACATATGAACGTATACACCCTAATATCAAACCAAAACAGGAAATCAGTCGTTTAATAAAGATTCAATGAGATTAGATCGCGGTTATTAAATCTTTATTATCGGCATATTAACTCTGCTCCGAACCATTAAATTACTGTTATTTAACAATAACAAAAACAATAAATGAAAACAATATAATGCAATCGCAATTGAAACATATGATGTGAACTATTTTTATGATTTAACATAAACATGAAATTGCCAATACGGTGAATATATTTTCTTTCTATTTTTGTTGCGAAACTTCGCAAATTTGCTTCGTGGGTCATTCGGGCACTGTGCTTGCTCACGTGCGGAACGGCGCATGGCCTGATAGCCGCCTACGGAGAACTGTACACTGTACGCAACATATTTCATTCAGTTAGTCGTCGACCGGCCGGCCGTGTGGTGTGTACGTATTGTTGTTTGGCGTCTAATAGTTCGGAGCCATCACTCGCGTAATTCGAATCTATTTACCGCGATAAAAATGACAGGCTCTTCAACGTTCGAACCATAGACAATTTAGCCGATCGCGTTGCGACGTTTTTCGCCATCTTTTGGAACGCGCGTTGCAAAGGTAAATATGTATATTAAGAATAACCGTTTGTCTTTTTTCGAGCAGTAAAGATTTTTTTATAAAAATCGTGAGTTGTGTTTTTTATATAAATATAATCAATTTTGGGTTCTTTTTACAACATTATGAATTTTATCTCATCTCTAGTAAATATCTTGTCCATAATTAATGTAACGTCAATTTTTTTTATTTGGTCCTAAAATCAAATAAGTTTTAAAGTAAATAAGTTTTTTTTCAAAAATAGATGTTTTATAAATGCTAGCCTATTAATAAAGATTAACTTCCATAAAATGAATTTCTCTTTAAGTAATATAGTTACACACCATTCTCAGATATAGAGTTCAGTCACGTTTTTTTATTAATTTTTTACTCCTATTAAAATTGAAGAAAATTTATAAGTATATTTAATAACATGTAAACACAAAATCATTTGTAAAAAATGCCAGAGATTGATGTTTCAAAAATTCTAGCCTGTTAATAAAGATTAACTTCCATAAAATGAATTTCTCTTTAAGCATATAGTTACACACCACTCTCAGATATAGAGTTCAGTTACGTTTTTTTATTAATTTTTTACTCCTATTAAAATTGAAGAAAATTTATAAGTATATTTAATAACATGTAAACACAAAATCATTTGTAAAAATTGCCAAAGATTGATGTTTTAAAAATGCTAGCCTATTAATAAAGATTAACTTCCATAAAATGAATTTCTCTTTAAGTAATATAGTTACACACCATTCTCAGATATAGAGTTCAGTCACGTTTTTTCATTAATTTTTTACTCCTATTAAAATTGAAGAAAATTTATAAGTATATTTAAAAACATGTAAACACAAAATCATTTGTAAAAATTGCCAAAGATTGATGTTTTAAAAATGCTAGCCTATTAATAAAGATTAATTTCCATAAAATGAATTTCTCTTTAAGTAATATAGTTACACGCCATTCTCAGATATAGAGTTCAGTCACGTTTTTTTTATTAATTTTTTACTCCTATTAAAATTGAAGAAAATTTATAAGTATATTTAATAACATGTAAACACAAAAGTATTTGTAAAAATGCCAAAGATTGATCTTTTAAAAATGCTAAAGATTAACTTCCATAAAATGAATTTCTCTTTAAGCAATATAGTTACACACCACTCTCAGATATAGAGTTCAGTTACGTTTTTTTTATTAATTTTTTACTCCTATTAAAATTGAAGAAAATTTATAAGTATGGTTAATAACATGTAAATACAAAATCATTTGTAAAAATGCCAAAGATTGATGTTTTAAAAATGCTAGCCTATTAATAAAGATTAACTTCCATAAAATGAATTTCTCTGTAAGTAATATAGTTACACACCATTTTCAGATATAGAGTTCAGTCACGTTTTTTTATTAATTTTTTACTCTTATTAAAATTGAAGAAAATTTATAAGTATATTTAATAACATGTAAACACAAAATCATTTGTAAAAAATGCCAGAGATTGATGTTTCAAAAATTCTAGCCTGTTAATAAAGATTAACTTCCATAAAATGAATTTCTCTTTAAGCATATAGTTACACACCACTCTCAGATATAGAGTTCAGTTACGTTTTTTTATTAATTTTTTACTCCTATTAAAATTGAAGAAAATTTATAAGTATGTTTAATAACATGTAAATACAAAATCATTTGTAAAAATGCCAAAGATACATGTTTTAAAATTGCTAAAGATTAACTTCCATAAAATGAATTTCTCTTTTAGCAATATAGTTACACACCACTCTCAGATATGGAGTTCAGTTACGTTATTTTATTAATATTTTACGCTTATTAAATGTAAACACAATAGTATTTGTAAAAAAATGCCTGTAATCTTTTATCGTTCATTTAAAACATTTTTTTTTCTAATGATCGACGCAGTATTTTGACACTATTGCAATTGAGAAAAGCGGAAACTGCAAATTATAAAGTTACATCAAAAGTGTATATACCCGTTTAAAACTTTGAATGCAAATAAGTGAAAAAGTTTTTTACATTGATAAAATTATAAGCTGTGCCCTAATTGAAACTACAACCACAGTAGGTAGACAGTATAGGACATAAAATTTGTTTTCAAATGTATTGCTAATAAACTGTTGAATACTTTAAAATTTTTCGAAAATGTTACCCATAAATAACCTTTATGAAATAATATGCAATTTATTGTAAGTTATTATACAAACAAAGTATATGAACTCGGAGAGAGACTAGACGTTAAAAGACCGTCAGAGATAACTTTAACAATAGATTTATTTAAGTAACTAAGTTGACTAATTAACTAGTAGAAAATTTCGTGATTTTTTTTTGCAGACTGAATCGTCAACATGGATATGGTCTTCGGCGTGTGGGACTACATCATCATGATAGCTACGATAGTAGCTTCCGTAATCATTGGAGTATACTTCCGGTTTACTGGCGGGAAACAGAAAACGAATGAGGTAATTTGATTTTTGTCATATTCATTTTCATAATGTTTATAAACCTTTCTGATAACAATTCGCTGACAAATTGTTTTAAATAAAAAATAATTTACAAATCAAAAGTGTAATGAAAGCCGCTAGGATTTTTAGCAGATCGGATAAATCGCCAAAATAAACAAATAAATTTTTAAAAAATTACATATTTGAAATTTAAATATTTGAAACTATACTGTTAAGTATTCAAATTCCGTCCAACTAATTCTAGAATATCAGAAACTCTATTCAGAAACTCAGTAGAACTATTATTCAGAAACTCAGTTATAAGATCACATTCATTTCTCTACACTTACTGTGTACCATATCTATTCTTATGAAAGTTACCAACCGTTTAAAAGGTTTCTAAAAATTCTATTAGGTATATTAGGCATATTGAATAGTTTCTGTATTAGAAAGTAGTTCAATATGCCTAATATACCTAATAGAATTTTTAGAAACCTTTTAAATGGTTGGCAACTTTGGCAACTTTCATAAGAGTAGATATAGTACACAGTAAATGTAGTGAAATGAATTAGTGTATTTAAAAGGTTTATAATTTAAAAAATTAGAATATAAACTCAATAATATTTAGAAATTTTGTTAGAAAAATAGCATATTTCATATTACTTTGAGTGACATATTTTGGTATTATGTATAGATACGATATTCAATAAGTATAAACTCAAATCTCTAAGTCACTTCTGTAGTAAATCTTTGCAAGAACTTTTTTCCGTGTTCTCACTTATTATTGTCGTATTAAGGTCTGATGACTGACATAGATACAATAATGTTCGTCTTTTATTTAGATTTTTACTTTTCCTTTTGTTTGTTGTTTATCTCTGGCTCTTCAGCATATTGGATTTTAGCAAAAGTTATAGCCTTTAACTTTTTAGAGACCACACATTTTAAATTCCATAGAATTCATGTGATTACAGATCTGTTTTATTCAACAATAGTCGATTTTTGCACCTGAATGTTATTGGTATCGAAATTAATTAAATGGATGCCATCAAGCTTCTTTATCATAGACAATGCGGTTTAACCTTAGCCACATGAAAACCAGCAGACCCGATTGTAATTAGGACATTGTTGAGTCTAAGTCTCTGACTTAGACTCAACAATGTCATAGTCTCTGACTTATGTATAGTTACAGCGTTCACCACATTTAGAATATAATTTTCAAGGGATGTAGGCTCTGTTGACAATCTAGTCAAACTAATTCCTAATAAGTTCCGATTCATGCACCAAACTATGGTTGTATTTAATTATCACTTTTCTAGACTTTTTGTAGTCATGTGGGTATCATTTAACATTCTCCTGAAAATTTACTTACACCAGCTCTAAATATCATAATGTCCAATAACTACATATATGTCATAATACCCACTAACCAGCACTAAATATCACAATGCCTACTGACTACATAAACATCGTAATACCCGCCAAGGTCACTTCCTAAGAAGCACAGGCGCGATCTGCGCTTTTTCAGAATCATCAGCATCACCATCTAATCCACTCCTTACTTATACAATTCCCATAGGCTTCAAGTAGGTGTAATTAAATCATATACAGACTGATAACCAAACATCTAGAACTTGACATATAAACTTCGGTATTAGGATAATTTTGACTGTATTTATTACAGTTGTAAACTTGACGCCCTCCCCAAAAGTATTATCTGACTCTAAAAGTGTACTTAGTACTTCAGTACACAGAATAAGAAATAGCGGGAAATAAACATGATCATTGTTTGGCACGTCAATCACTCTATGAGCAAACAGCTAACCATCACCGAGTTTTAAATACAGAGTATATTCCTCGATATATAGGTATTTTTCTATCACACATATCTACTGTTATGGTATACAAAATGAACCAATTGTTTTTTTTAAAGAAAAAAGTTCGTTTATCGAAAGCAATTTTTTTTAGTATTTGAATACAAACGATATAGTCCAGTAAACATTTTTTCAACTCTATGGTTAAGGGTTACGCCCTAAATCGTTTGCTAAGTACATACAGAGTCAGTTAAAGATAATACAAATAATAAACTTTAAGGCATTATACTAAGTACAGACGGAGTCAGTTAAAAATAACACAAATAGTCAACTTTAAGGCATTATAACTCGTAAACAGTAGATCGCAAGAGAGTAATTTCTTTAAGGAAATTATAGAAAATTTAATGTTCTAAAAATGTTTATTAAGTTTTGTCATAGTCTTCATGGACTAAGATATATTTAGCTTTAAATTTTTTGCAAAAACGACATATTTAGCAGAACCTCCCGCACTGCGTTGGAAAGTTTCTCTGGATGTGATCTTTAACAATATTGTGACAAAAAATTTAAAAAACGATGCATAGGACCTAACTTTCCGGATAATTTCACTGGGCTAATATAATAAATTTTCCATTACTTACTAAATAAATCCAATTTTCAAGCTGAGTCTTAATGTTTAATATGAAACACTGTAACAAATGTTGTAGTATATAAAGAAATATCGTCCGTCTATATGTATAACATAAAAAATACCATAGCGAATGTGTTTCAAAGGTTTGGAAATTAAAATTCAGCACGTTAGGGATAAGGGTTTGAATATAATATCATTTTAATCTTACAAATAATTTAATGTTTTCCTTTTTCTGCTCGAACGAAGCCAACTGTAGTTTTTCTATAATTTTATAAAACGCTTTATAAGTATCTAACTATATGTAAAACGATTCCGGCAATTTAGCTAAAATGTCATAAACTTAATTCTTGAAGAAAAATATAAAGAAATTAAACTTAAAAGCTAGGAAAATCGAAAAGCCATTTATATAGATGTCAACAGAAAAATATATTTTTTAAACATTTGTAAAAATTGCATTAACTTGTAAATATTGGTTTAAAAAATATAAGGAAAAATGTATCAATCGTAATAATCTCTTATAATTAAATTCTTTAGATTATTATTAAAGTTGATTTAAAAAAATAGAAACGTTACAATTTTTACAATATGAAAAGGCACAATAAATTACTTCGTAAAGTTACAAGGGCTTTGACAATGTTTTTGAATATTCCGTGGCATTGTACTCAGTGTGCACGGTACACAAAATGAAAAAAAATAAATAAAACTAAGTAGCGCCGCGCGCGAATTATAATGAAACAATTAAGAGGGTCCGCTGTCGAGTTTATAGAAGACGAATCCACTTTAGCTAGAAAGAGACGCATTTTTTAAATCGTCCACTGGCAGTCTAGACGAACCTCCCCTGAATTTCTGAGGGTGCCGACTAGGTTGTTTTTCCTGATGATTCTGAGTGGTTATATAAAAGCTGGCTTATCAGAGGTTAAGTTTTTGATGGGACATGGCGCCTTCCGCGTACGCTTATATCGTTTTCCCTTGACAGATAAACGAAACCTTAATGCAATAAAAAGATAAAGCCTTTTAAATCTCGCGTTTTTGATACTGCCTTCCTATTGATTCACTCATCAAAACTTTTAGGGTATTTCCCGTTGACCTATTTTCCCGGTGTCTTCAAATTTGGCGCAAAGGTAGATCTAAGCATAAGTAAGAAACGAGAAGTCTCGCGAAAATTTCGCCAAGCAAAACGAATGAGACAATGTGTGAATCCACTAATAAAAATTTGACATAGTCAAAATTTAATACCAAATCAACAATCTCGTTTATATCACAAACATGGCTGAATGATTTTACATCACGGGTGGCAAAGTTGTCTGGATTATAACAGAAATTAATAATCTATAGAATCAGCTCTCTGCCAGTAACTTTGTAAAGTAGTAAAAGAATTTATTTTTCGTCCTTACCTCTGGAAATACTTTTTGGATTACGACTAAAAAGAATAGATGCTATATATACGGATATGATACGAATAGCCTGAAGTTTATCCTGTAACAATCTATTTAATTTTTCTTGAATTTTTTGATTTTTAAACATTTCAGTGCCATAATTCAAGAGCGGTACGGATTTCCGCCCTTGGAAATTTAACTTTTTCTTCATTCCGTTGAGTACTTAATAAAACTCAACGGAATGAAGAAAACGTTAAATTTCCAATGCTTAATAAAACGGAAGCTCCCTTCAAATTGTATAAGCCTTTGAAAGGGGACGTATGTACCTACGTACTTATGTACGTACTTTGAATATGTATTTTGAAGCATATGACAAAGTATGCTTCAAAATACTATTTTTTTATATTATGTTAATATTAAATTATATTATGTTAATATTATATTATGTTAATGTTATTTAAAATAGTATTTCTTTATATTATGTTAATAAAATTAAAGATGCATATTCGGAATAACATAGCACAAATATACAAAAACATTACAAACACATAATAACATTTTATTCTGTAGAAACGGCGATATGTTTTCAGAACAGGAAGTTCTGAAAACATTGGTACTAGGAAGCATTTTCCAGTTAACGTTTCTACCATGATTTACAGGAAGAGACTGAAGTATAGGTTGTTAATAGCTCTTAGCTATTGTTGTAATTGTGTTGAGGATTATGATAAATAGTGAAACCGTAATTGAATTAAGAAAAAACAACAAGTGGTTTAACAGGTTTAGCGCGGACATCTGCCTAGGAAGGGGCCATTGATCCTCGGAGGTCTTCGCTTCCATCGCCATTTTTTATCTTCACTCTTATCGACTCTTCATTCTATTCAATTTGTTTAACGTCATTGCTCCTAGCTTGCCAAGACTTTATAATTTTTCTAGATGTCGAGTTATCATTCTTTAAATTGAAAATTTAGCAAACCAAAAAACTGCGCCCCTGTGGTGAAAATCTGATTTTAGGTTATCGCTATCGCGGTGAATTTATTAAAGCTTAAATCATGGCTATAATAGAGATACGACCCCTATAATATTTTTGGCTCATTTAGACTGAATGCTATAATTAAAAAGGCTATTAAAAGTTAAACATTTCTATTTTTTCTTGTACCCTACATATACAGCGACCTCATAGTTAATATCCATTCTAAATAACTATGCTTGTCTATGGTTTGCATTAATGTTGAGTTCACAAGAAAATTACTCAATTGCTAGCTTCAGGATCAAGATTGTTGAAAAAACTGTACTCCGAAAAGCTGCTGACAAAATGACCTACAAACATGCCAACATTCGTTGATAATTAACATTCTTTTTAAAAAATTAATTAAAATCGTTATATTATTATTCTTCTGGTATCAAATGTTCAACTAACTGACAAAAACTAAATCTGAATGTCTTATGTTAGATTAAATTAATTAATTTTTTTTAATTTTTATATTTCATATATATTCTTACATTTATAGTTATATGTACAAGGTTTGACTAAACATTTTTCGAGCTCATAACCTTCAAAATCCATTACTTCACTTTGTAATCACCGCTACCAATATTGAAAAAATAAAAATGATTATACATTACTATTGCCTTAGATTGATCTAGTTTGAGGAAGTCATTTATATTGATAAATTTACATAATTTTGAGAATAAATATAATTTTGTTGATTCAGACAATAAGTGGGAGTTGTAGAAAAAGTCTCTACTAAAATTGGAGTGTTTAAGGCCACACTGTATAAGTGAAAACTTTGACAACCAATACGATCGTACTGTTTTGTTGGATTTTTTCAATACGAAAATAAACAAAATATAATTGCCATTAATAGTTGTCTTGTACAACTTATACGTTAAAGGAGACGCGTAAACAAACCAAAACAATGCAGTGAACATTCAGCTGTTCATATTTCATCCACTTTGACACCAAATAATATCATAATAAACAAAATACTTTAATGTATACAAATAGGCTCACTTAATTTATAAAAGTTTTGTAATTACATACTAAATGCACCACATAAAATATAAATATAATTATCTAAAGAGGAAATATACGTTTTCATTATAAACGTGGAATTTATGTATTGAGTATGCCACGAGCGCAGGAGACAGAAAGTTTTATTTAAATCCTATTAATAAATGGTATTGTTTATCATAATAAGACAAAAGAATCAAAGAAAAAAGACAAGCATCGAGATTTGAACTCAGTCTTCAGTCGCGTTCCATACGTAATCCAATGCTTTACCGCCGCGCCAGTGACTCATCGGTAAACTGTCGAAATTAAATATACTTACTAACTCGCACGCTCTATATTCCTCTCGTTTCCGCCTATCGGCGAATATAACCGGAGTGCATCACGTTTAGCGTGACGCGAAATCGCAAATTTTGGACAAGTTGAGCCAAAAGAAGTTTAAATTTTAAAACTTTCTAAATCTTTGGTACATTCAAAAAAGGTTCAATGGAGTAATTCCTGTGTATGTGGCAGATAAATATTTCGACTTGTATTAGATGAATTTATATAAAACTTTAATAAAACGTACAGAATCGCATGCACATCTGTTCATATTTTATCGTTCGTGATTTGATCATTGTTTCTTCAAAGAAAAAAATGAATGCCCGCATTCCTCCGCTCTATTGCATGACGATTAAATAAAGATGTTATGAAAATATTACAAATTGGGAAAGATAATACCGAGACTTCTAACGGAGATTTTTTTAGAAAAATTAAAATCATAACCGTGATTGTATTGCATTTGAGTAAATCCTGTTAGTACGCGTAGAACTTCCGTTCCATACATACTTAGGCGCAAAAGTTTAAACATTTAAAGGTACACAGTATGTCTATTAAACTAGTGATAAATATTACTAGTTATTTATCACTATGTAAATATATTGTTTATGCAAGTATATTTTTCACAGACCTAAGAAAAATATCACAAATTTCTCAAAACTACGAGATTTACATTCGTCGCAATGGTTTTACAGTAAACTTCAAGTAAATCTGTTTTTTTTTATAATTCTAACGTTAGCAATTTAGGAAATGAAAGGAACATGTTTTTTGCGAATATTTCCAGCAATATCTTTGGAACAATATTACATAAAGTTCTAAAAAAGGATTTGGAATCTTTATGGATTCCACTTTCCAACGATACACCGCACAACCAAAGCACTCTTGTTAAATCAAACCTGCTCTTTCCAAAATTCGCAAATATTTTTTAGCTTCGTATTACCATGAAGATAACACGAAGGTATAAAATGTACCTTATTGACGTAAGATTTGCACGTCAATAAGCTACATTTTAGCCTTCCACGTCAAACGGTTTATGAGAAAAGACGGATGTGACAGACGGACGAACGTAGTGAACTTATTTCGTTCTTTCCTTTTGAAGTACGAACTGAAACTTACATGTTATTGGTATTCGTTAATATCTTGAATCCTCTATCTTTATATCAGTGATTCAATCATACCTCCGTTGGGAGCTACCTCCGGCGCGTCTCGCACTTGATCGTTTTTTCTGATAACCTTGCGAAAGCAAATACTCCAAATAAATACTCCTTCGTTGTTTGCCACTCACTTTGGAAATAATCTTTATACAGATTGTAGCAAAGAACAGGTATATTATTCGTACAAGTGTTCATCAAGCTGAGTATATTTCGAGCGTGTTTCTTTAAAAAAATTAATTTTGTTTTCGTTGAAATTATAACTTTGACACTATTCCCAATCCGTCCACCCGGGTTGTCTCGGGGCCCCTCCTGGAACCCGTAACGACCCACAGTGATTTTTTTCAATATTCCTATCAACAACCAATATTCCTATCATAATCTTCCTATCAACAAATCTTAAGGTAATGGCGACCTTCACCATCCTCTGACGTTTATGAGTCTTAAAATTATTTTGCTAATTTTAAATATAAATCCACGTTGATTGACCAAAAACCTTTCTCTAACCGTAGTATATTGCGGATCTTATTTTATTTAATTAAGATTTATTTATTTTTAATTATGTAAGTTATACACAATTTTTATTCTTTTGTTTATTTGTAATTTTAATTACTATTAACTAACCTACATCCATTGTATTACAATCTACATTAACAGTACTAGCGTTTCGCACTTGTTGCATTGTAGTTGGCTGTAAGAGATTGTTCTGATAACAATAAGTTCGTCACCTGTGATTTGGTTTTCAAAGTTGGCAATAACTTTATGTTTCAAAGTTAGCAAAACATCGCGTTTTAACTTCGTTCAATTCTATTTAAAAGCTTATTGAAAAAAATACCGAATTTTTAAATCCATCGAAAATGCAGTTTAATTAAAAATAAAAATCTTTCAAAAATTAAATGCTTAAATTCATTGAAAAATTAATCGAAATGTGTTTCGTCTGCAAAGCATGTATATACTAACGCACCAAGTAGCAGTCAGCATAAGGAGCAGCATATCACACCACTAATGTGTGTCAATACATTGTCTTACTTTTCATTAGGCACAATTGCTTCATTAAAAGAACACGTTTTAATCGAAATGCGAGCGAATCAATTACAGTGTATTTAGGTGCGTCGTATGTATTAGATAAGGTTGTGTGAACTAAACACTACGAAGAGTGAATCAGTGCCTACAGAACACAGGCCGGCCTCCGCAACGAAACTTGAAGGAATTCAATTCTGTTACTGTCACAGCTACGTTGGGATCAAAGTCGAATTTTTATTTATTTTCTACAGAAATCACTCGCTCAACTTATAGCAAAGCGTTAAGTAAATTAATGTATGTACATGTAATTAACGATACAAGAACGAAAGTTGAATATGAATTAAGGAAACATAAAAACCCAACTAAATAAAATCATTAGTAAAACCAAAGTGGTGTATCCTGAAACGTGTTTTCTTTATTTTAAATTATATTCGATTCCATATTGATATGTCATACTAACTCTGCCCGCCACTTCCTTCGCGTGGAATTCGAAGTACGAAAAGTTATGAGGTATTTTTTTGTTTTTTTCTTTCTTTTTCCTCTCAGATACTCTTACTAAACCGCTAATAGATGGGGTTGGTTGCCAAATCAGTTCCGCCGGTTCTGATATTAGCGTGCGCAACGAACGTAAACTAAAGATTGACGTATCGTTTTTGTTTGTGAACCGATTGAAATAAAACCAAGCCTAAATGTTAGCACAAGCTAATCTAAATACGTCATTGAAAACCGCATTCAGATCGATTCAGTCGTTGCTGAGATTAGCGTATACAATAAAGGTGCGCATAGACCAAACATACAAACAAACAAAAATTTTAAAAACTGCTATTTTAATCATGGTAGCCTATCTTTAGTAGGTAGCACTTTTTTTAGAAGGTAGCAGTTAGTTCTTTTACTATTTTATTATGTGTAGATAAGGCCTGGCGCGAGATAAAAAAACACATTTAAAATATTTTGATTCGTTTATAAATTATACTCGGGGGAGACAAACAGTATTCGCCTAACGCAATGTGCACGCTTGGAATAAAGAAGTCAATATATTGCGTTTTACAAAGAATTATGTGTTACAATTTTATTTTATTTTATTACAATTTTTTGTATAACTAAACAATAAATATTTATAAAAATTACAAATGAGGAAACCTATGAAACAAAAAATACGTTATTAAAATAATTGCTTAAAAGATGTTTTAAATTTAATGTTTATATTTTTCATTCAAAGAACAAAAGTGGAATTTTTACTATCGCTTAAGAGCATCTCCTACAAGCTAACCTAATTGTTGCGGATTATCATGTTCCCATTTGGATAAAATAAAGTAAAATATTAGTCGAGCTACTATTTTCATTACTTTCTAATATTTATAAAAATTACAAATGAGAAAACCTATGAAATATAAAAAATACGTTATTAAAATAATTGCTTAAAAGATGTTTTAAATTTAATGTTTATATTTTTCATTCAAAGAACAAAAGTGAAATTTTTACTATCGCTTAAGAGCATCTCCTACAAGCTAACCTAATTGTTGCGGATTATCATGTTCCCATTTGGATAAAATAAAGTAAAATATTAGTCGAGCTACTATTTTCATTACTTTCTAAACACTTTCGTTATACTTAACATTGACAGAGAAGGCAAAGTGCACAAGTCAGTCGTGCGTGCATAATGGTAATAATGGAAAAACGGCCGCATGTCGCTCGTCATGTCTGTGCTCACCTATATGGCTCGTGCCGCCACATTTTCAATGACGCGTTCATCTTCTGTTATGGCTACTATAAACATAATTTATAATTTATATCGATAACCAATCATATATTCTGCTTATTATATTGCTTATTTTTTATGTTACCTATTTCTTTCTTCCATATTGTTTTACTGTTTTTCTTAAATAACTAAGTTATATTTTATCCTACCGTGAAAAGCTTATCTGTTTTAATTACACATTATGTTTTAGGGCTAATTAGAAATATTAAAGTTGAGCTTGGCCCTTTTTAGACTAAGGACATTGTTAATAGTTTTAATTTTGGTCCCTTCGAAAAGACACATACTAATGTACGTACCTATGTACGTACGCACTACGTATATACGTACATACATATTCAGGGAATCTGCCATGATTCTTGTTTATCCTCTAACATTTCTTTCCAAAATATCCTTCTTCCTTTTCTGGGTACTAATTTAATTTTTCCATCTTGTGACGATAGTACAAATCATTAATTTTTTCATTTATGGGAAATTATAAGATTTACAAGGCAATTTACATGGTACCTATAATATTATTAATATTTGTATTTTAAAAAAAAATACTATGTCAACAACTTTCATGTTTAAAGTTGTAAATGTGTATGGAAGCAGTCGAGTTGTAGCTAATTTTTCTGCGTTAAGGTTTATATTTTTCCTCTGAGTAATAATAATATAATGAATATTATTATTATTATTATTGGAATGAAAATTATATATTTTAAAAGTTTGCATACTTTGCCAATTATGTAAATAAAATTAAAGAAATATATTCGGAATTATGTTGAGGATTATGATAAATAGTTACAATACAATACAATTAAATTAAAAAACAAGTGGTTTCACACATTTACTGGGGACTCTTTTCTAGGAGAGCGTAACATTAAAAAAATTAAATTTAGATTTAGATATATATATATATATATATATATATATATTCAAAATTTAAATATCGATCGAATTCACAAGAAAATGGCTCAATTGTTAGCTTCAGCGAATCCAGATTGCTGAACAAGCTATACTCCAAAAAACTGCGGACAAAAGTGACTGATTACTGAAAAAGTGCCAACATTCCAGGACAGTTAATGTTCCTTTTGGACTTTTTAATGAAATCACGCAGCTACAGTCATTTATCGTCGCTTAGCAGGTATTAATGCATAATTCATAATATTATTATACTTCCGGTATCAAATGCTAAAGTAGTTAACAAAAACTATATCTGAATGTAGATATCTTATGTTAGATATACTTTAATTGATTTTTTTTTTGGTTTTTGTCATCAATATTTACGATAATTATCTTTATAATTACTGAAATACATATAGATAACCCTATTTATAAATGTCAAGTTATATATAGAAGGAATCAATAATAATTTTTCGAGCTTTTAACCTTCAAAACCCGTTACTTCCCAATCGTCGCTGCCAATATTTAAAAAATATAAATTATTCTAGAGTTCTTAAACTTCCTTAAACTAGATGAAGGCAATAAGCCTTTATCTAGTTTAAGGAAGTCATTTATGTTCATAAAATTTACATAACTTTGAGAATATACAAAATTTTGTTGATTTAGACAATTAAATTTTGTTAGGTAATTTAGAAAATGTTGTGAAAAAACGGTCCCAAAAAAATTTAAGCGCTTAAGACCGTACTTTAGAAGTGAAAACTTTGGCAACTAATATAATTGTACCATATATATTGGATTTTTTCAAAATGAAAATAACAAAAAAATATATAATCACCATTATTAGTGATCTTGTACTACTTATACGCTCAAGGAGACAAGTGAACAAACCAAAACAATGCAGTGCATATTCAACTGACCATATTTTATCCACTTTGATACCTAATAAGATCATAATAAATAAGATATATTAATGTATACAAATAGGCTCACTAAATTAATAAAAGTTTTGTAATTACCTACCAAATGCACCACATAAAAAATAAATACATTTATCTAAAGAGAATATATACGTCTTTTTTATAAACAAGGAATTTATGTACTGAATATATACCGAGCGCGGGAGACAGTGAGTTTTGTTTGAATTCTATTTATAAATAGTATTTTTATAATAAACTGGCAAAAAAAAGTCAAAGAAAAACACAAGCATCAAGATTCGAATTCAAGACTTTCGTCGCGTTCCATACGTAATCTAATTTTAAAAATATACTTACTAACTCGCACGCTCTATATTCCTCTCGTTACCCCCTACCGCCGAATATATCCGAAACGCGTCACGTTTGGCATGACCCGAAATCTTACTTTTTCCGATTAAAAAAATGGTGGTCAAGGTGAGTCAAAAGAAGTGTTCACTTTGAAACTTTTTAAATCTATAGTACATTAAAAAAAGGTTCATTTGAATAATTCCTGTGTCTGTGGCAGGTAAATATTTCGACCTCTATTAGATTAATTTATATAAAACTTTAATAAAATGTGCAGAATCGCATCTGTCCATAATTTATCGTAATTATTGTTCCTTCAAAAAAAATGCCCACATTCCTCCGCACTATTTGTGTATGACGATTAAATAAAAATGTTACAAAAATATCACAAATTTGGGAAAGATAATACTGAGACTTCTAAACGGAGATTTTTTTATATAAATTAAAATCGTAACCGTAGAACTTGCGTTCCATATACGGTTAGGCGTAAAAGTTTAAACATTTCAGGGTACATAGTATTTCTATTAAACTAATGATAAATATTACTAATTATTTATCACTATGTAAATATATTGCCTATGTAAGTATGTTTTTCACAGACCTAAGAAAAATATCATGAATTTCTCAAAAATTACGAGACTTACAATTATCGCAATGGTTTTACAGTAAACTTCAAGTAAATCTGATTTTTTTCATAATTTTAACGTTAGCAATTTAGGAAATGAAAGGAATGTTTTTTATATCAGTTATTTATATTAATGTCATTGATTCACTCATACCTCCGTTGGGGGGCCACCTCCGGTGCGTCTCACATTTTATCACACTTACCGTTTTTCATGCGAAGGCAAATACTCCTTCGTTGTTTGCCACTCACTTTGAAAAGAATCTTTATACAGATTGTAGCAAAAACGGGTCTTTATTAGTACAAGTGTGTTTCTGTAAAAAAAATATAATTTTTTTTCGTTGAAATCGTAACTTTGACAGGGATTTTTCAAAATTTTCCCAATACCAATATTCCCAATAATCTTCCTATCAACAAATCTTAAGGGGATGGTGAGTTTTGTAATTATTTTTAAGTTTATTTCTTTAAATTATTTTGCTAATTTTAAACATAGATTCTCTACCATACGTTTCTCTACCATTAACATACTATGGTCCTATTTTATTTAACTATGATTTATTTACTCTTAATTATGTGTGACTTCTTTTATTCTTTATTATTTTTATTAACTAACCTGCATTCATTGTTAACTAAAGTTTCGCACTTGTTGCATTGTACCTGGGCTTTAGTGTTCGAAGTTGACAATAAAGTTATGTTTCAAAGTTAGAAAAACATCGCGCTTGAACTTCGTTCAATTTTATTTAAAAGCTTATTGAAAAATTAATCGACTTTCTAGACCCCTGGAAAAGGCATTTTAATTAAAAATAAAAATCTTTAAAGAATTAAATGAATATTAATGACTTTCATTGCAAAGCATCTAGATACTAACGCAACGAGTAGCAGTCAGCAAAAAAGTCAGCGCAGTAAAAAGCAGCATATCACACCACTAATGTGTGTCCATACATTGTCTTACTTTTCATTAGGCACAATTGATTCATTAAAAGAATACGTTTTAATCGAAATGCGAGCAAATCAATTACAGTGTTTTTAAGTGCGTCGTATGTATTAGATAAGGTTGTGTGAACTAAACACTTACGAAGTGTGAATCAGTGCCTACAGAACACAGGCCGGCCTCCGCAACTAAACTTAACGGAATTCAATTCTGTTACTAACTGTCGCAGCTACGTTGGGGTCAAAGTCGAATTTTTATTTATTTTCTACAGAAATCACTCGCCCAACTTATAGCAAAGCGTTAAGTAAATTAATGTATGTACATGTAATTAACGATACAAGAACGACAGTTGAATATTAATAAAGGAAACTTAAAAACTCAACTAAATAAAATCATTAGTAAAACCAAAGGGTGTATCCTGGAACGTGCTTTCTTCACTTTAAATTATATTCGATTCCATATTTTATGCATATTAGCTATGCCCGCAACTTCGTTCCCCTGGAATTCAGAGTAAGACAAGTTGTTAGGAATTTTTTTGTTTTTTTTCAGGACTCTATGAGCAATAAAGTTTACTAAAAACGCTAATAGATGGCGTTGGCAGCCAAATCAGTTCCGCCGGTTCTGATATTAGCGTGCACTATGAACTTAAACTAAAGATTGACGTATATTTTTTGTTTGTGAACCGATTGAAATGAAATCAGCCTAAATGTTAGCCCAAGCTGATCTAAATACATCACGGAAATCGCGTCCAAACCAATTCAGTCGTTGATGTGATCAGCACGCGGTGCGCATAGACAAAAAGACTAAAATTCTAAAAACTGCTGTTTTAATCTTAGTAACATGTCTTTAGTAGGTAGTACTTTTTTAGAATGTAGCACTCAGTTTTTTATGATTTTATAACAGGCCTGAAAGATAAAAAAAAACACATTTAAAATGTTTAGGTTCGTTTATATATCATAATCGGAAGAAATGAACAGTATTCACCGAGTGCAGTATGCACACTTGGAGTAAACAAGTCAATATATTGTCTTTTACAAAGAAATATTTGTTATATTTTTTTTATTTTATTACTATTTTTTGTATTGCGTTTAGCAGTTATCAAATACGAGTAGATATTTATAAAAATTACAAATGAGAAAATCTATGAAACATAAAAAATACGTGATTGAAAGAATGGCTTAAAATATATTTTAAATTTAACGTTTTCGTTTATATTTTTCATTCAAAGAACAAAAGTAAAATTTTTCTCTATCGCTGAAGGGCATCTCCTACAAGCTAACCTAATTGCTCTGAAAAAAAATGCTTATCATGTTCCCATTTAAAGAAAGTAAATTAAGATGATAGTCGAGCTAATATTTTAATTACTATCTAAACACTTTCGTATTACTTAACATTGACAGAGAAGGCAAAGTTGCACAAGTCAGTCGTGCGTGCAATAATGGAAAAAGTTCCGTATGTCGCTCGTGCGGTAGATAAGTCTGTGCTCACCTACGGCTTGTGCTACCACATTTCCAGTAATACCTTTATCTTCTGAGTTACGCTGCGTTACGGCTACTATTAACATAATTTGTAATTAAATCTATATTCTTTTTTAAATTACTTTTTCTTTAATAACTAAGTTATATTTTATCCTATTGTGAAAATCTATATTGTAAAATTATCATTGTATATTCACATTATGGTTTAGGGCTAATAAGACCGATTGAAGTTTGGAGCTTCTTATACTCAGGAAATTGCTAATAATTTTAATTTTCGTGATATTTTACTTTTGTAAGTGGACAAATACAAACAAAGTGTTAAGGAAAATACCTTTCGCAATATAATAAGCTTATTCAAGTAGCCAAAGAAAAGCAGATTGTTTTTTATTTCTTTTCATTTCTCAGTAGACTGAGTTTAAATTAATTTTATATTAAATATCAGTTTACTTTCTACATAAATGATAAGTATAAAATTGTTTTTTCTTCCAAAAAATGTTAAATATATTTAAAGGATTTTATTATATTATCATAGTTTAATAAGGACCAAAAATATATCTCTCGACATTTTAATTTTGGAATTATTTATTACAAAAATATTTTTGTATTTTTTAGTTTCTTAACAAAAAAAATTATGATATTAAGATAGGTTTTCTAATTTCATAATACTTTTTTAAAACATTTTATTTTATAATTAGGTTAACCATACTTACCGAAGTACCTTATATGAGTAAAAATTGATATTTAAACCAAAAATATAGAATAACTAATTCATATTATTATCGTATTGACAATCTTGTATTATTATTATTATTGTTATTTATAGACTTTGATGATTGTAAATATTGATAATAAACAAACTGCTTGCTGCCTATAAAATATGTCTTTCTGTACAAAGAAAATACTTTTGAAAAGTGTTTGGAATAATCTATTTTTAAACCTTTGAAGCTAACTATATTTATAACTTGTAAATGTTCTTAATTGGCACTGACAATACTCATATGTAAACGTTTAAAATTTAGATTAATTTTCACAATAAAAATAATAGAGCAACATTTTTTTCGTAATGTTGAAAATTTAGAAACGAATATACCATTCAAACTTTAAAAAAAATGCTTCCAAACTAACTTGCATTGATTAGAGCTTTGTGAAAATTACTTTTAATGAAAAATCCATCGATTATGTATGTAAATAAATCGATTAGATGCACCAAGTTAAGGAGCGTGAACTTTTCGTTTTATTAATAAAATTGACTCTATAACTTAAAGTTAGTTAGCCAAGTTATTTAAATAACTGCATTTTAGCTGAGAAGCGAATGGCTTTATACCATTGGCATTTATATTAAAGATCTGTTATACCTACCGAATCCGCGACAAGGCCGTAAAAAAATCACTTTTACATTACTTTATCACAATATAACTGTGATAAAGTAATGTTTGGGCTATTGCACAAACAGGTGAAGGCTGAAATGATGGCCTTGCAAGGCGCAAAAATTCGAAACGTCTCGTCACGTCCTGAAGTTTTAACAAGTCAAAATAAACGTTTTGGTCGTAAGTGAAGACATAAAGCTTCAGACATACGTCTTCCCTTGTTTATCGTGTTATGACATTCTATATTTTCAGTTTTTTTTTTTGCTTATCAAGCGCTAGATTAATATATAAAAACCCAAACCTCCTTTTCTCTAAACCTTTTCGGTCAAATTAGGTGTTACTTTCTTAATTTATGACGCTTTTATTTAAAATGTTCAATTTAAATCTTGACTCTGGAAAATTTCTGCAATTCTCGATTATTTCGTGCGCAACGCGAATTCAGTGTCGAAAATGGAGTGTATCTCTGGCAAATTCGTCTCACTGATTTAACACATTTTTGTCCCAAATATTCAACGATCACTTTTTTGATTATGTAGAGTTATGGAGCGGCCGTGGATCATGACCAATTGAAACGTTCCCTTTTGTTTCTGTATTCAATTATGGGACGGCCATACATTCAGGTCGCACATTCAAACAAAAGTTCTCAAAATATGTACTGGCAAAATGACCTTTTAATCTAGTACTGTTTGTTTGCCAATGACTTGACAAAGAATCTCAGAAGCTATTTATCGAACATCGAACCACTATATCTTTTCTTGAAGTGAATAACTCAGTCTAGGACCACTTAATTTTTTTTTTCGAAAATAAATGCCTTTCGCCTGCAGTTAATAAAGTCGATCGTGTCTGTTTTTTGCCGATCACGTAGACTGGAGTGGACAATTGCAGATCGCTTGAAGCCTCGACGGGACACTTAAGTTGTTATTAAACAAAATTTGAGTAGTAATTTAAAATTTAACACCAGCCAGTGTGCAAGCTGATTTGCTTCGTTACACGTGTCACTTTCGCATATACTCGATGACTGACTTTGACCTTGTTCACGGAACGGAGTCTCGATGTGGTGTTACTGAGGTTACAACTTGTATTTTATGATCAATTTATTAATGGGAGCCAGGTTATTTATAGGACTCAAAAAGTGTCACACAATACGTCTCAAATAGCCCTGAATAGGTCGTTCGCAGTAAGCTAGAAATGAACTTAGTTATTTTGTCTCCACATGAAGACATCTGCAGTCTCATCTTGGAGTGAAAATATTTAACAAATCTTTGAAACTTTATTCATTCCACATAATTCTGGCCGATTTTAAGGGGCCTACTCTTCATTATCATATTTTTTTATTTACCAGTGTATATTTTGGCCCGTGAGATGTAAGTTAGACATTTAATCAGTGTGTCAATAAAAGAATAAGTAAAGATAGAGATAAGCTCACATGGTGCACAACATTATTGTGAAGGATATTGGCATAAATGTTGTCGTTACATTTACTACTGGTTTTAGTGGTTAATTTCATGCAATATATTTTTTAACATATTTTAGAGAACACTCACGAGAGTACAATTGAGCACAATATGATTCTAAAAAAAAGGACAAACGCCTGTTGAAATACGCATAATGCAGGGTTCCATGATTTCGTTATGTATCTTCTTGTGCTCTTAGTATCTATCTATTCTACATTAAGTTATTCGAAATAAATTTAAGTAAAAGTTCAATGTGCTTTTTCATATTGCTTTGAAGAATTAGAGCACACACATTGCACGCCATTGTAGCACGACTTTTCCAAATATTTCTCGCTTCAACTCAATTTGTTTTTGAAGGGCCTTCGATAACAAACTTGTAAAAAAAAACAATTCACGCCCTCTTATGGCGGAAGGTACGTCACATTTTTCTTTCATATGTTGCTTCATGTTTATCAAGAGCTCCGTCTGAAGCTGCTACTAAATAGGAAATATTCTATTAAGCTAGCAAGATTTCATATACAAATCTAAATCTGTAGAAATTTTAAGACTGTGTCAGACGGAGGACATAACGAAATTATAAAGGTTGTTTATTTCATTACGAGACAAATCCTTTTAAAAGTCACTGTTGATTAAAAAAAACCGACGGCATTTCTTCTGAATAAGTAATGTACGAGACGAATCGTTTTAAAAGTCACTGTTGACTGAAAAAACAACCGACGGCATTTTTTCTGAACTAGTAATGGGTCATAAAATTTTAAAACATTCCTGTTGATTAATGATTTGCATTTTTTATTGTTAGTACTGATTGAAAATAATCTGCATTATTGTTAATACTAATTGAAATACAATTGAATATAATTACTATTTTTTTATATGGTTTATTAAAATGTTTTTAATTCGGATACAGTTATACGATATATGTAAATTCGATATTGATTACTGCAATATTTTAATAAGTGAACATAATATTATTTTATATAGTTAATCGTTGAATCCGCATGCATAAGATTATAAGGTTAAGCGGTTGGGAATAAAATGTTTAGTATGTTTTTATGAAATGCACACGTTCACACCTCACAAATTTGTCACCTTGCTGGGATTTAAATTTGCCTTCAAAGATGTAATTTTTCGAAAACCTAAAAATTTTGAACGATTCAATTTTTGCGACTGCATCTTATCGAAATCACAACGGACAATGAAATCCGTTAGCAACTTTAAAAATTAGATTTAAAAAAAGCTGATACTGCTTCATGCGACGCGACGGATATTTTTTGGCCAGAATCATGGCCACGAAATATACTTTCATCACCTTTTGCTTATTGAAAAAATGTATTACTCGTTGCTTAATAAAAGAACGCCTGGAAATCCATTTATTGTCGCGAAATGTGTGCTACGTAGCATTTATTCATTGCATATTGCAAATTGAAATCACTTTTTATCGACCCACAAAAATTGTTGCTCAATTTTGAATTTGGATGAATAATCATTTAGCACGATCAAATCCTAGTCCAAAGTAAGTCTCACTGTCAGTATTTAAGTGGTTTTTTTTTTACATATTTCCCTTTTATACTGAAATATCCTTCCCTTTAGCCTAAGATGATTCTTAAAACTGGAATCTAAATAATTCCCGGTCTCAAATCTTATGAAAGGTTATGTTTTAAAGTCTTGTTTAAAATTCAATACACTAAGTTATGGTATTGATTATACGTTTTAGTTGAGACATTTTCACTGCTGTCAAAATAACATAGTTATCATCCATCCTTGTATCCTTTTAGATTAGGCAATCTAAACTTTCTGAGCTTAAAAGATTAATTATAATCGACATAATTTCCACCAAATAAAAATGGCGTAATTCCTTGTATGAATAAAATATTAAAATATATTTTGAGCTAAAAAATTGGTTCATTTCAGGAATATCTCCTAGCGGACCGTAACATGTCAGTGTGGGTAGTGGCAGTGTCCCTCATGGCGTCTTTCATGTCGGCTATTACCCTGCTGGGAGTGTCCAACGAAAACTATAGCTACGGTGCTCAATTCGTCGTCATCAATTTCGGGTATATTTTAGCAACACCGATCGCTGCCGAACTCTACCTACCCGTCTTCTTCGGCCTCGCCCGGACAAGCACTTATGAATACTTAGAACTGCGCTTCGGTCGGAAGCTGCGTCTTGCAGCCTCCCTGACTTACACACTACAGATGGTTCTGTACAATGGTATCGTATTGTACGCTCCAGCTATTGTCTTGGAAACTGTGACCGGACTCGATAGACTCATATCAATCTTGGTTGTTGGACTCGTGTGTACCTTCTACTCGACGCTGGGGGGAATGAAAGCGGTGCTATTCACTGACGTGCTCCAGTCAGCCCTCATGTACCTGGCCGTCTTTGCAGTTGTCATATTTGCGTCTGTCCAGCTTGGCAGTTTTGAACAGATCTTCTATTCTGCTTCAGAAGGAGGGCGATTAAATTTTGGAAAGTAAGTATATAATCAGAAATACTAATTATAATCGTAAAATTTATAACATTTTAATCAGGTATGTTTACAAATTCACAATTGCAACATTTTCATCAGATTTGTTTACGCTCTTACGTTATCGCAATGCTGGCATAAGGTCTGTAGTTATCACGGTACAAAATTCTATTTCGAACTGCGGTCGTTTACACGTCTGAATTCAGTTTAACAACTATTTAGATCTGTCTGTGTAGGTAGGTTTGCCAGAAAGTAATTAATTCAGGCAATCGCTCAATGGCAAACAAATCGCTTTATTATGGATAATACATATACGATAAATCCATTTTATAATAAATTGATTTTTCTAGTAAATTCTTGATCTTATCCAACCACGTCTTACTGAGTTTTCCAACTATCCTTTTGTCATCTATTTTCTCTAAATTGTTCACACTATGAAGCTTTATATACTCCATATGTAACTGTTTATTTTTACATCAACTCTTCATAAGTGTTTTTAAGTGTAATCTTTTTTGTTTCATTTTTCACTATCCGTAAATTCAGCACGATCAAATAATTATAATATCCCAGTATATTCATTATAATATATCTTCTTATAATATTTTATTCCTCTGGGTCTAAATGCAGTAATCTCATCTGTATATTCGTTTAGTAATAGATACGCTCTAGTTTCTGGAGTAAATAATACAAAAATAGTGAAAATTATAATCACTTTTTTTATTTTGGAAAAATCTCCTTTAATGGAAATGAGTTTCATTTCGCATAAATATAGTCTCAGTTCAATCCGCTGGAAAATTGAGTTGTAATATCTCAGTTAAACAGATAATTTAAAATGAACTTTTGAGCGGAGCTATTTTTACTTTAATAACGACATTATTAATAATTAATGGCAAAATATTACGCGGATCAAAACTTCGAGAAATGTACTAGTTGGAGCTTCTCACACTGATTTGTGCATGCCGTAGTGTGATGCTTGTTGAAAACTTTAACGATCTTCTCGTTTCCCTCTCTTTGTGGTCCGGAAGATCGTTTATATCCCTAGCTTCTTTGTATTCTTCATCCACTTTCCGGTGATTTTTTCTGGATTCAGCTTATATTGCGCAAACACCGCTCATTTTCTGTCGACTTGGATGTATTAAAAACATTGTATCATTGCACCTTTAACATGCAGCACTCTTTTTATAAATGTTCTATCTTTTCCACATGCAATACCGAAGTGTTATAACACTATAAACAATATTGTGGAATAAAATATATTGTTCTTCATTTACCAAGCTAACAACTTAATCTTCCCTTTAATTTAACTTAAGAGAAAGAATAGTATACCCTTTTCTTATTGAGTTAAACTAAAAGCAACTAAAATGGTTTGTCTCGACATTTGTGCAAACACTACGATGAAAAACGGCGATAAAGACAAAATGTTCTGGTGGTTTGCAAAAATTGTATGACAAGATGTCGACGAATCTTCTACATGCTTATATGAGAGCTGGCATAGGTCGTAATTTTATATCGCAAGCCGTCGCTATCGTTCGTAGTTTCAAATACAATGTATTTATGAGAGTGGCGGCGATAAGAAAAAGTCATATTTTTGTTCGATTTTTGACCTAAGAAAAGTTATCTACAGTACAAAAATTAAACAGTTATAATAAATATAACAGATATATTATATACGAAATTTGTATAATTCTTGAGAATATCATTCTAGCTTATTTGTTCAAGGCTTTAAAGTTTTCGAAATAACGCACACAAAATATGACACCATGAATATATTCCATATGAAGAACATTATATCATGAGGTTTGTTATGTGACAGGGGAAACTAAAACCTATCATAATACTACATAATATATAATATCACATAAAAGATCATATCTGCTGCTCAATTAAACCCCACAAATCTTTCTCACAGTTTCAGCCCGGATCCTACGGAACGTCACACCTGGTGGTCTCTTATCATCGGCGGCATGACGACTTACCTAACGCTGTATGCAGTCAATCACACGCAAGTTCAGCGACTCCTTACGGTCCGCGATCTGAAACGCTCCAAAACCTGCCTTTGGATTTCTTGGCCCATACTCAGTGTTCTCAGCTTGAGTACCTCGTTAAGTGGTTTAGCAATATACGCCGTGTACAAGTTATGCGATCCCCTTAAAGCCGGCTTCATAACGGCACCCGACCAGCTCATGGCTTACTACGTTATTGATAAAATGCGGAATGTGCCCGGACTGTCAGGGCTCTTCATCGCCGGTATCTTCAGCGCCTCTCTTTCTACGGTCTCCGCCGCCTGCAATTCGGTGGCAGCTGTCACAATAAGTGATTACATCAAGCCGTGGTACAGCCCGCGACCAGCTCTAGAGGCGCTCATAACCAAGTTCGCTGCCTGCGTGTACGGATGTCTTTTTCTGGCCATGGCCTTCATTGCGGAGCGTCTGGGCGGAGTTCTGCAGGCTGCATTGACTATATTTGGTGCGGTCGGCGGCCCACTTCTCGGCATATTCAGTTTAGGAATGTTCACCACGTTTGCTAATGAAAATGTAAGTTTATACCTCACCCGCCTTCCTTATGTATTTATATCTCTATATCTATCTTTCTTTTCTCTATCTTCTAATGCGTCTCTATATCCCTATACCTCACCCGCCTTCCTTATGTATTTATATCTCTATATTTCTTTTCTCTATCTTCTAATGCGTCTCTATATCCCTATACCTCACCCGCCTTCCTTATGTATTTATATCTCTATATTTCTTTTCTCTATCTTCTAATGCGTCTCTATATCCCTATACCTCACCCGCCTTCCTTATGTATTTATATCTCTATATTTCTTTTCTCTATCTTCTAATGCGTCTCTATATCCCTATACCTCACCCGCCTTCCTTATGTATTTATATCTCTATATTTCTTTTCTCTATCTTCTAATGCGTCTCTATATCCCTATACCTCACCCGCCTTCCTTATGTATTTATCCATCCATTATCACCATTAGTAACTTTTTGCATTAGAGCCATCAACAATCGAAATATATTTATATATGAACTATTCATGACATCCAGCCACTCAATTCAATTTTAAAACAGGAGTGTAATTATTTATAATGTATGATAATACGAGGATAACACTGAAAACTCTTAGAGCTGATCATTTGTTAATGAAAATCTAATCTGATCATTTGTCAATGTTAATGAAAAATGTAGTTCTTCAGTAATCCATTGAGGTACCTACTTTGCTTGAATTTGTCATTTTGTTAATTGGCGAAAATTTCAAAATTGTTCGATGATTTTTTAAGATTTTCGAGGTGACCTCTGTCAACAACAAAGTTACTACTACTATTTACAACTAGTTTAACGAGTTCAAGTGTGGTCTTACCAATAGCAGTTTGTAGATAATGTGTGTGCTTTGTAAATAACATCAATGCATGAGCCATGAGCCATTTGCTCATGATAAAACTGACAAGAGAGTAACCTATTAGGAGATTTACGCAAGTTTGGACATTTAAATTAGCCAGGTACAGAAAATTATACGTGAACCTTTAGGCATCAGATAGCCTTGATTGACTAAAGCATAATTGGTATCACAAAATGTTAGAAACATTGACCGGAACTCACTAAAAGGCCGTATTCGACACCATCATGGGTGATGCAAGTTCTATGTATTGTTATGAATCCAAAACCAAGAGGCATTCTGTGCAGTGAAGACAGGATGAGGTGCTGGAAAAAGATAGTCGCCTCATTCTTCGCACAAATGGGTTATTATGGAACAGCTGCTCTGAAAAAGAAAAGTTACTACAGACTGGTATACTAGTAATTGTTTGCTTGTTGTTTTGGTAAAAGCCTGAAAGTCACGGAGACTATTTTTAAAAACAATTCAATTGCCAAATTGCTATTTCATTCCGTTTTCTATATTTTAAAAACAAACAGCAAATAACTATTATTTTGCAACTTTTCAAATAATACATACCTTATTTTACTCCTTGAACCATAAGCTATCAAATCCTATTTTGTAGTGCTAAAATATTGTCGACTTACCTGAACTCATTTTTTAAAAATATTTTTAAAGTGTGAACTTTCCCTTAGACTCTTTTATTATAAATTTTAATTGAAATTTATGTTTTTTTGTTTGAAATTACTTTTATGAAATAGCTTTTATAGTATTAACATAGAGATTTTCTTACAATTTTTTTAGTCTAGTTTAGTGTAGAATTATTATAAACAAAATTTGATACTTTATGCATTCTCTTTCATGTCTATTACATAAAAATAAGTTATATTCATAAAATCATTGTTTATATAATTCCAGGGAACATTAAGCGGTTTAATATCTGGAATTGCATTCACACTTTGGATAAGTTTCGGAACGCCTCGACCAATACCAAAGGCACTAGACTTCAGTGTCGATGGTTGTCCAGGCAATATCACTCTTCCAATTAAACCGACAAAGAGTCCAGAAGAATATTTCTATCTTTATCGTATCTCATACCTATGGACAAGCGTGATAGGGTTTATTGTTGTATTCATTGTTGGTACCATTGTCTCCTTACTTTGGAGATCAAAACAACCCTGGGACAGGCATGATGGCTCTGGGAGACCTGACCCAGCTTTATTCACACCAATGCTAGCTGCACGGCTGCGGCGGCAACAAGATAATAAGAGTCAACTTCAGGTATTTAAGCAGTTCATTTATCATGGATGTTGAGTTTTGCTTAAGAGTTTTAGACCTATTTGATAAAGTTTTGCTTGCTAGGTGTATGTATGGTGTATTTAGTTTTATATTATGCATGATTTGTATTATTATACTAGTATATACTATCAGTTCTTGGATTTTGTGGGTTTAAGGGAAGGAAATATTTTGTTTTTAAAAATCTCATTATCAAATAAATTTCTACTTATTTAAAACTTCATAAGAAATCATTTCTGTAGGTAGTTTCAATTTAAAAACTATCTCATCATATTTAAATTATTATTGAATTATCATTAATTTCTAAATATTTAAATCACCGATGATATCATTTTTTATTTAAAGTTTGTATTGCTTTCTTGTCACTTAAATGCACTATTGTTGATATCATTGTCATGTAAGCAACATGAAGCAATAAAGCTGATGACTGACACAAATATCAAATTTATATCATAACAAATGTCAAGGATGATTGTGTTATGTATTAAATATTAGTTGTGATTTCTGTTATAATAAATTATTTAAATAATGAAGATACACTACTGACATTTGACATTTACATTAAATTAGGTATGCATACAATTGATAAAAGTCTATTGAATATATTTGACGCTGTACTTTGTTGTTGCTATGGCAAAATTATCAGTTTAAATTAACATCCAATTGGATGTTTTAGAAAGTTCTTACTGAAAATTTCAAACTTTAACACATGTTATTTTGATAACAATACTTTATTTTTAAGATACTTTGATGTGGTTATATTAAATTTCAGAAATAAAAGATAGAGACACAAAGTGTTTGTAAATTCGTAATAAATTAATTTATCATGGTAAAAAATAAGGACTAATTTTCTAGGATCAGCATGATTATTGTAAAAATTTAATTCTTTCAATATTACTTTTCTCCAGTTAATAATCTATAATCATGTATTCAAACATAAGTTACTTAAAATAGTTTTTTTTATAAAAACTAACATTATTTAAAAAGTATATTTAGTATGTTTATACAATTGATAATTAAATGAAACCACGTGATTTAGTATTATTTCTACTTTTTTTAAGTTCTTTACCACGACCTAGGTTTCGTTATATTACAAAATCTTCAGGTGGGCTATTAGCAAAGATATTGTGGGCTATTAGCAAAGATCTTTGCTAATAGCCCACCTGAAGATGTTGTAATACAACGAAACCTAGGTTGTCGTAAAGAACTTACACAAAGTAGAAATAATACTACATCACGTAGTTTCATTTAATTATCAATAATGAATTTCTACAAAATTAAAGCCAAATATATTCAAGGTTTATGCAAAATATACTGTTAGTAAAGATATTTTGGTTTTGCCTGTAATACAAGTTTAAATAAATTTAGATAAAATTTAAAAATAGAGATGACTACACTTAAAGGTTGCTAATTCCGTATATGGTTTTGAAGTGTAAAGGTAAATAAACTATAAAACATTACCAGTTAGATACACCAAAGGGCAATATAATATTTATTTTTTGTTATAAATATATCTAATTGTAGGTTTAGTAGTTATATGTTAACAAAGTTAGTAAATGCTATTTATAACACATTTCACAATGCCGTCAGTACATTACAACTCAAATCATTCTTCAGTATTTTCTAGGTTATTATACATTACAATAATATTTAAAGATTTTTGTTTTTAAAGTGAATTTCTCAAATTAAGTGGGCAAGAAACATTAATTTTCATCTGACGCCAATTAAATAATATACTTTCATGTATCTAATGAATAACTATTATTGAATAACTATTTTTGTTATTATTGAATAATTATTTATCTATTGAATAACTATTTTTGCCACATCTGATAAGTAAACTAGCATAAAGGGATATTAAATCATTATTTCTTTTAATAACAATACAATATCTTATGTTAAATTAGTTTAATCCAGTATGAAACAGATAACTGAACATTCATTGGAAGGAATTTTCAATGTCATGAAAATCTAAATCGCTTTTGCAGTAAGTATGAAAAAGTAAACAGATTTGCTATGGTTTGTACATTAGGGCTTGCAAATTATTGCATGCAAATTTTTATGTATATTTGTGCTTTGTAGACATAGCGCTGTTTTTGCTTATAGATGACTGCATCACAAAAGTATTGAAGCATTCTACCATGTTTTTCTACAGAATTGTTATAAGAGTAAGTAACTGTTTTTTTGGAAAATGATTGGTTATGTTAAAATGTACGTGGTTAATATGGATATTTAACGTGGATTGTTTGACTCTGTATTTTTAATTTAGTTTCTTTTTATAATGGGGAAAAGAGTCTAATTTAACTCTTAACTTGTAAGTTAATTGTTTATTGAATTAACTTAAATTCTAACTGAAACTAACACTAACTCTGTGATGTTATAGCAACTTACAAATCTTTTTATAATCCTACTAAATATTTTTTTCCAAAAAATAGGAATACATTTATCAAGTAAAACCACAAGTGAATATACAAGATTTTTTTTTTATTAATATTGAGTATTTTTTCTCATATTTATATACCTAAGTAATACAGTAAATTTACATTAGGTATTTATAACTAATTATCACAAAAATCATGAAAAAAATAATCATTCATGAAAAAAATAATCACTACTTTTGGTCGTATACCTGTAACAAAAAAGTAGAAACAAGTTAAAAATAATTAAACAGTTTAAAAATAAAAAACAGGTAGCAGAGGGACTTACAAAGATCCACATAAAACATAGGCCGGAAACAGTCGCATAGAACAAAAAATGTAGAAAAATGTTTATAAAAATTAATCCATTTGACAAATCATTGTGAAAATCAATAAGTCTCTATTCTGATAGTTAACCAATCGATAGAAAAAAGTGTCACCAAAATCATTGAAGAATTTTTATAATTACTTCTATTGTCGAATTTGAGGCTAGCCTGCTAGATGATAATAAAGCACATCATACAGGTGGTACAATAAAGTGAAATAGCGAAAGAAGTTCATTTAATTTTTATTAGAAGTCAAATTCAAGTAAAAGTGAAATGAAAGTCACAATTAAATGAACCTACGTGATGTAGTATTATTTCTACTTTCTTTAATTTCTTTACCACGACCTAGGTTTCGTTGTATTACAACATCTTCAGGAGGGATATTATCTTTGCTAATATCCCACTTGAAGATGTTGCAATACAACGAAACCTAAGTCGTGGTAAAGAAATTAAAGAAAGTAGAAATAATAGTACATCACGTAGGTTCATTTAATTGTGAATAATGAATTTCTACAAAATTAACGCCAAATACATTCAATATTTGAAATGAAATTGTTCTATGGCTGTAATTCCAAGTACATAAGCATATACTCAAATGAAGTATTCGGTTCCAGGCCAACCAATTTTCATACATTGTCTGATATAGGTACAATTCCTCATTGATATTAATTACGCATTGAATTTAACTCAAATAATTTTTGCTTGCTTTACCATGCCATATTTCTTGGACGTGAAAATAAAAGGATTAGAGAGCTATCAATTCCAAAGGAATATGCTAATGTCTGCATATCCATAAAAAAACATTTCAGAAAAAATAATGTCATAGATGACACATATATTGAAATCCATTCATTAAAATTTTAAATTTCTGAACTTTTCAAAAAATCTGCAGTTTCTTTAAACATTTCAAACAAAAATATGGGGTAATAGAAGACCTTAATCGCATTCCGATGTAAAAGCTACACATCTAACATCCAAGTAATATGGCGATTGCCTTTAAGAATAATTCGAGTTGATTATCATATAAAAGCTAAATCCTACTTACAAATAACCACATTTAATACTACTCGGGTTGGTAGATACCCTTAAACTACAACACCTGTTCTTACAATCTCCATCATCGTACCTTAAAAATTTAAGGTGCAAAAACCTACCTATGCTATGTCTATGACATAGCGTAGATTCATCCAGCAAGCGAAGCACAGATAGACGTGATACAGCAGCGAACTTGAACTCTCGAGAAACATATCCAAAACCAAGGTCACGATTATAAATCGCACAAATAGATTAGAGCTCACTGACACACTATATATAGTAGTCAACAATAATATGTGTTGTCCCCTTAATTATCAACAATTAGTCATGCAAATTATCGAATAATGCGAAGACAAATTGGGATGTCAAAAAATGCTATGTTGCAATTCAGTAAATTATGACCAGATATAAACATCTTGATAAAGATGATGGTCAAGCCAGTGATTACCTTGGTGTTTTTGTTTTATCTGGCCCCAAAACTTAGAAAAGCAGATTGTTCACACATATAAGCATTTGCTGGCGGAATGTGCTTTAAATCCATTGGATGATTATGATTTAATACATTGGATGAAATACTCTGTTTGAAACAAATTTAAAATAACGATCAGATATCTCTGCAGGATCTTCAAATATTTCACTCAAATTAGTAGGAAAAGAAGCGATAACCTTGAAAATATTCATGAGTCGCAAAGTGGAAGACTGACAAAAAAAGGGGGAACGAAGTCATGATTGAAATCCCTTGTATTGGTTGGATCAAATACTATCCACACTTGAGATCAGTGTTTGTAATGCCATCCGTACCACCGTGGATAGAGCCACATGGTGGAATATAATCCGTGAGAAAGTTATCCATAGAATTCACGACGCTTAGCCTTGATGACAATAATGCGAGGAGAGGGTGTCAAATTCCAAAGTGATAATTTTTTTAAGATTTTGTTAAAACATATTATACGGGAACTGAGAAACTCTTAGTTGTTGCCTTTGATGAAAACTCTTAGTTGTGTTACCACTCAATTCTAGAAAAAAAAACTTTGACCATAGTGTTTATATCAAGGCTGCTCAACTTTTTTAACAATCGGGCCAAACGGTGGATTCAGACTTCACGACGGGCCACTGACAATTCCTATTTCAGTTACTCTCAGGATATGAGCAATAAAAACCCAATATTAAGAAATACAATAAAATTATTGTTTATTAGGTAATATTATAAACAAACAGAAAGTATCTTATGCTAAAATTTAGCAGCTAAATAAAGAAAGAAAATTGAACTTAAGTATGTATCTTCTCAAATCTAAATCTAGGGTAAGTCGTTATTACAATTAATGTGATTTCTGCCATTGTTTGTCTTTTAATAATTTACTTATGTTAGGCGATAAATCCGATATTGATAGTAACAACAAGTCCCAAATATGTTGTTCTGTTAAGGTTGTGTGGTATTTATTTTTTACATAATTAAGGTCTGAAAAAACCTTTTCACACACATATGTTGATCCAAAACTACTTAAAAACTGCAACGCCAGGTCAGTTATTGCTGGAAACTCTTTTTTTGGTACCAATTTCCAGAAATCTGCAAAATCTTCTGAAGAATTTTGTGCTTTCTAAGACAATTTGTTGGCAAAAAGGTTTTTTAACGTATCGTGATTTTGCAGTTCAACGAGTTCCAACTGAATATTGGCAGGATAACCAACTATTTCCGCCAAACTTATTATGAAGGGATCTATAAAAATTTGTATATTTTGTTTTTTGCTTTCAAAGTCTTGAAATCTCTTCTCAAACGACTGTGATAAGCATCGAATTTTAGATTGGTATTTAGAATAATTAACAGAAGTAATATTCAGTTCTTCTTTCAAATGTTTTAGTGTGGGGAAAAGGTCAATATTTTCTGTAGCCAAATGAATCGAAAAGAGATTTAATTATGCTTTGAATCCGTTTATCAAATTAAACATAGTCGGAAGTGAACAATCTTTACCTTGTAATTAGAGATTCAAAATATTGAGGTAATTCGTAACGTCAACAAGAAATACAAGGTCACTCAACCAGGATGTATTCTTCAGTAAATCAATTTCCAATGATAAAGCCCCTTTCTGCTCTAAAAATTGCAACACCAGTTCTCTCAAGTTGAAGAAATGTTTCAACATGCTGCCCCTTGACAGCCATCGCACAGCACAGTATAGTTGTAACTCTCCATATTCGCTGATTTCTTCTTCAAATAATAGTCTGAATTGACGTCTGTTAAGAGCTTTTGCACGTATGTAATTTATGCAACGTACTACTGGATTCATAATATCATCCAACTCCATATCATTTGCACACAATGCTTCCTGGTGAATAATGCAATGATACGAAAATAAATTTCGACCTAAGAAACTCTGTAACAAAGCCATGCAACCATTGTTTTTTCCAATCATTGCCGGTGCACCATCAGTGCAAATGGATATCAATTTGTCCCATGATAATGCCTTTTTTTCAATACACATTCTTTAATTTACAAAAATATGTCTTTTACTTGGGTTGTACTTTCCAGCTCACAGACTTCTAGTAAATCTTGCAACACATTCCAATTTTCGTCAACACACCGCACAAAAATAGCCAACTGAGATCTATTCGTTAAATCGCAAGTTTCATCTAACGCCAATGAGAATGTATTTGCACTTAGCTACGATTTCTTGAATCTGCTCATTGATGTCAACTGCCATTTGCTCTACCCGTCTCGTGACAGTGTGCCGTGAGAGTGAAATACTGTCTGCTTTAGCTTTGACGTGTTTATCATCACAATTTTGTGCAAAGATCGTCAAAGCCTCTTTAACAATCTCTCCATCGGAAAACGATTTCTTTTTTTTGGCTAAGAGCAAAGAAATCTCGTAAGATGTTTTGATCATGGATTCAAGCTCGTCGTGCCTTTTCACGAAAATATTCTGTTGGTTGAATAGTTCCCGTTTCTTTTTCTTTATAAAACAATATTTATTTTCCCATTCATCATGAAAAATACGATAGGTCTCTGTTGATTTCGAAGTACTCGGTTTGCTGTGAGCCATACTGAAACAAACCACATTTTGTTTATATTTTCCTTTCAAAATAAGTAGGTACCTAAATAATATGAAAATAAAAATACATTGAATAACATACCTTTGACAGCCAATGTAATTACGAAAATGACAAAATATATGTGCCAGTTACTCATTAACAAAAATACAAATTAAAAAACTTCACTTTTAACAGTCAGTTAAAGTTTAACTGTTAAACTATAAATAATATATCACGTGCGCACTCAATTGTTTCTCGAAACATAATGAGACTGTATTGCGCGGGCGGGGTCGATGAGCGTGCGGACAATATAGGACACTGTAGGTACTAAGTTCCTTCGCGGCAGGCAATTTGGTGGAATTTTTCAATTTGGTGCGTATTTCAAAACTTACTTGCGCGGGCAATTTACAATTCTTTCTGGGCCTGGTGTTGAGCACCCAAGATTTATATGTTTTTTCTTCTATAATCTCATTTCCGCTGCTTTAATAATACCATCATTCCTCTTTATGAGTTCATTTGCATAAATAACTTCAACAACCTGTATTGGAGTTAGTAAGAAAATACTTTAAACTTTTACATTTTTATTGTATTCTCTATAATTATCTTTTAGTTTCATAATCTTTCTGTTCAAAAGAATTTAAGCTTTATGTTCTTGTGCAAACGTAACTGTTTATGTACCTTAAACTTATTTTATTTATTGGTAATTTTATAAAGAATATATAAGCACATTTTTGAGGTATAACCTGATTTTATGAAAAAAAGTAGTAAAAATAAACTACATTTATCATGTATTTATTGACTTTCATCGCTCAACAGACAAAATTTATTTCACAAAATGACATATTTTCATAATTACACTTATTATAGGTTATATTTGAGGACATAGTATATCAAATATAATACATGTAATTTTTCAAAATTAATTAGCTAACTTTGGTTAAAAATATTACATAATCCAGTAAATAAAAGAAAGGTACCCTTTCTAGATAACATATATTCTATTCTGTCCAAACACCACTTGATTATTATAAAACTAATTATTACTATGTTAAATGATTGCAGGTGGAGTGTGCACTACTGAAAAAGCCTACTAAGTAAAGGATTACTTAAACGAAGTATTAAAAGTATTTATTCCTATTTCGTTTTTAAATTATTAAATTTGATGTAAAGATTATACGAACGTGTGTTTAAGCACGCTTACCATATTTATATTGTTGTTGTGCGGTCTTGTTATATTGTAATGTTATTTAGACAATATTTAGACATGTAATATGCCTGTTAGCAACATGTAATGTTAGCTGTGTAAAAAGTTAATGTTGGTAGTGTTCGGTGAATGGGAAATAAATTATTTATTAAAAGTATATATTATCTGGGAGCACATTTCAGAGTAGTCAAGGGATTTGAAAATAAAAACAATTACAAAAATTTTATTTTCATAGTTGGTAGACTTTATTATTTTAATTTACTGTAAATTATCAAAAGCAAATATTTTGGTATACTGTGATTCAAACATTTTTCACTTCCTTTTATATGTTTTCCATTTTCTCTTGACTACTTTTCCCAGCTAAATGTATAGTTTGTTATAAACAAAATAAGAAAATTGTAGATTTTGTTACTGGTATGATTGTCATTTTGAATTATTTATTAAGTTTTCTAAACGTCAGCATTGACCTCAGAAAAGTTAAACAAAATGGTGTACTTATTACAGTATGCAACGAAGAAACTTTGACAATTATAAATGTAATGACAAATATAAGTGCACGCAGTTACATTAGGTTCCTCCATAATTCTATAATATATAATGAAATGAAGAAGTCTCTTTATCTAAATCCATGGCTAGTCCTTAATCTAGCAGTGAGAATTAAGCACAATTGTAATTAACATATATTTTCCTTTCCTGAAATTTTTTTAGCAGTGTGCAGTTTAAAGAATACTTATTCATTGGTTAGGTAACTCTCTTTAATTTTAATTACTTTTATCAAATCATTGACCTGCTCAGGGCAAGTTTTTCTTCAAAATTTTTCATAAAAAAAATATTGAACTTATAACACACTTAATAATTCAAATCATAGTTAAAAAAATTTTGACTACCTGTGACAGTCTTAAATATTTTTAAACAGAGATAATTATACGCACAGCTATCTATTAGATAATTTTTAATGTTAACGATATTTCAAATAAAACATTTTGTTGTGTCCACTGTTAGCAAACTACGAGTATATATTTATCTACCCAGCACAGAAAAATATATAAAATTGGGACATCTACCTCCTGAATTTTGATCTTCAAATTTATTGCCCATTTTAATAAATGGGATAATTGTTTCATAATGCATTTTTGTTCTATGATTAACTCTTTTGCTCTTTTGTTCATAGCTTCTCACAAAATAAAATGTTAGAAGATGTAAATAAAATCAACTGTAATGTGAAATAATGTATTATGTGAGCACTTGTTATATTGCAATTCAAAGTCTATTTTCTGTCATACTAATCACTTAATTACCTTTAGTAATTTTACAAACAAGGTTATCAAGGGTGCAGCCAAACATAATCATAATAAGGTAACTTCTTATAAGGTAATTTAATTCTTCCTTACTTCATAATGTTCCCTAATTTTCAGCACTCCAATATTTTCTACTACAAAAATTCAATAGTAGGCTGTGTTAAACGAATTATCTGTACTTATTGAGGACAATAAAAATCTCTGACATACAGATCTCTGTGTGTATCGCTTTAGAATGTAATTAATAGTAAGTTTGACCAAATAAGGATTATTAGTGAAACAAATTATGTTTTGTACTTAATGGACACAAATGTACTATAAGTAAAATATTTTTTAGCATCGGTAAACAAAGTAAGTTATGGGTAAATGTCTAACATATTTATATATTGCTATATATGTTCAAATGTTGTGATAGTAAAATAGTTTAAAGAAAAAATGAATGTTTTTTTATTACCTTTTCTGATGTTTAATTTTGAAATGAAACTTTAGCAGTGATGGGAGTGAACAAGGCTGATACGAAAAATGCAACACCACGACACGGGCGATGAAAGTAGATAGTGCATAGGTCATGTATAGGATAAAGTGAAATCTAATGTATCAGAGAGAAAAAGAAAGAGGATATTATAAATGGACAAATCTATATGTGTATGCACATTGTGCCTGTAGTGGTAAGATGTTTAACTTTATAATCAAACTGAAAAGAAGTTAGTTTCCCCTACTACTTTAACTGTTTGAGCGCCGAAAGTGCGCATACTAACTAAATTTGCCACCGTGAAATCAGTTGCTGATTAGCGTGCGGTAAGGGAGGTCGCTCGTACACATCTCTAATTTTTTATCTTTCTACGTGTTACATAAAGTTCAAATTATAATATTTTTTGTAATTACAATATAAAAAGGATTTTTAAGTATATATGAGTAAAAAACCATGACACTAAAATGGTTATGATGGTTTTGCATCAGACTAAGAGAAAAAGTAAAGTTATACAGAGAATACAATGAAGTTTTTATTTTAGACCAAAACAAATGAATCCAAAAATCAAAACTTCAGAAAAAGCCGTTTGACTGGTACAGGTATCCTAATGGTATGAAACTGACAGAGTTCAAAAACGTGTGTACTGCAGTTTTAAAATAAGAATTTCAACATATTCGTCACACAAATCGTAATAGATTCAAACAATTAATTAATATCAAAGAAGCTATGTTCTAAACAAAATTCATTTTAAAAAAATAAGTAAAATTAAAATATAATTATATCCCCAATAATCGGAAATAGCCTAAAATGTTGGATTGACTAGTCAGAGCACTTTATTTTGGTGAAATCGAAAGGCTGTCATTATACTATAGAAATTGCCTGTGTGACTTATTTAAATTAGAACTGATTAGTTTTATGACTAATTTGAGCATTAGAAGTTTGTAAAACAAAGAAAATAAAATGTAGTGGAAGTTCCTATAACAGAACCCGCAGATGGGAAACCAGGAAATATAAAAAATGTCTATAGAAATGGGAGGCAAATTAATATAGGCTAATGACGCCCTTATTTTTTGCGATGATTTCGATATAATAAACATACAAGTACTTTAATAGTGATGCTCACAAGCAATATAAAATTATACAAGTAGCATATCTAAACGTTTACACACTATCATTTTATCAATAACAGAGATATTAAAAAATGAATTATTGATATTCTAAATCACTCAACGCAAAAGGAGTTTGAATTTTTAATTTCTAAGTAGTAAATTAAAAATTGACATTTTTGTGTGTAAATAAAAGGATATATATTGGGAAATCAAAGTATGCATGATTTTAGAACAATTTTTTAAAATGTTTATGAATGTAAATTTTCGTATAGTTTTATGCCAACCAAAGATATCTTTAATGTTAGTTTTTCGGCTTTTAATCTTTAGTTTTAAGTAAGTTTCTTATCAAATTATAAAATATATTATTCTAATAGTGGAATAAATTATTTTCACAATATGTTGGTTGGTATAAAGCTCTATGAACTTATTTACAAAAATATTAATAAACATATCCGAAACCGTAGCCATTTTCTTTTATTAAAACATAACTTTTGTATACAGTTGAAGTAAACCATTCAGAAGGTATTAAAAAAACTAGTCGCATGTGTGGCAAAAATTATATTTTTCTGACCTACTACTGTTTCTAAAGAGAAATAAAAATTATTGACTTAGTAACAATTTCATTAATTATTTTTTTTAATATCCCACATATCGACAAAATAATGTGCAAATACTTAACTAAAGAAAATTTTGTCATCTCATTACTCAAGTTGTCTTTGCGTGACAAATACAAATTTACATAAACACACATACACAGTTGTTAATATTGCTGAGGTCATTGGTAAATTTATGTATATAAATAGCTAGGTAGTGACATAAAAATATTTTTTAATAGTTTTTGAGAGCATGTATAGTTTGCAGAGTTCAAAACAGCTTCAATGAGAACAAAACCTCCAACAGAAAACAGAGCCAAATTATTGTACTCGGTATGGACAGAAAATGAGCATGGTAAAAGTGCTAATGAAATAGCCTTCGCTGTTAATGGAAGGTTAAATAAAAGCAATCTAACAGACATCATAATAGTAAACATACCTGTATGTGGAGGGCAAAATAAAAACAGCTCAATGGTAGTTATGTATTCTCAATGGATTCTGGAACATCAACCAATATAAATACTTTAATTAATATTACCAGTCACCAAAGATTTATTTATTCCCCCGACTGAGTATTTGGCAATATTGAAAAATACAGGAAAAGATAGAAGTGATCAATTCACACAGTGAGCAACATTCCATAGCCACATAACTCTCAAATGTACAATTAAACAATTGTCTGGAAAATATCTACAAAATAACTAAAAACAATAACATATTTTAATATATCCCAGTTCAAAAGATTCACTGTAGGAAAATTTAAAAGTATAGGAAATGTTTTAGTAAACGGGGAGCCTTTTTACAATTTAGGATATTACATCACAACTTGGTACATTACATACAATTAAATATCGAGGTGCACCCAGCTACAATACCAAAATGTTTAACAGTAAATCTACAAACTAAGACATTTTAATTAATTTTTGAAATAATACTATGTTGAAAATTCGAAGCAACTGCCAGATTTTAAATTCTACATAAATATATTGAATGATCCAGTGTCTGCAAAACAAAAATAAAAGATGGGGAAGTAAAAGAGATTTACTAGATGGGGGAAGAAGACATAACTTAGAAGATTTCATTTATTTTATAAATATTTTTAGCAATTGGTGTTTATTTTACCGTAACTTGATTATGTCATAGTTTTGTTGTTGGAAACAAAGACATTGATATCCAAATTAATCATCAAATATCTGTCTGTATTTCAATATAGATTCATATCAGATATTGATGTCATAAAGATGGGTTGAAAGATTTCGTAAGTAGTTAGATATTTTCAAAGATCACAGGTTTTTACAAATATTCTAGGGCATAAAATCTAGTCCTGTATTATACATGTATCTGGTTCTATAATATATATAGCATTATTCTATAAGTGGACGCTGCTTCTCACTTTCTGTGCTCTGTGTTCAAAATCGTGAATCATACAAAAAAAATTCATATGACCAAACTTGTAGAGAATTTCATGCTGAACAATTTTTGTAAGCGCTTGTAACGGCATGCGAGACATACAAAACTATTTTCGATATTTGCAAAATAATTATTTTCATGACCTTTGATATCTTGGCTAGTGGACCCAATATCTTGAGGCTTTTTCACCCATCTTTAGAAAATTAAAACAAAGGTCTATGCTAATTTTCAACTTCCTTCTTTTCATTTCGAATTTTAACCTTTAATTTGACTGTACTATTAATGATATGCAAACTATATAAAAAATAAAATTGCAAATAACTTAATCTATGTCATTGGTGTAATTTCCAACAAATTTATCAAATTCAATAGAATAACTAAGGAAGAATTTCAAGGTTGTGTGCTCACTACTGAAGTAGATTATTTATGTAAATGCCAGTAAGAATACATTACCTTAATTATCTTTTTATACCCAGATGTTACCATATTGATGATATATCTGTATATGTGGTAGACATGACCTATTGCAATAATGTAATCAATTTTATAATTTTTATAGGCACTATACATGGTGTGAATATGAATATTTGATATAGTCCTGAAATATAAAATTGTAGTTTATATTAATAATTTTATAAAATATAAACATGGTTTAAATTAGTTTCAAAAGTCCATGCGTCAAAAGACGAAAACAGAACACTCACAATATATCACTATTGTGTCACATCTCACATATCACTAATGTGTCCACCCAGTTTTCAGTAATTTTTCTCAGAAATTGTATAATGCAAAAATTCTGAATTTGGCAAAGTATATTTCACAATAGTGTGAGTTTCTCCTGAAAAATAATATGAGGTCCTAGAAATGTGTTTGATCTTAGGAAAATTTTTGAGGGAGAAAATTTTGTAGTGTCTACATGGTATCATTTAAAAGGGTTAGTTATAGAGATCCATAAAAAAATATTTTCTTCACAATTTTATCTACTCTAGTTTTAGAGATGTTGCCAAAAACGATCACAGAACACATTTCCTCCAAAACTGCTGAAGTCCCTAAAACCACGTTCTCAAAATTGCCAAAGTTAAAATTATGGAAAAACAGACTTACTAGAAGATTGCCTTAGATTTATCAGAAACATACCGCAATGATTTGAAATCTCTCAATTTCTGAGAAATTTATATTTTTCTTAAGCATGTAAAAGATTTACTAGACAATATACCTATTTTTCTATAGTGAATAATTTAATGGAAAAACTACATACCCTTAAAGATTTAACTTAATATGAACCATAGGTGTGTACAGAACACTTAAAGTGCGTGTTCTACTTGTACTTAATAACTTAACCCTGATGGTAATTACTGAGGTACATAATATACCATGGCATTCAAATACACAAGTCGCATATTTATTGGTTAACAGCAAGTAAACATGAATGTGATCATTCGCACACACATATCAACACCAAATGGTTATGAAAGCTATGTTTAGAGTTTTTAAATAATCGTTATGGAAAAATTATAATTTATATTTTCTCATTTCATATTATTATTTATATACTCTACCACATTTTTCTCATTGCAGAGGGATTTAAATCCTTGCATCTCTGTTGGAATACTTTTGTCATTCGACCAACAACTATTGCTTAAGTAAGTGAGAGGTACACATTAAATCACTACTATAAATTATAATTAGTGTTTTAAAGACAACAGAATACAGTAAACATTTTCTAATATACATCAATGATATATTTTATTTTTGATTTGTGACGTCAATGAAGATGTTCAAATCTCAGTAAGGACTGCTGGTACTAAACATTTGGTTAGGACTGGACAAGGTTTTATGAGACGCATGTTTGTTAAAAACTGTGCTACAAATAGATGCCAGTACAAAAAAAATTATTTTGTGTAATTCGAAATACAACCTTATGACGAATGTTTCAATATTTTTTACGTCGCACTAACTTATTTTGTTGAGCTGTAAACAAAAAGATATTATATATTTTGGGTAGGGACAACTAAAATCTTGTTATTATTTGTTAATAAAAGTATTAATTTAGGTAAGTGTTCTAAGGAAATTGTTCTAATATAACTTAAGGGGCCGTCATGCAAATTATGCCGATACAGGCGTAATTAGAAATTCTAAATCTATGGAAATACGCAAAACATATTCATAAATTATATATCATTAGAGCTACGAGTAAAGAAATGTATATATTCTTACTCGTAGCATTAGAGAGATATATTTATATTCTTTAAAGTTTTGGATATTCTTTACAGTGTGGATTTAAGAAGAAAACGTCTATTAATACAGTTACGAGTCATCCAATTTGAGAATAATCGTGAAATAGGTGAATTTACGGATGTCTTATCTCAATTATTACGCTAATTTATAATAAAAAATTACATTCAGTATATCAAAAACATAGTTATCTTTAAATTTGTAGGGCAAAGTTTCAATACCTTTTAAATTTATTTCATAAACACAAATTCAAATCACCCAACATTACACACTAAATTCTTTTATAAGAATATATGGAAACATCAAATGAATTTGATATAAAATATTCACAGCAATAAATAGATTGACGGCTGAATGCCGTCAACGTCGTGATTTTCAATTTTAGATTTTTGTAATACGACATAAATAAATTGTTATTTCTAGTAAGTGTTCAAGGTCTTGGACATTTTAACTTTAAATATTTTTAATGTACATTTTGAAATGGTTTTTCATATTTTTTGTTTCAAAAGACTTACATAATAAAATTAACTTTACGTATTCATATTTTAGAATGGTCAATTTTTAGAATTTTATATTTAATATTTTTAACAGATGGCTTGTGTAAACAAAATTAACCGTTTATCGGAAAAAAACCAAGATGAGTATATTTAACCTAGGAAGACGAAACCCGAGGTGATGACTAAGTCAAATTATATTTTAAGTTTCTCGTCGCTTTCTGTTGCTCTTGCTGAATACACTCTTTATTTAAATATTTACCTATACGTCATTTTTTGAAACGAAGTAATTATATTAGACTCTAAAATCTATGGTATTTAAAAAAATACTTAATTGTTATGATTGAGTTTCGAAACATTGATGTAATGTCTGCGTGAGATATAAATTGTTAGTAATTCTTATGAATTTGTAGATTTAATACATTTAATTGAGTATAATTTAAAAATGATTAAAATAGGAAAATTGATCAGGATAATGATGTATTTACATGTCCATGTATTTTTTATTTGTAACTGTGCTAGTCTGAAATATACCGCGGTAGTCTCCAATAGTTCCGTATTTGATATTAATGAATTTTAACTATGAATTACAGCAATTTTGATATATTAATTTTAATGGAAATAAATATAGTCATTCGTTAATTAATAATATTAATTGAATTATCTTAAAAAACAAAAAACAAGATCAGTAAAGTGACTGAAAAGTGTGTATGATTGGTTATAGGTAACTCATAAGATGTCATTATGTCGTCTTATTAAATGTTAGCACTTTAAAAGATTAATAATCTTTTAAAGTGCTAATATTTTATTTTATTTTGCGATGAAGTTGTTGTGATTGTTGATTTAAACCTTTTGATTTTTAAGTTCAAGAATGACTAGTTTATGGCATCTGACAGTACTAATCTATCAAAAACCAACACTTTACCGACATTTACTTTCCCACAAAAATAAAAAAAATAAATTTTAAAGAAAAAAGGAGTAGTGGGCACCTAATCATGAACACAAGCCACGCTTGGTATTATCAGATACAGAGTCAGTTCAGTTTGTAATGATAAAAAGCGACCACTGCCTATTTGCCGTTTGGACTAGCGAGAGATCACAATTGAGTCAATAGGAATGAGCGGGATGACCAATTTTGGATGAACGACATGAAATCTACTTACTAACTAGTTTTTATAATAAAAAAGAAAGGTGCGTGTACTTATGTACGCGCGTAAGAAGTTATACTTCTTTGGCATCATTAAATAATATATACGGATAGATAACCTCAATTATATTGGAGCACTTGAAAAAGTCTATAAACACAATTTTTTGACTAATATTTACGAATAGTAAATATATTAATCAAAATATTGAATTTAAATCACTACTGAATATAATTTATCAGCACATATATAAATCACACTTATATTTTTTTATCCAATAAATTCAAATGAAAAAGCGGCTCACTGCGTCAATATTATGTACTTGAAGTATTTTTGTTACGTGAAATTAATAATCATATCTATCAAAAGATGGCGCTGCGCTGATGTAAGGAAATTATAAACTAATTGATATTTTAATTCTGTATGAAAAGTGAATACAAAATAAAGATAAAAACAATATTACCATAAAGATAAATGTCTTATGGTAATATTGTTTTTATCTATCGTCTGCATAAATTAAAATCATCATCAAGTAAATCTGCATCAAATGGTAATATTGTTTTTAAACATCATCTGCCTCTCTGTATAAGTATTTATCTGTGAAACTTGGATACTAGATTTATTAGTAATATAAATAAAGAATCACAATTAATGACATCAAACATTTTTAAATTATTCGAAAGACAAATAAAATGCAGAATCTAAAAATAAAAAACTTGTCTTGGAGGTGCCGGGTATCGATCTCGGTACCTCTCACATGCTAAGCGAGCGCTCTACCATCTGAGCTACGCCCCCAAAGTAAGTTTCGTACAAAATATTGGTATTAATATATAGTCTCAATAACTGCAACTTCATACTGTAACTTTTGTGTGACGAATCTTAAAATTTCACTCTCATCATTTTTTTCATAACGCGCCTAAAGAAGTATAACTTCAAAAATAAAACTAAATTTTACCGTGACTGTTTACTTCCAGAATTAGTCGATCGGCACGCACGACGTGGCATTCGCAGTCAAAGAATATTAGAGATTCTTATTTCTTGATTGCTGCCTCATAAATGTTGAGAATAAAAGTAGTAGTAAAGAAGAAAGTTATTATTTGAAACTTGAATTCATCATTTCAAATGGCAATAGAAATATAATCTTAATAAACAACATCAGATTTTCACCAAAATCACGTAATCAATATATATATATATATATATATATATATATATATATATATATATATATATATATATATATATTCCGTACATTTATTGTATTAGCGACATCTATGAATCATTAATATTAAATGCAACATTAACATCTATAATCACAGCCTAGCGACATTGATGAATCATTAACATTAAATTGTTATTTAGTGGCACCTGTAATCTTAGAATATAGAGTACTCCAGAAAGCGAGATACGCGCGATAGTGTGGTCCATAAAAACTACGCATAAAATGTGTAATATTAAAACGCGGCTGTCAGTGAAATTTGAGACACAGCAACGAATGGCCGTGTGGCTTGTATGTGACAGCATCGCTTAAAATGCTGGCTTATGCTATTCTCACCTGCACAAAGATCACTAGACTGCAAAAGAAACAAATGGACATTACTTTCCATACGTAAATACTATAACGTAATTTCATTTTCAATTAACTATGCAATTTTAAAACATGGAAATAGATTATTATTAACCAAAGGACGCCATTTTCGTTGGTGTTGTCACCTCTTAAAAAATTGTTTACCCAAATTAAAACGTCTTAATTGCTTGATACTTAAAATTGTAAAATTTCACTTGTTAAAAAATCGGGATTTGGTAAATATCGTTGGAGAATTTGGTATAACATTTCAAATTTTCATTGTCCTGTTCAATTTCAGAATATTCTACCTATTGTATTTATAACCATTGTGTGTAGGATTACGAAAACGCACGTAAGAAACAAATGTTACATGTCTTTAATTTTCTGAAATTGCGAGCGGATGTTGTTTAAAATAAGTAGAAATTTTATTACGACATTAAAAGCTAATAATTTTTTCCCTTTTTGAATTTATTTAGTACGGGACCGATTACTTTAAAATGTTTATAGCAGGCTTTATAACCTCTCTTTTACTCTAAGACACTAAGCTAATTGTTTTCTTTTTGTATTAACAAAAAAATTATTGGCAAAGTACCAACATAATTTTGTAGATTAATGTGTACACACTCCTATGCACGCACGCACACATATATAATGATAATGTATTTTAATGCTCGTTTTAATTAATAAAATGTGACGTAAAGTTTTTAGGAATTTTAACCTAAATTCGGCTATTGGTTGTAGTTGGAATAAACACATTTAACATGGCTATAATAATACTTCATATAAGGGAAACAATGCACCACATAAATCAACAAAATGTGTATCGTATTACCGCAGATATGTATATGCGTCGATTTCCCGGAGTTGGTGGGTAAAATTATTTTGCTGGTAACACTGTGTGCGTTGGGCGGGGCGCTAGTAGAAGGAGCGCGGTGGCGGGGGAGAAGATTTTTGGCTTCAGGCGGGCGCGTAGAGATTTGTGCGTATGCGCCTTCTGGATTACTCTATATTCTAAGACTGTAATGCTAGCCTAGCGCGACTTTTATGAATAATTATTTAAAAAGATTTTTATAAATAGATAAGTAAATATCTAATTAATAGATAAGTAAATATCTATGGACTGACCTAGATAACTACCGTTTTTTCTTTTACGTTATGCACTATATTATTTTTTATAGGTTACGCACTACTAATAAGATATGCGAAAAGAGACGTTTCCATGTACTCAAATATAAAAGTAAGTACGTAAGTTCTCTAAAATAAAAAGGCAATATATATTTTGAAGTTTAATAATATTTTTATGAAAATGCATGTCAAATGTAATTAATGTTTTGCCAAACTCTTCAACTAACAATTAAGATCGTAGTATTTTAAACGCCACACACTCCTTTAGTACATTTATAATGTATTTAAAGCTCCATTAAGTAATAGAAATGGGGAAAATTTAACTTTAAGTGCTTAATGAATAAAATTACTTACATATGTAAACTCTTGGACAGACCATTTATTTTGTACTCTTCGCGTCCAATGACATATCACGTCATAACAGAAATGTTCAGTTAGATACACAATCTTGAAAGATAAAAGAGCGATACTAAGTTATAACATCGAGATAAATAATTTTAACACAATAATAAGTGTAATTTATATCCAATATAGAATATTGATAACGTTGACAGCTTTATTGTTTAAAATTATAATATTTTTAACCAAATTGAATTAAATTGGTTCTCAATTTGATGTATACGTATTTTTACCGACGATGAAACGGAGGAGGTCATCCGTTTAGGGCGAGAGGTTGTTTATTTGTTTCTGTGTGCTATCCAATGTTCCCATTTATCTCCAAAATGGTTTGACCGATTTAGATACGATTTTATGTAAAATGTTTGCGATTCATTGGCAATGGTTCTTAGATAGTTGCTACGGTGATGACTCACCAGGGGGCACCGCAATAAACATTTTGTTGCACATGAATATTCCTATTTATCTTCCAAGCGGTTTGACCGATTTAGATACGGTTTTCTGCAAAATATTTAGGACTAATCAACAATGGTTCTCAGACAGGTGTTATGGTGTTAGTTCATATCAGGGGGCGCTGCAAGATTTTGTTGCAAACAAATGCTCCCATTTTTCTCCAGAACGTTTGACCGATTTAGATACAATTTCCGATGAAAAGTTTGTGATTTAAAGGCGAAGGTTATTAGTCAGGTGTTATGTTGTAAACAAGTCAGAGGGCGCTGCAATAAAAATTTTTGAATTATCTAGATTAACTACTTTGTGGCTTTCTTCGGCTTCGTCGATGTGTGATCCACGTAACATGTTTCTCAAACGCTCTAACTCTTCCAATGATATGCTATTGGAAGAATTAGAGCGCGATGAGATTTCAAAGCCTCTTTGAGAAATTTGATACCGTGTTGAAACTTACTTAACATGCGTTTTAATGACATTAACAATCTTTATTAAAATTTTTACATTATGCGTACTTTAATCACCTATGGGACTAGGTTTTGATTTTGGAGCGGAAAGTTGGTGACAGGAACTTCTTAATGGTGAGAAGCAGATTCTCATTGTTTGCGCTCATTTGACTTTTCTTGACTAGCCTTTTGGTAAAAAGGGTCTGATGATCTAATAGGAAAGCTGTGATAGGTGCTTCTAAATTATGAGAATTTTCGAAATTATTCACAGGGTTTAGGCTCGTTTGACTTATTTTATAGAAGGTGGTTATAAGAAATTCTCATCAGTGAGGAGTAGGTTCACCGAAGTTTTGCTTATTAGACAGACAAGTTATTTGACCACAAATGATGGCCAGGATGGCGAGAACTTCTCAATGATGAGAAGTGAACTCTTCGAGTTTCAATTCATTTTGCTTCTCATAACGTAAGTAAGAAAGTAAATGGGTAAGTGATATATATATATATATATATATACAAAGATATCAGTAAAAGCAGGTAGGTAAGTAAGTATGTACAAGCATTTAAAAAGGCAGGAAACAATTAGGATAATAGTAGGAACGTAGGCAAATATGCACAGGTATATAGAAAGGGATGTAGTAAATAGGATATTAGTATGAAGGTTGGTAAGTATGTTCACATAGGTATGTTTTTACAAGTGTATATACAACGGAATAAAACATAGACCATGGTGCAACCAGAAGAGGGAAATGTTATTGTTATGTCCGCGACGCTGTTTTTACCAATGACCCAACTAGGGCCGAGTCAAGGGCCCTGGGTCTCAGGGAGACCCCTGCGATAGACAACCAGAAGCCCTATCCCTAATTTAATAAATAGATATATTTTTTTATATTACCGGTTCATATTAGCATTACTGAATACCTACTGATAAGTCTGTCTAGCTCTTTAATAACTCAATTCATTATAAAACAATCCGCACTCCGAACAATTGAAACTTTCAATTTTGTTCAATCAGTTCGGGTATTTCGTTTATGTTACTTTTTTCTCGGGATTGATAATCACTTATTCGCCTTTGGACTTATAATCCGTATATTTTTCATGTTTGCGATAATAAAATAGTATCTAGTTAACATAATAAAATACGTACGTTAAAACGGTCATACCTTCATAGTAGAAAATACTCACACGAGTTACAGCGATACAAAATTGAAGGCCCATCAGAATTTATTTTAATAGACTGTGTTTCCATTGAAACGTTTTGGTTAGTAACCATTAATGAGGACGATATTTAAAGGTTTTTGCAGCATCCATCATTTAAGTTAACTTGATAGGTTTTTGGGCCGCTAGGTGTGTGTAAGGGTCAATAAGTTTTTTTTTCAAATGGTTGAGAACTGTATATTTTTTATCGAATTCCAACCATCAGTGAATGAAATAGATAAAACATTTATCTTGAAATTATATGGTTAAAAATGTTTCCGAAATTAAATGTAAGAGCTCATACAGTAAGCCCATTGTGTTAGGATTGTAATTTACTGTAATACTAAATACTCGGGTGAAACTAGATATTAGGCTATTGGTTTATCTAGAAATGCAGAAAAAATTCGAATTTAATATACTAACAGAAATTTAAAGTATTGCATAAAAAGGAAAAACAAAACAAGTCATAGCCTTAAAAAGAGATTATAGCAATACACGTTGCAACAAAATTATATATTTTGCTTGGTAATTTCAGTAATAACATCGAATCATCCGTTAAAATAATTTCAAAGCTGACTACAAAGATCTATCTCAACGAATTAAAACAGGAGGTTTAAATTAGAAATAGAGGAGAAAATTTATAATATTAGCTCAGAACAACTAGAAATAAAGTTTTTGTTTAACTCCTTAGTTACACTGGTAAAAACGAAGATACTATCAGTGTTTCAGAACAGCATCCATCATTATATGAGAGTAGATAAAATCCAATAAATGAGGGAACGGAGATGAGGGTCTTATGCATGATGGAAGCCAACTGCAGTGGAGAAAGTTCATTCTCAAAATTAAAAAGAAGACAAAATAAAGTAATTATACACATATTCAAGAAAAGTTGAATAATTGCCATTAATGTGCATAAGAAATAAAAAAAAATAAATAATGATTCTGAAAATCAAAATTCAATTATTTTTCAAATGTGTTCATATCATCAGCCTATAGCAATCCAATGCTAGACATAGGCCTTTTCCAAAGCATGGCATCACAAACCCCTCCGCCTTCCACATCCAACAACTTCTCGCTAACTTCTTCAGGTCGTCATTTCATCTGGCTGGGAAGCATCACACACTGCGCTTCAGCGTTCGTGATTTCCACTCGAAAACTCGTGTATCCCATCAGTTATCGGTACTTCGGCAAATATGGTCTGCCAAGTATAAATTCAGTTTGCTGATATTAAGGGCTACGCCGATTACTCTGACATTCTCCGACGGACTTCCTCATTTTGGATTTTATCTTTCAGAGACATTCCGAGTTTCGCTACCTTGCTGGGCAATTTTAAATTTATGGATCAGCCCGGCCATGATATTAGGGGTAGAACGCACTGATAATACACCTTCGTCTTTAGCAATTGCGAAATTAGTGACATGAATGCTGCCAAGTCCAAACAAATTCTTTTTTCCGATACCTTGTCGAAGTTGCTTCAAACCCAGCTGGATCATTTGTTCCATGTAAACATATCCTTAAACAACTTCGATGCTAACATTGCCGATGTTCAACGGACTTGGTATGATCTACAAGTTGAAAATTACTCTGCTTGGACAGGCCCACTCGCCTGGAAATATCGTTTTATTTTCCCCAACTCCTGTAGCGCCTTGGCCAGAATTACGATGTTTTCAACAAATTCGAATCTCAGACACACCCCGACACTAATTAATGTAGGGCTGTCTATAGCGTGCAGGTAAAAATATTTACTATCACTCCATATCGGTCTCAATTGTTGCGGGCAATCGCGCCGATTGAGCGAGTTGACACTATACCTCAGCAATATGGCAGTGTCTCTTCCTAACCAATAGTGTCGATCGAATGACTGTCTCGATAGCACGCTGACGCAGTAACTCTGTACTCGCGCTCACATCTTTATTATTACCTAATTGTAAAAATGTAATTATATAAACAAATATTTTATACTATACATTTAATTAAGTGAAGGTGATTTAATAATATTAATATTAAGACAGAATTTGAAAAAGGTACTTTGAGTGGATTCTAAAAACGAAATAAAATCTTAAATACAAAATAAATTTTGTTTATTCATAACTGTGATATACTGAAATATTGTCTTCCTTTTACTTTTGACTTGCTTAGATTTGCTTCATGTAAAATATCTCTTAATAAACAAAGTAATAAGCCTATGGTCGACACTACAAGGATTCTTTTTTCCAACCACATCGCGTTCAAACAAAACAATAACTTTTAAGAACAGTTTGAAATTTAAAACTGCTCAGTAACATGTTTGTAAACATAAAATTATAGGTACTAACCAAATAAGTTGGTGATACGAAACAAATTATTTACAACAAGCAAATAAAGGGAGTCCTTAGTGATTTTATTGCTTTCGAAGAACTTGTACACAGCACAATAACGGACCGTTATATTGAATTGTTATAAATAGTTATCAATTAAGACTGAATTACACAAGTTAAACTCAACCGAACATCGCAAAATACTACCAGTACCGCACGCACCGCAAATCACACGCGCACGCGGCAAGCGGCATCCTAGGAACGCGCACCCTGAATCATACTAGTTATCTGCGGGAGCCGATGAACTGACGGGGAGGTGAGTGTCGCTGCTGCAGTAATAGTTAATATTATTTGTCTTAGATTCGAGATGAACTCGCCATTTATATTTATCAATCTAAAGTCTTGGAGACATCTTGCAAAGAGCTTGTGAACAACTTCGGAGATATAACATCTCCCTGTCTCACTTCACGGCGCAGTAGTATGTATAGGTTTTGTCTCCTGATTATGTACTCGTGTACGTTACACAGATTTCTAAAACTTTACTATACCGCTAATCGACTTAACATAGCTGCAGGGAATCTAGAACAACCCAAGTTTCAATGAAGTCGAAGGCTTTCTAGTAGTCCACAAAAACTGAACACAGCAGCTTGTTATAAATCTCCAGTATTCTGTATAACCTGTCGCAGAGTGTGGATGTCATATACGGTATTATAAATTTGTCGAAACTCTGCTTGTTACAAAGGGTGGAAATCGTCGAATATTTGGGCGAGACGATTTAGGATAACTCTCAAGAACAATTTGTAGACGTGGAATAATAGTGAAATTGGTCAGTAGTTTTTGAGAAGTATGTTATTTACTTTTTTGTAAAATAGTACAATTATACTCTTACATCACGACTTGGGCAAAATTAAATGACAAAAATTGAACAATCCTTTTCTTTGACGATCGGAATCCCTCCTGCTTTTACAAGCTCGTAGTAATGCTATCGTTACACGGAATATTGTTATTTTTAAGTTGTCTGAGAGCAATGTCAATCTCACCTATATTTGTATTAAGGACATCTTCCGCGTAGTGGCGAACTAATTTTGCTTCCAGACTACGGTTGGTACCTTCAACAGGCTTTCGTTGCTTGCAAAAAATACGGTTTTCTAAAAACTGTTCAATCTCCACAAGTATATCTGGTCTTGAGCCACCAATTCTGCCGTCCATGTCCTCAACTTAGTCAGTTGCGCGTGCCTTAGCTGTTACGCGAATACTCTCGATCCCTTATTTCACTCTATTATGTTTTTGATACGATGAGTATTGTAGCAACGTAGGTCGATTCGTATTCTCTTCTTAACAGACTTATTAATGACGCAATATTCTGACGAAGCTATCGGCAGCTATAGTCTCTACCTCATGAGATTTTTGACTATGTATATTCCCGCTATGGCCGAAAGTATTAATTGCCCACTTCTTTTATAGTCCTCGCAAAATTCCTGAGTTTTTGGTCAACGTCCTTTGTGGTTGGTAGCACTTTGGAACGATTATGTACTTTTAACTGGAAACGTTCCTACTGTTGTATGGGTTTGGACAGGATCGATTGGACACAATATTTAATGAGGCGTCTCCTCTCAAGCTGGTAATCGATATTAAGATGCCTAGTACCAATCGGTGATCGCTGTTGGTGTTGAACTTATTGTCTCCGGCAGGTTCACACTCCTTGGGCTTTTTCTTGAAAAATGAGTTCATTAAGAATAGTCCCCGGTTCTCTAACTTGTTAATCGGCATCTGCTCAGCCCTTCGCCTTACCGAACTTACGACCGCCACCATTGTTGATGAGAGTTGATCTGGTAAGTTTTACCCATTGTCACCACGCTGGGACTGCGGGTTGGTGACCGTAGAGCTAATTCTTCTCTCATTGATAACGCTGCTGCCCTTCATCAGTCTGTGTGGTTTGGACCCGATAGACTAATTGAACTGCTGGGGTAATTAGTTGTCGCTTTCATATAATGTGTCATATATTCAAAACTTTTCAAAATATTAATTAAGTAAATTAGGAAATAATTTCTGTTTGAGGATCCCCATATTCAAAAGTACCACGGGCCCCCAATTGGCTAAAGACGGCCCTATATGTACGCATATATATATATATGTATATATATATATATATATATATATATATATATATATATGTATGTATGCATGCATAGGTGATTGAAATTATACAGATATTTATATTTATTTAATTCCACAAATTCTTGTATCAACTTTAATAAATGAGGTGTTTTTTGAGTTCTCCGTTAATTTGTAACATTCTAAAAAACACAAAATATCAAGTACTAAAAATATAAAAATAGAACTTTCTATCAAAAACGTAACTGACTTACAATTTAAATACCCTAAAAAGTATAAAATTAAAAAATGCTAGCACTCAGTTCGATATTATTTCCATACGTACATTTATTTATCTATAGATATAATAAAACTGTAACAGAGTGAATTCTGTACATTTTAACAAAAAAATTATGGATTTAGCATATGGAATGATAATATAATCCAGAAAACTTTTTATAGAGATTTTGTCTGCCTGTTAATTAGAGCGAGTATCCCGCAAAATCTATTGGATTTTGATAAAATTTGGTATGGTAATACCATATACCCCTGGGTATATGCCATTACCATTTAAGAGAAAAAAAGTTATAGACACAACTAGGTCAATATATTACGGTAAATTTGGTAACTTTACATTAATATACGGAATAAATCGTCGTCAAAAAAGTCGTCGTTTTAAGACCTATTCCTAAAATCTTGATAATTTATAGGTATACTAAATTTCGTAATAATTGCTTAAATACTGATATAGTGGAGATTTCTCTTAAACATATGATACCAACATATCAGAAAAGTAATACCGCTCAATTTTAACTGACATAGATATAATTAAATAGAGTTTTAAGTAAAACGAAAGATTTGTAATTTGTATACTTGCTTCCTACAAGACGGTGAACTCATAAATTGCATGTGAATGAAAAAAAATGATTTTATTATTTAATTTAACTCGGAAATATGTGAACATCTCCATACACATCCGTACATATAATAAAACTCTTGAATATGCCTGCCCGTACATTGAAGATATTTACGGCCAAAATAATTTTGGAGTACATAAAAAAAGTATTAAAATATAAAAATATCGTTTTTGGAGTTTTTGTCTATTTATTTGCAGATCTGTCTGTGTGCTTGTATGAACACGCATCGCATAAAAAATTCCTTCTGATTCAATTCAGGCAGAGTTTTTAAAAAACGGGGTAAACTTCAAAAAAGATTTAGTTTTTACTTCATCGAAATTAGTTGATTTAATCAGAAGAGATTACAATTAAATATTCTAATATATCATTTATATTACGTTAACTACAACACAATAAAGAAGTATCTAGCTACTCTTTATCTTTCATTATATGCCGTTCTTTTTCTCTGTAGAGAACCTTTGCCAATGTCACGTGTGGATCTAGCTACTCGTTGCATAATAATTACCCAAATGTATCGTCTGTCTATATACAACTGTATACGGCTTTACACGTTTAGTTTAAATTGCATAATGCAATTTTCTACTTGGATTGGAATTAAAATTTAGTGGCGCGATAGCAGTAGGTGCTTAATTAAAAAAACAATCTGAACGCGGACAGATGCATGAGGATACACGTCGTTGTTAGTCGTCTTCTGCATATAATTTTTTTCAGTGTGATATGTTTTCGATACAAGCTTACTTTGTTTCTACATTATTTTTTAATTTGAATCAGTTATCAATAATTTTAATTTAATTACTTTAGTTAGATTAATATCAGGCTACAAAAATCTGGTTGTCACGTATTTATCGTAATGTTAGCCTATGTATATATTAAAGGTATTTACGAAAAAATGATTTTAAGGAACATAACAAACGTAATACGATACAAAATTATCGCTTTTGTTTCAGAAAGGGAAATTTTCTTCGCCGTTATTGCCATAAATTTTTTCAATAAGACTTTTGATACTTTTATGATTATAATATAAAAACCTGCGACATTGATAAACGCGATTAGTCATTTTATAACTGATCGCGCCTATTCAAGATAATTGCGTCATGTAATCAGATCATAGGAATTATTTATGATGGGATATTTCCCCATAGAATTTCCATATTAAAAAGATAAGTAGCAACATTCAAACTAATAATTGCAGAACTACAATTCCATCGACTTGTTTACATAAAATGAGCAGGATATATCTCAGATTTATTAAATATATATATATATATATATATATATATATATATATATATATATATATGTATATGTATATGTATATATATATATATATAAATATATATATATATAAATTAGATATTTTATGCAGAAATATACTGCACAATATCAATTCTGTAATCCATACAGCTAATGAACATGAGTCTACTTAAAAGCAATTTAATGAAAATTATCTACGTAAGTAAAACAATTTTCTGAACACGTGTCTGAGGAACATTATTACTAAATAAAATGGAATCACCGTGGAAAAACTCAGAGTCAGGCCGAGTCGTTCGGACTGGACAAAATTTAATTATCGTAACAAATATTTTAAGAAAATTACAGGATTATGTCGGATACGATTTTTGGGCTGGTAGAAACGACTGAAGAATTTGAGCTAGTAGAAAAGAAATTGGATTTCAGGTACTGCATATACTGATCGGATAGACTAATGCATTCGCTTTATATAATAGAAGAACCAAATAAATTTTTAATGGTTTATCTTAATCTTATAACTTCCAGTTTATCTTAATACCTGAGGTAATAACCAATCTTTAGATGTCTTACGTTTCAAAAATATTCGTTTCCTGAAATTTTAGTTTCCTTAAAAAGGGTTTGAGACACTTTATTGCCAGTGTTTGTACGTATAGAAATACTCTGGAGTTTGTACGTATAGAAATACTCTGGAGTTTGTTATTCTTGACGGATTATCCTGATTTTTAGGCTATTTTATTAGAAGTTATAGCAAGGAATTATCATAAACCATTTTTAATGTTAATGTTTGAAATTAAATTTTCGGAAATGAAATGAAAATGGAAAAAATGCGAGTACACAAACGTTTAAGTGAGGGAAGTATTCCCAAAGCATTTTTATCACTTTTCATTATACTTTTTAAGGGCCAAACTTAACAATGTTTAAAATAAAATATGAACAAATCAGTGAGAAATCTACGTATAAACAATGCATTTATTTATAAGGTACTTCTATACTCTGTGAAGACTTAGGATGCGGAACGTGTTCTCTTATTTAAATATAAAAAAGATTAAGATAAAAAAACCATGTGCACAGGCCGAATATCCATTAGTAACGTGAACGTTGATTTTCTAATCAAGGAAATGTACTTAACCGCTATTTTTACTTAGTTTATATATTTATTAAAACTAGGTCAGATATTTTTTTCGAAAAACGTAAATATCATACGTCGACGCCGTGGTGTGTTGCGGCCTTTGACGATGCGACGCACTGCGGGGATCTGGGGTTGATTCTCCGCCGTTCCTCGAACGGGGCCGGCCTAGTGTTATGATTGGCTGTAAGAGATTGCTCTCATAGCAATAAGTCCGTCGTATGTATCATTTAGATATGTTAAAGAAAAAAAATAAAATAAAACAGTTATTTCAAATTTTCTTTAAAAAAAATATTTTTATAATAACAGTATGTTTTATGATGGTGTTAAGGTAAGAAAGGCAAACCCTATTATCTTAACAATTTTATCCGTAGATCTGTCTATCCGCGGCATACACCCTAAATTTGGGATTTATTTGTAAATTGATTTTTGGTAGATGGACTTTTCATAAATTTCATCACTTTCAGAAATTGTCTTCTTTTCAATTTTAGTACGATCTAACTCCATCAATATAATTTGCGACAGACAGGTGCCACAATTGATAATGTAAGACCATACATTATTAATTTATAAAAAAAAAAACATTCTTCGCTTTATTGCTTTTAGTACACCATTTTTAAAAAGGTATTTACCTACAATTACAGAAACAAACACTGTAGTCTCGATATTGATAGAAAACTGAATATTCTCTGATAAACAAATCTTAAAAACCAACTTGAGTCATAAGTAGAAATGCATTTTAGGAAATATAATTTCATTGAAATAACACTGAAAAATATTTCTTGAGACACTGTACACTTTTTTCTGTCAATTAAAAATTTGATTTTCTCGCATTAACGGACCTACAAACTGGGCATAATGAGCACACTCTTTTTGCTATGTAAAATTTCATCAGTAACCATTTATTATATAAAAAATTAGCTGCCGATTCTCACCCGACTCTGCATTTTTCTTTAATATATTTTTTATATAATTATTATTAACAGTTAAACCATTAACGATATTCTCAACGTTTTAGTCATTCATTCCACGTTTTACACAAGTACAGAACTATACGGTCTAATCTATTAATATAAAAACGCTGGTGATAAATAGTCTATAATAATTAACCAAATATATTCTAAAACATTCTGGTACCACTTCATATCGTCCACCGTATCTTCAACATAATTTTAATTTAGCTATAATTGTTTAAAAATTTAACTCAAAAATATTCCCGCAATATTTTTGCAGTGTCCATTTAAACTGTTATAATCCATTATACACATATTCTAAAATACATATTATAAACCAGGTCCATCTAAATACTGTTCGCTATACAATGATAAACGCTATACAATGATTCCACATCACTCGGATAAGTCATTTTTGTGCCAAATCTTAAAAACAAACAAAGAAAGAAAAAAAACTGCGCTTTGTAAAATTAGTACATGTAATATGATCAACTCATACTGGAGATATCCCTTAAGGGTTAATATTTTATCACACTTAGTGACGAGATATCATTATCTTTTATCAGTCATAATATCACATTGTCAGATCGCTAATAATTCTATAGTAGAAAATTCTGAAATTTTACAAGTCCACAGTTCAGAAATCAGCCAACTTGTAGACACAATCTAATCTTCTTTCATCTGGTTTCAGCGAGCATGTCGACTCGAGTATCGTCAGTAGTTTCCGCTCTAAGTTACGACAACGTGTGTCGTGATGATCTTCTCGTTTACGTGATTGTACTTTTTTTTATTTGTTTGTCAAGATGGTATATTGGCATTATTAAAACGGAGTGATAAAAGTATAAGTAGGAGGACGATAAATTAATGAGTGTTCTGTCACGCCCGTCCATCGATGTGATCTTAGTGCGTGCAACTATTATCTCAAGATAAATAAGGTAAGTTAATATTGGTGGCACCTGCTTGTCATAAATTATATTGATATTTAGTAATGTATTATTTGTTGAATCCAAAATTCACAACAAGAAATATAGTTCGCAAGTAATCAACCATATAAATTAATTAGCTGCCCTCCCGGATTTGACCGGACAAAAAGGGACCACGAATATATCTTGTTTTAATAACTTTTTTTGTAATAATGATTTCGAATAAGTTGTAAATAACATTGTCAACAATTTAATTGTTTTTTTTCTGTGCTCTAGGCGAGTACGGGGCAATCTTGAACCAAAAAGAAAATCGCTTAGATGACAAACAATACATAATAATAATAGACTTGTAACTTTCATGTAGATTTTATTATATTCAGGTGTAACCAAGACCGTTTAGTTGGGCTTACTTAAAAATACTTTGCAAGCCATGTTCCCATTTTATAACAGGAAAGGATCATAGCAGACAACCTTATATAATATATGTATACATATAATAAAACTGTAACAGAGTGAATTTTGTACACGAAAAATATTTTAAAAAGAGTGATTCAAAATTACAATATTGGTACTTATGACGCTATCTATTATCATTTTTAGTAAACTTTATGCTTATAGAGTTCCAAGAGATAAAAAAAAAACAAAAAAATCCCAAATGACTTTCTTCATATCGAAATAAACGCGAACGAAGTCAGCAAAGCTAGATGAAGTTTTAAATATTGATCTGACACGATTTACTTGAAAAATTAAAGAAAACCCTGTTCCTCCCGGATTTTATTATCAAATAAAATATATTTAATGATCAAATCAGTCTTATACTATTTGACTTATTTCTCTATCATTGGTGTACAGATAGGAAACCAGTCGCGGCACGCTGCGCTCTTTTTAGCATTCCGTAGCTAAATGGCAAAAACGGAAACCTTATAATTTTGTTCTGTCCGTCCGTCTGTCCATATGTCTGTCTCTCTGTATACCAAATCCATTTTACTTGGAGACTGTTGGCACTACATAGGTGTAATTTGAATGGCAGATGTCTTATATGAACCGCTATATAATGAAATATTGGAATTATGTAAAAAATAATGTTGTAATGTTGTAATATGTAGAGGGTTGAATAAAAAATCCAGTGCACATATTGTTAAATAAATCTTAAAATGATATAGAGGTTCCAAGATAATTTTTTTTATTTAAGTCAATGGTTGGCGAGATATGCCCTCTTAAAATCTTAAAAAGTGTGTGTTCAGCTCTAATTTTCCAACTAACGTGTGTAAAATTCTGAAAAATTAAGTAGTAGAACTTAAAATAAACTTTCAACAAAAATTGGTTTCAATAAGATATTTTGTGTAGTTTTTGAGACATGGGATATTTTCGGTATCAGACCAGAGTAATAATTTTGTTTCTCGCAGTGTCTTTGAGAAATACAAACTTATAAGCTCAATATTGTTTGGTGCTGCAGATCCCTTTTTGTGAAAGTCCCACTCGTACTTGACCAGTTTTTTTATTTGCTTATGGTGTAATAAAGTAGACAACATTATAGAGAATCCCAAATTTCACGCATCTAGCTTCGTTGAATGTCGAGATGCGAAACCACAAAAATCGTTAATTTTTGTACTCACTGATTCTTTGGCAGGTCATCAAAATCTATCGATCACTTCCAATCTACTTAGAACCTTGAAATTTAGAACATAGGTAGTGTAATACATGGAAGGAAAAATACGAAAATGATGAAGTTCGTCGGTAAAACAGGAAATTGGGAACTGTGTTTGGGTTACTTTAGAAGAATGTTTATGGTGGTGACTTTATTCTAAGTAATTAGAACCACGAATATACAATATCTCATTAATCTCGTTAATCGCAAAAAAACAGGTTAATCGCAAAAAACTTTTCCGTAACTATTTTCATCATCCAAATTACCTTTCCTAATTAATGTGTGTACCAAGTATCCAGTCTATTTTAACTAACTGGATATGCCCACAAAAAACCAATTAGAGCTCATCCAGTGATTTTTACTGGGTTATTTGATATTATTAGTTACAAACATATAATTATTGTGAGTAAATGAACCTAAATAACGTAATTGTTATTATTGAAATGCATAATTTACGGTTTTTAGTTTTACTTATATTCCAGTAATTAAATGAGAAATTAATCTTCTATAAGAGACGTAAAACAATGAACAAATGGACCTTACATCAAGAGAAACTTTTATATTTTCTAACGTAAGCATTTTTTACGCGCGATAGCGGTATAAAAATACAAGTAAAGGTTTTGTAACGTGCTAAAAGGAAACGTAACTAATTTGTGGTTAGTGAACAAGATATAGAGCAGTAACATTACGATTAATAAAACGCGTAATATAACGGTCGGTTTATAACATTATAACTGCTATAATTGTTATTATCTATAATTTTATTATATTAAGAGTTATTAGATTTTATTATACAAATAAAACTTGTGTTTACGTTAAATGTTGACTATATCCATTTTATTTTATGTAACTATATTTAAACCATCGAACATATATTCAAATGTAATGAAAGGCATGCAACATAATAATCGGTTAGATGCCGTGATCGATTTGAAAAATAAATAATTTTTTTTCTAAAATTACGTAGATTTTTAACCTATTTTTCAAAGAAATTCTCAAGAATGATAGTTATTATTATTTGGTAGAATAACAATGTGCAATCGGCGTAAATAAAAACAAAACGCTTGTCACAACATTCGTTAAGGCCGTCAATACATTTAGAATAAATTAATAAAGAAAGTATTCACCATTTGTTCACTCATTTTAATGTTCCATGTAGTTTAAGATCCCAACTAAGGTCATCCTGCGCCCATCTCTGCTTACTGAATGAAAAGTATTATTTATAAAACATAATAATTAAACAGATATACAGCGAATGGGTTGCCTACGGAAATATGTTCAGGGCTACCCTTATTTAAAAATAATGTATTTTTTTAATTTAACTCACTTGCTATCCAAATGAATCGATTACCAATCGAAAGTAAAAATTATAAAGAACATGCAAAAGTTAAGTTGCCTGTATTTTTCTGTTCACTACTGTCCGCTTGCCAGGTCTAAACAAATGAGTTGATACTAGTAATTTGCACCCATCTGCTTATTCATTAAATTATGTGTCAAAATAATGATAATTTTATTGTGAACACAGTGATTTAAAGTTGTCTGAGGAAAATTGTTCATAAATCACCGTTACCGGGTTTTGCAATTTAAAAATTGGACCAAAGGAAAGTGCACCATAGAAAAGCACTGCGCGTTACTATTCAGAGCGGAATGTAGAATGCAGCATAGCAGCTGCGCGCAACCTCCTTTGGATAAAATGAGAATGCCCATATTCTTTTTCTATGCGATAGAAGAAGACAACACTAGTAAACTGCTAAAAATAATTTTGCATCAACTGAAAGACGTTTCGTCCCCAACAAACCCTGCTTGTTTCAAATAGCCATTTAAAAACCAATTGCAGTTTTCAGGATGCAGTTCTATACTATTAGGATACGTAGCTTAAGCCTCATATAATTACGTATGTAGCAGGTAAATTTGTTTGTTTAAGTGATATCCAGCATGGTTGTAACGTATTTGATTCGAAACTATGTATATTTTTAAAAAAATGTTCACTGCTTTCTTGAGCTGAACAATTTAAAAAAAAGGACTTATCGCGTCATTTAGTCTGATGCAGTGCTTGATGCCATATATAGCAGCAGTAAATTGTTGGACGACGTCCATTTTATCGTCGATGTAAATATGGGCTTCATCAGTTAATGACGCAAAAACTTTGGGTACGTTTCGTTTTTGGAAAAAGTTAAAAATGTCTAATTTGTCCTTTGTTATAGAAAGCAGCCGTGTAATCACAACCTGTAAACGCATAGAAAACGGTTAGGCTTTGGCATAGCGTGGAACCTAACTTCAATGCTAACTCAGTGCATTTAATGCAATCTAAATTTTTATTTTTATTACTTTTTGCTTGCTGCTAGCCGAATTTGAGTTTGTGATAATTTATGCATATTGCCCAGTAAAATTATTAAAACCGTTGTATCAGAGGTTTTTATTAAAACTCTTTTGCCCTTTGTGGCACTTTGCGTGAATCCACCTCTTCGTTTGCTTGTATCCACCTCTTTGTGATGACGAATATAATAAACTTATTTGGTTTTCGTGACGCCGTTTTGCTGTACTCGATAAAAGTAGCACTGATGTTCAATGGATAATTTTTTTTCGTTATTGCAGCCAAATGGTCGTTTTCCCAGTAATTAACTAAAAACTGTACCAAAGCCTTTTTTTAATGATAATTTTTAAAACTTTTCGAAAAGTATGTAGGTCTAGTTTGTCGAGGTCATGAAGTTTTATACAGAAAATTGCACTCTTGTCGGCTTTAACGTTCGAAAACTTTGATCGATGGCATTAAATAGCTATAAAATATAATAGGTACTGCAGTATTTCTTGAGCAAACTTTTATGAGTATAGACTCTACGATTTCATCAAAAGTTAGGCACAGAGGATTCGATCAGGTACAAGTTTAAAACCCATACATTATCTCTTTGTCGATTTGTATTGGCTCAGCCCTTTCTGCTTGGGATTTTAATGTTTTGGCTAAACTTGACTTATCTATTTTAAATATTTCATCAGCACATGAGAAAAGAGCAGAAAGCATTGGTGCCATTGGAAAGATTGAATATTCTACATTATTTTTTTTGTTAATAGTAATTGCGAGTTTTCACCAAAAGATGTCACGTTCCGTCTTCAGTAATATCTTTTTGTTTTTATTTTTTTTTAAATTTGGTCCTCAAATCTCCCAGAAACTGAACAGCATTGAAAAATTTAAAATTTGTTGATCGCCAACTGATGAAGACTGATGTCAAATAGAAAGTCAGCAACATTTTCAGATGTTGCTTTGGCCGTTGAAATGTTGAATAAAATATTTTATTAATAGTGTCATCGAATGTATTCATCGTTTTTACACGGGGGATTTTTTTTGTTTTTGTTTATTCTGCTTATTTACAAAGAATGTGAAATATCGTCTTTTAGTGATATTATATATGTAAGCAATTATGCTAAATTAATAATTGTTTTTAAAATAAATATTTTCCATGTGCAGAATTCACTCTGTTATATAAACATATATAATGAAATAAATAATAATAATAAAAATAACGTATTATTTTATTACTTTAATGATTTTTCATGTGTTTATTATATTATTTCCAATGTTGAAAATATTAAAATTAAAAAACATTTTTTGGTATTTTTTTATAACAATTTGAGGATAGGAATTCACTAAAATAAACAATAAAGCACGAAGCACGTGTTTCCAAAAACAAACCAAAAAATTTTTCTTTGTTGTCTCTTTCTATCGTATAGAAAAACAGCATAGCAGCTGCACGCGACGTTCTGCCTGATAAAATAGGCAGTACGTCGAGTGTAGCTGCTGCTGCGTTCTCCTCTTTCGCACTGAATAGTAAGCGCAATGCTTCTCCACGGCGCCCTTACCTTTTCTCCAATTCTTAAATTTCCAAGCCTGGCAACGGTGATTCGTGAAACATTTTTCTCAGACAGCCTTATGCCACCGTGTTCTTAATAAAATTATCTTTACCTTGATATATGATTTAGTAAGCAAGCAGATGGGCGCAATTTACTTGTGTCAACTCATCTGTTTATACCTGGCAATCAGGCAATAGAGAACAGAAAAATATACGGAACCTAACTTTTGCATGTTTTATGATCTTAGTTGGGATCTTGTACTAGTGGCAAAATTGCCAAAACTTAACCCTAATGGACTCATTTCGGTGTCTGTATTATTGTGTCCGTCCGTCTCTCACAAGCGATTTTCTTACAAACTACACATAAAAACATGAAATTTAGGACAAAGATAGAGTATGTTGGACCCAATTATAGATGAAGTATAAAATTTCAATTTTAATTCTGGGGTTAATTTTAGGGTGTAAACTGGAAAAACAAATTTTATTTGATTATCAAGGTTTTCATGGAGGGTGTCAAATCAAAACTTATTGAAGCACGAATCCAACAATATAAAAGTTGCATTTTTTTTATAAGTTTGTTTTTTAAACATTTTTAAAAAACGCTTAAAAATTGCGTTTCCACCATTATCACCAAAACAATTGCAAAAACATCTGAAGATAAAACGTGAACATTGAAACTCATTATCAATTCATGATTTTTTCAGGTGTTTGAAAAATTCTAGCATGATTAATTGTTGGAAACAATATAAACGTTTATTTCCTTATAATTGCTGAACCATAGCTTCTAATCGCTTCCCACTCACCTACACTATACGCGATGTGAACGGTATTGTTGCGGTTGGCGGCGGTAGTGTGGCAGAAGCACCCCTTTTAAACATATGTCTGGAGTGCTTTACTATTAATATTTAAGTGGGGCGGCTGATGGCACGGAACGTTAATTGTGACTTATACGACTTTTTGTTATTATGCAATCAATATTCTGTAATCAATGGCAATATACTCAACAGAAACGTTATAGCAATATAAAACGAACAAAAAATCTGGTCCCAAATAGCACCACACGCGATCGTTAACGAAAGAGATAAGCAAGGGTCAATTTTATATAAAAAGATAGTGGTTTTAAAATTGGGACAAATCACTAAATTTTTAGAGCCACTCTTAATTGAGACAAATCACTCAATTTTTAGGACCACTCTAGGGGTAATGACATGTCTATATAAAATAATGCCACTACCATGATCATAATATTGAAACTTTATTTTTTTTCACATTATGAATTTGTTTAATGTAGCGTTCATCTTTGTTTAAAATTAAATTAACGGTCATATAATTGCTTAAGCAACATTAGGGAAATTTTAACTTACGGTAATAATTTTTGTACAAAATTAAAAAAATATATGTAAGATGAAACTAACATATCTAAAATGAAAATAATTGCTTATTCGATATATCAACGAGAATAATCTAAATTGGAATAAACTTATTAAGATAATTATATTTTATATAAATTAATTATCAATGATTACTAATTTTGCTAAGTAAAATTTAATAAACTTTTAAGTACTCAATTTCAATAATAAACTGTATGACATTGAAGACATTTATTTTTAATTTGCTTTATTATAATAATAATTAAAGAATAATTCCGTTTTTAGAGTTATGTGGCCGAATGGCAGGAAGGGAAACCTTTTATAGTTTTGTCATGTCCGTCTGTCCGCTCGTATAAATATCGGTTTGTCCGAATGTTTGTCACTTTATCTTTATATTCATCTTTATATCACAGCTTTTTCAGTTTAAGACCAAATGTAATAAACATTTTCGGGAAAACGAAGTATTGATTGAGCATAATCCTAATAAGTCGAATTTGAAATGAAAAATATTTTTCTCACGGATTTTATCGAATGACACATCATTGAAAAGGTATTTTAAAATGTAATTGTAAATGTCTCGTAATACTTTTTGGTACGGCAAACATCCTTCGCAAGATCCGGGTCTTTAAACATTTTTCAATGCCTCCCCCCACGGCCTGACCTCTAACTTTAACCGCGTATTTGAAAAATAAAAAAATCGGTACTATGACATTCATTAAGTGCAACATTATTTTTCCAACGTAAAACTATTTCGGTCCATTTGCATTAATAATTGTGAGGGACAGAGACAATCATTTTATTTTTTGCGCCAGTGAAAGCTGTTCTCTGCAATATATTTATGGACTGAAAAAGAATATTATATTTGTATTATATTAAAAGAAATACTTTGTAACCTAAATCGTTAAAATTTTGAAAGACACGTGAATAAGCGCAGAACCCCTGTAGAGCGAGTTCTTCTAGTAATTCATAAACAATAAAACTATTTTTAACAAACCGCATAAAATGTTTCATTATAATGTCACAAGAATTGCAATACCGTGCAAATGTGACACCTGCAACTTAGAGTTTGCACAATCTTATCTCAGTCATTATTGTGCAATATAATTATCTACTGATGTAGATTAATCTTCATATCACGAATGTGAACTGAGCGGTATAATTCCCAGTATCTACACGCACTTATCATTTATTTATTTCCATTTGGTTTGTACCTCATGTTTACATTTTCTTTGCAACTTGTCAACTAGACGCACTTCGTCTCCTAAATTAGCATTACTGTATTATTTTAGTATAGTACTATTATCACAAATTTATCAAGTCCCTTTTAACAATAAATCCGCAACTTTTAACATATCGTCGAAAAATTTTAAGCAAAGAAATCTCTGCGATATATAAAATTAATTTATTTTTCCCCAATAGCACACTTATCCATAGTATTAGGATTCCTTAAGTACGTGTGTGGTAAAAAATAAATATGCAGAGTTCATCCACTTCGTACATAACAGTGACATTTACTATAGTGGTTGTCCGAGGGAGGGATAAAAAATCAAGCGAATCTAGCGAATAAAAGACAAAAAACTAAAAAAAATATTCCGACCGATGAAATTATCATATTTATTTAATAATAAGTATAAAACAGCAGTTCAAATGCATTAAGTTAACATGTTGATTGGAAATGTTGCATTTGTCGCAGAAACTCAAAAGAGAGTACTAAAATCATTACTTCTAACTATTCTAAAACACACTCAGTTGAAATACTCTACTCTACGATTTAAGAAACAAAGATAATTTTACACGAAAGTGATTTTTACACAAATCAAAATATTTTAAAGATATTATCGATATTTTAAATTGCTTAGTTCACTTTGCAACCAAAGATAATTCGTATAAATTAAAAAATAAAACCAGTTTCTTCAGCTTCCGATATAATTGGTGCTAAATACGTGCAGTGGCTAAACTTAACCTTTATCCATGACGATTATTAGAATCTTTTTGCGTCTAATGCTGTGAATTTTTAGGAATTTTGTGAAGATTCTGTTGTCGTGTCAGATCATCGTCAGGAATTATCTGCTGGATTGCATTTTTGAAAGTGAGTACTTTTCATTTAAAAAACATTTGTGAAAGCGACTATCGCATCGATAAAAAAGTTTTATATTAGATGTGAAAAATGATAGATTTTGTAATTAATTTTACCACAATAAACAAAAAAATTATTTTTGAGTGTTTTAAATATATTCCAAATGCTCCAACAAATATAAATTTGATTTTCAATTTTAAACATGAAACATTGCAAAATTTAGTAAATTCGCTTTTTTTTAAACATAACCAAAGTGTACTAAATTGCTTTTTACTGCAAGTGATCTTAGATAATTTTAGTATTCCAAGACAATAAATAAATCTGTAAGTAAACAACTATAAATATCCATACAGCTTATTATTGAATTGTTGAGATTCGAACCAGACAACTAAAGGACAGGTGTAATTGTTTTAAAATCGTCTTCGTGAACTCTACACTAAATCATAATTTAATGTAAGAGAAACTCTGTCTACTTTGAATGCTATTTTGCTCAAAATGGAAACGATCATAAATAATTGACTAAATGCTTTATAGAAAGTGAGAAATTATTATAAAATTTCAGGGTTTGGGATGAAGAAGAAATTGGGATAATACATGTTCTAAATAATATTTTAGAGACGTTTAGGCTCTCAGGGATATACGTGTCATAAACTAATATATTTAAATTTGTTATAAATTAATACAAAATGAGAATTACAAATGACACTGCAAAATACAAAATAATTAAGTTCTTCTTCACGGTTTCTTCTATAATGAAGCAACACTTTAATTAAAAAATGTCACGCTATAAATAAGAGTATCCAAAAAGGAGTCATTTAGGTTAAAACTTGAAGTTTCACCTGTGCGTGTAGATTAATTTTATTTTAGAACATAATTGAGTCTTTGTTCTAATGAAAAACCAGACGAATATCTTAGAAAAAGAAAAGAAAAACCTAATACAAAGCAGGATTTTGTCGCAAGCAGCCTCGTAACAAAAAATACCTCATTTATAATATTACCGAGCACAATACAAACTCGTGATAGAGTGTATGTGCAATGGTGAAAAAAATAGAAAACATGTAAATTCGTGTTACATACGTGACTTTCTTTGTTTATATAAAACTTTCAAACTTTCTTTCAATTTAGTACTTGTTTTAATTCTTATTAAAATCACTTATAATATTGTAAGAATCATTTTATATGAATGCTAATCGTTGTTGGCATATTTCATTATACATAAATATTTAATTACTAACTTTTTTAAGTACATTTTAAGTACAATTTACATTTGTTTAAATTGTGATACATACAAATACTGGCCTGCACACTAGCCTTTATTCTATAATATCGTTAGCATAATTTAAAGTGCTCGAAATTAACGACGCGTTAATTATAAATTACGAGTATTTTATGATACTTCCGAGTGCAGTAACTTATGGGATCAAAATTGACATTAATCATTAGAATACTCGTCCTATAACTGATTAAACTGAGTCAAACTTGATTTAATCTAAAAAAGTCATTTTGAAAGCATTTCTAATCCTAGAAAGATTTATCATAAATTTAAAAAAATAAATTTGAAGGTAAACGAAGATTTCATCTGAAAATCAAGTAGTTTGTTTTCAGTTAAATATAAAAAGAGCGTTAAATATCGCTTTAACACAATTGGTAATTTGACTAAATTTTTTTTATTTCATTAGTTATTATTTCAAGATACAAGCTGATGAAGAGTGAAAAATTTTTTGAATAATCTTAAAAATTGACCGAGTTATAAAGTTTAAATTTAATCTTTAGACAAGGACGGACATACCGTGTTGTGAGGTCATTTTTAATATTGCACATTATATTCTACAAGAGGGAAAGAGACAGGGATATACCCAACCCTATCCGTATATTCAAGTTTAGAAGCCTATAACTGACTTATTTTTCAATAAATGTTTTGAATTTTTTTCAAGACTGGTTTTTAATTAACTTATATTTCACAATATTGTACGAAAAGTATCAAAATTTAGAATGAGTCAAATAATTGAATCGTGAAATTCCCGGGAGTGTCGTATGACAAATCCGAATATACCAAATACAATCTTAAATTATTCGTAATGTAATCGCGCAATTTTAGGCAATTGTCCATAATTACACCGAGGTCATAAATACGGAGGAACATAAATATGAAATAAGTAGAAATTACGTATTTTATTAAGACTAATAAATAAAATACAGCAATAATAAGCCAAGGCAATTCTAATTAGACCTTTAAAAAGATTCTTTATGGTTATGCGGTACCGATAATTTCGCAGATTGTCGCCATTCACAATTATCTAATAGCTATTATTAACAGCAATAATGAACGTGACATAAAAAATCCGAAATATGTTTGGAGATATGAATGTATATATCATTCACATATGATCGACGCCAACTTCACATACACTTCTTTTTAATACATTAAAAAATCCTCACAGCCCAAATTATCTCAGTAGCTAATTTAAAGATTTGTCTGCTCACGGCCTTGAGCTACGATCTAAAAGTTCACTCATCCTACTTATTTCTAAAAATACCTCTACCACTTACGAAAAATCCGTCAATGTCCAAGTAGCAAAATTTTTTGGAATCACCTGGAAACATCAGGAAAATCACGTCTCTAATTATTTTCAAAGATCGAATAAAAAAGTCCTGCCTCTCCCGAAATTTTTTCCTTCGTGTCCTTGTCCTTTCCTATCTTTGCCATCCCAAATCATGTCAATAGTTTTTTTTACTTATACTTTTGTTATTTTTTAAATTTTTTGTTCGTCTAATGTGCTATAAAGAATTTTCATTATCAACTAAATTTCAATACCAATTGTTATGGTCGACTGGAAGAGATTCCTCATGTAGCTATAAGTCCGCTATATGTACTATACATAAAAGATGATAAATACATATACAAAATGGCGTTGTTCTTTTTGTTTTAAAAGGTTTCTTAGCATATGTACATTCTGCCCAAGTCGAGTTTCTTTTTTCCGGTAGCCATACCTTACTATACCTTATTTTATAACATATTGTGATGTTTACTATAAAGTTTCGCGTATAAATTCTGCAAAACTTAATTACATTTATGAAAGTATTTTAATGTTACGTTCAGGTACTTTTATTTAATTTCAACAGGACTCAAAATGGAGCTCATTTTTGGTGTTTGGGACATCGTTATTTTGGCACTCACGATGATAGCCTCTATCGGTATAGGATTCTTTTACCGGTTCACTGGTGGGAAGCAGAAAACCAACGAGGTAAATGAAGTATTATCTTATTTAAAACAATATATTGATTACACATCTGCCTGATTATAGGCAATATACAGTATCCTCTATGTTCAAAAGCGACTTGAATAGAAGGTAATGGAGTTACGAGGAATGGTTATATAGTAACTTCCTGACTTGAAAGTAATAATACTTTCCTTTAGTATAATTAATTCTTTATATTTATACACATACGCACGCACACACACATACGCACACACACACACGCACACACACACGCACACACACACAGACACACACACACGCACACGCACACATATATATCACAAATTATATAATTGGATTACTGATTACAAAAACATGCAACCGTTTCAAAATTCAAAATGATTCTAGTTTTCGATGTTCAGAATATATGTTTCAGAGAGATCAATTATAAGAGAAAATGATAACAGATTATTTTGCAGAGTATAAAAATTAATATCATTAATATAATAAAAATAAAATCAATTTATACTTAACCAGTTTATATTATGATAACTTAGGCATGGAGGAGAATGCGCGGATTAGATCATTAATTTAGCTTGGAAAAGAAAACATCGGTATATCACGTTTTATGAATATTAAAATGACATCCAATAAAGTAGATAGACAGATAAAATTATTATTATATTTATTTTATTGTAACTATCGATATACGGCAACAATTCACGCAGACTATGCAATGTTGCCCTAATCACGTTAATGATCACTTAACGCCATTTTATAGTCTTAAAAGCTTATCTATAAATAATTTAAACAATCCAATTATTTTTATTTTTTTTGTTTAACATTCTTCTTATCTTAACATTTTCGTAATCAGGGAAACATAGTTATAGTAGATAAAAATATGTCAATCATAGTGGAAAAGAAGCCAATTCAATTAAAAGATCTTCAGCGGCGCAGTAGCCAAGGATGGTTTCCATTCCCCGTTCATTTCCCGTTACTTTTCAATTTATGGTTTTTAAGATTGTGATCTTATTCGAAATGGTTAAATCACTTTAACCTATATCGGCTTCTTCGTCGAGTGTTAGCTCGTTTGGATTAAATATTTTGGTAGTAATTTCTAATTTGATTTATTTTTTAGCATTATTTTGGTATTAATCTTTTTTGTTTAATAATATTTACTATTTTTTCTGTATTCGTTGAATTGTTTTCAACTTCCGTGTGCCCTATCATTGAAAATAATGTAACCTTATTTATTCACTATGACATTAACATATTTTCACACCTCAACAAGATGATGGAATCAAGGAGATACTTCTTGATGCTGAAAGCCAGCCACGTCGTTTATATTTTCAAGGAGTGTTTATTTCCGTACTAGGGACCTGATTCTAGATAATTCTTTCAAACGCTCCTTTTTATATTTTGCATTTTTGTGACAGGAGTCGTCCTAAAATGACATTTCTGTATAACTTTTTCATCCATAATTGTTGTCTGTTTCGTGGGCTAATTTTGGGCTAAAAAACTCGTTATACCGGACATAAACATTTGTTCGATACAGTCTGGGAATAAATAATGATTAATTGCTGGGGACGTCATTGTGTTGGAAGATTTTTGAGCTTGATTAGCAAATGATGAATGTGTTAAACTAAATTGGATAACGCGAAGAATTCATATTAATATGGTTTAGTTTAATTAAACCGTCTATAAGATATTTTAGGTCTCTGTGAAAATACGCGTTTTCTACTCATTTTAGCATTTAAAGTTTACTAACGAGTTATCTGACGAATTAGCAATATACTTATTTCGAAGATTATTACATGTAAAATTCCGGTTTATACAGCCAATTGAAAGAAGAAATTGATGTTTACTCTTTAATTATTCCTTGCTGCGGCTCCTAACATCATAAATTATCATAACGGGAAAAAATATTAATAAGTTTTTCCGACTGAAACCACCGCTTGATATACTGAATGAATTTCTTTCCAAAAATTTAAAGGATGTCCAAACGATATACTTTGACTTTTCGAATTTCGATTGTTCATATATTCAAAGTGCAGAATGAGTTTCGATCTGGATCACACTGCGTTACGCTGTTATTTGAACTATTAATAAATATAATATATGATCTTAAAGCCCATTATTACGATTTCAGTAAAACTACTGAAAATCTCTTACAATATATATTGATAAAATTTAGTATGCCCTTTTATGTTTTCCAGGAATATCTTCTCGCTGATCGCAATATGCCTGCATGGGTGGTTGCAGTCTCCCTTATGACATCATTCATGTCAGCCATCACGCTGTTGGGCGTCTCCAACGAAAATTACAGCTACGGAGCACAATTCGTTGCCATCAACATCGGATATGCAATAGCAACACCAATCGCCGCTCAACTGTACCTTCCCGTCTTCTTCGGCCTCTCGCGGACGAGTACTTATGAATACTTAGAACTGCGTTTCGGTCGGAAGCTGCGTACGGCGGCCTCTCTGACCTACACGGTGCAAATGATTTTGTACAATGGTATCGTTCTCTACGCGCCTGCAATCGTCCTGGAAACTGTGACCGGTCTCAATCGAGTGATATCAATTTTGCTTGTCGGTTTCGTTTGCACGTTCTACTCTACTCTAGGAGGAATGAAAGCAGTACTCATAACGGATGTGCTACAATCATCGCTTATGTATGTGGCTGTGTTTGCAGTCATCATATTTGCCGCCATCGAAGTTGGCGGTTTAGATCAAATTTTTATTCTAGCTTCTGAAGGCGGAAGACTAGACTTCAATAAGTAAGTACTTTGATTGAACTAAGTAATTTAAGAGGCAGTCCCTCCTCCGAATTTCTTTATCTTTATTTATCAGTACAAAAATATATTCGGAGGCAAAAGATGTTCTTTTACAATAGAGAAATTGTATACAATGTCGGACTTGTGAACCTTATTCCTCAACTTGATTAAAATTTCACTTGTATGTTCATATTGGTGGATTAAGGATTTTGATTTTTTCAAATAATTATAAATAGGAGAAAAGATGTTGTTGACTAATATTGACACTGCCTTATTCACATTTGGTCGGTCATAACTGATGATCAGCAAATTCCTTTTTTGCTTCTCTAGAAATTCTTAAGTTGTTTTTTCTCCTCTAGAAACAAGGTTTTGATACATGTCTTTTGCTTCAAAATGGCATATGAAAAAAAGTCTACAGACGATTTTCAAAAACTTCTTCTTTAGTAGCTGACCAATAGCGTGGTGCAATTTGAATTTTTTACTACCTTTATTTGTGATTTCATAATGACAGAATGTATATACTGAACTAATTGCATTACCTGTAATTTGCTCCCAGAAATAAAGTCCCAGGCCTCAATAATTAAATACGTCATTTTTGATGGGGACAAAGTAAAATCATCAGGCACAGAATTTCCGAACATCTCCCTGAAAACTTTTGCAATATCATGGCTGCTACTCAGTGAGTAATAAGACAATTCAGATTTTACACTCCACATCAATCTTCACTGCTTTTTATTTGTAACATCAAAATGCAAGTCTTATCTGGTCATGCGGTATAGTTTTTGATGATTATTTATAAGATAACTTTGTGGAAGAAGCGGTCTGAGTCTCTCCACTTAAACCGACTTTATTCTCATGAAATGCAGAATCTACTTTTTTCCAACCTCAGTTGAAGAGGATTTACTTTTGTTCTATAATTATTCTAATGAACTTTCGTTTCAACCTAATGGTCAACTCTTGAAAAACTACTATCAACACTAAACTCACTCTGACACACCAAGCAGAACAGTAATGTTTATGAAGTTCTCTTGGTCCATGAAATAATTAAATATTTTTATCAGTTCATTAGAACCACTTTTTGTTCACATTGTTCTTCCCATCATACATTGTTTTAATGGACAATCCTCTATATAAAAACATTATCACTAACGTTCTGGTTGTCAATAGAATGGCATATGTGACCCTCTATTCTCTGTCTTGTACTCAGACTACCAAGTGCGAGATAGGGAAAAAGGGTCATATATGCCTTTCACCAAATTTAGTTACAATACCGAATACATTATTTACAACAAGAATATATATGCGGATACTGAAAAAAAAACCAAAACGCTTAGGTAACTTGTTGAAGCATGAAAGGTGCCAAGTTAAACTTCATTTTACTATTTTACAAGTTTCTCTTTTTCTTAGAAAATGTACACAACAATTGCATGATTAGTAAATGCATATTATAAAAATGCTTTAACAGTTTCAGCCCTGACCCGACGGAACGGCACACCTGGTGGTCGCTCTCCATTGGCGGCATGTTCACATATTTGACGCTGTACGCCGTCAACCACACGCAAATTCAGCGTCTTCTCACAGTTCGCGATTTGAAGACATCCAAAACTTGCATTTGGATCAACTGGCCGATGTTGAGTGTCCTCAGCTTAAGCACCTCCATTAGTGGATTGGCCATTTACTCGGTGTACAGACTATGTGACCCGCTCAGCGCCGGTTACATTACGGCATCCGATCAATTGATGGCTTATTACGTAATCGATACGATGAAGAACTATCCAGGACTCCCGGGGCTGTTTATCGCTGGTATCTTCAGTGCCTCCTTATCGACAGTTTCGTCAGCGTGCAATTCGGTGGCCGCTGTCACAATATGTGACTACATCAAGCCTTGGTGCGCGCCACATCCATCACGCGAGGCTTTAATCACGAAGGTTGCAGCTTGCGCCTTTGGCCTTTTATTTATGGCTTTAGCCTTCATAGTTGAGCATTTGGGAGGAGTACTACAGGCTGCACTGACTATATTTGGAGCAGTCGGCGGTCCGCTTCTCGGCGTTTTTACTTTGGGAATGTTTACGACTTACGCTAACGAGAATGTAAGTTTATTCATGAATATAATTCTTCGGAACTTTATACAGCGGGTTTCAAAATTCATTATCTAAAGTAATCTCCACTTAATAGGCTCTGTCTTGTTATTGGATGAATATTCCAAGTCACTTCAAAGAAATTTGTAAAACAATTTTGAATATAAATCCATCCCCTGGTGATCACTGTTTATAATATACTGTGTGCGTTATTTTTGGAAATATTCCTATAAGTATATTAAAGCAAACAGGTAACGCGTAAGTAAATAAGGGTGTATCCATAAATATCGTTGATAGAAGCACTAAAATGCTACATCAATTTTGCTACATGGAATTGGGAAGGCATCTCAGCTTCCTTCGATAAATTTGTCTAACTCAATTAATAAAATTGTTGCTCTATGCACTAGGTAAAAGGTCTTTAAATTGTTAAATCTCGCAATATCTAAGACAATTTTAATAGTTTCACAAAAAACGGCGACAGTAGTTTATGATAGCTTCTCGCGTTATTATTATCCCTCGATATATTCTGTAAATTCAAATTCTAGTGTAATTATTACCACAATAAGAGGATGTGCAATCTGAATAAAAGTGGGTGATACTTGCACAAAAAATAGTATTAATGAAGTATTGTGAAATAAATAAACAGAGACCTTAAATTGTTCACAGGGGACGTTGATCGGTTTATTCGCATCAATGGTTTTCACGCTTTGGGTAAGCTTCGGCACTCCACGTCCAGCTGCAAAACTGCTCGAATTTAGTGTAGAAAACTGCCCCGGGAACTTAACTATGCCCGTCACTGTGCCTCAAAATCCAGACGATTACTTCTACCTGTACCGAATCTCTTACATGTGGACGAGTGTCATAGGTTTCCTCAGCGCCTTCTTGCTGGGAAGTGTAATATCATTGTTTTGGAGATCAAAACAGCGTTGGGAAATGCCCGGGCAATCTGGCAAACCCGATCCAGCACTTTTTACGCCAATATTGGCCGCACGAATGCGAAGGCAGCAGGAAGATGAAGAAACTAATGTCGAAGTAAGTGACCTTTTTTATTTTTTTTTGTATATTTACTTAGAGTTAGTACAAATTATTGCTTGGTAGTGTTTAGTAGTTTAATCAGAAACCGTAAATGGTTAGAAAATGCGGATTTTAAACCAAAAAACGTAAATAATGAATGGAAGTATTTTTTGGCAGTGATGTACATTTTTTCGTAAAACCGTTTTTGGGAAATGAAAGAACATATGCATAATACAATATATATATATATGTATATATATATATATATATATATATATATATATATATATATAAATATATATATAATAATACAATATATGTGATTGTTTACGATACATAGCTGTTACTTTTAACTATTAAAATATATAGACGACAAACTATATATTAATAAAATTGACTTAATTTTGAATATGATTTTCAAATAAGGAAGTAGTATTTTGTTGATATAATTAAAGAAACAATCATCGATAAGCAAATAAGCGACACTCCATTTATAATTACGCTGTTTCGTGCAAATTATGCGATGTTAAAAATATATTATCAATGTATTTTGCAAACTTTATACTGCAAACAGGCAAATATTTTATATTATTTGGCGTAATAATTTATATAGTGAATTTTAATAGATAGAAGATTATATTTTATACTAATTAGATTTCCTGAAAGTCTTGTATATATATATATATATATATATATATATATATATATATATATATATATATATATATATATATATATATATATATATATATATTGTTTCTTTCTTGCAATATTTTACAGAATTTTAGTCCATATTTTATATAAATTATGCATAGAGCATAAGCACTGTATGTAAAGAATGATAATATTTAAATATGTTTCTCATTTCAGAAGATTGAAGAAAAAAGTGAAAAATTCGAAAGTGTTTCCAGGTTATGATAACATTGCAGAGTGAAGGTCACCTATCGCCATAAATTCGTCTAATAAATAATTGAAAAATAGTGAGTGGTAGTATTTACTCATGTTGTAAATATTCAATTCACAAACTTGGAAATTTAATAATAAATTGATTGTATCACACCCTAGAAGTGGTTGTACTATGTCATAAGTAAATTTATATTCTGTTTAAGTCATGTCGTTAAAATGAGATATAAATAAATATCGATGTTGATAGATTTAATTGGCTAGAATACTATAGTTCTCCTTATTAATGTTCCTCCTGCAATAGCATGTTTCAAACATATCCGTGAATCCAAAGAAGAAAAAATGAAAAAAAAAACTTCTGAACTCATATCAATGTGTTGTGTCTAAAATGTTACGAACTCTTAATTTCTTTATTTATAAAATGCGACTCCTAAATCCTTGAAAAATAATTAAAAAACAATTCTACACAATAACATTTGATTATTGTTTTCAAATAAAATTATTTCAGCTAACTTGAAAAAACAATTTCAGAATACGAAATTCTACTTTGTGACTTTTCCGATACATTGTCGATTGTATTAGTATTCACTACCAAAGGTGGAAACGGAATACATGCAGTCTCGCTACAGTGTTAATAACTACCGCAGCGTTCTAAACTGTGACCTAGAAAACTGAAATTTGACCTAGTTATAGAATGTTATTATCAATGAAATTATATTATTTTATTGTTAATGTTGTTTTCGCAAAAAAAGGAAAAGAAAATCGTTTAAGAAAATTCCCAACAAATGCCAAAAAATCTTTTCTCAACTTTGTATCTCCTCACCTATTAATAGAAAAATTTAAATTTAAAACACAAATTTACAAACGTATTCTGACGTCAATACTAACAAAACATTGTCGTCCTAGTTCAGTATATATTTATTAAATAATTTAGTGATTTCAATCGAAATTGCAACTAAAATATTGACGATTGCAAAAAAATAATAATTGACATAAATTGCATCATCTTTTTCATACAATTTGTATGGAATTATCAGGATGTGTTAACATTAAACACGGTTTATTCGAATTGTGTAGACAGAAGTATTGTATATACAAAACTTATGAAAATTGAATTCGGACCCAATGTCAGTAATATTAAAAAATACATGATGGTAAACTTTAGTACGGAGCACTGATTTCACATGACAGATTTTTTATAAATTTTCATGTTGGTGTGTGCACATATTAATTTTAATTTTAAGATTAGTACTCGCTCAAATGTTCGACGATTTCTTACATAGTAAAATAATTTCTTGTAAGTTTTCTTTAATTTATTTAATATAGGATTGTTTTTGTGCACAAACTCATAATTTAACATATTTCATAAATAAATACTGTTTCACTTCATATATTTATACTCAAATTTCTAGATATGTATAATAAGTGTGTAAACATCAAAAAAGCCATACAAGTAAAATGCATCGGGTATTACCCAAGAAAGTACTATTTTATTTGTCCTATTTATAGTATACATTTAATAGTATATGTAAGTAATTGATGATTTATATCGTTTTTACTTGTTTTTACTGTTACTTATTTTAGTAATTTTGTCTAAAGTGCTGTCTGAACTCAATGTAATTCTAAGAAAAAATTTTATAGAAAAAATAATACACTGAATTTTATTTCATTGAAAGCCATGTTAGTTTTTGAATTTAATTTTTTACATTTTTGTGCGAATATTTAATTACTGTGAAAGAAAATATTTATAAGATTTTGAAATAAATCAAATAAGAATATTACTTTTATTTGCACTCCTACATGTAAGTTATTCGTATGAATTTTTTTATTAACGAAGGAGAGAATTTAAAAATGCACCCTCGTACTTAGCCAAGATCGATTAGGGTACCGCTCAGCAAACTTCCTAAGGGCTTCGCCAGTATTATTGTAAAATCACGTCGTGTAAAAAATTATATATTCACTAATTCCGCTCACTCGATATTACAAAAATTTAATAAAAACTACTGATACGCATTATGCGTACTGCCATTTTAAAAAACAATAACTATCTCTTTAAGTAAACATTTGTGAGTGTTGTCATATTAAATAGTAAATAAACCATGGAGATGTACATTGAAATCATAATTAAAATTAAACTAATTTTTTAATAAGAATTAATTAATAATTTATGTAAATGATAAATGAAACAATATCCTATTAATAGTTATTAAAATAAGTTAATTTTAAAAGTCGACGATGGTATTTTTTCTAATTTTAAATATTCCTTACATTTATCGTAATAAAATATATCGGTTAATGCACTACCATATTAACAACTTGTAACCATTTTTAAATTTAAAAATTGCACTGCAGTGCGTTTGAGATTAAGAGTCGTTGATGACAGCCGGGCAGTATCAGGGAATTCAGTCAGTATTTTGCGAAATGTTTGAGACTAATATTTAGGAAAGTTGATATAATCATAATATTTACATTAATAATATTAGGCGAGAAATTTTAAGAGTAGAGAGTTATAGAGGGAGAGTTCTCAGTTTTTCGTCGCCGACTCACGACTCGGTTTGCTGCAGAATTTGGGATTAGTGACAGCTGATGTATTACCGTAATACTGGCTATACTTTTCGAATGGTTGTGTCTCAAAATTTTCCTTTTCATTAACCTTGAAAGTCTCTTGAGGAAAATCCTGAGGTGTCTCCGTATTGGTGTTATTGCAAACATTCACTTTAACACCAGACTGCCAGTTTAGAGTTTTCGTACGTGATAAGTTAACTGTAAGACCAACCACTAAGAGTCAAACCAGCATGATTTCTAATATTACTCGTTCTGGATTTCTTTACATTTCATGAAGGTTACGCTTTTCTTCCAGAATGAAGCGTAACGCAAACGAACGATTATTGTATGTCATATATATTTATAATTGCCGACTTCTGTCGAGCAAGGTCGGTGGTAGGCTTTCAATCCGCTCAATACATATGTGAAGAGGCTGGCGCCCATTAAGTGTCTCCCATTTCCATCAGTGCGTATTCAGACGCATGTTCCATCCTTTTCTCCGTTAGCACGTTTTAGGAACGGACAGTGCTTGACATTGTTCGCCGAAGATGGGTATGTTTACGAAATTTTACGTAACTTATGAGCATTCGGTCGCTACACACATACATACTCATTAGTATAGCGGACAGCTCGCGCAGAATACGTAGACACAACACATAGGTTAAAACTATAAAATTAGCATCTTTATACTGTAAAGGTATTTACGAAAAAACTATTTATGGACATATAATAAAAATAATTGAACACAAAAATATTGTTTTTGGAATTCTTGTGTCTTAGTCTGTTTACCTCTTTGCTGTTTGTGTGTTTGTCTGAACATGAATCAATAATAATTATAATAATAATAAGTACTAACTCAGTTCAGATGGAATATTTTGAAAAACATAGGGTTTGACTTTATGTAATATTTATTTTACTTTTTAATTTTACTGGAATAGGTTCATTAAATTAGACACTATGCACATTTAATATTTTTAAAAATTAATTTAGGTCTCATTAATAAAACAGCAACAAAGAAGTGCCTACCTATTTGACAATTGACAATGACAATGAGTAGTGCATCTATGTACGTCAATAGATGGCGTTATGTGTGTTTTAAATCGTCCAAAAAAAATCCACCTATCAGCTGACCGCAAATTTACCATTAGTGAAACTTTAGCGTAATGGAAGTGGCCAAATGTGTAGTGTGGAATTATGCGGGAGGTGTACGTGATTGAGTAAGCAACTTTTGAAAAAGTTGCTTACTCAATCACGTACACCTCCCAAACTTTTTTAAGCAACTTTTCGTGATTGAGTAAGAAATAAAATACAAAATGTTGTCTTTGGAACCTTTTTTCCCTATATTTGTGTGCCTGTTTATTTTTTCACTCATCACGTAAAAACAGCTAAGAAGATTTCAATGAAGTTTTTACCGTTGGATTCTATTGAATAAAATGACAATTTGACATGTCAATACAATGCATACTTACTAAAAAATTAATTTTACAATTATTATAATAGATGGTATCACGTAAAAGGTCCCAATTGTCAAAACTCATACATACATAATACTCAATTTAGGCGTTCGCCTCGCCACTCCTTTGATCTTGTTAAAAAAAACGCCATCGATACGAGCGTCATGAGTGACGAGGAGAGTCATGTGGCAAATGGGGAGCGTTCCGCAACGCGAAGCGGTGCCAGCGTTAAAAGCTTAGGCTATGTTCACAATAGTCTTAGTATTGTTTATTAAAAATCTAACATGTCAATATGTTTCTCATATATAGTGTTTTGTAACCTCCTGGTGGAGCATAACTTAAGGTTTTTTTCGCACAAGGGTCGTTTACATGGTGCATATATTATTTTAAGTGTTGCTACATACTTATACAAAAAAATGAGTGTGCTTTAGACCACACGACTAAAATTAAACTTGCAATTCACAAAATATGAACTTTAAAATGAATTTACAATTTTATTCACTTTAAGCGTAGAATATTTAATGTATTGAACAAAATAATAATTTATAAAATTGTTCAAGAACGCAATGAAATTACGAAATAATAAAAAAATCGCCGTTCGCGTAACGCTAACAAACTCGCATATATATATATATATATATATATATATATATATATATATTTCATGCACTGACTATGAGAGGACGAGAGAAAGAAAATGTACGCGCGTACTGCTCTCTCTTGCTCCTACAGTAATATACGAAACGTAACTCTCTCTCTCTTTCTGTCTTCACTAACTTATATCTCCCTCTCAACTTCCGTTCGCCTCGCCCCATCACACTTTTCATGACCCTCTTGTCATGCATTCACCAGCTTACTCCCCAAGTCAAGCGTCCGAAAAGAAGTTTTACTTCAAAATAACGAGAACTAAGCATTTAATAATTTAACAATAGGCTAAAAAATAATTTATAAGGAAATACGTATTTCAACGTTGTTTTTCAGATAATTGGTTATAATCGTTTTTAGATGAATATACATATAAAAATGCTATTTTTTGTAAAAGCCTGTGATTACTATAAAATTGTATCTAAAATATCAAGTCAATATAGTTTTTATGCCAATATTAGCATAATATACTATCAAAAGGGTTAGCGTGAAATGACTTTATTTCTGCGCTTCGTGAATGTTGTTCTGCTGCATGCTTTTATATTTTAGATTACCGATATATAATTTTTAGATTACCGATAATATCAGCGCCGACGTCAACCGTGTCGATCATTTCTCAGTCAGCCGGAACAAGAGTGGCTGGTGGCATATGCGCAGTGTTTTTTGTTCATACCAAGATGTTTGTGACTTTTGCAGACGTGATAATTTTGGAAATGAGCGAGTTTAAGTTTAATGTAGTGACTTTGATGACGTTATTAAATCAAACTATATATATGGGCAACAAATTTGAATGAGATTTTTATGTTTTTCGAAGTATGTTAAATTACTTCGAAAAACTCAAACAATAAAGTAATCAAATTTCAAATATAGTTTAAAATATTATAAAAGTTTTTTGCAATTAAATAAAACTACGTGATGTAGTATTATTTCTACTTTCTTTAATTTCTTTACCACGACCTAGGTTTCGTTGTAATGAATTTCTACAAAATTAACGCCAAATATATTCAATATTTGAAAACTTTTCGTTTATTAATATATGATTCCTGGATGATCCTCTACTGGAATTTCTTATTTTCGTCGTTGAAAGATTTTTCTTGTCGTGTTTCACGTATAGCTGGGGACATAGACTGGTAATGTTTTCGCGAATGGACCCGTTTGGCACAGTTGACAAAAAGCTGTTAATGTTGTGTTCTTAGGTGGTTTGCTTGCAATTTTTCTGGCGGTGTCTTTTATGAAGTAACTCTCTGTTTATTCTCCAAATGTACTGCTAGATATTGCACAGTTGGTTTGTGTTCATGTATGGGAAAAACGAAAATCCACCACACTGCTTCGTTACTGTGGATGTATCTTCCCGTTTGGTACATGAGGATCTTTTCGTTTCTGTTTTGTTGTTCGCTGTCTTTGGCTATTGGAAATACTCCCATGTCACTGCTTTTGTTCACATACTTACAGACATATTTAATGGATTTCACTGAATTGCAGTATTCTACGTTTATGTGTGCTTGGAACATTTTGGAAACTAGTGGGGTTTATGGTACTACCCTTTGATTATCTATTTCCAGTTCGTCACTGCCTCGTATCCATATGTTCTTGTGGATTAGAAAATTCAGCTTGAATGTTTTTGTGGATTTTCGTGGGATGAATTCTGTCGTGTAGCCATATGAGATTATGTGAGACAGCCCTCATTTGTTGCATTCGATTGTGTACTAGAGATGGGCAAAACAGATTGAGTGATTTAAATGAACTAATTCACTAATATTCTTAGACCGAGTAAGTTAAAAAACAAAATTATATCATTCTTTAGTCTACTTAACCAAAAATGACACAAATTAAAATTTTGTCCTCACATGCCCTATATCAAATATTGTAAATATATATAATAATATAATTTGACATTGACGTATTATGATATATTATATAATTACATACCTTTAAATATGTGTGTATACATTGGGAATTAAATCAGTAAAAGACATTCGTGAAGTGCGAAACAAACAATATTTGCAACATTGCTGACGTGCGGCGTTAACTTCACAAAACCTATTCCCGCATGAGAACAAGAAGGTATATAATGATTTTCTCAAGAGAGAGTGAAACACTAAATGTACTAGTTTGACCAACCTTAAAATCATACGTCTCTTTCATTTCGATCTCATTACGTCCAAAAGAATCGATCTGTCAAAAATGTATCGATCTTAAAAAATTTAAATCAATAAGTCGCAAATCTCAATCAATCAGTTGTATTTGTTGTATTCGTCGTAGATTGCTTGTACCATAGAAAAACGATGGATATTTGTTGGTTTACATATATTTTGACATTCTCCGCTTACTTATGTGATAGTGAACTATTTGAATACGTTGAAGTGGTTAGTTTTTTTCTTAAATTTCCCAAAAAGTATAACGTAGTAAGATTAGATTAAGTTTTTTATTTAATTTAGCAGGTTTAATTAGATTTTTTTTTACAAATATACTATTCTGTCGTTACGTAAACGAAGCGAAATAATGAAACATTATGTGTTTATATTAATATTCTTGTTACCTCATAGTCTATTTATGTTTTAAAAATGATTTAGATTGTTAGAAAATTGTAATATTTAGTGAAACCTTCTGAAAATTAAGTCTTCTTCATTCTGTGATTGCTTATCTGTGATTCCTATAGTCAGATTATTTATTTTTTAAATGATTTAAGTATTTAGTTTATTAATAAATATATTCATTTTTTAAACAAGTCTGATTTAGCAAAAATAGGAATTTTCTGTTCTTTTTATAGTTTAAATGAAAAAGTATAAGTAAAAAGCGAAGTGTTTACAAAAACCAGGGTTCAGTCGCGATCGTTTTAAAAAAAAGTAATTTGAAAAAATTCGCATACAAAAGCGCACTTTTCTAAGGAAGTACAATTTACAAGTTGCACGACCGAATTATTTCTTAGTAACACTGAATTTGCAAATAAAAATAGGAATTAATAAAGAAACAAACTCAAAAAATAAAAGTATTAAAATTTGCAAAAAAGAGAGCGCAAAGGGAGGTTGTAAAATATATGTTTGATAACCTGACGTTATAAAATATATGTTTGATAACCTGACGTTATAAAATGTATGTTTGATAACCTGACGTTATAAAATATATGTTTGATAACCTGACGTTATGAAATATATGTTTTATAACCTGACGTTATAAAATATATGTTTGATAACCTGACGTTATAAAATATATGTTTGATAACCTGACGTTATAAAATGTATGTTTGTTAACCTGATGTTATAAAATATATTTTTGATAACCTGACGTTATAAAATATATGTTTGATAACCTGACGTTATAAAATATATGTTTGATAACCTGACGTTATAAAATATATGTTTGATAAACTGACTGGCATTTCTTCATGGTAAGTGCATAGTTCATAACAATTTTGTAATGAAATAATCAACTCCGAGCCCTGATCCTTTAAGTATGTTGTTTTTTATGTATATTCTTTCATTTGAACCAAAAAAACCTGAGAAATTCACATTTTTGCTAAACCAAACTTATTCCTTATTTTTTGTTACGTTAGTCTAAATTATTAAATTGTTTGACTAGTTATAGGTAAATAGTAGTAGTAGTAATAGTCACAGTGTTGAGTGACTGATGATACTCCAATCTATCTAATATAAGACTACCAGTCTCTTCTGTAAAGTATGAGAGGAAAATTGATGTTTTTAGGTACAAAAGAACGAACTAAAAGAACTAGTTTTTGACTTTCAATGACCTAGATCACACAAGTGACCTAAAACGCCCATCTCTATTGTGTATATCCAGCATCTAATAGTTCCAAAGATGTGGTGTTTTGCGATGACTTCAATTAATCTTATTTGTTTTTATCGGAAAACTCGCTTGTCCGTATCTTAGTTGTTCTTTGATTTTGGTCACGATGAGTTGCATGTGAATGTTACGAAGAGGTCAGGTCCTCCATATTTTCTTACGTAGGTCAGAGCATCTTGAGTGTATTCTGGAACGTTCTACAATGATATGGGACGTCCCAAAAGTTCCAGACTATTCCTAAACATTCCAGAATATTCCCGGGTGTTGTGGAATGGTTTCGAATACTCTCGAATGTTCCCGTTCTTCATGGATGGGAGATAGAGAGCTACCCCATCATATAAATCCCTTGATCGTACCGGGATTCGTTTCTGAGTTTTAGCGGCATGCACATTGTACACTTAGTTTTAATATATATTTTGATTACTAAAAACTTTAAAAATATCTAGACATTTTCGAAATTGTAAGGCTTTCTAATAAGATATAAAGCGTATTCTGTGATATTTTCTATTGATTTCTGGGCTGATTTATAAAAATAACAAAAAAATTTCTTCACATTATACCTTACACATTTTTCTAACTGCGACTATTTTGTTAATTAAATATGCTATTATTTGAGTCTATCTACAATATGCAAATTAGACATGAGTCACTTTGATTGTTTTGTAGGACCGCCTTTGAAAGGATCTGTGCAGTACCAAGCATTGATTTTAAAATTGATATGTTGATGTTGATAAATATAATATGTATATTATATAGTATTTATATGTACATATATTATATATATATATATATATATATATATATATATATATATATTGATCATATTCCGAACAATGATCACTTGTTTCTATAGAATTACATCACTACCACTCTATAGGTTTTTGCCGTTAATTTACTATTAGTTTTTATCCAGACTTGAGACAATAATCATTTTATATTTAATTGCTATATGAAAGTGATGTGAAAAAATTAACAGTTATGAAAAATCACAAGTCTCTCTGTGGCACTTCGTGCATTATTTCATTATATTGAACTAGGCAGCCAAGTGAAATACAGTAACTCATTTTTTGTACGTGTGTGTGCATATAAATGAAAGAAGAGCGGAGCGCCAACTTGGCAGCGATTCCAAAAATTTCTAAGAGAAGCAGCTTTTGAAAATTTATTCATATTCTGTATTTATATATATTTTTATATATATTCTATATTTTATATATATTTTTATTGTTTTTTTACTTGTCAGTTCACTTATTCGGTAATTATTTGGAGTCGGTCCAATTTTTTCGTAATAAACTTCTATTTTCTCACCAGTTACTCTATTTTATATACACATATTAACTCTATAAAATAAACATTTTTCGTTTATAATCCTATGTTTATAATCTTGTGTTGTTGATAGCTAGCAATATATTGTAACGAAATATGCAGAAATTTACATTAAGTTATAACTAACATTTATATAAATATACTCTAGAAAAATAATTTTTTAAATTATTTTCGTATCTTAATACTCATAAAAAACAACGTATTATTCACCATCATTACATTAGTAAATCCACTCACCATTATATTAGTAAAAAGATCACCTACTGCTTTAACAAACGACTACAAAATATAGAATGTCAAACCTCTTTTTTAGAGAATTTTTTAATCATTTTAATTTTTATGTTATTTTTATGTTTTTTGTTAAATATTTGACAATTGCTACTTGTATTTTTATATTAAATGTTTAAGGGGTGTAAAAACATATCAAATAACGCGTTTAAAAAAATAGTTGGAAAAAATGAACCTGAGCGGGTTTGAACTATTAAAAACAAGATTTACGTATGTTTTTTTTCCATTTATGTAAAAGGAAAACAGTGAAAAAATCACTTGCACTAAAGGATACTTGTGGGGTGTAAGATTATTTTAAGAAAGCGAATTTTTCGTCCCCATTTGCGTATTTTATATTCTGACTGAATGGCACACAGACAATAAATTGCAATTCTATGCAGTAATATCAGAATCAGTCGATATTTCGATATAGCAATACCAAAATATCAGATGAAGATTTAACGATACGAGATAATTACCCACTCACCGTATCAATCCTTGAGATTAAAATTTATTTGTGGAAATTCTGACACATGTAAAATTCTATTAATATTGAGTATTTGGATTGTTCATAAATCGTTCGTAATTTCCATTAAAAGTTGTCCACTTTATATAGTTAATTTTCTTTGTGCTTTTTTCGTTTGTGTATTCAGTTGTTGTTATTTTATATTAACTGAAGTTTGCATTTTCTTATATTGAACTATTTAATACTAATTCAGAGCATAAGTTTTAATTGAAAATTAAATTGAAAATACTAATTTCAGGTAAGTTCAATATTGCTTTTGATAAATAATATTAACTATATACTACTCTGCACCAATAATCATCCGTTGCGTTGCTTTTAAGGAATAAATTATCTACTTATAATGAATTTTATATTTTCTCTTCCATAAGATAATATTAACGCTAAAAGTGTATCACAAATTAGTATAGTTATACTTCTTTAGCCGCATTATGAAAAAAATATGGGAGTGAAATTTTACGAATGCAGCAAAAAATACACAGAATGAAGTTGCTCGCTATGCAACACAAATCTATAGGAAATCAACAGCATGAAGTTGCTCACTAAATATATATTTACATAGTTTATTTAAGAGATGAGTGGTCCACCATTTTATTTTTCTGCTGGCTTTCCATTATAAGCCAATCATCTGCCAGGCCGTTTTTATTTACACGTGTTTATGTTAAATTAAATGCTGGATATTCATTTAAATTTTTAACATAATTAAATTAAATTAAATTATTTTATTAAATAATAATAATAATAACAATATTATATTACATTTTATTTATTGTAATTCTATTCTAGATAAAAAGATCAAATTTTTACTAATTTGTGTGAGAAAACAATAAAGTTGAAGCGCGATAATTTGAAAAGAGTCCGGCAGATCGGCTTACAATTGAAAGCTAACAGAAAAGTAAATTTATTTGACAGATGAGTGGTCCAGTCATCTGTCAAATAAATTTTATATTTTAATTTTTAAAATTTAATTGTTTGGATTTAGATTTTACCAACCTCATTTATATTCACGTTCTAGTACTTTTTATTTTACTTCCATTAATTATATGCGTGCTAAATAAAGTTATTCTTGCATTATGCCAAGAAAGTATAACTTCTAACACGCGTACATAAGTACACACACAATTTTTTTTGTATATTGCCGAAGATCGACACCCGGTAATATTTAAAGGAATGTATTATAATTATTATAATAATACGTGTCACTCTAAATTTTAATATGATTTGAGTCGACTGCTATATAATTATATAAACAAATATTTTCGTTCCTTGTCCTGTTCTTTCCTTTTCCATTATGCTAATCCCTTCATATCTCATTCACTATCGGGCACAGATTTGTAGTCCCCCGTGCCCATTACGGTAAAAATAGAATACTTTTAACCTCACTTTTGTGTCTGAAAAAGTCTTTGACATTGTGAATATTTGAAATAATCTAACGATCAAGTGTGTGTGTGTGTTTCACTATTTTTATCACATAATTTCAAGGTACAACTTAATAGGAAAAGAAAACTTTTTTGACGAATCTTAGAAATTGTTCGTGTTATTAAGGTTAATCAACGTCTGAACAAGAATGGCAATAGAGAGTTATTTTGTAACTTAATTTTTATTAATCGTCTTTGTTTTCCACTGAAGCGAATAAAAGAGGGAGATGTTATTTTTGAATCAATTATTAAAATTTTGATTTTTTACTAATGAAAATGATAAATTTAGGACTGGTCACTTCCCGACTGAAGCAAAATGTTGACAGCTTTCTAAATATCATCCGTTTATTTTATAAATAATACGATTATTTAAAACAAAATAATACTTACCTAACAAATAAAAAATATACATTTATTAATAACAAACAATTATAATTTATTAAAATTGCTCAGAACGCATAAAAAAAGTTAAAAAAAATTATTATACAGTATTATCTTGTAATAAATAACTCCGTGTTCATTCATTTAAAATAAAACGAATGAACATGGAGTTATTTATTACAAGATAATAGTGTTTCAGTATATTACTTTTTACTTAAATATCAATCGATAAATAGGTATGAATTATATTTTGCAGTTCTCACATTTTAAAGTTTCTTACTAAGTATCTATATATAACTCGCCGTTTGAATTTTTTTTTTCTATCCGTAAGTTCACGCGACTTATCAGGAAAGAATAAGTCGCATCGATAAACTGCTTGTGATATATTAAGGACAAGGATATATAGATTCCTACTTCAATGCTTAGGAATATTCCGCTCATATTTCTTTTAATTTTTCACATTTCCTTTCCCCACAAACGTTTTCTTCGAGATTTGAGTCCTATTGAATATTCTTCCTTTTCACATTCTATGACATAAAATAATTGCGCAGATATTTATATTTTAAATATGACGTAATTTGCATCATATTTTTAACATTATACGATACTCACAAAATATTTAAAAACCGCGACACGAGTGGAATGATGCGGTAGTACACATTGAGTTGTTAAATTGGTATAGTAAACTGGCTTCAATGAGTACATACATACGACAATTATAATCAATAAAATTTTCTTATATCTTATTCCAATCTCATGACCTATTATTTCAAAGTTATCACAAGATTAAACCTATATCACAAGAGTTAAATAGATAAGACCTATTATCACAAGAGTTAAACGTCATACAGAGCACTGTACACTGGCGCCGTGCGGCGCGGCACGATACGACCCGACGTGGTAAACTCCTAGCTGGGTTTTGAATATTAGGGTAAGGAAGGGTATTACTGGTCACTTAAGGAAAAATTGTCACACATTTGAGAATAATCAACATTTATTAATTAAACTTTAAACAATAATGGGGACCAGTAGTTACGAAAAATTTGGCACAATCAACATTAAAAAAACGTATTTCCACAATATTTTACACACCACGGCTGGTAATTACAGTCACCGGGTGGTAATACTGGTCAAGCTCAGCTTAGGTAAATTCACGTATATAGCTCTCAGTAGAATCAAACCCTGAGCAATCAACATAGTATAGAAGGCCAAAGACCCAAGTATAGAATGCACCTGCAGGAGAACTTATTATTCCGCCCGTTAAAAAACATTCGCTTTGAAGATCATCATCAGGTTCAGTATCAACGTCTTCGGGTAGGTCTGTCATATCTATTTCAGTCTGGTGAATTGGGGTTTTGTTCTGATCTTGGAGTACTTGCCTTCCTTGCGTTAACAAATTTAGAGTTTCTTTTTTTAAATATTCTTGTCGGTCTTAATTTTGAATACAGGCAAATATTTTTTCTGTAGCTACCTTCCTAATTTCTTCCTGAATGAAAACTTCTTTTTCGTTTTGGAGGAGATCTTTTGCAGAGAAGAAGTCCTTCTAAGTTCCTGATGTGAACATAATTGGATTGTTATAATCAATAACTAGTTCTAGGACTTATAAAGATTCCCTTACAATGTTTTTGGTACACTTTGAACTTCATCAACGAGAATTGGGTAATTTATCATCCCATCATCCATCCATTTATCATCCATTCATGGTCGGCTTTATAAAGAAGATTATTTAGTGATCCGGGGTTTTATGGTCAGGGCTACGCTGATCTTCTCCTAAACTCACTTCAATTTATTGTTGCATAATATTACAACAGCCAAAAAATCTTCTCGTGTAAACACATCTGAGTTTAAATGATAAATTCTTGTGACAGCAAATCCTGCTTCAGCTTTTGAGATAGTTGCTACAATTTAGAAAGCTTTTCGAAATAGTAAAGTGATATAAGTTTGTGTGATCTTGTCCCCAAATTAATACTTAATAAAAAGACTGACCAGTGATGGAAACATACATTGGTTAAATTATATACGAGCCGTATGGCAGTATTATGTTGTTGCTTTTGCAAATATCATAAGTACTTAAAGAGGTAAGACTGCAATGATTGTCCAAAAAGAGCAATACTTGTTAATTTTCTGAAAGTTTTATTAAATCGTTGAAATGTTTCAGACAAATCACGAAAAGGTTCCTGTTCAACCATTCACTTTAGAGTAACAATAGATAACTCCACGTAACTTGTTGAATATCACTTTTGAGGATAAGTTAGCATTGGTGAAAGGTAGGTACATCCCAGAGGTACACATAGTACATAGAGCTGTAACAGTCTTCCCTCGTTCATCGCTGGTTATCGAGCCCATATGTTTTAGACCTTTACAATTACCATTTTTCTAAGGTCCTGAAATGAAGAAAGATTCCTGTTTCATCGAAGTTGTATAAGTTCTTTAGCAGGAACTTATATTCCTTAATTAGCTTTTCAAAGAGTTTGAAATATATGGAGTGATTCATCTCTATTGAACAATAACCCTAAAAAAATTTCGGCTTGAGTGTCTTCCGCTTTGCTCACAGAAAACTTAATTGCTCCTTGTAAATTCCTTAAGCCAATTCTTGTCTGCTAATTCCAGAGACCTATTAAAAGTATGCTTAAGTTTCCTTTTTTTCTGGGCATTCACAAGCCATATTCTAAGTTGAAGCTGATAAAACATACCTGCGATCGACAATATCTCAGTCTAGATTTACAAATTTGGTAACTTTGTGAATCGAAAATGAAAATGCGGAAAACAGAGACATTGACGAAAAAGAGACTTAATAAGAGAGTTTGCCGATGGAAAGGCTAGAAAAGTAAATTTCATTAATTTTTTTTAAGTAAATGTTTAATACTTCACTCTTTCTCTTGTTTTTTCTTTCTATTTCATATGGGTAATTTTGAAAGAAGGGGAATTACTAAAACCGCTACTGGCTCCGCCCCTATACTTTTATAGGAAAATGATTTTTGGAAAAGACTTGTTGCAAAGCATTCAAATTTTATGATTATTTGAGGTAATTAATAATTACGTAGCGACAATTATGACTAACAATTATGAATAAACATATTTTACGATGCGATGAGGTTTCAGGACATCAGTGCTATTTTACATGCGTGTACGATAGTAAAACGCTTTACATATTCAATAGTTAGGCAGCTCCATATTAATACAAGAAAAATATTTCTAATATAAAACAACCGATAAAATTAATTTGAGTGAAAAATTAATATTTTCTAGAAATTACAAGACTATCTTTGTCGAGCATTTATGCTTTTCTACTTTTTATTTTTTAAAAACGAAGGGAAATTACATTTCTTCCAGTTTCTCATTAATTTCGAGCTTATTTATTTCTCAGGATCACATAGTTTATTTAGAAGATAATATTAAAATAAATTTTGGTGACTGGTGGAAATTATTTCGAGCAGTTCACAGTTTTGTTTTTTAATAAAAAATGTTTTTACCAAAAAACAATATTCTGGATTTTCCTAATCTCGAAAACTAATTTCACGTATACGTTCCAAATTTCCATTCAATTTCTTTACAATTCTTTTGTCAGAAATAAACATATGAGTTTTGTATTAACAATCACTTTACAAATGCTGTCTGTAGTATCTGTAGCCACTAGATATCACATTTAACCCTTTAGAGCGGCGTACAATCGCAAGTGTGTTCTTTAAGCTGAATAAAAGAAATAAGTGTCAAGTAACTTTTTAATTTCAAATAAATTTTTGAAAACAAAATAAAGCAGCTTTAGTTAACAAAATCATGAGTGGCTCCCATTTGACAGGCATATAAAATAAGTTCGAAATGAACATAAAAACACACCTACTTGAATAAATATAAACTTAAATTATTATATTTAGAAAACAGTCAGAAATTAAATAAAATAAAAGTAATTTTTAAAAAAAGTTAATTACTTAGGCGACAGTTAGTTTACATGGCCATCTCACGGTAGAAACGTAGACAAAAGTTTAGGTACATGATTTGTGCCAAACAGTGAACACTGAAGTAAACAAAATAGCTTAAATGAAGTTGGAATAGGTAAAGTTTGCACCGGCGTACACTATTCCAGAATTCAAATATTGTGAAAACTCAACTGTGTTAATTTTTCTTTATACTATAGTGATTATTACAAATTTTATTGGATAATTTACTACCGCACTCAATGACTTCAAGCTCAAATTATTAACACAAAAGTTGATAATCTTTTTTTACGATATTTTTACTCCGGGCTATCCTAATACTGATAATGTATTGCAATCGACATCCATCACTTTGATGGCATCTCTCTTCTGCTTCAAGGAGTTTATGATATGATTAAAAAAACGGAATGTTGCACTCCAACAACACCCTTTTAAAACAGGCGTGAAACTATGTATTTGAGATACTATGGTATATATACTATCTTTAGTTAGTTTCCCTTCATTTCAGTCCAAAAACTCAATGAGAATTAAATATAATTTACTGTAAAATGTTAAAACTTCAATCAGTTACTTTTTCCAAGCAAAGCCCCAAGTACACGCAAGTATTTTTTTATATAATCATTTAAAGTACATAGGGTACTCTCACTATTATATAAGGTTTGAATGATACATTTTGTTAAGAGTCGAAAAAAAGTTTAATTCACTTTTCACCGTGAACTTTTTTCTTTAATATTTTTTTAAGGGTGTGAGACTAATTTTTCAAAAAGTGTATGTAGCTAATGTTGATCAGCATGCAGTTTGATCTTAAAAGTGATTTTTATCATGACTTGCTGGAAAATTTTATTGTATTTTAATTCCATCTTCTACATGTGGCCAAATAAAATGGAGAAAATAGACAGTAAACTTAAAAAATCATTCTCACTAACGTCGACATTTTGTTCAAATCGTATATATGTAAGAAATCATAATACTGAATATTACCGAGGTGTACAAGAATTATTTTACGAGATCCATCAAAATGCCAATTTATTTCAACTCATAATATACGATTATTACAGTAATTCAGTTTGAAGTTTCATATAATTTATTTAATGATTAATTAAGTTTTAGACTAAATTAGAAAAGTCTGATTATAGCAAGTACTGTTTGTAGCGAAATATTACAAACTTACAGCCATTATAATAATTTTTGCAAATTAAAAATCTTTAATGAGAAGAGACTAAGTAATTTTTTTTAAAAGCTCAATATTTTGTTTCAGGAAATACAGTAATATGCCAATAATTGGAGTGTTGGGTTACATTGCCATCTTTGCAACTATCACAGTCTCTATAGCAATAGTAATATACTATCGGGTCAGAAGAAGAAAACAGAAGACCGATGTGGTTAGTATTCTCTGATTCTTGTGTTTAAAAATTCAAAAATTTGTTTCATCTGTGTTTATTTTCAGTTAAGGCGTTGGAATTTACCTCTAAGCCAATTTGCAACACCTTTCTATAATTACTGCGTTCAGCACAAATATGCAGATTTTGGGCCTTTTGAGATATGTGAGCAATCAATTTAATATACATCGTGTTCCATCTACTGGCATGCTATAATGCTTTCTGACTTACTGACATGTTTAAAGTTTTTCTAATAGAGTAAAAAGCATATAGTTTCATCCCAAGGGAGCTATGCTATTTCTCCTATTATCCTGCTATTCATCTTCTCCAGTCATTTAGACATAAGTGAGTAACAAACATCCAAAGACATTTCATGTATAACAGAGCACATGAACCATATGTATGTCAGATATAATCTATTAACGATCTATTGCTTGCTTGAAATTATTAGGTAACAAACTAATAAACAAAGTTTCAGGATTATAATATTAGAGGGGGAAAATAAATTACTTTAAAAGTTGTTTATTTTAAAAATCATTTCCGCAATAATTTTACAGAATAAAATTGCAAGATTCCAATATTTTACAGTCATTATTCAATCTATCGAACAAAGTAAGTTAATAAAATAGACCGGCGTACATAAGCATTGCAGAAGAATATAATTTTAAAATATTTTAAGTACTTATTCTGTTCATAGCAAAATTAAGAGAAAAGAAAACTTAAGCCTTTTAGCCGAAAAACGAGCTACTATTATAAGGACAGCATGAGTATTTTGCAATTTAACCTTCTTAAGTTTTCTGATCTCACACAAGTTTAATTTGCATCTTTGGAAAAATGAAAACTGTAGCAATGTTTCTCGTCATCAATTTTTTTTTAAATTTGATTTTTTTTCCCATCCCAAAAAAAATACATTAGGCAACATCTTTACATGGTGAACAATAATATTAAAATAATGGAAATAATACCCTTAAATCTTTATAGATGTCCAAGTGTGTACGGATTCTCGTTTACGACATTCACACATACTTAACAATTTTTTTTTGTTTAAAATATGGTTTATTCTCGTCATTGTTTTTAAGCACCATTCAATTCAGTCTGTCAGATGTTGTTCTTCGTTTTTTTAATATATTATATTATAAATAATAGATTACTCAAAATATATATTTTCATACCATCCGCCATTTCTTGTCATGATGACAAGATATAATTAAACCATTCTATACATAGCAGTAAAAGTGTTGCGGGAGTGTCTATAAAATCATCGATTAAAGTGATAAAGCCCATTTCATTTAAACAGTCTCTTTATCTCTCATCTCTTTGAGATCTGAATCTTTGATTTTCTTCTGTCGTTAGATAATGTCAATCAAAATTTCATATCACTATTTTACAAACAAAAAAAAATTTATCGATTTTTGTGGGAATTTATGGCGCCCGCCCATCTTCAGTAGTTGTTGTCGTTCGGCTAATAATAAACAAAAAATACTGTCAATTATTTGTCACTATTAATCCCAATAATATTTGTGTATTTTACTTATTCCATTCCCATCCTCCGATTGATTTCAGTTATACACTGTGTAACGTAATTCTTCAACTCGTGCAAATTAAATATTTTATTTCATCCACAAAAGCTAAAACATCGTCGTCGCCGTGGTGTGTTGGGTTGATCACAAGGCATACGGCCTTTGACGATGCGACGCACCGCGGCGACCCGGGTTCGATTCCCGGCCGTTCGTCGAACGGGGCTGGACTGGTGTTGTGGTTGGCTGTAAGAGATTGCTCTTGTAAGCCCGCCATATGTATCAATTAGATACATTAAAGTAGATAAATAAATAAATAAATAAATTAAACATCAACTAAAGAGTTCCCAAAGACCGTAATCAGCTTGGGTGATGTCCATCACCCTCATGACTTCCTCTTTTAGGTCTGGGAAACACTTTTGGTAAATATTGATGAACCATTCAAAAATTTGTTTCGCCTGTGTTTATTTTCAGTTAAGGCGATGGAATTTACCTCTAACCCAATTTGCAACACCTCCCTATAATTCTTGCGTTCAGCACAGACATGCAGATTGAACGTCATTTGAATCTCCCAACATGTTATCTTCATTGGATACTTTGTTAAATTTACGGGTGCATGAACTTTTTCTTTCTATTTTCTTCAGTTTACAAAAGCTAAGTACTTATGAATACTTGGAGCTGCGTTTCCGTCGCAGAGTTAGAAAGGCAGCTTCCCTAACCAACTCTTTGCAAACTATTTTGTACACAGCTGTAGTAATATTTGCTCCATCGATAAGACTGGAAACTGTGTTTGGATTGGATAGAGTCATATCAACTGTGATTGTAGGGGTGGCCTCCACAATATATTCTGTACTCTGTGGTAAGAAAGCAATTTTTTTACAGATGTACTACAAATACCCCATACGATCATGTTGAAAATCGTCAGCGGATTGTGCGAAGTTTTTAAGTTAGCAAATGAAGGTTGCGAATGAAGGACTGAGTATAACAAAGCAATGGATTGATATGAATATTTAAAATATTACAGAAAATCTCATTTAATTACTCTGATGCATCTCTTAAAATACACCGGCCATATAGCTTTTAAATTAAAATTATGCCTCTTAAGGATTCAGGTTCTTTTTTAAATCGCTAATATATTCAAAGTAAAGGTGCAAATTTTTTAACTACTGTAAGACAAACAATTTTGTTAAGCCTCATGTGTTATTAAAAATTACAGTATCGTCAAGAAAAGGTGGAGGATTGGTGGGGAAATGCGGTCGGTGTGGTATAACTCAGGCCTCCATAGGAAGGGGCCTGCTCTAGGGAACAAAATTACATCGCTATGCCATTTTAGTATTAAGAAAAATAAATAAACTTTCTAAAAATTTCAGAATTTTCTTCAAATCACTTCACATTGCATAAATGTATTTGCGTGTGCGTATTATACTTTTCTGAGGTTTAGGCCATGAACGCAATACAGGAGAATACACAAAATTCAGGGGACGGAATTCTCATTAAATAAAAATTATGTTACCTCTTTGTAGTAAAAATGTGTGTTACTATTCAGTTCACTTACTACAATGATGTGTAGCAACCACGGTTTGTGAATTTTTGCATAAATGAGGCATACATTTACATTTGCATAAATTTACATTTTAAGATAATTTGCGTCGAGAAGGCTCGATTCATGTACACTTTACAACAACATCGAGGACATTGACATCTTACATTTTGAATATATTTGGCGTTAATTTTGTGGAAATTAATTATTCACAATTAAATGAAACTACGTGATGTAGTATTATTTCTACTTTCTTTAAATTCTTTATCACAACCTAGGTTTCGTTGTATTACAACATCTTCAGGTGGTATATTAGCAAAGAAATTTCATTCTTTGCTAATAGCCCACCTGGCAATGTTATAATACAATGAAACCTAGGTCGTGGTAAAGGAATTAAAGAAAGTAGAAATAATACTACATCACGTAGTTTCATTTAATAGTATATTACATTTTGTTCAGAAATTATCAATGTGTTAAATGTATATGTTCCATTCTATATTTCAGAAGGTATTTAATCTAGCATCGTGAAGTCATTCAGAAATAACTTAAAATTACATTTCATTCCATGTATTATATTAATTTACCTACAGTAAATTATTTTTGCATTCTCTGTTCTTATGAAAAAGTACATCGAAAAAATAAAACATTGAACAGACTTCAAACAACCACCAAATAAGAAGCCCACTTAAAAGTATAAAATAACAAATATACTAGTACTCAGTTGGAACTTTGGCAGCATAATATTGTTTTCGAATTATTGCTAGAGATTTATGGAATCGGTATCAAGTGTCTTCTTGACACCGATTCCATTCTCGCTTCTCTTCTACCATGTACACAAAACACAGATGAGTGCTACATTTCACTCAGCACCGACTTATCTACCTACCAACAAATACCTTAGTTGCTTCGTATTTTTTGTATGTACTTGTATACCTACTTATTTACCTATTTTCTTGCTTACGTCAACACAAGTGAAACTAGTCCATACTCGATGAGTTTGCTCCTTGTCAGTGAAAAGTTCCTGTCATCATCTCCTGGTTCAGTGTACCCTGATTTTGATAAAGTACAGATTTATGCCGCCTTTAGTTGCGTTAATACTTTAAATACTTGATTACTAAATTATCATTCAACTTAAATCATCCAAACTCGATCACAGCACCTGTGTTGCCATTGCTGCATCGGGCTGAGAAACTGGAATTCGAGTTTAACGACAGAAACTATGTTTCAAAACCCACAACACTATTATAAAAACAACAGGTTCTCAATACCTCCACAGCATGAGGACTGAGGAGTATGAACCTGGAGTTGAATGACACAGTGTATGCTTGATACCTACAATATTAATTCAAAAACAGCAGATCTTCAAGTCTTACGGTCTAAGCTGACAGTAAGTACCCATCACAGCGTCATAACTGAGGAGTTGAAACCCGAAGTTTAGTAATAGAGACATTGCTAGGGCTCAAAATACTAATTTAAAAACAGCATATCCCCAATTTTCATGCTTTAGGCAGGCAGTGCCCCTGCAACATCAGTTCTCCGGAGTTCACCCGAAGTTCAGTTTCTGCTTGAGACCCACAATACCATTTTAAAAACACCAGATTGTCAAATCTCATAGTTTAGACAGGCAGTGCTCCTACAGCATTAGGAATGAGAAATTGTAACTGGATATTTGATGACACAGTTTCTGTTCGTTATCCACAATATAATTTGAAAATAGCAGATCCTCAAGTTTCACAATTTAGGCAGACAGTAGTCCGTCAGCATCAGAACTGAGGTGTCGATACACAGAGTCTATTATTTATGTGGATTATTTATTACCAGAAGTTGAAATTATATTGTATACACCCATATATACTTATATACTTATTTAACCTACTTCTTTCTTGCCATGTCAAGACAAGTCAAACGAGTCTAAACGTGACAAATTAACTCTTCATCATTGAACAGGTTCTGTCACCAACTTCCAGCTAAAGAGCATATTTATGTTGCACTTAGTTGTGACTTATTAGATTATCATTAAGCCTACATCATCGAAAATAGATCACGGCGTCAAATTCTCATGGAACCATACAGGGAATATACAAATTAAATACTTTTAATATCAAAATTAAAAGGAAACACCAAAACTGTTTGAAAAATGATGCAGACATGAGGTAACATGCATAAAAAATACAGATGAATAGAGGATTACAGTTAATAAAGTATGAGTACTTTACGTACTATTATTATTAACTTAATTTAGAATTCATTTACGCATAATTTTATTTGTAGCTTTTGGTGTAGAATCAATTTTAAATAGAGTGTGATAAAGATCATCTTTTACAGCATTCAACCCGCTTCATCTGTTGAATATGATCACTAATATTAAAATATCTAATAAGTTGGTAATTTAAAAATAAATTCTTGCTATACTAATTAAATATATATATATATATATATATATATATATATATATATATATATATATATATATATATATATATATATATATATATATATATATTATATATATTAGTTTGGCTACTAAGTTTTTAGTCACAATTTTGGGACTTTTCTAGAAACATTCTCGAAATTCCTAGAAGGTTTTACTGCAGGATATAAATAGGCCAAAGTACAATCCCTTGACAACAGTGTGCGCCGAAGCTTTAAGAGAATTACATAAAAGATAATGGATTCAAATCGATATCAAATACAGATTCTATTACTTTAAGAATTTCGTCTGGGTAACGACGCAGACTGCCACAAATAATATATGTCAAGCGATTGGCGAGTCCACGGTATCTTAGGCAACAGCAAAGATTCGGTTTAGAAAGTTCAGGATTGAAGACTACAATCTTGAGGACAAACCCCTTAACAGAAAGAGAAACAGGAGTTCCAGTATCCAAACCTGAAATAAGTGCCAAAACGGTTATACATAGCTGCTGGTGAAATGTCAAGGCATTATTCATTGGAAGTTGCTTCCAGAGAGATCTACAATTAAAGCAAATTTATTTACTGTGAACAATTGTACCTATTAGCTAACAAATTGAGTAGCCAAAAAAGTCTAGTTAATTTTATACATGATAATGCTAGAACATATGTTGCAAAATGTACTAGCGATAAATTAGAGGAGTTCGGCTAGATTCTACTCACTCATCCGTCATATTCGCCGGACATTGCGCCCTCTGATTACCATTTATTTAGGACTCTAAGTAACCATTTACATGAAAAAAAAATTGACGTTAAAGAAGATCTCCAAAACCCTTATAATTTTTGAGTATATTTTGTGGAAAATGATCTAGCATTATCCCAGAGAAAATAACTTCAGCCCGAAAGATTACTGGTTTGTTAGCTAGGCGATGTAACTTCTGATTATAAATCTCTGCATTCAACGTAAATCCTTCCGGCAACAACTCCCATCGAATAATTCTCTTTACAATTCGATAACGATTTAGAATTATCTTCTTAATACTCAGTTCAGGTCTGGGTACTAAATATATATATATATATATATATATATATATATATATATATATATATATGTATATATATATATATATATATATATATGTATATATATATATATATATATATATGTATATATATATATATATATATATATACACGATTCTTTTACATCTGAATGGAAGCAAATAACCAACATAACGCATGATCATACGCTTTCTTTCTTATGTCATAATTATTTTTTAATTATTTTCCTTACTAAAAATTAATGCATTTCAACAGTCAACAAAAATTATTTCAACTTACTTCTTTACACATTATAGTTTTATGACAGAAATAAAATGCGCGAAGATGTCCAATCTGGTGGTTGTTATCAAATGAAATTTTAAATATATTTGTAGTTATTACGTGTTCCTCAAAAATTCAAGTAACTGGTGCAAATTTAACTTTTTTACTACAAAAATAAGTGAGGTAAATTCTTTACCTTCTTTGAGGAATACTTATTCAGTTATCTCCAATTCGGTAAATCCTCACGTTAATCATCTTCATTGTCGCTCTAGGAGAATACAAAATAAAAAAGTTTTATTCCATAACGAATTTGCTTAGTGCTGTTCATATGACAAGTTAAAAAAAATTGCAAATGCAAAATAAACTTTAAAAGTTCTTAAAAATTAAATTCTTCGTGGGCATATTCTAGGAAGAAGAATAATTCTTTTTCCACCAAAATCATTGTGCAACAAGCATATGGGTCTACTTAGGTATATTGTCCTTTTGTAAGGGCTTCACAAACTTCAATAAACTATACAGTTTAACAATTGGTCAAGATATATTTGAAATGTGAACATTTTTTGGTCATATCATTAGTCGATAAAACTGTGTTACCGACACACGGACAGGTGAGCAGGAACATTCAATTTCCATTAAAATCTAAAAGAGATAGCTACATTTGGCTGTAACAAAAACATCATGTAAGGAACGCAGTAAAGAGCAGGATTTGACTACTTGCCGGATCATGAGGCCACACCCTCATTTGTAAAGAGTGAAATAAAAAGAAGGAAACGCCAAATATTTTATCATAAGTTTCTTATATGCAGACAATAGTTATATTGTTATGATTATATTTGTATAAAAATTTATAAGTGAAACCTTCTAAAAATAGTCGTTTTTCATATCAAGCTCTCTCTGGCGAGCTTCCCTCACCTTTGCCTGCAGTTGATTATAACAAACCAGGCATGCAGACTTCGCTAGATCATTATCATCTACAAACATTTTCGTTGTTATTTACATGTGTAAGAATTATACTGTATGTTTAGTACTAAAATGTGGCTGTGCGAATGAGTATATATTGCGATGCTGTGCATGTAACTTTTTTTACTATTTTTGATTACTATTACTTTACGGTTTCATTTCTATTTATGATCTCTGACTCACTAATAATATATATTCGTAGCGTATCCATAATAATATAAGAATACGAATTGAAGTGTATAAAACTCATCGATTACTGCAAACTGTAGTGCCAAATGTGGCTTGTTTCTATTATTAACAAGCTTCTGTGAGATAGATAGTGCCAAGAACTCACTGCTTGATCATAATCAAGCAGTGAGTCCTTGGCTTCGATCTTCAACTTGGCAAAGCATTTACAGAAGCAGCCGCTGCAGTTACGACACGTAATGTATTTGAAAACATGAAATTTATCCTTATGATCCAACTGTTATCACATAAATTTTTACCTGCTTCAACAACTAACACGCAGATATACGCGCAAAATACACTACGGCAAACTGATAATACTCCAGATCCACTTCCTCGTATCGTAAAATTTTAGGACTACTAATGACATAAATAATTCACAATTCGGGTGTTCATTTTGTCCAAATAATTAACAATAGTCTTTCCTAACACATGAATCACACGATCTCGAATTTAAATTATTAAGACCCAGGCAGCTCAGTTTTCCAGTAGGATGGATTCTAAATTTTTCCAAATATAAGTAAAATTTATATATACATATATATATATATATATATATATATATATATATATATATATATATATATATATCTATAAATTTTACTTATATTTCGAAAAATTTAGAATTAATATTCTCTTGAAATTCATTCTATATGCCGAAACCATCTACAGGACGCCGCTACGTCCCAATTACGGTACGGCCTATGCCTTTAACTAAACGGCACCATTCAATCATCGGACTAAATTAGTTTCAAATAAATAATAGATGATAAATAAATAAAAAAAATTAATTTCAGAAATCATCACCTGTCTTTATTTCGATTTTGTTAAAATAATTGTTTCATATAAATGTAGCAAAATGATATAATGCCAAAAGAAATATATATACATCACAAAACATAGGAAATAGCATTATATTTAAACATCTTTTAAATATTATGCAATACAAAAAACGTTTTTGCTTAAGTAAGTTTTTCACATGAAAATTTAAAATAAATTGTGATATAAATATCGTTTATTGATTCTTATGACGTGATAATTGGCTGACATAAGTTATCGGTAATTAATTTATTTAAACATGAGGGCAATTTAAATTTAGTATAGTTAGTATCGATGTAAAATACTTATATCACGGCTATTTACATATAATGTATAATGTAAGTTTGAGAACTATGTTCTTTCACAAAAAATTATACCAAATAATAAAATTTATGAAGTAATCAGTTTTCAAATAAGTATTAGTGTGTTGACCGAGCAAATTATAACTGTGTTGTTATTCTAATAAAGATTTCAATTGTTCCTCAGTCAAAAGTAAAAATGTCGGGATGTAAAATCATTTAAATTAACTTTGAGTTCACAACTAAATAATATTTTTAAAGAGTAATTGATAAAAGGTATTTTTCCACTCGGTATTAAGATGGTATGTCGGTATTATAGAAAGCGTATGATAAAAGTATCAGTAGGAGGACGACAAATTAGTGAACGTTCTGTCACGCCCGTCCAAATATGTGATCTAAGTGCATTGCTTGCGAAAATGGTTCACCGTTATCTCGAGATAAATAAAGGAAGTTGATACCCATGGCACCTGTCTGTCACAAATTATATCAGTGTTTAATAATGTATAATTAGTGGAATCCAAAAAATTAGAAATATAAAAATATTTCCCAGATAAAAATACAAATCGTAAAGAACTATACAAAATAAGTAGTTCCCGTCCCGACTTAGTCCGGACAAAAACGTATCATGACTATGTCTTGTTTTAATCGCTTTCTTAATATAATAATTACTAGCGACCCGCTCCGGCTTCGCAAGGGTACAACGTAGGTACAAATGTGGTGTAATTGCGGAGTGATCAATAATATTACTCTCGTTATTAGAATATAATACAGGTTGTCTTTACATACAATATTAACAGCTGTTTTGCGGTTTATGGTGTCGCGCTGAATAGCACGTTTTTATTTTTTTTTATTTTACTTGATCGAGAGCTCCGATAAACGCGTTCGATCGCTGCAAAGCATACTATGCTATAAAGTAACGCGCGGCCTACGACGCGCTATTTATAGGCATACGCCGACGCCGCCCACCTCCGCCAATTGCATAAAATCGGCATAAAAGTACAAATTTGCTATAAAGTACAAATTTTATCTACATTTAATGCCCAACGTAAAAAAATTATTTAATTCGAAAGGATAACCCACAAAAAAACAAATCTCAATCGCATAAAAACGGTCACTGTGGTTTATCCGTAGGATATAGATATATACCATCTTAAACTTTTTTGTAGATATTTTTAAAATACACAATTCCATAGTAAAACATTTTGATATATCTCGTAAAGTTTAGTCAGCGTTAGCAATGAAAGCGTCTGAAATTCATTTTTTTTTTAAACATTAACTTTTTTTATATTTTCTGCAAATATATCATGCATGTATTATACCTATAAACCATCTGAAAGAAATTATCTGAATGATAGTGATAAAGATTTCGGTTAATTTATCGACGATATACTCGACAGGTTAATTATTTGTTCTATGCTTTAGCCGAGTATCGAACGGCTGGGGACAATATTAAGATGTACAGTCTGGAAATCTATAGTCGATTTTAAAAATATTTATATGGTACGATTTGCAACTGACACAAACTGTTCCTTAATTTTTATTCACAACTAAATGAAACTACGTGATGTTATATTATTTCTACTTTATTTAAATTCTTAACTACGACCATTGCCCACCTGAAGACGTTGTATGACAACATCTTCAGGTGGGCAATTTGTAAAGATTCATCATCTTTACAAATTGGCCACCTGAAGATTTTATAATAAAACGAAACCTAGGTCGTGGTTAAGAATTTAAAAATAAAATAAAATAATGCTATATCACATAATTCCATGCTGACATGATGGTTTAAAAGTTTAACTCTGAAATGCGTCCGGTACTTTACAACTACTTTCATTTAAATCGTTCTTACTTATGATCTACACATCGCGGAAATATATGCTGCATTCATATCCGATAACTATAAGCTATACGATCAGTTTCAGGTCAGTCGGATAAACCGTTTCGTGAAGAACCATAAAAAATAAACAAAAGTTATTCTTTATAAAATTACCTCATAAGAGTAACGCGAACATAAAAAGCTTCTTTAGGATTAAAGCAAAGAAGTATTACTTCTATAGAGCATATTTTCACACACCTACTAATCTTTATAAAAATAATTTTTAATATTTAATTATTTAAACCCCCTTCTCCTGGATTTGATCTTAGTAATAATTGAAATGCATGTCTTAGAAATAATATGCTGGTTTAAGAAAGCAGGCAGTATAAGAGATAATCCCAAATTTTATGCACCTAGCTGTATTGTATTTCGAAACATGAACTTCCAAAAAACTTTGATGTTTGCACTCACTAATTAATTGACCGATCACCAAAACCTGTCAAACACCTTCATTCTATCTGAAACCTTTAAATTAAAAAAAACGTTGTGTAATGTAACATAAAAGAAAAAATTAGAAAAATGGTGAAGTTCCGTCGCAAAACTGAGAATTGAAGACAACGTCTTGTTTGCGGATACTTTACAAGAGTTCGTAAATTTTATCTAAAATAACTATAACTATGAATATATAATATCTCATGATTTTTATTAGCCCCTAATAATATTATCGATTAATAAAGTTTTTTACAAAAAATTTAACAGACTTATTATTCATCGGATAAGAAGACTTATTATTCATTGAAAAGCAAAAAATAATGGAAATGCGAGTATGGAACTTTTGCAGTATAATATCATTTCCGAACATGAATAAATTTGCAAAATATTGCTACTGTTAGAGATTTTTGGAATCGGTGCTAAATAGACACTTCTCTCTTCTTTCACGCACATGCACACCCACACACACGTTTTGAACTTATGAAATTCAATATTATTTATATCTCATTTATTGAAATTAGAACAGATGTATAAAATCTGCGGTATTAAATGTATTCTAATTTATACATGTATGCACACACACACACACACACTTACACACACACACACACACACACACACACACACACACACACACATATATATATATATATATATATATATATATACACAAAGGTATATATAAACCACATTCCCTTTTTTGGTTTCACCGCAGTCATTTCTTCAAACCTGTGTACATCTCCATATACTATAATCTGCCTATTAATATCCAAGTTATTTCATAATCTTGTATATATCTATATATACCTACTTATCGCCTACTAATATATTCTAATTGCTAGGTGACTCTATTTATACTTGTACTTTCTTAATTATCTACATAATAATATCTTAGTTGATTCACGCCTTTATATGTCCCCGTGAGTACTTACCTGCCTATTTACTTTGTTATATCTTACTACGTCAGGACAAGTTAAACGAGTCCAAACAGGATGAATTTACTCCTCAATAGGAAAGAATTTCGAATACCGTCTCCCAACTCTATCATTATACCCTGATGTTGTTAAAGGCCTTATTTATGCGCTTTTAGTCGCGTGAAAACTTTAGAACTATGTTATTAAATTATTGTGAAATTCTAACCAATTTTTTCATAATACTACACTGGAACCATTTAAATAAAAAAATAATCATCCAAATTGGTTAATTAGTATTGGAGATATGAGTTAATGTATCATCGCAGAATCACCGCAGAATCAGGTTGAGTAATTGGAATCGAGTTCCTTGATACTCACAACACAAATTTTGAAAAACCAGACCCTTAAATTTCACAGTTTATGTGAGAAGTAGCCCTAGAACATAAGGACTGAGGAGTTGGAACCCGGAGGTTAATAAAGGTGCCTCTTGACTTGCAAAACTAATTGACAACAGCATATCTTTAAGTCTCACGGTTCAAAATGGAAGTATATACGCAGCATCAGGACTTATAGATAAAATTGTCATAATGCTATATTATCAAGGTGGCTGAGTACGTTCGCAAAGTTTCTGAGGGATTACTAAATAATGAAACTAGTTGAGCCTTCTCCTGAGGGATTACTAAATAATGAAAATATTTGATCCTTCTCCTGAGGGCTTACTAAATAACGAAAGTAGTTGATCCTTCTCCTGAGGGATTACTAAATAATGAAAATATTTGATCCTTCTCCTGAGGGCTTACTAAATAACGAAAGTAGTTGATCCTTCTCCTGAGGGATTACTAAATAATGAAAATATTTGATCCTTCTCCTGAGGGATTACTAAATAATGAAAGTAGTTGATCCTTCTCCTGAGGAATTACTAAATAATGAAAATATTTGATCCTTCTCCTGAGGGATTACTAAATAATGAAAATATTTGATCCTTCTCCTGAGGGATTACTAAATAATGAAAGTAGTTGATCCTTCTCCTGAGGAATTACTAAATAATGAAAGTAGTTGATCCTTCTTCAGAGGGATTACTAAATAATAAAAATATTTGATCCTTCTCCTGAGGGATTACTAAATAATAAAAGTAGTTGATCTTTCTCCTGAGGGATTACTAAATAATGAAAGTAGTTGATCCTTCTCCTGAGGGATTACTAAATAATGAAAATATTTGATCCTTCTCCTGAGGGATTACTAAATAATGAAAGTAGTTGATCCTTCTCCTGAGGGATTACTAAATAATAAAAGTAGTTGATCCTTCTCCTGAGGAATTACTAAATAATGAAAGTAGTTGATCCTTCTTCAGAGGGATTACTAAATAATAAAAATATTTGATCCTTCTCCTGAGGGATTACTAAATAATAAAAGTAGTTGATCTTTCTCCTGAGGGATTACTAAATAATGAAAGTAGTTGATCCTTCTCCTGAGGGATTACTAAATAATGAAAATATTTGATCCTTCTCCTGAGGGATTACTAAATAATGAAAGTAGTTGATCCTTCTCCTGAGGGATTACTAAATAATGACACTGTATCTATAATGGTTCCAGCCTCAGAGCCCTGAATATTAGTGGATATTGAAGCCTGCTCGGAATGCCTATCACTTTGTTCGTTCTCTTGTAGTTGCGTTAAAAGCGTTGTATACGCAGATAGGTTCTTAAACCTTAAAAGTTGCAAATAATTGTTTATGTATAACTATTAAAATACTGTATTTTTAATTTTAAACCTATGATATAATTTTAAATATAAATAATCACTAGAAATTTACAACGTAAAACATATACTTATAGTAATGAACTAAAGAGTTATGCCGTTACTGTATCAATTATCAATCAATTAAAATATGAATAATATTTATTTAGCAATTATATCATCCTAAAACAATACGTCCGCTTTCTACACGATATAAATAATACTGTAGCATAGCATGCTAAATGCTATTTTTGCCATTCCTAATCTTGACCGTTAGTAACTCCAACAGAAAATTATTTTGGTTTAGTTTTAAAATTACAATAGCAAAAAAATAATCTATTAAAAATATACAAAGGTTATCGACATCATTGTCGATTATATTGAACACTATTATACTTACACTATAGTAAATATGCGCTCACAAAAATAATATTATTTAGCTAACGTGGAATTTGAATCTGAAGTGGTACATATAATATTTATGTGATTTTAATAAAAATAATAAATACGTAGTTAGTCTTCCATTGTTTCAGCCAAATATTCATTTGGACATTTTGTTCAGTACTAATCTATTTTAATTGATATCTATAATATTATAAGGAGAAAGGAAACTATTATTGTTGTTAGAAACAACTTTGTTATACATTGAAACTTTATATTTTTAGTGTTTAAAAATATAAGAGTAAGAATGATAATTTTACTAAAATTATGTCGTATTTCAAAATTATGCTACTACTCAAACAGTCTATTGCTAGAAGTCATAACAACAACAAAAAGCATTAATTTAGTTTCTAATACAGAGTAATAGTATCAGGTAAAAATATCGTTTAAAATGGCAAAATACCATCCTAAGTTAGCAATAATTGTTATAATATGACACATAATCACAAGATATACGGCCTTTGACGATGCGGCGCACCCAGGTTCAATTCCCGGCCGTTCGTCGAATTTGGTTGGACTGGTGTTATGGTTGGCTGTAAGAGATTGCTCTCGTAGCAATAAGTCCGCCATTTTTATGCATATTTCTGCAAAACAGTGCTTCCTTTGTTTAATTGCATATTTTAATTATATAAAGTAAATAAAAGTTAGCAAAAAGGAACTATTAAGTTGTACTTTAAAAATATCCGAATTAACCTTAACTAATTATAAGTATCTAATTATAATGCAACTATCTTTTTTAATACTTTAAGCTTGACATACATTAAAAACAAAGTAAATCCCCGCACGGCCATCTTTACAGTGTTGCATAACTAATGTTTACTCAATTTCAATAATAACCTTTATAACGTTAAGATGGCTTCTCTTATTTTTAGCTTGTTTCTATATAAAAAGGAAATAATGAATAAGACCAGTTTTAGCGGGAACATACATACGGAGGAACAAATAAATGTAGGTAAACGGTAAAGTTTCAATTTTTCAAAAATTGAAACTTTGTAGTTTTTTCTACATTATCTGTTCCTCAATATGTATGTTCCCATAGTCTGTCTGTCCGTCTGTCGTTAATATCTTCGTATAAATTTAGGATTCCGTAGCCAAGGGGCAAATGTTGAAACTTTACCGTTTACCTACATTTATTTGTTCCTCCGTATGTATGTTCCCGTAGCACGTCTGTCGTTAAAATCTTCGTATAATTTTTTCAGTTTAAGACAAATTGTAACATTTTTCAGAAAGATGTATTAAATTACATGAACAAAATTATGACGTAAGAGGAAATATTTATAATTTTTTTAAGTACCTCCCTATACATCGAATTTGAGGATGAAAAATATTTGTCTACGACTGCATCGAATATTTCTCTGAAGAGATCATTTTAATATACAATAAAAACATCAAATTATATTTTTTCATAGGGTTGCTCTGTCGCGAGATCCAAATCACTATACGTTTTTCAGTGTCCTCCACATCCTCTCTAACTTTTTAAACACGTAGGTCAGAAATTTTACTTTGGGCAAACACTCCGATGCAAAAATAATTCAGAAAACTTCTATAAATAAATTAAAGGGATGTAGACAATCAATTCATTTTTCTTACCCCTGGGAATAAATACATAATGAAAAAGAATTACATATTTATTCACAGGTTTAATAGTACTATCATATTAACTTAATTGTTTAAATTTTTATATATACATAAATGGGTACGAAAATCTCGTATATCTAGTTCTACACGGATACAGCAAAGAATGTAATTATTCTAAAGTCGTCTACGTGAGTTCTACGCAAAATCGTAATTTAATGTAAGTGAAAGTCTATTTGTTCTCTAAGGTATTTTGCTCAAAATGTAAAAGATCATAAAAAAGTGACTAAATGCGTTAGTCAAATGGGAAATTATAAATCGAAATATTGTTTTAAGATCTTTTCCCAATAAGACTGTACACTGTAATGAAAAACGCATACATAATACAAAACTTTGAAGGAGTCAGCATAGGTGCAAAGGTGGAAGAAGCTTTAAATCGTAAAATTTGAATAACATGAATTGAAAGGAACTATGGAAGCTAAAGTAAAAATATTTTCATATTTACTTACAATTTGTAATTTTTAATAGCTTTGATTGTAAACACTTTTATTAAAGCCATTTTCTATGGATACTAGCCGAAACCGACCAACTAAAAGAGTCAAGTATTCTTAATGATTCTTATGAGTTCTTAATGGTCATGTAGTATCGAGAATTTAGCTGATTATCGTCATTCATAATTATGTAGTAGCTGATTAGTTCTACGGTAAAATTTTTACAGCAGTATTTCATTATTAACAACGATAATGAACGTTGCTTGTATGCGAATGTACTTATACTCGTAAATATGTAGTTTTACTCGTAAATATCCTCTCAATGTATGTACAATATGTACAAGTCGAGTTCCTTTTTTGAAGTAGTCATACTTTACTATTTTAAATATAATGATGATTTATTATAAAGCTTTAAGTATAAATTCAGAAAAACCTAATTATATTTATGAAAAATATATTTGAAGCAATCTAAAATAAACATTCAGATGTTTTGTTTAATTCTAACGTGCCTCCAAATCAAACTCAGTTTTGGTATTTAGGGCATGGTCATTCTGGCTCTCACGATGATAGCCTCTATCGATAAAAGGTTATTTTACCGGTTCACTGGCAGGGAACAGAAAATAAATGAAATAACTGAATTAATATCACATTAGTGACAGTAAGATTGATTAAACAGCTACCTAATGTCAGAAAATACAGTGTTCTTTATGTTAAAAGCGACTTAAACAGAAAGTAATGACCAGTTACAACTTTCCTACCTTAAATTAATAATACGTTTCCTTTACTATTATTCATGTCTTTTAAGTTACCGCTATGATATAAATGTCAAACAAATCATTAAATTGTTGGTTACAAGGAAATTGCAAATGATTTAAACATTTAAATTGATTCTTGTTTACAATATTAAAAAAAATGTTAATGAACGATCAAAATGGGAAAGTGTCAATTGTTATAAACAAATACTGTAAATAATTATATCTTCACAATTATACTTTTCAATTTGCCAAAAATTTTAAAATTCGTCTAAAAATACTGATTTTTTAATTGAATACATCTAAATTCTATCAAACCTCTGACAGAAGTAATTAAATTTTCAAGTAAATTAAATTCCAGGAAAAGAAGTATATTACGTTTTATGAAAATGTACCATACGTAACCTTTAAAATCATTGTGAGATAAATGTTGGAACATGATATTATTGATGACATAATGCCACTTAACAATCTTAAAAACATATTTATGGATAATGAAAACAATCCACATGCTGGAAAATTTACTGTTGTTCAATATTCTTCTTATCTTAACAATTTTTTAATCAAAGAAACAGAGCTACAATTGATAAAAGATATTAAATAATTTTATTTCATCATGACTACAAATTTCTTGATACTTCAATTTGTTACACTAAAGTTAAATTTTTAGAACCATTAGATTACTGAATAATGGTTTGTGATGTGATGACAACAGAAATATTTTTCTCTTTTAACTAGCGAATAATTTGAACAGAGGTACACTATTCCTGTCTTTTTCACCCGGGTTGTTTTAAGGTCCCTCCTGGGACACGTAATATCTCATCTTATACAAAAGAGGGGACCTTCGAAGTTCCTCTTAATAGTGTCCCGTATTTATAGTCACACGCTGCCATCCAACAGGGTTAAGTACTACCCCTACTCAATGACCCATTTAGTATCTTCATTTTCTCTACGACACTCTTTACAAATACTCTAAATATTTCAAAGATCCACACTCGACCAAGCCCCGATGACTAAAGACACCCAGTCCTAACGATTCGCGTCATTCTACTCTATTGCTATACTAAGATACGCTCTTCATTAAAACTCTACGCGCATCATCGTACTCACTGCAATGAAACAAAACATGATTTGCGTCCTGCGTTTCGAAACCACAAGAACACGTCGAACTATTTCGTAAAGTAAACGAGAGCATAAGGCGCATCCCGTCAAAACCTATGTTGTAAAATAATCGGTATTGAGCCAATTTTTAGTTAGACGCTCAGAAACATTGGGGAAGAATAATCTAGTGGTAACCCCCTTGGAATCGGCAAAGGTCCTTCTTAACTGGCAGTAAGCAATAACGGTCTCTAAAATACATGGCTTTTTAATCAAAAAGTTAATCCTCAACAAATTCAAAACTCAACGGATTCACAATAAAACTTCTACCTCGCGCCAATGTAAAGTTAGCCTCCCATTGCACAATCGCGAGATCAGTAGGCAAATGACCCGCCAAAACTGGTAAAGCATCCATTGAGAAAGTCAAGGAAAACGTTGTCCCCTGGACAACGTTTTCTTACCTTCCACGTCTGTATCCCACAGACAAATCACAGTAAATTTAAAAAGGTACAGTAAATTTACAATTATATAATAGTGGTACAGTATACTGCAGCAGAGGCTAAGTGAAAAAGAAACAGGAAAAAGGCTCGACAATAAATAAATTATAACTAAAATACGGAAAAGGAAGCCAATTAAATTAAAAGACTCCTTTAGTGTGACGGGTCCTGACATTTTTAAAGTTTTATTATGACCGTTACTTTCTAATTTATGGTTTTTAAGATTGAGATCTTTTTCAAGGCAGCCAATATATTTTAATCTGATAAAGCCTCTTGGTCGTGTGCTGGCTCGTTTGACCAAGAATATTTTTGGGAGCTATTTCTAGCTTTACTCAACTTTATTTAGATATTAATCTTTTTTTCGTTTTATAATATTCAACCAACCTCATGATAGTATGAAGAAGGTATACCTTGATAGCAAACGATAGCCACGTCGTTTAGATTTTCATAGAGTTTTATTTTCACGCTAGAAATCTGATTCTAGAGAATTCTTTCAAAGGCTTATTTCTGCATTTCGCACTTTTATTACCGAAGTCGTTCCAATATATTGTCCTATTGATTTTAAACTGGCTTATCTCCGCTGATAGTACAATATTCAATCGGCTTTCTAATGTCTCTGAGGACAACAATGGCTCGACTAAACAAAAACTATTAATTCGGTGACACTCGGAAATCAAATGTAGAGGAGTTTTGATATTTTCTCGAAAAATATAAAAAAAATTGCAATCTAGAGAAATTTTAATGGTCTCTTGAGAGAAAGAAACAATATTCATCACTCAAGCTCATATGTGGGAAAAAAGTGTCAAGTGTTGAATGGTAAAAGGGTGACCAAAGCACTATATTTCTGAATGTATTCCAAATGTGAAAGATTTATTCTCATATCATTAGTATTTTTAGAATAACTATACATATTGAACAAATTCTGTAAGAACCAAGAAAAATCCTACCCTATCTTTTCTATGCATTTTAAATAAAATTACGTTTCTGTACAATCGTTATTATTATGACAATAAATTATTTATTTAATTTGGTACGTATGTTATTATAGCCCACCATTACACATTTTAAAGGGTATGGCCAATTTTAATAATATACTCCAATTAGTGAAATTTTCTCAATATTTTATGAAACGAAATTTAAGTAAAAAATATTTAAATGGAACAATAAAATCATTTTTATATAAAGCAATGACGGAAGAAAAAATAGATTAATTACTACCGCCATTTAAATATACTCTTGCAAAAAAAAACTTATTTTGTTATTATTTGGTGCATTTTATATGGCAATATGAAGAGAATAATGTTATTTATTATTGAGATATCGTGTGTAAAATTTGAAAATTTAGTAACGAGCATGTTCTCCTCTAGCTAAAATCAATGCACTTTATCTGCTAGGCATGCTTTCGACGACTTTTTTTATCATTTCCTGAGGAATACGTTCCCATTCAGCGACGATCACATTTTTAAGGGCTTGAATGTTTTCTTGAGCTGGTTTTACGGCTCTGACGCGTCGTTTGAGATTGTCCCATATGTGTTCTATCGGATTGAGGTCGGGACTTCTAGCTGGCCAGTCTAACCGACGAATCCCGGCCTCCTGCATATACGCATCAACTTCTCTAGAGCGGTGGGCGCGAGCGTTGTCGTCCATGAAAATGGACTCGCCTCCAACTGCTGTTAATGCGGGTTGGGCATGAGAAATAAGAACCTCTGTTATGTACCTGTAAAAACTCACTCGGTGCGATCATCTGAGTTAATACCAGCCCAAAACATTACGGAGCCTCCACCGTAAGGGGTGATTTCCTCAAAGCACACTTCTTCAATGCGTCCTCAAGGTCTTCGTAAGACTCGCCGACGTCGATCCTCACCACTAATCGATATACGAGTTTCATGGGAGAATAAAACACTATTCCAGTCTTGTTGAGTCCATGACGAAAAATTTTGAGCTAATCTCAATCTGGCAACTCGATGCTCACGGAGCAATGTAGGGCCCCGAGCTGGGCGATAGCTACGTATATTGACGGTCTTAAGTCTCCTTCAGACTGTCCATAAGCTTACTCGTGTACCTATGACTCCAGGTTATATTTGAGATCCACGTACGTAATTTGACAATTTCGTAGCGCTGGACTGACTATGAAGCGGTCGTCCCGTGGCTTAGTGCACCGTTTTCTTCCACAACCGGGCCTTTTACTGACGGAGCCCGTTTCTTGGTATCGTTGCCAGGTCCTTTGGACATTGGAACGGCTCACATTATACTGAAGAGACACATAACATTGGCTACAGCCTTCTATAAGCAGCGCAATAATTTTACTAGCTCTTATCGTTTTTTCAACCATACTGAGAACAGCGAACAGAAGTGAACTAATGCAGCAAACATAATATGTTTTATTTCGTTGAAAGTAACACGGCGCACATGATTGTTTGTTGCTTTATGACTATGATGGTATAGATGTTTTATTAACATTTTTCGCTAAATTCTTTTCTAGCTATTAGTAAGAATCTATTATAGTAGTATGTTGCCTTACAGGACTTCTTTCGCGGCTGTACTTTGTGATAACTATTAGTGTGTAAACTTCTAGTTTTATTCCAGTGTCTCATTTATCAGTAATAAATGACGATCATCAGGAACACGATTATCAGGAGCAGTCTTCAATGGTCTAACTAATGACGAAAATAGACAGGAGATATGATAGTAAATGATTTATCCACGTTAGGTTCGTTAGAGAATCAGAAACTTTGTTGGGTCAGAAAATTTTCCAACTTGTTACGGAATCAGAGTTTGACAAATCGATAACGAGTGTTTTTTGAGATATTTTTCTTAAAATTCTTCATACTAAGAAGTCAACCATTTTTTTAAACATTAGTCATTTCTTGACGACTTGCAAAGATCGCATATTTGTTCTGCATATATCTTTTTAATTGAACTTAGTATATATATTACAATATCTTAGCCAGTTGACGTTGATTTTTCATCAAATCAAAATCATGAACATTAAAAGTAATTTAAAATTTGATTATAAAAAAAGACCAATTTTTTTACTACTTTGTATGAGAAAATAATAAAGATGAAGAGCGATAATTTGGAAACGGTCTGATTTATATTTTTAGTTCCTAATTTATTTCGCTAACACATATTATTTTATACATAATATAAAAACAGAATATACATATTAATATAACATTAAGTTGGAAGTTCCAATTTCAGGTATGTTTCAATATTGCTTTTGATAAATACTCCTTATTACATATTATTTTATACATAATATAAATTCAGAATATACATATTAATATAAAATTAAGTTTTAAGTTCCAATTTCAGATATGTTTCAATATTGCTTTTGATAAAAAGTTTCTATTACATACTATTCTGCACTAATAACTATTCGCACTTTGCTTTTTAGGATTAAAGTTATCTGCTTCGTTAATCAATTTTACCGTACCGGTAAACCGTGACAGCAAGACGTTTTCGAATGAAGACAATATAACATTGTACTAATATACTGGTAATATGAACAAACTGCTACGTACATGAACCAAAATTCACGTCCTTGGTCTTTTGTATCCTATTCTTTTATTTTTTTTATGTTAATTTTTTTATGTCACAATCATTGAATTTTTAGCACCAATTTTAACCTCTCAGGCCCTTTTCGGTAAAAATGGAATACTTTTAGTCTCAATCTCGAGTCTGTTCATCTGAAAATTTTACCATACTGAGTTGCGTGTCTAATTATTTAATTAGTTATTCGTAGAATCAATGGATGTAACTAAAACATTAAATTCGTGAGCTTCCATCGATTAAAAAAAAAGAAAATTTATACTTTCATCCCTTCATCTACGTTAAAAATAATCGAAATGATTCTCAACAATAAATAAATTCGCAATAGAGTATCTATTTTTTTATTTATAAACCGTAATTTCAAAATAAAACTAACGAAGAGTGAACTTATTATGATTACCTTAAAAATTAACTACTAAATTGACTAATAAAATGTTAAACTCAAAACTTAGACAAAGACAGTAATGATTAATTGTGACTTCATTTTAGTAACGCTCATTGCATTCTACGGTGTGACCAATCTGTACTCAAGTTTTACAATACAAGTTAAGATTTACCACAGCTAATTAATAGTTTACATTTTTTGTGAATGCTTCCTTTTCTTTAGCATTCGTAAAATTACTTTTTGCTACCCCTTTTCTTATTAGCGTTAAAATGATATAAAATTAATTTGACAGTTCTCAAATTAAATCCGTATAGCAAATCAGTTTTTCTGTTTTACCGAGTGTAAATAACACAATTATAATCAATAAAATTTTCTTATATCTTGTTCCGTTCTCAATATCCTTTATTATAAAGTTAACGAAAGGGTTAATCCTTTAATTAAAGTGCGTCGTGCAGTGCACACCGGGCGCAGTGTGACACATCGAAGCTACATAACACGACGTTGAATATTAAGCGGTACAGTTATTATTTTCAATTTCTGTTTAGGATAATTAAATATTTATGTAACTTTGATTGAGAACATATAAAAATTAAAAAAAAATTATTGAAGAAATTAATTATTACTCCATAATACAGACAAAGCAAACAAGTTTACTTTATTTTCGTTTTTTTGAGAGGAATACGTAAAAAATCTTTCCATACTAATTAGCCAGTACCTGCGTATTTTCATTATTGTAAGTGCTCGTTTATAATGTATTTCCTAAATGTGTTAAAATTTTATTTATTACAAGGGTGTAGATAAGAAATAGAAAATATATTTTATACATAATTATAAATATATTATAAAAATATAAATAGGGCCAGTGATCCGTGTATCACATTCAATAGTAATATTTAAATTTATATAAATTAGATAGTCACTATGTAAGTTTTCGATAAAAGCTTTATTGTTAAATGTAATAAAAAAATTAAATTGTATATAAACGAGTAATAAATCTGTAGCAGGGTTTTTCATATCAAGGTGCAATGTTCTAAACACGACAAAAATTATGCAAAGCTAATATTATTATATTTTTTAATAACTTACTGTGTGCTCTTAATCTGTGAATCGTCAGATTAAAAAAAAATAGTACGATCTTAAAACACCGTACAACTGTATCAGAATGGCAAAATTTCGATAAAACGGAACTTCGAGATCGGTTGTCTTTTGACACAACATGAGTCTACACAAAAAGTGGCTTTTTGAAACTGTGCACATATTTGTTACACCTAAAGCGCTTTATAGATCTAAAATATCACAGGACAAAATATTTCTTTTTTATTAATGTAAAAGTGAAATTCTGTAAATAAAATCTCTGATGGCTATCTAAGCTTCTTTGTCTTAACCTACACCTTTTTGTCTTTACAAGTAATTTTTTTGCAATATCATCACTTCTTGAGGCTCATACGCCGGGGTTATACTATTTTAGTGTTATTTTCATACGCCACATACGGTAGATGTCTGTACGGTGATTAAACGCTTACAAGTTCGATGGTAACCACATTGTGTAAGACGCAGTTTATTGACACGGCAATTGTATGTAAACTGAAGATAACAATCGTATTACATCTTATCTGTTGTTATGCAATCTCCATAATACCGAGATTGAACAATACTTAGGTGTATATATATATATATATATATATATATATATATATATATATATATATATATATATTAGGTTAGTAACTTATAAACCCGCTACTTTTTCGACTAATTTCTGAAATATTATAGAAGCTTCTAGAGTATATAAAGTATGCCCTCTTACGACACAGCTAAGTACTGGTTCCAAAAATTCAAAGAAGGAAATTTTAACCTGTCCGATAAACCTCATCCAAAGCAGCCTCCTACAATTGTTTTAGAAACAATTAAAAGCTTTGTTGAAACAGATCCCAGATTAATTTCGCATTGTTTGGCAGAGCTATTTTCATACTCTTATATTGCAACAGAAAAGCAACTTCTAATGGAAATATTCCTAAACTGGAAATATGTATTAGTTACTGGAGCTAAATATTACAAGTAGATGCAGTAGGAGCGTTCGATTGTCATATGAAACTCGTCATTAATCCGAATCCCTTCCCTTTCGTTGTGGCCACATTCTCCATTTATTTATTTTTTCATTACTGCTTCTTCTTCCTTACTTTATTCAGCCATTTCTTTTCGAAATTCCAACTTAATGGGTCTACAATACTGCGTCGAGAAATTTTTCCGATTTTCTCACATGGTAATATTGTCCGAAACCAGCTTCTATGAAATGAGGCTTATCATGGAAACAGATGAATCATCAAGTCCACGTCTTCACTTCTTAGTTTGTAATTTCTTTGTGAAGAAGCTTCACTAACTTCCAACCTTCCATCAAAGAATCTATTTTATTACTACTTATTTGTAGTACCTTCTGGACAATGAAATCCAATAGAGCTTGTAACTTCACTCTAGTCCCTCTCTTAGTAATATCCACATCACTTGGATTTCCCTTCGGCTTCAGGAATTTTAAGAATACTATGATGGCAAAACTGGAATATCTCAATCCAACAGCACCGTTGACGGATGTTAAACTATGTGGTTTCATGTATTTGTGGCACTATGTACAGATACTATCATAAATTAGTTTTACTTAATTTCAATCTAAAAACTCGATAAAAAATTGCTAAAAAGTTTTATAACTTTACTCATTTTTTGCTCATGCAATACTCATTGCCTCAAAGAATGAGTAAAGTTTAAATACTTTATAAAACTTGGCCGCAGGTAATTTTTTTATTATATGAAATACTTAGATTGCAAAAAATTTTAAGCGTGCATTTTGTTACAAAGCCGAAAAAATAAATAAAATTGATTTTCTATCTACATTTTTTCTTTAATATTTTTTAGGTCGTTCTTTTTTATGACCAATGGTTTGTCCCGAAGAAAAACGAACACTTTTTGTATCAACATTTCAGTTTTATTTTATGATTATAAATATTGAATTATTACTAATAATACTATGAATCTTATCTAATAGAATTACTAACATATTTTTATTCATTTAGATGGTCATTTTCGTGACGAAGGGGACAGCAATCATCACAGAAGTGTTTTTCATGCAATTGAACGGTGTCCCGCCCTACTCGCTATTTCCAAAACCCTTCTTAGGCCCAAAATGTACGTTTAACTTGATGGAATTTAAGGATGTTGTTGAGTTGGGAAAGTTACAAATTATAATTCACGATATAAGGAAATATATGGATTATAACAAATATTACATTCAAAATGAAAAATTAATCTCATGCTGTATCTCAGTATGGACATTTTTTTTGCTGTCTCATGTCTCACATTTCACGAAACAAGTTGTGACATTAAGAACCAGGGGGTTACCTCTCCCCTCTAACTATTCCTTGCGCATAGATTAAATGTCTATGTCCTTGCGTTGCTGTACCCTGGAGAGCCAAGATAATCGCCCGATTGTCGTGAAAGAAGGTGCATGTGTATATTCGGCAACCGCTCTATCACCTAAGTTATTATTTTGAAATATTTATATTAAATCACAATTATGTTACTCCCTAATGTAGCTTCTTAAAAACCATTCATGTGTTCCAATATTTTCTTAATTTTATTATTAAGTTATGACGCAAGAATCTCAGAAACTTTTCTTCTACAGCTTGATCACTAGCACAGATTTTACTAAATTTCAAATAATATTCAAAGACAAGAAAGAGAACGCGATGATGTATAATGGCGATTTTATTTATTAGAAAGAAATAGCGAAATAAAAACCGTTAGAGCCGTTTATGCGACGCATGAGACACATAGAGTCACGCGGAAAATTACGTTTGCTATTTTTGGCTATTGTGAATTTCCGCGGTAACGTGTTCGATGCTTAATTATACCACTACACATTGAAATTATCCAGATTACTGCACATTTAACAGGTAATTTGTAAAGAATTCCTACAGTACTTTTCGTACTTATTTTAAAAAATCTGCACAGAAAGTTACTATACACAGACATACCCACACAAAAATGACTTTATTATGACAATTTACAGAATTATATGCCTAATAATACGTAAAATAAAAGTGCACGTTAGAATATCATTTTTTATGTCAACATATTAATTTGACGTTTCCGTTAGTTTTTTTTCCCGCGATCGTAGGGTTTTTGGCGTCTCAGTAGCTGTTGCTAAGGGACTAGCGCGCGCCACCACCACTACTCAGCCGGCCGCCGTCTGCGACGGGAGCAACACATGCGCAGAGCCGAGAAGGGTAAATATGACCCCGCGACAACCACGGCATAACATTTTATTGCGATGTTTCAAAAATATTAATTTACCTAATATTATTATATTTTCAGATGTTTTCGTACGAAATGAATAAAAAGGAGCGTGAGAATGAGCGCATACGCCTTGTTTTAATGAAATCCGACAATGAAGACGAGTTGCTATCCGACAGCAACGAAAATGAAGTTCATTTGAGTATACGCAGTCAGAAGAGTGATACTGAACAAAATGCAAGCAGTGAATTTACCATTATCTAGCTTGCCACCTCGTAACGTACATGTGTTAGAAGGACAGGAATCGGATGACCACGGAACAAATTTATTTTATATTGGCTACGATGGAACTAGATGGTCTAAAAATCCTCCACACCAACAAGTTTGAATCCGCTCTGAAGACATCATCCGCCAAACACCTAGCATGAGCCCAACAGCGAGGCCGGCTCAGTCAGAACTTGAATGCTGGAGTTTGTTTTGTCCTGAAACTATGCTTTCTGTTATCTTTACTCAGGTAAACTCGCAAATTCGAGAAAGAAATTCAGCTTGTGAATCTATCCCTCACTATAGGAAGGAAATTAATATTACTGAATTGACGGCTTTCATTGAATTATTATACATTGCTGGATTTTATCTCTCTGGAAGACAAAACACTGTTGATCTTTGGGCTTCAGACGGTACAGGAGTCGAAATATTTAGATTGACAATGTCGCGGCAGCGATTTCATTTCATTAAAAGCTGTCTACGATTTAATGATAAAAAGCTGTTGACAACTTGGCCCCTATACGTCAAGTATTTGAAATATTTGTCGAGAACTGTAAGCAAGCATATATGAACATGTAACTACAGATGAAATGTTGCTTGCATTTAGAGGCACATGCAAATTTTGTCAGTACATTCCGTCAAAGCGTGCAAAATACGGGTTAAAAATATTAGGCTTGGTTGACGCAAAAAACTTTTATATTTTCAATCTCGAGATTTATGCAGAAAAGCAGCCAGAAGGGCCATATTTAATAAGCAATAAACCTTTTGACGTGGTGAATCGTTTAGTGTTGCCCATTTCCAAAACTAGCCGCAACGTGACTTTCGATAATTGTTTCACCAGTTACGAACTAATATCTTATCTGCTCAATGAGCACAAGCTTACTTCTGTTGGTACAGTGCGCAAGAACAAGAGGCAACTTCCAAAGGTATTTATCGATTCTCGCGGTCACGATACAGCCATATATTAGTCGAAGTTTGCCTTTCAAAAGGATATAACGCTCGTGTCTCATATAGCAAAAAAAAACAAGGTTGTTATATTTATGCCTAGTCTCCACCACAATGCTGAAATTGATGAATCAACAGGAGAGAAAAAAAACCTGTGATAAACACGTTTTATAACACCACTAAAGGTGGAGTAGACGTAGCGAATGAGTTGTCTGCTACATACGATGTGAGCCGCAACTCGAAAAAATGGCCTATCACTGTCTTCTATGCAATGCTCAATATGGCTGGAATTAACGCGTATATTATACACAGGTCTAACTCAGCGTCTATTCAAAAACGTCGCAATTTATAAAAACATTGGGCAGATTGCTTGTTCCCGAACACTTGAAGTGCCGTAAAGAAATAACGAGACAGCTACGCAAGAGAATCAGAGAATTCAGTGGAGAACCTAAACAAGATGCACCTGTCAGAGTTCCAAGTGTACGAATAAGGTGCCAAGTATGTCTTTATGCCCGCCATCGCAAGACAGAAAATATTTGTGACGAATGCCACAAATATATTTGCCCCGAACACACTGTTTCGTTCTGCCCAAATTGTGCTGCAATAACAGACAAGAATGCTATGTAGTTTATAAGTGATGATAAGACTGTAAGTGAAACTGATTGATCTCTACGTATGTACCAAATTACAAGCTAATTGATAAAAGAGGTTTTCTATTTTTTGTTATTTTAGTCTTAGTTGATTAATTTTATAAAAAAGTTTATTATTTTGTAGTACTTTGCAGTTGTAGTTTTAATTGTAATATTTTGTACTATTACATACCGATTATTTTTAGTGGGCTTTTTAATCTCTGTTTTTACTTTAAGACTTAATGCTAATTGTTATCTTATATCTTATATGTTAACAAAAAATGATTGTCAAAAGTACAGAAATATAAGAAAAGTCTTCAACAAAAACATAAGCCGGGAAGAGGTAAAAACTATAAAAAATAGCAGGATAGACAAAAAACATTCCATTCTGTCAAATGCTATTAAGCAACATTATAAAGAAACAAAAGACCCAATTCAATATGTAGTATCTAAAAAATATTTAACAACTTCTCGATTTTTTTTCGATTAATAAAAGACAATTTGGGAATAGAGATATCTAAAACATTTGAGCGCATACACCTCAAATGCACTCAAATTTTCTTCTTTGAATAAGTAACAAAAATACTAAACTAAGTTATTGGGTGCCAAAATATATGTAATTAAAAAATGAACAAAATGAAAAAAAACATCATTAAACGCTTATCCCATCACAATTATTATAAAAACTGTCAGCAATATTTTTAGGCTTTAAACTTTGTCTCTAATTAAAAAGATGTCATAGTTCACACTTCATATAGATGCATATACTACGCAAGCTGATTAATCAATAAGACCAATAACCAATCCAAAAACAATCTTAAATGCATTTATTTATATTTCAAATAGTAAACATTTTTAACATATTTTAAACATTCTCTTTAAAAAAAAACCACGCCATTAAATTGTTCATCTCATTAATAACAAATCGATTATTGCTATTTCAAGGAACCATAAATATTTATGGGGCAAAAGTGGGCACATGCAGCGGTCTAAAAAATAAACATTCATCAACTTGTAATGACAGAATGTGACTGGTGACCGACCACAGCATGGCGATATTATTGACGCCCATAACATGAACTATACAGTTTGTGATGGATTTAATTAAATAAATGGGTCACGAGGACCAGATCACTTTCTATATCATTCACAAATGATTGCAATCATGAAATTCTATTGATTTGCCCATACCTACCGTGGCGGTGCCATTTTATGTGTAGAGCCGGGGGAAAGCTGAGTTCCCTTGAATAATATGGCTCGATCAATATTATACAAATATCATTTAACTATTCTTAGAAATCTATTAAAATTTCTGTGTTAGTTTATATTGAGATGAAATGAAGAAAATAGGCAATAAAATCAATAAGTTCATAATACCAAATATTATGAAGGTTTATAAGAATTTTTGGCCCAGCAAAAATATTTATAAGATCCATCAAAATATTTACCAGTATATTCCAACTCTTGATATGCAATTATTACAGCAAATAAATGTTAAGTTTTAAATTGATTTGCATATTCATAAAGTTTTAGAGTAAATAAAAATAGTCTCATTACAGCAATTTATACCAAATTATATTTTGTATGAACAATTACCTATTGTTTGTAGTTATTGTAAACTTACACCCATTATAATAATTATTGTAGATCACAAACCTATAATGTCAAATGATTTTAAATTTTCCCACAATACTGCTTTTTAGGAACTAAACATTTTGTTTCAGGAAGTGTACAAAAATGTCAATAATTGGAGTATTGGATTATATTATCATCATTACCACTATTGTGACCTCTATAGGAATAGGAATATACTTTCGATTCACAGAAGGAAGACAGAAGACTAATGTGGTTAGTATTTTGTGATTCCAGTGTTTGCAAATTCAAAATGTCTTCATTCAAAAAGTTCACCTGCGTGGACCTTCAGTTAAGGCAGTGAAATTTGTCTCTTGCCCAATTAGACTATTGTAGCATCTCTCTATATATGTTCTGCAGAAACATACAGAATTGGTGCTCTCGAGATATAGATTTAACATACACCATGAAACATCTACTGACATGATATAACGTTAAGTTTTTCTCATCGAGTAAACAGCACTGAGGTTCATCCTAAGGGAATTATGCTATTTCTCATGTTAGACACCTGTCCATCATTTCAGTGTAATTGAGTAACAAATATTCAAATGCACTTTTGTTGAGTTCAAACAACCAAAATCCAAGTTAAGCTGCTGGTAACAGCTCATGTGTTATTCTGCCACACAAACCAAGCATATTCCAAATTTAGCAGCAGTTATTATTTGTTATTCACTATACTTTAAAGAGTAAGCTAATAATAATGTTAGAGTATGTAAACATTTAAGAAAAATATAATTTTAATACTTTTTAACCACTCATCCTACAAATACTATAGCAAAAAGAAGAAAAAAGAAATAACTTTCAACACAAATATTTTCTAACTTAAACCTTTCAACCGAAAGAATGATCTACTTTTATAGAGATAACATGTGAAAGAGTGAGTCAAATTTGAGCTTCAAAATCGCAATTTCGAGCTGCATTTTGCATTTTATCAAATTTTATTTTTATCAAATGCAAAATTTTCTAATCTCTCGCAGATATAGTTTTCTTCCTCTGAAAAGATGAAAACTATAACGATAATTCTAGACTTCATAGTTTCTTTAAAAGTTTGTATTTTCACACCTTTCAAAGATATTTGTTCTGTCAGATGTTGCTCTTTGTTTTTTTTATTATATTATAGAATGATGAGATGAAAATGTATATTTTGAGTCATTATAGACACTAGTCTATAATGACTCAAAATATACATTTTCATACACTCACTACAAAGCAATATCATGAAGAGGATTACAAAACCCATTTTGCTTAAATGATCTCTCATTTTCCTATATGGATAGATACTATCAACAAATCTTATTCCATTTCACAAACAAGAAATAAAAACGGATAGACCTTTATGAGAATCTGTTCCAGCTGATGATGAAAATAAATGCTGGCATTACCTTATTTCTTGCCTTTAATACCAAAGCCACTATTTGTTTTATTTTATTACACGCCCATCCTACAATTCACTACAGTGACACACAGTGTAATGTAAATAGTTCGACTGCAAAATGGTTAAATTAGTAATATAACATATGTTTCATCTGCAGAAATACCTACTCGGAAACCGTAACATGCCATTTTGGGTGGTGTCCGTTTCTCTCATGACTTCTTTCATGTCTGGAGTATCTATTCTGGGAAATGTTAATGAAGTATACTCATTTGGAGCTCGCAATGTACTTACCTCCATTGGACACTTCTTGGCTGTACCGGTTGGCACAAACTTTTTCCTTCCTGTTTTCTTCAATTGACAAAAACTGAGTACTTATGAATACCTGGAGCTGCGTTTCGGTCGCAGAATCAGAATGGCTGCATCTCTAACATACACTTTACAAACTGTTTTGTACACAGCTATTGTGATGTACGCTCCATCGATTGTACTGGAAGCTGTTTCTGGATTGGATAGAGTCATGTCAACAGTGATTGTAGGAGTAGCCTGCACAATATATTCTGTAATTGGTGGTATGAAAGCAATCCTCATTACAGATGTACTACAAACATCCCTTATGTTCGTTTTGGTAATAATTGTTGCTACATTTGCAACAAATGGAGTTGGCGGATTTGGCGAAGTTTTTAAATTAGCTAATGAGGGTGGCCGACTTAATATAATAAAGTAAGTAATATTAATATATGTATTTAGGATATTATAGAATTACTTATGATAACTATATTACTCTTATAAATGTTATAAAATACATCAGCAAGATTTGATTACAAAAATGTTTGCTTGAAATTATGTCTCTTCAAGATTCCAGTCCTTTCTGAAAACATATTTCAAAGCAAAAGAGGTTTATTAAACAATTTTATTAAATCTCATACATAAGAAAAAATAAGAGGACCATCAAGCAGAAACATGCGATTGAGGGGGTTGGGGGTGGCAATGAGTTCGTTCCGCCCTAGGCTTCCTCAGCAAGGGCATGGGACACATTTATATCGCTATGCCATTTTTATATTAACAAAAATAAATAAACTTCTTATAAATGACTAAAAACTTGTAAGAAATATATTAGTGACCTAGACATTAGTAATATATTTAGTAACGTAAACATTAGTATTGTGGATATTAGTCTGTAATATAAAACACTCAAATTTCAAAGAAGAAAATTTTGGAATTTACTTTTTTTTCTGGGATTTAGACCTTACATGTAACATAAGGGAATACCCAAATATTAAGAACACTTAATACTCATTAATTAAAATATAACATATGCATATTTTACTTAATAGCTATTTCAAGTCCTATAAAATAACTTAATCTATTATTGTGCATTTTTTTCATTTTCGCAACGGTACCAAGCATATGGACAAAAAATAAAATATCATACTTTATTTTAAACATAATTTTAGGTAGCTATTACTTAGTGTAAAAATGAACATTTTCGACATGTTTTCCTTTTTTTTCTGAAAAGATAAGAAAACTACTGAAGTTCACCAAAAGATATATCAAATATATAGTGTTGATTGCTTAAAAGAATTCACATGTCAGAATTAATTTAACAAATTCCATTGTAATTTTTCACTCAAAGGTGACCAATGTTCATTTTCCACTACTAAAGTTGATGATAACCAAATCAAAGCCATAATTAAATCATAACTGTGTAAGAAATTGCAGATGCATTAAATATATCAGAACCACAATTCACAGTCACTTTAGAATGTCTCATACTCGTTAAGAAGACCAATATCTGGTTCCACATGAATTGAAAGAGATTCATTTAAAAAAAAAAATCAGTATTTACAAAAAACCAAAACGAATCAAACACAATGAAATTGACCCTTTTTTAAAACGAATCATTAGTGGTGATTAAAAATAGATCATTTATAATAATATCAATCAAAAACAAACATGATTCAAGTGTGATGAACCAGCACAAACAACATCAACAGCTGAATTACAACAATGAATATCATAATATTAATTTGGTAAAATTACAAAGATGTTGTACATTTTGAGTTGTTTCCAAGAAGCCAAATGATCCATTTACATGTTTACTGTCAACAACTGATAACACTAGAGAAACAAACAAAAATGGTCAAGTTGTCAAACCTTCAAGAAATCGAACATCACCATGACAATGGGCTCTCACATCATTCATAATTCATGACTAAAGGTCATCAGAAAGATGGCCAAAAGTTATCTGGAAAATTGCCTGATATTTGTTCGTGAGACACAATTTTTATTCCCATCTGGTACTACAATATGGCCTATACATGTACCAAATAACATCCACTGTTATGCATATATAACATCTCATCTCATCCACTGTTATGCATATATAACATGTCAGGTTGAAATATGAACCTTTATAATATCCTCCCTGGGTCTCAAAAGTAAAAAAATCTCTCTTTACCTTCTATTTATAACTGTACTTGCTCAATAATTGCATCATCACTGATCATCATCACTGATCATCATCACTGATGCAATTATTGAGCAAGTACAGTTATAAATAGAAGGTAAAGAGAGATTTTTTTACTTTTGAGACCCAGGGAGGATATTATAAAGGTTCATATTTCAACCTGACATCTTCCTGATTATATCTAACTTTGCCAAATGGAACAATATATTTTCAGAAATGGATAATATATTCAACATAAAACAATAAGCTCTGTTGTCTTTGCTGTCATATCATTGTGGTGGAAATAAAATGGAAGCATTTCAGAAAGCGAGTCTTCTTTTTAACATTTGTTTAATTTGAAATGGAATATCCTGAGAAATTACTTACATGGTAACAAACTCATAGATAAAGAAAATTAAAATATTATCAACAAAGATGCAAAGAAATGACATGATATATCGTTTTTGAATACTGAAATAGATCTATCTAAGAACTGCTCAAAGATCTTTTCCAGTGGAAAAAAATATTTGATATTGTGCAAAATACTTAATAAAGGCTTCAGAAGGGTTTAGATTTGGAGTTACATGGAGATAAACTGAGTTGTGACTACAGAGAGCTTAAAAAATAACAGTGAATTTATTTTGATGAAATTGAAGAACTGCAGACCTTACCAAGAATATAAATGGATGAAAATGTAGAGCGTGTTATGGTTTCTGTCGTTGAAAATCCCCGTTTATCACTGCGTACACGTTCATCGATATTGCCTGGGAAAAAAGTTGAATGGGAAAAAAACTCAAGTTCCATCCATATAAAATTCAAATTGTTCAAGATTTACACGATTCTGACTTTGAATTAAGAAAAACTTACGCGGAGGTGATGTTGTTGAGATTTCGTACTGCTACCCGGATGGGCAACATATTCTTTAGTGACGAAGCTCACTTTCACATTGGAGGATATGTGAATAAGCAGAACTTTTGTTATTGGGATGTCCACAACCCAAGACAAATGCATCAAGAGCCTTTACATAAGCCTAAAGTAACAGTCTGGTGTGCCATGTCTGCATTTACAATCATAGGGCCTTATTTCTTTGAAAATCAACATGGCCAAACTGTAACTGTGAATTCGGAGAGATACGCCCAGATGTTAAATGACTTTTTCAGAGTAGAACTACAGAATAGTCCATCCTTCAACCAAAATATATGGTTCCAGCAGGACGGGGCCACAGCTCACACTGCTAATGTGTCCATGAATGCAGTGCGGCAGTTGTTTCCAGAAAAAAACATATACCGAAACGGTACCGTACCGTGGCCACCTAGGTCATCCGATTTAAGCCCATGTGACTTTTTGTTATGGGGATACTTAAAATCCGTTGTTTACAAATTCGAGCAATATGACACAACTTAAAGAAAATATTCGAGCCGAAGTCAGTAGGATACCCCAGTCGCTATGCAAAACGCGTCTTTGAAAACATGGTGCTAGACTGGAAGAGTGTGTCAGACTCGATGGCCGCCATTTGGAAAACGTGGTTTTCAAAAAATGAAATCCGCATTTGTTGTTATAAAGTTAAAATAAACCTGCTTTGTATTAGAGGTGTAGTATTTTTTTTTACAATTTTTCAAACATTGAAATCTGCCACTGGACACCCTGTAGTTTCAAATAGTTAGTGTATCTAGCAATTTCCTTTCTAACTGTAGGCATTTGTAGGTCCTTATACAATTGTTCATTGGTTACAAACTATGGGGCATTTGTAATTATCTGTAGCATTTCTGATATCTTTGGATTATCTCAATATTCAAGTGGAAAGCTGTACCCGACAGCTAAATTCCGTATTCCTACGAATTCCATAGTTCCAAACTGGTTTAAGTGTAGCTTTATAGAGTAGAAGTTCATTTCCCAACGATAGTTGGGACATACTCCTGATGAGCCAATAGAGCTTTCTGAGCTGAAAACCAAGTTGTTTCTGTATGGTGAATACATGCTTTTACCAAATTAGTCTTTTGTCCAGGTATAGGTCAAGGTAGCATACATGGTCCGCTTGGTGTCGTCTAAGCGTGAATGTGACATTGATTGGTTTGTTTTCATTCGCCTTAATCCACCACTTCTTTAGCCAAGTAGCTACACTGTCCATCTTGTAGTATTTTTGCTGCAATTTTTGGCTCGTTATGTGAGGCCAAAATGGCTGTTATGATCCGCGAAAGTTCTGGCAGTGATTGTTGGGCATGTGGACAAATCTGAGGTGTAGAGTAGGTAGAGAATTGAGCTGGGTAAACTTCCCTTCGGAACACCCACTGATATTGAGCGCAGATTTGCCATTTAATTTCTACATTGAACCATGAATTATCTGTCTGCGAAGAAGGTTTTGACAGTTGCGTATAAATAAGAGGGGACATGCTTGCTTTAATCTTAAATAATAACCCTTTGTGCCTCACATGGTCAAAAGCTTAAGAAATGTCTAGACAGCTTCGAAGAATTTGACTATTTTGTCAGTGAGTTTGTGAACTTGAGTTAAAGAGGCATATTTGTACCAAAATCCAAAATGATGATCGGATATACGGAGTTTATCTCTTATCGCTGGCATCATGCAAGTCAATAACAATGCCTTTTACACTTTAGAAATTATAGGTTATAGACAGGCTGAAGGGCCTATATGATTTAGAGTCGTCTGTTTGTGTGTCAGATGTTTACTCTCTTCCATTGAGGTGGAAACAATTTTAATTTGAACATGGCGCTCTAATTGGATATAAGTAATTTTGTTTCAGAATACGGCAGTTCGGCCAGGAGTCAGCTTGTGATGAGGTTATAGCTGGGATCATTTTTATAGTGGATTTTTTAATAGCACCTACCACTTTATTCTTCCTGAATTTAGATATGTCTATTTCCACTTCAGGTGGAGCGATTCGTTCTGCCAGGAAGTTGTAGACTTCTTTTTCATGTTCAGGTGGGCATTCTTTGGGTGATGCTTCAATACTGATAGTAAGTGCATAAAAAAGGTTAGCGCTTTTTCAGTATAAGTACAGGTTCATTTCCCATTATGCATACATAGGGATGGTGAGGCAGTTCCATAGGCCCTTTAACTTTTTTATAACCTTCCACAGTGAGAAGTCAGAAGAAGCAAATCATCGAGACCGAAGTTAGTATTACACATTTTTGAGTATTTTTGAGAGTGCATTTTTGAGCTTTCTAATAGTATGATTTCTACATTATCTATAAATATTTGTAGAGGTTTATTGGATTTTGGTAGTTGTGTTTTGGTTGTCATTATTGATCATTATCATTGTTATCATGGATCACTATCACATTCTGTAAAACCATTCGATGTGGAGGCGGGTGAAACAACCCAGTAGTTTGGGTTGCTTTTTTTCTGAGTTCTAGTAGTAGCTTCGGGGCTATTTCTAGTTCTTTTACTACTTTTGACTTTAATCCAGGCCTGGTCCTGGTTTTGGTGGTTTACGTGCTTGTCTTCACTTATAATTAGTCTATTGTCTGTGTCAACTGGTATACTACTAAGGGAGATTGATCATGGTCTATTTTAGAAATCTCTTTGCTAAAAATTTGCTGGTACAATGTTTTATCAGGCTTTGCATTTTGATTCTTCTTATTCATTTCATCCGATCGTAATTTGTTCCCCTAGATTACCAGCCTACACTCAGCAGTTGGGAACTGCCTAGTTCAGAGAGAACGGATTCTCCACTGTTAGCAGTACCCTCCTGGGCTGATTCTGTATTTAATTCCAACATCCATAGGTTTTTACTGGCTACAGCTTTTTCATTTACTGTAGGTGTTTATTTCCTTAAGCTGTGTTAAAAAGACTAAAGGTACGCCCATGCCTACTATTTTGGTTCACGCTAAGTATTTTATTTCCTTATTTCCTTATTACCCATGTCTGAGAGGCATTTCCCTACCCACCGACTGACGAGTGTCTGGAAATAAAAATAATTTTGAAATAATTCAAAGGAATTGAACTCTACATATAAAGAACACCTATTGTACCAATCATAGCCGCTTTCCGCTGCTTATAGAAAATATCTACTAATACATTCACTAAATCTAAAAAATTTCAAATTCATATCTTTGATGGATAAATTATGATGTTGGTTACAAAATTATATATTTGAATGTTAAGCACAAACAGCATACATAAATTTGTTAAGAGACTGATTGCACGTAAAGAAAAATAAACCTGTTTACTTGTGCTCGTTTGTTCCATGCATATAAAATATACATTTACATACATATAATATATTTAAACATAGAATTTCTGTTAAACTATATGTAAATATTAATATTAGTTTTCACTATCAAAATATATTGCCTAGCATGTTTTTTACAGGCATAATGATATGAATTTTTCAAAAATACTTAGCTTTTATTACTCAACTTTTGTTATTTAGTCTTCTTTTGTATTAAATGTTATTTAAATACAGCATATAAGAAAAACTGAATTACAGCTTTCTACGTAACAGCATTTTTCAAATAGATGCAGTAACAAAATGGATCTAATAAAACTTTTTAAGAAAAAAATTGAACGGACGTCAAATAACCACTGAATAAGAAGTGTACTGTAAAGTATAAAATAATAAAAATATGGTACTTATACCACCAACAATTTTTTCAACTTTGATGGTACATATCGCTTCCAAACATAAATAAATTTGCCAAATACTGCTATTGCTAGAGATAGAGATCGGAGCCAAGTTAATATTTTCTTCACGTATATGCACACCCGTCCACACATTGTTACACTTGGCATCAACTTCATTATTGAAGAATCTATGGTCTAACTTCCATTCCATAGTGGAATTCTAATCAAATGTTCATGAGACTTCACTGAAGATACTCCTTTTCAAATAACAAAAGAATCATCCAAATCGTTTGATAAATGCCTATGATATGAGGTACCATACATAAAAAAATTCAGTTGAGAACCTGCTCCTCTCTTGAAGTCGGTTAAAAATGGCAAATTTAATAGAACACTAAATCTTTATTTTCCAGGGAAAAAAGTTAATAGCAAATTTGTGTTCTAGTAAAAGAGATCTTTTAAAGAATACCCCATATGCCTTTTCAAATAAAAATATTGTTTTCAGAACACCCTCTCATGCTTCGGAGCCCACTTAAAATATTTCTGTTTTAGTTTTGGGTCAAGGAACTGTTAAGTTCTTATCTTATTTCATTTAAAACTTAGAAGACAGACTTACGAATTACCATGAATATTAAAACTTTCCCCATTTAAACATATATTTTCTACACATTTACTTATAATTAACAAATCACAAAAAAATAAGTTAGCCCTAACTGTAGATATTTTCGAGTTCAATATATTATTATTCCATAAAGAATTTAATATGATGTGTGAAGTAACTGTCACATCTTTATTCATTTATTTAATACAATAACGTTTTAATAAAGCTCTTTCGCACGTTTCCATACCCATTCGCATATTTGAGAAGTAAAGACTCTTTCAAAGGGGTTATGCCACATTACATTATATTTTGTCTGACTACAACTGTTAGTTATTTAAGTAAGAACAAAGCTATTGTTTAATGGCCAAAAAAACTACTCCTCTATAATATAGTTTGGAAAGTTTTCAGAGTACAAATATGATTTTGAGAGTTAAAGGTAATTTTCATAACCAAAAATGCATATCCAAAGATTATTTGTCATATCATGTTTTTTTACTTTTCTCATATGTCCCGGTCACATTGTAAAATTGTAAAAATAAATAATTCATTATATTATATAATATAATAAAATTAATTATAATATATTATTGTGAAAAATTAAATAGAATAAAAATTACCTAAGTATTTTAATTTGATATCACCCGGCTCGATACTGGATGAACTGAACTGAGCGAGAATTATCTGTTCATTCAGTACCGATCCAACCAATGAGCTCAATGCAAAATTCAATAAAGTCTGTGTCCTGGCGATTGATTAAGTCAGGCCTCCAAACCCTTTTTTTATCAACATAAAATTTTTCTTTCATTATAATAAAAATTAAACAAAATGATATCTTATAGTTTCAGTCTTGATCCTGTAGAACGTCATACGTGTTGGAACCTGATAATTGGAGGATTTTTCCTACACTTGAGCGTTTATAGCATCAGTCACACACAAATACAACGCCTTCTTACTGTGCCTAACTTGAAAAATGCCAAACGCAGTATATGGCTAAGTTATCCCATATTGGCTTCTATGTCAGTATTTAGCGTTTTTAGTGGTTTAGCTATTTATGCAGTCTATCGATCATGTGATCCATTTACAGCTGGTAATATTACAGCTCGAGACCAGCTTATGGCCTACTATGTGATAGATGCTATGAGCAATAAACCGGGTCTTGTTGGAATCTTTATCGCTGGAATACTAAGTGCCTCTCTATCTACAATCTCGTCATCATGCAATTCATTGGCAGCTGTTACTATAGCAGATTTCATTAAACCCTGGTATGCTCCACAACCATCTCTGGAGAATATAATCACAAAAATAGTTGCTGCTATGTTTGGACTCATATTTCTTGGACTGGCTTTCATAGTTGAGTACATGGGTCCAATAATGCAAGCAGCTAGAACTATACTCGGTGTAGTTAGTCGAAGTTTATTGGGATTGTTTACACTTGGAATGTTCACTACATACGCTACTGAAAACGTAAGTTTAGGTTACTAAAATTAATTTTTATTTATATTTTTCAAATTCCAACTCATGAAAGTCTGTATTATTAGATACTTTAATGCTCACTGAAATGGCAAAAGTAAACTAGTTATAACTTTCACAAATATGTAAGTAGTCAAGAATTAGTTGTTAATTATAAATTTTGAACTTATAACATTTAAACTAAATTATTTGCCTTATCGACTTGCATTAATTTAAATAAAATATTGGCTATTTCCTATATTTACCCAATATTGCCTAAGTGTGGATGGCCATTTTCGTGTATTTTGCTTTATGTGACAAATGTCATAAAGAATAAATATCCTGATCCAAAATAGGAGGTCTCTGAAAGCATATCAAGGGAAGCAAAAGAACAAATATTTAGCAAAATGGGCAAACTATTATCACTTTACATAGTAAACACATAATGATAGTCCTTATAAAGTGTACATAGATCACAAGGTTAATGTGGAACCAAGTGAAGTGCCAACACTAGAACTACACAATCAAAGGAAATACTTTAAACTTGTAGAAATATCTTTTAGGAAACTTATTTATTGAACGATTATTAATGTGCTTATTAATTTTTTGCTTATAAATTATAATATTTATCCATAACGTTAATTTATATCTATTAATATTTTAAGCACACCAATAATCATCATTTGGTTTCAATTTCCATTTAAAGTGGAAAATTGGCACACTTATGTTTAGATGACAATATTACATAAGTATTTTAATCAACTATGGCAACTCCGATTATCGAATTTTGAATTTGTTGACAATAATAAAGTTCCATTTGTAGCCAATGTGTTATATATTACAATTAATTTATATATTTAATAAAAATTGTTAGGGAACTTAGCTTATATTGTGTATAAATTGAATTTTTACAAATTTCTTTCCATACAGGGCTCACTTATAGGACTGATCTGTGGGTTAATATATGCTTTTTGGGTTAACTTAGGTGGCCCAAGACCAACAGCTCCGTTTTTGCCATTTAATGTGGAAGGATGTCCAGGCAATGTTACTCTCCCTGACACACCATCTTCAAACCCTGAAGACTTCTTTTATCTGTATCGTGTCTCCTATCTGTGGAACAGTATCTCTTCTTTCCTATGGGTTATTGTGATGGGTACGCTGGTATCCCTCATATGGAAGACAAAGCAACCCTGGCAAAAGGAAGGCAATGATGGTTCTCCAGATCCAAATTTTTTTTACGCCACTCTTAGCAAAGCATTTACAAAAAAGAAAGATAAGGGAAGGTGTGAAGAGTAAGTCAGTAGATCTGAAAACAAATATGCATGTGTAGTTTTCCTAATATTTAGATGTATAACATAGTCCTTAATTATAAGATTAGGTTATGTTAGGCGATAATTAGACATTTTTCTTAAATCTGTATCTCGCAGAATTATTATAAGAAGCTGTATATGATTTTGAAGGATTACTGATTGCAAATGATTTTGAAGTATGTACTTTCATGTATTTTTTAATTTTCTAGTAGATTACTTTCTAAATACACATGTTTTCAACAAAAATTTATTAAACAACTTAATACAATCCATGGTTTGTTATTTGACAAATAAAAAATTATATTTATTTCTAACATTAATTTTGTTAAAAAAAAATTTGTGTAAATATTGTCATTATATAATTATAAATCTTTTCTGCAATCAATTTTGAAGATGACACCCAAGAACGATGAAGATAATTAAGGACCAACTCTAAAGGAAATAACAAGTCAATATTTATTAAACAATCCTTTTTAACCTTCATAAACAGAATTAATATTTTAATGCATACACTTGATTGATTTCCAACATTTTTCCAATCTACTCCTTGTGTAAAAGATGTGAAAATGTAAATATTTTACTGACTAATACTTTTTATTATAATTACTCAAAAGTAATAATACCTACAGTTTTAAACATCTATAACTTTGTCATGTAGAGTTTTCGTTTCTAATATAAATTAGTAATCATGATTATGATTGCCAATTTATATTTAATTATAATTAAAGTATGTGAACCGAAACAGTGTTGTATTTATTACCAATGCATCTAGAGATTGATTTTAAATATTTCTTTACACTCTGAAAATATAAATTTGGTTGTGGTCAACTTGTAAATACAGAAAGACTATGATTACATTCGGTCATGGTTATCTTGAAAATATGATAAAATTTTCCTTATTTATTTACATTTTTAAACCGATAATTATGCCTAATAAATGATATAAAAATTTTTGTTAAATTGAGAGGCTTGTTTTGGTCAAAATGACAAAAATCTATTATATTATTCAAAAAAGGTGTATCAATATTTGTAACAGGTTTTTCAGGAAACTTTATAATCATTCTATACATTTTGTTTTTTTTTTCAACCAAATACTTAACTACAAAACAAATAAATACTATTTGTAAAACCAAAAAAAAATTTAAGCCGTTATGGGACACCTGGCAGTTCTAAATCTTTTGATATTAAATTAATAAACGCTTTTAACATATTAAGATTGTTTAAAACATAGACATAAAGAAGCGTGTGTAGTATAATAGAGATGAAAAAGTTAAATCAGAAAGAGTCGACAAACGGCGAACCTGACCGAATTAACTCTGAAAGAGCCGACGAAATGCGGAGCTGATCAAATGGAACTTCGGCACGCGCCATCAGAATGTTTTACGTCCCATCCAAATGGTCTCGTGAATAATTTGTGTCTCGTAAGTAAATTAATATCAATATACAAGGTTCTTGACCTAAATCAAACAATTAAGAATGCAAATAATTGATTCAGTAGCTTTGCAGCTACAAAACACAAAAACAACATGTTGAAACAAAATCAAAAAATACTACCCCGAATCAAAAAATACTACACAAGTCAAGAAAATATTTATTGATATTCCTATATCTTATTTTCTGGGGAAGCACCAAGCAATTAATATAGTATACTGGAATGTTTAATTAATAAAATTAATTTCATTTCGTAATGGTGCTATTTTTTTGCAATTTTCATTTCAAATATATCAACCTGCATAAATTTCGGTAATATTTTATTTAAAACTAGCTGTGCCTGCGACTTCGTTCGCGTGAGCTTTAGAACATTGTTCACAAAACTTATCTGCAAACAATGTTTTCTGTAAAACCGTCAGGGACATGAACAAATAAATTGTTAGCATTGCTGACGCAGGAAAATACTACGTACAGCTATCCATGCGAAAAGAATCTGATGTTTAGGTCCACGCCAGCTACGCGCAAAATTTGTCCTGTTTTTAAAAACCCAATGACACCACGATTTACGAAATTTACTTGCGACATTTTTCATTGAATAGCATGCAACGAACTATTTAAAAAAACATGTCGCATTAGATAAGAGAAAACATTTAACCTTATATATCGTCGAGTAGAAATAAAAAATATATGAATTAAACAAAACAACTAAAGTGTTTTATTAAGAGTTGTATTTATGTTGTGTTGTTTATTTTAAATCCCTACTTGCGCCATCTATTGTAGAAAAGCAAAATAATAGTACAAACCTTGTAACTTTATTTAAGTCTGAAATTATCAGAGAGCATGGATATAATGTGAATTATATTGCATTGTATTATATAATTTGACACGGTGCAATATAAAAAAGGTCCAAATCCATTCAGTGATAATTGACTTGATGCAATAGAGGAAAATTACGTATTTTAAAAACCTTGTGATGACATCTGTTGGTGATTTTTTAAACTCAACTTAGTTAAATATTATTGAACCATTTTACTTTTTTTTGATTATGGGTATTTATATTTATTTATTGCCTTATTTTGTAATTTTTTATATGCACTAATATGTATTGAGATTAGCAAAAATATCTAGATTCAGGGTGACTGTTGCACGAAACAGTTTTTGTACTTTCGCTTGGGAATGAGACATTTTCCCAAAAAAAAAAGCATCTATATGTTGACCTGGATGGTCAGTTATCATCATACCAAATTTCAGAAAAATCCTTCGAGTGGTTTGTGCACAATGCGGTAACATAAAAACAGACGGACAGACAAAAATTTTAGAAATGCCAAATTATGGTCTTTGTATTTATAATAATGACTATTAAAATAAGATTTTCCTAAAAATATTCAACACGGCTCAGTTACAGTTTTATTATATTTATAGATAAAACAAACTTTCATGATCTTTCTGATTTCAACCTATTTACTTTACTGTAAGGTGAATAAAATGTATAATGTAAAATGTCTATATGTGATTGCAGTAAAATATTCATCTTGCAATTAAAAGTGATTTTCAACATATTTTAAATAAAAACAATGTTCACCGAATTTTATTTCAAACTCTTACGTACTGTACTTTAAAGAGTATAATTCAAAATAATTTTTGTCTGATTAGCATGATAACAACTATAAAATTATATATATATATATATATATATATATATATATATATATATATATATATATATATATATATATCTTTACGAGAACACTCTTCATGTCACCCAGTTTTGATAATATTTTTGAAATTAACATTTTATATATTAGAAAAATGTTCAAATTAGAGAAATGATTTTATTAGAAATTGATAAATATTTGTATACACTCTATCTTAATAAAAGAAAAAAATATTTACAATGAAAGTTTAAAGTCCATAAAAGATAAAAAAAAATCCTCAGTATGCCATTAAAATACTTTTATGTAATTATATACTTTTAATGGTAATTCGAAAATTTCTCCACCTGATAAAGACTTTTAACCCTGAAAACACAAGACTAAAGAAACTTGTTTGTCTTGTTTTTTATCTTTTAGCCAAATGTGGACGTGTAACTAGCATCCATTAATTGGTTCAATAGCGAAACCTAATATTATCTGGTGATAATCCCCTATTTCCATGTAGTCTATGAGCACTACACTATGAGAAACCCAGAAAACTGAAGCCATGAAAGAAAGACGCCATGAATTAAAATTCAAGTAGATGAACTTTTTACGCTTTCTTTGGCGCTCTGCATTCTGGATCTGCCCATTCCTTGGATTGCTATTTCATCTCTTACATGGAATGGTAAATACTTGTTTTATCATATACTATTGTAAAATGTCAAAGAAATTAAATAGAATCAACACTCTTGAAAAGTGGCCATTCACACGCGTTTTTGTTGACTATTAACTAACATGATATTTAAAGCTTTTTGATACATAAAGCATTATATAAAATGTACTGGACAAAAACTGTTTATGTTTGCAATGGCAATAACCTCGCTACCTCTGTCTGAAATCTAAATGATCTCTGACTGAAGATAATCATCCCACTCATTATGATTTTTGGGCGTTCTGAAGTTTCATCACCTTGAACAAAATCATTTTGTCAAAAGCACGTACTTTGCCTTTCTTGATCACGTCAAAACAAAAATAATAGAATATTAGAAATATGACAATGCTTATTAGATAGAGTATTTAATACTTTACTAAATACATAAGTGAATATACTAGCTAAGTATATAGTTTTCTTAGATTTAGTCAATGATAAGGCTTGGTCAGAATGCAAACTTTTGATCCTCAATGCAGATAACGGTACGCAGCCTGGCGGACAAAAGTTCGCAAATGGGGTAAATAAACGTAAGTAAATTGTAGGAAATGAGGGAAATAAAATAATTAAAAAAGTGTTTTTATTAAACGACATTGATAATAAGCTAACTAGAAGTACTTTTTTTGGCAATTGATACTTAAAAATCTAAATCAATCACAATAATAATACAGCCATAAAGAGATCAGTCTTCTTAAAATATTTAGTACTTGTTGGCATAGCTATATCCCAAACGGTAAACAAAACATTTAAATTAGTTAATGAGATCAATTGAATCCTTTGATTTTAAATGTAACTCTTACAATTACTTAAATTAAGATAAAAATTTAAAAAATCGAAGATATTACAAAGGAAAATGTAATCATATAATATTCAAATAACAAAAGACGCATAAAAGCTCCTCTTATTCTTCATAAAACCATTTTTCGCATAAGGAGCATTGGATCCATTTTTATCTAGGTGGATCTTCATATTTTTCCTCACAGATGGGACAGTAAAGGTATTCTACTCTTTTTAGTTTTGTATGTGTATTCTTCACACTTTGTTTTTGGACACATCTTCCTATTATTTTTTTAAGAATCTGTGTTCTTTGGGTTTTAGCGCTTCCGAACTTGGTTTTCCTCTTCACTTCTGCGTTTCTCTTCTAATTGATTTGTATAAGGACTTGTAACAATTTGAGATTATAAGCTTACTCTTAATATTTTTTCTTCTCCGTCATCTTAGGTAAAATATTAAGATCTGCCTACTTTACTCTCTGATTGTTTGACTGAAAGTTTTCTTTATTTGTTGCATCTGTCTTCTCAGTAACTGATTTATTCATCCCAAATAATTCAGCTTATTCATCAATGCTCGCGTCAACAACAGGTAAACATGAATTAATGCAATATGTATTAGTATCGGAGGCGGGTACATTAATATATACTTTATTTGTTGATTATCAAGCAGGGATGGTCTCGCATTATGTTCATCTATCTTAGGTACATTTTCGATCGATGGTTGATTAAAGTCCTTTTCTATGGGCTCAGTTGTTCGGGAAAATTGAATAATCACCGAGGAAGGTGCAAAGTCCGCGTGATCAAAAATTTTGTCTGCAAATGGAAATATTTCTTAGGCTCGGAAACCAGATTCTGCATTTGATATAGTTGTAACCTGCTTAAACGCAGCATTGAATAAACTGGCCACTTAAAACTGCATTTTTCCTCTACCTGGGTGCTGTGTCATCCATTTTTCGCATTTAATTGCGTATTTTGTATCCAATGGGCTATGAATTGCAACATTTAATGGTTAAAACTTATGACTTCCATGTGATGGGAGTGTAATCATTACGATGTAGTTCGCAAGAGTATATCTAGTTGCTCCGATAGTGATGTGAGAGGAATGGTTATCTAATACGAGTAGTACAAGTTCCTCTTGAGTTGGGTGAGTGAAATATTTAAAATGTTGCAGATTGAAATATTACTATTTTTAAGCCTTTTTCTGACACCTCCTTCGCTAATACCAACTTCTTCTGCAGCGCGCCTCTGACTCATTTCTTCTGCTATGAGTCTTTTGGCTCTTGTAATTTATTTCCCCTCACTAATTTTCTATCTGGTTGCTTTCTGGCGTAATTACGTGTTAATTTTCTAAAATTGATAAGTATGTAGAAGTTGGGGTAAGTGTTCGCATGTTTTCTTTTGTCTCACTTCTTGTTTCACTAGTTTGATTGCCATTCGCTGTAATATCTTGGAGACCTTTCAGCATATCTTTAAGATATTTGTTAACTGGCTTAACTGCTTTAACTCTTGCACTCCATCTTATTTCAGACCCTGACCTTAAAATCACAGACATGGTTCAAGTTTTTTCCAGCGCTGAGTAGATTGAGAAAATAATACGTAGAAAGCTTCGAAAAAAGAATACATAGAAAGATATATATATATATATATATATATATATATATATATATATATATATATATATATATATATATTAGTTGTGTAATATATGCAGTAATTATATAATAATGTCGTTTTCGACATCATCCACCATATCTCTCGTACCAACTTTTTCTCCTACTGAAATACTAATGTTCTGTTCAATTTCTTCAGTAACCTTAGAAATCGTAGCCTCGCTGCTCTTAATCTCGTCACACTCAGAATTGTCTAAATTGATATCTCTTAATTTGTGCTGAATCAGTGTTGAATGCTTTGGAACTTATTATACTTTTCGATGTAGGCAATTCCTTAGAACATATCTAACTTCCAGTAGCGGAACTTTTCAAGATAAGCTTTTCAAGCTTTTCAAGATAATTCGTGGAATATTTACTGGATTTTCCAGTAAATATTTCAAGAAATTACCCGAATTGCAATATTTACTATATTTATTGGAGTGCTTTCTTCTTGCAATTTTTTGTATATATATATATATATATATATATATATATATATATATATATATAGCGTCATCAGCATAAAAAAATATTTGACTATTTATATCGAAACTATTCTAAACGTTTATATATTGTTTATATATATGTGTGTGTGTGTTGTCTTTTCCATCTTTACCCTATATTATTTTTTCTTTGAAAACAATCGTTTCATATCAGGTTGGAGTTATTGTAAACTGAGAGCTTTGAAATAACTTGGAATAAATAAACAAATAATATAGGTAATTTTTCAAAGAAACGTTAAGTTGTATTCCAACAAGTCAGTAAATTGCATAAAGCTCGGGTTACGGTTGTATGTATTGTACAGGGGTATAGGTCGATGCTATCGCCTACGAGATGGATCTGCTCGTTATTAATTGCATTGAGAGACTCCTACACCTATTACCAAACGTTTGGAGTTTAAACTTCAGAATCTCGAAGACATCCTCAGTCGTGAAATGATCCGCTTATCGGCATTTTATCAGCTGCGTTTCGGCGAGTGTATACAGGTCTGAACCCCGTTCTCCGCAGTTTGCGGAGAATGTTCACCATCTTTATCGATGTGCGAAGAGCAACCTGAGCAACTTGAAAAAACAAAGCCAGAATACGAAGGATCTAAATCCCCGCACTCAGTTTTGGATGAACTGCAAAAAACTGGATTTGATTTAACAGACCCAGGCAATTGGCCAGGGGTGGAAAAAGTGACTGACCAGCAACGGTCTTTCTTTAGCAATCAGGCTGTATTATCAGCAGAAAATTACCCCCGAAAACATTGAATTTAGATCTACTGAACGCAATGGCAGACATTTAACATCTTCTATGTGGTACAGGACGTTGGCTAATTTCAAAAGGGTTAAAAAATCTTGGATTATATATTCTAAGACAAAAAATCCATTTTTTGTGCGTGCTGCAAGATTTACCAAAAACAGTCTTCTACCGCCACATCTGCATTGTGTTCTACGGGGGTTATTAATTGAAAAAAAGTTTCAGAGAGATTAACCGAACACGAGGCGACTCAAATGCACAAAGAGTGTATGATTAAGTGGAAAACACGGGTACAACAAATTAAATCATGCCAGGGTATTGATCAAGACATTGAGCGTGTAATTCACTCAGAGAAAGAAAAATGGATACAGATCCTGCTTATTGTTATGGATGCTGTATTGTATCTATCCACAAATCCTCTTTCTTTTGGCGGGTCTCACGAAACTCCTAGCGATCTCATCACACAATGTCCTCAACCTAGTCAAGGTAACTTCTTGAACTTAATTTTCCTGCTCGGCACCTCTTAAGTTTCAATTAGAACACTTAAAAAAGGGACAAGTATCATATTTATCAGACAATACAGAATGAAATTAGTGACATAATGGCAAAAACAGTTAGAAATAGCATTTTAAATGACATGAAAGAAGCCAAATACTACATGATACTGTTCGACTGCACTCCAGATGTATCCCACACAGAACAAATGAGCCAGGTAATTCGATATGTAAAAAGAACTAGCGATATGTGTGAAATAAAAGAAAGTTTCATTGATTTAATAGAAGTTGCTGGAAAGGTAGAAGAGGACATTTGTCAAAATGGAGCAGATCTGGCTCGAAAATACGAGTGAGATTTTAGCACCGTTGAATTCTGCCAGAAACTCTACGTTTATAAAAGAGCAAGCTCCACTTTTATTTGCAGTTAAATTATGAAAAGGCCATAGATTTATTTGCTGAACAAAAAGCTCGAAGAGTAAAATTGTAATTTCAATTCACAATATGCAATAATATATTTGATTTTTATTTTTATTATACTTTTTTATTATACTTTTATCATATTTTTATTTTAAATCCTATACTGTGCTATGTATAAAATATATATCCTACACGTTCATGTCTATATATCTATAAATAAATAGGTTTAACATACAAAGATCAGCGATGGATGCATTATTTCCGGAAGGTCTATGTCCAAATGTAAATCAATTAATGGACATCTGATAGCTGACATTATAAAGATGATAAAAGTAAAAATAAATATAAGTGGGCGGGGCCGGCATTTTTCAGTTTTTGCCCCGCCTAAAAAAAATGAAGATCCGGGGCTGCCGTCAACGCACTGCTGGCGCAACCAAGAAGCCAACGATTAGGAGCATTGACGTGCAACTATCGTATCAAGACATCCCTGGCAAAGTATCACTCGTTCCACATCGATGGCAATAACTCCCAAACATTGCATCGAACACATCATCGAAACGAGCGGACTAACCTTGCATTTCCGAACGAGACCTCTAACACCAAATCGCTACGAACTGGTCGAAAAAGAGTTCGTTAACATGATCCAGCGGGGTCTATTCAGTCCAAGCAAAATCCCATGGTCATCACCGCTGCACGTACCTAAAAAGAATGGGTACCTACGAGCTTGCGGTGCCTACCGAAGGCTCAACGCAATAACCAAGCCCGATCACTATCCCGTACCGCACATTAAAGACTTCACCTACCAACTGATCAATAAAACCATGTTCAGCACAACTGACCTCAATCGAGCATACCAGCAGATCCTAGTCTCAGTGGCTAACATAAAAAATAGGCCTAATTATACCGTTCGGCTTTTTCGAATTCCAGAGAATGTGTTTAAGTCTTAAGAATGCTGGGCAAACGTTTCATTGGTTCCTTCATAGGGTGCTCCATGGACTCGATTCCGTCTTCCTCTTCATTGATGACCTCTTGACGATATCCGGACCAAAAACCGTTAACACCCCGAGGCGGTAGTCTAGCGGCTCGCCAAAAATGGCGTAAGAATCAATCCCTCCAACAGTCATTTCGGCGAAGTGGAGGTAATATTTCTCAAATATCTCATATCCCAGCATGGTATCAGCTGCGGAGGAAAAGACCAAAGCCTTTACCGAGCTTTCCAAACCAAAAACCATCAACTAACTTCGACGTTTTCTCGATATAATCAGTTACCGGCCGCTGCATCGCTTTAAGCTTCCACCTTCACAACACAAAGAAAAAAGACAAAATATCAGTCGTCTGGACCCCATTAGCAAATCAAGCGTTCGAAACATGTATACCCAGCATTAAAAACAAAGCCTTACTCGCTGAGCCGTCGCACAATGTACTCATTGCATTATTAACCGACACATCCAACCTGTCAGCCGGTGCCGTACTACAGCAATACGTTGACGATAAGTGCCAACTGCTCGGCTATTTCTCTAAAAAGTTTTCGCCCTCCCAACATAAATACAGATTTACAGGCCTACGATCGCGAACTATTGACAATATATATGGCGATTAAACACTTTGGGAAATTGTTCGAATGGCGTAAAACTTATTGTTTTCATCGATCACAAGCCGCTCAACAAGCCACCATCACCCACCGAAACACCGCGGTCAACGAGATAGTTGCTGTTCATTTCCAAATTTACCACCGACATATGCCATATCAGCGGGTAAGTCAACATCGTTGCCTATACTCTCAGCCGGGTAGAAGTAATATCGACATACGACTTCACTAAAATAGCCGAGGTACACGTAACGAACAGAGCTATACAATTGCTAACCCAACAAAGAAACTTATCGCTCAAACAGGTCAACCTTCCCAACACCGAGGCAAATTATTTTGTGAAGTTTCTATCCAGCATATTCGTTCGAACATACCCGAGAAGTCGGAAGGGCGTCGCCTTCATATCCGTCATATCCGACTTTCATACCCGACGTTGCAAAATGAACCAAACCATGTATTCCCTATCAAAAGAAAAACAAAATACGTCGCCATACCACCAAGTACTATTTCGAATTTTCAGCCAACCTTTCGATTCCAACTCGTCCATAACTATATTGTTTAGTCACTACCTACTACATCGCGCAGCGATCGATACTGTTACAATTATCACCCCAAGAACAAGATAGCCCGAAGCGGTACTTACGGACGAAATTACCAACGAATTGGTATCGAAAATACTCTACGAGAACTGGATATCAAGGTTCGGATACAACGATAACCAGCAACCAAAGACGCTAGTTCAAGAGCCAACTTTTCGCCACTCTCGCGAGCTCTTTAGACGCGAACCACGCCGTATCATCGACAGTACAACGGAATCATTGAGCATTGGCACCATTCACTGAAGGCCGTACTGATGTATCGCTTGAGCACCCAAACATCGTAGATGCATGAACTACCTACCGCACTTCTCTGTCTACGAGCAGGCCTGCGCACGAACAACGTAATGAGTGCCCTCCGAATTAACCTATAGCTACAGTCTTAAACTACCTGGCGAAGTCCTGACTGCAGCTACGTATGCGCAAGCAAACTTAGATTGCTACAATTTGTAACAATAACGTAAAGCTCTCAATCAATCCACATCTAGGAAACCACACTCTGAGCATCGATCCGTATTCATTATCCCATATATAACAACCATATGATGGCCTATACACAGTATTAAAACGAAACGGCAAAACATTAACACTGTAGCTACCAGATAGACAAGGAATTATCTTAATCGATCACCTGAAACCCGCCTGCACACTCAGCATAGACAGCGAAAAGCCGAGGCGGTGAGGCATTGTATATTCACAGAGACGCCTCGCCCCACAAATCAAATATTAAATTACTGCACACATTACACAAAATACCAATCGCAAATAAGAGAAATCAAGGACAAAACCAGCACGCGGTAAACAATGGCGTATCAATCATGGTGGAGCCATCACCACGCGGTGCGTGTAGAGCTCTGCAGGTTTTGGCGGTCGGCGGCGAAAATGAAAGCGCGCCAGGCATCGATGGGGACCTTTTTAATCAACCCACAGTACGGGGTGCGGGGCTTCCATGGTGTACGGTCTCTTGGTCAGCGATCGTCTATCTCTGTTGTGGCGCACTGTCTCAAATATTCCGTATTGCGTCTATATTCGTTACCTGACTTCAAGACAAGTACTCGCTTTTGTACTCACTTCAATAAATAAAAGAAATTAATTTCAAATAATGGTATGTTTTTTTTATTTTGATTTTGTTAAAATAATCATTTCAAATAAATGTGCCGAAATGATAGAAAGCTAAAAATTTCTTTTACATCCATCACAAAACATGAGAAATTACATTAAATTTAAAAATATACAACACTGAAACTCAAATAACATTTTTGCTAGGTACCTAAGTTTTTTTAAAATATCGATATTGGTAACAAACAATATAACATAAGAGCAATTTAAAACTATTTTCATTACTTTCGATAGTTCACTTCGACGTAAAATATTTATATTACGGCTAATTATTTTGATTTTTACACATAATTTTTGACACATAATTTATAATGTACGTTCGAGAATAAATTATTTCGCAAAAATTACGTCAAATAATAAAAATTAATCAAATGATAAAGAAACTGGGGTGTTAATATCATCTAAACTAACTAAAGAGTAATTGTTTTCGTTCACCCGGTATCAAGATGGTATGTCGGCATTATTAAAAGCAAATGATAAAAGTATCACTAGGAGGACGATAAATTAATGAGTGTTCTGTCACGCCTTTCTATCGGTGAGATCTTAAAGCATTGCATGATACAATGCTCGACCGTTATCTCGAGATAAAAAAAGGTAAGTTGATACCCGGGGCACTTGCGTATAGCAAATTACATTGATGCTTCATAATATACAATTCGTGGAATCAAAAGATTTACAAGACGAAATATAATTCACAAGTAATAAAAGAAAAAAATCATATATAATTATAAAAAATAATTCGCTGCTCGTCCCAGCTTTGTCCGGGCAAAAAGTTATCGTTTTAATCGCTTTAATCGGTTTATTTTAACAAATAATTCTCAATGGTTTAATAATTTCTTCTATGTTTTAACTGAGTACAGAAATGTGCGGGACAATCTTGAATTATAAAACCAGAAAATTTTGTTATTGAATTTATTGTCATGTTCGATTGTTTCCAACATTTTTTTCGATATAACTATAAAGGTTTAGTTAGTGTTACTCAAAAATATTTCTATGGTCCGATTTTGCAACGGAAAATTGACAATCTACAATAATTAGCTATATATAACGTAGATCCTATTTGCAGGTTTTTTTGTTGCTTTACAATATATTCATGCATAATTTTAAAGTAGCTATAAAGATTTACAAACTCTGAAATGTACCCGGCGCTCTTCGACTACTGTCACTTAAATCATTGTTGCTTATTATCTATTAAAGGGTCCTTATAAATATTTAAGATACATAATATGTCTTTTAAACTATTCATAAATATTAAATTTCACAAGGTGAATATATTGCCTACCACATCTGTGTTAAGCGCAAATTTAAGAAAATGTAAAATTTAGGATAATCGCTATAGTTTTCCTTTAATCTTTTAATTAGGGTTTGCCAACCATGTTTTGTTTTCCTGATTTTTGGCGTAGTAGTTTCGGAAATAAGTGTTTTGCATATTTTTTAAATGTATCTCTGGTTTCGCATATTTTCTAAATATAAAATTGAAAATTTAAAAAAAGTATTTTTTCGTTCTTCCCAACAATCCCTATCAAAAATAAATATAATTTAAAAAAACAAGAACTTTTTACCACCTCTTTAATTCATATACGAACATATCTTCTTCGAAATCTAATTATGCCAATAATACCTAGGGGCTAATAAAATATAAATTATGCCCATTTATGCATTTTCACTGAATAAGACCTCGTTGATGAAATCTTTTGAAATGCTTTCAAGAATGCCTAGTTGTATTTTTTTATAGAATAGCTCCATCGCGAGATCCAATTATCTAAACATTTGTCAATATCTCCCCATCCTCTGTAACTTTTTAACTACGAAGGTCAAATATTTAAAAAAATTAATGGCATTTAGCAAATATTCCAATGCAGAATTATTTGGGTTAATTTTCGTTATTAAATTAAAAGGATACAACAAATCAATTTCTTTTTCTAAAGCACTGAATAATTACATAGTGAGAAAGCATATTAGTATTTGTAATAGCAATCATTATTTAAATTTTTATATGTTCCTAAATGAATACGAAACCCTGGTGAGTTAGTTCTTCACGTATGCAGCAAAGAATATAATTATTTTAATATAGTCTTCATGAGCTCTACGCTTAAACGTAATTTAATGTAAAAAAAATTCTGTCTGTTTTGCATGCTATTTTGCTCAAAATGGAAAAGATCATAATCTTTACAATTTCTTAATCAGGAAAACGGAGCTACAGTTGATATAAAGATATTAAATCATTTTATTCCATCATGAACACAAATTTCTTGATACTTCAATTAATAACACACTTAAATTAAATTCTTAGCGATAATTATTGAATAACGATTCATGACGTGATGGGAGCGTAAAAGTTTTACTCTTAGTACAGTAAACTGCAGGATCACCAAATGAAAAAAAGAAAATAGCAAGGAAGAGGATGAGTAAAAAAACAGGAAAAAGGTGCGAAGTTAAATAAACTATAAAAAAGTGAATTACAACGAAAATAGCGAGATCATCAGAATGATGGGTCCTGTCCTTTTTAAAAGTCTTATTATGGCCGTTAATTTCCAATTTATGGTTTTTAAGATTGAGATCTTTTTCAAGGCATATTGGCTGCCTTTTTTTACCTGCTCTAGACTCTTAGTCGTGTGCTAGTTCGCTTGAAGAAAAGTAATCTTTCGGGGTTATTTCTAACTTTATTTAATTTTTTCTAGGATTATTTTTTTTTCTTTTGTAATACTCACCACTTGCTGTATTTTTTTATTTTTTACCAACTTCTGGGTAATGTATTGATTTAAATTGTGTAACCTTACTTATTCTACGATTTCATTAAAGTATTTTCATAGCTCTAACCTTATGATGGTATGAAAAAGATACATCTTGATGGCGAACGACAGCCACGTCGTTTAGAGTTTTAGTTTCGTACTAAAAATATGCTTTTAAAGAATTCTTTCAAAGGTTCATTTCAGTATTTTGCAGTTCTGTGACATAAGTCGTCCCAATATACTGTCCTATCGATTTTACACTCGCTTATCTCTGGTGACAATACAATACATTTTAATGCCTGCGAGACAGCAACGGCTCTACTACAGAGTAAATGTTAATTGGTGACACCCGGTATTTTGGTATTTTGTCGAAAAATAGAAAAAATAATAATATATGTCGATTGTGCATAATAGTCAAACGAATATAGCAGTAGCTCACGTGTAATCTAGAGAAACTTTTGTGACTTTCGAGACGATATTCTTCGCTCAAGCTCATATATCGTGAAAAAAGCGTCAAAGTTTGAATGGTAAAAGAGTGGCCCAAATGCTATGTCTGTAAATGGATTCCAAGCGTAAAGAATTTACTTTCATCTCATTAATATTTTTAGAAATATTTAAACCATTCACAATGAGGATAAGCGAACTAATGAGTGTTCAGTTTTTTATCATTAGCTACATAAAATTAAAAAAATAAAATTTTTTTGTCTCATTACGCATGTATAAATGGAAAGATCAAGAATTGGAATTGTGTAAACTTTCCCGCCATTCCACCCACCTTGTCTCAGAACACATTCTGGGACCCGTAACATCCCCTCTCATAGAAAAGAGGGGACTTTCAAAGGTTCCCTGATGGTATCCAGTATGTACAATCGAGCGCTTCCACCCAAGTGGGTTAGAGACTGTCCCTTCGCAATGAATTATTTAGTGACTCAATTTTTTGGAGAACGCACTTAGCGAACCCTTTAAATGACTCAAAATTAAGTCCATTCTCAACTAAGTCTCGGTGTATATATATATATATATATATATATATATATATATATATATATATATATATATATATATATATATATATATATATATATATATATAACATCAATAAGAATGTCCATTAGACAATCGATTTCTGGGTGTATCTCGGTGTATCGTTGAACATCGATGCATCCCATATCCTTTTGTTTAATTTGTGACATCAATATTTATGCATGAGGCAGCGAAAATTTCTAGAAATATATGGTTAAATTGTCTGTATAGAAATTTTGTAATGATGCCTTCTTGGTATCGGTAGCAAAAAGATAGGATAATTATAATAATATTGGACATATCTATTCTTTTCCTTGAGCTCTGATGTAATCAATTGCAGTGGAATTTCTTCAACTCCTAAAAGTGTCAACTAGAACCTTGTCTTGACAACTGAAGTTGCGGAAGCCGATGGTAACTTTGCTTATAAATGACGACTTTTTTTGTACCCCAATCGTATTTTGCAACGTTTTTAGAAAAAAATACAAAAGCATTTGCCTGACTAATTGAAACACTGCCCCGGCGCGTACGCCAGGCATGTTGTAAACGAATATGAGCGGGATGAAGTAGTATGGTTGTTCAAGGAGGGCAGCATTTTATACCCATATTTTGTTATTTCTGAAAGGTAATAGAGAATATCATTATCTATTCAATGGAGTTTCGGTACTATTGAGTTTTTTCTAATTATATATGGGTACACGAGGAGAAGAGCATTTTGTATATATCTTTGGTTATTTTTGAGACTCGAAATTCTTTATTTTTGCTTGTTATTGCCATTTTTGAAATTAATTTTAACGCACCATTGGATATACTCTCACGATAATAATAAAGCATATGAATCATTTTGGAATTTCGTCTTCATTTGTTGGCAGGAAAAAGCAGTAGTTTCAATATGATTCAATGTATTGCATTAGAGATTAGAAGTCGTTGATGACAGCCATGTAGTGTCAAGTAATTTAGCCAGTATGTTTGAGAGCAAAACTTAGTATAGTTTATTTAATCATAATACTTGTATCAATCGTGATAATAATAATAGACAACAATTCTTTAGGTCAACGATGAACTGGTCAGATGGTGTTTGAGCAAATCAGTAACCATATGGATTTTTTGACTATCCTTGAATCCGTACGATTTCGTAAATGTTACGTTTTTTTATTGAGTGACGGTGGTGATAACAAGAAACCGAAGATGCGAGTGAAAGATGTCGTTATTGCGTGTAAGCGAAACTATCTTGTGCGTGAGCAAAACGGACTAGTGATAATACCAGCGATGTTGGTGTTATAACAATGAGTGTCAAGGTAACAATCGAATAAATAAATGAATATAAGTAAAAGTCAGTGTGAGGTTTTACAATGATCATTTTTCAATTTAATGGAGTAAGAATTGAGTGTTATTTAAAGGACTTCTTTCGTGGTTATATTATTCGATAATTGTTACTGCGTAAGCTTCTAGTTTTATTCCAGTGTCTCATTTATCAATAATAAATAGAATGCAAGATTGTCGAGATTAGTATTTGGTAGTCTCACTACAGAATCGGAAACTTTTTCGGGTCGGAAGTTTTTCCGGCTCGTTATAAAATCAGAGTTCAAGACATCTGTAAAAAGTTATTTTTCAAAAGATCCCTCATATAAAGAAATTAACATTTTTTTAAACATTGGTCATTCGTTGGCGAGTTGCAAAGATCATGTTTACATCTTCTTAATTGATTGCATTTGTTTTATATATTCTTAATTGAACTTATTGATCGATATCTTAAACAACAGGCGTTCATTTTGCATCATACCAGAATCATGGTAAATTAGCGTTTTTTCAATGTTATGCGTAGAAATTGCAATAGCTCTTTGCTTGTACTTTAGCTGAAATTCATAAATGAAATAATCCGTTTAAACTAACCGCTTTTACTGAACTAGATGGTCTCAGTTACAATCAGATACTTCCAAAGAAAACGAGTCTAACAAAGTTTGAGCAATTGTGACCTTATTGTACTTCTATAGCCAGCATCTCACGGTGCTTAACAACTCCATTATGCTCCAGCCAGCTAGAATACCAACTAGGTTCATAGGTTGCTACTGCATAATATATTAGTGTAGCGGCATGCGACCATGGCTATACCTAAATCAAAACCGTATCCATACAGAATTGAATTGAGTACATTATCTGCTTGAAAGGAAATTCATTCATCAAACAGTTTTTTTCCAAGGCAGATTTCTCTAAATTTAAAGAAAAAGTCAGACTACGATGTTTATTGAGAGGAATATTTTATTGTTTCGTGCTTTTAAGTTAGTTTTTTTCCGTAGTCAGGTTTTAGTTTTTTAACTTTTATTTTTATTTTCAGAATAATGTGACTAATCATATCTATAATAAAAATTGGAGAAAAAATGTCTTATGAGCAATTCGAAAATTATCGGCTGATTTTAGAGGGTAGCACTGGAAGTTCTTAGAACTGGACATTTGTAATAATGGTAATAAAAAAATAATTCAAATTTCAAATAGAACTACATTATTTAAATAGAATACTCCTCTAAAGTACTACTACAAATTGACGGCAATTTGAAAATTGTGTGTGTCACTTTAAAATGAATGTAACATGAGAAAATTTTCATTTAACAATTTTTTATTATTTTCTTTATGGTCTCAACCAACAACAAAGTTACGCTTAACCTCGACTAGCATTTTATGACAAAGCCCCATCCCGTGCTACTATTTACAACTGGCTAAATGTGTTCAAGCGCGGTCGTACCAATCTCAAATATAGTCTGTGTGTGGGACGTCCCTCAACAGCGACAACTGAAGATAATGTCAACGATGCGCAAATCACGATAAAGCTTACTAATAGTGTAACCTCTAACAGCTGTGTACGACGAGTTTATACATTGATATAAGATAAGCATAAAAAATTATATATGAGCATTTAGGCGTCAGGAAATTTTCTGCTGGGTGAATATACCACGATTTAACTGAAGTTCGAAAACACCGTCGAGTTTATTAGTATCATGAAATATCAGAAATATTCGATGGAATTCGGATATATACCACTCGATGTTTCCGATAAGTCTAAGCTTATAAATAAATATTAATAGTAAGGAAGCTTATCTTTTGAGGCTAACTTGACGACGCATCAATATTTTTTTAATTACGACCTTTATTAATAATAAAACTTCATGATATATTTTACTTTAATATATATGTACATATATGTGTATATATATATATATATATATATATATATATATATATATATATATATATATATATATATATATATATATATATCATAAACCCTATCATAAAAAGCTTGTGTTTTCATATCTAAATACATTTGTGCGGGAAAAAGCTTTTTATTATATTTATAGTCGTTTTGAAATTCCAACTCTTACTTTAAAAGCTGGTTTTATTTTACGGACTTGCTATTCTTGCTTGGTCGGCATCTCTTTTAAAATACTTTCTTTGCATGGATTTAACTACAAATAGATTTTTTTCTTGAAAATATTTTAACTGCAATTCGTTTGTATTGCATTATATTTAAATTGTATCTTCTTCAAAAAGAGAATGGAAGTATTTAATATGGACACTAATAAAATGAGTGAAGACCATGATTAGTTGGGCGGGTCAATTATGTATGGAGAAAAAAAGTCAGTTTTCTTACGAACACAGTAACAAAACGATGCCAAATTATGAGTGTAAATAGATTATGTAGTTTGGTAGCAATCGGAATGAATTTTCTGCCTACAGAGTCATGTGAAAATTATGAAAAAATGTGGTTAAAAGCGGCTTAACAGCTTTTGTCATCTTTTTCGGACATAATCAAAGTTTGGTCTTTTTTCCGCCGAAGTACAACATGCGGGTATTTGTGAAAAAGTTTGTTGTGAAATTATATATTCTCCAGTTTTTTTTCGTTCTCGACGCAGCTTACTTTTGTCTATTGTTTGTGAACTCGGCGCATACAGAATGTTGCAGAACTGCTGATAATCCAAATCTATCGCAGGTTTTTGATAGTAAAGCATAACCAACTGTAGTTGTAGTATTACTCTCCGATTCAGTACATGAAGTCCGCAATTGAATTTGGGTTTATTCTTTATAATCCGACTGAACACATTCGGATTCAGATATGCTACTCAAGTTTTCTGTACATTTTTCGGCTTCTTTTTGTCGTTTGCTCTCAGGTTTTTCTCTCAACATCTTTCTTTTCGGTGCTTTTGTAATTTGTTTTGTTGTGCCAACATCTACGCCACCTATCATCATTTGTGTTGCTATTCGTTGGTCTATCATGAAACTGCATTCTCTTGCAGGTATTTTTTGTTTTTAAAGCAAGTACATTTAAGAAAATCTCGACATTTGTGAGCCTAAATATAGAACAAAATTTTATTTACAAGACAAAACACTTTCAACTTGTTTTTAGGTATTTTTAATTGAGACTTGCGAAAGTTTTTGCATTTTAAATGGTATGTTTGTAACATTACCTTCATTCGTTTTGGTTCTACTGTAGGAATTGATAATTATGCCCATATTTTTATCAGTTTTGTAACTACAACGTCCTCTATTTCTTTATATGTTGGTTCTTTTTTAGTTTCCCTCTCATATTTAAACCTGTGTCGGGTCCACTCATAAAATTTCATCGCAACTTCATAGGTAGGCAATATGTTGTCTTTTAAATCACGTAAATCACCAAATAAGGGACACTTCCAAATATTTCGAGTGCGTTCCTTCTGATGGCGCAAATCAATGACTGCACTGTATTACACAACGCGCGATGAATCGCGCGTCATTTGTCTCATCTGAGACCCACATCGCATCCCTTCTTACTTCTTTGTCTTTGAACTTAACCAAACAATTATCATATTTATCATTAATAAAAACTATTACGCTTAAAATCAGATATGGAAATAGCTTGAAAAAAGTATTAGTAATGTGACGTCAAAAATCTGCCTTTTTTAAAATTTCTATCACAATCCGGAGGCAATAAAACTTAAACTAATGTAATAAAACTTTACATATAATTTAACCACACCATTTGAAACCTTTTTATCGCTGAGCCTTTTTAAAAATGAGAAAAAAAAATTGACCCAACCTAATATAAGCAGTAACCCGCGTACCTAGATCCGAGATCCTCTTCAATATATTAGCAAATGTCCAGTTCTAAGAACTTTCAGTTAAAGGGTAGTCTAAAATCAGCTGATGATTTTCATTGTATTAATATTACATTTTTTCCTAATTTTTTTATAAGTTATAATTATTTTATTGTTATATAGTTTTGAATTTGAATTTGATTTAAAATTTGTGTTGGAATAAACGGTTTGATGATATTCCTTTCAAAAATATAATATACTCAATTCAATTCTATGAGTATGGTTATGACTTAGGCATAGCCGTGATTGAAGGTCGCTATGTATGGAAATAGGCTATGTATGTATGTATTTATGTAAGTATGATTATTTTGCCACTTATATTTTACTACGGCGGCCGTGGTCGCATGCAGCTATGTATTTATACAGACTGTGTATGTGTATTTATGTATGCAGCCTATGTATGGTTGTGAGTAAGTTTATTTTACCGCTATGCTATACCCTTTAGGCACTTATTTATTATTACGGCGGCATGCGACCACGCCTATACCAAAGTCGTCACCGTACTCGCACAAAATTAAACTAAGTATATTATCTTTTTGAAATGAAATTCGTTAAACAGTTCTTCACAATCCAAATTTTCCTAAATTTAGAAAAAAATTCAAGTTATGACGATTATTGAGAGGAATATTTTCTTGTTTCGTGCTTTTCAGTTAATTTTTTTCGTAGTCGGAATTTAGCTGTTTAACTTTTATTTTTATTTACAACTTTAATCATGACTTAGATCTATTGCGCAATCGATGCAGTGCATTCATGGAAGTAGAGCATAGAGCCTTGCTGTTAATTATAATTCTGATGGGCAGCTTTTATTATGAATTAGATCGATTGCCCGCTCGCTCTAATGCTTTCATAGAACTATTATGATGGTGATTATTTAAAAAATTGGGAGATACCAACTCACTTACAATGGGGCCTTGTAAACTTTTGATCCGTCTTAATACAACAGAAACTAGGCCTTTTGCAAAAACGGTTTTACTGAAATCTATTACAGCTTTTTCAAGATTAGATCCCTGAAGTTTGTGTAAATTAACGCTCCACGACAATATTACGGAAACGTGGTTTTAGCAACTTTTGTCAGCACCTCTTAGTTCATCATATTCTATGCTTGAAGTCTCAATTCTAATTAAATCTGATGAAGAATCACTACAAATCGTTGGATCATTGCATTTAATATTGACGGCGTTGGGTAATTCTCTGAACCCGAGCTGGTCCCGTCTGAGAGGTGGCCATTCTATACTCTTAATAACACCCATTGCTCCATTCACCAGTCCCTTTCTTACATGTAGTTTTTTTTCTGAACATAACTCCATGCCCAATTCCAATTAGCAGACTTAATACAATGGTCCGATTGGGGTCTCGAGGAATGCATTCAAGCTTAGGGATTTGCCCATATGTTTTTGCATCAGTGAAAATATCAACAGCCTTTACATTGCAAAGTATGGATGTTTTGACCAATAATTCAGCAAATTTATTTTTATGTTCCATATTTTCTATGTTCCATAACTTTAATAGATAAAATAACCAGCAAATTTGCTTATTATGTTACCTTTTCAAATTGCTTATTTTTTATTTTTTTGAGAGTTTCTTAATTACCAACACATTATGCCGTTTCGTGAACATCTATTTTACAAATTTAATATTGTGTACGATAACGCCTTATAGCTAACGAGACCCAAGGAATTTGAGGTCGACTTTATTATATTTTTGTATTTTTAAAAGTATAACTTTAAAAATTTGGTAAGCAACAAAATTTCAGAAAAGTATTTAAAAAAACAAATAATGATAATTAGTTTTATTTTAAAATATCGACACCAATTTAGGTTTTACGAAAAAAATTTGTCCTATTTTTTAATTCCTAATTTAGTTGACGGCTTCGTTAACCTAACATAGCAAAGATGGTTTCAAAAATATTTGTTTACCTAAGGCAAGCGATGTAGTTTACAGGTACAATACATTATTGTAATGAAATATTCCGGAGTTTATAGAAAGTGATAACACTTTAACTGATAACATAAATGCACTCTAACAAAAATAAAGTTTGCAATGTTTTTCTTCCTCATATTCAGGAAAACTCGTATTTAACAGTTCAAAGGCCATTCGTGAAAAAAGATGAATTACTTTTTTCCTACTAAAATTATTTCGCTTATTTTATTCTTTCTCGTTTTTAATTGCAATATTTTATGTTTAATATTTAATAATTCCAACATTTATGTGTGAATTAACTATTAAATGAATTTAAAAATATACCGCAATATTCGTTTTAAAAATATAAATTGTTTGGAAATAAAACTTTTACAAAAAATTGAGGCGACTTCAAATAACCATCTAAAAAGACACGAACTGAAAAATATAATACAACGAAAATGCGAATACTCAGTTGGAACTTTTGCGGTAAAATATCGTTTGCGAATTTACAAAATACTGTTACTGCCAGAGATTTTTGGAATCGATACCAAGTCGACGCTTCCCTCCTTTCACACACGAGTGTGGCATTTCACTTAACACCAAGTCCAAAAATCTCTGGCAGAAGCTATATTTTTCAAATTTATTTATATTCGGAAACGATGTTGTGCCGTAAATATACCAACTGAGTACTCCTATTTTCATTATTTTTTCATCGTCCAAATTTCTTGAGAAATACCGGAAATATGAGGATACACAAACAAACATATAGTCGAATTGAGAACCTCCCTTTTTTTAAGTCTATTAAAAATGAACCCTGAACAGCTTTTATAACAATTCAAAACCACTTTGTTATAATTTTTTCTGAATTACGTAAAAGAAAAACAATGTAGAATTCACTTAGTATACATTTTCATATTTTATAGCCCGGTCGAATCATACACAGAAAATTCAAAATCATAGATCGCAAGTCTACACGATGATATCTGCTGATGATAGCCATGCGGTACGTACATGAAAAAATTAGGATTGGTATTGCAATTTGAAAATATCAGATGAAGATTTAATGATACGTGATAATACACCACTCACCGTATCAATCTTTGAGATTATAACTTATTTGCGTAAATTTTGACATGTGTAAGCTTCCATTAACACTGAGTATTTGGATTGTACACGAACCGTTCGCAATTGTTATTAAAAGTTTTTTACTTTGTAGCTGGTGTGTTTATGCCTTCTTTCTTTCTGTGTTTAGTTACCAACATTGCATATTAATTTAAATTTCTTATGTTGAACTAATATTAATTAAGTTAGAAAAATTTAGTTAAAAGTTTCAATTTCAGGTATGTTTTAATATTTCTTTTGATAAATAATTCCTACTCTATGTTATTCTGCACCAATAACCGTCGCTTTGCTGTTAGGAATAAATGTGTATATTTATCTAATTAATTTTACATTTTCATTGTTTACATTATATTAATATTTAATATAATGTAAATAGTAAGACAAAAGAATCATAATGCTGAAAGCGAAAAGTGTTTCACGGAAAATCCATCTTTTGTTTCTATTAAAAGCATTTGAAATAATTTTTGGTAAACCCTATTAACATAAATACTATATAATTATTATAATAATATAAAAGTGATCTAATTACATGAACAAAAATTCATATTCTTGGTCTTTTTCCTATTCTTTCTTTTTTTGCTTTATAATTGTTTACGCCACAATCATTAAATTTTTGTCGTCTCTCATTTGGCACAAATGTTTGGTCTCTCATGCTCATTTCAATAAAAATAAAATACTTTTAGCCTCAATCCTGTCTGTCTGTCTCGAAATTTTACCATACTGAGTTGGGTGTCCAATTAATCAATTAGCTATTCTTAGAATTCAAATATATACATATATATATATATATATATATATATATATATATATACATATATAAAATGTTGAATTTGTGAGTTTCTGTCGATTAAATAAATAAAAATATCGTCGCAATAGGGCATTTGATCACTTTTTTATTTTATAAACCATAATTTCAAAATACGAGTTAACGAGGAGTAAATTTTCTTGATAAATTTATAAAAATTAACTTGTATTACAAAATGTTAAACTAAACATTTCGACAAAAACGGCAATAGTGAATTGTGGAAATTAGTAATAAAAATTAGTTTATAATAATAACAATTCTTATAATTTATAATTAATATATATATATATATATATATATATATATATATATATATATATATATATATATATATATTCCTTATAATTTGTAATTAATTATAAATTCAATTTTAGTAATGCTCATTGTATTCTACAAGAGTGAATGAGAGAGGCATATACTATTTTTGAAAACATTTCTATAATATTCCTTATCTTAGAAACAAAAACGGAACCCCTATAAGATCACTCTCGTATCACAGCCATTTTTTCCTTTTCACTAAACTCTTTTTTTTCTTCTTTTTACTAAACTCTTTAACTACAGTTATTAAACATGTTTATCTGCTCATGTCGCAAGAGAAAACAAAAATATTGATTTGGAAATTTTTGGGAAACAAGTTAAGTACCCGATAAACATTTTATTTTATTTTTCAATTTTCTTCACAGAGTGCGGTGTTGTCGTTTGAAAGGGCTGGTTATAAGAATCTCAAAAATATTTTGATAAAATGAGATCTACTGAAAATTATGCAAAAAAATATGCTAACTTCTTATTTTCGAAACTACCCGACTTAAAATTATGAAAAGAATATGAGCATTTACGTAAAAGACCAGGCAAAAGCTGTAGGAAACTATAGCGATCATTCTAGGTGTCACAATTTTTCAAACATTCTCCGTCTTTTTAGGCTTACGGAAGACATAATAGGCAAGATATTTACGTCTTACTTAACACGCATATTTTAGGTATACCTCCAAATTCTTTTAAATATTTTTATAATAATTATTTACATGTTGTAAATAAAGAATTTAAAAAAAAATTTAATGTAATAAAATTTTTTAAATTGCATATTTATAAAGTTATTGTAAAAAATATTAAAGAATATAGCATACGGCTCCCTTCTTTTCGAAACTACTGAGCCAATAATAATGAATTGAACATAGTTGGTAAAACCTGACTAGCATATTATAGGAAAATTATTGCGATTATGCTATATATTTTTTTTATTTAGATTATGTATATTTCCAAAATTATAAATTATGTATAATTTTATAATTTTGGAAATATGCACAGCATTTTTTCGCCTTGATTATAAGTTGCATTAAATTTACTTTGTAAAAAATTAATATTTGTAAATGTTTTAAAAGAAATGCTATGTACGCTTAAATGTTTATAAGGGCCGAAATGTATACGGAACCAGTTTATTTATTATAATTAATTCATTTAACAGTTTATTTATTATAATTAATTCAATTATTTAAATCGAAATTAATATCAACCAAATAAAAAAATACAATTATTTATATTGAAAAAACCATAATTTATTAAAACTGCTCACATCGAAATACACAAAAAATTCTTGATTTTTTTTCAATGAGCCAAATCTTTTTTTAGTTATTTATTACAAGGTAATGCAATTTTAATAATAGGTACGCAGTCCTCATATATACGTACATCAAGAATCCGACCCACACTTGAAAAAGAGTCAGTCATTTGACTGCTGGTTGACCCTTTTTCACATATGTTCAATCATTATTCAAAGTTTCTGAAATATTAGTGAAGACCACAGCCGATATAAGAAAAATATTAATTTATTTTTTTTTCTCCATTTATTGGAGCATTTTTAACATAAACTATTTGTTACCCGTTTTCTTATTTATTTTCTATAATGGCCCGAGGCTTATTTTTTCTTTAAATAGCTATCGAAGAAAAAACCAAATAAATTGAAAAGTTTTCAAATTTTAAAAATATACAAATATTTCTTTCAAATGATTTGTATTTTAATTTGTAATTTAGTCAATACCTCACCTAAAAAGGACAACTTGCAACGATGTTTAATCGTGGTATATTAAAATCGTTCTGCTCATAATTCTTCGATTTTAACATTTTTTGCCCACTAATATTTTCTTAAAGATACAGTACTATTGAAAACTTTCTTTTTTTAAATCCTGTACAGAAATATCTTTCCGCAGAAATTTTGTAATAATATTTTAATAGCAGGTAATTTGCATCGTACTTGTTTAACATCTACTTTGCGCAAATATAATTTATTTGTACGAAGGCAATATACTTAAAGTCCGTGACACGGGTGAGATGATGTGCTCGTATACAGTGTGTTGTTAAATTATTATAGCAAGTTGGCTTTTCTGTTTTACTGAGTATAAAATAAGAACATTTTTTTATATCTGATCCCTTTCTCAAGATCCTCTGTTTAAACGTTAACGAAATAGTTAAGCGTCGTGCAATGCATACCAGGTGCCATGCGGTATATGAAAGTGACACAAGGTGACGTTGAATATTAAGCGATACCAGTATTATTTCATTGAAAAAAAATCTATTTTATTGGTAATTTACTGTTTTTCATAATGTCTTTTCACGAAGGTTCTATCTAGGATGATTAAATATTATCTACATTCATGTAAGACACGAATTACATTTGTGTAATTATGATAGAGAATGTGTTAAAAATAAAAATATTTTTTTATCAAAAAAGTAATTATTTTTCCATAATAAAGGTTCAAAGTAAAAAGTTTATACATAATTTTTATCCCATATTTTTGAGAAGAATCCATAAAGAAATCTTTCTATGGCAATTAATCAATACCTGCATCTAAACATTATATAAAATATTTAATATACATCGTCAAGAATCATTTAAAAATATTTATTTCATAACTTCATTAAAATTTTTTACTGCGTGTTGGTTTATTACAAAAAGAATAGAAAATATTTTTGATTCTTTTCATAATTATATCTATTTCAACAAAAACCAATTATTTGTGTCAGTACGTGCTATAATAATTTTGTTTCAAATTTATTTTTTCCGAGCACGAACTACCGTAAAACATACTTTAATGAAAAACAAACATTTTTGCTAATATTACATTAACTATTTAAAACTCAACGCACCATGTAAACGAATCAGAATCCCAGAATTTTCGTATCACAAACTTCGGGATTACTGGCCCTACATATAACGTGGGTGTATAAAATTATTTATATAAAAAGTAACTTCTTAAAACCGTGCCACAATAGTGGCACGGTGCTACATCTAAAATGCTTTATACTTCTAGAATGCCTCTAAATAAAATTATTAGTAAATTATTTTTTATTAATGTGAAAGAGAAATTCTTTAACTGACAATTTTGATGGAATTAAATAATAAATTCTGACAAACCTATGCTTTTTTCGTCTTCATTTTCGTTTAGTTTAACCTAAGTAGATTATTCCATCATAAATTCTTAAGTGTATAATATCTTACTGTGCGATGGGGTGTATCATGTCAATGTAATTTTTACACGACACATGGTAAGTGTATAGTGGTAAAATGCTTTACAAGTTCGATAGTAGACATCACATTATGTAGGGCGCATTTTATCAACGCGACAATTTTGTGAAAGCTAAAGATAACATTTGTATTAGGCCTTATCTGTTGTTATGCAATTTCCATAATACAGAGTTTAAACAATACTTAATGCATATGTACTAAGGAGTGATTGCGTCTAGGCCATATCAATAAAAACTAATCTTATTTTCATATCAAATACTTAATAAAATTTAATTAAACTGCAATTACAATTACAAAACAAACTACAATTTTTTAAACAAAAAATACATTTTCTCGGTTTGTTCTTAATTTCAGGTTATGTTATTCTCAGGGTTAAAGGTCTATCTGGAAGGTATTATACTAAAACAAGTTTTGATAGTTTGTGGAAATTGTTCCGAGCAGCTCTCTATTTTAATTCTAATAAAAAAATTTTTATGCACAAATATTTTTCGAAACACAAAAATTAATTTCACATACACTCTCCAAAATGTTCGTCAGTTTTTTTTACAGTTCTAATGCAGAATGGCTGAAAACTCTTTTTGTGCTTTCCTTAATACTGTTTGTGTGTTAGTTAGGTTTTCAAAAAACTAAAGATCAGATACTCCTATTGATTTTTGTGTTTATTTTGTTATTTTATTATTTCTCAGTTTGACTGACATTTATTTACCGGCGTCGTAGAATTATGGTTCTTAAATTCATCATATATCGTAAAAGGTATCTTTATAATCAACTAATGAAAATTTGTTATATAGGTACCAAGATAATAAACAAAACGTCACTCGATAGGTTCCAATAGTTTAAACGAAATAACGAAATGTTTAAAATTGCCGCCATTTATTTGAATAAAATATTTTCCTCAGGAGTAACCTCTGCTGATTTTAGTAGCAGACCCTTGCCGCCAAGAACTCTATTAGTTTTTCTTCCAAAAACTTTGGAAAACAGCATGCATGTTATTGTTCTCCATAAACAAAAACCCATTCTAAGAGGGGCCTTGATGGCCAATGATATAAAGGTCCATAACGCCTTATCCATGGAGGTCACACACTGCTAATCAATAAACCCCTAAAATATCCTCGATCATCTGTTCGGCGTTGGCGGTAATATCATTAACTCATCATGTACCGTTTTCCATACTAAATGGATAAAACTCTATCTGATAGATGTCATGACGATTTCCCTCAACCTAAAAATTAATTTTTCTCTATTCCGTTGTCATTACGAGTAAACACATGTTTATCGGAACAAATCAATTTCCTTACAACTCTACATTTTTAGAGCATTTTTGTAATAATCAATGCTAACAAGGTCACTAAATGAGGAGCTCCCTAATTCTGTCAACACCCACATGCACATGGTATTTATATAGTATATACTGTTGGAAAAGGGCAAAGGTTTAATTTAGACATATCAAAATTCTCATCATGGTCTTCTACGGAAAACAGCACCTTGCTCATCTAGCACATAGGTCTTGGTATACAAAATTTAAAATTCTCCATATCTTATAGGTAAAGGAGCATTAGTTTACTGGAATTTAAATTAAATTAAAATTGAAAGAGAGACTTATAAATTGCAATACAAAAATAATTTTTTTCCCAAATATGCCTTTTGCTTCAATTATCCCGCGTTTGGTTAACGAGAACCTTTAATTTTTCATTTATATAACAAGAGGTATCAGTTTTAATTAACCTTTCCAATCCTGATATAATCTTATTTTAAATATGAAATAAACAAGTATATTTCTTGACAACGAAAAGCAATCTTCTAATAAATTTTGACTTATCGGAACCAAAGCATTCTGAACAATCAACTTTCACAGTTTCTGCATATATACTAGAACTTGTTATTACTGCCGACATCTATACAAATAGCGCAAACATTGTACTCATCTCAGTTATAATCACAAGGCACATTTTAATTGTATATTATCATAGCTCATCTAATTATATTTTCATCATACATCATCATCAAATCATATATCATCACCACAAATCATCCTTTCATAAAAAACATATCCATATACGCATCACAATCGTATACGCATCCGGCAAAACAATCCTATTGCAATACTATACTACTTTCATTGTACCTATAGCTACTAGATATCCCATTTTTGGCCCTTTAGAAAAGGCATGAAATTGTAAGTGTGATCTATATCTTAAACAAAGCTATTGTTTCATACTATATAGCTGGACTATTTAAAAGAACAAACAGTAAAGTAGTCTTAGTTAATAAAAGCATGAGTAGGTCCCGTTCGACAGTGACCACAAATATGTTCGATGGTGAAGACTATTATGCTACAAATACTGCTGCTTCAAATGTAGTGGACAATTCTCTCAAATGATAAAGAAAATAATACAATGGACTCAAATCTTAACACTTCATCTAATTTAAATTCTTTAGTGAAAAATCATATTGAAGAAGTTCCATTATAAGACACAATTTTTTCAATCGCAATCAACTTGATGATGCTATTTTTGATACAAACCTCAGGGCTGGATTCTGCGCTAAAAATTATATTTTTGGAACTATCAGCTTCCTTAATAGTTAGCAGACGCAGGAACAAACAGCTTTCAGAATTAATATTATCTATACTAGGCTACCGCACAAGAAAAAAAAAACAAAAAGCCTCGTATGAAAGAAAATAAAACATTCAAACAAAAGAGGGAAAATTATGTAAACTGTGTTAGAATCTAAGATTTTGCACAGCAGACATTTTACCTAATTGGTGTTGTACAGTTAGTAAGAAAAAAAATTAGTGCAACAAACTTGCACGTCTTTATAGTATAACATTATAAGTATTTATGGTCTAAGACATTCTTCGTCAAAAAATCTAGAGGCAAATAATTTCTACTCAGAAATGAAACCAGCTCATAAGTGTAGTGAAAGGTTAAAGATGACTATGTTGTGGCGAATCTCAGTTTTTTCTTGTAAATAAGCTCCTACTAGTTCTTGGTTGCAATTTATGCTTAATATTGTTATTGCTTTACTTTTTTCGTCTGGCTCTAACTTTATTTGCTTTGGCATATTTTCATAAAGTTTTCTGTTTACAGGATGGTTGTGGTTTTCTTCCATGTGTACAATTTTGAGTTTGGTGCCATCGTTAGTCAAAGAAATCCTCAATAGTCATAGGGCAGTTGTCCTTATATGTAGAAGATGGCTGTAATCCACTGCTTTCAGACTTAAACTGTCTGCCTCCCTTTTCACATGTATTGGTAATGCTGTAATATTTTAATTTCGGGTTGCAAGTTTTTAATTTCAATGGACACACAGCTTTTATCTTATCTATTGTTCGACTATCCTGTTTCGACAGTTGCACACTGTTTTCAGTTTCGTAGTCTTTGATAAGAAGTTCTAAAGATGAAAATTCTGGATAACTGGCACTCATTTTTTCTATACTCATTGAAAATAACATAAGAACATGTTACTTTTTATCTTGATTGATACATCAGTTAACGTAACACAAAAAGTTTTAAATCTTGAAAAGTCATAAAACGCACAACAAACAACAGGCAAACAACATAATGTTAGGTTACGTTTTCATAATTAGCATGTTGTTATCACTACGGTACTGGTAAGATAGTATATTCAAATGTATGCTTAACTCAGTGCAATAAGTAACACGTTCCAACGACTTAATCTATGGTAGAATATTTATTTGCGGTTAGTCTGCCACTATTGTAACTTACTAATAATGTATCCCTATATTAAAATATGAACCGTATCAGTTGGCGTTAAGGATTTTTAATGTTTAATAACTTGTGGTAGAATATTTTTAATTTTTAAATGACCTCAAGTGGCTTGATAATTTATTTACTAAACGGCTACTGGTGGCAGACTAGATACTTCGCAAATTAAATTTACTTTAAACCAAATAACTTTTTAAATAATTTCAAATTTCTTACACTAAATTTTTTAATTTAAAAAATATTTTAACTTTTAATTTCATAATTATTTTTATTAAAATAAAATAAATTAATATTTTCCACATTATCTAAACTTAAAAAACTTTTCTCAATATAACTGAAGCACTTCAAGAAAGCTTTATTTTGTGTTTGATCCGACTTAACTTTCTTTAATTTTTAAACATTTGCTACTCAATTAGTTTAGTTATATTACTCTTTGGTTTAGTTATATTGACAAAAATAGTAAGTTATAAGTTTTAAGAAAAGAATCTGTTAAAACTAGCAACAATCCTTTCAATATTATTGAACGCCAGTAAACTTTCAATATCGTTAATTATATCGGCGATATTGTTGAAAAAAAAAAGAATAATGTTGCAGATATAAAACAAAAGGATTTCTAGGGACACATCCCCAAAAAACCCGAGAATCAAAGATATGACACCAACAAAAAATAGATTAATGAAAATGAAAAGTTAGAAACAAGAAAAGAGAGAGAAACTGGAAAATTATTCTGAATATTTTACTCAATATTCCTATTTTATCTCCACCATTAAGTCCTAGAATGAAGTTAAGTCCTCCTTGGTCTTATTCACTGCCCCTACCTTGTCAATTACTACTGAAAACGGAAGAAAGCAAATTAGAATATATAGATGGAAGCTTTATCATGACAATGTCTAAATCAAAAACAAGTCAAAGAATTATTGAAAAAGAAACTGAAATATAAGGAAAGGCTTCAACAAAAACATAAGAAGATCAGAGACAAAAACTGTAAAAATGACAGTAAGATAGATGAAAGATATTGAATTCTGTTAAGCAACATTATTAAGAAAAGAAAGATCAGAAATTAAAATATTGTATCCAAACAATATTTAACAACCCTTTAGTTGAACAATCCGGTAGTTGATTCATTCTAAATTTTGTTATTTTTCATACAATATTGTGAAATATAAGTTAATTAAAAACCAGTCTTGAAAAAAATTCAAAAATTGAAAAATAAGCCAGTTACAGGCTTCTAAATTTGAAGAAACGGATAGATTTGGGTATATCCCTGTCTCTTTTCCTCTCGTAGAATATAATGTGCAATATTAAAAATGACCTCACAACACAATATTCTCATCTTTGTCTAAAGATTAAATTTAAACTTTTATAACTCGGTCAATTTTTAAGATTATTTAAAAAAAATTTCACTCTTTATCAGTTTGCATCTTAAAATTATGATTAATGAAATAAAAAAAATTTAGTCAAATACCCAATTCCAGATGATGCTTCAATTAATAAAAAATAATTTAGTAATACAGAGACATAGAAAATACCAAACTGTGCCAAAAAGACGTTCTTATACGTAAAATTCATAATTTTTATCTAAGGGCTGATGTGTACCGTGCTGTAGCCAGAAAAAAAGAAACTGCTTTTTAGTTTTTTTATGAGGTCACTCCTGACAAAAAATAAAAAGCTAAAAAGATTCTTTTGGACACAGTGTTTCTTATGAGCCGCACTTAATGTGAGATGATTAATAAAGAATGAAACACATATTTTAGCAAAAGTTATCAGTGACAGAAAGTTTAATACACTTACTTAGGTTCCGCAAAGGCAACATTGATGAAGAAGGAGATGTACAAGTAACATCTTACAGGGCTATCGGCAATAGTGGAAAACTATATAAATCAGTAAAAACAGATGTGTTTGACGTGAAGCTTGAAAATTTACTAAAAATTGTTCAAACTCCTAAAGAAGTTAAGGAGGAAGGAGTATACTATACAAATTTAATTTTTTATGACTTTAAAGTATATAATGAGATGATGAGACTGATTTTTAATAGATTACTGAGGAATGATTAGTTTAATAAATATCAGTAACAGAAGCATCTGTAATAGATACAAGAGATGTAGTTTTTGTTGTCCTTGTTTTAATATTGAAAAAATGTTTAAAAATTTAAGTTAGTGTCTTAAATAGACCAGTTGTCTTCTATTTTACTTTTTAGTAGCTTATTACTCTGTCATAATGCTTACTAATCATAAGCTTGTACGTCATATACATGAGATTCAGAGTAGTCTAGCGCTTATCTTTTCGAAGTTTTAAATATTACTACTACTAGCCAACGCCCACCCTTGGCTGTTGAGCCATTTGGTGGCGCGCTGACCAGTATAGATGAACATCTTTGAATGGGTCATCATCGTCCCCCTGGCGGTTGATTCCACTGCAATCTGGCAGCTGATCCACATTCATTAAATCGTGTCCGCACAGGGGACATTCAGAGGTTGGGAGAACACCAATGCGGTGTAGATGTGCTGCGAGGTAGTCATGGCCAGTCTGCATTCTGAACCTGGCTACGCTCACAGCTCGTGGTAGTTTGTGGTCAGTGGGTCCGATGGTGACCAGACTTTCCCATTTTTTCCCTACGGAAAGCTGTGTGAGGTGTTGCCTGCCTGTCCGGTCAATAGCCCTGTTAATGATGGCCCTCATGCTCTGTAGCGAGGGCATACAGGCAGGTTGAGCCATGGACGCGCCCCTTTTGGCCAAGATGTCTGCCCTCTCGTTTCCAAAGATGTCGACATGGCTAGGGATCCATTGCAATATGAGGTGTCATCCCTTATTTGCCAGAAGTTCTAGGGCTTTTCTGGTCTCCATCGTTCTCCTGCAGTCTGTTTCCGTATTGCGGGACAGGTTTTGGATAGCCGCTTGTGAGTCGACGAAGAAGACTGCTTTAGGTGTTGGGGTTATTTTGTTTAGTTCAGCTGCTGTCGCTTGTACAGCTGCTATTTCTCCATCGTAGTTGCTCTGAGGGGCTCCCACTGCTAAGAATCCTTCAAAATTAGAACTGTAGTAGGCAGCTCCGGTTGCCCCTGTTTCGGGGATCGATGACCCGTCTGTGTATACATGTAACCAATCAGGTTGTGGGTATTCTTCGCTGATTGTTTGCAGGGCAGCCTGTTTCAGCTCGATGTCCAAGGATGCTGATTTCGTCTGATTGTGTTTTTTTAAGCTGTAATTACCCTTCGGTAGATTGTAGAAAAACTCGCAGTAATTTGTAAGTGGTGCTGGCTCCTCCAGGGCAATTCCATACTTTGTAGCCAGCTTCAGCCAATGGGGATATTTGGGTTTTCAGTCGGACAGTGGCCTGTCTGTAGTTCGTCCATTGCGTGTAAACACTTCTGTGTGTCTGCCAAAAACGGAGGGCTAACTTCTCTCTATGTCTTTCCATTGAACTACATTTGGTTTGTGCCTCCATAGCAGCAATGGGTGTGGATTTAGGCGCTCCCGTTATTATCCTAAGCACTGTGTTCTGCACGGTATCCAATTTACTGAGGGTGGTACGGTTACTTGTGGTGGTCACTTCGCTCCCGTAATCAAGGACGGGTCTGATATATGTCTTGTAGGTGGTAATCAACACATCCTGGCTTGCACCCCAGGTTGTGGCTGTTAATCTCTTTAATATCCCGATTCTTTTGGCTGCTCTTTCCGCATATTGTTCGATGTGAGGGCGCCATGTTAAACGTTTATCAAGTATAACACCGAGGTACTTAGAGAGGTTGCTTTCCTCCAACGCTGTGTTTTTGTAGGACACTGAGATGCTGGGTATTTTGGTGGAGAGCGTGAACAATTGGAAGGTGGTTTTCGTGGAGCTTACTGTCATCGAATTTTGACTGGTCCACAATTCCAACCTTTTGAGTGCGTCATTTAACGCTGTTTCGAGAGCTATAATGCTACTGCTCGTCGCCCACATGAGCAAGTCGTCCGCATATAGTAGAGCTTTAATACCGGGCGCTTCTCTGACGGCGTCAAGTACATCGTTGATCATAATATTAAATAATGTGCAACTGAGCACAGCTCCCTGTGCAAGGCCTTGCTTTTGAATGCGAAACTTCGACTTCCGGTTACTGTATTTAACTCGACAAAGTCTTTGCGACAGCGATGACTTGATCCACTTGAAAAGGTTTCCAGATATGCCGTTTGTTGCTAATTTGTGTATGAGCATTGGCCTCCATACGGTGTCATAGGCGGCCTTGAGATCCACCAAAACCGCCAGAGTGGACATCTTTCTTTGGTAACTGTCTTTGACGTGTTGCGTGAAGTTTACCACATGGTCCATGGTACTGCGGTGTCTTCGAAATCCAGCTTGGGCGTCATCGAGTACACCATTTTGTTCTATATATTGGTTTAGTCGAAGGGCAACCATCTTCTCTGCTACCTTGCAGCTGGCACTAGTTAGGGAGATTGGCCTGTAACTTTCGGGCTATTCCGCTGGTTTATCCTTTTTCAGAATTGGTATGATTTCAGCTTTCCTCCATTGCTGGGGCACGTGATAACTCCATGTTAGGTTCACCAATGACAAAAAGGTTTTCTTGGCTTCATCTCCCAAGTTGACAATGAATTCCGGATAAATTTCGTCACAACCTGCAGCTTTCTTTAGTTTAGTCTGGGCCAAGGCCAATTCCAATTCCTTTCCTGTAAAAGGCGAAGTGAAGAGTTCGTGTGTCTTTTTATTAATGCAAGATGGCACTGGGCCTTTACATAGGGTCTTTTCAATAACCCTATCCCCTCTCGTTCTGCTGATCTTGGCATAATGTTTGCACAGTGCATTTGCAGCATCGTAAGGGTCAGTGACTGGTCTGTTTGAGTACAGAATAGGGTTTTGCATTTTTTTAGAGGCATGGTTATTTAGCCGGAAGATAAAACGATGTGCTTTTAAGCCATCTCTCCGATAGTCCAGGTCAGTGATGAAAGACTTGAAGGCTAAATGTTTGGAGGTTTTTACTTCTCTATGTAATTCGGCCTGGTGTTTTCTGAGGCATATCAGGTCTTCTTGGGTCTCTGATCTTTCTGCTATTTTACGTGATCGATTGCGTTTCTTCTTCAGCAAGGTAAGTGTTGCACTCCAGTAGGGTTTAAACATCTTTACTTGTCCTCTAGGAACGCATTTGTAAGTGCAATCTAAGATAATTTGATTTAGAAGGTCGGTGGCTTTCTCGGGTATTTCTGGGAGCACTTTACTACCCAGGGCCTCATCTGTAAGCCTTCGATATTTGTTCCAGTCTGCCTTTTAATATAATTATGTTCCAAAACTAATAAATAATTTGTACTAAAGCTACATATGGATATTTTAATATAATTCAATTTCTGATTACAATATTTTCAAATTTGCTCTCTTTAAAGCAAGAAATGAAATAGAGTGGTATTAAGTAACATATATTTATATGTTTAACAACAGCAAAAGAATGTTGGGTTGCTCAAAAAAGTCTGTGTTTTCTAGGTTCAAATGTAATAATTAAAATTTAAGATTTCAGTGTTATCGTGATATAAAAAATATTACATTTTTGTGACTGAGGTGTTTGTTTTTGTCACCCTTAATACGAATCTTGAAAATTTAAGAATGAATCGAGTAACATATCTATGCTGAGTTCATGGCCGCTATCTACATTCGTGTAAAAATTATTTAAAATAACAGATAATCATAAAAAGATAAGTTAATATTTTTTCAAAATCAAAATAAATATGACTCCGATTGGCGGTAAAAAACCACATAACACATGACAAATATTAATCAGCATGCAATTTGCTGATGATAGTGATTTTTTTTACTAAATAATGACTTTCGATCAAATGTCCACGATACTTGAAATCCAGAGCACTGTGGTTGCGCTCTTCTATGTGTGAAGTTGGAGGAAAACAGGGTTCATTTCAGTAAAACGGTTTGATGAATATAAGCTTACACAAATAGCATTTAATTTTTTTGAACCAATTATATTTTTTGTGTTAATTTGTATTAGGATAACATGAAGGAAATAGTAAAATCAATAAGTACAAAATACTGAATATCACCAAGGTGTATAAGGCTATTAAATATAAAAATATTTGCCAATTTATTCACTTCATGATATACAATTATTACAGTAAATAAATATTAAGTTTCATATTAATTATTTGATGATTCATCAAGTTTTAGACCAAATGAGAATAGTCTAATTACAGCAATAAATATCAAATTACATTTCAACTGAGAATGAAAATATTTTTCGTAGGTACTACAAACCTACAGCCATTGTAAAAATAATTAAGTCAAAAATCTTTAATATCAAAAGATTTTAAATTTTTCCACTATTACTATGCTTTTCGGAAATTAAATATTTTTTTCTTTTCAGAAAGTGTACAAATATGTCAATAATTGGAGTATTGGATTATATTATCATCGTTGCCACTATTGTGATCTCTATAGGAATAGGAATATACTTTCGGTTCACAGGAGGAAAACAGAAGACTAATGTGGTTAGTATTTAGTGATTCTTTTGTTTACAAATTCAAAAAAAAGTTGCTACACCTCTGGTTTCTCAATTAAGGTGGTAGAATTTCTCTCTAAATCAATTAGACAACACCTCCACAGAAATATTGTGTTCAGCACAAACATATAGGATTAGTGGTCTCAGGATATGTGAGCAACAGACTTAATGTACTCCATACACCATCTACTGAGATGATATAATGCTAAGTCTTTCTTAATAAGAAAACAGCACCAATTTTCATCCTATGGGAATTAATGCTATTTCTCACATTGGACACCTGTCCAGTCATATAGGTGTAATTGAGTAACAAACATTCAAACACACTTCTAGGGAGATCAAACAACCAAATCCCAAATAAAGCTGTCGGTAACAGCTCACGTATTATTCCACCATACAAATCATATGTATTCTTAATTTGGTGGTGATCTTATTTGTAATTATTTGGTAACAAACTGGTAAATAAAATCAACTTTTGGGTTTTTAATAACAGTAAAGGCAAAAGAAATGGATTTAAAAAGTTCTGTAGCAATAAATTGCAAAATCAAATATTTTATAGTGTCTATTAAAATACATCGTTATTTTAAAGAGAAAACTAATAAAAAAGATCTAAGTATATAAACTTTTAAGAAATTTATTATTTTAATACATTTTATCCACTGATCCTACTTAAAACAAAAATAACGAAAAAATAAATAACTCTCAGCACAAAAATTTTCTAAATTAACCCTTTCAGCCGAAAGCACGAGTTACTTTCATAGAAACAACATACGCAATGACAAGTCAAATTTGTGGTTCAAAATTTTCCAAGTACATCTTAAAGCGCAATTTTAAGGTGCATTTTGGATTTATTTTTATCAAAATAAAAATTTTCTAATCTCTTGCAGACATAGCTTTCATCCTCTGAAAAGATGAAAACTTTAGCAATTATTCTAGATCTCACAGTTTCTTTAAAAATTCATATTTTCACTCCCTTCAAAGATATTTGGTCTGTCAGATGTTGATCCTTGTTTTTTTTCTATTATATTGTATTATACACATTAAATAATTCAAAATATGCATTTTCATACACTCCTTCATTTCTTTTTATAACAACAGTATGTAATGTTGTTGTTGCTGAAGGCTGTATGCAGCAATATTATGAAGAGGCATGATAATACCCATTTCACATAAATCATTTTTTTTACGTCTCGACTCTCTGGGATCTTAAACTCTCATTTTTCTGTATATTTTAATTCCTATCAACCGATCTTACTCTATTTCGCAAACAAGAAAGAAAAACAGATAGACCTTTATGAGAATCTGTGGGGTAGGTTTATGTTCAGCAATGGAAGTCTGATGTTAGAAAAGTGCTGCCATTACGTTATCTATTGCCTTTAAAACCAAAGACTTTATGTGTTTTAATTTATTACATGCCCATCCAACAATTCACTACCGTAATACACTGTGTAACAAGGTTAAATAAGTAAAGTAATATTTGTTTCATCTGTAGGAATACCTTCTCGGAGACCGCAACATGCCAGCTTGGGTGGTGTCCATTTCCCTCATGACTTCTTTCATGTCTGGGGTATCACTTCTGGGAAATATTAATGAAGTATACTCATTTGGAGCTCACAATATAATTATATCCATTGGACACTTGTTGGCTGTACCGGCAGGCACACACTTTTTCCTTCCTGTTTTCTTCAATTTACAAAAACTGAGTACTTATGAATACTTGGAGCTGCGTTTCGGTCGCAGAATCAGAATGGCTGCATCCCTAACCTATACTTTACAAACTGTTTTGTACACAGCTATTGTAATGTTTGCACCATCAATTGTACTGGAAGCTGTTTCTGGCTTGGATAGAGTCATGTCAACAGTGATTGTAGGAGTGGCCTGCACAATATATTCTGTAATCGGAGGTATGAAAGCAATCCTCATTACAGATGTACTACAAACATTCCTTATGTTTGTTTCGGTAATAATTGTTGCTGTATTTGCAACGATTGAAGTTGGCGGATTTGGCGAAGTTTTTAAGCTAGCGAATGAGGGTGGCCGATTGTACGTAACAAAGTAAGTAATATTAATATATGTATTTAGGATATTATAAAAAAACCTCGTAGTAAATACATTACTTTTATATATGTCTTAAAGTAAATCTGTCAGATTTTATTAAAAAAATGTTGCTTGAAATTATGTGTCTTCAGGATTTTGATTCATTTCTGAAAACACTAAACGCAAAGAGGGCATATTTTATTAACTACAGAAGATTTCATTAGATAAGATATAAATCATTTTAGTTAAATCTCATATATTATGAAAAATAATAGGACCAACAAGCTGATGCAACGAATTATTAGAGTGGCGGAGGACTTATTCCTCCCTAGGCATCCTCAGCAAGGGCATGTGCCTCATGACATGCATTTATATTACGACGCCATTTTAACATTAAGAAAAATAAATAAACTTCCTAAAAATAACTAAAATCTTGGAAGAAATATATTTAATTACATTGTAGACGTCTATAGCCTAAAGTCCTCAAATTTGAGGATTTTTTCACAAATACATACATAAATGTATTCGGATGCACACACTATGCTTCTCTAAGGTTCAACAGGGAAATACCCAAATACAAAAAACATGAAATTCCCATTAATTGAAAATGTATCTTTATTCTCATTTATGCAGTGGTATCAAATATAATAACGAAAAATAAAGAATGATATTTTAAAGTATAGTGAGCAATTCTAGACAGCTGTTGCTTGGTGCAAAAATGGACATTTTCGACATAATTTACTTTTTTATTTCTGTAAAGGTAAGAAAACTGGTGAGGCTCACTAAAAGATATATTAAGTATTTCTACTACTACATATTAAGTATTTCTATACTCAGAATTAGTTTAACAAATTCCAACCCGGTAATTTTTCACTCAAAGATTTGCCAATGTTTGTTCTTCCTTACTGAAGTTAACGATAACCAAATCAAAGCCATATTTGAATCATAATTGTGCATATAACTGCACGAGAAATTACAGACCAGTTAAATGTACCAAAAGCCACAATTCACAATTACTTTAAAATGTCTTATAAGAAGACCAATATTTATGATATGTACCTCAAATACAATGAAATCGACCCTTTTTTGAAACCAATCATTATCGGTAATAAAAAATAGATCATGTATAGTAATATCAATCAAAAACAAACATGGCTCAAGTATGATGAACCAGCACAAACAACATCAACAACTGAATTACATCAAAAGGATATTTTTAGCTGCTTCCAAGAAACCAAACAATCCATTCAGATGTTTACTGTCAACAAATGATGACACTAAAGAAGCAAAGAAAAATAGTCAAGTTGTCAAACCTTCGAGAAATGTATTCCACCATGATATTCCACCACCATAACCTCACCTTTAGTAATGTGTGGCAAAAGACAATTTGCAAAAGTTATCGAGCGAAGTAGAAAATATACAATTGATTAAAGTTAAATTTTTTAATAATACCCAATTTAATTTTTGTCATTTTAAACAAACGGGGAGACGGACATATGGATGGAGAAGATTTTGACTTAGGTTAGGTTATGTTGAATTTAAGTTAGATTAGGTAAGGTTATACTGCACAGGGTTGAGTTAAGTTAGGTGTAGAAAATTTTAAAACTGTTTTTTTTTTAAATTACATATCTCTGCAGGAGAAACCCTCATTTTCTTTTATTGCTCCTCCAAATAAATTTAGAAGCAGGTCTGTAATTATTACCATGCAGCCTTTTTGAACTTAAAATGAAAATTGGTTCCATCCGACTCTTAGTTTTCCCTACCAGTGGTGGTAATATGCCCTATACACAAACCAGATAATATCCACCTTACAATTATTGAAGAGGTATAGTGATAAATAGGAGGGTAAAAAGAGTTCTTTGCTTTATATTGAGACCAGGGAGGATATTCTAAAGGAGATCTTTGTTTTATATTGAGACCAGGGAGGATATTCAATATTCTCTCAAATTGCAACTCGACATCTTTCTAGTTATATTCAACTTTGCCGAATGGAATAATGTATTTTCGGAAATGGGTGATATATTCTACATCAGACAATAAGCTCTATTGTTTTGTTCTAATTAATTTGGATATTGATATGAACAGTTTGTTTCTGGTTTTCAACAGTGGTGAAAATGAAATGCAAACATTTCAAACTGAGGTCTTCCGTTTATCATTTGTTAAATTAGATAAGAAGTGAAATTCCATAAGAAGCAACTTAAACGGTAACAAAGCCATAGGTACAGAAAGTCAAAATATAATATTTCAACGAAGATGCAAAGAAATTATAAGATATCTTACTTTGGTTGTGAATACTGATATAGATCTAATTAAAAGCTATCTAAAAGATCTTGTGGAGTGGAAAGACGTTTAACACAAAATGCTTAATAAACGGCTCAGATAATGATTTGGAGTTAGCTGTATATAAACTCAGTTGTGTCTACAGAGAGCTTAAAAAACTTAGTAGCAAATAATAAATCTAGTATTCCTTTAAATAAAACCCCATGTATAGGCCAATAATTAATTTCCTATCCTCTCCAAGAATATAGAATTTTCATATTACTCTGGCTGCTTTAAAAAATGCAGTCAACATATCCATTAGGCACTCTTTAACTTCACAAATTAATGGCTGAAGAATGGCAAATTAAATCAGTCTAAAGTACATCCATATAATGTTCGAATTTAATTTTAGTTCACATTTGCTGACTCTCATTAATGGTGTTTAATGGCAACAAAGGCTTTATTAAGTACCTACATTAGATTTCGTTTGGACATATTATTAACATGAAAAAAACCATTAAGACTAAACTGAAGAAACTATAATCACGTAGCATATATCTTCACTGGCTACTGGGCCAAAGCTCTCCATGTCTATTGCACAATAAATTGCTAGAACATAACAATTTTCAAATGAACTACAAATAACCCAATATTTGAAGTACCCATAAAACCAAAAAAGTTTGAATTTTACTTGTATTCTGATTAAAAGGTCTGTATCCAATGCCATGGTTCAGTAGGAATAGTGAAGTACACCAGTGTCTGGAAATAAAAACAATTTTGAAGGAATTCAAAGGTTCTGCACTCTACATATAAAGGTCACCTATCACACGAATCATACCAAGTTGCCACTGATTATTTAATACATCCACTAATAAATCTACTATATCTAAACCTATATAAATATATATAAACCTGTAAAATATGAAAAGAACTTGCGGTCATTCGTTCCATGCACACTTACATACATATAAAATATTCACTTACATACATAGAGTTTCTGTTAAACTATTTGTAAATATTGATGTTAGTTTTCACTATCAAGATATATTGCCTAGAATTTTTTTCACAGGCATAATGATACAAATTTCTCAAAAATGCTCTGGTTTCATTACTCAACGTTTTGTTATTTAGCCTTCTTTAATATTAAATGTTATTCAAAAACAGGATATAAGCAGTACTTTAAAGCGGACTTTAAATAACCACCGAATAAGAAATGTGATGAAAAGTATAAAACAATAAAAATATGATACAGAAGTGGAACTTTGGTGGTACATATCGCTTCCAAACATAAGTAAATTTGCAAAATATTTTTGAATTTGAACCTAAGTCAACATTTCTCTTTCTCCCTCATATATATGCATGGTGTTATATTTCACTTAGCACCAACTTCATTGTTAAGAAATCTATGGTATATTTTCCATTCCATGGTTGAATTCTAATCAAATTTTCATGGGTCTACTCGGGGGATATAAACTTCTACCACATCCTCCTTTTTTAAAATCGGTTAAAAATTACAAATTTAATGGACAAAGAATATCCCACATACCTTTCGAATAAAAATATTGTCCAGTGCCTCTTCACATGTTTTGGAGCCCATTTGAAATATTTCAGTTGTAGTTTTGTCGCAACTGTTAGGCTCTTACCTTATTTTGTTTAAAAGTTAGAGAAAGTCAGACTGACGACTTGCAATAAATATTAAAGTTTTGTCCATATAAACATATATTTTCTAGTTCAATATATCATTACATAAAGAATTTAATACGACATGTGAAGTAACTATTCATTTAATTAGAATGTCCATTTATGCAACATTTCATTTTTGCATATTTTTATGCAAAAATTAATTTATTTATTTGTATATTTGAGAAGTACAGACTGTTTCAAAGGGGTTATGCTGCATTACATTATATATTGTCTATATACAATTGTGAATTATTTAAGTATGATGAAAGCTTTTGTTTTATGACCTACTAAAACTGTCTAAAATATGGTTTTGAAAGATCTTAGAGCACAAATATGATTTTGAGAGATAAAAGTCAATTTAGCGCCCAAAAATGCGTCAACAAAGAATATATACGTTCATATTAAGTTTTGTCACCTTTTTAGTTGCCCAGGTTATGTATTAAAAATTGCAAAAGTAAATAATTCATTACATTATAATCCTCAATAAAACTAGTTTTTTAACAATTTTTTAATACATTCATAATAGACCCGTCAATTCGTGCCCCCTCTTCCGAAACTTTGTTTAATTTTGAAACGAATTTCTATCTCAGAAACACTTCATTTTTATAAATTAATTAATTATAGTAACAATGAAAATAAAGTAAAAATACAGTATTTAAATTTGAAATCACCTGCCTCGGTATTGAATGAGCTGAACTGAGAGAGAATTATCTGTCCATTCAGGATTAATGCAATCAACAAGCTCAACAAAAAAATCAATAAAGTCAGTATCCTGGCCATTGATTAGTCAGTACTCAAAATCTCCACTGAGCTTAGAATTTCCTTTTATTATAATTACAATTAAAGACAATGATATCTTACAGTTTCAGTCTCGATCCTGTAGAACGTCATACCTGGTGGAGCCTAATAGTTGGAGGATTTTTCCTACACTTGAGTGTTTATGGCATAAACCACACGCAAATACAACGCCTTCTTACTGTACCTGACTTGAAAAATGCCAAATGCAGTATATGGTTAAGCTATCCTATGTTGGTTGCTATATCGGTACTTAGCATTTTTAGTGGTGTAGCTATTTATGCAGTCTACCGATCATGTGATCCATTTATAGCTGGTAATATTACAGCCCGAGATCAGCTCATGGCTTACTATGTGATTGATGCTATGGGCAATATACCCGGTCTTGTTGGAATCTTTATCGCCGGAATACTAAGTGCCTCTCTATCTACAATCTCGTCATCATGCAATTCGTTGGCAGCCGTTACAATAACAGATTTTATTAAACCCTGGTACGCTCCAAAACCATCTCTGGAGACTATAATCACAAAAATAGTTGCTGCTGCGTTTGGACTCGTATTTCTCGGGCTGGCTTTCATAGTCGAGTACATGGGTCCAATAATGCAAGCAGCTGCTACTATACTCGGTGTAGTTGGTGGATGCTTATTGGGAATATTTACACTTGGAATGTTCACTACATATGCTACTGAAAACGTAAGTTCAGGTTACTCAAATTAATTTTTATTTATACTTTTCAAGTATGTTCCAACACATAAAAGTCTATATTATTGGATACTTTACCGCTCACTGAATTAACTATAACTTTTACAAAGAAGTACCTTTTGCTACTGTTAAGAGTGTTACTTGTTAATTATAAATTTGTAAATTATTACATTTAAAACTAAATTATTTGCCTGTTTAATTGTGCGAAAAACATTTTACAATCTATTACTGATTTTTGTAGTCTTCAAACTTTGCATTTTTTGAGCAAATGAAGACTACTTGTCACGCAGCATTGCTTATTGGCTATTTCCCGTATTTATACAATATTATCTAAGTGTGGATGGCTCTTTCATCTATTCTGCATTATTTGAAATACATGACAAATATCCCAATCCGTCTTATGGCGATTCCTGAAAGCATATCAAAGGAAGCAACAGAACAAATATTTTGCAAACTCCTTTCACTTTACATAGTAAACACACATTGATAGCCCATATGAAGTGTTCAAGATTATTGGTGTTTCGATACCGAGTGAAGTACAGTATTTGTACAAAAAAGTTGTACAAATGTCCAAATAGTTCCATTTGTAACCAATGTTTATTTATTATAATTAAGTTACATATTTAATGAAAATTGTTAGGGAACTTATATTGTTTACAAGTAATTTGATTTTTAAAAATTTCTTTTCATACAGGGCTCGCTGATAGGATTAATCTGTGGATTAACATATGCTTTTTGGGTTAACTTCGGTGGCCCAAGACCGGCAGCCCCGCTTTTACCATTCAATGTGGAAGGATGCCCAGGCAATGTTACCCTCCCTGACACGCCGTCTTCAAACCCTGAAGACTTCTTTTATCTGTACCGTGTCTCCTATCTATGGAACAGTGTTTCTGCTTTCCTGTGGGTTATTGTAATTGGCTCGCTGGTATCCCTCATATGGAAAACGAAGCAACCCTGGCAAAAAGAAGGCAATGACGGTTACCCAGATCCAAATTTATTTACGCCACTATTAGCCAAGCATTTACAAAAAAATAAAATAAAGAATGGTGAGAAGAATAAGTCGGTAGATTTGAAAACTACTTTGCAAGTGGAATGTTTCAAATATATAGATCCATAACACAGCTCTTAATTATAAGATTAGGTTGTGGCAGATGACAAAAAGATGTTTTTCTTGAATCTCTACCTTGCACAGCTATTATAGGAAGCTGCTTGCAAATGATTTTGAAAGATATGTTTTATATTTTTTTTTAAATTTCTTTTTTGTGTATCTTCAAAATACATAGCTTTTCCTCAAAAATGTTGTATTTGAAATAAGCGTTTGTTAATATATATATAACGTTTGCTAATTTATTAGCAGATGAAAAATTATATTTTTGTAACAATACTTTTTTTATAAAAAACTCTCGTGTAAATAGAATTATTTTATTATTATACATCTCTTCTGTTCTACTTTCCAATGTCCCAAGAACAGTTAAGATAAGTTAAGGACTTTTTAAGGCAAAAAATAATTATATTTTAAATAGACAATGTTAAATTCATGTACTTTATTGATTTTCATCTTAATTGTCGAGTTGTAAATACTTCTGTGGTTTTCTGACCCATACTTTTTGATATAGTTTGTAAAAAGTGCCTTTCTAATGATGAAGGGATTATAAATATATCCTTAATGGGCAATTCCTAACTCACGCTACATTTTTTTTTCGTAACCACATTTCAAGGGTTACATATTTTAAATATCCCATTTCGCTTTGTTTTAAAAAATTTTGTCATTTTTTTTTAAAACATTACTATATTTTTGTGAGTAGTTAAAATGTACTTTTTTCTCTATCATGAAATATCAGTGAGTTTAGCACGGGATATTTTACAAAATGAATTATGATATCAAAACAGTGAAGGGGTGGTCACTCACGTTACAAAACTTGGCAACTCATGCTACAAGAGTGATTATCAACAATAACTACATAGTAAAATAATATTTGTCATTCGTATACATCTACTTTGAAGCTGGCTCCTAGTCTGTTGCACTTGGTAAAGTTTTAATAACATGTTCCAAAGCCACATAGACAGAGTATGTCATTTTCATCAAGCCTGAAAATAATTTCGTCTTTATTAGTATTTAAGTACAATACTTTAATCTCGCCATTATCTTCAACAGTATTTTGAGAAATTGCTTCATATTTAAACACTATTCTCTTTCTAAAGCATTTAAGTAAGAGAAAGTTCCTTGTTTAGTGTTTTCGGGAGAGTACAGGACTTGGCAAGTTTGAGCTTAGATCATGTTTTGGGGAACATGAGTACAGTCATTTTCATGATGTTTTCAAATCGTACTGCATTATTAAATAGGGAATAAATATTTAAATCTTTGTTACGCTCATCAATTTCATCACGTTTCATTTCAATTGCTTTGACATTTGTGCTCATTGCCATAGCTGCAGCTGTAAATTGTGATATTTGATACAAGGGTGTTATTCGAAAATGTAATTACAAGTTACGATTCAAACAATATTTAAAAAACCTTTAAATATGGTTGTTATAACTTGTTATGATAATGTAGCATGAGTTACCATGTGGTAACTCATGCTACAATAGTTTTCTTTGTAAACAATGATACCTTAAAACTATTTTATATATTAAAGTAGCTAGAAACTGAAGAAAATATTTAGTTTCCAAATTCTTACTAGTTTAATGCATTTGTAATAATAATGAAACTATGTTTTAGTAACTCATGCTATATGTGGCACATGTCAAAATTATTCATGAATGTTATATAATCACTTAATTTAAAACATTTATTCCATTATTGTTATAAAGTTTATGAGTGCATTTATCATAAACATTCAAGGCAGATTAATTACATCTTAATAGTGATGACAGAATTATAACGTAACAGGTGTAGATAACATAATATCGATTGGAAAGAGTATATTATGTTATTGCAATTTACAGATACTATGTTATTAAAGAACGTTATGCTCGGCTAACATGTTAAAATATTATGTTACGGTGGTATTGTCAAACAGCTCCCCTACAATGGCTGTCACACGCTGAGTAAAGAAAGAGCGAGACAGCACATTTTCGCATTGCCCTTTGTTTCATATTTCCCGAACATAACTGAATGACACCGAACTTTACCTAAAGATTAATAATCTGTTATTAGAACGTCAAAATTCATACATGTTATGTGATTCATACCTATTACCGATTGGAATGAGCACATTATGTTATTCAGAACATTACGCTTAGAAACATGTTAAAATATTATATTGCTTTATTTGGCAAGCAGTAGCTTTCACTCGTCGTCTGTTCGCGTTCCTTTTCTTAATACAATTCATTGTTTTATATATTATTTGTTTTATACTTTATTCTTTTGTTTCGTATTGACGGAACATTACGGAATGACATGGAATTTTTACCAAATGATAATAAACAATTGATTACTACAAAGTTCAAATCCATACTTGTTATTTGAATTTTTTTTATGTTATATTCATTTAGTCTTCACTGTTGATTGCTAACTAACTGCAATTTCTATGCGTTATTGTTTCATCTTGTTCAAATTATCGAACTAGGAAAATACTATGTTTTCGAAATGTAATTTTTCACCGTATTGGCCATTGCCTGGCTTTCTTTTAACATAAATTAATCAAACGTAGATTGAAAACATTCACAAAAAAATTACCTGTTATCCGTCAAAAACCAAATTAAAATTGACCTAGTGTTTCTCTAGTAGTATTTAATATAGATAGCGATCATAGTACACGTGTACTATACATATTTTGTATACACGTGCAGAAGGAAAATTAATTTCATGAAACATATCGTTTTAGAACGTATTGAACAAATGTCATTCTCAATAATGTCCAATAACATGTTATTTTTTAACAGGTATAATACTATGTTATTGAATAATGATGTTATTCATTATAATAGGTATGGGGAAATAACAGTTATTTCCATCTCTACATCTGAATAGAATAAAAAAACAACATAACTTTTATGCTGTAAATATAATCTGCAGAAATGGACAAAATGGATGACTTTGTAATGTTGCCACAGGAAAAAAATGAAACATTTATAGAAAATAAACTTTTAGAATAATTAATGACACAATTCATTATAAAACACTAATAATAATGCTTATGTCTCTGTTTATATGGAATTGCCCTGATGTTAAATTTTGAAACATCTATGTATTTTTAAACATCTAGTACCTTTTAATATAAATTAGCAAAAATGTTTAAGCATGCCAGGTAAAATAGTATTGTATTTAATATCAGTGCATTTAGGAACTAATTTTAAAGATTTCATGTATTCTCTAAAATTACCAACATAGTCATCGTTGTCTTAAAAATACAGAAGATCATAATAGAATATTCAGCTAAAAATACAAGTTTTATTAATATTGATGAACTGCTAATATATATATATATATATATATATATATATATATATATATAATATATATATATATATATACATACATATATATACATATATATATATATATATATATGTATATATATATATATACATATATATATACGCTAAAATTTCGCATGCAACTCAGTACACGTGGTAGAAGTAAAATCTTATTTGTAATTTGTAGGGTTGCAAACGATACATCGGTTTTTGTAAAACACCTATGTATCGTTCATAACATCGATGTTTTATGAACGATACATCGTCGATATATCGCTAACAAAGTATCGAAACATCGACATCGTTCATTCATTCCGTTCGTGCGCTGTCGATCGACACGCGTCTAGGAGTACTGTTGAATGTTTATGCGTCGCGTAACATATTTGAATTGTGATAAACTACTCGTTTTCTTTTTTGTGTGGTTGTTTACTGAATGAGTAAAGAATTATCTTTTTAATAAAGCTGTTAATTATTTTAATTGTCTTAAATTGAGTTACATGCAACAGTCATATGTCAAATGATCCACCGGTGTCGACATGCCTGCTGCCATAACATTTCCACCTATCTAAATATGATGTATGTGTGGGTAAATAGGGATGCCAGCGTATGGAATATTACAAATTTATTGAAGAAACTTGTCTATCGAATGTTATAAATGAAATTTTGACTAAATTTAGCAATACTTCTTTTATGTTATCAGAGATAAATTTATATTTTAATATTACGGGTTATTAATTAAATAACTTTACTCCAAAATAAAAAAAAGTGGAAATGATATGTTTGTTTTCTTATCCTCATACAAGGCATCCATCTCATCTTCGATCTCTTCGTTCTCTTAAGCTATCCACTTGCATACTCAATACTATTCTAGTAACATGCCTCATATCCCACCACATTACATACATGTCCACACTACGACAAACGACAAAATTTTACTTTTATTTATATTCGATCCGTCCTCTTATTATCACACATCCACCTCAATATTCTCATTTATGATCCATTCCCTTTGAGTTTGTTGATGTTTTTTTTCAATATCTTTGACTTCACTTCAAGTAAGGGTTAAATTAAAATCTTTGCCATATATTTTCCCTCATATTTCTAAAATATTTTAAAACATCCAAGAAAACATCCACGTATCGTTCTTATCACCAATGTTTTTTAACATCGATGTTTTGAAATATGAACATCGACGTTTTCGAACATCCCTTTTTCTTTTAAGTGTATAGTAAGGAGTAAGACAGCAGAGAAAAAAGGAGAGATAAATATTAATTAAGTATAAATATTACTTACTGTTGAAATACCTACAGCACATTCGTTTACGTACACATGAAGTTGCAAACATGCTTCAGGGCCGTTGATACGTCGAGTCAAATATTAACAAAATGTACTAAGCGTAAATTCAAAGATTCTACTAAATTCATATAAAAAAAATTTAGTACTGTAAATCCAGAAAAATTAGATAATAAAATGTCGTTAAAAATCGACATAAAAATCTAATCAAATCTTCATATAAGTTTCGGAGCAATTGTTGCGACTAAAACAATAGTCGCCATGCCAGTCCCAGAACATGGCTAAATGCGACTAAAAGAAGTCGGCGGGATGTATTCCTCGTGTTGTAAATTATATTTCAAAAAATCATATTAAAACCGAGTTTAATGCGGATTTATAAATAAATTAAGTACATATTATGTTGCTAGTATTGTAATGTCAGTTTACTTTTAAAAAAACATAACGAAAAAAACAGCTAATACTTGTAGTAAGCGCCAGTTTTGTTTTCTCGCATGTGTACGCTTTTTGTCTTATTCTATAGAGTTCATCTATCTCTCTCGATTGTTAGCTAAGTACCTATTTTTCTTCCTTCTTGCGACAGATCCGTTACATTCTGATATCACAAAAACGTTGCATGAAAAACATTGCGACCTTGGGAATGTTTTTCTCATTGCGCCCAAAGAGTTTCACTTCAAAAATATTTCAATGGAGAATTCTGCTTCTTGAAATTGTAAGATTTTCGTTTAAACCTTAATTTAGTAAGACTTTTTTCGAATTTAATTTCGTTTAAAATTTCTGTATGTTGTAATACAATAAGCCTTACAACTGTGAGGAATAAATAGCAAAATCATGATATAAGTAAAATAGAAATTATGAATAATCGGTACATTAAAATGTAAATAATTGTTATTTGCTAAGGCTGCATCCACAAATGCCTTTTACGGACTTTTTATCTACTTATATATTTCTACATTAATATATGATAATTTATTAAAATATTTTTGTATTCTACTTCTAACGGGGACATACAGCACTTGTAACAGAATATGAACGTTTGTTGGCACAAAAACGCTAAAAAACCGAATTTGAATTTAGGATCCCAGGTTTTTCCGTTTGTATACATATATTTATACGTGTATGTACCTTTATATATATATATATATATATATATATATATATATATATATATATATATGTGTGTGTGTATATATATATATAAATATATATATATATATATATATATATACAGGTACATCAAAAAACCTGTATATTATTCCTATAGGCGATAGTCTACAAGAATTTGAGGAACCATGTAAAAATGTTTAATCTTGTCAAAAATATCAATATTTAATTAAAGTTTTTTTCATTTACAACACACACAGTAAAAGGATTCAAAATGCACGCCGACACTATTAGGCCGCCGCCGCACTTAAACGTTTACACATGTACTATTTCTTAGTGTCATAATTTATTGAAAAATTAATTGAGAAATAAATTGTTTGCGTTGCTATCCACATTTAACACTGATGAACTTGTATGTTTGTAGGTATTGCAGATAACCTAATGTCGATACTGGATGCCGGATGCACACTCCTAGGCTGCTATACGAGAAGGTATCGAAATATAATTTAACGGTAGATAGATTGGTCGATATGCACCGTGGCCTGCTAGATCACCAGATTTAACGAAATATACTTTCTGAACTACGCGGTACACAACAAAACAAAAAATTGTATTCATTGGTGCATATGTGTTTTGACAGTTACCGATGTTACTATATGAAAGACGCTCACCTTGAAAAGATCGTACGATGGGAAGAGGCGGAGCATGATCAAAGCACTAACGTTTTCTATTCGATAACTCCAGGTTGACACAACGTTGACCGTATTTATAACTTATTAGATTGGCTAACGTAATTTCTCTTATGATATACCAACAAATCAGAAATGATTCCTTTGTTTTTAAACGTAATATTTTTTAATGCAGATGCTACAAAGTTGCGTTACATTATTTATTTTTTTATCAATAGTACTGTGTCGTAACCTCATCGCATTTTGAATAGTGTATAGAGTTATCTTAGATTTAGAGAAAGATTTCGAAAAGATAATTATTTAATAAGTTTTGTTATTACCTATACGGAATGTAACCTTGAATATTACGTAAAACAATTGTAAGAAGCTGCCTTCATACTGTTCAACATTTAGTTCGGAAAATTATATTAATATCTCGTTGATTTCAAGAAAAAATATAAAGTTGTCTTTTTAAAGTATAATATTACGTTTGTTTCGTTTTGTTTTTGCTAATAGAAACATTTTTTTGCTAATGAAAATCGTAATCGATAATTATACAATTGGTTTTCGGATCATACGATAAATTAAACCTGTACTGAATTGTTTTTATTTTATTTTGGCCACAATTATTTTAATTTACTTACAGGCCACGTGGCAGTGACAACCTAAAAATAATTTTCGTTCTCTTAAATATGTGTTTAGTGTCACATTGTACTGACATAATATTTTTCATAAATATTTAATTTAATTAAAAATGAACGCAGTGAATATTTTATAATTAGCATAACAATAACAGCTGTAATGTATTTGGGCAAAACGAAGTTCTAGTTACAAATTTAGCGATTCATCTGACAAAACATTGAACAGTATAAGTTATTTTTTCTCACTATTTTTATGTCCCGAACCAAGAAAAAATCCAAAAAATTAAGTAAAAACCTTGCGACCTCTTTACTATATTATAGAATTAAAATATTTCAATTAATTTAACGTTAATCATTTTAAAGAAATTAAGGTTTAATTATTAAACTATAAGTTTATTTTTCATGCTGGTAATATTTAATTTTGTAGCACTTCATTCTCAACAATTTTAATAAACAAATGGTTTGTATGCAAGTCTTATTTTTTGGACAGATTGCGATCCCCAATAATAATCAAGGCGACCCCTAGGTCGAGAAAGGATGATATAAGCTATAAATACTTATGCAGATTATATGTGTTACCTCTCTTTATAAACAACGATCAGTCAAACGCTGCGCTTTGAATGTATCGTGTCCTTTTTACATTTACATTCAACGTATTTCCATTTTGTGGAGCATCAGCGTTTGCTTTTTATGAAATAATTGACTTTTTGTGTGATACTATACAAACGTGAAAAAGTCATGGATTGATTGATTTCCGCAGAACTACAGTATGAGTGAGTACATTAATAATATTATTTATTAAGTTTTTAATAGTTATATTTCATGTTATTTAACCAATCAATTAAACGAAATACTGGCTACGTATAAATTACTTATAACGTCCCGCGCGGCTGCTTGCATGTTCGCGGGTTAATCCCCCGAGGGGCGCTGAACAATGCGTGCAAGTATCGTGTGTACGAAAAGGGTCACAAATAATGATTAATATTATTTTCAATTTTCTGAAAAAATAAAGTAATTTTTTACAATTTATTTTAACGACAATAGACTACTTTTCAGTCAACCAATAACATCTTTTTTGTCCGACATTTATTCCCGGAAACCGTATGTGTATATATATATATATATATATATATATATATATATATATATATGTGTGTGTGTGTGTGTGTGTGTGTGTGTGTGTATGTGTGTATCTATGTTTATATACAATTTTTAGGGGTCACACATCAAGTCCCGAAAAACTGAACTAAACTTTTTGTTGCTTCCATGCTTTACGTACTTTTTGGTGTATTTTGGGTTCATAAGTGCTTTTAAAATGCCCCGTACTTATTGTCTGCAATCTGATGAAATTAGATTTATCAGAAAATAACACATGTTACAGTCGAGAACAGATCAAATGTTCGTATTTTCTAACAAAGGCCAATCGAGCTAGTCTCTGTTCCGTTTTCGAATGGAACTTTACGAGTAACCGTTCCGAACAGCTTTGCCTTCTTTCATTTTCTGGCAGGGTTGTTTTTTTGTTGATGCTTTCATTCTGAAAACACTTCCAGTTGCATTATGCCTTTTGCAATATTACGCTCTATTATAAACCAGATGACCTGCTATTGTGTAACAATCTAGATGACCTGCTGTTGTACGGAATGGCCATCTATGTTGATAAAATTTAATTTTTACTTTGTCGCACCACAATTCTCATTTCGACCCATATTTATTTTAAAATTACCATTAAACTTTTAAAGTTTTCGAAATTAAATCATTCATATTTTTATATATAGCTATTTCGACGATCAGGTAGAAAGTACAGCGATTGCCGATCCAAGTGATTTGTTATATAAATTATTAATAGAAATTTGTTTTTAAATAACTATAAACTGTTAGCCAAGTTACTTGATAAAAAAATTACTTAATAACAGACAACGATACCTATTTCAGGCGCAAATGTAGGGCTTGAACAAAAATTTTGCCAAGAGTTCCCTTTGTCTTTAATTAGGTGACCACGACTGTAACAAATAGATTTTCTTGTATATATATTAACCGCAAATATTAACTTGGCTAAGTGAATATAAGTCGTAGATGTATTAGGCATTTAGGTAGATGTATTCATGCAGATACGATAAAAAAATAAGAAGAGAGAATGTGAAACAAATTGTAGATATGAAAAAAAAATGTAGATAAAAATGTATTATTTTTCTTGAAGTTCAATAACTTAAGAAGACTGATCAAGAAAGATATTTCAGATTCAGACTAAAGGCTGCTTTAAAGGAGATAGAACTTTTAGAGGAGATATAAAGAGAATATTAATTGTATCTTGTCTCGTTTTTTTATTAATACTTAAAAGAATGATGCTTGTTATATTTTTGTTTTTTAATGCAACTAGATATTTATTGCACGAAAACAACAACAATGTTTATAAGTCTTAAAAGCAATTTTGTGGTAAAAAAATAAAAAAACCAAGACATATGTATATTAAAATAACTAAATGAAATGATGAACATACTAAAAGTAGAGAAGGAAAATTGTATATGAATATATATGAGATATATATCATATAACAGGATATATGAGATATATGTCATATAACAGGATAAATGATATATATGTCATATAAAAGGATATATGAGATATATATCATATAACAGGATATATGAGATATATGTCATAAAACAGGATATACGAGATATGTGTCATATAACAGGATATATAGAAATATGTCATATAACAGGCAACGCATCTTGAGAAAAGATTGTTCAGGTTTCTTGGCTAGAAAATCTAAAATTGAGTTAATTATAGAATCTAAACGGCGTAATCTAATAAACAATCAATTTTATGAAAATTTAGATTATTATGTTCTTATATAGTTTTATTTCCGGGGATACAAAGAATAGAACACAGTGTTTTTGAAGCCATTTTAATTTATTGAAGAGTTATTTTCATAAATTATAATTTATTATAAATACTGCAATCCATAGCAGAAATTGATTCTGGAGAATGTCTAAATAGTAATTTTGAAACAATATGAAAGAACACGCCTTATAATAATAAGAATTAGGGCTTTACATCTATAATACCAAAGCTGATACCAAAGGCAAAAATAACGATAGATATTCAAGTTAGTTTGAGAAATAGTATTACGAAGAAAACAGTTTCTCGTGTTTCTGATATACTTCATTTCATGCTTAATGAACTATGTATGCATTCAACAATTCTCGGCATGATAAAGAAATGGCGCAAGTATGACCAAATGACGATACTTGTTGAGTGCAATTATTTTTGCAAAGAAACTTCGGGAAATAATATGTGAAATTTCCGTAAAATCACATTTGAAATTCACATCCGTCCGGTAGTAAAACGCAGGAACAACTTAGCACAATTTTTAAGTTTTAATTAAATAAAATTGCGAATGACGCTTATATTTATTAAAAATATTGTACATTCTAACTTTTCACTTGTTTAAAAAAGAAAAGGAAACATTTATCTTTTCTTCGATCTGCACTCATATGTAATTGCTTATTACATCAAAGCTTTTCACAACATTGAATGATTGTTTTTTATTTAATAACGCTAATTTTGTATTAGCAGACACAGTTAAAAACACTTGACCCGGACGCCTTTTTGACATGATTTCGAACATAGGCCCAAAATAAGAATTTTTACACCTCTTTTTCGAACATTACATGTTGAAGTTGAAGTTTGCCAGTACTATTTCTTATTCTGTAGTTGAAGGTTTCAATTTTATCTATTTTCAGTGTAAAAAAATTTTATCAATCAACTTATGCTTCGTTGTTATTAACCGGCTTCAAAAAAGGAGGATGTTTTAAATTCGTCGGTAATTTTTTATGTATGTTAAGCAATAATTCTTTACTGAGTAAACCGATTTCGACGATCCCTTTTCTATTTGAAAGCGGATGCTTTAGAGGTATAAATTTGTTGATGACCTGATGATGAAGTCTAGAAATGAAAGACGGAACTCCTTAACGAATAGCAGTAAATCAACTAAGATTCAAGATATTTGCTACGGGTTGTTGTTACTTTGTAGAATAACTACATCACTTACCAGATCAGGGTCTGAGTATAAGTTTCGGAAATGAACAATGGAACTCCTTAACGGATATTAGTAAATCAACCGTGGTTAAAGATATTTGCTACTAGTAGATGTTACTTTGCAAAATAACTGCATCGTCGACCAGGTCGGGATCTGATGGTAAGTTCTGAAGATGAACAATGGAACTCCTTAATGGACGTTAGTAAATTGAACGTGATTCAAAAAAATTGATACTGGTAGTTTTTACTTTGCAAAATAAATGCACCATCGACCGCGTCAGGGTCTGATGATGAGTTCTGAAGATGAATTATCTAACTCCTTAATGGGTGATAGTAAGTCAATCGCAATTCAGTTGATATGCTAATGGTTAGTTGTTACTTTATTTATTACTTCGCAAAATCGTATATTGGATATGAAGAACAGAACTCCTCGAGTGATAGTTGTTACTTTGAAAATCTGATATTAGACTTCATATATGGAGAACGGAACTCTTCAATGGCTAACAGCTGACCACTGGCGGCTACTATTGTCGCTTCATTTCTATGTGTTGTTGATATGCAACTTTAGACAGGGAGGAAATTATCTATATACTAACTTTTACCCGTGACTTTTGATAATTATACAATATTCTAAGAAATAAAATAATTAAATGTTAGTTATAGGGTTATGATTAATATTATTAATCACTAAAAATTTTAAAATGAAACATTTTTTTTTAAAAACCGGCTTCAAACAAAGAAGGTACTAAAAAGTAAAAAATAATTAACTCGGAATAGATACCTAATTATTTGAATAAATAACTAAGAGACTTATTTTTAAAGTCGGTGCCGGCACCGCCGATCAACTTAGTCAAATGTAAAATTTTATGTTATATATTTTTATTTTATATCATATATATTCTTTATATGATATATATTCTTAAATGCAGTCACACTACAAATATATTTCGTATTATATGTAGTCATACATTAGAAGTTAAAGTTTTAAATTTATATTATAAATTAAATTATTAATTTCTTTAAGTCGCTCTACAGTGCTGACACCAACTTCAAAAATAAGTCACTTCATTATTTATCCGAATAAGTAGGTACTTAGATACCTATTTTGAGTTAATTATTTTTTACTTTTTAGTACCTTCTTTTTTGAAGTCGGTTTTTAAAAGATATTTTTTATGTAATTATATTATTATTAATTATATAATAAATTTCAGTCTCATATCTACTAAAACTCAAACATTGGAAATGTAAATATAGTTTTTTCACGTGAATTCACAAGTATGTTTTTGTTCATATTTTGAGTAATCAAAAATAAAAGCCATCGGGTCGCTTATGACACTTCATAGTGTTGCGATCGAGCCATATTGATTACATTGATAATACATTTTTGATCATTTTGAAACAAACAAAACTAGTCATTAAGCTATGAACTGTGTACTTGCATTTTCCAATTTAAAATTGACTTTTTTATCACTTTGAAACAAACAAAACTAGTCATTAAGCTATGAAGTGTGTACTTACATTTTCCAATTTAAAACAGATTTACCACTGATACAGAATAGAGAAAAACATGGATCAAAAATATAAGAAAAGCCGACATGGCGTCCTTTAGTCACACAGTCCAAATCAACCGTCATGGTATCAGTGCCCACATACATGAAATTCGTTCAAAATCTCATGAAAAGAATGCCAATAGCATATTTCAAATATTTCTGTTGACATATATTTGTGAGCTTTTACTTTTAAATTTTTCATGATATCCTGAATGATGATATCAACTAATAAAAAGTATAACGAAAAATATGATATGCTTGTAACTGTATCCATTTTCATTCTTACTGCCATATAATGTAGTTTGGTGTTTTTGATAACAATAAGTAATTCGTACTTTAATCAACATTTTCAGTCTGTTTATTGGAGATCTGATATCTCCAATCTACAAGCAAATTTAATATTATTATTGATAAATAAATTATTTATTTTAAATAAATTATACCCAGTTATGTAAAGTATACTGCAAAAAGAAAACTTGTTGCACAACACGGTGCTGATGACGCATTTGCATCTACATCTGCTATAAAAAGTGACCAAGAACAGGTAAAGTTGGCTTATAAAACTGGCTTTACCAGTTCCTCGCCTGTTATTCTAATAATTTATTTTGCTGAATAGTTCGTAAGATTTATGTAATATGATTTCACAGAAACAAAAATCCTCCCAAACAAAAATCCTCCCATTGACATATTGAACCTAAATATTGTTTGTCCTCTTCCAGCTTCATGGTTCACTATCGAAAATAAATTGTTTAACTCAAAGAAAAGTTAATGATGGAAGTGCCGTTAAGACTGAAATTTGAAAACTGACCAAATTAGCAGATCAGTACAAAAAAATGCAGCAAGGGGTGGTAGAAAGCTAATAAAACGTGCAACGGAAATGTTATCGACTGAAAAAGAAGAATGCAGATATAGAAACCATTATTCAAGCACTTCACGAAATCCTTACTTTACTAAAATTTACCTTAAACTATCGTACCTGGAATTACCTTACTTCAGCATACCTTACCTCATCATAAGTTGCTGACGACTATTTATTTTACTTTATTTCAAAATTTATTATAATAGATTTATAAATACATACACATATATATATATATATATATATATATATATATATATATATATATATATATATATATATATATATATATATTATAATCAAAAATTATTTTATTTTAAATTTGTTCAGTATTAGAAATACAGGAACCTCTTAATACTGCAAGGTTTGACATTAACGTCTACAAGGTTTGACCGTTGATGATGAGAGACTAGTTCATTGATAACAAAGAGCAGGGAGTAATACATGTCGTTTCCAATAAGAGACGAGGATCGCAGTTAAAGTCTTCACAAGTATGAAGTTACTGTATTATAATATAAATAAATATATAGATACGAAATAAAGAAGTGGTAATTACTATAAACAAACAACCTAATTAAAAACGTAACGCACAACGGTTATCAATAGCTTCATCGAAGTTTGTTTCGATAATTTTTTATATTTTTTTATCGATGGAGATGTACAGCACTATTGAACAATGGTAAATATATCATCAGTATTGTATAGATATATTAATTAGTCAGTATTTATCGATGGAGACGTACAGCACTATTAAACAACGGTAGATATATCATCAGTATTGTATAGATATATTAATTAGTTAGTATTATCGATGGAGACCTGCAGCACTATTAAGCAATGGTGGATATATCATCAGTATTGTATAGATGTATTAATTAGTCAGTATTGTAGAGACATTCAGTTTATTTCGACCGAGCAGGGCAACTCGCTTTGTCCGTTTCTGTCTCACGACAATTTTTTGGCGTTACAAAGGATAGAAAATGGTTGCTAAAATCTTGTTAAATTTCAATCCATCTACAGAATACAAAATCTATATTTAAAACATTGACATGGCAGGTGTTATCTTAAATATCAATGACATTTAGCACGTATAACGTAACAGAAGTGTGGTATGTTTTAGGGCGAAATTCAAAACACCACTTCATAACCGCACTTTCTCGGTAACAACTAAATATTTTTCGTCTTTGTAACTAACAATAACTAAGTTGGATGCAGATCTGGTGAATAAACCTAAAAATAAAATATGGGCCTGTTCCCCACTGTTCATAGAAATTCAATTATTTTCTGCCTTGAGAAACGATCCTTAATTTGTCTCAATATTTCTTGGGTGTTATATTCGAAAGTAGAACAGAAGAGATTTACAATTATAAAATGTTTCTATTTAAACAAAAGTTTTTTATAACAAAAGTTTAATTATCAAAACGCTTCTTTCCAAAAAGACATACAGAAACCTTGGACTATATAAGTCACTTTAATATTTTTTAAGAAAAACTTTTGTATTTACAAAATAGCAATTTACAACATTTACAAAATACATTAGAGATTCAAGAAAAATATCTTATTATCACCTACCGTAAGCTAATTTGAACGTAACAGCTATTTTATATATCTAAATATTTGAAACGCTCCACGTGGAACCTGGTATTCAAATCAACCGACGTCTTTGTCTTTGTTTTTTTAATCTTAATTTTTTGTAAACGTTTGGCTAAGAGTGGCGTAAACAGATTTGGGTCTGGAAAGCCATCTTTGCCTTCCTTTTGCCAGGGCTGCTTTGTTTTCCATACGAGTGATACCACTGTGCCAACAACAATAACCCACAGGAAAGCAGATACACTGTTCCAAAGATATGAGACACGATACAGATAAAAGAAATCTTCGGGATTTGCAGATGGTGTGTCAGGAAGAGTAACATTGCCGGGGCATCCTTCCACGCTAAATGACAAAAACGGAGCTGCCGGCCTTGGGCCACCAAAATTAACCCAAAAAGCGTATGTTAATCCACAGATCAATCCTATTAGCGAGCCCTGTATGGAAAGAAATTTGGAAAAATTCAAATTATATAAAATATAAGTTAATTTATCTAATCAAAAATATAACATGCTGATTACAAATGAAACTTTGTTATAATCAACAAATCCGAAAATGAAATACTTGGAACCATGGTAATTTATTAAAATAAATGATAATACTATAATCACCGCTAAATGCAATGATAATTGGAAGCAAATTGTGTTTATTGGAAGTGCTATCAATATTATCCCTTCCTTGATAGCACTTCCAATAAACATAATTTGTTCAACAAATGAATTTCAAAACGTGTAAGCACAATTGTGCTTATTTATTTATGTCCTTTAATTGTTTACTTCTTACGTTGGCACTTCATTTGGTGTCAAAAGACCTTTAATTTCGTAATCCGTAATATAGTAGTTTATCTCAAAAATATAAAGTGAAAATTTCAAGACTACAAAAACAAACAGAAGATGACAAAATTTTATTTCACACCATAGAGGTAACAATTAAAATGAAAAATTGAATATAATTATATTAACTGATTATATATATATATATATATATATATATATATATATATATATATATATATATATATGTATGTATATAACGTAGGTAGCAAGGCTCGACATGGATTTGGAGTGAGCTAGTTGAAATGAAAATATTACAATTATTTACTGTGGATAGCTTACTTAGGTATATCATAAACATTGTTAGTGAGTTGGTGCAAGTTTGAGTGTTGAAATGTCTAAATAAAAATTAATTTCAGTAGCTTAAACTTACGTTTTCAGTACCGTATGTAGTGAACATCCCAAGTGTAAATATTCCCAATAAGCATCCTCCAACTACACCGAGTATTGTCATAGACGCTTGCATTATTGGACCCATGTGCTCGACTATGAAAGCTAGCCCGAGAAATATAATTCCAAATGTTGCAGCAACTATTTTTGTGATTATAGTCTCCAGAGATGGTTTTGGAGCGTACCAGGGTTTAATAAAATCTGTTATTGTAACGGCTGCCAGCGAATTGCATGACGATGAGATTGTAGACAGAGAGGCACTTAGCATTCCGGCGATGAAGATCCCAATAAGACCTGGTATATTGCCCATAGCATCTATCACATAGTAAGCCATAAGCTGATCTCGAGCTGTAATACTACCAGCTAGAAATGGGTCACATGATTGGTAGATAGCGTAAATCGCCAAACCACTCAGAGTGCTAAATATCGTGATAATAACCACTATAGGATAACTTAACCATATACTGCATTTGGCATTTTTCAAGTTACGCACAGTAAGAAGGCGTTGTATTTGTGTCTGGTTGATGCCATAAATACTCAAGTGTAGGAAAAATCCTCCAACTACCAGGCTCCACCAGGTATGACGCTCTACGGGATCGAGACTGAAACTAAGGTATCATTGAGTTTAATTTTAGTTACAACGAAAGAAAAATCTAAAATCTAACCTGGATTGGAAAGACATTAAATCTGGTCAATAGCCAGTTACTTAGTTTATTGGTTTCTGCCCATTCTTGATCAGAACAGCCCTGAATGGATAATTTATTCTTTCTCAGCTTAACTCATTCAGCACTGAGCCAGGTCAAAAGAGGTGATTCCGAATTATTTATTTATTTCTGCAAGTTTAGACAACTAAGTATACAGTGGCAGACTTATTGCTACAAAAGCAATCGCTTACAGCCAACCACAATGAATTGGATGAGAACATTAAGTGCTGTGGCATACTGTAAGTGAATTTTAAGCATTAATTAATTCTACTTGGAAAATAAAATATATAATAATATGTGGTAATAAAACAATATTAATTAAAAACCGAATTAATATGGATAATTTTTATTAGATTTGAACATTTAACTTAACTTAAATGTTTCTAAGCTGGAAATTAAATACAGAATTAATGCAAAATATGCAAATGAATATGAGAATTTTAGAGAATTTATTAATATAATAGTTACACTTGTGTTTCAAATGCGAAATTGCTCATTATTTATTTTTCAATTTATTTATAAAACATATAAGATTATCGCAATAACAACGAAAAAAACGAAAATATTTATTTAATAGAATCTTCGGTTATCCGTACATTTTGTAACATTGCCTTATCATTCTGCGCTTAGATGGTATTTTCGAAACTACTGAATACATTTACGTTATGAAAAATAATATTAGTAATATTTGCAAATAGTTTAATAGAAATAATGTGTACTCTTAATGTTTATAACTGCCTAATTGTATACGGAATCCTGGTATCGCGAGGTCTACTCGTGCTTGACAGGTTTTTATGTATTTTATGTAAATGAGTATACATGCTATAATTTTAAAGCTTCTAAACCGTAGTCATATTAGCATTATATTCATGAGCAAATTAATAATCTCTCAGCCTTAACTTAGTCCCATCTTTATTCATGTACGTGCGTGCGAGCGTGCATGCGTGCATGCGTGCGTGCGTGCCTGCGAGCGTGCGTGCGTGTGTGTGTACGAGCTTTAACAAAATATTTAACGTCTTATCTAAAAGATGTTCGATAACTAATAAACTTTACCTCTTTGCCTTGGAATGATCGTAGATTTCAGAGGGACCGGCATTGTGAAAGAGACATAATTTAAAGCAAAAATATCTTAAATTAAATCTATTTGGTGTATTTTAAGACACATAGAGTTTTATAGTTATCTCAAGGTTTTCCGTAAAATCCTAAATATATACGTTATTATTACTTACTTTGTTATATGCAGTCGGCCACCCTTATAGGCTAAATTAAAAACTTTGCCCAATCCGCCGCCTTCAATCGTTGCAAATACAGCAACAATTATTACTGAAACGAACATAAGGGAAGTTTGTAGTACATCTGTAATGAGGATTGCTTTCATACCACCAAGTACAGAATATATAGTGCAAGCCACTCCCACAATTACAGTTGATATGACTCTATTCAATCCAGACACAGTTTCCAGTACAATAGATGGAGCGAACATCACAATAGCTGTATATAAAACAGTTTGTAAAGTGTAAGTTAGAGATGCAGCCATTCTGATTCTGCGACCGAATCGCAGCTCTAAGTATTCGTAAGTACTCAGTTTTTGTAAATTAAAGAAGACAGGAAGGAAAAAGTTCATGCCAATCGGCACGGCCAATAAGTATCCAATGAGGATAACTATGTTTTGAGCTCCAAATGAGTATACTTCATTAATATTTCCCAGAAGTGATATTCCAGACATGAAAGAAGTCATGAGGGAAACGGCCACCACCCAAGCTGACATGTTACGGTCTCCAAGAAGGTATTCCTGCAAATGAAACAAATACTATTTTATGAATTTCAACCTTTCAGCCGATATTTCGAGCTCTTGTGGACGAAATGAAACATTTAATTTATACAGCTGTACGATTGCAACATAAGGTATATAACTGAAATAAATTGTAGAATAAGAATGAAATAAAATAAAACAAATAGTGTCTTTGGCGTTAAAGGCAAAAAATGAAATATAGGCAGCACATTCCTTTCATCATCAGCTGGAACTCTGCTGAACATAGGTCTCTCCTATAGATTTAAACAACGTTCGATCCGTTTTTCTTTCTAGTTTGCCAAATAAATGATATGAAGATTTCAAGGTTGCTTGACAATAACCTTTATCTATATAAAACCTTTATCAATAACCTTTATCTATTATCTTCAAAATTATTACCTTTAGGGACTTTTATACTTAAAGTTCTATAGAAATTATTACCTTTAGGGACTTTTATACTTAAAGTTCTATAGAAATTATTACCTTTAGGGACTTTTATACTTAAAGTTCTATAGAAATTATTACCTTTAGGGACTTTTATACTTAAAGTTCTATAGAAATTCCATCTTTTAATTTGCATGTGTTATTTTAGAATACAAAGAACAAGGAAGCCGTATTGAAAATAAAAAAAACCTATTAAGTACGAGCAAAAGTCGCAGACGAGTGTTCCGTCCACATTTAGGTATCTATAAAGGTTTAAGGGTATATGGTATTATAAACGAAATATTTCAATACTATTTTTCATCATGTAAATGTGTTAGTATATCTTTCACAAGAGTGAAAATAGCATGAATTTAAAAAACTATGAAATATAGAGTCACCTTTCCTCTTTTCCTAAGATAAAAACTGTACTTGTGAATGAGTAGAAAATTTTCCTGTTATAGAAAACAAATATAAAATGCGACTTAAAATTGCGCTATGGTATGTCATGAAAATTCAGAATTAGGAATTTGACTAGTAATTACTCGTGTTCTTTTTATGAAAGCAGTTCGTTTTTTGAAATGAAATTATTTAGTTAAAATTTTTTGCATTCTTACTTGTTTCTTAATTTTGCTTGAAGTAAGATAAGTATTAAAATTGTATGTTTCTTAAATATTTAAATACTCTCATCTCTTTTGTTAACTGATTCTTTATAATATATTCTTTCTTATTCTTTATTCTTATCTCTATAATATAATATTTCTTATTCTCTATTCTTTATAAATATTCGAATCTTGAAATTTTATTCCATAAAATTTCGGGTATTTAAACTCCATGAGACTGTGTTTGGATATTTGTAATTCAATTACACCTAAATGACTGAAAAGGCATCTAATGTGAGAAATGTCATTATTTCCGTACGATTTTTCGTAGGACTAAACTGATTATATTTACTAGATAAAAAAAACTGACATTATCAGAGATAATTAAAATTGAATATACACATATCTCGATAGCCCAAAACCTACACTTTTATGCTGAACACGATATTAATCAGCAATTATTGCCATGGTTTCATTGTGTTAAAGAGGCATTACATCATCTTAGCTGAAAATCCACATAGATGAAGCAAATTTTAGAATACTAACCACATTAGTTTTCTGTTTTCCTCCTGTGAATCGAAAGTATATTCCTATTCCTATAGAGATCACAATTGTGGCAACGATGATGATATAATCCAATACTCCAATTATTGACATTTTTGCACACTTCCTGAAACAAAATGTTTACTTTTCAAAATTTTATATTTTGTATTTTGGAAATATTACAAGTTATTTTTCATTAAACTTTTGATTTGAAACAATTATTATTGTGGTTGTGAGTTTGCATTACTGACAAACGATTGTTAATCATTTAATTAAAATGTAAATTTAGCGTTAATTTCTGGAAATTAAATATTTTTATTCAGCCTAAGTGTTGACGAATCACCAAATATGTAATATAATATTTAATTGCGGTAATAATTATATGTGTGTCATAAAATAGTATAAATTAGCAGACATTTCTCCTCCATCTCGTAAAATAATTCTTGTACAACTTGGAATTCTTGTACAATTTTAGTATTATGATCTATTACATGTGTGTCATAAAATAGTATAAATTAGCAGACATTTCTCCTCCATCTCGTAAAATAATTCTTGTACAACTTGGAATTCTTGTACAATTTTAGTATTATGATCTATTACACATTTGTGTAATAGATCATAATACTGAAAATACTATTATGATCTATTACCAAATGATCAATCTTTCTTAAAATCTTTCAGTTTACTGTCTGTTTATTAACCTTTATGTCAATGGTTCTTGAGGCTGTAGATCTATTTGCGTTCATAATATTTAATATATAGATAAGTTTTTTTCCACTCTAGAAAAGTTTTAAGGGCAAAAAAGTGTAAACAGTTTAAATAAAGGCAAAGATAATTATTTATATGTTCCGTCTTTATTCATGACTAGGCCCAAATCGTACATTCTCCTTTGTTTTGTATTATGATCTATTACACATTAGAGACTTGAACCAAATGATCTATTTTTCTTAAAATCTTTCATTTTACTTTCTGTTTATTAACCTTTCCGCCTGTTTTAATTTTGTACTAATTAGGTAAAAAAATCTACTTAAATGGCAAGTTTCAATTTCTTCACAAAAAACGATCAAATATAATGATTCATAATCGCGCAAAATGTTCCCGAAAAATTGTGGTACATTTCTGAAAAGAATATTTAAATTATTAGCGTCATTTTATGGACACCCTTCCCCTCCCTTAGAGTGGCGTAGACGTGAACTACTTATTTCAACCTGGTCTTCTACTTATATCCACATGTTATTTTAATTTTGGGGCGTTTTCACCATTAGACGTGCGAGATAATGTATCTTAGTTATGCATAATATGTAAATTACCTATTCACCATTATGAAACATTGTTTTTATTTTAATTTATTTGTAAATGTTTTTAAAATTTAGTTTTTTAGGCTTATATTTAGATATGTTTTTACTTTGGATTCAAACTTATTTCATAAAGATAACTACGCTACTAGCGCACGATTAGGCTAATCTTATTTTTTTTGCACAAATAGCACAACAATAATCCCAATTAAGCTCTTCGTATCTTTAATCATAGGTTTGTTCAACTGATCCATTGACGATTTGGAATTATTTACCACCAGTGGCGGCTTATCCTAAGGAGCGCTGGTTTTCTAAACTCCCATTCAAAACAATAAAAGTGTTTTTATTAAGTTCATAAGCTGTTGTATTATTTATCACTAATAAACTACAAACATAACATATATTTCCTCGGGCTCACTAGATCAGAGGTGTACACAGCGACACGCTCCTGTAAACCCAAAGGGTCAGTATTGAAATCAATAAGTGGGAAAGAAAAAGTTCCGAAATCTGGCAAGTGAAACAAAATATTTGTATGAAGTTTTATGCATATTTGGAGCGACGTTCCAAATTTCTATTCTCAATCTATATCTCTCAATCTATACTAAAATTTAATCTATATTCTGTGATGGCGTGAGTGCAATGGCGCTTATTTTTTTATCGGCTGTCCGTTTTCCGATTCTATACTATATAATTATTAGCATTCGTTTTAAATAAATTATTTTATGTTGGTATGTTGTGGTGCGTGACTTCGCATAATATAAAAAATGGAACAATATATTGCGTTTTATAAAAAAACTGGGAAAAGACGATGGTTATTTCGTGTGTTTGGAGGCGCCGTTGAATTATATAATGAAGTTAAGTTTGACAAAAATTCAAATTTTCCGCTTTTTGGTTGAAATTGAAACATTACGTAGAAAACAAAATATTTACAAAAAATGTGACTCAGTCACGATTATTTTCTTAAAAAAAGTAATAAGAAAAAATTCCCATAATAAAAAACGCTTTTTCAAGGATCGATAAGTTTAACTTTTTCGACAATTGCCATGTTTAGTGATACTAAACACTGAATTTGCAAATATAAACAGATATTGATTAAAAAAAAGTAATAATATTGAAATAAGCAAAAAGGATCACGTAAAGAGAGGTTTATGCAATTTTTGTTTGACAGCCGTTTCTTCATAAGAAGAATATTTTTCAAATCAATTTCTTTTTCATATTAAAACAATCGAGTCCGAGCCCTAAGTTTTTAAATGCGTCGTTTTATACGTATATTCTTTCATTAAAACTAAAAAAATTAGGAAATTCGCATTTTTGCTAAACCATACTTATAATAAGTGCTTAATGAAATCTATCGCAGATTTCCTTAAAAAAATGGTAGATATTTTCTTTCGTCAAAAATATCGACGAATGGATATATATAAACAAATAAATGGTAAACAAGTTATTTTTTCAATTTATTTTTTTTTTCAATCGCATGTTCGCTGAGATTTCGCACGGGCCACCTTTATTTACCAAGTTACCGAACAACGATCTACCGTTGTTATAACCGAAACAATACGAGAGTATTAGAGGAACAAGGAAGAATTTGACTCAGCGGTTAATGAAAGTTGTTACACCATAAACGTCTTCGATGCTCCGATACAAATAAATCTATTCATACAGATCGATACACTCAAACCGAATTTCATAAATAAGATCGAACTCAGTATCGCGACTTTCATTGTACAGACAGGCATTATTTTCTCTACTCGATGCTTGTATGTTTTTTTCGTCATCAATCTTTTTGTATTAAAGAAATCGTTTACCTTATCTTGCCCTGATTTTCCATCAGAGCAAGATAAGGTAAACACTTTTATATTATCATATTTTATTGTAATTTTGATGTTTTGATGACTAATTTACGGTAAGCGTAGGTAGAAAAGAAAACTAAGATAGTTTTTCTTATTAACAAAAATGTTATTAGCTCTCGTTTTCTATGGTACGGGTTAGTATTAATCGGAAAAAAGGATAATGAAATTTATTTAGGCAAGGAGAGAAAGTTTAAAACGAAATTTGAAAAAATTTGCTTGAATCTAGAACTAAAAATAATTGTTGCAAGATTACAAAAACCACAAACATAATCTATGGTTAGGTTACTTCATTAGCACTAAGCGTGTACCCAAATGTCATACACCGAATTTAAACCATAACTTGTTAGATTTTTGAATGATTCTGTCGTATTTCCATAAATTTGTATTAATGATATATTATCTCTTTTTAAACCTAAACACCATCCAAACTAGAAGAAAGGAAAGATGTTCAGCATGTAAAATTCTAAAGTAATGTTAAATTAGCTGAAATAGATGATGGTTCTTATAACCGTCCTTAAAAACTAATATCTTGTATTCAACCAAGAATATTCTTGCTTATAAGTACAAGTTATTAAGTATAAGATCTGGCCACAAATTATTTACAATACGAACGAAACTGGAGCTAATGAATTTACTAGTAAAGACAAAGGAATAAAAAACAGATACACATTTAGGTTGAAGAAATCCTCACGCTATTATGGATCGCCACGTTATTCGTCAGAGTATTAGCTATGTCGCACGGAGAAAGGTATATGGCGATATTGCGAACAAGGTAGTATAGTCATCGCGAAGACCTAACAGGATTTACGCGGAATCGAAGGCATTTGTCAGTTAGAGTTGTTCGAGGCCAATGGATAAGGCGCTAAAGTCTGTAATATAATTGACTCTTAAGGCCCCTATTCGAATGTATTTCTGTAACCATAATTACTACATACTGTCCTTAAAAATATCCGCAAGAAAAGCTAAGAGAGTTCTCGCTAGCGAGAGTCTAATACCACGTTCCGCACAGGTTGTTCCTTAGACAACATCTTGACAGGCACTACCAGAGGAGAATATCTTTATTCGACCTATCTACATATCTTGTTGCTTCTTAGAATCGATTTAATGAGAATTTGTTTATTATACAAAAATCTATATAACCAATTTTCATTAGTTTGGTTACATACGCCGGTGAATCGACGAGGAAGAAGACATGTTTAAATAATAAAAAATCGCGCGCCGAAGCATAAGTGATACAGTGCCGCGATTTAATATCCGTTAATGTAGAGTTGAACATTAAACGTTATATATGCTAATTTAATACATTTTCCTAAAAAAAATTATTTTGTAATTCATTGTGGTAATATGAAACAAATGTGCACTAGAATCCATTAGAATCAATTATATTTAGAAAAATACCAAAATTTATTTGTTGGTAAGAAAAATCTTTATTAGGATACAAAATAAAGAACTGTTCGAAACAATTTCCCTCAGTTTCCAAAACGTATTTCAGTAGTGTCTTCTAAATAGATCTTGGGATCGAGAGAAAAACAAGCTCGAATTGAATGAAAAATTGAAAAATTGTGTCTTGTTTTTGTTTTCATCAAAACATTGATAACGGCAAGCTTGCAATTTCTATAAAGTATTTATTTTTCACTCAAATAACTTTATCACATATTTGATACAAGAAATATTGTTATTTTATTAATCTTAAGTCTTGTTTAAACTCTGTATTATAGAGATTACATAATAACAGATAAGACGTGACATGAATGTTATCTTTAGTTTACATAAAATTTATATATATATATATATATATATATATATATATATATATATATATATAATAAAATGCGTCCTACATAACGAAGCTATATCGAATTTGTAAAGAATTTTACCACCATACATGCATTTGCTGCGTGGGATGCATGAAAATAGCTCTGACGTCATCTACTCCAATTGCATCGTTAGATATATATGTGGAATCACTACCCTCAAGAATTTATGACACCGCGAATTGTTTTATATGCACCTACTCGGCTTAAACTAAAGGAACATCAAGATGATTATCGAAATCTATCTGACGAAATTTTTAATAACAGAATTTCGCTTAAACTTTAATAAAAACTAATATTAGTTTGTAAAAATAATAAACGGGTACTATTTCCACAAAAAGTCATTGTTTGGTGTGCTTTATAGACTGGTAGAATTATTGATCCGTATTTCTTCAAAGATGATACCGGCGAGAACGTTACAGTGAATGGAGAGCGCTTTAGATGCATTATTACTAATTTTTTCGTTCCACTATTGAATGGCATTAATTTTGAAGAGCTTTGGTTTCAAAAAGGCGGTTCAACATACCATACAGCACGCGACACAATCAATTTTTTGCATTAAATATTCTATGAGTGAATTGGTCTCCATGATCGTGTGATATCACGCTTCTGGATTATTTTCTGTGAGGATATGTGAAGTTGCTAGTCTGTGCCGATGAACCACAGATATTGGAGCACTTGGAAGACAACATTAGCTGCGTTGTTGCTAATATAAGATTTCAATTGGTCGAAAAAGTGTGTAAGAATTGGATGTCCATATCGCGTTTAATTGAAGAAAGCCGCGGTTCCCATATGCCTGAAATCGTATTTATACACAAAGGGCATAAAATAATATTTCCAATAAAGCTAACATCTTGCCCGTTATCATGATTTTTATTTGTTTATTTTAATTTTAAATGTTTTATACCGAATACGGATCGTGAAACTTAGGTTGTTTTTTGAAGCTAAGCACATAGCAAAACTAACGTAACAACGTAACAAAACGTAGGTATTAATGTATGACTTATCTTATACACACACACACAAATATATACATATATATATATATATATATATATAAATATATATATATATATATATATATATATTATATATATATATATATATATATATGTATATACATATATATATATATATATATATATATATATATATGTATATATATATATATATATGTGTGTGTGTGTGTGTAAATATCGTTATAAACTACGAATACGAATTGTACAAATTGTAAAAAAATATTTAAAATTTTTTGCAAAAGGTATTTGTGGGTCTAATTTTGCTCGATTTATCTCTCTTGAAATGAATCGTCACTACATTCGATTTCGACTAACTTTGGGGTGAATTAATCGAAAGCGGACACAGTAACGATTTATTGAGAATGACAAAGACCGTCATCTTGTATTGTGAAATTCGAATGTGGTGCTCTAAAATCAGACGAAAACGAATGTATTTATATTACAGATGTCGCCATTTTAAATCTCCCAGACATTATAAAATGCTAATTCAGGACCATAAATCAATGAAAAATGAATATAGTGGCGATGTAATATATATCTTGAATCTCACAGACGTTATGAATTCAGCACCGTAAAATTAGTCGAAAATAGATAAATTGTTAATTTACAGCCAATAACATATGCCACCATCTTGAATTTCACAGTCATTGTGAAATTCAAATTCAGCACTCTAAAATTAGTTTTTTTGACTAATTGTAGAATTTTAGAGAGAAAACGGATACAGTGGCGATTTATTGCAAACGATAGAGTTCGCCATCTTGAATCTCAAAAACATTGTGAACTTCGATTTCAAAGCCCTAAAATTAATCGAATACGAATATACTAGCGATTTCAAGTGAATGATGGATCCCGCCATCTTGAATCTCATACACATAGTGAAATTCAAATTCAATACTCTAATGTTAGTCGAATATCTTGTAAATTTCAGAATTTCTAATAATTTACAAAATAGTACGTATGTTCTTCGCATTGTATCTTAGACATTTTTCTAACTACGTATTTTTTTTAATATATTGTAATATGCGTCTGATGACCCGAATCGCAACTGATATTTCTGTCACACCTATAAATATGCTGTTCATTAATTTTTAAGAGCCCGTATATATTTTAAGAAAAACGTTGTCCGTTCCCATTCATTGTTTTATAAAAATTGCGAACGGCAAATGAATAATTGTTTTACAAAGTTTACGTGAATTATAAAAAAAGCAATACAGTGGAAATTTTCGATTCGCTTATAGTATTTATAGGTATTATTTATAGGTAAAAACTTCTAGAATATCTATACGTTTTCAAAATACTACGTCTATAAGAGGTGTGAATTCCCGGAAGCCTAAGGCATTTTCAAGCGTATTCTGTGTTATTCCCATATTTATTTTTCAATTACTTAAAAAAATATGAATTTACCAACTACTTATTACCAATACTAATTTACCAACACACGACATATGAGTATATACAAATTTTTCTATACTATATATAGATTATGTCTATTTGTCTTTTTTCTTTTTAATTTACTGCAATTTGCGTATGATAGTCCGACGGCCAAATAATATTTTCGCCGTTCAGGTTCTGAATAAAATTAATTGTAATAAATTGCACTTTTAATAAAATTAGGGAGTAAATATTTCTACATAAGCACTTACGGCATGTTTATACAGAATGGAAATATAAAGGCATAGGCAAATTAGCACAGTAATAATATTTTACGTATTTCTCGCAAAAATGTGAGACCAAAATAATCTATAAAAAAATTTTGATTTATATCTTATTACGAAGAAATAATTTATCTTACCAGTGTAATCGATTTAACTTTCTATGAAAAAATACTCGTTCCACTTAATAATGAAAGCCCAATAAGGCGTTTGTAGCCTCGCTTTATGTCACTTGATGGTGCAGCAGTATCCAGTGAGTAATGGACTGCACGACGCTTTACTCTTGCATTAACGTTAAGACAGTAAATCTTAAGAACGGAATGAGATAAAAAATAAAACGATTGATTATAATATTCTTATCTTATGCTCGGGAATTCATAGAAGCTAACTTGATATACAAATTTAACATATCAGCCATTTCACGGATTTTTAGTATCAATCAATTACGCACGGATGTGAATGTTGTATTATGATAAAGGAGTACGAAGCTAATTATGAATATATATATATATATATATATATATATATATATATATATATATGTGTGTGTGTGTGTGTGTGTGTGTGTATGTGTGTGTGTAATATAGCTATTAAAAAGATATTATTATAAAATAGCTGCGGAAAGATGTTATGTGATAGAATTTAAAAAGAAAATGTAAAAATAAAAAAAAGTTGAGCAGAACGTATGTAATTTACAACTAGAAGTTCATAATTTCAACTTATCCTTTCTAGGTGAGAAATCGTGTGAAGTTACGGTTAGAAATTAAAATAGATTCAAAGAAGTTTATTTGTAGATGTGTTGTTATAAAATATGAAAACAGGTAAATATATTTGATATCTTGTTTATCGATAGATATTTAAAGAAAATATGCGCTATGTCCCATTATAGTAGACCAATAAGAAATTGGGTGCCATTGGGTGTCATTTAACAAATGTTACAAAAACTTAAATCTATATTGATCTTAACGAAAATCGTCCTATGAACATTCCGTACCATTAAAATTACCTTGTAATATATAACTCTATTATGTATTAAGTTATAAACAAAAATATACAACTGTTGTTTATAAAAACATATTCAATTTTTTTTATGAAGAGGTTTAACAACTATAATTTTTTTGCTATAATTAACGGCATTTTTCATTTCGTAGATGTCAATTTGGATTTAAATAATTGAATTATTTACCAGAACTAAACTGGTAAAATTTAAAATGCTACCAATTATTTACGTTCTGTTGGATAACTGACAACGCTTAATCTGCCCTTTTTTTAATACGGAAAAAATATAAATTAATTCAGAAATAAGCGACTTGTGAGTCCCTGCCTCATTCGCTCTCCTGGAATGCAAAAAGTAGGTATTGCTAAAAATTAACTCGCAATTCAGAATTGCCACTCTTGTCTCAACGTTGAGTTTAAACCTTTACAACTCGATCAATTTTAAGATTTTTATATTTTTTCACCACTCATCAGCTTGTACATTGAAATTAAGGTATTTGAAAAAAATATTCAAATAGTCTAAGATTATTTCACGTATCCACATCTCTTAAGATTTTTTTGGATTATTTCTGCCGGAGATAAAAGGTGAGATGACAATTTTTTTGTCGATTGAAGCCTGACTCGATTCTACCGAAATGGTACGAAACTATACTCCCGTGCCCAATGAAAAATGACAAACTTTCTTACGTCAGAAGAATATGTAACGTAAACAAAAAGGAGAGAACAGGAAAAAGAGACAAAGAATCATAATTTTTGTCTATATAATTAGGTATTTTCCATAGTAATCTACTCAAATCATATTTATGTTTAGCGTTTTCCTTGTATATTATTATAATAATTAAGTTGTGATAATTCAAACATTAACGTCTTTATTAGTGTTCGTCAATATACAAATATATTTAAGATCTATATTGCACCGATAATCTTAAGTGGCATTGTTTTAAAGGAATGAAATAACCAACTTGTTTAACCAATTTGCTATTTTTATTATTTGCGTTGGATCAATGTTTCTAGATAAATTAATATAAGGGAAAGTTTTTATCATAAAATGAAATGAAATGAAAAAAAACCACTAGAAATAAAAATTGACATTTTATGATAAAAACTTTGCCTTTTCAGCAATAATATTATTTTATCTAGAAACATTGATCCAACGCAAATAATAAAAAGAGCAAATCAGTTAAACAAGTTGGTTATTTCATTCCTTTAAAACAAAGCCACTTAACATTATCGGTGCAATATACCATAAACCTCATTTGTCAAAAGCAATATTGAATTAAACATACCTGAAATTGGGACTTTTAACCTAATTTTAAATTTATACCATGAATAAATATTAAATATTTCGAAATAAGAAAATACAAACTTCAATTAATATGCAATAAAAACAACTGGACACGAAAATGGAAAAAACACAAAGAAAACTGATTACAAAAAGTGAGGAGCTATTAGTAGAAATTATCGACGGTTTGTCAACAATCCAAATAATCGATGTTAATAGAAGCTTACACATATCTGAATTTACCTAAATAACTTATAATCTCAAAGACTGATACGGTGAGTGGTAATTATCCGATATCATTAAATCTTCTCCTGATAATTTAGAACTGCAATATTGATTTTAAGTCGTTTAAGTAGGTACCAGCTGATGCAGATATCACTGCATAGTATAGCATTGTTATTTATAATACCTGTAGATATTCAGAATACAAATTTTGAATTTTTTGTCCCCTATTCGATCAGAATATAAAATAGGCAAATGGGGACAATTTCCTCGCGCTAAAATGCACTTAAAATCCCCAATAATACACTTAAGCTAAAGAGAATTTTCCATTGTTTTCCTTCTGTATCATTGAAAGAAGATTTATGCTAAACTTGTTTTGGATAGTTATAAAAACCGCTCGCGTTTTATTTTTCCACACAAACATTTTTTGTAGAAGAGGTAATCGGTTTTTCTTGCTAAATTAATCGCGAGTGGCCTCTAAAATTGTTAAATGCTTTGTTTTTTACGAGTATTAAGATAAAAAGGTAACGATTTTACTTTTGCTAGAGCGCGCTTATATAGAAAAGGCTTATAAATTTTTCTAAAGTTCGGCATGTTTCGTTTCAATACATTACATTTCTTGCACGAGATTACAAACAAATATCTTTGGAAAGGTGTTTGTGTTACATCTATACATATAATAAAATTATAACAAAGTGAATTCAGTACATTGAAAATATTTTTAAAAAAAATGATTGATTTAGCGTATAGATTCATAATAGAAGTAAGAAAAACTTTTTCTACGGTTTTTATCTGTCCTCCTGTATATTAATTTGAGCGGGTATTACGCAAAACGGATTTGGATGAAATTTGGTATGATAATAGTATATTCACAGGAGCAATATATACGGTAGGAAAAGCAATTTCTGTTTCCGTAATTACTCGCGAACTAAATCGTAGGCACAGCTAGTAATTAATGAAAAGAAAAAGAAAGTCATTTTCGAAATAAGGAAAATAATATAGATATACTTTAAAGTTGTGGGTCAGCCAAAGTTGCATGCTGCAAATAAGATCCGCCTAACTTTTAATTCAAATGTTTTGGATAATTATTATTTTGAAACCAGAAAAACAACTCTATATTGAAATCGAAATCCTGTTGCTACTAGAATACCGCCATTTAGAATCTGCGTAAATAACGTAATATATAAATTCAACAGGTAACGATTAACATTTACAAAAAGTTCTATTAAACTTGGTTGGATTCATATAACCAATAGTAGAATACAATAAAGAAAGCAACTATTTTCATTTGACTTTTGTTAGATATTTCATACGTAAATGTTAGACTGGAGTTTTACGGTATTCCATATCAACGACGTATCTTCTTGAGAAAGGAAGGAGATAGAAATTAAAATTACTGATTATAATATTCTTATCTTATGCTCGGGAATTCATAGAATCTAGCTTGCTATACAAAGATGTTGGAAGACGCGCGCGACCTGCTCTCTTCTAGACACGTCTGTTCAAACATCGTGTCACGGACCTGTGCAAATGCACAATTCAAGTGAGAAAGTGTAAGTGTACATGCATTGGATGTTTACGCACACGACCATGCGTCAGGTCTTTGTGTGAGTAGGTTAAAAGTGGGTGGACTGTTCATATTGCTTAGTGTGCGTGCACCCGAATGACACGCAGGGTTTCATACATATGGCATACCTAGTGAGAGCGGGCCGCGTGCGTTTTTCAACATCTTTGTTGCTATACGAATTGAACAACACACTGTATACGAGGAAATCTTATCAGCCATGTCGCGGATTTTGAGTATGAGTAATTACGCACCGATGTGAATGTTGTATAATGATAAAAGAGTACGAAGCTAATTATGGATATATATATATATATATATATATATATATATATATATATATATATATATATATATAAATAGCTATTAACAATACATTTTATAAAAACGGTAAATAGAACGATTTTAATTTACCACATTCTTGTGGTTCATAATTTCAACTTATCCTTTCTAGGTGAGAAATCGTGTGATTTTACTGGTAGATATTAAAATAATTTATAATAGAAGTTTATATGTCGATATGTTATAATAAAAATACGAGAACAGCTAAATATATTTGATATCTTGTTTATCGATAGATATTTAAAGAAAACATGCTACAGATGAGCCAATATTAACCATCAGGTCAGGTTGAAGCTTATTTGACTTTAATACGAATGAATAAACATCAATAATGGCAGTCTAAAACTATCAAAGTTAGTCCTATCTCACCCTTCCGTTAAACAAATATATTGAATTTTTTAAGTCATAGAATTGCATATTATAAATTATTTTCATAAAATATTTGTAATTCTGTAAAAGATACTCTTCATAAACAAAAAAATGCTACGAAAAGGGTGACTTTTAAGAAATTCGCGGAGTCTCTTTATGTGGAGTCAATTCAAATTACCAATAATACTTGTTACCCGATATCTTTTCCGTTGTCAGAGAAGATCAGTATCTATCACAGTGTTTTAAAAATTTGAATTTTCCCATTTTTTTTTCATATAGCAATTAAATATAACAGCTATGATAAGACTATTGTCTCAAGTCGGGATAAAAACTACAGTAAGATACTTAATTGCAAAGACCCATAGGAAAATAGTGATGTGATTCACAAATAAGACCTAGACGTGAAAAAAGTAATTAGCGTTTGGAATACGATGATCCAATAATCACTCATATTATTACGTATCATAAGTAGAAAGGACGTGGCTATAAATATTTTCTGTTTTACAATTTAATTTATTTTTTATGTGTAATTAATAAAACCAGTATTCACTTATATAAACACCTATAAATTGTCGCAAGTGTGTATGCAGAGAGAACATGTTTTTGAATTTTTTCAACATTTTACTAAAAATTGGGCAAATTTAAATTTAAGATGATAGGCTTCTTTAAGTTTTTCATCATATCATCGGAAAGCGAGAGGTCCGGTCCCGAGTACAGTGGGTGAAGAAGCAAAGACTATAAGATTTGTAAACCAATCATTGATACAATTAGAAATAATAATACTATGCACGGGTCGGCCCTTTGAATTGGAAGGGATATTAGCTCATGTGGCAGCAAAATGGGAGAAATGTAGTCTACACCAAACTAGAAAATATATTCTACGCGAAAGCATGAAGTTTTTTCTGTGGCAGTACGTGAGCATGAAAATTTGATCAGCGAGGTAACTCAGGCTTAATATGGGATCGGTTCCAGTAAGACTTTTTAATTTTTCTAAATTTATTCTGTGAAGTCGCGTCTGATGAGGATTATCGTATAGATTAAAATTACTCTCTTGAATCTTGAGAACCAATTTGAATCATTTGTGCTAATGCTTGGCTATATCATAGGTGAGTACATCTTCGACCATTGTTGTGCACACATTGTGTGTTATAATGAATAAGAGTATTCCTATTTCTCTTCGTGAAATTGTTTATTTACTAGTCGAAACTTACTTCCTGTCTAAAAAAAGATCGAACACCTCGCACTTTTTATGTCCTAATAAAAATTGAAGTTCCTATAACATTCCAGATATCGCGGGAAATAGTGGCATGTTCATTAGTTACGAACTTAATATGAATAATTTAGTAACACGTGTTAATTAGTGCCACTGTACAGAAACTCAATCACGGCAGCTCCAACATTACTCATGTTTATAAAGCTGATTGTACTGAATAGGCATTTTTTTCATTTATTTTATTAAGCACTTTTTTAGCACAAAAATGTTTTCACGTAATAAAAGTCGAGTTAATTTTTTATATTAACTTTTGGATAATTTTTTACATACTGATTTTAGTTCACCTAGTTGATTGCAAACCACAATGATTGTTTTCAAATTGCTTACGTCAGTTCAGAGAATTGCAAAGTAGTTCAAAGTATTCCTGCTTAACTAATTATGGCATATGATAAGTGATTTACGCGATACTTGACTGATATATGCGATGCTTGGTGATAGCGTTTGATAAAGAGTGCTTATAAAAGCTCGTCAGTGATCGGTAAGAAAAAATACTTGAATACTTGTAAAGGAAAATCTATGAGTTTTTTTTAAAAAACAAAACATGAAATCAAGTTCTGAAATATATACATTGAACAAGTTTAATATTTTTAGTAGTTTGTTTACAAAGCATGAAACGGTAAAAAAGATATGAAGAAGGATTTGGACGAGTTATTAAGAAATGTAGTGAAAATTTAAAAAAATAATTTTAAAATAAAAACTAATAGACAAATAGCAAGATATATCCTAAGCTGATTTGGAGCCTGTTGTGAGCTAAAAAATATTACTGGTTTATATGTGTTTATAAAAGCAGAATTTGACTGCTATATATTTCATAATTTTTAAATTATAGTGAAGAAATCATCGAACTGTTCTAAAGTTTCACTCTATCTCCTAAAATCGCATTATACCTTATATATATTTTAAAGGGAAGGAATTTTTTGTTTTTTTTTCTATTCAGAATAATGTGACAAATTACACCTATAATAAAAATAGTATAATAGAAAACATTGATTAAAATAATGCTCAGAACTACAATGATTTTATACATAGTTTTAGATAATATGAATTAAAATTAATAATATCAAAAAAGTAATTATATACAAATAAGAACGATATAGGTTATCAATTACTTCTATATAATTTCGTGTATACTACAAAAAGGACAAATAAAACAATTTTTTGAAGAATATCTAATGCGCTTTATCTATATGACTCTTTTTTATATTGGCATTTAATAAACAATAAGAGTATAGATCGATGGTACATATACATAATTAGAATGTTAAGTATATAACATGTATTAAAACTAGGTTCACACATGCTCATTAGCTTGTTAATAAGTTTATGTGCTACAACAATTCTATATTAATTATATTAAAGGAAATTCACTTGTTAATTATACGGTAAGATTATTTTTTTATTATTATAAACACACTTAACAATAAAATAATATAATTTCTTTTCCCAAAATAGTCTTTGTAATGAAACTCTATAATTAAGTCAAATTTCAGTCTTTTATACAATTTAAATATTATATGGTCATACAATTTAAATATTAGGACGATATAAAAGTTATTACTAAATGGGACATAGGGGTGAGACTATACGTGACCGTTCTCACCTTTGATACGGAACACTAATAATCGGTCAAGTACGTGTTGCAACACACACAAAGTTGAAATCCATAGTTGTTTATTTCTCTTGAAATTTATTTTTGCAAGTTAGCAGAAGTAATTTCTTTTGAAAGTAATAAAATACTGGTATCCAGAATTATTGTTTACATTAAAAAAAGTCAGAAGTAAATGAAACCGTAATTTCTTTATAAAAAAAATATCCAGTGATAAGTTGCCCAACTTTCTATATATGAAGAGGTATGTTAAATTTTGAAATATTTGGCTACATATTAAATGAGATATAAAAAATACATACGAAGCATGTATTTTTTATTCACATAGGTGTAAATTTGCAGAAACAATGTGGCTGTGACAAAGGGACGGGAGGTCGAACGGATATCATGAAGTAATTAAGTTACTTCATCATATCCATTCGACCTCCCGTCCCTTTGAAAAAAGATTAGAGAGAAGAGTAAGAGAGAATTCTTTCGATAATATCTCATTCTAGTATTATCCTCGTGCACATCATCCACCAATGTTTATTGCTCAAATGCCATAAGAGTACGCTGGCTTCATCGAGGGTAAAGAACACGTGAGCGTTTCCTTAATATTCAACAACTAGTGGAGAAATGTTACGAATACGGTAGGTCTATATTAAGTATTTTGTGGATTATAGTATGGCTATGTTAAATGAAACGAACTACGGAGAATACTCATTGAAATAGACATACGGAAACATCTGGTTGCCCTGCCGCATTCGATATATGTAGCTTTGAAAGGATGAAAGTACACCAGACGATATTCAACCATTTTAAATTAGCAAAGAAAGTCCGTCCGGGTTGCTCTCTACCACCGATCCTCTTTGTGTACAGAAAATACACCACGAGATCAATACCCGCAGGTTGGAGTAGAGGTGCTACCATGGGTGGCGTAAAGCTAGTAAACCCACAATATGCCGATGACACGACCCTACCTGAAGCGAAGAATTCGGAAATGGTATGGTGCAAAGAATGGAAACAACCAATGCCAACTTGGGACGCTTGGGTTTATGGTGGTGGACCGATTCGGGACGCTGGAGTTACAGCGATCTATGAGGCTAAAAATTATTGAAAACGTTATCTACCTAGATTCCAGAAACTCCAATAAAGGTAGGTGCAAGGAGGAAGTGCGACGTCGAATAGGCAAGGTTAAAAGCACGAAGACTTGCTTATGTAGAATCTGGAAAGCGAGAAATGTCTTTAGGCGCACCAAGTCGAATGTGGTACGAAACTTGATTTTTTCCATCTTTCTGTACATCATCGTATCATGGATGTTGGAGACGGCCAACTGTAAAAGAATCGATGCTTCTGAAATATCCTGCAGGAAAGATGCTCAACTTACCATAGACCTAGCATATAACCGACATACCGATTCTGAAAGAGATTGGAATCAAGACGAGGTTATCCACAATGAGTCAACAAATACTTTGTTTGGGAAAAATTAATTTCAGTGTATGTTGGTCGATAATAACAAAGGAAAAATAAGTTAAAAATGTTAAAAACATTATTGATTTATAGGATAAAAAATTGGAAAAAGACTATTTTGATAAAATGACATAAATATAATTTATATTTTTTAATAATAATAATAACAATATTTCCTTAACAAAAACAAAAACATTTTTTGCTCAAAAAATGTAATTCCCCTAAATTCACTTATTATTATCTTGAATACGTTTATATTATGATATGTGCTAAATTGGATGAGGAAGAGAATGCGTAGATTAGTTCATGAATCTATTTATGTATTTATTTATTATATATTTTAATGTATCTAACTGATACATAAGACGACTTATTGCTACGGGACCAAAGTCTTACAGTCAACCAGATCAACAGTCCAGCCCTGCTCGATGAGTGACCGGGAATATAACCTGGGTCCCCACGGTGTGCCTTGTGATCAATCCAACACATCACGGCGTTGAGCGCATCTATGTATAGAAAATAATAATTGTATGTCTTATGAATTTGAAAATAACAACCAATAAAGCAGATACACAGGTATTGGAAAAGTGTAATTATGGACATATACCGAAAAATTCCTTTGGAATAATTACGCGACAAAAAATAAAATGTCATATTATTGATCACATAATGCCATTTTAAGTCTTAAAAGCTTATCTAAAAACATGATAAACATTCCATTTTTTTAATTATTGATGTTTAACATTCTTCTTATCTTCTCAATTTCGTAATCAGAGAGACAGAGCTGTAGTTGATAAAAAGATATTAAAAAGTTTCATTATTCTATTGATCAAAATTTCTTGACACAACACATCAATGTTATACTCTCAGCAATAGTAATTGTATAAAGCTGTAAGATGTTATGACAACTTAAATATTTTGCTCTCTGAAGAAGTGCGATAGACTTAATAAAAAAGGAAAAGTACCAAGAAAGAGTATGACTAAAAAACAAACAAAAGTAAAACATAAATAAATACCCACGAAAATAATAGAAAAAAAACACAATAAAATTAAAATAAATGAACATCTTCAGTGGGGCGATAGCCCAGGATGAGTCCTATCGTTTTTAAGGACCTTATTCCGAAATTACCTATTATAGACCGTTGTTTCGTAATTTATGGCTTTTAAGATTAAAATTTTTTCCAAGGTAGTAATCTATTTCAACCAACGTCGGCCCCTTTGTTGAGTGCTAAATTGTTTGACAAAAAAATATTCTTTAAAGTGTTACCCACTTCTAAGAGCCTAATTGATTTTAAATTTTGTATGCTTTCTTATTTACAATGACAACAAAATATTTTCATACCTCCAACCTGATGATAGAATCGAGAAGGTACTACATGCTGATGAAAGGCAGTTACGCCATTTATATTTTGGAAGAGTATTTATTTCTATACTAGGAACCAGATCGAAGAGAATTTTTTTCAAGGCTCGTTTCAGCATTTAGCACTTCAGTCACAGAAGTCATTTCAATACACTGTCCTATCGATTTGACATTTTTCAGATTCGCATATATTCAATGACGATACAATAGTCCGTTAGCACGCTAATGCCTATAGCAGTAGCAGTGAAACTGGTGATATTCGAAAAATCAGTGTTGGGGATCAGTAAACGTATAGGTAGCGGCCTCTCGATAGCCAGCATCGTTATTCTTTACTCAAACCCGAAATGGTGAAAAAGTGTCAAATGCTGAACGGTTAGAGAATGGTGAATATGCTCTGTCTCTAAAGGAATTCCAAGCATGAAGAATTTATAACAATCTATTTAATATTTTTTAATCCATTCGCAATGAGGCAAACGTGCCGAAAAAATGTCCTACTTTTTTATCATTTGTCACATAGACTAAAAAACCTAAAAAAGTTAAATGAATATTGAAAACACTATATAAAATCCAAAAATAAGCTTATTCTGTTTTTTTGCATTTTAAATAAATGACGTTTCTGTTCAACTTTTTCACTGAGGCAAAATCGAACGAAAATGTTGAGAAAACTGTGTTTAAATCTGTGGATGATTATCTGTAATTTCTTAACTTTGTCGTAACGTTAATCTTCGTCGACGTTTTTAAGCCCAAACAATTCTACCGCTTCAGTGACATCTTCGTACTTGATGGCACATTTTGGATAAAATTTTCAGAACACTTTAAAGATGGAATTATTAAAATAGTTTTCATTCAAGTCCTCGGTGGTATTATATACACTGCATAAGCTTCTTTTTTTAATAATAGTTTTTGCAAAAAAGTTATGTTTTTTGTAATTATTACACCATATAAATTATTATTAAATCGGCTTTAAATCTTCTCTTTCACCTCTTTCGTTTGGATACAATTGAGAAAATGTGACAGTTTCTTTTGCATACAATAATATTACCCGAGTGGAAGTACTCATATACCGATGAATGAAATATAGATAATATTCCTGCAATGTTATTTTTTAAATAATTTCCTGTATTTTTAAAATGCTTCACAAATTTTACAATTTTACGACAATCACCTCCACCGTATCTCTTCAAATATGACGACATGGTAGGTCAAAATAATATTAACCTGCCAAGTGCCTAGGCTAAAATGAATCATCGTGTTGGTCTATGGCGTAAAAGTTTTTTGTGTTCAATAGAAAATTCATCGAAAATCCCCTATAGTGCTTTGTTCGTTTCGTGCTATTGGAAAATTCAGCATAAACTTTTAAAATTATCTAAATTATGAAGAACGTAGCATAATAAAGAACGTGACGATTGTAGTTAGCTTTTATAATTTTTGTCTCCCGATATTTTTCGATGATTTTTGATATATGTGGCCCATAGTTCACTGATGCATTAACAGTTAAAAAACCTGTTACGAAATGTTACGTCTAAGGCATGCTTGCGTCTAAATTTTTCGATGTTTTCCACAATTTATCTATCAAAAAAATCCATTAAAATATTCTGGAAACCTTATTCACGATCAAAATGTCTTAAAACAATAGGATGAATTTTTGAGAAACCTTGTTAGAGGCGTCAATAGCAATGAAAAAATGTACTCCGTTCTAAGTTCAATTTAAAATTTTGAGCTGTTTCAATGTCTGTTCAGTTGAGTTTGGAACAAGAACATTTAAAATAATTGATTCTATTTTAGTTCGACCACAATGATTTTTTTAGATGATGCAGAATCTATATATGAGGAGGCATTGAGTTTAATGATACTATGATGATGGCCAATTGCATCATAAACTCATAATATTTCAATAATCGGAACGGTTTGTTCTTCAGCCGTATTTATTTTTGTATTAAATGAATTAGATTGTAAGTTTCTTATCATTTTCTTGTCAGTTTCAGAAACGATATAATTTGTTAAAGCTGTTTCGCTATCCCGCTTGACTGTGAAAATCATATTACAAAATATGCATAACACGCGCTTTTCGTCCACTTTTCTAATCCATTTCATAAATTTATTATTTTTTGACTACATTTCCAAAAACTAGATTCGTGTTTCTTCTTCCGCTTCTGTTTTGGTTTCCCGTCTCACGTGATGACAAATACAGCAAATAAATTGAATATTGCAATAATAATTATTACGAAAAACAAAAATCAATACAAATTAGACAAGTTGACGATAGTCGAACTAACGGTTGAGTGCGGGCGTTCTCTATATCCTGCTAGCCCCGCGCTACAGTCGCGCGTCCCCACCCGTGCCTTCTCATCTACGCCGATCATTTTGCTCAGTCGACCAAGAACCATCACAGTAGGAGGAATGGTGTTTTATAAATTTAGGTACATTTTGGTGGAAACTGGAGAATTATGATACTAACCCGGAGTCTGGAAATAATTCATTAAAACCGGAGGCTCCAGGTGATACCCGGCGGGGTGGCGACCTTAGATACAGCCCATGAGACCAACTTCTTTCACCCACAAACGAAAATTAAATGATATGAAATAGAGAAAATTCTCAGTGAAATTTGAAGGTTTTTTTTATAAATAACAGAGATTATTTATAACAAATATTTGATTTAAGGCTTAACAATTATTACAGTGCGTCTTTTATTTGACATGCATAAGTACAGAGACAACGCGCCATGTAATGGCTGTCGTAGGAATTAATTAGGCTGGCGTTCCGTTACTAACATCCCCCCCTCTAAACGCAAGCCCATTTTACTTATGCAAAACAAGTGCTTTTCTAAGATTGTATGTACCCTTAGTTAAAATATCTTCAATCATTGCACTTTCCTCCCAAAAACAAAATTTTACTTTAGATTTATTTGCTTGGTCCCGGAGAAAATGATATCTTATATCTATGTGCTTAGTTCTTAGAGAATAATAATCATTATTGGAAAGTATTATGGCACTTCGGTTATCACTATGAATAATAATGGGGTTGCCCCGTTGCTGTCCGAGCTCGAGGTGTAGCTAATGCAGCCAGAGAGCCTCCTGAGTTGCAGAGGACATGGACATATACTCTGCCTCTGCTATCGACAGGGTCACAGTTTGCTTTTTACGTGAACGCCAGGAAGTAGCACCATTTTGAAATACGAAAATGTTACCAGCGCACGACTTACAGTGGTGCATGTTACTTGCCCAGTCGGCATCACAGTATCCTGTAATTGTTCCAACCTCATCTTGTGTATAAACTAACATTAGATCTTTAGTACCTTTTAGGTATCTTAGTACTATTTTGACAGCAATCGTGGGTCCAGTCTTAGGTCCTTGATCATATCTACTTAGCATATTCACTGTAAATAATATATCTGGTCACTTATATTGTGCAATATATAAAAGAGATCCTATAACCTGTTGAAATGGACAGGCACACATGGTATCTTCTTCAGAGAACTTTAACCCGACTTCAATTGGTGTTTTATCAGATATGTAATAGTGATATTGCAATAATAATTATTACGAAAAACAAAAATGATGAATAGGCTTCAATTAGTGTTTTAGCAGATATGTAAAGAAATACATTCCGAATCTAGCTAATATTTCATCGATGTACTTCCTCTGGTAAACATAACTACGTCTTCTTTTCTCCCACACATTAGCTAGCTTTTCCAAGGTCTTTCATTTCAAAAATTGAGTTTTAATTTATCCTTAATCAAGTTCTTCATGTTTTATTGAGACATAAATATAATTAGGTCATTCATGTGTGGATACACACCTATGTGTGCATTCCTTTCAATATTATAATAAATAAATGGATTTGTTTTACATTTTAACATTCTCATTTCAAGTAAGACTTTATTGAGTTTTGTGTTCTAAAGTCTGCTTGCTTGCTTGAGGCCATATATGGATTTGTGTAAATGGCGTACTTGGGAGTCTTGTTCGTATAATACAGGCTGTAGCATATATATTTCTTGTTCGATTTCTCTCTGTAGAAACGCTGAGACAGCGTCCATCTGAAGCGAGACAGCGTCCATCTCAATGTCTAAATTATATCTAGCAGCTAGAGCGAATAAATAGCGGAGAGAAGTGTACCTTGCAACAGAAGAATAAACTTCTTCATAATCTATGCCTCTTCGCTGGGTATAACCTTTATTAACAAGTCTAGCCTTGTATCGGTCAATGTTGTCATCTTGATTCGATTTAGTTTTGAATACCCACGTCGATCGTAAAGCCCTTTAGTCAGAGGGGAGATCGGTCAAGTTCCAAATTTTGTTTTTTATCACCGTGCTCTGTTTCGTAATCCGTAGTCTCTTTCCATTTGGGAGCATATAGTAACAACAGTACTTTCTTTTTTGACTGTAAATCAGACATATCTGTGGATATTCAATACATGTTACTTTCACTTACTTGTTCACCTCTTTTGTTATGATTTCTCAGTGTCTTGGGTCTACTAATAGATGACAGTTGTATGTTCCTAGGTGGATGATAACTCTCATCAAGGTCATTCGTATCGGTTCCATATTCACTCGAGTTGTTTTCCGCAGCCTCGTCAATATTGGAGTAGATACTTGCCTTACTATGCGGTTGTGAACAGCTGTGCCAGCTGTCTGAAAGTTTTCAAAGAAGATTACAGAAGAGACATTTTGATCGTATCTGCTTATAAATATCTTATTTGTTTTTTGATCCAGCAGACGATACCCTTTTAAAACCTCGCAATATCCACCTAATAACATTCTATCTGATTACTTATCCAATTTACGACGCTTCTCTTGGGATATGTACCGTTGCTTCTGACCCAAATATTATTATGTAGGTTAAATTCGGTTTCTTCCCATTCCACATCTCATATAGAGTTCTATAACCTAAGTACTTAGTAGGGGATCGACTAACAATGCATGCTACGGTAGCTGTAGCTTCAGCCCGTAAACGTTTTTCCATATTTGCATAAAACAACATACATCTTGTTCGCTCAACTAAGGTGCGATTCATTCTTTCTGCTATGCCTTTATGCTAAGGCGTACAAGGGGTACAATTTTGATGGGTTATCCCACAAACAGACAAATATTTCTTAAAGTGCACATTACTATATTCTTTACCATTGTCAGTTCCAATAGATTTAATTTCATGATCCAATTTGTTTTCCATTTCCATTTTGTAATCTTTAAATATTTCCAACACATTCAGATTATCTTTCATCAGATAAACATGGACCATTCTGATATAATAAACATGAACCGTCGATGAGATAAACATGGACGATCGATAAATGTTACGAAATATCTCATATCTGCATATGATGTATTTTCCATGGGCCCCTATAGATCTGAATGTATGATTTCTAAGGATTCCGTAGCTCTGGTACTGACATTGTTCAACGGCAATCTGGTTTGTTTACCTTCATAACAGTGTGCGCATCTAATGGCATTGCTCTCTGTTTGAATCAGAGCCACTCCATATGCACAGTCAGGTAGTTTGTCTAAAGCTGTAATATGTAAATGAGCCATTCTGAGGTGCTACAAATCAATGTTGTTTATATTTTCATTATTCGAAGTTAAATGAGAAGCTTCATAGTTATTTTTATTTTCTAATATATACAACTTGTTTTTCAATGAAGCAGAACACACATATTTCCCATTCATATCACGGATATCTCAGTCCATATCATGAAAAACTACCTTATGGCGACATTTAACAATGGTGCTTACAGAGAGAAGATTGGTTGCTAGTCTAAGAACATATAAGACATTTTTACCTGAATCTTGTTGCCCTGTGCCAGATTAATATCTATACAACTAACTCCCTTCACCGATAATGGCTCTCTGTTGACCACAGTGATACTTGGTACTGGCGGTGCGATGATATTGTACAACCAATCCCTCCCTTTTGACATGTGCATGAACGCATCAGAATCTATATACCATTTATCTACTTCTTCTCTCACTGTAGCTGAGAATGCTGAGAACTTGAACTTGAACACTCCAAATTATTGTCCTCCTCATTATGTATTTTCATAGTTTGTTTACAAAACTTGGCATAGTGTCCATATTCGTTACAGTTGTAAAATCTAGGGCCTATTTTATCAATGGTTTAATAAAACGATTGAATATCTTTTTATCAACTACAGCTTTGCTTCTCCGATTACGAAATTGTAAAGATAAGAAGAATGTTAAATATCAATAAATTAAAAAAAATTGGATCGTTTAAAATGTTTATAGATAATCTGTAAGATTTACTATGGCATTATGTCATCAATAATATGACATTGGATCATTTATGGCACATTTATTTTAAAGCAATTTTTCAGTACGTATCGTTAATTACACTTTTCTTATACCTGTTTTTCTACTTTATTGGATATCATTTGCACATTCATAAGACGTAATATATTTTAGTTTTATTCCTAGATTCATGATATAATCTGCGCATACTCTTTCTTATCCAAATTACCACATATCATAATATAGGCTGATTACAAAGCAGATTATTTACGTAATAATTTAATTACTTCTACGGGTGATCTAACAGATTTTAGACGTATTCCAAATAAAATAATATTTAGTTTTAATTATATTATATTTAGTTTTAGAGGAATTTCCATTTTTTTTTAACTCAAAAAATATTTTCTGTTTTTGTTTCCCAAAATGTTTTTATTTAAAAATTGTGAAGTTATAATTATTGTCATTTTGTCAAATAGTTTTTTTTTATAAGTTACGTGCTATAAGTTAATAGTGTTTTTAATATTTTTCTTATTATTTTTTTGTTTTGTTTTTAAATATGAAACAGTTTTTCTCACCCAAAGTATTTGCTGACATATTGTGGACAACCTCGTTTTGGATCTAACATTTTTTGGAATCGATATTTTGATTCTGTGTCCAGTCTATAATAGCTTGAGCATCTTCTTTCAGCAGAATATTTCAAAACATCCCTTCTTCTGCGATCGGTCATCTTCAACCTCCATGACTCAGTGCTATACAGAAAGATGGAAAGATCAAGGTTCATACTAAATGCGACGTATAAAGATATTTCCGGTTGTCAATACTTTATATAAGCGAGTCTTTGTGCTATTTGCCATGCCTATTCGACGTCACACTTTCTCCTTACACCCACCTTTGTTGGAGATTATGGAACCCATGTAGATGGAGTTTTCAACTATTTCTAGCTTTGTAGATTGCGTGGACTGCAGTCCCGATCGATTCTCCACTATAAGTTATATTTTAAACCTATTAATGGATAGTCTCAAAATAGCACTGATCGCTTCCATTTTTTGCAGGAGAATACCATCCTAGACTCCTTCGCTTCAGATAGAGTTCGGCATAATATGGGATTGCTAGCTTTATGCCACCCATGGTGGCACCCTCATTTCAACCTGGGATTCTTGCTTTCATAATGTATTTTTCACACGCATTAAAGAGGATCAGTGGTAGTCTGCAACCCTTCCAGATACTCTGCAAATTTAAAATATTTGTATATTTTCTTGCATACTTCCACCGTTTCAAAGCTACAAGCATCGAGTACATTAAGACAACCAGATGTTTCGGTATGCCTAGTTCAGTCAGTATACTCCATAATTTATCGCAATCAACACAGCCTTACCATAAACCACAAAACACATAACTATATACGTATCGTATTCGTAGCATTTCTCGACTAGTTGTTTTATGTTCAGGAAATGCTCACGAGTTCATCTACCCTCGATGAAGCTAATTTTCTCTTATGGAATTTAAAAACACTGATTGATGATGTATAGGAGGATCTTACTAGAGTGAGATATGAGTGAAATAATTCTCTAATTGTTCCATTCCTTTGTAGATTCCTTTTTGCATAAAGGTAGGGTGATTTTAGTCTGACTGCCTTTAATCTGAAAACCATTTAAAAGTACTTCAGATGTCATTGCATTTGCACAGATTGTCAATCATATGGACTTTGGAGCTTTAAAATCTCAGCCGATATCCTATTTGTATAGTGGTCTCCGGTCTTTAGGGATGCTATTATCGGTTCAACCCTTAACAGTAAAATTGGCGTTTCAAAGTCGTTAACATTCCACAATAAGGATATTACATTAGAAGGATCGTTCTGGTACAGCGACTCATACTACAAACTCCATCTCTCTGCAATTATAGTTTATTGATATACTGGCTTTCCATCGATATTTTCCATGACCCTAGTTTTCTGTTTCAACCCCTTCGCAATTAGGCAGACTATTCTTAATAGCGGATTTTTATAGCCGACATATTTAAGCTTTAAGAGCCTTTCCTTTTCGTTGGATGTGAAATATGGAACATTTCATTTTTTTCGTTGGATGTGAAATATGGAACATTTAATTACTTCATCATATCTGTTCAACCTCCCATCCATCTGTCACAGTCTAGTTTTTACAGATTTACACATATTTAAATAAAAAAGTGTATCCTATATTTGGATCGATAGCCCAATATTTGAAAAAAATTACATACATTGTCATACACAGAAAGTGAGGACGAAGCATTATTAGATGGTTTTTTTATAAATAAATTTAGGTGTAATTGACCATTTTTCAATATTAATCCCCCTTTGCAAAATATTAATCGTCAGAGATTGCAATAATTTTTACGTCATTGATTTTGATTGACGCCTTTTTTTAATCTGAAAAATATTGCTAGACACTAGAAATTGATTACTTTTAAGAAATTATTTCAGCTATATTGCAATAACAATTTCAGAAGGAACACACAAGTATGGATTTCTACTTTATATATGTTCCAACACGTACTTAACCAACTTATTATTGTTCCATACCAAAGGTGACAACGAAAACATATAGTCTTACTCGGTATCCGAATATTTGTCACAGCGTTCTAATTTTTCAATTACATGAAACAAAAAACTCAACGGTATCGAACGATATGATATCGATTTAATCAATACTGAAAAATTTTTGATTAATTATTCTAAAGATTCCTCGAAAAAACACGGAAATCGAACTTTTCTTAAACATTGATCATGTAGAGTAGCAAAATCGCATATTTATTCTATATATTTATCACTGTGTTTAATATTTAAGTCACTCGGCGTTCACTTTTCATTCAATAAAAATCGAGGTCAGTTGTATTAAAAAGACTGCGATCGTTTCCCGATGTTTTACGTAGAAGTACACTCCTTGCTACTACGTTAGTTGAAATTCGCAAATAGGATTATAAAGTTTAGTTGAACTGCTTTGCTAAACCAGATAGCCCCAATAACAAAGAGGTAGTTATTTAACTCAAGTTGGTCAGCTGTAACTTTATTGGCCCTTTACAGTTTGAATCTTAGAATGCTTAACATTCTAATTGGGATGCTTAACTTTCATAATATATTCAATAAAGTTCAGCGTCTTAGGATTCGTTACTTCACTATGCTTCATCTAATTATATTTAAGGCTGATGGAACCAAATCCTGCAATTCCATTACTATTCCGTGGTTATGTCAGTTAAAGAGTCTTAACGAGAAACCCTTGTGCCTCTTATCCAAGGGCTGAAAAAGACCTGTGTATTTGAACACCAATTAATTTCGTGAATCTATAAATATAATACTTGCATAACACTCATTTTATGAGTGTTATGCAAGTTAGCTTTGGAGTGATGTTAAGAGCGGTATTCATATCAAATATCGTTTCGCTCTTATTTTTAGCCGCTAATTGTGACTCATCTGGTGCTAGGTTTATTTTGTGAAATGTATGCAAAAAATCGCTTTCGTGCTTTTCAGTTAGTTTTTTCCATAGTCGTGTTTTAGTTTTCAAATCTTATCTACGGCAAGGGCATGGCGCGATAATAAAATTGAACAGATAATTAAAATGTATGGGGACATTTTGAATTTTGTGATTTTGTGGAGGTCAACGATGTACGTATTGGAAACGGTAAATGTGATGGTAAAAATTAAGATCCGGAAATAATACAAATTTTTAATCAGAATAACCATTTGTATTTTCCATATTATTTTGATTAACTAATAGCTAATGTTAACCTACTGACTAATATTATAACACTATTCATATCATAAACTATTTATAAACAAGGGCTGAAATAATATGACTACTGATGGCCTTATGCCGCAGTCAATTATATGTAAATATAAACACACACACGCGCGCGCGCACACACACAAACCATATATATATATATATATATATATATATATATATATATATATATATATATATATATCTTTCTTTAATCCATTCATTGTACTAAATTCAATTACTACTAGAATATTAAAACATTAAAAGCTAATGTAAAATCCTTTTTCAAAATTTAATATTAATTATAAAATCAGCTGATAATTCGCAGTGTTGATATGACGTTTATTCTATTATTTTTATTATAGGTATGATTCGTCATATTATTCTGAATAGAAAAAAAGCAAAAACAAAATTATTATTTTAATATTCAGAATAATGGACCGAATCATTCCATAAAAATATACCATAAGGCATGATGCGATCGTGATTCATGATTGGTGGAAATACGGTGATATTTTAAAGGAATTCGATGACTTTCCACTATAATTTAAAAATTGTAAAAAATATAGAAACAAAATTATTCTTTTGTAGACACTTATAAACCAATAACTTATTCTAGTTCAAAACAAAATCCGAACCATCTTAGAATATATTTCGTTATTTGTCTAATAGTTTCAGTAATATATCATAGTGAAAAAGTGAAAAATAACTCCTTAAAGCTCCATCCCCATTATTCTCTATATCCTTTTTTACTCTTTCGTGCCTTGTAAACAAACTGCCACAAATATTAAATTCATTCACGTGTTCTATATAAAATTTCAAAACTTTATTTTACATAATAAGTCATTAAAAAAATATATCATAGGTTTTTCAGACCACTGATAAGCTTTTACAAGCATATTTCATCAAATGTTATCAGCAAGCATCGCGTACATCAGACAATAAATTTCCATGCCTTTCGCTTATTTGATAAAAATGTATCGTAATTTTTTATGAGCTATGTCTAGCGCCATAATCAGTTAAGCATACCTGCAACTGACATAAACAATTTAAAAACCATAATTGTATGTTTACAGTCAACTAGTAAACTAAATTTTTTTCTTAATTAAAACATTTTGGTTCTAAAAAAGTGCCTAATAAAATAAATAAAGGAAAATTTTTCGGTACGATCAGCATTAGAAACATGAGTAGATAATTAATTATTAAGTATACGTTTGTTAATGTTTTGCATATTCTGTACAGTGGCACTAATTACTATGTATTACAAGATTGCACACTTAATTACCTAGTTGTTATTTATCGATATAAACCAGATTAAAAAGAATTGTGACTTCTGTTTTTAAATTTTAACCTCTATTTTCAGCCAAAATAAAAAAAATCGTTAATATCTGTTTATCAAAATCGATTCAATAGTTTAGGCGTCACAAGGGAACGAACTTGCACACGCATTCATACACACCATACATGCATATATATATATATATATATATATATATATATATATATATATATATACATATATATATATATATATATATGTGTGTGTGTGTGTGTGTGTGTATATACAGATACATGCATACGTATATACATAACCGCTAACCTCATAACCCTTCTTTTGATTGAAATCTTCTTTCGACTATGGTGAACCATAGTCGGGCAATTAGATCAAATTAATTATTCTTTGATTGTAGAAAAAACCTAAAGTAATCATCATAATTAAAATATTACAGAGTTCGCATATAAACTTCAAAAGCAATTACTTTTAGATCGATTTTTTTTTTCATATGGCAAAAAATGGCTAAAATCAGAACATCATAGGAATATTATTTTATCCTATTATTATTTGAAGTAAGGCGACGTAATAAATATCCACGATTAGACAAGGATAAAAAATAAAAGATTATGAAAACAAACTTACTTTGGTTTACCAAGCGTATAATTTTCGACCGCACTAACATTCAAGTAGCAACTAATTAGGAGACCATCATTTTCCGCGATTTCTGGAATATTGTAGGAACTTTTACTTTCGCTAAGACATGAAAAGAACGAAGGGTTCGATCTTCTATTCAGATAGCAAATAAGTTTCAACCAGTGATGAAGCAATTTCACAAAGAGGACAAAAAATTACAAAAAATGCTCTTCCTTCATCAATTCCGCTTAGGGAGAAAAACGAGAGAAACAACACGCCATATATGCACAACGATTGTCCAAAGTGCACTCATATATACACAATCAAGCATTAGCTCGCAAGATTCGAATTGGTACCCAAGATTCAAAAAGTAATTTTAATCTCTGCACTAATCCTCATCTAAGGCGATGTCATACATTAAATTAAAACAATAGAAAAGTTTATTTCCAAATTATATTCGAGTTTTCTCATAGCACAATTTTCATGCTCGCGTACTGTGAAAGAAATACAAATTCATGCTTTTGTGTAGAAGTTATTTCCTGCTTTCGTGTATACCTACTACATTGCTTCTGTTTCGCTACCACATGAGTTAACATTCCTGAACTCCTTACGAAACATCTAACAAGAGTCAAATGGGAACGGATGTTTTCTTTTTCGTATTCTACTTTTGGTGATGTAAATCCAATCGACGCTAATGGCAATTTTTGCAATCGTTAACCGTTACCTATAGATTCCATATGTTACGTCATTTATGCATATTCCAAATGGCTCTAGTTTAGTGCCGGAATTCAATTCATTGTATTTCCAAATGGCTTAGTCTAGAACCGGATTAGTCTAGAACCTGATTTCAAAATAACAATCAATCAAATCCAAAAAATTTAATCTTATAATTAGACGGATCTTATTTGTCACAGATAGCTTTAACTGACCCAAGACTTGAAAGTATATTTATATTAATTTTGTTTATTTCGAAAATTACTTTCTTTTCCTGTTTATTTTCTCACTTTTTACAATATGGTATACACACATATTAACTATATAAAACAAAAACGTTTCCAAAATGTTTTGATTATAATCTCATGCTAGTAATTCAGTAGCAATTTATTATACTCAAATATGTTGAACTTTAGAAAAAGTGATAAGCTTTTTCTGTATAAAGGCGTTGTAGCAAAAGTAAAATTCTTACCCATTTTCTTATCTTAAAATCAAGAAAAATAAAGTATTTAACAATTTTAGAGAACGCTTACGTCTAATCTAGCAAAACAGTACACTACGGAGGAACAAGTGCACTTTAGTACAAGCAAGTTTTTCGTCCTTATTTGCCTACTTTATATTCAAATCAAACGACAGACAAAAATTCAAAATTTATTTTCGTGATTTCTGTAGCTGTTATAATATATAATAGCTAGAACTATGTAGTAATATCCAAATAAACCTCCTAAAAGGCCTACCAAAAAACAAGATAAATATTGAAATTTTAAATTATCAGATGAAAATTTAATGATATCAGTTAATACACCACTCACCGTATCAGTCTTTGAGATTATAAGTTATTTTGCGAAATTCCGACATGTCTAAGCTACTATTAATATCAATTATTTGGATTGTCAACAAACCGTGCGTAATTTCTACTAAAAGATCCTCGCTTTTTGTAATAAGTTTCCTTTGTGCCTTTTTCATTTATGTGTTCAGTTGCCATCATTGTATATTAATTTAAGTTTGCTTTATTCTTATTTTGAACCGTATAATATTTATTCAGAATATTAATTTAACATTAGGTTAAAAGTCCCAATTCAGGTATGTTTACACTGTGATGTATATTATCTATTGCTGTATAAGTGACTTTGCTTTAAAGGGATAAATTACCAAATTCTATAACCAATTTACTATTTTCATTATTTACATTAGATCAATATTTTTAAAGATATGTTAATATTAATACTGAAAGTGGAAAGTTTTTGTCAGAAGTGTCATTTTTATTTCGAGTAGAAGCATCTTAAATGATTTTTGTGTATTCACTAACACACACAAATATGTTAGTGTTTGAATGATTACAATATAATTATTATAATAATATTCAAGTAAAACACTAAACTTTAATATGTATTGAGTAGACTACTATTATATTTAGTATACGTAATAACAAAGACAAAAATTCAAGTTCTTTACCACTTGTCCTGTTGTCTCCTTTTTGTATACGTTACATCGTATGTCTCATTCATTATGACGTAAAAAAGTGTGTCATAGTTCATTGGGCACGAGTGTATAGTATCAAAGCATTTCGGCAGAAATGGAAAAATTTAGACACACTAGTATTAATAAGGAAATTTTACCACATTGAGTTGAATGTATAATGAATGAATTAGCTATTTTTAGAACTCAAATAAAAGTGTCGAATCAATGTGCTTCTCCCAACAAAAAAGCTGTCATGCCACCCCTTTATTTCCGATAAAATAATCGAAAAAACTCGAGAAATGTCGATAAGTAATCTCGCACTATTTAACTTTTATTTTATAAACCATAATTTCAATATGTGAGCTAATGTGGAGGGAAAAAATCGAAAAATCCTAAAAATTGATGGAATTGTAAAGGTTTAAACTCACATTTAGACAAAAATAAGTGATTACATTGTTAATTTTACCAGTTCATCTCTTATAAATATTTTAATTATATAAATCAACATTAACATCTACGAAATAAAAAATACAATTAATACACAAAGACAAAAAATTAAAATTCATTAAAACACGTCAAAATATGTAATAAAATATTTTAATAATTTTTTATGACTTATCATGATGACGTTTTTTTATGACTTATGTAGTTATTTACTACAATGTAAATTTAATAGTACGGAATTACACCGCAAGATGCCCAACGCGCACTCGACGGCTGACTCACCTTTTTCAATTACGATAAAATGTTATACAAGTTTATGAAATACACGTTAAAATATACGTTGCGATAGTCAATAAATAGTTTACAGTGTTTTATTTAGTGAGGCATTTATAACATTTTTGTTTGCCACAAAGCGCATATTTTCTTTAAATATCTATCGATAAACAAGATATCAAATATATTTAGCTGTTTTCATATTTTGAAGTTTACATATAAACTTATTTACATACAAACTTATTTGCAATTATTTGTATTTCTATCGATTTCTCATCTAGAAAAGATAAGTTGAGAAAATGAACTTCTTGTGGTAAATTAAAAGTATTCCGCACGCATTTTTTTTATTTTAACAGTTTATTCTACCCCTAATTTTTAACGTAGCACTATTGAAAATTCTTCCTTTCAAATTTCCTCATATTAACGTAGCAATATTGAAAATTCTTCCTTTCAAATTTTCTCATATTAACGTAGCACTATTGAAAATTCTTCCTTTCAAATTTCCTCATATAAACGTAGTACTATTGAAAATTCTTCCTTTCAAATTTCCTCATATTAACGTAGCAATATTGAAAATTCTTCCTTTCAAATTTCCTCATATAAACGTAGCACTATTGAAAATTCTTCCTTTCAAATTTCCTCATATTAACGTAGCAATATTGAAAATTCTTCCTTTCAAATTTCCTCATATAAACGTAGTACTATTGAAAATTCTTCCTTTCAAATTTCCTCATATTAACGTAGCAATATTGAAAATTGTTCCTTTTTAAATTTCCTCATATTAACGTAGCAATATTGAAAATTCTTCCTTTCAAATTTCCTCATATAAACGTAGCACTATTGAAAATTCTTCCTTTCAAATTTCCTCATATTAACGTAGCAATATTGAAAATTCTTCCTTTCAAATTTCCTCATATTAACGTAGCAATATTGAAAATTCTTCCTTTCAAATTTTCTCATATTAACGTAGCACTATTGAAAATCCTTCCTTTCAAATTTCCTCATATTAACGTAGCAATATTGAAAATTCTTCCTTTCAAATTTTCTCATATTAACGTAGCAATATTGAAAATTCTTCCTTTCAAATTTCCTCATATAAACGTAGCACTATTGAAAATTCTTCCTTTCAAATTTCCTCATATAAACGTAGCAATATTGAAAATTCTTCCTTTCAAATTTTCTCATATTAACGTAGCACTATTGAAAATTCTTCCTTTCAAATTTTCTCATATTAACGTAGCACTATTGAAAATTCTTCCTTTCAAATTTCCTCATATAAACGTAGTACTATTGAAAATTCTTCCTTTCAAATTGTCTCATATTAATGTAGCACTATTGAAAATCCTTCCTTTTAAATCTCCTCATATTAACGTAGCACTATTGAAAATTCTTTCTTTTCAAACTATGCGATAAAATCTTTCCACAGGTATTTTAAATTATATATTTTAATGGCGCGTAATTTGCGTCTTACTTCTTTATCATTATACAACACTTACATCCCGTGTAATCAATTACACAAAGGCAATATACTCAAAGTCCACGACACGTGTAAAATGATGCCGTCGTATACTGTATACGACGGCATGTTGTTAAATTCGTATAGCAAGTTGGCTTCTATGAGTTTCTGAGTACAAAACAAGACTCTTATATTAATTAATTTATTTTATTACGTTCTCGAAATAAACTACTTCAAAATTAACGCAAAAGTGAAGCGTTAAACAATACACTTATACACCGGGCACAGCTGCACCATTGAAGCAACACATCACGACACGGCAAACTCCTTGTTGAGCTTTAATAATTATGAATCGGCATGAGTATTATTTTACAGAAAAAAAAATCGATTATTCATAATTAAGATTGAGAAGAAATTAAAAATAAAAATATTGTATGTTATACTTTATAATATATAAAGTATAACGCACAACATGTTTATTTTTATCTTCTTTGTATAACTTTTAACGCGCATACTAAAGTACGCGCGTAAAGTATTGTTTGTATAACTTTTAACGCTATTGTATAGATTTTAATGCGCGGACTAAAGTACGCGCGTAAAGTTATGCTTTTTGGCATAATACAAGAATAACTTTATTTAGCACGCAAGTAATTAATAAAAATAAAGTAATAAAAGGACCGTGATTATAAATATGATTAGTAAAATCTAAATTCAATCAAATAATTAAATTTTAAAAATTAAAATGTATGCAATAAATTGTTAAATTTCCTAAAACAATGTAAATAAAGTTTAATTAATAGTGAAAATTAATGAATATGCTGAAAATGATGATAATTTATTAATTTATATTTAATAAATGATAAAGTAATAATTTATAATGCAAATAAATACATACCGAAAATTAACCTCTCTTAGAGAAATGCTCTTGAAATATATTTTAAAAGCTTATAAGCACTATTTACATCACGAATATTCACAAAAAATATTTTTTTTTATTGAATGGACCACTAATAAATTTTAATTACTAAAAAATATTATTTAGAAGTACAAATATAAATTAGATTTTTATGGATATAAAACACGTTCTGTGTGTTTACAAATACCTCAATAAGTGTCATGAATATAGTATCAGTCACTACGCTCATGTAAATATGTATTTAGTGAGTAACTTCATTCTGTCGTTTTTTGTTGCATCATGCGCGCTCATTGTGAGCAACTTCATACTGTCGATTATTTAAAACAAGAATAACTTTATTTAATACGCAAATAATTAAAGGAAATAAAATGATAAACGAGCTTGATCGTAATTATAAATACGGTTGGTAAAATTTAAATTCAAACAAATAATAAAATTTCAAAAATTAAAATGTGTGCTTAGAATTATTAAATTTACTAAAACAATCTAAATAAAGTTTAATTAATAATGAAAATAAATGAATATACTGAAAATATACTGTAATTTATAAATTTTAAATATTTAATAAATGATAAAGTAATAATTTATAATGCAAATAAACAGATTCCGAAACTTAATCTCACTTACAGAAATATGCTTAAAATCTATTTTAAAAAGCATATGTTAGCTATATCTGTCACGAATATTCGCAATAAATAAAAGTATTTTATTATGTATGAAATATCAATTAATTAAAAGCACAAACATAATTTAAATTTGTATGAATAAAACACGTGTATTTACAAATACCTCAATAACTAACATGAAAACAGTAATAGTCACTACACGCATGTAAATGAAATCGCTCATTATATTCAATTTCATCTAAAATTAGGGTGCTAAATTTGAATTTCACGATGTTTTTGAAATCCAAAATGACTCTCTCGAAAAAATCAGCACTGTTGGTTTTTGACTAAATTTAAGGCACTTAATTCGAGTTTCACAACGTTTTTGGGAACTGGTATCTTTAGTAAGCAACTTCATTCTGTCGATTTTTGTTGCATCGTGCATGCGCGTGCATGAATCGTGTAATTTCACGGTCATAATTTTTTCATAACGCGCCTAAAGAAGTATAGATTAAAAAAAAAATATAGTAAAAGGAAATGTGTTTATATTATAAATGAAATCCTTCGTAATAAAAACATTAATCAAAAAAAAATTATTGTTTATTTTCGTCTCATATTTTTTGAAGAAATACGTAAAATATTCTTGTTATGCAAATTAGCCTATGCTTTCCATTCTATACAAATATATCTGTAAAAATAAAAATATTTATTTACTAACTATATTAAAAATTTGCTTATTACAATTACTATGTAAACGGCGAAAACATCACTTGGCCGACGGACTATCAGACGCAAATTACATTAAGTTAAAAAAAAGAAAAATAAACATAGAAAAATACGTAAGATACAAATGATGAAAGTTTTCACATTTTTTTACATCAATTAAGAAATCAATAGGGACATATCACAGAATACACTCCAAAGTGCCTTTGGCTTCCAGGAATCCACACCTTTTATAGACGTACTATTTTCAAAATATTTAGATATTCTAGAAGTTTTTAAGATAGTAAATAATATGAAGAAAAAGAAAATCGTATTTTTTTGTATTGCATTTTCCCATAAACTTTCATATAAACCTTCTGAAAATATTATTCATTGCCGTTAAGAATTGCTATCTAAATTATTACATATCGGGATCGGATAACTTATCCACTCGTGTCTGCTTTAGCTATGTGGTCGGATAAATAAGCCACTCGTAATTTTTTTTATAATTAATACGACCTCACAACTCATTTCTCGCTCAATCACCTTCGGACCTTCATCTCTCGTATCGCCATTTGCCACAAGCCTCCCTTGCCCTTCACATTTCGTAATATTCAAAAATGCATAATGATATTTGTAAATTTTATTGGATTGGCAATTATATTTTTATTAATAATTATCAATGTACACGAACAATAATCGAAAAAGATGGAGACCAAATCCTGGTCTCTTTCATTCGCAACAAACCGCTATTATATCCTTTTTTTTATCAATTTTAGGTTTCTAAATTCTAATTTCACAATGTATAAAATGTGAATAGGAGGGGCCGCCAATTTGACGGCCTCTCCTATTCACAATAAATCGCCTCTATATCCGTTTTCGACTAATTTTAAGGTTCTGATTTTGAATTTCATAATGGTTTTGAAATTCCAGATGGCGGACTCTGTCATTCGCAACAAATCGCCACTACATTCGTTTTCGGATAGTTTCAGAGTACTATGTTTACAATGTCTTTAAACATTCAAGATAATGACTTCTATTATTCGTAACAAATCATTACTATATCCATTTTCAGCCAACTTTAGGATGCTGAATTTGACTTTCACAATAGCTGTGAGATTTAAGATGGCGGCCGCAATAAATCACCACTATATTTGTTTTTGACTAATTTATATGTGATAAATTACTAGATTTTGTTAGATTCTTTATACATGTAACCTGATATCTAATAATGAATAAAAAGTAGGTTTGTGTCTGTTTGTATTTGGCTCAAAAGCAACAGCTCTATGCTTCATCTATTTAGGCCCTTATAACTAATTTGTAGTTGCTCTTTCATTTTTTGTTCGTTACATGATAAAACTTATAAAAACATTAAAATTACGATGACGATTTATTACTAGAAAGACCAATACTATTATTTTCGTCTCAAAAACATTCCAGAATTTGAATTCAGCACCCTAAAATAAAGAGGGGTCGAAAATGACTTATTTCAAGAGACGGTTTATTTCAAAAACTTTGTAAAATTCGAGTTAAGTTAAATACATTTAGTTGAAATTGAATATAACGAAGATTATAAAATTAGAATTCCACAATTTGAGTTTAGTCGAAATCGAATATAATGACAATTTACTGTGATTAACGCAGATGCCGCCATACCAGTTCCCAAAACGGTTGTGAAACTTGAATTAAGCGTCCTAAATTTAGCCAAAAACGAATATAGTGATTATTTTATTCGCGATAATAATCACTATATAAACGAATATAGTGATTATTTTTTTTGAGAGGAACGCCGCCATTTTGGATTTCAAAAACATTGTAAAATTGAACTTAGCACTCTAATGCTAAATGAAATTGAATAAAATGAAGATTTATTGTGATAAAGAAGGATGCTGAATAAATTGGATATATCGCTATCCCTGTCGCTATCTTGGTTGTCAAAACATTGTGTAATTCAAAATCAACATCTGAAAGTTATTTGAAATCGAATATAGTGACGGTTTATATCAAAAGCAGCAGATGCCGTCATCCTGATTCTCAAAAACATTGTGAAATAACAATTAGTCGCTCTAACGTTAGTCGAAATCGAATTAATTTCAAGAAAAACAGCTCTGGCAAAGTTAGATCCACAAATATCATTTGCAAAAAAATTAAATTTTTTTTAACAACACAAAAAATATCTATGAACCTTTCCAAATGATATCTATTTTATTAAAATATGACGAGAACTAATTAATCGTGTTAGCACCTTCAATGGAAATCTTGATTCGAATCAGATTTTTTTGGAATCTGAACTACCACAAAATGGAAAATGGCAATTTTGATAAAAAAGAAATATATCTGGCAATTATTCATTACCTATTTAAACTAAAACAAATTAGCTACTTAAACTAAACCAAATAAAAAAAAGAAATCTCTAATTTCTGTTTTGCCTAATGCGCGTATCGTATAATTTCATATTTTTTCATAACGTGACTAACTGCACAAATTAAAGAAAAATATTCAAATAGTAATTACATCTGTGCCTTCCGGGATTAAGTGTGAATATATTTTTATTGTTAAAGGCAATAACATTTTACTAGCATAATTTTTCAAATGGTTTGCCAGTTCTAAGTGGGAATTTTTTTCAGCACAAACAAATTTAACTGTGTGGTGACGAAAATTTCGAAATGTTAAGAAGCACATTTTTTATTTTTTTAAGAAAACCGTATTAATTATAGTAAAAAGTTTTTATTAATTCAAAAGGCATATTACTCAACTATACTTAATTACAAAAAAAATAATAGACAGACTTAATTTGTAGTGGTGGCACCCAAAAAATTCTCGCGGAATAATTATTTCAGAAACGTAAAAAAGTATTTAAATCTCAAAAACTAAGATTCTTATTAAGGTCATATTTTGTCAGTAACCCAGCCTATCACGTCTTTTTGGTTGAACCATGACTTATGGGACATGCTATGTACAAATACGTTAAATTAACGACTATCAATTATAGTAGGGAAGTTTTAAACACGACGTAGTTAGGTACATATCAAATTAAAATAATACACTATTAAGTTTTTTGATAACTTACTGTATACTTTTAATCACAGTGTGAATTGACAGATTACAGAATTGAATTCCAATCTAAAAACAAAGCGCAAATAAATCGGGATCCCGGAATTTCGAAATCGCGAACTTCAGGACTGAATCACTACAACTTACGTCGTATCAAATTTTGAAATAATGCCCACTTATTATTCGAACAACAATGACACTCGTTTTTATTAAAACGAAATTCTATAATTAAAAATTCCTTCAGATCGATATAGATACATTTCGATTATTGTCTTGAGATTCGTTTAATTTAAGCTGAGTAGATACAAATAAAAAATTTCGCGATGTCATCAATTCTTGAGGGTGCCAAATCAATATACAAATCTAATGATAGTTGGGGTATATGACGTTAAAGAGTTACTTTCGTACACAGCACGCTGTAAATACGTGTACGGTGGTAAAATGCTTTAAAATTTTGATTGTAGCTTCATTATCTCGGGTGCACTTTATTATACACACAAATGTTATGCAACCAAAGATAAGATTCATGTCACATCTTATCGTTTTACATGTAGTCTCCGTAATACAGAGTTTAAATAACACTTAAGATTAGTAAAAAAGACAATATTTCTTGTAAAGTTGTAAAGTTAAATTTATTTGAGTGAACAATTCTTTGGAAATTACAGGCCTATCGTTATCGAAGTTTCGAAGAAAACGGCTATAATTCTCTCATAATCACAAAATCTATTTAGAAGACATTTCAAAAATAAGTTTTGGTGAATGATTGAATTTATTTTGTTTCTTAATATACTTTTTTTACCAAAAAATAAAGTTCGGAATTTTCATAAATACAAGGGTTTCTAATGCATTCAAGTGCATATTTACTTAATCTTAAAATAATTAATTACATTTACACAATTAATTTTAGAAAAAAACGTATGAATTTCACGTACAGAACGTTTAACGTTCTCTCTATATCAACAGTTAGTAGATTGCGGTGCTACAACCCGCGCTTCTGTGAGTGATTTTTCATTTTTCAACCGTTTCGTCCCCCTTGTCTAACCGCCGGCATCATACGGTTTTTATTCTTAAATTCATCGTGTGTATAGTAACAGGTACCTGTATAACTAAACTAATAAAAATGTGTTATATAGGTGTCTATTTAGTAAACAAACTGTCATTAAATCCATTCTAAAAACAATACCATACGTACGCAGGCTAGAAATTTGAAATCGAATATAGTGCCAGTACATGTCAAAAGCTATATACTATATGTACGTTAAAAGTGTATACTATATATACACAGGCCAGGCATTTGAAATCGAATATAGTGCCGGTTTACATCGAAAACTATATACTATATATATACTAAAAGTGTATACTATATGTACGCAGGCCAGGCATTTGAAATCGAATATAGTGCAGGTTTATTTCAAAAGCTATATACTATATGTACGCTAAAAGTATATACTATATATACACAGGCCAGGCGTTTGAAAGCAGCAGATGCCGCCATCCTGATTCTCAAAAACATTGTGAAATTCCAATTCGTCACTCTAACGTTAGTCGAAATCGAATGTAATAATGATTAATTCCAAGAAAAACAAATAAATGATCCTCACTGGTAGTACCTTTCAATCCGTGGTCAAAGGAATAACGTTTAATGCTTATATATCTATCTATATATAAATATATATATATATATATATATATATATATATATATATGTATATGTATATGTATATGTATATGTATATATATATATATATATATGTATGTGTATGTATATGTATATGTATATGTATATGTATATGTATATGTGTATGTGTATGTGTATGTGTATGTGTATGTGTATGTGTATGTGTATGTGTATGTGTATGTGTATGTGTATCTGTATATGTATATGTATATGTATATGTATACGTATACGTATACGTATACGTATACGTATACGTATACGTATACGTATATGTATATGTATATGTACATGTATATGTATATGTATATGTATATGCATATGTATATGTATATATATATATATATATATATATATATATATCTAAATATATATATATATATATATATATATATATATATATATATATACCAGGACAAGATGTCGATTCATAAAACCCTTTAGTTATTCTTTGCCTATAGTATCTTAATACCTTTAATCTACGTAAAGCAGTAAACTTTACAACTTTATCATAAGTATATGAGTCATAAAATATACTCCACGTCTTACAGAAATGATGAGCGAGATAATTCTCGAGTTCTTCAGTGAAAACAATATGTCTTCCAAGTCTTGAAGGACGATTATAAAAACCATCATTAATTTCAGCTGATTTGTATCACTCTTTACCGCGGATTTATAATATTAAGAAGCAGATGACACATAAATAATTGGACAATATCTAGAGAAAATCATAAAGACCGACATATTTTCATATCCTTCTTTTCGTCGTGACTTGTATAGTTCGAATGAGATCGCATTTTAAACTGTCACCATTCGAAACTGTCACCACGCCCTAATTTGCCATGTGGTCAGGTCGCCACATTAACAAGACGAATTGTCAACTTCATTGAATTATACCTTATGTGTAATTTCTTATTTTACATAAATTAATTATTCAAAACTTATTCCAAAAAATGGGTAAATGCCGTAACTAAATGTGTGACAGCGCTTCATATAAGAATTTGTCAGGTTTTGCATTTCACGAATACGTCACATATTTCATTGATTGCTTCAATTTGAAATTTTCTCATTCAATTTGAAATTGTCTCTTTTTCACAATAAATGTGATATATACGTTATAATTCTGTAAGCTTTTCAGGTTTAAAACATTACATAATTTTTAAATATACACACTAGCCGCGTATACATTTTAGATCTGCTTTTTTATTCAAATAAATTTATAAATATTTGTAAGTCGTTAAACTCTTTGTGTATACACAGGGGCATGGTGTAATTTTTTACCGTAAAAATAAAGTTATTAATTTTATACTTTCGGATGTCATTTGACATGATCACAGATTTAAAATATTACAAGTATCATAAATATGTGTAAATGATGTAAGGAAACTCAGCCTTTAGTTTTGTTGAAACGAAATTTGAATAACTAAGGAAAGGATTTTTAAAAATAAACAAGTATCTATTGACTACAGGTTGTGAACAATACATTGTCATTAAAAAGTTATTTGCAAATTTCGTAAATATCTCACTATGAGATCACCATTACGATTTGTAATAATTTTAAGTTTGTTTTACAAAAAAATATAAGGTTGATTTGGCTTTTAAGTTAGTTAATTTTTCAGGTAGTTTTCATATCCTTACAGATATATAAATATTTTAATAATTATTTAAAAATGTCAATATTAAATTATTCGCAGATAAATCATTTCTAAGACCGCTTTCAAGTTTTCTTTTATGTTATCTAATTTAAAGTTTCTTTGACGGTAGACTCATTCAGGAAAGCTAATTCTACACATGTATCTATTGTAATAATACCATATGAAAGACTAATTTATAATGTATTATAACCATCCAAATTGTAATTTTTTAAGGAAACAAACCTGATGACGGCAGCAATACACACTATATCATATTATTTTAAATTCAAATCTATTTACAATTGCACAATTGGATATACAGTATCGAATATATTAACGATTATGTGTTCTACAATCGTGTGCTGAAACTTTCATTGGTTACGCATTGTTTGCATATTCTTTCGTTTAAATCCTACAATTTCTTATATATAATTTTATATATATATATATATATATATATATATCTATATATTCAATTTACGATACGTCAAAAGAAAGTCCACTTGTCCTCTTCTTGTCGTCGGCAACCATTTCCACAGATACTTTACTACGATTGTTTCAATGTCAATGTTTTTTTTATGTGTAATATCATATTGTACTGGGATTTAGCCTATTTTTTTTAATAATCAAATATGAAATAGTTTTGAACCGATTTTAAATAGATATAAATAAAGGCACAATTTTTCAGTTCTATTTCACTAATACATATAAATGAAATTTAAGTTTAAGTCTAACATACTTGTTACCACTGCATTAAGACACGCTCCCTAAATATATTTAGGAATGTGTTTTGATAGACTCCGCCTTTTGGTTATGGCTTTAATGTAGTTATGTGTCATCTGCTTATAATACTTTAAATCTATGCTTTTTACTATATACAGTACACATGATCATATAAAACTTCACGTACATTCCTTTACTTTTGCTAGTCTTCATAACATTTTCCACAGTCTCCACACTTTTTATCCAATAGTCAACCATTTTGAAAACTAGAAATCGTTTGTATCAAAATTAGGTCTACAATTAAGTCTTAACATACATAATATAGCACTAGAATTAATACAAAAGGGAAAATGGTAGGGGAACAAGCTTGAATCAAATCCGCACTCCTGTATATGCAAGACTATGGCTTGCTTTGTATTTATATTTGCATAGCGTAGAGGAATGCAGAAAGGTTGCAAGTTGCAAGTAAGGTGCAGTAGCATCGCTTCTCAGCTGATTTCTCATGCCCCAATAGGCATCATATCGATTACAATTACAATTATTACCGATGTTTATACGCAAAGTTGAGTAGGTATTCAAAACATTTAACGTAATACTAATTAGAAATTAGATATTCGAAGATATTTTTAATAATCCACTATATTTGAACCATGCAGTAGAGGCCAACCAACTCTTCGTCGTTTCTCGGGAGCCAACCAACTTTTTACAAGGTACAGAATGGGTTTGAACCAATCATATAATCCATATATCATATATTTTTATCGATAAGACTTTATAATATACCAAAGGATAAAATATGAACATGCTAAAATAATGAGCATTCCACGTCATTTTAGGGAAGAAATAAGGTCTTTGGGAGCAGACTTGTAACAGAATAAATATGAAACTTACAAGATTTTTATATAGACAAGACAACAGAATCGACAGGTCAAAATCCAGATGCAGAAAATATTAGCAAAAACAGGACACAAGCTGGAATCATCACTTCCTGGAAGAGAAAAAAATTATCGCTCTTTTTTGTGTATACACGTATTTCTAAGATATAGTCATTCTTTTCTTTTTAGATAGGGCCTTCCAAGTGCTATTTAGGCCTCTTCAAAAAATAGATGGTCCTAAGAGAATCTCTTAGTGTAATCATCCCACCATTTCATTTAATCTTATACAATCTACAAATACTTACGTTGGAAGAATATGAGCTCTGCAAAAACAAGCAAATCACAATGCTGTCTATACCGCCACAGTTGTCTACACCAATATACGTCACATTTTTTGACCTTCCAAAAAGATCATACAATTCCGTACGCTGTAGCTAGTTTATCTCAAAAAACATAAAGCCCCAAAGCCATAATAAGTAACAAAGGCAAACAAAGTAATACAAAAACTAGCTCTCATTCGACAGGCATAAGCTTAATGGCATGAGTGTACTCGATGATAAAGTATATTATGTAACAACTTTTGCTACCTCAAATGTAGTAGACACTTCTTCAAATAATATAACATAATAAAGTGGAATCAAATCTTCTTATTTTATACAATTTAATTATTATAATACAAAATTATAATGAAGAAACGCCATTAAAACGTACAAGTTTTTTGTCGAATGCTAAATTTTCGGATAGTTTTTTTTAATGAAAAAAAAGTTTTTTTAGATCTCTGGAACTATTAACTCCCTCAAGAATTAAAACACATACCTACAAAGAGAATACTTATTACTCCTAAGAAAACTATCCCGGGAGGAAAAATAAAGAGCGTCGTATGAAAGAAAGTAAAACATCTGACCGAAAGAAGGAAACTTTTGTCTACGTATATTCATACAAAAAAAAATTCATACAAAAGCAGCTCATTTAAATAATCTGTTGATAGCTGTAATATTTTCTATGATAAAAATAGTGAAAACCTTGAAGATGACGACGTTGTAGTGAATCTGGAAAACCTAACAAATTATAATTTAGATGAGCGCTTGTTTGGATACACGCTCAGTTTTCATGAAGTGATCCAAGGAGAAACATGTTGGTAACTTTCGTTATTGGGCAATAATGATCGTTTTAAGATAATTTTACTGCAATTTTAACAATATCTGGATATATTTTAAAAGGTAAAAATCTTAACATTCATAATTTATAAGAAAAATAGATTATTTTATAATTTTGTTTTAGACATCAAATTTTGGCTTTCGTTGCTTTGGCTAAACGTTGGTTCTCATTGCCCAGATAGATTTCATTAAATAATAGTATAATATAACAACAAAAAAATAGGTTATCTTATCTAGCTGATTCTGATCTGATTCCCCGTGCACTACTAATACAAAAAGAAGGATTTTTTGCACTTATCTCAAAAAATATAATTATCGCAATCATCAAGTACAAAAAATGATACTAATCCTCAAAATAAAATAAGGGACAGTGAGCTAGAACTTAGCCGAAGACTTACGAAGATCCATTCGAGTTTGAATCGAAGCATCAGAATCGTTTATTCTTTGACAGCTTCCATTACCCGCTGGATCTAATTCCTCCTTGCTTCTCTAATACCCTCGTATGTCTTTGGATTATAACCACAAGTATGCCACATGACATGGCATTTTTCAGTAACGTGGTAAAAAATTCCAAATAGTACGTGGATTAGTTGAGAGAAACCTATATCTAAAAAGACAAATAACTTAAAGGGCGTTATTGTTGCGAATTCCGTACAAAAAAAGTAAGATTAACCTAATCGCGCGTTAGTAGCGAAGTAATCTTTATGAAATAAGTATTGAATATATTTGGCATTAATTTTGTAGAAATTCATTATTCGCAATTAAATGAAACTACGTGATGTAGTATTATCTTTGCTAACAGCCTACCTGAAGATGTTGTAATACAACGAAACCTAGGTTGTGGTAAAGAACTTAAAGAAAGTAGAAATAATACTACATCACCTAGTTTCATTTAATTGTGAATATAAAATAAGTTTAAATCCGACATAAAAACATATCTAAATATATGTCCGTATAACTAAATTTGAAAAATATTTGTAAATTAATTCAAATAAAACAATTTTTTACCATAGTAAATATGTAATTTGCATATTACGTACAGCGGAGACAGACTTCAATCTCCAAGAACGATTTCAAGCGACTCACGGTGAAAATGTGCAAAAAGTTATATAATAGTAGACACCAATAAATATTGAAATAAATGATATAGCTCAGAAATCAGGTTAATAGGATAGTTTGGACCCAGGCCGTTCTACGCGTGTAGGTGCGTATGATGGCATGTAGATGCGTATAAGATGGGCGTTTAAGGTCACTTGTGTGATTTAGTTCCATCTAAGACTTTAAAAGACGAGAACTATTTCTTTTAGTTCGTTCTTTGTGCCTAAAAATACCAATTTTCCTCTCATACTCACATCTCCGATTTCATCTACTCGAATTATGAATACACAGATAAACAATCAGAATAGAAACACACTCGATTTTCAGTAAACAATGACATTTTCCAAGAAACTAAATCATTTTTAAAACAAAAATAAATTACAAAATAACAAAAATGTGAAAATAAAAAGAAATTATTAACATTTTTAATATTAACCTCAAGAAATAAAATCTGTCAAAGTTCAGATGCTAATCTTGATCTGATCTAAGTGAGCATTTGACCTGCCTTCGAGAAGAGCCATTCGCAAGCGACGGAAGTGGCTATGACTATGTTAGAGAGGTAATGATATTTATCTCTATTTAGCTGCCACGAGTCAAAAGGATTATGATCAAGGTGAATAAGTTCCTCTCTGAAATAACTGAGGAATCCTACTATCCTGGTTGGTGGTGATTCGTGATTATCCATGGAACCACCTGACATGAAACCTGAGAGCAATAATCGGTCCATATTCGCTTCGTTTGCGAAGCAAAACATAATAGTATTATTTGTAAAAAAAAGTAATTAAATCTACTAAAATATGTAAAAAACTTAATCTGTACTATTACAATTATTACTTTTTAGTATATTGACAATAAACTTACTACTTTGAAGTATTCAAGTAATGAAAAGTAATTAATGTCCTTAAAATTTCAGAACTTTATGTTAACTGACAAATTTGTCTCATTTTTCCATGGTACAAAGATCTACGAATAAAACAAAGACAACTGACTGATTGAGGTTTGCAATTTTTTTGATTTAAATCTTTTAAGATCGGTACATTTTAACAGATCGATTCCTTCAGATTAAATGATGGTTGAAAAAAATTGTCGTATGTCAGTAATGTATTGCAAATATTGTTTGTTTCGCACTTCACAAATGTCTTTTACGACCGATCTAATTCTATATATATATGCATTTAAATGTACGTACATATGTATTATAATACATAAACGTCAAGTTCGTATATTGGTTGTGGGGCATGTAAGGACAGAATTATCATTTGTTGTAATTTTTGGTTAAATGAACTAAACAATGAACTAATTTTGATTTTTTAACCTATTCAATCAAAGAATATAGGTGACTTAATTAATTTCATTTATTCAATCTTTTCCATCGAGGCGCGATAGACATAAGTTGACAAAAGTTTTTAATATTTTAAAATTTTCTTTTTAGAAACACAACACAATTTTTGTATTAGTTTCTAAGCTTGGAAACGTTTATTTAGATGTTTTACGCGATTAAATTATCATACCTTCTTTTTCAGCATTACTCGTTAAGCTAAGAAACTGTAACTTGTCATTTGGACAGTTCATAGAGTAATCAGAAAAATTGTAATTTTTACCTAATTCACATAAAATTAAAACAAGTGGGAAAAACATATCTGTGATCTCTATAGGAATAGGAATATACTTTCGATTCACAGGGGGAAGACAGAAGATCAATGTGGTTAGTATTTTGTGACTCTTGTTCACAAAAATTCAAAATATGCTTCACCTGTGTTGATTTTCAATTAAAGTAATGAAATTGTATCACAATTAGAATATTGCTACACATATTTTCAAATACAATTTTCAACAAAAACATACAGGTTTTGGACCTGTATATCATACAGGCTAGACATACAGATTTTGCAGGCTAAACAATTAGTTATTAAAATAATTAGAATATGCAAACATTTAAAAAACTATTAATTTTTAGTGCTTTTTAAGCACTCATCTTGCTTAATTAGAAAAATTATAAAAAAAAAGAATTTAAGGAAAAAATAACTCTCGACACAAAAATGTTCTAAACTTAATAGTGTCTGCCGAAAGAAACAACTACTCTCATAAAAATTGCATGGGTGATCATTAATTAAATTCATAGTTCTAAATTTGCCATGCATATTTTTTTGCAGTTATTGTCTTCAAATAGAAAAAAAACTCTGCCCTCTCCCAAGTATAGCTTTCATCATTATATAAGATGAAAATGATAAATATGATCCAACTGATGATGAAATAATAGTGCTACCAATATTTTATTTGTAGCCTTTAAGGCCAAATTTGGTATTTAACGTGTAATATATTTTTTTCAGCTCGTATATTATATTTCATCCACAAAAGCTCAAAGGTAAAATTAGTAAAATATTATTTGTTTCATCTTCAGGAATACCTTCTCGTAGACCGTAACATGCCAGCTTGGGTGGTGTCCGTATCCCTTATGACTTCTTTCATATCTGGAATAACACTTCTGGGAAATGCTAATGAGGTATACTCATTTGGAGCTCACATCATAGTTATTATCATTGGATACTTGTTGGCTGTGCCGGCTGCCATGAACTTTTTTCTTCCTGTTTTCTTCAATTTACAAAAACTGAGTACTTACGAAAACTTAGAGCTGCGATTCGGTCGCAGAATTAGAGTGTCTGCATCTCTAACCTACACTTTGCAAACTGTTTTGTACACAGCTATTGTGATGTTCGCAACATCGATTGTACTAGAAGCTGTATCTGGATTGGATAGAGTCATGTCAACTGTAATTGTAGGGGTGACCTGCACAATACATTCTGTACTCGGTGGTATGAAAGCAATCCTCATTACAGATGTACTACAAACAACCCTTATGTTTATTTCGGTAATAATTGTTGCTGTATTTGCAACGATTCAAGTCGGCGGATTAGGCGTAGTCTTTAAGTTAGCAAGTGAAGGTGGCCGACTGAGTGTAACAAAGTAAGTAGTATTGATGTATATACTTAGAATATTGCAAACAATCCTGTCACATTTATGTGACTCTGAGACATGATTGAAAATACACTAGCTAGATTTCATTTAAAAAAAATTGCTTTAAGCTATGCCTCTTTCATAAGTCCGGTTCTTTCTGAAATCTCTGGTCGGTGAGTAATTATTGACTGGCATTTAATAATTCGCACAAAACTGAATTTGCCCCCGCATTAAACCATGTCGAAATATGAAGTATTGTGTATATAATGATATATACAAATTATTTCAAGCGACGAGGAGGAGTGAGGGATAATTAAAATCAACAAAAAACGTATAAGGAGCAAAGTACACTTCTATATCTTCTAATTAGAGTCTCTACACAAGATTCTAATATTGCACTCCTCGATATAATTTAAATGAGTTAAAACATTTTACATTTTATTAGCTTAAAAGTTACTTATTACGTTTCTTAGGAAAGTGAATTGATTTACATACTTGAGAATGATGCAAATTTAAATTTTTTGTTTGAATTTTTATGTGTTTTCTCATATACATAAGTGAGAGAACAATTAGTTTTCAATATTTATAAATAAAATATTATAAATCATCGTGTGAAAACAACAAAAAGAGGCCTTTGCCCAGCAATCGGATAACTTAGGCTATTAAAAATAAACCTATCAAGAACAAGTAGATTTGGCACTTTGCCTTGCCTAACACATTCTTCACAGGCATAAAAATATGGTGGAGTTTCCAAAAATACATTTAGATATTTGATAGATATATATGTAAATCTTAGTTTCAGTCTCGATCCCGTAGAACGTCATACCTAGTGGAGCTTGATAGTTGGAGGATTTTTCATACATTTGAGTCTTTATGGCATCAACCAGACACAAATACAACGCATTCTTGCTGTGCCTAACTTGAAAAATGCCAAATGCAGTTTATGGCTAAATTATCTCATAGTGGCTTTTATCTTGATAATTAGCACTCTGAGTGGTTTGGCTATTTACGCTGTCTACCAATCATGTGACCCATTTATAGCTGGTAATATTACAGCTCGAGATCAGCTTATGGCTTACTATGTGATAGATGCTATGGGCAATATACCTGGCCTTGTTGGAATCTTTATCGCCGGAATACTAAGTGCCTCTCTATCTACAATCTCATCGTCGTGCAATTCGTTGGCAGCCGTTACAATAACAGATTTTATTAAGCCCTGGTACTCTCCAAAACCATCTCTAGAGACTATAATCACAAAAATAGTTGCTGCTGCGTTTGGACTCGTATTTCTCGGATTGGCTTTCATAGCCGAGTACATGGGTGCAATACTGCAAGCGTCTATGACTATAGTCGGTGTAGTTGGAGGATGCTTATTGGGATTGTTTACACTTAGGATGTTCACTACGTACGCTACTGAAGACGTAAGTTTAAGCTACTGATATTAATTTCTATTTACACATTTCAACATTATAATTTGCAGCGACTTAATAAATTATTTGATAATTGCGTCATTGGATGCTATTGGATTTTTTTTTTCACTGATATAACAAAAGTAAGCCAACAACAGGAAATAATCGAAATATGTTCATTTAGCTCGCCCGACCCAACTAGCCCGTTCCAAACCTGTGTAGAGCATTACATGTGTACCTATGCTATATTTAATCAGTCAATATAATAAAACGCAATTTATTTTTATCTCATAACTTATTTTATAATTTTGCAGCCACTATTGTTTGAATCAAACTTTGATTATCTTTTACTGACTTTTTTGGACTTGAAATTTTAACTTTACAATTTTTGGGAAAAATTCCTGTAATATGGATTACGAGATTAATGGTCTTATATATATATATATATATATATATATATATATATATATATATATATATATACATATATATATATATATATATATATATATACATATATATATATATATATTGTTATTTAATAGCCTTAATTTAAACCGAATAATATTGATGGCACATCCATGCTAAACTGCTATGGCGACTCCAACTATACCTAACTCAGATTTGTTGACAACAATAAAGTTCCATTTGTAATAAGTTTATTTTATATTACAATTTTGTTACATATTTAATGGAAATTATTTAATAAATTAGTTTGTGTTTTGCGTAACATATATTTTTACAAATTTCTTTTCATACAGGGTTCGCTAATAGGATTGATCTGTGGATTAACATACGCTTTTTGGGTTAACTTTGGTGGCCCAAGACCGGCAGCTCAACTTTTACCATTTAACGTGGGAGGGTGCCCCGGAAATATTACTCTTCGTGTGTCCTATCTATGGAACAGTGTCTCTGCTTTCCTGTGGGTTATTGTAATTGGCACAATGGTATCCCTCATATGGAAAACAAAGCAACCTTGGCAAAAGGAAGACAACGATGGTACTCCAGACCCAAATCTGTTAGTGTTATTATATTTCTTCTTCATCCATTGTGCCGAAGATATGTTTGAATGCGGTATCCACGCCGGAAAACCATGTGGTTCTTTTAGACTGTGATTGTAACAAATGGGAAATAGTACCATAATCAATGTAGCGTGGAATAAAGGTAGAAGCATATTTTATCATTCGGTGTCCTTAATTACATTATTCTGTCGACAGAAAAAATGAACGTTATTTTTGATATGTGGTTAATGTATAACATTTCGACAGGGGTTATTATAAGGATGTGATAGTTAATTTTAAGGACCCTATTGGATCGCAGTATATTCCGGGTCTATTGGGAAATGGTTGAATAATATTATATATTGATCGTTACTGTCGACGATACAATTGCTAAGGTAAAGCAGAAAAATGTTTTACTTCATTATGCTGTTATAATTCGACCTCGTCAAAATGATGTTTTACATGCTGGCGATTAATTAAGACCGATTTTGTGAATTTTGTCAATTTTATGCGGACCTTTCCATGCCTAAAATGCCTAAAACTACTTAGAGGGCTTTACGACTTAGGCTTTACATTTATAATCAGAAAACTGATATTAAAGACATGAAAGGAGATAGATACTCATGTAAGTTTTAGGGATTGTATTAGGATTTTCTCATATTCCTGATGTATTTCATTCTATACTTACCAAGCTTTGTATGTATACCTACAAATGATCTTGGTCTGATACAGAGACAGCGTAAGTTTGACCAAATGACTATGATATTTGTCGAGTACGATTCTTTTGACAGAGTGCTGTACAGTTTCTCATGCGTACATTTAATTGCTTATTTGCGGGGATGAGTAAAACAAAAAAAGTTTTGAATTTTCCTGAAAAATGATTAAACTGCTGTTAACAAGAACGCTGTCTTAAAGATTTCTTGCTGCCGATTACAAAAATACTAGACTGTACTTTAAAGAATTCTTTCCTTTTCTTTTTGACAGTAAAAAGTGAACTGGCGAGTTTAAATAAGATCGTACACTCCCTTCAGATTATAAACTATCGGAACGCACAAAAACCGCCATGCGTGACAAAGTTGTCTGAAACTTCCATAATTCCGTATCTTCAGATAGAAATGATCTCTGAAGGCATGCGACATATATAAACATATTGAAAAGATTTGCTTGCAGACACTGCAAACATATCGAAAAGATTTTTTCCGCAACATTTTACACGATGTTTGGAAATGATAAAATTTCGAGTGTCGCGTTTGTTAGCAGTCGACCAAAAGTGTATTTGATCGTTTAAACTTATATGTTATGTTAAGTTTCATTGATATTTTGCAAAAATAAATGAAAGTGGATTTACAATTCCATGCCAGACTAATTGAATCTCCAAAAAAATAGGTGGAAATAGGTGAAAGATCGCTAAAAAAAGCATAAACTTTTCATCTGCATTATAATTAATGGCAACGGTTTTCTGGAATTCTTCTGGTATTGTGCTCATAGTCCTGGAAAAAGTGAATCACCAACGGTATATAATAGGTTTCACTACTAGACCAATCTAGGAATGATATTTAAGCTGAATATCTATATCTGGCCAAAAATAAAGTCGGCAAATCGTTTGGTCTTTATTCAATTGTAAGACAAAATTTTTTCTCAAAAGCCTTGTGTTGTCTTAGTCAGGTTGAGAATCATAATGAGGTAAAAATATTTTTATGTCATATTGTGGATAATTTATTTTGACTTTATATATTCAAATTACAAATATTCATTCTTTTATTAAGAAAGAGTTATTACAAATATTTATTAATTTCTAACAAAATAATTTCGAAAATTTTATTGATAAATATATTAGCTTGTTAATTTTTTATATAATTTACAGATTGTTAAGATCGTTTGTTTAAAAACTATTATCATAAGTGGACGACGTGGAAAGTGTTCTTATCAAGATATATATATATATATATATATATATATATATATATATATATATATATATTTCATTTTCATTTATATTATACATTTTCGAAACCTTTATAATTTCGACATGACATATGTTATCATAAACGTCGATGACTTTTATTATGGATGACGTAACAGGATTGTGTGTTTTGCTGTGAAATTTAATAACTAAAAAGTTTCTGCAAATAACAATAGCTAAGATAGATGGGTATCTATTGTTGAATAAAAATTCAGTTATTTTGTGTTTTTAAAAATGATCCATAACTTATCGTAATCTTTCTTGTGTGTCAAACTTGAAATTCGAGTAGAAGAGATTTATATTTATAAAGTGATTCTATATAAACTTAAGATTCTATATATGTTTCATCACTTATGAAACCATAGACGATATAAGGCTGTTGAATATTTTTTTTAAGAAAACATATCTATGTATTTAAAAGATTGTAATGTACAACATTTAGAAAATACATAAGCGAAAAAATTAAGAAAAGATATTAAATACATCATCCGAAATCATATGCAAACAGTTTCCTCTATCCGATTAAAATCTTCAAAAAGATGTGCATTAAAATATTATCTTTATGCGATACGTTGTCCAAGTGATATGCAACATTAATATTCAAAATTTCACTACAGGAGAAACTTTATAAGGGCAAAGGTGATCCCTATTTTATGGTAATGGTGTAAGTGTTATAGCAACAAAATAATTACTCACTACCATATATAGTATAACAATTCACTTAAAGATTTTTTACTTTTCAATCCGAGATACTTGTGAACAATCATTTCGCACATTTAGATTTGATCAAAGTTTCAGTAAATATTTGTTTTTATTACTTTCAGTTTCAGTAAAATACAGAAAAAATGGAAAGATAATAATTTTCCAGTCTCACTATTTGAAATCCACAAACTATTTGAAAATAATAAAAAGATATAGCACCGAATGAATAACTATAATTATTCCGTAAATTTACATTTTAATGATTATTTCAAAATAATTGATAATATAATTGTTTGATTAAGTACGGAATATTAACTTTTATTTTTCTTACATTATTTTAATTAAAAGTGGCTTTTCTGCAGAAATTAAGTTTCGAAATGGTGTGACATATGTTATAATACATATACATATACATATATATATACATATATATATATATATATATATATATATATATATATATATATATATATATGTATATATATATATATATATAAATGTATATATACATATATATATGTTTATATATATATATATATATATACATAAATATATATATATCTATCGATAAAAGATGTATCAAAACCTATAGCGTACTTCCGATCAAACTACAATCTTGAAAGTCAACCTAATAGAGGTCTGATAGCACAAATAAATGAAAAAATCCAAAAAACAATGATTTCTATTTTCATGTGGAATCAGTTTGTTCGTTGTAAATTAGTTTGTTTTTACGCCTGTGAAATATATAGTAGGCCATATATTTATGTTGTGAAAAATTAATATTTTTAAATTGTTCAATTCAGTTGTTCGCCCTCTAGTTCTATATTGTATAATTCAATTGTTCGCCCCCTACTTATATATTGTACCGTTTATCAAAGTTTTGTACAACTAACAAGACAAATAACTGGTTTTCCCTTGTCACGTGTTGGAGAATGGTTGAACACTGCAAGTGAATAGGTATTAAAATAATTAATTCTAACTATTCTACAACTCAGTTGGATACTCTACTCGATATTTTAAGGAACGACCATAATTTTATAGGTAAGTAATTTTTATATAAATCTAGACTATTTTGAAGATATACAGGTTATTTTAATGTGTTTTCACTACTTAGCCACCAAATATTATTCTCACAAATTAAAAAAAAAAACATTTTCTTCAGCCGCCGGTTTTAATTACTGTTAAATGTGCGCTGTGAATAAACTTTACTTTTATCCATAACACGTATGAAAATATTATTACGTCGAATTACCTGTGTTTCCAAGAGTTTTGTAAGAAGTCTAGTGTCGTGTCATATAATAATACAAGGACCATTGCCAACTGGATTATATTTATGGATGTAAGTACTTTTATTTTTTCTAAAAACATTTCCAAAAGCCTCAATAACATCGATAACGAAGTTTATAGTCGTTTATAAAAAATTATAGATTTTTTTTAATTCGTCATCGAACTGATTGCAGTAATTGTTTCCTTTTACTACAGATGACAAGGTACCATTCTGATCTTAGTGACCACACCCACGATCGAAGCCGTACGATCTTACGACCCTCGTCTAGCATTGTGCTGTGACTCGTATCTCACATATGACCGCGACTAGCGCGACTGCGACTGGAGTGTGTATTGGTAATTGTTTGAATAGTTATGAAAAGTTTGAATAGTTGTACTTCCCAGTGGGTCAAATTAGAACCATGTTAGAGAACTTAAGAAGATAAGATCTATTATATAAATTATTTCTAGTTGAGGACGATGATAACATAATTACATCGTCATTATTCTCAGAAAAATAAAAAAAAAAACTGATTTAATATACAAGTTAAGATCGAATAAAAAAATAATAGACAAATTTTCTATGTGTGATTTTAAATCATGGGAATAGATAAGATTTCGTCTAAGTAAACAAAACATCCAATACCTTGAATACTGGAAAAAGCCGAATTCATTAGGCGTTGAAACGCGGATGGTGCATTTTTCAATCCAAATGGCATGCGCGTAAATTCAAAGTCCTTGCGAAACACTGAATGCGCATCTTCAGCGGCCATTGTTGTAATCCTGAAGCGAGGTCGAGAGTTGAGAAATATTTACTTTTGACTAACTTGTCCAAAATTTCGGAAATCTAGGGTTTTGATTCGAGTCACCGATTGTAATATCATTTAGTTTTCTGTAGTTGATGACTACTCGCCATTTTTATTACATTTCAGGCGTGTAATTTTTGGGAACTACCCAAATGTAGAAAAAAGTCAAAGAGGACATAGAGGGTTTGATTATGCTCTGATCTAACATTTTATTTATCTGTTCGTTTACTTCCTGTTTATGACATTTTGGGAATATGTATGATTTGGTATGGATAGGCACTAGACTCGGTCGATACGAGAATTTTAAACACTGAGTACGCTAAGTATAAATATTACAAAATATCGGTGACAGAATACTCGACAAGTATGGGCGGCGTAATTCTGTTGTGAGAAAACCATATTACAAACTTACACCGGGAGACGTAAAATAAATCTTAATTGTAATCTATTATAAAGGGTTCAATGCTCATATCCTTTATTTCTTTTAATAAAATACAATGTTTCATTTTTCCTTCATACTGACATAAATATGTATGGCTCTAGGCTAAGGACTGGTAGCTGAATTATTCATTTGGCAGTCATTTTGATAACATATTTAAAAAAATGAATAACATTATTTACAATAATTACCATTCATTTAAAAAATGGATCAACCTATTAAAATAGGGCAATAGATTTTATTGTGGACATATTGACGACATTAGAATTTAACCTAATTCAAAGTTAGTTTTTATATATATTTTTATAATATTTACACTACAAAGTAATTACGCTCAACTGTGCCAATAGAAAAACGGAGTATCGTTAGACCGAAAGAGTATCGTACTTAAAATCCTTATTTTAAAATACTCATAATCGTCATATTGAGTAAATATTTGTCTGCGAACTATAAAGTGTAAAGCAATACTTAACATAATGAGTAAAACGAGTATATTTGAAAATCTCATATTACATACTTTAAAAGTATTACGACTTACGAGTATTTAAATATTCAGTTAGTCTCTTATTTCATATACATTTGAAATATGAAAGAGCGAGAAAACCTGAGTCCGATGTATTATATATAAACAAAGAGGGGTAGAGTTGTGTCGCAGCCCGACCATAAAGTGACCATTATCGGAACGTCCGGTCGGCCATACCATACAAGTATTTACGATACTAGGTATTTTGTATTCGCATACCAAGTATTTTGATCTGAGATATCTAGTATTTTTACCGATGACAATAAATACTCCTCACCTCTAATAGGCACATTTAAACTTGTTTTGATTTCATGCGCAACGGCATTGGTTTTGCTTAGAGGATCCGAAGGTAAATGAAATATACATGAATATGGAGAACATACGTCGTATAAAGAGTTTATTTCCTCGTCATTAAGGTGTGAAACTCGGAGTAGGTTTAGGACTTGGTTAGTACGTTACAACGTGAATTGAAAGAGTGTTTCTGGGAAGAAGATATCATATTAATAGGTAAACAAATTTCAGTTTTCAGGTGAATGCAGTTTCAGTTTAGAATTTACTGAAATAGATTTGTCAGAAGTATTTACGATGAATATATTTCTTCGATTATTATCTTTCACTCGTATTATATAGTTTGCTATAAAGAGAAATTCGGAAATATGCTGATCGAGTATAACACTTTGTTTAGTTTAAGAATTTGATACGGAACATTCAATTAATGTCTCGCTGCGTGGAGAAATAGTGAACTGTAATTTATGTGAGAAGTTCGTATATTTAAAATATTTATTTTGTAATCTATAACGCATTCTTAGTCGATTAAAAATTCATTGCCTATAATGTCGTCATAGTCCAAATTTATTTTGTAAAAATTGTTGACTGATTATCATTAAATAAATTTAAATTGAATGTTCCTAGGGTAGATGTAGATTCGTTACCGGCGTCGATGACTTTTAATTTAATTTTGTCTGGGGTTAAGAGAGGCATAGTTTGTATGGATGATTTTTTTAATTAAGCTTACAGATGAACCAATACCAACTAATAATGATAAGGGATTACGTGAAAGGGTTGTTTTTTTAATATTAAACGGGTTAGGCATCTCCTTGAATAGTTAGAAGTAATTTCATATATATTTTCGGAACAATGAAGATCTTGTGTTTGTAAATCAGTGTTTTGCGTTGTTTTATAAATTTTGCGTTTTTGAAATTTAGGTCGTTTAGTCGTGTGGGTTGAGCATTTTATTTTCGATTGGCTGTGAGTTTGGGGCTGGTTACCCTGCCCGTTAAGACAGTCACTTGCTTGGAGCTTGTTACTCGTGTGGATTTTGTATTTTATATAAGATGGGCTGTGAGTTTGGGGCTGGTTTCCCTGTCCGTTAGCTTTATTAAAATAGTCACTTGCTTGGAGCTGGTTACCCGTGTGCACTTTGTATTTTATATAGGATAGACTATGAGTTTGGGTCTGGTTACCCTGTCTATTAGCCTTATTTATATTATTAATAGTGGTGTCAGATTTGGACAAAGACAGTATAGTCCCACACGACACATGGACGAGACATTTATTTAGTTTAAACAATCAACTGTATTGTATTCTTCATTGTGATTTCCAACAGTGTTATTTTGCATAAGTTGAATTCGAGGTTTCGGATTGTGATTAGACCTATGTCACGGATTAAAATGATTACTAGAGCTAATTATGAACGTGTTGTAATGTTTACATAAACGGCACATCTCGATTGTATAACCTGGTTTCTTACAATAACGGCATACGGGTGGATTACTAGAGGAGTGTTGGGCATTGGAATTGTTATCAGGCCTCGGTAAATTGTTTTTAAAGTTGGGATTAGATGATTTTGGAATTTCTTCAATTCTTTTCGTTTTAGAAGCAGGTGGTCTTTGCGCGTAGAGGAATTTTTGAATTTATTCGTCTGAAACGGCTAGGTTGATTGCACCATTTAAAATGTTGAGATCTCGGCAACGGATAATGTTTGAAATTTGGGGTTAAACCTCCATTGTGAAAGTATTTAAGGCGAGGTCTTCCATTGCTGCTACCTTTAACCTCCCCTTTTACATTATTAGAAAAAGTGTAAATACGTGATACGTAAAGAAAATTGATTTATTGTCTCATTAACGCCCTGTCGGCAATTTTATAAATCGGTGAGTAGGTGGGCGTGGTGTTAACTTTCCCCGAACTGATTTTTAAGGAATTCTTTGAGTGATGCCCAATTTTCAAACTATTTTATGGAAGAGGTAATGGCCGCTTTGCCTTTTAATTTACTGAGTATACATTTCAAAATTATGTTATCTTGGTGGAGTTGCTAAATTTACCACGTTTGTACAGTTCGTTGAAAATTAATTTAAATTTTCGCGAGACTCATCGTAAAGTTTGATAAAATGTAAAATAATATTAAGTGGAATTAATTATGAATCGATCTGTGCATTTGTGGTGCCTCTAATGTTTCTCTCCTCTCTGGACATTTTTGTATTGTTATGAATTAAATTTTCAGAAACTTTTAATAGGAGTATGTTCATCGCGGAATGTGATAAATAATTGTAAGCTATTTATTATAGTAAAATGATAATATTGGAACAGAATTCGAATAAAATTGCTTTAAAGTTCAATTTAGATGTATGATTTCGTAAAACAGCATCGTTTTGATGAATACAGTGTGAACAAAAATGAAAAATAAATATAACTTATTATACTAAGAAGGAAATAGGTTAAATTATAATTATTTCAAATAGCTATTTTAAATAGCTTACAATATTACAATATTCACTTTCCAAATTCCTGAGGATGCGTAACACTGCTGTACTTCTGGCGCTCCAGCGCGCTCCACTCCGAAGTTGGTTCTTGAACTTGGATGGGCTATCGTTGTCTGTTCCTCAGTGACACTTACTGAACAGGTAGACTAGAAATCGTTGTAGTGTTGGCCAAAGATGTGTTGATCGAAGTATGTAGGATGATTAACAAAAGTGTGATTGTGATAAGCTCGTTACGATAATTTGGCTTGATTTATTCTTAGTTCATTGACAGTTTGCAGAAAAATGGGAAATTTTTGAGGCGTTTTCCAGATTTTTGTTTAAAAATCCCTTAAGCTGCCACCAAATGTTATAATGGTTCCCTTGGATTACTTTTAAAAAAAAAACAATTTTACGATTATTATTTAATTAATTAAAGTTTATTTTAAAATTACACTTTTAATTATAAATATTACAAACACTTTTTAAATATAATTAAGACTGAATTGAAACGACAATTGACGTGAACTGGGATTACGGACTTCTGTGCTGAGCGGGTTTGGTATCTAGGGTTTATAAAGACTAGAAATGCTGATGTGTGTGGCAGTGTATCTTGATGAGGTTTCTGCGAAAAGCGTTTTTATCTTAGGATGTTTAGACGTTGGGGACAGGAAGGCGTCATCATTTTAATATGATATGCTTGGGAACAATGCTATATGAGCATTATGGCTGATAAGCCAGGGGTATAACAGAACGACAAAAAACAATGTATATGAATGATGGACGCTTTGCAATATTTTTTTGAGCAATACTAGAAAAAGTTAATACCATATTAGTTAATTTTATTTTCTCGTTTCGATGCCTAAGTGATAAAAATATATTACTGAAATCAGTTGAACCCTATTCATTTGGCGTGTAGTTTAGACATGGATTTCCTCTTTTTTTTGTTGTTTTTAGACTTACAAATTTTGAATCAACTATTAATTTCGAAATTTAATATTAAATAAATAATTTAATTTAAATAATTAAAAATTAATATGATTAATAATATTCAATTTACAAAATTTCACAAATTATATACAATTTATGATATTAAATTTCATTGAAATTAAATCATATTTTTTATAATGCGTACCCCATAAAATATTAAATACTGATAAAAATTCAATTTCTTTCTTAAAAAATGAAAGGTTTTTAAATTTTTTAAATATTTATTTATTGAACTTTAATACAAAAGATACAATAAATTTCTTAATTGTTATTGAATACAATTTCTTACCAAAATTGATAAATATAATGTAGGAACTGCTGAACTAAACATACGTCGCCCATTTTCTGATTGTTCGCAGCAGTTAGTTGTAAAATATCTTGAAAATATGGCACTGTGTTTCGTAAGAGAAAAATTTCTCTGCCAATAACATTTCTCCAAATTTTTTTCCTCAATCAGATGTCAGAAGTTTCATATATATATATATATATATATATATATATATATATATATATATATATATATATATATATATATATATATGTATATATATATATATATATATATATATATATATATATATATATATATATAAATCACCTAAAAATATAAAGAAAATAAAATAAATTATACAAGCACAATTTTATAAAATGTTTATCGATTTAATTTTTGAGATTACGTAACAACACTATCGAGAAAGAAGAGACAACTGAATACTAACTACTCAACAAGGGGTTTGTTTTAAATATTAAAATTAAATAATTGATTTTACTGCTTCATTGTTTTGCTTGAATTTAAAGAAATACTACTTACAGGTAAAATGTAATTCCCTGGGTTTTATAATTGGAAGTGGTTCTAGATGTGGCACACAATTTCATTGCACAACTAGGCATTTTCACCGTTTTTGTTTATAAAAACGATAGACTATGCAAACAACTGATGCCACAGAAGCAAAACAACATTCAATATAAACTATTGTTTAAAGAGTTTTTAATACTTCGTTATAATCACTGATATACCTAAAAAAACTAAAAATGAAACAAAAAAACATGAATGTAAGCAGCAAAGAAGTATTTATGAAAAATCCTAATATGAAAAAAACGAATAACATAATAACTAAAAATCTAACCTTCAACAGACAGATCTTCGTATTTTTCGCCATAATTGGGCAAAAATGTTCAGATTCAAGCCTGGACGAGAGATATAGAAAACATTTTTCGTAACCTATTTTATTTTTTGCTCCACTTGACAGCCTTGGTTTATTCTTTTGCTTACCCGATAGCCCAGGTTAAGTTTCAGTGGCTACGCGTTTGAGTTACCGACTTTTTCTTTTGTTTTCTCAGGGACATTGGAATTGATTCAATCTGTGTCATGATTTATGTCGAATTTTCAAGTGACCCACTTTCAGGACAATTTGTATTTTTATCAAATGCACGCTCACTTCTTTGTTCGTTTCTGGTAGTTTGAGTAAAGTTCAATATTCACATGTTAATTCAAATCATCTATAATATCGATTAGAACGTCGTGTTTCTGAATTACTTTGAGGTCTTTTCCAGCATCCATAATGCTCTTATTTAGTGGATTAGACCTTCTCAAAACTTCATTTGTATCGTTTGGCGGAGTAGGATCCCTCGAAGATTCATAGACGTCATTTAGTTAAGTAGGCCTGCTCAAAATATCACCGATATCATTTTATAAATTATGATCGTTAACTGTCGACGGTGCAAATTCGGTTTACTCAGGTAAGTCGTCTACATATGGATATATGCCAGTAACTAAGTACCCAAATTCGGTATTAACCATAGTATAAATATACTTATAGGCTTTGTTAATGCTTGAAGGCTTATATGCGAAAAATGATTATCCAAGATGATGAAGAAGTACAGAGTCTTCTTGAGATGGATGTACGAAATAGTGAAAACGGTGTAACAATTTAATAATTGGCTTGTGTTATGCCCAAAACTAATATTTTATTTATTAGTTAACGTAGATAACTATCTAAGATTCTTCTCTTTAGTCGTTACACTCTTGGGACAGCGGTCTTGAACATCACGTCAAGTGTGTTGCAGATGAGGGATGCACCATAAGATACATCGTCTATTGTCTATCGTCTATTGTCTGGGTACACTCGTGTAGAAGAACGTCCATGGCTGCCTTGACCTTGATTTATCCAGCTCTCCTACGTCGTCTGGTACCCTTCACTTTGTACAATACTACCAGACGTTCAGTGCTATCATTGCTGCGCGGCGACACGTGTCCGATGAATTTCATTATGAGAGTTTGAATAATATTGAAAAAATGCTGCCTGATACCATGTTCTTGTAACAGGAATGCTTTAGTACGGAATTCAGTCCACGATTCTCTAAATATTCTTCTCCAAAACTACATATGAAGAGGGTTCATTCTTTTTACCTCAATTTCGCGTAGTGTCAATGTCTCTGCGGCATAGATGAAAATGGGAAACACAAATGCTCATACAAGCTGGGTTTTCGTTGTTTTTGTATTGTTCTTCCATATATTCCTCAGCTCGTCCATAACATACCTACTAATTCTCATACACCTTTTCATTTCGTCAATACATACGCCATTATTAGAAAGTAATGTCCCCAAATAGACGTAAGATTGAACTACCTTGTAATTAGCTTGCGAGTCGTCATCAGCGACTCATCATCTGATCTAGAATTGGCAGACAAACCAAATGTGTGTTTTGTATGTACCTGATTTTTCACTAAAAGTTTATGTCACTTTTTATGGCAGTTAAGTTTAAATGTCATTAAACTGATTATAATCAAATGTGTGGTAACAGATACCTACAATTAAAAATGGGTATCTCTGAAAAATTATAATCAAATTATGATAATAAATACAGGGTGTCCAGTGGCAGATTTCAAAGTTTGAAGAAACATAGTTTCTGAACGCAACACATAAGAGGGGCGCGGCGTCGTTAGAAGCGCAAGCGGTGCGGATGTTTTAGTAGCCATGGAACAGTGGAGTGGAGAGCACCGCGCTTTTGCCGTCGAGGCGTACATTTCGAGTGGATTTTCGCTGTCTGTAGCACGCCGTCGATTTATTAATCGTTACAGTATTCGTCGATTACGTGATGGACCATCGATCAACCTCATTCAGTCATGGGTAGCAAGGTTCAGAGCTACAGGATCAACATTAAATAGGCCCAGGCCAGGACCTACACCATTGGTAGCCACGGATGAAAATGTCGAGCGTGTTATGGTTTCTGTCGTTGAAAATCCCCGTTTATCACGTACACGTTCATCGATATTGGGAATTTCGAAATCAACTTTACAGGTAATAATGCGAAAAAAGCTCAAGTTCCATCCATATAAATTTCAAATTGTTCAAGATTTACACGATTCTGACTTTGAATTAAGAAAAACTTACGCGGAGGTGATGTTGTTGAGATTTCGTACTGCTACCCGAATGGGCAACATATTCTTTAGTGACGAAGCTCACTTTCACATTGGAGGATATGTGAATAAGCAGAACTTTCGTTACTGGGATGTCCACATCCCAAGACAAATGCATCAAGAGCCTTTACATAAGCCTAAAGTAACAGTCTGATGTGCCATGTCTGCATCTGCAATCATAGGGCCTTATTTCTTTGAAAATCAACGTGGCCAAACTGTAACTGTGAATTCGGAGAAATATGCCCAATAATGATGTTAAATGACTTTTTCAGAATAGAACTACAGAATAGTCCATCCTTCAACCAAAACACATGGTTCCAGTAGGACGGGGCCACAGCTCACACTGCTAATGTGTCCATGAATGCAGTGCGGCAGTTATTTCCAGAAAAAAACATATCCCGAAACGATACCGTACCGTGGCCACCTAGGTCACCCGATTTAAGCCCATGTGACTTTTTCTTATGGGGATACTTAAAATCCGTTGTTTACAAAACAAATCCGAGCACTGTGACACAACTTAAAGAAAATATTCGAACCGAAGTCAGTAGGATAACCCAGTCTCTCTGCAAACGCGTTTTTGAAAACATGCGTGCTAGACTCGAAGAGTGTGTCGGACTCGATGGCCGCGATTTGGAAAACGTGATTTTTAAAAAATGAAATCCGCATTTGTTGTTATGAAGTTAAAATAAACCTACTTTGTATTTGAGGTGTAGTTTTTTTTACAATTTTTCAAACATTGAAATCTGCCACTGGACACCTGTACAAACATAAAGTAAAAGGGATCGACAAAAAATAGGAAAATATGAAATAAATTACATTTGACACAAAAGCTTTATTATTTTTTTTTTAATTCCGTCATTTTTTGGTTGTTCTATCATAATTAGCCTAGCTACTTTGGTTTCATTTTATCATTTAGAGAAAATGACCGTGATCAACAATTATCATCTCAGTGTTATTAGAATTAATTTCAACTTGCTAAAGTTATCAACTATATGAGATAATTGGTAACTTTGTATCTATCCTTACTTTGCTTCCCATAAGTGTTTTGTTATTTTAACTGCCTAGATAACTTTCTATCCATATCAACCCGTATCAAGTGAGTTCCGTAAATGCATATTAAAAATTGGCCTTTAAAAATATATGTGCACTAAATAAATAAATAATAATTAAACAGAAACATTTTATTTATATATAATTAGAAGTAATTTTAATATTTTTTTTAGTTTTTAAAGCGCGGGTGTGTTTCTTATGTATCATAATAAAAATGATGCATACGCGAATGTATTTTTTTATATATCATAATAAGTCAAGCAAAAGCAATTAAAATATTGCACAGTTATAAAACGCAGTCTGTGTGCTTTCCACTCTATCAAAAGTGTTAAATCGGACGAAAGGGTTAATATACAATTTGGACTAGGTAATAAATTTTAAAGAATTAAATGTTCAACACTATTCTTATTAATACGAAATCCAATTTTAAAATTTTGTTTATTTAACTCACACATGTAATTTACTCAGTGTTTATATGTCCGCTGGACTCTGTTACTTTTATTATCTGAATCATTATTCCAGTCTGATAACGATCCCAAATTTCTAATTTCTATTGATTTTAATAACTTTTTAATAAAAATTTGGAAGACAAAAAAGAGACCGTTGATAAGCGTCAATCACTCGAAAATGACAGGTAGAAAAGTTACTTACGTTTGATAACCTGACCTATCTAAAGATAACTGGCAAAATGTTATTTAGAAGCAATATATGTTATTTCTATACAATATTAGATAGCCTTCCCATTGATAGACAGCTCGCGGACATATTAACTCCTATCTATTGATGTATTACTGATATGCAGAACTAAACTGTCAATTATAATTTGTATCCACAATAACATAAAAATGTGGCAAGATATATATGCTAATTTTAAATTATTCCTTGTATTTGAAAACGCGCAACATGCACCGCTCCGCAGGGTTGAGACAAAGTGGCGGACGCGTGCATATTAATCTGACGAATCGGCGCTCCGCTCATCTCCATCGGAGAAGACGGCACTGTGTGCTTTAAACCACTACGTCCTTTTGCCCCAAAGGACTATTTCCCCCAAAAGACTATTTCGAAAATATTTGTATAAAACTTCGGTTTATTCCACAGTCAAATGGGAGCAGGAGTCCCCTAAATCGCCTTTAACTGTATAATTATAGCTACACTAGTGCCCTGTTTTTTTTTGTAGTCGAACACCTTGTTACTATATTAATTGGTCTATAATAATTGGAAATATGCTCAAGCGATATTCTCTATTTGACGGAGTTTCGATTGTTTACCAATTTAAAGTGCAAAATTAGTTTCAACCTGGATCATACCGCACAACGCTGTTATTTAAACTTTTAATACGTTAATATAATACCACCCTAAAGTCAACCATTGCATCCATTCATGGTTGCAATTTCCCTAATGACATTCTTCATGTCGGCCATCGCGCTGTTGGGGATCTCCAATGAAATTACAACTACATAACGCAATTCGTCGTAATCAATATCCAATACAACTAGCGACACCAATCGCCGCCCGGCTTTACCTTTTCGTCTCCATCGGCCTCTCGTGGACAAATATTTATGATTATTTAGAAATGCAAGATGTCTAATGATTCTGTTTAGTGCCATCGTTTTCTGCGCTTTTACAGTTGTCCTAAAAACGGTGACCGGCCTCGAGGGAGTGATATCATTCTTGCTTGTCGACTTCGTATAGACGAAGTCTGTTCTACTAGGAACGAAAGCTGTCCTCATAATGAATGTGCTACAATCTAAATTGTATGTGGGAGGTGATCCGGAAAATTGTCAGCCGGAAAGAAACAAGAAAGCTGGACAGCCTGGTAGAAAGCCGTACTGTTGGCAAGTAAGAATGTTTTTGACTGCCTTTTTATTCTTGTCTCATCGCGCATCTTGATTACATCAAATTCTTTGTATATACTAATAAGAGTTCAAAATATTGTTATAATGGACTGATTACTTATCCATCTTTTGCAAATTGAAAGAAATGTTCGATTTACAAACTAATCTCAGTGATGTTTAATTTAAAAAAAAGGCTTTCTGGGCGTAATAAGATATAAGTGTAACGAAGAAATTTTTTCAAAAAATTTTGAATTTTTTTATCAAATTTCCAACTTTGGGGGCGATTTTTCGAAGACAGTTGAATATTTTCACATTCACAGTCTTGTGAAAATATGTAGAAAGGAAAAATAAACCGCTAAGCATGTGTATGTTGTGTGTCCATACAATGAAAATATTTACAAAAAGTAATTGAGGAGACGGAGGATAAGTGAAATAAAACATTAAGGTCATTTTTAGAATTGTTGTCCACCTGTTTACTTATTTGTTCGTGTACGCATCACGTGTGCACTCACAACGACAAAAGTATTCGAAAAAAAATTTAGAGGTTATTAAAGTAACATTTAGTTTTTATTTCATCGCAAGAAGATACACGAATTTAATATTTTCACAACTTCATTAAATTAGTACAACAACAAAGAGCTTAGCTGCTCGACGCGTAGTAATTACACAATCTATAATGCCTATTTACATCAATAGATGGCGCTACTTCTTTTTTTTTAAGTAGACGTTTCATGGTTGCGTTTCGATTTTAAACGCATATATAACAAATACAAACACACACAGATACAAATCGTACAAATACACACACATATTTAAAACCATCCTTTCGACTTTATTTCGTTCCCCTGAATCACTGATACTGTATTAAAACTAGTCCCATTATAATCACTCGACGCACTGACTCACACGACGAGCAACAGTGAACCGAGGAGACGTTGACACGCACAAATCTTGACCGTGTCAACAGCTACGCTCGATTTATACATTTTCTTTTTTTAATGTAAAAAATTTAATTCAATATTAATTTTCTGATTTCAAAATAATAATTATCCAGAATATTTGAGTTTAAAATTAGTCGGATTTTATTTGATTATTGAAGACGACTTAAAAGTATATTTCCATTATTTTCTTTATATCGGTAATGACTTTCTTTCCTTTCTATTTTCTGATGTACACATTTTAACTCCGTTAAATATACAAATTTCTAAAAATTATGTTTGTTTATAATCTTATGTAAACGATACGGTTAACAAATAGTAATGTGAATTTTACATAAAGTAAGCTTTTCACTATAAGTGCCTCAACAAAAATAAACATTTCATTTCTTTTTTTATCCTAACAGAAACTCCTAAAAAACATATTTAACAATTAAATAGACCTCTCATGATTAATTTCTAAAAAAAAATCAACTACTACTTTCCAGCGACAAAATTATTTATATAAAAAATAAACCGTGGAAGGCTTTTGTAACTCACTTTAATCTTTTGTAATTCAGACCACACACATTATTTTAAAATTACAACTTTTCTTTTAATTAAAAAAAAGAAAAACACTGAAAAGTTCACTTTTGCTAAAGTTCATTTCAACGAAATTTAATTTTTCGCCCCAATTTGCGCACTTTATACTCTGTTCGAAGGATAAGCAGAAAATTCAAAATTTATTTTTATAATTTCTATAGGTATTATAAATCAAAATTCTATACAAAAATATCTGAGTACATAAAAGAATTAGGATTGACATTGCAACTCGAAAATATCAGATGAAGATTTAACGATATCAGATAATATACCATTCATCGTATCAGTCCATAAGAATATTGATATCTGCGTAAATTCTGAAATTGACACTACTCAGTGTCACGACACTACTCAGTGTCACGTCACAATTTGAATTGTTCACGAAACGTTTGCAATTTTTACTAAAAGTTCTTTACTAACAGTAATTGGTTTAATTTATACCTTTTTAGTTTCTAAATTCAGTTTTTAACGTTGTGTGTTAATTGAAGTTTTCATTTCTTATATTTAATTGTTTAATATTAATTCAGACTACACATATTATTTTAAAATTAGGCTGAAAGTTCCAATTACAGGTATGTTTCAATACTGCTTTTGATAAATAATATTTACTATATTCTACACCAATTACCATCTGTCGCTTTCGTTTTAAGTCATAAAGTTTTTTACTACTATGGCCAGTTCTGTATTTCTATTACCTTGAGCTAATATTAAATTTCACAAATGAATACTAATGCTGAAAGTGAAACATGTTTACTAAAAAATATATTTTATTTCGACTAGAAGCATCTTGGCACTAACACCAAGACATTATTATTTAAATATAATATAATCAATATAATTATTACAATAATATTCAAGTAAAAGCCGAGCCTTAATATGATTTGAGTAGACAGACTACTACGGAATATACATAATTGTATAAACAAAAATACGTCCTTGTTCCTTGTCTTTTTTGTACTCTTTATGTCTCTTTTATTATCACGTAAAAAATTTGATCGTCGTTTATTGAACGCCAATTTCGACAAAAACTCAATATTTTTAGTCTCACTCTAGTACCTGTTTACATGAACATTTTACGATACTGAGTGGGATGTCTAATGAAATTCATTATTTTTAGAATTCAAATATATAAATAAAGTGATGAATTAATGGGTTTTTACAACAAAATAGAAAAATTATTGTCCACCCCTTCATCTACGAGAAAATAATCGTAAAAAATTTAAAAATTGTATTATGTGAGACAATCGAGCCAGAGGGCATTTGATTATTTTTTTTGTACCATAATTACAAATCTAACGACTAGTGAAAAAAATTTGACAAATCTTAAAAATTTATCGAGTTATAAAGGTTTAAACTCAACGTTAGATCAGGACGGTAATATTAAAATGTGAAATTATTATAAGTAAAGAGCGAGTGAAAAACGAAGATATCCTTATTCTATCCGAAATATTAAATTCAGAAACTCATAAGTAACTTAGTTTTTAATAATTTTTTATAATTATAGTCAACCACTCGATTGAAATAAAATTATTAACAGCATTCTAATTCGTACCAGTTAATTCTTTTGTAAATAGTTTATTTATTCAAATCTAAATTAACATCTACCAAATAAAAACATACAGTTAATGACAGTTTATTACAGAGTTATAATTTATTACAACTTTATTCACATTAAGATTGAATAAGCAGCGACGATGGTATGTTAAGAAAATTCCGCTTATATTGCATTTGATTTTCAATAATTTCTTTTCTCACTAATATTTTCTTCGCGATTGCAATTGAATACGCTTTCTTTTCAAATTCTTTCAATAAAGTCTCTCCCAGGTATTTTGTAATAATATATTTTAATAATACATCATTTGCGCCGTATTTCTTTATCATTATATATTACTCATACCCGTGCCTAATTATTTACACAAAGACAATATACTTAAAATCCGTATACAATTTCTATTAATTCTGAGTACAAAATAAAACAATTAAAACCAATAATTTTTTTGATTACTTATTCCATTCTCGATATCCACTATTTCAACCTCAATTCAAGAGTGAACCATCGTGTAGTGTACTGCACACCGGGCACGACCACCACAGCGACACAACGCGACGCGGCGAACCCCTTGTTGAGCTTTGAATATTAAGCGACGCGAGTATTACTTTACATAAAGAAAAATCTACTGATAATTCAATGTTTTTCTTCATTTTTTATGCAGATTCTATTTAGAACAACGAAATATTTAAATATAATTTTGTTTAAAGGCACGTTGAAAATAAAAAAAGTTTTTAATTATTACTTTATAAAAAAGGCTCAAATGAAAAAAATGGTATAGATAATTTTCGTCTCATGTTTTTGAAAAAATTTCTAGCTATGCCAATTAGATACTACGTCGTAGGTACTCGTATGGAAATATTTATTTCCTAACTTTATTGAAATTTTATTTGTTACAGTTCAATATGCGTTTAGAACGCACATTGGCGCTGCGAGTTTTAACTGTAACAATTTGAGAAAAATTATAAAAAATTTTTATTCCTTTTCATAATTATATTTATTTCATAAAAATACAACTAGGACCAGTTACCCGGATCTGTACATTCAACGGTAACTGATGCAAAGTATATTTTTTCGGAACCTGATCTGACACAAAAATGGATATATTTTATAAAAAACAAACATTGATGATAAATTTATATTATCTATCTGAAATGTAAATAAATTGCATACAAAAGCGTTAAACTAACAAACAAGTATAGTTATAGGAAGGTGGTCACGTATCAAGGAGCAGTATTCGAAAGACGACTAAAGAATGATGCAAAGTTAAAGTAATAAAGTTTTACATTTTTTCGATAATTTATTTATTGTATACTTTTCACCTCGAAGTAAATCGTATGATTATAAAATTTAATTCCGATCTCAAAACACTGTGCAAATGAATCGGGATTGCGGAATTTCGAGATCAGGAAACTTCAAAATTGGTTGTCCTGGCGTGACCCCCCTATATAAAATAGCTTTTTAAAACCGTGCTAGCATATTTATTATTTACTATAAACTTTAAGGTATTCATAAAAAAAAAGAAATATACATATATATATATATATATATATATATATATATATATATATATATATATATATATATATTTGTTTTTTTTTTTACATAAACAATATCTTCAAGTCAACCAGTTTGGTTAAGTATGAATTTTTTTTTTCATGGAAGACTGTAAAAGATATTAATAATAAAGAAAAGAAACAAAAAGTCAAAATAAATAATTGAAATGGTGTAGTCGGGAATAAGGAAATGAGAAAATTATTTATTAATATGGATTATGAGAAAAAGGACTTTTGACTTTACACACATCTATAGAAGTTAAGTTCCTGGTAACCGAACGTAGTCGATTCCGTTGAACCGCGAAGGACCTTTCATAAAAGATGGATGTATATTTGATAAAAAGGAAATTGTGCTAGTTTTCAGAGCACAGCAGCGTGTGCAGACAAGTAACTAATTCTGCTTCGAAGATATATTGGATAAGTAGGATTGTTCAAAATATTATACACCGTGTAGGCGACCCCTGTATGAAAACGAATACCAATGAATCTCCTGGTTGTATGTAGATCATTGGTGAAAACCATAATTTGTTATCTCAAAGGGTTTAGAGGTTATAGCAAGATAGAAATTTCAAGAATAACTGTCTGCACGAATTCTTACATATTTCATTACGTACGCCTTACCGGAAGGTAAAGTTATTATTATTAAGTAAATAAAGAAAGAGAAAGAGATATGCTATGTTGCCACTTTCTTGTATGCTAGTGCGCATTCATGCCCAAGGTCAATTATTAATTTAGGTGACTGCGAAACATCTTTATGTTCAGTCGTGTTGTGTCGATAAGTTTTTAACGTATTGAGAAATATTATGACAATGAAATAGAGATGCTTGCGCGTATTATCGCTGCTTTTGACAAACTTAAAAGTACCGTTAACCAAGACATTTCTTTATTAAGTAGAGTCCATGAGCAAACAAAAAACCGTGTGCAAAAATGTGTCGAAAACGGGAGGCGATATGTTGAAAATGCTTGTCATTTAATTTATTCTTTAATTTTCAATAACTTTTGATTTTACAACTTATTTTTACTTCAATAAATTGAAAAATCAGTACAATCATAATTTGATCAATCATCCGAGCACGCCCGTAGCAATCATAGGTAAATGATTACTGATTTTATTCTTAGGTAACTATGTTATGTACATACCTGCAGTGGCGATTAATACTAATATATTACAAAATACTGCTATTAAATATAATGTGATGTATACTGCGGCATTTAAAATCACCAAGCGCCCTTAATTACGAAAAGATTAATTGCAAGCGTAACCCATACATACTGTACACAACCATACGCAATTGACAAAATTCATATATACATAATACACAATTTAGGCGTTCACTCTGCCACTTCTTTGATTTTGTTCAAAAAACGCCATCGATACGAGCATCGCAAGTGACGAGGCGAGTCACATGGCGAATGGGGAGCACTCCGCAACGCGAAGCGGTGCTAGCGTTAAAAGCTTAGGCTATGTTCACAATAGACTTTTTATTATTTATTAAAAATCTAACATGTTAATATTTTTTTAAAATATGGTGTTTTGCAACCCCCTGGTGGAACATAACTCAAGGTTTTTTTCGCATATGGATCACTGACACATGTATAGAAGTAAAAGACTATTTAAATTGTGCCGATTGTGGACTTCCGTCCATTTAAGTAAAGTAAGAAAAATACGTTCATATTTTTTGCATTTAAAAACTTAGCGAATTCACAAATTTTGAAGGTATTTTAATTTGTTTAGACGATTCTTAGTATGATTAGTACATACCGCCGTAACCAAGCAGCGGCAGTAAGAGTGACTGACAAAGGTGATCTTTGGGTTAAACAGCTAGAAAACTTTGAAGATACTTAAAGGAAAGCATTCTGCTAATGATATGATGGCTGATATCAATTACTTGAGGATACCAACTAAGATTTTGATCGATCAATAGACTTAAATCTTTAGAAGTCGGCGTAAATAGAATTGCCTCGTCATTTAACGTTAGATTCGGAAGATCTAATTTTAAAAAGCAGCCTTTGGCTCCAACTATAATACCTTAGGACTTAATTGGATTAATTAACAGACCTATTTTATGAGCTCACTGACCCATTGAAGCGAGGTCTTCATTGAAGGTGTAATGACAGTTGCTATAGAGTTTACATCATTATGGGCATGTATTTGTCAGTCATCAACGTAAAACATATTATTATTAAATTCTAAAAGGCTCTAGAATATTTTAGAATAATGTATCACTAATATTTATAAAAGTTTAAATAAAATCCTGTTATTAAAAATTCCAGAAGATACTATACTTTTTCGTCTTGAGTTTTGTTTGCTACTAGATGCTAATAAGAAAATTCAAGACGTCACCGTTACTTGAGGGCGGCTAACCATCATATCTTACGATGAGATGGGGTGCATGACATAAGTGATATTTTTACGAGTCACAAAAGTTTGATGGTTAAACACTACTTTGATAGTAGCTCTATTACGTACGCACTTTATTATGTAAACAAATTTTATGTAAGCTAAAGATAACATTTATGTCACGTTTTATCTGTTGTGATGTAATCTCCGTAATACAGACTTTAAACAATACTTAAACTGTACGTGTTAAATGACGAGGCAACTAGGTAAGATAAATAAAAAAACAAAATGTATTAGCATTTCTTTTATCAAACAGTCGATAAAGTTAAAATAAGTTGAGTGAAACATTTATATAATCTAATAATTACAGGTCTGCCGTCGTCGAGTGTCCGTGCTCACCAATAATTATTTATTTTAAATAAAGGAAGACAGGTTTTTTTCAGTTTTACATTAATTTCGAACCCATGTTTTTATCGGAATCACAGTATACCATTAAATTAAGTTTTGATAGCTAGTGGGAAACTATTTCAAGCAGTTCTCTGTTTTGTTTTTGGAATAAATTTTTCTTTCAAAAATGTAATTTTCGGAATTTTCTTAAATACAAGAACTGATTTCATTCTAAGTTACCACCTAAATGGCCCATTTGCAGTTCTGTTATAGAAAGACTAAAAACTGTTTTTATTACTACTTTCATAGTGGTGGTGTGCTTAAAAGTCTTTCAAAAAACTAGGTTAATGTAAAAACTGGTGTACCACTCTAGATTCTAATCATTTGATTCATTCTATCACAATAAATTCTTACGACATTTAAAAAAAAGTACTAATTTTACGTAGAGAACGTTAATGTTCAACTTTAAATCAGCTCACGCACGCGTTTTTTTTTACTTTTCTTTCGTTTCAAACCCCTCGTCTAGTAGCCGACACAGTAATCTTTTGTATCCAGTAACGGGTATCTGTGTACTCAAAGTAACGAATATTTATTATACACCTGTATAATTACTTAATATATTATAATATATAAAATGATATTATGAAGTATAAGTAAGTCGGATAAAAAGACTCACTTCTAGTAGTACCTACCTACCTTTCGGTGCTTTGTTTAAAACTGCCATCAGTTCCTAATATGAAATATTTTCCTACAGAAGTACCATTGTTGATTGTGGCAGTACCTCACCGGCAAGAACTTTCTTAACTCTTCCTGCGTAAATTTTGAAGACATATACATTTCAGGGTCGCAATCGTTCACCTGTTAAGCGTTCACCGTAATAAAACTAGCCCGTTCGCTATGTCATCATATACCGTTACCCATATAATTTTTTTAAAAATCTCTGCGAAAATAAAATGAGAATTTTCCACAGCCTAAATAAGAATTTTTTTCTACTCCACGGTCTTACTAATAAAAACATTCTCATAGGAATAATTATGTTCACGTTTTTTGCGTGATTCTACAATATCAGAGCTAACAAAGTTACTAAACAAGCATTTCCCTAATTGTACCAGTGCGCATGTTCATGGTATATATATATGCAATGCTCATGCATATTACTTCAGCATAAGAAAAATTTTTCTCAAAATTGCCAATTGCTCCAATTACCCCACATTTAGTTAATTTTAATTATCCATATCTAGAGAAGGTTAAAATAGTTTGGTCCTACGCAGCTCTATGCGTGGCAATGGTTACCAAATAGCCAGGCAACCTACGACATATTTCAACGAACACTTGATTATTGGCGAAAACCTGTTATTTCCATTGTACGGATGATGTTTATTAAGAAAACCTAATGCTGCCAATGTGGTACAACGACTAGGGACGGCGTCCTTAGCACGTAAAGATTTGTATGCAAAAAACTTATTTTATTATTAATTATACTTTACACAATAGTTTATTCTAATTGTTAACGTTAAAAAAACAAACAGTTATTGTCAACCACTCAACTAATTAAAAATATTAAAAAATTTAACTTATTTTATTCCAACTCGTGCGCGATAATAAAATTAACAGCAAAATGTAATGAAAAGAGAGAAAAAATAGTATAAATAGTAAACAAATTATACTGATGTATAACGTGTATAGTCTACTTCAAAGTTACATTTTCGTTTGCAGATTTTGAATAAAAAAATAAAAATAAATAAATAAAATAAGCAAATTACTTTCATACTCTTTAGTCACTGAAAGAACAAGCCTCAGTCGCGTCTCCCGAGTAGACCTCGCCTTGGTTAGTTGGGTTCACGTCGTTGTGTTTCTTCCTTGTGATTTTATTTTGTTATATATCGTCATATTTATATTTCCGCAATAACAACTTTCATTATTGCCATTATTAAATTTTTAATTTTGTCACCACTATTTATTACCTTAGTACGTAATTAATTTTCTTTATATTAATTATAGCTGTGGAATGACACTATGGGTTCGAACCTGCTGTTGGCAAACTTAGCTTTGTACAGCATTTTTTAAGTATGTTATGCCATGGATGATGTCTGTATTCTGCTAGAATCAGAATTCCCTCCTGATGGAAAAAATAATTTATTTTATATAAATTTAATCGTGTCCTTTATGTAGTATGGATTCCCAGTATCAACGTAGTTGGACACCGATTAGTGGGCTTTCAACATTTCTTTGATCAAATATATATTTGACTGGCTGGAAATACAAAGAAATTTTTTAACTGCATCCTTTTTGGCAAAATTTGTAAATGGCATTCTACGATCAGTTATGTACCTCTCGTTGAAAGTATATTGTATGGTTCTTGAATGGACAATGTACCATACATAAAATATGTTCGTAACTATGAATGATTTGCATTACAAAAATCAGGCGTTCCTATTGGGCGATTAAGTTTGATGAAGCAGCTTATCGTTTCTTGTGAGCTACACTGGACGGCAAATATGAAAATGATTTAGATGAAATTAAATATCCTTTCTCTGCTCTTTTATGTTCATAGAAAATACTAGAACATTTTAAGAAATAAGTTTTAGAAGAATGTTAGTGAGGGCCTACTAGTCTTAAATGAAAACCATGATAGATATTAATAAATACGTATTTTTAATTTCCAGAGTTGATTGATCCACGGTATCCAAGATCATTAGAAATAAAAAATTCCCAATACATTCTGAATTCTGTAAAAATAAGAATTCATGTGCAATTTAAAGTGTGATATTAGTGAAGATTTTCTGTTTAAGTTATCATTCACAATAATTTTTAAAATTTTCAAAGTCATTTATTGAAAAATATAACACAAAAAATTTGTAATTTTTTTGGGGCTCTGAGGCTTTTTTTATAGGCTCCATGCCTATAAAATAAATTAGTAACAATTATGAGAGATTGGAAATAACATGAATATTGCAATGATCCAGTCACCGAAGTATTCAGAACATAGATTCTGGGTATTTCTGAATAGATTATAATATCAGTATAATTGAAATTAACTGTTACAAACGGTGGCCTCTGACTGTGCATAAAGATTTTGTGATTATTTTTTGAGTCTGAAGAATAATCACAAACTAAGTCAAATATTTTTGACTTCATAAAAAGGAAAAATCATCAATTTTTCTGAACTTTCTCTCTTAAATATTTTATCTGGTGTATACTTTTGAGGTACCGATGGACATATTATTATAAATTATAGGACACAAAATGAAATCTCGTATATAAAGTCAATAACGAAATATACAATGACAAAGTACCGAGGTTATATTATCCGCAATGATATTTGGACATCAGTCATACAGGATATTGGAAGCGATCGGGCTGCATTATATTATACATTAACTGCGCAATAAACTATGTTTTCGGGTACTACAAACTTACAGCTGTTATGGTAATTGTGGCAAATCGAAAATCTTTAAGATGAAAAACTTTAAATTTTTCCACAATACTGCTTTTGAAAAGTAAACATTTTGTTTCAGGAAGTGTACAAAAATGTCAATAATTGGAGTATTGGATTATATTATCATCGTTGCCACTATTGTGATCTCTATAGGAATAGGAATATACTTTCGGTTCACAGGGGGAAAACAGAAGACTAATATGGTTAGTATATTGTGATTCTTGTTTTTAAAACTTCAAAAAAGTGACATCACCCATGTGGAGTTTCAGTTAAGGCAACGTCTCTATAAATACAATGTTTAGTACAAACATGCAGGCTGTGGAGTCTTTGGGATATGTTAGCAACATTTTTAATAACTTTCATAAATTTTCGTAATGAGTAAACAGCACCGAGTCATTTAGATGTAATTGAGTAATAAATACTCAAACACACTTTCGTGGAGTTCAAACATTCTAAATTCACTGCCACACAAACCATACGTATGCTAAATTTGGTAGTGATCTATTGCTTGTTCGCAGCAATTAGGTAACAAACTGATAAACAAATCAATTTTCGGGTCCATAATATTAGAAAGGGAAAAGAACTTAATTTATAAGCCTATTTTAAAAATATAATTTCCACAATAACTTACATAAAATCAAATATTTTATTGTCCGTGTTCAATCTTTTGTAAAGAGTAAGTTAACAAAGTAGATTAAATACTTCATCTTACTTATAGCAAAACTAATAAAATAAATAACTCTTGAGTATACTTATAGACAAAAAAACTATCTGTTTTCATAAAGAGCCAAATTTGCAGTTCAATATTTGCCTTTGAATTTCTCATAGTGCAGTTTTAAATCACATTTTGTATTTATTTTTATTCAGTGGAAAAGTTTCTGGTCTCTCTGAAACATATTCGGTTTCTCACAAATATCTCATGAATTATTAAAAATACTGGTTTCATGTCATGAATTATTAAAAATACTGGTTTCTCACAAAGTATTTTTAATCATTCATGACATTTTCACACCTGTGAAAGATATAGGCAAGACATTTACATGATGAAAAATAACATCAAAATATTTTTAAATATTTTAATATAAATACCATATGTCATTAAATCTTTATAAAAGCAAATTTGCAACGTTTACTACAACGTGTTTTACTTCTTACCATTATTGTTCAACACCACTTAATTTAGTATATCAGATGTAGCATTTTTTTTATTATATTACCTGATATTTATTATTATAGAATGATAATAGAAGCCTGCAAACATTTTTTTTTAGAATTATCATCTATTTGTATGTTATTTTGTAAGTCAGTCATACAAAATCTACTGGACGGATTTTGATTAAATTTGATATGGTAATAGTTTATAACTAAGAGTAACATATGAGAGAAAAAACATATTTTAGTCTGAATTTCATGCGAGTAAAACATAATTTAACAGCACAGCTAGTAAACAATAAATATTGCAAAATAAAATTATATTAAAAAATGACTCACAATATAAATAATATTTCATACACTCCATCATATCTTTTTATAATAATATAATTAATTCAATTAAACTCTTACTATATATATTTTATACATAGCAAGAGTAGAGATATAATTAATTTAATTTAACTCTTGCTGTATTAGATATAACATCACAAAAAGGAGTGAAAAAGCCCATTTCGCTTAAATGGCCTCTTTCGCCTTTCATTTCTCTACGTTTGAATTGCTTATTTTCTCATATTATTAGTTAATATCAACAAATCTCAAAAATGTTGTATTACTTATTTTACAAACAATTAAGAAAATAATTTAATCTTTTTTGGAAGATATGAGAGAGACCTATGTTCAGCAGGGTGCCAACTGATGACATATTATTTGTTGCCCTTAATACCAAAGACACTATTTGTTTTATTTTATTCTGTTCCCGTTCCAGAATTAATTTCAGTTATTTATTGTGTAATATTATTGTTCAACTCGTATAAATTAAATATTTTATTTCATCTATGAAAGCTCAGAATCTCGGCTAAATGTATTAAATTAATTAAATAACATTTGTTTCATCCACAGGAATACCTTCTCGGAGATCGTAACATGCCATTTTGGGTGGTGTCCGTTTCCCTCATGACTTCTTTCATGTCTGGGGTAACACTTCTGGGAAATGTAAATGAAGTATACTCATTTGGAGCTCACAATATAGTTCTCCACGTTGGATATTTATTGGCTGTGCCAGCTAGCACAAACTTTTTCCTTCCTGTTTTCTTCAGTTTACAGAAACTGAGTACTTACGAATACTTGGAGCTGCGATTTGGCCGCAGAATTAGAATTGCTGCATCTCTAACATACACTTTGCAAACTGTTTTGTACACAGCTATTGTGATGTTTGCTCCTTCAATTGTATTGGAAGCTGTGTCTGGATTAAATAGAGTGATGTCAACTGTAATTGTAGGAGTGGCCTGCACAATATATTCTGTACTCGGTGGTATGAAAGCAATCCTCATTATAGATGTGCTACAAACATCCCTTATGTTCATATCAGTAGTCATGGTTGCTGTATTTGCAACAATTGAAGTCGGTGGATTGGGCGAAGTTTTTAGGTTAGCTAATGAAGGTGGCCGACTAAATGTAACAAAGTAAGTAGTACTAATATATATATATATATATATTTAAGATATTATGAAAAATCTTATGACAGCTATATTACTTTGATATATATCTTAAAATACATTAGATAGATTTGACTTAAAAAATGTATGCATTAAATTATGCTTTTAATTATACACTGTACCTTCTGCTGATGCAAGTAATTCTCTACAAAATTCCAGCATTGCATAGAATGAATCACAATGAAGCTGACAAATGGGCTATGGAATATTTTCATGCGAAGACAAAAAAGATTTAATGACAATCTAAATAAGAGAATGAAAAAGATTCTTACGAACTTTACTTACAAATTTTACTTCCACACTTTCTGTTTATGTTGGAACGGCAACACTATTATTTTATTTAAGATCTTACCCACTACTAGACCTTATCAATGGATTAACTATCCAGTAAACAGCAAAATTGTGAATAGCATAGGTGCATTATATACTAATTTTTCTCCATCTTCCATAGATGAGCAAGTGTCTCAATCCCAACAACACTATTTCACACTAGACTTAGCATAGGTGCATTCTATACCAATTTTTCTCCATCTTCCATAGATGAGCAAGTGTCTCACTCCCAACAACACTATTTCACGCTAGACTTTTCCACAACTACTAGTAACGGCTAATAATAATATTGGCGTGCACTGGCATGAACTGCGATAACGACGCCATAACAAACTAAAAACTGATTTGAAAAACTGATTGAAATAGCAAAATGTTTAATGTACTGTATCTTAAGATGACTAATAAATGATCTTCTATGCTAAAACTTTCTCTATAATTGATGGTTTACTTGTTTAGTTCTGATCCAACTAAATTCAACAAAATTGAAAATGTTCTCATTATAAGCAAAAACTGTTTACTCATCTTGATGAATTCAATTTGATACATGAAAGATTTCGACACTAGAGCTGTTTCTATTAGGTTGGCAACTTATAAACCCACCACTTTTTTCCATCGATTTCCAAATCTCAAAATGAAAAAACGGAACCTTTATAGAATCACATGGTTGTCCGTCCGTCCATCTGACTGTCAAAATCCTTTTTCTCAGAAACGGCTAAGATGTCAAGTTGAAATTAATATTGTATACTGATTTATCCTGAAATTAATATCCTTTAGCCTTAAATTGTTGTAAAAAGTCAAGTATTTTTGGTTAACGTAACGAAAAGATGATGCTTTTCAGCATATTTTTTTCGCATTTATACTATATTCTTACTCACTGATCCTAAAACCTGTAGGTTACTTCTGGACGACCTACAATCTTGAATGTCAGCATAATGAGAGGTCTTATAGCATAAATAAAGCATTACATTTAAAGACTATATTTTCTCAATATGCAATTGTTTAAATTACTAAAATGACGATAAAGCTATAGTTTTGCGATTTAATCATCAATTTTCTACCCAATAATGCATTAACAAAGACTGTATTCTTAATATTACGTTTTGTTACACTTCTCAATGGTCCAGACCACGTAATAAAACTTATAAAAGAGATACTTCATTCATTACATTTTGAAAGTAACACCTGATTCATTAATCAAAAAAGAAATGGTTATTAAGTATTTTAACCTTTTTTGATCTGTCTCGGTACTGAATGAGCTGTGCTGAAAGAGAATGAGTTGCCCATTCAGGACAGGTCCAATCAATAGACTGGACACAGAAATCAATAAAACCAGTGTTTGGTTATTGACCAGATCTATCCACAGTACCTCTCCCATTCAGGTTAGATTCTTCTTTCATCATAACTAAAATTAAATATCTTACAGTTTCAGTCTCAATCCTGTAGAACGTCATACTTGGTGGACCCTGATGATTGGAGGATTTTTCCTACATTTAAGCGTCTATGGCATCAACCACACACAAATACAACGCCTTCTTACTGTGCCTAAGTTGAAAAATGCCAAATGCAGTATATGGCTAAGTTATCCCATGTCGGTCACCATCACACTATTTATCGTTCTGAGTGGTTTAGCTGTTTATGTAGTCTACCGATCATGTGACCCATTTATAGCTGGTAATATTACAGCCCGAGACCAGCTTATGGCTTACTACGTGATAAATGCTATGGGCAATATACCCGGCCTTGTTGGAATCTTTATCGCCGGACTACTAAGTGCTTCTCTATCTACAATCTCATCGTCATGCAATTCACTGGCGGCCGTTACAATAACAGATTTCATTAAGCCCTGGTATGCTCCGAAACCGTCTCTGGAAACTGTAATCACAAAAATAGTTGCTGCAATGTTTGGACTAGTATTTCTCGGGCTGGCTTTCATAGTCGAGTACATGGGTCCAATAATGCAAGCGTCTATCACTATACTCGGTGTAGTTGGCGGCTGCTTATTGGGTATATTTACACTTGGGATGTTCACTACATACGCTACTGAAAATGTAAGTTTAAACTACGACATTAATTTTGATTTACATCTTTCAACACTAACAATAACTTATATTACTAAATATTTTAATTCTCACTAATATGACAAAAGTAAACTAGCTATAACTTAAAATATTTTCATTTCCACTAGCCTATTCCAAACTTATGTCTAGCCTTACAGGTCCACATGGCCCCTAAGAAAATTAATTAAATATAAAATTGATTAACCTTAACCTGTACCAAGATCAGGATTAACATATAATAATCTCTTTAAAATATATTTCACCTTTCTTGTTTGGAAATTTCTCTATGGCATCAGAAATGTCAACCCTTTTGTGAAATGACTCTTGATAAATAAAATGGCCAAATTATTGAGTAATTTTTGGCCTGTTGCGCTTCCCTACCATATTTTTAAGTAATTAGTCAACCCACTAAAAGACCTAATTATAACCTGCAGTATTAGCTTTAGTAATAATACCATTCTATGAGTCAAAAAGGGACAGCACTCATTCAATAAATCTTGTATATGAGAAGTTTCAAAATTGAGAGAAATCTCTGTGGACTACATTGCAATGTATTCATTATTAATATTTGTAAATATTTTATGCCAGATTAGAGTCATAAGTAGGCTCTTAAAAGATTGCAAACATATCTTCAAACCTTTTGTTATGTTTTACATTGAAAGAGCAGTCTGTAACCATTTCATGGAGAAAGATATCTATGTTTGTAAGTGCACCATATATATTTCATGATAGGGTGCTTGGATTCTTTCGCTCCACCTTGTCTTCGAGAGACTTTGCAAGATTAATGTAACATGTTTTCTGTGACATGTTCATTTCCCAGCATCAGGGAAAGGAAACATTTTCTATTCTTTTTAAAATGTTATAAAATCTGCGTTAATTTTGGCAGTAACAATGCATGCATGACTTAAAAGATATCACTCGGATAGTCCAAAAAAAGGTCATATTAATTTTTTTATTAAAATTCTGGCTTTCACCACATTTTTGGTTTTATTTCACCATGTATATTAACACCAATATCATATCTTTGCTAATGACTGTCTTTAAGAGAAATGTTGAACCATAGTACAGCTCAAAGTATCTCTTCTGTGATCTACTGAACTGTTTTACTCAAAAAAACCTGATAAAATATTTATGATAATATATTTATTATTACCAAAATATAAAATGTCGGGTTCAACGTCTACTATGATCCTGTAAAAATGGCTTCCTTTCTAGATCTCAATATGATTTTGAAAAATGTTTCACCTAAAGGAATTAATTTTAAGTGTAGCACTAAAAACAAAAAACTTGTCCTTTTACACTCTTATTGAACTTTTTGTAATCTCCCTGAAAAGCCAATCCTCTTGAAGTTAAAAATAATGAAGTGTCCAATATCCTTGCAAAATTGGTTTCTTTTTCTTTTAAAGACATTTGTAGACACTTCCAATCCAGATATTTCTTTTTGTGTGAACTATTCTCACGCAAAGCAAAGTATCATACACTCTTTTCCAAAGTTTTTATTTGGGTGAAAATTTATTAGTCCTTATTTGACTCAAGTTATTAATCCTGTTATCACCAAAAATATGACATGAAATATGACAAGATAATATTTCTTGATTGACTCTATACCAATCATTTATATGGAAAATATTCTCATGTAATTTTATCTTTCGTTTTTTATAATATAAAGAATCTTGGAATCGTTTACCTTTAATGTTTTTTTGGGAATACTTCATATTTTGAAGTTTTTATTTGAATTAACATCCAATTAAGGTCTAGGGCCATCATACTTTAAATAATGTGCCTTAAATGAGTCAATCAATGATTCTGAATGTGTAACAAGCTCATTAGAACGGATAGGTACATCAATTTCCGTTAGGCTTTCAGTAGCAATGGGTGTCTTAACTTCATCAGATATTTTTAAATTTCAAGTCTTTCTGCTATATTACTACTATAATAAATAAATCTAATGTATATTTCCATAGGTATTATACAGATCCAAGGTATTTTCACAATCGCGTTTTAAGGTTTCATATCCAAATAGTGAAAAACAGAACCTTTTTAGATATTATATACATCCAAGACATTTTCACGACTGCGTTTTAAGGTAAATGGTGGAAAAAGAACCCTTCTGGATAATTACTTCAGATGTGTTTGTTTGTCCATCTTTCAAAGTTTCATAACTTTCTCAGTTTTATGTCCAATTGTGAAGAAACTTTATAGGAATGGGTTGTTTAATTACACAAAAAAAAATAATATGTAACAGTCTTTGATATTAAAATAACCCACAGAGAATTGCTACCAAATTTGCAAATTATTTTTTTGAGGCCCCATCACAAATTGTATCACATAACGAGACCAATTTATATGGGGATTCAGAAAAGTAACATGCCCTTCAAATTCCAACAAATGGCTCATCTAAAGGTTTCTAAGAATTATACAATTTATTTCACTAAGAAGTTAAATTTATGACCGTGTAAGATATCACTTAATAAATAAATATAATCAATCACGATATCTTACTTATTCAGAATAATGGTAAATAATTGTTCTGAAGTCCAGGCCCCCAGTAGCCGACTCAGCCACCACCTTGTGGGGACCACGTAATACCTATGTTCTATATAATCAGTCAATATTTATGTACAATTTTTCAATTTTAAGTGAACCATTTAAAAATCTTATTATTTCATATTATGTAGCCGCTATAAACAAACAAGTTTTGTATTTCTTTTTACAAACAAATTTTTTGTTATAGTTTAATACTCTCTAATATTATCTCGTTTAAAATTATTCATATATAATTTGTCTGTTTAACTGTGTGAATAATTAAAATTTTCATTTTGTGTGTCTTGAGGGAAGTTCCTGTAATGTAGATCACGGGATTACTGGTCCTTCGTTACCAAAAAAACATCATTTACGAAATAAACGATGACAAGATTTAATGAAGTTGTATGAATGTGTATACACTTTTTGAAACTTATGTCTTGAACTATTATTTTATTATATTTTTATAGATCGTACATAGTATTAATTTATATTTAATGATATTGATAGCACGTCCAGCAAACGTAAATTTCCAAATTCAGTTTTGAAAATTGAGACACTTTTATTTAGATAACATCATCTATGGTATTGTATATAATTTGCTATTGCGGCTTCAACTATTTCAATTTTGGATTTGTAATAATAAAGTTCCATTTGTAACCAGTGTGTTTTATTATATATATTTCAATTATGTTATACATATATTTCAATATATATATTTCAATTATGTTATACATTTAAGGAAAATTAATAGAAAAATTAGCATATATTTTGTATAATTTGAATTTTTACAAATTTTTCTCCATACAGGGCTCGCTAATAGGATTAGCCTGTGGATTAACCTACGCTTTTTGGGTTAACTTTGGTGGACCAAGACCACCAGCCCCGCATTTGACATTTAGTGTGGAAGGATGCCCTGGCAATATTACTCTCCCTGACACACCGTCCTCAAACCCTGAAGACTTCTTTTATCTATATCGTGTCTCCTATCTATGGAACAGTGTCTCTGCTTTCTTATGGGTTATTGTAATTGGCACACTGGTATCCCTCGTATGGAAAACAAAGCAACCCTGGCAAAAGGAAGGCAGTGATGGTTCTCCAGACCCAAATCTGTTCACACCACTCTTAGCCAAGTATTTACGAAAAAGAAAAGGCGCGAAGAATAAGTCGGCAGACTTGAAAACTACAATGGATGTGGAGTGTTTCAAATAGTTAGATGTATAAAATAGCCCTTAAGTATCAGATCAGTTTATGGTAGTTTATAATAAAATGTTTTCTTTGAATCTCTAAATTACAGTGCTGTTATAGAAAGCTGTTTGTAAATGATTTTGAAAGAGGTGCTTTTATATTTTTCTAAATTTCTCTGCTTGTGTATTTTCTAAATATTGTACATTGTCATCTTCTAAATACGTATGTTATTCTCAGAAATGTATACTTACTTGATACCACCCGTTGTTTCCTGTTTGAAAATTTTAAAAATTAAATGGCTAATAAATATTATGTTTCTTTGTAACACTATGCTTGTCATAAAAAATTCTTGTGTACATAAAATCGTCTTATAATTATATATCTCTTCCACTTATATAAGTTAAAAACTAACTCTAAAAGACAATTCTTTTTAACGTATATAAACAGAACTAATGTTTTAAATTTTCATGCACTATTGATTTCCAACCTAGTCTTCGAGAAAATTTGCATCTTTTTCTGACCAATACTTTTTGTTATAGCCTAATGACTAGTCTAGTTCCTTGTTCAAAATACGTCCATAATAGTACATTTTTAAACTATAAGGTTTCTATGCAGTATTTTTAATTTTAATATAAATTACCAAACATAATTATTAAAGCATGGGAACTAAAACAGTGTTGTATTTATTATTAGTATATCTAAAAATTGATTTTAAATGTTTCTTCCATTCAACAAAATTCCAAGTTCATCAAGTTTTATTAAGATTGGTGAACCATAATGCTTAACAAAAAATATTGTTGAATTGAGAACCTAATCCTAGATGAAATCTTCGTTAAAACGAGAAAAATAAATAAAAATGTTACCTTACTCAAAAACAAAGTTATAAAAATATTTTTAATAGGATTTTCAGGAAACTAACCGTTCTATATATTTTGTGATTTTAAACCGAATACCGAATACGAAAAATTCATTATTTATAAAACCAAAAACATTCAAAACCAACAAACAATTTGTTGAAACAAAATCACAAAATACTACCCCTCATATCTTCTAGTGTTTCAACTCGTAATCATAACGTTACAATTTTTTTAATAATTTTCAATTTCTCAATTATATAATAATATCTCAATTTCTATATATTAGGTTGGCAATTTATAAACCCGCCATCTCCGTAAACAAACTTTTTAGTGAATAAAATCACTCACCAAGCACCATTGCTATCTAACACTTGTCGCTAGCGTGTAGGCAGAGCTAGAATTCCTTTCTTGTAGAAATCTTTAGGCTTTTGACTGATAAACCAGTGAAATTGGATTTTGATATAACTTTCGTCTTCACATTTTCTATCACATAAATTATTAGACAGAGAGCAAAATGGAGAGTAATCAGATGGCGAAAGGTCCGGAGAGTATGAAGAGTGAGGTAGTACACTCCAACCAAGGGAAAATAGTTTTTCACGCATTTCTTTCGCATTTCTTTTGCAGATACATGGGGTCAAGCATTATCAGGTAAAAAATTAACTTTGATTTTAAGCAAGTTTACTGACAATTTTGTTTTCAGTAAACTTGCTTAAAATCATTTTCTTTCTTTTTCTTTCTAAAAAATTCTGTAAAATTAAAGATATTGGAGGAAAAAGTGGCTGATTTATAAATTGTCAACCCAATATTATTGTTTAATATTTTTAATATTTTAATACACAATACTAGCTTCATGGTGCATCACACCATGAAGCTAGTATTGTGTATTAAAATATTAACTAATAAAATTAATTTCATATTGCGAGATAAAATGTTACTATTTATTTAATCATTTTTATCTCATAAATATTATCGAATTACATCAATTTCTGCAATATTTTTTCTTTAAATAAAACAACTTTCATAATCTTCCCTGACTTTAATCATGCTTTTTTATTGTAAAGTGAATGAATGTACAATGTAACATTTGTTGACGTGATTACAGTAAAATTATTCATGTTGAACTTAAATACAAGTTTCAATATTTTTTTTAAACAATAATGCTCACTATACCAATTCAAACTCTTTAGAAACTTACCGTACTTTAAGAAATATAATGAACCAAAATAGCTTACATCTGATGAGTATAATGCAACAATAAAATGCACACATTTCTTTAGTTTTCACTCTTCATTTCACCCAGTTTTGATAATAGTTTTTAAACGAACAATCTGTAAATTAGATGAAGTTACTTGTTAATATATTTACAATTTGATAATATATTTCCTACTAAAGTTTTAGAAATTATTTTGCAAGCTGGTAATAAAAATGTTTATATTCACTCTGTCTTAATAAAAGAATAAATATTTAAAATGTATGTAAGAAGTCTCTATAACAGAGATAAATTATCCTCAATATGCTATTAAAATACTTTCACCTCGTGATATACATACCAAGCTGAAGGTCATTCGAAAACTTTTTGGCCTAACGAAGAAAACACAAGATTTTTAAAAAAAAATTTGCCTGGCAGTTTTTTATATTTCAAATATTGAATATATTTGGCGTTAATTTTGTAGAAATTCATTATTCACAATTAAATGAAACTATGTGATGTAGTATTATTTCTACTTTCTTTAATTTCTTTACCACGACCTAGGTTTCGTTGTATTACAACATCTTCAGTATTACAAGCCCACCTGAAGATGTTGTAATACAACGAAACCTAGGTTGTGGTAAAGAAATTAAAGAAAGTAGAAATAATACTACATCACATAGTTTCATATAATTGTTAATATATTTGGTCAATCATATTTTTAGAACTTATTTTTGGTTAGATATAGATAGATATTTAGCCCAAACATCATCCTTAAATTGGTCCAGTGGTGAAACCTAATATTCATGAGATTATCTCGTGATTATCTCCTTACTCCAAGTAGTCTATGAGCAACATACCACAAAAATCCCAGTTAAATATAGTTACAACAACATCGTACTGTTGAAAAATGTCAAAGGAACTCAACCAGTCCTGTTTTTTACCATGAAAAATGAAGAAAAAGAATACTCTAAAGGGGAATCTGGTTTTGGTAGTAAACCCTTCAAAGCATAACAATGGCTCGAACTTTTCTCCATTTTTCAAAAATGTTCAGCATTTTCTTCCTCTACATAGCTGCTAATAAACAATTAAACTCACTCATCTGAAACTGTTCACCTGAAGCGTCAGACTTGAATATCATAGTCATTTGGTGTTACTTGTGCCATCTTTCTGTCAGGCCTAAGACTTTTGAATGACCTTCATGTACATAGTTCGATAAGTACACAAATGAGTACATAATGAATATTAGACACTCTTTTCTTCGTAACATAGTTTCTCAAACTAACTTTTAAAACTATCATATTTTTTGCCTTTACCATGAACTTTGACCATATATACCTAAAGCCCTAATTCTTAAAGCCCTATATCGCATATTTTTTATATTTTTTAAAGTGCCAGTTTCTGCTAAGGGTTGTAGTATTCATAATAAACTACAATCTATCATTATAATCTATTATATATCTCCTCAATAAATGTTACATCCCCAGAAGTAAAACAATTTAGAAACAGTGAATTATTTAGGAACGGCATAATCTAAATTTTCTTACTTTATTGTTTATTAGATTATGCTAATCAGACTCTCTAGCCAATTCTGTTATAGATTTCCTAGCCAAGAAATATATATATATAAACTTTACAATATAAATAAAGAAAAATTTAAAAAAAAATCAAGATACATTTCCTTTTACAACATATTTCCCTCCATAATCATTTTCCCTTATGTGTTCCCTACTCTTAATATATTCTTCATTTTGTTTATTTTAATAACTAAAAGTGGGTTATTATTTTTTTGTCACAACAATTTTGTTATATGTTGTAAAATAACATTGTCATAACTACAACAACTGTCTACTTCTCGTAACAACTATTTATTTCAATTCGCATAAAAACATTCACTTGCATGATCACGTAGTTGTCTTAAAATTAAAAATATTATAACACAAGTGAATAAATTGAATAGTAATTGAATAGCGCTGAATAAATTGAATAGTATAAATAATTTCAAAAGCACATCAGTCATTACGAAAAATCGTATGTTTGCAATAACCGTTGCAAAAACGAATGTTTGTGTTACATTTTGAAAGATCACAATGAGTGCCTTAGTGTCACATTGTCTTTTTTAAACTTTGTTACAAAAAATAGACAGTTATGGCTCTGCATCATAACGGGAGTTCCTTGTAAAGAAAATAGAGTGTCTTTATAACTATTTGTATGTTATAACGCTTACTCCTACAACATACCTGAACTTTAATTTTAGTTTTTAAATTTTTGTAAACAATTTACTTTTAAGAATCGAGACGACTTCAAATGAACACTATATAGTAACATTTATAAAGTAAAATTATAACAACCATCATTCTCTTAAATATTAATAAAAGATGAGACAAGATATAATTAATGTTATCTTTATACCTCCTCTAAAAGTTCTGTCTCTCGCATGGCAGCCTTTCTCATAAGCTCTCGTGATCGCTCCAATAAAATATCCTTCTCGACCAGAGTCTTCTTCAAGTTACTGATTTCAATGCGAAGTGACTCCTCACCAACTGGTTGTTTGTCCTTAGTATCGAAGAAAAATTGTATGTGATTGTATTTCAGTTTATGATTATATTATTAGCAGAAAACAAATAATTATATTAAGCAAAGCATTTTTCTATTTAGAAAAGCTCACACATAGCGCTATTACAAATAAGGCACATAGCGCTATTAATGGTTTTCCTGCTCTATCATTCACAATGGACAAATGGAAAAACTAAGCAAAGTTAATATTTTATTAAAAAAAACTCCTTGCCAATAGAATGAAAGTGACAATTTAAAAAACATATATATTTTGAACCTTGATAATCATATCAGAAAAACTGTCATTTCTCTTATTGAAGTTTGTGCTTTTATCCAGCCTAAAGCTACAAGTAAAACATAACCCCTATTTAAAGCGTAAGGAATCTTCTTAGCTTTCAGATTGATATTACTGATGTACAATCTGTAATCTAAGGAAAAATGGATTAGAGCACCTAGAAATAAATTCACTTTCAAAAATCAACCTAGTAGTGACAACAACAACATACCAAACTTTAATCCTTGCAAACGACGTTTATAAAGTCAAATTATAACAACCATCATTCTAATATCTATTATAACAACCATCTTCTATACCCTTTTTTGGACATTATTTTTAAGCTTGCAACGATACATACATAGGTGTTAAATAATAAAAGACGATAGATCGGATCCTTGGCTGAGACTGTATGATAATTGTTGAGGAACAAAAAGAGATTGAACAGATAATTGAATGATAAAGACAAAGCCCAATTAAGTAGCTAATTATATTTCTTGATAAATATCCATCATTTCAATGTTTCAAATAACACTAACAACTTACACCTGCCCATTTATACCGATTCCGAGGCTTCTATAGCCTTCAAAAGTATTAATTTACATAATTTGACAAAGTATGTTTGACTTGAGAGTCTAAGCACATAAGCAGGCGCCTGATAAAGTAAACAAGTTTAGTGAAGTTTCTGGACGATTCTTTATTTGAGTACAGATTTAAATAGTGTCTCAGCTAGTTGCTTTCTGGATGAACAGAATATTTCTCGAAAACTTCTAAGTTTACCTTAATTCTCCACTTTTTGATTGAACATACTGCATTTCTGCATGAGAAATCATCAAAGACCTTTTATCACACTCTTCTTCGCGAACGCTAATTTATTTTCAAATCCCTCGAATTTATTTTGTAAATACCTCAGCTATGTGGGCATATTTTGAAATAGGAAAAATCATTTTCCTACTACAAAACATTTCCTGGTATGAACAATATTCACACTCACTGAATCTTACTGATACTCATTAACAGTTCATTCAAAGAAATAAAACACAATTGTACCAACATTATTATATTGACGTCAACTCCCATTCTCCTTTTATCATATTTTCCTATGAACGATGAATATTTGTAGCAAAACATGATGTATAAATGCCTAGTACACCTATGACTTACATTCACTTAACCAAGTTAGGATTTGCGATCAATATGACTACAATAATATTTATTTGTTACAGTCATCTAATTAGGGAAAAACAGAACTCTGGGCAAAATTTATTGTTCAATTCCCTGTGTTTGTCAACTGAAAGAAATATTGTTATCGGTTATTATGAAATACTGTTCATTATCAAATAGTTTATAAAAAAAAATAATTTCTATAAATAATTAATATTGAAAAAATTGCATCGATAGTAACTTCATGTTTTGTCTAGCCATTTAATTAAAAACATGTTTTAGATTTAATTTTAGATAGTAAATACTTTTTCACAATTTAATTAAATTGATCGTCATTCTTATATATTGCATTGTTAATATACACATTTTCATTGTAATTTTTAAAAGAAATATGGTTGAAATAAGAGAATTAATGGTTATCAACGTGGATGGACATTCTGCAAAATAAATCATCTAAAATGTTCCAAGAATATGATTTACAAGGCAATGCAATATTTCAAAACATGTAGTACAACTGTAAGTGTTCCCAGTAGGAAGTAACCTAAAAATACAACTCGCAAAAAGATCGTAGAAAGTTCACAAATGCCAACACAGCCACATTAAAGGTTCTTTACTGATTAATTAAAGTATTTAAACCATAACTCAAAGACTCACACTTAAGTAAATATTGAATATTCTTGGCGTTAATTTTGTAGAAATTCATTACTCACAATTAAATGAAAGTACTTGATGTAGTATTATTTCTACTTTATTTAAATTCTTTACCACAACCTAGATTTCTTTGTATTACAACACCTTCGGTTGGCAATTAGCAAAGATTAACTCTTAGGAATTTCCAAAAGCATTTATATATTACACAAGGTGTAATTTTTAATTATACAGGTGTCCAGTGGCAGATTTCAATGTTTGAAAAATTGTGAAAAAAAAAACTACACCTCTAATAGAAAGTAGGTTTATTTTAACTTTATAACAACAAATGCAGATTTCATTTTTTAAAAACCACGTTTTCCAAATGGCGGCCATCGAGTCTGACACACTCTTCGAGTCTAGCACGCATGTTTTCATAAACGCGTTTGCAGAGCGACTGGGATATCCTACTGACTTCGGCTCGAATATTTTCTTTAAGTTGTGTCACAGTGCTCGGATTTGTTTTGTAAACAATGTATTTTAAGTATCCCCATAAGAAAAAGTCACATGGGCTTAAATCGGGTGACCTAGGTGGTCACGGTACGGTACCGTTTCGGGATATGTTTTTTTCTGGAAATAACTGCCGCACTGCATTCATGGACACATTAGCAGTGTGAGCTGTGGCCCCGTCCTGCTGGAACCATGTGTTTTAGTTGAAGGATGGACTATTCTGTAGTTCTACTCTGAAAAAGTCATTCAACATCTGGGCATATCTCTCCAAATTCACAGTTACAGTTTGGCCATGTTGATTTTCAAAGAAATAAGGCCCTATGATTGCAGATGCAGACATGGCACACCAGATTGTTACTTTAGGCTTATGTAAAGGCTCTTGATACATTTGTCTTGGGTTGTGGATATACCAGGAACGAAAGTTCTGCTTATTCACATATCCTCCAATGTGAAAGTGAGCTTCGTCACTAAAGAATATCTTGCCCATTCGGGTAGCAGTACGAAATCTCAACAATATCACCTCCGCGTAAGTTTTTCTTAATTCAAAGTCAGAATCGTGTAAATCTTGAACAATTTGAATTTTATATGGATGAAACTTGAGCTTTTTTCGCATTATTACCTGTGAAGTTGATTTCGGAATTCCCAATATCAATGAATGTGTACGCAGTGATAAACGGGGATTTTCAACGACAGAAACCATAACACGCTCGACATTTTCATCCGTGGCTACCAATGGTGTAAGTCCTGGCCTGGGCCTATTTAATGTTGATCCTGTAGCTCTGAACCTTGCTACCCATGACTGAATGAGGTTGATCGATGGTCCATCACGTAATAGACGAATACTGTAACGATTATTAAATCGACGGCGTGCTACAGACACCGAAAATCCACTCGAAATGTACGCCTCGACGGCAAAAGCGCGGTGCTCTCCACTAGACACTTACAGTCAACATTAGTGTATTTACATATAGACATCAATACAAGGATCTAAAATCCCATGACATACAAATTATGCAGACTAGAAAAAAAATCTTACGAATTTAACTCTTTTAGTGCCATGGTTTTTTACCCGAATATACTGAAAAATGCCAAAAAAATCTTATGTTTTTGATGTCATTTACCTTTGTCTCGAAAAAAAAACTGTATCTCTTCCAAAAATTATCCAATTTCAATAATTTTTTCGGGGTTTTCTTAATAAAAACTTGTACAAGGATAATAAAATACAAAGAAAATTATGGAAATATATATTGTGAACAAAAATTATAACAAAAACTGAAATCAAGGTCACATCGTATTTTCGCAGTCCGGTACATCCTCCATATCAGCAAAATAATTGTTATTGTCACTATTATCACTATCACTCAAAATTTGTATTACGCTAAATTATGAGCGCACCACAATGTCACCCCCACTATCAGTTTCTTCACAACTTGAAAAACAATCATTTTCACTCAAATTATTTTCGTATTCCGACATTATGGGTTAAAAATTTTCTTTTTCTGGATCATTTTTATATTGTAATTACTAATAATATTATAATTTGAACTTTATGTAACACGTAGAAAGATAAAAAATTAGCGATGCATGCGAGCGACCTCCCCTACCATGCGCTAAACAGCAACTGATTTCACGAGCGACATCGTGCTCATGGCAAATTTAGTTAGTACGCGCACGAGCACGATGACGCTTGTCGGCACTCAACGGTTAATATTAAATGTCCCTAATTAGTTCACAACAATTATATGAATGAATGAGTAACAAACACTTACCCTCTCTGGTGGACTATGCGCAAAAGTGTTCCTGGTACTGACTGACAAAGACTTCTGACTGTGCAGTCGTTTATTTTCAGTTTGTAATTTATTTACCAATCCTATAAATAATTATATTTTATGTTACAACTAATGTAAAATTCAAAAACTACTAATATATAAAATTTTGGTTTTATTTTAACCTTGAATTTGTTAAACTAGTCTGAATGAATTATTGCAGTAAGAGATATGACAAAAACTTAAACAGATGCTAGCATATAATAAATATGATAGATTTAATTGCTTAAAAGTTTGTTATCATGAAAAAAGCAAGGCATAAAGATGCTTGAAATTTATAAATACTTAATAAAGGAAAGGCTGCTTAAGAGAAGTGGGTGGAACTGTATAGTCTAAGCATCAAATAACTGGGTTTAGACCACTACTGCCATTTTATCGGGAAGATTTTAAACAAATAATCTTTTTAGATCTAAGATTCCTTCTTAATAAAAATCAAGACGAAAACAAAAAAATTACACAACCATAAACTATTGCAATGGGACATAGAGCATAATCGATGTTGATTAAATGTATTCCGCTGGTTGCATTTTCTCTCTCAATGATTTGTAACATTTTTACTCACCAGAAGGAAATTGAACAAAGTCATGGCTTTGTTTTAAGTATTATTATGTTAAAATAAAAATTAAGATTCCAGAAATGTAAACGTTATGAGATTATTTAAATACTCAAAATAAATTAGTGACAAATTACTGACAAACCATTTAGAATATTGTGCCTTAAGTCTTTTTATTTTTGAATAAAAGTGCCACTGTAGTGACTTTGTATGGTTGTAGAGTAGAGTAGTCTTTGTATAATACTCCGCAACTCAGTTTCAATAAAAATGCTATATAAAGTAGTCTTTGTATAATACTCCGCAACTCAGTTTCAATAAAAATGCTATATAACAGCATTTTTACGTATGTGGTGGTTATGTAGCTTAATGTAGAAGAACGAAAGCAGAGGACCAGTATTCAATTAAGTATGTTATAAACAGGCCTTTTGGCCGATGACAATGAACATGTCAAATTTAAAAATAAATTTATATTACTTTTTATAAAAATGTCCTACCAGTATCAATCCTATATACAAACAGACAAAACAACCACAAATGAAAATTTTATGTGTTTTCACTTACAATGCTTAAACATAATGAGATTAAAGATAATTATAAATAAGTAAAAATACAATATCTAGGCTATCAACAAACCTCTTAGTGTTAGTACTGTTCTTTCCAAATCTGCGACACGTTGACTTTGACTCTGAAATCCATGTCCGTCACCATTCTTGGAACTTATTTTTGTTGCTAAATGTAGATTTTCCTCTTTCAACATTTCAACATAGCTGCAAATAAGTATTTATACAATACACAGCTGTTACAGTTATGTAATATTATTAATTTTCATTCCAACTTGCTATTTTCTTTTATCCTTACTTCTTTATAAAAAAGTACTAGTTCAATAATCTGTTAATCTTACCAAGATGTTCAATTTACATAATAACAATAATCCAGATAACACTCAAAATCCAGGGAGACTAAAAAATCTTTAAAGAAAGTAAACAATAATTTTAAGACGTGTGCATGTATGTGTGTGTGTGTGCATGTTCATATTTATTATAACAGAAAATATATAATACTTCCTTATATACCTTCTCAAGTGCGCTAACTCACTCCTCACTTGATTTTCACTGTCATGTACATCAGACTTGCGTGCTCCTCCCATGAGCTGACACTCTAATACCTGGGATTCCAGCTTCAAATTTTGTTTTTTTAGTACAGCATTCTGTGCCAACATACGTTCATATTCGGTTACCAATGGTTCATGTCCCTGTTAGAAGTGATATACAAACACATTTTAATAAATTATCATAAAGTCGTGTGAAAATTAACAGCATTAACGAATAACAATTATATACATTTTCATTTCCCATATTACAACTAACCAAAAATTTTATTTTTCTCTATATGATGATTTTGCTATTCACTTTTCACAGGCCGTTAACTAATACACTATATAAAGAATATATAAAACTTAAAAGAAATTTTAAAAAAATGATTGCCTCTAGATGAAAATATATGGCAAAATGCTATGATACATTTTTTATTTTCGTATCGTAATTTTTCTCCGGGAATAATGTTTTCATCTCAAAGGTACCTTTAATCTTTTTACTTTTCAAACCACCAGTTAACTGAATATAGAGATAATTATAACGTAGATAATACTATATTATGCAATGTGAAATCGTTAATCTTAAAAATTTTAAAATAGTAACATAATTTAAAAGTTAGTACCTTATCTGCCAATTCTAGCACTGCAATCCTGCGCTGCTGTGCCTCTATACGATCCATAAGTGAAGTATTAGTAATATGTGGTGGTATACCATGAATTGTTTCATTTTCTTTACCAAACTGGAAGTCAGCTTCAGCACTTTTAAATGGCTTCTCTATGTTACACGCATTATCTTTCTCATTAAGCCCAGGTATATCATGCTCCACTTGTGCTGTGGCATAAAGAATGAATACATTGCAAAATAATGAGTTTTAGTTTTACTCGTATTATAGATAGAAATTTTTCTTATTTAATTATGTATATGCTAATGGCAGTGTGCAGGCAAACTTCTTGCAAAACCGACCGCTTGCAAACCTACTATATTTACACAAACTATTTGAATCCATTTTTCGTCCTGCCGTATTTAATTAGAATCTAGGGTTAATATGTTGCTGATGTAACAAAGTAAACAATATTGCAGTCCCAAATTTCATATTTCTAGCTTTATAGCGAATTGAGATATGGACTTCCAAAAATCATTGATTTTAACTCACTGACTCACTGTTACATCTCATTGATAATGTACCTAGAACCTTCCAATTCGAAAGAGAACAAATGCACAAATTTATTTGGCATTAAGGCACAAACTTATTTGTGCCTTAATTGACCTCCAAACTGATTTGTGCCTTAACTGAATACATTCTAAACATAAGACCTTGTAAATGAGAAATCGAACTTATGGGTGTTTCAGTGAGATATTATATAATAAAAGTCATATAAATTGTTGTGTAAATTATCTTTTTAGACTTTCACGCTGAATACATTTTTCTTTTTTGTCAAAATTATTTGAAGTTTCTTATCTTTCAAATTTAAATAGCCGAATATGATTTTGTTTATGTATTTGTCAATGTGAAACATTTTTGTTATTCAATAAAATACTATTTTATACAAGCATTATATTAACAATACAAAATCGCCATATCATGACTCGCTAATAAGTACATATAGGTGAATATTGTGTTTATTTGTCCAATAATTCTAACGGCTTATTAAAGAATGATATGCTCATGTGTCCATGATATGCTGAAAACAGATAAAGCTAAAAGGAGCTATAACTCTATATATTTGACTGAGATTAGAAAAACCCTTAAATAATTAAATAATCAATATATTCAAGACTCATTCTATACATACCACAGACATTCTTAGCACAGCTTAGTACAATGTTACTTTGATACAAATACTTTCAAATGTGTCATTCAAGGTTGGCAAAACAGGTGAACAAATTTGTGTATTTTAAAAATTTTATATACATCAAAATCATTAAGATTTGAAGGTTGAGATGTGTCAATAGGTTGAGATACAAGTCATGTGTGTATACACACATGGTAAACATTTTTATTTGTCCTGAAAGACCTCAAAGATATAACTTGTCCTAGTTACATATAATTCAGGCGGGTGAATTATGTATTATCTCTCTTTAATCAAATCTGTTGAAACCGAAAACCAAAAATAACAATATAAACATTTTATGGTTTTAGCAATATGACATTTTTATGGTTTTAGCACTAATTAATTTAACTGAAAAAATTATCAACTTTAAATGGCTCGAAAGGAAGATCCACATAAGAGGCCGAATCTTCTTAAAAGTCCAATCAACAATTCATTTTTTCACTTTGCTAAAAACTAACTTTACTTTCCATAAAACACCAAAACAAATGAAAAAAAATTGTTCATTGTGAGTTCAAATATTCATTCATAGTTTCTGTTACGTTCCAAATATTATAAGAGACAAGAAAATCAGAAAAAAATTATTTGGCTTCTAAATACTGTTAAAAAGTTAATTAAAATTTTGATTTATATTTATAGCCACATTAAACTATTCTCATAGATAAATAGCATAAATATGAAATCTTAAATTTTCCACTCAATTACTTGAGATTCTAGTATATATTACACAAAAGATACAATAAAAATACTCACATATTTGATTTATCCTACTCATCAGTATTCTTTTTTCTTTCTCCAAGCGAGCGACAGTGGATTTTGCGAGCTCCAAACTGTTTTCCAATTTCTTATATTCATGACATTTTTCTTCAAACTTGCTCTGCCATTTCTCAGCTGCATTTTGCCATCTAGGTTGTTTACACAAACTTATATTATAATTGCTCATTCATGAAAAAATTAAAACAATAGTCCCATTTGAATACCTTGTTTTACTTCTTACCTCCTCTTTGCTTTCAGTTTGTATTTCTACTCCACAAATTCAAGAAAAATTCAACAACATTAATCCTTGCAGGAGAACGTTATAAATTCAAATAGAATGCATATTGACTGACGAACTATAATAGAAAATTGTGAACTATGAAGCGAATATATTTATTTAATAGATACAAAGCCAAACAATAATGAAAAAAAGCAAACTCTTAGCATTTTTTCAGTTAACTTATCTCAATATAAAGTTGTCTCAACATACGCTCACAAAAGACTAATTATGTTCAGTCATTATTATAATCACATTAGTTATATGGGTCCCTGATTATTAGTAAAGAGGATCATTCAAATCTACTACTCGTTTTTCCTCCTGTGAATAATGAAAAAATATTAAGAAAATATTGGTCATTGCAAATGTTGATAGTTGCAAACCACTAACACTGAAGTTATTTGGAATGTACTGCTCATAGAATTTATTTCATATATTGAAAGTGCACACAAAGCTAAATAAAATGATGGCAGTAGACAGCACATATGATAAAAATAAAATCATCTATTAACCAAAGAAGTATAAAAATACCATGACCATGCAGTTCTATGCTTGGGCATTTGCATGGAACAAAACTATAATATTAAAATAGCCATTACTCTAACGAACCTAGTACAAGACCTAAACCTAAAGCTCCTTACAATTGATTACAAATTCATAGTCTCGGGGCACTCGTTTTTACCCAGGATCAGAACTTTGATATAATTGAGTCAAATTGAGACGTGTACATTAATTTCTCCTCTAGATGATTAGGAAAAAATCATCCCAGGGTAGAGGCAAAAAAACCCCTTTATCATGATAAGGAAGTGAGATTTTGTATCTACAATTTATCTAGAAAATGCGACTATCAATGGCAAGAAACCAAAAAACATTGAATTATTTATTCAAAAGCATGGACCACTACTTAGTACAAAGTAAAAGAAGTATTGCTTCAATTATTCAAAAATACCTAATTTTGTCAAATTAGTTAAAAAAAATATAAATTTTTGCTTTATTCTTTGATGATGATGCTTAATATATTTAAGGATATATGACAAAAAGTAAATAAATTTTCCTACAAGTTTTCTATTAAACATAATTTTTACTATATTTTTATACTGCCCATCCACATTTGTTTAACCTGTATATTATTACATCTTATATCATAAGGCCTTTTGCCATCTGTGTCACTAAGTCTTTAGGATTAGAGGTAAAGATAAAGAATAGATAAATAAATTTAAACGTAGAAACAACCAATAAATATATTGATTTACTTATTCAATTTACATAGAAAAATAATAAATACATTGCATACAACACCATTTTAACAAATATCATTTCAACCCTTGTAGCACCCCTTTCATCTTCAATAATATTTAGTTTATTTAATTGTCTATTCATTGTAAATAGAACAAAAAATCACAAATAGTTTTTGTTTCTAATTGAAGTTTTTCACGAAATTATGACATTTTCAGTAAAATCTATCCTATTAATATTTAAAGCAAGATATGATAATGTTACTATAAATAACTAGCCTTAATTGAATCTGAATAAAGAGATAGTAAAGCATATAATTCATATACTTTTTGAAATATAGATTGCCTATCAAGTGGGATGTAATATTAAAATGAAAAAATTAAATTATAAAGATATATTAGTCTAGGGTGAGAAAAAGTGAAAAAGTCAGAAGAAACTTTTTTAAAAAATTTTGAATTCATAAACTTTATTAAGAGTAAAATTGTGTTGCAGATGAAACTACATTTAAGCATGTGAAGTGTATCTATTAATATTTAGATTTTAATTTTAATGGGTCGTTAATGAATAAGGTATATATCTGCTTGCTATATATCTTTACTATTTCATTATGCTTTATATCTTCATTAACCAATGGAACAGAAAACAAGCTCTGAGCTTAGCCTGATACTTTTAATGATACAATAAAGTATTGTAACTTTTTGTTACATTTTCATGCCTCTTCATCTGAAGTCACTATCGTTTGCATAACTGTCAAGTACAAAGTTACTGTAATATGTATAACTAAATAAAATTATTTCACTTTTCATCTCCACGTCACTCACTTCTTCCACTTCTCCCACATGGAAACACTACCAGTACTGCTTCTATCCATCTGTCTTGATGAACAAAGTTGTTCTTGTAAGGACTCTACTTTTGCTCTCAATGCAGCTGTTGATGGTGGAACTTTATTTGATGCCGACCTACAGGAAAAATGTAGTAAAAAAATATTTAAACATCTATGAAAAAAATCAATTTTAATAATATAATAATACTGGAATGATAATTTACTTTAGAAGTATTCACGTTTACATCTTTTCCAGGACACAATGACATCATGTCATCTCAGCATTTTTTCATTCATTACTTCCCTCTCTCTTTTATATTTACATGTAATATACATATATACAAACTATCAAATTAGGGAGAAAAATTATATGGCTTATAGTTTTTTTAGTGTACTTACACTCTGTAAATTTGATTTTTCAAGTTTTGTGCCTCCAATCGTGACCGTCTTTCACGTCCAGCTAGAACTTTGATTTGCCTCCTCAATAATGAGTTCTGCTTACTCAACATCTGTTTTTCTCTCCTCAACCGATCCACCAATGACTCTTGCCTGTGCCAATTTAACAATGTAACAAAACCAATGTAACAAAAAAATTTTATGCATACGAATGAAAAATGAATTTAATTCAAAATTTCACTTTGATGTGACGACTAACACAATAGACAACCAAGAATACTCGTAAGCTAAATTAATGAATAACTATAAACAAAATTTTAAGAAAAATGGTTAGTATAGAATATGGAAAAGTATTATAAATACAATACCATTATCATATCAAAAACAGGAATAGGACATGTGTGATTCCACTCAAAATCAGTGTAAAGCATTGCAAAAATAGATTTGCCACAATTTTCAGTTTCCTTTTCCATCCTAAAAATCTAATTTAATTTTTATTGAAAAACTGCCTAGCAGATTAAGCGTATTGATTTTAGCTAGAGGAGGCCATACTCGTTACTAAATTTTCAAATTTTATGTTAAATTAATAAAAAATATTCAAAAATAAACTTTAGCCATTTTTAATGTACCAGTATGAAAATGCTCATCTGTGGACTTTACATCTCTTTTTTTATTTATTCGCATTTTTAATAACTGAAGTAGGTAATAACGATATCTAATAAAAAACAATATTCTCATCATATCCCCTATAAAATGCATCAAATAATAATAAAATAACTCTAATATGGTTTATTCCTATAAGTGCCCGTTTTTTTGCAAAAGAGTTTATATTAAATGTAAACATTTGTAAGAAATTTCAGTATTCAAATTTACACCTAGTACCAAGCTGCCAAAAAAAATCATAAAGCATGCATCTTATATGAAAATAAAAAGATGCATCTTATATGAATATAAAAAGATAAAACAATTATTTTATGATAAATAATATAAGAAATATTATATAATAATAAGAAATATTTTATGATAAATAATTATTAATACAGGGATTGACTGGAATTGAAAATAGTGAATATATCATAAAGCATAATAACGGGGGCATCTTATTTTAAAAAAAAGTGTCTCTGTGTCTCCAAGAAAAACTAAGTGTAAACAGGTAGCATAAAATAACTAAATAATTACATTACTCTATTGGCAAATCCTAACCAAGGTGTATTTAATAGAAAAGAAAATTCAAATTTACCATGTAGGCGCCAGTGCCATTAAAATATCTTTGTTGCCAGCCAAAAGGTCCTCCGCAGAGCTGGTAGTCGGAATTTCGTGTGTAGAATCAAATTTCAATTCTAATCGCTCAGAAACTTGCGGTGAGATACCGTCATTATCCTCGTCTGTTTCCAAAATTGCTGACAAATCGAATGTAGGATCGGAGATGGCAATGAGGCCTTGCATATTCACAAGTTGAGCCTGTTAATTTTTTTTAAGATAACTTATGGTTGGGGTAAGGTACAGGAGTGGTTTAATAGATGTAACTTAGGAATATTGCTGAAAGTAATTGCAAATATGTTTCAAAACCTTTAAAACAAAACATGCATTTAAAGCAAATCAAGAATCTTTAGGATGCTGTTGTTAAGATAATTTTTAAACTCGTTTTTTATTAGAATAGCTACAAATTTCGTTTTTCATACCTGTTCCATAAGAATAATTTCACGAATACTATAAAATGACGAAACCAATTTTATTAAAAACCCTCAGTCAGTCATAAATTATCAAATCTAAAAAAAAAGATATTCACTTGGGCCACCAGCAGAGGCACTCAGTATCCCCTGCATTAAGTTTTTAGGTACAGTATTAAAAACCTTTAACTATATTTATTCCACTAAAAGAGCAAATTGCTGAGATACAACGCATACATTGTGTTATTAATATTTATTATTGTGTTTTGTGATTATTTTCGATAAATGGCACTATACTGCTTTCTTGGTTTAAATCGAAGCTTGCGCTAGGTTTAATCAAGTTTAATTGGATCTGATAAACATTTATAAAGTTTTTTTTTCTGGCATCGTGGCATGTTTTTTTTGACAGTTAACTGAGTAAATTTATATGAAGATTTATTAGTGTTTACTTCGATTAGTAACGGCACTTTATTATTTTTTTAATATTCTGAATCTTCTAATACGAATTTAGTATAATTTATGAACTTACACTTAATATATTCTCTCTCTGTCTCTGCCGTTTTACTACTTACTATATATTTACAAACTAAGATTTATATCACCAAAAAATGTTCACTTCCTACGTCCTCTAATATAATTATTCACACATGGATTATCAGCAACACTAATTCAATGCGTCAAATAAGAGAGTGCTTCGAATATAGATTGTATATAGAGAAATGGTCCAGTCGCCACCACCGTTAATTTTGATTATATATCTTCGTGGCATACTTTTCACTAAAGCATATGCAACACATGGATATGTTCATACCTGACAAATTTTTTTAATTACCTGCTTCTCATTTCATACCATTTTTGACAAAGCCTGCGTTTGCTACACATTTTCTAGTGGGTTTGTATTAGACGACTACACAACTAAACCCACTGCTGTTTTCTAATTTGGTATTCATACAAAAACTGTTTAAATCATTATCTTAAAGGATCCAGTTTAGGTTTTTTCTCTTGTATATACTTCAAGCAAATGGTGATAAAGCTCTTTTATAAACTTTATGAATTCTTTCAGTGTTCAAGTTGCACGTAAACAATTTCAAATTACTGAAGTCACACTATGAAAACAGCCAGAAACATGAATCGTTAGCAAATGTTTAACAATCTATTTGAAAATACAGTTATCAAAGGTAGACCAGGTTCGATAGATATGTCTACTAATAGAAACTTCATCAGAAAAGTCAGTAACCCATTTCCATAATCTACAATTTCTAGCGCCCAATCCAAAATCTTTTTATGACAGTAGACGTTTATGGATTTTACTCTACAATTTGATATCATGGTCATGTACATATGTACAGCTGTCATGTACAGCTTTGAATGATCTTGAGTAATATATGACTTGAGAATTCGTAAAAAATTTGTCTACAATCAATTTATGCCCATTGCTCTTTGTTTTATATGTTCTGCCTTTTTGTGGTAAATAGTCAACAGTTTTTATCTCTATAAATATTTTATGCACTTAGTTATGATCGCCTTCGACTTTCTAACAAATTTTATCTGTTTCATATCATTTAAACTACATTGCATTTATGACAAAATATAACTATCCTATTTGAAGATTCAGCACAAACCGAGACTTTTCTTTAATACGTGGTAGAACATAGATCTTACTATTTAATGCATTTCAAATTTTCAATTAAACCATTATAAAAAACTTACGTAGTACAGACTCTTCTTCAACAGCCTGAAGTAGTTTATAGATCGACCTACCTTTAAACTAGTAATATTACTTCGAAGCTGGTCTAAAGTAGTATCTTTCTCTGCTATCTGCTTCATATAAACTCCACGCTGCTCACTCAGTTTCTTCTTCAAATCTGATACCTCATTCTGAGATTCAGTTAATTGTTCCAACCAATGTTGAGATTCCACCTTATATGATTCAACCTAGACATAATACATTATATTAGCATAAATAAAATAAAACACTTTGTATTATTTTTCAATCTTCCCTATTAATATTAAACCAGTCAATATTTGCCACTAAAACATTTTAATAATTGCTACTGAAAAAAATTAAATTTTTTTTAAGCCATTGAAAAAGAAATTATATAATAAGGGAGCGTGTAGCAGAGGAATGTCATATGACAGAAAATTTTATTAATGAGATTAGAGAAAGGTTTTAACGGGAAAAGAGTAAATTAGAAAAGTTATTAATGAGATTAGGAAAAGAATAGAGCTGATATGCCCACAGATTTATAATATTAAGAAGCAGATGACATATAATTAATCAGACCATATCTAGCTAAAATCATAATGACTGACATACTCTCATTTCCTTCTTTTCGTCGTTATTTGTAATAGTTCGAGTGAGATCGCATTTGCTTCATACATTTTCTTAAATCGAAACTATCACCATTCCGTATTTTTGCGTGTGACCAGAACCCCACATTGACAAGCTGAATTGTCAACTTCGTGAAGTTTGAAGTTTTATTACAATACATAATATATACAACATTTACCTAAATTATTTATTCAAGAATTATCCTTAAAAGTGTTTAAGTATAGTGCCTACAAATATGATAGCACATCACAGAGAAAATTATCACGTATTACATTATGAAGATATTTAACAAATAACATTGATTATTTCAGTTTACAATTTTCTCATGATTTATTGTGAAATGTATATTGTAATTTTTTAAGCATTTCAGGTTTAAAACTTTATCTAATTATTAATATATTTCCAAGTCGCAACTATATTTTGGACTAACATTTTTATCGTAATAAGGTGACAAATATTTGTAAGACGTTAATCATGTGAATATAATAGAGGCGAGGAGGGAATTTTTACCATAAAAATATAATTAATTATTTTATACTTTTGCTTGTAATTTAACATAATGTGGGAATACTCGGCGTTTAGTTGTGATGAAAAAAAAATTTGTATAAGCAAGAGAGTGACCAAAAAAAGAAATAAATTTCTGATTGTGAAAATTTCATGAATCTCCTACTATAAGAGCGCCATTTTATATTAATTTTGCGTTTGATTAATGTTCTAAACAAATTGCGATTTTAAGATAGTTATAGTTGTTTCGATTATATCACATTTCACGCTTCCCATTTTTACAATTTATTTTCTTTCGTTACATACTCGTTTAATATTATATAGCTACATTATTTTATATTTTGGATATTTTCATTTCAAGTTAAAGTTCAAGCATAAGAAGATATAACTAAGATTAAAGATTAAATAAATGTTTATATTAATGATATATTGTCAATACATAATTTATTTTATGTATGATCTTATTTAAGTTCTAAGCATCTATTCTGTCACAATAATTAAATTTGATAAAAATATATAGAAACGATTATAAATAAACATTAATAAATAAACATACAATGAAGTGTAACAAACATACTTTTAATTTTAATTATCACTTCCTCTTTCCACAAAGACTTTCTGTTTTATTATATAAAACAAATAATATTTAATATTATAACTAATATATGCAGTTTTAAAGTATTTTAATTATAATCGTATATGGATTACAGGATACCAAAGCACAAAATTACACTTTTAAAATTTAACAAAAGATATTAGTAATTGACATACTGAATATTTTATGGTGTCTGTCAATGCGCCCGTCGGTATCGTGTGATTACGACGACTGATTTGGAATCGGTTTAGGTTCAAATAAAGATTTCAATAACTTTAAGCAATATTTATGTTTAAATGTTTATACATTAATAAATTTTTAGTCAGATACGTGTGGCCACTGCGTTAAGCCACTCCCCTAAATATTAGACTCCGCCTTTTAGTTACACTTGTCAAGCTCTTATATGTCATCTGCTTCTAATATTTTAAATCTGTGGATATACCATATAAAACATAACACACAATCACTCATAAATAGATTTCATATTGAGTTTATTGTAACGGTATAGTTTTAGGCAAATTAATTACAAGACGTAAACATGAAGAAATCTCTGCCTATGTAACACGAACTATAAATGAAAAAGTTTTCTTCTGTTATCAGTTAACTTAATATATTACTTAAACATGTATTTCGCTACCATTTACCTCTGTTCCATGTCTCTCTTTCAGCTTTGCGCTCAATTGTTCCATTTTGTTAAAACGCTCTAGTGCTAATGATTTCCATCTCTCAGTCTCAGATGTGCTCGAAATCCTGTAAATGTATAATCATTGAAGGACATTCTGGACTTGAGTCGAACTTTAGACTTTGGGTCTTTTATAGTCTCTGTGATAATGAATTCTACATGTCACAATTATGACATATTCTAACAGTTTAGTTTTGTTCTCACTATTACTTCCATCTTTTGCTTTTGATTTTATACATTATACAATAATTTTATCTCAACAATATTATAGCATATTCATTGTGATTGAGATTTCAATGAACAGATGAAATTATGTTTCCATATTTATAGCTACATTTTCTTTTGGCTATCTCAATTTTTCAAGCAAGTACATGCAAACTAATGTAATTGCAAAATAAGCCTTTATTGTCCAGGTCCCTTAAAAAACAACAAATCTATAAAAACTGTATTTATAAATTATATAGGTTTGCCTGCTCTTATAAAATAAAGCTTTCAGTATGACCTAGTAACAATTATGACTCAGTATAAAACATAAGATCAAAACTTACAAGTCTGCTTTGCAATTGTCCAGTTCATTTTGTAATTTAAAGCATGATTCTTCAAGTACGACAATTTTGCCTGAATACTTTGCTACCATCTGGTTGAATGTTTCCAAATTTGTAGGTTGCACCGCTGATAACCTTTGTCTGAAAACACAGTATAATTTCTTCTTATATACAATAAACTTTCTGAAGCTTTCATAATTTCAAAAAGGGACACTTTGTTCAGTCCAGGATTATTAGTTCAAAATTTTAAGACTGTAAGTTATCTACAAATATATTAAATAAAAGCTTAACTCAAAAGTCAGCTTGAGGTCAATTTAAAAGCCTTCCTCACTAATTCCTTGCCCTCACTTTATTTTTTGTTGTTTCTGCTCTTTACTCCCTTTATAAATTGTTGTGAATATTTTCCATCCATGTTTCACAGTAAATTCATTTTTAGAAGCTCTTAACCAAAGGGCATACAATTATTCTAAAAAGTATATAATGGCTTCAGTATTCTTATTTAATTAGTTTAAATTAAAAGTACAGTTTTCTCCGCAAATATATAAAAAAAAATATGATTGCCGACTGCGCTTTGCAATTTGGTGATCATGCCAACCCAAATTTAATTGAACTATAGAAGTTGTATACCTATCCACTTCTTTATTACAGTAATATATATTCTAACTTTCGCTGGGGACATGATTGAAATATCCACTGATAAATCTTTTAAAAAATTTCAAACAATTATTACACAATGCCTGCTATGACTACCAATGAGAATAATGATAACATTCAAGTCTTTAAGCAAAAAAATCAAAAGCATCTTTCCGCTTCTGGAAGCAGTTTCTCTTAATATAACTACCACTCTTAAGAGAAATCCGAATATTGTATGTGATGCTCCGACACTGAAAGGGTTAAACTAGTTGCAAGTGTGCTCGCAACTAAATCAATAACCGTGTACATACTTTTTAACATATTCGCATGTGGTGAGTAGTGGAGCGTCCATGTATTTTTCCTCCAAGCATCAAATCCTTTTTCTCATAGCCTTCAGTCCAATGTCTTTTATTTTAACATTACCTCAAATAAACACTTAGTTAATAAAGTTAGGAAGTTAATGCTTTGATATACTATTGAATTTGTGTAACTTTTATGGGTTGAATATATTTGGCGTTAATTTTGAAGAAATTCATTATTCACAATTAAATGAAACTACGTGATGTAGTATTATTTCTACTTTCTTTACGTTCTTTACCACAACCTAGGTTTCGTTGTACTATAACATCTTCAGGTGGGCTATTAGCAAAGATCTTTGCTAATATCTTGATCTTTGCTAATAGCCCACCTGAAGATGTTGTAATTTAATTGTAACTTTTAAGGGGTTACAGTAAAATTTTTACTTAATGTTGACATAAGAATAAGCTAATAATAAGCATTCTTAACTCAAATCTTCAAGAACATTCTAAATAATACACATATTTATGAACAAAACAACATAGCTACAAAGTAAAATGACATACATAGAAGTATTATATCATAATAGTGACGAAAATTGTGAAAGTTGAATTCGAATGAAAAAATAAACTACTGTGCTAGAATGGATTAATATGACTTTTCTAGAATAAGACTTCTCTTCCGAGATTGAGAAACTTTTCAGGTGAATTGCTTTTGGAGGAGGCTACATTGTGAAATAGTACAGAAGACATCTCATTGCACTCATGAAGGGTATTGATAGCAATGCTCAGAATGCTCATTATATGTTCCACTCGGTGGCTGTGGTTGTTGTGGTCATGATTAAAATGCCATTACTGACGTCATTGTTCACAACTGCTTCGAGCCCAAGTTGACCCAGGTATCGAAGTAGGTGGGTGTGGTAATGAAGATTAAACATGGTGATGGAAAGAATCATATTATTACTATTAAATTTCTATTTACTGTTCAACACCCACTGTTAAAAGTTTATTAATAAAAAGGATAAACTGACATATAATTTTAATATTTTGCCTAGTTAAATAATTTATCAATAGATGACACACTATAAATTTATATTAGTGTCGAAGTATCTTCCATTAAATTATGCTTATGAATTTAATCCTAGTAGTATTGATATTTTCTAAGCACGGGATATACTCAATTGACCTGTTTTTGATATAAATTTAAAAATAACTCTGAGGTAATACACAAAAAGCATTTATTATATATACTTATCAAAATTTTGAGTATCCAGGTAACTGTAAAGTTTACGACAGAAGGATACAACGTTTGTAAATGTAACGGATACTTACGTATTAGCTTCAGACATAAACTTATCACATTTAGCTTGTAGATCGTCAATCTTAGCCTGAGCATCAACTGCTGACTTTGCATACTCCTCTCTCTCCTTAGTCAACGTAGTCCTGTATTCCTTGATAACCCTGTCTTTATCTTCTTCTAACTTTTCAAGAGCTCTCAAAAGGTTAGTTATCTTTTCATCATTTTCGTTTTTTACATTTTCTTGCTGTTTTCTCTGCAGCACTTCCATTTCAGCATTTAAATCACTGATATATTTTTTGAGACTCTCTATTGTTATTTCCTTATTATTACATTCCTTTGTATGTCCTGATAACTTAGTTTCAATTGATATCAAACTTGACTCCAGCTTCACAATTTGTTCAGCTCTCTGGCCAGCTAAGCTGAGAGCAATTTTCAACTCTTCATCCTTCTTATCTCTTTCCATTCTTAACTTGCTATTTTCCTCTTTAAACATATTAAATTCTATATTATTCTCAGTCTGTATGGCATTTGAAGATAAACACAATTGTTCAGTCTGCACAATAGCAATGGCTAGTGTCGGTTTCATATTATCTGGTTTCGACACATCTGGTAAATTAGGAATTTGTTCTGAAATAGTTTGCGTGCCGCCATTATCTTCGGGTGACTTATTATTCGATACATCTTCTTCTATGGGTGACGCATTTAGTGATCTATCTGATTGATGCAAAGAAAAAGAAAAAATGTTAGTGATTCTTTTGATGATGATATTAATACGCTATTTACAAAATTACTACTTTACATTTGAAAAACTTTGTTTCCATTATTTTTAGGATTTGAGTCAACATTTAGTGATCCATTATTTATTTGAAATTTGCATATATAAATAAATGCATATAAATAACTAAACCAAAAGAAATATGCATATATGCAAATAGACATTTTTTGTAATAAAAACAATTGTATCACGTTTACTAAAAAAAAAAGAGAGGCTACTGAGATATTATTAAAAATAAATATTGGACAATCAAGATGAGTATGCACCTGGAATATCTTGACAGGATGACTCCACATTCTCATTGTTCACCTTCGATTGACCCACCAAATTGACTGAAAGAGTTAGAAGCCTTATAACTTTACATTGTTTCAGATAATTCTCGAATGATTAAGATAATATATAAAGATGAATGAAAAAAAACATGATAAAATATTCCAATGAAAAAATTTCTGGCCTATCAAAATGTTACTCCAAAATAGGAAATTCTTTTATATAATTTGGAAATTACGATAAATACTAAACAGTCAACTGGCACTCTCACCGCTTAATAGCTTTAACCTAAAATAACCGCTTTTAGGGGCCATCGAAATGATTTAATAAAAAAATATAATTCGCAATGATTTCAAAAAAAATTTAATATTTTGTATATTAATAAATATACAAACTATTTTAGGAAATTAATAATAAAAGTTGAAATCCATACACTATGTTTCGAATACGATGAGATAATTTTTCGAAAATTTTGTATATTTCCTTGATATTAGGCAGTTATTAGTCATTGAGTAAAAAACAGATTAAGTTAATAATAAGAAGATAACTGCTAGTCAAAATTTCATTACATATAGAGTGCGTTCCACTAGGCGATCGCAACACTCAAAACGCTCACTGCATCGTTCCAATTGGCGATCGCGATCGTTGCCGTCGTGATCAAAACGTTATTGATGCCGTCATTGTTCAAGACTGCGACGACCCACGTATCGAGGTGGGTCGTTGTGGTTGTTTATCTGTCAATTTGACTTTGACACATTGATATATGAAATTTACATAACTAAATTTATATAATTTTTGAAGATTAAACATAGTGACGGAGAGAATCAATTTAATGCAATTTTGAGATATACTTAATAAAAATAAAGGTGACCAAAAGACGCAAAACGTACAGTCAACAAACTTTTATAGAAATTAAATTATACTTTTACAGTTACTGTAAGTCTAAATTATTGTGGAATTTTTAATACGTAGAAATTAAATTTCACTTTTATAATTACTATGAGCCTAAATATTATCTAACGTAATAAATATAATCTCTAATATAGTAAAAAATATAATCTTGATTTTCTTCCAATACTCACCATTTTCTCATAGTTACGAATACGCATTGTTCATATTTTGTTCCATTTGGACTGGCAGTTACAACGATGACAAGCTAGTGGAATAGGAATGATTGCGATAGTGGGCGCATATCACGCGTATGATCGTGATCGTGGGCATTCTTTTTCGCATTATGTAGTTAGCATACCAATAAATTTAGCTTTACATTTTATTACTAATAATATTCATTATTACATTTTTGTTTTTTAGCTACATTAAGCTGTATTTCACTATATGTAACCGAATATTTAGATAAATATTGCGATCCACATAAAAACTCAATAAAATATTTCTCAATCATGTCCTTTTTTCTGTTTGTCTCAACCAGATTTAGAAAAGATAAATTTATTTCAAGACAATCAAATTGGGAAATGCATCGCAGTCGTTGGGGATAGTCACATATTTATTTTTTGAGCACCAATGCAGTGCAAAAGGAAATGTAAAATGCTGAAAGTAGTCAAATGAAGTACTCAAAAATTTCTTTAGACTCATATGTAGTTTAAGTATTGATTAAAAGAGTAAGTTATTATAAGTCTTCAAAATACTAGACTTTCAGAATGTTAAATAATTGTGGCTTTAGAAATATCGTGGAAATTTCTAAAAGCACAATTATTAAAAAACAATTTTTTTCTAAGTTTTGTCTAAACTTTGCCAGAAATTTATAATGATTCTTTATAATTGATCATATCATTGTGATTTCATAACTTTTAAAAAAAAAACTTGCTATACCAATTAATCAACACCTGTATATGATGAAGAATAAAAATATTGTACACCCTTAAATGTTTTTATGTGCCTAAGTAGTGGGAGTTTTTCTCATACTCAACAAGTTTTATTGTTTACTGTAGTAGATGGATAAACAGATACCAAAATGTGATAATACACAAAACAGGGTCAATAAATTGGCTTTAAAAATAAATAGAGTTGTATTTAATATAATTACATCAACTCTTGATTTCAAACTTGATTTTAGCTTACCTTCACCTCGAATATCTTCAACGATCAGTTCTCCGATCGCTTCATCTTTTGCTTGGGCTTTCACCTCAGTCTTAAATACTATTTTCTGGTCATATGCCTGGTTTAAAGTCAACAATAAATTCTCTACATTCTCATACCGCTCAACCAATCCATTTCGACTCTCTTCCAGGGCTTCAATTTTTTTTTTAAAATGTTCAACTTCTCTATCTTGTATTGATTTCTGAAAAGTTCCAAAAAGAGCATAAATTCAAGGTAGATTGCATTGTGAGATGGATTGTAATATAATCTTTAGATTTTTTACTTAGATAATTTTATTTCATGAATATATATTATAACCTGGCAATAGGTTATATTTTAATGGATACAGACATATACACATCCACATGTATATATAAAACATTGATACAAAAAATAAAATGAAATAAAATATATATCCCACTTACATTAAGGACTGACTTTATTTGATGACGACATTCAATCTGACCGCTAAGAGGACAGTCAAACTGTGGAGAAGCCATCAGTTCGTTGATACTTTTAACTTTAGCTTCACTCTCATTTTTCAATTCCTCTAAATGTACCAAACGATTTGACAGATCTTTTGTATTATTGTTAAACACTTTCAGCTTGGTTAGAAATTTTTCGACTGAAAACAGTGGTATCGCCCCTGTATACTGCTCTCTCAATGTTTGTAAGACATCTGACAGGAATCTTAATAAAATAAAAAGTACAATTTACACATAAAACTCATTGCTTAAATTTCTTCCTAATTAATTTTTTAAAATTGTAATGCTGTGATGTTAGTATAATTTTAATAAAAGTATAATTTTTAAAGTGAACAAATATATTATAAAATTTTTGCTGTCCTGTCGAAGAGACCACATACACAAAAAAATTTTTCCTCCATCAACCAGTAAAAACAACACACAATACCTCTAAAAACACTCACCGTTAACATTAATTAATGACGAGTGTTAACATACAAGTACTCCTCAAGAGTTCAACAAAAAAGTTAAATGCAACATTCCTGAAACTAAATAAAAACTACAGCTGACTACTAAGAGAATATTCTATCACGAAAAGTTATTTAAAATTATTGAAAATTGCTGAAAAAACCTTGTACCAGGTGTGAGGAAATGCTGAAATCTCTCTTATCTCTTACTCACTGTAGAAACATTGCACCTAGGCATACTAGGAACATATTAGATTAAAGAATATTAAATTAAATAAGATTTTGCAGAGAATTCAACCGCCTCCACTAATCCATATCAATGATGGCCCCAGGTGATTAAAACATAAGCACAATGGCTCTTCTGAATTTAGTACTCAAAATATATTCAGTTTAATTGGAAAATTGATATTAAAATTATTTATTTTACAAAATGAAAAAAACAGGGAGTGCATGAATAAGACACTGATTTCAACATATCTTTAATACTCCTACAACTTGTACCTTGTAGCTCATGATTTGTTGTATAGCACTTTCGCACACACAAGCTTCCATACGGACGTCATACCCCCATTTATTAATACCATCATAACGATATGTTAATTTCGCTACTAAATAATAATAATATAATTTAACAACCATTTATTCAAGGTCTATCAGACTGGCTGTTTTATTTTGGCATTATGATTACTGTTGACTTTCATCTGTCAATGTTCCAGCTACTATAATAAGCACACTTAACAATTCTTTTAACCATTTTTTAAGCATTGAGAATGGCTGTAATGAGTACGCCTTGCATAACCGGCTATCCATCTCTACACAAATGCTGATGGCCTGTTCTAAAATTTTCAGATGTGGTAAAATGACTGTTGGAATATTAGCTATAGAGAACTATCATAATGTGTAGCGTTAAAAAAATAAACAAATAATTCTTATGATCTTTAGATACTTCAAATTTAATGATGTAAGATTTTAGTTACATAATGTATATAGAATTTTATTATCAACTCACAAAAGAGAAAAAGCTCATCAGAAAGTATATGTCATATTTTGACTATTCATTTTAGAAAATCACATAATTTTTCACTATTGTAATTTGTAATATTATAATGAATAAATAAAAAAAAATCACTTTCTTGCAAACTATACAACACTGATAATTTAGCTCGACGAAATATAAACTAACTAAATCTCACAATAAAAATATGACTAAAAAGTACCAAATAGTTTTAGAAGCAGCATGTGCAGATAAAATAATCATATTTTGGGCACCAATTTTTACTTTAATTACTTTGAAAAATTATCTATATATATTCATTTCAAGTAATTAATATTTTCTGATCCATAGCTTAAGTCTTTGATCCAGAACGTTCAGAAAGAAAATGTGTCAATTATGAAGTTGTATTAATCCATGATGAAAGCACTATATAGGGATAATATTAGGATAAAAAGAAAAACATATATTTACTTTCAGAAACTCATGGAGCAAACGGATAGTCACAATTAATTGTTTCAAACTGATAAACCTGTGTCCATATTCAGTATATATAAACATTGTTTGCTAGAATGTTGTTGAAATGTTGATACAGCATTATGTGCCTAAAGCCACGGTTCATAGTCAAAGAGTTAAATACAAATATTGTATGCGATTTAATCAAGACTTTTCTAGCCACATCATACTAGTATGTCATGATTGAGGTTCGTTTGATGAAAATTTATATTATTTTCAAAGTTTAATGTTTAATCAAGGGATAATGTAAAGTAACAATAGCCCATTGAATAATAAATAAGATAACATACCCATATCTAAACTCAAATCGAGCTGTATAAACATCGAATATATTCTCACGGTTTTTCATCATTTCCTCGAGCTCCATCCTTTTTTGCTTCTCGCGCTTCAAAGCTGCAGATAATTTTTCAATTTTCTTATGCGTGTCTGACGTCTGAAGATGAGCAATTAAAATTTCCCCGCTCAATCTGTAAAAGAAACAATACTTTATTTTAAGAGTGCCGGAATTTATTAGTATTCTGAACATAAAATTATTTCTATTACTATCATATATGCATAAAATTCTTTTGTTTATTCTTGGTTTTACTCGTCATTCAAAATGTAGTACTTTTTTTTAGAATCCTATAAACAAATGACAAAAATGGGACCTTGTAAATCTTACGTTTTTTTAAAGTACGTAGACCCAACACATTAAGGGTGATCATTTACAACACAATCAAAAATATCTAATAAAAATATTTGATAAACCTCTCCTTCGAGGGATATGTAAGTTTCAAAGACTTTTGCATCGCTTTCCATCATCCCTCTCGTCAAAAGTATTAAAAAACCAGAATAATGGCATTTAGTAAATACTTCATTGCTAAATTCAGGGTAATTTCAACTTATATTAATCAATCGAATAGATAATGTTTGTATATATTAATATAATGAAAAATATTTTTAAACAGTTTAATGAAAATTAATAGTATAAATAGTTTTATGTATCCTTAAATGTTTAAAAATTTTATATACCTTACTTAGATACAATTTTATAGGGTGGTCACACTATAAGGGTTCTCACACTTACAGATTATTCTTTAGTTGAAGCAATGAACAGAAAAACAAGAGTTTTATTGTAAGGTTTTATTTTACAATCCTACAATTACCAACCTTTTTTAATATTTTTTAAAAATTTTTATAACAAATAGTTTTGAGGTCTAATTATAGGAACTTAATAGAGATTTAAAGGAAGAAAACATATAACACTTTAAATCTAATAAAATTTTACTAGCTAATAACACAGCTGTAACCTTTTTTCAACAATAATTAATGTGTTGAGAATATAATAATACTTAAAATGTTTACTTTTTGTTGTTTCTTTTTAGTTGATCAAACAAATATACTGTGTAATATACCTGGCAATTATTGCCTTGGAGTCTGCCGTTGATTGTAAATCCAATATTTGATGATGAAGCATGTTGACCTCCATGTCATTGCAGAATTTACGTTGTTGTAACTCCTGCAACTATATTATTAATTTCAGGGTTTTATGTAGTTTTTCACTTATGGTACAAAACTGCATATATACATGTATATACATGTGTATACATCTATTCAATAAATAAACTTATCTCAATTTTATCAAAATACTGAGAACAAGTATTTACATTGATATAATTTATCTATCATGATATTGTCTGTGAGAGGAAGAAGTAATTTTGTTAAATATATATTGATTATTTGAGCCAATCAGCCATAATTAACATGGTCATTCTGGACTCTCAATTTTATTCAGTGCTTTCTCACATAACTCTTATATTTTTCATCTGCTTTTATTTTTATTTCCTACTTTCTTAAACAGAGTAGATGTGGTGCGATGGGTATTAAGTTACATAACAAAATTAAAGTCTTGAAAATGTAGACACACTAACATCTGCTTTGTCTCATATATGACATGACTATAAAGATCAACAACTAATCAATCTATGGTAAAAGAAAATGATGTTCTCAAGTACTTTGGACAGATTATTAGTTCACCATTAACTTAGCTATTATGGAGAATATGGAAAGCATATTTCAAGTTAAAACGGCAAGCTAGGTTATTACCTATTGCTCTTAACAGCATCACAGATAAAGTGTAAAGGGAATAAGTTTGGGACTAAATTTCGTATTTATTTCTTTTACACCATGATCTTCAAGACTGAAGAAACTGCTCCAAAAATGGAAAATCATACCTTCATTCTCGTTTTACTTTAATATTGACAATTATCAGAATTATGATGCCATAAATAAATTAAAAATTCTCTAAAACACAAAATTAATTCAATCAGGCTTAAACCTTATTTAGTATGATTATATTTAAAACTTAGATCATTCCACATTTTAACGTGAATAAACATTTGCTTAAATTAAATGAAATTAAGTCTAATTGGAGAAATGAAAGGTTTTTTATTAATATATACATATTTAATTGACCTGTAATAACTAGAGGATTGCAAATAAATAATAAAGTTTTGTTAATCTGTAAGAACGTTAAATATAGAAATTGTACCTGTAAATTGGATATCTCTAATAATTTTACATAGCTGGTCGTGTCAATTTTTTGTTTCTTATTCTCATCTAAACTCTTCGCTAGCTCATCCACAACCTTCTGATGCTCTTCTGCTGTAACATACCTTGCAGCACTATCTCTAAAAATTAATGAAAACATGAATTACCATTATAGATTGTTTTATAAATCCTTAGAAGTTGATTTATAGCTTTTTCCCGCTTTTGTATCTTTTTTCCTCTTTTGCATACTTTCATGGATATCACATCAAATTAAGCATCAATTATAGTGTACTATTTAGAAAGCTTCTGGCATGCACATGTATCTCTTGACAATATTTTTAACTTTACCTGGTTACAACACCTCAATTTAATCGCAGTGTTTTTAAATACGTTATACCATGTACCACATCTTAAATTTATACATTTTCATCAGACACTCTTCCACTACAAAGGAATTATGAATAAGAAACATTTTTTGATTTACCTCCTGTATAGAATCTGTCCGGAATTTGTAATTTAAATGAACCTCTTAAAAGGAACCAATAAAATTTCTTTTTAACAAATTGGTAACACCTACTAGTGAGTTTACAGCAGCTATCGTAATAGCTTGTAATACTTCAAAGTAACACTGCAAATTTTATTATGGATAAATTAGTTAAACAAAGAGTTTGCCTTAAATTTTGTGTTTGAAATAAAATTTCTTGTTGAATCATAAAAAATGTTAAAAAAGGCAAATCGACTATGTCAGACACCGTCATATGAGTGGTACAATTCGTTCAAAGAGGGGCGTGAGGTGACCAAAGATTTGCCTCATCCTGGGTGGCCTTCAATGTCTACCACTGACGATAACATTGAAAAAATCAAACAATTAGTGCTCAAAAATCGTCATTTTAGTATTAGATATTTTTCTCGAGAGGTGAACATTGATAAAATAACCGTTCGTGCAATTTTAACTAATGTTTTGCGCATGAAACGCACAAGGACTTGATTTGTAGAAGGACAACTCACGATAATGCACCTTCTCACAGAGCAACAATGATGACCGAGTACAAAGTCAACAATTCAATTAATACCATCGACCATCCACCATATTCACTAGAATTAAACATGTGTGACCTCTTTCTGTTCCAAAACTGGAATTGCTACTCCGTGGGACCTGTTTTAATATCGATTTGCAGACATCAAAACGGAATTTGCAGCAAGAGCTAAAGGCCATACTGCTTTTGGCCTATGAGAAGTGTATTGAAGAGTGGGTCCAGTTTTATCAACATTATTGCAAACAATGGTGATTACTTTGAAGGTGACAAAATAAATTTTCATGAATAAACTTAAATTTTTGTGTAATTTTAACGATTCCTTGTAGTTTTTATACAGAAGTTATCACAATCACACTATCAACATTCCTTTCTTAAATCATTAACCCTACCACTTTCGAAATATGAGTAGGTTACTCAAGAATTTTATATTCACTAAATTCATTTTTATTCTTAGGATATTTGGATATTTCACTAAATTTTTGTTATTTCATTAATCATAATTTCAAGGTACTAACCGATGAAGAGTGAAAAAAAATTGTAATAATCTTAAAAATTGACCGGGTTATAAAAGATTAAATTTAATCTTTAGACAAGGAAGGGAATACTGTGTTGTGAGGTCATTTTTAATATTGCACATTATATTCTACAAGCCATTATTACCTATATTCAGTTGCATTTGTGTTTCCATTAGTAAAAATCAAAGTTAAAAATTTGTAATTACCATACTTACAATATTTTATTCTGGCTATCCTGCAGTTCAAAATTTATTTTTTCTAATTCTTCTGCACGTTTCGTCATATTGTCTAAACGTTTTGCCATACTCTCCACCTGATCTTGCAACATCGCTATGGTTCTATTTGCCACACCATTACTGCCAGCATTTTGAACTGTAGATGAATTCTTTTTGAGTTCTGTTGACCCCGATCCCTCCCTCTGTTCAATAGCCCCACGCAACTTATAATCTAACAAGTTTCTATATTTGACATTTATATCGTTCAACTTAGAATTTTGTTTCAGAAATAAGTCCATGGGCACACAATTCCGTAATTTATCACTTAAAGATGCCACATTCAATATTAATGCCTGAATCTGTAATTCATAATCATGTGTTACTATCATTCGCTCTCTCTCTGATTCTAAATACTCATTTTTCAAATTTTCATTAGTAGTTCTTAAATACTTGAATGATTCCGCCAAATAGGTGCATTTCCGTTCCAAAAATATAGAATTTGTCTGTGGCAATGCCCCTATGGAATTTTCACTCACAGCGTCATTGTCCAATTTCTCTATTGTTGCTTTTAAGTTTACTATCTCAGCTTTATATGCTTCCTCCTGAATAGCCCATTTGTTCTGGTCGTTGGCCATTCGAACAGCTATGTCAGTCATTTTTTCATACAATTCATCAAATTTGCTATGAAAATAGGCTAGACCCTCTAGTAAATTGTTAATATATTGCTGATTATTATATTTCATCACACCATTTTGAATAGCATCACTATCTGTCAAGTCTAATGAATCCAAAACTTTACCCGATACCCATTCTCCGAATCCACCATTCTTAAATTTATCAACTGTGTCCAATATAAATTTTGATTTATTCCATGTGTTCTTAGCTTTCTTTTGTATTTCAGATAATTCTAACTCTAATTGGCTAGTTCGCTCAGATTCTTTAGCCAATTTTTGCATTACAACAGCTGCATCTCTTCTGTAAACATTAATTGAAAAGCATTCTTAAAAAATTATATAATAAGAAGACTATAAACATAAAACTTTCTACTATATAAAAACTACAATAATAAAATTCCGTTTCTGTTTCTTGCTCCCGATATTTTTAATAGTTACTAACAAATAACTAACTAATATAACAAGGTGCTTAAGTATTGTATTAACCTTACATTAATTAAAAAAAACTTTGTTGATAATTAAGCCTATGGCTTAACATATAAATTTGACTGAATTTACATATAAATTTTTGTACCACTACTTAATTGCATTAAACTAATACCTACCTGGCCTCATTAAGTGCAACATATAATGAATCACGACCACCTATAGCCGCCTGCAACTGCATCATAGTAGCCATGTGTGGGGCATACCAGCCAGCTGCGTGTCTTGCATCCAACACTGCCAAAACCTGTTCTAGGATGCTGCTTGTTATATCCACTGTGCCATGTGATGAACCTGCAATTAGAAGGAAAAAACATTATTTTCTTTTATCTACCAATATCATTCAACTGACAGACCACAATTACAAAAAAGTAACTGTCAAATTAGAAATTGCATCAACACAGCAAAACAAAAAAGCATTATATGGGCAAAACAAAACCTTTGTGATACTGGCAATCGCTAACAGTCTAATAGTAACAGTTAGTAGACAGTTAGTAGTTTTTAGTAAATTAAACTTACCACTGCTCTTTATAGACGCCAATATTTCATGCAGTCCTTTCCTCAAACCATCATTTTCATTTGTAAGTGCTTGATTTTCCAAATCTTTTTCCTTCAGTAAAACTTCTATTTCTTTACGAGATATCATCCTTGAATCCTTTCTTATTGGTGAACTTAAATAAAAAACAAATAAATATTATGAAAAAACCAATGTACAAACAGATGCTACTTTGTTAGTGTTCCATAGTGAAACAAAAAACCCTTAGAATTTCATCAAGTCCGTCCATCTGCCGTGTGTCCCCACAGTTTTTAAAATTTTAGACAAATGTGCATGAAATGTATGCAAGTCTCAACTAATAAGTGTATGGAGGTCTTAACTAATAAGTAACAAAATATAAAAAAATGTGTAAAAAATGATGTGGAGGACATGCATATAAAAGGGGGTGAAATTTTGTTTCGTGTATCCTACCGACAAGGTATTGAATAGGGTTTTTATAATTGCATTTATCATATATAGTTTTTAAGCTGTATTTGTGAAAAATTAAACTTCAAAGTGGTTTATAATGTGAAAAAATTCTAGATAAAAGTATCATATTTGAACTTTTCTTTAAATTTATTTTGATTAACTTGCATCAACGATTTAAAAAAAATCACTATCAAATCCTACTATATAAGTGTTGCAACATACACTTCGCCAATTCTTTTGTTAAATTAGGAATCAGGTTAAAATTAGGATTAAATAATCATTATGATTAGGATTACAAATAAAAATTTTTTTCCCTTGCACTATTGATGTGTAATCAATTTTGTAAAAACAAATGTTAAAAATCGTTTTTGTAAATAAATCATGATTATTTTGTAATTGATACATGTAAAGGATTATGTATATATATATATATATATATATATATATATATATATATATATATATATACATATACATATACGTATACGTATACGTATACGTATACGTATACATATACGAATACGTATACGTATACGTATACGTGTACAAATACATATACATATACATATACATATACATATGCATATGCATATGCATATGCATATGCATATGCATATACATATACATATACATATACATATATATATATATATATATATATTAGTCTGAATTGAAACAAATTAAATATTTCAGGTCCAACCGTACCTTAAGCCAATTCTTACTTAATTAATTTACACAAAATTCTTATAAAAATAAATAGCAAATAGTTCGCCAAAAACTCACACAGGCGAGGGGCCATCACCAGATCCATCTCCGGGAATAGAGTGACGCTCACTGTAACCTTCATCTGATAAAACAACATCTTCACTACTTTTTGAAATTATTCTCGCCAATTTTGCTATTTTCCTGTCTTTATTCCTTGATTCCACTTGTAGAGACAAATAAGTATTTTCCAGTTCAGATAAGCTTTTTTCGGCTGACATTGCACGTTTTTCATATTCATTAAATTTCTTGTAAACTCCATCAATTGGAACACTTTCGTCTAGTGGAATATTTAATTGAGTTCTGTAAAAAATCAATATGTGTGACTAAAATGTTTGAGGCGTAACCATTAAAATATAGCCGGCATAAACGTTATGTTTGGAACAAGACAACACTAAATTAAATGACTTGATTAAAATTTTTCACGTATTATAGAAAACTGCAAAATAATTATAAAAAACTAAAATGTAAAAATAAATATATCAAGAATATGAAAAAAGAAATAAAAGGTAAAAAATAGAATCAGAGAAACTTTTTCAGATAATTTTTTACAAATTTTCAATTTTGTAATATAAAAGTAATTTCATTCTTTATTATAAAAAAGGTATAAAACTTTTATTTTATTCAACCTATATATTAGGGTGTAAAGTTGAATATGGTAACGTTCATCTTTAAAGTTCTGAAGAGAACAGTGAAAACCATTTTAGGGAAATGCACATAATAAAAAAGTTACAAGTGTATGCAAAATTTAAATAATCAGTTGACTCACAAGCAATTATGTAATTGTCAACTAATTTATAAAATAAACAATAATTATTCACTGGATATGATCCTATATTGGTTAGAACGATATTACACTTTAAATCCAGAAAATGTATATTATTTGTTTCAACATGTTTTTGATATTATGGAAAAAAATTCTATAATATGTTATAACATGTATGAGAATGGAAAATTTGAACCTGAATATTTCCAGAACCACTTCAGATTTTGAAAAACTGTTTTCACTATTTTCTTTCGAACATCGAAGAGAATTACCTCTTCTCAGCTGTTTTGTATTCAACTTTACAACTTGTATAAATTTTTGAAGTCACTACTGTGAAAATATATTGAATGGATATAAATGAATTCTGTGAAGACAGTTTCTATTAACTCTTTGGAAGTGAATTTTTTGACTTCTAAGTCAATGTTGTTGACGCGTTGTAAGTCAAAAAAAATGTTGAAACTAAAGATAATTAGAGCAAGATATGGAGACTATGGGACAACACAGAGGATATCCAGCTGTAACACTCATAACTTTCAGAAAGTCTCTTATAATCATTGGAAAAACACTTAAGGAACTTAGACTTTCATGTAGACTTTGAATGAAGGTAGAAATTGAAGTATGGTAAGTATACAGAAATATTCCATGTTACATTCAACAGAATTAAAGAGAAAATATTTTTCTGACGCAAATGTGATCACATTATTGGTCAGAGAAGCAAGTCCAAGAGAGATAAAGGGATGGGCAGCAGATTCCCTTCCCAGGATATATGACTGGGGCACCAAGAACAAGCTAAACTTTGCCCCCTAAAAGTCTGAGGCTATCCTCTTCAAAGGCAGATTGGTGAGGTAGCCGTCGGTGGTGAAAAGTGGATCCAGGATTGGTGTGTGGGACCAGGTTACATACCTGGGCATGATACTCAACTCGCGGCGGACCCTTATGCCACAGGTGCGGTACATCAGGAAATAGGCTAGAGTTACCTTCCATGCCATGGCCCAACTTGCTAGTGCCGGTTGGGGGCTGAATAGCTCAATTCTCAAGCTGATATATACGGCAATATCCCTTTGTATATTGACTTATGCGCCAACGGTGTGGGTCTCGTGGTGTGTGGGGTACAACTAAAAATAAGGAGGGTTGTGCTTAGGTCGCAGCGTGCATACAGGACTTGTTAAACGGTTGCTTTCCCAGTTCTGACAGGTCGACCAAGGCTTGCAGGACTTGTTCAATGGATGCTTTCCCAGTTCTGGCAGGTCTTCTGCCTGAATTCTTCACAATTGTAGAATGAATGGCTAATTTCACTTTGGTTCGAGATAGGAGTTTCATTACGCGTCTGTTGAGCTTCGAATTTCCGTGCAAGTCTATATCAGTTTGCATTGAAAGATAGCCCGGCGTGCTCTTACGGTTTCTATACGTAAGACGCGAATCATGTTTTGTTTAATTGCAGTGAGCATATTGATGTGCATAGACGATTATATTACAAATTATTTAATGATACGCATAGACGTTTATATATAGACAATATTTATGCGAACATTTAAGATGAGTTATCTTCACCCACTGTGACTTGGTTAAGTGTGAGCCGATCTATGAGGCATTTAGAATGTTCGATAAAAGCGTCCTAGAAGAAATGAAGGTGGTAAATGGCTCATTGAGTAGGGACGGCACTTAAACCTGTTTGGTGGAAGCATTTGATTGTAGATATGGGACACTGTTAGGGGGCTTTCAAAGACCCCCTCTTTTGCATGAGGCGGGTCGTTATGGGCCACATGAGGGGCTCTGTGACAACCCGGGTAGGGATTTAAAAATAGTGTCCCTGCTGAAGAATTTGAATAGTATGCTTGCATGTTCTAACATTTTTATTTTGAACACAAAAGTGTATCTAATGTAAAACTACAAAAGAGTTTACAATCTAATAATATTTATGAAAAAATCTCACTTCTTCCACAAACAGAATATACTGTGTTACAAAATCCAAGGTCCATTGTGAATATTGAAGGGAATTGAATAATAATAACTTACCTAAGAGCAATATTTTCAATTTGATACTGCTCAATATCTTGAAGCATCTTGTTCATCTCACCGACTAATGTTTTTATTTTCTCATTCTTCTCTTTAAGAATCTTTTCTTGGCGTAGTGCTTTGTCTACTACAGTACTCAATTCATTTTCGGCACTCTGATAAATTTGAAGTTTACGTACCACTTCCGCCAACTAAGAAAACACATTTTTAAAGTTTGCACTTAAAAATTATCTATTCTCTCTAGTAGAGGTAGTAGAGAAACGTATATATAAATAAAATTTAAAAAATTGTCTGTTTATCAGGGAAACCAAAAACTTATTTTCATGATTACAAAAAAACATTTAAACTTATACAATAAACAAAGATGTTTAAAATCAATTATTCCAAACTTTGGTAGTCCCATTGTTACTTAATGAAACTACACAGCGTTATAGTAAAATTACCAAAATTATTCTATACATTGTCTCATATATATTAGATTGAAAAATAAACAATATAAAAATAACAATTTCAAACATATCCAATTTATATCAAATCTGTATAATTTAGTAGTAGAGACTGATAGGTGGCTTTGTTTCATTTTATTTCGATCTGTTGAATTAGAAATGAATAAATGCAGAAAAAACTTAAGGATAAAATTATATATCATAAGAGTATGTTAAATTAGTGCTAAATAGTATAATAATACAATACACGTCAACTGTTAAAAACCTGGGGCTACTGATCGATCAAAATCTTAATTGGCGGCCTCAAGTAAATGATGTTAGTCGTTGTGTTTTCAACAGGATACACTCTTTGAAACGTCTTCAAAATTTTCTACCGTCTAATATGAAAATCTACCTTTGTCAAACACTTTTATTACCATTAATCGATTATGGAGATGTGTGCTATCCTGATCTTAATGAAGAATATTTGTGCAAGTTGGAACGTCTTCAAAATTTATGCATTCGGTATATCTTCAGCCTCAGAAAATATGATCACATTTCTGAATACAGGTCACTTCTCAAATGGCTGAAGATCTGTGGTCGACGCCAACTTCACATACTTACACTTCTTTTTAACATATTAAAAAATCCTCATAGCCCAAATTATCTTAGTGGCAAATTTAAAGATTTGTCTGCTCACGGCCTTGGGGTGTGATCTGAAAGTTCACACACCCTACTTATTCCTAAACATACCTCTACCACTTACGAAAAATCCTTCACTGTCCAAGCAGCAAAAATTTGGAATGACCTGGATCCTGACATCAGGAAAATCACATCTATAAATATTTTCAAAGATCGAGTGAAAAAGTCCTGCATCTCCTGAAACCTTTTCCTTTGTGTCCTCGCCCTTTCCTGTCTTTCCCATCCCAAATCATGTCAATATTTTGTTTCCTTTTTTAATTTACTTTTGTATTTTTTTTGTCTAATGTGCTATTAAGAATTTTCATTGTAAAATCTCTTACAGTCTACCAACTAAATTTCAATACAAATTGTTATGGTCGACTGGAAGAGATTGCTCATGTAGCAATAAGTCCGCCATATGTACTATACATAAAAGTTAATAATAAATAAATACGTGTGATAGAGTCCCACCGAAAAAATTTTAAAATTTTCTCTAGTATAGGTAAGTTCATCAACACACCCAGTACATCAAAACAATAAAGTAGCACTCCTCTGTTTAATTTGTTTCACAGTGGATAACAAAATCCTAGGTAAGGATATGACATGACAAAAAATAAAAAATCACTTACTTCTTTCTCCCTCGAAAATAAACTCGCTTCAACATGACTTATACTGAGGTTCGCTTTATTCAGCTTACGTTTCAATTTGTCTATTACAACTTTTTCACTGTCATCTTTAGGAGATTTTTCAGGCTCATCCTTGGAAAGTACTCTTTCTATCTTTCTTGTTTTCTTTTTCAAATTGCTGTTTTCTTTTTTTAACTGCTCTATCAACTCTGCGGAATTTTGAATTTCCTCTGAGGCTTCAGACAACTTTTCTTGTAATTTTTTTATTTGTTTTTCGTAATCGTCAATCGTCTAATAAAAAAATTAAAGTCAATAGTAAGTATACAAGTGTTTATAGTTTATAAATAACATTTAAAATTTAAAGAATATCTAATTATCCCAATGACTGAACTTTAAAATGTTCCTTATTTGGTCCAAAAATATATTCCCGTTTAGCTCAAGATAAAATAAGTCACTTCAAAAATGAGCTAAATCCATTTTTGCTCTCGAACCTCTTCCTAAATTTCTCTCCTACCTCCCCCATTGGAACAAATATATATATATTGTTTTTTATATAATTCAAATTTATAACATATGTAAAGTAAAATAACATTCAAATTGTGAGTGCACTATGAGTATAACTTTTAAACCCATTGAAATTAGAATAATGTTTTTGGGATATCTAATAAAGAATTTAAATTAAATTAACAATTATTTTTACAAAAAAAAAAATTTAAATTAGCATGTTTTTTCAACAAACTAAAAAATTTAATATATTTCTCCTTGCTCCATAAACAATTATAACGCGATACAGAAATATTGTCCTGGAAATTTGTGAATGCAAATTTTGAATATGAAAACATTACCACGTTTTTCATTTGAAATCTTACAAGTATTTTCATCATCATAAATTGCCAGGATAATATGTATTGGGTTATAAGTCCGTATCGGATTATAAATCTTTACGCGCTAGAAGAAATTATTTTAAATTTTTTTGTCCGTTCTAAAAAACGAGAAATTTAAAAAAAATTTTATGTATACTATTATTTTCTGCTTTTCAGTGTTATGTGTGTAAAAGTTATTAGCCTAATATTACGATATATACATTAACAGTATTGTTAGTAAATTAAGTACTTATTTCACTCGCATTAATAACATTTATATGCTCTAAGTATGAAGTAGTTCTCTGTAATCCCAATAGTCTATGACAGGATGTATAAAAGTCTAACATCAATTTCTGATCTGTTAGAGCCATGTCAATACATGTTAATTGTAACTTGTCAAAATCTGTGCTCCCATTGTTCAATATTAAGAAAGCTGTTTAATTCTATCAACCTGTCAATACATATCTTAAAATATATAAAATATCAATTGATGTGTATATCTAAAATTTAATCAAGGTAAAATCGGGTATACGTCTATGTAAATTTAGAATAAGGGTTACTATGTAAGTTTAACAGGTATATAAGTTTATTTTGCATAGGAAACATACACCTGTCAGGGAAAGTCTAATTAGGAGGAAGTGTTAAAATATTAGACTGTAGTAATTCATATCTCATTCCAAAAAAATATAACTTTCGTAAATCTGATATCGTAATAAAAGAGTCAAATACTTAATTGTGCTTATTTGTATCAAAAGGAGAAAAATATAAGTTTAAATACCTACACATCAAATTTTATCTAGTTTAATAAGCATGTTAAATCTCCAATTTTAACTGTAAAATAAATATTAATTTAGATTAAAAAATAAATTAAGAAAACCAATTACAAGATCATCATCTCATTACCTGCCGAAAATACGAGTCATTTTTCTGAATCGTTGTTTCATTCTTCAACTTATCAATCACTATTACCATCTGTTGGTATTCTTTTGCTTTCGAACTCGCAGCATTCTGGGACATGTAAGACAAATATTTTATAACATGTGAATATAAAGCAAAACGTTAATTTTAGAATTAATAGCCGAATTACAAATAAAATTTACCTTATTTTAATATTTTTATTAGCAAACCAAAATTACTTAAAATAAAATAAACAAATAAACAAATATTAGCTAATAATATAGACTGCAAATAGATACAATAAACTATAGGTAATAAAAAATATTCTATAGAAACAATTTATATGTACGCAAGACATGCAAATACAATTGTTCAGCATTGAATATTATGAACAATTCCATATCGAAAACACAAATACATGAACATTTTTTAATTTTTTTTAAAATATCCATATCATAAGAGATACAATGTATTTACCTTCCAATGATTCATTTTAGCTCCCATTTCATCCACTATTCCACTGGTTTCCAACTCTCTATTGTTATACTTGTCATTAAGCTCTTCAATTTTTAAAAGAAGATCGCTCTTAATATTTTCCAATTTAATAACTTTATCTAGATGCGAGAATTTGAATAAATTATTGTAAAGGTACATTTTAGCTGAGGTTAGGATGCGCAACACTAGGAAATAATATCCTACCTTTAAAGACAGCGAGGGGTCATTTGACCTATATATTGTAAAAATGGTTCTATATTATTTTTATTCTCAAATATGAAGAATAATGTGTAGTAAAAATAATAAAAAAACTGAAGAATATTAATATTACATAATAATTTTTTCAATACTGAAAAAGAGAACCTAAGAAAACCCTTTAGAAAATCTATACACAAAAATTGGTTGCAATATGTAACAGTTTTTTTAAATATCACTGTCTTTATTAGTTTTATTCTGACAATCAGAAAAATAACAATAAAAGCTTGCACTGGTCAAGTTTATTTTGCTGCTTTGTTGCTGTGCTTCCTGGCCATTTAACCAACAATGTCAACAACATATTTTACGGAGCGGTAAAATAAGACGATTTCAGGTTTTTTCTTGTATTTGAATAAGATCCTGTAAAGTAATAAGTAATAAAACACTTGATCTTTTTCATCTGATAAATTGTCAGTGAGCATTGGTCGTCATCTGTCTTGTTCTTTTTCATCTGATAAATTGTCAGTGAGCATTGGTCGTCATCTGTCTTGTTCTTTTTCATCTGATAAATTGTCAGTGAGCATTGGTCGTCATCTGTCTTGTTCTTTTTCATCTGATAAATTGTCAGTGAGCATTGGTCGTCATCTGTCTTGTTCTTTTTCATCTGATAAATTGTCAGTGAGTCACTTGTTCTTTTCATCTGATAAATTGTCAGTGAGCATTGGTTGTCATCTGTCTTTAGACCTTTGTTTCAATGTTTAAATTTAATTGCAAGTTTTTTTGCATAAGGAGGAATGTCACCTTCCCTTGTTTATAATGCCTAGAAGTACAGTTTGTTTAGAAAGTAAGTTTTTGACCAATTAAAAAGATGTATAAAAATTTTTAAGTGGTAACATTTCTTCCTTTATTCAAAAACAGTTGTAAAAGGTGCATGACAAAATCTTCTCCGAGCTTTTATTTTCAGGAAGAGTTTCATCTCTCCCCAAATTTATTTGGTCATTCAACTTATATTTAGAGTTCTTAAATTTTAATTCATATTAAAATTTGAGTTAATCAAAATTTAATTCTGAGTTTATATTTTTTCATGGCCAGCATAATAAGATATACAGTTGTCAACGGTTCCATACCATATTCTTGAACATCTTTCTGATCACATGTTGAATCTTGTACATTTCTTTATTTCTTTGAAACAATCACAACCACCGTCACAATCACCGTTTTTGGAAAAAATGCTATATTTAAAATTTGAAATCATTTAAAGAAATATTTTCAGCTTCATTGACATGTAAACCCGAGATATACTTCTCAGATTCTTCCAAAGATATTGATCTATTTGACTGATGAAATGCTTGTCATGCTTCTGTCTGTGCATTTTTTAATGTGACGTATAATTGTTCGTTAACCAAAAGTTTCTAGGCAGTTATACATTTTTTTCCAAACTGCCTAGTGCATATAGAATAAGGTCCTGGCTGTGAAACATTATGTGGTGCATTCAGCATGCTAGTTACAGGTATATTTATCCATAAAATTCCACCAGTTGACATCAGACAGTTACACTAACAATTCCCAATCAGTACAAACACTAGACCTATCGCTTTGAAAACCTGTCCTACTACATACGGGTCTCCTCAGAATATTGTTATAATGCAAAGAAACTGAAAGATTGAACGGAAACTATAATGCAACTAAAGAAAAATATAATGAAGGAAAACATAATGACCAAATTATCTGTCTGTTTAAACAATTGACATAAATAATCAATAAGTATTTTACATACCTAGTAACAAATATTGAATATATTTGGCGTTAATTTTGTAGAAATTCATTATTCACAATTAAATGAAACTACGTGATGTAGTATTATTTCTACTTTCTTTAAGTTCTTTACCACGACCTAGGTTTCGTTGTATTACAACATCTTCGAGTGGGCTATGAGCAAAGATGGTGGGCTATTTGCTAATATTCCACCTGAAGATGTTGAATACAACGAAACCTAGGTCGTGGTAAAGAAATTAAAGAAAGTAGAAATAATACTACATTATGTAGTTTCATTTAATTGTGTATACCTAGTAACACTAGAAATTGATTCGGAAATATATTCATCACTTTTGATATCTGGCTACAACTCCACATCCTCACCTTCATTTTCTCATTTAAACCAGAAAAGGTTCAAGAAACGCAAATATTTCTTCATCACAAATATATTGAAACAAAATACAAGTGTTCACACAAGAAGAGCACTCAAAATATTGAAGCCATAAATTATTTGATGTACAATAATCACAACAATACACATTGATCTACTCACAATAAAATGTGACTCCTGTTAGAAATAAGCCACACAGCCAAATTACTTGTGACCCTCTTTATAGGTAAATATTGGCTTTGTGAAATTTAAGTAAAATTAAAAACAAAATCAGGGAATAAAATATGACACCAACAAATAATATTGAAACTATCAACAAAGTATCAAAACAGGTCAAATGACACCTGTCTGCCTTTCTAATATTAACGATATTAATGTAAGTAAAATAAAGAAATAAGAATAAAGAACTTTTATTCCATATTCACAATTGTAATTTCCATATTCAATTACATGGAACAATTTTTAATCAGCCGCATTCATGTAAAGAGTTCAAAACTGTAACAAAGACGCATTTACTTTTATACATTTCCCCTTGATGTTACCTCAAGCCCTTTGGCAAATCATGACAATAAACAATATTGAATCATATATTAAATTGTCAGGCATTTCCAACATTTCCACACCAGATTCAAAATGATTTTTTTAAATTAATTTTTTTAAGTACATTATTTTGAACCATGCTGTATGAAACTATTTATATCACAAAAAATGATTTTTATTAAATTGTCAGATATTCCCACTTTTTAAACTAACAATGTTAATACAGTTCAAATACCTAAACTGGTAAACTCCTGATCTGGAATTAGACGATAAACACAATTTACCACCACAATTCATATCGCAAGATCTCCCCAAAACGTAATGCATCTTCCAATATTTTTGAGTGATTAATACCTTTCCCAAATACAGAGAAAGTAAATAGCATTACTTCGCGAATTATATTTAAATTTCATGAAAACTCAAAACATTAATATAATATATTGAACAGAGTAACAAAAACGTGTTAAATAGTGTGGTGATACTTTGAGTGACTGATTTTGAATTGATCGAAAACTTAAAAGAATTATGATAATTACTTTTTCGACCAATATAATTGCTCCTGTTACTTTTTACAGTGACATGTAATATCAAAAAAATTGGAAATGTTCAGTGAGTTTTAGATCTTATTTATTTATTGTACGTTATACTTGTTACATTGTTTATTAGTTGCACTTATTACAATAAACATAGATAAATTTTTATAAGTAGCGACCAAAATTTGACATGTATATAAAGCAAGTTATATTGAAGAGTCTCTATTAGAGGTTTATGTGTGTATATATATATATATATATATATATATCCTATTAATATATCTAAAATTTAGAACATATTTTAATGCATAACACCTTTAGGAAATGAAATACCTCTAATCGCGCATCTAAGCATAGAAAAATATTCCGCAGTAAACAAGAAAGACCAACAGAGCCAAATGTTCCAACATACTGTCAAAGTGTGCATGCACTTTCGATTTTTTCTGCCTCTTTTTTTATTCAATGCATTTACTACTTTACATGATTTATGAAAGAATGCTTAGAGGACTATTGCTTAAAATAAGTGTAATGTTTTTATGATTACTCACCTTTCCACATATTGTTTTCAGCGCTCAATTTTCCAACCTCACTGGTCAAATGTGATAAGTCACTTGTTGCTTCTAACAATTTATCCTTTAGATGCGACAATTTACTTTTCAATGATCTATTTTCCTCCTCCAATGCCTGTGCGTGAGAATACCAATATTATAAATAAGAATTTAAGTTTACCTAATAAGAATAATAATCTTCAATAAAGGTTAGACAAAATTTGCAAGTCAATTGCACATTTTATTTCTCAAACTAGTGTGAAATTGTTATTTATAAACATTAGTTATTATGTTTTTTTAATTACCCTAGCAATTACCCTAACAGGAATTAAAATTTTATTGTAAAATATATTTTAAAGATCATCCTGTACTTATTATCAGAATAAGAGCAAAAATATTTTCAAATAGTCTAGAAATACACTATTTATTTATAGGCCATTGCAGTTTTATTTATATGTTAATGTTGTCCTACCATTGTATAATTTTCTCTTAAATTTTGTTTTCATGTTAATGTCTGATAATTGACATTACACATACATGTGAACTACTCCATCCATCTCTGAGAAGTATATTAATAATGGTCTGCATATTAATCAGAATTGTTCAAAAAGACAACATCCATACCTCCCCATCTCCAAACTTTTCTAAAATATTGAAACAAAAGTGAACGAAACGAAAGGCTGTCTTCAAGGTCTATTTAAGAGATCATATTAAATTAATTATTTATTTATTTAGAACTTTAATACATATATACATACATTTGGTGGATTACTACATGAGAAATTTAACACCATTTTAGAGAAGTAACTAAATCTGCTTCTAAGATATGATGGATAAGTTGAATTGCACAAAATATTTTAAGGAAATGTAAGAATATGCAAATTGCACCAATCACGGCTTCCATCCAATTAAAATGTGCTCTCAATTGTGAATATCTTTATCATACTTCCATCTTTTTAGAGTTCCGTACCTCAAAAGGTAAAATGGAACCCTTATAAGATCACTTACGTGTCTGTTTTTTTGTCACAGCCGTTTTCCCAGAAACCGCTTGATGTAGAAAGTTGAAATTTGACATAATAATAAAGCATATTAAGCCACGCAGATCAGAAGACTTAAACCACTTAAAATTATTTATATGGAGATTATACGGGCAAGGAAAGGAAGGAAGGGAGCAGATTTCCTAAAAAAGATTGTTTTTTTAATTCCATATACAGTGTGAAAAAATATTTTTTTAACTCATATGCTTCCATTTGAAAGGGCTAACAAAACGCGCCTCAAAATTTTTTTTTTATAATATAGCAAAGTTTTATTACGTTCCCTTCTTATTTCCGAAAAAACTCGACCTAAAATTATGAAAAAAGTGTGATTTTTAGGAGCATATTGCAGAAAAACTATAGTGCAGAAAAATTATAGTTGTTATCCTAAATCTTGTAATTTTTTAAATTTACACCACATTTTTATGACTATGAAAGTAAATATGAAAGCAACTAAAAAATATATTGTGTACTATATGTACGCAATATATTTACATTGTGAAAAATTTATATTTACAAATAGTTTAACAGAAATACTGTATACCCTTAAAAGTTTATAAGTGACTAAATGTGTATTGAACTCTTGTAATGCGAGTTCTACTCATACTTGACAGGTTTTTAATATACATCTAGCTAACACAATTCACTTATTCCAAATCTACGTCTGACCTGCATATCAGCAAGTAACCGTTTTATATGTTTGTTTTTGAGCTTCACTGTATCTTCAAGCTGCTTTATAGCATCCATTTCTGACAAAGGATCTCTGCTAGAACTGCTTTCCTTGTCTAACTGCATACTAGCTTTAGTCTTCCTGGCCTCTAACTCAGCGATATCTTGATAAAGTTGTTCCAAAATTTCTTTATTTGCTTTGATTTCTTCCTCTTGATTGACTATTTGATCTAAGTTCAAAACACTGCTTCCGGAATCTAAAAATAGTGTAAATAAAACATAATTTGTGATAAAACTTCTTTGTTTTTTTTGCTTATTACTCAAATTAATATCAAAGTTAAAATATAGAAAAAGTTAAGTTAGTGAGTAACTCACAAACATCTTACATCTAAAAAATGCAGTATCTCTCGGCATATATCTCTGTTTATGCTAGATATGGTCGTTGAAACAAGTAACTATTCTGCATGATTGTGAAAAATTTTCACAAGTGACAGAGTGAAATTAATGTAGAACCCACTGGGAAATTTTACAGAGCAATTAATGCACGAGTTAAAGACACAAAATACCTTTTTGTTATTTCACAGGTAACAAATAACACTAATTTCATTTATTAGTGGATTAACATTGCATATATCAGGGGATTAACATTTCACGTCAGTGAAAATAATATTATTGCTTCTCGTAATACATTAATATTATTGTTACCATTGAACGGAACGTGTTTGTAACTTTAATTCTGTCACTGACAAATATACAAATAATTAATTTAGTAGCATTCTTAGTTATTCGTTATGTGCGTGTATCGGATACTCGTTATGTGTGTGTATCGGAGATCATATTTTTTTTTCATGTAACAAAATTTCATTTTGTGTATAATAAATAAATATATTGAGTAATATGATATATAATATATATTTATATACTGGTAGATTTTGATTATTATATGAAATCATATAAATAAACATTTATCCAACCATGTCACAGACTGAAAGTAATTTATGACAATATTTTGAATTGGAACCAAACAAAATTGCAATATGTAAATTATACAAAAAAACTTTTCTTGTAAGATGACTATTTTAAAGTTAAAAAATATTTCCTATGTAAACACCTCACTATTACGTATTACGTTGCCACAGTAAGTCAAAGTACTATTAGTCCTGATCCACTAGAATCTGAACCATTTAAATCGGGGAATCCTACAGACGATACGGTTTCAGCATCTACTTCTATATATGAGGCATCTACTGACCAACCTCTGCAGCAAAAAAGAAAAGGCAAAGAAAATAGTATTGTATATGATCAGAAAGATAAAACAATAGGAGAAAAAATTGTCTAGGTTTAGCCAGATTATTTGTAACCATTGTAGGTTGTTGAAAATGCTGGTTTATTGATTTAGTTCCTTGTTGAATCCCAATTATGAGCTGGAAAATGGAAACTATATTTCATCAACAATGACACCAGTACTGCACGCGGAATGTAAATATAAAATGCTGGAGTTAATTAATAAAAATAATAAAAAAGTGTCCCTGACAATGAATTCGTGGACATCAAAAAGAATGCATTCATATTTTGGAGTAACAGCACATATTTTCAAAGATTTTAAATTAATGTCTGTACTTCTTCAGTGTATTTTAGTAGATCGCATATTGATGCTGCTTTGTCTGCGGAATTGTTGATTCTGACAAATGGAACCTATCATCTAAAATTACACTTATAATGTCTGATGTCTACACTTGAAAACGCCATAAGCCTGATTGGATGTCCGCTTATGGGATTTTATGCACATACAATCTATTTACTTACAAATTTTTCAAACTAGGTTATTTTGCTTTCACATCGACGTTAAAATCTTTTACTAATTCATTTATAGTTCCTGCTAATTCATTTATAGGCCTGATGCTAATTCATTTATAATCTGATGATGGAAATAAGCTGCCTTCAACTTTAAAAATAGGTATGAAGTCACCTTTGCGTGTTTTTTGCACTGAATGACATCATCTGAAAAAGAGTATCATATCTTCCTATATTATTAAAAAATGTGCAGATAATGAATCACTGCCAGTAGATAGATTTTTTATTGTTTGTAGGGGTCCCGAATCTCGTGGAGAATATCTTTTCTTGCAATGGTACATACTGCTTCATTCATTGCTCTATTTTATTGCCAAACATTTAGAACAAGTTCTATTTATTTGCTCATTTTGCAAATTGCTCATTTGCTGAGCATATTCAAAATTTGTATCATAATTGAAACTCGATCTGTTCGATCAGTATAAAATTTGATTATGTAGTCTAGATGTGCTATGGAGGAAGCTGCCATGGACATTTAGCGCTAGACTCTCCTAACACATGTGTTCAGTGTAGAGCAAGTAGCTGAGAGCGTTCAAAACTGGATTCTCTAGCACAAACATTTGAGATTAATTCAATGCTAGATTTCCTACTGAGAGCATTCAATGCTAGATTTCCTAGCACAAGCCTGTTCGTTCTTATACTTTTGCTGGCCAGCCACAGCAAGCGTTCAGTGCAAGTCTCTCCAATTGACACATATTCTAACCACCCTAACCTTAGACATATTTCCAAAAAGTTGTGATTTTGTTATAGGTATGAGGCTGACATAGACTGTCGCAGTACTCAGTAGGCACCATTTACCAAAAATTTTGCCGCTTGACTATTTTAACTCCCCGTATGCACCACATGCGGTCAGGACTGTCAGTCAGACCTATGACAGTTAAAAATGTATTTCTGTTTCTCATTAATTGTCAATCAAGTCGGACCAAGAGTCTACTTTACCCACCATGCCCCATTACATACGTGCCCCATTACGCTAAAATATCCATACAATATATGTTTTTAACTGTCAATAAATCTGACTAAAAGTCGCTACCGTGTGTGGTGCATACGGGCGTATAATTTTCCTTGGTTAGCCCTCTTTTGCTACAAGTTATGTTCATTCTGAAACTTTAGCCTCCTTACCAGAGAAAGATTTTTTTTGTTTAGATAAGTAATTACCGAGATTACCTCTAACAAACAAACTTGCAACTTTTTTATTATTTTTATTGTTACGTGTTATTATATATAGCTATATTCATTTAGAGAGTCTTCGCGACTTACAAATGAAATAATTTTTTGAATAAAATCAGGAATTTTCAAGAATATTTCTACAAACTGACAAACTATTTTATTACATTAGTTTAGATGAGGAATTATAAGGACAGTAAGATAAATAACAATTCACTAATGAAAATTTATAAAACAAAACACAAACCTTGATCTTTATCTGCTTTTCCATGATGATGTTTTCGTAAATTTTCTGCAGCCTGCAAAGTTTCTACCTATATAACGTGAAAAAATTTTATCAGATAATTTATCAATAATTTGATTTTATATAATTGAAACAAATTATTATTATGGTATAATTATTTCAGGATAATCATTTGAACTTGATCAATGAGTGCTTTGGTGAACTTGATTGATCTCAAGGACAGTGAAGAGCCCCCTCACTATAGGTAAGTCCTATGAAAAAGGAGGGTTATTTATGAGATACTGTGATGCTGTACCATAAAGTATGCTCCTGTTTCCCTATCATCCTGACATTCCTCCATATTAATGGAAGATATAAGTAAATCATATACCCCCAAGGACAAGCAATACTTGTGAAGATTAAATGAAACTATTTTTGAGATTGAAATGATAACAATGTCCGTCAAATTCATATCTTAAACATATCAATTGAAAAAACATTTTTTTTATCTTGTCAAGTTCATACCTACATCAAATTAGAAAATGAAACATTAAAGGATCACTCACATGTCCTGTATCTATCTGTCATCTTTCTTAGAAATCATTTGAGGTAAAAAGTTAAATTTGGTTGAGTTTACTGACTCATCTTTCATAATAGGTTTTAAGTTGGGTAATTACTTTAATTATATGTTTATAAAAATTTTCTCTCAGTCGTGTCCGGTATCAATTGAAAGTGGGATTATAAGCATTTTTCAAGATTTTATGTAATATAGACCTAGAGGTATTGCTGAAAATTTCTATAAGAACTATCCCTAACCCCACCCACAGCTTTGAAACGGTCAAAGATGAAAATATTTATGAAATAAACTGGGGTAAAAAAAATTTACTGGAAAACTATAGCTGATGATTTTAGATAAAAATTTACGTTTGTTTTCTTACACCTGTGAATATATTTATAAAGGAGAATAAAAATTTATATTTGCAAAAAATTTAATAGGCACATTATGTAAATACACTTTAATATTTAAACTTTTATATATGTAAATATTTGAAGTTGTATGAAACCCTCGTTTGTACATACTTAAATTTTTACATATCTAAAAGTGCAACTAAAACTTGTATTTAATAGATTTTTTATATATGCAATGTAAGATATATAAATAAACATATAAACTAATAATATATGTTCAATACATATGAAGAAACACGTTTATAACAATATATAGTTTTCAGCAGATTATGGGTAATCAATGTTTTATAAAAATTATAAATTATAAAAGTTTGTTTTGTAGATGTTATTTATAAAATGTCATTTATATTGCAATTTATAAATATGTGTATTTTTATTGAGTCAATAATTCTCATTTTAAAGATGTAAAACTCATTGTTCTGATTGGTGTACAAATCAAATAACTTAGCTATGAAAGACCGTAAAAAAATTATTTTTATTTTGATCACAAACTCACTCTAAGTATGTGTACAAAACATGTTCAGAATCGAAATAGTCAAATATATTCAAAATCAAATCTATAAGTTGGTATTCATTTCAAATTTAGGTACCTGTTCGCCCTTGAATTTTAAAATTCCCTGGCAAGTACGGAACAAAGCTTTCAAATCACTAAAATTTATTTCGATGTCGTCTGCGTCTAGCCATGATAGACTTTCGAACAAATTTTCTTTTTCGATCGGAGACAATTCCTTTTGCGATAGTGACAATATATATTTCCAATCGTAATCAATCATTGCGTATAATATATTTTATCTCTTGGTCCAATCTCACTTTCTTTTCAACATCATTAAATCTAATATACCACGTAACGTACCACACAAGCAATAATGTAACATTGGCGAAATTTAAGACTGTTTACAATTATCGTTGCTAAGCAACGATGAAGTATATTACATTAAGGTCCTTTCACATTGACAATACTACGTCGCGTATTTGCGGTTATTAACTTTTATCGGTTGGTGTGTTTACAGAAATTTTATGGAACGTTTATTAACATTTCTTAGTGCAATTTTATATTTGAATAAGAAATAAACTCATTTTCAAGTGAATACTTGTTAATTGCATGTATGGCTAACGTGACCATACGCCCCATTTTGAAAGGCACTGTCCCTTTTTTCAGTATTCCGTCCCGGTGTCCCCAAGGAAAGCTTGTGTACGTAAAATTGTCCCGTTTTCAGTTAATCTCAACAAACAGTCTCCAGCCCAGTAAAATAATATGCATTATTATTTATTATAATATAATTTAAGATGTAAACATGTAATTATTAATAAATTATCATTTAATGATCATAATTACATATAAAATATAATTACAAAATCTCTAGATTGAAAATTGTATATCTCAAAAAACTATTTTTCCATGGGTACAGAAAATTTGCTCCGGCCAGCTACTACTTGAACTGTCGAGTTATGCCCGCGCCCACACGTCCCGTAGCCGTCATTGCCTTCATTCGCGCGCCAAAGTGATTGTCGATTGTCTCTAGTTACAATATTCTTGATTGTTTTACATCGTGGCCTGTTTTTGTCAATATATGGCAATTTGTAATGTTTTGGGAAGCATTTTAGCAATGCCGAAACGCAAGGGCACCTTTAATGTTAATCTACAAACAAAATGCCCTTTCATAAAACAACGAAAGATTTTTACTGAGAAAAAGTGACACAGAACTTAATGTTTCTCGTGGCGGTGCTAATGATATAGAACAGCATTTAAAGTCAGATAAACATGAATATGCTTATAGTGCAGCTGTTTCAAGTTTTTCTATGCTAATTTTTTTTAAGAAATCGAATGAGCTTATTATTCTGTACAAGAAAATCACAGCTTCTGTTCTAATGATTGTGCGTTAAAATTAGTTCAATCATGTTTCAAACAAAAATTTAGATGCGCACACACGAAGACTGAAGCTATCGTTGTAAATGTTTTAGCTTGTAAAGCGATTGAAAAATTAAAAGCCGATCTTGGTAAATCTCATTATATTACAATGTTAACAGATGTTTCAAACAACGGTAACAAGAAGATATTCACTATTCTAGTGCGCTATTTTACACCATATGAAAGGATACAAGAAAAATTTTAGATCTCCAAAATCAACCGGATGAAAGTTCAAATATCATTGTTAATTATTTAGACCAAGTGTTGAAAGAAAATAATTTGTCTAGAATAAATTATGGTATTTTGTGGCAACACCTACTATACCAGTAGATATTGTTTGTGGCGACAACACCAATTGCAATGTCGGAGGAACAGCTGGGCCAACGTATGATATCTATTCTGTGAGCTGGGCGAGGGTGACCGCAAAATTAAAATCATCTCTCAGAAAACCGTTAATAGATATCGGAGATGGAGCCTATATAATTCATAATGAAATTAAATCGACTGAAAACGGTCTTTCTGTAGACTTTGAATGTATAATTGTAAAGATTTATTCGTTTTTTTATATTTACACAGTTCGAGTTGAATTACTAAAAGAGTTTTGCAGCCAACTTATTATCGATACTCTATCGACAAATGTTGGGTTATAGCAAGACCATCGAAGAGTTTTGAAAATTTACCAGCCATTAAAAAAATTTTATCTTGAGCATCAAAAAATATCCTACTATTTTAAAAAAAATGTTTAGAAGTCCCGCCGAGAACTGTATTTTTTTTGTATGCACAAATGAGCTTTCACCAAGCTGTGTTGAAAATTGAAGGGCTAAATATTTCGGCAATTGAAGCTCCAAATGAAATTAATCAATTGAAAGAAAATTTGGCTCAAAAACAGACTACTCAGTTCTTTGTACGAACGGCCTACCATATACAGTTCGTTGTTTATTAAAAATTGGAAGGATATCTTTTATATTGACGAAGAACTTGTGAAAACTACAGTTACAGAATTTTACAAAACAAGCTATAAATAATTGGATCAGTGGACTGTGTTTATTAAAAGTCAGGAATATATTTTTTTTAGGCAAATTTAAAAAAAGTACTTACATGAAAAAATGTTCAAAGGGTATTAAATGTTTTGATTGAAAAAGGATACGTTGATTGTTATAAAGATACAAAAATATTCGTTGAATTTTTGTTAATTTGTAACTACATTAAATCTTAGAAAGTGGCAGACTGGAATAATATAAATGTTTCGACCGAAAATCGTTGGGTGGACGTATTTAAACTCTTTCACACTAACAATCCGAATCATACAAACTTTAGCATTTTAATTGAATATATTTTGTGCCTGTCTAGAACAAATGCATCAGTAGAATGATTTCTCTCTTTAATGAATAAATTGTGGACGTCTGAAAAAACTCAGCTTCAGGTATTTGTTCTCAAAGCCATGTTGATAACGAAAGTGAATATTAGAAAAAATCTGCCAAGAATTTCATTCTCATTTAAAATCGTTACCAGCTATATTAAACAAATATGCTTAATACTAGGTATTATTCGATTTTAAGTATTATTTTTTTAAATAAAAGTTCTCAACATATAAAATTAGTTTCTTTCATTTGACACTGTCACCGTTATTTGTCAACGTTCCGTTTTGAGTAAATATAAAAATGGTCACGTTATGTAAAAATGACAACACGTGACTTAAAATTCAACTACGAATGTTTCCTTTGTGGTTATATGGCTATTGTATTGATAAAGATTAAATGACAAACATATGACGCATCTGAGGAAGCAGAATCAGCCAGTTAACTGGGTCAACCACCTATTGGAATCAATCATTTATTAAAAAAGTTATTTAGTAAGAAGTGATAAAAATATTAGTACTAGGTATATTTACTTTCTATTCAGCTGAAAAAATATGGTCCTGATCTGGGTCATGTAACGAATAGTAATAAATTACATCAGTAAACAGGTATGCTTTAATAGGTACACTAATGGAAAATAAAAAACTATCTGCATTTCCTGTAAGCCCTGCGACGTACAGACAGTGATTTTATATTATATAAAAATATCGTTAGCACTTTAAAAGTAATTAAATGAAACTACGTGATGTAGTATTATTTCTACTTTCTTTAAGTTCTTTACCACAAGCTAGGTTTCGTTGTTTCGTTGTGTTGTTAGCAAAGTCTTTGCTAATAGCTCACCTGAATGATGTTGTAATATAACGAAAAGTAGGTCGTGCTAAAGAACTTAAAGAAAGTAGAAATAATACTACATCACGTAGTTTCATTTACTTGTGAATAATAAATTTCTACAAAATTAACACCAAATATATTCAATACTTTTAAAAGTAATCTCCAAAAATTGACTATATATGTGCTGTATATCATCATAATTGGCAAATAGCTCTAATTGAGATTATATTTTTTGTTCGTTTTGGATGGGAATAATACATATTATAACGTGTCCATTGAATATGAAGTCAATGTAAGACTTCGTCAAAACTAACAATATTATAAATATTTCTTTCTATTTCAGATAGCGACTTAAAAGACTCATTAAGATATCTTGTATATATTTCCAATGATGTTGCATTACAAAGATGTTAATAAAAAGTGGTAGCCAAAAATTTAGTAATTTGTCTCAATTTCAATACAACTATTTCCTGTACATGTAACTTAAGTAACCCTCTATCTTTTTTATTATAGTTTATGTGTGGTATTAATTGGGATCAAATTTTTCGTTTTTATCGGTATAATAACGTTATATTATACCCAAATGTAGATACATTATATTAGGATCGTAGTTAGAGGGCAAGGTGCATTGAGAGGCAATGCTCTAGATTAAAAATTAAAGTTCTAATATGTGGAAAACTATTTCACTACTACTAATAGTACGTAGTTTGTAATTAATAGTATTAAATAGTATGAGTTCCTGCTAATTCTCAATACTACCTACTACTAACTAACTTTGTTCGCGAAATCAGTTGCTGTTTAGCGTGTTTAGGGGAGGTCGTTCACACGCATCGCTAAATTTTTATCTTTCTATGTGTTACATAAAGTTCAAATTATAATATTATTAGTAATTACAATATAAAAAGGATCCAGGAAAAGAAAATGTTTAACCCATAATGCCGGAATACGAAAATAATTCGAGTGAAAATGATGATTTATCAAGTTGTGAAGACAGCGATAGTGGGAGTGACATTGTGGTGCGCTCACAATTTGGCGTAATGCAAAATTTGAGTGATAGTGATAATAGTGACGATAACAATTATTTTGCTGATACAGAAGATGTACCGGATTGCGAAAATGACGATGTGACCTTAATTTCAGTTTTTGTTATATTTTTTGTTCACAATATATATTTCCATAATATTCTTTGTATTTTATTATCCTTGTAGAAGTGTTAAAAAAACAACGAAAAAATTATTAAAATTGGATAATTTTTGGAAGAGATACAGTTTTTTTTTCGAGACAAGGGTAAATGACATCAAAAACAAAAGATTTATTTGGCACTATTAAGTGTAATGAGTAAAAAACAATGGCACTAAAACAGTTAAAGGATTTAGACGTAAGTTGCGTTTTTTGTACGGGGGGGGTCCCTAATCAGTCAGTTGAGACCATAAACGTTTTTTTCGTACACATTCTTTAATGTGACGTATTCAGTTAGAAATGCAATTTATGCATTATAGTTTAATATTTTTATGTTAGTTAATTTTCGATAAAGATTATTTTCATTCATGAAAGTATTTTTATATCTGTGAATATCATATTGTGGATTTCCGATGAATATACAGTTTTCTTTACTAAAAACGAAAAAATGCAGAGCAAATTGATCAAGTTGAACCCCATTATAAAAAAGGCGAGTTGCTCAAGATACTGTAGACGTTCAAGATGCTATAAGATACCACTAGCTACTCCTATAAATTCGTTAGAAACAGGTTCATTAAAAAATACTAATAATGTTCTTAGCAGGTATTCCTGTGGACTGATAAAACAATTCGTTTCAAATGTCTGTCCCACAAAACAAAAATTCAAATCGTTGCAGTATTCTAACGAAAGACGCATCATTTTGCTGTCCTGACTAGTAACTTTTACCTCATGGAAATAAGCAAGCTTCGTATATTTATACAAATTTCAGAAAGTGGAAAAATGCCATTGATCCGAAAACTAAATACTACGTGGAAAGATATTCAGAGGATTTTTATGGGAAAAGATGGTAAGTAAAATCTTGTAAAAAGGATTTTACCTTTTTCCTTTAAAAAGGATTTACTTAACATTTTTTGATAATTCCTGGAAGTCAATGAAATTAGCTTTTAGCATTTTATATAATATTTTGAAGGAGGAAGAGGACCCAGAATTATTTCAGAATTTATTTCAAAATACTATTATGAAAAACTCTAAACTTAAGAAGGCTCTTAGTCAGATATAACAAAATGCATATTCAAGGGTCTGATGTATCATAGTTTACTCTCTTGGAAGATGGGGTGAGAAAGAAAACTAATCAAGAAAATATTACAATAGCAACAGAATACGTTAAAAACGGAACAGTCAATGAGCTGTTGCTGACAATTATAATTGCTAAAATCCTCAATGCAGCCACTTTCAAGCAATTAGCTTTAAATGCCGTTACGATAAATAACATTAACCCCTCTATGCATTCAGCATACAAATGCTGAATGCTATGATGTTGCAAGCGTAATAAGTGGAAAAGTGGTGGGCGTTGCAGCCAGAATAGAATAAAAATGAACCGAGAAATTCCATCTAAAATGGCATGTATTCGTTTATTTGTTTATCAATGCATCACCTTGCCTGAACTTTTTCAACATAACAAAGGGGCTGCTTTGTATAGTGGACAAGCGATTACCTGGCTTCTTGAACAACACTGGTCCGGGCACTTATTTTTGTTTCTGATTCAAGAAGCTAATAATTAAATTATTTAATGCTAATCATAATTTTTTATCCCTGTAATTCCTGGAAGGTTGATTTTAACATATTAGGTTGGCAATCCAAATAACTTGTAACCTTTTGCTTCCGTTCTACCTGCAACTTCCTATACCCAATATAAACTTCTTTCCAGGTATGGGCCTGCATTTTACCCTCGTAAAACGAAAAATACAGTTTCGCTAGCGCGTATACAGATATTACCAAGTTTTATAAACACAGTCAAATATTAATAACACATCGAGAAAAATAAGACATCCGGTGAATAACAATGTAAATGATTTTGAAAGTTCTGTGTTTATATTATGGGTGAGCGAGTACGATATAGGTGGTCTCTAAGGCTAATCAGATTAGTAAATTTTCTACTGATAATAACGGAAAAATCTTAAAACGACAAAAGTCAATTTGGTATTTGTCGCACTAGCTGACGCGGTGCAAGTAAAACAAGAACAAATAAAAGTCGCTATTTGACTATTCATCTCACTTTATCTTGTAGACAATTCGAAATAATGGAAAAAGGATCTCGTAAAAAATTTAATTAAATGTTATTTGCATGTGCTAGTGAATGAATTGTTATGACGGCTATTTTCTAGCGGTAGCTGTATAATTTAAACATTTTGTCATAACACAGAAATCCATTTTCATGAATATTTTTGTAAAATAAGCAATGATACTAAACAACATCCACTGTGAATCACAATTGGTATTAATGACAGCTAAGGAGAGGACATGCCCATGTACATACATAGACGACACCTTAGAATATACATTACGATGTATAGTTTAAGGCCCACGCATTTCTTTTACGACATTATCCGCACATTCGTTTCTCGTACAGTCGATGTAAGTGGGCGGCGCACGGGCGGAACGTTCAGTGTGGTATATACATAAAACGTAAAACACGCTCTTTTTCTAATTATTACACGTAACTCTTTTAACACAATCAATACTTTCCCGGGGAGTCCGGTACTTACCCGGGGAGTCCGGTACTTACCCGGGGTAACGATTTGGCAAGGCGCTACGCACGCAGCAAGCTCACGCTAGCTGTAAGCTACCACTACATATAGATTCCCTTTTAATGAATTTACCGAACAGCTGAGAATCAATGTAATTTGATTTAAATATTTCGATCACTTGAAAGCAGATAATATTGTTATTTCATTACACCCGCGCACGGGCGCCGCCAGGATTATTTTCAGGGAGGTGCATCTGCATCTATACATACTATTAACCAATATAAAATATAGAACTAAACATATATAGCATGTGGATAACAGAGTTGCGAGTATTAAGTACTTTTTCTACGATCTGTCTGACAATGACAGATACAGAGTTTTTCAATGGCTACTTTCTTCTAATACTGTATGACAAAAGCACAATGCCCTGTATTCCGTGATCATTAAAAACTGTCAAGTGGGGGACTTAAAAAAATATTCTGGAAAAACGAAAAGTCGATGGTTGGCATTATTATTTGGAAATCCCCGCTGTAGCGCGACGGATACGGGGGATTTGTTCTCTGATCAATTGTCGGTAATACTCAAATCTGCTTAAACAACGACTTTATTTATTAGATAATTTGTTGCTTAGGTTATTAATTTTTATTCAAGTTATGAGTGACATAAGACGTTTTTTGTGTAAAAAACGTAATAAACATTTTGATGAAGATGATTCCCCTCATAATAAATCATCCAGGCCCAAAACGCATAAGTTGGATAGTCCAGGTATGTTGTGTTGTTGTCTCTACCTGTCATCGAATATATTATTCATTATCAACATACATAAAAAATGAGACTTGAAAACAACGAAATAATGCGTTAATTGATTCGTTCTTTTTTTTATTACATAAGAATTCTTTTTGTTTAAAGGTACGAGTTCTGCGCGTAAAGATTCTCAAGCAGATGCATCGCTCGATTTTTCTAGTAGAAGCACAACAACTAACTTATTGGATATTGGGTTGTGTTTGGACTCTGGTTATAAGTCAATGATGATCTACGTTTGAAATCACTAAGACATCCTTGGAACCCTAGCAAGAAATTCATGAAGCAAAAGTTTCATGAAGTTGCTCAGTCTCATGCGACAAGTGAGTGGCATTGTGACGCACTGGCTTCGTCAAATTCATTTGAAAAAATCATGGATAGAAAAGGATTTAGCGTTCATGAATCTTTAAATACGGCATATAACAAGGAAGTTGAAGAAAATCGTTTAAAACTTCGATCTATCATTTCAACAATTTTATTTTGCGGGTGACATGATCTTCCACTTCGTGGAAAAATCGACAAGGGTTCTGTTTTTACAGACCTGCTACATTTTCGAGTTGACTCGAGAGACGAGATTTTGAAGAATCATTTAGAATCAGGAACAAAAAATTCTTTATACTTATCGCATCAAATTCAAAACGAATTGATTGAAATTTGTTCCGATGTTCTTAAGAGCTAAATAATTAAGGAGGTGAAACATGCTTCAGCTTTTTCGGTTTTAGCTGATGAGACTGCTGATATTAGAGGCACAGAACAATTATCAATTGGTGTTCGATATCTACGATATGATAAAGATGCTAAAAAACCAATAATTTGTGAAGAATTCCTTGGATATGTACCGGTACAAGAACTAAATGCACAAGCCATTTCGGAAACTATTACTCACTTTCTGCAAGATTGCGATCTTGATTTAAATAAACTTGTTGGTCAAGGATACGACGGGTGTGCTGCAATGGCAGGTCACATAGGTGGCGTTCAGAAAATTATTAATGATAAATATCCTTTAGCCCTATTTTTCCACTGTGGAAGCCATGTATTGAATCTTGTCATTAATGACCTTAATACTGTCAGTGAAGTGCGAAATACTGCTGGAACAACAAAGGACATTATAAATTTCTTTCGGGACAGTACGTTGCGGCGGAGTAAAATTCCAAATATACCACTATTTTGTGAAACGCGTTGGACAGCAAAGTACAAAAGTATCAGAATATTTTCTGAAAATTTTGTGACCATTATACAAGTTTTAGATGAACTTTCGCAGGACGCACCGAATTCTAAAACGAAAACCAAAGCGTATCAGCTCTGCACGACTGCAACTACTCCAACATACATTGTGACACTTTTAATAATTGCTGCTTATTCTGCCAAACTTGAGCCCGTGTGCAATCAATTACAGAAAGTAAATATGGATATAAAGGCAATACATGATCACGTTAATAAATTAACTGATATGCTTCAATCTCATCGCGATAATACATCTATGGAGTTTGCAGTCATTTTTGAGAAAGCTCAGAAAATTTGCGAGAAACTGAACGTTGAATTTAAGCGTCCTCGAGTAGTGGAAAAACAGACTTACAGATCAAATCACCCATCTGAAACTGTGGAAGAATTTTTCAGAAGATCTATATTTATTCCATATTTAGATTTTATTATTTCTTCACTAAAAAATCGATTTTCTTCAACACACAAGAAGGCACCCAGATAATATGAGAAAATTAAACAAATCAGAATTTTTATCGATAGCAGAAGATATACAGAACCTTTACGGAGGTTCCCCAATAATTTTATTTGCCGAGGCGAGGTAATGAAAACAGATGAAGCAAATAATGAGATTCTAAATGAATCTGTTGTTGAATACGTTGATGTGATTGCTCATGCCACTCCTTTTTACCCAGCGGTATGTGAGGCAATTAAAATTGCTTTAACTATCCAGCAACAACATGTAGCATTGAACGTACATTTAGCACGTTACGACGGGTAAAGACGTGGAATCGCTCAACGATGGGAGATGCGAGGCTAAGCGGCCTGTGCATGCTCAGTGTTCACAGGAAAAGAGTTGAGGAGGATATGAATTTATTGACAAGGTGTTGAACAAATTTGGACAGCAACCTAGACGCCTTCAGTTGTTATTCAAATCGTAACTCACTATACCAATAAATTTCTAATTTTTTTTCCATATAAAATTGACTTTGTTGATTTCTCATGAAAATTATATAGCATATGTCACTCGCACGGTCTTCACGAATCTAACGACACGTCGTTTGCTAAAATCAGTCAAGTCGTTTGGGCTGTAGCGCGTACTATCGAAATGGTCATATATACATACATACATACATACATACATACAAACATACATACATATGAACATATATATACATACATATATACATACACTCGAAAAGCATTACTCTCCTGCTGGTTCAGTCGGGTAAAAAATATGTAATTTTTTCTATGTATTTTCTTTCCCGACAGGGGGGTGCAATTGCACCCCCTTGCACCCCGCTGCCGGCGCCCATGCACCCGCGCCATTACGTACCTAAATATTGAATTTAATTTATTTGTTAAATGATATGAAACATGTAGTTATGCGGAAATAGTTTTTAAACATGACTTAAATAATTTTTAAACATTGCGCAGAAAATGCGGAAATCACTTATCACATGACTTAAATAGTTTGTAAAACTGAATACACATATATGTTTTCAAAATATTAACCGTCTTATTGTAAACACAATCATACTCTCCTAATTATCGTGTTAATCACGTCATCGATCATTTGAGTATTTCTGTTAATTGGATTACAATTTTGCTCATCCCTTCACATAAAGTCTCTCAATAGGTCGATCGATAGATACAACAAAATGAAAGTCTTAGCTATAAAACGAGTAAAAAATTTATCTCAAATTAACGTCTCCCCTATTAATGGTAAACTAAAACACCAATAAAACAATAATTTCAAATTCATTTAAATGGTATTTAAATTTCTACATTTTAGCTCTGTAGTTTATTTTAATAAACAAAACGTTTTCGTACTTTAAGTATGAGAACCAGAATAACTCAAAGTGAATACTATCAAACCATATCAAATCAGTAACTCGGTGGAGTATTATTTTTCTGTGTCTTTCAATTTATCCAACTTCACTCTGTTACGTTTCACAATTTCAAAAGCAGAAAAAGGTTTTCTGTTTAACTCGTTTAACTACGCAATATACAAAAAACGATAACAAAAAATGCATTCGGAAACACATTAATATTTATATATATATATATATATATATATATATATATATATATATATATATATATATATATATATACATATATATATACATATATATACACACATATATATATATATATACATATATATATATATATATATATATATGTTTCCGACTGATGTTACGACGCTCACCTTGAAATGTATCATACGATAGGAAGGGATGATCACAGCGTCAACACTTTTTATTGGATAATTCCATGATAACACACAAATGTGGTCAATATTTATACCTTACTAGATTTACTCTTACGATATACCAACAAATCAGAAATGATTCCTTGTTTTTAAACGTAACATTTTTATCGCAAATGGTACAAAGCTGCAAAATATTTATTTTTTTTATCAATAGTACTGGATCGTAATCTTTTCGCATTTTAAATATTGTGCAGAGATATCTCGTTGATTTGAAGAAAAAATATAAAGTTGTAATTTTTAAAAAGTAATTTTATGTTTGTTTTTTTTTTGTTAACAGAATTTTTTTTTCTAATCAAAACCGTAATCGATAGTTATATAAAGGTTTTGGATCATACGATAAACTACACGTATATTGAATTATTTTTATTTTATTTTGGCCACTATTCTTTTGATTTACTAACAGGCCACGGGGCAGTTAGTATTATATTCTAATGTTCTATTTCTATCTTACTAACTACAATGACATAATTTTTTTTATAAATATTTAATTTAATTAATAACGAACGCACATTCAAAGCAGGGCGTTTGACTGATTGTTCATCACAAGCGCACAAGTAATAATACTCTGCGCCAAACATCATCCTTTCTCAACCTGGGGGTCGCGTTTATTATTAAAGGGATCGCAATCTGTCCAAAAAATAAGACTTGCATACAAAACATTCGTTTGTTAATTTTTTTATGAATGAAGTGTTTCAAATTGCATAATCACATAATTTATTAAAGAATTATCTTTTCTAAATCTTTTCTTTGTAGGATTTCTTCCGAATCTGATATAATCACTGATATCTATAAGAATTCTCTTATGCATGCAATCTTATTTAATTCAATTTAAGGTATCTATATACAATACTCAAAATGCGAACTATTAATAAAAAATAAATAATGTAACGCAGTTTTGGACATTTCATCATTTCATGAATCATTTCTAATTGGTTGGTATAATCGGAAGATAAACGTTAACCATTCCAATCTAGTCCACGTGGACTTTTAGCTAATAGGAATCGTTAACCGTATTATAGTGCCCCGTACCTTTATATCACGCCACTTTTTAAAGTCTCTCAGAAAAGATGCAGAGCACTGCTGAAAACACAAGTACGATCTCATACTTAAAAAACCTTTTAATTAGTTAAATAAACTGTAAAACTAAAATGTTGAAATTTAGTACCTTCGTACTATTTAAATGAATTTGAATTATTGTTTTATCGATGTTATAGTTTACCATGTATAGACGAAAACTTAATTGGAGATAAATATTTTTACTTGTTTTATAGTTCATATTTTAATTTTATTGTATCTATCGATCGAGCTATGAAGAGACTTAGAGCGAAAGGATTAGCAAAATTTTAATACGATTAATAGAAATACTCAAATGATTGATAAAGTGATTAACTCGATAATTAAGAGGGTGCGATTATGTTTACAATAGGGCATAATAAGTTGTAGTTTCAAGAATATCGGTTAATATTACATATTTAGCTGTAAATATGTAATATTAACCGTTAAAGTAAAGTATTTTTAAGTATATGTTAAGTTAATACAATATTTTACAAACAATTTAAGTCATGTGATAAGTGATTTCCGAATACTACAACATGAGTGAGTACATTAGTAATTAATTTATTATTCTTTTAAGAGTCATGTTTCATGTCATTTAACAAATAAATTAAATTCCATATTTAGGTATGGTAATGGCGCGGGTATTAGTGACCTCATAATATCTTGTGTCATTTATAGTCGCGCCCGAGCCGCAAGACGAGCCACAAGTGTAATTGAGACATCACAGCTGCAATCACAAATTGTCTACATGTAAAGTTAACCGAAAGAGAAAAGCGATACATTGCAACTGTAGCGCGAGTAAGTCAAGGTATCAAAACATATTGTCTCATTTACACTCGCATGCGAGTCACGAGACGAACCATGAGACGCGTGTAATTTAGGCATCAGCTGTTCAGTCCATTGAATAGTAGAGTATATGTAGTGGTTGCGTACGGCTAGCGTGAGCTTGCGTGCGTGCGTTAGCGGTATTAGATGTGTTAAAAAAAGTTATATGTAATATTTTTTTGCATTCAGTTAGAAAAAGGACGAAATTTAAATATTATATATATATATATGAATTTCGCACGCTGGCACTTGCTCTATATATATATATATATATATATATATATATATATATATAGAGCAAGTGCCAGCGTGCGAAATTCAAATGAGTATCTACTAAACGGTTTAGTGGTGTAACTACAAACAAAAACATTCGTACTCGACTGTATTTTGGTTTATTTAAATAGATGACAATTCAGTCTGGATAAGTAATCGATTATCGACAACCCATGAAGAAAACCATGGAATGGTGTTTGTGTTTGTTTTTTTCATTTGGTTGCACTAGTTTAGTATAGTCAATAATTAGTTTTGCTGAGGCAATAATCAGTAGTATTTTAAGTAGTTGATGTTATAAAAGTATGATCAGTGATTATTACATAAAATGTTGTGAGAAAAAACGTAAACGTAAGTACTTTTTGTAAATTATTTTATATGTTTGCCTAACCACAAAATTATAGATGGCAAAATAATTTTTAAAATTAATTTTTTACGCAAAACATTTGTAAAAATGATATTACTATGTTAGATTTTTAAGTTACATTTTTTGTTAAAAATTAAATCAGTAAAAAACTGTTTTGCTGAGTTTATTTTGCCGCAGTTCATTTGTCGTGTCATCGTTTCACGGGAGCGTGGTCGTGGAAAATAACTAGTTGTGCAATAAATGTCATTACAAAACTTAATACACTCCAAAATTCTTTCGAAGAAAAACTTTTTGGAGCTCAATTTCCACACCAAAGACGAGAAAAGGAGATACAAAAGAAAACGTATAGTGATCCAAACTTATGGTCTGTTAGTTTTAATGGTGATATTTTTAAAATTTTAGTTAGATGTAGTTCTGTACAGATGCGTAATCACAGTTTCCCCATTATTCAAGATGGCAGAAAATTTGCTGACAATTACTATTACATAAATCTTTGTCAGTGGCGGCGCTAGACCAAATGTGTACGTCGGCGACATCAAGTTCGCGAGGCCTCTTTACTTCGCAGTGAAAAAAACCGTTAGCTCACTTAATGTGAGCCAAATTATAAAATAATTGATGAGTATAACGAGTTTTATTGTTAATAAAATGATGACAAAAAATAATTACACACATAGAAATTAAAATAGTCGAACTTTTCGGCTTTTAGCCTCTCTGAATTTTTTCAGGATTGTGTCGTAGTTAAGCCTAGTCGCTATTTCAGCTTTGATTGACAGAACTAATAACGCGGATAGTCTGTCTTGGTTCATCGTGCTTCTCAAATAGGTTTTTATCAATTTCAACTTTGAGAAGCTTCTCTCAGCGGAAGCTGTGCTGACCGGAACTGTGAGCATGATTCTAATTGTAATATAAACATGTGGATATATTTCTTCTAAATTATTTTCTAAAATGTATTGGATGAGTTGTTTCGCGTCGTTGATAGTCTAGTGAATTAATTTTTAAAAGCTGAAGTCCTTCATATAGTTCGAAAGGCTGTGTGTCACTGTTTTCGCCTTCCCGAAGTATTGTACCTAAATCATTACAATGTTTGAGAAGATCCTCTTTTGGCATAGATTTCAAATAATTGACATCATAAATAAAACCAAATTGCTCAAAATATTCATTGAGCGCTGTAAATCGACATTCGGTGTCGACTATTATAGCATCTACCATTGTGTTAAAATAATTAACTCTTAACTGCATTTCAGCAGATTCAACTGGTTCATCAGTATGTTCGTAACTAAACATTCGTTTTTTCCTGGCTATTCTTTTTTCCTTAAATTGAGACTGAATTTCATAAGTACTTTTCTCCACAAATAATCTAGCTTCTGTTACGCTTTTTTCAAATCCTGTATTACGGAATTCTTGAATCCAGCTACAAAATGAACGTAAAGTATCAATAGCGACTTTCAAGTTGATTTGAACCGATTGCCATAGTTTACGTATATTGTTTACACGTAGCAAAACCTCATACCACACGTGTATTGCAACAATAAACTCAAAAGTTAACATTTCGTTCAGGACTGCTTCACTGTCGCTTAGAGTTTCGGAATCATCAGTTTTATTTTTCAGTTCATTCACACATTCGATGACATCATCAAATTGTAAAAATATTGCTTTTACTGCTCCGATTCTACTCTCCCATCTCGTTTCAGACAGAGGTTGTAATGTCAATTTTAATTTACTTTTTACTGTCTCCCAACGCTTGCTTGACTTTGAAAACAGCACTTAGATTTTATTGATAAAGCCGAAAAATATTCTGGCTGTCGTTGAAGAGTTAGCTGCATCTATCAAAAGTAAATTCCAACTGTGGCATCCGCATGGTGTGAAGAATGCTCTTGAATTTATATTGAGTATTCTTGTTCTGACACCTTTGTTAATTCCGACCATATTGGCGCCGCGTTGTCATATCCCTGTCCTCGACAGTTTTGGATATCTAGATCATTTCTTTCCAGTTCTTGTAATATTGATTTTGTTAAATACTCTCCTGTTGTTTCTGCGACGTCAGTAAACCCAATAAAATGTTCCTCTATAGCCAGTTGACAAATTGCAAAATCTTAATATTATTGACATTTGTTCAACACGACTTACGTCCCTGGTACAATCGAGCAAGATGGTGTAGTATTTTGCTTGTTTAACCCTGTGTATAATTTCGTTAATAACTAATTTAGACATTAATGTCATTAATTCGTTTTGGATGTCATGGCTCAGATAATGTTGATTAAGTTGCTTTTCATTAATACGTTGCATATGCTCCCATAGTGTCGGATCATATTTAGATAACAACTTAACTAAGTCTAGAAAATTGCCAGAGTTTTTACTATCGTTCAATTTCAAGGATTTTCGATGAGCTCTAAATGCCAAATTGTGTGAGACCAAGTAGTTTATTATATCTATCAACCTTTCAAACAAATTATACCAATACTTTTGGGATTCCCTAATCGATCTCTCGTTATCCTTATCTATTGTTTTACCGTGTTTGACTACACCAAGTGGCGGCCTACCGACGCTTCGTTTACCGGTACGCGGCCGCCACTCGAGAACCTTTATGTATTCCCCATCGGTTAACTGCTCTACGAGCGATGTGGCCTGCCCACCGCCACTTCAACGTGCTGACCCTCCGAGCTATGTCGGTATGTGTTCAGGGTAATGGTCTCAATCTATGGTTTTCGTATTTGCACTTTATCCATGACCACTCTGTATATGTATGTCAACCTGTATATGTATGTACGTACAAGCCACAGATCGAATATTTTTATTTTATGGTCACTATTAAGAAGGCAAAGGTAAGTAGGTACCTACCTACCTACTTATTTTGTTAAATACGTAATTCAGGAGCAACTTGTTATTAGCAAGGTCTTTCTATGGAGAAGTGAAATAATTTGTTGTAGGTACCTGTTCATTTATATTATTTTGTACTTATTGTAGGAACACGCACGAGATGTAGGTACCTATGAAAAAAGAACTCTGTGAAAATAATTGTTACGAATTTTGACGCATACAAAACATACTCGAAGGCATTGATCGAGAGGTGAAATATTTCTATTATCTCGAGAAAAAACACTAGCGCAGGTTTAAAAATAAGTAGGTAAGTACCTATTCACTTTTCTATTTCCATTTCTATGGAGAAATAGATGACCTATATTTTAATAAGTAGGTAGGTAGGTACTTTACTTACCTAGGTAAATATAAAATCAAACCTATTTCTTGGTTAATATTACGAGTATTTACGACTTATAAAAGATATAGGTAACTATTGATTTTGGCGAAATAATTTTGTTAAAGTCGTTAAAAAGTTGATGTTGACTTACCTTAACGTAGGGTATGAAATTAATAACAAATAACGTAAAACTTTTATCCACTAGAACTGTGCACTAGAACGTCGGGGTGTTGACTTTACAATACAATAAAAAGAAACTTCGCGCTTGCGAGTCTGCGAGTTGCCGTATGAAGAAAATTACTCTCACAGAAAAATGAAATATAGATAAATAAACTAAACAACACGGGGATTCCCCGTCTTGTCTAGTTTATTTATCTATCCCAGAGTCTCGAGCGCCGTGCCCGAAATTGAGCGTTTTCACACTACCCGATAATACGATATCGGTATCGGACGCTCATAATGAAGAGCACACACACATTATGTTTGTATGTGTGCTAAATGAAGATCTTTTGCACGTATAACTGATTTATTTATTGCATTCATGGGTTTACTTACACCCATGAATTCAATAAATAAATAAATGATGAATGCCATACACATTACTTACAAACATTTTCACCCAATACAGATATCGTGTCGGGCAGTGTGTGTGAGAACGCTCATTAGGGCGAAACTTTCATTTCATAGTGTTGCCAGACAGACGATTCTGAATACCCGTAAAGTACCTACTAGGTACTCACTTCCATCGGGCACGTGTTATACAATAAAATTCATTATCATCTGCTTAGCTTTTTTCCCGAATTGTTCAGGGTCGGCAACCTAAGCCAGGATGATTGGCGAAACGAAAATAAATAGGTAACTAGTTTTTCTTCGAGGCCCCCTCAGGCGCGAGGCCGTCGGCGGTGGCCGACGTCGCCGACGCCTAGCGCCGCCACTGATCTTTGTAATGGTGAACAAATTAATTGGTTTATTTACTCATTTTCAAAAAAATTAGTTTATTCATTTGTTGTACAATTTTTTGGATATTATTTATTACCTTTAAAGAGACATGAAACAAGTGTTGCCCATAATGCAAATGTAAAATCAATGATTTTTGCGCACTTAAATAACATGTTACAAATTAAAACTAGTGTAAATCAAATGCAACTAAGGCTATTAGAATCAGAAAAAAGCATTGGTGCTATAAATGAAATAATTATTGATGTTATCAAGATTTTAATTTGTTAATGTCTGTGTTCTCATGGTTCATCAAAATCTTTATTTGAGCGCGATAAAGGAAGTTTTCTAAACTTTATCGAAATGGTAACGTCTTTCAATTCAGTTATGCATGAAAGAATTCACAGAATTGGATCCATAAAATCTAATTCAAGTCGAATGGCTCACTATTTAGGAGTTGATTCAAAATTAAATTATTGATTTACTAAGCGCGACGATAAAAAATGATGTTCTAAACAACATCAGGGAGTCTTCTGGGGAGAGTCTATTAAGTATCGTTTTGAATTCATTGTCAAAATTAGACCTCGACATTTTAGATTTACATGGGCAAGGTTTGATAATGGTTCTAATATGCTTGGAAAATGCGACAGATTGCAGAAAAAATCTTGGATTTTACATTTTACGTTCCATGCTCAGTTTGTAACCTTAATTTGGTGGTCAATGATGCAACAAAGATTTCACACAAAACTGTTAATTTCTTTCTTATAATTCAAGAAATTTATGTTTCCTTTTCATCGTCTGCAAATTGGCGGTCAATTATTTGTAAACACCCTTAGCTAAGTAAGTTTAAGATTAGAGCCTCTAAGTTCAGCATAATAGATCCATCGGTCAGCATAACCCACCATGTTTCAGCAGAACAGATACAATCAAACAGTATGATATCAACAATATATTTGATACCCTACTGGAAATATCTGAAAATTTGTTTGGGTGGGATTTTGCCACAACTCACAGAGCGCATTCATTGCTCTAAACATTCAAAATTATAAATTTATTTGCTCTGTTGCAATCTGGTTTCATATTTTAAGCAAAATTAATTCTTTAAGTAAAATAATGCAAAGACGCCATCAATACCCAAGTATGCATAAATTTATTGAATAATTTAATTAATAAGTTCACAGAATATTCCACGGATGAACATTATGAAATGGTTTACAAAATTTAGGGATATAGCTCATGAAATAAATGCTGAAGTGGATTTTCCAATTTTTTCAAAACTTTGTCCAAGGAGAAGGAGAAGCATTTTGAATATGAACAGCATGATGAAGTTTCATTAGACCCTAAAATTAGTAGATTGTTTTTTATAATTCTGGATCAAATATTTACTGAAACTCATACTTTTGTGAAATATATTTTCGAAGAGTTACAAACATTTGACGATGTATTTGGCATTTTTAGATGTAAACTATTAAGGTACTTTAAAGTTGAATTGATGAAACAATGTAAAAATTTATCTGAAACTTAAAGATGATTCAGGAAATGAAGCAAACATTGATGATAATAATTTGTATAAAGAAATGAACGCAATATTTTTTTACAAATTATATAATTTCAACTTTTTCCACAGCAATAGTGTTAAGAATTTTACCCTTTTCCGTTAAATCTGGTGAAAGTTCTTTTCCAAGTTAAAAATAATGAAGAATTTCTTGAAGACTGAGTAGTTTATCTATTTTTCTTAAGACTGAGTAATTTATCTATTTTTTCAATATTCTATGAAATCTTGATAATTTGGATACAAAACAATAACAGATTTTGCAAATATAAAAGCAAGAAAAGTTCAATTTGTATAAGTACATAGAATGAATTTGTCATAAACTGCATACAATCAACTTCATTCTTATATGAAAATACTCAGAATGAAAACTTTTTACTTTTGAAAAATATTAAGTATAAATAATGTTTCAGTAAATTAAACATTGATTTTTGAAGATAATACCTCATATATATAGTAAGGAGAATAAATTATTTGTTAAACAAATCTTCGCTTTTTTTACTTTATACACCTATATTAAGGATGAAGATAGAGGCGGCATAAATGGTTATACGTGTGGACGCTCGTAGGCCTAATGATACGCATGCAACGTCATATATAATTTTGCACTAACGACTGAAATGGAATACAATCTGTATTAATTCACTCAATAAAGAATTTTTTATATAAGAAATATTTTTAATTGAAGACATTATATAGTGTAGGATAAGAAATATGCATTTATTTCCAGTGTCAAATCAAAAATCTCTCTATTAAAGTTGTATATTTTAATGTTGACATTTAGCGTTCGACTGAATGACTCAGACTGAATGATTTTACATAATGTAAAATCATTCAGTCTGAGTTACCCTCCCATAGGAAATAAAATCGTTAGCAATGATATCCATGCAAACTTCGATCTAACATCTTCTGTCTGTTGAGATAAGTTCACCGTTATAACATGACTTAGTTTATTAAAAGGATTTCCTCGAGCTGTTATATGTGAATATGTTCCTGTCAGTATCAGGTATTTCTTTATCAACTATGGATCAAAAATATATCATTCCTCAATAGAGATGTTCTCTGTCACTATTTCCACAAAGATTTTCTTTTCTCAAGTTATAATATCTATTGAGCATCAGAATAATATTAACATGAAACTGATTGTGTATTGCAGCAGCAATTCTCAAGTCATGTTTTTAAAGGTTTCCTTTATCATACTAACCTTATTTTGAACGATTAAGAATGGCCCAAAAATAAACACAACAAAGTATTTTTATCTTACTTCGGCCTTTTATTGATTAATGAATTATCAATAATTCTAGAAAACTAGAAAAGCTCTCTCGTTATGGAACTACTAGAGAATGAACATTGCCAAGGTGGCTTCCTGCAGCTTGTTAGAAATGTTTCACATAAACATTAGTAATATTTGTTTAAACCAGTTGTCGTTTAGGGTTTATCCCACGCTGGCCTATTAGTCTGGAAGATCCACCGCTCATATTTCTTCCCCTACAGAATAAATCCCAAAGGCAATAAATTGTATGAAACAAATTACCTCCTTGCCATGAGGCCAGGATAAACTTCCTAAGACAACCGATAGAAGGTGAGTTATGATCACTACCACAGTACTGTGTTCATAAAGGCATAATGTAATATACATATATGAAATATAATTTATAATAAGATTACAGGTATATTTTCTCAAAAAAAACCATGACTTTCGTAAGATAGGTTTTGGCTGGACTCGCTATTCTTGGTGCCTATCTAAGATGTTGCATAGGGGGCAAGTCAATGACGTTTACACAGACATCTCTTTGACAGTAAAAATGGTCCTCAAAAATCAATGTAATTTGTTCATCTTCTATACGTCTATCTCTTTTAGATATGCAATTTCATTGATTCTCCTTCTCTTTCATCATAATGCATGCGTGATGCTAATTGGAGCTATACTTTTTATTTGTTTTTTATGGATATGACATGTAAATTGAATATAGCGTAATTTAGATAGATACAAAAGATGTTGATATTATTAATGTACTTAAAGACTTTTCTCTTTATGCAGATATATATTTAAATACTATTCCTTTTTAGCCTAAAACCCTTAGAAATTGGTACAAGGGTTCTTTAATATTGATTTCTAGTTGTCAGTTACACTGATAACAATGGTATGGTGACAGTGTTCATTCTTTCACTGAAAATAAATATTTTAATTCATAGATTCACTTAATTCGTGGAGGGTGCCTTTTGCTCTACTTAGTTTTATCAAATGGTAGAAATAAATCTAAATTTGATATTGAATATTAAGGCATATTTCAAGAGTTTTAAAAAAATTTGCAATTGAAGGACTAGAAGGGTAATATGAATAGTTTTAATGTGGATACTTTTAAATAAATGATTTTTTAAAATAAAAATAAAACGTATTTTAAACAGAGTAACAATTAGTTTAACAATGGTAATTTTAGCTTTTAATATATTGATATTAATGTATAGAATTTTTTTTGTTTAAGTATGAATAATTTAAGAATTGTAGCCAATAGAAAACTCATCTCTACTATGATCTTATTACAATACTGATTAACATTAATATCAGAATTTAAATTTTTCGAAACATTTATTTAGAGAATAACCTTAAAAATATAGACAATAAGTATAAATTCTTAAATTAATTCTGAATCATTAAAATCAAAAACTAATATTATTTTTATTTTGTCTTCCTGTCAAATAAATTTTTTTGAGTTTGGAGTATTGATCCATAATCTCTTCTTTTAAGTTAAACACTTCAGTGTTTTCAATGGATGGTGTCTTATAAACTTTTACATAATTTTTTAAATTTTCCTCAATCGGACATTTTTGCATACCAATGCTATATTTCTGAAAATAAAATACATTATAACTTTTAAACAAAAACTTATCAGGTTCGTTAGCTTAATTGTTTTAACTTGAGATGTTTACCTCATGAGTGAAAGATATAAAAGATATAGCTCATATGTTATGATCATATCTGTCACTCACTCACATGAAATCAAAATGTATCAGCATATCACTAGCTCAGAAGTGACTGGCGCCTTTTTCTTTTAACCAAATCAATTATTTTAACTCACTCGTCACGATGTGAAAATAGATATAAAAGTATATGTTCTGACGTTACATGGAAGAGAACGAAAACGATCTAACTGTTTAGTTAAATATGCCACTGGATCTATATACACGAAGTAGCTACTCACGATTTAATGTGAACGCTGTGATAAAGTATACTTTAGTTCGTTTGAAATAAAGTATACTTTAGTTTGCTCGTAATATTTACGTAAACAGTTTTTTTGTTTCATTTCAAAATTTTAAATTTTTTAAACACGCCAATCTATTCCAATTTATTTAATTATCATTAAAGTTATTTTATGTTAACAGTCCTAAATTCTAAACCTACAAAGTATTAAGCAAAATCAAGTGGATACTCTTGTAGACTATATTTTTATTTTCAAACAATAGTCCATAATATTCAATCATTACTTTTTATCATTGTATGACCATTGTTCAATATATAATAATTATCATAATCGAGTACTGAGATACTGACCTACTGAGCTAAAGATATAAATGAGTGATATATATCTTTCCAATCAAATGATGTATATGACTCTTTTCTTTTCATTGATATATTTTGCTTTATCTATTTTCAACCGTTTGTTTTTTTTTATTAGAAAGTCCAACTAATTTAAGTAAATATCAGGCTTACATAAAAAATGTAAAACAAAATATTGCAAAGTAGTATTAAATAGTTTTTATTGCACTTTTAAAACATGTAGAGGATTTAAGTACAGCGATTGACTTTTTTTTAATTTTTTCTGTTACCGTAAATACCTTTTATATTGCGGGAACAGTTTCATTACATTAGGTTGAAAAGTTTGCGTAGTCTAGATGATATACAAACTACCTTATTTACAATATTTTCATTATAAAGTCTTACCTTTTCATTAATAGTCTGATAAACTACGTCACTGCTTAGGGAATCGTCATTATTATTATGTTTATTAAGTTCATATAATTTAATTTTCTGTAAATATTCATTCTCCCAAGTTTCCCTAAGTAATGTTTTATTTGTTGCGGCGTCTATATTTTTCCTCAGCATATCTAATTTTGCTTGATACTGCTTTAAACTATCAATTGTATCCAAACATTCAGATTCTGCATTTTTAAAAAAGCACTGACTTGTTTGATTTTTCCTAGAAAATTGGGCACTACTAAGGGCTTCATTCTGACTGATTTTTTTTCTACGTGCAAGTTTATTTTTAACAGTAATTCTTCCTCGAAAACCGTTTGCTAGAGTTTGACTTCCTCCACCACCGATAGTAATTCCACATCCTCTCATTTCTTGTCCCACTAAAATAATTTGTTGGTTTGGTGTGATCTGTTCTTGAAGCAATGATTTACTTGTAGAGCTATTGTGTAGATTATTATTTTTCTCTGCAAGTTTATCCAATGCAATCCTTTCATTAAACTGAGCCTTCTTTATGCTTGCATGAAGGGTAGAATTATTATTTTTAAGTTGTTTTATCATTGTTTTAAGCATTGTCAAAGTGGGTCTTATTTCTGCAACTGAAAGAACTTCATATTCGCTTATATCATTTTCAAGAAATTCCATATTCAACCTTCTAATTTGTTCCTCTCTTTCATAATTTTTGTTGACTTCTGGTTGTCGCTCTCTAATCATATCATTTTGCCTGCATTGTTCTTTCAATAATTCAACTTGTTCTTTTAATTTTAGTAACCTTAAATTTTGCTCATATTCCACGCCATATCTGAAGCTAGTTTGAAAAATTTTACTGAATTTTTTAGATATTCTTGAAATTGATTTCAACATGGATAAGTTTTTTTCACTATGTCCAATGAACTTTATTAAACTGTGTACATTCAATGTCTCACTTAAATGAGTAATTAAGGGGCTAAAGGGATAAAATTTATTTGATTTATTGAAGGATTCCACTACTCGTAATATATTCATAACTGACATGTTACAACTTTCAAGTTTATTAATTGATATTGGCTTCGCTATACCAGGTTTTTGTGGCTCTACTGAGGCTAAATCAACTATCTGTATCTGGGAGCTCTTAACAAATGGTTCTCTTATTATTAAGGATTTATAGTGCATTCTTATTGTAAATACTGCTGTGTAACTATGTGAATTGTAATTCTTTAATCGTCTTGTAACTCTGGTTAGACAACCGGCAAATAATAATTGCATGGCAGTATTCACAGAATTTATTTTTGTCATTTTACATTGTGCCAAAATTACAGTATTATTTGTAAACAAATCAATAGCAGATTTTCCTCTAAACTCAATAAATGATAGCCCAAATGACACTTCAGCTTTATGTAAAAGTGACGCTTTCATTTGGAACAATCTTTCAAATAAATATATTGCTAATCCTCGATCTTCAAAATCAGCATTTATCCCAAAGCATGTGAAACTTTTCCCACACCCCTGCCCCCCATATGCTAATATCAGAGAATTGCATCCTTTAAACAATTCTTCTACAACACCTTTTAATAACATGTGCATAACATCACATTGCCTTTCACCATAAAATACTTGATCGCCTTCGAAGAGGATTTGTTTTGTATTATCAATAATTCTTTTACTGTCAATGTTAACATGTAGGTCATATTGTTTAGGAAAAACTCTCATAAAATGGAACTTAGTTTGGGAATTATTTCCTTCACTTAGACTCATATTCAATACAAAGAAAACTACTCTCTTATGGTATAAAATGTATTAATACTATTATTATCAAATAAATAAGACTTACAAGATTAATAGTGACTCTGAAAGTTGACAGCTTTCAAAAAACTGCATGTAATTTTTTTTAAAATTACAATAGCTTTATAAATTTAAATGTTAACAAGTCACCTATAAACACGTCAGATGCTTATATCAAATTGTTCAACTCTTGAATTTTTAATTTCAAAGTGCTATTCTATTAAAAGACTGAATATTTATTTTGTGCCAAAATTCATTTGATAGCATAGTATTGCTTCAATTTTATGTAGCACCAAAACAAAAAATCATACACTCGATTGAGTAATCTTTAAGAAATAAAACATTGGTAAGAAATATAGGTATAAGAGATCATGAATTGCAACATTGGGGACAGACCCGATTAAAAGCCTGGGAGCTGACTTCTTTGATTACTATTAAATTACTTATTTTAGTTAAACTTGATTAATTATTTTCGTTTGAACATCTATTGACCTGGCTGTGTACCGAATTGTAGGAAAGAGCTGGCTGCACAGTATTGGTTCAGTCAATAAGCTGGATAAAGAAATTAATAATAAAGGATATTTACTGGGTCTCTTTCCATTGTATTCAAATATATTCTTAGTGTATCTAAAAGTCAGAAAAATAATTTTTATCCTGAATAACTATAGCCACATTGTACTTCAAATATTGGGTCCTAACATATGAAGTTGGCGTTTTACATGCGAATAAACAAAACGAAAAAAAGCTATGAAACTATATATTTATTCAATCAAAATATGTACCATTGCTATCTATGCACTTTTGCCATTTCATAGGTAGTTCATTGATTCCCTTGCTGAAAAAATTGTGGGAGCGAGAATCAATAAAATATTTGAAGGCGGTTTGGATGGCCTCATCGGAATTGAATTTTTTTCTTTACAAGAAATTGTCCTAATTCTGAAAAAAGAGGTAATCAGTCAAAAACATTCCAGTTGCAGCTCCTCCAATTTAGCGACCATCTGGCGTGCAATGTGTGGTCTAGCGTTATCCTGAAGCATTAGTGGACTGGGTTGTTTAACGGGTAGCTTTTCCATCATGGTTTGCAATTGCTGACAATACACATCTGCCGTTATTTTTTGACCAGATCTTAGGAAGCTGTAGTGGATGATATCAGCACTGGTCCACCAAATACTAATCAGTACCTTTTTTTGGGTCAACTTTCATATGGGGCAGAATTTAGCCGTTTCTCCTGGGTTCAACCATTGTGATGAGCGTTTTTGATTATCATACAGGATCCATTTTTCATCACAAGTAATGATACAATTCAACATCCCCTCATTATTGCGCCAGTTGAGTAGTGTAAAGCAACATTCGATACATGTTTGGTGGTTTGTTTCACTCAATTCATGCGGCACCCATTTTTTGACCTATTTCCAATTTGTTTTAAGTGAATCAAAACTATTTTATCACTTACACCGAAGCCTGCCCCTAACTCTGATGTAGTTTGCGGTGGATCCGTATCCACAATCACTTTTACTTCTTCGTTATTAACTTGGGTCTCTGTCAAAATTTCCAGAACAAAAACGTTGGAACCAAAAATGTACCGTGTTTTCTTTTGCAGTAGCTGCTCCATATATGTCATTAATCGTTCAAGCTGTTTCTACAGCTCTGGTGCCATGGTAGAACTCGTATTGAATATGGAATTTCTCGAAGAAAAAACAGATGACGTGAAAAAAAGAATTACTAAATTCAAAACATGAATACATAACAAACATGAAAACATGAATATGATGTAAAAGCTTTATATCCTGACATAAAAGTAAAAACTGCCTGTAATCTGACAGTTTTTGTTTTTATGTCAGTTTATAAAACTTTTTACAAACTGGATCAAAATATACTGGATGTTGTTATTTGGGGTTCTAGAAACTTTAAAATATTAAATAATCTCTCTAAATATTAAATAAACAGATAATAGAGTTAGGAGAGTAAGTGCTTTTCCAAATCTTGGCATTTCCTTATTTTCAATTGGCACCCTCAGAAATGTAATTGTGATTAATTGGTGTTCCATGACCTACTGCAAAGTGTAAGTTGAATAGTTCTCTTTTTTGTTTTATAATTAACTGAATGATAATGTTCTATATTTATAATATTTTTTTTTTCTCTAAGTTGACTCGAGCTTATAAGTTTGCAAATTTTTGTTTTTTTCTCTAAGGGATCACACGTCATAAAAGAACTTCGCCCAGTTAAGTTCTCTAGCCTCTGACCTCAACCCCACTCTCTCTTTCTCACAGTACAACCCATTACATTGGGCTACCTTATCGAAAATTGTTGCCTCAACCCTAGTAGGAATGAATGAGAATAAGGGCTATTTAATTAAGGTGAACTAGGGCTATTTGACCTTGAGACTGTTAGAGAGGGCCCATAACTCAGGGTTGTAATGAATGAGCCAGAAATGGATTACCAACAGTTGCACTCACAGTACTAGTTAGATGAATTACTTCTCATCCAACAAGACACTTCGGACAAGAAGATAGGTTAATCAATATATTTTGGCTAAAATTGTTAATAAATAAACAAAAGATGTCTTATTTTTTTTAAAGACACAAAAGTGAGGTTTAGTCCAATATATTATAGTTTGCTAGTAAAGATAATATTGTCTAATTTAAGTTGATTTTGAGAATTTGTTCAAATTAGTCAGTACCCTGACTAATTTGAATAAATGAAGACAAAGCTGCAGCTACTTAGTATGTTGATGGGCAATCAAGTATTACCTTTTCACCGCCTAGCGCATATATATACGTGATCAAATTGTGCCCTACATGCCAAGCGCACATATATAAAATCGCGGGATTTGTCACTTAATTACATTGTAACAGGGCACACAAAAGTTCTAGTGATTATTACATTATTTGTAACACCAATTAATATAAAATAACTTGTAACTGTAAAAATAATAAGAAACGGCAATGTAAAAGGAAACATTTTTCTCTTAGTGATAGGTAGCCGAACAGTCACTGCATGATCATTGGCACATTGTGTAAAAAAATTAAATAATTTAAAGTTATTTTATATAAAGTTACTTATAAATATTTTAAATATATATATTCTCCAATTTAACGTCTAATTAAGTAATTTATTTAATGTAGCATAGTTTTAAAATAAAATATTAAATGTTTTAATTTAAATTGAATTTAATATTATAAATTTATTGCAATTTGTTAAGTTTTAAAAATCTACGAAGTTAATTAAATTTAATTTATGTTATATTATTTATTTATCATTTTATTTCAGAGCTTAGTCCACAAAATAATTGGAGGAAAGTTAGTGTGTGTGTGTTAAGTGTTAAGTTGTATTATTATGACTTTGTTCACATTTTTAAAAAGTATGATTTAAAAAGAGAGGGGTGGGTATGCAGGGGAATAATAAATCTAACTAAAAATATTACATGAATTACGGATTGTCTTGACTTTGTAATTATATTAATAGGTTCTTACTTTCTTTTAGTAGAGGATTTTTCAAAAAAATTATTTAATCGTTTTTCAATTACAACAACTACATTTGCCGTGCGTTTTTTCAAAATTGTTAATTTTGCTTTGTATTTTATACTTTTTCGATTAAAACATTTACATCTAACATGGGCTTAATTAAAATTTTTATTTTACCTTTAATTATTAGTCTTAACAACTAGGCTCCAAAAAAAACATTCACCAGAGGGTAAGTTTATGTGGTTGTTAGTAGAGTACGATCTTTAGACGGTGTAGTAATAACTAATCTAAATCAAAGAAAAGTCTTCAACAATCCACACAATTGAAGAGACAGCACATCATTGGAAGAATTAAAGCGGTTGAGAAACATGTTAAGTGGATCACACATCGACGAAGCCCAAGAGATGCCACAAAGTAGTTAATCTAGATACATCAAAAATATTTATTACCGAAAGCCTTATCTAAATCAGTCAAACAGTTTTGGAGGAAAATGAGAGCATTTGTTTGCAACAAAATGTTGCCGCACCTCCAGCCAAGCTAAAGCCATAACACCTATCTAAGAACCATCGCCGATTAGTCCCGAATATTTTGCAGGAAACTATGTCTAAATATTCATTTTGGAAATAAATGGGAACATTCATTTGCAACAAAATGTTGCACCCCCTGGTGAGTAATCACCATAACACCTATCTAAGAACCATTGCCGATAAGTCCCAAATATTTTGCAGAAAACCGTATCTAAATTGGTTAAACTGTTTGGGAGATAAAATGGGAACATTCATTTGCAACAAAATTTTTATTTCGGTGCGCCCTGGTGAGTAATCACCGTAACAACTACCTAAGAATCATTGTCAATGAATCACAAACATTTTACAGAAAACCATATCTAAATCAGTCGAACCGTTTAGGAGATAAATGGGAACATTGAATTGCACACACACACACAAACAAACAACCTCTCATCATAAACTCATATACCTCCTCCATTCCGTTGTAGGTAAAAAGCCTAATTAACTGTATCGATAAAAGGATTTAACACTAGTCAAAAAAATACCTTTGTATAAAAACTAGATAAATCATAATATTTTAAAATATACCTTTATTTTACATGTGCTTAAGCACATCATTCTGTAAATTGTGATATATGAAATAATCATTTCTATATAGGTATATAGTAGGATATACAAAAGTAGTGTTAAGAGTGCGAGCAAGATAAAAAATATGTATATTATGGATACAGGACAGCAATCGATTTGTAAAGTTTGTTTTGTAACAAGCACCTGGCAATATAGCGCCGGGCCACATATACAACTTAGTTTTGAGAATTAATTTATGATGGACTGAATTTACGGGCAATGCTCGCATTTATATAACATAAATTGAATTTAAATTGACCACAAAAAAAATTAAACAAAAAATGTTATATTCCATTATATTGTAAAAAATATTATCCCAATATTGTGTCACTTATTAGTACAATAAAGGCTGGAAAATGAACTGCTGAATATATTTTGTGAACAGTGACATTATTTTATGAAGTCCAAGTCTATTCATCATCTTGTTGTTGGGAGTTCAAACATACGCAGCATTTTGAAAATATGCAGGTATCTATATATAACAATAAAACAATCAATTTTAAGATATTATAATTTTTATTTGTATTAATGTCACGTTCAGAAAACATTTAAATATATAAAACTTTCCTATTACATATATGAATAAATTATATTATTCGTTATTTATGTAGGACACGAACAGACACACATATATGTATAACATAACTATTGTATAATATATACAACATATAGTATTATGATTATCAGTAAAATACATGTTTATAAAAATACTTTTAAGTTAACAGTCTATGTACATTTACAGTAAGTTGTGATAGTTTCAATATATGTTTCAATTGGAATGTACGAAATGTGCTCATATTTTCATTGCTTATATGTTTATAAAAGTATTAACAAATAGAATATCTATTCATATAATTAACACAGGGTTAATTTTAGAAGAAGGCTAGTTAGAAATTTGGCCATTTCCCTTGACTGCGTTTTGACATTCCAAACCAAAAAACATTGAAATTTAAATACAATTTTTGAACAGAAACGTACAGTTGGGGACAGTTAAATTCTTCATATTCCCGGAGTTTTCCTTACACCTTATAATTTATTTTTTATCCAGCTACAGCATTACAGTACGTAAAATCTATTTTGAAATGTATCTAGATATGCGGACAACTAATTTTATTTTTAAAATGTCTTTTGAAAACATTGGACGGCTAACATAATCACTAGTCGATTTATCTAAAAAAGGGTTACATAATCACGTGATGTTATTTAGTATTTGTACTATCAACAATAAATACGGATGTTACTAACATAGTTAAGACACTCACGCTTAATAATATTATTCCGAGTATCTATTACTAAATCGAAGACAGGATTTTACGATAAATATAAATATGTTTTTATAAAAGTATTTACGAAACCCTGTTTTCCTTACGTAACGTTTAGAATTCGATATTCCATTTATTGGAACTATCACAAACAGCAGTTAATACTACATTAATAAGGCAGTTAATTGCTGAGCGAAGGTCTGAGTGGGACGGAACCCTCCACCCAGAAGTTAGGCCGCTGCATCATGGTTTGCCACAGGGTCACCTCCTTCCCGACACTATCCATCCAGTCTACACTCGCACCAAGGTAAGTACCTGGAATTTTAAAATTAAAAATTATTCTTGTTTGATTGCTTTATGAATAATATATTAAGTATGTTTTAATGGCAGTAATTTTTAAATAAATTAATTTTAAATCACAAGGATTCTAAAAACTATTAAGTTAGACATATTTATAAATCATGATCTAGATATATCTACTTGGTCACAATTACATTGTTTTCTGTTTTTGTTGCCGAATTTTGATACCTTCCCATTCTCAAGCAACATATATTGTGTTACAAAAATCTTGCTGGCTGGACAAATCAATACACTTCATCGATAATATTTTCCTTGTTGAGTATATCTTAATAATTAATATCCAAATTGTATTATATAAATAAATATAATTTTCGTATATAAAATGGATTCTTGTTAATAAATTTCCCATCAAGAAAGGTGAGCACACGAAGCTGAAACAATTTAAAAAACAAATCATTACTTCATACCTGTCCCCAGTGAGAATCGCACTCCGCCCATAAAGTCATTGGAACTTAGTAGGTCTCTATCCCACACGCTCAACTCCAGGGCTCTCTGCTGCAAGTCAGAGAGGGACAGCGCGCGGTATGTGAAGCACGTCTCCCATCGTGGCGAGAGCGTGCGTCGCACCACCGCCGTCTTCTGCTTGGCGCTGCGACCCCGCTCGGGCAGGAGATAGCTGAGGGGAGAATAGGTATAGGATTTAAATTACTGTGTTACTAAACAGAATCATCTGACATTAATCAAATACTGACCTATCATGAGAAAGGTGGAAGACAAATGTGAGAGTAAATCTAATAAGGAATACGATAAGGAAAGCAATGATAATTTTAAAGAATGCTATCTTTAATATGAAAGAACTGACTGCAGGATACTGCATAGACTGCAGGATACTGCATAGAAAGAAACTGGTAAGAAAGTATATCAAGACTCTGTTTTGGATTGGAAATTTGAACTCGATCGAAATCTAGGTTTACTAAAAGACGGTAACGTCAAGAACCTTGATCAAAAGTGAAAATTTATAAAGATCTATCCACCAAGAAAACAATTAAGCTTCGTCATTACGGGATGATATATGACAGTCAATAATCGTTCTTTACCTTGCTTTTAGATGAGAAAATAATATAAAATTTCACCCAAAGTTTGAAACTATCAAATAGTTTAAAAGCATTTTCTTAAAATAGAGCTTTTCTGGAAATATCTGCTATTTCTTTTTTTGTTATTTCTGTACAATTCATGCAATATGTACATCTATTGAATGTCCCTATATAACTTTTATTTATAACACTATTCTCTTAATGTTATATAAAAGTTTTTCTATTTATTTTAAACGTAGTACTCTTTTTAAACAAATACTTTTGTGACTCGTTAAAATTTCAATGCAGCTGAAGTTCATTAAATTAGTGTTGAAATATGTTTAGCTCTCTGGATAATGAAAGTAAATCCGAAGGTGTTACAACAATACAGTCAAAGTTATCTGAAACTTGCAAGCATCAAGCTTCTGAAATTTTCAAGAAAACCGGTAATCATCGCAGTCTTCTGGGCTCAAGAGGGCCCAAAATTTACAAATGGAAGTGACAATCAATTTATTAGTTATTAATTAATGAAATAGATAATTTTCAGCATCGAAAATACGCATAAAATTAAAAGAGACCTGTTTCTCTAATTGCAGTGAAAGGCATTTGAAGAAAGAAAAAAATTAGTTGGGACTACTTGTACCATAAAATGTAAAAATGGTTTGAGGGGGTGTTTAACCACTGTGACTAAGTCAAGAGGAAGATTTAAATCTTTAAACTAAAAAATCAAAGTTTGCTTCAATAAATTTACATTACAAAAAGTGATTATGAAAAGATGTGCATAATAGAGGTTCGTTTCACTAGCAAAGTGTGAGGGTTTTATTAAAAATTGATGCGGGTAATGAAAAAAAATTAGTTAAAAAAATGTTTAAGCTAAAGCATGATATTTAACACTAATACCAAATAGCCATGACATTAACACAGTATATCAGATGTTCTATGTCTGGAGTACAGTATAAAAAAGAATATTAGCAATAAAAAACAATGAAAAAAAAATGTGATACTTTTCCTAGTTCACTAGAAATAACCCTGTAAGTATGCGCAGAACTCGCACTAAGAGAATTCTATAAATACTTAGTTCAAAATGCACTATAAATGCTCAATGATATGATGTGTGGCTTCTACATTCCTTTTTTATATGAAACAAGTCAGTCGCTCTGTGCTTCGCAACAATACTCTATGTGTGTGTGTTCCCATAATAAAAAAATGTACAAATTATACTTTATGGTACTTTGCACAGTGTCGCGTATTTCTAATGCGTTTTAACCTTTAGACACGTAAACATTTAAGGCTATATCATATTTTCATTAAATTATTACAAATAATTATATTATTTTTCACTATGTAAGTATATTGCGCAGTATGTCTTTGAAGAGCGTAAAAATATAGTAAATTTCTCGAAACCTATGAAATTTAGAACAATATCTTCATTTTTTGATAAATTAGAACTATCTTACATAAACCTCTTAAAAAAAGGAGTCCTTAAAACTTGCTCTTTCAATTATTTGTTCTGTAAAAATTTTTGAGTATTAACTATTGGGACCGCATATGTCTCTATTAATATGTTTTATGACAAGTCTTAAGTGAATCAATCAACCGGTTTTTGAGAAAAATGACTGTGACAGATGGACATGTGAGTGACCTTATAAAGAGTCTGTTTATTCCTTTTGAGTTAAGGTACCCTAATAACAGAGCAAATATCTATAATTGGTGGCTAAATTCAGGTAAAATTATCAAAATAAGGAGCAGTTTAATCTTATAATAAAACTATTACTAAAAAGCCAATTGTTCTCCTATATCACATGCAACATATAGTGCAGTAATGTTTGTCTCCAATTACTTCGTATTAAACTTACTGATGTTATGGGTTTGTATTCTATATGGAAGTTGATAAGGTGCCCAATCAACACATAGGATATGGCTTATCACATTCCACAAGATGACTCATGGGATTTTTTTTCTCTGCACTCTTTGTATAATTTTTCTGTGACTTGATATATATATTTTACATACATAAAATAGAAGGTCTCATGCATTTTGTATCATTTGTCTTTTATCTATTGACTTGAATTGACTTGATTGACTTTAGTATAATCTTTTGCTTACTTTTACACTCACATTTCATACTTTAATTCAGTTTTATTTTTAATGAATTTTATAAAATTGCTGTTCATTAATACAGAAACATTTTTTATTTCATGATTTTAGTCTAAGTGCTCTCTTCACAGTATGACATGACTATACAAAATTATGTATATCGGTAATTATATCTAAATAATGATTCAAAAACTACAATTGACTATTTAGTGACATAGTAGAAGCGTTTATAAAAAGGCGAAATCTAAAAATTTACTCACACTAACAATGGAAAATATATATATGAAAGAAATTTGAAATAAAGGGATGTTTGTAAGAATTGATAACTGGCTCACAAAGAATCGATAAGATACAGGACTCCGACTTGAAAAAGTTATGGGGCAATTTAAGGTCCAAAATTGGATATTAAGAAGGGTTATAATAAATATACAAAACAGTAATAATACAAAAAGTATAAATTAAAATATTTGTTTTGAACAAGAATAAAAACTTTAAAATGATCACATTTGAAATTATTCATGGAACTTGGATATCGTTCACTGATATTGATCTCAGAAAAAACATTTAAGTATGTTTGAGCCATAGTAAGAAATTTTTCAGACCTTTACAAAATTTCACAGCAAAACCTATTATAAACTTTATTTTATGTACTTCACAATAAAAAGCCACAAAAGGCTACAAAAGATAAAATATGTGTGTGTCACAGAAAAAAATGCTGCAACGAAATGAAGCTGTAATGCATTAAGATATCTTCCAATAAAATATTTCAATGTTATTTTTTATTCAGGATTCATCTTAGCTATTGAATTATAATGTAAAGTAAAAAAATAATATAAGAAGGCTGTCAAATTTGATATATAGAAATCAACTTTGATTATAAGTCAATATTGGGAAAAAGATTATGGAAATAATGAAAATATAAAGGAAAGCGTGATTATGATTACAGAAATGTCATGAAGTGTAAAACAATTAAATTTACTTACTGCAACCACCAATCCTCTTTGAGTGCAAAACAGTCAATTAATCATGTAATTTTGTAACAATTCTAAATTCTGAACATTTGTATATTATGATAATTTTGATTGTAAAATACAAAATTTGATTTTGGCACACTTAATCTTATAGACTTTAAAAAAGTAGAAACCATGCAAAATTTTTTCCTTATTTCTAATTATCATGCAACAAAGAGACAACTCCGAAGAAAAAACAATTATTGTGACTTGGTGAGAAAATGTATGAACGCAATTTATATTAACAGTCTGCAAGATATATTAAATATTAAAAAGGTACAAACCTCTTACAAAAAGCATCTGCTAGACCGTTAGGTTTACTTGCACACAAATTCTTGGCTTCTTTAACAAGAACGTGAAGTGTCCCTTTGGTTCTATTGTTTGGCGATGCACTTTGATCTGGGAGTTCAAACTTCAGTCCGACTATCAGGTCACCCTTGGTTCCATGGTGATCATCAAATTGTTCGGTCTGTAAAGAGGAAAACAAGTTTTAGAAAGGATCAACTTTCAAATATAGTGAGGTGAGTAAATCAGAAAAGTTACAAACAAAATTCTTTTTAAGAAGAGTATATCAGTTTATGACACGAAAAGTAACCATTACGAAAAGTGAAGCTGTTCCAATTAACGTACAATTTAAAATTTTAGATTAGCCAAAAGGTAACCATTACGAAAAGTGAAGCTGTTCCAATTTACGTACAATTTAAAACTTTAGATTAGCCGAAAGGTAACCATTACGAAACGTGAAGCTGTTCCAATGTACGTACAATTTAACAGTTATTTACAATATTTGTGTAATTTGCAAAAAGCAATTTAAATCAGACACTATGAATTTCACAAAATGAAAATAAAGATTTGTTACATTATTTAAATTTTCTGTGGATGAGTTACACAACAAAAGTAATGGCCATGATTATAATATTAGTGACACCAATTAAAATGCTTTATGTTTTGAAGAATATTGATTGTAAACAATAAATCTAGGAAGGTAATTATTTTTCATATATTCTAATCATGAACCATAAAAGAATAATACAGAGGATATTCCACGACAAAAGGAATTAATTAATCAGACGATCTCAGATAACGATACTGTTTTCATACGATTCTCTATCAATAGATTTTTGGCAATAGCTAATTTAGTATAGTCAGTATCACTATTGTAAATTCCTACAAATATACACTTTGTTTTAAGATTTATCATCATAATTTTATATTTTCATGTGTGTATGTACACATACACACACATATATACATACATATCTATCTCCAATAACTTCCTAAAATAAGTTCCTTCCCCTTGGATTCATTGTTTAAATAACATAAGTATACCTTACTGTGCAGAAAGCAATGGGAAACTACTGCAACTATATTCCCACGAAAGTCTACATGGAAGTACAAGTAAGTAAATAACAATTGCCATGCAAATCACGTAGCGGCCGGCGCTACTCTTTGTCTGGGACAAACGGTAGAAAATTGGTTAGCAGCCATGCTGGAGTGAGCAACCAGGCTCCTAATCGAAATCAAGCTACTGGAAATACCATCAAACTGCGACAAGTCCTAAAGATAGGTACGTGGAATGTGCGGCTTGCTCAGCACCGGGAAACTAAAGACTTTAGAGAGGGTGATTACCAGATATGGATTAAATGTCTGCAGACTTAGTGAAACCCACTGCAAAAATAATGGACTCCCCCTCACTGACACCCACATTGTATATTTCTTTGGAAATGATACCAACAGTCGAAATGGGGTGGGATGCCTCATACCCCTACATCAGAGAAATTGTGCACTGGGATATGAGCCAGTCAATGGCCAAATACTCCTTGTCAAATTTAAGGTGTTGCCTATAAACATAATACAAGTTTACGCCCCTATAAGTACTGCAAGTGAGAAGGATATCAAGGAGTAGAAGACTCAGAATTGCAGACCACCATCGCAAAGGTACCCAATAGAGAGCTGCTTCTAATCTTAAGAGATTTTAAAGCTAAAATTGGTGCTAACTCCCGTCACCTGCACAGGAAGGTTTGCACTTGGTGCGCGCAATAAAAGAGATGAACGCTTCTTACAATTTGCATCAGAAAACAGCCTTACAGTAGCTAACAGTCATTTTCAATACCATCTGCAAAGACTTTTCACCTGGACATCTCCAGACGGCAACTATCGCAACCAGATAGACTATATTCTTATTGGGTTGCGCTGGAGAACGTCCATCCAAGATGCCCATATGCTATCCGGTACGTCTCTGACCATCAGCTACTCATTTCAAAAATTAAATAGTGACTACGAGAAGCCAGAAGTCATGACAAGAACAAGAAAACGTCAATAAAGAATAACTCAAAGTTCTTAGAAACACTAGAACGAAATTATATCAGATTGGGTGGATGCGGATTGTATAGAGTCGCTTGACATACTTTGGAACTGAGAGAAGAATTTGATCGAGACTGCGGCCGTAGAGTCCAGACCACCAATGACTGAAAAACATGTGCGACAACATTGAATGACTGAAGACACACTCGCATTGGTTGAGGCAAGATATAGGATGAAAATAGAAGGTGCGGATGTTAAGGACCTCAATCTTAAATCGACACAAATACAGACGGCGTGTAGGCAAGACCGTAACACCTACTTTAACAAGATATGTGGAGAAGTCGCAGCCCATGCCATTAATAAACACTCTGGAAATGTGGTGCTGGAGAAAAATGCTTGGGGTATCGTGGACTGAGTTCCGCACAAATGTCTCTATACTTCAAGAACTCAGCATCAGCAACGTCTATCAACACTTGTTCAGACTCGGATTCTACAATTCTACGCTCTGTCAAGAATGAAACGACGGAGAAGAAGAAGACCTTACTCGTGTTATTTAAACAATCTATCAAAGAGGAAGGAACTTATTTCAATACAAAAAAGATATACAGATGTTGGTTAATTGGTACAGAAAATATGTTGTTCATATTTTTCTCAATAATAACACAAAAATAATGTATTAACTTTTCTGATTTGTGTCTTTATTACGAAGAAAAAATATTTTCAGTCTTCAACATTTTCTCAATCATAATTACATTTAAATTTTCAAGGTAAGCCATTAAAATTTATGCTCAAATCTAATCTATAAATTTGCTTCATCTGCGACTAGAATTAAATAAATGACGGAGCACCATATGACCAATCCTGATTGAGCTTGCTTCCATCTATGTCATAAACACACCTTCATAGGTATTTCTCATTCAGGATATTGACATAACTCTTTTGGTTTACTAAATATGTAACTGATTTTTTCATGTTTTATACGTCTTGCAACAAATGTCAATTTTTGCAGTTATACTACTCATGTTCCTTTATTCATATCAATATAGGTAGGAAAAATCATATATAAAGTTTTCGACAGATCCGATGGTAATGGTGGAGAACTATAAAACATGTTACAATAAATTGAAAGCTCAGTTTTATTCTTCGACAGAAATACTCAATTCTAGTCTAGATTTGATAAAACATTAATCCTAAAAATTGTAACGAATACAAATTCCCACTTACCCTCTCTTGCAAATTGTACCACTTAGGTGTGGGATCATCAAACACAATGTCGCCGAGTGGTAGCGTGACTTCACCGAGGAAATCGTTCCTCCCGAACATGTCTGCATGCCACACGCTTAACCACAGCGTGCGCCCAGAGAGAGCTGATAAGGGTTGAACAAACCGAAGCGTCTCATCGAATATCGGGTTGAGCGTGTTCTTCTTTACTTTGGTCTTGCGCTTTCCACATTTGGACTTGTCGGGGAGTAGGTAAACCTAAATTTAGTACAAATGTTTATAATATATGAAAGAGCTAGTGATAAAATAGTTTCTAATATTATAGTCAGATTACAATGAATGTGATTGAAACTTTTTCAGTCACCATAAACAGTAATGGCTGAAAGTTATAAATTATTAATAAATTTATTACAATTTATAAGACAGAATGTTGCTATTGGCATTTCTATTTGCTATTGGCAGATCTCATGGAATTGTAATTAATTACTAAAATATTAAGGGTTTGACAAATTATGTAACATTTACGCCTTCCATTGATATTTCGGCATTTTAAACGAATACTTATAGTTGCCAACTTTACAGTGTAAAACTTTCAAGTTCTAACAAAAGTTGTGTTCTATTGTTGTAGATAATTTTGGTATTTATGAATATATTTTACAAAGTTTAGCTTATATTTTATAAAGTTTAGCTTGCCATAAACATCCTATAAAATGATAAATGTATAAATAAAATAAATAAAATGCACATACCTTAACATAGGGATCGGATCTATTTCTCTTGACATCAACAGGTGCTAAATCTCGACATCTCCTCACTCCAACCTCTAACGCGCCTTGCCTGTAGTTATAGAGAAGGGAGAACTGGGCAGCACCTCGCACCATAACAGAGCCCCTAGCTCCATCGCCAGCACCTGAGTACACACTGGCCATTGATTCTGATCGTCCCTGGAAAAAAGAAGATAACTTAGTTCATTTATTTCTACACTTTAACTAATATAATCGGCCACACATGCAAGGTCAGCCACACATATAACGGAATACTGTCTAACTTGTAGGAAGACTGATGGTGGATCAATGATACTTGAACTACTGCCAAATCTTCTTGCATGCTGGATAGTATGCCGTTACACGTGTGACGGCTGTAAGACATATTAGGTACCGATTGCTTCAAAAGTAATTTGTTACTAAAGCCGTAGAATTTAATTTAAAGAAATATGCTAGACACATGTTGGGATGAAGTAATAGTTTCTTACTATAACCAAACATGAAACTATTTTACCAAAATTTTCTACAAACATAAATGTAAAAATTGCAACTTTGTCAGATAATGACTAAATATTATCTAGATAGAAATGAGTCAGAGTCTAAATTAGAAATTATATAACACTGAGACCTGCAATCAGGTTTAGACGGGGTATGAACCTTTGCCCTCTGTATTTACCATCACTTCAAATTTTGATTGCTTAGATCATTAGTTTACTAAGATTCCAAATTGCATTTTTATACAAATTTAAAAATAAACAAAACTGACAAGATTCCATATACAAAGTCTACGGCTCCTTCTATGCGTAGTTTCTCTAGATTTTTTTAAAGTGGTCTTTCACAAAGGAATTAATTTCTTTTAAATGTGACTGAGAAATGTAGTAGTTGATAAGTGTGTAATTAAAAAATTAAAGTATTCTAAATTTGTAATTGTGTGTGTGCATAGCAACAGTGCAAGAAAAAGAGGGTTGCTAATAGAAGGTTCGCACCATAGGTGATAGAAATGAGAGGATTGGCTTGTTATCTGTCAGTGTCAATGGCATATATTTATCTTTAAGAAATGGATAAAATTATCAAACACGATTTTCAACTGATAAAAGCTAATAACCTGAAAAAGTACGAGTGAATGGGCGAAACTATTTAAAGCAGACCACGTCATCAATGTAAAAGAATTTTATTCTCAAATTGAGGTAAAATTACTGATCAAGTAGTCGCTAATGTTAACGATAAATACCTTGTTGAAATCAAGTACCCCTCTAAGTACTGCAAAACAAATGTAATTATTGCAAAACAAATGTTAATTATTTAAAATATGATGAAAACCTAAAATGGTTTTAAATGAATAAAATAATAAATGGTTCTCGAAAAAACAGATCAGCAGTTTGTACACTGAACTATAGACTTTTATATATGCAACTATTTACCAAAAGTGTTAATATAAAAATAGAGGTTATGTTACAAGTGAACATGAGAAGATTTTTGAATGATGACTATGATTTTAACAAGTAATTTAGATGAAAAAAATATTTTCTAACATCATAGTTCGTAACTTTTTTTAAATTATCTATAAATTAGTTTAGATTTAATAAATACAACTTATATACATGCAACAAAAATGTTAATATGGAAAAGAGGTTATAGTTACAAGGTTACAAATTAATAATGTTTGGACACATTTTAAACAATGCACTATACAATGTTTACAATTATATTTTGATTGATTAACATATGCATGCTTCAAACACTTCAAACAAAAAATGACATACTTACCATTTATTCATTGACTTGTCACCAGACAGCACTGATGACATAGTCCCTATATATATATATATATATATATATATATATATATATATATATATATATATATATATATATATATATATATATATATATTTATATATATATATATATACATATTATATATAAGTACAAGTGCTGTTATACTATTTTTGCACTTTTACAGTATTTTTTTTTAATCTGACATATTTATCATAATTCAGTGTCTGTACTACGTTGGGACCACTGGTCAAAAATGATCTTCCGTGATGAAGACATGTAACATAACCCATCAAACATTCACTGATCTAACATTTCAGAGAGATCTCACCTTTGTTCAAGGCTACATTAACTTTGTAATACTTTCACAATTCACTCAGACAGTGTCTAGGACTAATATTGAATTAATATTTTGTTTCAAATTCTCTTTATACATTTCGCTATATGACATTAAAATATCTTTTTTATTCATGTTACACCAGAAATATTACTAATCAACCATAGCAAGGTGAATAAGTACTGTCGCCGGTTTTTATTGACAACATGTCAAATATGCAAATAAGTCATGTAACAAATATACAAGACCAAATGTCTTAGTACAAACTACGTAATATTGAAGCAGACTGGATTTGCATTTTCGCATCCAATATACTATTTTTAAAGCATGTTCATAAGATACAACTGTTGTGTAGTTTACAAAAAACAAGAGAAACAAATCTACATCTGACATTATTGTCATGTGTTTCCATTTGCTTGTTTATATATATTGTAGTTCCCATTTGATTGTTCATTTATAAATAGCCTGACCTTTCTGCATTATGGTATGCAATAATATTTAAACATATCTCACATATTAATCAATCAAAATTTATGTGTACGTTATCCAGGAAATAAAATGTGATGATGTCATGATTACTAGTTTACTTCTCACGAACAAAACAGTATTTTTGTAACAACTAATAAGAACTATTATTTCAACCATTTATCACTGGAAGGTCAAACCACCTTACTGTCAATAAAGTGCGCAATATTACTTTCATTGCCCAGCACATAGATCCAAAAGTGAACAGTGCTTTATAGTGAGACTCGCTCTTAATGCATTATAAATGTGGGAATATCAGTATTAAAGCTTTACCATATAAGTTACGTTGCCGCTTTCGTTACTTTCCATGACATTTCCTAATTTCAGCCGTATTTAAGTCACAACAAAAAAAAAGTAGTTGGTGGCAATGTTGGTAGAAATGTTGACTAAATCTTTAGATTGCATATCCTATGTGAAGCTTAAAAAACATGTTTCTAAATAACTGAATACAATACTTTCACAAAAAATGAAATTATTATATATATAAACTATTTATAAGAAGCGGTCAAGTGCAATTTGAACTTATGTGATAAATATTCCATGTCATTATTAAATGACTATATTCATTCTTAATAATTTTCAATAAATGAAGACATTGTTCCTTTGTGTTATATTTGATGATATGTTTTTACGTCACTTTAAAAGATAGTGATCCTTCATTGGAATAAAAATACCTTATACACTTTAAACTATAATTATAAGTTAAGCTGAATCTCAACTCTTGTGGAATTAATATTTTCCAAACAAGATTTAAAAATAAATAAACTTTTAAGTACAAAAAAAGTCAGATTACGAGAGTTTCATAGATACTGGGACTAAAACAAATATTTAAGATCCACAATATTAGTACTAATATTAAGATATTTACAACTATTAATATTACTTTTCACCGTGTAAATATATTGCGTAATACACTTTTTGTATACATAAAATTACTAAAATACTGATTCAACATGTGGGTATTTAAGTTTAACTGTAATTTACTGAATTATGAATAATACCACTCCCTACCTGACCAAACCCTTGCAGGAAATGCCCAAGTCCAAGCCTCAAGTTGGGGTAAGTGCATTAGTTATGCAAATATATAGAGACCTATCATACGTTGTAATGATTTATGGTTATAATTTGTGTAACTTTTACACAATGTATGTGTATAATTGTTTGTTTTCAGTTATTAGATTTTAAATAATTTTTCAATATATTTTTTCACAAATACCTTATACTTTATTAGAATAATTATTACAAGTCTGAAGAGATAATTTCAATAATATGTTGATATTGAAAAGTTGATGCTTAGATTATGTTTTTAAGGTTTTCTAAAGGGTATTAAATAGCCACTACTTTAGTTTTACTTATAGACTAATAATGTACACTAATTGTTGACTAATAATGTACGTTATAGACTAATAATGTAAAACAGTGCTCTTAAAAATACTTCTGTGATTTGCCATATATTTAAAGTACTAACCTTAACATTACATGTACTTCGATACAGTGAATCCTTAACAGACTATAAAACATGGTTATCTTTCTAGAGTTAAAACAAAGATTAGTGACTCATTTAATTGCTCAAAATTTGTGTCATTACTAAACATAACTTTATTAATATTGAAACATTGTACGTTTCTTGAGAAACTAGGTTATAATAAATGAACAGATGGATGGACTGAGTTGATTCGTCAAGTATTTTTCCACCTTTGGTATACTTAATATATGTAAAAAATATTATTCTGTAAATATATATAACGTTTCTTTATAAATTTTTACAATGTTTCATATATATTAAAAACGTTTCAATTTTCAACATAATGGGCCTAAAACTAGGAACTTCCTGTTGTAGTCATATGAAAAAGTACCTTCAGTGTGAAATAGAACTAAATTGACTGAACATTCTTTAAGTTCAGACTTCAAGTAATTTAAATAGGTAAATATAAAATTGGAAATATACCTGTAATCCACTTCGGTTTTGATGCAAGCCAACCAGCCTGTCGAGATCATCTTCGTTTTCATGGTGGGGCACCGGTGAGTTGGATCGTCTTGGCAATGTTGCTCTGGGAGTAGCCGTTAATATTTCTGCTGTGTAGATTTCATCTGCAAAAAAGAAAAGTTTTGTTGAGTATTTTAGACAAAACTTGTAAGAAACAGTCTGTTTATATTTAATGATTCCATCTGTTTCCACGATTGCATTACAACACACTGGAAACACTGACGTCCAAATATTTTACAATGACTTGTAGTGCAACAATAAATTTTGTATTCCTATAATGTTACGTATGGCAACATGACATGTCAACTAAAAATTAAATTGCCAACTTAACAAGTAATGAGGCCGCAAAATGTGTTTTTCATCCCTCTTCAAACACTTGCCAATACATTAATCTCACATCAAGGTAACAAAAATTTGCTTGAAATTAAATTAATCATCTTCATGAAATTATAAAATTTCATAGTACTAACTTGCCGAAGGATATAGTTTAATGTTCAAACAATATACGTATTTTACATTTTGATTAACACAAATTCGAACCAGTTTCACAGTTTTTAAATTCATCACTAACTCATGTTTTTCACTTTAAATGAACAATGGATATTAAATTAGGTAAAGAACCACAAAAACACTGTGTCATTGATTTGTTAACCAATAATATTTATACTTAATTGATTACCCGATTAAACAGGTGTATTTGCAGTTTTCAATTGAACAACATTTCAAGGTACACCACTGACTGAATAATAATACGACTTAATCATATCTTGACATTATTCAAATCTACCAACATACAAAAATGTAGGTCAATCTGAATTGGTGGGTAGTTTTAATATTGGCAACAAAGTTATGCATTTTATAGTAGTGCTGACAACCTTACAAGTGTTAATAAATTCACGTCTGAATACATATTTTATGATAATCAATTGCTTATGTGTACATTTGTAGCTGTGTAAATATTGTAATACATGTACATAATAATGGGCATCTCATATCAGTAATCATTATATTACTGTTTGACATTGACATTAGGAATTTTGTATTACACTGGTATACAGTTATATAGTTACAGTAAACAGTATTCAGTTTCAGTTTGTGTAAAGATAAATCATATCTACGAATCACCACTGTAACAATCTTTAATAAATGCTAAAAGATTGTGTCTTTCCAGTTAGGACTGAAACTTCACAATTGTTATTTCCTAAATTATGTATCTTGTAGTTTGATGGGGCATGTAAACCCAGATATCCCGTACTGAGTGTTAAATAAAAGTGAATATGATAAACGGTGAAGGATTTCAATCTCAAAAGTCAAAAAGATTTTCCTTTTTAATTTTAAAAATTAGAAAAAAAGTTTTTTTGACCCATCTAACTAAAAAAAAAACAAATCTTAAGTAGTATGGAGTTGTGTGCCGAATATTATTAGAGAGCATACGTCATTGAGTAAAAACAGTACTTAACACTGATTGTTAGTGGAAACTATAATTTTCATGGAGAACTCTATTGAGGACTTACAGAGAATCATGCACACTTTTATGACGGAGCTGGGACATTATGAGTCTTTGAAGAAGTTTTCAAATAATCCAAGTGGTGATGAGAATAGTGTCACAGTATAAAGTGTTTGTATTATAACAAAGATAAAACCATGTTTACAAATATGTGAATGAATCTTATATAAAAACCAATAATTTAAATTGTGGAAAGCGTGTCCAATGTTCAGTGTCTTATAAAAATGTTAATTTCTAGCCAGAATTGTGTAAAAAATAATTAAACTGTGCAAAACCTAGCATGTGCAATTAATACATGCAACCAGCACAACACAACTTCATGTGCCTGTTTTGATACAATGCACAACCACACACGCAAAATGTGTTGAGTTATATTTTTTTTTTTACTACTAAAAAAAACACAATTTAAAAACAAAATTGTTTTAAAGAACAATAGCACTTATTAAAACATAATTAATATTTCCTCCCTGGAGATTTCCGCATAAAATAAAACAAAAAAAATTATTCTCGTTATAGAAACGGGCATTGCTCGTTGTTCGACCACAGAAGTACCCTTTCAATTTCATGTATAGAACTTTGCACGGAAATGTGGCAACATAATTAAAGGCATATAATACAATTAATTTTGGATCACGTCTTTCTAGTTTTATTTTTAACATAGAAACCGATAAAAAATTATTTTTTCACTTCCTTTGAAAACTAACTAAAATCACGCAATTTTGTACAAATAAAAAAATATTTTGTTGCTTAAGATTAAATATCTTTATACATTTAATTAATTCAAAATCTTTCTTAAACCTGAAAAGAATAATGTAAAGAGCCGATACATTATTCCCTTTTGATTTACAGGGTGAATGAATGTATAACGATCACTTGCAAAACTTTTGACCAACAAAATAAACCCAAATAAAATTAAAAAATATTTACGAAAAGATCTGATCTAAATTAATATTATATTTTGTTAGAAATCAAAACTATAATATTCTCTTTACCAAAATGAATATGTAAGCTTCGTGCTCATGGTAATGAATACCTGGACCTTATAGTATTCATGGTAATGAATGCCTGGACCTTATAGTCAGAAATTAGATGTAAATAAAGCGGTCTTTTTTTAATTATTCTGGTCTGGTCACTTTGATTCTGTCGAATTATTATTAACATAAGATTTAAATATCCTATCTTAGAAAGAAGTTTTCAAACATTGGTTATAAACATTAAGGAATTTCGACAAAAGGCAAGAATTCAATGAACATGAGAAAAATGCAAATTTTCCTGAAACTATTAAAGACATTTGCTTTCTTTCATTTTACTTTTTTTAAAATATTTTTGATGTCTGTGCCCCCAACCTTTTTTTTTAATTTCCATGACTCATAATTGCAGCCTCCAGGAAAATGACATTTGTTAAGTTTGCTAGTTTCTTAGTCATAATTTCAGGGATATAATAACTTAACTCAATAATATTAAGACTTGAAATCAACTTCACTAATCTTTAAGGCTCAGCTCAATTAGTACAAAATGTTTTTGTTAAAGAAATTGAGAAAATTTATAACTTATTTTAAATATAACTCATTTTTAAATATATTTCATCTTGCATAATTTAGCTCAATCACTGCTGTAATTTTGGAAATGTAGGTATTAAGATTGGTAGGATGATTTTAGCTTTATTTAATATTTTTACTAAAATGTGAAAATGATTACAAAAACCAAGTCCAAGAAAAATAATCTTTATGAAAGACTTTCTCAAGTTTGACTGCAGTAATAGAAATAAGATTAAAGAGAAAATTATTCTTACGACTCATTACAAAATAAGGTTTAAAAGTGCCAACGTTACACAGTGCTATTCTTATCACAGTGTGGTGTCTCGACCAATATATGAAAAGGTGGGTTAAACCCGTCGTGATTATTGTTCTGAAGAATGATCATTATAAGATCCAAAGTGCCAGTGTTATACGTAATGGTAATAGAACGAAGAAAGCAAGCATAACGAAATGTGCACGAAGTGACGGAACAAAATTGCGTCGTGCAAGGGCACAATGCTGTATGTAATAATGTACCGTCCCACGTGCAGCGTACCCGTGCGGGCGCGCAGCGTCGCCGACGCCGACTGAGCGTGTTCTCGCACGCGTACTCTAGCGCCTGTAAGAAAGCGTCACGACAATTTAAAATCTCACTCATAAACTTAGCCGATCCCGAACTTTTCCGAAGAGTACTCGCGCGACTCGCATCCAATGACTTGCTCGTTTCGGGCGCGGTCGGAGGACTTCGTATTTCAGCGACTTCCTTCTTCTCGTCGGCTTCCTTCTTCTTAACGTCTTCTTCCTTCTTTTTATCATCTTCTTCTTTCATTTTATCGTCTTGTTCTTTCTTCTTATCTTCAAGTTCCTTCTTTAACGCAGCAGCGGCGGGTATGGGCGTGGAAGGCGGTTCGAAACTTTTTCTGAACTCGGTTCGAACCATTGCGAAATGAGCGTTGAGGTCCTCATCCAGCGAATTGTCGGATTTCGACTTGCAGCGGTCACAACAAAAGCAAAGGCAGTCACGTATTATCGATCTCTTTTTGACGATTTTGTCGTCTTTAACAGTATTAAATACTGGAATATTAATATTTTCACTGGTCGAACCGGCCATTCTGCTGGACTTTTTTCCGGTCCCGAAGGTCGAATATTTGGAAGTTGATCTATTCAACATAGGAAACATTGTAGCGTGTCGTATCGCAGGACGAAACACAACGGAACATATTCGCGCACCACAACCAACTAAACGGGGATAAGCGATAAAATAATTCCGACGCAATTCTACATCATCACATCCTTTTTGATTAAATTATAAAGGTCACACAACACTGGAAACGGTTGGGATTATTCATACCTACATATTTTAATACCACAGTGATACGAAAGGAACCAAATAAAGGATTTTTTTCTTCTTTTCGTAATAGAAATTTTCTAATTTTTCCTTACTTAGAATTAATTAAATATATGGGATGACCCGTTACCGTCACCGCTATCGACTGACTGTCAATATAATTGTCTCCTTACCCCGACGCACCTAGGATCGTTAAAGGACCTACTTGATTGAATTTAGCAAAGTGTGTGTAGTTGGAATGCCGAGTGGTTTTTTTTCAAATTTAATGTCCACGGACAATAATTTTTAAATTAATTATTCAATACTTCTAGTATAGCATGTCATACTAATAAGAAATTTAAAATTGTTTTTGTTGATCATTGAGGTGGCAAAACCTAATTGACCATTTTAGTGTTACTGAGACCAATCGAACTGTTTGAATTATACTTTTTGTTTTTTGTATGATATTTTTTACCTAAATAAACCTTGCTGTTTTTTTTCGAAATTACGAATTAAAAATATTTAAAAAAAAAACTTGTATGAACAATCTTGATCTTGAACTTGTATGTTGTAACGGCAATCAAAATGTATCGAAAAATTAATTAATAAATTATTTCCCCAATTCTAATCTTGAACGATGTACACCTTGTCGAGGGAAATAAAACAAAGATTATGTGGACTCGTAGAGGTTTTCTTAACTATTTCTCATAAACAAAGATAAATTACTTACAAGTTTAAAAAAAAAATAATAATAAAATGTCTTTTTAAATTAATATTGCAGACTTCATCACAAATGAAAGAAATAAAATGATAAATAATTTTCAATATTTCAATAAAATTATTAGAAAACCAATCACCTAACTGGCGATTAACTTAAGATAAAAAAGTAGTAACATTAAAAAAAATAATTATACAAACATTTGTAAACTGGTCTCAATGAATAACGGACGATTTGCACCTTGCTACTTTGGATTTATTTTAATAAATAAATTGTTTCTCAGTATAATATATTTTCTGATTAAAACTTTATAATTCCATCAACAAAGCCTTTTACAGTTTGCAGCCAGTTACGAATGTTTGTATTCGTCTATTACCTTAACGACACTGCTCACAATGGACACTGAGGTCAAGTGAACGTAGCATACAATCATCCGTCTACGCTATTCAGAACAAGCGATGACATTGTCGCGATTTTCCCATTCAAACTTAATCTGCGCAGTTGTTTATAATATTATAAGCATTTTACATCTTCAAGTCAAAAGCTTAAAGATTTTTGCCGTATTTCAGTATTTTTAAATGAAATGCTTAAACGATTTTTAGAGTTTTTTGACGTTTTCATGGTTAAAAGATTTTTAGCATATTCTGCGACACTTGAAGTTCCCCATTACTTTGGTAGTGTTAATTAAAAAAAAATCTACTGAAACAACTTTACTCTTTTAGCGTAATTCAAGACCACTAGAGCCACCAAGTTCCATCATTTACAGATATCGATTACATAATCTTCGAAAAGTATTGGGAATTTTGATATTACAAAATTTGCCGATGACATATCGTCAAGAATCCATCATCATTGACATAACACGGATAGAACAAATAAAGTACTACAATAGTATAAAGATCACTTCTAGATTAATTAAACTACAGAATAAAACGAGTGCCTGATTCGGTAAGTGCCCGAGTTTAAAATTTCATTTCTTTTTCCCCTTCATGTTTCCCAGCACGAAAAATTCAGCCAAATTTGCCAAAACTTAATATAATATTAAACCAGACGATTTCTAAAATGTTTGTTTAATCTTTGCAAGAAAATATTATATTCAGAAAAGACATATCATATATTATCTAGAAAAATATTTAATTAGTCAAATGAAAAAGATGCTAAGCGAAGGTAGAGATGGGAGCTTACTATATTAACTATTCAGAAAATATGTGAAGGGCAAAACGTGAAATAAATTTTAGAAAAAGCTGTACCTGAAAACAATCGAACAATATAGATGTGGCGTAAAAAAATTACTTGAAAACAAAAGAAACAAAATGTACATAGTGCCTAAACTCTTTTTTACAATTGACCCCTTTACATGCTCCCTTATGCAAACACGTTAAAATATACCATATCTTTATTTATATATAAATCTCAATGTACATATGTGTGTGAATTCTTTATATGCAGTTCTTTATAGATGATTAAGCTACTTATTAATTTGCGACCGATAACATCAGGATCTATTTACTAGATTCTGATCATATATTGTTTATAGAAAATAAGAGAAAAAATAATGTAACAGCATTCATTAACGATAAAAGGCCTAAATCTTCGAAAAAACAAAACTAAAGAATAAAAATGAACATTGCAAAGATGTATAAAAATAGCTACTGAAAAATATTTCAGTTTACATAACATACAAGTGTTTATAAAGAATGGCTTATAATATGTTTACATGTTATCCTATCCTTTAGAAAATCTAGCTCAACTTCCTAATAAATTTTGTAATAATCACTCAAACATTATATACAACTTAATACAATAACAGGGCTGATATATCAAAACGGCGAACAAAAGTATTGTAGATACTGAAAAGATTTAGTTATTGAAAAGTTTACATAGCATATACGGAACTACAATAATATAGTTTACATATTATTTTTTCCCCGAAAAGATCCAACTTAACTTTTGTAACAAATCTTATAATAATCACTCAACCGTACAAACAAATCGTACATATTAACTAATAAAGCATATTTTACAGCGTGTATTTTGCAAAATACTTTTTTTTTATTTTGCAAATATACATCGAGAATTTAACAATATACGCACTAATATAATAAGAATAGAAATGAATAGTGCAAAGATATATAAAAAGTGTTTTTTCAGAAAATATCTTTAACTGGTAAAGACAGCTAGTTTAATATTTATAATATGCCACTAACTGAGTGCAACATACATTATACTTTACGCCACATAAACTTACGATTGTAACTGATTCTAGTTGTTACATTTTCTTGCTTGAGGGCTCTGTACCTCAAAAGAAAAAAACCGGAACCCTTAAGACGTAGAAACGAATGATAATGCATACAACACGCATATATCTAAATTAACACTAAAAACTATCTTTATGAAAATTTTAGAGGGAAAATCGAAAATAGATATTTTTCTAAAAATATTTTTTTCCTAATTTTAATCCTATGCTCAAAATGACTCATGCAAAATATGTCGCCCCCAAAACCTACAATTGTAAAAATAACAAGGTTTCCATAAACATCAAGTTTATGGGTGAACTATCGCGATCATCCTTAGTTATATTATAACTTAGTGAAATTCGCACCAAAAACCTACTAGGCAATACATACTTTTATTTACATGATGAACGATATAAATATTTGTAAATATTTTAAGTAGTAATAGAAATACGATATTTCCTTAAATATTTAAACGTTTCTATCACGCATACCTAAGTGTGCACGAAACTCTCATAGTAAGAGTTATACTCCTACTTAGTATATTTTGTTTACTTAATACCTCTTTCATCTTCACTAATAAAAAAGTATTCAATATTAAATACCGAATCACCTAATATCGTCGCCGACAATAGGTGCCAGTGTTAATTAATATTTTTACATTTAATGACATTGTAATAAAATTTAAATAATGACATGTTATTTTGGTGTACTATCTACAATAATACACCTAATGACCGGTGTAATAACAAGCCTATAATCATTCTACTTGACGCATCGTCGCTAGCGCGTAACGGCGCGATGTTGGTTTATCAACTTTTTGAGAGCGCTGGCTTAATATTTATACAGGTGTCAGTTGAATTCTGATTTTTTTATGCGTACTACTTAGTTATATTTAGTGAACTAATTAGTATGATAATTTATATTTTCAGTCAACTATTCACAATATTTAGTAGTGATATAATAATAAGAAAAAGATATTATTTTTATGCCGTACGAATACGTATGTGTGTATGTATGTATGTATGTGTGTGTATGTATATATATATGTGTGTGCATGTATATATATATGTGTGTGTATATATATATATATATATATATATATATATATATATAATAAATTAGCCAAAGTGTAAATAAATAAACAATAAAAAACATTATTTGCTTCAAATCTCGCACAAATAACTTAAGAAATTATTAAACAAAGAGTTTAGATCAACAATCTTAATTAAGATATCGCAATAGATCGATATAATTAATTGGAATTACGCGGTTGTATTTGCACAGCGTAAATTGATAGTCTTTAGGTAACTTCATTTAAAGACGGTTCCCACGTTTACAAAATGATATGCAGACGAGTCTAGTCGATAAAAAATCTAGATAAGCCAATAATGCAATATATACCAAAAATGCTTTAATAGCCTCTACCATACAATTAACACATACTCAGATCAAGTGATAGTGTACGCAAATGTTTCCATATCGTCACAATGACCGCACGAACTGAATAGAACGCACGACTTCGATAAGAGTTCTCATAATCGGCCGGCGGTATTGTAAAGTGTTGTTCAATGGTTACAATATTCGATAATAAAACGGTAATTCACAGGAAAATAAAGATTAGCACATTGCGTAATGCAGTGAACAGTGCTGCAGCAGAAATCGACGCTGGCCGTAGTAATGTCGCAACGGCGCTCATTGTTCGAGGGCCGCCTTGGCAGGTTGGGCTGTTTCGTCGCTTCAAAGTTGGCACGTAAACGAGCGGACGGTTTGCCAGATTGTAGCATACGGACAGTGTTATTATTCCGGCAAAAGTTCATATCAATACCACACGCGATGGTAAAAAATTATTGCTCCCCTAATAAAGTTTTCGTCAACTGATGGCATAAACTGCAAGCCCAATGCTGTCGTCTATTATTGTAGCATAATAATTTTTCATACTTGCTGTTTAATAGCCATAGAGAATCGAAATTATTATAAATTCTATTGCATCTTAAATACATTTCAATAAAATACGAAAATGTAATAAGTATAAAGTAAGTTTCCAATATTGCTTAATAATATTTCTAACAAGGACATCATTGTATCAAAGTGTATCTTTAGTTTTAAATCGAGAGTTTATAGATCAATGTAAGTGAATTATATTGATGAAATTCATAATTTCTCGACCGACAACTCCTTTTATTGCATGGTTAATTATGTATATTAACGCTTAGAACTACAACTACAGTAAGGTGTCATATATAATGAAAATATGGCATGTAAGCGTACTTTCCATGATGAAACTATTAGATACATTAAAACTTATTTTAGTAAGAACTCGCAATAGAATTTTCCTGGCGATACTGAATTATACAAGTTATAATTCCCTTTATTATCTGAAAATTCCTGAATCTTTTTAGTAAAACACGTTAACATTTTTGGAATTTTTTTCTGTACGGTGGGTATAGGATCAAATAGAAACGAAATTAGAATGTTTGTATGTTTCTTTGTCTGTCTGTTACAATAACACGCGAAAGCACTGGACCAATTTTGAAAGAGACTTTTGCTAGGGTGACGCTTGGGGTTTAAAATAAAATCTAAGCTATCTTTCGTCCTTGCGACTTCTGGCTATTTTTTTCTGTTTGTTAGAACATCGCACAAAAGCTAATGGACCGATTTAAATGAAATTTTGAATGAAATAATGCTTCATGTTCTAAATAACGTCCCGGCTGCATTTCTTTGCTCAAATATGCCCTAAGGGAAGGACAAGATGCCATTATTGGCACCTAGGTCGTAAGAACTGAATTTACGGGCTTTCTGAAGTGATGTATAGAAATATTCGAAACTGTCACAGCGATTCAGCTTAAAGTCTAAGCTAAGATACAAGTTACTTTTATACCGGTTATAACTACTTTTGAAATACATATGTTATTAAGATCCATAGAAAAAAACACCTGTACATAAAAAAAATAATTTTGCTATATGTACAATCCGTACCACACGAGAGAAGCCACGGTAACAAGAATAAAAAAAAACATTTTTTTCGAACTCGCACAATAATCAGTATAATAGTTCAGAAATTAATTAATAATATTAGTTATTTAAATTAAAAATAATTACATTTAAACTTCCAATTCCAACGCTCATTTATTTTCCGACTCTTAAACATAAATCACTCAAATACATCTTTTAATACCGCAATGTTGTAAATATTTAGCCATAATTATAATAAATTCCGTTAATCGATCAATATAATAAATTCCGCTGATCGATCGAATAATTCGATCTGGCAATTCCAATAATCGTAAATGTCAGATTAATTCTTTCTAGTTTGATACAATTAGAGGTAGTGGTCCGCGACGGACCGGTCTGGCAATATCGCCACTCGTGCAGTACAATAAAGTGAAGCCTCTCTGTGGAGTACCTATACGAATACAACAATGGGTAAGGGGAGAGCTTGCAAGGCGTTCAGTCGCTTCCGCTACGCTCATTGTTACCTGCGCTATCGCCACACTGCTGCATGCGCTAATGACCGTTTAGTATACTGGGTTTAAAGTTACCATTTGCTTAATGGATATGGCACAATACGAAGTGTTGTACGTTAAATACAACATATACTATAATCGTATGCAGTAACTCGACCATAAACTAAATCCATAGTATATTTAATTTACGTAATTTACACAATTTACGTCTTAATAAGGCATTAATTTAAATTTACCTTGATCCTGGGGTTTAAGGACATCTTTAAAAGAATAAAGGGTCATAAACAGAAATAATTTAAAGCGTCATTTGAAATTGCATATGGCCACATAAACGTCTGTGTTCTGCTTGTCTGTATGTTCGCTGTAATCAGAGAGCTGTTGAAAAGATTTTGATCATTGTGTTGTTCCATTTGTATGCCTTTTTCTTCTCAATGCCTTCATACTATTGTTTCCCTCATTAAATACTATAAAGAACTAATAGTGATTATTAAAATCTGTTTACACCGCATAATTAAAATAAAATCCTGAAAGTTATTATTAATAACTTCAATATCATCACTAAAGGCATCATCAAAGCAACATTATGAGACACGGCGAACCCCATATTGGAGTTTGAATATTGAACGATACAAGTGTTGTTTCCACAAAAATAAAAAAAAACGATAATTCAGTGCGTTAATTTTTTTTTGTCACGTAAGTTCTGTCTGTAATAATGAAACGTCTACGTACGATACATAAATGCAATTGTGACTGAGAAAATGTTGATTATAAAAAAAACCTTTTTATTAAAAAAATTATTTGTGTGTGTGTGTGTGTGTGTGTGTGTATATATATATATATATATATATATATATATATATATATATATATATATATCGTTTAATAATTCAAAAAAATGCATGTAACCAAACTTGCAGAGAATTTTATGCTCAACACATTTTAGTAAACACGTACGGACATGTAAGGCATAAGAACTGAAATATGTATACATATATAAAAAATTGTGACGTTTGGACCTTTGATATCTTGACTAGCGGACACTATCTCTTATGAGACTTTTCAGTCTATCTTTATTACTTCAAAAAAAAGATCGATGCAAATTTTCAGCTTTCTTCATTTCATTCTGATATTTAATCGTTATTTAAATGTACTACAGAAAAATGTAAAACAACTGGCATTTACCCAATTTCACTCAAGATACAGAAGACAGAAGATTAGCATTACAATTCGAATTTCGAAAACCGCCATTATACCTTTTAAACATAATCCTTTTAGTGAATACTATATGCATATATTATTGTTGATAAAAATGCTATTAAATATGACAGCTTTCTGTACGAACTGACATCTTTCAGTTTTACTTATAAAATGAGAAAGTTAGTCGGCCGAAACGTGACAGCGGCGCGAGCAGCCTAGCGCGCGTGCACGTTAGACGCGCGGCTGCCGCTAATTACCGCGGTCAGGGATCAACTGCGCTCGCCTTGATTTTATTAACGCTCTTTTTTGTTGAACCCCTCGGCGTTGAGAACTAGTCTTACTAATTTTGTTTTAAATGAACTTTTAGACAATTTTGCGTACGTAAAACGTAATTAATCGCGACGAAGTGGTGAAATTTTCTTAACTTAAAATTAAAGCGTGCTAATTGTTTGAGAGTTAACCTAGGTAGATATATATCCTATTTTTAAGATTCCGTATTATAAAAAATGAGTGTAATTACAATGAACACTTGTAACCCGGATGCCATCATACGTCAGAACCACTTTGGTTTTGAAACATTTAACTTAGATTCGTGTCTTCCTAATTAAAATGTTTTAGTCTTACTCTATAAGAGCAACATGGGCATTAAATCAATGTTTAATGCCTGTTTTGAAATATAGTTTGTTACATTTAATTCAGTTTTAAAAATTGCTTAAATATGCTATATTTTTCTACCTATTCCTATTTTAATAAGGGGGTAAATTATGCGACAATTTAATTGTGCAGTTATGTATGTGCAACACATAATAAAAATTAAATATAAAATTTTTCACATCACTAAAATTGGGTGTTTTTCTACTTTCACAAGGAAACTTGCATACGTGATGTGCGTGACCTTACAGTGGCATGTGACGCCCTCGCAACCTTTGGGTATACGGTGTTCGTACAAGCCGTGTTATTTTAACGATGTAATAACTCGATATTCTAGTTACCGTTTTCCTTTGGTGACTTGATAACTCTTCTGAAATATTATAATTGATTTCCCTGAAATAGCTTTAAATCATCAATAAAGCTATATAATCATACCTTTCAGCTTTCTAAATCACACGGTTTTGATTTTGCGAGCCTCTTATAGATTCCACAATGAGCTAACAATGAGCAACATTGAGACCACAATGAGCAACGCAAATGAACGATTTTCGTAGTCGGCCGCTGACAATTGGCGACTTTTATTGGATAAAGTTGATAGCCGACTTTTCATCGACTTGAGGCATACATCGAGAGACGAACGCCGCCGACTAAAAATCTCCCGTCTCCGTCAACGCATGTTTAGTCATATATTCCATCCTCTTCTCCGTTAGCGCGTTTTAACACGTAGTACGGCTCGAGGAGAGTCGCTCCGATTTACTTGCCGGGCTGATTTTTATATGACCTGTGTGTAAGTGTTTAACATCATATGTTCTATTTTCACCGATTATTTTAGGCTTAAAAATAATTTGGAACAATTAGTGTGACTCTACTTTATATGTTCAGTGAAAAATTGCCAAAAATGAACACTAATGGAATCACTTCGGTGTCCGTCTGTCCGTTACAGGCGGTTTTCTCGGGAACTATTCGACGAAAAAATTGACACAGTGATAGAGTATGGTGATCTAATTATAGAGGTGAAGTGAAGTATAACAAGGTGAATTTTGATTCTGGGTTCAAATATCAGGAGGTAAATTGGGAAATAAAAAAAGAAATTTCTTTCAAGATTAGAGTATAGAATGTCAAATAAAAATTTATTGAAACCCGAATTCAACCATACATACATGTTTTGTTTATAATTTTTTTTAAATATCTTTTCGGGAAAAACGTTTGAAAATTGCTGTCCCCACCCTTATCATAAGAAGGATCCCTCAGAAATATATGAAAAAAAATCATGAACATTTATCAGGATTGAAAAATTCCAACGCGTTTAACGTTTACAAACAACTGAATAGTATATGTCTTTATAACCACTGTACCGTTGGTTTTAGAGAAAATGTTTTTCGACACAATATATTTCTCACGATGTAAGCAACAACTTTTGTCCTTCACGTTTTCCGATATTTTTAACTTGACTGAATAATCGTCCACTGATGAAATATATATTGGTACCAACCCTATTTCAACTGTCAAATTCGTTTATTTACATACATTCTCTTTTGGAATGGAAGGGAGTATAAATAGAACACATCGCTACGATTACATTGCATGTACCAAAAACATTTGTAAATAAAATCAACTCAAAGGTTATCGAATATTGAAAGCAATCTACTGCACAGTAAAGAATTATACTGTACCGTGTGATATTTAAATCTGCTCATTAGCTATGGGCAGCATTCCAAACAGTGTGCCAAATGACGAAACGTTTGACAGTGCTCTAATTATAAAGAATGCCAAAGATTATGACACAGTACTGTTCATACACACATACATAATCTAAGTTTCAATTAAATCATATGAATAATATTACATACCACAATACCCATATGATTTTATAAAATATTATATATCCATAACATCTAACGAAATTTTATAAAATATTATATATCCATAATATCTTCTATATCGGATGACAATTTGATGTATAACAAATTATTTTATCACAAATTTATCACGAATTTAAAGATTGTTCCATTGCTTTCTTATACATAACTGCTACGTGAAACAATCATTTTAAATATTTCAGTGGGTACAACTTAACAGGCCAACATTCATACGTGCATGTACGCCATTACACGAGGAAGCCCTAAAATTAAGTAGTCATTGTAATTTGTATCGTGATGCATACATCCATAAAGCATAATGAGAAGGGTCAGTCCCCCCTTGTGACGTAAACCACCTGTCGCGCGCACCTTACATTCATTTTCGTAAACCCCCTCTAATGTCGTTCATTATGAATCATGGCTTCAAATGTTTTATTGCAATTTAATTATAATTACTATTCCGGTTAAAGTGGAGAAAACTCACTCAAATAGATACTACTTACAGGCGTCATTTAAAATAGAAAAATGCCACTTAAAGTCAAAGGTAAAATATATAGAACAATTTAAAACCTGTAATTTTGCATGGTTCGGAATATTGGGCGACCAACAAAGTGCACATAACAGAAACACGCATGTTGCGTTGATCAACAGGTATCATTTCACTTGATAAAATTAGAAATCAATACATAAGAAGGAACTATAAAGTCGCCACGATAATAGATAAAGTTAAAGAAAAACATCTCCGATGTCATATCCAGAGACGCCCTGACGATCACATGATGAAACTTGCCCTAAACTTACCGACAACGAAGCGATGACGTGAAAAGCAACCCTTCACTTAACTGACGATAGTTGAAAAGGATCTAAAAGAAGCTTAGCTTGATGCCAATACAGCATAAAAGCGCATTCAGTAGGAAATAAGGACAAGGAAGGCCGACCCCAACAAAATGGGAGAAACGGTCCAGGATAGTATAAAATTATATTAATACGTTACCACCGTTACACGATTCGTTACCGTCAGCATGTTATATGCGTGAAGGACTTGGGGATCCGTTAACAATTTATTTAGACATCGTTGACGAATATTTCTCGAACGCGTTTGAATATTACGCGTGCGTGTTGAATTTAAAAGGCCATACATGTTCCACTTAAGGCACCGTATATAATTCAAATTTGTGTAAACGTTGCGTCAAGCGAATGTCAAAACTTGTGACGCTAATAATGTATTTTTTATTGTGCAAAAACTGTTGAGGGAATTGTTTGTAAACACTGGAGAAATATAATTATGATTTTTTTTCATATCTAATTCAAAGTTAATTTACTATTTTATGCATTAAACTAAGTTAGAAAATTTGGATATCTCTAAGCGTTACGTTATCATATATATAACTTGATTTCAGAGTTAATCAAAAATAATAATGATGATATTGTATAATTATTATCTCCAATTACCTGTAAAATGAACTGGCAAACCAAATACTTCTTAAAATATAGAAGAAACCGCTTTACCAATTCCAAAAGTATTCAGATTTTATTTTACAGAAATTACCAGCGAACTACGGAGTACTCGTCACGTATATATAAAAATGACAATGCACTTATACATTAAAATCAGGTACAGCAGGACTTCGTTAGTCGCCCGTCTGTGTTTAAATCAGCCATAAGACCTTTGAACTTTACCTGACTACGGCACAGCAAGGCTACGTATGTATGTGAGCAAGTTTGTTCCCTCGTACAGGCTAAACTACTAAAGTGACTTCCACAAATGACGCGTCCTTATATTCGCCATAGTTGTCCTAGGTTTCATCTTGTTATATATTTCACAGGTGAGGAGAGTGTCATAGGGTATATTTGTATGTATGTGAGTAAATTTGTTCTCTCGTACAGACTAAACTACTAGTGACTTCCACAAATGAGGTGTTCTTATATTCGCCATAGTTGTCCTAGGTTACATAACGTTATGTATTTCACAGGTGAGGAGAGTGTCCTAGGGTATATTTGTATGTATGTGCGTAAATTTGTTCTCTCGTACAGACTAAACTACTAAAGTGATTTCAACAAATGAGATGTCCTATATTCGTATTAATCCAGAGAGTGTCCTAGGGTATATGATGATTGTTTTCCGTTGCCAGGTTTTCATTTTTCTTTTAAATAACATAGACTTCAAGTTTAAACCAAGCATTATTTTCAGATTACATGAATTTTTCTTCATTTCACAGAGACACAACAAAGATTTCATTACAAAACGTTATAAAACTTCAAACTGACGGTGTTTTTTGTGTGCATGCAATGTTTACTACTAAAACCTATATACTTAAAAATACAATGTTTACTACTAAAACCTATATACTTAAAAATGCAATGTTTACTACTAAAACCCACATACTTAAAAACGCAATGTTTACTACTAAAACCTATATACTTAAAAATGCAATGTTTACTACTAAAACCCACATACTTAAAAACGCAATGTTTACTACTAAAACCTAAATACTTAAAAATGCAATGTTTACTACTAAAACCTATATACTTAAAAATGTAATGTTTACTAATTACATGAAAAACTAAATGAACCAATAAATTTCCTACGTATCCTTCCCAAAACTGACTTCCAACTCAATGTTTCAGTGCGCCTATCAAAATGGAATCAGTCTCCGAGTGTGAAATGTAAAATTGGAGCCGTTGCGTCCGGCGCCGCGGCACGATTTGCAGCAGGAAAGCGTAAAATGCGCGACACGGCCGCGACACGGATGTGCGACATCTGCGACCGGCACGCGCTCTGCCGATCGGCCATCGCTCTCAGTGGCAGCGATGTGTTGATGATGGAAATGATGGTGTTCGTCGCACTGTGACTGCTTAATTGACCTAACTTATAGCAAGAGTGTCAATATTACATTTACTGGACTTTTCACTCTATGTAAGTATGATAATAATTTAGAAATCAAAAATATGGTAAAAGACTTCTCCTATTACGTAAAGTACATAGATTGGTAGAAGCAATTGTATTCACCATCAATCATTTTGACACGAACGATAGTGGGATATTGCCCTCTTATTTCTTCGCTAACATGTCAAGTTTAATAGAGGCGACCGACAATAATTAGTCCAATAATAATCGGTGAAACAAAACATATTATATTTAATACTTTTTCGCACACATTCCATAATTGCCGGTCTAACAAAAAAAAGTCAGAGCGACTCTCGTCCATTTTCGTTTATCCAACAAAGGGGTAGTAGAACATACAAGTTAGCGCACGCTAACAGAAACGGTAGGCATTTCAGTCGGCGACGCGCTCCTCTTGCCGTATACGTCAAACCAGAGGAGATTCAGCCACCGACCTTCTCTAATAAAAGTCTACAGCTATCGGCCGCTGATTCACCACTTACGAAAGTCGGTTATTTGCGTTACACCTAAACAAAGCATCACAACTAACTCTGATTCCTCAGTGTAATTCATTTAAACGTTTGTCAGTCCCTCTCAAGCATTTTAGAAGTGGAATGGCTAACAAAATTAGTTAGCCCAATTTTATGACGAATAACAAGGAGAAATCATACCTCACATTATTTAACTGTTTACTTCATTAACTCGACTCATAAAATCAGTATTTTACGACTCAGTTAAGAGGCGAAGCTTTTTAATAATCTATAACTTACTGCTACTAAAAAGCTCGTAGATGCCGACAGAGATTGCGCAATTGCATTCAACATGCTTGTTAATTTTTTCTTCTAGTTTTTTGTGATGATGAAATAAATCATAAGAATAACAATAAAACAAAACTGGAAAATGAAAAGAAATTAAGGAATATCCAAAAACACAAGAAAAATACATAGTAAAACTATAGAATTGGCATGTCTACACATTGAAGTTATATAGGAAAACAATTATTTAGGAAAACATAATAAAGGTAATGAATTTTGAATATAGTTGGCCTTAATTTTGTAGAAATTCATTATTCACAATTAGAAACCTAGGTCGTGGTAAAGAACTTAAAGAAAGTAGAAATAATACTGCATAACGTAGTTTCATTTAATTGTGGAAGGTAATGAACACAAAAATATACTTTCGAAATTTTTGTCTGTCTGTTAACCCAATCAAGATGGGGTTTTTTGAAGGCATTTACGCATTAGCAGAAATATATTTAATAAACAAATTAATACATTTCGTAGGAAATGTATCAAATTCCAAGCTGATTTAAGAAAAGTGTAAGAGTTTAACGGCAATTTAACGTTTCAATACAAAGTGTATTTACTCAAAACAAAGTTTACTTTTATAGTTAATATAATAGATGGCGTTAACTTCACAGATAACTTAATCATATTTTCTTAAGACACGCCAAAGCCACGCCTAAGAAATCGCGGGCACAGCTGGTATTTAATCAGTGATCTTTTAAAAGTATAGTTAGCGCTTGGATTTCGGTTACGTGGCTAATTTTTAGACGATAATCATTAGATCAATTGTGAATGGAATAATCAAATAATTTTGGTTTTTATGCATTAAGTGAACCAAATAGAAACAACTAACTTATATTTTAGGCGGGCGGAGTTAAACGTTTGAAAACTGAAAATATCGTTTACAAAATTTCTTTGTCTTTTATACTACAAGAGACGATATTTCAAGTAATTTTGGCTAATACGCTATCGTATTTTATGTTTTTGTTCAGGCCATCTAGCCTTTATTTAAATCTACCTAAAACAGACAGGCATAATTTTTCTTTACAGTCTCACGAATTTTAATTTTAAATGTTTTTTAGTTGTCCTGTTTTATTATACGTACATATAAATCATTCCGTAGATCAGATAGTTGACAAGCGTTATAGAGTGTTCGGTAAAAAAACATAGATTAAAATGTTATTGAGAAATAACATTTTAATCATTCACTTTAACTAACTATATTAATTAAATTACTTTAACTAACTATATTAATTCATGTACTTTAACTAACTATATTCATTTATTTACTTTAACAAACTATATTAATTAATTTACTTTAACTAACTATATTAATTCATTTACTTTAACTAACTATATTAATTAATGTACTTTAACTAACTATATTAATTCATTTACTTTAACTAACTATATTAATTCATTTACTTTAACTAACTATATTAATTCAGTTACTTTAACTAACTGTAATAATAAAATTAATATATCACTTTAATAGAGACGACTGAGGTATATATCCGGCTTTACAAATATTCGCAAGAAGTTGTTGGCAATGAGCGTGGGAAAAGCAACGACACAAACCCTTGGCCTACTACGAATCATTAAAAGTTAATTAATTCACGGAGTGAAAGAGACGCCGACCGATACGCACGGTAGCACACGAGAGATTCGTAGTCGCAGAAAAACGAAAAGCGATTGAAAAGTGGCGTGTGTATAAAAGAGCACTGTATTGTTACACACACACACCTGACGAGCAATGAGGTGTTCTTAACAATAATCCATTCATCGCATTTCTTTACACTGTGTACACGAAGTTTTATTGTAGAGAGTTTGTAATTTGATTACTTTATCGGGTATACTATTTGCGCCAACAGGATTTGTTTTTTAGAATTCCTCCTTGTATAAAAAAGCACCTTATTATTACACACACACCTGACCAGCAATGAGGTATTCTTAATAATAATACGTACATCGCTCAGGATCGCAACGAACGTGCTATGATTTCTTTACACTGTGTACACGAAATTTGATTGTAGAGCGTTTTTAATTTGATTACTTTATCGGGTATGCTATTTGCGCCGACAGGATTTGTTTTTTAGAATTCCTTATTGTATAAAAAAGCACCTTATTATTACACAGACACCTGCCGAGCAATGAGGTTTTCTTAATAATAATCCGTACATCGCTCAGTATCTCAACTAGCGTGCTATGATTTCTTTACACTGTGTACACGAAATTTGATTGTAGAGCGTTTTTAATTTGATTACTTTATCGGGTATGCTATTTGCGCCGACAGGATTTGTTTTTTAGAATTCCTTATTGTATAAAAAAGCACCTTATTATTACACAGACACCTGCCGAGCAATGAGGTTTTCTTAAGAATAATCCGTACATCGCTCAGTATCTCAACCAGCGTGCTATGATTTCTTTACACTGTGTACACGAAGTTTGATTGTAGAACGTTTTTAATTCGATTACTATATCGGGTATACTATTTACGCCTACAGTATTTGTTTTCTTAGAATTTCTTATTATAAGGTCACAAAAATGTTATTACCATCACTTCTTTTGCAATTTTTTTTCGACAAGTATATTTTAATGCTTCCTTAAAAATATAAATTTGAAATGAAACAAACATAACATTTAATACATTTAGACTTATATCTTGACACCTTGCAAATATTGGTGTACAGAAATAACTTTCATTCTATTCTTTCTCAATTACTTTACGTTTCCTGAAGGTTAAAATGTTATATTTCATAGTAACTGATATTTATAATAGAAACACATACGGTTGTACAATGACAGGTGAAAAATTAGTTAAATCAACAATATATTATGGGTAAGAGAATTGTCAATTCATCGACCTAACGAATATTATTCATTTTACCGTACAATCCAAAATTGGTTTAATAAATTTAAAGGGTTACTTTAATTTTACAATCACTGGTGAACAATTAGTTAAATAAACAATATAATATGATTAATAGAACTCTCAATTCATCGACCTGAAGAATATCATTAATTTTACAGTACAATCCAACATTGGTTTAATAAATTTAAAAGGGTAACTATAATTTTACAATGACAGGTGATCAATTAGTTAAATAAACAATAAATTATGGTTAAGAGAACGCTCAATTCACCGACATAAACCATACCATTAATTTTGTCGTGCAATCCAACATCGATTTAATCAATTTAAAAGGGTGACTTTAACTAGATGATCATCCACATTTAAAAGTAAATGTGATAAGATCGTCAGAAATAAACAGCGAAGTTTTAAAGAGCTTTATTGATAAGATCCACGGCAAATTTCACATTGTTTGGCAGAACGTCTTAAGGGCTCTCACACGGCAATAGAAAACCACTTAAAAGAATTAAGTAAAATTTAGAAATGCGGTATTTAAATATCTCATGCACTGTAACCGCATCAGCTTCAACTCAGGGTCCAAGTGTACTTACATGGAATTACTGGCTTTAAAACGTAACTATGAATGGTTATACATGCAACCATCATTACCGGATATGGAAAGTGGGTTACCTATGTTAACCATACATGTAAAGGCCAATAGCTTGGAGTTGGAGATAGCGGCGTACTTACGTCTAAATCAGAATTATATCTAAGAAAGATATTGTTGAGCGTTTTGTGGTGAAGAGGAGTGATATGCTGGGGATGACTTTCCACTGGAACTATTATAGCAGCTAATATTTACTCTACAGAACTGTATCAAGACGCAGAAAAAATAAAAGTAAAACAAGATGAAGTTTATTTTCTACAAGACAACACTAGATCCCAATTGCTAAACTGTGAAAAAGTATTGGATTTAGGCTGGACTGTTCGTCCCCACCCCCCATATTCTCTAGACTTCGCTCCAACTGATTACCACTTGGTTCATTCTTTTTCCGTTCTTTAGCATGAAAAAAAATCGATTACTAAGAGACAAAGTCCCAGGAATTTTGCAAATTCAGCATTCCTTCCTTTCACAATGATGACGTAGTCATCATCACACAGACGATGCTTATATTGTTGAAAATTAGTTTTGTATTTGTTAATAAATAAAAAATCACTTTAGAAACGAACCTCATGAATTAACAATAATCAATAAACGTAATCTATCTGGGAGCCGAACGTTGGTACAGTAAACCCGCACACGACTTACTTGAAAATAAAACCACATCACTTTTCATGAATGATAATTAATTAAGTGTATATTATTAAGACCGTATCATGCATATCCAATAAAAAATGCTTAAAAATAAACTTAGAAAACGCAGACCTTTTCGCCAACACAATACCATGTTTTCAGAACAACTAATTACCAAATCTCATCATATATTTCCTTTAATTCATAATTGCACACTTTAACCGGAAAGTAAGCCTTTTATTTGATTCTTAATAGGTATTTAGTTTAAACTAACTTACTTACTTTAAACTTACACATTTAGTTTAAAGTTTAGAATTAAGAGTTAATACCGATCAAATATAGCAATTCGTTTATTTTGAACAGTTGTAGAAGCGTTAATCTCATGTTTTTATTAATTCAGATGCATAAATTTAAATCTTCTCTTCATTTTTTAACATATTATGCCACAACAGCCATTCTCGAGATTTTTCCGGGCAAAAAAGGGACCGTGACTCTATTTTGTTTTTAAGGCTATTTTCTATAATAAATAGATGAATAATCTATTAATCGCATTATCAACTGTTTAACTACTTATTGGGTGCTTAAACTCGACTAAAGAACTCTACGGTCTAATCTTGCAAAATAAAAAAGTTAAAAAAAACTTGCAAAAAAATATAGTACACAATCTGTAATAATTATCCATAAATAAACTAAAATTGTTTGTAGATGTTATTGTTTTTTTTTATCTTTGAAGATTTTCAAGTTATTTCCAATATTTTCATACACATTCTAATGGTTTAAAAATTAAATTCAAAAATATGCCCGAAAAAATTGGACTCGCTTCACTTAAAATTGTATTGCCCGTTACTCCATGTTATAAAAAGGTATTATGTACCTTATCTTCTTTTGGACAGAAGAGTTCATTTATATATAATTATTTCATATTAATCGGATAAGACGCTTTTGTGTCAAACACAAAAACAAACAAACACATTTTTCCTCTTGATAAAACTAGTATAATAAGAAGTCTAACAAAGATAAATAATAAAGATGTAAACATAGAACGCTCCATATAATCTGCATATTTTATCAAGTAAAACAGTAACAAGAATATACAACAAGCTACATAAACATAAATAGAATGACTACCTATGCAAATATTACTCATTCCATGTCACAGTAGACTCGACGGGCGTCGACCTGATGAATCATTAAAACTATATTTCAGGCATGTTGATGAAAGTGTGCTAGAGCTGTCAACTAACTCCCTAACAACACTTCCTAATTGTTCATTTTATTAACTACATAATCACTCTTATAATTAAACAGGTTTACGAAATTAAAACCATCTTACATAATCCTTACTATCTCCACTTCCTTATTCTTTCTAATATTCATTAAGCTGAGCTACGCAGTATGCAAATTATAAATAAACCAATTTTACTAATAGGGTATTTAACTGATGTCGATATTTTTTGTAAAAATGTTTTAAAACTGGAAGTTAGGTTCAAAAAAACCTTGTAATGAAAAAAATTCATATAACAAACAATTAATCGAAGCTTCTAAATAGGAAAATGTCAATTTTCTTGTTCACTAAATTGAAAAAGTTATTATGAATTTAGTTACCAGACAAAAAATGAGAAAATTATAATATGCAATATATAACTTAAACGCAATATTTAACGAGATACTAAAAATATTTAATAAATTCCCTTATAATGAATGCTAAATATCTGGCCAGTGACGTCATAAGCCAGTTGTGTTTCGTATGGGACGTTTTCACGGGAATCGTAGTTCGACAGTTTTTAAGTCGTTATAACTTTGTAATGAAAATAGGTCGTTATAACTTTGTAATGAAAAGTCCTAGATACGATATATTTACTAACGCTTTTAATGTTATTCGATTTTAGTAATAAAACAATATAGTCGAATACCGAATATAGCCGAATATTATTGTTACTCATTTTTTATCATTTCATTTGCATTAATTAGTTAAAAATTAGCAATGAATCGTGATATTGCACCAAATAACCATAACCATAACACCGCATATCAGATATTATATCTCTGGGATACGGAATAATAAAGATTACCAGTAATAGAAAGCACGTGGAAGAAGGCTATGATACTTCTAGTTGACTAGAAATAAACCATTTAAGTACGAGCAGAACTCTATGGGTGTTCTGTACACACTTAAATTCAAAATGCATTTTTTAATAGCTTTATTTATTCCATAGATATATAATCACAACAAATAAAGAAATCAAAATAAAATAAAAATAATAAATTGAAATAAGTATAAATTCAATATTAATAATAAGATTATACATGCAATAAACAATTTAAATTATATATATATATATATATATATATATATATATATATATATATATATATATATATATATATATATATATATATATATTCTCTTTGTTTTCGTTCTATTAGATTTTCGTTATAACTTCTAATAATTCATAATTATGTATGGATCCCTCTCAGGTAAAAGCCTCCTCCAGAGATTGCCAATTGTCTCTATTTTTTGCTTCCTCAATCCATCTTTTGCCTGCGATTGCTTTTATTTCATCTTGCCACCTGGTTCCTTGTGGTCCCTTCCATATTGTTATTGTAAATGCATTATAACATCATTTAAGTGCAGGAAGTAATTCAGTCGATCTGTGCTATGCAGCAACGCCTAGTGCTTTTACCGTCACAAAAGATAGCAAAAATGATACTTTATCGTGTCGCGTTACGTCACTTTACCCAGTATGGCACAATTCTAGTGCGTTTTATCCATTATACATACATAACATTTAACAGCATATCGTATTTTTATTAAACTATTTGCAAATATTTATTACATTATGCAATATGCACGTAAGCATATTGCGTAATGTATCTTTCATAGGCGTAAAAATATAGGGAAAATCATGATGAAATTTTCAATCATGGTTTTATTTTCCCGGTAAATTGGAAACATCTTAGATAAAACTCTTAGTAAAATAATACTGGAATTCTTACAACTTGCTCTTTTAATTGTTATACCACATGATGCATGGAACAAAAAAAATCGAGTATTTTTTGTTCTCCCAAACATTTTTGAATATTGTTGAGTATTAAGATATATGCGGGTTAATATGTAGTTCAACTCATATATGAAAAGAAATTAACAATACAAACCGCACCTGGGTCAGTGCTGAGACATGCGGAACATGCGCACGAGGAATAATATAAAAAAATGAACTGGGTGGAATACGCTCACTTTTGCCTCTGATCTGACTTCGGCGTGTCACATCGCACGATAAGAATACTATCATGCTATCAGTACACATTTTGAAAATCATTTCACATCATTTGTTCCAACATACGGCCAGTTCAACATGCGTAAATCTTTTATACGCCTTATAGCTTATACGGAGTGTATACCTATCGAATTTGTTACCTTCAAGAATTCCTCTCCGGCTTCAGAATTGACTTAATTTCTTGTAAATAGCTTTAATATAAAAATTGAATTAGAAAAACAATTTTTTGCCTCCATGGTAAAAAATTGTTTTTAGAGATTTGTTTCCACAAGAAAACTAAAACATTTAAAATTCGATTGTTTACACAACAATTAGCCAGTGGTCAATGACTATGAGCGTCGTACAGACGGCGTGCGTGTCGTATGCGATAATTGTCGATTGTTCACCTTGTCCCAGATTTGAAGAGTAGTGGAGTTCATCAATAAAGGACGGCTGCCGTGACGAATGGCGTACAGGGCGTCATCGGAGATCGATTAAGCAAACAAACAATAGCAAGTTTTAATTGTATATCGAGTTCGCGGATTTTAAGCGAGACTAAATATGAATGGAAAGTTTATAGCCAATTTAGTTAAAAATAAATACATATACGTAAATGATAAAAGACATATATCGAATAAAGATTTCGAACCCGTTGTAATGTGAAAGATTAAATAATACCACAAATTTATAAATAATTCTTACAATTAAAAATATTTATATGGTTTCAAATTAATAATTTTATTTAATTTTTAAATATATCTTATAATTTATAAATATGCCTAATAGTGACAAAGAAAATAATGATTGTACATAAAATGTATTACGTTATAAAACCGGCCAAATACGCGTCAGACCACACGTAAAGTAGGGGTCCATAGGTGGCTATATCCTATAAAATTGTTGAATAATTGTAACCAAATTCTAGTTTCTTAATATGTTATTCAAATTTTTCAAATCAACAGTTGAACAATTATATAGGGGAATATATTGCGCAATACTTTAGCTTTCACATTTCACAATTGGGGGTTACTAAAGAAAATGCATATTAGATACTGATACCAATTTTGGTACAGAAGATTAAAAAGGGTAAACAGAACGACAATTTCATCTTATCTTTAAAGGTCTATTCAACGATGGGGTGATAGAAAACAGCTTGCCCCGTTTTCGAAGAATATTCAATTTTTTTAAATGTTTTGCTACGTATTAATTGAGGTCGCCATCTGAAGTACATTCTTGCAGAATTTCATACATATATGTGTAAAGAAACTATATTTCTTTCGTTGGTACAGCGCTCCTCTGTCGGTAAACAGTGGCCATGTACTTATGTACCCCATAGATGGCGCTGTGAGTATTGGCGGCTAACTCGGTCAGCAAAGCAGATTATTTTTGGTTGACAGAACTCGCATTGTTATTCAGACTGGTTATATTAAAAGAAATGTATTAAAAGGAATTAACTAATAATAAACTTTAAATGTCATTTCTTTGTTTTCAGGTAGTATAGTACTATTTAAGTTAAGCTGTGTTATTATTCTTATGTGTACTATTAGTTCTAAAATAAACAAACTTTGTTTTCAGAGCAACGCAATTGTTTAATTGAATTTTGCAATTCCTAATAAGTTCAAAGAAATCGTCTTATATATGTAGGTCTTAAATTTTCGAAACTGCAAGAGGGTATAAAATGGATGAGCGGACGGAATCGAAGAAGTTGTAAAGGTTCCTCTTTTATATACAGAACCATAATAATCAAATAACATATAATTGTCGCAACGTTTTACTCACTATTATATATATATATATATATATATATATATATATGTGTGTGTGTGTGTGTGTGTTTATTATTATATCCAGGGAACCTTCATATTATGACCGACAGTAAAACGACTTGTGCCGGTGTTTAATGTTCACTTAACCGAATTATTTTTCCGATATTTTCGCATTTTATATGTTGCGAAAATATCGGGGTAAAAAATAAAATGTACCATAAGTTTCCCTTTTTGTTGATGCTGAGAAGCGATTCGCATTTATTATATGGTAATATAGATTAACATCCTTTTGCTGTATTTAATTTATTAAAGAAGCACATAGGTTTTGGTGACGACGCTTACAAACGGAATGAACGTGATAAAAATACGGTTAAATCCAAATATTTGCGCGAACAGATGCGGTTTCTTAGTATCACTATGTTATGTTAAGTAGTTTTATTTATATCAAAAACCTTGATCGATTTTTACTATTGCAATATCCCAAATAAAAACACCTATATCGAGCAAACAAACGACATAAAATTTATAAACTTTCGAAAATTCGAAATCGAATCTTTAAGACCTAAAGTATGTGATACTAAACTAAATTATATCAGACAGGAGATAACTGACATTCACTTCGACATAATAGGTATTCTTAAATTATAAACTTGCTTACTATATATTTTTTGTTTAAAATATAGAAAAAAAAGCTAATAAGCAAGGTCAAACCTAGCAAATTTTCCAGAAATTTAGTACGAGTAAGTAACTGGTAAATTAACATTTTATTACCAAATACTTATGAAACGATATTACATACCTGAAATACCTTAACATTATTAACTACCTGAACTTATTAAGTTCAGGTAGATAAATAGCAAATCATCTAGGTACTAATTTAATGAAATTGTAATGATGCGAGACTTGCAGAAGTTCATATAGTGTTGGGTCCAAATACAAGAATAAAAATTGCATTTGAATATAGAAAATGAAAAAAATAAACTCCTTAAAAGTTTTGAAATCTTACGTTTGTTTATGAAAAGTTAGGTTATTTTTCATAATAGTTTGCAAATGCAATTTCTATGGAACTATTAAACTAGCAAGACGAAACAGTGCAGATTATGTCTCGTTGTATCGTCCGTACATATATGTAACATACATTATAATCCATGAAACTCGCAGGCTCGACAGGGTCATTGAAAAACGCCACGTAAATCTTAAAAAAGTAAAAACATTCATTTGAACAATATTTCAATTTGTACAACAGAACGAATGTCAATTTTAGTTAACAGTTCATTTTTAATTAATTTAGGCAATGGCTACAAATTAAAGAAAACAGTCGGTGTTGATTATTATTGTTGTAATCATTTGTAAAAACTTGATATTGTTAAGCGAAGAGCTTTTAGATTGTTAAGCGCTAAAAAATATCAGCTTTTTTAAAAATTATATGCCATTCACGTAACTCCAGACCCATTTACGCACGGTCTTCTTTCATTTGGGCTTCCCCTGGCAATTTTTTTACAAAATACTCAAATGAATGCTGCAATGCCAAACGGGCATCATAACACGAAGTAATCTTACCAAAGCAAAAATGCAAATTTAAAAATGGAATAAGTTAAAACTGAAAGCGAATTCTTGCTCGTCGCGTAATTTCGGAGACTATACCTGCTATTGAAATGAATAGCAAAGCGAGTACAAAACGCTCACACTTTTTTAGTAAACACAAGAGTGGTTTCGCCTCGGCCATTGTTTGTATGGAGAGGCGGACAAAGTGGGTCGAATGTGAACGAGCCGCGGGAAAGAGACGGCGAGTTTAGAGCGAGTGCGCCTACAACCAGCGCTGCTTGTAATAGTTTGTGTGTAAATGTAATTATTGTCGATGGGATTTATTAAAATAATATAGAGCGTCCACGTAGATTAAGGGTAATCGATTTCGATGTCAACCTTGCAATTACGATAATTATAACAAATTTTTTCAATAAAATTATTTAAAAACGTCCACATTCGAACCTACTTAGGAAGACGTTGAAAAAGACACTATAAAACCTTAAAACTATAGAACTTTAAGCGAATTCTTATGTATTTCCTTAATTTACTAGTTACATATAAGTAAACGTTGTACAAACACGTGTTTTTTCACTAACTGTTCTGCTAATATGCTTAATCCTACAGATGAAGTTTATCTTTGTCTATTGATACTATCAGGTTATTTCGTAAAAAGTATCTAATGGGTATGTAAAGTTGCATAGACGCACTCATATTAATATGTCCCAGGTGTCAAATAATTTTAATGTTACTTTTTTGCTATTATTATAGCTATTTTTGGTGACACTAAGAAATCCTACCAAAATGAAGTAGAAATTAAGAAACAAATGGTATTGGCAAAATTCCAAATTACTTTCGCCTATTTATACAACACAGATCGTTAATCGATAAAAAAAATTATGATTAAATTTAATAAATGTCTACACAAATTAATATAATTATGGTTACCTATTTCTTAATTTATAACAAATGTGTTCAACATATTCTATTTATATAATATGAAACAACAAATAACAAATAGAATAAAGAAAGGGTTTAAATATGTATAATAAAAAAAATTATAAGTTTAGTTTTATTTTTTCTACACTGCTCTTAAACAGTAGCAAGAAATTCTAGTGGAATTTCGATATGGCATTACTAAATTTATCAACGAAGTAAGATAATTGATTATACAGTCAAAAATGTTCGAATGATAGCTTATCACGTCACATCAACATTCACGTTACCAGAAAAAAACAAACATTGAAAAATATCACGAAGCGGGGGTGTAGAGAAAACAAAAAAATAATCTTAAAACAGACCCCGGTCAGCTCTGTACAAAAAATTTGAACTATACTTTAAAAAACTGCCATGATACTTTACAACAATGAAAGCGAAATATTGACCTGATGAAAGTAAGAACTTATTGAGTATTAATGTTATTAAATTAGCATGATAACTATTTTATTTAAATAAACTTACTATGTCAGCGAACACAGGAAAACGAATATTAAGAATAATAACACAATGACGCAACATCCACCGCAATTTAATTAATCACTACCGACACACACAGCGGCCGTTCCCACAACTACACATACAAAATTATGGAAAACGTCAAGAAATGTGAGAGTCGAGTTTTCCTCTTCTATAATTCTGATGACAACTAGATTCTTATCGTCTTTACCAAAGACTGACTATGAAATCGGTAGGCGGTACGGATTTGGAACAAAGTGAATGGTAATTATAACGCGACAATATTGTCACCTGTTGCACGCCGCGTGATGGCCATATTGTCGTGTCAACACGTCATGTGTATGTATGTAATTATACACATCTATTTGTTTACACATCAATTCGAGTACATATCGAGGGTCTACGCTATGATATGCCTTACAGTAAAATGTCACCAAGGAGGCTAATTAGTTTATTTGGTATAAAATGTATTTTCTGGTCAGCGTAATGATATGTATAGTATATTTCTTTTTTAAAAACATGTGCTATAAATATATACTAATTTAATTTTCGCCTTATTTTGGTTTACTATTCATATTAAATTTTTTGAGACCCTACTTTGATATTTTAACTGTCTTAGAATGTTATTTCGTCATACCATATACTATTTCATTAAACTTAAAATTTTCCAATAGATGTTTAGTTATGAAACATATTTATTCCGCGCTTTGAAAACATCATGTAATCATAGTCATTCATTATACTTAATTATTAACAAAACTTAACGAAAATTCCAGTAACGGTTAATAACAATTTCAACAATAATTTTGGCTTTCAAACCTAAAAAGGCTAAATTTTCATTAATAATTCAGTGTACGGACCTAATACCTTACATTTTTAAAAGAATAAATTATAAACAATATTTTAAAAATATTACAGATTAATACATAATAACACAGAGACAATATTACAAAAAGTATTGGGATACAATAAAAGTCATAAGATTAAAATAAACTAAAGTTTCGATAATAATTCGGTGTAGAGACCTAATATATCTTAATTTTTTTATAATTACAGATTATAAAAAACTATTGTACAAATATTACCGGTTAATAAGGAATATTGTAGACAAATAATAAGATAATATAAAAATAAATTGCGATAAAATAAAAGACATTAAAGTAAATTATGACTTCCACAAAATCTCACTCAATTTAAATACACCGTAATCAGGTACAGAGGTCCGCCATAGCGTCTGTAGAGTGCGATATTTTCTGTATTTTATCTTGCATAATATTTTCAAAAATCAATTTAAGCAATCCGCTGCAATTCAAAGCTGGCGGAGAATTAAATAATACCATAGAATTAAGCAAGGACAGAGATAAAAGAGAGTATAAACATTGTTTTCTACTAATTATATCAATACCAAAAATAAAGAACCAACGTTTTTAAAGAACCAATGTTACAAGGATTAATTCATATTAACGAAGAAATTCAGAAAGCAAAAGTAGATTTCCTAACATTTAATTTTTTTATTAAGAAAAGAACTAATTAATGCGAGTCTATAAGAAAATATTTTAATTTTTCTCCTCATTTCTACCAGTGATTTTATAAGTACTTTATTAACATGATCATGACGTCACACAATCGGACGAAAATTCGTAACGTGTTGTCGCGATAAAACTTTGCTTGCACTTTTCGTGCTGCGGCCATACTATCGGAGAATATTCGTTGCGTGTTATCGCGATAAAAACTTCATCTTTGCCCTTCATGCAACCGTCACACTATCGGTGTAATATTCGTGACATATTGTCGCGATAAAAACATCGTCTTCACCCTTCGTGCTACGGCTACCCTATTGGACGAATATTTGTGGCGTGTTATCGCAATAAAAACATCGCCTTCGCTTCTGGTTGTACGGCCACACTTTGGAATAACTATCCGTGGCGTGTTGTCGCTATAAAAACATCGCCTTCGTCCTCAGCCACACTATCAGACAAGCATTTGTGGCGTTTAATTGGGACAATATATTTAATGCGGGGTAAAAACGCCTAAATTATCGGCATTTGTTGTCCGCCCGAACCCCACGAATATTCCAGGTGTAAGATGAATACTTGGCCATACCTATCGCCGTAAGACGGTATAAGCGATGAAAAGTTTTTCAGCAAATTGGTCTAATAGTTCATGGATAATCGCAGACATACGAGAATATAGATACGTACATACCTCTGGCGAAAAATTTATAATATATACAAAGAGTTGAGAATATTTTTGTAAATAACTTAAAAACTCTTAAAAGCCCGATGTGTATCGACATAATTAAACAATAAAGGTAAATATGTCTGTATATTAAAGGTATTTTTGGAATAAATAACTTCGTGGTTCTTAATATGAACGAAAAAATCGAGTGTTGTGCACCTTAGAATTCTCTAGAATCTATAAAATATCAAAAGAATCATAAGTTGAGAAATGAAGAAAAACAACTGTTTATCCGCAGCTAAAATTTAATTCCTTAAAATTACTAGGAAAAATCCGCCGTTATATTAAAAATATTATTGAAAAACAACTGTTTGTCCGCAGCTAAAATTTAATTATTTAAAATTACTAGGAAAAAAATCGCCGTTTTATTAAAAATATTATTAACTTTTTTATCACGAAGCAGATTGAAGAAATATTCTATTATTGATGTTTTAATATCGCCAATAGATGACGCTAGATCCAAGCTAAATCGCGCTACCGAATCTGTCCATATATTAATATGTTACTCTTACGGGTACATAATACTTCCATTCTGATACTTTAATTCCTCCATATATACCAGATCTAAATGTCAATTGCAATTACCGAAGCGTTTGTGTATTTTGATAAGAGTAGAGTCGTGATTCTAAAGGTATTCAAACCTGTAAATTTAATTATCCTCTCATTAGCGTGTGAAAACATTCTTGCCTATTACAAGTAGATGTCTAATATGTTACGATACGTTACTATACAAGAAGCATACATATGTAATATTCTATTTATAAATTATGAATAATATATAAATATGTATATAGAAAGGCCATGCGTATATTGACTCCTCAATAATAACTGTAATTCTGTTCCCCGTTAAAGGTTTCAAAGTCTATGTTAAGATACGTTACTATACAAGAAGCATACATATGTAACATTCTATTTATAAATTATGAATAATGTATAAATATGTACATAGACAGGCCACGCGTATATTAACTTCAGGAATCATGACTTTAATTCTATTCCCCGCTACATGTTTCAAAGAGACAACTATAGTTTTTAGATAATTTATGATCAATTATTATAATTAGTAATTAGTTACCTGCATACAAATAACTCGCAAAACTATAGGCTGAACACTTAAGACAATAGAAGCTCATAAGAGATTAAGGGATTTAGCCCATAATTTCATTAATGTGCACAAAATGTTTTTGTGGAAAAAAATTAATAAAATTGCGCTGTGCCAACAACAGCTGAGAAAAAGAAGATATCAACACGGACGAAACGGCGAACAAAACTTTCTTAATTGTAAGTACCGTAGAACCAATATAAACACCAAATGTAAGCCAATGTGGCCGAATGCAATCTTAAAATGCTTTAAATTGTTTTAATAACATAAACGGCAATACACGGATTAGCATGAGTTGTGTGGCTGACTTTCAAAACGGAAGTCGTACCAACGACAGACTCGTCGCTCTAATACGAGTAGAACACGGAACGAGTGACACAGCACAGGAAACGGAGACAATAAGACAGTCGGCAGCCGGAAAAGCGAACAATGCGTTTATAATTGTACCACGAAAGCTTTCTGTAAATGCAGCGCATCACAGCAAAGGCTGTAATAAGCTTACGTATCCGATTGCAGCCGAGTACTCTCTGTCGATAATCATAATAATCAATCAATTAGGAATTAAAAAAGACAAGTATGGCTGTCACGTTCCTCTTTAAGTTGTAATTAATAGACGCCAAAGTTGTTTAATTACCCCAGTTTGGATTCCATTTTTTCGTGTATTTGAATTTTTTCCGCATGGTGCATTTGACGTATATACTCGTAAATAGGTGCACCAAAATACGACATTTCAGACCATTGCATTGAATTCCAAAGCATAATTAATGTCCAAAAATCTATAATATAAAAAATGATCCACGTATTGAAAGTAGAACCGAACAAATCAAACAATTGAAAATAAGTTAAAGAGAAAAACAGATTTGGTTATGGATATTGTCTACACAATTTCGAAATATAATTGGATGAGTTCAGATGAGAGATATTCAAACATTGGCTCGTTTCTTCTAACAAGCTTATTATAAAATGCAGACGTGTCTGTCTACCTGTACATTCGCTTAAACTTAGTGGTCCATTAAACGAATTTTGATAATATTTATTGTTTTTTTTTGTTTGGTTCTTCTGGATAGTCGTAGATTAATGTTTTTTCACGCTAAGCGATATCAGGACCTTATACGTCATAACTAAAGAATACGAGAGCAGACAAACGCAAATACTTAAATATGGCATATTTTGTAGCATATAATAAAATTTCCATAAAAATAATCAGATCAAAACTTGTTTAATTATTTACATCAATATTCAAATAATCCAATCATCGAAATCAAAGCATATCCATTCCCATTTTTGATACAGAATAATATAATTATAAAACCGAAGTTTTATTCAATCATACTCATTTATGAAAACTGAATACATAATTTCAAATTCAACTTTAAGCAAATATTCATTACGATAAATCAAAGACAGCTCAAGACTTTTTTCATATAATAAAACTACTTAAAATTGTTTGACAATATGAAGATTTAAAGGTGAACGTATAAATAAAATTGCCAAAGAAGTAATTAAAGACCTACGTCTCTACCTTTTTCGTTGGCGTTAAACTTTTCATAATGTCACTAAACTAGTTTTAAACTTAAGCTTTTAACCAAAACAATATACTAAAAAATATTCGAAAACAACTCCTGAATATACCGGAAACATAACGGACGAAGGAAGAAATTAGCACGTTTTGTTTTTCTTACCACTTGACTACAATTAAAAAAGTCCTGTACTCTAACAATCGAGGATGACTGTACGATAATATTTAAGTTAGAGTTTGACCATTTGGTTCTATAACTATTCATTAAATTTCGCACCGAATATATATCGTCTATACAGATCGTATTATATCCCATAGTATGGTAGTTTTGACCCTAACAATAACTTAATTGCTTCCAAAATAACAAGCATCACCAAATAAAGAAGATCGTTCATTACAGTTAACCATACTAACGCTCGCTGTTCTTACACAGGATCGATTGTAACGTCTAACTTCATTATACATTATGATAGGCGAGGCTTTCATCTGTGTATAACTTAGTATCCAGAGTGAAATAGTCTAAAATATAACAAATACAACGCCTGTACCGATGCAACTATTGTCAATTGACAAATTGGGTCTAGAGGATCGGGCATTATGTGAAATTGGTGCTAAAAAAGTTACGATACACGCACGCACGCACACAGGCCAAAGCGCGTACTCTCGCAAGCAGCATGCACGCTCGCACGCACGGTCGCACACACAAACACACACACAGGAACGCACGCACGCACGCACGCACGCACACACACACGTATACATAAGAAGTGAAAATTTCTTTGCTACGTAGCAATTTAAATTAAGTAAATTGCATATAAATGCAAAAAGAACACAATCGGTCTAACATAAGTTTGCAATATTCCAGACGCTTGTTCTGTAGTTCTATAAAAATCTAAAATAACTAAAAATAAAGCATTTAATGTATGTGGAAAAACACAATGAACTTACGTAGTATTTGACGTTAATACCTACGTAAGTTCATTGCCTTACTTACATGCACAAACGGTAAGAAGATTAAGAGACCGCCCATAAAAAGCTATAGGTACACAGCAAAATGATATACATTTTAATTGATATACATTTAATATGCTTCCTGCTGCCAAAACTTGTACCGAATACTCGTTCGAATGTGAATCCACTTCAAGTAGGTTACCTCCGTCTTTCCTTTTGTCGCCGATCGATCGTGATGGAGGACGTCGGTCGGCAAAACAGCAAACTGGTTTTAGAGAGGACCGCCTTTGCATAACCATGTTTAATAACATTACGCAAGTCGAGTAATAGGTACATTATATAAAGACTTGTTTTATTTCTGATTAGTTTTTTTTATCAAACAGCAATTTCCTATCACTTTTCAATCGATATTGCGTAATAAATATAATGCCGTGTTGTGTCGCTGAATTATTTCTTTCGTGCATTGCTATGGTCATTGTTGCATTTTAGAAAATGTAAATTATCCTCTTCTTATTATCATCCTTGAGGAAAGAAATCAGATGTTTGTATTGGAAGTATAATTTTGTTTATTGGCGTCTTCCCACTTGAATCTATTGCATAGTTTAATAAAGTTTTAGATAACTTAAATATACTTGCATATAATTAATTATATTACATGCTTTAATCTAACAATAACTTCGCGAAAGGCGCAACACTAATTTAAAAGCAATTTTTAGAACTTATTCTTTAACTTTCGTAATTCATCCATTTTGAAACCTATTTTATTTCTTTAGAAATGTTCATCCATCAGTCAGTAGCTGTCCACTGCTGAACATGGGTCTTTCCTAAAACGCGCCATCACACACGGTCCTCCGACTTTAGCTTCATGCAAACTTTTTTAAGTTGTTAAACCATCTAGGGGTCGATCTGCGGTGCGCACACGGCGCTTTAAAGTCAGTGAGCTTCACTCGAAACTCGGCTACTACATCGTCTTCGGCAAACATGGCCTGCCTATTGCCACTTTAGTTTGCTGATGTTACGCGCTTCTTCATCAAACTTTCTCATTTCGGATTTTATCCTTCACATTTTATCATTCATCGCTCGATGAACGGCTTTTGGATACAGGATATTTTTTTAGATCAAGTCGACTGTGAGTATCCACGTGTATATATTTATCAAATATCAATTCCTATAATTCTTTATTCCATAGAAATTTTACGCAATTATTACTGAAATAGCGTCTTATGTACTTTTTTAAAATATATTATACATTTAACATTTTTAGAATTCTAATTAATTAACAAGTGCACAACCATGTCTGAGAGCAACTTATTGGTTAATTTATATATCTAAGTTCAGAAACAGCTACTCTATTAATTATATAGTAAAACATTATTTGTATTTCAATATATTTAAGCGTGTCATTTACTGCCTATTTTTTTACATAACTTCCTGCAATTTATATTACAAGATTTTATAACAAAATTTCATACCGATATTTTACTGAAGTTTGGAATGCAGGGGTTGCCCCTGCATTCCAAACTTCCCTATCATTTATGAGAAACGATCATGTTAATAATAAGAGGTTGTTTCACAGCTTCGCGTAACATACTTCGGAACACTTTAGCATCCTGTTCCGCACACTACATCGTAGTTACAAATCATACTTCGCTCCAATTTTAAATACCATCGTATTCAAACAACGACACCACACCCATCGACATCCGCCGGAAATGCTAAGGCAGCGTCCGGCGCCCCGGATGCGGGCGCAGGTGCTGCCATCGACTTCCGCAAGGGAAAGTTCGGGCACCGCTGCGCACCACTCCATTGTGCCCGCGCCACTATTCACTATTTGCACTATAACGTGTACACTTCAATTAGATATCGCTCAACAGTTTATTACCAAGAAGGCAATATAATCTACTTTACATATTGCTCAAATAATATGAAAGCATATAAATAAAATAAAATATTAATTACCATTTTATAGGTAGTGTAAAACGTGAGAGATCTAGGATATTAATAATTCGGTTATAAACGTTTACAACAGCTTTATGTAATACTAGCATGTTTTCTATTAAAACTACCGTCGATTAAGTCGGTACCCCGTTAAATGCCACGAGTACATTTTCAAGACGAAACAGGCACGTCGAACTTCTTCAGCCACTGGAATCCGCGATGAAAACTTCAAGAAAATATTTCAGATAAAAGAAAATTACATCATTTAACTATGTGGGTGTCAACCCATTATAAACTATATTTCCCACTTCAATGGGATCTATATCAGAAAATAAATATAATATAAATTTTATGCAAGCCAATTGTAGCGGAAACATTAGCTATTTTCCATATTAAACTTAAATTAATAAACCATAGAAATGTTTTAAACGACAATTTAATATTTTAAGTCGTTAGTGCATCCGGGCACGAACTCCATTTGATGTTTTTTTAATTAAGAATCGAATTTTATTATGAATCGATCGACTCAATCAGATAGGTCAAACGTGAGTTCGACACAAGTTCTGAGGGTCCGCATTCATTTTTCTTAATTAAAGAAAAGATTTAATTTAATAAAAAAAATGTTTAGTCGATTCAAACAAACACATGATCATAAAGTGTAAATCAGTTTTAAATATTTCAAAACAATAAAAAGTTTGGTATATAACTTTTGATGAGAATAAATTTATTTTAGCATATTTTGAGTTGTTTATAATCGCTGTGTTTTAAATACAAATAGGATATTTTTAAATCATTCGTAATAGAATAATCACACAATCAAAACTTAGATATCCATGCTGTATTTATCTTCCACAATATTTGATAGATTTTTTTCTAACAAAAGCTCTTATTTGAAATGTGCTGAAAAGTAAAAAATGTAAAGATCTTAGTAAGACAAGTTAAATAAGCCCGAAACTCGATAGGTCTACTATTCACCATTAAATTAAGTTCTATATACCACACCTTCCATGTCCATCATCAGATCGTGACTTCATCATCATCAACATTGTGATGTGTTTTTACCAAAAACAAATATACATGTTAAGTTTGAAATTTAGCTTGTTAAAGAAAAGCTTTCAAAAGGAAATATTTTCATTCTGAATTTAAAATATGTTTCTAGTCGCTTTTTCTTATTATAATTTACTAAACGAAATGTCATAGTTTACAACTAACGGATTAACTTGACATAGGCGTCCCTTGAGAAACAAATATGATTTCTGATAAATATTTAATTTTTTTATCTTTCCCTCAGTTACTCAATTATTTTCACGAAAATATTTCAATTTTTCGATATATTTAGCCAAAAATATCATTTAAACGAAACCAGTTCTTCACGATGATACGGTCAAAGAAACCTATACCTTATACAGAACTATAGATTAATAAAAACACATTTTCTGACATTATAATGAATTTATACTAGCTTTTCATTTAAATATTTTCATTAGCATTCTCGTTTAAAGATTTCGAATATTTTCCACGATGATATTTAAATTTTTCGATAGATTTAACCAAAAATCTCATTTAAACGAATACAGTGCTTCACGATGCCACGGACAATGAAATCTATGACTTTATACAGAGCTATAGATTAATAAAAACCATTTTTTTACATTATAATATATTTATACTAGCTTTTCTTTTAAATATTTTCATTAGTATTCTCATTCACAGGTCTCGATTATTTTCCACGATGATATTTAAATTTTTCGATATATTTAGCCAAAAATTTCATTTAAATGAATCCAGTACTTCACGATACTACGGTCAAAGAAACCTAAGATAAGGTCTTATTTTCCACGATGATATTTAAATTTTTCGATATATTTAGCCAAAAATTTCATTTAAACGAATCCAGTACTTCACGATACTACGGTCAAAGAAACCTAAGATAAGGTCTTATTTTCCACGATGATATTTAAATTTTTCGATATATTTAGCCAAAAATTTCATTTAAACGAATCCAGTACTTCACGATACTACGGTCAAAGAAACCTAAGATAAGGTCTTATTTTCCACGATGATATTTAAATTTTTCGATATGTTTAGCCAAAAATCTCATTTAAACGAATCCAGTACTTCACGATACTACGGTCAAAGAAACCTAAGACCTTATACAGAACTACAGATTAATAAAAACACATTTTCTTACATTATGATAAATTTATACTAGCTTTTCATATAAATATTTTCATTAGCGTTCTCGTTCAAAGGTATCACACTGGGTACACGCAACCCGGCCGAACACCGCTACGAGTTCACCAGCGCCACGCTAGAGCAGGCGCGGGGCTGCCACTTGCCGCCTTTGTCTGGTGTGCGCGCGCTCGAGCACGGTGAGCTGTGAATCCGGCGCCGCATAGCGCACCGCGTGCGTTGAGCACGGTAGGACTTATACAAACGTTGGGGACACTATCCCTTATTTTTACCGGCTACGTCAGGGGAAAGGTTATGAATTTCACAGGCTATGTATGTATGAATGTGAATAAGTTTGTTCCCTCGTATAGACTAAACTAATAAAGTGATTTCAACAAATGAGGTGTCCTTAGATTCGCCTTTCTCCAGTGCGTCCTAGTTTATACAGTGCTATATACTTCAAAGGCTATGTATGTATGTTTGTATGTATGTGAATAAGTTTGCTCCCTCATACAGACTAAACTACTAAATTGATTTCAACAAATGAGGTGTCCTCAGATTTGACTTGATGCAAAGAGTATCCTAGGTTATATAATGTTACGTATTTCACAGGCTTTGTATGTATGTTTGTATGTATGTAAATAGGTTTGTTACCTCGTACAGACTAAACTACTAAATTGATTTCAACAAATGAGGTGTCCTTAGATTTGTCTTGATGCAAAGAGTATCTTAGGTTATATAATGTTATGTATTTCACAGGCTTTGTATGTATATTTGTATGTATGTGAATAGTTTTGTTCCCTCGTACAGACTAAATTACTAGATTGATTTCATCAAATAAAGTATCCTTGGAATCGTCTTGATTCAGAGTATCCTATGTTACATAATGTTATGTATTTCACAGGCTTTGTATGTATATGAATAAATTTGTTCCCTCGTACAGACTAAACTACTAAATTGATTTCAACCAGTGAGGTGTCCTTAGATTCGTCTCGACCCAGAGAGTGTCCTAGAGTAAGTAACATTATGAGTTTCACAACCTCTGTATGTATATATTTCGTATTTTTCATTTTTTCCCGTAGTCGGGTTTTAGTTTTTTCTCTTCTACAGCCGAGACAAAAAACTACGACGCAATGATTATAATTATCCACGTCATATACAAAGGTATTGCTAATCCCCATATTATCTATTCAAAATTTCACGTTTACTTGTGTGTTTGCACTTATTGTTCACTCTGGGGTCTGTGCTGCAGGTGATGTCAATTATTATCACGTAATTATTAATATTTTCTGCATCATTGCATATACTTAGCAAAAGTATTTAAATTATATTTAGGGTTCCGTAGTCACACCCAACAATCCTCTTATTTTCGTGTTGTCCATCCGTCTGTATAGGTATAACCGATCGATTACTCTCTCACTTTTGTATGTGTTAAGATGTAAATTGATGTACAGACCTAAGTTAATGACACAAAATCAAATATGATCAAAAAATTGACTGGATATAATAACAATGAAAGGGATACAAATAAAAAAAGAATACCTGCCCCATCTAGTGGAATGTCGTTGAATAGGTCTTTTAAAAAAACAATAAAATGTATTTTGATACGAATGGTAAATAATTTTAATCATTTAGTTTAGTTTCGAAATATTTTCTTTGAAAGTCGTTATTGAGAAGGCGTGTTTCACCCCCTCCCTCCAAATATCATGTCACAATTACCAAAATGAAGTTCTCAATATGTACTTTCAAGGAAAATTACGAATCTATAGCATTTACACTTTCCAATTTTATTTTTAAAAAACCATTTCACACAATGACGAAATTCTGTCATGGTGAAGAGTTATCGTAAACTACATGTTTTTGTAAACTCTAATGTCTATAAACCTAAGATTACAGAACCCTATCATGGACGTGTCCAACGTGTTCTTGGTCAGATTAAATTAAATATAGTTTGCCCATAAATATTCACATACAAGGACATAGGTTGGATTAATTAAATTGGTTTAAGCGTGATTGCCGGTTTTTCTCTAAATATACAAATTTAAATTGACAAAAAGAATTAATCTGTAATTTTAGGCTCATAAGCTAAAATAAATATGCATCGAAGAATAATCTCTAAAGTGACTAGTCCATAATGTTTAATTTAGGCACTCAGCGCCGTCTAATGTTACACCGTCAGACGAATCATTTTGTTACAAAAAAGTAAGTTCATGCATCGTTTCATCTGCATAAAACTATCTTTGCCTTTTTTAAAAACGTACTCACGCTCGGATTAATGAACACAAGGCAGAAAATAATGCCGGAAAAGATAAGACTTACTTAAATGCAAATTTTACGCAGTTTTGGCGGAAAGTTCAAGTGCTTTACGTTGCTGTTTTGCATAACGAATTGTTCCCGTCTTAAATAATTATTATGTTAGATTTATTTTTCATTAAGTTTAAATTGAATTTTATTACCCATTCCATTCACACTGCCTGTGTTCTTTTTGACAGAGAAGTTATAATAGGCTATTCTATACACACACACACACACGCAAGCACGCACACATATACACACACGCACATATCAGTTTGGATAGATCATACAATTTCGGACAATGACGGATATGTTACCAATAAATAAGAAAGCGACGATACTGCCAAATAAGCAAAATAGCGCTTTTATCATCCAAAATTACGAGATTATTGATACTGTCCGTGTTGATACTAATAAGTCAATATATTTTCATTGTATAAATAACTTTAATATTTGCAAATACTGTAACAGGAACACGGTGCACCCTTAAATGTTTATGTTTTTTATGTAAATAAATGTAAACGGAACTCATAGCGCGAGTTCTACTCGTATTTATAGTATACAGGTTTATTTTAATTAGGTTCGTCTCATTCTGAAGATGTGCGTATATATTCTAGACATATTTTACAAACGATACTCCCAGTCGTCGTTTACTTTTCGCTTGCTGACAAGCGCGTCACGGCGGCGGCGGTTGTGTGTGAACGTGTCGCGGCGCGCTTTAATTATTAATTGTTCACGAAACGATACTTCTTCGTACATATTTTCACTTCAACTTCGCACCTCGCAGCGGCTCTCAATCTTTCACACCAAAGCGCCATTAAATTTAAAACTAATAATAAGCAATTGTTGTTTGCAATATTTTTTTCATATACATAGGAACTACAACTGTTGCATAACTAGAACACTCCCTATTAGGATTCAGTACCCACTTAAGCAAAGAAAAACATCTAATAGTATATTTATGAAATTATATAAAAAATTTTAATATTATTTAAATATTCGTGAATTTCTCAAAAATTATCGCTATAATTTTCCGGCAAATTTTAGGTAAACTTCTAGTAATGCCGTTTCATAATTTTGACTTTAGTAGTTTCGGAAATGGGTGGGGAGAGGGAATATTTTTGTGGGCTTTTTCAGTAATTTCTCTACAATAATTGTATTGTAAATAAAACCTAAAATTCAGAGAAAAAAAATTGTCTCCCTATCATTTCATATAATACACTTCGATTTCCTTGTTAGCCTGCTCTAAAATTTGCTTATAAATATAAATGAGTATTAATTACTGAGATTATAGTTTAATATGTTTTATCAATAGCCATATTTCAGTTTTTACGTCAAACGGTTGGTAAGAAAGAACGTATGACAGACAGATAGACACGTGAATAAGTGGTTCCGTTTTTTAGGTTCCGTACCTCAAAAGGAAAAAAGGTACCCTTAAAAATGGATCAATCCGTTGTCCATCTGTTGAAATTAATATCAAATAGCTGTAAAAATTATAGCTGTAAAAATCAAGCTTCAAGTCAACACAATAAAAAAATGCCACATTTTATCACACTCGCAAGTAAACTCTATAGGTCAACTTTGTTAGACGGACGGTGATAAAGAAGAGATTTTTCTTTGCGCACTGATGGTGTGACCGATTAAAGACACCATTATTCATAATCGCAACTAATTTACCATAATGATTATCATTACGATAAAAGGCAGTGCAGAAAATTTGTCGATAATAAGCAACTAAAAATTCAGTGTTTTGTTCATTGTCCACTTTTTTTATCCCCTTTTTCTCATATGTTTCTTTTCCCACAGTGATTTATTCAAGAAAATGCCAATAAACAGAAAAACTCTAGCTATATAAATTGTTAGGAAGTTATGAAATTTTTGTCTTACAATGTGTCTTACAAGGCTGCATGTTATATAACTAACGTTATGTTATGATAAAAAAGAATGATCACATTACGCAAACGAAATAATTAACATAGCTTGATATTAACACGCAACTCGAAAGTTTGGGTACCAGCGGTTCTCATATCTACTCGTTTGATATGCGAACGCCAACATGGCCTTAAACGGTTACCATTATTTATTATGTAAAAGGTTAACCACAACTGAAAGCAAAAACAAAAAATGAAAGTCGTGCAAGTAGATAATCGAAAGATATGCTGAGAACAGTTATGCGCATCGCAGATTCGAGATAAACTTGATACGAGAATGTGGTATCGAAAGTCAGCTGTTCTGTTTCCTATTAATTTGATTAGGTATAAGGGAATGTTTCCATTTGATGATATGTAGTCTACCGAGATTATGAATTTTGACAGTTACGTCGTTTCAAGTTACGTCAAAAAACATTTCGACAATATTCCTCGAAATAGCGGCAATTGTTTTGATTTATGTCACGCTGAAATCGTGTGAGGTTCGAGCAATATAAACTTTGGTTCGGGTGTCAGGTCTCTTAAGGAGTGCGCGCAATATCATCGTAGTATGCGTCGGACGATCAAACAAGTCATAGATTTCTTTATTTTTTTGAGTTTCTGTTTCTTACTTGTTTAAAATTTGAAATTATTAAATTAAATTACTACTATGCTACCCAAACGTAACAGTAATAGTGAAGTGCAGAAAAACGCGAGAAAGACCGAGATAATCGAGGTTATATCTAAGATTTTAAAACTCAATGTTTGTCAGTTTATGCACTTAATTAACTGGACGTGAACTTAATTTATTGCGTACAACTGTACAAACAATATTGAAAAATAAAGATAAACTTCTTACAGCTTTACATTCCATTTCTCTAAATAGCTCTATTATATGTAAAAGAAAAGCTGTAATTTCTGAGAGAAACAAGGCACTCAGTACTATCAATACACTGCAATACAAACGAAGCGAAAATAGCAATGAAGATACAAATATTTTTCTGCCAGCCACGGATGGTTCCTGCGTTTTAAGACGTGATATTCACTGCATAACATTCGATGGCAAGGGAGGCTGCTAGTGCCGATCATGTGACTGCTTAATGTTTTTCGGGCATATTAAAAAAAATCATCGAAAACGGGGACTTTTCACCGAAAAAACTTTCAACGTGGATGAAACCGATTTATTTTTATAAGAAAATGCCCACCCATACTTTTATATCGCTAGAAGAGAAGTCTATGTCTGGCTTTAAAGTGACTAAAGAGTGTTTAACGCCCTTATTGAGTTCAAATGCTAAAGGCTATTTCAAATTAAAACCACTTTTTGGTTTATAGGTTTGAAAATCCACGTGCTCTTTAAAATGAAGTCTCAAGGACAGCCTACCACTTATTTAGATGGCTAATTCAAAAGCATGGGTAACAACAGCACTTCTAAAGAATGGTTTATTAAACATTTCCTACCTGAAATAAAATAGTACTGTTTAAAAATCATTCGGCTTATAAAGCTTTACTCCTCCTGCCATAAATAATATCTATGGCTAGCTCTGAAAAAGACCTTTCATTAAAATACTTTTTTAACAAGAAAAAAGTAGCAAAATTAATTAGAAATGATGCGTTCTTCAAGGCAAAGGAAGCTAACATGTCGTAAGTACGAGAATCGCCTGTATTTATTAAAATGACTACAGTTTCTCTTAAATTGTGGATATCTGAAATAGTAGAAAAAGGAAGAGTTTCAAAATAACGATATCTTAAGGTTCTAAAGTGTGGAGTATTGCAAAAAGATAGTGACTGAATGTCCACAAAAAATATCTGGGACTATAATTTATGATATACATATAATTCAAAGTAATTTTTGATATTATACAATAAAAAATTAAAACAGAAAAGCTTGAATGAAACGTATGAAAAATAGTGCAGTGAAAGAAATGTGTAAAAGGTAGAAAAGAATAGCGTTCCATTATTGCTGCTACCTGGGCTGAAGATGGTATGATAGCGTAAATAGATATACTTTTCTGACCAGCTGATATTGGCTACAACAGATTGGCTACAACATTAAGCTTCAGATGTTCGCGTGTCAAGACTTGTTATATACGGTAGCTGTAAAAATGGGCTATGTTTCTATTATGTACACCGCGGTTATTTTTTAAGTGTATACGTCTTTAAAAACGGAAGAAATAAATGCAGGGTATTATTTAAAGATATTACTCGTAGTTTCATTTCGTTGTGAAAAATTAAATTAAAATGAATTTGTATAAAATTAACGCCAAATATATTCAATATCTTATTCAGTAAATTTACCGTTAATTCCGAATTCCATTTGTCATTTTTCACTTTTAAACATAAATACTTAGTTCGTATATATTACTTGTTCAGTAAATTTTGCCGTTAATTCCTGAACCTGACTTATCATTTAACTGTATATAAGTACCATGTACATACACGTATGTGTTTGTATACACAGCACGTATGCGTAATCTTTCTCCGCCCACTTGCACCTTGCGCAACCTTCTCGCCGGGCGATCGCCGTTCATAAATAAGAGCGCTCAGTGGCCTCTCGCAAATTCTAAATATATTCTCGCACGGCAATTTGTCTCAACTTGGACGAGTCGCAGATATTTATTTCATCACCCACGACGGCCGTCGACCCAAGAATCGTGGCGCCGTCCTTAGCCAGATTTGCATTTGATCGGCATACGTATCTTTATTATCAATTATATGCAACAGAAAGTGAACGACTTTCTGTTGTATATAATTGTTCAATACAAAGTACCATAACAGTCTTGTTTCACTTACATTATAGAATTGGTTAAATCCTTCTATTATTTTTCAATTAAAATTTGTTACCATTCTAAATACAATGCATCCTACTTAGGTTATACTTTGAAAACATTAACTTTTTCAAATATTGAATATATTTGGCGTTAATTTTGTAGAAATTCATTATTGACAACTAAATGGAACTACGTGATGTAGTATTATTTCTACTTTCTTTAAGTTCTTTACCACGACTTAGCTTTCTTTGTATTACAACATATTCAGGTTGGCTATTAGCAAAGATTGAAGACTTTAGAATTATTATTTTATTATTTTTACTGATAATGTACGAATATATGTTTATATATCATTAAAAGTTCTAAAGTCCTCATCTTTGCTAATAGCCCACCTGAAGATGTTGTAATACAACGAAACCTAGGTCGTGGTAAAGAACTTAAAGAAAGTAGAAATAATACTACATCACGTAGTTTCATTTAATTTTAATTAACTTTTTCGACAGATTTTATGGTAAATATGTACAATCTTTTGCGTTCCACCTCGGAATTGATTATTTGACTTCCTTTGAATATCTATTTCTATGTATTTTAATATATATATTAATATACATCCGTTGAATATATGTTTCGTTGAAAATACAACAGGTCAATAAATTTGTTTACTGGAAACGGTAGAGCGCTCCCTCGTGCATTAGTTTGTTTATGCTTAATTACAACAACTCCATATTTAATAGATGTTGTTTTTGTTTTCTAATTATTTATGTGTTATCTCAAGTATTTCTATAGAAGTAACTGTAAAATCTAAACCTCCATTCTAGAATAACATTAAAGTGTCAAATTACTTTTTTATATCATACTAATAACAATCGCTGTGCCGAATGTTTATTGTCGTTTTTGGCAATAAAAATAAGTAGGCTTTAACAAGAATTAATTTTTTATTGTTTGGCCCTATTTAATCAAAAGAAAACTCATAAAAATAATTACTCGACGATAGTAGTTTATAATATAAAAATAAATTGGCCAAATTATACTCTTACAACGAAATATTTGCTGCATTTTTTTTCGATTTCATTAGCATTTTATTGTCACTAAATACATAACATATACATAAAAACACTGATTGTAAAATAGATAGAAAAATGTAATGTAAAGATAAAAAAATGTAAAATGTTAAGCATGAAAAAACACTTAAAATTGTATCAGTAGCGATTTGTTTACAAAATTAATCGTGAGCGGTTTTTGTAACTGTTTTTTATGAATATTCTTTGACTAAAAAAATAGTGAAAAACTCACTTGTTTTATTAACTATCCATTTATTTATTTTTACTGCTTATGATAATGTACGAATACATATTTATTTCTCATTAAAAGTTCTAAAGTTCTCATATTCTATCATTTGCTCATAAATATCGCTTACAAAACTTAATTGACAAAAAATATAATCGAAGCGAACATGCGCAGTATTAGAACTATTTTTAAAACGTACAGAAAAAAAAGGTTGTGAAAAATCACGCGAAAACGAAATTATGTAACGCAAATTTAAGGCTTGCCAACGTAAAACTAGCATGTAGAAAATTATGTTGATAAGCACATTCGCTCAGAGGAAAATTGCTGATACGATCAGATTAGACGTTTTGCTCGGCCGAGCGCTCGGCTGGAACCAGATAAATCAGCCCGCAAAGCTAAGTGCCAGTTGCAACGACAAATTCAAGGCTGTATCGAGCTGGGAGATAACGTACTTTTCGAGTGAACCGACATAATAAGCTTGCTGCATAATAAGTCAAATGCGAAGAAAAGAAAGGGTCGACATTGGTCGCACCGAGCGTTTTGATTACTTGACTCCAACCTGCAATAAACATTTTTACGTGCCGTTTAATTCTAATTTTGAAAATGGTTTATACTCCTTTTTTATGGAAAAAATACTTAAATTATTCATTTCATAACAGTCATTAACGCAAACGTAATAATAATTGGACTTCTATCTCTGTTTACGTAATTTATAAGTAATGTTTAGAGATTTTTGTTTATTAGTTTAATTATTTTATCGAACGAATTTTAACAAAATATATTAAAAGGGTACAGTAGCTACAGCGTGAGATGCGACACAGCCGCAACTTTCAATATCTACCGCTACTAAATATTGAAAAAAATAAAAATAAACGTAAAAAATGGCTTTAGTTTCCTTTTCGTGAAAAAAATGTGCATAATAACATAGTAAGATGATGTTAGTTTCTTAAGACTGTATATTTCTTCTAGAGGAGAAAGAGAATTTAAAACTTAACTTTTAATGTATTGAAGAGTTAAAAGTGTGCACGCGATTTGGTACGCTCAGATCGCTGAAAAACATATCGATACCCTTTTTTATAAGTATATTCCACATTTCACCTTTGGCCATGTCCATTTCGCTAAAGTATATCCGGGTGGAAAACTTCATTACGCAATTTAAAATACATGGCAGCGTCATCTATTGATGCACAAAGGTACATACGCACAAAGGTACATACATGTGTAATTACATTGTCTATAGCTAGGTGCTCTTTGTTGTTGTTGTACTAATGCAATATAAAAATATTACTGGTTCAGTAGTTTTGACGAAATGCTTGCAAAAATAGACAAATATTCCAAAAATGAGCTCAAGATCACTTATCCTTCATCCCCCATTTTTTTGGAAATATTTTCAACGTACAGAAATGCAAAGTACCTATACAAATTGATTATATGTTCAAATTGAACTGTGCAATATATCTACTGACATATTTTTATTTCTATTCTCGGAGATATAAGCGCTCAAAGTGTGATATATTCTTGTTGAATCATACTCTGATAGCGATTCGAAAGCCGTGAAAGGCGTAATTCTAAATTAAAACAATTGTTATTAGCTAGAATATCTTCATCACAAAGTGATCATGAGTCTCTCACAAATACCACATATCTATCGCAGCGCCGCAAGTACACAGCAGATGCTTCATCAGTAACTAATAAGACATAAGAGACAACAAAAAGTAACTAATAAGACATAAGAGACAACAAAAAGTAACGTATAAGACATAAGAGACAAGAAAAAGTAACGTATAAGACATAAGAGACAACAAAAAGTAACGTATAAGACATAAGAGACAACAAATGTGATTTCAATTATAGGTTAGAAGACAAACAAAATCAAACATAAGATTTGCCAAGATTACCTTGACAAATAGTATATTTGATTTGGCTCTAAAAAGGAGGAGTCGACGTCGTATCATAGAGTTTGTTTTTCAAACTTGGTGAATAATTAGGGGACCACAGACACAATAAATGCTAAAGATGTGAAGTGCATCTCTTAACATTCGCGAGAAAATCTTTAAAGTTTATCGTTACACTTCACGCACCGTAATGTCATCTCTATCACTTTGAGTCGCAGCGGCGCAAAAGTTAACGAAATTGACTGTGTCCTCCTATGGACGAAACTCTCCATGATTTTGTTGTAAATAGTAAATACTAATTAGTTTCTACTTCCTTCAACATTTTAAAGTTTGTCTTTCAAAATAAATATCAATTTTAATAAATATTCAATTTTATATTTCATTTGTAACAAGTGTAAAAACATAGAGAATAATAAGTATAGTGAATAAAAAATTAAATACTTATTTAGGACATTATATATCTTTGACAAAAAGAGAATGAAATGGATATTTTCTAGTAACTCAAAAATTAGATGTTCCAATTTTATCAGTTTGTGCAGATTTTGTTTTTCCTTTATTGGGCTTATTCGAAATATTGTAAATTAAGTAAACTTAGCGCAATCACACATTTACAAAATTATATTGATTATGATATCAAGTCCGGATTATGAGATTGAATCATGCGATTAGAAACAGTGGAACACAGTTGTATACAATCAGTTTTATAAAAAAGTATTAATAAAATACGTCTTAAGCCGAGACGCAACTGCACACTTGTGCATGTATACAGTTAACATACATATATAATTAAGCAAAGGCTGAGAAGTGATAAGTAATAACAACATGATACAAATACCAACTAAGATAAAGTTTAAAATTAAGACACCTTCGTTATGAGTATACCAGTAAAAAATAAGTTATTCACTTGCCTTGTTCATATCTAGATTGTCAATCAACTAATATAGGTAAAATTTGAAATACTTTTGATGAAAGCAAACTTGTCAAAGAATAAAGTTACGTAAACTAATGATTGGTTGGTATTATGGAAACCTCTCTGAGAAATATAAAAATCATCAGTTACAAAAAGCACATACAAAAATAAATCTTGTGATTTTTAATGATACGGTACAAAGTGTCTTCCCAAATTTGATGGTTTTAGTTGTTTATCACAAGTATGACAAAAAAGAAAAATAAAGCAAGAAATCACATTCTAAAAGAATACGATTGTTTTTATATGCGGATATTTGATACCACACTCGACTGACTTTTTCGACCTAACAACATGACATCTAAAATACCCAATTTTGACTTTTTTTCCATTCTATGCTCTATAATCATATTTTTCTAAACCAAGGATGCCTTATTTATCAAAATCAGTTCACGTTGTAGCTCTACAAATGGATAAATTATACGAGTACAAAAGCAGCAGTTAAAAAGAATACACTCCTTTGGGCTTCACCGCAATCTAGTAAAACAGGCAGGTGATTACACTTCAGCGTGAATATCGCTAGAACTTCACCATTTATCTAATTGTACCTCTACTCACTTATTAAATGCATCTCGGCAAGCTATTTGAGATAAAAGAAACCTTATCTATAGTCTTGACGAATCTTATACATATATATAGTCTACGGATGAACAATGAATGTCACGATTATATAAAGCGACTAACCTGTAAAGACGACACGAATTTACATAATATGTAGTTTCAACTGTCGTCACACGTGCCACAAACCGATGTGAAAACGTTAATCGCAACTGCGGGAACCTTATTAGCACATGGCGACTGACACCTCAAGTGCATGCACTACGCTTGAAGTCACGAATACTGTAACCTTGAAGTTAGACCATGGTTCACCTTCGAGCAAATGCACGTAGGAAGGTAAACTAGAATAAAGCAACCTCGTGAAGATACGTTAAATGGTAATACAAATGTATTGACGGAAAGTAATAAAATGTAGATATCAGCTGTTTTATGGAATAACCTAGATTATATTCCATTTACAGTTGGCAAATTGGAATAAAAGGGAATCCATGCTTCCGATTGATTCATTGAATACTTCAAATGACGCTTAGTAATCTTTGGATAATCGAAATGGCAATTAATTTCTGGACCTAGCAACGGCTATTTTCATGTTGATTACACTTTTCATTTAAAATAAAATAAACAATTTTTTGACTTTAATAATAATAATAATTACATAGAGTATTTTAACAGTTATATATTTAACACTAAATAAATTTATATTTAATTCGAAGACTAACAAGAAAATTCGAAGACAAATTAGTTTACTAATTTGCTTTTTCTGTTTCAGTCCATTTGAAATTAATGGTTATAAATGTGTAATTTATATTAATGTAAATTGTAAATTTTAATGACAATAATCATAACTTCTAGAATGGAAAAAAAATATTATTTGCGTTTAAAAACAGTATGTTTAGAACTGATTATATCTACTACTGAGCATAACGGAAGGATATTAAAAATAGTACATTACTGAGGTACGAATGATGCTTCTATATTGTAAATGAGGTACGAATCTCTATCTATGTACGAAGGTCTATGAGGTACGAATGATGATTCTATATTGTAAATGAGGTACGAATCTCTATCTATGTACGAAGGTCTATGAGGTACGAATGATGCTTCTATATTGTAAATGAGGTACGAATCTCTATCTATGTACGAAGGTCTATGAGGTACGAATGATGCTTCTATATTGTAAATGAGGTACGAATCTCTATCTATGTACGAAGGTCTATGAGGTACGAATGATGCTTCTAAATTGTAAAATTTTAGGTAAATTATTAGTCGTTCTAACTCTAAGTAAACTTTCAAACATTAATATAACTCACTTTTTCACTGACTAAAGTTTGTTGCCTTGCCTGAAAGAAACATTAAATGCCCCGTTGTTGTTATATAAAGTATAGATTTGATTAAATGATTATTCTCTTAAGTCTTAAGTTCTATCCGGACTACTTTCTTAATTTTATTTTATTGCATATATTTGGCGTTAATTTTGTAGAAATTCATTGTTCACAATTAAATGAAACTGCGTGATGTAGTATTATTTCTACTTTCTTTAAGTTCTTTACCACGGCCTAGGTTTCGTTGTATATTCTTCATCTTTAGGCGGGCTATTAGTAAAGTTTAACTCTTAGGAACATACAACAGCATTTATATGTTTCAAAAACAATAGCGGAAGTTTTTTTTTTTCAATAACATATAGTACTTTAAAATCTTATAGTATAGTAAGCAATATTTTTTCACATTTTTAGGGTACCGTACTTCAAAAGGAAAAAAGGAACTCTTATAACATCACTTCATTGCCCACTTCACTTCATCGCTTCACCGTCTTTCTGTCATGGCCCTTTTTCTCAGGAAAGCGTGGAGATACCAAGTTGCAATTAATATCAAATATTTAGGTCTGCGGTTCCTTGGAGCTGTAAATCAAGTTTCTGAGTCAGCGCAATAAAAAAATACGGCTTTTTATGCCGTATATTTTGACACTCACAAATAAAGTAAAGCCTATAGGGTACTTCCCGTTGAACTAGACTCATGAAATTTGACAAGAAGCGAGGTCTCACAGCATAAGTAAAGGAAAAAAAGTGTTAATTTGTAGTTATATCACATAAAAAAATACTTCTTTTTAATACGAGCCTGTGAAAGGTATAATAGGCAATATATTTTCGATAAATGTGTATAGAATCCTAGTAATGCGACTCGTGCTTTACAAATTCTTTCCTATGTCACTCGTGCTTGACAGATTCTTTCCTATGTCACTCGTGCTTGACAGATTCTTTCCTGTCACTCGTGCTTGACAGATTCTTTCCTATGTCACTCGTGCTTGACAGATTCTTTCCTATGTCACTCGTGCTTGACAGATTCTTTCCTATGTCACTCGTGCTTGACAGATTCTTTCCTATGTCACTCGTGCTTGACAGATTCTTTCCTATGTCAACACGATTTTACTTTTAATAACTGGTAGCTGATGATATTACTATTTAATCTTCGCATTTTTTCCCTAATATCATCATCTTTCCGTCTTTGGGAGTTTTATACATTAGAAAATGAAAAAATAAATCAATCACTGCCTTTTTCACAACAAAATTAACTGCTAATCAAATTTCTACAAGAAGATGGCGCTAGGCTATTTCTACAGTAAAATTTTATTGAAATTTTATTTTAAAAATTATGTTTCTATTACAACTTAACTAGATGGCGCTGTATTAAGTAGAAAAGTTGATTTTGTGTACTTTAAATGCAAAAATATTTCTTCCTCATACACTGTTTCTAATTATTATTTTTCAATTGTAATATGCAATATAAAACAATTATAACCTAGTGAGCACATCTCGCAATTAGTGAAATTAAAGATAATAATTATAGGATATACTCATAACATTAATAATCTAGTAGTACCACTAATTTTTCCATTTCTGCTCCAGGTATTTCCACATCATTCTCATACCATAGTTTTCTAACAACTCCCGCTTATACTATGTGTAATAAAGTATATAAATAAGTACCTTACAGTTACTTATATTTATAAATATAATACGTATTATGAAATGTTATAAATATTTAGACAACAAAATATTAGTTATATAAATTATTATATATAAACTATTATTATATAATATAGTTGACAAGCACTTTCCTCTTCCTTAAAGTTAATATTTGATATCTTGAAGATTTTATTCGTTTTATAAATAAGCGTAACCAACGTAAATTCAATTAGTTCAAAATTAAATACATAATATCTATCGGTCAATACGGTAGTTGAATCATTCTAAATTTTGATATTTTTCGTACAATATTGTGAAATATAAGTTAATTAAAAACCAGTCTTGAAAAAAATTCAAAAATTGATCGAAAAATAAGCCAGTTGTAGGCTTCTAAATTTGAAGATACGGATAGAGTTGTGTATATTCCTGTCTCTCTTCCTCTCGTAGAATATAATGTGCAATATTAAAAATGACCTCACAACACAGTATTGTCGTCCTTCTCTAAAGGTTACATTTAAACTTATATAACTCGGGTCAATTTTTAAGATTACTAAAATTGTTTTTCACTCTTCATCAGCTTGTACCTTGAAATTATGATTAATGAAATAAAAAAAAATTAGTCAAATACCCAATTAAACTTAGAATTGATCAAATAATTCTAAATACAAAACTGAACAAGAAAGAACGAGGATTTTCTCTATATGGGCACCGTTGTTTCACCATGTTATACAAGTCTCCACGCTCTAATTCACCATCTCACAAGACTATAAGCTCTAATTAAGCATCTCTCGCGGTGTAAGAGCATTTGCGTACCTAGTGTACCTAAACGCTAAGAGCTCACGCTCCGGCCCGGAAGCCCGCTAATGACGCGTTTCGAATAAGGCGGTGCCGCTGACCATTACGGACTTGCTAGATAACCTTCGAAGCCAGTCTCGCAGACAAAGACATTCGTTCACACAGCACACGAGATAAACTGTAAGATAAATGTGTATATCAATCTCTATTTATAATCCACTCTCGGATCTGTCTTCATATAGCCTCCAAATTTAAATAGATGAGTTGATACAAACGAATTTCGTATTCAGAAAATTGCGAAGAAATATGCGAAAATTTGTCAGTGTCTACCGTTTGGTCTATGCTTTTCAAATTTTCAGTCAACAATGCCTGAAGGCATTATGTAACGTTGTGAAGTTATAAAATATCTTATTTATTAGGGAGTATCGAAATATTACATAAGAATAGGGAGGCGTGAGGTTGATTTTGGAACCCACTCGACCCCAAGTAACCAAAATTAGTCATACGCGTAGCGTTCCCATTTTTGTATAAAATAATGTTTTCATGGTACAGCGCAGCTAACAGTAACAGGGGTCATATATTATATATAATTCATGGATAATATATATACATACATGTATCTGAAAATCACTCTGACGGCAAGCGCCAGTCGGAAAGTTTAATTTTTGAAAATGTTTCGTTATCTGTATTATTTATAATGCATAGGAAAAATAATAAAAGGATATATTATATGAGGAACAAATATTTTTGCATTTACATTATATAAAATCAATTTCGAATTTGCGCAATTTGTTTTGTCTAATGCTGCACCACCTAGTTAACTTCTAAAAGAAACTTGATTTTCTTAATCAAAATATCAATATAATTTTATTATACAAATAACACAGCGCCATATTTTAGTAGAAACTTGATTAGCGGTTTATTTTGTAGTACGAATTGATCTACGTGTCCAGTTTAGATAACGCACCTACCAACGACACACGAGAAAAACAAATAGTAATTAATTAATTAGCGAGGATTTTGTCAATGGATCCACTAAAATATATAATCAAGTGTACCATTTCTCAAAGAAATATTTATTAAAATAAAAAGTTGTGTCGAGAATCGTAAGTGTAAAAGGGTGTAAAAGTATAAATACAGTTGAAACCGTTTTCCTTCTTTGTATAAGTGATGGAAAATCACTTTTTACTCATCTACGACCTTAACCTAGATGTTGATCTACGCTGTTATTGTGTCAAGTTTTATTTCGGTCGAATGAGAAAGTCGAGAACACGGCAAAAGGTGTATTAAATACGTGCAATATAATGCATTTTTTCTGCGAAATACGCATAGAAAATACAATGTGACACATTTAGCCGTATTTATTTTGTCGTTACATATACGAGTACTATTAATTTTTCAATTTTATTTTTTTTTCCAAGTTTATTAGAGCCAATTACACTCTCCGAGATAAAAAATAAAGACTGTGTTAATTTTTTACAGTTTTACACAATGTGCCTTCAACTTACTGTTTACACACTATTATTTTAATCTACGATTCATCTGAATTATCTGATTCGCTTAATGTACAAATTATACAGTGGAATTATATAGATTAATTTTAAGATATATATTATTCAATACACCTTGCAAATATATTAATAAAATAATAATTGAGAACTACATTTTTGGAAATAGTATATATACCTATCGAAATATTATACTGTAGTGTTCACTGTACTTAACATACTTTCTTCAGAGAAAATAATTGTTACGTAAAAAAATACCGGTTTTATTATGCAATTATTATATTAGTATGGTACATAATTACCACTTATTGATTCAATTCAATTAAACTATTGTAAATAAGATTTTTAAAAAATTAAATAACCAAAAAACTAAAAAGTATATTTATATACGTACAAAAGTAAGTATATTTACTTAGGTATGTGAGAAGAAAGTTTTTTTTAAATTTAAATAAAGATATAACGCATATCATGTATATGCATAAAATGTCTATTGTATTATATTTTTATCTTTCCATCAATTAATGGAAACTTTTCTTTATAATTGCGAAATAAAAATAAGCAATGTTAAGATTATCTTAAAACGCATTAAAATATAATATACATTATCGTGTATATCAGTCCAAGAAATCTTTTTAGTATTATCAATTTGAATAAAAATTCGTCTGACTACGTCTGAGATACACAATCAGAAATGCACCTAATATTACATATATCGATAAGAGTATGACACAAAGAGGACCGCTTAAATCTTTTCTTTGTGAAAAATGGCACAAAACAACGTTCCCGGTTATTAAATTTTTGGCAATATTAATTGACGTACGCGACGCCATGTTTGCTCGCTTACTTCACGAAAATACGAATATCAAGGCGTGTCACAAACGCACGCGTGAGTAGTCAACGGCATGTGTGCCTGAGCCAATGACTATTGCAAAATGTCTATCAAAAATATATAAGATACGCCATCTATTGACATATTGTAGTACTAAAGACGATCGGCAAAATTCCCTATAGTATTGGCTTAGGTTAAGGGGTTATAACAATAAAAGTTACACTCTTAAATAAACAAAATGAAAAAATCATCCCCTTAAATGTTTTATTTTAATCGTCAATGAGAAAATGAGGAATCTTGCATTTTTATTATGAAAAGTCAGTTTGTTTTTCTAATGCTTTTAATTTTTCTATTTATACGGAACTTTTTGAACCAGCAAAATGAAACAAAGAACAGATTGTGTCTCGTTGCGCAAATATAATATACTAATCCGTGAAAGAGGCAGGCTCGACAAAAGAAAAAGGAGGTGGTCGAAAAAACACGTAAAACTCGAAAAAAACAAAAAATACATTCAAATTCGCAACCTAGAATACACATTTATATTTCAGTTTATTTTTAACAGATCATGTTTAAATTACTTGGGCTTAAAAAACAATCAATAATGATTATTTTGTAATCGTTTTGTAAAAAGTTGTATAAAATAACAATAAAAATGTAATAAAAATTTTATTTTATTTTTAATTATTATTAGCAATGGTTGATATATAAAATATATAATATACGCACGTTTATAAAAATTGTTTTTTTTATATTATGATCACAATTTACATCTTATTTTTTGCCCTTTCACAATTACCAATCGCTGAATTGTTTACTTTTTTATATTGTATTTAAAAATACAAGCTTATTTAAAATTATATTCCATTTCTATAACATAAAGTTCAATTTCTTCGCTCTCCTTTCATTATTTACAAGAACTGTGCTTCATGCTATAGGAATTATACCACTTATCCGGTTAGAACATAATACATAATATAGAACATATATATAAATTTGAGCCATGAACTATGTCTTTACCATGAAAATCAGTCCAGCCATTAAGTGTAATTAAGTGACAAACATCCAAACATACTTTTCATAATACTAGTACTCCACTCGTGCGAAACTGCGAGTACGGCCTATGCATTACTTTCTTCCACAATTTCATAGCGATTCGCCTCATAGTTGCAGAGTTGTCACACACAAAAACATTTTACATTTATAATATGTAGAAATTAGTCAAATCAGAATAGGATACCGTCGCGCCATCTATCGGGAACGACGTGATGTAAAAAATGATTTTAGTTCCTTTATTACTAACTGAGGATACATAACAAAATTACACTTTTAGTACATGTCAAATAGTTTTAACTTTTCCAGTACAAAATATCAGATCAATTGATTTGAATTTTTGACGTCATCGAATAACAAATAACATATAAAAACTGTAATTGATAAATATAAACAAAACTGTAACAGTTAATAAAAAAAAAATAACAATAAAACGCAACAGATGACTCCTTCATAAATACATCTTAGAATAGCATGCAAATCATACTATTCCTTATAATTTTAAAAGCATATTCAATAAAAATATTTCTATTTCTTTTTATTTGTTATATATACATATATATATATATATATATATATATATATATATATGTATATATGTATATACATATATATATGTATATATGTATATATATATATATATATATATACATATATGTATATATATATATTTATATATATATATATATGACACTTTTTTTATTCCTTTTCATTTGTATCTACAAAATGATATTAATATTCTCTATTTACAGCACGATTATATGAAATAATAAAAAAAAACTTATTTTTTCTAAACAGGTGCTGTGCGAGCAAGCGTCAAAGCAAAGTCAGTGCTAAAGATAGGCTCAACGGCCAAGAGCTTGTTTGCCTTTTTTATACACGCCTCGCACAATGCCAGTACGTTCGCTTGCCTAGTCTATTCGTAAGCAGTCTCAACGCGATTCTGCTAATGAATTAATTATAGCTTAGCTTTATCTGTATTACCACTTCCTACATCATTACCAGAATCACAACTAATGATTTATTTATAGTCGCTAATAAGTTGAATGGCGCAGCGGCTCTTTCACAACACGGCGTGCTGCATATCGCGTCATCGGTTTAGGTTAATTATAAAATTTATTTACGTGTCGTTTATTGGTTTACGTAATAAAATAATGCAATTATTGTATAACATAATTTTAACTTTAAGCTGCTTATTCGATGGGAATATTGGAGTTTTTAAAGTATCATGGCCAAATGGTAAAAACTAGACACGTACATTTCGACCACGTCTGTCTATCCCATCCGAATTTCCAGCGTCGTAACTCTTTCAGTTTAGGATTGATTATGAAGAAATTTTATACAAATTGCAACTGAAGTGCTTACCCAGAACATGGAATTTGGGGATGATTTATTTTTTTCGAGAGGTGTTTTGAAATTCTATCGGAAATGTCAAATAATATTTTTGATATGGGATCTTCCCCGCGAGATATGAACCTCCAAAATGTTTTTCAGCAACTCTCCACCCTGGTTTTAACCATGTATGTCTAATTTAAATTTAACAAAAATTAGAGTGACGGAATTGAAGTTTCTCAAGGTAATTTCTTCAGCCAACTTGCTTTACAAAATTAAAGAAATATAGACCATCAAATTACTTTTTTCCTACACCCACGAAATTAGGTAATATATTTACGTATATAATAAAAATCATTTATCTATTTATGAATAGTTTAATATTGATATTATGTACCCTTAAAGGTTTAAACTTTTATATATAGCAAAGTATGTAAAAAACTCTTAAATATAGACCATCAAATTATTTTTTTCCTACACCCAGGAAATTAGGTAATATATTTATGTATGTAATAAAAACCATTTACCTATTTATAAATAGTTTAATAGAAATATTACGTACCCTTAAAGGTTTAAGTTTTATATATAGCAAAGTATGTAAAAAACACTTATATTTTATTTATTTTTATTTCAGCTAAATAAAATCCAGTATGTTAAAGCAAAACCTTATTATGTTGATATAAAGATGGCTCGCAAAAGAAGTTTAACAAACTTCGTACGAAAATTTACGTAAACGTAAACAGGCCGACATAAAATACACATAAAACCCTATAAAGAAGTTTTTGGTCAAATTCACAATTTTCTGATATAATAAATGCTTTTATAAAATAATAAATATTATATAATAAATGATATAATAAATTGTTATATTCAGTTTGAAATATAGCACATGCCAAACGAACGAAAAATTTACAACAAATTTTCCACAAAATCGACTAAGTGTATCCAATTAAATCCAAAATGCAAGGTTAACAAATAAGGAAGATAACGTGGTTTATCTTCGACTCCGGAAAATGCTCACCATATATAATATGAGGTGCTTCATATCTTCAAGAAACGTTCGGCTAGACGGAATTACTTTTTTATCTAATTTTGTAATCTACATCTTGGAACAGATTGTTAAGCTATAGGCCGTCTTCATTTGGCCTTGAGCCATGAAAACTTGACGGAAAGTTCTGAACTACTATTACTAATATAGATTGTTGTGTTCTAATACAAATTACGAGGCTTCCGTATACACTTAAACTGTTATTATTAACACGACCGCAGATTATAAGAGCGCTCTCGTCACTCTATTGTGTACATTAGTCAGACGCGATGAACTTGGAATTAAGGAAAACTACCAAGCAACAAACGTTCAGTTCACCGCGCTAGACAATGTAAACGTTAAACAGTCCATTGACCAGAGTAATAAACAACATTAAAATGCCAAAAGTGATGTTGTATGTAAATAGACATTTGCAACGGAATACAAACTGCATGTTTTAGCAATATCGCTGTGAATGCATTTTGGTTTCTAACCATGCGCCAGTGTCATTATAGAGAAAGAAATGAAATTATACATATTGAAACTATAAATTTGCATCTAAAATTACATGCGTATCCAGAATGTAGACACATTCGATGTATCTAATATGTTGCAAAGTAATAGAGACATCAACCACACATGCTAACTTTTTCCATAAACAGGCTGTCGTGAAAGAGTGCTTTATTGACATGTCCATTATTTACTTCATCTACGTCGTATATACGTTATAGGTACATTTATGGGTAGAAAGTGGCACCGTAATCAATAATATAAATATGACTGTCTTTTTATCTGTTTCTTTGTTACTTAATAGTTCTTTCAGGATTGATGGACTAAGGTAAATAATAGTTCATCCTGGCAAAATACACAGTTTATTATTTATTTACTTAAAAACTTTGATGAACAGTCATCCAGCGAACTTATTGCTACAGGAGCAATCTCCTACAGGTAATCAGAGTTACAGTGTAATAAAAACAAAATGGGATAGGCATAAAGCTACACATTATAATAATATGTAAAATATGAAATAATCGAAACCAAAAAAAAGGATAGGTAAAAGCCACACATTACAATAATATTTAAAAGATAAAATAATACTAACCAAAAAAGAGACCAAAGAAAACAAAACAAAACAAAAATCTAATTTGATATGGCTGATGGGGTTTTAGACCTGGATTAAGGCGAAGTATGGGTAATGAAAAGAATTAAAGGAAGTAAGATATGAAGGAAATAGAATTTTTAAAGTAAAGTTAAGGTAGGTATATTTTTTTCAGACGGCTTTTGAAAGCTACAAGTGACGGTGAAAGTATGATGTCAGAATTCAGTTTATTTCATAATTTGACAGCATGAACAGTGAACGAATGCTCATGGAAAGAAGTAGAATGTTTGAAGAATGTTTGAATGCTCATAGAAAGAAGGAGAAGTTTGTCAGAACTAGACGCAGGCGGCTAGAAAGGGCTGTGAATTTTGTTGAAAGATAAGATGAAAAGAATAACACAAAAAAACGTTTCCCTGAGCGCCGCTATGGCAGCTATGCTTACGTGAGATCACACATCTGTCATTCCAATTTAATAAGCTACAGTCCCGTCTAAAGAATTCATTCGCCACCTAGGAATATATAATTCAAATTCGGTCACAATTAAATTTTAATGCTCACGAAGTCGCTGCTAAGATATAAAAGCATTTTTCAAGCTAAATTAATATTCATGAACAGATCTAATGAAAACGTTACTGTTACTATGAGGTAGAAGATAGTAATTCAAGCGTGAAATTGTACGAGTATGTAATATTATTACGGTATCGAAGCAAAAAAATGTTAATACATTTCTTTATTAAGACAATTTCTTTATTCAGCGAAGCGTGGAAAATCGCCCGCATAACTGCTAATAATTGCGCGATATTAACTTTTATTCAATAGTAGCAATGAATTCATAACAATGTATCTATATATAAAGCATATAATGCGGTTGTAGTCGATAATGCTTGCAGGCTCTGGAAGAGAATACATTCACGTAGACTTCAGTTAATATTAAAAAATTAAACGCGCATTTTTTTGGAAGAGGAAATTTAACATGGGTGTTAAATGTAATCAAAAATTATTCATGTCAAGCTCAGGTCATATTTAAAAAAACAAGAGAAAGAAAACATTGTTTTTTTGTGTTTGACACTTGTTTCATACTTTGGAAAAAATGTCAATGAAATCGTTCCTAGATCGCAGAATGGTATAAAACTTTCCAAAATGCCACAATATCAATTGTTATATTATCAAACTAAGTGTAGCTTGATGATATAATAGTTGATATTGCGGCGTTTTGAAAAATGTTATTCCACCCTGCGATCTGGAAAACGATTTCATTGACTGATTCTAAAATAGTCATGTGCGATGTAACAAAAAAGGGTACGCCGCATATTTCGGTGTGATAAGTCGAAATGTTTTGGAATTATGACGCAAATAGATAAAAATACGAACAGAGATAAAGTGCAATAAACAAATATTAAATGTATTGATAAGTTAAATGACAATACTCGATATGCCAGTGAAGACATTCATTGTGATAATTCTTATGATTAGCAGCGAACGTTATATTTTCTACTTGCTCTCAAGTCGATATTATATTTAAAATTTATACAAATAATAAAATGTTAATGACGACGTGTCTGTACGCGCACTATACAAAAGCATTTAAAAGAATTTCAATGAAGCCTTACAATTTTATATTTTAGCGATTCTTTCAACATCTTCATGACCCTATTCACCATTGTATTAGAGCAGGGTTTCCTAACCTTTTTTTTTTGTTGAGGCTCCCCGGACTATAAATTATATTTTCATGCCACCCCCCCTTTGATTTAGTAAATTAAATAAAAATGGTAACTGAAGTTTGTTAATACACAAACTTACCTTTTAACAGTGAGACACAAACATTTTACACACTCAAACTGATTTCTCAACAAAAAATGCACACCAAAACGTAAATTTTTTTGCAAGTTTGTGGTAATAATAGTGAACATGATATTTAATTTCATTAATTTTATGCATGTAAATTAAACATTACATTGCAATGTTATTTGTTAATGTCGTTTGTATATTTTTTTGTTTTTTCTTTCTAAAATGCAAACGCTTTCCGCCCCCCTTGACATCTGTTTATGCCCCCCTTGGGAGGTGCGCCCCCCTGGTTGGAAACTCCTGTATTAGAGCGTGATGCAGTAAGATGCAGCAACCCTCATAAAGTAATTTTGTAATTCTCCACTAGATGGTGCTATCTTATTTACTTTTAATGCGTTTATATTTATTTGAGTACCAAAGGAAAATAGTTTGAACTAGACGTGCGTAACCATTGCATAATTTTTCGAAAAGTGGACAGAATTGTTAGTTTAAAAGGTTGTATACCAAAGGGAAAAAAATGTTAGAAAGTATATATAATTTGTAATATATACATACATTATAATATATGTGTGCAAAATGAAGCAAAGAACCTGTCTATTATTCGTATAGGTGATTTTGTGCATGAAACCGAGTATATTTGAAATGTGTTTCTGTTAAAAAAAAGTACTTTTTTAGTTGGGATCGCAACTTTGATAGTTATATTTATTTTTTTTGGAAACTGCCTTAACGTTTTCTACTGATTGATGCTCGGGACCACCTGTATGAATAACAGATACTTTGTTACACATGTATATATATCTACATAACAACACCTTTCACCGTGGCAAATTGGTGGTATTAAAACTTTTACATTGCGCTTTGTCAATAAACAATGAATTCGATATAAACATAAGACGTAATCAAACAATGTAATTACAAAATTCATTATTCGTGACGAACTTGAATACTAATTTTAGCTATACATACTAATGACAACTGGGTCCATTAATAATTCAATCACTATTCCGTTTTTAATATGGACATGAAGCCGATTACGAAAGAGCGACCTCCTTTTAAGTTATGAATACAACCGTGACCATATAAACAAATCGCTACTCGTTCTTTGGGATTAGCTTATCACCGCATTACAATATCATTTAGATATAAAATTCTAATAAAACGTCACCATTCATAATGACGTATAGAGAGCAGATGGCAGCTACATCTACGCGGTCGGCCGTTAGTCGACGCCGCCGAGCGTGACCGATACGCGAGCCGTGTCCGCGACCAAGCGCCACTGCCACCCGCAACTCGCGAAGTTATTTCCAAATTGATCCCGTCGGGGACCATGTCATATGAGCTCTCTTTTACTGACTTCGTATTATCGCAAGCAGTTTTTGTACAGTGTATATAGTAATATTCCGGAAATTAAATGTAAATACCGATTCACTTTACGTAATATTATGTGTTTTGTTTCATTGTTTATTGGGCACTAGTATACGATTGTTATATTCAATGATATAACCCAACCATATTTAAACGATTTCAATAAAGAAAGAGGTTCACAATTCGGCGCGTATGTATTTTTTCATGTACAACTGTAAATCTGGAGACGCGTTGACCAAATTCAACGATTTTTTTTTCTTTAACAGAAAATAGTTTCAGAGAGGTCCCATGTAAATATGGCCAGAGCCTGATAATGAACTTCGTAGATATCCTAATGAACTCTTCAACAGACAAGAATACAAGGCTCCTTTGATACCGAGTTTGGACTCATTTAACATGTCTTTATAAGTACTTTAGAATAGATGGTGGTCAGGGCCTGATGATGGAGCTGGAAGGTGTTGGCAGAACTCCTCAAATAAAAAGTTGACTGATCAAGTGTGGGTTATTTAACTCGTAAATGTATAAAACCAAGGAAGAATAATCAGAACAGGTTTTGGAAATTCCCAGTCGGCCAATAATCGTTTTCAAAATTACGACCGAAGAACCCTATTAATAAAATATCTCGTAAATCAAACTAGTTGCTAAATTAAAATTATAAGTAGACCACAGATCTGAAAAAAACTAGGTATAGATGTTAAAATTTCAACAGATACTTTTTAAGAGACCGCAGAGATATTTATACTACTTTTGAATAGGTCATTTTATAAAGGAAACTCAAGTATCTCTACTAAATTGTCCTCCTGAGATTGTTTATAACAATGTCAAATGTAAAAAATTACCTATAAGTACTTTGGGTATGAACATTGTGGAAAGTAAGTATCAAATAATTTTGATAAATAAGTGGATGAAATGCATTAAATGCATGAATGTTTGCTACTTTCCAGGTTTTGATCAGTATAAACATGTTACGTAGTTAAATACTTATAAATTTAGCTATTTCATTTCGAAAGTTTAAAATACAATATCATTTTTGGATTTATTAAAATTCTCAATATAGCCTACGCATTTAAAAATCACAGCCATTATTACATTTTCTATCGAGCATTTTTCCAGCGGTTCGGCAGTCAACGTCGGGCGATACGGTTGCTCGTGTACGCTCGTCGATCGGTTATCGGCGGATGCGGCTCGCGCGCCGCCCGATCATCTCGCCGTTCCGTCTTTATACGGCCGTGACGCCTGGCCGTTAAAGTAAGCGGCCATGCCGTGACTAGGAAAACGCCGGAGCCCGCGATAAAACCACACGCCATTTTATGCAGAAACGACTGAAGTACCAGGAAGTGCAATTAGTACGGTGAATAACGGTAAAGGAAAGGAATGATCGCTAACAGCACAAGTTTGCACATTTATAACAAAGATACTTGTTTGAAAAATATTTTCATTACTTGGAAGTTTATTGCCATATCATAACGTTGTAACAGAACGGTACTTTATGTAAGGCACATTATTCATGATACACTTGATATGGTTTTACTTGTTTCTTTAAGAAAACTTCTTCCGAATATTTCGTTCGTTTCTATCGAAACCGTAATTATACGAAATACACCGCATTAAAAAACCTGTCAAGTATGAAAAGAACACACACTACGAAAATATTATATACATTTAGGTTTTAATAAACATTTAATGGTACATAATATTCTTAATAAACTATTTATAAAATAGCGCATATTTAAAAAAAAATGAAGATTTTCGGATTTTTTACTTGTGCTGTGAGACTTTGTTTTCTGCCAAATTTCATCATTCTAAGTTAACGGGAAGTACCCTATAGGTTTTGATTTATTTGCAAGTGTAAATGTCCTTATTTTTGGAGTTTTTTTTATTGCGTTGACTTTAAAGCTTGGTTTGTTTTACAACTCTAAGGGACCGTTGAGAAAAAGGGTCTCGATAGACCGACATACGGACAACAAAGTCATCCTATAAGAGTTCCTTTTTTTCCTTTTGATGTACGGAACCTCAAAAAAGATACGACTAACTGAAATATATTATTCTTGTCCCGGTAAATGATTTTTCATGAATAAAACCGTTAGCGGTGAACCTAAGCGAAAAACATAGAAAAAAAAGAGACATGAAGACATGCAATGCAATAGGGCTATCAAAACATAAAAAAATAAAATGGTAAATATATATATATATATATATATATATATATATATATATATATATATATATATATATATATATATATATATATATATATATATATACATGAAGTTATATTAAACAGACATGTCATAAGCGATCTATAAGTAATTCTTGTATAGATATAATAAAATCGTAAAAGAACTGAGTCTGTTCATTGTATATTTTTTAAGTAAAACTAAGTACTACCCACTAAAGACAAGCTACTCGGACCTAAAACAACAGTTTTTTTAATTTTGTCTGTCGGTTTGTCTCTTTATTTATGCGCATCTCCGTTGTGCACGCTCATCTCAGCAACAGCTGAACCGACGTTTGAAAAGTAGTAATCAGAGTCAATTTGAAATTGGTTCGTGCATGTCAGCCCTCTCGTAAATTTTCATTTGCGCAGTAATTTCACAAAATACCAAATATTTTTATAAATACTTACGTCGTTCTCATGACCGCCTTTGGTAACTGAGTAAGGATTCTAATACCTGTTATTGCGATTCGGTTTCTGATTTTTTAAAAAATTAAATAGTGCCAAACAATTTTAATAATTCGTATTAATTTATCGTAAGAAAACTAGCAAACTCGATCGTCCAGTTATTTCCATTTAGGTTATTTCCGCGTAATTAAGGGTTTTTTTTCAGTTTCAAAAGTAATCAAGTTGAGTTATTCGAAACAATTTCATTATAAGAAACAATTTCATTTCATTATAAGTAGTCATCAAAACCTATTTTCAGATTTTTTCATATTTTTACATCGCCTTGTTCGGAAATGACACAGAGGAGGCACGTTGCAAATGACTTTGAATTTGATATTTCGTAAATGGAACTAAAAATGAAAAGGATAAATAGAAACAAAATGTCATTTTAAAAAACCTTTCGTATTAATTGAGATGTTTATCTGAATCATATACTCGCCAAATTGTATACATATAAGTCTAAAACTGTAGAAAGTACGAGCATATTACAGACAGATGGAAACATACAGACATGACGAAATTATAAGGGTACCATATTTGACCATCGAACCCTAAAAAAACGTATATTGATATATACATACGAAAATTTAATAATACATACTCATATACATAAAATTGTAACAGAGTGAATTCTATACATAAAAGTAATTTAAAAAGGGGTGACTGATTTAGCATAAAGAATGATAATAGAAGCCGTCTGTCTGTATGTTAATTTGTTCGTCGATCAAGTGAAATCTATTGGACGGATTTTAATGAAATTTGGTATGGTAATAATTTATACCTGAGAGCAACTTATGAGAGAGAAAAATTCCAAAAACTTTTCTTATTCCGAATATCACGCGAGTGAAACCGTGGGGCACAGCTAATATTAAAGAAAAGGATTAAATATTGAATATATTTGGCGTTAATTTTGTAGAAATTCATTATTCACAATTAAATGAAACTACGTGATGTAGTATCTTTGCTAATATCCCACCTGAAGATGTTGTAATACAACGATACCTAGGTCGTGGTAAAGAAATTAAAGAAAGTAGAAATAATACTACACCACGTAGTTTCATTTAATTGTGAAAAGGTTTAAAATAAAGTTTGATAACCTTTGTATAAAATACATTGAGATATTCAATGAGTACGATATTCAATGAGTGTATTTGGAAATTTTTCGTGTAATTAAAAACATTTAGCGAATAACAATTACGTCAGATTTTGCTACTCCTAACATTATTTTTTTCCTAAATCCTATTTCATTACATAGTGGTTTGTAAAAGCCACTTACTATTTCATCTATATATATTTCATCTATAAATGTGAAAGCTTGTATTAATGTATTGAATAATAATGCTTGTATTATGTAAAAGCTTGTGCCAATAATCTTCGAGTAAAATGGCTATAACATAAGGACGGACAAACAGATAGACAGGACGAAATTGTAAGGATTAATTTTTTCCATTTCGCTACGGAACCCCAAAAATCAATAAACAATAATAGGCTACACAGCTCTTGTTTTAGCAGGCTAATGATACGTAAAATATAATATAAATTGTACTATGTGGCGAATGGTTAGAAAATAAAACACAGTACAATGTTCTCTTGATATGACTTTCGATTTATGCACGTCGAACACACTTGATTAATGTAGCAACGACATTCCGAAGGAAGAAGTGTCGTTGGAGAGAAAATAAGCTATAATGACGTTGATTTCGCGGGTCAGCAACAAATACAATAGTATTATTTTTATTTTTTAAGAAAAATGAACGTACGGGAGCGTTATTTTACTTCAATATCTATAGTTGTTGTTTCGTGAGAATTTATAATAAATATATGATGATTAATTTAAAAAGAAATTATAGTACATCTTTTAGTAAAAAGTATTACAAGCTTTTACTTTTCTTGTCTTTATTAATAAAATTACGATAATAAATAATTAGATAAAGTTCTTACTCGAACAAAAATTTACAAACAATCATTCATACCATTTCCGACAAAAATTTGTGAAAAATGTACTTACTACTTACACATATTGGAAGAGATTTTTTTTATTGCCCCTTCCCCATTTTTGAGCGTGAAAAATCAAAAGCATGGTCATCAAATCATAATACTTCTTAAGTTCGGTAAACTATTATCTCAAAATTGTACTGTAGTTTTTTTAGGACGGTCTACTTCTTAAAGTAAAAATCAGTCAGTAACCAAAATTGTTACCTCTACTTATAACCAAGTCATCAGTTTGACATATCACTTTATGAAGCATTACATTATTTTAAACATGGATCGCGGTTTCTATATTTGAATAAACCCGCAATGTAACACAGCTTACAGATATAGAAATGGTGGTTAATGAAATCGCCGCTCAAAAGGAACCTCGCGTCATTCATGTTATTCTGACGTAAGCAATATCATTCTTTCCAAACGGTTTGGTCATGTGGAAGCTTTGTACCTGAACACGCGCGGGCTTTTGTCAAGGTCGCGTGCAACGTAAGAAGATTGTTACAATGACATTTACAATTTCAAAGAAATTTGATATACACACATTTTCATTATAGTGATCTCACATAAACGATGACATAATCATGACGTTGGCAGTCGCAGTCAAGTTCATCTGGTTAACGCATACATCAACGTTTAATAGGGTCTAAAAATTACGAATAACATTTAAATAGCGTCCAATGTAATAAATGTAGTAGAAATGTTTTAATACATAAATGTACACAATATTTATTCAACATCATATTAGTAAGTACCACACCTACCACAAATGGAAATTATATTAGAGGCGATTATACATGTTAATGGCGTCAAATGAAACGAAATAAAGGCTAAACCTCGGAATGACAAGTGGAAAACTGGAAATTTGCACAGACTTGTTTTGAATGTTCTGAAGATGGACTGAAAAGTCTCATAACATGATATCGTCCGCTAGTCAAGTTATTGATGGTCAAAGGTAACGAAAATCGGTCTTTCGTAAATATTTCGCTTCCTATGCATCCCATGTCCTTAGAGGTTATTACAAAAATTGTAGAACATAAAATTCTTTACAAGTTTGTTTATATGCCTTTTTGTATAACTAACCGCTTTCAAGATATAGTGCAGAGAGTGAGACGCTTACGGCCGTTCGTAGGATAACACTATGCAAACTGCGAACCCAGATACATAGTACACTGTACAAAAATAATTATATGATAAAAATATTATAATTATTAAATGAAAGAAATGGTTTACTTATAAAGAATAAACAATTTATTGTCTACCACAATTAAAAAATAAAATAGAAATGGCGAATATAAATGGAAATTAAGTTGGAATGCAACAACGTTCCATTGATTATTTGTAAATCTTTTACCTGTGTTAAAATATCACCGTAAGATATGAATGTGATCTATAATTTATACATTATTCTTGGATCTGATCCACGAATAATGTTTTGACTCGATTTACAAATAACATTTATATAGCGTTCAAATGAACTGATCCAAATAATTCAAATGGTGATTACGTTAGACGATTTTTTTGTAATTATACATTTATGTTTATAAGTTATCACGAATAGGAAGTAAATAAATATGGTATTCACATTGGGTGATCCCAATTTAAGTACCATATTTATTTACTCACTATCTATTTACTTGGATCATCCCACATTTCAGTAAATTTCGAATCAGATCCAACAATTTCTTACGGAGTCGCACGGGATTTTACTAACATTTTCCTATTAATCATAAGAGTTCTTATTTCGCAATAAGAACATTCACTTCCATTTATCAATCAGGTACCATCGTGGCATAATGGATGATTGCAAAATATTGCACTTATAACTGACAAAGTTATATATGGAATTTAAAAAAAAATGTATTTTTAGGACTGATTTTTCAATCCTCAGATAAAATTTATCCAGAGATTAATGTTGACATTTTGAAAATTTTTGTTGTATGGAGTATCTGTCAAAATGTTAAAGTTATCTGAAGGATAAAAGTTATCTGAGGAATGAAAAATCAGCCCTTAATGAGTCAATGTTCTCATTTGAAACGTTTGCACAGACTTTCGCTACAAAATCTGATAAAACTCGACGCACGGTCGATATGTGAGCCAAACGCTGGGCAAAGACGGAATAACGGAATAACTCATACGAACTAACGGTAGCAAAAGTTGGCTCTTTATAAAAAGAAACTTGGAATCTTTTGAAGACATTAATAAATTTCAAAGACCGAAATAAATAAAATGAAAATTCAAAAGAATTAATGCTCCGGTTAAATATATTACGGGATAGATGGAAAATGATTAAAACACTGTATTTAACCTGTTTTCGCTTTCCAATTCAGGTTTTCATAATATTAGTTCAAGTATTTATTTTTGTTGCTGATTCTTGATGTGGTAAACTGTAAAAAATGAACCTCTATTAATGCGAATGTGTGCGTGAAAAAAATGGAAAAACGGACAAACCAAATCCATTGACTACGTGAGAGTTATTACATACGAGTATGTCTTTTAGGTTCTTTATGACAGTTATCAATGACATGTCGCTTTTCGCATACAACAAGTTACGTTTATGTCATTGTTATACACTACATAATAAAGATTAAAAATAAGCATGGCAGTGTGAAGAGCAAATTGTGTACCTTTATCACAATTAATTTCTATAATTGAGATAATGTAAGCAATAGTAAAAGTAATTCTTTGTAGACAAACGAACGTACAATTTACAAACAAAAAAAATAAATGTATGCCATTTCCTTCAAAGGCTATTGCCACCCACATGCAAGCACGCCAGCAAGTCCGCTAGCAAAATAATGGCGCGCCACATATCCACTCACCCGCAAATCCCATTATCGAGCCAATCGTCAACGTAAGGCGCAGCGAGCCCGTTGCGGTTTCAGCTGGTGGGAAAATTAATCAACCCAACCAAAATGCAGCCACCAGACCAGGGAAAAACCAAATCTAACACGCCTCGAGATTCGACATTAAATCACGTACACGATCGGGCAAAATGCCAGGGTTGACAACAAGAGAGAAACGACCGGTCGATCAAAACTTACACATTGTTTTGTGTATTGCGTATCTATACATAAGACAACCTTCGCCAGAAGAGTTTGATTAACTTGCACTATAAATCCTTTTCCGAGGAAATAACAGAAGTATGAATGTAGTAGCAAACAAATGTTGAAAACTGTATGGACAGAGAGACAGTAATGAAAATTATCATTGAAGACATTGAATCGCCGAATTAGACGACAAGTCACACAACAAGAAATTAATTTCTATTCCGATTGACCGAAAGCCGCCACCCGGCCAAACAAAGCCACTGACTAACCGAACAGAACTATGGAGTGGGAGCGACAACGTTTACGGTGGCGTCGCGCGCTATGGTGCAACAAGTTGCGGTACAATGAACCTTGTCAGCAGAATCGATCGCATTATCAACCTGACATGGCGCCAGGCAGGGATTGGACAACGAATGCCTTATTATTTTATTAATCCAATGTTAGAGTTACTTAAAAGATTCACGATTCTTTTTTAAAAGTTTCTAAACACAACTGTTCCATTGCTGAAAGCGACAGTTAAGTTATCGAGTTCTCTTTGGAGCCTTTCTCGGTAATTACGTCCGAGAACATGTATTTCATAACGGATGGAGCATACAATAGACACAGTATTGTTTACCTCTCAGTGGAAGTCTAGTCACTGTCTGTTGGATGGAAAATAAATTGAGTATTGCGTCAACGACGTTGAGTGAACTCGTATAAAGTCGTACAGAAAACTACATATATGGTCACAAAAATACTCAATAAGATTGCTTGTAGCTAAGTTGCTATTTTGTTTATAGTTTCCGTTATATCTTATTTTAAGAATTGTACGCATATATGTAGAACAGTCTGGTAACTCTGAGAAGGTATATATAACGTATTTATTTTTGATGTGAAACAACTATAGGCGCAGGTATAAACCGGATCGTTGGCGTGGCGACGCTTGCCGCGGCGACGGATCGCCACGATATAATAAGGTATATATATAGTCTATATGTAGTAGAGTGTACGGTATGGCGACGTGTCGCCATGTGCAACCAACCACGCGACCCCCTCCTCACTCAGTTCGACGCTGTTGTTTACTACGGTACACATAACCTGTGCTTTATTATTTTTGTATTAATTGTAAATAAATGTTTATTAAATAAAATCACCATTTTCTGTAAGAAATTCGTAACACTTTATTTTCTCATTATGCTATATTTAGTTCCTGTAATAATCTTGACTTTTATGCATATTACTTGTACGAACACAATGTTTCACATCTGCCAGGCGTCCCGTGACGGCTCACTGTTTTTCATTTAATACTTTCATTATGGAATGCGGCAATCAGATGTTATAATTACACGCCCTCCAAAATAGGAATATATCTTTGAGAATCTACTGTTATATATTGCAATTTCCAATTATGTATATATTTTTATTTATTCTTACATATAGTATGTATAGCTCCTGTGAGTTTTATGCTAGACTGTCAAAAAAAGGTTGACATTAATAACGTTAATCGAAAATAATATTATTTAAATTATATGTAATCAAAGAAAAATAAAGTTTTTTAGATCCATTTCGTGAATAGAGTTATTAAATGAATGCGTTAAAAAGCTGTAAAAATATTTTTATTATTAATAATTAGTCGTATATTTTTTTATTTTATGTTATTTGTGTTTCCTTTTTTAACCGTTTTATACCCTTAGTTGGCAATATTAAAAATGTTCGATATTGAACATTTATTAAAATCTGTAATTCTAAAGATACAAATATATCCGGACTACAAGTGTCATTGGCTTGATTAATATCTTCATTTATATTCTTCCCCATAAGCCTCGCAACTCACAAAATTTTACAAACTCATTAGAAAAGTCATTAACCCAGCGGCAACGAAGGCACACAGCTTATACTCCGTCAGAATAAACATCTAAGACTTGAAAATGTTAGTTGCATTCTTCAACTTTTTTTGTTATTTCAGTTTAATTTGTTTCTTTGTTTTTTTTTTAATCTTCACTGTTATATTACTACATGATGCTTAAGTAAATTCCTTCCGAGATAACCGAAACTGTAATTAAATAACTTAGTCGCTCTATACAAACTTCGTTCGTAACAAAAACTCAATCCACTAAATCGGTTACAATAGTGAGTACTAACTGCCAGTTACCAAATCGACCGAACGTAGTCGCGCCACTGTACAGTTAACTAATGGCTTGGAGTCGAAAAAGGAATGAATGTAGGCAGTCGGCGTCGCTGCTCGTTTGGGTTGCATATTTAAAAAAAGGCCGCCAAGTGTGCACAGGTTTAGAATATGGTGGTACCTCCCCAATTTCTTACAAATTTCAATATAGAAATCCTAAAATATAGACATGCAGATCTACATGATACATGACAATTCAAATAAACTCATTTGGAGAAGCTACATAAAGAGTTCAGACGCCATAGTAAATTATTTTAATGCGTCTGTCGTACTAATTAATTAAAATGATGACGATGGAGGAAGTTGGAGCAAAAGTTCGTCCACTTAAGGGTACAAACAAATGCGCACTTTTTATAAACATGATAAATATATCCTTAATTTCAAATATGTTGTAGAAGATAGGAAACAACGTAATTTAAAAAGAGTTGAAATCGATGCTATCTAAATTTATAGTAAAATTATAAAAATCTGAATGATTTTAAATTTCAAATTATATTTGATAATTTTAAACGTCTTATGAAAATGAAAAAGTTTTCGAGTTTTCAGCATAAAACTGTTAAAAGCAGTGGCTATTTTCCAAAATTTCGAGTTCAATTTTATATTCCTGATGATCATATTAGAAGCTGTTTACCGTTTTTTTTTTGTCTCATATACTAAGTCTCGTGACTCATCCATTGTTATTGTTATTATTATGTGTTCCTGTTAAGAACACGGTGATTTGTGACATTACTATGTTAGTATATCTAAATAGTATATGACCGTGAATTGGCACATCCGTAACGATGAACGCGTATCCAAGAAGCCGCACGGTAACCCTATAGTCGTCCGCTTCATGTCACGTACTAATTAAATACATTTTGTTCGGCATCGACACAGTCACGTCCGCGACCTCACAACACTGGAGTCGGGAGTTGTTTAGAGATTACAAGCCAATGCCGACAACTGCCCTTTGTATTCTTCTCCGCAGCTACTCAAGAGCGGCTTTTTAGGTAGATATTTATCTTCAGGGTCTTAGAAAAATACAGCAATAGTCATATTATTATATTTAAATAAAAATTGTTACGCTAACACATAATAGTTAAATTTGGCTATAAATGTCCAGAAAATAGACAATTGTTGTGAATATCATCACTATCTGCATTTACGTATAATTCTTACATATTGTTTGGGTGGTATTAATATTGAATAATTCTATGTTGATATGATGCCGTTCCAAATGATTTCTAGGACATAGAAATCATTTGGAACGGCAGTAAGAGGGTAGGCTAAACATTCAATATTTTTGGAATATTTATTTCGAGTGTTTGCATTGAGTACAGACTAAAACAACTTTTTTTAGAATTATTGTGTTTTTCTATTTGTCTGCCTGTCTATTAGAGCAACACGAATAGACTACCGGCCTAATTTGAATAAGATTTTTATTGAGATGATACTTGGAACTCAGATTAAAATCTGGGCAAACTTTTCTTCCAATCGAATATTCTCTAAGGGGAAATTTTGTCTGCTTGCCTGTCTCTTTGTTTTCCTGCCAGCATGTTTGTTAAAACATCACGCGAAAACTACCGAACGGATTTGAATGGAAGGGATTTAAAAAAAATTGAGAAATTTAGTTCATATGTTCATATGTGCTATAGATTGCACATTCGTTTCGATCAAATATAAGGACTTGAAACTCGATTATAGTGAAACGAGCGAGCGGGATTAAGGATTAACTACAATTATAACGAAACAAGTGCGCGGGATTAAGAATTGACTTAAATTATTATGAAACGAGTGCACTGATCAAGAACCGCAGTGCTTATTACTTATACAGTCATTCGGCTTAAAGATTAGCTAAGATTTCAATTACTTTTATTTTGGTAAACATAATTTTGAGATGCAAATGTCATCACACGAAAAAAATCTCCAAAAAAAGCTAGTAAGTATATAATTAAGATGTTCTATATAAATTTTAAGGCTTGTGATCTACAGTGAAGATGCTAAGAGACATTAGTGTCACTAATAAGTTTTTACATTTGGCGACAGGTTTAATGTTAGTATTCTTAATGTACAATTGTTAAAAAACCGCTATTCTCTCACAGAAAATATAAAGACACCGAGAGAAGAAGGAACTAAATTAATTCTTTAGGTTTGTTAATCCAGGCGAAGTATACTGTCAATACTAAGTTTAATCGAGTAAATAACTATCAAAATTGAATCGGTATTTACCACAATTGTCTATAGTCTTTCAAGATGTTTAAATTGTGTGTCATCCTTAAATTAAGACTAATGAATTGAATTAGGTAAAGTATACCAAACTTGTATAAAATGGGGTTTTACGACGATGCAACTATTGGTACAGTATTAGCCAAATATACTCTCTAGTGGACAAACGTCTATAAACAGATTGCGTTGATTTTTCAGTCTGACACATATCGGCACTATTTTCAGCGCCATAAATTTATAGTCACTATGAAATATCATTCGTCTCTCATGTATTATAAAGGTCAAGCCAATGATATGTTTTTGTTCTTTCTAAGTTCTTGCAGAACGGCTTAAGCATCTGGAAGCAAAGGAATAATATATCTTAGCAATTTTTGACTTTACTTAGCATGTGAATTACATGCGATGTTAACAAAATGTAAAATATCTTTCTCTTGGCCATTTCAAATTCACACCTAGATAAATATATCAGCAGAATGATGGACGAAACAATACGAGCACGCTACAAAAGTTTCTATACATGGTCATCAAACAATTTCCACACCGTCAATTATCTTCACATATCTAATTTTCTTGATTCTCAAACTCGATTCTTCCACTGATATCTGAAATATGATGTATATATAAATTTTCATTCTATATATTGAATAAAAACTGGTTAATTAACAAAATACTAGCGATGAACGGAATATGAATTAAATAAAACATAATTTACAATAAACTTAGATAAAAATCCTTAACTTGCACTTTGCACATTAGAAACTGTGCCGCAACTTTCCACATAGAATAACACCGTTAATATCTTAAAATGTTTTTCTTTTTTGTAACAAACCGTTGTGCGAAAAATATCGGATAAATGATATTAGTTTCTCATAGCTTGGTTTGTTGCTTTTATAGCAGAACAAAAGACACAACATCGGGTAAAATTTAAATAAAATTTGCAATGTTTTCGTTTTCAAATTAAAATTTATTTAATATAAATTGGACTATAAGAGCTATCCAATGACATTTTTTTATTTTTGTTTCTCTGCAATCATTAGTCCAAGACACACACACATATATGTACATATAAATATATATATATATATATATATATATATATATATATATATATATATATATATATTTATACCCATCTCTTCAACATATTAAATCGGCAAAGCAAGTTATATTAATATTTATTCATTAATTCAACAATTTTTATTCAAAAACGTTTATTCAATAATTCCTAATTAGTAACAATAACAACATACTCAAATAACAACTTTGCAATTGGAAATCAGCATCTGTTCAGCCATCTGCAGCAATCATGTCTTTATTTATATTAAAATAGACGCTATGTTCTACTATAATAGTAATAAAGATAATTGAAGGGATTTCTTTTTAAGGAACATACCCATTACCTACAAACCGCATAACCTTCTACAATAACCGGACGCTCAAGTAGCTTTTTATAAAACGTCAGCTTTCTAAGCCCTTTCTGGGTCGCCATGGTTACCTGCACATATATCAATGCACATTTACACATTCGAGATTCCACACGCGGTTAGACATTGTAAAACAAGCATATTTTATCGCATCGGACACATCGCATTACTCAACGCAACGGACTGTCCACACACGTGCCTCCAAGAGACACGCTCCATCGTAAACGCCCACGCACTTGGATGAGCATATGACAGCGTATTTTATTGGGTACCTCCATTTCACCGTTTCACAATTGTGTATGTTCAGACTGAGCATACATAATATGAATATTATATGTATGCAGCACGGTAAAGAAACATTAATGGGGGCCGCGTTCTCATAGCTGTAACTTCATACGATAAATCTTGGAAAAATACGAAATATAAAAATTAGAGTAATTTTAGGACACTTCGACACTGTATAAAGAATATATAGACTTTTAAATTTTCACAAAACAACAACATTCACGAAACATAACTAGATTACGAGGAAAGAATTTTGAAAAACAATAATAATGAAATAAAGGATACGAATTAAGTGAGTGAATGTGATGGAATAAGTAAGGAGAAAGATGTTTTTAATAGACTCATAGCAGTTATGCTACAAATATAATATTGAGCGGTAACAAGATCAGAAGTACCGTGTTGACAAAAGGACATCGATCCAAGTGACGAGCTTTGCATTAGTAATATGACGCGTATGAATATCCAAATAGTCAAGGTATTCTTAGATTAAATACTGGGATCTACTCTTGAAAATACTTTAAAATGGATTACCTATAAAATGTAAGACGGAAAACAAATATTATAAAAGAAACACAGTTTTAGTGCGCTGAGCAATAACAGAGCACACTCATTCTATATAAAGAGAGATGTACAACAAGAAACTAAGATAAACGAAATAAACTTGAATTACTAAAACTAATTCCAAAAAGAAATATCATTTGTCAATATCGATGGGAAGTTAATTATTATTAAAAATGTTAAAACACCGTAAGACACTGTTGCGCCAGATTCTGTACTTATAAAACATAATGATTACAAGATACTAAGTGATAGGCAAAGGTATATTGGCAACTGCGCGTTTATTTGTTATATATATATATATATATATATATATATATATATATATATATATATATATATATATGTATATATACACACATACATACATAAATACATAGCACACAAAGTCGCAAAAATATTAATCCAATACGACATGTTAACAATAATAGAATCACTTCTAACCAATATTTAATATTTAATAACAACATATAGCAAAGCTATTAGTTTATGAACAGCATTCAAGCGATACTATAGAGGTATAAGCAACCTTTAGCGCAAGGTTGTTTTGCAAGTCAGCGTGTCAAACAGTCAGCTTTGTTTTAAAAACAACCGATTTCCTCCGTAATTGGATGCACTAATAATGCATGTCGCGGTACGGACGTTAGGTACCAATGTGATATTTGGAAAAAAACTATTATTCCTAACAATTGTCAGCTGACAATCTGGCAGAGAATGTTTATATATTTATCCCATATGAACCGCAGCTCCATTCGGGTGGTCAATATAAATATTGAATATTTTATTATATGTAAATTCTGTATATATCACAACCATCATAAATTATATTTGCATCTCAAAGTACATTTTGCAGGTATAAATCGCAAATTATAGCTTATTTCTTTCGTCTTTAATTATTGCTGTGACAATCTTGACAATTTCCTTGAACCTTCAGTTCATAGTGCGTTAGAGGCAATAATTTAATGTCAACTTAGGAATATTCGATTAATACCTAATAGATCTCAATTTTAATCTGAATCACGAACATCATCTTCGTAAAATTTCCATTTACATCGTTCCAATCGATCAATTATTGTTTGGTGCTTTACTAAATAGACAAATAAATAAACAAACGAAAATTATATTAGGAAATATTCCTTAGGAACAAAAAGTAGTTTAGATTTCAATCTGAACCCGAGCATAGTGAAAGTGAAGGTCCCTTTGAAAACAGCCTAGGACATTTTGTGTGATGCCCTAGCAGACAGACGCAAAGTCGAGTCTAAAAAGTTGTTTTCGCTTCTATTCTAGACACGCCCCTGACAGATGATTTTTCTCTAAAATATATAATATAAGAATCGCTTCACGAACGATTTTGTATAATAGTATTGATTTAGAAATGTATGAAATAGAGCATTCAAATGTTTCCAATCATTAATATTTTCTTATTAATTTAATCAAAGACAAACGAAAGACATTTTAGCATTTATTAATTAATAGATATTTCCTTCCTTCCAATCTTATGTATTTATCTATCGACTACACTACTAAACACATACTTACGAGCTAACACTACCTAAACACGTACTTATGAGTATGACGAAACACTACCTGAACATATACTTATGAGCTAACCTTCCAACAATTAGTTATCAACACAGTGATATGGGGGACATTTCTTAATCTAATTAAGAAATGTCCCACATATCATAGAGGGGATAACGAATTGCGAGAAGGTCGATTCATAAATTTAATATTGCATTCGTACCATTTCGGTTTCGAACGACCCCAATGTATATCTCCACAAATTGACGGCCGCAACGAATCGACATTGACAGACGGTAAAGTCACAAGCGTGACAAGTTATTAGACTTATTTGCAAATAAAACGAATATACGCTTATCGCTAACCAAAACACGTATCGCTTTATACACGTGATATTGTGCACTTATCGATATCGACGTATGATAATGGGCGCCGATAAGAGGCACCGATAAGGAGACGTCTGATTAAAAAGTAACGAAAATAAAATATCGACGGTGAGTCGCGCGCGTTTGTATCTGATGTACGTCGTACCCAACCCAATTCACGTTAAATTTGTTAATAGATTATAAACTATACACGTCCGTAACTCATCGATAAAATGATAGATTGTACATTTTTGCGTAAATCAGTATGCACTGCGACCAATATACGATGGAGGCATTTGAGCCAGTTGAAATTCCTTTAAATATCGGCAAATATATGTAACACACGATGCATATATGCACCATGATGCTTCCGACGTAACTCGAGAAATTTCTCCATCGATATTATAAATATAGATGACGCGGGCCAAAGACAGGCTTCTCCTAGTCCCAGAATATCGCACAACCGATTACCGGGGTAGTTTTAAGTTTGTTGCAACAAAAATTTAGAATGACCTTCCTCCGTCCCTGAAGACGGCTGGAGCAATGGATACCTTATTTGAAAGGTCCATTCGGTAGTCGCTGTTGACCCAGCAAATATAAATTTGATTCAAATTATAATTATTATTTCTTTCTTTTTTTAAATTTTTTTTCTGATTTGCTTATCGAATTTTGGTTATTTCTATTTACTTGTGCTATGTCTCCACCTTAGGTAATAATAGACCGTCGCCGTGGTGTGTTGGATTGATCACAGGGCATACGGCCTTTGATTGCGCGGCGCACCGCTAGAATCCGGGTTCGATCCCGGCCGCTGGTACATACATTAAAAGACATAAGCGTGTATATGTATGTATGTATAAGTAGGAGTTTGGGTGTGAATGAATATATATATATATATATATATATATATATATATATATATATATATATATGATTGCCGCAACTGCTGGTTTTTGAGTTCATCTCTTAAACTAATTCTACGTATCAAGTTATTGAGATAAGAGAATCGATCCAAAACCAGTTTTTACAGAAGCGTATTCAGATTTTCAACGATAGACGGTAAATCAAAAAAGAATTGTCTACTGTCATTGACAGAAGGTTAATTATCAATAGGTCAGTGCCCTGATGTAATACTAATCATTTTTTAATAGGAAATTATTCCATATATACTTAGTAAAAATTCATTTATATTCAGAGTTTAGCGGTATCTCATAACATTCTTCCAGATTTTACAGAAAAATTGACTCGTCCAAATTGAGATTAAAATTGATTACTAAATTTACCTTGCATTATAATATACGTGAACGATAAATAGAAGCGGATCTACATTGTAACAGAAGGATGTAAATCAAAACATTTAATAATGACGATGTTACCACGAGAGGAAATCAAGGAACACACTGATAGTTACTCAAAGATAAAATTATTTAAAAAGATAATAACATCCTAGTACAATGTGACGTTGTACCTGGAAGCGAGAGCATATAAAAAGTGAGTGCAATGTAAAGGGGCCGTGAAGAGTATCTTATAAGTATTATAGTAGATGTGCACTTATATGTACTTATAAAAATTAGGACTACGAATGATATATTGACATAGTTAATTATAAATGCACTTATAACTAGTTTACTTTTATTATCGGATCAAGATTTCACGTCAGGTAGAGTTTCTCACGAAAGGCGAGACCCTGGTAAGATAACCGAGTGACATATTATAATTTAAGTGCTATAACGGTATGCCAATATGGATAATATACGATTATAGAAATCAAATTTCCACAGTGGAAAATATATAGATAGAATAGAATAGAATAGAATATATAGATAGAATAGAATAGATAGAATTTGTTTAGATACTAAAAGAATCAACAAATTAATGTCACAATGATGATCATAAGTAAACATTAAGTAGACATTAGGCCTCACACGTTAGCTGATACTTTTTTCTCGGATAACTATAAGTTATTGGATTCTGCAAGACTTTCCAAACACTTCAACTTATTGCATTTACGCCAACAATATTCTACGTATTGGCGAATTTTGTTCAGACTGATGTTGAAGTATTTACGACATAGAGCTAGCCACGCTCACTTTACTACGCTTTATGCATATTAGTTTCGTCATCATCAATGCTTGAGAAGACCGGAAAACTACTCGAGTCTACGATATTCGATACTTGTATACCAAACGATCGAGTAATATTTATCCACGAAACTGACCGCATAGTCATAGACCATCTCGAATTCGTTGGCGTCAACAAATAAATGTGATCATAAGTAAACATTAAGTAGACATTAGGCCTCACACGTTAGCTGAAACTATTTTTTCACGGCTAAATATAAGTTATTGGATTCTGCAAGACTTTCCAAATACCTCAACTTACTGCATTTACGCCAACAATATTCTGCGTATTGGCGAATTTTGATCAGACTGATGTTGAAGTATTTGCGACATAGAGCTCGCCACGCTCACTTTACTACGCTTTATGCATATTAGTTTCGTCATTTACAATGCTTGAGAAGACCGGAAAACTACTCGAGTCTACGATGTTCGACACTTGTATACCAAACGATCGAGTAATATTTATCCACAAAACTGATCGCACAATCATAGACTATCTCGAATTCGTTTTCAAGGTTACGAGATAAAAAGTTCAGCTGATAAGTGCACGGCTTCAGATGTGTGTGTGCGAAAAATTATGACTTTGATATCATATATTTAGGACGAAATCTTTAAAAGTTGCGCAAACTTGAAATTCTTATTTCATTTGGATGAAACTATTCGCAAGCTTTAAAAATTAAGGGAGAAATAATCTGGTGAACTAAAGAACCTTAAATTTCAAAGCTTGAAGTTTCCATTAGTAAAATTAATTTAGAAAAATGTAATTTCAAATGTAATGTAATTTCAATCACAAATCGTGGATTCAAAGGTGTGTTGGTTTGTCTCTCAATAAACAAAGCAAATTAATTTAGAAAAGATAAAATAAAGATATATATATAGAGAGAGACGGCGAATAAAACTTCAATACTTATATATTATTTATGTGGATCAAAAGGGGGAAACAATTTTTTTTAATTTTCCGGAAACTGACCAATGAAATATGATAATTTATTTAAAAGAAATATAAATGATTACTTTGGGAAAAGAATGGGAAAAATGTTTGTAAAACCGTGAAAATGCCTGCGTAATCTTCTCTCGAAAAGAACTGGTGATGTCTACCATCAGTTCTTTTATCACAGAAACATTGCCAACAGTCGGATATCGAAATATTTTTGTGGATACTAAAATAGTAAATAAGTGTTAATAGTGTCTTTTTACGTATTATATAATTCATGTCTTCAAAACATTTTTATTGCGAATTTATAGGAAATAACATAATGATTCGAAACATGCACAGTAGTTAAGTCTATGTTATTTCGGTATCCAAATTGCCATTAATTTATTAAAATGTCCTTGTACAACTTGTTCTACCGCCTTACTGAGATTTGTTTTTGCATATGCACATGTGTAAACAAAAAATCAATTGTGTCCTATTTTTGATATTAAAGTGCAAAAAAAATGAGGTGCTTTAGGAATTGTAAGCAGTATAACCTGATGATGAAAATTTATTTTAGAATTGGCACAAAATACATAAAAGCGATTACATTATGTAATTATAGTAACTTTTTTTATCTATTTAGTCTGGTAGAACCATTCGAAACAACAAACTATTAGAGAGATCTGCTTCTATTCTCACTTCTCCACTCTCCGCCGGCCACTCGGCACACCATTTATTAGCGGACATACGCGACTCTTAAGTGACGGGCGCTGGGCACGACACGACCCACATTTCCACGCCCGCTTTAGTCCCTCCAGCTTCAATGTGGCCATTATATCGTCCCTTATAAGGAACCAACGGCGACGAGAGAGCGTATTTTGAAAATAAAATCATTTAGCATGAAAATGGAAAGCGACGCCTAATAATATTGTCGAAGGATACTCGAGGAAAATGCCTGATGTTATTAGGTAAAATGCCCGAAGTTCATTCATTATTTTTGCTTGTCTCTTCATTATCTATTCATTATCTATGCGATTCATGTATGAAATATTTCATTTGTGACGTCAAAACTACGATCTTGTAGTGCTTCTTAGACTGAAGTGGTCAATGGTTCGTTAGCAATTTATTGTTTATTTTTCCTTTGGTCATTACATTCATTTTATTTCTGATCATTTTTCTTATCGAATCGGCAACTGACTATCAATTAGACAAACAATTTTTAAAGAAAAACAACTACGTTTATTATAAATAATGATTATACATTTCTAGAAATAAACTCTCACTAGGCTAGATGCTAGAGACATTGATAGTTTTGAGAAAGTTGCTAGTTCCGGTAGAAACTGACCCCAGGTGGCTGCCTGAACAAAATAATATAGAAATTCCAATAGTGTCACAAAAATACCATTTTGTCAATTACAATAGGCAATGAAATTTGATTAAATTAGTTAAAAACGGCACACATGCAATCTACATTTCTTCGTTAATTCAGGAAAAACTTCTTTAATTATACTGAAACTTTGGCATAGAGATGTGTTTATGTATCTCCAACATTATTACATATAGTAATAGCATTAAACGTATCTATTATTATTATACTGAAACTTTGGCATAGAAATGTGTTTATAGAGATGTGTAATTATACTGAAACTGGCATAGAGATGTGTAATTATACTGAAACTATGGCATAGAGATGTGTTTATGTATCTCCAACGTTATTACATATAGTAATAGCATTAAACGTATATATTATTTATACAGGCTATTCTATTAATTAAACTTAGCATGTTTTCGTAAAAAATGTCTTTTTTCGTTGGAATTGCATCTTTAATAGTGATTTTTTAGTAACTGTAAGTACTCAACCAAAAAAGGTTACATATAGTAATAGCATTAAACGTATCTATTATTATTATACTGAAACTTTGGCATAGAAATGTGTTTATAGAGATGTGTAATTATACTGAAACTGGCATAGAGATGTGTAATTATACTGAAACTTTAGCATAGAGATGTGTTTATGTATCTCCAACATTATTACATATAGTAATAGCATTAAACGTATCTATTATTTATAAAGGCTATTCTATTAATTAAACTTAGCATGTTTTCGTAAAAAATGTTTTTTTCGTTGGAATTGCATCTTTAATAGTGATCTTTTAGTAACTGTAAGTACTCAACCAAAAAAGGTTATAATATATTTTAGAGCATCTTACATTTAAACGCTGTGAAAAACATCAATATTTGTACTTTATTTAAATTAAAATTCAGACATTTTCAAGAAGTGTACAGGTACCTCTGAACTTCTCAATCAAAATGTTAGTTATACGGAAGGTGCGAATTGTAGAATTAATATCAAAATTGTTCCAGCAAAACTGGCAAGCAACATGTGATACCGCTACAGCACCTACATTAACTTGCAACGATGTAATGAAAAGAGCCTTCCCACCCACATTCCTTATTAGTAAACAAACATTATAATGCAACCAACAATAATATATATCAACAATAATTTACAGCACCAAATACTATTACAACTCTGAGAAGTCGTCAATGAACTGCGCCGTCACTCTAACAAGATAGCCCATAGAACCGCAAGCTTACAGACGCTCGCACGCTAACAGACCTACCTATCTGTCCGCTCGTTTTATTTATTGCTCTCGTATCTTATCAAAATCCTCAATCGTCGGCACGTTATTGTTCTACGCGCGGGCGCCTACAATAAAGCCATAAAGTTCGGTTGACACCACGTCAATTACCCGCACAAAGCACACCCGCGCAAGAAAAACAAATATAAACCACTAGAGAACGATATAAGATCTCAAATATACGTCGGAAAATATTTTTTTAGGAAAACAAAAAAGTTTTAATTTTCCTAAAACATACGTCAAATACAACAAAGTGATTAATGTGCTAATATTATTCAATATTAATATTAATAATAAGTGTAAATTCTTTTTGCAAAGTTATGTCATTACTAGCACTCTCTCTTCAACAGATTGCTTATTAACAGTTTTTCTCAAACTCGACAGTTTTCCCCTTTTAGTAATGTTTGAATCTCAGTAGAATGTTTCACTGGAAACATTACTTATATGATAATGATGAATTTTAAAGTGAATCGTCTGATCCTGCGCACTCGATTCTTACTGTGTGGATAGTACTGATAGAACTTTAAGTCCCTTGTCTTCTGGTGTTCAGATCGTGTTGAAAATCCTACGTAATCCGAGTGAAATATCATTCCGGTAAAAATTCTATTCAAATCCATACAGTAATTACTGCACGCTGCTCTGACACAGAGATAACAAAACTAGAATAAAAAAGTAGCGTTTGCTTCTACTCTCTCCCAGAGAAGCCTTGACACAAAATTTCCCAATAATATTCCACGTACGAAGTCCCTCCCGCCTTAACGATATTATATAATACTATTGACTTCTTCGCAATATACAGCTACATTTCAAAAGAATGACATATACAGAATAACAAAATTTGCCACTTTAACGTCAACACTTGCGACAATAACTTTTATGTAGGCGCTTGTAGGTTTAGTTTAGACTTGTCCCCGACGTTTTTCGACTGATCATAACACATCTTGGTTAGAGTTATCAGTAGGTTTTCATCCTATTTGCATAATAGTTATATAATATTTTTTGCGAAATTTATATGTATGAAAATAAAATACAATTTTTTTATTATTAAGTGATGTCACCGGTATTTGACCAATAGTTATAACGCGACACCGACGCGTTATCAGCGAAGGGCGTAGTGTTTAATTATTTCACATTTAATACAAATAAGATAATGTACGTTTAAAAAATTGTTTCCATTCGTCCCAAACAAATCGCAATCTAGTGCTAGTCAAGTGTTTTACGAATACCGCAACTACCGAATAGATAATTCAGATATCATGCTCTTGCGAAAATATTATTTATAGAGTGATACAAAGATATCATCAACAATAAGAAATGCAAAATTCTGACAATATATTACTTTTATCAATTTTACAAAATTCTGCACATATATTACTTTTATCCCATACCAAAAATAAGGAATACAAAATTCTGCACACGTATTACTTTTATCTCATACCAACAATAAGGAATACAAAATTCTGCACATATATTACTTTTATCCCATACCAAAAATAAGGAATACAAAATTCTGCACACGTTTTACTTTTATCTCATACCAACAATAAGGAATACAAAATTCTGCACACATATTACTTTTATCCCATACCAACAATAAGGAATACAAAATTCTGCACACATTACAAATGACAAACAAATTTCAGGTAATATAGAGATACTGCTTGAAATTTGTTTGTCATTGTTTGCCTAAGTTAGAAAATTAAAACGTAACAAAATCGTTATAAAATTTTAGCAAATAAATATTATTCCCATCTATTAGTTTACTTTTTTAATTAGCACTTACATTTTAATTTTTTTTTAAATCGGAAACACTGATTTAGTACCAGTATTTAAGGTGAAAAAATATTTAAAAAATATATATTACGTCATTCCTTTTGATCAATCAAGTATAAACAAGTCATCAAAACTATGTTAAAAACTTTTCAGATATTAAAATCATATTTTTAGTAAATAATTGAAAAGTCAATGAACATAAACATAATTCCCAACTTTTCATGTAAATCACAATTTCAAATGTAAAAAATAATATCGTAATATACAAGAGCTATTCACAAGATAAACATTAAAAAAAACACAATAGAATTAACCTCGTAGCTTTTTTTTTAAGCACCGAGGACTTTTGCATCCCGTTACTGTGCCGTATTTAATACTCTCAACAATGCATACACATATATGCACACATGCATTGTTTACATGCTCGATGTATAAAATGCCATTCGTGAGCCTTAACTGCAAAAAAAGAACAATAACCAAATAAATAAATTCAGGCAATAAATACAGGTAATTGCAGCGCCGTCGGTGGTAAATGCAAGTGAGCGTAGCTTTATATTAATATGCTATTTTATGTCGCTCAAACCAAAAGTGCCTTTCATGCATATCGCTAATACAAAAAAAACTCACTTAAGTCGCTACAGACTGCGTCTCCCAACAATTACGATATATATTGAATACGTAGGTTACTTTATGTCCTGAGAATTTTATAAACACGAAAGTGTGTTTGCTTGTCCTTCTTACATGTCATAATGGAGCAAGGTATCGACGTGATTTTTTGCAAAGAGAAATGTTAAGTAATTTGGAGTAGCATCCTGAAAAAATCCTTTTTTCTATTTTCATGCTCAATGACAAATATTCTGTAATTTCTCTGTATAAATTCATAACCATAAGGACGCGAGCGAAGCCACGCATAAAAGCTCGTAATTATTATGATTTAGTCAGTGGTTTTGTCTATGTGTGTTATAAATTATGGTCATAAAAAGTTGTAATATAAATTTATTTTAACAACTGTAAAAGTTTTTAATTTTGGTGTTTAATTTAAAGGAAACGTAAAATAAATAAGGGGTAGGTGTATAAAGCGACATATCTCTGTCTCTTTCCCTCTCGCAGAATATAATGTGGAATATTAAACAAGACCTCACAACACAGTATTGGCGTCCTTCTCTAAAGGTTAAATTTAAACTTTTATAACTCGGTCAATTTGTGAGATTACTAAAAAATTGTTTCACTATTCATCAGCGTGTACCTTGAAATTATGATTAATGAAATAAAAAAAATTTTGTCAAATACCCAATTGATTTGTATCACCAATATAATGCTCATCGTTTTATCACAATTATGATACTGAAAATAATTCCAAAAATAATTTCTTAAAAAAGTGACATTTCATGATATAACAATTTTATAAATGCATAAACAATATTTCCTTTACTCCTCAAAATTGCTATATGACAATAACATTCAATAAGGGTATTTGATTTTTAATAATTACTTGAAATACAAATCCTTTCATTTTAAAACATTAATAATATTTATATAATAAACACCGTTTATTTTTGTATTCTAAAATCGTAGCTGATCATGGATGTGGCCAAAAATGTAAATTAAAAGAACACAAAATATAAAGCACCCTTATTTAATGATCTCCTAAGTAATGTTACGTCAAAATCAGTTTTCCGTTTGCGTTCTGTAATTTTATTGTTGCATGTTACTTTTACCTCATACCAACAAGTTCATTGATGTGTCATTGGTTTAAAATATGTTTTTAAAGTCACAATGTCTGCATTTTCATTGTTCTCAGTTGATATTTACAAGAGAGCTTGATTAACTATGGCTGTTCGCAGAACTTCTTTCACCTTTCTAGAATTAATGTTTGAGGCGCCGAGTTGATATCAGTTAGGTTTGATTTTGATACATGAGTATAAATTATACGACTGTTTAAAAAAAATTACTGTAGTCTCTATAGTCTAAACTGTTTGAGAAGGACGTACGTTAAGGTTGAAATTCCTTAGACCTTAATTTTCAAACAAATGGATAAGCATCGTATCGAATAATACTTCCATGGAAAAAAACTAACCTTGGAAATAACCATTCAGTTTATCATCATTAGAAAATCTTTGCTTATTCCATTCGACCAATTCATCCGATTTTTTCCAATTTCGACGACTCAAATTTGCGTTTAAAATTATAAACAGTGTACTTTAAGACTTCCTTGCCCAACTAAACACTGTTAACAGTCATAAAGCGGACGATACACGACCAGCCTTGCCGATGACAACATTAACGTAGCATCTGGCCGGCCACAACAGTCGATATGGACGCCGCTATTGTTATTTGCAAAACAAGACGCGAAGTGGCGATTTTTTTAATCCAAAAAGACGGAAGATACCGACTGGTGATTTCTATAAACACACGTTGTTGGTGTAACTGTCTAGCCGTTGAGACGCAGGCACCGTAGAGTACGCGTTCTATTGTTTCAGCGTGTCTCGGTATGTAAACAGCTGCGGTACCACGATAAGGTTTACTAACAGACGGCTACCGGTGAGTCACCGCACATAATGAACGTAGACGTAATAAAATATATTCTGAAGTTTTACCCAATTGCCTCTAGGCGTAAAAAATAATGAGACGTTGTTTACGAAGTTACTCCGTTTTCCGTTAAGGACGTGACGTTAACGCGGTGTGTCCGATGAAAGGAAAGGTTTTCAATTAATAAATAACGCATTATTTGGTTAATTAAAATTGAACTACTTCTTATAAAGAAAATGGTGGCGTGTTCTTAATATCCTGTTACTATAATCTATAATAAAATATATATTTTCATTTTCATACCAAAACATAATTATTTACCATAGTGGTATTAATATTCACAATCCTCACTCGCGTTCCAGTTTTAATTAAACTAGGAATAATTTTTAATTTTGACACTATGCCAACCGGTGACATTACTTTGATGTTACATGCAAATATGCTATAAGATACATTCCGGTGACATCATATAATAATAAAAAAAACTTATTTACAAATTTTCGCGAAAATTTAAAACAGGATTAAAAAACTATTGAAATGCTTTACCACGTCTCTAAAAATAGGGGCGATAGACGATAGGATCTGCACGAGACCTACCGGCATCACACAAAAAAAACTCATTCACAAATGGGAACTTCAAAACGTTAATATTACTTTGAAATGTGTAACATTCACATAACTTTGAATTTATCACTTTTAAATTCAACTATCATCAGATAACTAGTCAATTTAAAATTACTAATTATTTTCACATAGTGACAAGTAGTGCAGTTAGAGAAAAAATTGGAAAATTCGTTATATTTGAGTGTCAATGTCAATTATGGGCTAATCAGTACTTATTACAATGGCAGGCTGATTCTAACGCAATATTGATTAAAAAACACGGTTTATCTGGTGCTGTAAAAATATCTAATTCAATGTAACTTATAAAGAGATTATTCTCGTTCATCTCATTTTCCGATTTTTCTATTAATATAAAAAACAGGAAAGTTTTGTTTAGTATTTTACATAAAACTATTAATCCTACTCATATACAACTTTCGCAACATGATAAGCTGACATTTTCTAGCTTGTCACATGCTATATGTATTATAGTCTTACACATGTTGTATCATTTTTGGAACACATTTAGTGACGAACGCTGGCAAAACTATTAGCAGATATACTAAAAAAATATGTGGGGGAATGGTAGGTCTTAAAAATAGCTAATCAAAAGCCCCGAACAGCATTTATCTATCTGCAATAGTTTTGCAACGCAAGCGCTAGTAAAACCATTCCAGATACGCTAATAAAATGTGTGGGGGAATTGTAGGTTTTAAAAATATCTAAACCAAAATCACGAACAGCATTTATCTATCTGCAATAGTTTTACAGCGCAAACGCTGGCAGACACTCTAATGAGATATGTTGGAGAAATTGTAAGTCTTAAAAATATTAAAACAAAAGTCCCGAACAGTATTTATCTATCTGCAATAGTTTTGCAGCGCAAGCACTGGCAGATACTCTATTGAGATTTGTTGGAGGAATTGTAATCTTAAAAATATGTAAACAAAAGTCCCGAACAGCATTTATCTATCTGCATAGTTTTGCAACGCAAGCGCTGGCAAAACTATTGCAGATATGCTAATAAGATGTGTTGGAGGAATTGTAAATCTTAATAATATCTAAACAAAAGTCTCGAACGGTATTTATTTAAATGCAATAGTTTTGCTACGCAAACGCTGGCAAAACTATTGCAGATACGCTAATAAGAAGTGTTGGAGGAATTGTAAGTCTTAAAAATATCTAAACGAAAGTCCCGAACAGCATTTATCTATCTGCAATAGTTTTGCAACGCAAACACTGGCAAAACTATTGCAGATACGCTAATAATATGTGTTGGAGGAATTGTAAGTCTTAAAAATATCTAAACAAAAGTCCCGGACAGTAGTGTACTCACCCACGGAGGGAAGTGGGGACGGAAGGGGGGAAATGGAAACAAAGGCATCATATCGTGGTACGTCACTATATTATTGTTAATTGAAGTAAAGGGCAGGACTGCGTTGATGAAAGAAAAAAATATAATCTTAAAATAATTTAATTGTACCCGTACCTAGTCTTTGTACGGTCGTTTTTGGCACCTAACGGAAAGACGCTTACTGGTATATAAAGAAATATTTTAAGACACCATTTTTTTCTATTCTACAAACCCCACTACTACTCGTACGGTAGTTACTCGAGATGCTTCGGGGCGGGACGCTACAATCATACCCAGGGCGGCTCGCTACTACCATAGTTTAGATACCCCTGCCAGGTACGTATTTTACTTTTCCTAAAAAAATTACAACACTATAACATCGATTGATAGAGTAATTAAATAAAGCAAGTAACCGTGACGGATTTCAAATATCTTTCCATGCTATTAACCAGAACAATTTCTGTCACTGCGCAACTTTCGGCAATCATCTTTCTGTTAACTAGAGCACCTACAGATCGAATCTAACATGGAGTGTAGTTTAACATTTGCCTGCGTGTAATTTAACATAACCTGATTTGATCGAATCTTTTATTTGTCTTCTGAAATTCTCCTTCTTTTGACTTAAAGTACTTGCACCTGTGTTTTTTATTTTTGTTACTATCGTAGTCGCTAAAGTAGCCGATTTCATAATTTACATTCAAAGAACTGTGTGGTACCATACGTGTGGCAACATAGGTTAAAATAGACATACTTATTTAGATCCAGGTATTTTTAATTTTTTTACAGACTTTTTTCATGTATAGTTAATATATGTACAGTATTTTTAAAATTAATTTTGCAAACGAGTAAAAATAATATATAACAAAAATATAATAAAAATATAACATAAAAGCAACTAATCTTAACGTTCAAAAAAGGGCAACTATTCTAATCCATTAAAAACTTGCCAAGTGCATGTTGAAACATCCATAAAACAGTTGTCATCACAATCATTACATCAATTTAATGTTTCGATGCAAGTTAACCAAAATAAACTTAATTGAAGGTTCTAATCATATTTATTATTACTAAAAAAATTCTCAGTTTTCAAACGGATGATAGAAAAAATAATTAGTGAAAAAAGCCTCAATTTCAATTTAAAAATCTATCTAATGGCACCCCATTCGACGAGATACGAATAAAATTTTTGCCCTTGCCTTAAATGTTTCACATTCATAAAATATATAAATCGAGTAAAAAAAACTAATTTAATATTAGAATAATACAGACAAATTAAAATTTCATTATGTTCCAAAATCTAATATACATATATAGATCTATAATTGTAGAAACTATGAGACTGCGACAAACGGATGGACGCACTCTAGAAATTACAACGATTCCTTTTTCACTAAGAAACCCTAAAAAATAAGCGTCCTTCACAAAACTCCCAGACCAATTTTCAAACTAAGTCAAAAATAATATCTCAAACCAGAGAAAACGTCTTACGATCGCACACTCTATACTTGTGCTTGTTTGAATAAACTTTTTATTTGTGAAACCAATTTATTTCAACAATTCACGCCCAAGAAAAGAAACAAAACGAACTTCAAACTCGCACCGTTTATTCACTTTCTACAGTCGGCTACCTGCTGAGACGTCAAAGATGAGAAGGCAATCTACATCAAGTTACGTAACAAAAGGTTAATGGTAACTTACTTAAAATTGCGTTCAATTAGACTTGACGGCTCTCGTATAGAGAATATAATAGATAAATTAAGCAAGTACTATTGATGTGAGTTATAATAGAAAGTTCTTCCAATATTCTTGAGGACTTTCATAACCGCAATAACGAAGCTGCAATGAGTTTCATATTTGAACTAAGTATTGCTTTTATTCGTAAATGGAATATGATTAACTGTATGCTTGAAGCAAATATTTTATATTCGTTTTGTTATTGTCAAATAGAAGCAAGCTATCGCTACGTAACTATAATAACATCTACATCAAGGAAAGCCGTATAAATTATGAACGTATTGGAAAATTCTCACCAGCATTTTGTTAAGTCTGTTCATACGTCATAAGAAAGTTATTATTAATTATTCATCGTAGACATATCCATTTTAAGGCTAACCCTCGTACGTAGATTAAATTTTTATTTATATATCACTACCATCAATTAAAACCTTCAAGTAATTTCTTTCAAGTTGGATTCAACATTGATCGTAACATATGGAGTGCCCTCTTTTATAATACATTTTGAAGTCATTTTGCGAACAGTGCTTAGTACAAACTTAATGAAAAAAGATACTTGATTAATTTCACCGAAATAATTAATAACGATTCTGAAAAGCATATTTTAGGTTTTTTTAGCAAGAACACGGTAGTGACAAAGGGCACAAGCTCAAATGCGAAATACGAAGAGAGCAGATATATTTTTGCTGCTTATATTATTTTTTCAAGCAAAACTTTCCCAATTGTCCTTAAAGGAAAACTAATTATTTTTCCGCATTAATTCCACCTGGACGAGCTATACACTCGACAAAATTCTACATGTCTAAATTGAATACAATTGAAGGATTATCTGAAGCATGGATTTGCAAGAGCTACTTATGCAAAATTTTTAATATCACTTTTCATCAAGGTAACGTCTTAGAAAATTTGTAACAAAAAAAATTCTAAACCTTCCTTGGAACTTTAAAACTTAGATCTTGTGCTACACAAAGTAAAACTTGAATCATTGTTACTTAAATTCATGGGGTCAGTAAAAGTAAGTGCAACAAAATTTTCTATATTATTTTAAACATCTCTGTATTTAAAATAATAAAGAGCATGTGTTACTTCAATGCTTACAAAATTATTTAATTAATAGATATAAAATACATATTTCTAAATATTGACTTCTTTCATGCGTATCCTTAGTTTTCCAGCTTTATTTAATATTAAGCTTAGATTTAATATAATATTTCAAATAATCAGAAATTCCAAATGTTTATTATGGCATAGTTTATGGGTGTTATATAACCTTTAATTTTGGGTTCTTATTATAGGAAAACTCGCGTCTAAATTTCACAATAACCTGTCTGAAGAAACTGTCACACCAAATCTCATTATATTATCCTTTCGGCCCAAGATAAATAGCAGAAGCACATTTAACAATTTGCTCAAACAACACAATGAATGCAAGAAATGTACATGCGCCAATATACCATGACGTGACGAATAAGGGGTTCTAAATAAAGGTGACAAAAATAAGATGGGAACGTGGCAAGAAGAAATGTACCTGTTAAAACACAGACGAATTATAAGTTTTAAAGCGATGTGAATTAAGTAAAATTGTATGTAAAGTGAAAAAAAGGAAGACTAAGGAATTAAATTTGAGTTTTACAAATATTAAAAACTAACATCACTATTTAAAATCCTTCCTACATATAACAAAAGAGTAAGACGTCCGAGCACGTCATCTTTATTTAAAAAAAAATATTTGTGTGTGTGTGTGTGTGTGTGTGTGTGTGCGCGTGCGTGCGTGCATGTGGGCGTACAGTACGTACTAATTTTTTTTACCAATGTTAATTACTAATATCCTTTAACAACCCAAACCGAATAGTCACATTCCGTTTTGACTGTCTATTTTATTGCGACTCTAGATCTACTCCATCGATACTCATGAAACTTTAGTTTATATACTGATATTAAAGCCATAAAACATAATAATAAGTTAATAGCAATCCGATCAAAAGAAAACATTCACGCAGACGAAACCGTTAACAAGAACGAGTATAAGCATCTCACGGTTAAATCCTTTACATTACAAAACGAAATCAATATTACTTTTTTCAATTAATTTTTAACATTGTTCACGTATCCAACATTAAAATAAACATTTCCCATATAACCTCTTCCTTAAATAAAAGTATTAAACACAAACCAGTTAATTAAAAGTATTAAATTTAAAAAGTATTAAATACAAACCAGTTATTATGTTAAATTAAATCGGAGTTTGCATAACAACTTTCCGATTTCTTTTAATTCCTCATCGAATCGAAGGTTACAACTATTTAGATCTAAGAAGTGAGCGGTGAAATGATCAATTGAAATAACAATTCAACAATAAAGATCTTAGGGATGCCTTTTAAATAATAGGCGTAAATATTACGCCAATAGATTTCATAATAACTTTCAAGTGATGGCTGCACTTTAGAGGCAATAAACACTTGACGCGTTAGTGTGCAATCAACTAAAAATAGTACGAGTTGAAATAATTAATTTTTATTCTTTTTATACAACTTGACACACAGAGATAAGCATTAAAGCGAACTTATACATATATTAAAAGCAACCCTAATCAGTTAAGCATGGAAACTTAAAATACACCGTTGTGGAAGCTACAATAAATTTTGTCTATTGTGATACAAGCAAACTATAGTATTTTTCCATTAACGGGAAAATCTCGGTCTCTGTAAATATAACGGGAAAAACATTTTTTCATATTAATTCATTCTTTTTATACAACTTGACACACATAGATAATCGTTAAAACGAACTTATACATATGTTAAAAGCAACCCTAATCAGTTAAGCATGAAAACTACACTATTGTGGAAGCTGCAATAAATTTTATTTGATACAAGCAAACTGTATTATTTTTCCCGTTAACGGAAAAATCTCGTTCTCTATAAATATAACGGAAATTTTTTTTCATATTAATTCATCATACCCACAGATTGCACCTAATAGGGCGCATTGTCGCTGTATTGTTTAGTTTTAACCTAGTATTTAAATTGAAACACTTGTTGGGGTCGATTTTTATACAGCCCCTGTCTTTGAGTTGAAAATGACATATTACATATCCTTATTGAAGAAACAAAAATCATATTTAAGTAAAGAAAATTTATAATTTTTCATTAACATTTGAAATAATAAACACTACCACGATTACAAGATTGTGCTACAAAAGGAAAGTGCCAACTGTTGTGATTTTTTTAAAAAACAATCTATAAAACATAGAACAACAAAAGTTTCTAACACTTTAAAGTGCAAATGTTTCTCCTGCTTGAAGATTTAAGAAAATATGTGTCTCCATAAAAAAGAAGAATACAAGATGTAGAAGAGAAATAAAGGCATTCAAAATATATAAGTTTATTTGACTCTAAAATGTTCATATAGATATAATTTACGTGTCTGGACTCTGACACGTAAATTATTTCTATATTTATGCTATTTTATGAATTCAGTAAATTGCGATTTGTTTACTGAATCGCATATTAAAAAAATTTAATGTAGAGTCATAAAATATTATTACTCATTATATGGACGCTATTCAGAATTGGTGTGAAACGTATATCTTTCAAACGTGTATTTACATTTTCGAAGCCTCTAAAATGAAGTCATATTTTCGGCCAATATATGAGACAGAACAAATTATACGCCCGTAACTGAGCGGCTGGTTTTAATCGATACAGATTTATTTCTTTTAAGATTTACTCTATCTGTTTTAAGATTTACTCGATTTATTTGTTTTAAGATTTACTCGGTTTATTTGTTTTAAGATTTACTCGATTTATCTGTTTTAAGATTTATTCGATTTATTTGTTTTAAGATTTACTCGATTTATTTATTTTAAGTCTCACTTTACTCACAGTCGGGCGTGATTGACATTGGAAAAGTGTTACACGTGTTTGGAGCGATTTAGAAATCGATGAAAGAACAAAGATATACATGCACAATACACGAGTGCATATGAGGAATTATAAATATACGAGTACATTAAACAATTCCGTGTTCGATAGAAATATCGTGAGAATTGAGAGGCAGGTACAAGCTACATCCATCATTTTTATCCACATAGCTCGCAATCATAAACTTATAATAGCAGCAACAGCTTTTTCTTTTATTATGGCTAATCAATTTAATCAAGAAATTTATTTATTTAGAAATAAACTAGCTAGCCGTTCCGGCTTTGACCACACAAAAAAGGAACATAACCGCATTTTGTTTTGATCGTTATTTTTAATTTATAATTATTTACGGTTTATTTACTAACGGTGTTCTCAACTGTTGAATTATTTATTCTGTCTTCTGATCGACCATAAAATCGTACGGTCCAATCTTGTAACACAAAAACGCTGATGACAAGCAATCTATAATAATTAGACATATACTCGTAAATTCTGAAACTTTTTGAAGTGAAAGTTCTTTGTACACAATGAGAGTAAAATATCAAGGTCGAATTTCGTGTAATATTTATATACAACGTTTAGTTATAACGTCTGAATGTAACGAATCTATCGCAAGAAAGATGGAAAATAAGTATTTAGCTAACAACCGAGAGAGATAGATAAACAAAATAGAATAAAACGAATGAACGCATGCGTGAAAACAAACAAAAATAGTAAGTAGTGAGTGCCACTATTGCTATCAGCGGTTTTGTACCTTATGTGTGTCAAAAGTAAACTGTCAAAATATTGTCGATTTGTTTATCTAGATATGATCGATTTATAACTTTGGTGTCCTGCGTCTATTAAAAGACTAACAAGATAAGCACTTAATTTGTTAATAAATCCGCAATGAATCCGCACGTATAGTTGTCGTAAATATAACTTACAACAGAAGCATTGCATCCTAACTTCCTTCCGCCGCATTTTGCCGCGTTCTGGTACTGTCATCGCTGCTATTTTCTTAAATGATTATTGCCTATGTAAATTCATATGAAGATTAATAATGACATTTTATTAATTTTTCTGTATGACTAACATTAAAATATTCTTACACGAATTTAGTTTAATCTATGGACTTACACTTGATATATTTTCTCTCTCTGCCATTTTATCTTTTACTATATACTTACAAATCTAGGTTTAGATAGCCAAACAAGTTACACTTCTGTCACATGTACTTAGTCGCAAGCGCTCAAATGTACAGTTGTACAGTTCACTGTCATGTATAATTCTTTCAAATATTAATTTGTTTAATGCGACTATAATAATTTAGTTTGTTTAGCTCAAAAATATTTCTACGTCACAATTTTATGCCAGAAAACAAACATAACAGACAAACCGTAATAACAAAATATACCATAGAATCCTTTTGCAGATTTTCTTGTTGGCTATAATATTTTCACACATTAATTTAAGTTGCTATAATATAAAAAACTTTAATTAAAATGTGCACCCAATCCATTTCAACCCTTATATCGTTATTGATAGTTGCCCGCAAATTCTAAAAACGTATTACATATACCATATCTATCTAAAAGCTACAAGCTATATGTCATTCGGATAAATTTATGCCAAACCCTAAAAACAAACAACAATTCCGCTTTATAAAATTGGTATGAAGTATGACAACAATAGAATCACTTAACTTGTACAAAATTATGGCAATATACTCCCATAAGAATTACATCTCAATTCATATTCTACAACAAACTTAGAAATTATACAATGTATTCGCAATCTTGAATTTCTTTTAATAGTATTATCATACTATACGTATATCATAGTCTTTCAATCCAGATGTCGCGACCAGAAGTATAGCAGGTCATCGTCGACAAGAAAAAATATTTACGTACAACCAAGTCAGTTGTTATACTAAAATACATAATTAACCGTTTGAGTGCCGACGAGCGCCAACGCGAACGCAACGAGCGCCATCGGTTGCTGTTTAGCGCGTGGTAGGGGAGGTCGCTCGGACGCATCGCTAATTTTTTATCTTTCTACGTGTTACATAAGTTATAATATTATTAGTAATTACAATATAGAAAGGATCCAGGAAAAGAAAATTATTAACCCATAATGTCGGAATACGAAAATGATTCGAGTGAAAATGATCGTTTTTCAAGTTGCGAAGAAAGTGATAGTGGGAGAGACATTGTGGTGCGCTCACAATTTGGCGTAATGCAAATTTTGAGTGATAGTGATAATAGTGACAATAACAATTATTTTGCTGATATGGAGGATGTACCGGACTGCGAAAATACGATGTGACCTTGATTTCAGTTTTTGTTATAATTTTTGTTCACAATATATATTTCCATAATTTTCTTTGTATTTTATTATCCCTGTACAAGTTTTTATTAAGAAAACACCGAAAAAATTATTAAAATTGGATAACTTTTGGAAGAGATACAGCTTTTTTCGAGACAAGGGTAAATGACATCAAAAACAAAAGATTTCTTTGGCATTTTTAAATATATATGAGTAAAAAACCATGGCACTAAAACGGTTAAGGAGCTTGTGAGGTAATTTATTTCATAACTGAACTTTCTAAAGAGTGGCTAGGCTTAAAAGGCAAAGAAGCAATACTATGTGCGTTTTATGATCGTTCACGTTTGCGTTAAGTTTGGTTTTGCCTGACGTTAAAAGTGGCATTCCGTGCCCACTTGTGGCGCCATTTTTTTAAAACAAAAATTTAAATGGTATTGTATACAATGTGATTCAATACAAATAAATAACGTACATTTATTTTTTCAAACTTTGAGAAAGTTTTGTACATTATATATTCACAACGTCAGCTAGTCGGAGTCAATTGAAAAATAGTTTTTTACCGACTCTGAAAATAATCGTAACTTTCAATATTTAAAACATTAATACTTAATTTTTATTAACAAGTAAATGAAACTACGTGACGTAGTATTATATCTACTTTATTTAAATTCTTCACCACGACCTAGGTTTCGTTGTATGACAACATCTTCAGGTGGGCAATTTGAAGAGATGTCGTCAAATTCCCTAGGTCGTGGTGAAGAATTTAAATAAAGTAGATATAATACTACATAACGTAGTTTCATTTACTTGTTAATAAAAATTAAGTGATAACAAATTTCTACAAACTTAACGCCAAATACATTCAATATAATATTAATATAAAAACCTACCCAAAATCTAATAACAATTCCGCCATTTAAATTTTAAAATGTATTTTTAGTGCCTCTTATGATTATGACAAAGATATAAAAATCCGGCTTCTTCTATAAAAGGTCAGCCCGTTCTAACGTATCTTGGACCAAGTAACATACACACATGCGAGTGCGCACACATGTTAACAAATAAAACGTCGAACACGGATAACACTCCTTTTATTCTTCGTCAAATTGCAACAGCTAGCTGGAAGTAGCTCTCGGTCGTGCAACACGAGTCGATGAGATCATACAAGCATCGAGCCCAGTAACAAAGACGGCTACGTACGTATATAAATACATGAAATAAACATTTCGAAACTCAAGGACTTAATTTATTATATCTTCGTCTTAAAAACATTTACGATTTTTGCCAGAATACGATGGTCTAAGGCCAGTGCTTTTGTCCAATGTCCATTTTCCATAGAGAAAGGTATACGATGGTTTAAGGCCAGTGCTTTAGTCCAATGTCCATTTTCCATACAGAAAGGTTATCCAAAGTCCTGAGATTTAATGTACTACTTTCAAGGATAAATTGTTTTATTTTGATACAATCGAATATTGAACCAGTTTTAAAACCTTTAAGATCTTTAATTTACTTCAAGGTGCCGTAGACTTCTCTGGTCCGTCTTCAGGTCTTTAGATCTATCAATCCAAAATTTGGAATAAAAAAATTGCATATTTCCATTGATTATCATCGAATATCTACTTTCTGTCTCTTTATGTATATCTGATCCTCAGTGAATAAACGGATTTAAATGATATTCACCATGAAGGTTACTGACGGTCCAGGAACGGTCACCCACTATTCGAATTGCAGGAGCAGCCCTTCCTACCGCCGAATGGGGTCCCACGTCATTTATTTGCACGGGACTTTAGGGGAATTCAGATATCTAAATATATACTTCATTTCTGATGTAATATTTGCAATATTATTTCTAAACAGCATACGACAAAATAAAAGTGGATCAAGTTTTTATCTGCGAAGACAGCAAAAAGACTCATAGAACAGCATTCTTTTGCTCATCAGAAAGATTCAGATATCTTAAATTTAGGAATATGAAACATAGCTTTCTTAATTTCTTGGATAAAATTTGTAACATATACACATTGTAAACATAAATTTATGACCTCCGATTAAAATTAAGATATTTCTTTTTAACCTTGTCAAAAAGGGTTATCAAAATATAATAAATTAATTTGATGCGACAAGTGCCAGCCGGGGTACCGAATCGATCATTTCAAGAAGAAATAATCCCCTCCGCCTAAAACTTACTGAAAAATCACACGAAAACATGTTCAAAACCAATAACATATTTTAAAACAAACAATACTTTTCAGAATCTCAAGGAAGTTGAGGATATTGAACAAACAATATACAATAAACAACAAACAATGGTGTTATAGAAAGAAGCATACATCATTTCAGATTATATTAATGATATTACTAATGATGGATCATAAATTAAAATCGTATTAGTGATGCAATTTTTTGTCTGCCTACCTGCTTAACTTCAAAAGCATGTACTGAATCGAGATGAAATTTGAAGTCCGAATAAGTATTTAAAATTAGTTTCCAAAAAAATGTTTGCTATGTAGAGATTAGTGATATGTTACAAAGTTTGACCCTAACTAGTAAGGTTGACCTGTTCACCAAATTTCATTAATTTAGTGAATAACACTTGTGTGTAGATTATATACAACGAATTCTTGATACAGACTACACAGATATTTAGTATTAGAAAACCGAGGGTCAACTGCGATTTTAATTCTCTTTATTTAAGGTTCAAAATCTTCTAGAATGTTTATTTTAGAATATATTTAAAAAAATACGAAATATACAATTAAAATTTTTTTATTTACTTTTAAACTCAAGTTTAAAATACTTTAAGTGACATAACTTTAACATCTAATAAATTAAATAAGCTGTCACTTTTGATAGAGTGAACAAATGGTCAGTTAATTTCGCATACACCAAAAGGCCGTTTAAATTTTAATTAAAATGATTTAATGTTTTACTAATTTTCGGAAAAATTACACATTTCTTTTTCAAGTTTAATTTTCAAAAACGAATTTTCTTCCAAACCGACCATCACGAATTGTGATTTATTGATCTCTAAATGATACAAATTATTACACAAAAGACAACGAACTTAGTGCTAAAGACAAAATGCTAAAGACAAAATTCTTAGTTTCAAAAATATAATATTTGTACTTAAGCTAATACGCTAAGCTTTCCAGAAGGCCCTCAATGGTACCTCATGAAATGCTCAAAATGCTCAAGCGGAACTTCACTGCATTCGAGTCGAACTCGAGGCAAGCTTAGAACTGAACTTGAACGAAAACTTTTAATAAGACATTAAGGTCACTTAAGCCGCACCAATCAAGATTGTCTTTAGAGAGAACCGCTCACAAGTTGAAGGTCTCCCGATTATACGTATATCATATACTGGGCGACGGTTTCTCAAACTCTGCACGTGAATTTTGGTATTTTTCCAGAGATCTGCGCCACCGTGCGGTGGCTGCGCTGTTCACCTACACTTTACATTTTATCGTTTCGCATGTTGCGACCCGCGACTTCACTAAGACGTTAATTACTGGATGGACCTGAACATAATACAAGCGACGTTTGTTTGTATTCTATTCGTCGCTCATTTGGGTCGAGTTAACCTGCGGCCTTTACGTAAGTACCGTTTTTTAACGGCTTAAGCAACAGCAGTCGCAGACACGCGGTCTGAAGAGCGCAGCAAGACCGGTGACATATAAATATAACGAGTGCCACACTGCACTAACATTAATGTTACATTATATATAAGTTATACGTGTATGGCGTTTTGAAACATCTAAAGATAAACAGATGACTGTTATTTTTAAAACTTTCGTTAAATTGTAACTAATATTATAAATCCAAAAGTATGTTTATAAGTCTATCTTTCAAGTCGCAACGGGGCGACGTGATTTTTTGCACAGAGATACGAGTAGTTGACGGGTCGGGAAATGACATAGGCTATTTTTACCCCGACAAATCTCATTCCTTCGGGAAAATTCTTATTTTAAACTGGAAAAGTACACAAACGGAATAACGAAGGACCTTCGAAACGACCCAACGTTATTTTTTGAATCGTTACATACGCAATATAACGAAGCAAATTCCAATTTCCAATTCAAATCCACTGAATCTCTAACTTGGAGGGAATATTTTTGTTTTCATTGCACTTGTATTTATAAAGACACGAAAATAAAGATATTTAATTTCCCTTAATGATTTTAGATGGCGCTGCATGTTTTAATTTCTCCCTAAAAGTCGCAGGTGAAATCTTGTATCAAAATATATGTTATTTCAAAACAACCCAAAAAATATTAACTCAAAAAGATACGTTCAAAATAAAAATACTTTATTCAGAATATTAAATAATTTATTTATGTTAACTTCACGCGACTTTATTTTCCGATTAAAAAGGTCAAGAACGCTTTAAACGTGAATAGACACGGTTTAAAATACCTTTTTTGGATACTAATATAATCGATTCGTTATTTTTGGAACATTTTCGTGTATTCGAAAATGTTACAAAAATAAATTTGTTACATCATTAACACAGATACATTGGAACAAGTAGTTCTACAATAAGCTTGCGAGGAATTATGAAATGCCTTTTTTAATACAAAAATGAACTGCATAATTAAACATATGATAAAGCGAAATGAAAAAAAAAAACAAACACAAACATAGGATTTTCCAACGTCGAACTCGAATTTTAATGAATTTCCTGTTGTCTTGAAGTTCGTGCATAATCGAATGAATCACATATATCACTGTATTTTAACAAAAATCAGAGTTATAATAAATATATATGTGAGATGACCTAGTGTTATAAGCTTTGTGATTGTCAAAATATTTCAACTAAATATATAAAGAGAAATAGTGCAAAATAAATAAAGTCGAATAATTTTCTTCCATTATCATTTCTTTAGGTCCATATACGCCCCAGTAGTTTTACTTAAACAATATTTCCATGCCGTAATATATTGAAAATATTCGCAGACTAAATACAAAAAATACGTGTTTTTAATAAGCATTAAAAATGACCTATTAAAATACTAATATGGCATCCAATACGGAAAAAACTCGCGTACGTAAACCGAAATACGTACGCCTTTTTAAAGACATAAAATACACAAAAATCACATTTAGTGGTAGAAAAAGTGTGGTAAAGTTCATATTTAACTATTCATGTAAATCATACTTTTTTAAACATTATATTTACGCGACTATTACAAAACAAAACAAACCATCTGTTTATTTATCTGTTTATAGTATAAAAGTAATAATACAAGAAGTACTGAATGAATTTTAATCCGATTTACCTATATCAACATTTTTTTTTCAATCACTCTTGAAATGTTATTATTCCGAATACGAATAAATTGTAACTTTAAGGAGTGAAGCATCGAAACAAAATACAGTCAAAAAACGCTATTGACATTAATACAACAAATCGAATGCTCTGTCAAAATTGACATATAGACTATTTTAATCACATGTGTATGGTAAAAAAATGACGCCAGGCCCGTTAGAAGTGAAACCGTATTACATATTACTTTGAAGAGAAATATGAAAGTTAGCGTCTCAACAATGAAAACATAAATATAATTATTTACGTTTTACTACAATTGGAAGCATAACGAGACCTAAAACGAGCTAGGCTCACCTTACTGACGGTCACTTTACTGACTGCTATTCACTGATGCGCTGGAAGGCAGCGGTAGGAAAAACTGTCTGCATCGCTCGCCCCGGTCACTGTGTCGGTGTGTTTCACTTTTCGTTACTTTTTCTATTGTAATACTTAAGAAATAATCCGAAGAAAAGTAGTATTATAATAAAAATCTTTAGAATTTTCATGGTAAAATCCTAAGTCATTGAATTTCTTTGGGCTATTAATTTTAAAAAATATCCCCATGTTAAAAATAAGACACAAAAAGATAATTTTATATTTAAGCGCACAATTTATATTCAAACAATGACCTAAATTCATTCACAGTATTCATACTCTGCCAAGCAATGATGTAATAAAACCTGCACAGCATACATATCACCTTTATACTTCGGCGAAAAAAATCCAATAAGTTTTATTTTGGCTAAATATATGCTTTTACATCGTATTCACATTATTACTCTAACTCAGGGTCGGACTGGGTTGGAAGGGCCCGGGTGGCTCTCCACAAGCCTGGTATAAGGGTAGTTGGGATACTATCGGATAATAATGAATTATACATATTATTAATTTTCAATGATATTTATTGTTAGATAAATATAGTTCGTAAAACATTCTTGAAAAACCGTGTCGAATGCCATCAAAATTGGTTAATTCATTTAGAAGATATTGCCATAAAAAATATTAAAAAAGCGCCTTTTCAAAATAACTTTCAAATATTTTCATGGAGCAATATTTTTGAATAGACAATCATTTCTTGAATAAAAAACAGCATCGATTCAGTTAATCGCTCGGTAAATATTGTTTTTTAAAAACATAAAAATACGCCATTATTATTTTTCAAGTTCAAGGATTATTGAGCTCTTCGAGCTCAAAGATTTAACTAGAAAGAGTTATATCTTTGAGCTCGAAGAGCTCAATAATTGCGGCTTTGAACTCAAAAATAGCGGGAAGTTTCAGAGATGGCCTCAGGATCAACCATTTTTCAAATTTTTCTGTTTTATTTCTCTAAGTATGTATGAGCCATTTTACATGTAAGTCGTTAGCCAGGGGTAGGTGAATGCCACCTGAACTATATGGCCAGTCTGACACTGTTCTAGCTACAATATTTTGTGCAATATGAAGATTCTTGGAATAGATTTGTCGATTTTTAAAATGCTCAATTAAAGCATACGGGCAAAAAGATTAACTTGAATTCTGTGCATGTAATAGAATTATCCACTTCCTGATCTTGACGGATAATACCAAAGACAAAAGGTAATTCCAAAGACAAAATTAACACAATGTAAAAAGCTCTAAAAGCTTAAAAAGGCAAAACTCTTACAATTAGTCGATCGATTACTCGTCAATTAATTTAAAATCTTCTAATTTACATTTAATTTGCGAAATATATTAATTTGCCGTTACCATTTTACTGTAACGTTTTCTTATTTAGGTGTCTAAATTATGAAAGCTTGTATAATACAAAAGGTGTCTATTATTTTTTTTTTATAAATATTCATCTTTGATGAAACATCACATTGTTTTTTTTGTATCCCATTACGAATATGGTGAAATGTAAAATAAATCAGTTCGTTGTCCGATTGTGACGAGCAAATATTTCGGGTCTTACTGGATGTACTCTGACGTCTAACTTATTGTCAAAGTATACTGTAGAATAAAAAGCTTATAATCTAAGAAGAAAACGATAAAATTAGAAAATTGTCGTGTTTTAAAAAGTTCGGTCAAGGGGTTATTAATATATTTAATTTATGCATACGATGATGGGGTTATTTACCTTTTCTCTTCCTTGTTACTATCATCCCTGACCTTCGGTTTCGAAAGGATATAAAATGAGTCATTTTCTAAAGTTTTTTCATCCAACTAACCGCACCAAATAAGTTTGAGTTTCCGAATTGCTTTATCTATATCAGGGGGAAATCCCAATTACGTATCTTTTGAACTATGCACTCGCGAGAAACTTTAAGATGTTCGGAGTCAGCGAAAGCGCATTTTAATGCTATACCACTAAATTCTTAATCAGCTATTCGATTTTTATACAACATTTTGTATTTCTATTACCAATAATTCTCCCTTGCGTTTGTATCAAGTCACATAGGTAATCGATCATGTTTCGAAAATTTTATTTTTAGTTTACGCCCAAGGTAGGTTGAACTTGTATTACAGCTGTGATGCAAGCTCTACCAACCTTGGACGTAAGTTTACTTATGAACTTAACATTACTTACTTGTCCGGCACAGCCGTTTTTCTCAGAAACCGTTCTATGCAGAAATGTGAAATTAGATATAGCAATAAAGCATATAAACCGGCATGTAACTCAAGATCTGAAAAATATTCTTTTCATAAATATACGTAGAATATCTTCAGTGATACACTAAAAACATGTGAAAAATTCTCTTTCCGGAACTATTGAATCTAAATTCATGAAAATAACCGGTTTAATAGAAACTTGTTTAATTGAAAAGAAATATATATATACGTACACGTATTCGTATTCGTATACGTATACGCATACGAATACGTATACGTATACGTATATGTATATGATATGTATATGTATATATACTTATATCCATGATTTTACGTATCACATTAATATTTGAAAATAATTCTTTAGAAGTTTCATTTATTAGTTTTATTGCATATCCCGCATGTGTGTGCATAATTATCGAGTGGCGCAACTAATTTTCACAATAGAAGTAATTATAATTCGAGGGATTTTGCACGTAATCAACTTTTAATACAGCTTTTTACAAAGATGAATGACCTTCCTCTAAACGTGACACAATTTTTAAATTTTTTAAAATATTTATTATGATCTAAATTTTCCTTTGATTTAATCTGTAATTTGCGTCTTCCATTGGTCCGTACGCACGTACGAATAGTAACACGTTACAGATCTCAACTTTTGACCGATTTTAAGGATTTTTTCTATCGATTGGTTAACAATCAGAATAGGCCTTTTATTTCTTTTTATTTTTAATTTTTTCCTACAATTGTATATTTAAGAAATGTTAAGAAGAAAAACACGGTGTTGCAATTTTGATTTAACCAACGATAGATTATTACCAACGATAGACATATTTAATAATTTATTTCTTTAAATGTTTAAATATAATTTATGGATAGTGGATAGTGTATAGTGTAAGTTTTAGTCGCACCTAACAAGTAGTTTTAAATTTTGATGAGATTCTAGCTAGTCTGATTACACTCTCAATGCTCATACCGCGTAGTATGACTATATAATAATATTATAGTATAAAATAAATACTGTATTCTTGTTTAAAAGTGGATAATTTTTCAATATCGCCAAACCAAAAAAAAATGAGAACCGCTACGATAACGAAAGTAGTGCTGGCCTTATGTCAACCAGCCATTGACAGCAACGTAACACGAACTAAACGATTGGTAAACAAGTGAACGGTCACTTCGCGGAAATCGGTCAAATTGTATACGTTTGGACAGTTCGAACGAATCGTTTCTTCGATTGCAAACAGTGGCCCATTCGGAACGTCTATGGTATATCCAATCCGGTACACCTTTAAATAAAATCTAAAAAGGCCCGTTCGTTGTCACTCAAAATTATCGTTAACATTTCCGATCGTGTAATGACGATTCGATCTCTTAAATTATTATTTGGAGAGCTACGAATGGATGTACATTTTAATTGAAAGCAGGTATTAGAATACGAAGTTAATTACTAAATTATATTTAGTACGTAAGTGTTATAGTTACAAATTATTACATGTATTTATGAAACTATGGTTCTTTCGGTAAATTAAATAAATTTAGTTAGCCCTCTCGGTGCATGCTTAGCTCTTGAGACCCAAGAGCTAAAAATTATCAAGCTTTTACATTATGCTAATTTTCAAAGTCATAAATGAACAAAATGCGATTAGATTTCTAAATTTACAATTATAAAATGAATTGACTAGTTTTAGGATTCCGTACCTCTAAAAAAAAAAAGAAATCCTTAGAGGATCACTTCGTTGTCCGTCTGTCTGTCGGTCAAGACGTTTCTCTCAGGAACGCGTGGAGATATCAACTAGAAAGGTGGAGGAACGCGTGGAGGTATAAGGAATGCCTGGGGTTATCGAGTAGAAAGAAATTAATATCAAATACTTAGGTCTACAGTCCTTGGTGTATGGGTGTTGTGAAAATCAAGCTTTGAAGTCAAAACGTACGATTTTTTTTCTTTTAATTATTGTAAATCTAAATTTATCTAATATAATCCTATCTATCCATGTTTAAATACCTATGTAAAATCCACCTAATCTATCTATGTGGAACTATATAGATAAGTACATATGTAAAATCCATCATGTAATAAGTACATATGTAAAATCCATCAATACATATGTAAAATCCATCTAATCTATTTATCTATGTAGAACTATCTACGTATATATAAATCTACCTAATGTAATCATATCTATTCACGTTTTAATACCTATGTAAAATCCTCCTAATCTATCTATATATGTAGAACTCTATCTACGTAAATCTAAATCTACCTAATGTAAATAAATCTATCCATGTTTGAATACCTATGTAAAATCCACCTAATCTACTTATCTATGTAAAACTATCTAAGTAAATCTAAATCTACCTAATCTAAATAAATCTATCCATGTTTAAATACGTATGCAAAATCCGATTACAGTATAGAACGTGTGCGAAGAAACAGTCGCTTATTAAACGGCTTTAATTTAAAAAGCGCTTTCTTGGTGGACAGTTTACAAGTAATGAAAAAAGGAACTACAAATATGATACGCAAATCATAATCTTTCGAATATTTATGGATATATCATAATAAATTTGCACCTATTAGCGAAACCAATGCAAAAGTTAGTACAAAAAACTATCTACTATCGCTTCTAGGCATCAACTCAAAGACGGGATAATTCGGAAAACATTTACAACAAATAGTTTTACATTAGCGTATTGATTCGAATCACTTAATCACGGACGTGGTGAATGAATAACCAATATGGACGCAGCGTTAAGAGTTTTGCTATTCGCCTCTCGTGAGGTAACCGAGCCGGTTTGACCGCTCGCACCTCCGCCGCACTTGCGTACTCACCGATCTGCGTACACAAACCTACATTCAAACTTTTAATATTGTTTGAAGTGTTTACGTTCGAGCGAAATTGCATGCAGAACGAGAAAGGCGAGATATATGTGCGAGTTCAAACCGTTTGCCCAGACTCAGTTAATAAGAAATTGTCTCCATTATTGTGTGACTTTCGACCGCATTGTAGTTTTGTTACTCAAGTCAGTCTCGATATGCCGTTCAAGTATATATCATGTTTTTTTAGGTTCCTTACCACAAAAAGAAATACGGAAAACTTATAAAATCCGCTCACATGTCTGTCTGGCTAGCCGTTTATCTCAGAAACTGCTGGATGTAAAAACTTGAAATTTAGCATAGTAATAAAACATATTAACCATATAATTATAGCTGTTATTCTAGATCTCATAACTGCATATTAACCATACTATAACTATTCCTGTTATCCTAGGTCTCATAATTTTTAATATTCACTATGTTTTACGCCCTATGTAATTTAATATGCACTATGTTTTTTTAAGATATTTACATAATAAAAAAAATTAGTATTTCTAAATATTTTAATAGAAATACTATGTACCTTTTAATGTTTATAAATGTCTAAATACGCACGGAGCAAGGGGCATTGCGAGTTTTACTCGTGCTTGACAGTTTTGTTTTGTTACTTTAAACTGGACACTACTCGTCGCTGCGTATTAAATTGGTCATTTGTTTCTTGGCGATTTAACCAAAATGTTCATGACCCCCATTGCAAACATGTCAAATATTACAAAACTGTTGTCCAACTTGTTTTCCGTTGTTTCTAAATATTTTAAAAATATGCTTCTTCTTTTCTTTGACATTCGTTCAGATACTGCCGCATGAATCATTACGAAAGTTATCATTTATCACAGTTAGATTGATATGTTAGGAACCTAAGCATCAGAGTTCAAATTTTTATATCAGCGTCTTTAGTACCAAGTTACTAGATCATAATAGCCAATTGGTTTTATCGAAATGAAAAGAATATGAATACGAAGTCACCTATAAAATACGTAAATATTTCTCATATTTTATTCAGCAACTTTAGGTTTCAGTAGTGTAACCATAATTTCTTTTTAAGATTGCACTCGCTTATTTACGAATTTATACTATTTATTTATATTGTACATTAAAACGCACCTTTATAGCATTATTAGCATTTACCCGCGGCTTCGGCCACGTCGATAAGGCTGCGGATTTACATAGGTACAGGTTTTGGTCTGGAGAGACATATAAGCAATAATTTATTACAGGTATAAGTTGTGCAAGCCATTGATGTTTTGTAGTACTAATTTTGATCATCAAGTAAGAAACATCTAGTTTCATCCTACAGAAATGACTCTATTTCTCGTGTTAATAATAGCATATACGTTATTACGAACCATGAACTACGTTCATACCAGGTTTCATAATATTATTTCCAGTTGGTAGCAAAATATCCAAACATTCGTAAATTTGACACTCCACACGAACGAAGCCGTAGTAGATAAACCTATATTTTGAAACGCCCCCGCCAGCTGTACGCATGCCAATTTGGTAGTGGTTGCAGTTATAAAATAGCAAGGAAAATGACTAGCATACCAATTTTCGGATTTAAATTTTTGACCGCGATTACAACTGTACACAGCAACTTCACTGATATAAGCCTAACTTTAAAAGTTAATTGACATATGTTTAGAAAACGTTCATAAGCAATAACGTCACAAGACAAAAAATACAGCACCATGCAAAAAAATTTTCTTACGAAAATGAAACTATTATAAAAAAATATTATAAAATCATAGGTCATATGGTACCTGAAAGATCAGCGAAATACATATGCAAGTATTGAGCATACAAGATAAAGATGAAGGTAAGACGTGTGATTTGGCAAAAAGATATTATCTACGATATCGGTATCTGTATTTATTCTATTCTTATAAAACAATCTATATTATCCGCTACGTTATTTTCACAATCACTGTTTTTTAAACTGAAATTATAATTAATAGTAATTTGAACATGTACTTATTCATCAGTAGCACCACTATATTCACTTTATAACCAATTTTCCACAAATTTTCATTTCAATTCGAAATATAATTCCACATTTCCACAAAAATGTAGCACAGTATTAGCTATTTATCTCACATAAATGTCGTAATGCAAATATTTGTAAGTAGCACTAAAAACAAACCGGTTAACACAATAAATTATCATTAAAGCAAGCCAATCCAGATCTTAGCTTGACACACGGCTATTTAGTGATTAAATTATCGGCGTTCCACTTTCTCAGAGTAAACGATTAACGCAATAACAAACGCGTATACGTCGAAATACACAAAAATAAACGCTGTGCGTTACATGCAGAAATATGTTGTAGGTAACTTAAGAAAGTCATCCGGTTGCGAAATCGTTCGAAAGCATTTACGTGCGACTCGCATAAGACACTGCGACTACAACACAAAGCAAACGCGGCAATCCATTTAATTGTTTTATTGGCTGTGATCATTGCAATATCGAAGTATTGTAACGTGTAACGTTTCAGTATCGTAGAAACCTGCCGCTTCGAAGTGGATTACGGCGAACAAAATGGTCAATGTAACGGACGCACGTTTAAATTACAGTTCCGAAACGATTTTAAGTATTATTTATATACACCTGTAAGATCGATGGCAATCGCATATTACTTTCTATTTTGAATGAAAATATTATATAATGTATTCGCTTTAAACGTTAAACTATCAGTCAATTGATGCGAGAATTTGTTAATAACAATTATGTAAATCAAAATTAATCGAAAGTATGGATCGAGAGCGTAGATACTGCCTTCAATTTATCCTTTCGATTAACATTTACTGTATAAGTGCAATTGACGATCGAAATATTGGATTTTGTATGAGTGCGGCTGTAGCGTTTTGTCAATGGTAAACTTTATGACGGGAGAATGTGTTGCTTGGTGTTGCATTAATTTTGAACAAGTTGATGACAAGAAACGAACCAAAAGTTCACACGAAGCGAGAGTACGGCAAGATCACGATCGAATGGCGCATTGAAATAATTAGCGGAAGTGGGTCAACTACGCGTAGCCATGCACAAATGACGCCAGTGACAGTGGAGCGCATATTATCTTACCTCTTTCTTGTCACTCACTGTTACTTTCAAGCGTCCGTGTGTTCTCACTCTTCGAATTACGAACGAGAAAGTTTGAATGGTACATAAATAAAACAAATTCACGTGGACGCATCTAATTACGTTCATTCATAAAAACTACACACTATTTACGCACCGTCGGAAGTTGCGTTCATTTTACAGGGCGGATAGGCGCCGGTTTGGTGAAATACGATAGCGTGACGCACATTATATAAAACGAATGTTGTCACATGTATGTAAACGAATATGAAGGAACTCACCCTGCAGGGACGGCGCCGACGCGGGCGACGTAGCAATGGGCGCGGGCGGAGGCGGGCGACGACGCGGCGCACGCAGCGCGTGCAATCCCGGCGCCGAGACGGCCCTCTGGGCTCGCGTAAAGCCCGGCGGACGGTACCGCGCGCTCTTCACCGGCGCCGCGCCGCTCGGTAGCCGCGGCAGAGAGCCGGTCGCTCGCGGTCTTTCCTCCTCGTCCTCCGGCGCAGCGTCTGGAGCGCTCGAGCGCCGTCGACCGCGCCACAGTCGGTCCTCACTACCTCCGATTGCGCCGCAACTGCGCGACTGTGAACGCTGCGCAGCCAGCAAGTCACCCGCAGAGCGTCGCTGGCCTGCCGCCTCTGCGGCGAGCGCACCTCTCGAGTCGGCCGCTAGCAGGGCCGACTCGAAGCTACCGCGCCACGAGAAGCGATCACAGTCACTCGCTTCGCGCTCGTCACGCTCCTCGACGCCGCGGCCGCGTTGCGCCTCGTGCGCAAGCACGTCGTGGGACTTGCTGCGCGGCAGAGCAGCACGCGCACCCGCGTCCGACGCGCTGTCGTCATCTTCTGTCGTCGAGGCGGAGGCGGGCCGAGGGCGCCGCGGTGCTCGCGTCCGCGGCGAGACCGACGCGCCGGACTCACCGCTCGAAACCTCGTGCATAAGCGCGACGAGCCGGCTCCCGATGTGACGGATGACTTTCGTCACGAGTGGGGATCCATGCGGCGAGCCCGCGCTCGGCTCGCGCCCTTCTGCGTCCGTCGAGATCTTACTGAGCGAAGCGACCAACTTCTGGTAGACGTAGGCAGTGTCTCTTCCAAAGTTAGGATGATCGGTAGTGCCGGATGGTTCTTCACCCGGGGTCTCCTCGACTCTCTCGAATTTGTCAATTATCTCCTTGCAGCTCTCAGATATTTGACGCTGTAGCGCAGCTTTACCACCGCCGACACCTTCCACATCGGAGCTAGTATAGTCAGAGGAATCGTACGAATCGCTCCAAGTATCCTCGCTCGATAGATACTCTACGATTTCCTTAACTTCTTCATCGCGGATGCCAGGTACTGTTTTCATGAGCCGCGTTAATTCGCTCTCGAAATAAACTAGTTGCGGCGGTTTGGCGGTCCGACGTGGCCGCGGTCCGAGAGTCGTGCGGTTCGCTGATGGAGTAGTCGGCTTCGAGCCGGGCGCCTGTTCATCGGCAGGCGGTTGCGCGGCCGCCACCATGCTCTTGAAGAACTGACGCATCCTGTTCATCATCAGATTCGTCTCTTCGTCGGAAGACCAGTTGTTGAAGCTGTCTTTTCTCATGAGAGCCGTCTGGGGATACTGTCGGAGGCGAAGAAGGTCGGATTTGTCGTCTGAATCAAGTTTGTTCTCCTCGACGATTTCTTCTAGGTCAAGTTTTAGGTCGGTGGGTTTGGAGACGTGGCCGTCGGCGCCGACGTCATTTTTAAGCAGGTCATCGCAGCTGCCGACGAAGCCACTGTCCCGACTCGTCTGCTTCTTTGAGTTGGATAAATCGGAGCCGAGCGGCAAGAACTCTGGCTGCGGGGTTACACTGCCGTCCTCCTCACCCTCCGATATCGACCGGGCATCCTCCCTTGTCGCCGGCTCGTCCCTCGATTCCATCGAATGCTTTCTTTCATCGCCCGGCGAATTTCTCACTTTCTTACTCTGTTTCTTTCTCTTCGATCCGTCTCCTTGGCTATCAAGCGACGTATCGATGTACGCCTCCGTCTCTGTGCTCGAGCCCTCCGAGTCGGAGGCGGCTTCATTCTGTTGTTCAAGCTGCGTTTCGCTCCCGGACAACAGATTGTCCAGGGACGAGGAATGGGAGCGGCCCGTGCCGCGTGCGCGCACTAGTCTCTTTTTTCTTTGTTCGGGACTGTGGCGACCCTCGCTGTCGCTTCCGACACTACCTGATCCGTCCGAGTCACGTCGCTCTCGGTCAAAACCCATGAAACCGGAAAGGAAGTACTTCTCTAAACGCGATGAGGCGAGACGCTCAACATCGTGCCGCTCATCGGGCTCAACGAGCTCATCACCAGCGGGTGAATCGCCTCCTTCGCTGCACGCGCTGGACGTCTCCGACTGCACATCGTCACCACCCTCGCTCACGTGTCGCCCGTCACCGAGTCCGAAGAAAAAATACTTTTCTAGCTCGGTCGCCGAGACGGGGCGCGCCTTTCGCTCGGCCCGCTCGGGCTCGCTATCCTCGCAGCTCTCTTCGACGATCGTATGTAGTGTAAAATCGAGCGCCTGGCGGCGATACGCCGAGAAGTCCTCCTCGCGCTCGAAGGCAGCATCGTCCTCCGAATCGGATTCACTTGGCGTCGAATCCGCCTCCTCTACCCACGAGTCATCGTCGGCGAGGCCCTCTTCTAGACACACCACGGCCGAGAGCGTATCGGCGTTGGTCACCACGCGCACGCCACCGTGCCCGCCCTCAGCGTCCACCTCGCGCTCCTCGAACTCGTCGTCGTGAGCAAACCTTCGGTACTTGTCGTTTTCGTTCTGCGAATTCGTGTGTTGCACTGTGACATCGGCCATGAGCCGCGTCGTGTCGCTTGTGATAACGGACACCTGCGACGGCGACGGCTCCTGCGTTATCATGACACGACTCGTGTATCGCGCAAAGCGGTCCGCGCGCGCCGACCGCGGACTCTCGACTGGCGCGTCGGCTACCCCGCCGCTCGCGCCGCGTCTCCGGCCGCGCTCCGCACCCCGCGCCGCCCGCTCGCCCTCCTCGTCGCTCGTCACCGGTGATAGTTTCTCCGTACGATCTCCGTCGCCGAGCGCGAGCGATTTTTCTTTTATCAGAAGCTCGCTAATAGTGCGTTCGATTCCCCTTAGCAGGTCGGAATTAGTTCGCGGTCCGCGGCCGATCGACAGCGGTGACTCGCGGCCTTCGCCTTCGCCGGAATCGTCGGACGAGAATTTAAGTCCGTCGGTATAATTATCGTTGCGATCGATAGTTAGATCGTGGGGCGTTCCACTTTCCTTCTCACCCGCGAATTCGGAGTCGTCCGGGAACCGGTTCATGATTACGTCTGCCAATTTTACTTTTATTTCACCGTCAGTAACGAAACCAGTGCCGATCTCGTTCTCTTTCTCATCCTTCGAATCGAGCGACTCACGGTCGAGCGGCTTCTCCTCGACCCGTTTTATTTCCGACTCGAAATCAGCGGCAAAGTTGGTAATATCGGAACAGGCGTAGACTATCTTGTCAGCATCTACAGGTTTTGGCTCCGCGTGCAGCATATTCGCATCACAGAACCGTTTGAAATCAGTACACTTCTTAAACTGCTTAGAATCGTCGTAGATTCCTAAGTAGGGGTCGCCGTATGGAATTATGAGATCGTCCGTGACCTTCAGTTCTACGGGAAGCGCTTCATCTAACTTCTCCTTCTCCTTTAATTTGTCGAAGTACGCGTCGTCAGAATCAAATTGAGGACGATCGGCAATTTCAGCGTTAATCTGATTGTTAAGCTGCTCGGTGGCTGTGAGAGTGGGCTCGCCATCAGAACATTCCAGGCCGCTGCTGTCCGCGTTATCCTCCACATCCGAGGACGAATCTGCCGGATTGACGACGTATACGTCGGAATAGCGTGGTGGACGTTCTTCGTCTGAACTGGCGCTTGCAGCGCCGGCTACGTCGTAGCTGCCGCGTGCCGCGCTTTCGTCCTCGGATGTCGATTCGCCCGAATCGGACGTCGAACAGAATGCTTTGTCGCTGAAGAGGTAGCCGCTGAGAGGTTCGTTCGGCGCTATAGCCACCGGTGGCAGCGGATATGTTGTTGATTCTTTACTTTCAGAATGAACTATTAATTTCTGCACTTCTGTTCCTGGCTCGGTTAAGGGTTCCAATTTTGTTGCGTCGACTTTGTCAACTGTGGCTTTATTAATATTATCATTTGGGGTTGCCATCGATACTAAGTTGGGCTTTGCTAAATCCTCACTTTGTAACGTAGTTTTAGTATTCAACGGTTCTATCGAGATGTGCGTGTTGTCACCCTGCACTGCAGGTTCAGCGGGCGCGATCTCGGCAACCACCGCCTCCTCATTCTGCGTAAAACTCGCTGCTAGGAATCCCGAATTTGGTAATCTACGACTCATATCGGCCGCGTGGAATCTTTGAAAAGCGTAGGGCGCAAAGGGCCAAGCGGCGGCGGCGTCGGGCCACAGGGCGGCGGGTACCGGCACCGGCACGGGCACCGGCACCGGAAGCACTCGCGGTGCGGCGCCGCAGCTGCAGGCGCGGCCGCAGCCGCCGCCCGCGGCCGCGCCGCCGCCCGCCTCGAAATAATCCCAGGAGCCGTCCTCGCCGGCGGAGCTCTCGCCGGCCTCGCTCTCGCGCGACGACGAGTCCGAGCTAATGAACACGAGCCGGTAGTCCTCGGGACGCATGCGGCCGCCCTCCGCCGCCTCGTAGTTGTCCTCCTTCGCGGAGCTTGATCCTGAAAAGATAGAGGGTATTTATTTGTTTAACGCCATTCTAAATAATATAAATCTACCATGAATTCATTAATATTCATTTAAATTATGACATGAAATAACCACTCAAATGATTTAGGAATGCGTGTTAGAGAGTGTATATATGTACATACATGTGTGTGTGTGTGTGTGTGTAAGTATATACATATACAAAGCGGCTTCGCTGCAGTATATAGTTTATTTTTGCAGGCTGAGTTTTTCTACATTCTATAGCTCATAAAAAAAGTACCTTTAGCCAGCATAAAAATATTTCATATCTCAGCTGGAACTTTCAGCCGAATCGCTGTAAAAGTGTCCATAACTTTTATTCATCAGTGTTAAGCCTGAGTGCTAATAAGTGCATTTTCAAGTTTTTTAGAAAACATTTCATAAAAAAGTACTTTAGATTTTAATCTGTACCTTAAGTATTAACTCAGTTTAAGCGTAATTCAAATCAGTCTAGTAATTATTACGAGATATTCAAACAAGCAGACAGATCGATCAGCGAAGATTAAACCGACAAACAAAATACCCCTTAGGAATTATTTACAAGGAACAAAGGTCAGCCTAAATTTTAATTTGAATCCTAAAGATCCCAAGCCAAATTTAATCAAGAAAGGACAGACAGAAAAATTCTATAATATCGGTTTTATTTTCGGCGAAACCTAAAATATCATTATATATATATATATATATATATATATATATATATTATATATATATATATATATGTGTGTGTATATATATATATATATATATATATATATATATGTGTGTGTGTGTGTGTGTGTGTGTGTGTGTGTGTGTTTCTGTATAAATGTATATGTATATGTATATGTTTCTTATTAATTTTACTTGTATTTATAACTTTTCTTAAAAAAATTATTATTCGTAACAAGTTGTTCAGAAGTAACGTGCTACAGTTATATTAGTGTTACCACAGAACAGAAATGCTCTACGAGTGTTCCAAAAATATGATATAATTGCACTACGACTCGAAATAAATATTCCAATATTCAATCGGTGTTTTAAACTGTTATTGCCAATGTTACAGCAGAACCTCATCCGAACAGCATGTATGACTTGAACATTTTGTTAACACTATTGTCTCAGTAGACTTGTTAGCCTGCACTGCATCGCAAACACTCGATAATTAAGATGTTATACAACCCACCAATTGTGACAGATTTAGATTAGACGATTTAAGCTTACAGAAGATTTGTTTATCTTTTTATAAGATTACTAGTACGACACATAAATTTACGTAACGCTGAGCACCTTAAGCACATTATTTTCTATAACTTTGTTAACCTGCGTCACTTATAAAAGTGTTACCATTAGAAACCTGTTTTTAGGTCCCTAGTTATAAACAGTGGCGAGGATGTTCTATAATTTATTAAGATTATAAGTTTTATTTACTATATTTTGTTGTTTTACGATTTATCATAATGGCAGCAACAACATATCATCTTGAAAACATTTGCAACCAAACATCTAAAATATATGATCCAATAGTTTCGCACGTGAAATACAACACAAGGAAGTGGAAAAAGAATGGAATGAAAGAACTAATAAAGTATATACTTCAATAAATAAAATCTGTAAAACGTTTTGCTTCATACCAATGGAGAATAGTAGAATCTAACGATTTCCAATTTCGTTTTGAAACATAATCTAGACACACACCATTGTGTCAGTCAAGCTTGCTTTGAATCTCGAAATAACCTGTGATTATAGAATGGAGTTTTCCTCTTAGGCCTCTTTAGGTACAGGAACTAAGAACAAAAACTTACTTCATAGGAAATATGTTAGCTACAGCGCGTTGAATACCAGGATGCACCACTTTTGTGCTATACGTTATGAGAGACGAGTAGATAAACAAGATCGTGGTGAACTTGTAGCAAAATGTTAATATGGCTAACAGCTATTATCTGATAACGGTATCCTACTTAAAGGCAATAAATTGGCTTTATTCTTGCAAACATGTGATTTGATCTAACAGTATAAGTTATACTATATATCGGTACAATTTACGGAGCCTTGGAAAAGAAGCAATTACTTTCACGAGAAACAATATATGATAGGAAAATGAACAAAAGGTCACCAACAAGTTACGATCGATTCGTTTGGATATTGTATTAATCCTATGGGCTAAAACAATTTTCCTTACAGCAATGCTATTGCATATTGTCGTGCTTGCCCACACATGATATAAAAAAAACTTTCATAATTAAAATATTATCTTTTCTATATGTGCTTTTTTGTACACATGTGATTTGATCTAACAGTGTGTTATACAGTACTTAAACGTTTGTGTAAAATTTTATAGGATTTGTGTAAGAACTAACTGAAATCGTCTCTTTTGTTCATTTTATAAGTTTTCAATATTATTTTTAGTACAATGTCTTTTATTTTAATGTAGTTTTAAATAAGGAGATTCAAACTAACCATCTCATAAGTTGTTACTCATAGCTTCACCATTGCTGCGACACCAAGCAGTTTAAAAAAAAATTGCCAAATATCCACATTGGCGTTGGTTTAATGTATAATTAACTACCAATATAAGGCGCTGCTCTCTTAATAACGGGATTAATAAATTATTATTATGAACTACGTTGATAAACCAATTAATTAAAACAATGGCCATTTTGCTGTATAAATTTATTGCCGATGACTTCATCATCAGAAAAAACGTGTAATAATTCGATATTTTATCTTTACATAGTATTTTTGCATATTGCTTTTGGAATTTACTCCTTAAGAATCGATTTCCATATATAGCGCCTCGGTATGAAGTTTTATGAGGAGTAAAATAAGAGCGTTAAAAAAGTGTAACCGTTAAGTGGCCTCTCCGCGCAATATTTTTGCGCATCTTTAGTGTGAGATATCAATATGTTTATTTGACATTTTCTTATGGCGTAATCGCAATGACGGAGTGTGAAACACATAGTTTACTATCGTTCGCTTATATCAAGATATAATCATTAAATGTCATTATGTGTAAATATTTGGTGTCTTTTATCCTACAAAATTAAAGTATCTTTTAATTTTAACTTCTTAGTCTAACGTTACTAATTGTTTTTAATTTTGTTGTTGTATAAATTTGATCTTCTTCACATGTGTTTTACTTGAAAATAATTATATTGTCCGCATTTTATTATTAAAGAATTTTCTATTTACATTTAATGATATTGATATTTATATTTGTATACAGTGTTACCCATTTTATACATTCCAAGACAATCGTATTTAAAGAGTAAACTCCAGTCACGCGTCGGAGCTGATACGCACAATTTTTTGCACAGCAAAATGTATACCTTAATCCTACAAATTATTAGCTCTATTTTTGACATCTACTTTTGATTTATTTGATAAAAATAATAATTAATCATAACACACAGACTATGCTGAAAATATTTGCTAGACGTAACCCTAAAACACCGTGCTATCAAAAATTACATTAAATATTAACTGAAGCCATTCTTTCATGTTCACATATCATTTAAAGTTGCACGCAACCATTATGACCATACAATTTAATATTTGATGTTTTATTATTTTTTATGTTTCTACTATAATATGAAGATATTAATTATTAGACTCAATTCTTTACTCAACTGCGACTGTTAAAGGTCTATTGAACATAATTTAACGCTGTAATTCATACTATGAATTTATCGTAAGAATTAGTTGGCCGTGAAAGTTCGTCTGAGACAGTATTTTCTCTACTTACAACGATATCTCCGCTTCGAGAGAGTTAAAATACATGTTCTGTCATAAAATATCACGCAAATTGTTCAATATCTCTCCAATTTATAAATAGTAAAATGGGTACATAATAAAGTACCACGTTTAATGTACAGTACTTAATAAATGTATTTTGTTTATACTAATATTAAAATTACAACTAAATTAAAATCATCCCTAATATCCGTTTGAACCGTTCATGTCTACATATATAATAACATAATAAAGGTAACAATTCTTTATTTAAGTAAAAATATGTTCGGGACACTGTAAGTATGCTGTACATTATATTTTGAATTTCTGTCTGTCTCTCTATTTATACGTGCATAACTTAAATATTATTAGTCGTATTTTCGAGTAAATGGGAATTTCACCGTTTTTTTTTGAGAACTCGATATCCCATATTCTATGGGATATCGAGTTTGTCTGTTAGTAAGGTTGTTTGTACTCGGGTCACTTAAAAATTAATACTTTTAAATAATACTTAAATAAAAATTAATACTTTTAAATAATACTTTTATTTCATAGAATCTAAGAAATAAAGAGACATTTTTATGCGATGCCAGAATATTAATAAATACAAAAAACCGACTAAGCGCGTGTCAGAACACGTGCAGATTAGAGTCCCTTAGTGGTCTATATCTCTTGAAATTGCTGACGTAATCGAAATAATTTTAATTGAAATTTATAATCAAATATCAATATCTATGTAGAATATTTTCAGATTATTCAAACACATACGAAAAAAAATTTATATTTAAACAATAAAAAATACGCTTTTGTAGCAATATGAACTAAACAATAAAATATAATCTTTAAATATAAAGATTTAGACCGAGAACCAAAGGATGCCTGACATCTCATTATTACATAATTTTTTGAATAAGCATTACGTGAATAAAAATAAAGTGATTGACAAAAAAACTAAATTCAATGTAAAAAAACGGGGTGTCTCTATACTTAAATTTTCATAACGAATCAACCTGTTCAAATAGCTAGCCATAAAAAAATTACGACAACTGGTATCAAGGACAACAATGTTTTTTAGTTTTTTTAAGTATAACACTTTTTGTGTTAAGACTAAAAAAAAGGTTTTTTTTATTATATTTTGTTAATATTTTATTGTCATTGGTTTTTATTTATTTATGTACTTTTATGTATCTAATTGAAAATTATGGCCGACTTATTGCTCTTACAGCCAACCAGAATACCAGTGCAGCCCTGCTCGATGAGCGGCCGGGAATCGAGTGCCTACGGTACGCCGCGATATCAAAGGCCTTGTGATCAAAACACTATGGCGATGACGGCTCTTGATACGTGTGCGAATTTTAAACAACTCTGACGTTTGGAAGTGGGTGAAAATTTAATTGAAAGATTACATTCATTCATACAAACATACGTACATAAAAGTGAAGCTAATAAAAGCGAGTTAATTAGGACGGGTCACGTATTGCGCGTTTCTTTGAACCTTAATACTTCGCAAACGGAAATGTTTGCATGTTGTTTGCATAATTAAAAAAATACAACGTAACTATATTTTAGAACCTACCAAAACTGCACGTTTCCCCTAGATAGACACATCAGATTAACAATTTAACATATTTAATTATTCATACTAATTAATTTCATTTTACAACTGCATAATCATGTTCAGACTTCTATATCCTTTTGTTCTTATTTAATATAAGACGTATAATGTATATTGCACTTTAATAAATAATACAGTGTTATTAAAAGATTGATCATAGTATCCGCGCTCGAGACAGAGGCGAAGAACGCTCTCCGACACTCGGCGCTCAGAAGTCAAGGCCGTGTCACTACTATGACTGGAGCGCAGCGCGCGGTGAACGCAACGAACGCCGACGCCGAACGGACCAATCAGACGATCGAACGACACGCAATTTACGAGACAACTCGAACTCGTTCTTATGAAAAGCGGCGTTGGACACAGACGATCTTAAATTATAGATGATCTTTCATATTTTCATGAAGACTTTGATGGAAACTGTATACTTAGAAAGGAGACATTGCATTGTTGGGACAACAATATCACTACAAAATAATATACTAAAATGAATACTAAACCATTAACGACCAGGAAAATATGTATTTCTTTTTAACTTATTCAGAAAAAATGCTTTCTAATAATATCAATAATATGTTGACACTCATTTTCATATACAATTGGGTATTTGACTAAATTTTTTTATTTCATTAATCATAATTTCAAGGTACAAGCTGATGAAGAGTGAAAATTTTTTTTAATAATCTTAAAAATTGACCGAGTTATAAAAGTTTAAATTTAAACTTTAGACAAGGACGGCAATACTGTGTTGTGAGGTAATTTTTAATATTGCACATTACATTCTACGAGAGGAAAAGAGACAGCGATATACACAACTCTATCCGTATCTTCAAATTTAGAAGCCTATAAATTGCTTATTTTTCAATAAATTTTTGAATTTTTTTCAAGACTGGTTTTTAATTAACTTATATTTCACAATATTGTATGTTTATTTCACAAAATTTAGAATGAGTCAACTACCGTATTGGATATATCGGTGACTTAATTGCTTAATAACAAACTAAACTATGTCCATGCTATTTAATGCTCTTAATGCTGAACACGTACCTACGTACGTTACGGGGAATAAGTGTATTTTATCAAAAGTGAAGATTACACCATTTTGCTTAATCTAAAGAAAACTTGCTCTGGATAGTTATAAAGACCGCTTAAGATTTATTTCATAAAATAATCAACATAAAAATGTTTTTTTTCTAGTTTTGCAACGAATAATTTTGTATAGTTTCACAGCTTAATTCGTTTTTCCTTCTTTCTCAGCTCAATTGTCAAATATTGAATATAAAATTTAAAAAATTTAACTTAACAGCTTTAAAATTGAATTGAAGAACGTTTGACAATTTTTTTTATGTAATACACTTGGCAATCGTTTGTCAGTATTAAATGCATTTTTAAATCTATTTTTCTGTACCTACTAAATTTATCGTGTAGAACCTTTACAACTATGAAATAAATTGTTATCTACAATTTTCTTAAATAAGGTAAATATATTATTTGATTTAAATTAATAAAAACACTGTAAATGTCACTTTTGCTAAACTGTATAAGCAACTAACCGGATGTCGTCTTACGATGATGTTATTAGAAAACGTGTTAATCCGTATAACAATGACACCCCTTGGTGTGGTGCGTGGCAAACAAATTCAACCCTCTATATACTCGGTTTGTTTCCTACTAAAAACATTACTTCGTGGCATTTTCATCTGTTCGCTATAAGACAATCCTCGCTCCATTGCAGAGATGATGTTTAAATATACCTCAACGCACGGGAAAGTGTTGAACGCGTCGCAGCGGCAAGCGACCTCATCTGTAGGCGTAGCTTAACAACATCGTTTCTCAAAGTTCAGTAATGGTTGGTATATTAAGTTGAACATAAAGTTTGCAAATTTAAATCGTTCAACTGTTTATTAAGATTGAGCAGTTAGTTTTTATCCTTATCTAACCGATACAATACAATTGAAATCTATTAAATTTTGTTTACAAAAATCTACAGAATTAGTAATTTTTGCGAAATACGTGATTTGTCATAAAAGAGTAATAATTTTTTTTCTTTATGCAATTATACTATCTTTGGTTTAATATTAATATTTGCTTTTAAATAACTTTTCATAAAAAAAAGAACAATATGCTGCAGAACAATATACTAAAATATAGACGAAGGGTTAAGAAAAATTGAAATCTATTGAATTTTGTTTTCAAAAATCTACACATATTAGTATTTTTTACGAAATACGTGATTTGTCATAAAAGTGTAATTCTTTCATTATGCTATTATAGTAAGCTTTTGTTTAATATTAATATTTGCTTTTGAATAACTTTTCATAAAAAAGAAAAATATGTTGCAGAACAATATACGAATATAGACGACGGGTTAAGAAAAAATTTAAATCAATTAAATTTTGTTTACAAAAATCTACACATATTAGTATTTTTTACGAAATACGTGATTTGTCATAAAAGTGTAATTCTTTCATTATGCTATTACAGTAGCTTTTGTTAAATATCAATATTTGCTTTTGAATAACTTTTCATAAAAAAAGAACAATATACTGCAGAACGATATACGAATATAGACGAAGGGTTAAGAAAAAATTCTAATTTAGTAAATTTTGTTTACAAAAATTTACACATGTTAGTAATTTTGTACGATATACGTGTTTTGTCATAACAGTGTAATTCTTTCATTATGCTATTACAGTAGCTTTTGTTTAATATTAATATTTGCTTTTGAATAACTTTTCATAAAAAAAGAACGATATTATAGGTAAAGATGTTATAAAAAGTTTTATTGAATTACAAATTGTTTGATAAGTAAGAATTTACACGTTACATACTGATTTCAGTATGATTTATACGAAAATGTCGTAATTATTAAGAAAAAAACTTCATAGGGTTATAAGAAAGAATGCGCTATAAATATAAAATCTTCAATGAGAAAACCTAACTATTTTTAAGAAAGAATTGGGGTTTATTATACGTCAGTGAAAAGATTCACTGATTTGTAACGTACGTACACTTTCACGAGTGGCAAGTTCCATTATCACGTTGTAACAATAACAGCTCAAGTAACTCGAGTTCAGAAAAACATTTCTCAGATATTTTCACTGAATATTTTGGTTAATATATATTTCAAAGTAATGTATTGTATTCAATGTCCAACTGGCGCAGCGATACAGCGCTAGACTTAACGTGGAAGGTAATGAAATCGAATCGTGGAGAAAATGTAAGCTAAAAAATATTAATGTATATACATATTGTAAAAGAAAGCTTACAATAAATATATTTACTTTTATCGTCTTATCTAAAAAAAATTACTTTATCTTTTATGTAAAAAAAATAATTTCTAGCCATTTTCTATAAAATATGATGAAAAATATCTCGTACATTTTACATCGCATCAAGACTTTTAAGAGTTAATCATGTGAAACACTCACGCTCAACGCAGCGCGATTTAGCTCTAATCAGTTATATGCCTATAACAGATTTATAAAAGTGTAAATTTTAATATGTTTAAATAAAAAATAGAATATTATGTAATGTATAACGTTAGCATGGCGTAAGTGCAAAACGCCTAACGCATAAAGCGCTATCCTGACATACACTCGCAATAACCTTAGGCGAATGCGACCCGACAAAAACTCGTATCGCGATCTGTCCCACAAGCCCGAAGGTCGCGTGCCGGATACAGAGGTGGACTATTAAGTTATTACCTAATCAAAAACAAAATCCGAGCCAACCTTCGACGCCCACCGTCCTCGCGTCCGAAACACTCTTTTGTCAAATGACCAAAAAAATACTGGTTAGTTGCGTGCGAAGTTCCGGCGACGCGGTTTTCATGACATTGATGACACCGGTAATAACTCTAGGCCACTTCCTAGCTTGCGGTTTGGTGAATTTATTAAAGCGATCTTTATTTTTTGGCCGCTTAGGGAAATAGATTCTTAGATTAATAAAATTTTTAAATAAAAGGCTACCCTTAAAATTACAAATATATTTAAACAGCCCTTGCCTGCAGTTTTATCCTTGATCCATTGAGATTAGATCAACAATAATAATATTAAAAGTTTTGCCACAAACAATATGAAATATTAACCATGTTCAGCTAATAATATTAAAAGGTTTATTGCAAACAATATTAAAAGTTTTACCATGTTCAGGAATAACAATGTTAAAAGTTTTGCTGCAACCAATGTAAAATGTTTAGCCATGTTAAACAGTAACAATGTAAAAAATGTTGTCGCAAAAAATATTAAAAGTTTTACCATGTTCAGGAATAAGAATGTTGAAAGTTTTGTCGCAAACAAAGGTAAACGTTTTCCCATATTCAGCAATAACAATGCTAAAAGTTCTGTCACAAACAATGTTAATGTCATATATCATTAACCATCATCAATGTTCAGCAATAACAATGTTAAAAGTTTTGTCACAAACAATGTTAATGTCATATATCATTAACCATCATCCATGTTCAGCAATAAAAATGTTAAAAGTTTTGTCACAAACAACGTTAAAGTTTTGCCAAGTTCAAAAATCTTTTGGCGTTTGAAACATGTTGTGCCATCTGTTGATATGCTGTGGTAATTAATTTTTAATATTGAGTGAAAAAACAAAGAGTTCCATCTTAAAGGGATTATATTACAATTTCCTTAAAGATTCATGAAAATCTGTCCAGCTGTTTAAGCTTGATTGACTAACGAATAGCCAAATATAGTTTTCGTATTAATAATATACGGGTAATCCTCCAGCCTACGTATTATTACTCTAGGTGACTATGCGGATACAATATAGCGATTTGCTGTTTGATTAAATAATTATTGGATAACACAATTACAAATCAATTTTCTGATTTATAATATTAGTAGGGACTGAAGAATATCTTTGAACGAAAGAATCGAATTCTTCAGAATCCAATTTATCTTCATTGTTTAGAAACCATGTAATTCCATATTGAATATCCACCGAGTCGTCAAATAGACGTCCAGAGCAAATTATTCTTCAAATCATTATATCCATTCATCACTTTATTTTCAATAAGCTCTCTTGGTCTTAAATATTGAATATATTTGGCGTTAATTTTGTAGAAATTCATTATCCACAATTAAATGAAACTACGTGATGTAGTGTTATTTCTACTTTCTTTAATTTCTTTACCGCGACCTAGGTTTCGTAGTATTACATCTTCAGGTGGGATATTAGCAAAGATCAATCTTTGCTAATAGCCCACCTGGAGATATTGTAATACAACGAAACCTAGGTCGTGGTAAAGAAATTAAAGAAAGTAGAAATAATTCTACATCACGTAGTTTCATTTAATTGTCTCTTGGTCTTATTGTGGTCATTTTAATAATTTGTCCTTTCAATTTGATAATCGTACTTTGACTTAAACTCCTGCAAATGTTAACAAAATTGGTGCAAAACTAAGTTTTTTAATCGTAGTTAATACCAAGGCTAATCTAAGATATCACTCTTGCTTAATATTACGACATATATTTTCATATCCTATTTTGTTGAATTTTTCTCTCCTTACTCTCAGAACACTCTAATTTTAAACCAAATTTAAAAAAAAAATATAGAATGAAACCAAAAGTTTTCAACAAAACAAACAAATATATATATATATATATATATATATATATAACGTTTACGTCTTTCAAAATAAATATTACGATAAATATTACGTCCTTCAAAATAAATATTACCATTTTTACCTGGACCTTACTATTTTTATTACTAGATAAGTTAATTTCCGCAAATATTTTGAATTTTGTATGATACACCGATCTTGGAAAAAATATGAAAAATAATTAATTTATTCTCATTTACCCTTTTATTGTTTCAGACCCCATTTTTTTTTGTTTTGCGAAAATCTGGAATATTGTATATTATTTAAAATAACTTTGAGAAAAATAGTTTAGGTGTTCGATCTTTTTAATAATATTTAACTATTTTATTTTAGCGATTTGGTTCGCATAGAGTTCTAGCATATGAACGAATTTTTGGTTCAGTAAAAAGACAAAAATATAGTATTAAAAACATATGAAACTAAGCACATAACTCGCGCTACGAGGTTTCCGTACACCTTTAGATACATACAAAAGTTTAAATATTTAAAGATATATAAATGTTCCTATTAGAATTGCAAGGGATGATATATTCGGTCTTAAATTGAATATTTGATGTGAGCCCCTGCCCCAAATAGTAAAACATTCGATTAAACCCTGCGGGCAAATTTGATGCCCATATGCTAATCTGGAAGTATTCCATACGTTGTTGCTATAAATTGGTTTCACGACGAGGCCAATGCACCATCAGATCTTTCACGTAAATTAAAGTCTATGATACTAACAGTGTAAGGATAGAGAAAGCAACGTTTTTTACTTGATAAGGATAAATATTATCTACATAAAGAGCAAAAGTCCGCCAGGATATGTTATTCAGAGGCTTTACATACCAAGTAGTCACAGAAGTGTAAGCTCATTTCCTGATTAGACCAAACGGAGCATGACCGATGAATCCAGAAAACTTGTACGTATGTGAGAGATAGCAGCTGCTGTGAGAGTTAGCACTGCTGTGAGAGATAGCAGCTAGCAACTGAAGTAGATACAAACGATGACGTAAGCAGATAAAGTGCTAAGATCACCGTTACGACCGTCTTTAATACTCACTTTATATACATATAAGAGCACGTAAAAATAAATGATAACACATGAAGCAATGTTTATTCGAAAAATAACTGTTTTCCGAAACCGACAAGGAGAAAAAAATACTATCCTTATATAGGAAAGTGGAACGAATTCACGGCTTCTATACTTTTATTGCAATCATTAATCAATTTTTCAAGAGAAATAATAAGAACAATAATTTGTACCCACATTAAATAAATGATTAAGACAACTAACTATGTATGTATTTAATTTCGGATCAAAAATCTAATTTCCAAATAAATTGTTGGCATCTGGTATTTAAACGAATAACAAAGCAAAAAACCAAATTAAATTCTTTTAAATACGATATTGGGCTTTGAGCAAACAGTACTAGGTTTTATGTGTAATTTGAAGTCTCTAGCTCATTTTTTGCGAGCTACAGACTTCTAACAGATGGACAGCATCTTCCCAAGTATAGACTCCCTTCTCTTTAGGTATGAAATCATAAAAATTAAGGAATGGAAAAATTACAACGAAAAAAAAATATTGATCAATACAGAATGCCTATTAATTGATTAATATAAAAGGCGTCCATTAATTGATCGATATAGAATGTGCACATTAATTGATTAATATTGAAGACGCCCATTAATAATTTATATACGCCCATAATTTTGGTTTATTATATTATGGTATATTTTGATTTAGTTACTTCATCATTTTGTTGCCATCGGAATTATTTAACAGTTAAATTCCGAAGCAAGACTTCGCAATTTTTTCGAATTTACAATTATGGCTTGATTAGATCCATGGTTATTTAATTCCGGTCTTTCCATTGGTCAAGTTAGTAAAAAGATTTTACACAATAATAACGCCAATAAATAAGCACACAATAAAGACATTTTTAAGAATTACCACATTTTTTACATTTCCGCAACAAACTTATTACATTCCTGGATACGGAACATCACAAATTCTTGACAATCCCAGGCATCTCGGATATCCGACAACGCAATTTAAGTACTCAATGTTTTAGTAACGAATTTAAAAATGATGATTTAAATGATTTTAATTTTTCACTTTCAAATACTTTTATTGTAGATTTTTAATTACATACACACAGATGACATATTACAAAAATAAACATTAATTACGAAATCACGTTATGCTATTTGTAAATTTGAATGCCGCAATCAATTTTATTTCGCAACAAAACAGAAAGTTGAGGAAGTGCGTACATTCGACATTTACGCAAACAGGCGTCCTTTCTGCCTTGACATTTTCAATTATCTTGCGCGTCCTCGAACACTGACTGCGAAGAAACGTTAATTGTAGAAAAAACGAAAGTAATGTTTAAAACCCATTCGAAATACATTCATTTTTAATTAACATGTGAGGTTATGTATGAACTATGAACTCTTCGAATATGGTTGAGTGACTTAGGCACACGTCTCGCCAATAATAAGACACTAGTGCAAATATTAAAAATAAATGTGTTAATTTAAGTATGTCTTCAATAGGAGTAGACGCTGCTAAAAAAAGGTATATACCATAGATATTCTAAGAGTCTATTTTGAAATGTTCTGTAGTATTATCTAAATTGTACTGTATTGTCTACTTAAAAATGAATGTCACTATTTAAAGATAAGAATCTTATTAAAATTAAAGGAAGGCTAATAAGAATGGTAAACATATTTACAAAACGACAGTTGTCGATTAGCGACATCTACCTGTGGTGGTTACTAAACGCAAGTTACCTAAGTAATGAAGGTTACACGAGATGGCGTGAGTCAGTTCGCGACCGACAATGCGAAAAATATTAATTTCCAACTGGAAGCTCAATATTTATTTAGACAGCTATGTTAAAGGAAATAGCATAATAATAAATATAAAATGGTTGCGTTTAACATTTCGTTTATAAAATTTTCATTAGATTCCAGTTAAGTGCGCCATCTTACATGCGGTATTTGCACAACACGTATCCACACAACATATCAAATACGAATATTTAGATACATAGCATTTGATCAAACCCACAATTTGCAAAAAATAATTTTAGATTTAATGCAACATCATGTTTTTTACTATTACAATTATTAAAAAATTCAAATCTTTATAGATATTATTTCATTTTAATGGTGGAAAAATTTAGCCACTCAAATTCGAAAAGATTATTGTTCATTAGATTCCAGATAAGTGCGCCATCTTACATGCGGTATTTGCACTATTCGTATCCATGGAACATATCAAATACTAATATTTACATAGATAGCATTTAATCAAACCCACAGTTTGCAAAAAAAATAAGCTTAGATTTAATGTAACGTCATTATTTTTATTATTGCAATTATTAAAAAATACAAATCTTTATAGATATTATTTCATTTGAATGGCGGAAAAATTTTGCCACTAAAAATTCGCTAAGATTAATGTTCCGTCTACTTCTCACTAGAGGGCGCTAGGAGATTTCTAAAAGTAAGGTGAAAAACGATATTTTCAAAAATTCTGTCAGTTAAAAAAATATTTTTTCGTTAAACAAATATTTATGCTATCCTGGAATAGGTAGTCCTGTTACTAGTTTGATTTTACATTTGTATGGGATTCGTAATTCACCTTTATCATTAGTACTGTACGTAATAAAAGTTAAATAGGTTTACTTTGTATTTAGTATGCATAACGAATATACTATTCAGAATTATATAGAATATATAAAAAAAATAATTTAATTTTTTACAAACGTCTACCATGCTGAATCAACATTTCGACTCCGATTTAATCATTATTGGCTTCCATATACGTATTTGCCTCACAGCGGATAAAACATAATTAACAAGAGCGTGTTTTTTTTTAATTATTAGAATTATCGAATCTAACTCATATTTTTTTCCGGTACACAACAAAGATTTGATAATCTTGAGACATTGAGAGATGCGGACACGTTTTTGGGGGTAACCCTTTAGGATACAAAACACTAGTTTTATATTCGCAACTTCGCTCGCGTGAACTAGTTGATTTAAACCATTTATTACCGACTGAGAGGCATCCCACAGAGATATTTTCTTTACTATAAACATAACTTCATAAATTCCTATAAACATAACTTCATTTCCTGTACGCTAAAAAATACAATAGTGAAAACTCAATCTAAACTTCATTAGTATTATACTTTTTGAGTGTAAGTTCGAATACTAATTATTAATAAAGAAATAGGAAAATTTCAAAAAATTTCCTAGCTCTTTCATCTTCTTTAATTTACTTTTTTAATTATATCTTTAATGTACAAACATTTTACCTATGTACATATAATGTATATATAAAATGCTGCTTTGTATTTAATTTCATAATTAATACAATTTTTCATACAGATACTCGTTAAGAAAAAAAATTTCTCGTTAACAATAAATTCTCTACTTCCACTGTAACATTACACATAGCATCCACAGCGGTATTCAACAACTCTGTTAAGATAACGTAACAACAACTTCGATGGTCGTTGTTCTCCTGTAAAATATTACTGCGGTTACGTTTGGTGGGCTGTGCAGACAACGGGCAACCACTCGACCGTAGCGGACAGCGACAATGTGACTGTAGGACGAAATACGCGCCGTTGCCGCGCAGTCGACCAGTGGGAGGGTATAAAAGGACCAGAATGGAGATAACAAGTAAGCAGAGTGTGGTGGGTGGACAGGAGAGATAAACTAAAGCTCGGCAGAAGGAGATATTAGATGACGCCCGGAGCGGGCTGCTTATGAAACCTGCCCGAAGTCGTGGGTGCGCCATATATTAAGATTATCCTACGTAATAATAGGAAGGATTAGCCACACTCTTAGTTGGGTCACCTTCCAGGCATAAAGTAAATATAATTATTATTTAACCATTCCATTGTTAGTACGAGCAGGAATTTCGGTCAACTAACTGGTTTTAATTTAAGATTTATAGATTTAATCTATGTACTTTCAGCTACGATAAATCTCAGCAATACTCTGTAAATTCGGCTCGATATAGTACCGATTTCTCAAGAAACTCGATCTAAAGTCTAATTTATACTATTGACATAATTATATTTACAGAATAATTAATACATCTATATTGTGGCGTTACAACTAAAATTAATGAATATAAAACTACATTAATATACGAGTATACATACACATTTCGGTATTAACACAAGAACTGCCTGGTCTATTTTGTTGAAATCTTCACTAATCAATTTCCTCAAGTTTCAGGAATGTAAGCTACGAATTATCGCGCCTCAACTGTAGATAACAGAGCAATACAGAATAATAGTGAACGATGCTAGTCAATAATCATACCGAAAATTTGGCGTCACACAATAATCCTTTAGAAACACTTATGCTTACGAAAATCTAAACATACGTTTGTAAAATCTCCACTATTGGTCACTTGAACCCGGCCAAATGTTCACAGCTAATCTGAGTACTTCATTGTCATATAAATAATTATCAATTATATTCTAGATGTAACAAAACATATCATACTCTACTTCATAATCGAAAGGAAATAAGGGAATTAGGTTGCATCATGATATTCATCCGAATTGTATTGTTCAATAAATGTTATTTTTAATTCTATACAATTTTATTGATATACTCTGATATTGTTTTATAACAATTGTGCACTCTGGTATTTATATTTGAGTAGTAATATAAGTATTTACATTAAACAATTTACATTTTTTCCATAAACCTCGGACCAAAATTCTGAAATATTTCAATATGTTAAAGATTTCATAACATTTTACAGTATGTTTTACAAATATATGTTATTTTTTAACAATCATTTTTTTTATAAAATGCAAAGCTTCTTTTTATTGCAAAATATTAGGGACAATTACAATATTTCATTTCTTATTGTGATTATACCATTTACCATAATTACCACAGACTCAAAGTAATGAAAAACAAAAAAGGTTTTAAGTGAATTGTCTTTTTATTGATGGACAAAATGATGAGGGGTGATATAACACTATCGTAACGCCATCTGTCAGTCGATTTGAACAAGTTAATATTTGAACTAGGGAACATAAATACTTTTAATTCTTTTTTGAACTTAAATAAATCATTTTTGAATATTTCCTATAAGTAAAATTATTAATTTTATGTCTTATAATGTCAATAATAATCTTTATTTCACTCAACATTTAAAACGAATATGTGTAATTTAATTCACAATAAAACTCAAGGGTTTTCACGCGCTTATTTTTCAAATACTATCTCAAAACAGTCTTACGAGTATCCATAGAGAAGCGTCTGAAATCGTCTGGCCGGTGCAAGACGAGCTTGCTGCAGATGCCACCTATAATAATATGCCACCTATAATAAGATGCCACCTATAATAATATGCCACCTATAATAAGACGCCACCTATAATAAAATGCCACTTATAATAAGATGCCACTTATAATAAGATGCCACCTATACTAATATGCCACCTATAATAATATGCCACCTACAAAAAGGTGCCACCTATAATAAGATGCCACCTATAATAAAATGAGCAGAACGACAATAGCTCAGAGTAGAGGTGAAGTTAACGGAGAGCCGAAAAAATAATCGTCTATTTCGCTCTCGATCTCTATATAACAGAAAAACTGACACAGGAATTATTTGAATTTTGAGTTATTTGGATTCAGTATAGAAAGTGATAAAAAGAATCACATGCGGTGCCCACCATGAAAATCGCTTTGATTTCTCTATTAGAGGGGCGTTCGTAACTCTACGGTCTTATAACAGAGAAAGGACAAAGCGACGAGCGAAACTATGATTTTTGAGCTTTCCTAAATAATATATCATTTATTTAATTCAAACATTTAGGCCACCTACAACTTATATAGGATAAAGCTTTATAGCTAGACAGAATGTACGCCTAGCCAAAGACTCGAGATAAAGCTCCGTTGAATATTTGAAAAACAAAATAATATTATTTTCCACACAATGTTCTGTTATAAGAAATTCCATTTCCAATTAGAAATGTTGCAAAAGATACTTTTTGTAATGTTCTCTTGAATTTCAGCATTATACGTACAGGTATGTTTTTCAAGTCGGAATGTTCCTTGTATTAAAAGAAAAATCATCAAAATTATACCTTGTGTCACAGTTTAAATTCTATTAAGACTAATAAATACACCTTAATTGCAGAACGCTTTCGATCGATACTGAACGCGTGAGTTAAGGTCACGTTTCGCATATTACGGTAAGTATTATTGATATTATCTTAGTGAAGATCATTAAGTGCAATGAAAACGACTGTACCACGATATAAATAGCAGATTCATGACTTCGTAATTAGATTAAATAAAAAACAACTATAATTCAATATGTAGAATTAATTCCTTTATTCCTCTGTTCCTGATTTCTACGCGTCTTTTATATTTGGTTATATACTTCAGAGATATCCAATTCTAGGGACTTTTTCGGAATGTTTTATTATTTTAATTCCTCTAAGAATTTACATTGTAACTTATCGCTTCAAATACTTCGTCGCTATTGACAGGAAGAGATTGATGTTCTTGCTATAAGCCATTTTTAAGTACGTTACATTGCAGTTGTTATAAATAAATCATATGAAAACTATTGAACGAATTATAATAAAAATTCAACTCAAAATTTTATGTTCTGGGTTGTGTACAATGATACTATTATTACAGAAGAAAAGCGAGATGAAACTGATATTCATCGGAGCGGTAAAGCAAACATAAAGAGACTTTTATTATTATTTATTCATAGTTGAATATCCGAGAAAACAACTAAGGTACTTATCAACATTGTAAGATCTTGAATCTGGTGTAAGAGGTACCAAAAAAAATAATTTGGGCTTTTTGAACTATTCTGTATAATTTATATAATCAAAGCGTTTTTTTGTTTTTAGTAACAAAATCTTGTTTTAGATTTGAAGCAGCTTTATAACAGAATTGGTACATATATACATTGGTAACACATGTAGGCATTATTCGGGTGAAAGTGTAGGTGGGGGTTAAAGAGGTGACGATTTCTTTAAATGTTTGAATAATATACCCAAAACGTTTATTGAATTATATGTTATGTGCAGATAATCTATATTTTTGGTTACGTTTCGCGATTTATTTTTTATTTAAAAGAAAACCTTCCCCTAAATCTTACTTCTTTCACACAAAATTTATTAGGGTTCCGTACCTGAAAAGGAAAAATGAACCATTATAATATCACTTCGTTATGCGTCTGTCTGTCTGTCAAGACCCTTTTTCTCAGGAACGCGTGGATGTATTAAGTTGAAATTAATATAACATATTTAGATCTACAGTCGCTTGGAGCTGTAAATAATTCTAAGTAAAAAAAATTCTAAAAAACAACAACTAACGCCGCATTTTTTGACACGTAAATAAATCAAAATCTATTGGGGTACTTCCCGTGACCTAGAAATATGAAATTTGGCAAGAAGCAAGGCCTTACAGACCAAGTGAAGGAAAAAGCTGAAAATCGTTAATTTATAGTTTATCACATAAAAAAATATTTTTTTAAAATAAGCGCATGTGAAAGATGCAATTTTGTAAATAGTTTAATAAGTATATTATGCACCATTTAATGTTTATAATTGTATAAATGTATACGAAACCCTTGTCGTGCGAGTTCCATTCGTACTTGGCAGGTTTTTTTATCCTAAAATGTAATTTCTTTTGAAAGAACTTTTTGTTACATTTTTTAACATATTCTGCAAATCACTACATAATTTATTGCATTTGTAATTATTAGTCTGCAATGTGCATATGTTTGTATATGTTTAAGCAGATATTTACATTTACAAAACATTTATAATGCTACTTGAAAATTTTAAAATTAATTTTAGTATGGTCGTCGCCATTCCTAGTTCAAATTTATTCACACAGCTAGAGTAGGCCAAAATATAAATAAAAACACCATTTTTGGTTTTAACATTGATGCATTACAAAACAGCTTCAATCATTGCCTTGAACACACTTATAACGAACACATAACGAATATCCTTAGTACTAAATTTCACAAATGTGCAGTTTAAAAAATTATTAAAAAAACTAAATTATATGTTTAGTCTTTATAGATCAAAAAATTAAGCAGTGCTTTACAAACTAACCACGCCCATAGTGACCTAAAAATAATCTTTTTTTTTATTAAACATCGTTATGAGCATAATGGTTAAACAATGCGTTATCGGAGTTGCATCATGGCAGGCGCGCGCGGCGCGCATTGTGCATTGTCTCCACGGCGTAATTGTGAATAACTTCGCTTTGTGGGAACGCGCGCGCTTTTCGCTACTTCCTGTTAATGGAAATACTTTTTATTTTATTAAAATGTGTCTATATAACCGGCCATTGTTTGGAAAAAAACATTAACGTAAAACGACATAATTAATACGTGTCTTAAATTTTGTTAGTGTTTACAGCCCCGCTTTAAGCTACAGATTAACCTATTTACTAGAGGATTTAATGATTAGGTGTCGAATTCAGAAATTATTCATAATTAAGATTTGCTTTAAATTATAAACAGTCTATATTTTAATTCCTCTAAGAATGTTGCAAGTCTTTTTGTCTATTTGCTTATAAATTGACTACTTTGGCGTGAGTTAAAAAGGAACATTTCTAGCTATTTTGGTTTATGTTGCCCAAATCCTGAAAGATGATTTATAATTACATACGGCGCAAATACATATAAAACCGCCATGAAACATGTCTATCTTTGAGGTTTTGCAATAAATAAATCACGGTATTTTTTTTATAAATTAAATAATTTATAACTATTAAAAAGTAACATAAAAAGTGAAATTCAAAAACAATTCATGAACTAAATTTATAAACTATACAAATATTTAAAAAAAATAAAACGTTAACAACAATTTAGACATCGATATCAATGAATTATTTAAACACCACACTAAAATAAAATTAATATGTTAACACCACAAATTCCATTCGAGTTTCTGTAAAAGGAACAATTTCCAGTCAAACATGACAAAATCTATGGAAAAATCGATATCCTGAAAAGCTGCGAAAGGTATTCCTCTTATTTTTACTAATGAAAGAAAAAACAAATATCATAATCAAGATTTAGTTGAAGCAGGCGAGGACATCATACAATTTTATATCATCTTAATCGTAGTAACACACAAGGGTAACATTTTTTTACAAAAGTATAATAGGAGAGAATCGTGAAGGTTTTATTCAGTAGAATGTGATAATGGGACAAATTTTTAATAATAATAAACAAAAGAAAAATTATATTAAAAATAATTTCTCTAAAAATAGAGGAAACCAGAAGAGCATTCGCTGATTGAAGAGCATCAAAATGATCTTAATATCATGGACATAAACCGTTGAAGCAATTTTGCTCCAACAGGATCCAGTGAAGGAAGCCACTTAAGTATACCATAACTTTTCTAGAATCTCAAAAAAGTTTCTGGTAATTAAAAAAGAGTAAAAAGGAATATAACATCTGTGTATTATTAACTTTTTGTCTCTACTTAGATGTTATCTACAAGGAGGACGTTCTGATTTCGACTGTATTTATTGTTGTGTACGTTATCTGACATCTCAACCAATTTGAGTGATTCTTTTTGATTTAGAAGGGTATATTCACATGAAAAATTAGATATAACTTTCCCATGGAAACTGAAGGTGCATCATATAATTTTTTAACAATGAACAGACAGGTTCCGTTATCGGATTTAGATGACGTATGTCTAATGATAATCTAATAATGCCAAGTGAAATTATCACACATTTAAGTTAAGTGAAATTATAATATAGATGCACATCCACACACATTCTGCACAGCTGCATGTATGGATGTGCATGTATGTGAGAGAGATTTGGCACTAATTCCAAAAATCTGTACAAGCAGCAATATTTTCAAAATTTATTCATGTTCGGAAACGATACTGTACCGCAAAAATTCAAACTAAATACTCGTATTTTGATTACTTTATACTTTTCAGTGCGTATCCTCTTCGATTATTATTTGAATCTATTTCCCTAAAAAAGTTTTATTAGAGAAAATAAATTTTATTATACTACGGCAACATACTATATAATAAATAATTAAAATAGTATTTTATTTAAATTACATATTAGTTGCATGAACAAAAATATAATCTTATGCGAGCGCAGTCAGTCATAGCGCAATTAAAAATAGTGGGAAAAGTGCTGAGATCTAGTATAATTAATCTCTAGGCTATGTTATTATAAAAAGATGCTGCGCTAACTCAGGAAATACTTGAGCACAACTCAGTATTCAAAAGTCGAATTTCAAACAGACGTAATCAACACTAAACCGCCTGACCTGGGACGTTTAAACAAATGCGATTCAAATCGCGTTCATTAACGAGTGCTTATGTTGCACTAATAAATCGCGTGCATAGAATCGATAAATCAGATTGAGCAGGATTCTTGAGACAAATGCAATTAAATGTTAAGTATACATTTAACGTGTTTGGGAGAAGCGATGTGTGTAATTATAGTATGTAAGCGAAATGCATGTGCGTGCGCCCCTGACATTCAACGCGTGGCGATATCGGGAGCAAAGAACGGACGGACAGAAAGAATAAAACTCCATTCTAGTTCCATTATTTACAGGCTGTAATTAAACAAAGCGAATCGAAATGCGAAAACTTTACAGAATTGAACAATTAAGTTATCATGGTTGAACCTTGTCATATTTTCAGATCGATTAGATGACATTGATAAATTCACAACTGGCTATCGACTTTAGAAACAAACATTACGGATCGTTATGTGTAATCATATTGTGAAAGTAATTTCAATTCACGGTAAAACTGTCTTTAAAACAGGTTTTTAGTGAAATAAAACTTTGAACTGGTGGCTAACTTCTGTTTCCGCGAATAAAAATAATAAAAATGGAATTATTATTTTCAAAAATATATGTTAAATATCTTGTTTTGATAAATACGAGCATGTTAAATTGAAGTGTGATTGTAAAATTAAGCATTAACCCCTCGTGCGCGCAAAATATTTTTACGTAACACCAATTAATTTATAACACTTACTTCGAAAGCATTAATTTCACTCAAATTAATTTTTAACGTAGGAAGAGAAGAAATGTAGTTAGAACATAGTTGACACATATATACTATATTTATGTAGTTACTTATATAAACAAAATTTAAAAAAGAGAAATATATTTCGTGATTTCAGTAAGAAATAAAGGTTTATAAAAAAATCTTAAATTTCGTTATTAGCTTAAAAAGTACAGGCAATAATTAAACTTAAATGTAAACAAAAAAATCAATTATCGTAATAAAAATTTATGTTATCGTTAAGTTTTTGGGGAGCAGTTTCTCAGTTTCTCCGTGTCTCAGTTTCTCCGCAATGTGACAATTAAAGGCAACAAACGGAAAACGCTACTGTAACGAAATGCAATTCTAAAAAAGAATGCAATTACTTTAATAATAATCTCAAGTCTATTATGCAATTTGGAGTGAAAAGAAAGTAATACAATAACATATTTAAAATACTGCAAAAACTTTAAAATGCAATAGGTGAAAAAAGTGTAAAAATTAATATTTTGAAATTACGCATTTTGTTTATTTATGAATGGAAATATACTAAAACATGTAACTAAATATTTCCCACTGTAAACTAGTATAAAACGATAGTTCTTATTATTATAAGTTATTATAATTATTATTTATATTATAAGTTATTCTTATTATTATATTAATGGGTTGCACAGAGGGAATTAATAAAACAACACGTCTAAAACGGATATAATTACTTTGGAAATGGAGGCAAAATTTTGTATACGTCAAATTAATATCGAAAATTACTGTGTCAAATAATAAATAAATTACTTTCCTATCTTTATAATGATATTTTCATTCTATATGCACAATTGAATATTATCATTAAAATACATATTTCGTAAGTAAAAGTGACATTCTTGCGCCCTCGTCACAAATTTTGTTAGTTTTAGAAAAAAGAAACACTATTTACAAAAATATTCCAAAAAGTACAACACAGATACTACAGCAATAATAACTACGCAAAAAATAATACTTATCAGAAAATAATAATTAGTAGTTTTAATAGTACAAAATTTCATTAAATTTAAACGTAAACTAGCACACGTACCATAACGATACTCAAACGCGAATTTAATTTTGTACCTGTGCTGACTATTTACGTTTGACTGGGCATTAGTTGCCGCGAGCAGCAGCGTCACTTAGAGCGTGACGTGCGCGCTCGACGGGTTTAATATTAACATGGTTTTCCATGACTCTTGCTTATACGGTTTACATTGTTATTTGTTTAGTTAACGAATTAAAACGAATAAAAATGTGTGGATATGTTAAAATTATTGTTGCGTAGGAAATCTCTCCGTTGAAGTTCTTTAAAAAAGAGACGTAAAGCCAACACATACATAACGAGTGATTCTGCACTGCACTGCATTTATTTTCTCGAAAAACGCAAGCATGTTATTGTACTATCATTGAAACCTTGTGGAAGGAAAATAAAGTGAGTTTAGAAATAAAATTTCAAACACCGACATGATTAAGGATTAGGATAATGAAACGACGAGAGGGTAAAAGAACTTGGATTACAAAATGTAAGATATAAGGAACTTAATAATATTAACCGATGATAGAGTCAGAGTACAGACAATACAGAAATTTTGCTGCTTGAATAAAGGTGACTTTAATTCGAAAGCGGCAATGTATTAAGATATTCGTCGTGTGACAGTAAGATCCAAAAATTATTACAAAATTTTCTGATTATTTTCGATAAAAAATGTTTAGAGTTTACTCTTTAAGAATTGATTTTCATATATAGCACCCGATATGTAGTTTTATGAATAGTAAAATCAGAAGTTCAGCGCGTACAAAGTTCAGAGCGTTAAAAGAGAAAGTGTAATCAGCTAATTTCATTAAGTCAAGATCGAAAAGCGAAGTCCTCCTCAAGGAAATGTTATTAAGTCATGATCGAGAAGCGAAGTCCTCCTCAAGGAAATTTTATTAAGTCAAATCGAGAAACGGAGGCTCGTGTTGAAGTTGCAGAGAAGGAATTGAAATATAAAAGAAATACATTTGTAGATTATTATTTGACACTAAAAAGTATACGAAGAGGTGTTGCTTACAATCCTTCACAAATTGTAAAAGCGCTTCAATTTATTCAAGAACTCGCCCGATGCGGACTTTTATATTAACCGAGAGAAAATTTTAAAGATGCTTTAAACTGTTCAATTCTGTTGAAAAAAGGTAACCAATCCTTATTTATTTGAGACTATCGAATAATCCTTCAATTCGATGAAGTATAACTACACTATAATCAAAGAAAAAAAATCTTTGATTCCAAAGATAGAAAATCGTGAAAATCACAGCACTCACGCAGAGATTTTATCTTGAGACACTCCCAACGCCGCAGTGTCTAAGATACCGTCAACCGTCTCAACAATTACCCGCAAGCAGTTCACTCTCCACATCCGAGCCGTTGGAAAGTCGCAACGTCGTGATCAGTTCTGACTACACAAATGCCGTTGAGATGAGATACTGGCCGAGACGCTGCTCGATGGTAGTGAACGGAACGAAGCCGCTGGCTGACATGATAGCTGTTGATAAATTATAAACTAAACAAGAATATATTTTTAACGTTTATCGATATTTATACATTATCGATAATTGGGTTATAGTTACTTATAACACCGGATTTTAAGTATTATGTGTAAACTTTCTCCGTTCACAGACAATATAAAATTCAAAATAGTAAAGGAAAGGGGATTGCGAAGCCTTACGAGACATATTAGCTCTTACGCGTTGAGAATACCTAAAATAAACTTCTAAATTATTTTTGTTAATCGTAACTTAATAATAATAATTTTATTCTTAATAAGATAAGACATCGTCAAATCGGTATTAAATGGATTTTAGTTTTTTTAAAGTATATTGTAGTGATTAATTTAAAATTAATTAGCTGTTAACAGCGGTTTCTTTCACAATTAATTAAATTTATGGAGACCGGTTGACTATCTAACGACAAAATATTTATTCTAATTCATATAACCTAATACTTAATAAACAGATTGATCTTTGACTCTCCAATTATATATTCCGATATATAAATTACGATGTTCAAAACGAGGTATCATGTAATTTAATGTGAACGATTGATATTATTACATTTTATTCTAAACAAATGACATAAAAATGATTTCAGAGCTTACTTTTTAAATTGAATTTTTAAGGAACACTGAAAATAGCTGAATAATATTATTATTAATATAGTTATAATATACATATATATATATATATATATATATATATATATATATATATATATATATATATATATGTATGTATATATATATATATATATGTATGTATATACATATATATATATATATATATATATATATACACACATATATATATATATATATATGTATATATATATATATATATATATATATATATATATATATATATATATATATATATCTTGTGATTTGTTAGCCGTATAATATCATTTTGTAACAAGATATTTACGTGGTTGAATAGTTACTAAGTAATAAACAAACAAATTTCAGCAATTGTAACATTAAAATAATACAATAAGCAAAGCTCATCCGATAGTTTTTATAAAATACATGAATTCGTTATTAATTGTTATTATGTAATGTGATTTTGCGTAATTAGGGTTTCTGCCTTATATACGAACATTAAACAGCGGACTACATAAAAATGGTAACCAGCATATGTATATATAAATCTATTTACTAATCCTATAACGACAAGAATTGTTTATAAAATTCACTAACATTTTGACGATGGCAGAGGAGGAATTATCTTCCATCACCATCAGTTCATGCAATTACAAGCAGTATTTCAACTTCTTTATTCCGTTTAAAGCAAATATAACAACTGTCTTGTATATTTTTAGCAAACTACTCAAAAGTCCAATTGTATGTGTTAGAATTAGACCCAGAGGTCATGGACAGGTGACCCTAATTAATAAAGTCGTCTTATATTTATTTTATATGCATTGTACTTATATTGAATATAACAGCAAATAATAAATGGAAAAAAGTTAAATACGTGTATTATCGATAATTTGTATGTTTTTTACCGTGGCTGTACCACTATTGTATGTGATGTAATGTATTCACTAAAATTCAAGGGTTATCATATTCTAGACCCACACGGATCTCGTCTCGTAGAGAGGGCCAACGGCGGCGCCGACTAGATCGCGCTTTTTGCCGCGGGGGCATCGATCCCGCGCGTCGCGGTTCTTGGCCGCGCACGACGCACCGCCGACCGCTCGCATTTATCATCTTCCCAACCGAGCGATACTGCTGTGCGGGCTTGTGTATTCTTGCGGCGAGTTATGTAGTGCGGTGACCGGACCATTCGGCCCGGGGCGGCGCTGGCGCGGAAATATATTCAAGATCGTCGAAAAGTAAATACGTCTCGTTCAGATTTTGATGTAAGACATGAACAACCGATAAGAAACAAATCGTACACCCGATAAGAAATAAAGGTTAATAAAACAAATAAAGGTTAAAAAAAGTTTTTCCGACTACATTTAACCCGCTGGTATTATTTATTTACGTATACATTTATTCAAAGACCTTGGGCGATATGATACGCAAACCAATGCATTGAGTAAGTTAACATCACATTATTAAGACAATATTGGACGAGCAGTAAGTTAAACAAATGTTATAAAAAAGAAAATTTTGTTCGAACGAAATATACTTTCGCCATTATATTGTTTATAATATTCTGATACACATAAGGTGTATAATAACTTTTATCTTTAAAAATGCTTGCAATACAGCATGATATTATTCCCCATTGAACTGGATATTATGTAAATTTGTAATTTGGAGAAACCACGTAAAAATGTTATTTTATTTACAACTTCCCGAATCAAAGCAAATCTTGCCTGCATTCTTTTATATATCTAGTAAAATACTAATTTCGTCATTTTGTATAGGTGTTTGTATTTATATTTTCTAGTTTCGATAAAAAATGTCAACAATATTGTAAAGACTCGTTGACCCATTATTGGATAACAGAACTACTAGGTAATTAATAAGTTTACTTGGTCCAACTAGAGCACACTTCTATAGAATGTTTAAAAATGTTTTTTTCTTGTATGCGAGGTTGAAAACAACTGGAAAAGAAAGAGAGCAAATATACGATACCAAAAACGTTAACGAAGGGATGGAAATACAGGAGGGGGGGGGGGGGGCTTTTAACTAGATCAGAAATGATGTTTCAATTTTCAACGGTTACACTGTACACGTATAATTTAAGAGGAAATGTATTTATTTAAAACTGAATCGTGTAAATACTGTTTCACGAATAATAGACACGTACAAAGTAGTATTGATAAAGTGAAGTAATGAATCTGGTTATGAGAAGCGTAATAATAAATTAAGAGTATAATCTACAACCAAGAAAAATTTAAACTTGTAATCTGGAGTTATAGTACTAATAACTGCGTGCTTATTACTATCAATTTAAAAAAAACTACCAGTTGAAACCTAATCTAATCTCAGAAATATGGACAAATTTATAAAGATAAAGGTTAAGCAATTAACAGTACATAAATCTTAGTCATTTTGTTACTCGACTTCAATGACTTGTCTACGTCTCAGTGACTTGTCTACGTCTCAGTGACTTGTCTACGTCTCAGTGACTTGTCTACGTCTCAGTGACTTGTCTACGTCTCAGTGACTTGTCTACGTCTCAGTGACTTGTCTACGTCTCAGTGACTTGTCTACGTCTCAGTGACTTGTCTGCGTCTCAGTGACTTGTCTACGTCTCAGTGACTTCTCTGCGTCTCAGTGACTTCTCTACGTCTCAGTGACTTATCTACGTCTCAGTGACTTCTCTACGTCTCAGTGACTTGGCTACGTCTCAGTGACTTGTCTACGTCTCAGTGACTTCTCTACGTCTCAGTGACTTGTCTTATGCGATCTCGCGAAAAAGGGACTTAAGGAACGTGAACTGGTGCTAAAGTAAAAAATCTCCAGATAAACTAGTTTATAAAGTCGCTTCGTCCCTAGCACTGAGTGATGATAAAGACGAATATCCTTCGTGAGCTACGCAGTTGTAATGTAGTCACAACAATTCTAATGAAACATTTAAAACCCAAGTAAAGTTTACATTGCAAGAAACTTCTTAGTGACATGGTTACCAACGAGCGTTACGACGCGCAACGTGGAGGGAGCAGTAAGTATCGGATTAGCACGAAGTCGAATCTTGCATGCACGATTGGAGGTAGCAACTTGTTAATTGCGGATTAATTGTGTAGAAATCTAGTGGTGGAATAATAGGAGTATAACCTTAACGATAACAATTATGAAATGTTAAAGACAACATCTTACGGCATATAATAGTGTAGTGACATTGTTTTGTATTCTTTTATTTAGTACAGATGCGTAAACATCTTACGGCATCTAATAGCGTAGTGATATTGTTTTGTATTCTTTTGTATGCATTTTACGGCATCTAATAATGTAGTGACATTGTTTTGTATTCTTTTGTATGCATCTTACGGCATCTAATAGTGTAGCGACATTGTTTTGTATTCTTTTATTTGGTACAGATGCGTAAACATAATATTGAAAGATTTGAATATAAAAAGGATTAAAAGACGTTCAGCGCAGATATCGATGTCGTCAGTTTTCTCTTCCAATTTTTGGAGTGGCGTAGCTTGTCCAAAACCACCTGCCGCACTGAAGGTATTAACATGGTATAGAAATAATTAATATAGTGTTTCATGTTTCTGGTATCCGTATGAATTTACTTATATCCTCACGCTGGAGAAAACATTTAAAAAAATTAAATAGAATTTTGTATTATAAAGGTACGGGTATTATCCTTACTTATTTCCCTTAGATTTCGTGAATTGTTTTTGATCACATATTTTTTAAAATTATTAAATTATTAAGATGATAACCCCTTGATCTTAAATTTAGTGGCCCTTTATGCTCCTGGCGACTACATGATAGGACGATGTCATTGTTTATTTTACCTACCTTGAGTGTGCACAAATATAGTGCAGCGTTCGTCTGTCTCTTCGTGCATTCACATTGTTCAAAGCGATACTGCGAGATGCACCCAGTCTAGATATTTTTCTCCTCCAATGACCACTTCAGAAATGGGGTCATGAAGTTGATTGATAGTTCATGACTGGTTTCTATATGATATTTATTCAAATTACTGTGTATTTGTATTTTAACTGTATTGAATTGCTATGTGAGTGTATTGTCTTATTCGTTATTGTTTTATAACAACTTGGCAAGGGCATGTGAATGAACATACGACATGTTCATTCACATGCCTAGCGCTTTGAGTAAATCTATGTAATATATATATATATATATATATATATAAATATATATATATATATATATATATATATATATATATATATATATATAAGTTTCGCATGAGTTTTTTTAGAAGTAAATAAATATTATTTGTTACATTTTCAGGAACACTGATGTTTTAAAAGTTTCATTACAAATAAATCAGAATATTTTCTTACACATATTTCGTGGCAAAGTACACGGGATCACAGGCGCGTTACATGTCACGGGTTATCTGTAAAGAAATGAATTGAAATCTGACGCGGACTAAAATGTTTTCTTTTCAGAGCTACAAATTTTTCATATTGCAAACATATTTCAGTGATACACACTGAAATGTTAAATACATCAAACCGCAATTAGTACTGTATTTGATTGCATTATAAACACTATCGTGTGCCAGAGTCGAGCTAAATTATAAATAGATATAATGGACAACGAAAAGCTGACCTCCCTTCCTATCCAAAAAATCACCGTTCGCGTAAAGCTAGCAAACTCGCATATATATTTATATATATATATATATATATATATATATATATTTCATGCACTAGGTATGAGAGGAAGAGAGAAAGAAAATGTGCGCGCGCACTGCTCTCTCTTGCTCCTACAGTGTGATACAGACAATAGGCTTGCACTGTGTCTTAGATATACGAAACATAACTGGCTATGAGAGAAAGAAAATGTGTCCTCGCACCTCTCTCTTTTGTTCCTACAGTAATATACGAAACGTAACTCTCTCTCTTTCTGTCTTCACTAACTTATATCTCCCTCTCAACTTCCGTTCGCCTCGCGCGATCACACTTTTCGTAACGCTCTCGTCACGCATTCACCAGCTTACTCCCCAAGTCAAGCGAGCGTAAAGAAGTTTTACTTCAAAAAATCTTCAGTGTACTTTTGAATACCTAGGTATTATACGTATATATACTATATTCATGATACGGCCCGACCTGTGATTTTGTACACCAATCGCACTTAATTAAACTAATAAAAAGAAATTGTATTTTTTTCTGTAAACACATATAACGCACGTATATGCAGGTGGAACTGTATGGCTATCTCACAGCCCTATATAACTGATTGTTTTTGTATGATTTGTTAGCGGGACAAACAGATGAATTATGGTCGCTTTAAAATGAAAATAATACTAGGCGTCACACGGCTACATTAGTGACGTCCATCTTCTCCAAAAAAATTATACCTGAAAAATATTTGGACATATAATTTTATATGACAAATAACCGAAAAATAGCGGTGTTTATTCAAGGAACATCATATACAAATTACAAAACCTTTTCACATATAATTTAAAGTTACAAACCTCTAACATACCGATGGAAGGACGAAGAAACAGCGCGAAAAGAACAATCGAGTTCCATTCGAATACTTTGAGTACGAAATCTTGAAAACTAACGAGAGAGTAAGGAATGATTACATTTATAATTGCTGGTTAAAAAATGTGTGTTTGAAAATGATTTACTGGCAAGGTTAACATATAACACATGATTAACAAGTGATTAGAAGAAAAAAAATAATGAAGTGATTGGCAAAAGAGAGTGTGAAAAATCCCGTAGTGTTGTCGAATGTTTAGTTCAGAACCATAACAACAAAAGCTTCTAGTGCACGGAAACATACGTTAAGATTTATATTAAGAGAAGGAAACAAGTGAGCTAGGTCAGATAGTTGATATAATCCATCATTCCCAGTATTTTACGTAATTTTAACCGGAGATTGTGTGACGTTAAAGATACATCCAAGGTATCCGGGGGAGATGAACAAATAAACTTTCTTCCAACGATATCTACTTATCGCTGCTTTCTAAAACGACAAATTTCGCACTTTCACAACGGAAGAAGACCATCGTGATTTTCACACAACACGAGTACAATCCCATAAATGGACATCTTTGTCTCAGACGGACTCCAGCCGGCGACAGAGGCCGCGACTACGATAATGGCCAATAACAGATTGTATTCAGCTCTTAATTCGATATTAATCTTCATGCTGCATCACAAGCAACGAATGCTTTTATTGTCGACAAAAATACGAGCAAAAAACATGGTTACGACTGACCGCGTCGGCGTTCGGCCCAAGCAGGCTCACTCACAGGAACTTGTCGATTCACGCCACGATTCGAAGTAAAAATCTCCCTCGCTGCTTCTTGTTAAGGCATAAAAAGTTTTATGCATGTTTAAACCTGAACAAATGACTCTTAGGGTTAAGTTGTTATTCGACCTGTTAATATTGCTTTGTTATTGTTGTCGCAGCAAAATATCTTATTAATTTTCCAAGCTTTGGAATCAATGTTGAATGATGTTAAACATTACTTTCTGGTATATTATAATTGAGATATTTTTAGACAAATAATTGTATATTCCAATATAACGTTATTTACTGTCTTTTACCTTCCTTCGAATGCAATGGCAAAAACAGTAAGGCCTTTCTAAAAAATTTAACTTTAGTAGTAAAACTTACTACAACTAGCTACAAATGTAGAGATTAGTAAACCTCTTCAGATTTGGGGAAATTAAAGGAACATCTTTTCCTACATAAAAAAAGAAAATCTACAGGTTCTTGTCTCTTTTTTCTACTTGCCCTGGTTTTGAAGGAAAATTTCCTTACAAGACAAGGTGTCTACTGAAAACTGATCATTTTGATCATAAAAATAATTGTTAACGGAGAAGTCACTAGATTATTACCCGATTACTAAAGTCAAGCAAAGTCGTGCGTAACTAGTAACTTGGATGGTTGAGTGCCATCGCGTGAATTTGGCTTCTTTTTACGAAATGTTTCTTTAGATCTGTTTTACATATATCATTATTATAGTGCTAAGCATATAACGAAATATACGCAAAAAAATGAGCAAACGAATTTATTTAAAAAATAAACTAATTATTTGTGTCTAACATAAGAAATCCATGCGGACGAAGCCTTAAGGTACCGCCGGTATGGAATAAAATATTTAATGTTCACATTAATCACGCGAGCAAACTCGTGAATAATATAATAGTATAATAATGAAATAGATCGGGTGCAATTCAGTGTTAACAATCAAACCATTGTTTCACATGATAGATAAAAACTTGGTACTTATCAAACAATAATTTTTAATGAAACATGGACAATGAATCATTAAGCCGATTTAAACATTGTTCTTCGCTAGTTTAACTTAGTTAAATCGTCTTTAAAACATAGATTTCTAAACAATGCGTTATAAGCGCAAACTGCTCGAAAAAATCTATAATAAAACCTTTTGGAACAGTATTTTTTAATTTAACCTTATTATCGATTAAACGTAATGCTATTACACGCCAGAATTTACCGTAAAATCAGTTATACAGAGACACTGTATTTCAAAAATCTCTCACGCATCCCATTATTCAGACACAAGAAAACGTGATGTCTCCAATCAAACGGTTTGGAGCGACTAAGCGTTTAAAAACGCACCTAATATGCCGGTCCATCCACACTTTCCACGGCGATAACGTTCACTCGCACCTCGATCGTCGCTAATCGATTCCGGACCGTCGAGCGACGCGCGCTGGCTACGTCACCGTACAGAATGCGTTTGAACCGCCGACACTTCGAGACCATTTCGACCGAGGAAGATCCCACGCTCTTTTCATCTGTCCCCGATACAGTTATTGCAATTATACGTAATTTCTTACTCCACATTTTGACGCGTGTAAAGCAGGCGTTTCAAATGTGTGGGTCGGCGTGACGAATTTTGGACACAAATAAAATTATCACGATCCGTCTATGCTTTTATATCATTTGTAGAAAGGTGATGCAAACTGGCAAGCAGATAGGCTGCCAATGTGGTATCCGATCATCTAGTCAGGGCATTCTTGGATATTATGTGGCATGGATTTCCCCGCACATGACTTTTACAAATTAAATACAATAATAAATATTAATTGATTTGGTAGTTAAAGGTATTTTTAAAAACATATTCTTATTAATTAGCTTTCAGAAATAAGCTATTTGACGATATCGAAAATATACCACAATTCGGGGTCACCCTATTAGATTATAACGTAAATAAGCGTATTGTTTTCCATTTTCGAAAGAATAAGGTTATATTTTGTAAAAAAAAAACATAAAGAAATCACAATATTTTTTGAAATTCAATCGGCGTCGCAAACGCCCTTTTATTGGTTAAAAGTTAGATGACGTCACAGGCGAGTAAAACATATTCATACCAAAATTTGATGGTCTTATCCTTTTCGTTTATAGGCATTGATATCGATAATAATATTTAAAATACAAATATTACTTGCATCGAAACGATCTTCACACATAAAAACATTTGAATGAGCTATAATGCTGTTTGGATTTATTCGGGCTAATTGCGGCCACCTTTTTCGTCTTTTTAAGATTCGTTGGCACTGAAACGAACACTATGTGTGACCTTTTTATAGACGTATTTGTACTTTGTGGAACTACATCCCTACACACATACGCCATTTTAATATGAAAATAAATAATAATTCCCTTCAGCAGGCAGGACTGTTTATGTTTACATTGTGTGTGACGTCACGCTAGACGCCGTTACAGAAATTGAGTTTTTAGCACGAGTTCGTTAAAAGTTATTTATATAACGTTGAAACTTTAAAAGTTATTTATATAAAGAATACGGAATATATCCTGGAAATATTAATGTAGTGTGCTTATAATGCAAAATAGAATAATTTAAAACAATTTAAAATATCAAATGAAATAGCCTATTGTGATGGCGTTTTATTTTTATTGTCGCATAGCGTTTAAATCACTTATTTATTAGTTTTGATGTCTAAATTGTTAATATTACAGTTAATTTCTGCACAGTTAATTATTTCAGTTAATTACACAATAAACGCTATGTTATGCACGCATTTTTCGTTGTACCATACTATATTTACCAATAGGTCCTCAAAGTATTTATTGAAATGGTATGTAGTAAGAGAATTAATTTTGATATACTGAATATCTTTTGATAATTTCACTCTCTATAGTTCAAAAATATTCATAAACATATATACATACCTTTACTGCTACCTCCATCATACTTTATTTTAATATACATTCATATGTACAACTGTTTGAGTAGCGTTATCTAAAACAGGTCGCAATCTACAGTGCTTTCTCCGATTTCAGTTCAATCATTTTACAATATTAAGTAATGTTAAGTATAAAATTTCCTGACCTAACTGATAATGCAAATTGTATAAAATTCATCCAGCATAAATTGTCTTATAAGCGAATAGAAAGAGAGTTCGTTGCGCTTTATTAATGGACCAGATAGAAAGTCAAGGATGATGCACAGATCCCTAAACTAAAATTTAGTCCTCTAGTTTCTTTTGCGGCCATCCATTATAATCTGCCACCTTTGTTATTATTTATCTCTCATATAAATTCCTCGTAACCTAACGACTTGGAAACTTTCCGTCAATATTTTTTTTCTTATAAACATGGCACGCTCCTTTTTAAATGTTTAAGGAAAATTTAAGGCATATAAAAAAATTTGAACTTTTAATATTCGGTTTAAAAACAAAACTTATCGTGTACCGTCCTTTTAACTCAGTTAATTAAGCGTATATTCATGTCAAGATGACAGCGAAGCACTAATCCGGTGATTCCTAAAATTTACTCCGTCACACCCTCTTTCGCCACGGACTGTTATTAAATCTAAGTTGTTTACAAAATTTGATCGCATTTATTTTTTTTTAAATTAAATTTTGTAACAAACAGATTTAAACCATCATATCGTAAGAATTTGAGGAACACATTAAAGAAATTAAAAATTACATAAAATAACAATACAAATATGGAGATTCAAGAGATAGTAAACAAAAGGATGTTTAGTTATTTTGTTTTTAAATTTGATCTTTAAGCTTGAATCGCATGTGATCTTGAGTTATGACAAACTAGGGTTAAGGAATGCAAAATGACATTAAGTATATGAAGAACTACTCTTCTTATTTGGGTCACAAACTTAATTCATAAATATACTCAATTACGAATGCCATTGGCGATTCCTGGATTTATATCGGTTTCTACTGGTAAAAGCAAGATTATCCATAATAATTTACCTATTAATTCTCCCATCACCGATCTATATTGGATAAACCGGCATACATCCACTGAGGTATTATTTGCATAAAGACGCCATACTCGCTCCGGTCACTGGACCGCAAATCAGCACAGTTAAGCGAAGCTGCGCGATAAAAGTTACCTTTGAAATAAAGACTTACTACTCATACAATATTTAGATTTGTGTCGCCTTCGGTGTGCGTTCTGATTTATATTGATTTCGTTTCACAGGAATTAAATCTTGAATTAATCACAAGGCATTTAGCCGTTCACGGCGCGGAGCACCATGGGGATCCGGATTCGATTCCCGGCCGCTCGTCGAGCGGGCCTGGACTAGTATACTGGTTGCCTGTAAGAGATTGCTCTCGTAGCAATAAGTATCCCATATGTACCGTCAGATTATATACTTATTTAGAATTATTTTGGGTGGATACTATTTAAAAAAAAAGTATATGGAAAAGTACGTAATCTATTGAGAAATAGGTTAAGTAATAAACTTTGGTCATAAGCAAATCAAAAACAATCATTAAGCGATCTTCTCCCCATAAGTATTCTACCAGCAATGTCTAAAATCATAGAAAAAATTGTCTGCAATCAGCTTAAAAGATTTTTAGAATCAATCAAAGCGCTCCCCCTTACTCAATCAGGTTTCCGTGGTCAACACAGTACATCCACAGCACTTCTATCCATTACTAATGATATCCTATCCTCAGCTGATAAAGGGGAGGCTACTGCTGTCGTTCTTTTGGATTATTCACGTGCTTTTGATTGCCTAAGTTTGCCAATTTTAATGGCTAAATTACAATATTACGGCTTATCGGAATGCGCTTGTGAATGGTTTAAAAACTATTTTAAGCGACGGTGTCAGTATGTCAAAGTATTCGATGGTAGTAAAACTCTTACCTCGAAAGTTCATGCCATTTCTAGAGGTGTACCGCAGGGGTCAATCCTAGGGCCGCTACTTTTCACTTTGTACACATCAGATATTTCGAGCAATTTAAAGCATGTAAAAACTCATTTTTATGCTGATGATACACAGCTGTACAAATCTTTTCGTGTGGGAGATGAAGACAGAGTGTGTGAAAAAGTTAATGAAGATCTTATGAAAATCTGGAATTGGTCGTGTAAACATGCCTTATTGTTAAACCCTTCCAAATCCTGTTTTCTAATTACGGGAAGTAGGGCTCAGGTATCAAGATCAGGAAGACTGAAGCTCGCCATAAACGGGCAGTCCATTCCTATGTTGGAACACGCCAAAAATCTAGGCATTATAATGGACTGACAGCTGAGATTTCATGAACACATAACCACAAAAATTAAATGTTGCTTTATGCGTCTCAAAACGCTATACAGATACCGTCCTTATCTCTCTGTTCCCATTAGGAAAATTCTAGTTGAAAGCCTCATTCTTCCTGTACTCGATTATGGTGATATCGTATACGGCCCGCGTTTACTTTCAAAAACAGCCAAGTCAATCCAAAGAATACAAAATGCATGCGCGCGTTTTTGTTTCGGCATCCCGCGGCGATCCCGTGTATCACCGTATTTAAATGAGCATGGAATGCTCCGAATGCACAATCGTCGCAGTTATCACACTCTTTGTTTTTTGCGTAGACTTTTCACAGCAAAAGAGCCGAAATATCTCTACGACATATTAAACTGGTCCGGCAGTGCTCATAGCCACATGACGCGCGCCAGAGACCGACTTCTCTTAGTCCCGGAACATCGCACAACCGGTTATCGGGGTAGTTTCAAATTTTCCGCAACTAAAATTTGGAATGACCTCCCTCCGCCCCTGAAAACTGCTGTATCCATGACTACTTTTAAAAGGTCAATCCGTAAGTGGCTTTTGACCCAGCAAATGCAAACGGAATAAACGGAAAATATCGGCTTCTATCTTCGAAATCATTTCATCTAAATTATATTTTCTTGTGCTATATTTTCTCTTTGGATAATAATGTGTACGTAGTTATATGTCTGTATATAATACCTGTATTAAAAATAATTATTAATATTATTATATATTGTGTATCTGCGCGTGTAAACTGTATATGTGTGTGTGTGTATATGTATATGTGAGTGTTTGTTTGTATATGTATGTATATCAACAGGTGCTAGCTGTAAACCGGCTGTGTCGGTTTTGCTTATAGCATAACTGCACAAGCCGAGCTAGTAACCTTTTTGTGGATAAAATATTGAATAAAATTTAGGTTAAGGCTTGTAACTTAATTTTTAACTCTAATATTGTCATTAGCCCTAAGAAAATTTCTTTACATGTCTATTACTTTACCTGTTGTATTTTATATCCACAAATAAACTATATTATTATTATTATTATTAAAATTACAACTCGATATGACTACGTAGTCATACTACACTCATCACTATATCATCATCAGTAGTCATACTACTCTCAAAAATATATTATGAGGGTAACCATAATATATTTTTGAAAATATTTTACATGTGAGGAAAACGATAAGATTGAGGTCGTCACAATTACAGTATTAGAAATAAATGTAAACTGGATATTCCCAACTTTAGATTCACAAAGATTCATTTTCAAGAGTTCATTTGTGGTATATTAGAAGATACATTCAAATTGTGTGAAAACCATTTTAAACGCGTTGTGAAGAGACGTCTACTCAAAAAGGCGTACTATGAAACAGATGATTTCATAAGCGACGAAAATGACTGGGGTCATCAGTCCACCTCATCAAACTAGTATTTATAAATTATGTACATATAATATAATATTTTTTTATACTATATAATATAATTTGATATTTGTTCATTCTTCATATTATTTATCGTTTTATATATAACATTATAATGGAAAAATTAGTAAATTTCTAAAAAAATTGTGAGCTAATCGGTTGAAAACCATTACATTTAAATGATCGAGTAATAAAATAAATATTTTTTGTTATTTAATTACATTATTTCTTTTCATTTTATTTATTAAAGTCACATAGTTTCAATTAGTTTGGTTAGTTGTAAACGGTACGCTCGTAGATTACAGAAGGAGCCAAATTTGCAGATAAATCCGCTAATACTAAAGGTTCGCACCCAAAACTAACTGTAATACACACATAAAATCAAATTTTTATACATCTTTAAGATCCAAAACTCGACTTTCGGTTAAATATATAAAAACGTGTGTTAAAATTTTGGAATAATCTGTCAAATAACTTCGTAGCAGCGACTCGAAGGTTAAATTGTTGTTAAATTTTAGTGTCAAATAGATAATTAGTGTGAGAGATCCACTAATGAAGTTTGGTTAGGCACACTTGGCGTATAGGTACTTCAAATACAATGCCAGAGAGATTAGTTAATTATCTGACGAACGAGATCGCTTTAACAGTATGTGGCTGCTTAATCTCGGCGCTACGTGAGACAGCAAGTTATAATGAAATTAAAACGCAATTTTTGAACACAACTGTATTAATTGTATTTATACAGTTGTTACATATTAAATTGGCATTTATTAATTTAAGGTTTACATATAGCAATATAAAGTTGATTGTTAATAGTTTTGTCAATAATTTTATTCATAATAAATTAACCAAATTTACACGAGTAAGAAGTAACACAAGAAAAAATTCAGTTACTATTAACTGCCTAATGAACATAATAGAATATAAATGCCACGTGCAAGATGCATAATGGTTGATATAAAGTAGTAATGATGGACGATATAAAGTAATGAGAAAGTATTTATGGAGATCGCAGATAATGTTAATTCGATAAGTAAATCTCATATCTTATAATATAGTCAGTAAAATTCTCACGCTACAATTTATATAGAATTAATCATGGTGTCCTATGTCAGCTATAAAATTTATAAATGTAAATGTAAAAAATATCTAGTTAGATTTAATAAAATAACGTGGAACTTGAACACGCTTCTGACACCGACGCAATCAATCTTCTGATACCAATGTCTAGAAAAAAAACTTCTATAAATAAACTCATCTTCATAAACTCATACAATGATGGAAATTTTCTCATCAATGTGGAGCTATTATAACCTGTACTTGCTATAGCACAGCACCACTCTCAATATTCTCATATTAACATCAATTTCTCATATCAACATCAAATCTAATATAATCACCTTCCTAGGTTGAAACCGTGTTCTCAAACACATTAAAAAATTCCGTTCCCATATACTTCAATATTTATTATTCCTTGCAAATCTTAGACGAAGCCGCGCGGATTCGAGATCAAGAGAGAGTTCTGAGTACACGTCGCTCATAATGCAGATACAATTCGTAATCAAGCTAATATTTAATAACAATTAAATTGTTTTTTAAAAATATTTTGAAATCGTTATAACAATTCATAAGAAAAATTTCATATACAAGAAAAGTGAACATAAATATAAGTGTTATAATTCTTTTTTCCATATTTTAACTATTTATCAAATATCACAAGGTTATTCGAGTTATTGCAACGATAAAATAATACAGTTTATTTGAGAGCTGCGGACCAAAATGTTGAGCGCTTAGCTGTTTTTTTTTAATATATTGTTTCAAATATTTGATTCTTCATATATTTGATAGTATTCGAATGTGTTAAAAAAAAACAGGTCGCATCAGGATACGAACAAAAGATAATTATGTAGTTATCTATATCCCTGGAATATATTGACGCAAGTGAAGTAATTTTAATCAAATGCCTTGCACCTATACTTTTTAGATAGATTGTACATTAACTTTTTCAGACCTTTTTTCAGAAATAAAGGAAGGGCGTGGATATAATACCCCGTCAATTTGAAACTTAACATGTAAATGAAACTGGTAAATGGAATCGTAATTTCATTGGAATGGGAAGGTTTTTTTAATATTTATCTTAATTTGTTATAATAAATAAAAGTAAATATCAATATATCCATACAAAACGTCTACATGTAAAATGTTACCACTTAGGACTAGAACTCTAGAAACTGTACAGACAGACCGACATGACAAAATTAAAGGGTTCTTTGCTTACGAAAGCCTAAAAACGGTTCAAACATTGTCATTTGACAGACTAAGTGTATCATTACATATAAGGCAATATTAAAACAAACGAATACAATTAATTAACCTACGCTTATTTTAATTGCAAATATTGAAAAGCACAAATTCAATGCGATAGGGTACAGGTGATATAAATACTGGCTGAATACATTTCCCAGACTTCGTCTAAAATAACAAAATACTTTCCCTTAACCAAACTCCTAATTCCTTTCTTACTCTTTACAAAATGTCCCATTTCCCTTCACCAAACACCTCATTCTATTCTTACATTTTTTACAAAGCGTCCCCTTCCCCTTAACCAAACGCCTCATTCTATTCTTACACTTTACACAAGATAGGATACAAGTGCTAAACACTGGCTGAATACATTTCCCAGACATCGTCTAAAATAAAAAATCACTTTCATTTAGCCAAACGCCTCATTCTATTCTTCAAATTTACACAAGCTTGTTTCTTTCGGCATACACGCGTGGGAATCGCGTGGTGACCGCGGCTTCCACATACAAATTAACATACAATTAATAAACTTGACAACAGGCGAACAATGGTTAATACGTCCGCCGCACTCGAGTACGCTTCCCGTTGTGCAAACACGGCCGCACCGCGAGGCAAACGCCCGAATGAGCACATTGGTCATTTTTCATTGAGCCCTCTTAATTAGCGTCCTAAGTCGCCGATCACACGCGCGACTATTGTCTCTCAATCACGCGTCTGCGTAAATTTAACGAGCGGAAAAGTATAAAGGTAAACGTGCAGTAACATGCGACTAATGAAAGCGTGGAATGTCTTAATAATATTGTATATTTGCGAACAGTAAATTTAAATTAATTTAAGAAACGCTATATTTCATTAGACATTTTACGTGCCGCGAATAACGGTATTACTATGGATTTTTTAATCACGAGTCGTACAAAGGAAATGAACAACACGTTAATGCATGAAAGTATTAAAGCGAATTTAAAAATTTATAAATTTGTGTTTCTCAAAGACACTATAAAAAACAAAGTTATTGCTGCGGTCGGTACCGAAAATATCTCGTATCTCAAAAACTACACGACACATCTTATTCAAACCTAAGTTTTTCGTTGAAACTTTATTTTAAGTTCTACTACCTTAATTTTTTTCAGAATTTTACACACGTTAGTTGAAAAGTTAGAGGGAGGGGGTGGGATACTTTTTGAGATTTTAGAAGCGCATGTCTCACCAACTATTGACTTAAGCAAAAAAGTAATTTTAGAACCTCCATATAATTTTTAAGACCTATCTAACGAACCCCTCATGCCTATGTGCACTAGATTTTTTTCATTCTCAATTTCATGTATGGAATGCCACCCCTAATACATTTTTTTCATAACTCCACTATTTCTTTAAATAGCGGTTCATAAAAGACACTATATATTCATCTATATCGTGCCAACAGTCCCCAAGTAAAATTGCTGTGACATATGAACTGACAGGCAGACCGTAGAGCCGGACGGGACGAAATTATAAGGGTTCCGATTTTGCCATTTGGCTACGGAATACTAAAAAGGAAGATGTTCACAATCCCATGCGTAAATATTTTTTTACCACATATATACATAATTATAATGATAATGCATCGATTACTCTATAAAAGCAGCATAGCATTGAAATCAATCAAATTTTCTTTGATTATTTTCAAGAAAATGTCGTCTTAGAATTTTATCAAAAATCGTTTTAGTATCATTTTATTTATACTCGCTTAGTCACTTCAATCGATCTAATCGATCAATCGCACGTTAAATAATAAAATGTCTCAACTTAACAAAACTCGAATTCATACAAGCGTAACATTTATTTCATTCGTATAATTTCTTACAATTAATTAGTTGTAATGATTACTTTAATTATTACCCATAATTTTTGAGGTAAAACTATTTAAGAATACAACGTTTATATTGTTATATTTTTAGGTCATTTGGTGCCAGCAATTCTTATTTTGACATAAATCACATTATTATTAATCTGTGAAAAATGGATGCTACATTCACAGCAAATTAGTTCCTCGTATCTCAGGACTCTAGTATCTCAGGCAGCGGGAAACCTAATTCTCCAATACCCTTTCTCAGAAAATTCAATTAATATAAAAAGGAAAAGAAACTTATTTGTAGTACATTCAGTGGAAACCTGATTATTAGTTAGAAAGCGGTATGTTCTTATAGTGCGGTATCTTCATTTTAAATTATTTTAGATATATCCTTAACCATACATCATTTCAATATCAAACGATTCGTGAAATAACAGTGGAGCTATTAACTTTTCAATCTTTAGTCGAACTTAAATAAAATGAACGATTAAAATTCATGAGAGAACTAGTGTAGTGTTATATGCAATTAGTATTTTGTTTGACTTTTCAGTGTTATTTTTTAATTAAACGTTAAAATATACCATTAAAATATAGTATGTAGAATCCACGTCACAGTGTGATATATTGGCAGGATCACTCGAAGGTTGTCTGCCAGATAGACCATACTAGTTTTTGTTAGGTAAAATGTAAGTTATAAGCTTTTTAGTATTTATCCAACCCTATGTCGTCATCACTAGACAATAAATATAATCTAAAAGAAAACTGTCGTACATTTATTTCCAGTGACGATTTTATAAGAGGCTTAGACGCCTCTCGGAGGCTTTAGTTAAAATAAAGATTTAATTCGAGCAAGGAATGGTTTATGCCCTTTTGTATGTAGCTGCTTCATTACACTATAAAAAATTATGTATTATACTTTATTTTATTACTTATTTATGCCCGCGGCTTCGCTCGCGTAAATTTTCTATTACGGTGGCGAGGTATAGATGCAGGTGTTATATAGATTTAACATACACATTACACCGTCTGTTGACGTCTTATACTACAAATGTTTTTAATTACCAAAAAGAATATATTTCGGGATAAAAGTATCTTATGTTCATGGCACAATCTTCATGTATGCAAAATTGACACGGATATTTCGGGTCCTTGAGAAGAAAAAAACAAACGAAAATATTATACGTATAATGAACGAAAATACAATAATATTGTACGTATAAACGAACGATCTTGAAAGAGAGACAAACAAACTCACTTTCACGTTTATAATATTAGATGCCTAACTGGTACTGAAGACTTCAAAATGTTTAGGCGAACTTATCTCTATACCGGCGATCTCTTCCAGTCAAGTTAAATATTATACGTATATCAAGAATATTAATTTATCAAAGAGCACGATAGACTGCTAGTAAAACAGCACAATCGAATATTTGTATATTAGAAAAAAAAATTAAAATTATGAAAAAGTTTATATATTAACATGTATAGGGAAGAACAATAATAGATAGATAGATAGGGGTGGAATGGGCAACATAGTAGTATGAAGTCAAGGCAGGAATTAATTTTTTTCAGAAAAATCAAGGCCGTACCAAAATTTAGTAGGATATACCGAGTTCCCTTGGAGATGATACAATATTTGGGTGTATATAGGTTCATTTAGAACGAAATCCAAGGCCATGCACAGCTAAGACTTAGAATTGTCATATCAATAAAGAAAAAAGAAAACAATAATAACTTTATAAGGCCCCAATGAACGCGCCACACATTACGACTACGCTACATCACACTACGTAACGCTTTTTCATCAGCTTGATCTCGCTCGACACGTACTACCGACCGAATTCGGCCTAACTTCCTCCATAACACAACGCTTAGCCATTTCCTTATTCAACGTCACTCTCCACAATTAAATCGTAATAAGCTATTGTAAAGTAATAAACTAAAACGGATTGTACTTATCGTAATTTAATTAGCGTCGACGCAGCATGCGGCCCCGGCTAAACATTTCAGTTACGAAAACAGTTTGTTGCATGCGAATGGTCCAACTATGACAAAGAGCGCACGCACGTAATGACCATTTGTGTAACTCCGTCATAATGTAACACGTACGAGTAATCGAAATTACTTAATATTGTAAAGCGATCGTATTACGCGTTTGTATGTCAAGTTGTAACATGTTTTGAGCTGTGTATTCAAACGAATTATAACAGAGAATTGCACACAAAGACAATTTAAATAAAATGGAAACTAATTACTGTACAAGACGCTTAAGCGGGAATTGGTATACGCCCACGTGGGCGTGGCTCAATTAAGTAATTTTGATTACTGTACTGTGCAAGCATTATTTATGTCATATAAGCTGAGGTCCTTGAACATTGATTGAAAATCGTGATGAAAAAATAACCAATAAAATCGTAATAAATTCAATGGATATATTTTTCAGTTAGTGTATGAGTTTAGATAGACTAGGTACAAAAGCGGTTTACATATTTTTTGAATAAATGTCGCATATTTGCTAAAGATGCTTTGAAATGTAGATTCAATTTATTTTATTTGAGTTTGTTGGGTAAAAGTCAGATTTTTTTCCAATTTCTGGTCTCATTTGTTCTGAGCTCGGTTCGTTCGGCGGCCAAGTGTTCGAGGCAGTGTGAAGGCGTGGTGTGCGAAGGCGGTAACATATATTAGGACAGACGATACAGTAACGATAAAAATATTAAATTGTTTCCCCAATACGAAAATACACTAGACACAAAGTATCATGCAAAAGCCATAAAAAAATTTAATAGATATATGAACAGATTGGGCGACGTTTAGCCGCAAGTTTTAATTAATACTTATACAAAACTAATAGATATATCAATATCAGACTACCATTAGAGTGCAAACTACTTGTTTCTTTTAACTAGGTTTTTAAGTTCCGTACCTCAAAAACAATAAAATTATAATTAAAAAAAAAACAAAAAAAACGCTTTTGCAGCAATATGAACGAACGCTTAGAACGCTTTTGCAGAACTAAAAATTAAAAAATAATTTTTAAATATAAAGATTTTTGTCAAAAGCGACATGATGTCTCACAACTCGGTTTAACTTATTGTTTGTAATAAGCTTAAAATAAGAATAAAGTGACTGACAAAAAAATTAACTTTAACGTAAAAAAAGTGGGACGCTTAATAACAATTGTCCTAAACGTAAGTCGAGTGTACCGCTAGCTGTACTAGACTAAACAGAACTGTACAGCCAAAGACATATATAAAAACGCTTATAACAAATAATGTCTATATAATTTGCCATGTACATGTTCTAGCTTGTTGTAGATTCTCATGTTGTTTACAAAAGTTTCATATATTATTTTAATATAACTATAATACTTAAAAATATTATCACAAACGTGCACTAAATAACTAAACCATTAAGAATACCGTTAATAAATAAACCTTAAATAATTAGTTTATAAAAAACGATAAAAGCAAAATGGATTCATGTCTCCTTTTTGCCCGGGCAAAACCGTGACAGGCAGCTAGTTATAATATCGATATTTCGAATATATCAAGTACTCATATAAGCAGAATACAGATATAAATTATTTCTTGAAAAAAGTTCAGCAAAATTACACACTGAAATGACTTACGATTATTATTACTTTTAGTACAATCGCATCACGTAACTCATCACTTTTATTGCCCTAAGAGATTGTTGTGCTCCACAACTAATAACAGCTTTTACATTATATATTCACGATTAATAACAACAGAATATATCTTATTATTGTATTAACTATATTAGGTATCGTCTGAATTGTTGCGGTTTGCGGTTGCTAGGTTTACAATTACGAAGTCATAAGATCTTCAATCGTACATAAAAATAAAAGCGGTTTGACTCTCTATTCTGATGTTTTCCGGGTTTGCTTTGATACTAATCGACTTATGGAATATATGAACGGTACACGTGTAAGGGGCGTGTATGAAACATATTGAGAGATATTTTTTTTAAAAGGCAAAGGAGTTATAAAAAGAAAGTGCCTTTAGGCACTTTTTTTTTTAAATTTAAAAGTAGAATCTCTTCAGACATCTTTACCTGTTAACTTTATTTCTATACACAATTAAATGAAACTACGTGATGTAGTATTATTTCTACTTTCTTTAATTTCTTTACCACAACCTAGGTTTCGTTGTATTACAACATCTTCAGGTGGGATATTAGCAAAGATATCTTTGTAAAGGTATCTTGATATAAAGCTTTGTATAGGTTTTATCGTGGTAAAGACATTAAAGAAAGTAGAAATAATACTACATCACCTAGTTTCATTTAATTGTGAATAATGAATTTCTACAAAATTAAAGCCAAATATATTCAATATTTATTTCTATAATTATCAGTTGGTAAGTGTATTTAATTTCCGCACATTTGATTTCTACTTTAGTGCCTATAAGTAGACAAAGGGTAGTCTACCATTAGCTAAACATGGTATATTTTTGGCAATGCAATTCATTTAGGTGTTACTCAAATCAGGTGCGTTAAACTATTTACTTCCGATTGTATTCTGCGAAACTGATTAAGTACATCACAGCTTCTAGATGAATAAACAAAAGGCATGGTTACACTTTATGCGTTGGTGCTATCAAGCGTCCTCTACGATGATAATTTTTAAGTGTAGTTACGCCGTTCTCTGTTTATTGTTAGCTGAATAGTTGCAGAATTACGAAGCATTTACGAGGGTACGGTTTCTCGTACAAACCGTGCATGTCGAACGCCATAGAATTCTCAAGGTTTCTCACACTTTCTCTCTACGGCTTGCTAAATGCGCTTCTAGATTTATACTTAATGATGTCTTACAAAAAATATAAACAAAATTAGCGACCGATAAATGGACTCTCAGCAGTACAAGTCGTTTTCGGATATTTTCCTCAAAAAAAAAAATTTATGAAATATAAATAAAACTGAAATTTAAATGTATAATCCAAATTTCCCCATCAGTTTTTCGTCGATGTCTCATAGTTATAACTAGAAAAAATAAGTGCTCAATGTCGTTTCCTGAAACAAGAATTATAAGTGAAAATAATTTAATATGTGAACAACATCGATCGATGAATATTAAAAAGAGCCAACAAAGAACTTGCTTATATACCAAAACAAGCCGTTTCGCTCGAGGACACAATTCAATACAGTCGCCTTAGAAAGAGGCCGAAAATAAAAAGGGTCGGGGCAGTATTCATGACAATGCAATTTGTATAGTAAGTTCATTGGATTTCTACCGACTCTGTAGCGAACTAAGTTAGAAAATTATTTTTACTTATTTTTCCAGGTACAATGAATTTAATTAAGATCGTTTAGTACATCTTTGCATAATGAGGAAAATCTCTTAATTAGGGTAGAAAAGGCACTACTGGATTTTTAAATACTGATGTTATTTTTCAATTTGTAAATATATTACTTAGTAAATCATTTATAGGCTCAAGAAAAATAAGTTGATTTCTTAAATCTCTTTAATTTATCAATGCAAGTTGATTAAAGTAATTTGTGTAACGAATTACTTATTAAACGCTGATATCTTAATTTTTTACCTATTGTTTTTACATTGATAAAATATTTCACGGGAAAGAAAATTAAGGCGTTACAAAAATATTATTAGATACTTTCGATATCATTTTAAAAAACCTCTGCGATGGGATCCGTAAGAAAAAAAGTTCATCTTTCCCTAAAAAAATTAAAAAATATTTTTCGTTCTTATGCTGTTTTTAGATGATTTTTTGTCTCCATCACAACTTGCATCACTATATCATTGTATAGATCTGAAAGAGCTATACAATGCCTTGCATACGGACGAACACAAACATAACGATATTATAGGTGTTTCGTTTTAGTCATTAAGCTGTTAAACCCTAAAAATGAGATATTCATAGAATCAACACAGTTAACATTTACCACATATATATAACCGCTTAACCACAAAACTGAAATTCGATGGGTAAAGAACGGAAGAGATTTTCATGAAAAAAATTCATGAAATTTGGTGATTATCCTAATAAAACTTCTTTACAAAATAAATTGAGCCCATTTCAAATAACCATCATATAAAAAGAGCACTGAAAAGTTGAAATAATGAAAATACGAGTATTTATATTGGGCTTATTTCCAGGCAATTTTCAACTTTTAAACCATCTGTACTAATGTACAAAAACAAATATGTTAATACAGGGCGGAATCTCAGAAAACAATTCACGTGAAATCCAATTAAAACTTCTTTTGATCTCTGGAAGTATTATTGGCGACGTTTTCACCCGCATGAAATGCGGAATAAGAAAAGTTATTGGAATATTTTTTTTCTCTACTTGTTGCTCTTGGGTATAAACTATAACCATACCAATATTACCATACAATTTCATCAAAATACAGTAGATTTCGCGTGATTTGACGGCACGACAAGACAGACAACATACAGACAAGACAGACAAAAATTCTAAAAACAGGTTTTCTGGCTTCTATTATCATTCTTTTTACCAAATCAATCACTTTTTTAAAAATATTTTCATGTACGGAATTCACTCTTTTACAATTTTATTAATAGTTAGTTATATATTATTACGATATATCAAGGGGTAAGTGAACAGTGAGCATTTATGTAAAGAAAGACGATAACCTATATTCAACACATACAAATCGATCAATCTATAAAAGATTATACAAGAATATAGCATAAGATCATTTTCTTAAATAAATCCATAAATGAAACTACGTGATGTAGTATTATTTCTACTTTCTTTAAGTTCATTACCACGACCTAGGTTTCGTTGTATTATATCTTCAGGTGAGTAATACAACGAAACCTAGGTCGTGGTAAAGAACTTAAAGAAAGCAGAAATAAATACTACATCACGTAGTTTCATATAATTGTGAATAATGAATTTCTACAAAATTAACGCCAAATATATTCAATATCATCAGATTTCTTATATAGGTAAGTCGTAATAATTGTTTAATTAATAAATATTGCATTAATATTTCTTCAATGACATATTTAGATCAAACTAGGATCAATACATGAAAAACGTTGAAAACATTTAAAGATTACCGGTTTATCGCATAAATTACGGGTATTTCAGGTTACAGTACCACAAAAACGTTTATTTAACACATTTGTTTGTAAATAGTGCATTAATCCTCAATGTTTATTTGGATCTTTTGCAGTACAATATCGTTCCCAAATATAAATAAATTTACAAAATACTGTTGCTGCTAGAGATTTTTCGAAAAATAATCATCAAATAAATTAACAAATGCCGAAAGTATGCAATAACATACACAACAAAAAGTACAGTCGTATTGAGAATTATCCTCCTTTTTTGAAGTCGGTTAAAAATTAAACAAAGTACAGACGAACAATTAGGAATCTATTTTTTTCCATCCTCAATTTAATATAGCCACCCCAAGTATTCATAGTCCATTTAATGACAGTTACGTTTAAAATCGATTCGTTAAAAATTTATTAAGTTATACGTGACTTCACATAATCGCGCTATTTCTTGGGGATGAAACTACAGAAACTTATTTAATTCGATTTACAATCGTTCTTTAGCTCAATCAGCCGTTTTGCTAATTTTGGAAACGCAGTACCTGGTTTCATGCGGTACCATTTAAGTATCGCCTGTGATTTCATTTCAATCCATTTAAAGACTTCCAAATATCTAAACCAGTATCATCCCACGCCTTCCGTTTCATGGGCCGTGAAACGTTTTAATAATTTACAATCAATAGTCCCGCCAGTGCACCGCCACTCTACCTATTTGGTAACGGAACCTTGGAAATCCAACGCAAAAAGGGTGGGTGTCGAGTTTGAGAGAGTGAGAAGGAAAGAGAGGGGGAGAGAGAGCCGTTTCGTAATCGTTACTCCGTGCTGTTGTTAACGAACTTTTTTGTATCTTCTTTTTGTAGTAACGATCGTGTTACGTTGCATCAATTCATTGCACGCTGTTAAGCCATTGGTTATCGATAAAACGACTACTAATTTTTTAAAGAAATTGTACAATAAAGATAACGAGATAATCTAAACGTAATTAGAAAGTGCTAAGAAATTGTGATAAACAAAAAGATCTTTTTTCAATAGTAATATATCAGACGCAATTATTATAATAAAACCAAAATTGGACGCTTGGACGCGACTTAACCGGCACATGTTAAAAAGACGGGCCATAAGCGCTCTATAAGTGACTTTTAAAATATCAGGGTAATTGCCTTGTGTTAAATAAAACTATCTTTAAAGTACACGCCTTCTTTGACTCCATCTCTTTCTTGAAAGTACTCGTATGGGCGCCACCTGGATTAATTTTTTTCTTATTTTTATAAAAGTGTAACGTTTATTTAACTCTGAAGTCTCGGTGGTATCATATTTAATTCTGAAATTAAATACCACTGAGAGTTACACTGAAATCTAAGTATTAGTCTCAGGTTATAACTAACAACAAAGAAAAAAGCAAACTTTTAAAAAATGTGACTTCGTTTTTTATACATATGTGTATATATATGTATATATATTCGAAAAGTACTTTAATTTATTTTATTAATAATATTACATATTTAAAGAAAAAAAAATCCTTTATGGATACGACTTTAGTGGGTGGTCTGCATCTCCGCTATACTCGAATAATATAGCATAAAAGCATATGCGTCAAGAATGTTGGTACTGAGTTTGGTTTTAAAAATCACCTTAGCCATAGTCAGTAATAATAAGGCGACGGATCGCGCGATGGAGCGCCTTACATTGATTTTAATGTTGGAAACTTTTATATGGACGTTTGGCGCGATTATGTAGTCATGTTATTTGAGCACTTCTAGATAATTTAAGAACTTGAAACTTGACATGTGGGTACTAAATGAGCGGTAGACGCCTGAAAAAAATTCAGATATTACTAGTTTTTTATGTAATTACCTCAAAAATTATAAACAGTGAAAAAGTACGTACAAAGTATACATTTCATCGCTTGTCTAATTGAGTCATTGGTGAAGCAGTAGATACTGGAGTCAGAACTCGGAAGTACTGGGCTCGAATCACGAAAACAATATTTTTTTAGACTAAAATAAATAAAAATCCATTTTTAAAATTTGTCTAGAAATGAATACGTTTTTGGTTTAGCACGTGGTTATTAGGTCTATGTTTAGCACCATCTACAAAGAGCTAACCACATATAATGTGTCGCATCTGTACTTGCAAAATCTATACCACACTGGCAAAATTATAGGTATAGTTGGGACGGTTTTGATAATAACCTAAAAAAATCTAATAATTATTATATTGCTTATTACCAGATATTTCTCAAAGATTCTACGATTTTTTTACGCCATTGTGATGCTAGAACGCATTGCCCTCCTAATCTTCGCAGGTACTTCATCTTCGGTCTTTATAGATGTTTACCCATTCCTCAAGAATATTTTGGACGTCTATATATCTCAGATAAAAGACATAGTTAAATTGGTAATCTTACGAGGTTGAGCTTGAAAAGTGTATTAAGGAAATTGTTACCTATTAATTATGCTCGAGGTAGGAGGGAAAAATATATTTATGCGATATGACCTGACAGGAAGAAAAACTGCATTCGCATTTACGGCAGATTCAGTTCCTGGCACCAAAATTACTAACCGTCGTGGGATGAACCACATTTTCAATTACGCTCTTTTGGAAAATGACGCTTATATATAATCTTCATCAGAAACATAAAATTATCGTTAGCCTAGATATGACTTCTTTAAATCAATTTTATATACAAATAATTGTGTACGTACATTTTTTTTAATATAAATTTTATATAAAAATAGTTCTCTTAGTATCTATCACTAATCACATCACTAAACAGTATAAATATTACGAGGTACATCACACGCCACTAAGTAACATTTCTTCACTCATTTAGTAACTTAATCGGCGCTAACGACATTACAGTGATCTATCATGTTTATATTGTTAAAAGATTCGAATATTAGAGACATTTTAAAACACCACATACGAACAATAGTGATGTGAATGTAAGGCGGTCTTTACATTCAATATGTGAAAAATGAAACTGTATTGGAGAACACATGAAACGAATCAAGTTAAATATCGGGATATATTCATATGGCGTTTTATTATTGGCGCTAATTTATGAAGAAATAAAATAATGTTTTCATTTTTCATCTTTACTTTCAGATCATCCCTCGCACCAATGTCAAAGTGTTACTTTAAAAATGCGCACTTATTTGATAAACCGTCGTTTCGCGTTGACTTTGCTTTCGTAAAATACATCATGGTACTGTGTTTTTGGTAATAAAAGCGATGGAAAAATACTCGTGTACTTTATTCCTAAAGAATTAAAGCGCAGCCATGTTGACTAAAAAAATCGTAGCCATATTGTATATAAGTTTTTTTTATATACAAAACTCAACAGCGTATCCAACTAATGAGATTTTGTAGTAATCTCATTAAGCAGGACTCAAGTGAGTGTAAGTGTACGAATACGGACGTTGAACGATTGGTTACGTGACGGCAAATTATTGTGGCGTCGCTTTTTGTCTCGTCTGCGGCGTCAGCATTATTTATAATTATGACAAAATCGACTCAGCGGTACCGTTCGACTGGATGTCGAAAATTAATATTCCAAAAATCGTATTCGCAACTAGTTTTTTTTTGAGACGATGAGCGGAACCAGAATTTATTGATACAAATGACGCCTCTAATGGCGGATTCACATGAGAGGCAATTTAAATGAGTGAATTTTGCCGATCTCTAAAAACAAAGAACGATGTGAAATGTCAATTTAAAAAATGAAACGATGTTTTTTTTTGGAAATAGTGTCACACGACACCACGATAATTTCGGCATATTTACGTATAAATTGTACCAAAAATCTTCATAGTTATTAATTCAAATAAAAAATCAAAGAAGTACAATAAAATATCAATTTTATTAAAACCATAAAATTCAAAGCTTTCCTTTCGTATGTATATATTGTATTAAACCCAAAAATTATGATTTTTTTATCTTTCACGTTATCTTGATTTTTTTATTTTATTTTTCTGTAGAATGTGGAACTTCTTTATTTATTATTATAATTATACAAATATCTCGCCTTAAGAATATTACATGTTATATCGATGTTTTTATCTATTTATTTTATATTCACATAAACCCAAATTATTTTAGATTTATCATAATACAAATTTTAAGATAATTTCATCGGATAATTCCAAATAAATATATCATTGAAAATTATATATAAGCTGTATTTTTATTATGTATTATTTCATCAGTCAATAGTCATAATAATACTTCGAATATGATAGCTAATGTTTAAACTTTTTATTTTATAAATAATTATAAAGGAATTCTATGTGCATATCTTCACGTCAGGGAAAAATAAATTTAAAGGCTATGGTGGCAATACTCATAATAGCTTTACAAAAATAATTTGAATATGACAGCTAGTGTTTTAAATAATTATACAATGTTCACGTCAGGGAAAAATAAATTTAAAGGCTATGGTTGCAATACTCATCATAGCTTTACGAAAATAAATTGAATATGACAGCTAGTGTTTTAAATAATTCATTTTTTTAATAATTTTACAATGTTCACGTCAGGGAAAAATAAATTTAAAGGCTATGGTAGCAATACTCATCATAGCTTTACGAAAATAATTTGAATATGACAGCTAGTGTTTTAAATAATACATTTTTCTAAATAATTATACAATGTTCACGTCAGGGAAAAATAAATTTAAAGGCAACGTACGGACAAGCGAATGATATTAGGTGTTGAGTTTTTTTTTCATTTTATAGCATCGGAACTGCAGAACAATTTAAACATCATAAAAAACACGCGAAGCAGACATTTCTACTATTTAATTTCGTCCATAAGACAAGAACAAAAAAAACAGTCAAACCTAAAATCTGATACTACATTTCAGACATTTTTGTCTTAGGGAAATGAAAAAGAATGTGTCAATACAAGTTGTGATAAATACCACTTGTGTTCAAAAAATGAGCAGAAACATAAGCTAATAATATAAAAGACCTATAAATAATTATATTGAATTCTTAGAGCAATAAAGATAATGTCAGAAATAAATGTCAACATTGAAGTTAAAAAATATCTAAAACGCAAACAGAATATTAAAAAATCTTATTGGACGTGATCGATTTATAATGACGTCTAGGCACGTCATATGTGTGGGTTGATATTTACATACGTTATAAAATTATTCTTATGTATTAAAATTATTTATAATTGCTCATTTCTAGAATTATTTTTCTACAGCTTATGAATTTGGCATTATCTTCAAACATACTTTGTTAATTTTTCGTACTGCTCATTCATTTCGTTCTCATAGAAAGATAATTATTAAAATGATAAATGATGTCAACTTAATGGAGAAAAAGGTTTTCATTCAATTGCTTCTATTCTAAACGCATCTTCATACCTCACCTCGTGAAAATATTAATAAATACACAAGCAAAGTGATCATATTTAATATAAATTGAGTGTCCAAAGCAAATATGATATCGATAAAAAAAATAATATTTTAAGAAACGATCATTATTTTTTTGTCAACAATAATGGTCGTTTCTTAAAATGACAACATGTCGTCCAATTGGATTTGTAACTGCTACACTATTAAAAATATTTATATAGAAGCACATTCAAATACTATAGGTCTGCAATATGGTGAAAGTATCACAATAGAAACAAACGGAGAAAATTATATTGTCTGCCATATATTATACATCTTTTTAGTACCAACATTGATGCATACAGTATATACGAATGGATCGTGTCCTATTATCGAAATAAAAAATATCTATAGCTACATATAAAATACAGTAAGGCAAGTTCTAATACCTCATTTGTATCCTTCACGTAGCAACCCGAACGTGCCAACTTTAATAACAAAAACACTCTTGTTATAATAATAAGTTTTGATTCTTTATTTCTCTTTTTAACACAAACTTCCTACTCTAACAAAAACACAGCCAATCTTACGTTAATTATAAACTTTGCACGATTGTTTTTAAAAGAACACTTTTTTCACGAACAATATTAATCTTCTAAAAAAAATGTTTTTTTTAATTTTTATCAAGTACAATAGATTTAAATGGCTATTAACCCAAACCGTATTTTGAATGCAGCGTTCGGTTCGCGCGGTCAAATGCGAGTGCCTAGCGCTATGTAGCGTGTTCGGCGTTGCCCGAAGCCAGACGAAGGCGGCCGAGCATCGCCGAAGGTTCCCGAAGTGAAGTACACCCTCCGACCTGGCGATTGTCGTGACTCACATAGTGCGGCGAGTTTAACAATAAAAGCAAAGTAAAACGTTATAGGTGAAGTGAAAAGTATGTATATTTACATACAAACGTTTACTGTAGAGTCCATTTCCAGTTGCGCGGAAGCTATACACTTCAAAACGAATGTTCGTTCTGTTTAAACAAATATTAGTTTTGGTGCATGCAGTGGAATCAATATTTGAAATAAAAATGGGTTTCGAAAATTTTCAGCAAAGCCAAACATAACACAGGTCTGCAAATTTTAGCTTTTATTTTCCCTTTTTGGATTTGATAGCTGATCTTAGGGTATTTTGGTGCGATTTTCTCCGTCACTCTCAGTTCTTTTGGACACAAAACTAACTTTACTAAGTAAAACATTTATATAACAATAAAAAAACAATTACATGACTTCAAAATATTATAAATACATTTAAATGACGTTAATAAATAAATTAGAAATATTAAACACTTTTGTGGCATCTTGTTTTTTTTTCACCGAAGCTTCGATTGTAAAATTTTCGCTTAAAATTTCGACTTGGATCATCTCGCTTTAGCAACCAATAATAGTCTGCCATCATCCTTTTATTCCACCTTCCCTGATAGCGACGTTCGATCTCTTTCAAATCCTGATGAAATCTTTTGGCTTGCTCTTAACTTACAGCTTCCAAGTTATCAGAAAATAGTCCAAGTGCGAATTAGAAGTGAAGCTTAATACTCATCGAATATCGCATTTTTCCGAAATTTTCTGCACAATTTCCTCATAATTTGGACTTTTATGGTTTTCTGGGAAATTGTTCACTATTCCTTGAAATATTTCCAGGCTTCTAATTCTATTTCACTTAATTTTTCATCGAAAGTTGTGTGTTTCATAAATTTTCTTAACCAAACTTCTTTTTCAACAATTTTCTTAACCAACCTTCAAGGCCAACGAAAATACCTTCTTTCACTTTAGCTTCAGATAGAGATGGAACAATTTGATGTAGATATTTAAAACCTCTCCTTTATTCAGCGCCTTTGCAAATTGTTTTATCATTCCCAGTTTTGTGTAAAGAGGTAGCCAGTTTTATGTGTAAAAAAGTTCCCGGGGTTCTCAATTTTCTCTCACAACATTTTTAGTTCCAGGAACTAGTTCTGTTTTCCGTGGCCACTCATTCTTCGTCCAATCTTGTCCTCTGCCTCGACTATCCCACTCGCAAAGAAAACAAAGGTATTTTGTGTAGCCACCTTGTTGTCTGCCCAGCATACTTATAACTTGCAGATCTCCACAGACCATCCAACCGTATTGCGCGTACTTTATTTTATCCAATATTTTTCATATTTTTAACATATTTTTCAAATTGTCGTATCATTCTTTCAAATGGACAGAATGGGCGACTGGCAGTGAAGTGTACTTATTGCATCACGATCAAATCACGATCTTCAGCAAAATGTGGTACAAAGTCTTTTTCTCTGTTGCGATACCAAGAAAATGAGGTGCCAGGAGCAAGCATATTTTTTTTCGACATTCTTGATTCGAGGAGTTCAGCTGCATCTTTTGGCAGGCTTAGATCTCTCGTTAAGTACTTCAGATCTGACTGTGAAAATAACTGTGTTCCACTTGCACTTGGCTCAAATTGTGTTTCAGGTTGAGATACCTCTTCGACATCACTGCTCATGTCTTCAGCTTGCACTGATTCCAAATATGGAGGTGATGGCGGTGCAACGTTCGGGTCACGATGCAACGCGTACGTCACCGATTGCACGGTTAGATATATCAAGTCCTTTTTTGTTTTAGAATTGTAGCAATAGCAAAAATAACAGTCTTCACTGCACTGTTTGTCTTTGTAAGCGATTGCTAGGCCGAAATATATGTTGTAAACGTTACCTATGAATTCGGCAATGTTATGCTGCTGCTTTGTCAGCATAAGCAGCCCACAAATATAACAAAAAAATTTCCAGTGAGTTTAAACACTTTCGCGATAACATCTTTTATATGAGCGTTACGAATTGCACGGAAGTACTGATTTTGTAAAAAAAAATGATGTTGCTATTTATACAAAAATCTATTAATCTACCCTCATTAACCCTCTTCTAACGATTTAACTTAATTATGGTTAAATGAGGTCTTTAGCAAATGCCCTAAAAATCCATCTTTTTAAGGGTATGTAAATTAGTTAATTATGTTATATTTAACTAACTATTTATGAAAACTTATTCATTATTGTCTACTGCAACCATTCAGTATGTTTTTTGCTCAATAAGAAACAATTAAAATAACATCATTTCTTGACTAGGCAGGCAAAAAAACTATGCTAAATAACTAAAAATCCTGACGTAATGGAAGTTTTTAGCATGTTTCCCGTAATCAGCTCCTCAAAATCTATCAATATCAGTCATCAAACCTGAAAGGGGAAAACCATTACAGACCTCTGATTTATCACGATTTTGAGGAAATGTAAATTATTCTGAAATTTATATGTATTACTTATATGAAATAATTTCAAACATTTATAATTTAAGCTATTTAAATCCACCTCTAAGTATTATAGATAGTTTAGTATAAATACAAATTAGTTCATAATTAGAGCATAAAAGCTGGAGGATCCCAAGATTTAAATCCAAAAAATCCCGTCTATTTCTGATACCAAAAGTCCCGAGATTTGAGACCTTCAATCCCGGGATTTTCGGGGTTATTACAAAATACATTTCACACATAAAATACAGATATTAAATAGCAATTTTAACGATATAAAAACAAAGTGATAAAATAAATTAGACACGTAACAACAAGAAACAATCACTGTCTTTACAGCTTGTGACTGTGACCACGTTTGGTATCGAAATGATTATTTTTTTATTGTTTAAAAAAGAAAAATTTAAATTTTTTATTGTTAAGAAAAGAGAAAGAAGAACAAAATTTTGTTATTTAAAGAGGAGAAAGAAGTTAATTTTTTATTCTGTTTTTATTTATGACTACTTTGTTTGGCCGTTCTATGAACAGCGTAGGAGGTAAAACCGTCTGAGTAATTTAGTAGAAGTAGTGAAAAACTAGATATATCAATAAGATATGTATATTACTGATTTAATATCCCTTTCTAACTGATTTCTATAAGATCCTAGAACAATTCCGGGATCTAGTACAAAAATCTCGAAATCCCGGGATTCCTAAAGACCGGTATTGTATTTTCTATTCATAATTAAAATTTTTCATGAAATGCGATAAACATTTCATTACATTATTGGATTATATGTAAGTGCATACATACATATTTACATACGTATGGCTTTTATATAAGCATTTTAAATTATTTGACAGTGAACATTTTTGCAAAATTTTCTTGTCAACAGCGTTTTTGAGATAAAAACAACCTTTTTTTAAAAATCAGTTTAAAAATCAAATTTATAAACTGACTCAATCAATTATTCCTGTTTTATCATAGGTATATACAAACAAATCATATGGAAAAAATCGACCATTTTTAAAATGTTTGTCTATGTGTTTACATCAAAAAATACGCTGTGTAAATACTTCTCAATGAATATTGATGGGATATAGCCTATAATGAGATACGTGTCGTGTCAATATGATAACGGGAAGTTTTGAAATATTGTATATTTTTCTGTTTATACTCATATCCCATAAAAACTACTAAGTTAATTTAAATTGTGGTACTTTTTTGTTATTGTGCTTCTTATAGTTTAAGAATAATCTATTATTAGAAATGAATATAAAGTCAAAAAATAAAAATTAGATATTGGCGTACTAACTACAATATGATCACTGTTAATAACAAATTAACGCGAACTAAGTCACGGGAAAAAACTAGTTGTAAATTAAAAGTATAGTATAAAAGAACAATCCTACTCCTCTAATTCACAAATTCATATCGCAGCACTGTTGCTGTAGGAGGACAACGCAGTAACGAGAGCCATCGCCAATATAATAAATAATTAAATGTGTAATTTCAGAGTATAAAGTTTAAAATTCTGCGCCTAAAATAAGACCTAGAATACTTGTTTTAATTATTTTTATACAAGTATTCTAGGTCTTATTTTAGGCGCAGAATTTTAAACTAGGAGCTAGTATTTCATTTAATACAGATTTACTTGTCGCATAATTTTAACCAACTCTGTTCAACAGATTGTGTAAGTAGGTAGTTTTCTTGAAATCTTCTGGTTCCTAAATCATGAAATAGACTGTACGACTTAAGCGACCTATCATTTCAATTGATAAATGATTTTATATACGACAACAAATCTAATATTGTGGTACAGGTCTCGCGTATGGAAATCGTAGATAGTTTTCATTACCGCTAGTCGTAATACGTTCCGGAGAGCTGATAATAAGATCACATCATTTCTTCTAATCGCAATTTTTATTCATAAAGGAATCTTTGAATCGACAAGAACCAGTCTGAATTAGTATATTTACGTGTTGAGTAGATGCTAAAGTACATTTTCAAGAACAGACTATTAAATTAGCTTTCGTAGAAGAGAAATAACAAAAAATAAATTAAACGTTTGTTAACAATATAAAGATGAGTAATTTATGTACAATCCTCCTGGGTAAATCGTTTTATATGTAGGTATTTTAGAAAGTCTGAAGACATTCTAAAATATGTATAAAGTGATATTTCCCAGCTTGTGCAATATTGATTTCTTCCAACATGTAAGTAAAAACTCCAATTTTATCGAGGTGAATTGATTCCAGCTAATCTATAGAACAAACCTCAGCATTAACTTTATCTAATGTGCTGTGCAATTTGAGAATTTCCAATGTAATGGTGATCAACCACGAATGGTTATCACCAGGATAAAGAGCTTTTCTTGCCTAGTACTTACGTACTTTGGCAACTAAATACAAAGGTAATTTTTAAACACTGCGAAGAGGAAATCATCTCTTCACATTTGAATGGTTTTTTTTATGGGAATTTACTTATACCTGATCCACAAATATTAATTTCACGAAGCTGATCGAATACCAAAATGTAATTTTTATACATTAGTTCTTTAAATTTTTTTTCTTGTTTATTACAGTTAGTCTGGTTGTTAAAGTTGCAATTACCTCATATGTGAAAAATGTCTTCTTACATAAATATTATTTATATAAATAAAAACAATTTACTTAGTACTTCATCATAACTATTTGAAATATGTATACCCAGTTACTTTTAATAAACATAAAGTCAACAATATACTGAGTGCGAAAGAGCTAAATTTGTTTTATTATATAACATAATGTGCTTCATTAACTGCGCTGTGCAATTTGATAATTTCGACTGTAATGATGATCAACTATGAATGGTTATCAATAGGATAAAAAGCTTTTCTTGTCTAAAACTTACGTACTTATAGCAACTAAATATAAAGGCAAGTTTGAAACACTCTGTAAACAAGAAATCATCACTTCACATTTGAATACATTCTTATGGGAACTTACTTATACCTGACCCGTAAACGGGAAGCTGAATTTCACAAATGTAATTTTTATACATTAGCTATTTTATTTATTCTCTTGTCTATTGCGGTATAAATCAAATAAATTACAATCATCAATTTTAGATCAAAAGAAAATTGGGCTGAATTGGTCCACAGACGTGTTTTAGTGCACTAAAATAAAATATACGTTGTCTATAAGCATATTTTGAGCAAAGCAATAATAATTATGGGATCGTTGTGTAAAAATATGGGCGAAAAAAGTTGCGAATACCTCATGTGTGAAAAATGCCTTTTGATATAAATATTATTTATATAATTAAAAGCAATGTACTTATTACTCCATTATAACGTATTTGGAATACGTAACTCTAGTTGCTTTTAATAACCACAAAGTCAACAATACAATAAGTACGTGCGAAAGAGCGAAAATTTCTTTATGAAATAACATCATATGTTTCACCACCAACAATTAATATAAAAAGTTTCGGGGTAATAAGGATGTTTCATAAAAATGTATAATTAGTAAAAACAATTAGTATTTGACATATAATTATTGATATAAAATAAAGCCACTTTTTTCACTATTTCCTTACTTCTTTTTCGTTGTTTACATAATAATATTCGAAAAATATTAGTGATGCTTATAAACATTATTTTTCTTTTCTTGTGTATCTCCACGAGATTTATCTATTAGCAGTATTCTTATACGTCAATTGTAAACAAAAAATTGAAAAATAAATAGACAAAAACAATTGTTGTTACATGAAATTATGGTTTTCAAAATATATGTTTCTCTCAAAACTAGGATATCAATCTCATATCAAATATTGTTATTTTGAGATACACTTTTTGATGAGTAAACATTTCTACACTAAATACAAAATTGGCTCTCTTGAAACGTTTTGCCCGGTCTTAAAACTAAATTTATTTTAATAAAAACGCAATCAAATTATTATTAATAAACTGGAACTTATTTAATTAATTGCAGCATAAGAAAAATAAATTAAACAGAAATATGCTTCCAAAGTGGTGATAGCTTAAATATGACTTCGAGATTGATCGCATTCCACATATTATGTGATAAAGACATTTAAAAATTTCCACTTCAATTCGATCCAGCTGAAATAAACGCAAAATATAATTGTGGAGATATCAACCCAGCATCCCTATCATTACATCTCGCCTCGCGTGCTCCGCTCTCTCGCCACTTGTCCGCAATCATGTTTATATTACGCTCAGTTGAAAAAGAAACAAACTACAAGTAAAAGGATCTGTGATCATGTCATTCTCTTGCTAACACGCTTGGCTATTCTCCTACTGATAAATTTATATCATCAGCGATAAGATAAAATTATCCGCAATATTTAATATCATCAGCAAACTAAAGAAGTATAATCTCGTATTTAAAATGGTTCCAAAATTATATATAATAATTTTATAAAGAGGAAAGTTTTTCTTTATTTTCTAGGGTTTGGCATTCACCATTGTATAGTTTATAGTGTCTTACTGTACGTGGTATACTATTTCTTTTTAGGAAGTTTGGATAATGAACCAAGTAACGATTTAAGGCGGGCAAAGTTTATTTTGAGTTGGACCTTCAAACCGATAGCTACAATAAAATAATCGATGAAAATATTGTAGATAACATTAAAATCTACAAAAGTTCAACGAAATACATCGCTTGTTATAATCAATTTCCATAAAAATCGGACCATAAAACTATTCTTGCGTTAAAAATTAAACCTTTATAGCTACATCGAAATGTTGCCTAAAAGCAATGAAAAAGAAACCTATAAAAATTCAATATATAAGTTACTAACAATTACAAATTGTTTGTTACAAGCCATTTTGTATTACAACATTGGACTGTACAGTTCTGTACACAAATGAAGCACAGAATAAATAAAAAACCGATAAAATGCCCTTGAAAAATGAGCTCTAAATGATTGTTACATAAAAAATATGTCAAGTGTGAGTAGAACTCGCACTGCGAGGAGGGTTCCGTACCTATTTATGCACTCATAAACTTTCATACTTTTTCTATTAAACTACTTACAAATATAATTTTTTCACAATATTGATTACCACATCTTTCACGCGCATAACAACATGGTACATATTTCGAAAATTATAAAATCTAGGACAATTGCTACAATTTACCTGTAATCTTCTAGTCAGATTTTACAAACACTGTTTTTACTCGATATTTGGTCCGATAGTTTCTCTCCACTCCGCTTCCGCTTGTTTTTTAGAATATCTTGTGCAATTTAAAATTATGTGTGTAAAATTATGATAAAAATGTGTATTCCTCATAACAACCTCTTTCAAATGATACCCAATGTGATATATACGACATTTTTGGGTACTTTATTTGAATCACTTGAATCTTCACGTGTATACTTTAAAAAAAGTTAGTGGAAAATCTGTAGGGTAATAGGATATTACCACGTAAAATTGCAAGCTTCTACGTCGTATAATTTCTGTGAAAACCGGCGGCGACAGACGGACAGATAGACACGTGATGTTAAAAGAGTTTCGTGTTCCCTTTCGAGTCTAAAAAATCATTGAAATAAAATGTAGCTAAAAACGGGAGTGACACTGAGTATATTTCATAGTGGGACATGCGTACTGTACTACGGTACCATAATGGTAATTACCGCACCATAAAGGTTTAAACGAAAAACTGAATAAAAGATGGAAAGGGGTATGCTCAAAATTGGTGTTACCATAAGGGAAAAAAATATCGTGAATATTTTGCATATGTTGAGAAAAATACATTAAAAAATTCTAATATTTTGGCCTAGGTTTCATTATTATTGGAAAGTGCGTTTAAATTCTAAATTTAATTAAAATATTTTTTTTTTGACTGGAAAACAAAAAAATTAAATTTTAGGGCCCTTTACCAAACATTAGACAAGTGATCGCAAGCCTATGAATGTGCTACGCCGGTTGTTAACTGACTTCGGTTCACACCATTTCGTTCCTGTTACAACCGCCCCATACGCAGTACTAGCGGAAATAACGTAATTTTTTTTAGTTGTACTTAGTGATACAATTCCGATTTGTATATATTGTTGTAATAAAACAAAATGACTCTGTGGTGCATCAACTGTTAATTGTTGTAACAGAAAGGTGGAAAAGATCTATCGGCTGTTTTTACATCGACACTTGTCTTTGATATTCCTGTCATAATCGCCGCATATACAGTACTAGCGGAAATAAAATAATTTAAATGTATTCAGTGATACGATTCCGATTTGTATATTGTTATAATAAACCAAATGACTGAAGTCCATCAACTGTTTATTGCTGTAATAAAAAGGCGAAAAAGGACTATCGGCTGTTTATAAAATGACACTTTTATTTGGCATCACTGCTGACTACGAAATCAATTATTTTTAACACTTTCGGCGTAGTTCTTAGTGCATGGCGGAAAACATTAATAATTATGTGAATACAAATATTATAGTGTTAAAACTTAAATATATTAACTATCAGAATTGAGTGTTTGATTACGTTGTCTCTTAATAAGTGTCATTTATGCGTGACATGTATGAGGAATAAAATTATAGGTAATTTATTTCGTGTCGTTCATAATAACTGTGAATGAGACGAAATAAATGTATATGAATTACTGAAAATGGTGCTCAAAGATATGTGACGGCGTAAGAATAAAAAATATAATGGTAAAATAGATCACTCAAAAATTGCGCTGAATGATAATAGGTTGCGTTAAATCTATACAACCACAATTTACTTTTGCAAATATTTATAAAATTCTACAAATTGGTAACGAAATGTTTATTTTGCGTATTTATAGTAATTTTAATATTTTACATATCATGTGTTTGAACCAAAGAAAACGTGTTTCAGTGATCTCTGACAGTGTAAAACACTTAAAAATAGAACACTTGAAAGACAAATTACGCTAGGTGGCGCTAAATCTTAATAAAAATTATCTTTTATTTTATGGCGTTCTCTCTCTAATAGAGAACATTTGCCAGTAATCATGATCAGTTTTTATAAATATTTAAAATTTGCAGCTCAATAAAACGAAATGTTTATTGAATATAGTCATAATAATTTGAAGCTTTAAAATGACTTAAGTTTCATTTGTGTACAGTCAATTTTTTTGGGCCCAAGATCACTTACAAAATAATCATGCCCCTTTTAACTATCGGCAGTGATTGATGGCGATGCGTCAGCTTTTTGCGAAATTCTGTTTCATTGAAGCCAACGAAACCCTTCGGCTGTTAACGTGGGCGGACACAGCTAGTTCAGTGTAATAGTATGGCCGATCGTTCGTGACACATCGGTTCCGTTAGGGTAGCGGGGACTCGGCGTCGCGAAAGTCATTGTTTTTTACTATGACCTTTCGCGCGTCGAGTGCCGCGCGGCACCTTCAATTCAGTATTACTATTTTCCGACGCCTCGCAGTTAATGGCCTCGTTTAATCGCACCGTCAATGTTATGATGATAACTGCTGTTCGAATTGTCATCGCGTCGAGTAATTGTGGCGATTAAGGCACCGCACCGCTGTGTGGGCCTTGTACTTGACATAAATGCTGAATTTAATGTAAATGTATTCTAGTACATTATGATTTCATTGTTATTTTTTTAAGTATTATATATATATATATATATATATATATATATATATATACACACACACATACATATATATATATATATATATATATATATATATATATTTTCTTTTTTCAGTTTCAATTCGTCTAGGGCAATTTTTGCTGTCCAAATACCGTGATTGCAAAAAGCTATGCCACTCGAATGTACATATTTCACTTTTGTATGAGAAAAATACATTCCAAAAATTATTTTGGCAAACATACATTAACATTGGATTAATATTTATGACTAATCTAGAAATAACTCAAGAAGTTCTCATCGCTTATTGACGTTAGATTAATTTCTTAGACGCAATAGAGTAATAATGATACAGCGAGCGACATCTGTATTAAATTAGTGTTGTAATCGACGATAAAACCAAATTTAAAAAAAAGGTCATATATGTATATATAAAAGTTGAATTTGCGCGATCTGTGTTCCGTATCATAATTGAAATAATAATAATTGAATATATAAGGTTCTTCGTATTAGATCCCACATTACCTGATATGTTGTAGACATTTACAGTACAATTTAAAAAGATACAACGATTTTACAGTTCTTTTTTAAATTCCATCGCATGAAGTTTTGCTACATAAATTACCATAGCATTTTTATGTTTTTCATTTTACCAACTTTCTTTTGATATTCTATCAATAGGTTTAAAAAAATATTACTCATATAACCCCCAAAACACATACTATATAATCCTTATGACGAACAGATGAACGAATAGACTGACCAAAAATGGCTAATGGTGTGCGTTCGGTGGTCCAAAGCTGGCGCTATCTACTGTCCTGGATTACAGCACATGTCAATAAACAGATAATAGCAGATATCTACTATAACCAGTTATGATGAGGGAGTTAGCGATTAAGCAGCTAAGATTGCTGAATAGAGACAGGGTAATTCTCTTGCAGGATAATGCTCGACTACATGTCGCACAAACAACGTTGCTTAAATTGTTGATTGCTTAAGGAGCTGAATTTGGCAAGTTTCTCTCACCCAATGTATTCTTCGGACATTGCCCTGCCCAACTGCCAACTTTTCCTTGGATCATTTCTTATAGGGAAAAATATTTGATTCCCAAGAACCTGTACAAAATGCCTTTGCGACTTTGTCACCATTCGCTCTCCAGGCCTCTTCGCTACCTTAATAGGCTATCATTAAAATGGAAAAACTATGTCGATAGTTCATGCGTATACTTTGATTAATTGTACTGTTTCTTCACAGAGATATAACAAACCAAACTTTCAATTCGAAATTGGACTTTCCATACTCAATGGACCTAATAATACTGATGATAATTCCATTTCGGAAAACTGATAATTTCGTTTAACAATACCGATGATTTCAATTATTTGAATCTTGTAAAAAACTTTCTAAAGAATGTATTTGGATACATTTCTGCCTTAATTTATAAGAACGTAATTGTATGGGCGTATTATCTTATTAAGTTAGAAGCTAGAAGATAATATCACAAATAAACATAATAATGAGAACGATTGAAGACTCTTCGTGACACCGAAACAAACAATTTTACAATGAGCGACGTAGGAAAAAACCAACGAACTTGTCGCGTCGCCTCAAAGCGAGCTGTCCAAATCGATATTCGATAATGAATTACTCTTCACAATCAATCGAATCGTTCCAGTGTCGGCGTGCACTTGCACTCGGCAGACGCGGTCACGGTTAATGCATCGCTGCACTTAAGGTTACTTTGTGTATCCGCCACTATCCGGAGATTGAATCAAGACACCAGTTATAATACACCGGCCGCGTAAGGCACTCAGCCGCTTTTAGTACCCTATAAATACGAGTAGGAGGGACCAATGCAAAAAGTTTCTCTGGCGAAAACTCGTAAAACTCGAATTTATTAAAGTTGCGTTAATTAGTTTCCACTTTTTAAGTAGCGAGCATATTATTTGTTGCTAATTTTGTATCTTTTTTTATATTGGCTGACATTCTTGAACTTGTTAATTTTTAATGAGATTCAATATTATTAACATTTAAAATTACAACTGTAAAAGATTTAGTTAAATAAAGAATGTTTCATTTCTAAAAATCTTTAAGCCAAATTTACGGTTTAACTCGAAGCTTTTAATGTGTTATTGTATTTAACAATTACGTTTTATCCATTGTTTGGTAATGATAAACACAGAACTTTTATAATCATGTCTCCAAGGCAGTTAATAGTGTTGAAAAGAAAGTTAGATCTGTATGCAGTGCTAACAACAAAACAACCAAGTGTTGTACCGTGGAGACAGGTGGAATAAAGTCAATAATACAAACTTACTTAGTAAACACACAATTGACGAAGCACATGCCCACCCTCCCTTTAATACACATTTTTGTAAATTTAGAGTTCTTATGCTCTATTGTTTATAGCTTTAGAATGGATTCAACATAATAAAATAAACAATCCGGTACAAATTTAAAAAAAACAACATAAATTTTTTAAACTAATATAATACCTTATTTTCACCTTATGTTGCTCAAAATTCGAAATAATCAAACTCTTTGAACTTTATTAGGAACAAAAACCATAAACATTTTAAATAATTAAACCACTAAAACAGATAAAAAAAGGAATTGAGATAAAAAAAAAACGAATTAAATTATTATTGCGGATTATGTGTATAAGCTGCATTAGATGGAGATTCAGAAATACGTATGAAATATCCTAAAACTCTTAAATTCGATGACTCGCTATTTGCTTATGGTTATTTAAATCAAAATATAGACACAATACTAATTTCCTTCCAGTACTAACGGGGACAATGACGAAATAATTTTTCCATCGACTGCGAAACAACAGCCGAATTTTAAATGTGGCCCACCTACATGAATGTGAACAGATTCGATTATTTAACGTCTTTTAGGTCTTTTTGTATTTTTTTTGTTCATCCGTCACTGTTTTAGTACATTTAAAGCAACATTGTAAACGTACGGATTCTAGCTGGCAATATAAAGTTTCATAAGAGCAGTACGGTCGGGATTTAAACACACTATCGTGTTTAACTATGAACAAATATTTATCTACGTAAAAATATGATAAAAAATGGACAAAGAAATATTTCTTATAAGAATGTGCAGAGTTGAGACTAACAAGAAATTCAGTTAATTTAACCTGATAGCAAATGGAACCGAATGACAATAACGAAGATTGAGAACTTGCATTTAGATGTAGATCATAAGTATTGGAGTGATGTCAATAATGAATGAAGCATGCTGTACATAGTATCATCAAATGTCACAATTTTAAGGGTTGTTACTCGCTAAGTCATACAAGGAACCCCAAATGTCCCATTTTTCGGCACTATTAACAATTTAAATTTAGAGCACATTAAACTTAACAATATGCGCCCAGCTAAGTGTACGAAAGCCTCAAAAGCCTCCACGGCAGTAATGTTAGCGATTTAAAACTTTTAAACTATTTTTTAACCTTTTATTCTGATTTTTTTAGTCACCGCTTTTCTACTAACTCGATTTGATAACACTAACCGCGTATCGCTTAACCTAATGCGCCGAAATACTGGACTGATTGCGTTCTAATCAACTAAAAGGCGTTTCAATATCATTTGAGCCTATTTTTTACTTTACCTCTCCTATAATAATATGAACTAAACTCAACAATCGACTTTTTATTTATATTTTTATAACACATATGGCGGACTTATTGTTAAGAGCAATCTCTTACAGCCAACCATAACACCAGTCCAGCTCAGTTCGGCGAATGGCCGGGAATCGAACCCGGGGCCCCGCAGGACGCCGCACCATCAAAGGCCGTATGCCTTGTGATCGACCCAACATACTACGGCGACGGATATATACTCAGTAATAAAATTGTTCAAATATTATTCAAGTAAATTGATTTAAAAAGTTTATAATTATAAAGCCCTTCAATATGTTATGATTAATTCTCTCGAAAATATAAATAAATGTATACATATAATAAAACAGAGTAAATTCTGTACATGGAAAATATTTTAAAAGAGTGTTTGATTTAGCGTATAGAATGAAAATAGAAGCCAATTAAACAATCACGCAAAATCTACTGGACGGATTTTGATAAAATCTGGTATGAAAATAGTTTAGAACCAAGGGCAATTATGAGGAAAAAATTTTTTTGTCATTCCAAATTTCACGCGGGTAAAACTGTAGGTCAGATAAACAGCTAGTATTTAATAACTTTCCCCAAAACATCCACTATGTTATCGTTTTATAAAGTTTTTTTTTAATATATATATATATATAAAAAAAAAATTTATATATATATATATATATATATATATATATATATATATATTTAAATCAGAAATAATATAACGTTAAATAAAATGAAATTTAATGGGGAAAACACGTCAAGGAAATGAGGATTGCAGTACAGAAAAATTTCGATCTGCAAATTGTCAGGCAATGAGATTTAATATGACCTGAACACAGACGCTGAAGATGTACTTTGGTATATTGGTGTATGTTAGTGACTGCATATTTAAAAAAAAATTTCTTAAATGTTTTTAAGAAGGCATATACTGCTAACTAAATACAAGACGAATTTTGCAATCGTTTTGTAGTTCGGAGATCGAGTGATTTGTGGTGATCAAGCGTGTGTGTTTCGACATTAATGTCAATTAATTCAATTTTGAATGTTGGCAACACTTTATCCGTAAAATATTTACTGCTATAACATAACTAAAGGTGAACAATTGAGTAACTATTTTTTTCAAAGATGACCTTATTCGATAGATTTTTTAAAGATACAGTTAGAAAAAAGTGACGAGTTTTTTTAAATCTATAATATATTAACATTCACACATTGCAATAGAACAAAGTGGTCGGCATGAAGTAAGGAGTGATCGAAACAAATAATTGCAAGGAATAAATAAATAGAGAAGAAGTAATATAAAAAGAATTTTAATTGAAAATTAAAATTCTTTTTGAATATGCATTTTGACGATGCATGTGCATTTCGACTGTCAGTCTTATATATCCTCAAGTTATATAGAGTGAAGAGATTTTAAATAAAAGCTGTTAAGTACGAAGAGAACTCGCAGGACAAAGGTTCCCAATACGTTTAATCACAAACATTTAAGGCTACGTAGTCTTTCTATTAAACTATTTACAAATATATCTTTCACAGGCCTTTAAATATTGTGAACTTTGTCAAAAATTTAGTCACTGCTATAAAGTTTCGCTGCTAGGAACGCTGTTTTTCATAATTTTAAATTCAGGTGTCTTGGAAATGGGTTCCCACCCATTTTTATATTTTGGGAGCATATATTCGTGGACGTTTTCAGCAATATGTCTACAACTGTCTTTTATAAAGTTCTGGAAAAATAGTTTTAGAATCCTTGTATCTCGCTCTTTGAAACATACTCCGCACAATTAATGAAACTGAAAAAAATACATTTCTAACTCCATTTGTGGCATTTAGGTTTCCGTATTCCAAAAGGAAAAAAAATGGAATGCTTCTAAGATCATTTACGTGTCTGTCTGTCTCAGCCGCTTTTCTCAGAAATCGTTTAACATAGAATTTTGAAATTTGGCGTAATAATAAAAAATATTAACCCGCACATATCTCAATACTAGATACTCAAAACTATTTATCTATCTATCTGTTTGTCTTGGCCGCTTTTCGCAGAAATTTCGCAGAAAAATTGCTTGTTACAGAAACTTGAAATTTGACATGGTAATAAAAAATATTAGCCCGCACATATCTCAATATTAGATACTCAAAAATATTTACCTGGAAATTTTGGGGTGAGAAAGGGCTGATAATAACAACCTTAAAAATATTTTATCTTGATTTTAGGTAGTATATTTTAATATCTCTTTGTTTTGAAATATATACAACAACAAATACATTCTCCCCCTATTATCTCCAAGACTACTCAAAGACTGTAGGAAAAATATACCGATTATCCTAGCTCTTATAATTATTGAAATATATGGTGCATATTTTTAACGCCTGTGAAAATATTTATTAACATATTAATAGAAATACTATGTATGCTAAAATTACTATTTGTAACTAGATTAACACAAATATTATATACACTTAAATTGTTACAAATACCCAAATGTTATGGAACCCTCGTTGTCCGAGTTCTACTCGTGTTTGAAAGGTTTATTTTCGGTATTTTATATAAAAGCCTGGCCACACTGGCCAACAATACTCAGGAGAATGTTGCGTCACGGCACGAGGATACAGCGACTCGCAATAACCGCGCGTATATGGATATGCCCACGTGGTCTCCTTGGTCTTATTTACTATCTCGACTGTATTCAAATCGATTGGGAAATAGTCAACCGAACACTCGTTTAATTAATCGTATTGTGGTTCTGAAATCGAGTCAGTTTGATTGCGGTGCTTGAGTGAGCCGCTTTTGACATGAGTGTCAATACATTTAATTTTGAACGTTGGCAATATTTCGTCCATCAAATTGTTTAATTTCGTCACATAACTAAAGTTTAACATTTCCTTTCCTCACCTTGTATACATCTTGCGCTTTAAAACGTATATCTTTAAAAATATATATTACAGGAGATAAAGTGACACTTTTGTTTTTATAAAATATATCAATAATTACTCTTTATACGGCTCTTTCGTCAAGTAAATATATTAAACGAATTCCTTACATTTCATAGAATATAATAAATTAACAAACGCGTTACACGATTTATTATTTAAGTAACATTTCCATTCCGCTGCACAAGCGCATGTCAACAAAAGAAAAACGTAACGTCTTATTGATAAATTAAGATGTCAACAAGTTAAGAAAAACTGCTGTCAACAAACTCATTCAATGCGCACAACAGGCGACGCCTTCCTGTTGCAACGCCGCCGCGTGACGTCAAAATACCCTCAGACGGCTTGAGTGTATTCGTAAATAAGAAACACCCACTTCGCATACCGGGAAGTCCAAATATGCCAGTGGAAGCCGCGAAACTTGATCCGCGGCGTAAAATGCGGAAATATAACTCGGGTGAAATTTAAGCGGCCGCCATCATTGTTCCCATTGTTTCCGCCGCGAAGACCTATAATCGCGCGGGCGCGCCAGCTCGTTTGATGTTCAGTTAAATGTATATAAACTAGCGATATAAACTATCGTGACCAAACAAGAGGCGATTGGTAACTTTCATGTAAACAAGAAATCAAAAATTCACTTAGAAATATTTGGAGGCATAGAAATGTTTCAGTTTTACATTCATAATTACCTACGGAAAAATTTAGTCTTGAATTTGGTTATAAAGAAAATAATAAAAAGCTTCTATTTATTATTTTTCATCATCGCGGTTTTACTCGCGTAGGTTTTCTTAAGGATAATTCAAGAAAAATCGAGTTCTAAGTTTCAATTTGAATCTTTAGCATAATTTTAGTGCAAGTCTAACTCAAATTGATCTTGCTTAAAGGATAGAACAGTTTTTGTTTGATGCTTTAATAAACTGGTAAATAGATAAACAGATAGAAAAACAAAGAGGGGAAGAATAATTAATACCATATTTGCTTTAGGTAGGACAAAAGGTATGAATTCAAACTCCAAGCACCATCTTAGTTAAAGGTCCATTCAGATTTGTTCAGTAGTTTATACACGTTGCTTTAACAAATAGTACCTGGAATACCGAGATTTGCTCAGTGTGTTACAAATTTCCCGTAGGAATATGAAATCGCTCGTTTAATGGTATTAGATGTGCTTTGATTCTCAATAGAATCGTCAAAAATTATCAACGTGGTTATTCTTCCCCTTCCTCTACCACCAACCGCCCTCAACCCTACCTTTTCCTTTCTCTTCTCCTTTCCTTACCCCTTCACATTTCCTTCCCCCATCCACTCTCACTTCCCCTTCCCTTTCCCCTTCCCCTTCCCTTTCCTCCTCCCCTTCTGCTTTCCCATCACTTTCCCCTTCCTTTTCTCGGGAAAATATGCGGTGCAAATGGCCGTATTTTTAAGTTTTTTAATTGTGTTGACTTAAAAGCTTGATTTTTTACATCTCCAAGGAACCGTAGACTTAAGTATTTGATATTAAATTCAATTTGATACCACCACGCATTCCTGAGAAAAAGGATCTTGACACACGGGTAGACAGACAGAGAGATGGACAACGAAGTGATCCTATAAGGGCCCCTCTTTTTTCCTTTTATGGTACCGAACGCTAAAAATAAAATAAAAAAATAATAAAAAATTAAAAGTTATCTTTAAGTATTGATAGATCTCGTTATTGCGCTCTGTGCGAGTTTTTCAGAAACCCGTTTGAATCTGTCAAGAATTCTGTAAAGTATTTCCGTAGGTACGTACGTAGACTCTAGAATAAGTACGTACTTGGAACATCGCTATGGGCTGTAATCAGCATATAACAGACGATGGCGAACTCGGTATTAAGACTTAATACAATTGTTTGGCTCTCCAATAGAAATAAATAAATATCTATCTTCAGCATTTAAGCAAAATAACTAACCGTAATATTCGTAAACTATCTATTTAGTTATTATTGTTGATAATGAAAATGTTTGAAATATACAAGGTACCTACTATACTTACTATAGTTTTGCCACTTGCGCCTATCTGCACCAGTTTATTTTGACAAATAAATCAGTATTGAAAGTAAATATCTCGAGCCGACTTTAATCGCATTCGCCAAGGCAACTTAGTTGCATTATAGTTGCTGATTTATTAAATGTCAAGGGCTCCATACTAAGGGCACTAAAACTTTTATCGACACAAATTGTCTGGGTAATAATATTACTCTTGTTAAATAAAATCCCTTACTGCGAAGTTCCGTGATAAAAGAGCATATGAGATCAATGCTTCGTCTTGTATTACGGAATTATGACAACAAACAGGGCTATATTGGCAATACGTATCCATATACGTATGGTAGGTAAAAGACAATGAGCAGTGATGGTATGAAGTAAAAGGGATCAATTGAGAAAAAAAGTCATTAAATATTTTTTTTTTCAATGTAACAGGTCTGTTCCCACCACTATTAAAAATATGGATTTATAAACTATCAAGATACATACTAACATAAGATCAACAAAATGACAAGTCCAATGATCAAGGTACATACTAACATAATGATCAAGGTGCTCAAGGTACATACTAACATAAGATCAACAAAATGACAAGTCCAATGATCAAGGTACATACTAACATAATGATCAAGGTGCTCAAGGTACATACTAACATAAAATAAACAAAATGACAAGTTCAATGATCAAGATACATACTAACATAATGATCAAGATGCTCAAGGTACATAGTAACATAAAATCAACAAAATGACAAGTCCAATGATCAAGGTACATACTAACATAATGATCAAGATGCTCAAGGTACATAGTAACATAAAATCAACAAAATGACAAGTCCAATGATCAAGGTACATACTAACATAATGATCAAAATGCTCAAGGTACATAGTAACATAAAATCAACAAAATGACAAGTCCAATGATCAAGGTACATACTAACATAATGATCAAAATGCTCAAGGTACATAGTAACATAAAATCAACAAAATGACAAGTCCAATGATCAAGGTACATACTAACATAATTATCAAAGTGATCAAGGTACATAGTAACATAAAATCAACAAAATGACAAGTCCAATGATTCAGGTACATACTAACATAATGATCGAGGTGCTCAAGGTACATCTAACATAAAATAAACAATTCATTTGTTATCAGAAACGTTTCTCTTTTGTTTTCCTTCCTTTTCTGCCTCTTGGACTTAGTGTTAGTCTGAAAGTTTTGGATTTCGGTCTAAAAATAACAATGTCAAAGCAAACATTAAAATTAAACCTTTTGTATAGAGGTAATAACAAAAAATGCATGAGTGGTAAAAATAAAAATTTTAAGACGCCTCAAAACTTGGAGAACAGCATTTTTTTAAGTTGCTATTAAAACATACGAACCTTCCGTGCATCAATATAGCTGACGACACAATGAAAAGGAATAAATGAAGAAATATTCCTTTTAGATACGGGGAATATAATAGTGGAATTGTGAAATCTCGTGGAGCTGATATTGGAATTAATATACAACGCTGTTATCATTTGATAACGGCATAAAGAAAATTGACAACTATCTTCTTATACCAAGTGACGCATCTTGACATGACGAACCTCAATACAATACTGGAACATTCCAACAACAAGATCCAGTAACATCGTTTAATTAATAAAATCATGGATCATGTGTATACACAGTATGTAATCAAAAAAATCGTTTCTATTATTCATATGGTGATTTTCAGCAAATTTAGTAGAAAATCTTAAGGAACTATAGGGAAATTCTGAAACGTTTCTAAAAAATTACTTTACAAAGTCTTACGTGTTGTACAATTTTTGATATTCTATATTGTACTGAGGTATCGATAGGTAAAAACTTGGCGTAAAATTAAGCTAAAAATACTAACGCGCGTATACGAAATTAAGTCAATATCGATATTTATTGTCATCGTTTTCCCGTCGCTCCATCCCTAGCCGCAATAGAGCACCCACACGACGCAAGAAAGTGCGTCTGCGCCGCGCGGTCGCTGTCTGCGGTCGCCGTGTCCCGAGAGTCTCTCGCGTAAATAACCAGCGTGACAAAGTAGAGCCTGTGTATTTACATTGAATACACATATGCATACTAGGAAGTCACCGCTACATAGAAGACTGACTGGAGTACAACGCCTACACGACGCTGGCTTGACAGGTACCGGACTGCTGAACACCACAACCTCTAGATAATATATCAACAAACGTGAAGTATCACGACTGTGTTCCAGCAACAACTGCGCAGTCGTAACAAATTGTTGACCCATTAAGCTACAAAACGTTGCTTTGATTAAAAATTTGAAATTTTCATACTCAAATTTTCCACTGTATTATATTTGTTGAGAGTGGACGCAGTCGTTTTGTTTCATCTTAGTTTACATTACCTTAATAACCATATTGTTCAACAGAGTTTTCATAAGGGATTTAACCTTTAAATTCTAGTCTATAATATTTTAATGTTTATACGAGGAATGAGGATCAGGGTAGCTAATTCAGATTCAGGAACTGAATAATATATTGGTTTTTATTGTGTTTAGTACACTTATTGGAAAAAGGAACACTTGTAGAATTACCTCGATGTCTATCTGATATTTATTTTTTCACGGAGACTGACAGAAAACGTTAAAATTTCGCGTAGTTGCAGAAAGTAACGACCTAATTATAGACCACTTAAAGGAGTAAAATAGCCATAATTTTCTTTTTTATCATCGTGTTGGATATCAAATCACAGTTTATTAAGATGCGAGCTCAAAAATACGTAACTAGATTTTTTTTCAACATAATTTTTTTTAAACAATTCTTAAAAATTTCCGAGAAATGCCCTCGTGATCTTTTAAACTATCGGTAAGAAAAATCTAGGAAAAATTGATGATTAGGTCTACACCGCTTAAAAACTATCAACATCGTGTTACCTGACATGGTTTTTTTTATTACAAATAATTTATTTATTTTAATATAAGCTACCACAATAGTATTAAAAACATCGAACAAATAATGACTGACACACATTGCTAATTGTAAAAAAGAGGAAATTACAACCGTTATTTAGTAACTCATTATAATATTACAAGTAACGCATAGTTTATACGAACGCCGTAGACCCAATGGTTGAACGAGTATCATTCGCAACCTTTAGGTTGTACGCTCGACTAATACCTTTAAGTCTGGATACAAGTTTGCTTGTGAAACTTGAACAACACGTAGTTTCAGCAACACTTAAAATCTATCATTTGTAAGGTTTAAAATGTACTTTGGTACGGAATCCCTATTAAGAGACGTTAAACTCAACCAATTTTTAAGAAAATGATGCAATGTTAGCGTTAACAAGTCTGGCTTCAATTAAATCATTAAATATTAATGCTTTTAAGTGAAAACAACGGAATAAAAACGAGCCATTAAATATTTGCTATCTTTGAAGAAATCTACATATTTTAAGCCAATTTTATACATAGTATGTATTTATTTTAATCAAGTTATTCGATCGGAACACATGAACAGTAAAAATTAGTTTCGCAGAAGACTGAACAAAAACTGACATTTTTATCGACTTTCTGATCCTAAATTATCATTTTTGTTATCTTTTATTAATTTTACTTTTGACATATCATTAAAACCTATCCCCGTATCTAATTTCGTAAGTTTATGGTGAAATTGATGATTATTACTTATATTTACATAATAACATACATTTAGTAACACAATAAATAAATTAACAAGTCCTGGATCGTGTAACAACCAAATAATCTCAATATCGTGTCGTCTAGAAATAACTATGGAATAGAAATTAGCCATTAGGTAGTGGCTAAACCAATCGATGTACTTTAATTCGTAAGCTTGCGGCTGATAGTTCGAAAGTTATTACAAAGAGACAGACAAACGAGTGTTAGAAAATATTTAACATGCGCGCCTCATCAACCTTAACTGCCACAACCAAAATTTAATGCAAAAGGTTCTAATACAACGGACAATCTGTACCACGGTCGCCATATTTGAATAGTTCGTCGCCAGAATAACTGTAAAAGTAACAAAAGAAAATTCGAACAAACGTAAACGGAGAGAGAATATGGGACGCGAGCCCGGAGCCATTGTTGGTGATCAGCGCGCGCCGACGATGCTGAGTGACAGATCGCCTTATTCCCATACAAACCTCGCTTTCGACTCAGCGACAGCACCGTACGAAGAGTCAGCCATTAACTAAACGATGAAGCAAAAGAGAAGTTGCATATGGCTCGATCACGTGATTTGAGCCCGAGGATGCGTATTTGTAGTGATCCTACGGCTAAAAGAAGAATACTCAATCAATTATGTACACTAGTATCGTATCAAAAGTAGTGGTACCGCAAGGAAACTTACTTTATTTTGTTATATTCAGCCAAGTCAAAAGTTAAGCAATATCATTGACACTCGATCATTAATTTTTCATTACTCTTTGATATATCTATGTAGTGTGACATTACGTTATATTATCTAGTGTGATCCTTAGAACTACTACATTGTGTTACTCCATGTAGTATAACCATTAGAAGTACTACACTGTATTTTTCCATGTAACGTAATTCTTAAAACTACTATATTATGCAATCCATGTAGTGTAATCATTATATAATCACTATTATACAGTATGTTTTTCCACACAGAATAATCCTTAAATCTACTACATTATGTTATTCCATGTAGTATAAACATCAGAACTAATATACTGTGTTATTCCATGTAGCGTAATCCTTAGAATTACTATATTATAATACTCCATGTAGTATATAAATTACAATTACTACACTGTGTTATTCCGCATATAGTAATCCTTACAATTACATTATGTTACTCCATGTAGTATAATCATTAGAACTACTACACTGTGTTATTCCATGAAAGTAATCCTTAAAACTACTACATTACGTTACTCCATATAGTATAATCATTATAACTATTATACTGTGTTATTCCACGTAGAGTAATGCTTAGAACTATTACTTTATTACTTATTAATTTATTACTCCTTATACTAGGACTTATTAATTTATTACTCCATATAGTATAATCATTAGAATTACTACATTGCGTTATTCCCGGTAACGTAGTCGTTAGAACTACTACATTATAGAATTACTCTATCAAACATTTTGTATCATGCCTTTTAACTATAAGGCTCTCAAAATATCGAACAACTCTTACAACTCTGAACCGTTTAATCAATTTGGGGTAAGCTGTTATCAAAAGTTGACTATATGTCGCTAATGGCAACTTAAAACAAATACATATAATGTGTGCATATTTTATTTATAAATTAAATAAACAATAATACATATTATAATACGCACTGTACACATAACAATGTTGTATTATGAAGGTTTGTTTTTGATGACCTTTATTGTATTTTTTAGACTCCATACTGTTGATTACGTGGCATCGGGTTTGTAAAACAACGATATATTTCGTAATGATATTAAAAAGTGTGTGTTGAACTAAATTAAAACACATTACTAAAGCAATGAAACAATTATACGAACAAGAAATTTCATTGATACAGCATTGGTAAGTTATAATAAATATGAAAGGAGCCCAAACTTGATTGGTCTACTATTTACAGTAAATGATGTCCTTTGTCTACCTTCCATCTTCATCATCATATCCTGACTCCTTCATTATCATCGTGTGTTGTCACTGGAAACGTGTGTGTTCCAAGTTGTAAGTCTCTAGCCCAAAGGGAAATGGATGAAATATCGATTATAAAATTCGAAGCAACCAACAAAGCAAACTAAATAAAAGCTTTTAAGAATAATAAAACTTTATGACAGAAAATAAATTATAAAAGAAGGTGTTTTGCATTCTAGCGAAAGTTAAGTTTTCCGAACTATAATTGAAATTATTTTTAACAGAATATACGCTCTCATAATTTTCACTAAATTTATATCCCAATACCCATATCTCTCATACACTTTTTAAGAGACGAAAGATGTGGTCGTTCTAACCACCTAATGTATGTTTTGAAAATTCAGTTCAAGAAAGCTTACTCTAAAGTAAACTAAAGGCTTTACTTTTAAACAACATCAAACTGCTAAAGTTTTCATTTGATACCTCAAATTATTGAATCCAAAAAAAATTTATGAATTATAGGAATCACCGAGAGGAACTGGCTAAACGTAAAAGTTTTTAGGAGATCCTTTCTTCTATGACGACATATAAGTATATCTTAGAGGTGGAAATATTTATTGTTTTTCCATACTCGTTGATCATAACTTGTTGAAATATAATATTAGACAACATTGAATTACTTTTGTGCAAAATATTCTCAAACGATGTTTTCCATAAATAACATTGGTTTTCCTCCTGTTTATGCTATATTATAATCTTTATATATATATATATATATATATATATATATATATATATATATATATATATATATACATATATATATATATATATACATATATATATATATATATATATATATATATATATATATATATATATATATATATATATATATATATATATAAAAGACCTTTCTGTCCGTTTATAGCTTAAGAACCGATTGACTTGTTAGGGAGTGAGAAATAACATACTGTACAAGTGGCGTTTTTGATCTTTATCCTCTCCAACGATTTATATTACAACACATATTTTCTTTTAATACAAAGAAAAACAAGTATATATTTACAAATTATAAATAAATGTTACAATTAAAGTAGCCATTAAACTATTACCAAACTTACACCAAATTATAACATTTGAAAAGGAGTTACAACTACGCTCGTCTCGATATTTTCAACACGACAAAATAAAAACGCGTACAGACCGCAGTTATGTTATCGGTCAATATAACACTATATGAATATAATATACGCAGATTTCAGATAACAGGTATGGTTTTTAACTTCAGTTTATAATCATTCGTTAAAGTCAATCTCACTCGTTCGATCAATACGCGATTAACCACATGGAGAGAAATACGCTCTCCTACTCTCTCAATTCAGTGACTTTAGACGATTTACAACTACGGGCGCTGTTTGGCAGTAACGCAATACAATAATATTTTAATATGTTAGCCGAGCGTAATGTTCTTTAATAACATATATCTCTAAATCGTAAAAAACAAATATATTTCTTCTAATCGATATTGTGTTATCTATACTTATTATGTTATAATTTTGTCATCACTAGTATATGTAAAGGATTATTCACTGACCTTAGCGACCGGACAATGAAAATAAGCGTGCCCAAACTCGGAAAAAATACGTCTGATGCACAAAAAAATGCCGCTTGCTTCAAAACAAAATTTTGCAAGGTCCAAACTAAATTTGAAGTAGGTAATTTGTAATAATACATTAACACTTATTTGAATGTTCAACGGCGGTTTTTTATGAAAATATCTTGGGGCAAAGCTAAATCTAGTCACATTTAAACGAATACCTAAATATAATTCTAAAATTTTGAACCTTTTATATAATTATTAGATTTCAAATGCATTTTTTAAAAGGTTCATATATTAAGATATTTTTCTTAATATATGAACCTTTTGAAATCACCTACGAAATCACCACATCTACGAAAGCGTAGGTGAAAATCTTGGCGGATCCATTCAAATTCGAGCCAGGTTCGCACCACGAAAGTTCTGTATCTATATTATTTAAAGGTATATACACTTAATACTAATAATATTAAATCATATTTAACCGTAACACTGGTTTTAGTTAAGGTCGTAATGAAATGCCGAATTTTCATGCAAAAAGCGACAACTTTTCTTTTCCCCAAAACTACACCAATCTTGACGATTTTTCACAGTATATCTGACATTATCTATTTCTAGAATTGTACGTCTTTATATTTTCCATATTACTCACAAAATTACAAATATTAACACCGCAAAATCAAATATATCACAAAAAATTGCCGTAATATATATAAAACGCTCGCAAATAATAAAAAAAACAACTAGAAGAAAATTTAAACCTATTATCTTAGATTATCCTTCGCCTAAGAAAAAGCGGCCATAATCATGAAAATCGGTGAACGTTTAGATTGGAAGAAACGTTGCTACCCGGAAAACTATTTTACGGTTAAATTTTTAGCAGGTGGCAAGTTGCGACTCTCCCTCTCGTACAAAGATCGGTGAAAGCATAAGGGAAGCGAGATAGCGAGCTATTTTCAAATCTCCATTTTTCATCAACTTCACTTCTCTCTTAAACAACTTAAAAATTACAAGATAGACTTAAAATTTAATATAATTTCAATGGGAAAATAATTCACAAATTTCAATACGGCGGTTATGTCCATAAGAGCAAGTCAAACGCATGTTGTAAAATGTCAGTTATCTGCGGTCGCCTTCGAATCGTCCGTCAGGTTTTTCTTCTACAACAAAAGTTCATGCTGCAGATCTGCGGTATATCCGACATTTACACCGGTTAGTCGTAAACAAACGCTTACAGACAATAGGTACGCATACACAGACGTTGATCTTCCACGCGCGAGCCAACACCGAAAAAAAAACCTGCTGGAAACTCAGTTTTAAATGTCGCGATAATTCAAATACGGTTAGGACTGACATTAGTTACGGTTTGTTTGCAAATGTCCATTTTTTTCTTCGTCGTCCGCCGAAGGTCGCGGCGATGGTATTTAAAGCATGAAGAAAGGTCAGAAGTTCACTTTGTTATTGTCAGATACAAGGTTGGAATCATAGATCATTTTATGCCTGAGAACTGGGCATAGCATTATCTATATTTATACCTCGGTAACGAGCGTACACTTATTATACGTAATGAATACACGGCTGTCCGTGTTCATTGCAATGTATCACAAATGATATGATGTTGTATAATAAGTACACGGTACATATCTGCAATCTGACTTTCAATTAGCGTGCACCGCGATCACGATTCGAGTAGGAAGCGTCTGGCTTCATTGTGTCAATAAAGTAAAACCATATATAGGATTTATATAAACTATATTTAATTTGCAATACATTGAAATATAACATACACGATCTTAGTAGTGATGTAACGAATATAAATCGAACGTTATTAAAATCGAATAACCTTATTCGCAAACATAATATGTATGAGCGGATTGTAGGAAGTGATACTCGTCGTGTGAATTCGTATTTTTATATCATTTTTTTTACATGAAATTTGATATATTTTGATGAGTGCATATATTTCAATAAATAATACTCATAAATATTCATATGGAAATTTTAGGGCGAAAAAATGAACTAGGTACTTGAAGAAAAAATTTGAAAATTCCATATATTGTGTATGTATCATTAGAAATGGCTAGTTATTAGATTCTCAGAAATATTTTTTTCGTAATTTTAGGAATGGTCTCAGATTTTATAAATTTTTGAAATATGTACCATTCTTTTACGCCTATGAAAGAAATAGTAGACAATAATGTATTTATGTTGTGAAAAATTAATATTCGTAAATAGTTTAAAATAATTACGATATACCCTTAAATGTTTATAAATGTCGAAATATGTACGAATATGTCGAAATATGTACGAATATGTCGAAATATGTACGGAAGAGAGAGTTCTACTTGTACCTGAAAGGTTTTTTTTTATTTTAAGTAAAAACTGGAATAACAAGGGTTGGCATTCGTCCTATTTTCCCCGGACACTGCCTTTTTTAAAAGCGCCTAGGGCTGTTTGCAACATTTAAAAATGTTTTAAGAAGGCTATTTTCCATTATTAACGCATTAATTTATTTAATATACTAATTAACTAGAACCTGTATGTTAAATCCTTAAGACTAAACATAATTTCATAATAGCCCGCTAGGAATTTGCCACGCTTTTAAAGTGTAATAAAAAAAAATAAAAATATAATTGCAGTGGTTAAATTTGGCAAATTGTTATCTATTCATAACCATATAATAATATGTCGTCTCCGGAGTGTGTGGGTTGATCACAAGGCACAGAGCCTTTGACTACGTGGCGCACTGCGGGGTTCGTTCCCGGTCGCTCGTCGAGCGGGGCTGGACTGATGTTCTGGTTGGCTGTAAGAGATTGCTCTCGTAGAGATAAGTTCGCCATTTGTATTAATTATATACATTAAAGTACATAAATAAATAAATGTGCAAGATATGTGCCTAAGCAAAATGTATTTCTACTGCCGATTTCATTTTTAAGTTTCAACATTTAAATTAGGAATGTTGATTGGAATATAATTTTTTTAAAGAATATTCAATTGATGACACATTGTAACTGTATTACATGAAACATTCGTAATATTTTTTGTTTATGATTAATAATGTAAAAAAGACTTCATTAAGACAAACTCATTTCAATTAGTTTTATAGGAATAATTTTAATAAATCCTTTACTTTCTCATTTTAATGAAATGACATTTTATTTTAATAATTCAAGTGTTATGGTTATGAACGCAAAATCAGGGATTTTTAACACATCACTTATAGTTTTTTTTTACATTACCACGATTATATTACTCATACACCAAATATTTTTGAAGTGAAGTTCTATTGTATTGATAATCGAAGCATTTTTATCGAAATATAGAGCTAATGCCATCTAGCGGTTAATTTATATAAGTATTGGCGACAATCTCTTCAAAGAACAATATTTATCGTGCTTTTATCGTAAAATTTTGACGTTATCGTTTCCTGTCTAAACACTTAGACGACAACGATAAATTGGAAAGTTTCACGCAAAAATTAAATATGCAAAACAAATAAACAGTTACTAATGTTTTAATAAGTATACGTAATTAATACAATTCTCGTCTATTGCCATTACAGCATAATTATTTGAGTTAATAAATTCGACGATACGGCTGTAAAGACGACATTGCAATAGCAGTTACGTAAAACGTCACCATTATCACTGCACGTGAAACTTATTTCATTACATCTAATGTTTTTAATGACGTTTAATGAAGCAAATTAAAATATCGCAGACGTTTTACTACTGTCGAGTAGTCTAAGGATCACACACTGTTAATATTTTTCATGTGAAAGTGATTGCTAGGTGAGCAGATATTATATAATTTTTTAGAATTGCCGTTTAGGTTTACATCACACAGAAACGAGTGAAATAATCGCGTATTCGCCAGCTTCGCGTCTTGTCGGCTCTTTCAGACTTAACGCTTCCCTTTCCGCTACACTACTCATACGTCACTTAATTACTAAAGCTTACAACTTTACTCGTTTACATTTTTGTTCGTGCTTACAAACTCGATTATCGGACGTACAACGTCTTAAAAATATTTCAGTATGAAAATATAAAAAAATTTAGATGTGAAACATCTGCCAGGAGCCCTAGGACGGCTAACATTTTTTTTCTTTTAGTAATTCTCATAACATTAACAGTTACCAAAACAAGGATCGAACAGATTTCGGAAAACAATTTCAGCAACATGTTTGAAATAATCTTACATAAAACTCGGTAAAAAAATAGTGTATGTACCAGCCGAATTTATATCATATGAGCCTATTAACTCATTATCGATATATTTAAATACAATAAAATTAACATTTCCCCCTTACTCCAAAAAGTTCAAAATTTGTGTAAAACAAATTCCAAAATCCACCAAATTTCAAGTTCCAAGTATGGTCGTAGATGATTCTAAAATGTACAGAGTTCCATATTTCAAACGTCTATGAACGGTTAGAAATTAATAGTTATAACTTTGTGACCGACAGACAAACATGAAAAACATATGATTCTATAAGAGCAATTCATTTACGTATTAACTTATGGAAGTCTTAAAAAATGCAATACAAGAAACAGTAACACAGCGATCAATATGTTACTGTTAATTAATGCTTTGAATAACAGGAAGAAACAAACATAACGCTAAAAATATTTCTGCACAAACAGCTTTAAATAAGTAAACAAATAAATTAAATACACAAGTCGACAGATATAGTCCTGCCAAATAAGGAAACATGGTTTCGACAATCGAAATGAATTCAGAAAAATTAAAAGAAGTCCGTAGTAAAAACTAATGGAATATTGAAAAAAATAGCTTAATTAAGTTACGATCTTTGAGATTCTACTGTAGATATAATATGTAAAATGGTTTGTTTGTGTGTTAAGTATGTTTGTTGTGTATTGGCTGGGTGCGTGGCATCAGCGCCGCCTAACGTCAGTAGTTTTATAGGCGCTTCACTTTTATTAGCACGAACTATTTCGTAAATTAAAGGCTCTGGTTAATGTTTACCTGAATAATATAAAAATAACGGAGAATATTTAAATGCTTTTATTAACGAATAATAACAATATTTTAGACGAAATACATTTTATACCAGCTCTCCATTAATTTTTTTTTATATAATTTCCAATGGAATATTGGAAATCTGTAAAATTAGAATGTGTTATTTCTTGAAGCATTTTTACAATTTAATACAAAATAACCATCGTGTCATATTTAGGAAATTTGCTTTAAATACTTAAAAAATTAGGTACGAGTTCAGTATAGTAATAATACTAAGTTTAATGGTTTTTAAGTGATTTAAAAAAATTACCTACTATAAATATTTTCATTTTGTTATTGCTGAAGAATTTTACTCCACTCTGTGGTTACTCCCGGCCAATAACTTTAAATATATTTTTACCAAATTAGAAATATAGAAAGCTGTCACTATTAATATAAATATTAATTTTGCTGTGTCAATATTAATTCATGCTAGAATATTTTCGGTAAAACATGTATGCGTAAGTTTTCATTGAATAATAAAATATAAATAATATTAAGTTATTTAGGTTTTCCCGTCGAATAAAAGACTAAGTGCCATCTATACGTAGTTAATAAAAGTATATATATATATATATATGTCCATTTTTAACATTTTTTTTAACTAAGTTTCCATTTTATATTAAGATTGACACTTTTAATAGAATATCAAATTATGTGAACTTTAATATGTAATTGCTTAATTATTTATCCTCAATAAAATAAGTAATTTGAATAAATTGTTTACAGTTAACCAAGCGCCATCTATCATTGCGTAGTTAAAGGACGTGAACGTGCGTTAAACCATCTACACGGTTAAAGTTATAACATTTAAATTCAGATGGCGCTTAACTCTTACACGTTTCGACATACATACGAATAGTTTTTATAAACTTAATGTTAAAAACATAGAATTTGTTACATCAAAATATTATTACAAATTATTTGCACTTAACACTCAATTGTGTAGAATCATCCATTAATGACTCGTCGAAAGAATATAACGTATTAACACGAATGCGTTGCGCAAATCCGTAGTCTACGGAGTCGTTAACACAATGGCGAGTCAGCGTAGGTTAGTAGAACGAGGTGATAGATATAAAGGTCTATTATTTTGTTGAACTTTAACCTTTAGAACAATATGAAATGCTTTTTTGCCATTTAAAATCTATTGAAGTCATATTTGATGCGCCAACATTTATAATTGAACATTCATCGGGTGATAGAAGATTGCGATTAAGTCATATATTGATCGCTTTCAATACAATTCAATTGAGAATAAAATATAAGACTATATTTCTCCACACATAATAACTTTTTGTTTTCGTAATAGCCTGTTTATTTCCTAAGTTCATGATCTATAAGTAGATCATAGCGAATCTCTATTTTCATACGGTATCAGCTCAACTGCTTTTAAACAATCATATCAAAGCGCAGTTTTAGGGTGAATGCATATTTAGCGGACGATCTGCAGCGAACGATGCGCTCTGTTTTTTAATACTATGAATTGATATGCTTTGGTTTACATAAAACGGCGGACTGTATTCATAATATGAGACAAAGCGGACCGTCTACCACATTTGCATAGGTCTTTAGGTTTCCGCAGTCAAATGGTAAAAAACGAAACTCTCATAAGTTCGTTATATCTGTAGATCATAACACTGTCAGTTTAAGATGGATTATTATGAAATATTACACGAAATAAGTTACATTTCGTGAACGCATAGAATTAACTTTCTTTTTAATTTTTTTTTGAAGTATAAATTTAAATTTGAGATGAAAACTTATTTTCTCACGAATCCCATTGAATTAGGGTGGCCATCCGTCTTCTTTAACCCGGACACTGTCCTCTTTTTAAAAATGCATCTAGGATCGTCCGGGCAGATTTTTTAAATGTGTCCGGAATTTTAAAGAAAGCAATTTTTATGATCAACACATTAATTTAATCCATGGATTAATAAAAGAAATTAACAAAAATCAGAAACTATGTCTTACATTTCCAAGATGTAAAACAATATGATTTGCCAGCAATTTTAAAACGTTGTTTAAAATATTAAGAAATGTGTCCATTGCATTGTAATAATATATTGAAATATTTGTCCAACGAAAAATTGTTTTAACCGGTTTAAATTGGTTTCATTTGTAAAGCTAATTTAAATTTCAGAGTTTAAATTAATGGTGTAGATGAGAATTTAGTTTTTTTGTTATTGGTTTATACAACCGATAAAAGATTTTTGTTTTTTATTGTTTATATATAATCATATGTAATTTTTTTTGCGAACAGTAAGTTAAACGAAACTTCATTGAGACCAAATTTTATAACTTTTATACTAATTTTTAAAATTATTTAGTGAATTCCTTTCTGTTTCATTTTAATTTAATATAAGCTTTTACTTCAATAATTATAATTTAAGTATCCATGGTTACGAAAGAAATGTCTGGGGTTACAGTTCTTTAAAAATGAGTATGGTCACCCTAGATTGAGTATGGTGGGGTGTCATTGAAGAGGTATATTTAAAAATACTATCGAAGGCGTGCAGTGGTATTTTTTGACATAGAGTCACATTAGGGAGATATGAGTCTCTTAACCATTTTACAATGTCCCTCACTACCCTACAATATTTGGAGACCAAAGCGTTATGTGGTGTGAACTTTCATTTATATCCAAATTTTCCCTATCTAATTTAAAAAATCAGAATAACGACGTTTAGTTAGTACTTTAACGTAATTTTTTTCGGCCAACTTGCGTTAAATAATTAAAGACGAACAGGCAAACAAATTATTTGTCTTACACCCATGAAGTATAAGAAGTATATCAACAGTAGGTTTCCGTAGTGATACACGGAATCCTTATAATTTTGTCATGTTTGTGTGTTTGTTCGTACGTCTGTTACGAACACGCAGCTTTCACAGTTTTAGACCTAAGTGTAAGAAATATAGCAAATTCAGATGAAGATCTCGATTTTTTTTCTTATTTTCTACTGTACCTTCCCTTGTTAAGAAGCGAGGATGAAAAAAATTGTTTTGGGTACCCAATGTGTGGGATATCAATTTTAAAATGAAGATTAGATTCCATTTATCAATATTTATTTTTTGCTCCCGTTTCGAAACAAGACTATAAAAATGTGGAAAAAAATTCGAAAATAGGTTTTGATGAGTACTTTAAAATGATAATATTTCGTCATATTTCGTTTTCGTAAAGATATCTTTAAACTGGAACTAACAAAAGAAAACAACGCAGATGGAAGTTACTAGAGGATTGAGCTTGCTAGTGTACTTATGATAACTTAATATGAATTATTTAAATACGTTTTCCAATATTTAAATTGAAAACATGGAGTGGTACGTAGTTAGACAATGTTTTAGGAATTTTTCAAGTTCATTCATCTGGATATTGGAATTCTTTATGAGCACGCATAAGAATTTATAAGATATGTATAGTCTGTTATTTTATAAAATGACTACGCAACCCCAATTTATTCGTTGTCGGATTATTTCGTTTCGTTGTCGAATATTTTGATTGATAAATAGTTTAATAGAAATATTATAAACTATACAATGTTCATAATTGTACACGTGTCTAAGTACGTACGAAACTCTCGCAGCGCAAGATCTACTGGTCTGGCTTAATAGATATATTGTTTATGATACACGAAAATAAATTTGTTACATTTGTTTATGTTTATGAGTATATATGTATCAACATTAGTGAGCATATGGGTACTATAATATATAAATATAACACACACACACACACAAACACACACATATATATATATATATATATATATATATATATATATTTTTTTTTTTTTTTTTTTGATGATCATAAAAAAATTGTATACAGGCGCGTTCCCTTCAATATGGTCACACATCCGATAACTGCGCGTTTGCGTTCGGCGGTGTGCAATTTTGGTGTAATGATCGGATGTCTTCGCCACCAACGGAGATGACGTATTTCATGACGCAACTTAACTTCAAATAATAATATGAAATCGATTATATGGCGAAGTGCCACATGTTTTGTCCAGTTTTCTGTAAAACTGAATTAGTCGGACGTGTGTCGCTCGGTGTCACTTTCCGTACGCGAACGCATGAGTAAATGACAAGTTAACTTATTACAATTAAAACAATAAGACCGAAAAGTAACAATTAGAGTTTTCGTCTCAAAACAAGTATTGACTAACGCTGATATCGCGACGCAACCTAAATCGTTTTAATAAGTAGGTGCACATACGAAATACCACAATTAAACATATCTGGCTAAATCTTGGAATAAGTATTAATAGATTATTAGTATTTGCCTCGCACGGCATAGTGCGTATGTTTATTAAAGGTTTAAAAAAATATTGCCAGCGCAGGATCCTGTTTTTTCCTACTATATCGGTAAATCTATAAAAGCTCAAAAAGCCATATCTCTTCAATAGCTTTTCAAGTTTCAACTTTTGCGTAAGTTCAATGCTTTTATTTATTTTTTACATACATAACGGTTTTTTAACAAACAACGGGTGTAAAATTAACCAAACTATCACGAAATTAAATGGAGGTTTATATGAAATATTCAATGGCTGGATTTATTTGGCGAATCTACGAGCAGTAACTGCTGTAATCATTTAGCTAATTTTGTATCTACCCACAATACACTAACCGCGTTTGATTTAAAAAAAATCTTTGTTATTTTACTAAAATTTTATTAAATTATATTTAAATTTTCTTTCAGGTCGCGATTCATAATATTCAAATCAAAAATATTCCCTACTAATAAATAATAAAATCATTAATCTACCAAACATTTAATTACATCTACAATTTTAATGTAATGAAAACGCAAGATTTACCACGCAGGATTCCCGGGATTTTAAAAGAACACCAACCATTTCGACTTGCTCGATACGTTTCACTTTGTGCGGGTGTGGAAAATGTAAAATTCGCTAAAGGGACCTATAAACATTTTTAGTAATTTATAAAAAAAAATAAGTGCTGGACTTTTTGATTAGACTTCGTATATACTGCGCTTTATAACACAAAATTCTAATCTATAATTTCAATATTTTTCATTTTTATTTTTGACCATACTACCCTATTAGCTTGACCTGTAACTTCCTAACACTGTAAGTAAGTCTTTCAATTCACTTGTCGTCCATTTCTGATTGTTGAATCGATGTGAAGCTTTGCAAACTTATGTAATTCTGATAACAATACAAAAATATGGTACTACCGAGCTGATATGATGATGAAGGAAGAATGGAACCGTTTGATTCGTATAATAAGTCCTTCGGTTCTAAAAGCGTTTTTTAAACTATAAATTAGTTATTTACCTTTATAATAACTATTTTAATTAATAAACAAACAACAGAATCTAGATCTCGTACATTTAGAAAACAAATATATCATTACCATTTACCCTCAGTGCGAACGCACCATATTCAATTATCACCAAAACAAAGGGATTGTGCCGCCGACGTTACCCCACCCACAGTGGACATCGCAAAAATCGCAAGAGTAATCCTCCGGCCAACAGCAAGAATGCGAACCTTGTCAAACCACTACGCGGAGAGAGATGTTCGACTAGTTCGAACTGATTGATTGCGGGCACCGAGTATATTATGATTTACATAACGTTTCCAGTTCGGCGATCGATGCTCGATGAAGCGTGGCCATCGCGATAGGTGCGCAATGAATGACTAAATCGTCATTCCGGTTCGCATCTCTAATGATCTTGATGACCTTTGTGAACTGGACTCTAATTATTTATTTATTGAAGACTTCAACTCGCACACACATTAGACCAACGTATTAATTACTATATGAATAATTTCTTCCAATTGTCAAAATACCATATACACTCGGAAGTTTTTTATACGACAAATCCCTCTAATATGACAGAGGATATTTTTGCTTCTTTTTAAAGATTCAGACAAAAACTACTAATTCTACTGATACAACAATATGGCAGCTTATGGATTCCAGATTGTCATATACTGCATGTACATATGTGTATCATTTTTGACATATAGTTGATAATATCAACGTAATTGCAGATATAGTCGTTGATATGGACCATTTTTCTCACAAATGCTGGCAAAACTATTACGTACACTCTAATATGAGGGAATTACAGGTCTTAAAAAGGTCTAAAGAAAAGTCCTTGAAAGCATATATCTATATTTTACAGCCAAAACATTTAATTTAAAATAATGCGTGGGAGAAAAGTGGCAAAGTTTATGTCAATTTATTAATCTTCTCTTATTAAATATATTTAGAGTTAATTTTGTAGAAATTAATTATTGACAATTAAATGAAACCATGTGATGTAGTATTATTTCTACTTTCTTTAAGTTCTTTACCACGACCTAAAAGATTGAAAGAAAGAAGGAAAACAAATAAAGAAGCAGGAAAAAAATTTAAAGAATCTTTGCTAAGAACCCACCTGAAGATGTTGTAATACAACGAAACCTAGGTCGTGGTAAAGAACTTAAAGAAAGTAGAAATAATTCTACATCACGTAGTTTCATTTAATTGTAATCTTCCTTACATAAATACCAAGGGATTGTAAGCGTTTTCGATAGATAAAAATTGACCCGCCACATTTTATAATTGGATTAATAGTTTAAGGGAAACGAAAAATGTTTTTGAAAGTAAGTAAAAGTAGAAAAACGAAATATTGCAATGACGTTCAGTGCGATGTATTTATCCATAGATAAATAAAGAATATCCATGGAGGGAGGGAACGGAAGGGAGGAGAGGTTATCATAAGGTCATAAAGCCGCGGTACATTACCATCTATTTGTTAATTAAAATAAAGCGCAGGACTACATTCACGAAAGAAAAAGGACATGTCAAAAATCTTAATCAAATACCATAATCGTATATGTACGAATCTTTGTACGGGTCGTTTTGGCACATGAGGGAAAAACACTTAACTTCGTGTATAAAACAAATATTTTGACCCGAAATGTGGAACCGTGGCGGATCGCTGGTATATTGTAAATTTAATAAATAAGAAATGTATTACATTTCCTATTTACAATAATTTATTCACAATAATTTAATTAACATAAACATTTTGAAAAATTGGAGATAATCGTATTTTTTCAAATTATGGAAGTCATCTAGGAAACCACTTAGTAAAGATATGCATTAACATATTAACAGCTGTCGACGCTCTATCATTTATTAAAATTGGTGTCGAATCTACCTTATCACTCTCATCGCCTTCTTTAAGTGCCTCTGGCATAGGCGCTTGAACCTGAATGAATCCTTATCAGTACAAGAATGAATTCAGAATAGTTTTGACTTTATAAAGGGGATGATGAATCGTATTTGGATGAAAAATTAAACCAAATTCAAGAGAACGAAAATTCGTGTTAAACGGGAGCACCTTAACCTGCTTCTGCTGTATTAAGAATTAATTATCGCGGGAGGTTGTTTTACACTGCCCATGAAAATAATAAATTAATATCATTTATAAACTAATAAAATATACATTAACATAGAAAGGGAAGATGAATAAGATAGGATAGGATGCGGTAGCCCTAAAGAATTAAGATAGGAGACAGTTTAACATACTCGTACATTTCGAATGTCAAAATCAAATTTCTTTCAGAACTCAACACTTTATGGATTATGGTTATTCTAATGATTATTTATTTCAGGTAAGATCAATTTTTGTCCATACTTATTTTCCACAACATGTGCCCACATTTATTGCCACAAGGAATTTATTTATATATGTAAAAACAATACACGAAGCTCAATCAGCGGTCTACGACGGCAAGAATTGGTTGGCCTATAGCCAACTAGGCCACGACATGTTAATGCTCGAGTACAAACGTTATCGGTTGATAGATGGAGTGGATAGAGGTACCATCTTTATTTATTATAATTCCACCAGTGATAGCAAAACAAATTATAGTTTTCAAATTTGCTTACCGCTTTGTACATTACATTTGGAGAACCTGTGGTTTATCAATAAGTTCAATTAGATTTCTCTTTTTAATGTCAATAAATAATAAAACAAATATATTTTTTCAATGAAGGTGAACGTGTGCTACATTTTTAACTGCTCTATACGATTGGTAAGAATCATTTAAATATCTAACAATGTTTCACTAAATGAAGTTTTTAAAACATTGTTCAGTACATAAAGACGAATTTCATCAATATTTATTCAAAAGACACGTGGACAAAATACATGTTCATTTGGAATTTTTAAAATACTGTATTTAAAAACAGACTCCTATTATTGTATTTTAATTGCCATTTCCAAATAGTAGCATATTAATTTTTAAATGAACTTATATTTGGTGAGTTTAACTAATTAGTTAAGTATTTATTTAAGTATAACTTTACCTCCCATATACGTCAATTTCTTCCAATTTTGTCATTTGTCATATATATTCATCTACAATGAAGAGAAAGTTTGCCAATCAAATTTCACACAAATGCCTTTGGTAGTTAATATTAAAAGTATATACAAAAATAAACTCTATGATTATACAAATGACGTGAAAGCTTCCATTCTTTTAAGGGATAGGAGAGTAAAGTTGTAGTTGTAATAAGCTGAAATGCTTGTAGATTCACGTCCTTATAATTGAATGATGGATGTCCTTTCTGTCATCTATATGAATCATTAATACATCTTTTTGTTACTTATTTCCTATAATAATATGGAAATGAAATAAAATATTTTAGTGAGTTGGTGTTGAGCAGCCGTCGGTGATGAGCAACCCTCCGGAGTTGAGCAGCACGACTCAAATATCAAGACCGAAGGAGTTTCAGAATTCCTTCAGTTAGTTGGAAGGGCTGTATTCTCCTTATTGCTGGTTGGGGGACTGTATTTCACGTTGCTTTATCTTTAATAAAGAAATTATTTAATAGTTTATTAGTTTCGGTTTGCAATAGATTGAAACCCGCATCCAATTGCGAAACTAATTTCATTACGGTCTACAATCTCATTACTACATAAAAAAATTCTTGTTAAAAATTTGACTTACTCACGTAAGTAAACCATAGTAAGTAAAGGCGAAACTGCTCATTCTGCAAAAATATTATTACAACTCGTAATTACAAAATCGTAATTAATAATTTTAAGGAACTTCTTTTGCCGCTGATTTTATATTTATAATTTTGGGGACAGACCTTGTACAGAAGAATATAATTTCATCAAAAATGTAAAACGTATTAATTTAATATAACCATTATGTTCGCGCAAAGTTGTCGACGGATACGTTTGATAGAACTTTTTTTCGAACAAAGGTGTCAGTATATCTAAACACATAAATCAGCGTCACTCGTTCAGAAGAAAGCAGAAAAGTAGACAATTTCTCATGCCATTCTCAACGGTCCCAGGTCACGGAGGTCACGTACACTGAACGCACAGTTAACATAACTATATGTTCTACCGTGCAATTATACTATAGCTTTGTAGACTTGACACAAGCAAGGGAATTTTCCATTCTACCTGTTCACAAGAGAAGAAAAAAATCAATATGAGATAGTTGTAGTCAAGTGGGAGGGATTCTATTAAAGTAAAAAGTCTATTAATCTTAAGAGATTTTGCGAATGTGAAAGTTAAACTGAATTTAACAGTTTATTAATTCGTGTTTTTAGTTTTACTTTTCTTCTTGTAATGGCCGGCTTTCTTCTTTAGTAAACACGAAACGAATGTTGAAATTACAAAATGTTATATCAGAGTACGAAAATGTTTAGATATAATCCTAACTGAAAACCAAAATCAATAATTTTAAGATTTTAATTTTGCTAATATTGTACCAGATAAAAACTTTTGGTGAAATATAAATAATTAAATTCTTTAATTTTGAGTACCATGATAATTTATAACCTCAAAATGTATAATTTTTGAGGTTATAAATTCTCAAAACGATTTCTCTAAAAAAATAAAGCTTTTTCCTACTAAATTTTAACAAGTATATTTATTAAGCTTTCAAAGAGGATAATGTAGAAAAAAAATTGGAAGTTTATTGCATAATAACTAAGAAACATTAAATTTTAAATCTAGTTGCACGAGCCATCTCTGTCGCTAAAATTTAAATATTGAACTGTTAAAACGCATTTTGGTTATATTTTATTCAAAAGTATGACTGTTAAGACTGACTTAGTTATATTTGAAAATAATTGCAGAGTGGATACATTAGTTGATTGATTCGCAAACATGACCAGAGGGAAGAAACAATATAACAAACGCTGCAAACACATTCTACTCTTTGTCGACTGACTGAGCGGCGAACACGTACAGTTACATATACTGGGAACATTTTGACCTAGTATGAACATTATTGTTCCGACCACGTGGTGTATGCATAACAGTACTTTACGAGAGTTTATTCATTCGCGTGACTTCATACAAATTAACGTCTCCACCACAATGCAGAGAGGTTAGGTTATGGCCGACTGTTTTGTTACACATCGTATAGATATGTGTCAAAGGAATTTTCAAATAAGTTTATATATTTATTAATTATATATACAAATATGAATCCAATTCAAGTTATCTACCAATAATGAAACAAAAGACAAACAAATAGCATAGCTTAGAATATGCTATCAATTTGTGTAAATAAAGTTACTATAGTGCCAGTTATTGCTATATCAAAGAAACAAAAGGGGTGTTTTGCTTCATTTATAATACATATTAACTATTTAAGAAAGTAGTTTTTCTAGATCAGTTAACAAGTTCTTAATTAACTTAGAAAGTAATCAATTGACATTATGCAAGAGGCTTTTTTAAAAGCTAATTTTACGTTTTATTGTTTTATGATATGACGTCGGGAGTTGAACAATAATAAATACGCACCAAAAAATACCTACATCGCCGCATACTTATCCAAGTCTGGAGAATTTCCCGTGGTTAGGATTTGTTTGTGCTGTATGCTTAACTGGCTCCGTACTTTGTTAAGTTTTAAAGAGATTTCGTTATTGAAAAGTTATATTTTAACTGATATTACAATTACTTTAAATTTTTGACCTACTATGGAAAGTCACAAGTATTACAAAGACGTTAAATTTTTGACCTATTATGGAAAGTCAAAAGGAGGGTTATGAAGTTAGCCGTCTATATAAGCATGTAAGTTCTTTCCTTTTAACTCCTAAACTGTTGAACCAATTTTGATAAATAGAGTATTATTGTATTTATGTCAATCGTGCCGGTAACATAGGTTATGAATTTCTTTTTAGTTTTTGCTCAAAATAGTGATCAATTGAAAAATTGACTGAGTACTTGAGTAAGTAATCTAGAAATATACGTTAATTAATGTCCTTGGATAGAATGCGCGACCAAGGCAGGTCGCATATCGTCAACTACTTGAGTAAGTAATCTAGAAATATACGTTAATTAATGTCCTTGGATAGAATGCGCGACCAAGGTAGGTCGCATATCGTCAACTACTTGAGTAAGTAATCTAGAAATATACGTTAATTAATGTCCTTGGATAGAATGCGCGACCAAGGCAGGTCGCATATCGTCAACTATTTGAGTATGTAATCTAGAAATATACGTTAATTAATGTCCTTGGATAGAATGCGCGACCAAGGCAGGTCGCATATCGTCAACTACTTGAGTAAGTAATCTAGAAATATAAGTTAATTAATGTCCTTGGATAGAATGCGCGACCAAGGCAGGTCGCATATCGTCAACTATTTGAGTAAGTAATCTAGAAATATACGTTAATTAATGTCCTTGGATAGAATGCGCGACCAAGGCAGGTCGCATATCGTCAACTACTTGAGTAAGTAATCTAGAAATATACGTTAATTAATGTCGTTGGATAGAATGCGCGACTAAGGCAGCTCGCATATCGTCAAATCACGTCTATGATTAAGTTTTATATACAATATTGTTGTCTTCTGGTATTCAAAGCGTCGATTGTATCAAACAAATTATTTTGCCTTTTTGTTAATTAGGCAGTTTTGTTTAGCAAATGTGACTTCCAATATTTATATATATGTATATACTGTACACAATTTAAAACAAAAGGACGTTAAGTGAGACCGTTACAAGAATGGAGTTTACTCCTTAAGTACGATTGTCTTGGAATGTATAAAGTAGGTAACACTGTATACAAATATAAATATTAATGTTATTAAACGTAAATAGAAAATTCTTTAATAAAAAATGCGTACAATGTAATTATTTTCAAGTAAAACACAAATGAACAAGATCAAATTTATCCAACAAAATAAAAAAAACATTTATTAACGTCAAACTAATAAGTTAAAATTAAGACACTTTTTAATTTTGTAGGATAAAATTCACACATAGCAAACGATAGTAAACTATGTCTGTCACACTCCGTCATTGCGATTACGCCATAAGAAAATGCCAAATAAACATATTGATATCTCACTATAAAGATGTGCAGAAATGTTGCGCGGAGAGGCCACCTAACGGTACAAACTTTAAAAAAGGTTTAACGCTCTGAACTTCGTACAATCAGAAAATAACAGTTACACTTTTTTTTAAACTTCATACGCTATGAACTTCTGATTTTACTCCTTATAAAACTTCATACAGGGATCTACATACGAAAATCGATTCTTTAGGAGTAAACTCCAAAAATCAGGAAAAATAATGACTACCTTTATTTTTCTCAAACTAATTTAGTAAGTACGTGTATCTATATAAATGTCATTAATTAAAGGAATATAATATATGAGCGAAATAAGATATGACGAGAAACCAAAATAATGAGCTTTTTACTCTGGGCTTTTACGATTTTTCAATTTTTACTTAGACATATATACGTTTTCCCCGTTCAGTAATTTTACCCAATATTTACCCTTTCAATAATTTAATTCGGTATCTTTCCCAAGTTTCTTTTCCTATTCAATTCACCATTGTGTACTTGGCTTTACATTTCATATTATGAAATATCATTCACATTCAAAATCTGTTTTACAGATTCTTTTTATATTCTTTTGTGAGTTTTATAAAACATTATTTTACGTGCTTATATCATTACTTGAAGAACAATTCGCATCTGAATAAAATCTGTTCCTTTCCTTTATAAGTTGATTTTTCGCCTTCTATTCCAATTTTAAATTAATCTATTTATCTTAGACACAATATCAGAAACGTCTCGAAATTAATTCAATAAAAGACAATCGTTGAATAGAGGCAAGATTCCGAGTCCGAGGAGTAATTTTATTCAAATCGGAACCGGATATAATGGCGAACTGACGTTTCCTCTTCAAAAAAGAAAAGATAAAAAATGTTTTTTTACCGCCGACATCACTAATTTACCGCGATGCTGATCATCGATGCAGAACAACGGGCGTGTCCAAGTAAGTCACAAGGCAGTGTGGGCTGCCTCACGGTCGTTTATACGATACGTTTTGTAATTTTTTTTGTGAAATTTTACTATCTAGTTTTACATCGCGTACATTACAAATGTATATTAAAGCTAGATGAAAGTAAATTAAATACAGAGGCAACGACATTTACGGAAAGAATGTGTATTTGAGCAAAAAAGATATTTTCTGCCTATTTCATGAAACGTGGATTAGAAGGAGCCATTAAGATAGTATAGACGCCCTCATATCTGATTAAGTTATTTTCGAATGAGAACGGTGTAAAATGTCAAACAACAGTACGATGTAAAATATGTAATACGAAAGAAAAAATATCTGAATAACTGTATAACCCATTCTAGAAAATAAACATTGCTGGTATTTTATTAACCTTCTTAGGTAATAAACGGTTTAAAGGTGTAACATATTATTAGAAGAAGGAGCCATTAAGGTAGTATAGACGCCCTCATATCTGATGAAGTTATTTTCGAATGAGAACGGTGTAAAATGTCAAACAACAGTACGATGTAAAATATGTAATACGAAAGAAAAAATATCTGAATAACTGTATAACCCATTCTAGAAAATAAACATTGCTGGTATTTTATTAACCTTCTTAGGTAATAAACGGTTTAAAGGTGTAACATATTATTAGAAGAAGGAGCCATTAAGGTAGTATAGACGCCCTCATACCTGATGAAGTTATTTTCGAATGAGAACGGTGTAAAATGTCAAACAACAGTACGATGTAAAATATGTAATACGAAAGAAAAAATATCTGAGTAGCTGTATAACCCATTCTAGAAAATAAACATTGCTGGTATTTTATTAATCTTCTTAGGTAATAAAAGGTTTAAAGGCGTAACATATTATTAGAAGAAGGAGCCATTAAGGTAGTATAGACGCCCTCATATCTGATGAAGTTATTTTCGAATGAGAACGATGGAAAATGTCAAACGACAGTACAATGTAAAATATGTAATGCGAAAGAAAATTTGTCTGAATAGCTGTATAACCCATTCTAGAAAATAAACTTTGCTGGTATTTTATTAACCTTGTTAGGTAATAAACGGTGTAAAGGTGTAACACATTATCATCTCGCTGGATTAATATACGTATAGCATAATAGAGTAGGCGACATTACACCACACGATAGCTATCCAAACCTGTCTAAACCAGGTTTTAGAACAAACTAAACAGCAATCAAACTAACGTAAATAACCATACGGCACGCTATCGTACCTCTTGAGAGCCGCTTTTGTGGGACACAATAGTACTGCAGGACACATTCACTATTTTAGAACTGACTTTTAATGATAGAAGTAACCTGGTAGTGTGCAATCTGACAGTATTCTTATATGGTTTTAGATTATAATGCAAATGTAATTTAAAGAAAGTTAAATTCAATATTTCGTGTACAAACATAAATACAATTATTTAGTTTGCTTCTATATCTTATAAGAAATTGGAAGAAGTCAAAGGATAAATTACGAATGATCATAATTTACGGTTTGACTAAAGACAATAGAACCAGTAAACAAAAATAAAAATATACATAGATACGCAGGTGGCAGAGAACCGTACAATATTTTTAATACCAGTGAAAAATAAAATATATTAGAAGTAACTACAATGAGATAAGTTATAATCTGACGATGTGATTTGTTCCTATATCTTATAAGAAATTGGAAGAAGTCAAACGATAAATTACGAATGAACATAATTTATCGTTTGACTGAAGACAATAGAATCAGTAAAAAAAAATAAAAATATACATAGATACGCAGGTGGCAGAGAAACGAAAAATAAAATATATTAGAAGTAACTACAATGATATAAGTCATAGGCTGACAATGTGTTTTATACTTCCCAGATGGAAGACACCGCAAGGTTGTAGCTAAACATTTCTAAAAAATTTAAGGATGCAATGAGATAGACTCTTTCAATTAATCTTTCCGGTTTAGAACAAAACAAACACGTTTTGTTGCGTGTTTGTTTGCTATTTTAAACGGAAAACGTTTCATTTGACCTTGACACGATTGCTTTATTTCATGTTTTAATTCATAGAGAATATTTATGTAAAATTGATAATTAGTTTAAGAATTCAGTACAGTAGGAAATAATATCGTCACATAGGAAACGTTCTTCTCTTTGTTTGTCATTTATTTGTCAATGTAGTTTATTTGCACTTTACCACAAACCACCATTTCCCTTTCGGTTATTCTATTATAACTGCGTTACTTTTATCATTTATTAGAAGCGTGTTAAAAATCAACAAAAAGTAAATTCCATAAAGTGTGTGTCGGAACATGCATAAAGTATGTTTCCGTAATTGTCTAAATCTCTTAAAATAGTCAGTACAATAAACCGAAATATTTTCGTCTTAGTGAAAGTTCTAATTAAATGGCAGTATCTAGATTAAATGATTAGAGGGAGGAAGGGTAGAAGGAGAGGGTACATTGCACGTTAATTTGAAACTTATTTTTGTGAACGGAGCTTAAAAATTAAAGGATGAAAAAGGTTTACCGGAAAAGGAGTTTAAAAATGAAGAATAGTAAATGGAATCTCAATTTAAAATTAACAGACTAATCTACTGATCTTCACTCGAGGAGGAGCGTCACATTCCGAAGGTTCGATACGGGGGCTGATCAAAAGTGCCCACTGCGACTGTAATTTTATTCCAAAGATAAGTAGTTTAATAACTAATTTTTAATTAAAAACATGACTGGAAAAGGGAAACAAGCCACATTTTTTAATTTTTGGTTCCTTGGCATAAATAAAATTTTCGAAGTAAAATATTTAGTAAGAATAGTAAAATATTTAGTAGTAAGATATGTAGCACATAGAAAACTATATTTTTTAATATTGTAAATGTATTTCAATTAATCAAAATATATTTCGCGTAGAAGTTTTTACAATTAAAAAAACTTCCGGCGCGATTTTCATGAAAAATTTTCCAAGTAAAATATTTAGCAAGAATAGTAAAATATTTAGTAGTAAGATATTTAGCACACAGAAAAGTATATTTTTTAATATTGTAAGTGTATTTCAATTAATTAAAATATATTTCGCGTAGAAGTTTTTACAATTAAAAAAACTTCCGGCGCGATTTTCATGAAAAATTTTCCAAGTAAAATATTAAGCAAGAATAGTAAAATATTTAGTAGTAAGATATTTAGCACACAGAAAAGTATATTTTTTAATATTGTAAGTGTATTTCAATTAATTAAAATATATTTCGCGTAGAAGTTTTTACAATTAAAAAAACTTTCAGTGCGATTTTTTTGGAATCAAATTTTGTTACATAACCTCTTCATCCACTCCCGTCTTATTAGTTGAAAAGTTTTTGTTACGAGCAACATTATAACTCGTGGTGTACTAATGTCCTACAGTTACTGTCTAGAATAACTAGAATGAAAAGTACTTCTAGAAAGTTTATTTCTAACTTCACATTTCCACTTGATTTTTTCTTTCCCAGAAAGTTACATATTTTTGAAATCATCAAAGCTTATTCTACTTTGCCTTCAGATTTCCTTTCAAGTTTAGGCAACCCCCCCCTGTCTGAGAACACTGACAATCTAATTACTTTCGTTTGATTTTTACTTTTATTTTTTAGTAAATATTCAGTCATGATATTTACATGTACTTCCACCAAGCCTTCAAACTTAATTCATGGACACTGTTTTAACGGTCGCCCGTTACATTTATAGCACGGCGAGGCTACAGTCGCCATTATATCCATCTGTTCTTGAACCAGTTTAACCGGGGGACGCACTGCATCCGTCAAAGACGCGTTCATCTCGGCACGTCTCAGTGAGCTAGGGCTGGAATAGCAAGTTATAAGGTTTTGTCTGCGACACTAACGTAATTAAATTACAAATTGGCTGTGACTTTGCAGGCCTGAATCTCTAAATATGACGATATATTTTCATGGTTTCCTACAAACGGTATTCTCAACAAACTACAAACGGTAAATCATACGATTAACGGCACGTTTAATAAAAACCAAAACAACATCAAAATTAATAAAAATAAGTTTGAGCTGAAAATATGTAATTAATTTATTTAAAACCGAACGTTTGTTATATAAAATTCTCAGAGAAAATTGGATACCACAAAAGACAATGTTTTGCTTACAAAGTATTTTTAAAAATAATAAAAAAGATTTTACTATCCATGGAAACATTGTCTCTATACTTTATTGGGAACAACGTCAATCTAATTGCGTTTCCTCTTCGATGAGATTTTCCGAAAGCTTGGACAAACTTGTAATCATACAAAATTTATCAAAACATTTGATATGATGTATATTTGCAATTAAATAGTGCTTAAAGTTTAAAACAAAAAATTAGAATTTACTAATAGATGTAACAAAAATGTATAGAGTAGACACGGATAGCTGAAGAAGCTACAAAACATTTCATCAACAAAAACAGAGTGTGATATGTACTTAGTACGCAAAATTAAAAAAAAAAGCAAATACTAGGTTTGCTCAACTGTATAAATTGAAATTTATTACATTTTTAGAAATTTCCTTTTAACGTATTGCAATTTTGTGGCGACGCGGATCTAATTACACATCTTGTTTCGCATTCATCGCCTATCGCCGGAAACCATTTAAGAACATACCTAGTAATGTTCAACACTACAATCAATTGATAACAATCACATTGCACATTTGCATAAAAAAAATTGGTATACTGTGTGTGGTGACGAGCGAAACATACGAATTGCGCCATTCTACCATAACGAAAACAATTCAGCGTAATGGAACGTCATTAAATATATACTTGATAATGTTATGTTGAAAGAAATGGCATGTGCAATTCTCATTTGTTGCGATGACGTCAAGCTTGGCTTGCCGTAAATTTAATTAACGATTCAGAGCTGCACTTAACAAATATGCTGCATAAGTGGATGCCTCCTGTCTCTTTAACATTACCAACAACCGCAAATGCCTAACGCTGAAGCTGAAAATCGTAACAAAATGGTTGGAATCAGACTACACTATCTAAAATATATACTGCCATTTCGTGTGCATTACTTGAAATAATAAGTAAGAAGAAAATTCTGTTATTCACGAGAACACAATTCATAAAATATTACAGTTATCTTTGTGGGAATTAACATATTTAACTGGACAAAGTTTTAACTACATTTGTCAATTTAAATTTTAATTGACGGAATATTTAATCGAAATTATGTTATCAGTTATAATAGTAGGAAATTAAATAGTACTTGATACAAATAAGGCCTACCTAAATTAAGTAGGCCTCATTTGTATCAAGTACCTTATATATATATATATATATATATATATATATATATATATATATACATATATATATATATATATATATATATATATATATATATATATATATCGAAAAAGTTCTCGTATGTAACGTTAACTCGACACGATATCTATCCTTTTTCTATCGTTACTAATATCTCTATTTCGTATATTTTAATTCTTTTAACTTTTTTAAATGTACTATCGTTATTTTACATTGTAACATCTCTTACGGTCTACCAACCAATTGTTCTAAATTTATCGTTAAGGTTGACTGGAAGAGAGTGCTCTTGTAGCAATAAGATCACCATGTGTATTTTACATTAAAGCTGGTAATTAAAAATAGCATTAAAAAAGTTTTGGGGAAAGAGTGCAGAAACCTAAAATTTATATATAATATGGGTTACAAATACATTAAAAGGTTTATTGTTTACGTTCACACTGCCAATGTCAAATACATAATAATCTGTGGTCAAATAGTCGCACAGAGTACAGGTTATGGCCAAAGAATTTTAAAGTGTCAAATTGGCTGAATGAGTTTCGAGCTGTGAATTTTGGCGATTTCAAATGTTCCTTTTTCAATAATCTGTGGAGTGTACGTCAAGGTAAAAAAGTGTTTATTTTATATTTTGTGTAATAGCTATCTATGTTTTATATATTAGTAAAATACAGCTTGCTTAATATACAAAAGGAAAAACGAAAAGGAAAAATCTGTCAGCTTGCATAATATACACCTATCGCAAAAGGAAAATTTTGTAGCATCAATCTGAATTGACTTACTCTCAGCTACCTATTAGTGTTTTCAATAAAGTAAGTAGGTAAGTCTCTTTTTATTATTTAAATTAAATCCTATTTAGTAATTTCAGTTCAGAGTTTCAAATGATTATAGAGGTTATACTCTTTGACAAAAGAACCTCAATAACATTCAAAGTTAAAAAATTAATGAATTGCGTCGAATTTGAACCACTAGGCGACCACTAGTAGTCATTATTCAGTGAGTTTGGCTTGATTCAGAAGGAGGATAGTTAGAGATTTTAACGATTACACTATATTATATTGCAAACAATATTAAAAAAATAATCGAGTCTCAGTACCATAGCTGAACTTCAATCAACAATATTTATCCCTAAGATTTATATCAGACTTTTTTTTAATATATTGCCTGAATACAACAGATTGTAATTCTGATGTAAACTAAGTACGTTACTCACAAATCTGGCTGAAATTATTGTTCTCAATAAGGAATTAGAACTGAGAATGTTAGCAACGCCTATAATCACGTACAGAATATTACTACGTACGCCTTAAAAATTAAGTTTTATTTGTAATCGGCATCAACCAACGATCTATCGACAAACGCAAATGCTGTTCTGGCGTAAAGTGAAGAAATAATGTAATCAGTTCTGCTGAATAGTGGAAATTTAGTTTAAAGAGATCAAACACAATGTTAACTTCAATTGGAACTGCCGAGTAACTCTTAAAGAGAGACGTGGTTGATCAAAGACCACTTTTACAAGAAATGCAGCTGCAAAAGACAATCTGAGATATGAAAAAAACGTAAAATTTTGTCGAAAACATGTGTTTGAATTTATAAAGAATCATCATGTCAGGAAATATATGGTCAGGTAGAGAATCATCCTATGTATATATGGTGTGCAAAAAATAATACACAAAACATATCAATAAAAGATGGCTTGAAACCTATACGGCCATTCCCGTTATACAAAACTATTATTACTTGCTTATTACGCTCTCATTAATTAAAGGGATCCATTACGAGTATTTAATGGTATCGCATTAACGAAAATGATACAAGTAATTAAGTAATAAATTCAAGTGATTACTAATATTTTGAAACATTTTTATTAAATTTTTATACTGGCAAATTACCATAAAGAATAGGTACTACTACTAATAACTAATTAACCAAAAGCTAAATTGTGAATAAATTGTAAATAAGCCAAAAGCTAAATTGTGAACATCTCAATAGATTCTCAAAAGAAAAATGTGACAGATATAAACCTTTGAAATATTAAATTTAAATTTAATCGATTTGCCAATAAAATAATGTTAATGTGGACAAACTAAAATAAATTAATACTAACAAACATTTAAAGCACCTAGATGCTTGTTAGTGTATAAATGTTAAAAATAGTGTATAAATGTTTGTTAGTATTAAGTTTTTACGAAATTACCATAAGCATAAATGAAAAAAAAATGTTTTTTCACACTTCCTTTTGTTTTATTAATTATTCTTACTAATTAATAAATCTTCGCTGATACTTGCAAATCTGTTCTAAGATCAAAGAGTTAAAGAATATATTGAAGTTTTTATTTCATCAAAATTTCTTGGAGAATTTCATATCTTTTCAGACAATTTTATAAAAAAATATAGTCGGGTACCCTATTAGGGTATTTGGCTATATTTTTTATTACTAAAATAGAATAAGTAATAACATTAAAAAGGGTTAAAATAAATATATCGCACCTACAACTTTTGATTACAAAGTAGAACAACTTAAAAACTGACGAACTGCGGATTCGCGCGGAAAAGCCCCATACAAAATACAACTGGCTTATGACGTCACTGGTCAGTTATTTCACATTCATTATAAGGGAGTCTATTAAATATCTTTAGTATCTCGTTAAATATTGCGTTTAAGTTATATATTGTATATTATAATTGTCTCATTTTTTTGTGTGGAAACTAAATTCATGATAACTTTTTCAATTTAATGAACAAACAAATTGACACTTTTTCCTATTTAGAAGTTTCCATTAATTGTTTGTTATATGCATTATTTTTTCATTCTAAGGTTATTTTAAATCTATTCTATAGTTTTAAAACATTTGTACAAAAAATATCGCATCAGTCAAATATCCTATTAATGCAAATTTTTATGGCATTACCTGAACAGTAAAAGTAAATAGGTATATAAAGTGATCGATCTTACCGAAAAATGTAATGCAATGAAGTCGGATTGGTTGTTCTACTTCCATAATGTATCGGGTAATACAATATGTTACCAATCACAACGCGGAGAAATATTAAAAATGAATTAATTTAGTTCGATTAAGCACATAAAAAAGAGTTTGACAAAAACATAAAATAAACTACAGTTTATTTAAGTGTTGTTATAACAAATGGCTTACTGAAAATTTTGCAACACTTAAAAAGAGAAACTGATCGAAATGTCTTATTCATGTACCATTGAAAAAGGCGACTTCATCAGTAAATTTAAAAGAGCACTAGCCTCATTCCTCATCACATTGGCAAAGAAAACGTTTATCAGAACCGTACAATGTAGTTTACTAAGCTATCATAACGAAGGGATGGATTAATGATAGATGGATTACAACTAGAGATAGATGGATCAAAGATAAAAACATATAAATATAACATCTTGTAGCAAAAAACTTGTTATACATTCTTTTTATTAATAGTTTTAACTTGTACAATTATTACCTGTCAGTAAGTAGATCACTAGAACTAACTCAAGTCTTAATAACATCATTAAATTCAATGAAGAACAAAATTTGTCCAAGAGCCGTGCCAGTAACACAAATCTAAATTCATAATTTTCCTCTCGGAGTACACTATTTCAAGGCCCATTATCGATTCAAATCGAAAAAAAATTTCAGAACGAAATTATTTATATGGAACTACTGTTAATTATATTTGGTTTGACGATGATTACTCTCCTCTGAATGATCGAAGGTGGTTCGTAGGTATCGATGTCAGGGTACGCGGTGCCGCCATCATGAAAGACGTCACAGTCTCGCCGGCTTCCGTCCCCGGAATCTCAAATGTAATCTATGACGCATCATCTTCGAATGTAAAATCGATATGTTTGTTATCGATATAGCGTTCCGCTATGAATTCCAGGAAGTGTATTGACTTCAAATTACAAAAACAAATTTTAAATACGAATAGTTTGAATCAAATTTCGCAAATATTCAGATATTATCTGACAATCTAATGACATATTTTCATATTTATTTGCTTTGACACATTATGCTTGAATGGGTAGGGTTTAACCACATTTTCATCAAAAACAATTTTAAAATGACTAAAACTAGCAGAATAAATTTATAAACGGTTAGAAAATTTACATTTTGATATTATGACGCTGAAACTGACAGATCAGTTCTTTCAATAAAATTTTAAAAACTGTTACTTTCGAAATTCATATATTGTTTTAGGACAGACAAAACTTACTAAGTACGCGCATATGCCATTTTGTATATAACATCTCATAAGTCTTACATGGATGAAATTTGACACTTGTAATTTTCAAAAAACAGAAGTTCAGAGCGACACGGCTATTTAAATAATGGAAAATAATAACTGACTCCTTCAAACCCTTGGAGATATCTGCTCTAAAACCTCATAAGTTTTGAACGCATGAAATGAAATGCCTGTAATTTTTTCAGGAATATGCTTTAACATATCACAAAATAATATTAACCGTCAAAATGAAAGGGAACAGAGGCCCATTTAAATAATGGAAAAAGATTGATTTCCCGGACGCAAGTGGTACTGTCAAAACAAATATTTTCTGCCCACTTTAAAATTTTATCTGTCATTTTCAGCGTCATAATATTAAAAAAACATTAAGTAAGAACTGATACATATACATGTCTATAGTCTTTGGGTTAAGTCAAAAATGTATACATATACATGTCTATAGTCGTTGGGTATTCTAACATTTAGAGTATTCGACTTAGAGTAATAACTTAGAGTCCAAGTTATTACTATTCAATCCAATTAAACATTTTATTAAACTATCTAGATACACCTTTACAACATCTTCCACTGAAGTGATATAAGGAGCAAAAGAAAATACTGCTACGGACGCCATTCAAACTCGCACTTTTATTTACTTATTTTAATAATATTCTAATAATATGTAACTGTTTAATAAAACTTAACTGCGAATATTAGACATTTTTTATTAGTGAAAGTTTGCTAATATCCTCTATATAAGCAATATATTTAAAACGTGTTTTAAAATAATTATTCAAAAGAAATCAATATATACTTTATAAACGTTCGTTATGCAATAATATTACCTACTTACTTTGTTATTATTTTCAGAATTTTCCAAGTTTAATGTTAACGTAGGTGAGTCGCATATATTCTCGGGAATAACAAAGCAAACAATGAAGGATTAACCTTTGAAGATTAAGTAATATTAAAAATTAAACAAAAGCATAAACGATGAACGAATGATTAAGTGTAATGAAAACAATTACTTTCCCCAACTTTTTATTTCAAGTTACAATCGATCAGTTGTATTGTTTTCACTTTGTTTCAGCTGAGAATCGCGTTGAACTTTAACGTCAATTGTGACCTTTGGCAGTCGGAAATACTACAAACAGAAAGTACGCGGCTCAACATCGTACCGTACGTTTTCATTTATTTTCCCAGTCTGAAACATATTTAAGAATTATCCTAGCCATTTTCTCTTGATTCTTTACTCACGAATGATATAATATATATATATATATATATATATATATATATATATATATATATATATATATATATATATACATATACATATACATATATACATATACACATATATATATATATATATATACATATATATATATATATATATATATATATATATATAACACTGGTATCGATAAGTCTTAAGCTATCTTAGCTAAGACTTATAGAAAACATTCTCATACTCCTCGTTCCCAAATATACCATCACTAAACTGTAATCAAAGCTTAACCTTAAAATATAAAATTTATAACATATTTACGATTTCATATTAAAATCGTTTTATATAAGTATTTCTATTTACATCTCATGTAAAATTATTAAGCAAAACAAAACATTAACGATTACATAAAAAGCCTATAATTGTATAAATGTCTTATAGCACCAAAGTTTGCCAATTGCCTAATTAAACAGCTATATTAAAGAAGTCTTAATGTGTACGCTAAATATATCATGCTTCAGTCTTAAAAGTCTTAACAAAGACCCGACCTAAACGAAGATATGTAAATGTAGATAATGTATGCCAAAAATATATTTGCTAAATGTCTTAAAGCATACGATTGCCAATTGCCTAAGAAATGAATCATTGTCGTATTACACAAGTCTTTGTTTTAAACTATTATCAATTCAGCTTCTCAAATTTTGATGTTAGCTCTTAACAAAGACCGAACCTATACAAATATATTTATGCCCGATAGAAACATGAATTGATCTTGCAGACAAGACGCCAACATGGTCGATTATCTATCACGAATGTGCCGAATCATGTCTCGTGGCGTTTATTAATTTCAAGTTACTTTTTATAGACCGAAAGTCAATATTAACGCCCAAGAGAAAGCAAATAGTCTTTTAGGCTTATTTATGTCTAGTTATCTCACACACTTGTAAATGCTGGTCACGACGGGCTTCAGCGTTATATTTATTTTGCATCTTTCACTTTTAAATAGTTTAAAATTCAATCGAACATTCAATTAAACCTGAGTGGGTGAAACAAAGATCATGAAACAAATGCTATAAAGTATACTAGAGTTTCTTTTATTTATTTTTATTCGCACTCAACATTTCAAAGATTGCTTAAAGAAAATATCATTCGATTCCATTTTACATCTTTAAAAAAACTTCTTCTATTGACATCTAATCTAGTTGCTATTAAAAGCTAGTCAATTTTAACATACAAAATGGGCAGTAATTTGATGAAAGTATTTTTGACTCTTTTATTTATTTTAAACTTACTTTATTTGAGATAAGATCAGCGTCTGTAATTAGCTCCACTTATGGCGAGAATTACTTCTTATAATGTTCAGTAATTAAATCAGCAATCAATCCGTATTAAATTTGATTTTGTTTGTTTTACATATTGGAAATTCAAGTTAGAACTACAGACTTGTGTCGTTTTACAAACTGTAACCGCAATTTTACATTCTGCGACGACTTACAAAATCGTCGAATGATGTTAATTTTGACTGTTCGCTTGCTAATTTCATTTCATAATTTATTTATTAAAATTTTTTTGTGTTGTAAATTAAACAAGATTGTTTTGAATATATAACGATATGAATTTATTGATACATGGGTAAAGGCTGAAGGTCAACCAAAATATCATAACTGAATATATAATGTTTCTTTCGATTTTTATTACTACTCCTAAAATTACTATTCTTTCCGTTTTGATAAATACTTTTACAACACAGTAATCCAAAACATAATATAAATTCTATATCTATAAATATAATAAAATGGTAACGAGGCTATGTCTGTGAGTGCATCGTGCATAATTTATTGGACGGGTTTTAAGACAATTGCAGTTTTATGCCTTAGAGGCTTGATCGATATCTGCAATAAAACTTATCAACATTATTACTCAGTTCTACTACCAATTAATTAGAAGATTAATAGTTAATTAATTAAAAGTGACATTTGATTAGAAAAAAGAAAAGTGTTCTAGAATAGTGTTATAATTCTCCACTAGATGGCAGTGTTTATTTCATTTTTAATAAATATTTTTAATTTCATTTCATAACGCATTTATATTTCTATATTAGTAACTACAAGATCGTCACAATCTATCAGCATCAAGTACATCCTCCTGGGTACTGACAAGAGGGAGACAGTTTGAAGGCTAACTGTCTCCCTCTCTCTTGTCTGTACTCAGGAGGAAACTTATTCTTCCTGAGCACAGACAAGACTAACTCTTCTAGTTCAAACTAATATAATAAATACCAAATTTCTTCGTAATTTCTGAATGCATCTACACAAAATTTAACAAGCACATTATAGCCTGGATGGACGTATAATCTGAAGTAGTTCCTGGGGGATAGCATCCATCATTTAGATGTTCATTAAGTTCCTACTTGATCACGCAGTACCTATTGCGTGTAAGAAGAATGCCGTAACTTTGTTATTAGTATGTATTACCTCATAGCAGATATTCCTAATTCCCAAATCCGGCCATGGTTCCTATGAGATAGCATAAAACATTTCCTTCCTTTTACAATCTATGGCGATGCTATTACTAAATGCAACCAGATTATGAAAAAAAATGGGACAGTCATAAATTATAGCCCGGATTAATGCCAAACTTAGTGTAGTGCACGCGAATGAAGTCGCTAGCAGAAGCCACAAGTTTATCTTTTATCGCACAAAGAGCCGACTAAAACTACTAATTAACAATAATTAAACAATTTGTTGTTTCATTTGGCAAGTTTTATTCTGATGAATACGAGAGAGTTCTTATTAAGTTTTCTTATTTATTTTTATGTTAAAACTGTATCATCAAATCTAAAAATAGTAAAAGTGTAACTTGTAAATGTAGCAATTTTATTAAAACAAGAAAAAACACTTCTTTCGCAATCTGTACGCATTTTCCTTAAGTCATTCATCGACTACTCTTTCGACAGACACCCATCGGCCGTTCGCTTTACCTTTCTAAATATTCGCACCTCGCGCAGCAAACAATAAACCGTCGTTCTTTTTTTAATAAATTTATAAAAAAGCGTTACCAGCCTCGCCCGTAATTGCATCCCGCTCAATCGCAGAAACGTTGTATAACAAGTTGTTGTGGCTGCACTATTTGCGGCGATATTTCCTTCCACGCAAATCAATTAGAACCGGCCGCAATCGCCTCGCTCCGTCAGTCGAGGCCTCCGAGGTTTTTGCGTAGACGCCGGACTCAACCCAAGTTGTTGGCTGTTATTTCAAAATGTTTCGTCTTTCAAAATGTTGCTTTGTTTTCAGCGTTTTCTATCTATATCTTGCTCTCGGTGAAGCTAGTAACAGACCACCTATACCAGGTAACATACGAAAAATAACATCTCATTTAAAATTTCGTCAATCATACAAGAAACATTCTATACAATTTCAATCTTCCTATGTGACGGGGTCAAAACATAGGTTTTTTAGCCTATCGTAATGATGTTGACAGGCAAAAGTTACGTTCTACGTTCTATTTGGTAAAATATACATGTATATTCTATATTTGTGGTTTATTACTATACATACTTTATATACAGAATACTATACAAATCTATTCCCAATTTTAAATTTATTGATTCAGTAAATCCTATTAGCTAACCTAATGGTGTCCACACCCATCGAGACTTGTTTGGATAACAACAAATTGAATAAAATACCTTCGTTCATTCTAGTCTGATGTGAAAGAAAATTGAGATCATTTTCCGGTATTATATATTTTATGAATACCTAGTTACGCATCTACTTTTATTATACGCATCTAGCCACATTTCTTCAGCAGTAACACTTGTGAAATATCTCCTTTGTCGCTGCCATAGCTTAAATCAATGGTGTCGACGTCTAACAACATTCTATTAAATATAATTACAGTATGAACAAAAAACTAGATAAACCCCCTATCCTACCAATAAATAACATGTATCTTTCACGATTACATGTTATTAACTAAACGTATATTATACACTCCATTATTAAAACGCAATTTTTAGCGTGAGTGAAGCCATTAAGAGAAAACAATTGGCTGCTTCGAGACGAGAGCGAGTGGTCGTATGACAGAAAGATATATAAAATAAACATATATATGTATATTTGAAACTTCACTTACATATTATGTTATTTCTTATAATTGTGGTTCGCCAAGCCTTTTAGGCAGATTCTATTTATTGGGGTGGCCCACATATCAAGATTTCAACAAAATTTCACTGTGGCTTTCCGATCATAGTAAAAATACCCCTGATATCCATCGGCTTGTTAAGAATTTAGTTATATGTTAAGTATGTATTTCTTAAGATATATAACTGCAGATATAGATTTTAATTTTGAAAACACCCATACGTTACACTATGGTATTTATAGCAGTAACAATATAAGTACAAATATTTACTCACGTAACATGTTGCTTGCGAGAAGCTATTGCAATCAGTAGAGTGTATTAAAACAATGGTCATAAGATATAGACTAGTAAATAAAATTGAAATAATTTTATTATAGTTGTACCAGACGGCAATATCAGACATTTCACCCTTTACCCGAAGATAAACCTCCAGCAAACGTTGGAAGTTTAATTTTTTTCTGTCTGTTCTTTAACTTTTATTTGAATATTATAATTTTCAGATATTTATCGGCTTAACAACCCGAGTTACGTAACGAAAATATTCCAGTGGTTTTATAGATCCTATCATATAGCAAAGCGACAGAGAAGTATGAATTTATCCCCCCCAAATTCAGTGTTGTAATAGATCTAATATTCAATTAAAACTGCGTAATACCATTATTAAAGGACAACTCATACCATATTAAAGTATTTGGGTGAAAATAAATAGACTTTCTTTTTAAGCCGTTTTAAAAAATAAATTTTTTAGAATTTCGAAGATAACAATAAACAAAGAATAGATTCGATAAAAACCTATACAAATAAGTATTATCTTTCTAAAAGAGAGACCCCAAAATTGTCTGCTTGGAGACTCGCAAAGTTTAAAGTTAACGTGTTCTAAACTATAGCTCATAACGAAACATTAATAAAACATTAACTTAGCAATTTTCGCTATGATAGATGTAGAAATGGTTTAAACTGGGGGAAAAATATTATATTTTGATTCGAATTAATAAAATTGTCCAAGTCTCTGGTACTTCGTATTTTGCCAATAAAATTTAAAATATTGCTTTTCATATTGTTGTCAGAAACTAAAGAAATAGTAGAAAAATATTTCTTTTCAATGTCAAACGAAAGTATCGCCGTTCAAGTCATATTTTTCCGATTCGCCGCCAATTTTTTAAATTGCCAATTAGTAGCATTACATACTTTATGGACATTTAAAAAAAATTACATCTTTCTTGTTAACCATCATGGAACTCCATAATCCCATTCCGAAAGTCGTCAATGGAGCAGAAAACTATCAAGACTGGGCGCATGTCATAATATCGTGTTGATGAATCACAATAGGTCACAGAAATATCCAATAAAGTCCAATAGATCACCTAGAAATCCACTTAATAACTTTATTAAGAACAAGTTTATGCCCACGACTTCGTCTGAAAATAATGTTAAACATTATGGCGTGTTCAATAAAAATACTATATAGTGTTGGTGTTGGAAAAGTGTTGGAATCTCAGAATATACGTGAGCAATAGATTTAATATACGTTGCACAATCACAGATATTTTGTATTAATAAATCACTAACATTTTGTAGTACTAAATATTATTACAAAATACCCAACTCTTGGATTAACAGTAACTTACAGGTATACGTCAATCTTAATCATCAACTATTTCTGTTTAAAAATGTCATATATCTAAAGGCCAGCACAAACACGAGCAACAACCTTTAAATTCATTCAAAACTGAGGTAGTAGATCAAGAGTCTCGTGGTTATATTTTGGTTTCGATGACACCCTTTTATTAGAATATTAGTATACAACATTATTTTCTATTTCTGGGTCTTATTCAAACCAAGCTTTCTTGGTTATGCACGACTGGTTCTAGAGTTTATATGGTAAGTATAAAGACATTCTAATAATCACTTATACTAATGGGAGTGTAATGAGTATAATTACGTTCTACCGAAAATTTACGGATTCTATTATCTTATGCAATTAGTTGTGAAAACTGTAGTCTAATGGTTGGTAGATTGAGCTACCTTATACATTTGACAGTAATTTCAAAATAAACACCTTCCGTCCAACGCATTTAGAGCCACACTTTCATCGCAAACTTATTTTCCAAAACCATTATCGGCCCATTATCGATAATGGTTTTAAATCACGTTAAATGGCACCATTTAGAGTAAAAATAAAGTCGAAAGTACGGAGTGAACTCGCCGGACAAGCGTCAGACACAGAGACCCCAACAAATGAACCATCGCATACACAATTGGTAATTGAGCCACGAAATAGAAAGTCTCGACGATGAAAGGTACGTACCGAGCCTCTGATACAGCACACAGATAATAAATCTCGATGTGACGTTCGTAATGGCTTTGGGAGAATGGGTTTGCCAGCTTTTAGTACCCATTATTTAGTTCAGACTCTTTAATAACATACAAACTCGAAGGGCTTATAGATAAACTAACATAAATATGGATTAAATTGCCAATTTTGAGGAGCGTTGCTTAAACAAGAAATGTACCGCCTGGCTCTATTTCTACTATAGTTTACAATTTCAGGTCGAGAGAGATGGTATCAAGAACATAAAGTAAATTAACTTAATCTTGTGATCTTGCCTGTCCTTCCAAAATTTTGAGTATTGTGAAGCAAATTTTTTGAAGCCTTATTTAGAGTACTGGAGAGCTATTGATACATTATATGTAGGTTTTGATTATTTGATACATATTTAGTTAATGTAACAATCTTTTGGTTTTACCAATTTCATCACAACTTTTACTGTACAAGTGTACATTGATATAGTACAAGTTCATTCAAACACACACAATTTATATATTTTTTAAATAATGTTATTATCAGTAAATTCAGGCTTTGAAGTGACGGCTTTTTAATGCTTAATCGATCTAAAACCAATCTGGAATTAAGGAAGTCTATGATTACAATACCGTGCCATTTATAGGTAATAGCCATAAGTAAATATTAACACTTTTTAATAAACGGCCTATGCCGTATAAATAGATCACATCGGTGGTACAAAAATTAGTACAAAAAAATCTATTAAGTAGGACATTTAAATGTCTGTGCTCTAATTTTGAAAATTTTAAAAAGTAAATACTTTTTCTACTCTTTTTAATAAATTTTGGCTCCATTATTGAATATCACATTGTTAATGTGCACATTTTCATTGTGATTTTTAAAAATAAACATGGGTCGAAACGAGAGATGTGACTCATCAAACCGAAAAGTAATATTTATTTTTTATCTACGTAGATAGTCATACCGCAAAATAGCGAAGCATATAAATTGTTCCAAAAATATGGTTTACAACGTAGTACATAATTTCAATGTACATAATACAATTGAAAGTGTTCCCAGAGAGAAAAGATCAAGAAAAATAAATCGCGAGAAAATCGCTGGATAATCACAATTGCCAAGAGAAACGCATTTAAAGGTCCGCCAACTTATCAGCGAGAACCATTCAGCAATGATTAGTAGAGGCAAAACTAGTCGACAGAATTACTCGAAAAGTTTCATTGCTGAAAAGGGCACATATATTAGCACGGTTGGCGTTTGAAACAAATATGAACATTGGACCTATTCTCAGTAGAAACGTTACTTTCTGACGAAGCCAGAATACTCATCTCCTTTCATGGGATTGCAGACAATACATACGACATCCTTTAAAAGTATAGATGAACCCAAAATACATGTAAAAAGCAAGTACAATCTGGAGGCGACAATGTAAAAGTTTTGGTGACTCTTGAACATTAATACCAATAAATATTACCGAAAACCATACTGCCTCGTGCAGAAGAAATTCCCCTGATAATATTGATGTTTCAACATGATAACGACCCAAAACATACAGCGCAGTCCGTCAAATCTTCCTTCCAAAGTTGCCTGTGTTGGTATTAAATTGGCTCCCAGATAGTCCAGATCTAAACCTTATGGAGTATCTGTGGTACGAAGTCATGAAGTCAACAAAAAAGTCGCAACTCAACGCACTAACATTATAGACCATATTTTTACGATACTTCTCAAGAAGCTTGGTACGACATTTTCGTAACTTTATTTGTTGATGTCGCGCTGATGTCAAATGGCTATATCAATGGCAACCTCTTGAGCAACAAATCTTAAAGGGCCACCCCCTCATCTCATCCTTTCCCATTTATGGTGGCGTAGAAGTTCCAGAAAGAAAGAGCAGCGCCGGGTGCTTACCTAGCCAAATATAAAACAAGATACATAGAAAAGCTATATAAAAGTACATACAATAAAAGTCTGTATACTCACAAGGATAGAATATATTTAAGATGGGAACGATAAACTTGTAAATCGAAGAGATTCTATCTATCTAGTATTTTGTCTCTTCATCTAAGGGAAAGTTGAAAACTTTAACGTGATTTCCAAACTTTTCTGGTACCAATTTTCCAGGAACTGAACGTAAAGTGCGGCATTAATTCTATTCGATAAGAAAATTAAATGGGAGAAAATAACTTATCAAAGTAAAAGTATCCGCTTCACACACACACAAATAGCTTCCGCTCAAGAAGAGAGCTTAATATTAAAACAACTCGACCCTACCAATCGATACCGCTCACTGTGGCAAAGTTGAAATAGGTTTAAATTATCTGTTGTTTATTGAATATATTTGGCGTTAATTTTGTAGAAATTCATTATCACTTAATGTTTATTCACAACTAAATGAAACTACGTGATGTAGTATTACTTCTACTTTATTTAAATTCTTAACCAGTACCTAGGATTAATTGTACGACAACATCTTCAGGTGGGCAATTTGTAAAGAATGACTTAGAAACTTCTAACAACATTTAAATATTATACAAAACAAAAACGGAACATTAGTGAGTTTATGGTAGGGGAGCGATGTAGTATTTATTCTCATATTTATCAGTGGTGGTGCGATATCGTGAACTTATTATCGCAATCTAACTGGGTAATCTGCCGCTTTAGTCACGGGGTCGAGCATTTTGTTTGCGATATAATTTCATTATTTGGATGAATAAAAACTAAGTTCGATCCACGGAGGGACTTTTATTTTACGTACTTTGCAAAAAGTAGATAAAGTTTTCGGCTAAAAGTTTTTAATCTAAGTAGTTCAAGTTACTACAATATACGTCATTGTCTTTATAATTTGCCTTATTGAATCCGGGTTGATGTGAAGGTAAAGTGTCACAAACTGCAAATGAGGCTACTCCAATCTGCTAGAATTTGATGGACGAACAAGCTCCCAAATAGCATATTTCTTTTAAAACCTACCATCAGTCTGAGTACGAATTTGCTATATTTCGATGGATTCTCTTCAATACTGTCTCTGTGTCGTTTATTTTTCTTAATAAAACGGTATTTGTCTAAGGTTTAATCATCTTCTGTGTGTACGAATTGATTTTTATCGAATACATACCGTTACTGATGGTATGACTATATAGTATATAGTAATAAAAAAAATGATGTATGTATTTACAAAAACAATATTATTTTTGTTTTTATTCATTAAACAGTATATTTAAAAAATAGATTTTTTGATATTTTTCGAAGTCGTAGTCCTGATTTCCGGAATTTTCTATGCATTTTTAACCAATCTAAACTTAATATAATTATTATCACTCCACTCGTTATTTATTACAAAGTACATTTTTCACTTTGAAAACCACTCTTCTACGACACCGTAGTCATACAAGAAACCCTTTTTACTTCGCCATGAACGTCCGTTCATCCATCCATCTGCCCGTCTGTCAGCACCATAGTTTCTACAGTTTTAAATCTATGTGTATACAATTTTGCGATCAGATCTGCAGATGCTTCAATTAACATGTAGCAAAATATTTAAAAAAAGCATAATATTTGTACCAAAATATCCTAAACGTTTTTGGAAGTATTAGGACACGTAGTATTAAGACAGTAGTATTTGGACAAGTAAGGAGCCCCCTCTGGATGTGAACATTCTTTTCTTGCACCCTATCAAGTGGAATGTCACTGGGCACGTTTTCCGAAATAAAATTGAAGTTTCGTTCACAATTTATCATTTTAATGCTTGCTTTGAGATACATTAAGCTTAACTTTAATTTTTTAATCGCGGATTTGAAAATTCGAAAAATATCTACGTGCTAGAATTTGATTAAAACCATCAAATCAAATTATTTCGATTAATTTAAGTCGACAATTTCAAAACTACAGAATACTATTTTACATAGGGTCCGGCACGCGGTTGTGTGACTTATTTTTGTTCACATGTTTATTACTCTTTTTCTGTTCTTTACCTATTTCTGTTCACATAATTATTACTCTCTTTCTGTTCTTTACTTATTTCTGTTCAAATATTTATTACTCTCTTTCTGTTCTTTACTTACTTCTGTTCAAATATTTATTACTATTTATTACTACTATTTATTACTTAACAGCTACTCCACTTATTAGGTTGTTTTTCTTCACTTTAATACCACATCCAAAAATTATGTCAATCCATATTTTTGGCAACATTACTCACTATACTTCGATACAGGTTGTTTCTTAACATTCGTCTGTTCTACGTACGGAGTTTAATAATACAATGTTATTGCAATGAAATAAAAATAATTCGAAGCAAAGTTGAACAAACCGTAAAAAACTTATTAACTAAAGTCAACACCCGCCTTGCGGTGTACAAGGTCAGTTTGTTCAAGAATAATAAAAAAAAAACAATGATTTAATATCATTCAATGCAATGTGCACTCGATCGATAAAAACAACCTTAGCGTGGTATGGGATCTAGCAAATATAATAGTTCAATAGTGTTTGAATAAGACGTACAAATTAAAATCAAATTACACATATGAAATCAATTTAATGTTCCGCGTTAGTACAAGAACGAGCGTATCGCCCAAGGTTCCAATTCTCGGTGTTGTTTCAAATGTGCTTGACTGTACACAGTTGGAATTCGGCTCTTTCGTACACGCTGAATCGATGCTGAATTGTTATTTAAAATACGTTCAGCTTTATTTCTCTCACTCGGTACATTGTGAACCTTCTACGCTCATAGTGACAAGAATGTTTTGACAATTATGCATTACCACGTTAACATGTCTCTTATTATTAGCAGAAAATGTATTGTGAAATATAGGTTTAGGAGAAGGCAAGTTTTAAAGCATCGAAGGTTTCTCATAATTACTTTTTGAGATAAACAATATGGAATATACCTGACTTTGCAATTCGTGTAAAAATGCATATATCTATTTGGGTTGGGAGGGCTAAATGCATGCGAGCCGTTTTTAAGGTTGTTTTACTATATTTTGTGTCGTCGCATAAATTCGTTCTTTTGGCTGAGGTTACTACAATTGCAATCGTTCACTACAATATATTTTCGATATTATTAAGTGTATTTTTTTGTTCATTTAAAATGTTTTAACTTTAATCTGTTGGAAAATATGCATTAAAGATTAATTTACAGTATTTCGGTGATTAAATAATGAATGAAATTTCAAGTTCATCTACATTTAACAAAAAATTGTTGTTTAATTGTGTATTAAAATTTTATTTAAATTAGTAAAGTATTTAATATATTTTAATTATTTAATCACCAGACCCGAATCTTTTGCAATTGAAGAGAATGGAATGAGAGCTCCATTTATTAACAATTGTGGTATATCGGGAATACTGATCGTAGAATGGAGTTTTCTACAAACGAAAACAATTGATTAGTTTCTTACTACATTACAAACAAAATTTACTTATTATATTTTGTTATTATGAATTTTTACTAGCTAACTATCCTATAACTTTATAAATTTACTGTAATTCTGATTGACCGCAAAAGATTACTTCTGTACCAATAAGTTCGCTTGATGATTATTCGTCAAAGGGTTTTTGATAAAAATGAATATGCAGTTACAAAAAAAATTATAACATTTTATTGCCGCAAGTTATTTGGAAAAAATAATTTAATAACATAAATCGGCAACAGACGATCTTATTTTCTATTCCTGCACTATAATTGTTACTATATACTATAACAATAATTGAAAAAAATATTTATAACATTTTCACGAAAGTAATTTCTCAGTATATATATATATATATATATATACACTATTTTAATTCAGTTTCAAAAAATTTAATATCGAAAAAGACAGTCGTTTGTCTTATTTGACCGAGTATTTTATTTCTATGTAAAGTTTTTGTGCACATGTCGACATGCATACGTCTGTTGTTTTTTTGTTACTAAAAGCTTAAATCGCTAAACTCAATTAAATACTTGTAAATAAATTTGTCTTATTTGCCAGAGTGTTTTCTTTCTATGTAAAGTTTTTGTGCAGATGCAGTCATGCATACGTCTGTGGTTTTTTTTACTACTAAAAGCTTAAATGGCTGAACTCATTTAAATACACGTAAATGAATTATTCATAGAAAACTGAAAATATGAATCAAGCAATGGGAACTAGGCATATAAAGAATTGGGTATTTGACTAATTTTTTTTTTATTTCATTGATCATAATTTCAAGATACAAGCTGATGAAGAGCGAAAATTTTTTTTAATAATCTGTAAAATTGACCGAGTTTTAAAAGTTTAAATTTAACCTTTAGAGAAGGACGGCAACACTGTGTTGTGAGGTCATTTTTAATATTGCACATTCTATTCTACGAGAGGAAAAGAGACAAGGATATACCCAACTCTATCCATGTCTTCAAATTTAGAAGCCTACAACTGGCTTATTTTTCAATCAATTTTTGATTTTTTTTCAAGACTGGTTTTTAATTAACTTATACTTCACAATATTGTACGAAAAATATGAAAATTGAAAATGAGTCAACTACCGTATTGAAAGGACAAAATTCAGTACAAATAAAAACTTCGAGTACGGTTCATATTTAAATACGAAATGACTACTTCCCGATATTGGTTATATTTATAATGAAAATGTATATAAATCAGCAATAGTAATAAATGTTGTAATTACAAAATAAGGCGTAATGCAACCACCGATTTTGTAGGTAGGCGTCGGTTAACAGTCGACTTTTGTCGATGAAAGTCGGAGGCCGATTTTCCACCGACAAATCAAGACGCGCCGCCGACAAAATTTTTGCCGTCTCCATTAGCTCGTGTTCACTGGTATTTTCTCTCCTTTTCTCTGTTAGTGCGCGTGCACTTGTGGTTCTATATGTTTTTCGGATCGTTGATAATCGATAAATTTTTTTGTCGGAATGATTTTTATAAAACATGTGCGTTAAAGCAATAAATATGACATGTTCTATTTTGTTTGATTATTGTCAAACCGATTATAGTTTATGTAAACGGCGTTGGTCGTAAATGTGGCTTAAACTGAATTTGTTTTCGAAGCATTTTTACTACCATAAGCGTAGTATTACATTTTTCTGTCAAAAGAATAGCAAAACTCATTTCATATAGACTCGACGCGCGAAGAGATAAGTTGATAGTGATACAAAACTCAAACGTACTCAGCGACCGATATTTCTATTAAAATCATTTAAAAGTACTATCGATATAAAATTACAAGACTGAAACTGTTGTTTTAATTTCAGCTCTTGTTGATTTTATTTTGGAACCACTTTATTGCATTTATTTATGGTTCATTAAAACTTTTCTTCATAGATCTATAACTTGTTATGAAAATTGCAAGTTTGCATTAGGTGTTTTCAACTAACACTATAACGAGCATTGGAAGAGTATTGTGCAAATGTCAATTTTTGTGAATTATAATGGTTTAAATTTCGCAATTGAAAAAGGTGAAGTGAATGATGGACTGGCTTCGAGATATTTAAAAATGTCAGGGTTAGCAATGTTGAAGTTGTTCTATTAGGAATAGAAACGTTAGTAATGGCAGCGTTGCGATAGAAGGTTTATTAATATTAATGTACTTGTCATATAATTAGATTATTAACTTTTTCAATTTTAAATAAAAAATTGATTTTTTCTTATAAGTAATATCATATAGAAAGTGTTTTGTTGAGTATAACCCGTTTGATAAATAAAGTAACATATCACCCGCTTCGCTTGCGTAGAACACTATTATACCACAAATAGTGTGTTTGGATGTTTGTAACTCGATTATGCCTAAATGGTTAAACAGAGTTTCATGAAAATCGGTATGGACATAGAGCATTATTCAATTGAAAATATAGGATACTATTTATACTGAGAAATGAAGAAGCCAGGATTATCTTTCATCAAAATACGACTGGGGCGAAACCGTGGACAAAAGTTGGTATCAATATAACTGTGAACAATGAATAAAAAACTCATAGAACTAGGCAAAACGTATATGTGACATATCAGGATCATATATACGTTCCCATCAGGATTACACATCAGGATTGGACAATATTTAAGGTAGCAGAAAGGAAGAATGCGTAGAAGGAACACTGGTGACCAATTTATGACAGATATGCTGTTTTATATGACATTAATAAGAGATAATGTGGGCGCTATGTGTTAACGTAAAACAGTTACCGTGGCTTATCTATAAAGGATAGATAAATGTTGTTCAGCATTTTTCTTCAGACCTACATTATAATAACAAAAATCAACGATTTCTAATTGTGTGTGGAATTATACATTTTTATAATTACTTTGTTTTTAATCTGGTGAAAGATATAGTAGCCAATATATTTACGTTGTGAAAAATTAATATTTATAAATAGTTTAATTAAAAATACTATGTACTCTTAAATGTCAATAAGTGTCAGAATGTGTACCGAACCCTCGCAGTGCCAGTTCTATTCGTGCTTAACAGGTTTTTACGTGTTATTTATAGTATATTTTATTTATTTATCTTAACATTGTAATAAATACAACTTGACTTTCTCTATTAAAAAAAAATGTAACATTTATAAGGGAAATGCTTACATTGACATGAGTAAAATATGGTTAAAATTTCATGATTCTGCCGTTTCAAGTACCAAAAGGACCTTTAATTGCAAATAACGAAAGGCTAAAAGGCGCAACAGAAAATCGGTAGGAGATGAAAGGGAACGTAACCATTGCGTCTCATATACAGCTATCGCAAAAAAGGTTATTCGGAATTTTAGCATACGTTATGAATAACAGACTAAATTTTTATCACATTCTTACAAGATTATAACTGCTAGGTTTTAAATATATTTTTCAATTTAGTTTTGCAAATGATGATGAATTGATCTGATAAATGATCTGATTATGGAAATGAAAGTAGAATGACAATTAACACAAATTCGTTGGGTATACCCCCAACGAATTTGTGTTCGTTTCATTTGTCTCGATAAGTTTTTTTCTATATTTCTGACGTTTTAGTATGTTTAAAACAAAAGCTTTTTTTTAGAATTTTTTATTTAAAATTAAATTCAAGTTCCATTTTTAAACTCCATCTACGAAATGTTCAACTTCAGAGTGATATACGATGTGTGCCCCACCCTAATTTTTCAAAAATGAATTGGAAAATTTTTTAAAATGTCTAGTCATTCATCGTTTATTAGTGTTAATTTTTGTGGACAATTTCAAGCAATATAACAAATACGAAATCCAACTTTGTGCTTGTATTGGTCTTTTACTTCCTTCAATAAACTATCGTTGCTCTGGATGACAATTATATATTTCGTGGTTTTCGGTTTAATTTCATGTTGTCTCTTATTGCAATAACGTAACTAATTATTATCAATCAGAAATTCTTTGCAAGTATTTTAGAAAAAATTGCTAATCAACATTTCTCACCAAATATTCGGTATCAAGAGTTTTAATGCAGATAACATTTCTTTAATTGAATTCAACGCTAATTTACAGTATAACTGGATTAAGTATTCTTATATAAAGAAATTAAAGTAATAAATCGTTTAAATTATACCAGTAAACCAGTTCAATATCTGCGCTTAAATATTCAACATAATACGCAAGCGCGCGTTACACAAAACCGTATACGCCTCGCGTCAATTAAACCGCATTTAACCGTATTGCATAAAAAGAGAAGGGATTATATGCGAATTGAATGCGCTCGTTAAAATTATTAATTTACTAAGACAACATTGGTGTAGGCGACTGGTACGATTCAGCTAGCCTGACACTTTGTGCAATTGTCGTCGAGATTATTTTAGCCGTGAAGCAACTTAATTATGAGATAATTATCAAACTTTCTTAACGTAGCAAGTTTATTTTTCGACTATTAAAAAACTCGGTGAATACTCAAAAGGTTCAGAACGTGTCTGTAAATAATCAGGAAAAATCTATAATTTCAAACACATTAGCTAACTAATGTTTCCGTTTCAAGTGGCTAGTGATAACAGATTTTAAATATGGAATTCAACTGCGTACTTGAATAAGACTACGTTGTAATGAAACCTACGTTTAACGAGAAACCAGTTATTGCAATACTTGTTAAGATATTACACTTTACTATTAATTTTTTTACTATTAATTTACTTCATACAGCTCGAGAAATATATGTATTTTAACAGAACATTGAGAATAAATTCAACATTAAGTCACAAGGTCACTCTGAAATTACTATTTTAAAATATTCAAAAACTCGGTGAATACTCAAAAGGTTCAGAACGTGTCTGTAAATAATCAGGTAAAATCTATAATTTCAAACACATTAGCCAACTAATGTTTCCGTTTCAAGTGGCTAGTGATAACAGATTTTAAATATGGAATTCAACTGCGTACTTGAATAAGACTACTTTGTAACACAACTTACGTTTAACGAGAAACAAGTTATTGAAATACTTGTTTAGATATTACACTTTACTATTAATTTTTTTACTATTAATTTACTTCATACAGCTCGAGAAATATATGTGTTTTAACAGAACATTGAGAATAAATTTCAACATTAAGTCACAAGGTCACTCTAAAATTACTACTTTAAAACATTACTATTCTTTTGAACTATGAATGTTTCCACAATGCACTTTTTGGTTTTGTTTTCTGTGTTTTACTTTTCGCGTTATTATTAATAAGATTTGGCTTCTAAATATCATTTATCATGCGTCTGATCAGTTAATTCCTGTAAGAAATTTAGCATCTTTAGAAATGAAATTAATTTCACTTTAGAAACCTAATTGTATGCAAAAAAAATCCATTAAACTATACTGTTTCATCATAACTCGTATTTTATATTCCTAAAATTTAATTAAATATTTTCATATGTATATACCCAGTTTATAAAATAATTAATTGTTTGTTCAAATTTTGTAAACTAATTTCTGTGTTTCAGGAAGAGAGACCTATACCTGAAATAAAACAAAACGGTGAGTTGAAACGGTGTGTTTCGAATAATTGAATTAATTTTTAATTTACAATTACTGAACACCAAGTATTGGTTACAAAATTAGAATACATACGGTTTTGAAATTATTTAAATATCTCTTACGAACGTCGAACTAAAACAAATGTTAATGTTTAAATAACTTCTGAAGTAATTTATCTTTCATACTTACCCTTTATAAGGAGGCCAAGTTGGCTATAGCTATATCCATTTTTTGCTGAATAATTTAAGTTTGAAATTACTTCGGGAGAAACTATCGCGTTGATAGTCACGTCAAGATGATTAGAAAAAAAAACCAATAGTTTATTAGAAAGTTATGTTTTATTAACTTATAAATGGGTTTTTATAACAACATTCTTTATGGAATGTAACAAACAATGTTAACAATATAATTTTATCTCTATTGCTTAATCCCGCACAATTTGCATTCCTTTGTCTATTGTATACAGAGTGTTGTTAGATATAACAAGCCGGCTTCTACAGTTTTCTGAGTATAAAATAAAACGATTAAATGTAAATAATTTTCTTATATTTTATTCCATTCTCAAGATTAGCAATTACAGCCTTACTACGAGGGTTAGACTTGCAGTGCATGCGCACCAAGCGCCGCGCGTCATTATCAAAGCTATATACAGACGCGACGCACATGACACCTTATTCGGCTTTATATAGTGTTCGATATGAGTGTTATTTCGCAGAAAAAAAATCCGTTAAATTGGTATTTCTTACGATTGCTTACATAAAGATGTTCTATTATTGATAATGAAACGTTTGAATATAATTATGATTGAAAATATTTTGTAATTGAAAAATAAGTTCCCCGTAAGACCCAAATTAGAAATTGCTATAGATTATTTTGGTTTGCTAAACGTAAGTTGTGTTATAACGTAGTCTTATTCAAGTACGCAGATGAATTACTACCATATCAATTAACTAACATCCTGTACATCATCAATCATTCATTATGATAAGAAATTTATTGATACGGTAAAGATAAAAAAGGAATTTTAAAGTAGATCGGTTAATCACAAAAAAATTACAGAACAGCGTATGTAAACAAATAGCACCAACAGTGAATTGAATCGAATTTATAAGGATTAAATACACTAAATATAGGAGGACATGTATCACGTCATATTGCGGTTACATGTATCTTTCTAGTTAGATGTAATCTTTATTTTATTACACGCATTTAGAAATTTAGTTGCGGGAACTTACAATGATTATTATAACAAAAAATACAATTCAACTTAAGACATAGTTATGACATCGTTGAGACCGAAGTAGTTTTAAATACGAAGCAATTATCGATTTGTAAAATAAACAATTTAAAAATTTTATGGGAAAAATGGCGATACCTCTTTATGTCTTCGGAGCGGACACGGTCGATAATTGAAAATAACCACTAGTCCCAGTCAAATACGACAAAATCCTTGTTGGTTAGTGGGTGTGAGTGACGGAGTTGTTAACCGGTGGTTAAGCAATGAGTTAATTATGATGTCAATCGATCATTACGAGGGCATTATTTAGACTGACACTGTCACTGTAATTATAGACGCCATCTACGGACTATGTTAACATCGCCCCTGAACAGTTAAAATAAGATTAGAATAATTAAACATTCGTCTTTTTCGTAATACATAAATACTATTTTATAGTGGAATGAGTACATTGGGAATGGGACCAGTGAAAAGTGTTTTTTTTACTTTTGTTTTTTGTTCTAACTTAAAATAGTACTGGTAAATTAAGAAAAGCTAATATATATGAGTTCGAATACCCTCTATCCTGATACATAAATCAATAATAACTGGAAATCTTTAAAGATGACGAAATATAACTATATCTGTATATTATCACATGAACCGCAATGACGGAAAATGAATCGGTTTTAACGGAGATTTAAGTCCGAGTTAAACTGTCAAATATTTGACGTCAACGTTTCGTCGACTATATTGACAAGTAGTGCGTAGTCAGTTTGATAATCCCGAGAATCTGGACTTCGTAAAAATAAAGTGAAACGCACACAATGCAAAGTAGTGAAATAATGAGACTGGAAATCTTTTAAGAACATAACGAAATGAACGTCTGCGAAATACAACTATATCTGTATATTATCACATGGACAGTAATGACAGAAAATAAATCGGTTTTGACGGAGATTTAAGTTCGTGTTAAACTGTCAAATATTTGACGTCAATGTTCCTTCGACTATATTCACAAGTAGCGCGTAGTCAGTTTGATAATCCGGAAAATGTGGTCTTCGTAAAAATAAAGTGAAATGCATACAATGCAAATTAATGAAATAATGAAACTCAAAGTTCAGCATTTTTCCATAATAAATCTGAAAGAACGTACTGGGAGAATATAGGAAAGGAGTCATTGTAAGCACATTACTAATTTCAGCAACGAGGAATCATCTACCCTGAATGAAGGAAGTTTGACTTTTCAATTATACGTTTGAACTGAATAAATTTCTTTAAAAATAGGTCACGATTCATGTTTTTAACATGCTTATGTAGCGACGAAGATTACAGGTCGCGGTACCGTAGTTAACGATTGCCGCCTTTAGATTTCATAGTTTGTGATTTAATTATTCAAGCACTAAATAGCACTAATCATCACAATGCCAGAAAATTGAGGGTCATCGCGTGTATTTATAACTTTGTAATTTCAAATAGTTGTTTAGTAATTTCAAATCTCTTCGAAAGTGAATTTGGAAAGATACGTTAATTATGTTTAAAAAATAAATTTTTTTATGAATGAGTATTGTAAACATTTTAGTTTCGTCATAAAAATGTTTAGGTTCGGCTTGTATTTTTGAGAATTGTGAAAATATATACCTTCATATTTTAATCAATTACTTATGAGATCACGTTCACAAATTTCGGAGAAATTTAATCTATAGATATAAATAAATGCGTAGTCTTCTTAATACATTTAAATTCATCAATTATATTATTAATAAAAATTACTGCCAAAATGTACTTGAATAAATTTGCTCCGTTAGGGATAATATCAGTTATCGGTCCCCTAAAACGTTCTCTCTTGGATTCGATAACTAGAATAGACTAGGAAAATTTATATTTTCACGTTTTTTTTGGAAAATTTTAACGTGGCTGCTGATTTCTACTAAATTATCCGAAAACTATATCTCTTTTTAAGTTTAAAATTAGTAAAGCTTTTTTCATTAACTAAGTTCAATAAATTTAGGAGAATATGCCGCTGTTATGCATTATTTTTTGACTAAAATGTGATAATGATATGTAAAATAATTGTTGGCTTAAAGCCATAGATAAAAAAAGACCAAACCGTTCAAAAGTGGAAATTAACAGACACGCATTCTACAACGTTTGATTTAATTTATTTTTATTGCTGATTTTTACAATTGAAAAATCTGATGTCAAGTTTTGGCTTATAAAACTAATGAGAACGATTAATTACATAAGACACACTGTGTGATATCCCTAGACTTCTTTAGGCGGATTCTGCCCTATTAAATTAAATTCTACGTATTTAGATTACATTAAAAGAATCGATCGAATTAGAGACAACATTCACAATACCATAGACGAATCGAAAGTTCACTCCCGGTCAACGAATGATTGCGATCAGCTATCGACCGCTGCGATAAACCGTACTGATTAATGTATCCGCACATGTTACCTTCTCGTTGCTATCGAGTAACTCGTCGCTGAGTTGTTCGGTTAACGCATCTATTATTCGGTGAAGTGTTCAAACTGTGTAAGTGACCAATTCACGTAAACGTCAATATGTCCGCTCAGTATGCAATACAAAACATTTTCACGTAAAAATAAATAGCTATCAATGCAACACTTATTCACATAATTTATGCTAAGCTACAAGATTTTGTTGAAGTACATATTAGAGTTTGTTGAACTACATATTAGAAATGTACAATTAAGGAATCTCAAATGATCAAACTCTTCTAAAATACGGAGATCTATGCAAATCTATCGGTATTTAAGTGCTAATTCGCTCAATATTATCTGAAGAGAAATAACAATAAAGGGTTGCATGTATAACCCTAATATCCGATTATGTTCCTGTAAGTAATGACTAGATAAGTTTTAGGATTAAAGGAAGGCCTTAGTAAAAAGCAAACACCCAAATCGGGGAACTAAGTAAGTGCAGTACGTCCCGATGGAACAATGCCTTATATTACCTTGTCACCTGCCTCATCTCAGTGAAGCAATGTTTTCCTAGGATTCTGTATCCAAATGGCAATAACACAACCCTTATAACTTAATGATATTATAGTTATTTCAGTTTATAATCGATTGTGACAAAACATTTACAAAAAGAGTCTTTACATCCCCCACCGACACCCCAATTCAGGCTTACGGATGAAAATTATTACGAACCAAATCAAGTGGAAAATATTTACAATATATTTTTAAACGAATCACCCAAGCGTTTTGCAGCGTCTGGCGTGCGCGCGTGCGTTCGTGTGTGCGTGTGTGCATGCGTGCATGAGTACTTGCATGCGTGCGTGCGTGCGTGCATGTGTGTTTTAGTCAAATTGCATTAATAAATTAAAGAGATATAGGCAACCAACTTATTTGTCTTACGTATGGAAACGTGATGCGTGAAGCACAGTGAAAAATAATTTCAATATATATGAATAATTAATATAGAATTATTATGTACCCTTATAGGTTTAAACGTTTTTATTTACCTAAATATACGTGGGACCTTTGTAATGCGAGTTCAAGTTGTACTTAATACGTTTATTTTGTATTCTCGACATTTCCTACCGCAAAGGGGTGATCAGTAATTACTGCATATTACATCACGCATTCCTAGCAGTTTTCTCGCTTCCTTCATTTACGGTTCTCTAATCTTGTTCTAAAAGTTTAAGGTGTTACCTTATTCAACACTTTAGGGTATTATCCTATTCAACAATTTTTTTAACTGATTCAAATATACCTTAGGCGAACTTTCATATATTCTCTTAAAGTGAAAAATGATTCAAGTATCCATAATTATTGTAATCTTTAGTCGAAATTCGCCGTGTGATATTTCCTTACCAAATTATAATATCATAGATTTTTAGTATTACTGAAACTGCGTGTTGTTCAACTTTCACACGCAAACTTGTATGTAAGCGTAAAGTGAGACCTACCAATAGCGTGTAATGCGCGTGCAACCTTTAGTTCCACAGCATTCGAAGAAACCGTGTCAAGTTAACATTTTAATAACTCGATAACGAATAAAAAAATGGAAAAACAATAATAATCTTTTTACGATTACGCATTTTAATACGAGGGAATTGTATAGATCATCATTTGTTTAATTTTGGTTGCAGTTCAGAATTTAAGTAATTAAATTGTTTATTGGGAGAAAAAACTATCTCAGGTAATGCGATGTTGATCAAGTTTGGTCAAGAAAATATTTATCAGCAATCCTGATTTTCATCACATTTCTCTGACCAATGATAGTCTTCGATACGTTGAGGGAACGATTTTAAATTTTGTTAGAAAAAATTACTACATATTTTTAAACTTATATTTTAATAAGTTTTCGTTTGATATTCAAAACTATAATCTCACTGATGACCTTGTTTCTCAAAACTGTTTCACAAAGGAATTCAACTTTTTGTACGTAAATTGGGTCACTAGTACATACAATTATGTCATATTTCAATTTTCTTTGTCAAATATTCTGAAGAAAATGCACGTAATAAGAAGAAAATGCACGTAGAAAACAGATGCCGAGTTAATTCCGTAAGAGTTCCGTTTATTCAATTCTCGTAAGAAACACTGAAGAATAAACCTAAAGGTTGAGAAGAACTCGCTCTACGAGAATTCCATAAACATGTAACACATAAATATATATTTTTTTTTGAACTATTTACATAGTATTTTTTTTAACTATTTACAAATAATAATATAATTTTTCACAATGTAAATTTTTCTTGTTTGTCTTTCACAGGTGGAAAAGGATAATGAATTTCTCAAAAAACGCTTTGGTTTAATTACTCACAACTTTTTACTACTATACTTACATAGTTACTAAAAAAACAGCTTTATATATATATATATATATATATATATATATATATGTATATATATATAAATATATATATGTACATATATATATATATATATATATATATCTTATATATGAGAAAGGTTAACACCGAATAATAGCTTTCTATATAATGAGGTAAACCTGGGATAAGGGGTCTAAAACTAATAACTTTGTTGGACTCACTAATTGTGGCTTTCTAGTCAATTAAAATTAATAAACAGACTTGTGATTTAATCGAAGAGATATTTTCAACAATACTCCATATGGAGGGGAAATATACTATTTTCCAACCCTCTTTATATGTACAAGAGCCGCTTCGGAATATAATTTTAAGTTATTTTAACTACCATTTCAAGTCTCGGACCAAGGAGCTACATACTAAATGTGAATTTCAAGCTGCTATCCAATCTCATTTAGAAGTTAGAAGTATCTGAGGTACAGATAGACTGACGGAAGTACATGACGTGGCCATAGTAATAGGATTATATTTGGACCCTTCGGATACGGAACCGTAAGGTTAAAATGCTGAAATCACAATTGTTAGGGAGTACAACTTAGCAGATAAGATTAAATGTTTCTATCCATGTTACTGCTAATAGATCAATTGGTATAAGACGTGGTTTAATTATTTTAGTGCGATTAGATAATTTATTAAACGTCCAGCTACGATCGGGCAGTAGATGGCCATAGGTCGGTAACGAGACACTTACGTCGAGTTTGATGGATGATGATAATCTACATCAGCTGAGCGTCGGTTGCTTTTGCTCGGTCAGACAGGAACTGGGACGGTAACTGGTATCGTTAAGTGCGCCTATCTTTGTAAATATTATTAAAACACTGACGTATAAAAAGCGGTTCAGTTTCCGGCGTATAATTGTCTATCGTATGAGATTCATTAATTCAGTTCATCATCATGCTCTAGGTGATTAGATATTTTACTTACGGATGATTTGTTAAATAACAGTATACAATTATAATTAACTGAATGAATTAATTTTTTACAGAAAAAATACTTTCAGGATCTTTCTAATATTTGTCATTGTCAAATAGGCAACACGAAGTTTGAGTTAATTTTTTTAATTGCTTTCAAAACACGTAAAATTGAATAAGTTCCTTAATTTTCTTATGCAAAATTCTGGCTAAATTTTGTACTAAATAATAACAACTCTTCTCATAAAGCTGTAATAAAAATTACACATATCTGAAAATTAATGGAATGCACGCCAAGAAATTGGTAATAAACCGCTAGGTTTTCAGATTTTTTTAAATTTCCTCAAAATTTAAATTAGTAACTCTTAGCACGTGAATATGGTAGATTCTTAACCGATTTTTTAATGGAGTATTTTGCTCTTTTGGTAACGAGCGGTTAAAGGACCTACATACTTCTGTGTATTTCTGTTATTTATTTATTTCTGCAAGCTTAGAAAACTATGTGTACAGTGAAAGACTTATTGCTACAAGAGCAATCTCTTACAGCCAACCACAATAAATCGGATGAGAACATTAAGTGCTGTGGCAGACTGTAAGTGTTTTTTAAACATTAATTAATTCTACTTAAAATTATGTGGTATTAAATTAATATTACTTAAAAACCAGAACAAAAGGATACTTTAGGAGTAGGGAGGACAAGAATGGGTTATAATGGAAGGGATTAGGATCTTCTAAATTACGATAGATAATGTATTTTCAGACGACTTTTGAACATAGACAACGAGGGCGTACTTTGTATATTTGTAGTCAGTTCATTCCACAATCGAGTAGCATGTACGATGAAGGATTCACCATATAATTCCGTTCTATGTTGAGGGATTAGGAGGATATAATTATTTTTGGATCATAGTTTGAGGTCGTGGGATGACAGGTGTAGGAATCTAGATTTAAGGTATGTAGGTGTAACGGGATTATTGAGGATTTTATATACAAAACATAGACGATGAAGGTTGCGTCGATCACGAATCATTAACCATTTAAGACGTGAACGATACTTGAATATATGGTCAAATTGTTTAAGGCCGAAAATGTATCGAATACACAGGTTTTGAAGTCGTTCTAATTTATTAAGTAAAAGTTCATTTAGATTAGAATAGCACACATCCCCATTGTCAAGAATAGGCAGAAGTAAAGTTTGACAAATTTGTATTTTAGTTCGCAGTGGAAGACAATTTTGAAGCCGTTGGTGAGAGTGTATTTAGAAGAAAATCTTACGACCATCATCATTTACTTGAGAATGACAATCACTCGGCAATTAAAACACACATCTGATAATTACAGTAGTAAAATATTGCAATTAGGCAACGGGATTAAAAATTAGTTTATTATTTCTTGAAGAGTACCAGTCAGAGCCCGAAAACGGACAGCTGGATATTGTTGATACTAAAGACAATTCTGGTGAAAATATCACAGTTCTTCTTCGAAAGGCATTATATATATATATATATATATATATATATACCTTATTATAATTATGATTTTATATGAGAATATGCATATCAGGTAGGTATAAAGTTATTATTATAAAAATAGTGATAAAGTATCACTATTTTTACACTAATGATATTTTAAGCCATTAACAAAATACAGTCATTAGGAAAACATGGTTTTGTGCCTTAATCATTTAAAATATTAAGAAAAATAACTGGCGGGCATTCATTTCATTATATTACGACGGCAATCTTATGCTGGATTCGATAAAAAATCGTTATGTTTTCTTTATATGTAACAGTTGCAACACAAAAAAAACGACAGCGCAGAATATAATAAACTTTCGAAATAAAAGTTATTTCTCAATTACGCATCAACATTTTTAAAGTGAATATAAATGAAAGTAACGTATTTTTCGTAAGAATACAGTTATGTATTTTTTTGCAAATGTATTGTATTTTCAGTTTTACGACATAAAATCATCATATCAAAGCTTTAGACTTAAATTTTGAACGGTTTTTTTTAAACTTTGCCAATCTATATAGTATAAATTATATAGTTTCCGGTTTGCGGATTAACTAATGAAGTTTCGAAATTGTTCACTACCTACTGATTATTAGCGAGCTGTCAATTTGAGATTGATAAATGATTTATATTTTAATTTATTCATTATTGTAACAGATTGGGTGTCCGACTTTTTTACAGATTCATTTTGAAAATAAAAAGCTTTAAAAAGTTTTAATGATCAATTTAGATAGGTAAGTTCATTTTTTGTGCGTCCATTAAATAATTAATCGAACATTCGTGAGTGGAATAATTTTGTTTTTGTTAAATGTTTGCTTCTTTTTTGTCACATTAATTTCTAACACCAGTGTAATTTTGCACATTTTTGGTTTGCATCATTTCAATACGTTGTCAGATAAAATATTTTTATTAATCAGATTACTTTAATGAAATTACTTATAATTTCGATAAATACGGTGGTACTAAATAGTCTATCAATCAAGTAATCCTTTCCTTCTCAATCTGATACAAATTACCTCGCAGATAATGACAAAATATTTTCATATAATTTGTAAACATAATATTTTATAATGTTCATTATGCCCTTAACATATAATTACCACTTGGGTAAAGTAGAATAATTAAAGTAATATTTAGTAAATTGATATGAAAGCTTTCAAAAGAAAACGTTCAATAACAGAACATATTATAATTTTTAAATGAAAAATACTCACCAGTTTCAGGAGTTCCCCTGCGGCGTCGCACCGACACGCGACGAAGCGTACTAGCCGCCAGCGATTCCAAATCGCTTCCAGAATCTTGAGCAAACTGCTGCCTGCCAAATTTGATCAAAGGCTCTATAGCCTGCTCTTGGGTGGACTTTCCCAATTCGTGCATGTTGTTGCGTAGATTTTCGAGCACTTTCCACTGATCTTTTATGGATTTCACGCCAGCGCGGAATTCCTCATTGAGAGCTTCATACTCCTTTCGGAACGGATTGCTATATCTACTGTAGGGCTTCCTCTCATCTTCCGTATCTCTGTCGCTACTGGTTATCTCTAAAGGCAGATGAGATTCATCACTAACGCCCTCGTCAGTGGCGTGTATAGCGGTAAATTTATCAAATACTCGTCCTTTAACTGAAACACTGTGCTCCACAACAACAGCATCGATCCTAGGCTTAATCTCCTCAGGTTTCATGTTTGCGCTACTCTTATCGTATTTTACGTCACTATTTATACATTCAACATAATTATCACTAAACACATCTGGCACTAATGAATTATCACATGTTGGGGATTCGCTATCACTTTGCACTTTTGAAGGTTTATATTCCGCTTGCAATTTCTCGGAGTACGGGTGCGATAATGTCCTTCTAACATTATTCTTTCTATGTTTAGCCTTACCTGAACCCTCTGAAAGTGATCTCTTGCACTCATACCTCTTACTTGGAACGTCGGACACGTCAGCAGAGTAGACATCAGAGTTTTCTAAAGTCTTGAAATTAGTAGGTGACAACGATTTCTTCCGCGTATTTCGCCGTTTACTAGCCTTTTTCGTTTTATTACTTTGATCTCTGATTGACTGCATTTTGTATGAATTATATTTAAGATATTTGCTTTTTCATTCTATTCAGGGTCCAACTGTCTAAAGTGAAGCTGCTTCGGTGGAGACTGGGATCTGAAAATATTACGTGAAAATTACTATAAATTTAGCTTATCAATTAATTATAAAGATAGTAATATAAGATAATTTCATAACGTAATACACCCGCATAAAATATCTAAAACACGATCATCTTACTTATATGACGATTATTATTATAAATGAGTTGCAAATATATTATCTCTCCTCAAGTTCTGTCATATGACAAAAACCTACTGTATCGCATATCATATGTCGTGTATCGTATATACATTTATGTGCTGTAGAATGTGGTCTGCATAATATGCTAGGAATAATAATTAATGGGCAAAGCAAGGAACGATATAAATATATAGCCTTTTGATTCATATAACCTAATGATTTCATATAACAATCGAGATAACTATGTGTACGGAAAAAAATTTAGAGCGGTTATATTTTAATTCTCCGAAGCTGACACTATAAAACTGTCTGATCCAATATAGCTGTGGTGGATATTTTACGTGCATTTAAGTAAACACATATGCACGTATTGTCTCGGCTCTTTCTGCAATTCTATTTACAGGTGCGTAACTTGAACAAGGTCAAGATGACAACTTATTTGTTGTTTCACGGTGTTGACGCTTAGTTATATTTGTAAGAGGTAAATACCTACTTTGTGCTTTAAAGGTCGTAATAACAATAGGCAGTTTTGTAAATTTAAACATTATTACCAAGTAATATAAGTTAAAGAGTGTATAATGATGACATTTGAAAAAAATTGTCTTTCAACTTTCTATTAACGTATAACAAAATATGAAATTACATATAAAAAAAATTTAAATATGGTCAAATTGTAACGAAAAACATACTATATTTAATATATAATTATGACACTTTTCCTTATTGGCCCTTCCACATATTTTATTATGTGAATTGGCATAAGTAATTTTTTTACTGATTTATAATTAACCTTTTCATTATAAAAGTTAAATATAAAACTTAAAACTTTTCTCATTATTAAAAATTGAGTGATTTAAACGGCCCTTAAATTTCATGGCGAAACGTGAATATTAAAGTCATTCGTAGTGACTTTAGCGATAAACCACGCAGTTTCTCAGTTTAAGGCGTAAGACGTATCATCTGCTTACGTGACTTCCACAAGTGAGGAAATGCCAGTGAAAACGGTCACCGCCCTGCACCTATTCTTATTACATATTTTTGTTGTTTCCTGACGAATACTGACGAATACAAATAAGAATATATATACACGTATATATAAATAGATTCGATAAATAGTATGTAAATATTTATATGTTATATCTATTATTTTATTATGACTTGTGGTCCCTTTTGAATTTGTCCAACTTCTGGCATCGTTCTTCTGGGCATTTAATGGGCAGGGGAGATACATTTGTTAAAGAGTAAAAAGAAATGAAATTAATATGGCGTAAAATTAAAATTGCAGTTTTCTTAAGCAATTAAATTTTATTAACTTTTATCAAATTCAAACACAAAACAGCATCATGAGGACATGATGCTGATTGAAGATGAAATAGATCCAAGAATAAATATTTGTGACTGACTGCTAAATTGTTATAAAAGTAAATACGCGAAAATAATTACTGTGTTTTATGTTATATGTTCTTGATTAAATGGATGAATACTTGTGAAGTGTCATTTCCCTACTCTAATTTGTCCATACTCAGTATCGACTTTGACATCCCTGGAGGCTTATTTTCATGGCTTGGTTAAAAGACTAAAAATCGATAATAGTTACTGGTCTGCTTAGAATGAACACCTATACAATGTGAATGTCTCGTGTTATTAAAATCAAATATCGTATATTTATCTTTACATTTAAAAAAAAATATAATCTCCCTTAATTCTCATTAAAACGATATTTAATTATTACTGTTAAATTATTTGACGAAAGAACATATTTATTTTTTTACTTTATTTATATTTATGAATTCTTTAAGTCATTCCGAAATATTACTCAGAAAAACTTGAATGAAAATAGTAATAAAATCCTACGTCAATTTTATTATCCCATTTATATTTGCTTCATTCAAAATTAGTCCACTGCAAGACAGTCGTCGTCGTCGCCGTGGTGTGTTGGGTTGACTACAAGGCATACGGCTTTGACGATGCGACGCGGGACTGGACTGGTGTTATGGTTGGTTGTAAGAGAATGCTCTCGTAATAAGTAATAAGTACGCCATGTGTACCAATTATATACATTAAAGTAAATAAACAAGACAGAATATTTCGTAACTATCCTGTTATTAAAACCTACATATTTATTTATAGATTCAAACTGTTTGTCAACGTAGGGTGAGACGACATTCTATCGATTAGATTTTTCCCGCAATTTCGTATGCATGTACAGTTAAAATATAAGATATAATAGAAAAATTTAGACATAACATAGTAAATTAATGAAAGAAGTAAGCGAAAAATATTTTATTAATTGTAATTGAAAAAAGTTTAAACAATTTTTGTTTTGCAGACATTGATTGAACTATAAAATTGAACACAAAAAAAAGAATGTGACGTTTGAGGTGCAGTGACATATTTGCAAAACTACTAGCAAAAATAGCATTATAAACAATATTTATAACTCTACAGAAGACAGAATATTCTTGTGATTTTAAACGAAGTTAATGTCAAGTATACAATTAATGAGGCGAACTTAAAAATGAAAACTTATCACTTTTCTTGTTAGAAAATATATTTTAAATAACATATTTAACTTCAGCTAAGGGTACTTAGGTGAGGTTGAGAGGAGTTTTAATTTTATTTTTGTAAAAAGATCAAATATCAATTCAATGAATGCGATATTAGCAAAACCTAATATTGTATTCAAATCTATGTATTAAAATCTATCCATGTAGTCGGAAACTTTGTTTATTACTTTACCTTTGTTTCGATGTAAATTTTGTTCTTTTCTGGGTTTTAATATTTCAATAAACGACATAATTTGTTTATCCGATTCGTTTTCGATATCGACTGTGGAAAAGTTCCACTGCCTCTCTTTGAAAGATGCGAAAGAGAGATGACGACTTGTCATGTCAAGGGATCGTGATAAATTTTCACCATTCACTTCATACATACTTCTTCGCTATGTCACTTCGCTATAAGACACTGCCTTAATCTGATCATTTGTATCCTTACGGGTTTCTCGTTTTCATGTAATATTTTTTAGTCAATTCGTACACACTTCGCCGTGTTTATCAGATTATATACCACCCCCTAAATCTGACCAAATATGTCCACTCCGCTTTCAATTTTTAAACAATATTTTTCAATTGCTTAAAACGCCTCTTCTTAAGTTTGAGAGATTACACAACACTGCTTCATTTGACCAAATACTGGTGGATTTGGTGATTTTCCCGTTTTCATAGAATTTTCGTCAATTACTTCATACACGTCTTGCTATGTGCGAAATACTATACGCTAATGTTTCAAGCTGGCCAAATATGTTTTCATCGAATTTTCTTCTATCACTTCATTCACACTATGGTTGGGAGACTATGTCTACTCGACCTCCTCGTTTTCACACAATATTATTTAGCCAATTTGTTATTTGGGAGATTATACACTGTCCCAATCAAATTAATCCTGCATTCCCGTTTTTATACGGGATTCTTTAGTTACTTCATACATAGTTTGTCATATTTCAGCCACTGCTTCGCTAAGTTTAAGGAATTACATGACAGTGCCTTAGTTTGAGCATACATTATACAATTTTCACATCATGCACACTTCGCTATATGTGAGAAAACACACATTCAATTTGATCAGTTAAGTTAATGCGGTTTTCTTGTTCTTATGTAATTTTCTAAAAACACGCTTTATTATGTTTGGAACACTATATGCTAATGCCTTAACCTGATCAATCTTGTCCATGAAACTTTTTCATTTTCATACAATTTTCTTCACTTACTTCATACGTACTTCGCTAAATATGGACGACTTTATAGTTTTCTTATACGATTGTTCATTATCGACGTTTTCTGAATGATCACCGATCGTTGGTTATTTTTAGAACATTTGAAAGGCAATACATACATTCTTGACATACATTTACTTGAATATTAATTTCGATGATTAGATGTTTGACCTGCTGAAATGTCAGTGCTAACAAGTTTTGAATGTAAGCTTGTTTTCATTTCTGATAAAAAATTACACAGTAAAAAAACAGCACATTTATACAATATGAAGGCACGAAGGCTTACGGGATTTACTAAAAGAAAATCATCATTTATAAAGAAAGGCGAATTGGCACGAGCCTTCATACTCTCTGCCTGCCCTGCCCTCCAAATGATGTGATGACACAGTGCAAGCATCATGATGTGATGACAAGATGCAAATGATGTGATTATAAAATTTATATTTCCATTTAGCCAGCCTTTACTGACTTTGAAATTAGATGACAGTTTCTATATTAAAAAGAACAAAAAATTGCCTTTGGTTCCGGACAAAATTGAAAATTGGTTTTACTGAACAACATTTTCACGCATCAAAAACGCATTTGTCGGCTTCGGTTGCATTTTGAAATGGCCCGTTTCAATTTCAATTTTTTACATAATTGCGACCAGTTTCTTAAAACGATAAAATATGAAGGCCGACAAAACTTATGATACCAAATATTCGATCAATAGAAAAAAATCGTAATAAGTTTTTGTCTAATGTTTTATGGACACGTTATGTGCATTAATCTCAAGTAAGCGGTAATAAATAAAACTAGCCGTCAATATTATTTGATTAAGCTTTCATAACAAGCTCCCGTGTGTCCGTGACTCCGATAGCGTAAATGTCAATACTCCTATTTTTCCCCAATAAATTATGTAACCTGATAGGATAACCACATAAATATGACTTTACTAGTTTCTTCAATGAGTAAATTCAAGGCAAAGGAAAAGATTTGGAGGAATTATTTTATTTATTATTGTTTTACTACTACTACTCCGTCGACTCATAGACCGAATTTTAAGCCTGAGCCAGCTTCAGGACCACCTTTCGTATCGCTCGATTCCTGACTTTGTTTCTCTGTTCTTAACTTTTAATAATCTTATTTCCCTCGAATCCATTCATCTTCTTCTTGGTCTTTCAGGGAATTTAGCCAAAAGAAGCTTGTTTAAAAATATTTTTAGTGATTCGTGTCTTAAATATGCCTAAACCGTTTATTTTATCTGCAGTCGACAGCGCTTTAACCGCCAAATAAAAAAGTTCAATTTTTGTTTAGTCTGGCTACCTAAACGTCAACTTTGTGTCTCATACTGTGCAGCCAAAGCCACAGATTGCAAACACGTAATACGGTCAAAATATTACAATTCGGAAACAATTTATACCACAGAACGAAATCCCTGAACAAGTAATCAGATATATATATCTTTCTAAATCAACACCTCATAATTTACACCGTTATTTATTAAAGTCTTTGTTCATATCTAAACGAATTAAGATTGTTGCGTCTAATAAAATTTACGATTGTTACGTCTAATAAATGGCTTTTCATCCTTTATAATCGAATTTCACTTATCGGTTACTAGCAATCATTGACAGTTCATTGAAAATAATAAAAAAAAATTCGAAAATTGGTGAAGGCACGCAATGTTGAATGCTAAAAAGATTCTGTAGTCATATTTCAATGAATTTTATATGAAGAACATTTTTCCCAGTTCCTTGGAAGTTATCATTAAGTTTTTGTGTTTTTAATACAACCAAAACACACACTTTTTGAGGTTTTTGATCTGATTCGTTCTGCAACAGAAGAAGCAGAGAAAACCAATTAGCGATTTTGTACCAATGATATCAATTACATACAACAATTGCATATAGGGAGCAGAATCGCTGTAAGTTCTTTAAGAAAAAACGCTACATCCTATGATACTTCCATGGTACCGTTAATCCACAGACTGTGCGCACGACATTCTATGTTAAATGATTTGTGATCCTGAGTCTACTGGCGATGAGACAACAGTAAGATAACTTTATTAATGGCATGACCTAGGTCTTAAAGGTTTGTCCCTTGAACACTTTCTACTTTGTGTAAAAATATTTACTTCCTAATCAAAATATAATATATTTTTTGTCTTGTTGTACTTACCAATACTTATTATATACTTATCGATGTACCTTAAGTAACAATAACGAAATTAATTTATTAATTTTATCTCTATCGGGAGGACCTTCTACGAAATTTACTTTTTTGTCCATAGATTATAAATAACTTTTCATAATAATCGTTGAGTCAAATTTTCTATCTCATATAATTCAAAAGATAATTCTGCTGCGACAGACGAAAAGATGGTCTACATAATGAAAATAACGAAATTTTGGGAAATGCTAAGAAAAAAGAAAATTAATTTAAAGTCTAACAGAAAATTATGTAGGTGTAAACATTAGCAATCAAAAAACACATATAGTTAAGAAAACTTCGTTATTTTTATCTATATCTCTTACACACTCAAATGTTACTTACGACCTATTTTAATATTACAAAAATCGTTATCAGCTTAGTACTTTCTCTTCTAAGTTGTGATAATGATAATAATAATATTGTCAACAACGAACTCGCATTACTTGAAAAAAAATATATAATACTTCCCATTTTTAGAACTTCCCAAGTTGTTGTATCTTAACAAGGAATGTCATTTTAATATTACAAAAATCATTATCGGCTTGGTAGTTTTTCGTCTAAGTAGTGATAATAATAATAATAATGTCAACTACAAACTCACATTACTTGAAAAAAATGTATAATACTTCCCATTTTTAGAACAGTCGCGTAACAAGGCTTAAAAATCGAATTGAAATATTTAAAACCGAGTATTATTTGTTTTGTTTTCATATAACGTTGTTGTATCTTAACAAGTAATGTCATTTTAATATTACAAAAATCATTATCGGCTTGGTACTTTTTCTTCTAAGTAGTGATAATAATAATAATAATAATGTCAACTACAAACTCACATTACTTGAAAAAAATGTAAAATACTTCCCATTTTTAGAACAGTCGCGTAACAAGGCTTAAAATCGAATTGAAATATTTAAAACGTAGCATTATTTGTTTTGTTTCCATGTAAAGTTGTTGTATCTTAACAAGGAATGTCATCTTAATATTACAAAAATCATTATCGGCTTAGTAATTTTTCGTCTAAGTAGTAATCATAATAATAGTGTCAACTACAAACTACTTGAAAAAAAATGTATAATACTTCCCATTTTTAGAACGGTCGCGTAACAAGGCTTAAAAAATCGAATTGAAATATTTAAAACGTAGTGATTTTATTACGTTGTTGTAACTTAACAAGGAATGTCATTTTAATATTACAAAAATCATTATGGGCTCAGTACTTTTTTCTTCTAAGTGGTCATAATAATAATAATAATGTCAACTACAAACTTACATTACTTGAAAAAAAAATGTATAATACTTCCCATTTTAAGAACAGTCGCGTAACAAGGCTTAAAAAAATCGAATTGAAATATTTAAAACGTAGTGTTTTTATTACGTTGTTGTATCTTAACAAGCTATATCATTTTAATATTACAAAAATCATTATCGGCTCAGTACTTTTTTCTTCTAAGTGGTGATAATAATAATAATGTCAACTACAAACTTACATTACTTGAAAAAAAAGGGTGCGTGTTATGTACGCGCGTGAGAAGTTATACTTCTTTGGCATCATTAAAAAATAGTTTTTAATTGTATGCAAATAATAAATTACAATAAAATAATAATAGGACTGGAAAAGGATAGTCAACACAGTCAATAAAGTTCAGTTCAAAATTTGAAAAATTAAATAAATAAATATTTATTTTCTTACATTAATGGTAATATAAATTCTCTTATTATCCGAATGTTATTTTTAAATTATGTCCACTGCCATAGCATCTTCCGGTAATGACAAATAATACATACGGATAGATAACCTCAATTATATTGGAGCACTTGAAAAAGTCTATAAACACAATTCTTTCACTAATACTTACGAATAGTAAATATATTAATCAAAGTATTGAATTTAAATCACTACTGAATATAATTTATCAGCACATATATAAATCGCACTTATATGAAACTAAAACACGTGTGTGAATGTAGTTTCGAGACTGCAACCGCTGCAATTTTATACTGTAACTTTTGTGTGACGAATCTTGAAATTTCACTCTCATCATCATCAAAAATGTATAATACTTCCCATTTTTAGAAAAGTCGCGTAACAAGGCTTAAAAAATCGAATTGAAATATTTAAAACGTAGTGTTTTTTGTTTTGTTTTCATATAAAGTTGTTGTATCTTAACAAGGAATGTCAGCAATATCATGTTTTATAACAACGTTGATATTATTTCAGACTTGCATATTTACGCTGTGACTCCGGGCGACTTGAAATGCAAATATATAGATAGGAATCGTGAAAGTGCCGACAGATTATATAAATGTATCGCTCATTATTTGTGCACATACGTAATGTCATCGTATTATAGATTGTTTTCGTATTTAAGAATTTAAATATCTAGTTATAAACTAGTTTTTCCATGCTATTTCGCTCTTCGGAACGTGGTGTATGCATATTACGTTGCACGTATTTAAATTTGCGCTGACACACTAGCTCTTGAAGTCGTAACTTAATGTATATGCAAGTTTTTTATATTATTTAAGTTTATAACTGAGCAAAGTGGTGTATGCATATTACGTTGCACGTATTTAAGTTTGCGTTGACACTTACACTAGCTCTTGAAGTGGTAACTTAATGTATATGTAAGTTTTTTATATTATTTAAGTTTATAACTGAGCGAAGTGATGTATGCATATTACGTTGCACGTATTTAAGTTTGCGCTGACACACTAGCTCTTGAAGTCGTAACTTAATGTATATGTAAATTTTTTTATATTATTTAAGTTTATAACTGAGCAAAATGGTGTATGCATATTACGTTGCACGTATTTAAGTTTGCGTTGACACTTACACTAGCTCTTGAAGTGGTAACTTAATGTATATGTAAGTTTTTTATATTATTTAAGTTTATAACTGAGCGAAGTGATGTATGCATATTACGTTGCACGTATTTAAATTTGCGCTGACACACTAGCTCTTGAAGTCGTAACTTAATGTATATGCAAGTTTTTTATATTATTTAAGTTTATAACTGAGCAAAGTGGTGTATGCATATTACGTTGCACGTATTTAAGTTTGCGTTGACACTTACACTAGCTCTTGAAGTGGTAACTTAATGTATATGTAAGTTTTTTATATTATTTAAGTTTATAACTGAGCGAAGTGATGTATGCATATTACGTTGCACGTATTTAAGTTTGCGCTGACACACTAGCTCTTGAAGTCGTAACTTAATGTATATGTAAATTTTTTTATATTATTTAAGTTTATAACTGAGCAAAATGGTGTATGCATATTACGTTGCACGTATTTAAGTTTGCGCTGACAAACACTTTTCTGTAAAAACAAATTATCTCTTAAATCATATGAGCCAGAGAATTGGACTGACAAATAATTATGAAAAATTGTAATTATTCTTGGTTTATAATGTTTCTAAACAACTTTTTATATACTGAATATTCCATAATAAATAAATGTACAGCCTCTCCAATTAAAATTTCAGTACCTGATCTCAATGGCCTGTATCGGTGAATTAAAAACAATGTCACGCCTCATTTGGACAATCGATCACGGTATTAATTCAATACAATTGTCTCTGTATAATTTTCATTGTACATCGTTGCGTTCTTTTTATAATAGGCTTGTTTTATTTTATATCTATATTATTTAACTTATCTGCCAATAAATTCGTGTCATTTTCCACTGATTATGCCTTAATGACGAAGCGCGATATCGCTATAGAGTTTTGATACTGTTTCATCAAGGTACGTGGGGTAACTACCCATCACCACAAACATCGTATATATATATATATATATATATATATATATATATATATATATATATATATATATATATATATATACCTATCCGATGAGAGCGAACGATGTATCTAACGTCTCCCTCATCTTTAGGACTCATAAAATATATTAAATGTGTGATAAACGTTTACTCGTATCATATAAAATAAGTGGCGCTGTTAAAGGCTTTGGCCTAAGCGAGTTTCAAGTTACCATGTTAGAGCTACTTTTGTTTTATTCAAGTTGATTTTTAGAAAAAATTAAATAAAAAAAATACAAACATCAGAATTAACTTTTAAATATACATCTTAATAACATGTTAACAATATCTAATAAAATCCGAATCCAGTGTCCTATACTCTGGATTGTGCTTTACTTCTGTTACGAAATAAGCATATATATATATATATATATATATATATATATATATATATATATATATGTGTGTGTGTGTGTGTGTGTGTGTGTATAGAAATTGCTATCTACATGTTCAACTTTAACTTGGGTACTCATTTCTCCACCAATTGTCTTGCGGTATTCAACTTGAATGTGCTGCATTTTCAACAGACATACGGTAATAATTTTCGTAAAGAATTACCATACGATGTTGTAGAAATGTGTTCATATGTCGTATCATATTGGCCATATATTTTAACATTTCCCCGGAGCTTTTTGAAAATTTAAATTATCCTCCAAACTATTATAACCAGAAACATTTTTTTCTTCTATAATAAAATTGTTATTAATTCTTAAATCAAACCGTATTGAGTCTTACATTCTCGTTTTCACCTTCTTTCGCCCTATTTCTTGTGAAATACTAACAAAAAAAAACATGATGTTCCACCAAATAATTAATTCCCAGTTACACTACGTCATGTTAGCTGAATAGATGCTTTAATTGTCTGAACAGTCGTAAATATATGATAGGTAATTTGGCACTTTGTGTCGTACTCAATACATATGGAATTAATAATGACTACACTCCAATGCAGATACTAAACGGCTAAAAATATTATAAGACTTAGAGGAAGAGATTAATACTTATAGGATATAAAGTTTAGCAATGTATAGCTTAATATCATATTTAAAGTTACATTATAATTCCCAATTATATAATCGTGGTAATTACAGTTCTATCATGATTTTAATATTACACTTCACTAGCTATGGCGTAAGTTCTGTTGTAACCTAGATAATTTTACGAGAGAAAAAATAACAGTAAATCTTCTGTACTTTTAAACTCCTTTTCAATATCGTATAATCATAATTTTTAAGTTTTTTTTTAATAATGTAACAATTAAACCGTTGACCGTTTTCAAGCGCAAACCTTCGTAAGCCGGAACCACGCGAATGATTCGCTTTACTGAGCAAGCATTGCTCAATATTCATATTTAGTTTTGTCGCTCGACTGTCAAATAGTAAATCTGTTCCAACGTCAAGAATTCATTCAGTCTGCTCAGCCTTGGCAAACATTTGAACGGTCTAGGTCGTTCTGGCCGATCAATTATTTTAATTACGAGCATTCTCGATAAAACAATGTGAACACGTCGGGCGCAACCAATTTGCTGAAATTTACATCTCGAAGTGACTTAGTTATTGTGCAACATTCAATTGGCTGAAGCTACCATATATGAGGTACATAATAATCTATGATAGTTGACTAGATAATAAGTTGCAACTTTAGTGGTGAACCGAAAATCTTAGCAACATTTAAGTGCTCTAAATGTTAACTACTCCTAAATTTGCTTTTTTTCGTAAAATATCATTAAAATATTGGTTAATTAAAACCAATATTGAAATAAAACCTGTCAAGCACAAGTAGAAGTTTGACGGAACCCACGTACACTGTTAGGCACGTGTAAACACATAAGGGTATATATCATTTCTATTTAAATATTTACAAATATTAATTTCATAGTTCATAGTTTTCAAAAACCGTTTCTTTTATAACTTTAGGCTGAGTATCTTAGGAAAAATAAGGGTAATATATTCTTTTGCATATACTTATATCAGTAAATCTCTGAAGATTTACTAACTAAAATTTAACCTTTCGAACGATACTCCACACTGTAAAAGGAAGATAACAATTTTGCTGAGTACGTAATTTGCTCGCCCCCCCCCCTCTAAATTTTCATATTATTTTTGATATTTTTGAGTGTTAGTTAGACATGTTTGGGTTAATAGCTTTTATTATAGTACCAAGTTTCAAGTTTTTATGGTTTCTCAGAAATACGGCTGTTACGGACAGACCGACAGACACGTGAGTGATCTTATAAAGGTTCCATTTTTACTTTTGTGGTATGGAGTCTTAAAAATGATACAAATTTATTAAAAATAAGCGAATTATGAGGTTCTAAATTTATTAGGACATAAAAATAGAGTAGGGTTATCTCCCTCTCTCATTCGCTCTTGTAGAACATAATTAACATTACCAAAAATGACGTCACAATTCTGTATTGCCGGTCTTGATTAAACTAAAAATTTAGACCGTTAATTTCAACCTTTACAATTCGGCCAATATTAAGAAAATTTTCACTCCTCAGCGCGAACCTTAAAATTATGGTTGGTGAAATAAACAAAAATTACCCAAATACAAACTTGCACAAGTTCACAATCCGAGAATTTATTTACATAATATAACTGGCTATAATAAAATCGAACCTTTTATCTTATAATATATCGGCAAATAATAAAGATTAAAATAAAAAAAGAGTAAGTGAACATAAATAATTTTTATTTTATTCCAAAAAGAATAATCTGTATAATACTATTTTCCGTAAAAACAATTTATAATTATTAATATTAAAAAGCAGTAATAATAGATTTCGATTATTATTCATAATAATTCTCTCACTCTATCAAACTGCTTACGAAATTAGTTTCAATAATAGACGCACGTTAATAACAATGGGCGGAATGAGAGACACTTTAATAATTGATTATGAGAATTGAACTAGAATATAATAAATAGATTTAATCCGATAATAATAAATTCGTTAAGTACTGCGACTCGTACCCTGTTTCTGTAGGTAATTACATTCATATATGTACTATTCACAGACAAACGTTAAAGAACCATGTCACAATTCGAACTTGATTTTTGAGTCAATGTGACGTACATTTCACATGGATTCTCAAAATACGATAAACCTCGGAATGAGAGTCACTTTAATAATTGCTTATGAGAATTGATCTAGAATAGAGTTTTAATCCAATAATAGTAAATTCGTTAAGCACTGCTACTCATACCCTGTTTCAATATGTATTTACATACATATATGTACTATCCACAGACAAACGTACAAGAACTATGTCAGTATTCGAACTTGATTTTGGAGTCAATGTAACGTAACGTACATTTCACATAGATTCTCAAAATATGATCGCCGTTAAGTTAGTTTTAAGAGTGTAATTTAAAAATCGAAGAGTTTACGAAAGGAAAAAGATCAAAAAGGAAACAGAAGGACATGATGGGGCATTTTGACAACTTTATGAAAACGTTGCCAGCGATTTTATAAAGTCAAGAAAATAATGTTTTTTACGCACTTTATTTTTAGACGTAATTCTTGTTTTAATACTAGTAAATTTACTGAAAATTAGTGTATTCGCATCTTATGCGTTACTCAGATTGGACAAGTCGCCTTTTTGAAGATGAAGTTTCAGCTTTCAAGAATTAATTAGAATCAAGTACATTTCTCTTTTAATTATTTGAAAAAAGGGGTAGAAGGTTCGACTACAATTATTTCTTTTTATGTCTGTTACCGAATCACGTTATAATGGTTGAATTGTTTTGGATAACATTTGTTAAAAACATAATCTATACGCTGGATTAATATATAAGATACATATTTTGTATCCTGAAAATAATCCACGTTCTCATTCCATTTGTGATACTTTTGTTCCAAAATATCATTATCTAATTTTAAAATTAATGCAAACAAAATCGTGAGCAAAGCTACTTCAAAAGTAATCTATACATATAACAAAATTATTACACAGTGAGTTTACAATAAAACATAATAATACATTGAAAACATATAGAACGATAATAGAAGCCAGAAATATTTTTTAAAATGTTTGTCTCTATGTTAATTTGAACGGGTATCATCCAAAATCTACTGGACAGATTTTGATGAAATTTCGTATGATCATAATAATATAAATAAAGAAAAAAACTCATTTTTTCCTGAATTTTTTTTGCGAACGAAGTCGTAGGTACAGCCAGTAATAGATAAATTTGAATTAGTATTAACATTTGAAGTTTATTCTTCCAGGAATTATAATTGTATTCGTGCAGTTATGCGCTATAATTTCAATGCTAGTCTCCGCGAATTAAAAAATTTCGACACTGATGAGCCTTCTGATTCACTATCTGACCTCTTAATGGCCGCAAATATATAAAAGAAAGTTTGTCTGATCTCGAAAATTACAAGTAAACGAGCTTCGGGGGCTTTGAGTTATCTTAATATGAGTCAACATATTCTCAGTAACAGAGCTGAATGGGAATCCCTTACGCTCATATCGGCCTTGAATTTATCAATAATTCCATCTAAAAAGAGAATGATGAAGGGAAATTTAATATATATGTTTAGCAATTATTATATATAATACATATAGATCTATGTTTTGCAATTATTATGCAGATTTGTCTTTTCGAATAAAAAGAACAAATTATACAAAAGTTTCAGAATTGTTAGACGGTGTCAATAAAACTTAAACTGGACTTAATTAACCATACTGTGTAAATATGGGTAGAGGTTCCCTATATAAAGAAAAGGCATTTATATTTATAATTTTAATACAGTATATACTCTATTATTTAGATTATTAAAACGGTCAAAAGTTTTTTCGCTGGAGCGAAATATAGTCTTGTGCTTTCTTACGTATCGTGCTTTCGTAAGCACGAGACGTAAGAAAAGTTTATAATCTCGTGCTTTCTTAAGCTCGTAACGAACAAGCTTAATTTTGTAATTTAGAGCACAAAAAATCTTTACCATTTCATTTTTAATTCGAACCAACGGTCTTTAGTTTGAATTTATGCTCACAGGTAAAATATATTTATATATACAACTAAATTTCAGCGGCAACGAGCACGTTAACGCAGAAGAGCATAGTAAAAAAGTTTTCCAGCATTTCCCAAGAGACAGATTTCACTTTTTCGACAGAGAACACCGAACTTCGATCCGAGAGAGCGTGGAGCGGATTAACTGTCGTTCTCGCGCGCCGTCAAACAAACGAGCGAAACGAACGCGCTCAGGTTCAAGTGCAGTATCAAAACACGCTCCTCCAACTTCGCAAAAACACGACTATTCAGCGAAATCCGTTTCACACGGATTCCCATAGCATCGTCCCTCTATAAAATACGTATATGACGTAAGAAATTACTGCGAATTCACTGATATACAACATTTGCAATTGCAGAATGATGCTCTAACTATGTTGAATATTATTATTTAAATGTTACATCTAATGGCGTAATAAAAACTGGAAAACTGGACTCATTGTATGTTAGTTTTTACTATGGCCTTGCAAGATCCGGGAGCAGGGCCGAAGAGTACTCGAATTACCAGTAACTTGTCGTTTTATGTACGAGAATATATGGACTGTATCTCAGTTTGTCATAACACTATCAAAGTAAGGGGAATATAATTATCATCATATAATGTAAGGGTGTGTATATATTCTAGTAATACTATAATATTTGTATCAATCGATGACGTCACAACGAAGGCAGAGTCTTCATATATCTATTTCACTTGTCTCTTTCATTAATACTTAAATAAGGTATGGAAAAGGATCTTATTTAAGTATTAATGAAAGAGACACGCTTATTTTTATGATTTCATATGTCGTTTTTGAAGCGAAACTGACTTTGTATTTATACATAAAACGATGTGGAATAATTCTATAGCGTTTCAACCATATGTGTCGCTAGTGTAATGCAATCTATCGGACAACGTATGTATAAGAAAATGATTGTGAAAATTTGAACTGCAGCGCACAGATAAAGGTTTTCATTATATTTAAGAATAAAAAAAAGTGTTTGAACTAACATCCTGAAATAATATTAACTTTTGTATATTTATAACAAATCACTTTCATATTTCATTACAAGATCTAGCGAGTAAAGTTTAGATCATTTGATGTTTAAAGCAATCGTGAGTTAAATAGAGTTCAAAATGAATGTTCAGTGATTGTTCACAATAATTAATACTTCGAAGGTGTTGATGGGAATTCATTAATGCTTCTCAAACGGTTTGAGGTTAGAAGTTATATTAGGGTACTAAAATAATACAATTTTTTTTCTAAAACCTAAGGGTCGGAGCATCACTTTATCTTGGCACATTGTTTGGCCTCAATTAAGTACTTAAATGCATCTTCTCGTACATTTTTTTTGTTTTTATATTTTGCAGTTTTAAAATTTATTCACGTAAAATTTTCTATGCTTATTACGTAGAACCGTACACACTTATTCACGTGTTTTGTTAGTTTTTTATATTTTTATAGAAGGAACACGTTTTGTTTACAGAATCTTTAAAATTAACAAAAAAGACAAAGAATATTTAATTTTTATCGTAAGAGAAAAATTGTCATACAATGACCTCAATATTATACCAATTAAAAATTTATAAAAAAATAATAAAATATATTAAAATAATATATAAAAAATATCATATTTTGTCTCAATGAATGATCTCAATGAAATGACCTCAATATATTTAAACCTTTTGAGGAAAAAAGTGATGCAGTAGAAATAAACACCGCATTCCATCAAAAATTTAGGGGGTTTCTAAGATTCCTGAAGTTTGTTACTTCGCAGTAAAGTATTGGAGAAATAACTAGTTTCCACGAAGATCAGTGATGTTTCTTTTGAATACCACTGATGTGTACCATTCCTCGTTGATGCACTCCGTTATTGCTTTGGTAGCGCGCTCCAATGTAGAAACGGCGATTGTATTACATTTAACTAGTATATAATTAGAGAAAATTATTTGTTTGTCTGTATATAGACGCTAAACTCCGAAACTATTGGGCTAATTTTGAGGAAACTTTGACTGACGTTTACCTTGGTATATAAGGATGATTGTAGGTTGTACGTGTCAAGTTATATAGCTGAACAGTGGCGATAAGTATTAAGAAAAGACAGAAAGAAACTGGAAGAGACTGGCCAAAAGACTTAAGGTCAAACATATGAACGTTGATTTAAGGTCTAATTATTTCTCTTTACCTAATTGTACTTTCCCAAAAAACCTCTTTTGACACCACCACCTTTTTCTTGCTTTCCCCTTTTTCTGCCTTCTTTTATCAAACACAAAATGAACAAGCAACGCTATTTATACAGAAGTATTAAGTTAATACCATATATGTGGCAACAGGATAGAAACGATTGTTTATAATGAATAACAGCTTTATTCCATTTATATGCTATCAGCTAATCACTCGAAAAGAATTTATTTAAACATATTAATAGTATTAAGTTAATACCATATATGTGGCAACAGGATAGAAACGCTTGTTTATAATGAATAACAGCATTATTCCATTTATATGCTATCAGGTAATCACTCGAAAAGAATTTATTTAAACAAAATATTAATAAACTCTATCATTAAAGAAAAAAACTGCACTGTGGCTAATTTATTTATTACTTACTGCCTACTGTGAATTACTAACGTCAATCTGAAATTAACCTTGATAACGTCTGGTAATAGCTACTAGTAAATTATTATTAGGTCGAATTTGATAGAACTATTACATAATCAAGACTCCTTTGATCTGAATCGATTAAAAACTTTTGACAATTCAGATGAATCAATTAAAATAAATATATTGAAAATATAATTGTGAAAGAAAGAAGTGATTATGATCATAACCTTTGAGCTATAAAGTCTTTGAGGTTTAATGATAACTATTTTTATTAGCATTGAAATAATTTTTAAGATAATTAAAATCAATAAACATTTATAACTACATGCAGTATACGAAACAACGTTTCCCTACTTTACCATTACTAATATGTAATTAATTGTAGAACTATTAATTATAAAGCTTTTAAATTCTTTACCATTAAGTGTCTCCGCATGAAATACGTCTAAGTATGTGATTTGACTTTATTTCGGCTATCGAAAGTAATTTATTATACGCCAAATACTATTATTGTTCTTTAGTGTTAAAATATGACACACCACACTTTTTTAAAATTTAAGATTCAAAACAGCAATAAGTAGCCTATGGCTGAATCGCATTGCAAGTAAGCATCAGCAAGATAGAAATAAGGATATGAATGTTGTATAATTTTTTGGCTTGGAGACTACCTATTGACTACCTGTGACACTGTGAGCAAGACTACCTGTGACACTGTGAGCAAGAGACTTTCAACGAATCCTCGGGTTCGATAGAATATCGAAATAAAAATATTTAAGTGAGCAATTATAAATCAATGAAAAAAGTGATGTGGAAAATCAATTTTACTTAAAGAAATACGATCTGATGGTATAAACAGGTCACAAGGAAAAGAAATAACTTAATATGTTAATGTCCTGACTGTTAATAGGTTAATGTTATTTGTACATGAATTTGTCATTATTTTCTTATATTGCAATGGAAATGCCGAGGAAATGCAATTTGTTTTACAATCTTCCGCTATACTTATTTTTTAAACTTCGTTTAGTTATATTTACGCTTTTTATTTTAAGATACACTATTACGAGCTTATAATTACATTCTGATGTCTAATGTTTCTTAATGAAATAAATTCACATATAATAAAAACTTCATTTAAAACTTTAATAAAAAGTCTATATCTGTTTCTTTGCAGTTAATATATAATGTGTAATCTGTCAGATTAACAAAGAATTAAACTCACATCGCCGCAAAAATATTTAATAATAATAAAATACCTTGTCAACATCGATCACAAACAAGACCAAAAGCAGCTTCAGAAAAAAAACTCTTGCGCTCGTAAATAATCCAGATATCATTCCTCGCACAATATGTTCAAGTTCACATTAAATTAAGCACAACAAACTCAAAGAATTAAGAAAAAGAAGTATTTTATCGACCGGTCTTTCTAAAACTTGTTATCAACTCGAAACCGCACCGACACCAACCACTTCACGAGCGCGTAGTAGGACGGCGCCGAGTCCTCCGTGCCGAATCTACTTAATACGAACTAACACGTATCATTCACAATTAACTACAATTTAACTTTTAAATAATTAACAGTTTTGGCTGGAGTTAGTAAATGATCATTAACGGGTAATAATCAACGACGGCGGAGCGACAGTGCAGGCGTGCCGTCAGGTCGGTGGTTGGAATAGAACTGGCGAGTGTCGGATAGTATAGTAAGTACGGTGTCGAGTGGATCGGCGACTTGTTTGTCGACAAGAGCCTCGCTAGCTGTATGGTAGATACGGCCGGGCTGAGGGCGTGCGTATGTATTATCTACAGCGTAAATGTGTGTACGTGTATTTACGAGTGCGTACGAAATCAGCTGATAATAATATTGTGTGTAAACTGTCTTATTAGGAGCATGTGTTCACAATTTTGATAATTTCGCCTAGTTGAAAAGAGAATAAGACTTTTATGTAAATAATTTCACACCACGACGACTGAAGACAATTTACTATTTAACACTGTTTTTTTTTAAATTCGAAAACTAATTTCGGTAAGTTTAGTTAATGATTTTGAAATCTAAAGTCTAAATACGGCAATTAAAATTTTACGCCGCTGGTACCGAAAGAGGAACGATCAAGAATATATGATTTTTTCGATAATTTTCAATCGAACTGGAAAATATATTATTGTCGTAAGTGTGGACGACACGAGAAGAATAATAATAAATCACTCTTTTAAATATCTGAGAGATGTAATAAGAAATTTTAGAATAATAATACAATGAAGGATAAATGATAATGGAATGCGAATATTTTCAAATTGTTCTTTGCCGTTAATATCATGATGTGGTAGACATGGTGGGTTCGAACTATGGAACTCTATCGTCACTGCCTACCCCTACCTCTGCGGAAGATGATATTAGGTTAAAAGGCAAAAGTTATGTACAATGCAATCGAAGTAATAAGAATACATCGGAAAGAAAATAACTGCGCCTAGTATATAGTATAACTAACAACTAAATATTTGTTGACGAAGTATGTGGGAAAACAAATGAGAAAGACCGTTAAGCAAATTGCCATCTGCTAAGAGCAGTAGAAGAGTTACGACGAGAAATTAGCAAACAAATATGCATATTTCTTTGTTTGTACTTTCGTCAAAGTAATGAAAGTAATGCGTTAACATTCAGGAGGGGGTCGATAAAAGTAAGGGAAGAAGGGTGTTTTCAAAGCTAATGTTAGTGGATAAGCATAAATCGCATCGGAGTCTGCAGTTATGTATGTACCTACGCGCGTACTTATGTATGTACGTACGTATGGCCGTAACGCAGAGGTCCCCAAACTTTTTTTCTCGTAGACCACTTTCAAAATTTTACTGGATTCGGTGGACCCTCTGCTGTTATATTTCTACCATATTCCCAAACACAAACTTTTTTCTACGCCAATGTAGACCCCCGTCGAGTTCCCCGTGGACCCCTGGGGGTTCACCGCCGAGGATCACTTTGGGAACCACTGCTTTAAAGCTCTAAAGGGGGCATCCGGTTGACAACGGACATTTTGATTTGATAATGCACAGCGGAACGAGCAAAACTATAAGGTCCGAGCTTGTAAATTGGTTTTGCCCTTGAATTACGTTACCTAATTGGACTGCAACCGAGCCAATTGAAGGCTTTTCCCATTGATCCAAAAACTTTTGTTTTCAATTACAATCGAAAAAGGATTTCCGGAGGCAAACGCAAGAAACTGATCTCTTTACACTTAGAAATTACTGGCAAATCGCACAGTAGAGAACGATGACTATCGCGTTAATGTCGTTGCTATGGTTACATAGTTTGACATCTCAAATTCAAGAGGTTATTCTTTTTTATTAAAATTAGGATAAGTCTGACATACTCGATGGGAAATCATCCAACTATGTTTTTGAAATAATAGGAGGTTAGTTGATTTAGTATTAAATCGTGACAGGCTGTGACAGAGCGATATATATGACGAAATATTAGGGTCGCTTGTTTAAATATGAAACTCTAAAAAGTATCTTTTGTGAACGCAGATGGTGTTTGAAATAGAATGAAAATAATTTAGAAAACCCGTACGTGATAATACTTTGGTTACCGAATATAGTAGTGGAATGGAAATCTTTCTTATTTGTTCTATTAATTAGATCTTATCTCATACTGGTAATTAAATTATTTTAAAAATTTATTGATAATTTTTTACCTTCAAAATGTCACTTGTGGTTAACGAAAGTTGATCAAAATGTCGTCAACTATACTGAACAGGTTAAATAATATGGGTGCGGACTTTATCCATAGACAACCCAGAATTCAGCTTATCGGGAATGATATCGTCTTCTTTAGTCTATTAAAGTTTGATTCAAATAATTGGAAAGGATACAAAACACCTGTGACAATAATGAGTCATTTTGCAAATATTCATTTCTTTAACAAACTTATTGAAACAGTTGCAACTCGTCAATACTTACATATCTTCGAAAATACTGACTACTATTTCACATTTTCTGCATCAAAGTATTTTATTATTATGATTCGCGTTTGTAGCTACAGATTATTATAAACAATGACGTAATGATGTTACATTATATATAGACATTTTGGCGTTTTAAAGGTGATCCTAAAAAGTTGAGGTAATCTTGTCTCATACATATATACGTACTTGGACTCCTATCTCTTTGATGTGTGGCGCTATTATTTATACTAGTTTGTCGCCCAGTGGTAGAAATTTGACCGTAACTCGTTAAATTTTTAAGTCTGAACGTTATTGAGGTTCTTTTGTCAAAGAGTATACCTCTACAATCACTGCACATAATTTTTTTGAATGTTGTTCTATTATGTAAGCCGAGAACGTGTACAAATACGACATTAGCGTGAAATTAAAAATTTAATTTTAATAACAGTGGGAAAAAGCCATATAAACTTTAACTATACTAAATCTCACATTCCTTCGTGCACGCAAAATGCTTTAAAAGGGGTACAAAGTTTTCTCTTCACGAATTAATATATAGATTTTTTGTTTGTTTCATACGAGTGTGACGTGTCTATTGAGTACAACGTTTTTTTAAGCAAGCAGTTACTTTAAAACCGATTTCTAATTTTTCTAAACTTTACTATTCAAAATATAACATTAATAAGATTTAGGGACGGATGCACAAACACAATTTTTTTAGAACAACACCCTCTCATTCTATTCTATTATAACTTCTCACAGTCATCGATGGGAACTTCATAGTCCTGTGAGTCGACTATCGAGTACGACAGACTTATTGGAGATGCCATTGATAATACGTTTTATAATACGTTTTCATGCGCCTTTTGGAGTGATCATTTTCACTGTCCGCCGTGCAAGTTTCTTTGAATTTTCCGATCGTAGTACAATGGATAAGACAAATCGACTTCTTGGATATTTCAATCGGCTAATAACAATAGAAGAAATGGACTTCTGTAATATTTCTCACTACGTATCTCAATCCACCGACTAAACAACAATTATCGACAAGAAAAGTGAAAATAAATACATTTTCAAATTTGTTTTACATAATGAGTATGCAAGATAATGGAAGACTAGTGTATTACCGATATACCGGTTTGAAGCACTAAATGAGTTCAATAAACTACTCACATTATAAATTTTATATATGTGTATTCCTTATGATAAAGATGTTTTAGTGAACATCTTAGATGCTTCTATATCGGTCGCACGTCGTATCGAGGCCTTGTGGACGATATAAAGTGCGATCAGCTTTATATTCATACTTAGATTTTTTGCACTGCGCTGATCTCGGACATGGCATATAATACGACTGATGTGTCAAACGACGACCGTGTCAAAATGATTTTTAAAACTTTGCTTATAAGAATAAGCTAATTACTAAACTCATCTGCAAAATAAAAAAATATCTTATTTTTCTGTATCCATGTTAAAACATAATTGAAAAAAGTACTTGCTGGAAAAGATTAAATTTGAAAATATTTAGTAAATGAGCCTCTTTTAAAAACTGACTTTCAATTCTTGTCAGCAGATATGAGGAGTAAACATGTGGATAATTAAAGAAAAGTCGGACGCAGTTATCACAACATTCGTATTTTTGTAATTTTATTAAAATTGTTTACGTGTTTTAAAATAAAATAGTGGTCTTTGCGTAACATCTTTTTTAAAATTTTGCTGTTCTAAACATACTTAAATTCCGTTCATATGTTAATATTGTAATGTTAAAATTATCTTAACTTTGTATAGTCCCTATTAAGGAAGAAGGGCGAAAGTGCGTTTAGGTGATTTTCACTTAATGATAATTCATTTTTAAATATGAAAATCACAAAAAATCAGCAAAATTCTCCTTTCGTGACAGGGACGATATATCGAACCTTTACTTATGACGCTTCTCGTACTGACCATCCTTTTTGACATATTAGCCTTTATATTTTGTTTCTGTTTCAAACTCTAAATTTTTTATTATGAATAAATAAAAAAAAAATAAGACCAACGTCAACGTAACAAGGTATTAAAATCAGACACTACTAAGGAACACACACAGTGTCTCCATTCTGAAAATTTCAATCTTTTCCCCAAAGGGCTCATCCCTTTGGGCAATGTTAAACAGGGGTAATATTAAATTGATAGCGAGTGTAGAGACTAATTTCTCCAAACCTAGCGCTTTAAACCAGCAAAATGAAAAAGAATCCAAAATAGCTATAAATGAATAAATATACCTGCGACCAATGAGCGGTACGTGGATCGCTTTATTTATTTAAGATATGGTGGATACTATATCGTCTCCCTATTACAATTTCTTTGGCAAAATTTCAAGTAATTAAATATACATAAACATTGGTTGCATATCATTAGTATTGTTGGAGATGTGTCAAATGAAAATAAGAGCTCAAGTGAAACAGTTTTTTGTTTGAATATTTTCTTCCAATAAGTTTCAAAATTAGTTATTTTTATGACCAACTATTTTTTCCTGTAAATATTATTTGTAAACATATAACAAATTGAAAACCCCACAGCAGTTTCCATAATTTTCAGTTATGGAAACTACTGAGGAATTTTCTTTATTAAACGAGTCCTTCATTATCCACCACAAAAAATATTTTTTTAGGTTTTGTGATCGCATTTCAAAGTTATAAGGTAAGAAAATGGACAAACCATATCAGACCTTAAATTTATACAACCCAATGCTCCGTTCGGTTTCGGGAAAATAATACTTTCAATTACCGCGTTTTGTTACTGCGTTAACCGTTACTGTTACGCGTACCTATATACAAGAATTCTAAACAGTTATTTTGAGTTAAAATTTTCTTATGGTAATTCGGAGTATATTAATTTAATTCTACAACATGTAGAATAGGGTCTCAATTTCAGATCTCAAAAGTATCACAAAACTTACATTTTTGTTTTAGTTATGTAATTATATTCGAAATAATAGCTGTAAGGCGAATTTTCTCTGTGGATGACGTCTAGTGTCTGTAGATCACTTTTATACACGACTGCGTCTATGGGTGAGCTATGGTTTTATACTAATTCTACATTCCATGTTGAATAATTCTCTCTCTTTCTCTCGCTTATTCTTGTCCCACTCCCTGTCCTTCTTCCGCCTCTCTCACTCTTTTCAGTGCCGATCAACCTAATTAAACCATCACTTAGTGCTTCGGCTCCGTGGCCTTTTGCTGTCAACTTTGCCAGTCAATAAAGTCTCTTCAAAATTATATAGTATAAGTCTCTCTAAAATTAAATACAAATCCTTAAGAGCAGAAGGTTTGCTGTCCAAAAATCGAGATGTGCAATCGCCATTCGGCGCCAGCACCATATCTTGAACGCATCGATTCTATACCTACAAGTAATTTTCGCGATATAGGACTGGGAACCGTTAGGAAAATATTGGAAAAACGAGTGTGTGGCTAAGGTGGACTTTAGCGCGTTTCGTTATATCTCGCCTTCCATTATTATGTTTTGATTACCATTTGCTTGTTGATTCCCCACCGTTGATTTGGACTTTTCCATACACCGACGTATTTCTGGATAAATGTAATTGTTCTTATAAGAAAATTATATACTAAATATTACCCAGAGATAAGAAATGATGACGCCTCGTTAAAGTAACTTTATAAGTGATGTATCAACTTAAATACATTTTCATGTACACTCTGCGCTTTTAAAGCGTGTCATATAGAGATTAAACTCGTTTACATGTTATTTGTATGCAAGATTTATATCTTGCCGTGTCATGGCAATCGTGCTACTTGTTATTACTTTTTTGGTTAAGCAAAAACTTTTAGTCAGACGTTTTATGAATATTTATACCGGTAAGCTGTCAATTTTTCAACGTAATTATGCACGAAGAAAAACAATAAATATACATAAATTAATGAATAGTTGCATATATAAATAACTGCCACTGGAATTAGTATCATATATGTCCCTGACTTAGGTCAGGGTTATGTAACTTACAACGTTTCAACTCCCACAATCGGAGGTTAACTTTTTTCACCTTGCATGGTTCTGGATTATATATATTATATATATATAATTTCTGTTCTGGTTCTGGATTATATATATATATATATATATATATATATATGTATATATATATATATATATATATATATATATATATATGTATGTATCTTTATTTAATTTGACATTTATAAAAACAGATTATTGCGATATATGATTATGTGAATCGTATTTCTGAAATGAAAATGTTATGTAATTATTTGTACAAACATTATACAAATTAGCAAATATAAAATATAAAAATAAATATAAAATTAAAATGTATAAAAAATACTCCAAAAAGTATCATAAGATTTTCACTCTTTCTTGACTAAAAATTAAGATATGAGAAGCTCCCATTAGAGTTCCGTACCTCAGAAGCAAAGAACGTAACTCTTACAAAATCACTCACATATTTGTCGGTCTGTCTGTCAGAAGAGGTTTTTCTCAGAAACCGCTTGGTGTAGGAGCTTGAAATTTGGCAGAGTAATAAAACATATTAATCTGTACATACAATCAATATATTATCAGAGATATACTGAAAAACATGCAAAAAATATGTCTCCCTCTTATTTCTGAAACTACTCACATAAAATTAGGAAAAAATGGGGTTTTTAAAAGCCTACACAAAGGTTGTCGGAAAATTATAGCGATTTTTTAAACATGCACCATGTTTTTACTTCTGTGAAAGACCCAATACATTTACGTTGTGAAAAGTTAATATTTGAAAAAACTTTGTACACTAAAATGTTCATATGTGCATATATATAGGGATCATTCGTACTGTGAGTTCCACCCGTGCTCGAGAGGCTTTTTATCATAATATGAATGTATTTACTTTATGTACAATATGGTTTTGAGGTAATCATATAATAAAAACAAGAAAATTTTATTCTCAGAACAATTCTCCAACTCCGCCCTCCCCTCTCCCTCATTATCGCTTGTCATAGTACTTAAGTTCATATATTGAGAAATGAGACCGTAACGAAAACTGAAACAAGATAGGCTCACTTCACTGGCGTTATGTTATATGCGTATCACTTTTATTTATGGTCACATTTTTCAACGTACGCATTTTCAGTGCTGTGGCAAAAAAATAATTTCCAATTCTCAAGATAAAAAAAAATTCTTCAAGATAAAAAATGAAATAATAAAAATTTGCCGGGCCTTATATTACTCAACGCATAATTAATACAAAAACGTAAGTATATTAAAATACGTGAGTAAATAAAAAAAAATTAACTGTATGCGATATATAGTTTGCGACGTTAACGACGGAGGTTTAACCGATTCTCATGGATATAATGAACCTTCCGTTAAATTATCGCTAAATTATCCTATGGGTATAATGAACTGTCGCTAAATTATCCAAGTATACTTATGAAAACTGCCAAGTGTTAAACTCTATATAAGAAAAGCGCATCGCGACACCAATTCGCGCCTTACACTAATCTAATTTTGTAGATTAAATTGCTTCTGATACAGAGCCTTGTACCTATTTGCTTAGTTCAATAACAAACTTCTTCGACTACAACCCACGCTTTACAGACGGGCGTTGTATTTGTACATGTACACCGAAAGACATAGATCTTAGCAAACATTTCGCTTCACTTAAACTGCAAACTTTGATATATGAGATGAGAATAATAAACTTGGTTCTATATAAACAACATTATTCATTACTTGGTTTGCAACTCTGTATACCGAATTCTGTTGCTGTATTTTCTCACGTTTATTTATTATTGGCTTCAACGTACTCAACCACGGGATCTATGTACACATTAGATGCACTTTTTGTTACACGAGTAATTTCTTCCAGTTAACCATAACACTGAATATTCAGAAGTTACTATTATGTAAAAACCGCAATTGTAAATTTTTACAATACATGAGAAATAATCTAAGTATTATTGGATGAGAAACAGGGATTTAATAGGATAGGATAAGAAATGAAATGGTACTTAAATGACAGAAAATTCAAAACATTTACAGACAACTTTTCAAAACACAAATCGACGATGCGTTTTTGATGTCATAATCAAGTTTACTCCAGAGACTGGACATAAGCAGTGCAAGAATTATCATAGAAGGTTATACTATATTTCAGAAAAAGAATAGTGAAGAGGGAATCAGAATATAACCCAATACCATTAAAAAAGTTTTAAATCTAGATTTAAGATAAGACGGACAGAGCGTAACGTTAAGGTATTGAAAAGAAGTTATAGAACATTTAAATTGCGCCTGTCATTCACTTTAAGACCATAATGAAGTGCCGAATTATCACACAAAAAGTGGCAACGTTTCTCTCTTCTCTCTCCCTAAAACTAACCGATCTTAATAATGTTTTACAGTCTATCTGATATTATTTATAACTAAGACTCTACGTCTTTATTTTCCGATATTACTTGTAATTTCTTAAAATATATTTTTTTTTCACAAAAATCAAATCCTCAAATGAGAATGCTTGCAAATAATATAATACAACAAACTAATAAGAAAAATTTAAACGTTTCGTGTTAGATTATCCTTTGCCCAAGAAAAAATGACTGTGATTAAGGCAATTGATGAAGGTTTATATTTGAAGATACGTTGCAACACGGAAGACGATTTAAGGTAACTGTACGCGCTGCGACTCTCGCGAAAAGATCGACGAAGACACAAGGGAAGCCAGACAGCGAACATTTATTCAAATAATTTACCATTAACTTCCCCCTTAATATGAGAAAATGGTCGCTTTTTCCGAGGCAAAATAAATATATTTCGTAGGTGTTCTAAATTTTTTTTTTGATATTCAGTGAGGTCAGGTTAGATTAGATTGCATAGATCACTAGAGCAGTTAGAAAGAGAATGACATTTTCTCATTACCATCCCTAAAAAACGGGGACCTTGTACGTTCTAAGTAATTGTGATGCGATAATCCATCAACACCGTCTAATTTAGGTAAATCTATTTATATTTTCCTAAATAAATAAATTAATTTGGATACTGGAAAGCCATATTATATCCATTTCATTTTTTTCACTTAAGCAGTTGAACTATCCAAATATACATACCTGTACCAGGGTGCTCGCAAAACATAACGTAGCCAATAATGTGGGCTAAACCGGTCTCGAAGCCGAGCACCTACGATAACACCTGACACTGAGCCATTAGGCCGATTAAGAGCAGTGTACTTAAAGTTATTCAAGTTTTTTAATCAATTACGAAAACGTGATATGGATTAAGAGTCGCAATCCTAATTACTTTATGTAATTGGCCTCGCCTTATTTTACCACGTACATATTTTATTGAAAGAAATGGAAACGACGTTGTGTAAGATCTCTCTAATTAATGGCAAACCGTCGAAGCCAGTTGACTGGGGATCAAGCCTCTATCCGGCACTGGAGGATTCAGCTGATTTTCGCTATGATACGAGAAAAATACTAATGTAGTTGTCGTGTAAAACGTCTTGTTAACGAAATTCGCTGAATTTTTTATATATTATTCAAACTATAAATATGTAATTCATTATAAAATTTAAAAATGATTTACCCTTTCGTTTTGGTAAAAATAGCTCTTAAAAATTGTACAATTAACATTACAGGAAAAATGGTTATTTCACCACATTTTGAACTTTATTTAAAAAATCCGTCGGGCGATTACTCTAAACACTTAGTCAGGGTAAAATGACGTTACATTAACATTTTGAAAAGAAATACCTCTTAGTTTTGGTAAAAATCTCTCTCAAAATTGTACAATTAACATTACAGACACTTAATTATTTTTTTAAAACGCGTCGAGCGATTTGTCTAAAAAAACTAAGTCAATGTGAAATGATGTCATATTAAAAATTAAAAAAATATATATTTATGGTTTAGTTTTAGTACAAATCGCTCTCAAAAATTATACAATTAACATTACAGTAAAAATAGTTGGTGGTGAAATCACCACACTTCATTTTATTTAAAAATATACAATAAAAATAATTTCCAATAAAATATGTTATAATAACTTTTGAATCTCACTGTCGAACGACAACTACTTTAAGTCCATATGGCGTCTACTGAAATCATATTTCTATACATTATTTTACTACTCGATTAAAGAAATATATAATAATTATTTTTTCCGTAAACTCTCTTTACATACTTCCTTTTTTGTCCTTATTAATATACTGTATTGACATATTATAAAGTATGAAGGAAATAATGTACTTTATTGGGACAAACCAATAATTTAGTTTTCCACGAAATTTAATTTAAGTTAAAAGAAATAACGAAAAGAGTAGTGCAAACAGGAAAATTATAAAAACTTTAAAACGTAAACGAGGCTTAACAGGTTTCATACCACCTAAATAACGTTTACTTTTTACGGTTTCATACCATCGAAATAATTACGTTTAATAAGGTTTCATATTTTTTACGGTTTCATACCACCGAAAAAATTACGTTTAATAAGGTTTCATACCACCGAAAAAATAACGTTAAAAAAACCGAAATGATCTATGCAAACAGGAAAAGTAAAGAAACTCTAAAATGTAAACGAGGCTTAACAGGTTTCGTACGACCGAAAAAGACTTAACAGGTTTCATTCATACCACCGAAAAAATACTATATCATATAGGTACATCCTAATTAGTGGACATAATGACGGCACTTAATGAATATAAATACCAATTTTGTCCGTTTTTTTGAGCAATTTTGCTGTACTAAACATTTTTATATCTCCAAACTTTCTCTTTATAAGATGTAACCAAGAGAGTGTCGTAGAGTCTAATAAGTGATGATAGTTTATTTGCTAATATGTAAATATAAATGCATTACGAAATTAAACATAATTATTAAGTAAATATGAATGAAATTAAACATAATTGTTAAAAATAAAATAAACACCGCCATCTGGTTGTGAATTATAAAACTACACATTTACCACAGTGGGCACATCTGCTTACAACAATATAATAACTGATATAGCTATCAAATATTTAAGAAGTAAATAGAGACTTTAAAGATGTTGCCCAAGAAAATTTTCATTAAATTCCGTCTAGTGGTTTGCATACAGACACAGCGCCTAATATTTTATTATATGGGAAGGTTATACCTCATTTGTATTGATCTTAAACGACAATAGAGGAATATTAATTACAATACATAAGACTTTAAACATTATAAATGATCAACACCAATTAACGGATTAAATTATAATTAACAATAACGGATTAATCAATCAATTAACGGATTAATTAAATTAGAATGCTGAAGATTAAATAAAACATAAATACTATTTCATTTCTGCAGACAAGTTAAGACGCTCAAAGGGACGCCATATTGATAGATTTATACAAGTATTATCTACATTATTAATAAAAAGAGAAACAATTTATTTACGTTTATGAAGTACACGTATTGATTATTTCAACGTTAAATACGTTTTTATTAACAACCATGATTATTGTACCAGCGAAAATCACATTTATATTCAAATACCACTAGTTGCTTTTATAATGTTCGACAAATGCAGCTGATAATTACTGCTTGGTTTATATTCAAAAAACACTAGTGGCATTTATAATGTTCAACAAATGAAGATGATAATTACTGCTTGGTTTATATTCAAATAACATTAGTGGCTTTTATAATGTTCGACAAATCCAGATAATTACTGCTTGGTTTATATTCAAATAACACTAGTGGCTTTTATAATGTTCGACAAATCCAGATAAGTACTGCTTGGTTTATATTCAAATAACACTAGTGGCTTTTATAATGTTCGACAAATCCAGATAATTACATCTTGGTTTATATTCAAATAACACTAGTGGCTTTTATAATGTTCGACAAATCCAGATAATTACTGCTTGGTTTATATTCAAATAACATTAGTGGCTTTTATAATGTTCGACAAATTCAGATAATTACTGCTTGGTTTATATTAAAAAAACATTAGTGGCTTTTATAATGTTCGACAAATCCATATAATTACTGCTTGGTTTATAGTCAAATAACACTAGTGGCTTTTATAATGTTCGACAAATCCAGATAATTACTGCTTGGTTTATATTCAAATAATACTAGTGGCTTTTATAATGTTTGATAAATCCAGATGATAATTACTGCTTGGTTTATAATCAATTCATGGCGCTATCCAAATAGTTAACCCATATTCCAGAAAATGTATAGGTACCATAGTTTATAAATCGAGATTTACTGCATTGAATTCCGTAATGCTTAATGCCCTAATGTGCTCATCGGGCGTAAGTCATTTTACTACATGTAACAAGGGAGGCTTTTGGGAAAAACATCCACTCGAATAAAAATGGAGGAAAAAATGTATCTATTGGCAACAGTACTATGTCATTTTGAATAATTTATATTTACACGTTCTAATTTATTTTTCTGGGAGAAAGAAAAATATTTGGGGCATTATGTTTTTACTTAGACTAATCTAAATGCCAAAGTAATTACAATAACATAATGTCTTAAGTTCCTAAAATAATAATAAAAAACAAACCGTATAAACACTTCTAATGTTTAACGCTCATTAAACCTACCGATAATATAAACCTCAAAAAATACACATATTGCGTCTGTATCATGCCCAATCATAATCAACGTTCCGAATTAAGTAACCATACAATTCTAGAATTTCTTACTATTATTTTATGGCAAATCTCCGAATTCGTGATTGACGTGCTGTCATTTTTATACAAAGTGCAATGTAGTCACGACAGCATATTGCATTCTTATTCGCTAACACGGACACTTCGCAACACGCTTTGGTTGCAACATCGATCACACAAATGATGTTATATGCTTGTGCAATATTAAGAATCAATTTCATAAGCTGTAATGGATCGAATTAAAACTAAGCCGTAGTCAACGATCTCACTGTATTTGTATGTATTCAGTCGTATACGAACAACGTTCAAAATCCGCCCACACGGTTGCCTTTGTTCGTGATCAATATAATAGGAGTATGTTCTATCTACGTACGTATTGATCTAAATCATCGAGTTATCTTACATCGTGATAACGATGAGGAAACTTTGTGTCAGTTTGACGAACTTGTTTATTCTCATTAAATCCTAGAATTGATTCAACATTATCTTGATAAGTACATAAACCACCTTCTCATCAAACTTTATAATTAGCCACGTGTTCGCAATTAAATGAAACTACGTGATGTAGTACTATTTCTACTTTCTTTACGTTCTTTACCACGACCTAGGTTTCGTTGTATTACAACATCTTCAAGATATCTTTGCTAAGAGCCCACCTGAAGATGTTGTAATACGAAACCTAGGTAGTGGTAAAGAACTTAAAGAAAGTAGAAATAATACTACATTACGTAGTTTCATTTAATTGTAAATAATGAATTTCTACAAAATTAACGCCAAATATATTCAATAGCCACGTGTTGTTTAGTTTCAAATTTCTCTTTTTTCGCGTGAAAAGGCCCAGGTATACTTAAATAATTTTTCTATAACACTTTTCTCTGCCTTTTTTCTTTTTATAATTATGTATTATTTCTTATATTAATTGTGTATTATTTCTTGTATGTATGAAAATGTTTGCGGAATTTTTACAAGACCGAGAAGCAAACGTAGACCACGTGCAATAAAATGGTGAAAACTTGTGTATACCATTTGAAACTGGAGACAATATTTCTACATTATATGTGGCAGATATATGGATTTGGTAATTCCAAATCCATATATCTGCCACCTGCCCAAAAAAAATTCTGACTTATTTTTTACGACGAAGTATTGTCGTGGGAAGTCCAAAAGCCGGGAAAGGCTACATCGATTATTTAATAAAATAAGTTATACGATATGGATATTTTATAACTGAAACCATCCTTTCTATTCATATCCCATGTTCCCTTGATGGTGCAGAGGACACGTATGGTATTTCGCCAGGCCGATTCATCCAGAGCATCAAGTGTCATTTTACTCCATAATCACCTTGATTGTTTAAAATGTTAAGATATCTAACTGATATTCCAGCCATCTTCAATAAAAAAAATACTTGCATGTCTATGCAAGTATTTTTTGCGATATGCTTCTAGAATATATAGTTCTTTTCTCGCGGAGATGAGTTTATTACTAGTAAATTAATTCCTTTTGCAGGCTGTTAAAAACGGGCCCATGGCAGACGAGTGACGTTCTGACACAAATACGCATCGGATAATTAGAGTCATTGGTAATTATAGAAAATTGTCGCCGTTAGAACTTCAAATGCTGACCGACGACATTAACAATTTAAGTACTCCGCAAGTGTTAATATATCCTTATATGTAGGGGACTCAATTTATACTTTGTAACGCAAAGTGTGTGAAGACAAGTATTATAAACTTGGACTTATTAATTTGTTCATGCGTTTCTTTGTTTCCTTGTGGTTTTTTATTATGTGGAACGATCTCGTTACTTTTTCATGGTAACGATGATCTCTGTTAATGAGCTATTAAAAATAATATGTAAGTGCTATCCTGATCTATATCAAATGTTTATGAAGTTACTAACTCGCTATACTCATATCATAAAGAGGTAATGTTGGTCAATTTGTTTATTAGAAGTAATCTTGGGAACTACTGATCCGATTTTAAAAAATTATTTCATTGATAAATAGCCTAGACTTTTTGAATCAATATAGTTATATGGGGATGCAACAAAATAGAGCTGACCAATGATCATTTTAGTGACACAAGTGAACTTAAAAACGGTCAAGCGGAAGACTTTCGGGCAAACGCTGCCTTTACGGTAAAATATATATTTAAATTATGTATAGAAGAATTGTGACACATAAATAGGTCTATCTGTTAAGGTTAACATATTAAATTTAAAAATCGATTTTAAAAATAAACATGACCAATCATAAATATGTCGAGAGAAGATGTTAGAAAAAATTTCAATATAATGCTGTATATTATTAATCGAGATTCTATGTAAAAATGTTAGAAACTGTCAGACAGACAAACTGACGGGTGGATATGACGAAATTCCATACAATTAAATACAAAAAAAAATCACTGCATAAAACCAAGAATATGCAAGTAAAGTTTTCAGTTAACATAATGACTACTGCTCTAACAACCGCAGATTAATTCGAATTTGTTCAATTCACGAATAAATTCAAATCTTGTTTTAAACTTTAAGTGCCACATAATTTACTTATCGCAAAAAAATAATGTAACATTAAAATTATAAGTAGTGGTATGCGGACGCATATTGCGGTGTAACACTGTATTAAAGAAAAAACAGACCGTGCCATGTCTCCAAAAACGAAGAATGTGGAACTATGGTTTGCCACATGGGAACGTACATTTATATAAAATGGCGTCTTACCATCACTAACACAACACTCGGGCGGGAGATTCCTTAAAGGTATAGATATGTTACAAATATACGTTAAAAGGGACAAAAGAGCTAAAAGGAGTTTAAAACTAAGAAAAGAGATTTTGTGAAATTATCGTCAGTATAAAGATCGAAATGCGTAGATAACATGATCACATTCAGCCAAGACGCATTCGTAATGTGTCAACACGATTATGATCAGTGTTGACATATTACGAATGCTGCTGAAAACAAAAACGTGTACATCTATAAAAAGGTCTGTATTCGTCGTAAATGTACAATGCCAAAAAGTCGCTCGCAATATATTTAAAAAGTTGTCTCTATGTACGAAACACCATGCCAGAAACTATGTTAAACGTTCGATGTTCTGCAAAATTAGCAGTTGAGTTTCGTCAAGTAAAGAAGAGGAAACAAAATATAGTAATTTCACAAATATATTCAGTCATAGAAAATAGTAGCCCTATAAAATCAGCAGCCTAAATGAGAAATGTAGAAAATAGAAAGAAATAGAAAAATATATAATAAAACTTGGTTCAATTTACAACACTAGTCAAGGTCGGTTATATGTCAATAGTTTTGGTTTGAAAATATGATTAGGACATTTAAAATATCTAATAAATATAAACCTTTTAAATAACTGAGCCCCAATATGAAATCGAATCAAATGTCGGTGTACAACTCAAATGTCGATGTAAACAGAACTTGTCCAACTCAATCGCTCGTAAACAACATTCGTCTAACAAACATGTTATTTACGAAAGGACATTCTACTTATGAAAGCAAGACTGTCCAATCTAAATAAATGAACGGACACAGATATTAAGTACAATATATTTCAAGAAAATACAAGTATGGACAAATTCTTAGAGAATTGCCTTTAAGATTATAAGCAATTTCAACTCATCATCTCATTATGTCATATCGTACTGTGATAACCGCAGTGATGTGGCATCAGACAGATATGAGAGAGGAGGTCGGTGTCAAGATTGTCCCAGATGCCGCAAAATGACGCCCGGAGGGTGTAGCACGCGTGAAGTGCAATGCGGTTGTAGATTATGTGCAATGGTACGCTGTAAAGTTGGTTGCAAAACGCGGTCGAATCGGCAGTTTCAAAAAATGTTAATTTATTTTTAAATATTTTTTCTACAGCACAACACATGTTTATTTTGGTGTAAAACTAACCAAAGTAAACAAACTTATAACACTAGTAAAATATTTAATATCAAATTATAAAATGATTCCGATTTTCATCAGGTATTGCAGTACCAGCACAATTTTAAGAAATGTATTTGCTGGTATTTCCTTTTAATATAACATTGGAATTTCCGGTAATTTTAATACTAAAATATTTTAATGGATAAAAAATGTATAAATCTAGTAAACAAATATTTATTAATCGATTAATCTCCTACTTATAATCAAAATAATAAATAGAGAATGTGTTCTAAATTTAGAAACATTTTTAAGAAACTGAGGTTTCTTTTTCTTCCTTGAGAAAAATAATCAGCAGAAAACTTAAACTACTAGCACGTAGGTATTTTCTAATTCAACAATAATCAGTCAGCCAATTGTATCCTAAATAATTATAAATCTAAAACAGCCTTAAGCTAAGGTTTAACATCAGTGACAAAAGTACCGAGAAATCAATGATTTAATTCTAGTTCCCGGAAAATTTGGGTAAGGAAATACTCCGGAGCATTCTTAGTTCTTATGTTAAGTAATTATCAGATTATTAAATTATATTACAGATTAAATCTAATGGGCGTGTGGTAGATAAAGATTGGATTAAATTCATTTTATGAAACTATGGACTTTACGCCTAGAGTACTATTTTTCATTTTGCTATTTGGTTCATATATTTTATAAATATATCGTACTACGTATGTGCATTATTATGGAAATATTGTAAAACATTTACTACTCAAGACATTAAATGTTGACAAGTGATTGTTATATCGTTGTTTATCATATTCATAAATAATATTAAACGAATCGTGAAATTCCTTATTTAAACAAGGTAAATTTATTATTTACCTTTGTAAATTACGTGCTTTTATTTGTTGATAAACTATCTAGTAAATATAAAAATAATTAAATTTAAAACTTTCAAATAACGGGAACAGAAAAGTTTGATGATACTTTTCATGTCAAACCCGTACGTATTTTTTTTAAATGTTATAGCCTACGACCACCTAATTTGTTACTTACGCGCCCAGTACCACAAAGTCAATTAACAGAAATATAGATTTAATAAAAGCTCAAACATTACAGATGAAATGTCTCCAAAACACAAAAAAAATATCGAAAAACATATAACGCGAATAATATTTTAAAAATTTTGTTGTTAATTTTAAGCTTGTTTGTTATTTGTCTCGAATTGCGTCTAGCGTCCTAATTATAGACTGCAAGAAAAAAAATGTGTCAATTATCCCAAATACACAATTTTGTAATTCAAAATCAAAGTCTCTTTGTATAAAGAAATATTATATTAATCATCATACGAATGAAACTTTCAATCATAAAATCATAATCAGGTATTGTTTGTGATATTATAATTAAATTATCAATTGCAATTTTAAATTATATATATATATATATATATATATATATATATGTATATATTACATTCTTATTCCATATGTCGCTTCTATTAAACATGCCTTACGTCCAGTTCTCGTAAGTAGATGTATCATAAATTTACTCATAATATATTCCGAAGATAATAAAATAATGTATTAATAAGCGAAGGGGTTATACGTATAAGCTATGTATAAAGATTAAATTAGAACCTCGTTTAATGTTTGTATGGAATATGGCGAACGTGGGGGTTACGTTCATTTTCCCATCAGTAGTTAGGTAACACACGGGCACGTACTAACTACGTTTGATAACATATCTCATTAGTTATGATCTATGATAGAAAAACGACTGAAAAGTTGTTGGGGAAATCTCGTTTAGCCACATTTTATTATCTAAATAAAATGAGAATTTTAATATTAAACTAAACACCACCAAGTTATCACTTGTAAAAAAAGCGAAAACGATACGAATAGGGAATAAGTATGTATAAATAATGTAATAATCATTTTTACTTACGGCCTGAATGTGGCTTTATGTAAGAAATTATATATATATATATATATATATATATATATATACACATATACATATATATATATATATATATATATATATATATATATATATATATATATATACTTCATTACAGTAAGGCTACCGCAACCGCAAACAGCTACACACCCGACTGTTTATTCAGTGTATCCTGAATGCGGATGATGACTAACAGAATTTAAACATGTAGGCTAATTAGATATAAAGCTTTGAGAATTAAGTTAAATACGGTTTAAAAATATCAAATATGAATGGTGTCAAGCAAAAGCAAGAAATAGGAAACAATTTAATAAAATGTTAGAGGATATGTCTTTCCAAAAACTGCTTTCAATTAAACTTTATACCTTAGCGGCTTGGTTATCATCTGCAGTAGGAGTCATTGCGATACGATACTCAACTCTACTAGTACTTAATTAATAAATCGTTTTTTATTGATCCACAGCGACATCTATTTCTTTCATAAGCAACCGTCTTTTAAACCTGTATTTTTACAATTCTCCGCTAGATGTAAGGGCGTTTATTTTATTTTCAATACAATTTTATATTCAAATACACATTTATATTTCCGTAATTGTAACTACAGTTTCATCACCATCTATTAGACTTCAGGGCATCTCTTGAGTCCACCCCGTAGGGTAAACTTTGAAGACCTAGAAATGTATAAAATAGCATGCACGAAGACCAACAAAATTGCTAGTTCAACATAAATTCAAAATGAATACTTGTCGAATTACATAATTACAAAGAATTGATAAATCAACAAACACGATGAAGGCGGAACACTAACGGCATAAGTACTTCATTTATAATATAATAGAAGGGAGTTAGAAAATGGTTAAAAGACATACATACAATAAGTCACTTTGTAATTTTAGTCGGCAAAGACGGAATCATATCCATATGTGAATGCTGTTAGTCACTGACTTTGCTCGAAGGTTAGGCATGCTCAAAACGACAGAAATATTTAGATAGGCAAAGAGGTTTGAAACGAGTCGATTAATGAGTATGTGTTAGAATGTCCTAAAAGGTTGTTAGGCTGAGATATGCAATACAAATATGGAGAGGAAGTGGGTGTGAAAGCAAATAAAAAAAACCGAGAGCTAACATTTTTTGGAGATAAGTATGGAAAGGATCGATAGTGAATGCCATAGTAACCATTAAAAGTATAGAGCGTGGATTAGAAAGCGACACAAACTTTTTTAAGGTCGACGAACCTCTCTTCAGTGCAAGACAAAAAAAGAAAGTTTTTTAGATTAAACAAAAAATGGTTCGTACTGCAGTAAAAAACCTATTATCAGAAACACTTCAACGATTTTGAAATTATAACATCTGTCTAGTCTGATAAGTGTAATGAAGCGGAGTTAACGAAAATTACTGACCTACAAAAGTATTCCACTCGCTTTAAACGCAAAAAATTAACACGCTTGGACAATGTTACTAAAAGTATTGCCACATTTGTTACAACTTTTTCAAAGTTTTCCGTGGATATAAAAATAAATTGCTATCGGACGGAAAGCTCGTTTGTGAAATATGGTAAAAGACAAATAATATTTTATATAATTTTAAAGTCTGCCTGTGTCTTTAGAAATTCCGACATAAACAAAAAACGACGGTTTAGTGATTGTGTCAATAATGTCTTTAAATACATCTCTTCTAGTAAAATACATTAGCAACTTTAGTAAACAAATTATTTTTCGTTTATCCATATTACCACGTCATTTATCACTGCTGTGGTTAAGGCAGCAACAAAATAGCGCCACATTGCGCTTGCTTATCTGCACAAAACTCTATTATCTCTCTAAATTTCGGTTTCCGTTTACGCTGTAGAAATACCAGGCCCTGAATTACTTTACTTACCCATACTCAAATTACAGACTTACTCAAAGTACTGAGAATATGTGGAAGAAAAGAAGAACCATGATGATGAAATAATATCAACATAGCAATTAAAATAAATATCTTTAGTGGTCTGTCGCGAACCATCAAGCAACTCCATAAACATCATTTCTGACGCAGTCATTGAAATAGAAAAAATATCTAGACTGGGTGCATTTCACAACACTGCGTCGAACAGTGTAAGTGCGCGAAAGACTGGTGAATGCTTACAGGATACTAATGTGCGTATTAGGTAGGTGAAATAAATTATGACATCGTCCTCTCATGTAGCAGTTAGAAGCATAAAGCGCACTAAATTCAAGATCGGATAATTCAAGATCGGACAATTCAAGATCGACGTAATGCTTCAATAGTTTAAAAAATGCATGATCAAAAGCAATTCCCGTCAGAATTGAAGGGTATGTATGCCCGAGCATGCCCATTATAAAATTTGAAGGGAATAAATGAGAATAGTGCTCAAACGTTTTGTAACACAAACGTTTAGAACTTTATTAATATTTCCTCCAACATGAGGATATAAGTAGCTTCATAGGGAGACTATATGACTGCATTATTTTCCAGAATACTACGGACTCGGGAATTAAATAATAATTAATTCAATATTATGAAAATCGTGGGGAAGCCATATGAGAAATATTAATGTACTGACACTGAGATCCCGCATAGAGAAACCCTTTCAAGTCTAGTACGGTCCAGGTCATAATTAGCACAAAGGAAACGCAGGGAGGAGTACGTCATCATAGGACATTTTTTTTAAATTAAAATATAGCTTATTGCTCAAACTTTACTGGAATACTGAGTCGATATCATATTCAACTGCTTGCTAATCAGATTGGCTATTAACACCTAGGAAGAGTTTTAAATAATTGGCAAACAGCAGTCAACGAGTTTGTTGAAAACTGAGGCCGTTAATCACAAAAAGAAACAAAAGTGGACCTAAATTACTATATTCAATGATTCCAGATTGAGTAACATAAGATCGAGATTTGAAAACCGGACGAATTATTTACGAATCCGAAAGTGCTTGATGAAGAATTTTTCTAGAGCGGAAAACATTCTTGCGTCCAAGAATTTTATAAGCGGAAAAATCTTTGTTGACTCGGTCAAATGCTGTTTTAAAATCAAAATAGGCTACATCTACTTTATGACCTCGGTTCAATTTCCTAGCCATACAATCCATAAAGTTTGTGAATTTGCACATAGATACTACGATGCAGAACAGTTTCGAATACTTTAGCAAATGAAGATAAGACTGCTATAGGTCTATATTCTTTACATCGGATTTCGAACCAGATTTGAAAACCGCCCGGAGAAAATTTCAAAACAGATGCATACATTTCAGAACTCAGAGAAAAACTTATTATAAATATAAGTAGTTTGAAGAATATATCAGACCAGACCTTGATTCCGTACAGAGAAAAGCCATCATAACTAGGGGACATTTTTTGCTGTTCTAATACAAGTTCGATTACAGTACAATCCACCCTACCGAAATGCAAAAACGCTGAGCTATCATTAACACGACCGTGCCGTCTGTTTACTTATATAATGTTTTACGTCTCAAAGCGCTGTCACTTTGTGAAAGTGCTGAAAAAAAAAGAAAATTGCGGCATAGACCATAATCAGATTTATGATTATTTTTTAGCATGCTAATACATTACGTATAGCCATTACTTGAAATACTTACTCTAAATCTAAGAAAATGTAAATTCTAAATTGCTGAAGTTTCAACCGTATTGGACCCACGCGCTTTCTAATCCATGGAGTATTGGCATAACCAAAACATTATAACTAAACTATCATCTTGTATCCAATTTCTTTATAGTCCAATTTACTGTTAGAAAGCATTTCATTACTTGTATTTTCACGACAAATTCAAATATTGAAAAGTTTTCCATAAAAATAATATATTTCCACGTAGTCGCATTCTGTATTTCTTATTTATTAAATGCGTGTGTAAGACAACAAGGGTTTATCGTAATATGCGTTAAACTCATATTTCCCATCATTAAAACCAGTTATGAATACATGAATTCTCTTAGAAAGACGGAAGAATGCGTGCAGAACTGTACGCGATAGGACTGCAGTAACGCGCAATTCGCTTCCTTCTCAACACGCCTCACACTACCTTAGACGGCAACTTCTCACGGTTGATACGTGATACGTGACCGCTTACTGTCGCTATGCGCTAGTGCGCTTCATATATCGTACCAGTTTGGCGAAACGCTCGGCAGTTATCGTCGCTGCTAGAGCGATGGGAGTCATTATTAAACGACCACACGTCACGATCGTAAACTTGCGGTCGAGGAGAGAATTTTATGTACAGTGGTAGTAGGAGCGATATTTCTTTAACTTTTAATTATACGTATCAAAGGATCACGCTGTTTAATATCGTTCTATTGACAGTTATAGATGAAACGTATAAGGTCAATCGTGTCATTGAACCTGGACAAGTCGAACTATGAAGGATGAAAAGCGCAACGATGTCTGTTATTATTAACACTAATCGACTGTCGATAGACATAAGTAAAACATGTCCTTTACAGGAAATTTTGATTCACATAGGCATTAGGTTTTTCGAGATTTTCTTATGACTTCTGTTTTTTTTTGCATGTACATTTCTTATTTAAGCTATGGAAGAATTAGAGAATATTCAAAGATAGTATATGAGATGCAATAGCAACATTACGAAATGATATTCTTGTATTTGGGTGTGGGCCTTCACTGGTTTCTAAATCAATTTCATCGTTATTAATAATGAATTTAAAGGAGAGGCATATTAAAGATAATTTCCTAGATAAGAACTTTAAAGAACTTTCAATTTTAGTTCACAAACAAAGCAATGTGTTTAAAGGCCAGACGATTTTAAACCCTCTTAGCGTATTGATAAATATGAATGCGAATTCTTGCAAAACACATACATCAAATTAGTCAATTGGCTTCTTACAATAAAATAAACGTCTAAAGCCATAAGTAATTTTGTTGCTCAACATAATTCGTGTAAATTTAATTAATAAACGAGGCGGATTTCGTCTTGTTTACGTAATAAAAAATCTATTGTTTTAGATGTATGATTGTAACTTTTTAATAATAAACATTTTGCAAACCTATTGTTGTATTATTGTGAAATCCATTTTAAGAAGGGATGTTAGAATTTAATAAGACTTGAACTTTGCCGGTTTTTATTCTTTTAAATGAAAAAAAAATGTATAATACTTAGTACAGTCGGTTTAAGATCGTGATATGTTAATTATCCAAAAGGCCGTTGTAGGTGTATAAACCAACAGCCTTATCGACTTCACTTAAACTATTCTTAGCTAAACGAACTCTTATCGTAAATCAGTTTCCGCCATTATATACAATATCTTACTAAGGCTTTTGTAACCAAAAAACCATAGATAACGAATTTGTTACGTAAAAGTAACTTTTTTGTGTGTGTGTATGTGTGCGTGCGTGCGTGCATGCGTGTGTGTGTGCGTACGTGCGTGCGTGTGTGTTTGTGTTTATGAAGGACAATGACATGCATTATGATCACTTTCGCATGAAGTTTTTATAAAAAGAATTATAGGGGTCAACTTGAAGTAATAAGTACTTTTTATTTCTTCATAATCTGTCGACTCAATCAGAAAACACGTGAATTTAATATTTGTAAAAAATGTATTACTTTGCCCTTAGTACAACAACAACAAAGGCCTAGCTACTCGGCGCGTAGTAATCAAATGAATGTATACTTATGTACATATATAGACGGCGCTACGTGTATTTTATTATTTTATTTTTATTTCAATTTTTACAGTTGATGTTACTAAATATTTAAAAAAATTTTGTATTTAAGTATACATATGATGTTTTTGATCATTTGTTTTTTTTTTCATTATACTTTGCGTACAAATTCGAGGGCGCAGTTAGTGCGAAATAAACGATTAAAAACCATATCTATCACTTCACGTAAATTAACATCATTTAAATCGTGTTCTTTATTTAAGACATGAATAAATAAAATTTACGATTTCTTTCCGGGACAGGTAACGTTCAAGCGTTGACAAGAAAATAACTTTTCTCATAATCCCTTAAAATTTATAATCCACAGGCTAGCCACCGCAAGACTACTGTTACCACCGCAGTAGAACATGAGAAGCATAATGATATCCGTTACATGCGCACGCAAAAACGGCATTCTCGGGTTCTGCAATCGCTGCGGACCCAATACAAGATGGGGTTAAGGCACCGACTTTCAGATGATTGATTGACGTTCAATATTTCAATATTTATATTATTATGATGTATGTTTGCAACACCTTTTTGGCCAAACGGTACACCGTACTCGAAACCGTTAGTCACCTCCAATATGGCTATCGGTAATATAGATTCGTTATCTGTACAGTGGCCCCGTTGAATATGTTAGACGTTTCGAAACATTGTCACTTGTAGGACTTCGTAACGAACTCGAATCAGCATAACTTATTGTTATTAGGGTCAAATAGGATTTGGATGCCAAAATTGTGCTAGGTCGTATTTAACAAGTTAAATTAGTCAGCGCGTTTCATGGCTTCGATTACAAAGCAAAGTTACCACAAGGTAAAATCATTTACAAAAGGTTAACAATAGATTGTGAATTACTCGTATATAGTATATTACCTTTACATTTCTTTAACGAAGAATGCAGAAAATAACAGTTATAAAAAAACCAACTACAAAAAAACACAAAAATTCACACCGAATATTTGCAGAAAACTAAGAAAGTCGTCTTATTTTTCGTGTATAATTAAACATTGTCTACTAATATATAAATTACTAAAAAAATTTAAAGCGTAAAATTCTAATCACGGCAAATGTTCAATACTGTGACCGTGAAAATTCATTTGAGTTATTTGCTTAATACATAAATACAAAACAGTACACATAGGCAAGCAGTATTCAGTCAGCCCAATCATTAGTCAGTTAGCACTACCAATTCCAAATATCACATGGTGAATTTTGAGTTAAAATAAAATTGTATTGACCTCTTTTCCTCTTACTTTTCACATAACACCTGAGCACTAGATTAAAATAACTTCTAAATGAATTTTCAATGTGAAGATAAGGAAAAAATGCGGTGTGTTGTGATGTTCAGAAAATTCAATAGTAAATTCGAATCCTATAACTCATTAGTCCCAGATTTAAGGCAGTTAGCCTTACTAATTCCAAATACCACATGGTGAATTTTGAGTTAAAATAAAATTGTATGGACCTCTTTTCCTCTTACTTTTCACATAACACCTGAGCACCAGTTTAAAGTAACTTCTAAATTAATTTTCAATGCGCAGATAAGTAAAAAAATGCGGTGTGTTGTGGTGTTCAGAAAATTCAATAATAAATTCGAATGCTATAACTCATTAGTCCCAGATTTAAGCCAGTTAGCCTTACTAATTCCAAATATCACATGGTGAATTTTGAGTTAAAATAAAATTGTATGGACCTCTTTTCCTTTTACTTTTCATATCTGAGCAATAGATTAAACAACTTCTGAATTAATTTTCAATGCGCAGATAAGGAAAAAAATGCGGTGTGTTGTGATGTTCAGAAAATTCAATAATAAATTCGAATGCTATAACTATGGGTAACCATCAGAATAAGATGTAATGGTCGACGACACTCTTGCGAAATCAATACGTCTCAGAAATGGGCTGATTCCGAATTTATTTTGGAACTGAAATATAGAAAAAACGATACGTTTAGTATTAATGTATCTTACATATACGCTTTTTTAGGAAGGAATTCACATTCGAATTACCGGTAAACCCCAAATCTTAAGATGTTCCCGTAATAAATTACACAGATAAGGTAATGTACTTAGACAAAAATATGAAATAAATAGTCTTAAAATATTTTGAATAGTCGTGGAAATGTAACATAACTAGAGCAAAATCACGGAGAGGGCGCATTTCAGTCATTCTCTTTTCTTATTCGCGTTATTTACAACAAAACATTTAAACGAGAATATAATTCGAAAAGTCAGAATGGAGAATTCTTTAGGCCCTTATTTTTGCAAACATTAGAAAAAATAACAAAATACTAAGTGTCAGTTCGTGGGTCTGCTATTAATTTTAGAAATAATATTTCGGTTCAAATTCGATTCGGTTGTTCACATTATTAAGATACATTAAATAATATAAACAAATGAACTCGCATAAACCTTCATTACATCCGGCCGCGCCCCACGCGTCGTACGCGGAAGTCTGGTGATGTCTAGTAAACACTACGCTGCAGTCGAGCTGAGCTTCTCCGTAACGTAACACAGTTTAAATTACTCCGAACTTACACAGACGTATCTATTGTGTTTGTGAAAGGTCGCGGCCAGTAAGGTTGAACATAAGTCCTTTCTTTAAAATACCTTTTTAAATATATAATTATTATACGAAATAACGATTAAAAATAAAAAGTTGGAAAGGAGAACGAACGAAAAAAAACAGGTAGTGTTGGAACCAATCTGTGTGTCATTTCAATCTGTATTTTTTTCAACAAAATAATTGTTAATTACTTCACTTACCTTAATTGAGACAACTGATAATCCAATTACTTTGCTATTAATTAGCAAGGAGAGTAGTTTATGCCTTTTAATTTTTCTAACATCGATACATATAATAAAATTGCAGAATTTACGTGTCTGTACATTGAAGTTATTTACTAATTAAAGGGACATACTCGGAATAAAGGCAATAAACAGAACATAAAATGTTGTCTTTGGAATTTTTGTCTTCTTATTTAACCACGCATCATGGAAAAATCTACTAACCCAATTAGGATGGAGTCTTTTTTATAAACACAGGGTTGGCTTAAAGTAACATAAATTTTAATTTCACCGGAATCGGTTTACTCAACCACAAGTTATTAGAATTTAATATTTTCAAATATTCCTTTCTGTTCCATTATGTAATGACAAACAAGAAGAGTCTAGCTACTGCGTAGTTAATATACAAATTTAGGCATAATGTATCTATGCACATCAATAGCCCAAACCCAACCAGACCCAAAGGAAAGCAAACCCAGCCCAAACGAACCCAAAGGAAACAACCCAATATAAGTGTTCCAACCCAAATAAAATCCAAAACAACACAACTCAACACAACCCGAAATAAATCCAACCCAAACCAATTCAAAGGAAACGCAACCCAACCAAAAGCAAACCCAACTTAATCCAATCTAGAACAAATCCCCAAATCAAAGCAAATACAATTCAACTAACGCAACATAATCTAATCCAAAGCAAAAATTCAAATCAACCCAACTCTACTCAGACTATCTACCTGAACCCTACCTAATCAAACTTAAAACAAAGAAAACTCAATCTAACCCACCCTAAATCAATCCCAACCCAAGGAAAACTCAGTCCAGTCTAATCCAACCCAATACCGACACAAGCAAACCCAAATCAACCAAACACACCGCAATATAACAAACCCCAGGCTAACCCAACCTAAAACAACTCAAATAAACTCAACCTAATAAACGTAATCCAACCAAATACAACACAACACAACTAAAGCAAACCCAACCTAATCCTATCAATCCAGTCCAACCTAAAAAAACCGACCCGAATCAATAAAAACCCGAACCATTAAAAACACAACCGAACCGAACCGAGCCGAATCCAACCAAACCTAACCCAAATCAACCCAAACCCAAACAAAACAAAACCCAATCCAAACCAAAGTAAACTCAGCCCAACCTAACCCAAGTCAAAACAAACTAAACTCAATCTAAAGCAAACCCAACCCAACATAATCCAAAGCAAAGCAAACCCATTCTAATCCAACGCAACCCAACCCAAACTAAAGCCAAACCAACAAAATCCATTCTAATCAAACCCAATCCAAACTACACCCAACTCAACCCAAGCAAAAGCGAATAAACTTAAAAACTCAACCCAACCCAAGCAAACTCAATGCAACCCAACCCAATAAAACTGCCAGGTCATATTGATTTTGTGTAATTGTATGTAATTAAGGAATTTCATACAATTCTTAGCAAAATGTATAAAATTCCAAGGTAATTTGACAAAGAGCTCTTAAAAAAGTTCACTTTTATAATTATTATAATAGATGGCATTACGTGTATTAACCTGACAGTAATTATTCATATTTTCTAGACATCTATACGTGAAGGAAATCGCGGACACAGCTAGGTTATAATTATTGAGTTATTTATCAATGTTATTTTTATATATTTTGATCATAATAATAGTACATTAAACGGAATTATAAAAAAAATTATATACCTATCAAAATATAAAATTGTTATATACTTACCTATATATAATTGTTATATACCTATCAAAATATAAAAAATTATATACCTATAAAAGCTATTCACGTGAAATTAGAATTGTTCTCTTCGATTTATAACATTACGCACAACAAAAGCGGCCCTGTTAATTTTTATGACAGTTAACAAAAACCACATAAACCTTTCTGAGTCTCTTAAAAATGTTGTAATAAAATTTATTTTATTGGAAAATGTATTTACAAATTTAATTTGAATTGTTAGAAGTGATTTAGATGGATAAAGTACACAATCAGGGAACTTTTAACGAAAAAATTACAAATAATTTATGTGTGCGAATTTATAGAGAAGTTTGTTCTCTGTATAAATTGCTCCACATAGATGAAGGTTTATTATACACAGTACAATCAAGGAGAGGGTAACGAAAAAATTACATTAGACAGCGAGTGAAAAAATTATAGTCTAGAGAGTGAGAGGGGTACAAAATTCAATGGATCAGGAAGCATAGGTAATTAGATCATTAGAAGGATGTGAACTTAGTATCTGCATGCACACGTCGAAGTTCTTCTGAAGTGGTGCTGGCTCATGTTTTAGTCAAACAGAATATTACAACTTCTTTCCATGGATGAAGTTGTTTTATAATTGCGGCATGACAACATGAGTTTACTTCTACCAGATAAGGTGAACTTAACCTGGGGCTGTTTCTGGATTTCTTTTCTAAATTTTATGTACGATGTCATACAAGGTGAGGATTATTGGTAGGATAAAAATTTCCTTCCTTGTATCTTCGGAATCAATGATTGGTTGTGCCATAAAAGAGTACAATTTTATTCATAATTGTACACAGAGTGTACACAGAGTGATCACTTTTCGTCCTAAACAAAATAGCAAGAGTTTTCTATTACTTGCCGAAAGTCATTTGCTAAGGGAACTCAAAATCAAACGCCGCTTTCTTTATATACTCTAATGTTCGAGAAGCTTCTAATACATTCCAGACATTGCTGAATATATGTTCGAGAAGCTTCTAATACATTCCAGACATTGCTGAATATATGAAGAATAAACTTATTACACAAGAATTAATATACACGACTGACCTTCAACTGATTATTTGCCTCAATCAATAATTATGACGTTCAAAATGAAATACAATTCGGTCTGTTTTCTTTATTGGATTTTATTAAATTTTACTCTTATTAAATGATATAAACACTTTTCCGAATCTTAAATTTTTAAATTGAAATTCGCTGCTGTTAGACATGGAAAATAAATTGGACAAAGTAATAATGAAATATTTAGATGCTTAAACAACATCATCTATCGGGGAGAAGAAAATATTTTTGTTTGCTGCTTACAAAAAAATTTCTCAATTTTCTGAAATAATAAATATCACGTTATTTTGTAATACGGTAGCCAAGTGTGCAAAATTTAGTAGACTGTCTTAGTAGATACATAGTTGCTAAATTATTAGTTAGAGAATAAAGAAAAAAATTTCGATTTATAATATATTAGTGATTAAATATTGGCGTTTATCGCTTCGTAATTAATAATAAGGTCAATTTAATTTAAAGTGCTTGTGCATCTTCAATTAAGAATTATGTGAAACAACTCTCTAAAAGAATCGGTTTATATTGAATAATAAAACTATTTGCCAAAGTCAGGCCACACGTGCAATAAAATATAGATAGATCTCTAGTTAATCCTTGAAGCTTGAAATACAAAGAACATATTCAGTCTAGTTGTTCCGTAAGAGGATTAGATAAACGTTCAGATTAGCGATATCGAAATGTAATATATATCGTTTTAATAGGGCAAACTAGCTTCGTAAACTAGATTGTTATATGTGTAGCAATAAATTTACTTTCGACAGAAATTCAGAATTGGGAAAGGGAAAGTACTCTTTTAGAGATTGGTTTGAGGTTGCTGTTCTATTTCATATTATCTATTGAATAAAAATTCTTCCATTCATATCGATCCAATCATCAAGATAAGTAATAAATTAAAGGTGTCAATGAGCAGGTTTTGACAATTTAATATGGTTAAAATAAAAATGATATATAATTAACAAAAAAATATTTAAAAACTTTTGAAGCACTTGGCTTTGGGCTATTCGGTAACTTGGAATGAAAAATGTGATACAGAAAAAATCGTATACAACTCAGTACACGTGACAGAAGTGAAACTTCTTTGGCGATATAAACCTAAATTTGTAAGTATATAATACGGGGGGATTTGTAAGTATATAGTTAGGGTGGGGGAGGGAGAGGGAGAGGGAGAGGGAGCGGGAGAGGGGGAGAGAAGGAGATGTAGAGTCGGGACAGATTTGACACATGTAACCTAAAAACAAGTTTAACATTTCATTAAAGATTGGGAAGTACCACTCTGTATTTTTTTACTGTAATGCAACCTGCTTTGAAAGAAATGTATTTAACAGCTAATGTATGTTTGTGTTATATATTAAATACGATGCTACCCTTCCCTAACACAGCTAGACTGGTTTGCCAAGTTCTCAATAAATTATATGATACTCTTATATACAAATATTAATTATAGTAAATAAATAGTACAGTCGCGATGCACATATTTTCTCGGGAACCCAAGTTCTGTATATAGGTTTTTATAACAATCAAATAAAATTTTATTATTGTGCCCATAAAGTACTATCATTGAAATGCCGCGCACATCCCACCACACACCGTCCTCGCTGTATAAACGCATGAAATTTACTTCAGGTTTATATTAAAAGTACCGTAATCATATTTTTCTTGCCAAAATAATGGTTTATCAATTTAGCTTAAAAAATAATAACAACATGGAAAGTTTGAAAAAATCATTGGCCATATTTAACAAAAAATTGTTTTCTGCGTAACGAATGGAAAACTCCCTAAATTTTGAGGTTAGAAAAAAAGGAAAAACTCAAATTCAAAATTTCATCCAAATCGGTTCAATGGTTTAGGCTATACTATGTAAAAGTCGACATTTAAATTTTACATAGGTACATACATACAGACTTTTTTAATTATCAGTTGCCTCGTTAATGCGTTCAAACTATTCGATTTTTTGGGTGAATATAATACTTTCTCCTTAAGTTTTCGGAAGTAAAACCATTGTTGATCTTAATTGGAAATAGTTAAATGTCAATCAGGAAACATGTTCTCGGGTGCAATTTTTAATTTATTTCCTAAGTGCGGAAAATGTTAAAAGACATGTAATAGCAATGAGATGAAAACAGCGGGGTCGTTAATGAATAGGACTATAAAGGAAATAATAGCAGTAGTGACAAATTCTGGTAATTTGATTTCGGCTACTATGTTACAGTATAAAGGAACGACTAATCAATTTACATACACAGACAGATAAATAAAATACCAATTACAAAATAAAAAAACTGATATAAGATAAAAACTATATCTTTAGGCCTTTTCTTCAAGAGTTAAGCAGATATGACTGAGCATCACACTATACTTAAAAAATATAACCTGGTACAGTCCATTGATTTAGCAAAACAACTGCCTATGAAGTAAAAATATAAAAAAGAGTCTTTATAGAAGATCTAACAAGATATGATTAGATCAAATCAAGATACACGACTGCATTTATTAAAAGAATTTAATGCTATAAGTTTTAGTAATAAGCAAATTTTCATTGTAAAATCTCTTACAGTCTACCAACTAAATTTCAATACAAATTGTTATGGTTGACTGGAAGAGATTGCTCATGTAGCAATAAGTCCGCCATATGTACTATACATAAAAGTTAATAATAATAAATAACAAATAAATAAAAATGAATAATCGCTTGTGTTTGTGTTACAGTGAATGAGTCAAGTGAAGCATATCAGAATCAAACGATAGAGTGGTTCACTGATGTTGCTGCACTGTCTGTATGGAATGCAATGTGACATTAGCCACACTAATAGTAATCGTATAGAAAATCACTCCACGCTACACTGAGAAAAGCCTTTTTACATTTTAACCAAGAGACCACGATCTTTATATAATCTTGATAAACATTTAGGCTACAAACGCACACATAAATCCAAAATAATTAATCAAAGTAAGTTTCCAGAATCCGCAGGGTGAAAATTGTTACAGTTAAGGTAAACGACCTTCATATCGGCCGTCGATGTTCATAGTCTGTTAAAGACACAGCCGTCTGTAACAGAGCGTATTAAGAGACCTTCGTCTGCTAAACCTGTGCAAATAGTGGCCTCGCCTAAACGTAGCATATTCTTATCTCATATTTGTAGTCTGCGAGGGGATAGTCGGCCCATTTCGCATTGTATTTTATTGGAACTGGCAATTTGTTTGGAATTAGCTCATGAATTTGTTTTTTTAAATGATGACTTCTTTAGATGCACTCACGCGCTTTTTCTGAGTAGTGAACGAAAGTGAGCCATCACGCTCGGGTCGGTGATGTTGAATCAGGTAAACTCGGCTCCCTTCGGCATCGGCCAAGTGAACTATTTTTTAGTCACATCATGGGCACTTTTTATAGATATCAAGTCAACTACTTTTTAGGCGCACTATGCGCACTTTTTAATTAATATTTTATTTGAATATAATTTAACATAATATGCGCATGATGTTGTAAATAATCAATGTAATATTTCAAGTGTTTAGTCTTAGTGTTTAATATTTTATTTGGGAGTAGTTTTAATTAATAACATATACCTATTTTAAAATCAGAACATTTCATTCTTCTATCCTGTGATCATAAGCACACACCAGAAATCGCGACCATATACGCGCGAATATACGTGTTTTAGGAGATACCAGATCGAAATGATCTGTGCTATCCACTTTATTAAATAATAGAACTGTTTTGGTCAGCTTCGCGGAGGCAACTTTTAAATGTAGATAAAAAGATATCTGAAGATATTTGTAAAAAAAAAAGCTTTCAAATACAAAGTCACTTTCAAATCGATCTAATCGGTCGTATCTTTTTTTTATACCACTATAATATTAGCGCCTCATAGAGCTTGTGCAGTTCGCTGTTAGTTCCGATTCTACGTCCTATTATCCAGCCCTGGGCTATACATTTTTCGGAGAATTTTCAGCCACCTAAGATATTTAAAAACATTCAGTCTTTGAAAATTGAAACCAAAAACAACAACGTCTTCTACGTAGGTGAAATATTGCGTTGGTCATTTATATATTATGCATGCCAACTTCTGTCCTCTGAATATATCCTCTAAATATTATTCTTTTGTTTATAGAGATACTACGCGTAATTCATTCACAGAGGACATGAACGCGAATCACCTCAAATATTCAGAAGTAATTAGCTTACGCATTGACTTTACATTTAGTGCGGTTAAGAGTCATTTTGACCAGTCCGACCAGCTTAATTTGTGCTCCGAGTTGGGGTTACTAATTAAGACCCTTATAATAAAGAATGATCAGGGTATTAATTAGTAATCCCCAAGTAAATGACATTTCACTCTAAATCTTCAGCCTTATATATTTTCTAAAATAACTTCAAAACTTTCTACCAATGAAAATTAACATCAACATTAACATAACACTTTCACATTAACATGATATTATTATTTTGAACCTCAATTAAGGTACATTGTATCTGTAATTATTATCTGACCACTATTATCATCTCGAGGAATTCTCCAACTATCTTTTATGGAAACTCATTTACAGATTGCTAAGTTGTGGAATAAATTAGATACAAATACACGAAATGTTCTATTAATGTGTATACGTTTAAGATTAGCTAATTCCTCAATACGTTTACCAGCCTTTTTCCTCTCATAGCCTGTTTCCTACTGTCTTCCCCATGTCACATATCTAATTGTATATGAGAACATATGGATAGGTGTTTCTTTTTATTATAATATTTTTTTACACAAATATTTGTATAAAACTTTAGATAGACTGGAGTTGAGAGTACAAATTCTTTTTATTGTTACCTTAGTTTTCACAATTGATTGCAGTCTGCTACAACTGCCATATACTTTCACACCACTAATTTATTTGGTAACAGATTATTCTTATAACAACAAGCTCGACTTGTGTATAAATTGTGTAAAGTAATGCTTACGAATGTAATTAACATTTTATAAGGCGAAAGTCGAACTGAAACATTTTGTACCGAGGACGTTATATATCTCTTTTTAATTCCACTATGGGATTGTAATTACTCAAACCAAACGACAACGAGAAGTTGTTTTCTGTTGCCGCTTATAATTCAGTGACGAAATATCTTTATATTCTATATACCTAAATGAAAGTACACATATTATTTATTGTGGTGACGTGCCGCCGTCAAACGCTGAATTGGAGATTAATTATTTTTAAATACATGGTTTCGTAGATAGTTTCTGGCTTCTGGGTTAATGAGATAGGTGGTTACAGCAGATGCAATATGCGGAATATATAGAGGTATAATTGACGAAGAGGGAATATTCAGATACACATGCACGCACCTACACACGCACGTTCGCACACATGCCCACAAGCACGCACGCACGCACGTTTGCATACACACACACATACACAAACGCTCACGCGCGTAAACACGCACACGTATACGCGCACACACACTCACATACGCTCGTACGCACGAACACAGGCACACATACAGGAACAACATTTTTTTCTTTCAAATTTGCTACTGTTATGCCACTTTAATTTATATTTGAACGCGGGCGATATGGCGGCCCAGCCGCGGCAGAGTAAGAAAAGGTGAGTAGAGAACATGCGGGGGCGGGAGGCCGGGGGAAGGCGCACGTGATCACGGCGTACGCACCAAAGATGTTGGAAGACGGGCGCGGCTTGCTCTGTACTAGATATGCCATGTCTGTTCAAACATCGTGTCACAGAATTGTGCAAATGCACACTTCCAGCGAGATAGTGTGAGTGTATATGCACTGGATTTTTACACACACGACCATGCGTCAGGTCTTTGTGTGAGTAGGTTAAAATTGAGTGGACTGTTTATATTGCTTAGTGTGCGTGCACCCAAATGACACGCAGGGTTTCGTACATATGGCACATGTAGTGAGTGCGGGCTGCGCGTGTCGTCCAATACCTTTGGTATGCACGCAGCACAAGTAGTACAACGTATTAAGTACCTACTTTCTTTTGCTCAGATCTGTATCTGTGATTAACTCTTTAGTGAAGTGATTTGACGTTTCCAGAATAACGGTCAGAACACGGTAAGTCCTTCAAATTAGTTTCAGTTGAAAATAACATCGAAAGGAATGAAAAAATACAAACACAATGCTTTATATATTCCACCGTTCTCAGAAGCGATACCTTAAAGTGAACAAATAGAGGTGATTAGAGGTGGTAGATTTTTTCGTACTGGTCACCCTGTTACGAGTATGTAAGAAATACCAGGTGTGTATAATTGCTATAGAATACTAGGCCGTACACAATATGTATACGTGCTTGTCGGGTGTTTGGTGGGAGTACGCAACGTAAACAACACTTGACATAAAATATGCAATATTTTTTGCTTGTTACGTACCAACTTCCAGCAGTGTCTCTCTATACAAAACGATGGTATTTAAGATGTTGAAAACTTTCCCTCATACCTTATACAGGCTTAGGACTATCTGCTATAGAAAATATTATCGTCTCCTGTTTTATTTAGTTGAAAGGTAAGTGAAAATATGCGTTAATACGCTAATGGCACGGGACGCAGTGGCGGTCGGTGTGTCAAAATTATCGGAAGGTACCATCTAGTCACAATGATGATTAAATTATATAAGTTCATTCTATGTAAAAGCCTGGATGTCAAGTTTTATACTCGTTGCGCGATATAAAAAATAACATAATGAAAAGATTTTATTAGTTTCTTGAAGTTTGCTTCATTCGTTCATTTGTGTGCGAAAATCGACACCAAACAGTAAGTGGGGCTGTTCAAACGACAGACAAAACGAGAAAAAACGTGTGTTGAGGTAAAGGCATTAGTATAATGTCAAATAAATAAAACCACATTAAAAATTTCTTCGTGAAGAATCTTTTAAAATTCGTGCTATTGAATTTAGTGCTATTGAAAAATATTGACTGACAGCAGTCAATATTTTTCAATAGCACTACTAAATAATCGGCACTGAACAATTATGCACTGTATGTAAAACTGATCGAGGAAACCTCAAATTCTTTAAAACCAATTTTCTAGAAGACCCAATAATTCGTTGCTTTTAATATTTTAAACTAAATACTAAATTCATTAAGTTATATTTTGATAAATGACCACGGGACCTATACATATATTATTAGGATTCAATAATAATTATGGAGTGTGCAAGCGAGACAGATTTCATTCTTTGTCTTTTACACACCGTGTCGCGACGCTGTTCGTAAATTGTCATCGTTTAAACGTGTGCTCGGAATAGATTCATAATGTTTTCATTTAGCGTCGATTACATTTAATTTAATTAATTAAACATTAAAGGATATACAGTTTTGCGTAAGAAAAATTTAACAGAAAATATTTAGTAATGTAAATAAATGTTAATGTTATATAATATTTTTAGGCGTAGAAATACATACTCGAAAAATATATCTTTTACGAACACCTGTTTTATTTCATTTTGTGTTGAAATGTACTAGGGACTCTGCCCCATCGTGGCATACAAATCGCGGATTTTGCTGTTCATAAATGATACTATTTTTTTAAATATTTTTTATAGAAGGCCGGGGGCAATGTTTACGTAGCCCGCTAGAATATAGAGAATGATGTATTTACGTACGCGAAATATCTACACGTAGTTTACGTTGTTTGCAGCGTAATTTGTTATTGTTTACATTTGCATTCGTTTTCAATACGCAAGTTTGGTCAGTTTAATTTTATCGGACTGATTTTTAAATTCAAATTAAAATAAAAAAGTAAAGTTTGTTCTAAGATTTCCGTATGGCTGAATAAAAAAATGAAAATGATTGTTTCTTTATTATATTTAAATAGGAGGGAATTGCCCCAGAGCCCTTTAGAAAGGACCGCTACTGATGAGACGATTATATGTTTAAGACCGGGAATTCCGCTGTCCCTGTATTATTCGCACTAAATGGTCCTAATCGATTCTATTGCAACTATTCTAACAGCGATACAGTTGGATATTTCTTATTCAAATGTTTTTTTTAAGTTTGATACTGATGATTTAAACCAACATTTTACTTGCAAGAAGCGTAAGACTCCAACGTTGATTCGTTACCGGTTTCACGTATAATACATCTATACAGAGTACTCCAACGAATGAAAATATTTAAAAAAATTACACGCAATGCATCAGTTAAAATTAAACAACGCGTCTACACTTCGTAGTATTAAGTCTATGCTCTACACAGACTGGCGCAGACTGACAACAAACGCATTAAGCAATCAGAGTAAAGTAACAAATCGTCACCCACAGAAAAGTACAAAACTGTATTTAACCTATGCCGTTACATTTGTGACACCGTTAACTATAATAAAACAAAACGTTACCTTTGTAAATGGTGTATGCCATTATAGTAAAGCCATTCGTGTCTTGTCTTCAGAGGCTATAAACGAATATATGCGCACCAAATGTCAATACGCAATAAAGCTTAGACCGAATGAAGAATACATAATACGAAGTCAGTAAAAATTACGGATATATGGAATACTAGCTTGTCCAAGAGTATGGCACATTACGAATATGAACCTATTATGTGGAACGTTTTTTATTCCTTTCTTTCTTTTACACGATGGATGGGATGGCGGGCGTGCGTCGGTCGTTATCGTTTTGTTTCTTTTGCTCATATAGTAGTTGAGTCGTTACGAACAGACAGAACGCAAGCGTAAATTTACAAATCTGCGGAATTTCATACGTCAGATATCCGTTCCACGCAAATACTTCGTACTCGTATAGATTAAAGTATATACGCCCCACCTCTATCCGCAAAATTGAAATGCTACTTTGAAACGGTCCATCTTAATTTATCCGACAGACCATCTGAATTGATTGGAGGTAAATTAGAGAACCTGAAAAAGATGAAAGTTGGGACGAGTGGTACAAAATTTGCGTCCTGGCGAAAAACATTAGTGGCATCGTTTGTGATATGGAAATTGATATCGCAATCAAAAAATATTACACACAATAAAAGAAACACTTGTCAAACTTTGATTATAGCTGTTGAAGAAGTCTCAGACGTGAAAGCGAATTTAAATTATGTCAAATAACATAGAGGATCAGTTGGTTTCGAAAATAAAAAAAAAGTTGTTTCGCTTTTTAGTGAGATGAATGGTGATGATGGTTTGTACGATTTTTTGATGACAACAATACTATCACAGAGGAATTACAGATATCGTAGAAATTAGAAACGATGTCTAAATGTATCGACATCATATATGAGAGCGGAGTATTTTGAGAGGCATATGTAAAGAGGTATATGGGAAAGCTCGCCGGATTTTGTACGGATGGCTTTCCAGTCATGTTAGGATTACTTTCTGGTCTAGCAATATTATTAAAACATAATAAACCTTAAACAATAACAATAAATCATCAGCTCTACTCCACAAATTATTTATGCGAAAATGGTGTTTCTGTCACTAAAACAAAAATATTTCTTATTATTAAAAATAAAGCCATCAATCGATTGTAGGCAAGTGATGATATTCGCGTAGCTCTGAGCTACAGTATTAGCCCCAGATTTAACCAATTTGTAAAAAGGATGCAAGCTCAAAAATCACAATGATTTTCTGTTAAAAATTTCTATAAAAAGTACCTGTAAATGTTATTCTGAGTTTAGCGATCAACTAAAAGTTACGAATAAAGTTTTTTTTTCAATTAACAGTTTTATGTTTTTATCCTTGGTGTCTCTACTATGATTCAAAAAGACCTGTGGTCACTGGTCAAAAATTTTGAAAAAAATCAATGTACCTACTCTCACAATCTAGGGGTCATCAGAAATGGCAAGATGTGGTGTGATCCCGTCATATTTAATAAAGAGATGAGACAAGGAAGGCAATATGCCAGTCAGTAAAACTGAGATTTTAACTCTAACTAAAAAGGATGGGACTAGTCGGCAAGTAACATAGTCTACTAATTAACCTACTAAAAACCAAATTAATAACACTGGACGGCATCGCGAAAGTCAATCTCATCTGTGTGGTGAATATCTTATATAGCTTTTCCTGGTTTTTCCTGGTAATTTGTATTCCTGGGTTCCAACAACTATGGGTCGAACCCTGGTGTTTTCAATCATCTTATACAGCTCTAATATAAAGACATCCACAGATGTATTGGAAATGTGGTGCTGGAGAAAAATTCTCCGGATCATACGGACAGTGCAAAAATTCAGTTCTGAAAGACTTTCAATTATTCAATCTTCGGACTGAGTTTGACTCTACTACATACCGCATAATCCTCGAATACTTCGGTCATAGTGTAAGAAGGAGCGACGACCTAGACAAGTTCTTTGTGAGGTCTTGATGGTTCGACCAATTTTGCTCCACTTTAAATGCGATTCACAGAACACAAAATAGAGTCAAATGACGAGACGAAGCCAGCGACAAAGTAAACCGTATAGGTCACAACTAGCATTGAGGAGCACGACGCAGGGAAATGTGCGGATGCGTACGTGTGTGCGTTTGTGTGTAGGTATGTGTATGTGTGTGTGTGCGTGTGTGTACGCGTGTGCACACACACACACATATATATATATATATATATATATATTATATATATATATATATATATATATATATATGTGTATATATATATATATATATATATATATATATATATATATATATATGTATATATATATATATATATATATATATAGATAGAGAGAGAAAGAAAGAGAGCATGTTTTCCACGAGACATTTTATATTAAAAATTAGTGAATATCAATAAAAATGAACCTAAAATAAAATATATTAAATCACCCTCTGAAGGACATTGTATAAGTTTATTGAATTCGATGAACAAAGTACCTTTAAAACCATGTAATCTTTTTCAGAGATTAGTCTAATATGATTAATAAAGAGCCTTAAATGTTAAGCTCTTAAAAATTAACTCTATCTAAAACAGAAAATATGCCTCATAATCAACTTTATACTACGTAAGTATACGAGGAGATATAAGCTGTAATTGCGGCCAGGGCGTGTTTGTAGGGCAGAAGTCTCTCGACGCGAGATGTCGGCCGTCGCGCTTCGTCGGCACGCTGATGACATTGTTCGACGACTCCCGTTCCTTTGTTCGAAGAGTGGCGCGGTCTTGATCTCTTCCGCAAGTGGGTTAGTGGCGCCTGTTTATGACTGTATTACTAGATTGAGAACATAGACCCTCGAATTGTGTGTCGATGGTTATTGAAAAGCTTTGAAAAACAAACGGATAAGAGTACAATGTTTCATAATACAAATATATTGTGTATTTACTGGGTATTAAGCATATTATATACACGTAATCAATAATATAAACGTATGTGTATGTGTCCATATGACACGGATCGCGATTTACACTATAGGTTTTTTATTTTTTGTAATACACTTTACACAATAGCTATATAGATATACAGGTGTTACTAAATTGATATAGCAAGACGGTTTTCATGGGTTTCCGAGTGCAAAATAAGGCGATCTTCTTATATGCCATCCTGTTCTTAAAACACACTATTTCAACCTTAATTAAACTTCTAACTCTCTTGCAGTGCATACGGACTGGGTGTTACGCGGCATCAGCAAAGTGATATGACGCGACGCGGCGTTTTATAGTTAAACTTTTTTGTTTATTTACGTACTTTAATGTATGTAACGGACTTATTGCTACAAAAGCAATCTCTTACAGCCAACCAGAACACCAGTTCAGTCCTACTCGATGAGTGATCGGGAATCGAACCCGGGTTCACACGATGTGCCCACCGTCAATTATCAAACCAACAACATGGTAAACTTCTTACCCGTTTCTCGAAAAAAACACAATCATTTAAATAATCAGCCATGTGAGCATTATGTAACAGAAAGAAATATTAATTATACCGATAATTCAGTGTATTTCAGTGTAGTTGTTTTTGGTACCGAAACGTTGAAACGTTTACAAATATTTGATTGACAAACAGTTGAAAACAGTTTTTTTCATAAATTACCTCTATGAAGATGGTTTGGCTAAGTGTCCTTTATTTGCTTGTTCGATTTGGTCAGTTATTGATCTTGAACACTTTCTTTTTCAAATCAGTCAAGTGAATTATGTGGATATCTCGCAAACTCTCTAAATTAACAACAATAAATAATATAGTCAGAATTACTGAAAATTAAATAAAATGATAATATGGTTAGAAATAACGAGCAAGAAGGGATGGAAATAGGGATCAAAATCGGAAAAAACGTTTAGAATTTGTTGATCCTATAGCGTGTTATTGAAATGTTTAGAATTTGTTGATCCTATAGCGTGCTATTGAAATGTTTAGAATTTGTTCATTATATAGCGTATTGACACTTAAAAACGATAACGTGGAGAGATTTAGATGTAAAAATTTAAAAAATTTAGATTTGAGACTTATTTGAGAAAATTTCAGATTTTTAGCTAAATTATCAGATTTGTTTAAGTGTTTTTTTGGAATTTTTTTCGTATATTATTGTTTTAAACATAAATTTATTTTATTATCGTAACCCAAGTTGTAGCTGTTTTAGGTTAGTTGTATAATTTGCATCCAAAAAACACTCCAAGAATGATTTCTCATTTGACCTTCTTTACCGGAGATTATTTTGTAATGTTTAGTAAATGAAACGAAAATTTAATATACATAATACGATATAACTCCTAACTCTACCTTTATAATTTGATTGTGCGCACCGGATATTATCGCCTGTAGATATTAAACCATGGATACCAAAGAGGTTTTTTTGCGAAGTACGATTGATAAGATTGTTTTTTAGAAAGTAAGCTTGATAATCCGGGTTTAAATGTCGATTTATCGATTAAGTTTAAATTTTATTTATAAGAATATACCTTCAAATGTATTCATTGAAATCGCAAAAACTTGCGTTAAAAAAACACTAATTATAAGTATAAGGATATAAATCGTTTACTAACAAGGATAACAACGTAAATTCTTAAGTAAAAGATATAGTTCGAATAATAATTTGAAACAAGCGAGCTAGGTAGCGTTAAAATCCAACGAAAAGATATTGTAAAGTTCGTCCTCATATTTTCATATTTTAATTTTTCAACACATTATATAAATTTTCGTAGAAAAATCAATAGAAAAATTTACAAAATTTCAGGCGAAGCTCCTTATGGTTATTTTTTGCGATTTTTAGTGACACGAACCTACAAAAACATGTTTTTGAAATATGTTATCAGAACACCTTCTTGGGTAAATCGTGTATAGTTTCCAACAATTTCTACTCCGTGAAATTATCGTAACGAGGGGTTAGTAAGTTCTATCTGGGAGTTAATTAACAGGCTTTTACCCGAATTAAATGTAGTAGCGAATACTTTATCATACATCTAACACATAACAGCGCGCGATGAATCATTCGTGTACATGTTTGGCCCTGCTTATGTCCCTTGTGAGTTAAGGAAGTATTCACTACCTTACGATGTAAGCGTAGCGTATTTTAGATTAACATTTGGTTATTTGTATACGTAACGATTAAGTATAAACGGAATTGTACAATGTATGGCAATATACTACTGGGTAAACCGTAACACTATTTACTATCGAGGCTATGCCACAAGACGCTTGATTTTGAACACATTAAACCTCATCGCAAAATCAACAAATTATAAAACAACAATTTTAAAAATATTTATGGCTTAAATTCAATAATTTAAAGAAATAAATAACTAAATTTTGTTTTCAGCTATTATGCTTTTATCTCATTTTAGATAGTGAAAATATTTGGCGTTAAGATTGTAGAAATTCATTATCGCTTAATTTTTATTGAGAAGTAAATGAAACTACGTGATATAGTATATCTACTTTATTTAAATTCTTAACCACGACCTAGGTTTCGTTATACAATATCTTCAGGTGGGAATTTGAAGAGATTAACTCGTAGAAACTTCCAATAGCATTTAAATATTACCCAAGACAATAGCGGAAGTGGGCTTTGAGGTTTCTAAATTTTTACATTAGTAAGTCTATAGTAGGGTAGCAGTATAGTTTAAATTATATTTTAGAAAGTTATAAATGTAATAAGTATTTTAGTGAGAGTAATATATTGATGTTATTATATGAGGATTATACAATGCAGTAGCACCAGTATTTAAGGGTTGGAACTAGGTTATATAACTAATTATACTAACAAAATAAATGGATGTTATTCTTAGTAATATATTTATACAGTGGCACCAGTATTTAAGGGTTGGAACAAGGTTACATAACTAATTATACATATCTTCCATTTTTTGTTTTCTTTTATAATGTATTTCTTTAGATGTGTGGCCAAGCTGAAATAATTTGAAGTGAATGCAGTAGCAATGTTGTCTAACTATATTATGTCTAGAAGATATTGAGTATGGGTGATGATATTGTATTGAGTTGTTCATTTAATATATTAACGTTAGTGTCTCTTCTATGTCTGTTTATTTCTAATGTTTCTATTATGTTGAGTTTATTACCTTTTGTATTTATTTGTAATATATAAGGAGCTGGTATGATGATTATTTTTAATAAGATGTTTTGCAAAATGTGATGCGTCTGGTTTGTTATTTCGCCAACTAGCAATGTGTTTTTTGTACCTGGTAGTAAAATTATTTTACGTTATAACGAAATAATTTTACTGTATTGGTGTATAATTAAAATAAAAATACAATAAAATTAAAACCAAAAATGTATAGAACAGACAAATAAAAGTGATCAATTCTAAAATCAAACTCATTCGCTTCTCCCTATAAGGGGTTAAAATACTTGGAATGTGAAATATGTTTTAATATTTTAACATTTGTCCAGAATTGATGTTTTTAAATAATTAATATTAAATATTATTAGACAAAATTCATATAGACATTCAGCCCTTAACATTGTTTACACGCTTATGATAAGAATTGATTCTATAGCCAATATACAATTTTTTCTTTAAATTATATGAAATGTATGGGCGCACACACGCGTGTGTGTGTGTGTGTGTATGTGTGCGCGTGTGTGTGCGTGTGTATGGGTGTGTGTGTGTGTCTTAAAAACAGTGCCGCTTATAAGGTAGGCATACCAGCTTAACTTATAATTTTACTTGCATGCGAAAAGTTCAAAATATTTGTGCCCTCTCTTTGCTTAATACGTTGAAATACTTGTATTTGTCCGAGTTATCATAGGTCCAGATTCTCATGACTTCATTATCATAGGTTAAATAACATAGGTCCAGTCCTAGGCCCCGCATGGACATGTACTTCGGTTTAGAAATACATAATTTTTATCCTCAAACATGATATCTCCTTTTGAGAACACTCTTATATTGTGTAGGTAGGAAAATGTTAAATAAATTATATCCTGGTATCAGACCCTTTGAATTTTCCCTTACTAATTTTTCTTTTCCTGATTTTTCTTTCTTCTTTTTAAGCCCGTTCGTTTCATTTGTTTTCGTAATTTTTTCTTCTTACGCTGAAACATATTGGTTTATTATTTGTTAAGTATTTTGCGACTGTTACTTTTTAAAAACTTTATAATCTTTTTGCAATCTTTCACCATACAAAGCGTATTTTAATACGTTTTAATTGATTGGAAGAGATTACTTTTGCAGTAATTATTTCCCAAAATATACATATTTGTGCACTGAAAACGTTAAATGGATAAATCAACCTGTATGTTTAATTTTTGCGCCTGAGGGGTGTAAGCATGGATAAGTTAACCACCAGTGGTTAACTTATCCATGGGTGTAAGTTATTTTCAATTTGCGAATTTGTTTCAATACGCGCTATGAAACCAAATTCGTCTCATATAAAGTTGTTTTAGTGTACAATCTCGTGTGCAAGGTAGATTTTATTGATTATTTTAACTCTGACATAATTTTGTAGCAGATAAACATTGCGATTCCACAGCTCCGGATCCGCATCGAACAACATAGCCATAGTACATTTTCCTCATGCCTTCTATAATGATAACCGATCGTTATTACCACATAAACCATAATATATTCACAACCTTGCACGGGTGCCGTGAGTCATTGAATATTTTTATGTCGTCCATCGAGACAACACGTCGAAGTGTGAGTACCGCCCACGCGCCCCGCCGTCGCATTGTCCGTGTCATCTTGCAAATAATATTCATGTCAAGTCGCAGCGCTAACGGTAAGCTTTTATGATTAGGCGAGGCCCGCTTCTAGTGCCAGCTTTGTGTTGTTGAGTAATTGTAATGCGCACAAATCGAAACATGCCAAGAGAGCTTTGGAGTGTCGTGTGGGAGTGTTAGTCCTAATATTGCAGTTCGAAACTAAAAAGCATTTCGAGTTTTAGGTTTCTACTTTTGACGGAGTTATTTTAATATAAATTTAGCTTTTTTCCCAGATTACACCCGTTTTGACTACTTGGTTTATTAGTAACTGTATATAATATATGTATTTTGGTGTCAATTATGTCCATATAGTCCTATATTTTTCCTTCATTTTTCATCGTTTTGATGTACCAAAATATCAAGTACCTTTTTTAGACTACATTATACACAACGTTGAAAATTTAGTTTAAAGTTTCTTAGAATTTATTAAGTGAATCGAGCACAAACAAGCAAATGGGCAACAGTATTCTAAAAACACTCGACACTTCAAATTTTTACTTGCTCTAAGGAAAACAACAGTAAAACATACATCTAAATCCATTCGGCAATTTAAAATTTATGAAATTGTGTGTATATAGACTATCGAAAGTTTAGTTTAAATTTTCTCAGAATTTATTAAGTGACCTGAGCACAAAGAAGCCAACTGGCAACAGTGTTCCAAAACATTCGACACTTCATATTTTTTACTTGCTCTAAGGAAAACAACAGTAAAACATACATCTAAATCCATTCGGCAATTTAAAATTTATGAAATTGTGTGTATATACACTACCTATTGAAAAATTAGTTTAAATTTTCTCAGAATTTATTATATGATCCGAACACAAACAAGCCAACTGACAACAGTGTTCCAAAAACATTCGACACTTTACTTGCTCTAAGGAAACAACAGTAAAACACACATCTAAAGCCATTCGGCAATTTTGAATTTATGAAATGTGTACATGTGTTTGTACGTGTGTGCGTGCGTACATGCGTACGTATGGGTGCGTGCGTGTGCGTGTATGCGAGTCATGGACCTAATAACCACACGTAAGTATGTATATTCGTCAATAGCTGTCATTCGTTTTCTAAGCAAAAGCTATCAAAGTTTCATATTTTAATTCGAATATAGGTACAATGAATTTGAGAATAAAGTTGTTAAGTTATTTGAAAGAGTAAACTAGTATTACTTATGCAATTTAAAAATCTCACCTTAGCTATGACTTAATGCTTCTATGTGCTTAGAATGCAACTACATTCAGCATAGGACCTCACCTTTTTAGGGATCCGTACCTCAGAAGGATAAAACCCTTAAAAGATCATTCACGTATTCGCCCGTATGTCTGTCTCAATAATTTTTCTCAGAAATCGCTTAACGTGCAAACTTGAAATTTGACATAGCTATGAAACATATTAACCCGCACATGCACATAACTAATACTCAAAACTATGTATGTAGAAATTTTAGGGTTGGGGCAAATTAAGCTCTAGATTTTTTTAATTCCATGTTTAGTGTGGGGATGGTACTCCTGCTGGTCCAAACAGCTCTTGACAATGAATCCAGTTATATATTGCCTTTTCATCTATTTATTATTGAATATGGGCCAACTCCAATCACCTGACTTCCGCATAAATAACGGCTGATTCACAATGAATATATTCATATATTCAATGAAAATACGAGTTTTTAACTTAATATCTCTTTACTCATTCAACTTTTCAATATCAGGATAATTCTTCCAGGTCCTAAGGTTGTGGCTTACCGTTTAGTAATAATAATGTATATATATATAAATAGTATAATATATATAAATAGTTTATAATTTTTAAAGTATGTATATATAGTAGGCAATCTATTATTTATATTGTGAAAAATAATATTTGTAAAGAGCTTCATGGAAATACTATGTACCATTATATATTCACAAGTACCTAAATGTGTATGTAACCGAACGCCAGTTCGGCTACTATTTGACAGGTTTTCTTAACTTGGTTAGACTCTAACGGATCCAAAATTGCAGTAAATTTATTTTATTATCCAAATCCAAGTTATTGCTCTATCAGGTTCATTATATAACAACCGCATCTGAAAACACGCATTAAACTACTTCCCGCGGAAGTCGACGTAATGAGGCTAGTATGACGTGTAAAACAATAGTTACGAACAATTAAATTTGTGCAATTACGTTTTATTCTCACATTTAATGTTGAGTTTGGCGTCGATTAAGGTCGTTGTAAATACTAAATCTAGATCAGCGAACTCATAAAACACCTATTTTAACCGGAAGATGAAAGATTAATAAGAAATAATAAAAAACAATTAAAGAAAATTAATTTTACATTTCGAAGATAGCATTTGTTCCATAATGGATGAAGAGCACGTTAATCTATTTATCAAAAAGGTTATCACAAAATTTTTGGCGTGTTTTGAGCATTTAAAAAACAAATATTTAAAGAAATTTGCGATAACTCTTTTTATTTTATTTTTTACTACTGAAAGCAAACAATTTTATTAACTATAAAAAGATAAAAGACGCTTTAAAAAACAATCAGCTTATATATTAACTGCAAAAAATATATGCATATTCCTTAAAAGAGTAGAACTAGCATTGAAAAAAAACAATCAGCTTATATATTAACTGCAAAAAATATATGCATCTCCCTTAAAAGAGTAAGTTCTACTCTTATATTAACTGGAAAAAATATTTATCTCCCTTAAAAGAGTAGTACTAGCATTGCGAGGGTTCATTACACACTTAATGACAAAAAGTTTAAATATTTATAGATACACAATATTTCTTTTAAAACATTTACGTTATATAAGAATAATCTTATCATTCACTATGTAAATACTTTGCCAAGCCTGAATGACCAAGAGTGTTATTTATAGTTTTCCTATAAACTTTAAGCAAGCTTTTAAAAACCCTTATTACTTTCATAACTTTTTGAACAGTAGTTTGCGAAATAGGGGGAGAAGATGTGAGGGGACGTATTTCTTGGCTTGTTTTCCAGTACATCTCTGGAGACATTACTTAAAATTATGACAAAAATATTTTCGATATTATTATTACCAGCCTTTTCAATTAATATCGCATACAACACATGAAATAAAGAAACAAAATCAAGTACTTAACCTGCACCCTCTACAATTTCGCGGGTTAAAAGTCTTTTATCAAAATATATAAAGCGGGTTAAAATTTATGCGGGTTAAAAGTCTTTTATCACAATACTTTTCTAGTTTCAACTTCGAACGGTTTCTTTAAAAAAACCGGTGTGACAGAGAAACGGACGGACACATGAGTGATCATATATGAGTTCTGCTTTTTTGAGGTACAAAACCCTGATTAACTTGTATTTATTGGTAACCCATAAGTCTCAAATATGATACACGGTTTTTCGTCGAACCATTAAGGCTAAGAAAACAAATATAGACTAGCATATAACTTACACGTATAGATGTCTAATTATATATTATGACCGCTGATAGTTCATGTGTTAGCCTCGTCAGCTGAAGACTGCTGGGACTAAAAGGACATTTTAACCATTCAATTTGTAATTGACTAATTCTATCGTGAAATATCGGGTGGTTTATTTGAGCTCTGTTACTGCAAATTTGCTCATCGTTTTAATTTGTTTTTTTTTATATCAGTTTTGTCTATATTATTTATTATGCATGATTAAACATCGGGGCTCTTGTAAAAAAATACAAGATTTAGATTATTTTTTTACTGTATTATTTTTTTACATTCACTAATATATCAAGTCACAAAAAGACCTGATTTCATTGAGTAATATAATTGTTAGAGGTAAATTTTGTCTAATTTCTCTATATTTCTCACGTGGATACATTTTAAACTTTTTTAATTTGAACAAATAAATTCTTCTATAATAATCCGAAAATTTAACACTTAATATAGATATATAAATTTTTTTTAAATTATTCCACTTATATGTACTAGTATTAAAACATCTCATAAAAACAAAAGATGCTTAAAGAAAGTAATACCATCTAAAAATCAATACCAAACTTAGGTTTTATATATCACGAGCGTCAAGTATTTAACAGTCTACAAGAATTTAGCTCGTTTGCTAAGAAGCTAATAAACGTGAACGCGTTACTAACTTTATTTCCTTTGGGAGTGCTCAGTTCACTTGCAGAATTTACAGACAGACGAAATAGCCTCTTTCGAGTCCCGGTGAATATAATGAGCACATAAATAAATAGTAATATAAATAGTGATAGTAAAAGGCAAAAAGGCACATGATGATAATTAAAGCTTCGTAGAAAACATTTTATATTTTCTCACGAACCAAGAAGAAGACGTGTATCTACATGATAAAATAAAAACCAAAAAAATTATTCACATAAATTTATTATCGTCCAGTAATTGCAAATAAAATATTCAACGTCGAGTATAAAGGATCTTATATAAACATTTGCTGAATAGCGAATATGACATTTAAAGATTGCAGATAGATAACGAACAAAAAATAGAAATGTCAATAAATATTTCTCAACCTGCTGCACAGAGGCAGTAGTGGTTAGTCGTTAATGCAGCTGCAATGCCGGAAATCATTACAAAGTTGCGTGAGCAAGCGGAATCTCTCGACCGCTATTCTCGGTGCAAGGTCACTAGTGCTGAGCTAAAAAACCCGAGTGACGAGCGACTTTCGATAAATGTCGATCAAAGTTGAAGTTCTTTAACTAGGGATTAAAATATCGACCAAAGACAACAAATAAAGACCATTCGTTAACAATTTCAGGGTTTGGAGTAACGAGTAAAATTGTAAATTGATTAGTCGAAGGGCGTTAAAGTAATTAGTGATCAACTTAAGACGAAGAGTAAAGTTTGCAACAAATTGTACACAAAGATAGTAAAGAACAAAATTTAACCCTAAAATGAGTCACAACATCACATAAAATGTAGTCAAATTACACAATTCACGGGGGTTCCCCTGCACATATATAAATCACAAAAACAAAAGGGAGTGTAATGTTTATCATGATTTGTTATGTTACTCAATAACTTACGAATGGAGAGAATAAGTGGAACAATCGTCTATACTTATATATAAAATTATTGATGGTGCATATAAATTGAAAAATGCATAAAAATTCTCTATTTTTCCTTTGTATATGAATTGATGCATAAAAATTCTCTTAAATTTTAGGGAAAACCATGCATATATAAACCGTCAAGCTACGCTTCTACGGAACGAAACACGTTAGAATATATTTTCTGACAAAAGTACGTGGGAAAAATTATGCCTTTTGACAAAAATGACGATGTTAATCTAGGAATATGGTACTTCAACCGTATTCCTATTACCTTGTGTTAAAAGCACACGAATTTTGAAAGCGCTAAAAATAAATCAAAGAAAATCAGACATTTTTATTAAATTTATATAATTTCTCTTTGAAAGACTGTCTTAACATCATTATCTCTTACCGATATTGGGATGCCTGTAATTTTAATACAGTTTCACCATCTTTTCCCACATTCCGTTGTAGTGGTAACTGCAAGCCGGTGACAGAAGAAAATTTCAAACTACCCACTGCCACACTATTGTCGATGCAAGTAAGCGTAAAACAGTAAGTTCCTAAAAATCTTTGCGGATTTCAACAAGAGCGTACGGCAGGGAAATGTTACCCCACGTTACGTAAATCTAACAGGATGACTCACTTACAGTCATCATCATTATTGGTTGAGTTTTATATGGCAATGTTCAAGGAAAACATTCTCGTACAATCACGGAGTATGATATAATGCGTGGTTGCATAGTTTCTATTTGTCTAGTTTGTGATGGGAAATTTCTGGAATGATTCTTATAAAGCACATTCTCGAAACGTTCTATGCGGGCGACATTGCCAGATTCGGTTCTATGCGGGCGACATTGCCAGATTCAGACGGTTTTTGTCCCATGTACGAGCCGAATACAATCGTAAAGACCAAATCGGTATCTGCGACATACTGTTTCGAGTTAATCATCACTGCAGATCAGACCAGCGTTTCCCAAAATGAAAAATGGCACAATTTTTGAGTTTAACCGTACCTGTTTTCGCCGTCACAACATTTTATTGTCTACTTTTTGGCATTCACAGGGCATATTTTTCTGGAAATAACTAAGGTTGGCCACTAGGATGTCGACACTAATATAACACAATTTTCCAAGGTGGCTGACGTGCGAAAAAAATTACTAAGACGTCTAGCAGTTTCGCTTCCGTATGATAATTGCAAAAGCGCACATGAAAAGCTAAATCGCCATTTTCTAGATAAATTTGGTTAAAAGCCGGTAATTTAATTATTTTATAACTCTGACCTATTTCCATTTGACTACTATCTAAAAAGATAGTTCGAAGACTGCGACCATCTTAAAAATGACCTCTCTAGTTTTTCCGATAGTTAGCATTTTTCTTTCTTCAGGAAAAGTCTTGAAACCTTGCCGAGAAAACTGATTAATGTCAGTAACAATAACGGAAATGATAAGACAAAAAACGAGTGTGCTTTATACTTATTTTGTTACAAGACTGAGAGGAAGAGAGAAAGAAAATGTGCGCGCGCACTGCTCTCTCTTGCTCCTACAGTGTAATATAGACAATAGTTTTGCACTGTGTCTTAGATATACGAAACATAACTGGCTATGAGAGAAAGAGAGAAAGAAAATGTGTGCTCGCACCTCTCTCTCTTGTCCCTACAGTAATATACGAAACGTAACTCTCTTTCTGTCTTCACTAACTTATATCTCCCTCTCAACTTCCGTTCGCCTCGCCCGATCACACATTCGTAACGCTCTCGTCACGCATTCACCAGTTTACTCCCCAAGTCAAGCGTGCGTAAAGAAGTTTTACTTCTAAAAATAACTTAATTAAAATTTTGTAATAGGTGCGACTGAAATATGCAACAACCCAGCAAATACTCACTATAAAAAGTATTAAAAAAACATAACAATTTTTGCTTCTTAAAACAGTCCCATTTTTATGACAAAATATATAGAAAAAATAGACACTGATCAACTAAACACGACAAACAATCGGAGTAAACCATACATCCGAATAACTACTGCAATATAAAACGCTACATTGTATTGCCACATATTTGCATGGCTCAGCTTACTTGAATCTGTTATACATATATCCAATACTTATCAACATATATTCGACAACGTGTTGTCGCCTTGGATGTATAAAGTCTCTATTTAACACGAAAAAGAATATTGAAGTTATCCAGAAACACTTGTCAACAGAATCACTTGCGCATTACACACAAATACTTATGTGTTATCTCGTTATCTTGTACATTAATTATTCCTCAACATAGGACGAACTCTATATTTGTACATCGCAGGTTGAGCGGTTGAGTACGTCACTGCGTCGTTATCATTATAAGCCCAATCTACTGTAAACAGTATTCGGAGACGCGACGGTTACGCAACAACTGTAAGAAGAAAGCAAAGAAGCGCTGCAGAGCGGTGGTTGCAGATAGCTCAACGCTATGTCGTGTGTTGTAACCGTAAACGTGACATCGGCGATAAAAGCTGTTGTTTTAAAGCACCATGTAGGTTCTCTCCGACACCTGTTTGCGAAACGTTACTACATAGTTTTCATAAACCAAATGTATATAAAAAATTGACTATTTATAGCCACCATTAGTATGGAAGTTTTCTATGAGTATTTCTACGAATTTCAAAAAGTCCTAGACGTCATCGCGATTTTCTATTAGATAGAAACATAGTCAATTTATTTAGCTAAAGTTTGCTAAATTCTTCAAAAAATTCGCATTTCTAATACGAAAACAAAATACTTACGGTATATGATGATAACAAATGTTCTTTAATATTATTTATATTTTAAAAATTAAATAGTTTTATCTATGAAAATTTGTCCTCTTTCTGAGTGGAAACAACTTAAATGAAAAACATACAAAACCGCTTGTAGAACCAAGAGTGCACGCTACAGTCAGTGTAGAAAATTGTTTATCATTATTAAACTATTTCATTAATAATTATGAAAATCAAAAATATTATACTATACGACGTGTAACGTGTATTTAATATGCCACAATCCATTTTCCCAAAATTCATTTTCCCAAAGACGCTTTACTAGAGCCTAAAAATTGCTTGTCCTAAATTTTACAAACTTGCAGTTATATATGAGCTTCATTATTTAGTCGGTCTGAATCATCTCCGCTCTCGCTTAGATGACACGGCATAGTGGGCTGTAATGAAATTAAATGAAAAACTCATCTCAGGATATTTGAGATATAATAAGCTGTCGGCGACAGGACACAAGTCATTTAGTAGCGGACCCCTACGGTTTCGCACGAGCTTTCGATTGTCTTTCACATTTTCATTAGTATAATGGGCGCAGTACGTTAAATTATAATTACTCTATCATTATCTAATTAAATGTTGAATCAAGCTTTATAAAATGATCCTTAATAATTTCATGATTTTATCTTGACTCGAATATGTCTTAATAGAGATTCAATTCAATAAGACGTAAGTAACAAATCTTGCTTTTTTGTGTGAAAAGCTTCGATGCAAGATAAAATTCATAAGCTTTTATGTGTATTTTTCGTAAGCCGAATTATTTACTGCAGTTTCGATAATAGAGAAAAATATTTGTTTTTGCTTTAACTGATTTTTTTTATTTATTTTTTTTAATTTTAACGTAATAAAGGTATTCAGAGAAGCATTGACAGTAGAGTATGTCAATGCTTCTCTGTCCAATCTTCTCTTTGGAACGAAATTGCTTTTATTGTGTCGATCACTCTAATGAAATCACAGAAACTATTGATCCGAGTGACTGCCGACTATAATAGCTTATAGTTCCAGATTGTCATAGGTATATACAGCATGCATGATAGAGAAAATAATGTCAATGCATTCGGAGAAATTGTCATTGATTTGGGCGTTTTCGTGATGAATGCTGGCAAACCTATTACAGATAAACTAACACAATGTATGGGGGTATTTCGGGTCTTAAAGGGTCTAAAGAAAAGAGTATTTTGGCACCTGAGAGAAAGACACTTAACAATATTTTAGATCCTTTTCTATTCTAAAATGTACCCGTGCGAAGCCGGAGTAGGTCACTAGATAATAAAATCGTCGTCCTAATGATGCATCCGCATAATATCTCATATACTTTTTTTTGTAAAACAGACCGCCATTCTCCGCAGACTAAAGGCAAATATGCCTTCGTTGTCTCCATATTTGTACCGATTTAACTGCAAAAATAACTTGACATCGTCAAATAAAAAATATGTCAGATATATTAACATGTGTTGGCGAAATTGTGCAACGCAATGACTTAACAAAAATCACATTACCGTTTTAGCCAGGTCATTTATTACTCGATGCAATCATTATGCGATGCATCTAACTAACGGATCAGATATCATTGTTACATGAAGATGAGCTTAGTTTAATTAAATCCGAATTAGTTCCTTTTATTATCGTTTTCGGTTCTTAACCCTACCATAGAATCTATATTATTTCTTCAGACTATATAAAATGCTTATTGCGACTTACCTGGCCCACAGATTTACGCCACATGTTTGTAGAATTGTAATGTATTTATAGAAAGGTTGAAGGAATTATCTTTCACAGATCAATAAAATTATTTTGCTTTATCCTCAGATGCCCCTGTATATACATTAGGTTCCAAAACGCGTCTTCATTTTCAAATACCACAAACATAATTACAAGCTTCTACGAGTTTACACTTCCTCATTCGTATGCTAACTACGAGCTTGATTCCGACTTCTGAAAAGCATTGTTGATTCAGGTTTTTAAAGTCGCTTGAGAAAACATTCCAGTCTTGATTCTTTATCGTGTATTATTCATTTTACCTCTTCTTCTTCTGTCCTATTCTATCGTTCTTCCATATCCATGTTAAAGTTTGAATTATTTTTTGATAACTTTAGGAATCTGCTATATTTAAAATTATCAGTGATAAGTTATTGTAATCTTTCATAATAACATGTAGAAATGCATTGTTCATTTATGTTTTTATAGAAGTTTGAAAAAACATTCCAGTCTTGATTCTTTGTCGTTTATTATTCAATTTGCCTCTTTTTCTTCGGTCCTTTCTATTTCTGTTCCATGTCCATGTTAAAATTTAAATTATTTTTTCCTTTTTTTTTTTAAAATCTGATATATTTAAAATTATCAGTGATAATTTATTGCAATCGTTCATAATAATATGTAGAAATGCATTGTTGAGTTACGTATTTGATTCTTTATTGTTTATTATTCAATTTGCCTCCTTTTCTTCTGTGCTTTCTAGTCCTCTTCCATATCCATTTTAAAATTTAAATTATTTTTTTCATAACTATAAAAATCTGATACATTTAAAATTATCAGTTATCATTTATTACAATCGTTCATAGTAATAGGTAGAAACCTAATTGTAGTATTTAGGCTGACTCCAAGAAATAGCAAGTCTAATAATAAGTTTGGTTGATATATTACCGAACTTAGAATTCTATTCAAAACTTTTAATTTAGCAAGATCGTTAATAAATAATTGAGTAAAAAGGAAAAATTGTTTTGTCTAACAATAATCCCTCTTCAATTTACTGTAATTTTAGCTCTACTAAATCGATAATAAACATAGGACATCTATCCCATATCCTTACAATTCTCAATAAAATAGAGGGTTTACAAGGGGGAAAAAAGGCTTTTAATATTATTGAAAAAATAAATGTTAAGATTAACATTCCACATAATAGCTTCATTTTACGACCTTTTTAGTTAACGTTTCAATGTACATTTTTCTAATTATATTTGGATTTCACTTTTTTTTTCAGATACATAAATTTGACTATTTTAAAGTTTTAAAAGCGAGATCGATTATTTTCTTTTTTATTATAACAAACTTTTTTATATGAGCGCAACGTTGAAACACGTTTTCTCCACATATTTTGTCGACTTCATTACACCACTTGACACACATATATCAAGACAGGTTTTTCGCCACTGTACTTATGATAAAAAGAAAGCATAAAATAAGTAGGTAGTCTTTATCCTCATGTTCGCTTTGCTATATCTAAAAGTGTATAAAATTAAAATTACGAATGTTTTAAAAAACACAATCTTAAGTGCGACAAGATTATCGGTCGCCTAATTAACATTATATGCCAAACAAAAATTGTGTTTTAATTTAGTATAGCCTTATTATTATTTACATTACATCGTTAAATTACTTATAGAATAGCATTAATATTATTTTTAAACAAGTTCCTATAATGGTTATCTCAACAACAAGAGAAAAAACTAAGACCCAAGTACGAAAAAATAACAGAAAAGCACGAAATACATGCATACATAGTCTGTGAAATTCATAACGTCATATACCCTAGGCCACTCACTGGGTCATAACGAATCTAAGGACGCCTTAATTGTTGAAATAATTTTAGTAGTTTACTCTGTACGAGGGAACAAACCAACTCACATACATACATACATACAAAGCCTGTGAAATTCGTAACGTAGGATACTCTGAATCAAGACGAATTTAAGGATACCTCATTTGTTAATCACTTTAGTAGTTTAGTCTGTACGAGGAAACAAACTAACTCACATACATACATACATAGCTTTTGAAATGCATAACGTTATATACCCAAGGACACTCTGAATTAAGACGAATCTAACGACATCTCATTTGTTAATCACTTTAGTAGTTTAGTCTGTACGAGGGAACAAACTAACTCACATACATACATAGCCTGTGAAATTCATAACGTTATATAACCTAGTATACTCTGAATCAAGATGAATTTAAGGACACCACATTTGTTGAAATCACTTTAGTAGTTTAGTCTGTAAGAGGGAACATACTAATTCACATACATACATACATACATAAATAGCCTACGAAATTTATAATCTTTCCTCTGCCATTATCGAATAAAAATAATAGATTATGCGGAAAGGTTCACAAGGTTTAAAAATTACTATTAATTAAAAATCTTTTTTTGTTTACGTAAAAACTTTAGTCTCTTCTAATATAGTCAAAAAAATAAAATTTGCATTGGTGAGAAATTTGTATATTTTCATTCATCAAGTCATTAATTTGTTACTTTCGAATCTATGTAATAAAACACAGCCAGTGAAATTGTTTATGAAACACACCTCAAAATAAAAAGCCATAAATACTCGTACTATCAGCTATTTGCGCAAAAACCTTTCTGTATGAAGTTGAAAATTTATATCGGTACAAAGGTGTCCAAAATAGATTAACACAAATGTCGGCATCTGTCAATTGTTTGTTACGTATAAGAATAAACTTAATAAAATTCTTATAATCAAGCGAAATGAATTGATTAAATAAATTCTAAGCCAACAAATAACTGTTTTCTATATCAGCGAAAGTGTATTTGAATCGTTTTAGTCACAGTTACGCAAACGTATATTTAATTCTATTACGACAACAAATGTATTTGATTAACATTTTATAAGCGTTATGGATATTAAGAATAAACTAGAAATTTTAACCTTAATTCTTACACTTTTTCAAGCTAATAGGCTGGTTCACAAAAAGAGAAAGTACGTTGGAAACGTTATGTATTAAACTTAATTAAACGAAACAGAATTGAAGCAATTGTCGTTATTTCATAAAATAGTACTCACTCCCAATATTTCGTAACTAAAACAAGGTTTTATTTAATATAATTTATCTGACTAAGAAAAAGAACTGTAAAGATTAAAATACGAGTTCAGAGAAATAAAAACGTTTATTTCCGGTTTTGTAGGAAACGGAAAATTTGACGTCAATTAGAAACTAAAAATAGATCTGAGAAATTTATAACGTACGTTTTTGGTTTCTACAATAAACAAAACATGGATCTAACATTCACTCGTCTAAAGTTGCACCTACCTACGCTGAGTACCTTTGTTATTTGCTTTTCATTTGAAAAATAAACTTAGTGTAGATGCGCGTGGGAAACTTAAACCAATATAAATTTAGTAAAGAAAAAGTGATACAGAAAATTTCACAAATTTATTTCCAACGTAAGTCACAAGTGGGCAGTGAATTGAAATATGTGAGTAAATTATAAATTTGACCAATAAAAATATCCCAAAGGTAATAATGTTAATGCACAACTAAATGAGACGGTATCTCAAAGAAATTGAATGCTTGGCTCCGCTGATTTTAATTCACCACCACAATTGAAGTCATTTGTATGTATTGTATCCTTTCTTACTATAAATAAAAACCGATATGACCCAACCAGTTCCAATAAGTAAGTTATGTTTTCAGCCAAACTATTTAGTATTAACCGTTAGACTGCCGACGAGTGCCATCGCGCTCGTGCGCGTACTAACTAAATTTGCCACAAGCGCGATGGCGCTCGCGAAATCGGTTGCTGTTTAGCACGCGGTAGGGGAGGTCGCTCGCACGCATCGCTAATTTTTTTATCATTCTACGTGTTACATAAAGTTCAAATTATAATATTATTAGTAATTACAATATAAAAAGGATCCAGGAAAAGAAAATGTTTAACCCATAATGTCGGAATACGAAAATAATTGGACTGAAAATGATCGTTATTCAAGTTGTGAAGAAAGCGATAGTGGGAGTGACATTGTGGTGCGCTCACAATTTGGCGTAATACAAATTTTGAGTAATAGTGATAATAGTGACGATAACAATTATTTTGCTGATACGGAGGATGTACCGGACTACGAAAATACGATGTGACCTTGATTTCAGTTTTTGTTATAATTTTTGTTCACAATATACATTTTCACAATATGTATTTTATTACCCTTGTACAAGTTTTTATTAAGAAAACACCGAAAAAATTTTTAAACTTGGATAATTTTTGGAAGAGATAAGTTTTTTTTTTCGAGACAAGGGCAAATGACATCAAAAACAAAAGATTTCTTTGGCATTTTTAAATATATACGACCAAAAAACCTTGGCACTAAAACAGTTAAACTATATAATACCTTTTCATGGTGCTAAATATGTGCATATCGATATGCGACAATTACTTCCTCAAAACCAGTTAGACCGACAACGCATTCTCTGTTCCTATTTTTATCAACGAAATGATTTAACAAGTACTGAATGACAGTTTGACCAATTATATAAAAAGCAAACTGCAGATTGATCTTGGCGGAAATACAAAAACATAAGTCGCATTTACATGTGTAATATATGTTCATATTGTACTCATGTCTGTAATAATGCAAGATCTAAACTCAAATGGTTATAAACGCCTGGAAGATAGTAGTTGTTAATACAGGAACTTTGTTACTGTAAAATACTATATTTCAGTAGAATACGATGTTTTTAATAATCAATAGAATCGCTTATTAAAAACAATATGATGCGGTGTTAGTTGTGTGTTCAGAGTTTTTACAGTTAATATATGTTCTTGTACTATATGGATGAACTTTCATGTCCTTAGAATCAATTAAATTAGCTACTTGGATGATTGTATAAAATATGTGTAAAAGTATATTGAAATATTAATATAACGTGGATAAAGTAAAATGGTCCACTAAAATTGTCTTTTGTCACATATGGAGTTTTCAGCAAATAGAAAAAAATATTACGGATGCTTTTTGCGTAAATCAAAATTTATCAAGACTGACCAGGGCTGAAACACTTGTTGTTTTAATTCTTGGTATAATCATTATAAAAACTGTTCAATGCGAGCGAATTCCGTTTGATCAATAAACACAACGCAGGGATGACGTATATATTTTCCCAAATTTGAAAATTATTGTTTATGATATGCTGTGACTTTTTGAAAATTTTCCCATCAACATATTCAGGAAAAAATGTTCGAGATAATTTATTTCGGAAATCTTTGTTAAAATATTTAAAACTAATTTAGACAAAGCATCTTTTGTGCTAGGTGTACGTCCCTTACTAATTTCTATTCATCAGAAAAAAAAATTAATTTTTGGTACAAAATTACACCAAAATTTAAGTTTATTTAGCATTTATTTCTCTTCTCTTCAAAGTAGTATATTTATACATCGTTTTAGTCTTCTAGATGAACGGTTTTAAAACAACAAGCGTGTTTGATGCAAACAGATGTCGACCTCACTGTACTGATGATAGTAATATTGAACGTATAGTAGTAATTTACTTGGAACCTCCACTGATGTACAACTTTTATATACTCGTACAATCGACTGATGTACAACTTTTATATACTCGTACAGATGAAACTATAATCGCAAATCTGCGGAAAAATGTAAATATATTTCATAATTGATTCAGAAGAAACCTAGAAGCATCAGCGTCATCAGACTAAAGTTATGTTTAAATGATGTATTATACAGAAAAGTCATACAAAGTTTTAACCAAATAGGATCGTAAGAGGAAAGAAATTACCTTCTGGACTAGTTTGATTTCGTTTTTATCACTTTCTAATTATTAGATGCCATTGATAGTTAGTGCTAGTTTAAGTTTAAATATCATATTCCTGCCCCTGAAGGGTAAAACCCTTCATGGGAGGAATAACCATCTTTTCATCAGGTATGTGTATATACCAAGTTTTATCCACTTTGTTGTGGCAGACCATGGAAAACAAAAGAACATTACAACCAACATGTCAACATAAATTTCGACAAAAATGATTAGTTTATTTATACCTGACTCGTACAGAATGGGCCATAAGGGTGTTACCGATTTCAATCTTTAATTTCTCGGACGCTTGCGGCACGGTGAGGCGGGGGGGGGGGAGTGTGTATAGACGCGTCGTTTCCTGAAAATTTAGTCGCCATGGAGACGTACACGGGAGCGCAGCGTGCTTCTTGTATTATGAAAATAACAAATCTATGATTACTGTGCGACGGCTGTATCGACAGGAATACGGTTTACGAGACATTTGTGAAGGTCCTAGCGCCAATGTGATACGGAAATGGATCAGAATATTTGAAACAACCGGGTCGACTGTAACAATAATGGGTCGCGGACGTCCAGTCTCTGCGAGAACGCCTGACATAGTGGAGTGTGTTCGTGTCTCTGTTCAGCAAAATCCACAACAGTCAACTCGTAAGAGAAGCCAGGCTTTGGACGTCAAGAGAACAACTTTGAGGCAAATTTTGAAACGTGACTTGCATTTTAAAACCTATAAAATCCAGCTTGTGCATGAATTGAAGCCGAATGATGTCGGTAACCGCTTTAACTTTGTTAATGAAGTGCTCAACCGCTTTAACAACTTTTTCAACGTAATGTTTAGTGACGAGGCCAACTTTCATCTTAACGGCCACGTTAACCAACAAAACTGTCGATTCTGGTCCGAGACTAATCCCCGACGACTTCATGAACGTCCACTTCACAGCCCTAAGCTTGTCGTTTGGGCTGCAATATCGCCAAACGGTATTATCGGGCCATATTTTTCGAGGACGAAAGAGGTCGCGCGGTGATGGTAAGAGCCCACAATTATTGCAATATGATAAGAGAGTTCTTGATTCCGGCCTTGCAAGAACATCAAGGAAATACGTCCAGGATATGGTTCCAACAAGATGGTGCCACATGCTATACTGCCAGGGTTTCCATAGCCCTTTTGAATGAAATTTTCCCGGGAAAACTCATTTCACAAAGGGGGAATATTGAATGGCCCCCACGTAGCCCAGATCTCACTCCATGTGATTATTTTTTATGGGGCTAACTTAAATCTGTACGACAACAGTCCAACAACTTTACAACAACTCAAGAGAAACATTATCCGGGAAATTAACAATATTCCGAGGACAACGTTTCGCCGGTTGTTCCAGAATGTGCGACTTCGTTTTCAAGAATGTCAAGAAGCTGAGGGGTTTCATTTAAACAACGTTATTTTTAAGTCATAAAAATTCTATTACTTCTATTTTGTAAAAATACAAATAAAAATGTTGTCACCTTGAAACCCCCAACACCCTTTTGGCCCAACCTGTAGTTACTGTCACAAAGGGGACATGGAACATATTTATTGTAATTTGCATATCCCATTTTAATTGGATATATAATCAAGGTAAAAAAATATAGGCAAACACTAAGATTTGTTTGTTTTTAATACAAGCGCTATATAACAGCCTATATAAATATAAAAAAAAAGTTATTAACTATATTGACTGAATGCCTATAACAGGACAAAAAATATACGAGTCCAATATCCGGAACAAGCAACTAACATTTAAATCACACAACGCCTTAGCTTCATGGCTCTCAGCAACTGGCGCCACGTACTACACTTCAAACCTCATGCTACCATTGGCGACGTCTTAAAACGGCGAGTCGAGTGGAATGAAAGGGGGCAATTAGGTGTTTGACATGCAGATTCGTGCAGGATCGTAGGCGGTTCACCTTGAGAGCTGTTCGGGGACGCGGTGCCAACAATAGTTGGTTTAGAAAGTATCTATACCGGACGTGTGTGAAGTGGCTCGATCTAGGCTCAGTATTTATATTCAGGTAGGTCCGCTTTTTTCTTTATTTTTCAAGTATCCAGGATGACAGTTTTAATATTAAGTACTTTTTAAATATTTATTTAATAATCGTCAAATTCTATGAGTTGAAAGCGGGCGGGCATTGCGAATTATTTTCAAATTATCCGTATATAATACAAATGTCAAATGAATGAAGTGAATACCTACCGCACAACTTGAATGCAAGATTTTCAACGCACTCTTATAATATAACATTCGTAATAAATACAAGTATGATTAATTATATGATTTTAATAATCACTTTCAAATTAGAAAATGCTTAACCATAATGCATAACAATGAAAGAAAAATCATCTATTTTAAATTTCTAAGTTCCTTAAATCGTGTGAAATGTTAATTTTCTAATGATCATGTTTCTATATTAACAATTTGATAAGGCCATATGCTTATTATATATATATATATATATATATATACACACACACACACACATACATACACACACACACACACGCATGCACGCACACATATACATGATCTCTTCGGGTTAAGCATTTTCTAATCTTAAAGGTAGGAATTATAACTTATTTTTAAAATAATGTAATTAACACTGGTTGCTACGTCTTCCAAAGGAAAAAGAAAACAATAGGAACATTAACACATCTGGCAAAGGATCTTATACTGACCTGAACTTCATAGTGTACCAATGATACATAGTCAGACAGTCAGTGCGTAGTGAGTGCTGTTTGAGCATACAAAAGAATATTGTAATTGAAGAACTTGATCCACAAAAAATACTTACGAACATATACATTCATTAACATCACAGATATTCGAATGCGCCTAAATTAAATGAAAATGAATATTAATGCGCCTAAATTAAATGAAAATGCATAAGAATATGTACGTCGGTTTTTTAAATTGCCTGCCATCAATAGCATTTACGTCGGTTTTTTAAATTGCCTACCATGAAACGGTATGTACCATGAATAGCATTTACGTCGGTTTTTTAAATTACCTACCATGAATAGCATTTTGCCTACCATGAATAGCATTAACATCACAGATATTCGAATGCGCCTAAATTAAATGAAAATGAATATTAATGCGACTAAATTAAATGCGAATGCGCCTAAATTAAATGAAAATGCATTAGAATACGTACGTCGGTTTTTTAAATTGCCTACCATGAATAACATGTGTTTCAACGATGCGAAATATACTATTAACTCTTTTTACCTTTCCTTACTGTCAGAGTCAAGTTGTAATATTGAAATCGGTAAGTAACATTACAAATCGATTGGTTCCATTGCCACTTTTCTTAAGTGAAAATATTTTATTTTTCTTATTATATTGATTAAAAATCTGTCAATTGCAATGCTAAAAAAACTGTTAAAAAACCTTTTTGATAGAATTTCAAAACAATCGGAAAGAGTCTTGAAAGTGTTCCCCTATCACTTTTCCACTATACCAAACAGCGAATCATTTAAAATTTGCATCTACGAGTATGTTAAACGATAATTACGAGTATATTAAACGATAATTAAAAGACCGTTCTCCTCATAAAACTACCTCAGAGCTGTTAAAGACAGCAAAGACTAACCGCATCCGTCGCTTTCGATTATATGCTTATATGATTGTAGCTCTATTTGCATTGAATGCAAACGTTATCTTGTTATGATGTCACAGGCTTTTGTCACTAACGAATGACACATCAATCGTAGACCCATTGAACTTTCTATCTCGTACTAATATATGCAGGGCGGCTATTTTTGGTATTAATTGTCAGGAGCGGCTGTGTGGAAGTTCAAGCTGAGTATCATACAAGTTTTTATTACGTCTAGCTAAGTTTTTGTTAAATATAGCTAAGTTTTTATTATTTGTAGTGGACAGTATGCTAAATCATGTATATAAATCTTTATACATGATTTAGAATTTACTTGCAATGAATGCAAACGTTATCTTGTTATGATGTCACAGGCTTTTGTCACTAACGAATGACACATCAATCGTAGACCCATTGAACTTTCTATCTGGTACTAATATATGCAGGGCGGCTATTTTTGGTATTATTTGTCGCGAGCGGCTGTGTGGAAGTTCAAGCTGAGTATCGTAAAAGTTTTTATTATGTGTAGTGGACAGTATGCTAAATCATGTATATAAATATATATATATATATATACATGATTTAGAACTTGCCTGCAGTGAATGCAAACGTTCTCTTATTATGATGTCACAGGCTTTTGTCACTAACGAATGACACATCAATCGTAGACCCATTGAACTTTCTATCTGGTACTGATATATGCAGGGCGGCTATTTTTGGTATTATTTGTCGCGAGCGGCTGTGTAGAAGTTCAAGCTGAGTATCGTACAAGTTTTTATTATGTGTAGTGGACAGTATGTATATAAATATATATATACATGATTTAGAACTTGCCACGTCTTTGATCATCTAATTAGCTCCCGTTTTGCCGATATTTATTACAAGTCAAGTAGAACAATACAATAGACAATACCTATTGTATGAGTTAATTTAGTTTCTATACGTTTATTTAATAGTTTTCTTTAAAACTATAAGTTAAGAAAATTTAGGCGCCAACATGTTAGTACGCTCGTTTTAATTTTTGGAGTTTTGTACACCAAAAGGAATTGGGAAACTTTAACATAATCACTCATTTATTCGTCATTTTGTCTGCCAATATCCTAGTTTTCGAACTGTTTAACAGGGACTTATTGAATTTAGATGAATTTAGATCATTAACATCATAGAGAATTATTATTAAAGTGGATACGATGACATCATTATAGTTCTAAATCACACAGATATAGACCACAAAATCAATTAATATACATAATGTGGATATTAAATAACAAACTCTTACCGTGTTGATTATTGATAAAAACGTACATAGGTTTTACTATTTTTTATCCACCTAATAGCGAAGAAATTTAAAAAAAATTGCTCAATAGTTCACATCTAGTTTTTTGTAAGTAAATATAATGCTTACACAATTAGACGTTAGATGGCACTGCATGAAATATAATTTTAAATAGTGACGCTAGAAATAGAATCATCACTTATTTCCCTTACAAATAATAGATACAGAACCCTAAGCGAGCGGAATCAGGCTAGCATTTGATATGAATATTTTTATTTAGAATTAATTAATTATTATCTGCTTCAAAGATGTTTCTTAATAAATATTGCTAATTCAATAATTTGGGAAAGCTTGTATTGATAATTTATGATAGCTTGAATTGTGTCTAGATACAATTTAACATAGATACTAAGATTATCCCGTTCTAAAACTAAAGTTGAATATAAAATATATTTAATTTTAATGAATCAAAGATGTAATATGGACGATCATGTTTTTACATTTATATTTCACACAATTATTTTATAGCCCGTTTATTTTCAGTTTCCGTTGACTTTGCATAACTCATTGCCTTTCTGGCCACTAAAATATAGAACTCGTCTGCAACCTTTATATTTATAGTAATATTATCCGTCGTCAATTGTGTCGCTCCCATGAAATTATAAATTAAGAACAAACATCAATGTCAACGCCATCTATTGGACTTCTTAGGAAACTATATTTTGATCTTTGTTTAGTTTGCTTAAAAATAAGTTTTCATGTTACTAACATGAAAACTTATTTTTAAGCATAATCATATGTTACAAAATGCTATAAAAATGTTCAAATTATGGTTGCAAAATATGAGAGTGCATTTTATTTTTAAATTGAGTTTTAGGGAACATTGATTGTAAAGACTTAACTGGCCAGTACAACAATTAAATAATTAGATACACGCGTTGCAGCGCTTTCTATCGGAAGGAAAATATACTATTGGGTTATTTCCTAAAGAAACGTATTTGACTTTTCGGGATAACGTATTATATATTCATTATCCCTAAAATTAAATACAAGTTAACGAGTTAACTGAGATAATTTAAACGTGTGAAAATAACAATTGGTAAAGTAATTGTCGAGATATGAGGTAAAAAATAAACACGCTATTGCTTTTAGAATATTACTTGAGATTATCCAACGTTTACCATCAAACGTTACTTCTCATTTTTATTGACTACCAAATTTTCAACTGCATCAAACATGTTTGTAAACAAAAATTAAACATTTTTTATTTGTGTTTATTATACAGCAACTTCCTACTTCTGCGTCTAAAATACAATTTTAATATTCCTATACATTCAGATGCGGCGACCGACCTTCATACAGTGTACCACGAACGCAGTCCCTTCTCTGGAATCTTTCACTCTCATACCACATTGGCGCCGTCTTTATGAACGGATATACTTGTATGTTTTTATAGGTCTGACAATCGGTCAGTAAAAAGCGTAGACCATATTAATACGCTAATATCTCGCACCAACAACAATCAACTAACAAACCGACGAATTAATTGAGACAAAAAAGTGGCATTACGACTCTGAACCGAATAGAAGGTCAGCGGCAGTTCACGGTTCCTTTGTTTCAAACCGTCCGAGTCGGAATGGCGTTACGTATAACTTTATATCATGAACCAAATCGTGGGAACTTCGTTAACAATGTCACATACCTACAATCTCGACTTACGACGGAACTGATACCGCTTTAATGACGAGGCACTCGTTTAAATTAACTTCCTTTTGGACTCGGCGCACTAACCCTTTAATATTCTAAGTTTTCAACGCACGGGTATATTAAAACGTCAGACTAAGTCTTAGCGAGAAAAAATATGTATACAATTTTGTCTGTCTGCCGTATTTTAATTTCTTGGAATCAGACGAGCGCGATCTCGTTCTTTCATACTTATAAAAAAAATACCAAAATCACTATCACACTTGTATCAGCTTAATAAATTGCATATTTTATGATTTAATTAGAATAGTTTTATTTGAAAATGTATACAAGTAATCTAATTAGCAAAGTGTACAACAAATAACTGTATAAAAACATGTAAGCCTTATGTTGAATATGCATTTAAAGCGATTCTTTGGTTAATTGCATTAGTTCTTAAGTTTTATAATAAAAATCGAAAAGAAAACTTCAAAATTGATTTTGATACAAAGCGTACAAAACATTTCCCGCGTTACTGCAAAAACCTTTAACAGAGCGCTGTAATTTTTCACATACATATATATGGAAAAATCTGTTATTCAAAGGGTTAATATAAAAGGATGGCCTGTACAAGAGGGGCCACGATCTAAGTATGCTTTCAAATGTGTAAACATTAATAGCGATAGATGCGTTATTGTCGTGATTAATGTTAAACATCAGTTAAATTATACTCAAAAAATTAATAATTTTTAATATAAATGTAAAATATGCGGGATACCAAATATCTAACTATTGGTCAATATCAAATTTCAACAAACCATTTCAATTATTAAAAAAAACATGACAAATTTTAGTAGACATATATTTGAATATTTTAGACATTAGATTTCAATAAAATTCATTAAAAATTTATTTGAGGCTAAAAGACAATCGAAAGCCGATTAATTTCCAGAAGAATCCTTTGCAAAGGTGTTTAGAAGTTTTAAACTAATTACGAGTAGTGCAACGTTTTCTTTATTCTGTTACACTGACATAAACACATTACAGTAAGGGCAGACATTAATATATATAAGTAATGACAGACTAATGTTTTGTGGTACGTAATTTGATATTTGTAATAGGAAACGATGTCTTAAATCAACTCACTTATGGTCCTGTGAAAAGGTTGTATTAAACGAGTTAGTAGTTACTGGTCCTACAAAACCACTTCTTTCATCAGTGCTTTCCTAATCTGCCAGTACTCCTATTGTCCTTGTTTTACAGACTATTTAACGTTTTTGAGTGCGAATGAGGTAATCACTATACACACACACACACAAACATATATGCACGAATATTATATAAAACTCGAAAGCTAGTTTACAAATTCTGCCAACTAAATTGTGCAGTCTACATCAGATGTCCGTAATGGAATTTTTGAATGTACAGGCAAAGTGGCAAACATTGGCCTTCAATAAGTAATAAATGTCGGTAAAGATAATAATCAAACTTGCATTTTTGCCGTTACGTTTCCCCTTACAGGTTTTTAGTTCACTGTACACGTTCTATTGATTATACATTTGCAAATGTAAAACAGAAAGGACTGTTACCTGAATTTTTTTCCCTTTTGTTTATATTGAATATTGCAAGATATTCTTCAGAGGTTTTCCTTGTTGATGTGCTTTGCCGTCCATGCCGAATGCAAAGACACGTTTTAAATATTTTAAATGCAAGTATAATTTGTACTCAGTTTATTACGTTATCACGTGAATATCATAAAAACCTGTTAATTATGTGGCGCACTCGTGCTCTGAGGGGTTTCGTATCTAACACAATTTTTTATCAATTAATTGCACGTACATGACAATGTTAATTATGGTGAAGCATAAGACACCAGTTCGTAATACGGAAAACTTTTTAAATTGTCTGTCTGTCTCTAAACATAATTTAAATAGTAAATATTTGCGTTTACAAATATTTACGAAAATATTAAAAAAAAATTATATAATGTTGTTTTGAAGGCAATAAAACCATCATTTTTACTTCGTGTATTCTGCTAAAAGTTTCGAAGCCAATGATAAATAAAGACACAAAAAAAATTTGCGAAAGCTAGATAACAAGAAAATGCACTCAATAATAATTCAGAGATTTTTATGTCAGGAAAATTCTGCACTGTTTTTTTTATTGATACCAATAAAATTACAAAGAAATTTTGCGATTTAATTATTGCATTTATATTTCACCGTCGACTCTACGTAGTGTCTACGACTATCTCTTACTTTCCAGGCCAGATTGGTAATTCCATGTTTCATCATTAGAACGAATTTGAGAAATATTTATAGAATTCCCATGTTCGTATTGTAGTCATTTTGACCACTATCCCATAAACACCTATTTTGCTTTTTGATGGTTGGTGGAAAATTATTTGTCAGAAAACAGTGCAAAGATTCGCTATGGAATTTTCACAGATGAAAACATAAAGACTTCATCATCAGTAATGAACAGTGTTAAATAAACATCAGTGAGTTTTATTTGCGATAGGTTCTCCATTTATTAAATACGAAATAGAAAAAAAACATTACTTGACATGGTGCTGAGTAATGCTCCAAAAGTTTTACTGGAGAATAGTTGGAAGTGTTAGTAAGGTGCAAACAACACAGCAGATTAGCAGTGGAATTCTGGCATTTTTTTCTAGTGGTCATGTGGTCAAGTCTTAAAGCGATCATGGCACAATAAAGTCTGTTTATCGTTAGTTTTCGAGATGTTATAAGAAAAACCATTAAGTTAAATGTTTAACTTAATTGTTTTTCTAGAAACGTCTCACCTTGCAAAGCCAATCTTACTTAAGAGTTACTGAGGACTATAAATATGCAAGAATTATTCTGTCCTTCTTATGATCTTTAAGCTGTTATCATGTATTGTAAGCCTAAAAGCTCGGCATATCTCGAGTACCCGGGTTCGACTCCCGTCGTTCATCGAGCGGAGTTGGACTGGTGTTATGGCTGGCTGTAAGATATTGCTATCGTAGCAACAAGTCCACCATATGTATCAATTAGATACATTAATGTACATAAATAAATAATAAATAAAATAAATGCCGAGGTCCCAGAATTTCCCAAAATAACCGTGAATAAACATATTACCTATATAAATTCATGTATGCATACATGGAGATGAACGTAGAATATTTATTTTTTGTATTAGTACAAGTAAAATTACATTTAAAATTTGTCGTGATCAAAGTGAAATGAAACGACACATTTTTGTGGAAAAAGTTATTTCATAAATCGTTACGTTTTCTAACGTTTGATTATTTAATTTACAATAATCATAAAACAAAACGGTTCAGTTTTTCAGAACTGCATGTTTCTAAAAGTACGACTTTTCTAACAACAACAATAATAATATAACAAATTAAGTTTTAAATTGTCCAAGTGCATAATTCCAGTACATATATACGTGTCTGGAGTCGACAGCACGACTAAGCGCAGGTAAATGTGCCTCTTATGTCATTTTTTGCCACCGACCGCTATAATGAACTCTTGTCAGGACAAGTTTTTCTGTCAATGTTATATATAACTCATTATTTATTATGTATGTGGCACAGAGATGTTAATTGATCATAAGACGAAGTGGGCAAAACCCGCACCGATATAATGTAGAGTTATGTTATCGAGATTAAAGATGCTAGCGAAGTTATAACTCACATATTGTATAACCATAAATATTATACTTTTTCTCTATCGATATTGGTACCGCTTACATGTGGTATGTGTTAATTGATCGCCGCATCATCCAGTGTGTTACCCTTACTAATCTGATCAATTAGCTTAACTTGTAAATCCTGTCTCGTAACTGGTAAATTATTTTTCGGATTTCCAATGACAACCAGTGAGATATTAACAGTTCTACTAATGTGGGAAGATTTCCTTACGGGAATGTATCCCTCTTCATTCGTTAATATTTATACATAGGTGCAGATAATTTGAACTAAAGCCTCGTTAAAAATGTACAGAAACTCCAGGTACACTTTAATATTGCCAGGAAAGAAATAGTGGACGATAATTAATAATAAATCAAATTTAATTATTATTTTAATGATTAGTTTTCATTTAACTTTGCTTAATAAACAAAAATGGGGTGTAGCTGTGTCATGGACACGGTCGTGTGTTGTACGTGAATACGTCTATGTAACGGGTTATATTTTTTAAATAAAATATTTTTATTTATGTATTTAGGATAAAAGCAAGGAAACAAATAATTATTGTTACAATATAACTCTGGCACCGTCGTTGATCCGCTCGGCCGTATTCATTCTTTTACGTTCCCGGCACTGCTTGACTCGATCATATGGTGTTTTATTATTACCATTCGATTGTTCTTGAGAAGCCCTTTCTAGCCGTATACGATCTCTGTATTTGGCTTTTCGACGCGTATAGGCCGACATTATATATTTTTGATATTTTTTTATTCTAACACCTTACTATATTCACTGTTACTACTTTAAACTAATATTTTATATACACTCGATAGATTTTGACGTAAGCTGACGATTAAAACTTAAACGAACATGGTAGCTTTTCCGAATCAAAAGTTATACTAATTGCAAATTTCGATGTGCAGCAAAATAACCTCAAAATAGCGGCGCTTCCCCCTCCACCGCGCGTGATGCGCCACTGTTCTCGCTTATCGTAATGAACTCTTTGATCCTTTAGCTATCAAGTGGTATAATTTAATTTTTGATGTAGAGGATAGATTCGAAACTGCAATTCCAAACTCTATCCCCCGATTTTGTTATCATTAGGTTTTTTGGATCGCCCTCGTATGGTAGCAAATTTAAAGACGTATTCACGTCAAAATGTAGACAGCAATTATTATAAAAATCGTATTTTACAATAGAATTTTAAACATATATATACCAGGAAATAATTGTAGTACAGACATATTGCGTTAGCTAACGGAAATTACAATTGACCAAAAAATCTTGTCATTTATATTCTCGATGACAATTGTCTTTCTGTGTATGTTTTTCAAATTTTGAGAAAAGTTGATCTCAATTCAGCTTCGATATTTCACGCTTTGATTCTTTATTAACTAGATATAGTGACACGTTGTCACAAGTTTTTATACTTGATTCATAGTTTCAGAATTATGATCCTGTTGCATTCGGGTGTTTTACGACGTATGCACAATTAATTTATATTCTGTATTTACTATATTAGTTTTAATAATTTTAGGGTCCCGTACCTCAAAAGGAAAGTCTTAACAAATTAATAGATATAGTGACGACCATAGGTTAAAGCCGTTTTTCTCAAGCGTTTGACGCAAAATTTGAAATGCAGCACAATAACGGAGCTTATAGACCCGTATAATTCACATAATAACAAATATTTAAAAAATATTACCTAAGAATTTTGGAGAGGCAAGTTTCATCATCTCATTATCTCAACCAAAATCCAACCGTGCCAATTAAACCGTTCCAGTAGCTTTTACAAACGAATATTAAAAAAATTGTGGCTTTTATAGCAAATTTTATGATTTTGAGCATAATATAAATGAAAGCAAGTAGCGAGAGCTCATTTGTAGCTTACCCTTGGAGTGTAAAGGTTAGATCCCTTAAACTTGTAAAAAAATATTATCGAATAATTGAAATCCAATGCATTTTTGTCCCGTCATCTTTGAGAAATAGGCCAAATCAAAATATGTACACAGCTTTTCATTCCTGTGTGAAAAAAAATAGTGAAAATGTATGTTAAATAGTTGCACTATGGTTTAACAATTTTCACGTAATCATCTACTGAGCATATATTCACATTTGTATATTTATAAAGAATGTAAAGGATTTCCAGGAAATATATGCATGAAAAACCTTTGAACTAAGATAATCGCTTCAATTGTATATAAGTACATATCGTATATACTCGCTTGCAGTACTTAAAATGTAAACATTTTATATATTCAACTCACTTTGAATTCAAAAGACGTACCGAGGAAGTTAACGGCATCGATCGAACGCACGCGGCTTATTCGGAAACAGCGTACGGTGACAGGATGCGCGGGACCTGCGAGCAATTTGAGCTATAAGTCCTATAAAGTGTATACAGCTAAGGAGCTATTTGCATAAACAGGTAACCTCTAGTCAAACTTGTGAGAGTTTTTTTATCTGTATCGGAATAACACAGTGCCCTCTGTTGGAAAAAAATGACCGAGTATAAGTTATTAGACTGGATAAGAATGACAAAAAGAACAATAATATCAATGTACTTATTAGTTGTTAATGATAATGTAAATCAACGGTCTTGTTCGAAAACCCACCATACGAAACTTATAACAAAATTAAATTGTTCGTTACTTAAATCATAGGGTTCAAAGGAACACTATCTCATATAAAAGTGTAATCATGAAAAAATCATGTTCTACAAACTGGTCAGATGTATTATATGTTCATCATATTTTAACTAATCTTTTGCGGAATCGGGTTATCAAAATAATCTATTATAAAACCTGTAGAATCTGAACTGTCAAATAAGGCAACTATAGCAACGACAACAACGCTACAGCCATCATCTTGCTGCACGCGCGTAATATTCATACTCTTGGTGCGGAATTTGCCAGTGATATTCGAGTATGCGGAAAAAATCAGTTTTTTTTCTAAACCTGTTTATTTCAAAACAATAGACACCAATAATATATCAAAAAGCGAAGTCTGAAATATATACGGTTCGAATTCAATAAGTTTTTCTTAAGTTTTGTAGGGCATGGGTTTAAATTTTAAGGGGTTTAAGGGATGGTGAGAGGCGTCTTCGGAATGGCAGCAAAGCACCATAAAACAAAGTTTGAAGCCGAACAGAAACTAAATACATCTTTTATGAGCATTCAAACAGCATTTACTTAAGTTTGTACGTACGAGTATACTCACAGACATGTTATCGCAATACTTCCCCTTTTTTATTGATAGTAGTAAATAAGAACAGGCACTAGCATTTCTTACACAATCATAATAAAGCAGTCAAACTATATAATTAATAATAAATAGAACATTGAATATATTTGGCGTTAAGTTCTTTACCACGACCTAGGTTTCGTTGTATTACAACATCTTCAGGTGGGCTATTTGTAAGATCTTTCTTCAATCTTTGTACAATCTTTGCTAATAGCCCACCTGAAGATGTTGTAGTACAACGAAACCTACGTCGTGGTAAAGAACTTAAAGAAAGTAGAAATAATACTACATCACGTAGTTTCATTTAATTGTGATAAATAGAACAAGCAAACGCGCTCATTGCCTCTTCATCTATGTGCTGAAACTTATTTATACGCATATCAAGCACACGGTTTGATACTGCATAGCAAATTGGTTGCTGTAAGCATATTGCAAACACAAAGTAGGAGTAGTTGTCCCTATACATTATTTCACTAACTTTGTTTTTGTTCGTTGTTAGTTTTATGATTCCAACTAGATCAAATAGTTAGTAAACTAAACTGAAAACTTGAGCAACCTAACACATGCGAGTAAACTAACTTAACATATGCGAGTAAACTTACTTAACACATGCGAGTAAACTTACTTAACACATGCGAGTAAACTTACTTAACACATGCGAGTAAACTTACTTAACACATGCGAGTAAACTAACTTAACACATGCGAGTAAACTAACTTAACACATGGGAGTAAATTTTCCCCATCAAAGCCTTCATATTTTTGGATACAAAAAAAATTAAAGATACTTCATTTTATTAAATATATTTAGGGAAACATTGTTTTATTTTCTGTTTGGTTACCTTAACCTACATGTCCTATAACCCATCTGCCCCGACTTATTACTCAAATATTCATGTTGTCAGCTAAAAGCACTAGAAAAAGAAAAACTTTAATGTTTAACGTGCATCAAAGGGCCAATTATAGTGATTTACTAAAAGAGTCTTGAAATTTATAGTTTTTTAGTAGTTGCGGACATGGGTACAAATTTTTTTCTAATCTATACCTATGACAAAATAGATGAACAGATGTGAAGTCTTGCCTGTCCCGCATTACGCAAAAGCCATTGGACGGATTTTAATGAAATTTTACAGATTTTATATCTTAAAGGTTTGGCCAACATCTGCATAGTACTCAATTCTATTTCCACATAATTATCAGATTGCATAATCAATTGAGCGACATCTGCTTCTGTTATAGGCAACTAACATTAAGGTGTAGTTTTACAATATTCCACTAGATGGTGGTATTCATTTATTTTTGATAAATGTTTCAAAATTAATAACATATTAACATTTATATATTAAAAACCACAGTAGTATCACCTTTTATCAGACTCTCCTGGTCACGAGAACATACTCCTGGATGCACCACAGAGGAGAACAATTTTTAGATGTAGAAATTTTTAATATGCACAACTTTTCCCGCTCGTACAGCAGGCAAAATTGCTAGCTTAGAAATGTAAATTGTTTCACACAGACTTATGTTTAGTTTTAGTTAAAATCTAAGCTGGTAGCAAAATTGTATGAATATTAATAAACGGATATTATATATGCAGCATAAATTATAAAAATGGGGCGTGGCTGTGTCATGGACACGGACGTGTGTTGTACGTGAATACGTCTATGTAACGCATTCATTCTTTTACGTTCCCGGCACTGCTTGACTCGGTCATATGGTGTTTCATTATTACCATTCGATTGTTCTTGAGAAGCCCTTTCCAGCCGATCTCTGTATTTGGTTTTGGCTTTTCGACGCGTATAGGCCGACATTATATACTTTTGATAATATTTGTTTATTCTAACACCGTACTATATTGACTGTCACTACTTTAAACTAATGTTTTATATACAATCGATAGATTTTGACGACAGCTAACGACTAAAACTTAAACGAACATCGTAGCTTTTTCGAATCAAAAGTTATACTAATTGCAAATCTCGATACGCAGCAAAATAACCTCAAAATAACGGCGCTTCCCCCTCCACCGCGCGCGATGCGTCACTGTTCTCGCTTATCGTAATGAATTATTTGATCTTTTAGCTATCCAGTGGTATAATTTTTGATGTAGAGGATAGATTCGAAACTGCAACGCCAAACTGTATCCCCCGATTTTGTTATCATTAGGTTTTTTTGGATTGCAAATAGACACCCGTATGGTAGCAAAATAGACGTATTCACGTCAAAAGCTAAATAATCTAAAGATGTGAGTATTCTGCAATGTTTACACCCCTAACTACTGGCTACAATGTTACTGCCCCCTAATGAAACGACCCTTGCTTACCTACCTGGAAAAATGACAAGTCAAAACCCAACTTTTACAATTACATTTCATTCAATAAAACCTTCGTATTCATTTTAATTTAAATAAGTGTCTGCCTGACGCGTATAATGGCGAGCTATGGCATTGACCCCGACAATGAAACTATTGAAAATTCCGACAGAGATAACAAAATGGTAGGTAGTATATTGATCTAACAATGCTACGTATATTTCGGAAAACATGTATTCATTTTCACAATTAAATGAAACTACGTGATGTAGTATTATTTCTACTTTCTTTAAGTTCTTTACCACGACCTAGGTTTCGTTGTATTACAACATCTTCAGGTGGGATATTAGGAAAGATCTTTGCTAATATTCCACCCGAAAATGTTGTAATTTAATAGTGAATAATTAATTTCTACAAAATTAACGCCAAATATATTCAATGTATTCATGTATAAATTGCGTCTTAGTAAAAATCAGCAACTAGTTCATTATTGTCATATAACATAAATAATGCCATTGGCAAGGGCCAGTGGGAAAGACGAATTTTGTAGTGTTTGATTACATATATTATTTATAGTGTTAAGAAAGAATAAAATGGGAAACAGTTTTCCAAAAATCTACTAGCATTTCGATTTGCAAAAAAAACTCGTAAAGAAGGGTAAAAACAAAACGCAGCGACATCGAGGTGACTTCTAGTACAAACTCAATTAGTCTTATTAACAAAATAAAAATTAAATTTTACTTTTTAAATAACATCCATTACTAAACTAGGTAATTTGTATAACATACGTGTTGTACAAATTCAGTTTCATTACCCAGTTTATATGGCGTACCTACTTACGCCATATGAGAAAAAATAAATTCTGATTATCTAATTCGCATGAATTTTGTTATTGACTACACTATAATATAGAACCCATGTTGTGTCTAAAATAAATATTTATCGAAATAAAAACGTTGCCATAAATAACATGAGCGCAAAGTTTGGAAAACCAGATTAAAGCGTTTTACTTTTTTCAAATAAGTGATACAAAAATCTTTTAGATAATTTTTTTCGTATTTTAAAGTTCTTTTTTATTATTTGTGTATTATTTGTGTGCTTTGGTTTTGAGATCAACATTTAGCGATTTTGTTTACTTTTGAAGTAAAACTTCTTTACGCACACTTGACTTGGGGAGTAAGCTGATGAATGTGACGATAGCGTTACGAAAACTGTGATCGGGCGAGGCGAACAGAAGTTGAGAGGGAGATATAAGTTAGTGAAGACAGAAAGAGAGAGAGTTACGTTTCGTATATTACCGTAGAGACAAGAGAGAGAGGTGCGAGCACATATTTTCTTTCTCTGTTTCTCTCATAGCCAGTTATGTTTCGTATATCTAAGTACACAGTGCAAGCCTATTGTCTGTATCACACTGTAGGAGCAAGAGAGAGCAGTGCGCGCGCACATATTCTTTCTCTCTTCCTCTCATAGCCATATATATATATATATATATATATATATATATATATATATATATATGCAAGTTTGCTAGCGTTACGCGAACGGTGATTTTTTGCTTATTTTGTAATTTCATTTCATTCTTGAACAATTTTATAAATTATTAGTTTGTTCAATACATTAAATATTCTACGTTTAAAGTGAATAAAATTGTAAATTCATTTTAAAGTTCATATTTTGTGAATTTGAAGTTTTACTTCAGTCATGTGGTCTAAAGCACACTCGTTTTTATTTAATAATTAAATATATATATATATATATATATATATATATATATATATATATACACACACAAGAATTTTCAAGACGACCTTGAAATAGATTTATGGAGACCGTGATCGATAAAGATATAGTGGAATCACTTTGAAATTCAAAGTCTAGTTCACGGCAACAGGTGTATTTCTCCGAAATTCACTTAACAAATACGTCTTGGTAATAATCTATCGATACTTAAGAACCTGTATCTTATCTCTAAACAGTAATAGGAAGTGTCTATGAAGCCGCTCGCGGAAAAACCTGTTTGCAGTAATTAGTTAATTATAATTGCAGAACTTAGAATAAGGAAAAAAATTCCCTCTGGTACTATAATCGGAGACGTCATAAGAACAATTTTATTATTTTCCATGCCACTTTTTACATAACGTACACACCAATGAATAATGAAAATCCTTGAAATTGACCACTAGCTTAAACATATTTAAAAACCGTACGTAATTTTGGAAATATATTTGATTATGACATTCTTTTGATATTACAAGGCTGCTAGTCGTTTTCTAATGTCAACAGTAATGTGAAAAAAATATTAATTTAAAGCCACAAACCTTTGGTGCCATATTTTTGTACAATACTTTTGCGATGGTTTCACTCAGCAAATAGTTACATTCAGTGAGCAAAAAATTGGCATCGAGTAGTATATGATGATGGTTGGCTGATGCAACATTGTTTACAACAAGTTGAGCGTGATCATATTCACCTCGGTGACAATACTCAAAAGAAAATAGACATCAATAAGCGAAGATAGAATCAGTGTTGTAGTTGACACAGGTTTTGCTTACACGGATATCTACGTCTCAGGAAGATTTGTGCTAGATAAATATCTAATTAAACGAGGCCAAGATATCATCAAAATGTAAGCTGCTGTCGCTTTATAATAGAGAAAATTAATAGACAGCTGGAAAAAGAAGTACTTTAAATAAAAGAAATAGACAGCAATAAGCGAAGATAATATCAGTGTTGCAGCTGATACAGGTTTTCCTATTCGGATATCTACGTCTCAGGAGGATTTGTGCTAGATAAATATCAAATTAAACGAGGCCAAAACACCATCATAATGTTAGCTGCTGTCGCATTATAATACAAAAAATTAATAGACAGCTGGAAAATAATGTATTTTAAATAAAAGAAATAGACAGCAATAAGCGAAGATAATATCAGTGTTGCAGCTGATACAGGTTTTCCTATTCGGATATCTACGTCTCAGGAGGATTTGTGCTAGATAAATATCAAATTAAACAAGGCCAAAACACCATCATAATGTTAGCTGCTGTCGCATTATAATACAAAAAATTAATAGACAGCTGGAAAATAATGTATTTTAAATAAAAGAAATAGACAGCAATAAGCGAAGATAATATCAGTGTTGCAGCTGATACAGGTTTTCCTATTCGGATATCTACGTCTCAGGAGGATTTGTGCTAGATAAATATCAAATTAAACAAGGCCAAAACACCATCATAATGTTAGCTGCTGTCGCATTATAATACAAAAAATTAATAGACAGCTGGAAAATAATGTATTTTAAATAAAAGAAAATAGACAGCAATAAGCTAAGATAATATCAGTGTTGCAGCTGATACAGGTTTTCCTATTCAGATATCTATGTCTCAGGAGGATTTGTGCTAGATAAATATCAAATTAAACGAGGCCAAAACACCATCATAATGTTAGCTGCTGTCGCATTATAATACAAAAAATTAATAGACAGCTGGAAAATAATGTATTTTAAATAAAAGAAAATAGACAGCAATAAGCTAAGATAATATCAGTGTTGCAGTTGATACAGGTTTTCCTATTCAGATATCTATGTCTCAGGAGGATTTGTGCTAGATAAATATCAAATTAAACGAGGCCAAAACACCATCATAATGTTAGCTGCTGTCGCATTATAATACAAAAAATTAATAGACAGCTGGAAAATAATGTATTTTAAATAAAAGAAAATAGACAGCAATAAGCTAAGATAATATCAGTGTTGCAGCTGATACAGGTTTTTCCTATACGGATATCGACGTCTCAGGAGGATTTGTGCTAGATAAATATCAAATTAAACGAGGCCAAAACACCATCATAATGTTAGCTGCTATCGCAATATAATACAAAAATTTAATAGACAGCTGGAAATACGTATGTCGTATTTTAAATAGTAACGCTTAACCGAAACTAGATAGCTATTATAGTTTCGAAAATATTCCTTTTCGAACAGCTGCAGACAAAGTAGCATCTTATATTCTTTATTTAGAAAATAACACAACAGACATTGCATAACAATATTTGGACATTTTTACGTTTTGTTTTGGATAAATCTGCAGAAAAATACTTAGGCAATAGAAACATTCTTCACCACGACAGTGCTGCCAGTAATACTAATGGCACTCGTTTTTTTTAAAACCTCCAACATAAAATTTATGGGTGTTCCTCCATACGGTCCTAACATTACATCGAGCGATTTTTACTTATTCCCGAAAATTAAGCATAAAATCAATCGTTTCCCTATCTTGGAAGAAATGCCAAAGAACTGGGAACAGTGTTTTACTTAGTGGTTCTAATTATTACAAATTTATTGATAGTAGCAAAAATTACTTCATGAAACCACAGAATAGGTGAAACTTTAATGAAACGAGGTAAATCATTCGTTTGCCTGTCGTGGAAGAAATGCCTAAAGACCGGTGAGCTTCTATTGTTTTAGTGAACGATATAAGTAAAATGAATCAGATGAACAGGTCAAAGTTTCATGTTGATGTGCGTATATGTTTATATATAAGTATGATAATAACATACATTCTACATGTTACTTTTAATTCCATACTAAACATTAATGCCTGTCCATATAAATATATAAATAACGAAAAGAATTGTTTTGGTTTCTATGACTATTAACCTCTTATATTGTAAAATATGAACAAATTACAATCTAGTCCAATCGTCCCAAACACAGTCGAAAAGTTCAGGCATTCCGCATAATTCAATTGCTAATAAAATTTTAAAAGAATTGTGACCATATGAACGCTAGGTGAAAAAAACTATGGCCTTTTTATTAATTAAAAAAACGAGTGTGCTTTAGACCACACGACTGAAGTAAAACCTCAAATTCACAAAATATGAACTTTAAAATGAATTTACAATTTTATTCACTACAAAAATGTTCAAGATTTTATAAAATTTTTCTAGAACGAAATGAAATTACAAAATAATAAAAGATATTCATAACCTACAGTAATAAACGAAATGTAACTCTCTCTCTCTTTCTGTCTTCAATAACTTATATCTCCCTCTCAAATTCCGTTCGCCTCGCCACACTTTTCGTAACGCTCTCGTCACGCATTCACCAGCTTACTCCCCAAGTCAAGCGTGCGTAAAGAAATTTTACTTCAAAAACTGTTATTTTATTCTTGCAAGAATAAGTATCATTTTTTTTCAGAGACGTATTTGTAGCCCCCTGCAAAATAGCAGCTTACACTCCCGGCTTTGAATACTAAACGACAAAGTTATGTTGCCATTTTCTACCTTTACTCCCGCCGACTGTATCCGTCCCGAGTATCCGTGAAGCCCTTCTCCTACTGTCTATGGTCAATCACACGATCTCAAATCGAACAAAAAGTCCACGAATTCCGACCTTCAGAGCGCAGTTGGCGGCGTTAATGAGCTGCGTCGCCGGCGGCGCTCGCGACTCGCATACCGAATAGCCGCGCGGCCGGTAGCAACGGCCGCGGCTAGAACGGCGACCATGCGGATAGCTGACCATACACGAGTGGATCCACTCGTGTACAGGAGGATTGAACTTTTGGTTGAAAATACGTTTAAATGATCGGGATGTAATCTTCAAAAAAAAAAAATTGGAAAATATTTTTCTCTTTTGATTTATTTTCACCTAATTTTATTAATATTTACCTAAAACGTCTATCCTCACTCTATTACGTATATGACGTGGATTTTCCTATGGTCTCTCTTTCCTTTTAAGATACTTTAGAAAATGCCAAATACAGCAACACGTGGTTTGTGCAAATAGCAAATGCAGATCTTATTAAAAAATTGGTGCTGCTTCAAGGTACATCCGAGTTGATTTTTTGTCGAGGCAAGAGTGATTATAAGTATATGCACTTCCTTTCGCACTGTACCAGAGATCATTTTTGCTTTTAATTTGTGAATAGTTGTGCCCACGGTGTAGACCTTTATAGCAAGTGTTTTTAAGTTAATTGAAAATTTAATACACATTATCTATTACATTGCAATAAAACATAGTATATATATATATATATATATATATATATATATATATATATATATATATATATATATATATATATATATATATATAACTCCAGATTCAATAGAATCCACCAGTAAAAACTTCATCAAAATTCCTTTAGTTATTCTTGAGCGATGCACGGACAAACAAACAGGCTCACAGACAAACATTCCAAAAACAATATTTTTATGTTATACTACTATTTTTATGTTCCCTAAAAATGTGCGGACACGCCAATTCTATAGCTTTATTATGTATACAATCAAATTTATACAGCCCAATATTAAACCTACCATTTGTTACCTTGGGTAACAAAATTATAAATATTGAAACCAACCCTCATCCGTCTACCCGCATTCGAGTTGTTTACTATAGCATCTATCCCTCCCGCACCATTCCATATTTTACTTCTAGTCACACTCGTTTCGCCAATGTATAACCGGGTGGAAAATTTCCTTGCGCGATTCAAAATATACGTAGCAACAAGTATTGATTTACATAGGTACACCATACATCTGTGTGATTACTACGCATCGGGTAGCCTGGCTCTTTGTGTTGTACTAATGCAATATAAAAGAATTACTGAATTTTTTTTCTATGTTTTTCAAATATTTTATCTGAATTGAGCCATTCATTTTTACATGTGGCCCGTTCAATTAAACACTCAAACAGACAGACAAAAAATTCAAAAACAATATTTTGCGTACTTCTTTTTTTTTATAATTCTATTCACGATATTTACAAAAAAAAATATTTACGAGTACATAACCCCTAAATAATTTTTAGAAATAACTTCAGTGTACTGACATGCCAATTCTAGTCTTATTCCGCAGCATAAACCGTCTGATAGATCTAAAATTACATAAAAACATTATTTATCAATTTTTTTCAATTCATTCGGGGACAAGTAGGAAAATTATTAACCGAATATAAAAATTCCGTTGGAAATTTGAGTGCTTCTTCCAATAAAACGCGCCTTTCAAGTTAGCATATCTACCTAAGTTCCTAAAATGAAGATTTTAAATATTTTTATGAATTATATATATTAATATATATATTTTTATAAATTATATATATATATATATTTTTTTTTATAAATATTTTTTAATTTAAATGGAATACGCCCAAAAGTTACTTATCCTGAAGTTAAGATCCCAATAGATATATTTTGTAATCCATAAAAACCTAATCCATAGTTTTCATAGAAATGAGATACGAATTACAATTATACACACATTTACACGCACACATATAACACAAGCGTGCACGCACGCATGTGAGCACACATGCACGTACAGGCGCGCGCACAGACACACGTGTAAGATTTGCTCGTGAAAGATAACATAGGATATTACAACAAGGCAGTCCGTAACAAAAAAACAAGTGTGCTTTAGACCACACGACTGAAGTAAAACTTCAAATTAACAAAATTAAAATGAATTTACAATTTTATTCACTTTAAACGTAGAATATTTAATGTATTGAACAAAAGAATAATAATTTATAAAATTGTTCAAGAACGAAATGAAATTATAAAATAATCAAAAAATCACCGTTCGCGTAACGCTAGCAAACTCGCATATATATATATATATATATATATATATATATATATATATATTTCATGCACTGGCTATGAGAGGAAGAGAGAAAGAAAATGTACGCGCGCACTGCCCTCTCTTGCTCCTACAGTGTGCTACAGACAATAGGCTTGCACTGTGTCTTAGATATACGAAACATAACTGGCTATGAGAGAAAGAGAGAAAGAAAATGTGTGCTCGCACCTCTCTCTCTTGGCCCTACAGTAATATACGAAACGTAAATCTCTCTCTTTCTGTCTTCACTAACTTATATCTCCCTCTCAATTTCCGTCGTCGCTTGCCAGTAAATTGACAACTTCTCAAAAAAATCGACGATTGCATACTTGAGAATGTCAATCAGGCAGAAGGAAATGAACAACAAAAACAAAAAGCAAAAAAGCAAAATCAAAAGCAGGAACAACAAAATTATAAACACGGATTTGAAAGGTCGATGGACGTACGATAGAAGAATGTCACGCAGTATTAGCTTTTGCTTATCGTAACACGCCAAGTACCTCGTGACCCACAAGTAAGGTCCACGCATATATAATGAAACTGACCTCAAAATGTAACGAAGGGTTAATTAATAACCAACTTTATAAAGTACATGGTAATAATAAACAGTTCTTGCCTAACAGAGTTACTGGCGACAATCACTAATACGAAATTAGTGAGAAATCGATAAGAGCCGTAGTCATTTATCTCGAGATTTTTGATTTTATCTAAATGAGAATATAGGTGTCTTTATAAAGAGACTACATAAACGCATTGAACAGTGTTTTTATGGTAGAATGCATAATAATAAAACAGAGAATCTCATACGACTATCGAGAAGTATGTACGATATGATCGTAGAATATCAATATAATGCACCAAAGTGCCTTTATTTTGTCTTCACTATCGTAGTGAATGCTGTAATAATTTTTTCATGAATATCCAAAAATTATACCTAAGGATATCCAAGAATACCAAAAACTATAATAAAAATAAAAAAAATCAGCCAAAACGAGTCGAACTCGCGCACGAACTGTTCCATAGCACCAAACAATATTAAAGTTATAAGTTTGTATTTCTCAGATACTGAGAGAAACAAAGTTATTTCTGCGATCGGTACGGAAAATATCCCATATCTCAAAAACTACACAACATATCTTATTCAAACAAATTTTCTTTGAAAGTTTATTTTAAGTTCTACTACATGAATTTTCAGAATTTTACAAACGCTGGTTGAAAAGTTAGAGAGAGGGGAGGGCACACTTTTTAAGACTTTGGAAGCACCGACTTTTGACTTAACTAAAAAAGTTATTTTGGAACCTCCATATTATTGCTAAGACCTATCTAACGATAACCCACACGCCTATGACCGTGCACTGGATTTTTTTCATACCTCAGTTCCATGTATAATATTATTTTTTTGCCACTTCTAATATTATTTTTTTTTCATTATTCCACTATTTCATTGTATATCTGTTCATGAATTTTGGATGGTATCCAAGTTTCATCTATATAGTGTCAATAGTCTCTCCGCGTAAAATTGCTATGACAACCGGACAGACGGGCACGACTGAATTATAAGGGTTCCGTTTTTGCCATTTGGCTACAGAACCCTAAAATATGAGACTGTAACTCCTATCTGCCCGTATAATAAATATAAAACCAGAGATGTCACAAACTGGCCACTCTACTCGTTTGAAACACAATTTCCAATTTTTTCATTAATCTAAATTAATGAAACTAATTCTTGACAAAGTCGACTTTGATATCATTTTTGTGTTAAGACTTTCTCGATTTTCTTAATATCCAAGGGTAAGGTTTCTTTTGTATATCAAGCAATAAAAATCGACTAGGCTTAATGGTGAACCTCAAGTTGTCTTTAAAAATATTTTCAATTCTAAATGTCACGAAGTAATCAAACTATACAGGCACCATCTTTATCTATGACTGACCGCTATCTGGTAAGTAGTAACGATATGTCTTGGGGACGTGTGTGTATATATAATTAATAATCGATTCCCGAATTAGTCATCACCACCGTACATAGGAACAAAGTAGACCGAATAGATTGACTGAGCATTTAAACTTTACCAAATTGTTAACGTCGCCGGAAATATCTGAATATAATATTTTGTAAGTTTACAAGTTTCGACAGTTCGCCAAAAATCCACTCGTATATCGATATCTATACGCAACAGGTTAAATGCGTTGCTCACACATTCAGTAGGCGGTACGCTAATACACAGGTACATATATAAATAACAACTCTAAAGTTTTACAATATCGATCGTTTGTGAACACTTGTTGAAACTAGCATTGACCACATAGTGTACGCGTATATAATAACATGATGCAGAATAAGTGAGTGACTCAAGAAAATGATTCACAGAAGTGATTCAACAAATTTCCGCGGAAGGTTACCAATAGGGGCATAGTGCAACTTGCACTCGGATTTACTTTTGTTAATATAACTGAACCGTCAGTAACCGAAATAAAATGGTAACAATACAAGCCACAGCATTAACTACTTAGGTCGTTAACCCAATAACGATTTGAGCTTGTGTTTTCTTATTATATTCATTCAAAATTGGTAAGATAATTAGTGTTAGTATAATTGTACTAAAATTTAAAAATTGTATTACTGAATTTAATTCTTATGTTAAGAGCATGTATGAAGCATTATCGCGTAGCGTACTGAAACAAAGGGACATAAATAAAATCAGTTTTTCCCCTTATTTTAGCAAGTAATCCATGTTAAATACATATCATAAAATTGATATTAGCAGTCCGACGCGACTTCGTTCCCGTGGAATTCGATATAAGAAGTTAATTGCAATTTTTTTTGTTTTTTTCTCTCGGAACTAAATGAGTATAAAATTTACTAAAAACGCTATGAACTTAAAAGTTGATTAAAATCGTTAGTAGATGGCGTTAGCAGTACCAATATTGTAATATTCACCAAGTCAAGTTGTTTTTTTATATCTGTAATATACAGATATTATTTACGTTGCTCGAGAGTATAAGCTATTACCATTACAAATTTCTTCAAAATTCGTGCAGTAGATTTAACGCGTTTGAAGAACAAATTAATAGCCAGACACGCAGAAAATAAAAATTCTCTAGAAACAGGTTTTCTGGCTTCCACTACCATTCTATAGGCTATCTTGATCTTTTAAAAATATTTTCCATATACAAAATTAACTTTCTTAGAATTTTATTATTTGTATAAATTTAAACTATGGCTTAAAAAATCACTACAAACCATTCTCCGTTGGTCGGCGATGGTGTGTAACGTACCCATATTCATATATATAAACAGAAACATTTATAAGGATAAGAATTCTTAGGGGATTTACCTGATTCTTTGTTTTGTTACGGTTGTCATCAGATCCGAATATTTTGATTTTTTTATATTTTAATTGCGTTGAAAATACCCAGTCGAAGAGTGTCGTATTAATAAATATACAGAAAATAACACTATTCCTTTTAATTTCAATTTCTTTTTATGATTCCACAGTGAAACGTAGAATATAATTTGTTATATCTGTCTATCTGTCACAGCATAACATTTTGTACAGTTTTACGATTAGATCTACGTCCATTAAATTCAGTAAATATCTACATTAGGGATGAAGATTTCTTTCTTCGCACAATCCATCAAGTCAGCTGTATTTTGAAAAACTTTTCAAAATGAATTTTAACTCCCATTCACTATTTTTCATTGTTAAACCCGTTTTCGAAATATTAAAGTTCATTGACCTATAATGTGTCTACATACCCCTTCGCCCTTTTTTATTTAAATTTTCAACCAACGCTTCGAACAGTTTGTATAATTGCAGACATTAACATTCGATTATAATTTTCGAATAAAACTACCTCGTTTAGGTTGCATTAACAATTTCGGGAGATATGGGTCACTATGTCACCCTACTATATACGTCTTCCCAACCGCATTTGGCCGAATTTATTGTATCTTAATTGCTTTAATTTAGTCAAAAATACTAAATAAAAAACTGTCAGGATAATATATATATATATATATATATATATATATATATATATATATATATATATATATATATATATATATATATATATACATATACATATATCTAAGTAACATACATTATTTAATTATCACCGAGATTACTGTAAGAACGAACTTTATAAAATGAAAAAATTAAAATGTATCGATTGCAAAGCAACGTTTGAACAAATAAAACATATGACATGGGAATTAAACAGAATATGTCTTCGGTTAAAAAGTCGTAACAGCGTAAATACGTAAGCGCGTTAAATATTACCAAATAACAAATTTCGTTGCATTGAAACAAAACAACGTTTATGTTAATAAATTAGTTGTGCTCCACTTGTCAGTCGAAGCTGTCCACTTTCCACGCCTAGTCCTATGAGATTAGGACCTCATGAGAAGCGATGTTTATGGCATAGACTAGACATACTTTTAACTATGCACGAATTAATACTTACCAAAATGTGGATACGAAATGTATTGAAGATAGAAATAGTAGCAATTCTATAAGCGATCTTATTCCTAAACAATTTCCACCATTGTACATCAGTTTGCAATTTATATATGTTCCATTTGTCGATGGTAGTAGGGCCTATATAATTTTTTTTAGCCTATTTAATTTTCAATAAATTCAACATTTTCTTGATTTAACTATGTAGCTGTGCCCGTGAACACCCTTATTTACGCCAATCTAGTTCATAAGAAAAACTGAATAAATTTGTGTTGCAATCAAGTATTAAATCTACACTACGCGTATCTAAAAATGTTTCAATTTTACGTTTGAAATAGAGAAAGAAATGTTTCGAGAAAAATCAATAACCTTTTGGGAAGGAAGTCATTTCGTTTTTTGAAGAATTTTTATCTCAAAATCTTACGCTTCGGAATCACTCGTTTGTCAATATTTTTGTCACCGTGTCAGGACTATTGTAAATGTTAAATGTAAACGTAAAATTTGGTTTATATTGGTTTGCTATATCAGTGGCAGCGTCGAAATAGGGAAAAGGAAAGAAACAAAAATCTTTGCATTCAGGATAAAAACAAAAAACAAATTATCATATGTAGCATACAGGCTGTCCAGTGGCAGATTTCAATGTTTGAAAAATTGTAAAAAAAAACTACACCTCTAATACAAAGTAGGTTTATTTTAACTTTATAACAACAAATGCGGATTTAATTTTTTAAAAACCACCTTTTCCAAATGGCGGCCATCGAGTCTGACACACTCTTCGAGTCTAGCACGCATGCTTTCAAAAACGCGTTTGCAGAGCGACTGGGGTATCCTACTGACTTCGGCTCGAATATTTTATTTAAGTTGTGTCACAGTGCTCAGATTTGTTTTGTAAACAACGGATTTTAAGTATCCCCATAAGAAAAAGTCACATGGGTTTAAATCGAGTGACCTAGGTGGCCACGGTACGGTACCGTTTCGGGATATGTTTTTTTCTGGAAATAACTGCCGCACCACATTCATGGACACATTAGCAGTGTGAGCTGTGGCCCCGTCCTGCTGGAACCATGTGTTTTGGTTGAAGGATGGACTATTCTGTAGTTCTACTCTGAAAGTCATTTAACATCTGGGCATATCTCTCCGAATTCACAGTTACAGTTTGGCCACATTTATTTTCAAAGAAATAAGGCCCTATGATTGCAGATGCAGACATGGCACACCAGACTGTTACTTTAGGCTTATGTAAAGGCTCTTGATGCATTTGTCTTGGGTTGTGGACATCCCAGGAACGAATGTTCTGCTTATTCACATATCCTCCAATGTGAAAGTGAGCTTCGTCACTAAAGAATATGTTGCCCATCCGGGTAGCAGTACGAAATCTCAACAACATTACCTCCGCGTAAGTTTTTCTTAATTCAAAGTCAGAATCGTGTATATCTTGAACAATTTGAATTTTATAAGGATGGAACTTGAGCTTTTTTCGCATTATTACCTGTAAAGTTGATTTCGGAATTCCCAATATCCATGAACGTGTACGTAGTGATAAACGGGGATTTTCAACGACAGAAACAATAACACGCTCGACATTTTCATCCGTGGCTACCAATGGTGTAGGTCCTGGCCTGGGCCTATTTAATGAGCTCTGAACCTTGCTACCCATGACTGAATGAGGTTGATCGATGGTCCATCACGCAATCGACGAACTGTAACGATTATTACATCGACGGCTTGCTACAGACAGCGAAAATCCACTCGAAATGTACGCCTCGACGGCAAAAGCGCGGTGCTCTCCACTCCACTGTTCCATGGCTACTAAAACATCCGCAACGCTTGCGCTTCTAACGACGCCCCCCGCGCCCCTCTTATGTGTTGTGTTCAGAAACTATGTTCAAACTTTGAAATCTGCCACTGGACACCCTGTACATATGATAATTTGTTTTTTGTTTTTGTTTGGCAATACTTAAATCGTTAATACAAGAAAAGGATATTTCTGTAATTTTACATTGGATTTCAAGATATAGCCGTAAAACTAAATAGAAATATACGTCACACAAAACGCATATATGCCCTTTGCAAAACTGTTCATTAAGACACTTGCAAAATATTTTGCAATTTATCGACATGCGTATCACAACATATCAGGCAACAATTATGTTTTTCTAATAATTGAAAATTATTTTCGTTAGAATTTTCTGAGATGAAACCCAACTTGCCCTTGGCTTGGTTTTCTATAAACTCAACTAGAATCATATTTTTTCCGATGTAATTTTTATTAAGGAACAGATGTTGGTTAATGTCAATTTATAAATTTTACACTGTGCTTATTTACCATATATATATATATATATATATATATATATATATATATATATATATATATATATATATATATATATATATACACACTTATACATATACATACATATATATATATATATATATATATATATAACCAATCTTCTGTCGCTTCCCAACTTTTGTTTTAAATTCTTTAACGTATTTTGTTTGCCAATTATCTGATCGGATAATAAAAATTGTACCAAAGACGTTAAATGCAATCACCATAATTTATGCCATTTTATACTCAGTGCCTATGTCAGATATATCTCCGTTAAAATTGCGAAGTTGTACACTGTACTCATTTCCAATTTTAATTAGTCAATTTCTTCTGACATTTAAGAGGCTTGGCCTTTTAATGGCTCCAGGTATCTCGTGTTTGGAGACAGGGCTACATTAACGTAATAGTTTATATTTTTGAAGTTTACTTGATCATTGTAATATATATAATGATTATTTTTTAAGTTACATTCACCTAAATTAATTTTATATTTACGTCTTACAATATCGTTGGCTAATTATCATATTACTATTGGGTGCGAAGAGATCAACCAGATTTACATATGACTAAGTCATAGTGGTAAGCGCGTCGAATATGTGTTTCTTTATACTCTCGTTCCTCTTTTTTATTGATATTTGGAGATGTGGCAATTGAAATAACCTGACAAGTACCAATAGCACTCGCCCCAGATGTATGGTGCAAGAAGGGTACCTAGTGTGTCCTTTAAACTAGTTACATACATGAATATTATTTTAAACAGTTCTTAGTTATCGTTCTTCGAGTACAGAATATATGTAATAAAGGAGATAAATTCGACTTCCTAGATATTATCGTTTTTTTTAAATAGATCGTAAAAAGGAGGTCCAAAATAGACCTCTTCGACGATCTCCGAGATCATTATATTTTTACTTAATTATTAAATAGTATTTTATGAGAATTTAGTATTGCAAGCTTAAACCAAGTTTGCAAATTAAAGGCCTCTGACGCTCATCGTCGTTACAACCCTCAAATACAGAATACCGTAAAAAGAACACAATGATTTCACGCCATATTACGGTTAAATTATAATTCTCGCTGGCAGATTTAGAGAAACGTTGAAAATCTGAGACAGCAAAGTGCTGTCAAAGTTACTATATCATTTCTCTCTGTGGTCAACCAAAAACAAATTCGACCCCAGAATTGATAGTTTGTTTGAAAATTAAAATACTTTAAACTTACTTCAAGCATTAAGGATACGTAAAACGTATGTGAGGTTTTATGAGGAGATTTTTCTTATCATATCGTATCAATATATTCCAAATTAATTTCTTGTGTCTTTCTCTTTGAGCATTTCACAATCAGTATATTTAATATGCAAAAAACAATATTCAGTGACACCTAAAATAACAACGTTTATTCTTACACATAATCTTCATTTCTCCCGGCGTTGGGCGCGTGCGTTCCGTAACGCCTATATGTGTATTTGGTTTATTGAAGTAAAACTTCTTTACGCACGCTTGACTTGGGGAGTAAGCTGGTGAATGCGTGACGAGAGCGTTACGAAAAGTTTGATCGGGCGAGGCGAACGAAAGTTGAGAGGGAGATATAAGTTACTGAAGACAGAAAGCGAGAGAGTTACGTTTCGTAAATTACTGTAGAGACAAGAGAGACAGGTGCGAGCACACATTTTCTTTCTCTCTTTCTCTCATAGCCAGTTATGTTTCGTATATCTAAGACACAGTGCAAGCCTATTGTCTGTATCACACTGTAGGAGCAAGAGAGAGCAGTGCGCGCGCATATTTTCTTTCTCTCTTCCTCTCTTAGCCAGTGCATGAAATATATATATATATATATATATATATATATATATATATATATATATATATATGCGAGTTTGCTAACGTTACGCGAACGGTGATTTATTGATTATTTTGTAATTTCATTTCGTTCTTGAACAATTTTATAAATTATTATTTTGTTCAATACATTAAATATTCTACGTTTAAAGTGAATAAAATTGTAAATTCATTTTAAAGTTCATATTTTGCGAATTTGAAGTTTTACTTCAGTCGTGTGGTCTAAAGCACACTCGTTTTTGTATTCAGTTTAATTGGAATGATAACAATAATTTAATTGTTGACAACGAAAGTCATATTTATTTCGTGCTATAAAATATCTTTGGTAATATTATATAACAGCAGAGGACCATTTCGACAACCTCCGTAATCAAAATAATTCGTATTGAGAATCCTAATGTAAGGATTATCCTTATATTATAAGGCTAATTATAAGGATATAATTATTACGCACAATCATAACCTCGCTGCAATTGTACGCGTTCCACCTTACCGAGTTAATCTCGTATTGCCACCGTTGCGCTTGCGCAAGCTGCAACAGTAGGTCGCCGGGTTTAGTTGCGCACGCGCAGGATATCGTATGTGGATTGCGTATGGTGGTAGTACATGATGTAGTCATTAGCTGCACCAGTACAAGATTGAGTTTGGTAATAAACACACATTCACGTACACACCCATATATGATTTTTTATGTAAAATCATAAAAATCTATACTTATCCAGATTTTATTCCGATCGAAAAAGCAGTTTTAACAAGCGATAGAAATGTGAGTAAGTTGCTAAAGATGAAGTTGCTTACTTCACTTAGTTTCATATTTAAGTTATTTACACGTATAACAAAATGGTTAACGGGACCGTTTCTGTACACGCGTCTGGCAAAAACCATTGGACGAGACGTAGTTGAGCAGGTAATTAATAAACACTACTTAATTATTAATAGGGACATTTATTTATTTTATAAACCATAATTATAAGCATTTTTTTATTAGGCGACAGTATCGATTATATTTTTAATAAATCCTTATAAATTAGTAATACTGTCTACCAGGCTTTGGTGCATTAAGAGGGAAAATGTTTTATTTTTAATAAACGCTTATAAATTAGTAATACTGGTTATCAAACTTTAGGTACATTAAGAGGGAAATGTTTTATTTTTAATAAACGTTTATAAATTAGTAATACTGTCTACCAGACTTTAGGTGCATTTAAGAGGGAAAATGTTTTAAAATCTGTAAATTTGTAATATAGCACAACTCTCCCGTGCGAAAAGCGAATAGAATTGATGATAACCAACAAAAATGTCGAACCCTGTTCCATAATAATATTTTACCAATATTTTTGTATATTTAATAGGTAAAGTACATATGATCTATATCCTCCCTGTGCCTTTATGAGAAAAAATAATCATAAAACACAGAACAAAGCGAATTCCCAAAAACATGAATTAGATAGCATGATAAAATTTCCAAAATTTTTGACTGCATACTGCGCTGAACACAGATCGCTCACGTGTGCGTCGATTTGTTTGCCTGTCACAGTGGTTTTCCACAACCGTTTGACGTAGACTACAAATTGGTTAACAGTTAAAAATATTTATGAAAAAAAAATGTCAAATAATCGATTTTTTTTAATTTCATGTGCCTAGTGGGGTAACAAAGTGCCTATTAGTTAAGAATCCAAAATATTATATTTTTCATTTTATGTAAGCTACTTCTATGAATTTTGCGGAAATTGTCACAAATATATGTATAATTCTGTCCTATCCCAATCCCTGCAACTATTTACGTATATATATATATATATATATATATATATATATATATATATATATATATATATATATTATAGTATCCACGCTAATCTCGTAGCGCCATTAAGTATTAAGCATTTATTTTCCAAATATTTAAATACTTATTATTCTGAAGTTGATGATCGCTGACATTTGTGACCTAAGATATATTCCTGCAAAAGAGAAGATATCTAATTTCACGCGTTTAGTACTTCACAGCATTAAGGTCATTTTACAGATAAAAGTGACAGGTTCGGGGAATTTATTAATCTGTAATATTTATATTTCCTTCTCTAACTCATTGCACTTTATCCTACCATAAAATATATAATTTAAATATAAAAGAAACCCACATAGATTTCGTATTGGTACACTTAATACAAAAATTGTTTATTCGCTTAGAAACGTTCGTCTATTAATTTCAGTATCGTTTAGGATACGTTAATAACGGCACCGTATTCCGCGAATATACGTCACCGCAAAATATACTTAAATCTTATATTTTAAATTAACCAAATTATAGTAACTTAAAAATTTAATAACTTTAAAATGCCTATTCCGACACTGTTTGGAACAACCTGGATCGCGAGCATGAGATAAAAGATTATGCGCAAGCCCAGATCTACCATTGGACTGTATAAGTAATAAAAACAGGACACAATACATATAAAAAAACCAGTAATCAAAATTAACCCGTTCTTTCTCACTCGGCAACAGTACCGTGACCCGACAAGGCGTTTCGCGCAGTTGCCATGTAACGCACCTTAAGTAAATAAACGTGATACAGGCGCCTTATCCACTTGGCTCCATAAACCGGATTCAGAACCGAGACGGGATGTGTATCGCAATAATATCGTTCCTTGACATGAAACAAATGGACATTCGAGCACGATATTATCTTTGAAATTTCTAATATTCAACGACAGTGTTGCTTTAATTAATATTTCAACTTCACATGTCTGAAATACTCTTTACGCAAAACAATTTCTCAATTCAACTTAGACCTAACCTTATGGATAATTTCAAATATCTCGCCTATATGACGGTCAAAATGAACCTAAAATCTATTGTTATATGAAAAACTAAGAATGGGAAAAACAACTAATATTCCTTTAACGAACAGTGCAAAATGCAATAAAGATGGGAATTTAAGTAGTGTTGGACGTCTTTTTGACGAAAACTTATTTAGTCATTAGTTTCTTAAGTATATATACATTTAATTTATCGATACATTCTATTGAATAATAATCGATAAACAATTAGTGATTGTTGAAGAATAAAACATATTACAATGTAATCAAAATACATAACAAAATGGTAAAGACGCCGTGTTTGTGCACAGATAACGCAAAAGTACAAGATGGATTTTAATGAAACTTTGCTGTTTTATATCCAAGACCTGTGATACACGTTTACACGTGGCATCACCCCCATTCCGTCAGCCGTGATTAGACTAACCCCTGAATGATGAACTGACAAGACGGTATTACACGGTGAGTTCTACTGATATCAGTCTTCTCAAAAACACCTTCAAGATAACACGTATAGCAATACTTCCGCGGTAAAAAGATGGCTACCAATAAACTGAAAGCTAACGTATTAATAACTAATTAAGATATTAATTATTGGCGTGAAAACATCTATAAATTCATTTTGGTAGCCAGATCAAAAATTTCCAGGCAACGAAATTATGCCGAATTTCGTGACGCGAAAACTCTGTAAATAATGGACCGATAGGAAATTAGTTTTTAATTCAAAAACAATACGCTTTTAATATTCCAAATAGGTTATTTCAACAAATAAAGTAATTTAAGAGAACAGTAACCGTGTGCGAATGAGACAGAAATAGAAAAGTTTGCATATTTTACAGGCGGTCTACCTTGTAAAGGCGTGAAGAAGGTCGTGGGGTATCCATGGAAAGCCTCTAAGTAGTTCTAAGAAAACCTAGTCTTTAAAAACTATAATAAAAATTATTTTACTTTGCAAAGTCGAAAAATTATACTTTTTCAGAAATATCGGTGTATCTAAGAAGAAAACATGACCAGAAGCGAAGTATACGGCAATTAGAAGGGCCGATCAAAGAAAACCAGAAAAGCGCTCAAACGATATTGGCTTTAATAACAAAAATGTTATGACTGCAAAGTTGAAAACAATATTTGTGTAGAACACAAGCATAGATAACTGATTTACATGTATATAGGTTTACTCTAATACTGTTGCAGAATGTAATTGTGACAAACGTTCTTGGTGTTAATAAAGACTTCTTGGTATTAATATCGAAAGGAAAGACGTGTATTTCTTTGATTAAATTAAAATAAACCGGAGAATAAAACGTTTTCACCTAAAATCCTACGGTTCGGATATAAATGAACCCATTTTGTATTTTTTCACGTCTTCAAATTCTGTCCGTCTATAATTTGTTGTCAAACCACGTCGAACTGATGAATATTATCAAAATATTTAAATCTTTGTCTATCCGGTTCATCAGTCCATCAATCAACGTATTATCAGTCTAACGTCAGTCTGATCAGACTGATAAAATGAACTGATGCCAGACTGAGCGTGTAACAACCATCTTAAAGGTTTCGCCAAATCTTCACGTTGTTTCTTATAATGGTCGAGAAGCAGTTGAATAATAGACTACTACTGTTTCACTACTGTTGACTACTGTTTCAGCAACTGTCATAATCATAGTTTTGTAATTCTCCATTAGAGAGTGATATTTTATTATAACGTTCAATAATGCATAATATACTTACATTTTCCTAACTATAGTATCACCATTATTTATCAGACTCTAGGGCACTCTTCTGGGTGCAGCCCAGAGAAAAAATTGGAAGATTTAGAAATATGTATCACAATACAATTTTTTTCGTGCAACATTCAGTTCATAAAATCCATGCACTATCTATCAAAAATAGAATTAAGGCACGAGAGAAATCATGCAGGGTCACAAAGGAAGACGAGATGACCCACTGGTAGCTCTCTTTAACTTTCTGGCTTAAGTCTCGCGAGATATTTATATTAATTACTATTATCGTATTCGTGTGAGAACTCTTTTCATAATGTAAGTCATCAACAGATGATGAAAATTTTTCGATTGATGGAAATTTATATTATGTTTTACAATCCGATTCGGATGAAAGTAGACGCCGTCTGTTTTGTTACTGGTGTGCGCAGATTCTATTCGTACGTTTCATCGCGCAAAGGCGACCGCCAGCTAGATATTAACGCATGGCCTGGAACATGACAATAAAATATTTTACGTGATCCTAAAAAAATTAAATTTTTAGAGTGCATTTTTTCCGAAGTAGAACGATAATTTTGTTCCGTATGTCACACCATTTTATTCGGAAACTATTGGCATTATATAGATACAATCTGAATGATAAGTGAACTAAGAACCGTTATACAATGAAATAGTGAAATTATGAAAAAGAATAATATTACGGGTGGAACTCCATATATGTATGCATTTGGAGTATCGTTAGATAGGTCTTAAAAATGATATAGAGGTTCCTGAATAACTTTTTTATTTAAGTCTATAGAAATAAATAAATTTACCTTATACTGGATTTCAATATTCCTGGATGTTAGTTTTTTTTCAATGTCTAACATATTTATTTATAGACCCGGAAGTTATCGACAGGAGTAATTTGCAATACTAGCGACTGCTTCACCTTCTCGATCCCACTACTAATAGCACAGTGCACCAAACACCGACGTAAACATTTGTTTTTTTCATTAGTTAAAATCTCATCAGTTACTTACGATGAGGTCACTCTGTGTTGTAAAAATATAATCCAATGTGAATAAGCATTATTATCACATAAAACCATGTTAAGGACGAGTAGAACTCGTATTACGAGAATTCCATACACATTTAGCAATTTTAAACAATTAAAAGTACATAGTATTTCTATTAAACTATTTAGCAAAAATTATCAAAAATTATGACATTTAAAATCATCGCAATAGTTTTCCAACAACTTTTGTGTTGATTTCTAGAAACTATTTTTTTTCATAATTTTAGTTCAATAGTCTCAGAAATGGGAGGGAGAGGGGGGAGAGGGAGGAGTAGAACATTTTTTTTTGCATATTTATCGGTATATGTGTGAAGATATAATACCTATTATGAAATGAAAAAATGAAATTTTTTTCAACTAGTTAATTTTTCACTTCTAAAATTTCTATACTAATATTTTTGAGAGTTACCTACATAATATATGCGGGTAAATATACTTTATTTTTGTGCCAAATGTCAAATTTCTACGTCAAGCAATTTCTGAGAAAAACAGCTGTGACAGACAGACAAGTTCGCGTGATCTTACAAGGGTTCCATTTATATTTTTTAAGTACGGGACCCCAAAAAATAATAAGATATTTATTTATTAATCGTCTTCGATGTACAAATATATTTAAGTAATACCGTATATTAAAATATATAGAGGGAAACTGACCTATTGTGAAAACAACAGTACAATGAGCGGCCGTAAGGGTAACCCACTATGCAAAACTATTATCAAAATGAAATTTTCTAATACAAGAATATTAGGGTCTAAGGAAACTCTCGTCTCAAAGCAAAAAGAAAAATTTATCACTAGAAAAAATCATATTATTAGTTGATAACATAAATAAACAGTGTTCCCTGTACTATTACGTAATTAATCGCTGTATCAGGTTTTTAAAATAACAATTACACATTTTAAGAATAATATTAATTTATTAAACTAATTAAATCCGAAGCAACAATCAAATATAGGGAACAAAACGTCACTAAAATAATAATAAAACCGACATTTGACACACAAATCTGTCAACGTCACCAAAGAAATAAAAACATAGTCATCAGAATAACACGATAGCCATCTTTGTTCTGCAAGCACATAACTTCTATTCTCTTTGGCATCATATTTGGGTCTATGCATTTATCTATGGTTTAAATTTTAAGGGAGTATTTCGAGAACAGTCCCGTTTTCCTGACCCAGAAATATATCGTTGTGTACTCGCCGTCAAACGAAAAATGCGAAGCCAAAGAGAACTTTATTTCAAATTTTATAACTCTATAAAAACGCACGTACGCGTATACACAAACTCAAATTACTATTGCAATACTTCCATATTTTTGATATATAAAAATAAAAAGTTTAAGAAATATTAAATATAAAATAGTGTACTAGCAAAAATTGCGTTTATTGTCGACGCGTCCTTGATATCAGAATGTATCTTATTCCACATTTTGTAAGTAAATTAAAGAAAATCTCAGAATAAAGCCTGCAGATTTTGCTACGGCACTTCTTACTGTGATTCCGTATTTACTGCGTTTAACAGTTGAGATGAAAACAAATAAAACATTCAACTAACGAAAGCAAGGAAGATTCCGATAATTACATGTAAACACCAAGCAGTGGCTTACGTTCAGTTGTAAAGTTTACCGCTGTGAATGATGAAATGTACCGTTTTAAGAGCCGCAGTTTGCAGCTGGCGACGTTCAAGTTACGCGCATTTAGGAATAATGTAATAAAATGTTTTCCGACTATAAATAAGTTACGTTATACTTAACTCTTAACTTAACGTTATATTTAACTCTATGTACAGTTATTAATTTTAAGGTATTTACTTAAAAAATATTGTTTATTTTTATACTAAAATCTTTATAATTTTGTTTCGACATTGATAACCAGAAATGTAAAAATCATCAATACATGAGGACCTAGTATTTTGCATAAAAGTTCTTAGAAAAAGTTTAAACATTCGTTAAAAAAATCAAACGATAGGCCAATATCGATTATATATGTAACTTTTCGATCGTCCCCAAGCTTATTTCGTTTTGTTCTTTTTTACTATGACCATCTTTATTCAATCTAACACTGTCAGGCTGCAAAGATGAAACACCACAGGTTAGAGATTTCGCTCCACAGTAACTGTAAAAGGATAATAAACCTCTGTCTATTCAGTAATGTCTATTGTTTTCTTGAATGGGTTGATTCCAGTTTTAAATAGTAGTCATTTTGACGCACTGAAATGTTTAAATTATGAATCCACTTATAGATTGAGTCAACAAGTGTTCTATATTCACAAGGCGATGAAATCACTTTTTGTTCCGTATGAAGGAGTGGGAAACACATTGATTTGAAGTGAAACATATTAGACAAATTTGTAAAATTGCATCTTATTCTACTGTAAATATTGTCAATGATATGACATTCATAATTTGACTGAATACACATAAGAAATCTATGGATTAAAAATAAAATAAAAAAATGTTGGCTTTGTTACGCATAAACGACACATTTTTCCTTTTACGTTTGTCTCAAAACTTTTCCGTGGTGCGTTTTTGTTTTAAGATAAGATTAACATATTTTCAACACAACTTGTTACTATTATATTTCAAGAATCTTACGACTTTTTCGTAAGTGACGCCATCCATTTATTATAATTTTTTTAACTTCGATTTAAAAGTAAAAAATGAGTTAAAAATAATGATTTAACATTAAGTTGTTTAACCACCTAAGAATTAAACGTTTCCATAAGAATTTCGGAAATATATATATAAAATACCTGTAATGGAATATAAGAAAATAACATATTTTTGCTAAAATTTGTGTATCCTTTTCATTTTAATTTGGCAACTCTAACTATCGATGACGACTGGACAATTACGAACCACTCAACCGAAGCCACGAACAAAAAGTTACCACTTGTGCAAATAAGTATGTTTAGAACTTTAAAGCTATTTACCTTCAATCAGCAATTTTTTTTCAAATCGTTTAGTTCTTTTCTATTGATAATACTAATTTATAGATATTTTCAACTACCACCAATAGATTACACAAATTTTTTACCTACCTGCATGAAGTATGAAACTATTATGCGACCAAAAGTACAAAATAAACATTTTTAATATTTTTTTAAACTACAAAAGTTTAAAAAACGCTAAAAACACTCTGTTGTAAATATAGACAAATCAAATGAGTCCATACTCGATGGGTTTATTGTTCATTGGTAAGTTCCCATTGCCTCCTTCCTCCTCCCTCAGGAAGATATAAACACCATATCAGGAAGATATAAACACGTAATAAAGGGTTCACTGACACAAGGCAAAGGTACTCAAACTCGATGGGTTTACTATCCATTAAGAAGTTCCCGTGACTATTTTCTTCACCCAACCTGGCTGCAATACGATACAAAAAGGCTTATTAAGTCAAAAGAGCTCAAACTCTATGCGTTTACTGATAGCCATTGAGAACTTTTTACGACAACTCTCTCCTCTCTCATCCATCCATCAGTCATATAACTTCATTGTGGTAGACCATGTTGTATTGTCATTAGAATTGCATAAATTTTCAAGTTTCAAATCGGTACCAAAATTGAAGCGGGCGAAACGTAAGATATAATAATTGCTTACAATGTTAGGAGGTTACAGTGCAAGATACTAAAAGCGTGTTAAAATTCAGTCTCCCAGACGAGGGTTAACAAAGGAAAACAACGTCCAAAACTTAGCCGGATAAGGGCAGCTGAATAGAAACGGTGACGTTATTTTCTTTATGAATAAACTTCGATACATTCAACGCTAAGTTATTTTCTTTATGAATTAACTTCGATACATTCAACGCTAAGTTATTTTCTTTCTGAATAAACTTCGATACGAAAACGCTTATTGTCATTTTATATTGAACAAAAGTATTGACCCCCTAGACTTTGTTCTGTTGACTTTTAGGATTCAATATCACAATTCCATTATAACTAAAATACTTTTTATGTTACTATTAATTTATTATATATTAATAGTAACATAAAAAGTATTTTAGTAAAACAAAAAAAAAGTTCAAAAACAAATGAATTCAAATTCGAGCCTGAGCGATTATACCATTATTAACATGTAACGATTACTGTATAAGCATTCCCTGCATTAATTCTTGATTTTCCACCACTTTATTAAACGGTATGTTTGTATAACCTGTTGTTATTCGTTTTATTATTGCGAAAACTTATCTCCAGCTTCAAAATTGTATTTGTCAAACTACAAGAGACGATGTACCTACCGCGGTATATTATAAAATAACGGAGTTCAAATATCGGCCGTAAGATCACGATCTTGGGTTCACCGCGCGTTTACGTGATACTCAAGCTAAGGATAATCTGTAAATGAACGGTCGACGTCATACACACTTCTTTCCTATAGGTATATGTATATAGGTATATATAATTTAAAAATACCGTTAAGGCAAGCATAAAAGAGACCATCTTTATGTAGATGGTAACAACAAAGTTATAACTACTGTTACTCGTTATAGGTATTTTGTTATTTATCATTCTTTAACGTTTTAATTGATATATTAAATATCTAATCTAAAACTGAAGTACATCCTGTGAGTGTTTAACACTTAATTATTACAGTACATTCTGTACCTAAACATAAACATATTTGCAACATTTTCAATTTTGGGGAAAAATGCCATTTCTGATATTTTTTTCTTTCACTCTCTCCGTTGTTCTTTACTCTGTCACTTTTTCGAAATGTTTTTTTAATTGTGTAAACAAAGGAATAATTAAAAAAAATTGTTCCCCTTTTTCTCCAGATGTTTCTTCATTTGTCCTACATTGTCCTTCTTTCTGTTTCATCTCTTCCAATTTAGATACTTTGAAATCCGTTGTTTCATTAGATATATTAATTTTTAGAAAAAAATCTAGTAATCTCTAAAAATATATCTATGATAAAAGGCAAGCCAGACGTAGATATATAATAAATAACGACACTCCCGCCCTCCTCTACCCTCATCTTCGGTTACGGTCTTGAACTCTGTATTCAGTTTGTTTTAATTTCTCTGTCTTAAGCTCAATACTCAGTAAAAGAATAACCTTGCTTTTGAAGAAAATTCTTCATTTCTCCTTGCATATTGTTTCCACGAAATCATCGTAGTCGTAGACATTTCTCATTCTCATAAGTTACTCCACTTGATGATAGAAGCTTAACGCGCTCATGAAAATGTTACCGGGTTAAAAATAATGAATCATGTGCTTCTGGCAGCATACGTCTGCAGATCTGATAATGTGAACAATAATGGACACGAATGACCAGGTTTTTATAGATGGAACAAAATGTAGTCAGAATAATGTGAAGACACCTCTATAAGCTATCGGAAATGCATATAAGAAGCTGATTAGATTAATTTAGTAACGGCTATTGATGATATCATGCTAAATAACAGCAATATCAGGTATTCCGTTTTTTTTACCAAAGGCGCAGAAGAGTCGTTACAAAGTGTTAATCTTTTCATGGATATAACCTCTTAGAAACATTCTATATATGCTAATTCTCGTATTATCACTTTTCGAAGATCTACTGATTATAAATATATAATCCATTTTTGAAACCTCATTGACATTTTTCTGATTCTGACAACTTTCTAAATATTTGTCATTTTGCATATTTTCAAATTAGGTATTTATCAGTTATATTTTAAGTTTCTTTTATTATGAATATTTAATTAAATCCTTCATAAACATTCCCTATAACACAACCCAGTAAAAGAAATATTCAAATATATAAATATATACCCTATTCAGGTTTCCAATTTCACAAAGGTGTTTTAATTAGAGCATTATATACTACTTTTGTACTTTTCCTGCAGCCCAGTGCTGATAAATAAAAAATACTATGAATACCTCTTGAATGGTATCAGTAGATTCCTTAAGGAAATAATTAAAAGTATTTTTTTTGTTAATTTTTGTTTTTATGTAGTACGTCTTTCGACTTCATAGCGTTTGTAAGTGTTTAATTTAAAATTTTTTACGGTCTATCTAATGTAGAGTTCAAAACTTTTTGTTAATTTGTTGTTTGCAGTCTTGAGGCGTCAGTCTCAGTCTTCTGGGGCTTTTTGAGGGCTTGCAGACCATGAACGGACGCTAAATATCTTCAGGTTTATCATCAAACTTTTCGTTGTTGGAATAGGTAGTTAAGCACAAGGAAAAACAAACAAAATTCAAATGCAATTACAAAAATGTAGTATTAGTTATGACCTAATAAACCCGAGAAAATATTTTATATTTATTACTCAGCCATTTCATAACATTCAAATTAATGGAGTTGAAATTTAATATGGCGACACTTAATGAGAGAAATGAAAAAGTTTTTGCTGATGTTTGGATTATTGTCATCTTTTTGACGGTCGATGCAGGGATATCTATCGAATTGCGTACAGATGCGAACAATTTTACTTACTTTAATTACATATTGCGTTACCTCAATTTGCTATTCGATTTTTAATTCGAACTACCTTTTCTCGATTTAGATTCTGTATCATAACTAATTACTCTTGTAATTTTAATTTAATTTTTTGTATACGCCACCATACGCACATCTATTAAAAACCCATTTAAAATGAACAAACGAACGATGGAAAAGCCATGATGAAAATGACAATTACTTCCTTTTTAAAATCCGTTAAAAATATCCATAAATATGCAGACTTTAAAAATATAGCATTAGTAATTTTATGCACTATGCATCTTTACGCACAATGCTAACAACATAGTTTTGCCGCTGCCACGGACACTCTTGTGGATTGCTAGTAAAACAACATTATCCACCTATCACACGTGTGTCATCGTGGATACAGGACTAAATATAGCGCTACATTAGGTATTTATTTAAAATAATCATAAATCAAAGAGTCAAAACGACGGATAGATTATAAAATACCAAAATATTCTGAAATCCTCCTCAAGCTCACTCAGAGCCTCACAGTTCAAAACTCAAATGATCTACAGAACAATCTAAACAAAGCATGCTAAAGGTTAACAAAACATACCAAACTCCGTAAATAAAAATAAACAACAAAAACATTATTTCTTAATAAAAATTATTTCATAAAAGCAGTTTTCATGAAAAAATTCCTTGAACAAAATATTTCATAAAAGAAGCAACAATGTAAAAATTCCTTAAACATGATAATCATTAAAATTATGAATACACAAACACTATCGTTTAATACAACACCTGTTAATACATCCGCTCACCAAGCACAGGCAGGCACATGACAAAATGTGCACTGTTTACTTAAGAACTATGTTCAAGTATAAAAAACTTTACCGATATCGCATTGCAACTCGAGTTCAAAAAGCAAACTCGAACGCTAAAAAGTATCTTTTGTGAAAAGTAGGAATACACAAAAGTGCACTGTCTGTCTGAATACCTGTTTCGTCAAAGCAACGTGAGTATGACCGCTATGCTATGCAGATACATCGCGACGGAGTCGTCGTGGGCGCACTACGAGAATAATTATCGTTCACGATTTATCATCTACCATTGACTGCCAAAAAAAAACATTTAAACAGTTATTATTGTGATAGCATAGTATCCATTCGTTTCAATTGAATATGCCTACATCTATGTTTAATATGGCTAACATGGAAATGCATTATGCATCTATCAGAATAGTACGCACAGACACGCCGTAAACATTGTGAATGTTGTTATAAATGTTGTGTCAACATTAAATCGTTTTTGTATCCGTAATTCATTTTTTTTATCAAACTAACTGAGATACAAATACTATATACGTTAATAATGAATATATATCAAATAATTGATATTGAAATAAACATATATCTATCAAATCAACTCAAATGAAATAAATTGACAATTTCTAAAATGTAATTCCATAGACAATGTCATGCGAAACGACGCATATTATAAACAGTTCGATAAACTATTTTATTATTTAATATTTGATATCAACGACTAGGAAAAATATTGACATTTCTCACTTACCATTACAAAAATATGATCAAAATTCTCACAAAACAAAGTTCACTTCACTCAAACAAACACTATTGGAGTACGAGAGACTAATCAGTCGGTTTAATTCGTATAAAAATAACACTAAAGACACGTAATATTATAATATATTCGCTTCATTGCGTATACGTATGCAATACGCGTGTTCGATTCGTTCGTACGACTGTCGTTGAGACGGGCGAGAGGCGCGCGCGCTACCTGCATACCATCGGCTCAACTAATCAACTGACTGACGGACGTTTTGTTTTGTTAGCGCAGGAGACGGTTCGGACGCTTGTGGTTACCTGCTCGCGGTCTCTATGCCCTCCTCGTCTGGCGCGCTGGCAGTTGTCATACGTCATTTTAGTTTTTTTTCGTAGGTACGGTAATTTTTTCGCAGAACAGTTTTATACAAATTTTTATTTTTAGTGTATTATTGATTTATATGCGTACATAATAACGTCAATACAATAAAATGTATAGTTTTTATTAGAAACTCGCATATACCACTCATATAATTTTTATTTTAAAATTAATAAATTAAAATACAACTTTTGTCTGTTAATTGAAAAATTTGGCAAGCCATATTTTAGTATGTATATTTTTATTGAAGTAAAACTTCTTTACGCACGCTTGACTTAGGGAGTAAACTGGTGAATGCGTGACGAGAGCGTTACGAAAAGTGTGATCGGGCGAGGCGAACGGAAGTTGAGAAGGAGATATAAGTTAGTGAAGACAGAAAGAGAGAGAGAGTTACGTTTCGTATATTACTGTAGGGACAAAAGAGAAAGGTGCGAGCACACATTTTCTTTCTCTCTTTCTCTCATAACCAGTTATATTTCATATATCTAAGACACAGTGCAAGCCTATTGTCTGTATCAGCAGGGTGCGCGCACATTTTCTTTCTCTCTTCCTCTCATAGCCTGTGCATGAAATATATATATATATATATATATATATATATATATATATATATATATATATATATATACGTGTGTATATATATATATATATATATATATATATATATATATATATATATGCTAGTTTGCTAGTGTTACGCGGACGGTGATTTTATGATTATTTTGTAATTTCATTTTGTTCTTCAACAATTTTATAAATTATTATTTTGTTCAATATATTAAATATTCTACGTTTAAAGTGAATAAAATTGTAAATTCATTTTAAAATTCATATTTTGTGAATTTGAAGTTTTGCTTCTGTCGTGTCGTCTAAAGGACACGCGTTTTTTTTATTTATTTATTTAACGCATCTTTGAAATAGCCTGAGGAGTTTTGCAATCATAAGGTGGACCTCAAAATATTGTTGGAATCATACAAAGCATTGACTTAAGAAAAGAAAATAATATTTTAATTAGAAGAAAGGATAACCTGAACATTAGGAGGAGAAAAAGAAACGGATTAAATATTAAGGAAACAGGATGTGAACGACGCAGGATAGAAGCGTATAATCAACGAAAAGATGGGCATCCTCCATACTGTATTTATGAAAGCAGGATTCCTGCGATATGGCAAGGTACCAATCGGCATATTGAATGCAGTAAGGGATTGTGGTAATTATGTCGGTAGAAATTTCGCCAAAGTAATTAAGCGCAAGCACATGAATTTTAGAAAGAAATGAGTTGAACATATAATTTTTTAAACAATTATAGATACATACTGTATGTTTTAAATTATTTGCAAATATTAATATTATTTTCCATTTTTCATGAACGTAAAGGAAAATATTTTAAATATCTAGAATTATGGCTTTAATCTTCTGGTAAAAGATAAACTTCTATTAAGTTTTTTGAGTTTTTTATATTATTTTTTTCTATTTATTAGACTTTTTTTTATATTTTTTGATTGAATATGAAATGGCTAATAATCAAAGACTATGGAATGGAGGATAACCGATGGGAAAGGGAGTGGGGGCAGACAAAGGGCAACCCTTTCGGCAGTGAAAAATTGATAGCGAGAAGTGAATTAGCCGAAATTTCCCCCAACCCGGTACGGAGGAGGGGTCCACTTAATCGGGTAACCAAAATGGCGGCGAGTTAGTGCGTCCTGCGAAACGCCGCAGAGCGCGTGGCATTGTTTGTAGTGTGAGTGGAGAAATAAATTACTATTTTGTTTATAATACTATATCAAATATTGCGGACAATTTTATGATGCTCAGGGCAGCGTATTATTGAATTTGTAAAAACTCTGACGCATGAAATCGAAAATTGACAACCTCCAGTGCACGTAGACAATTCAAAGAATCCAACAGTCCCACAGATGTTCAGTCCGGAGGCTATTGCGGATATCATAGGCGCGCACAAATCGATGAACGTGCCGAAATTTTTGTACGTCAAATTCTAATGTAACCGTGTTGTAGCAGTTAAATACTCAATAACACATAAATAAATATTAGCTTATATACAATATTTTTGGTCCCATTAGCCGAAGAGACTTTTTTTTTAATACCAAACTTGATCCCTTTAAAACACTCGCAGAAATTTTGTTAATACTATTGCGAAATATGTAGTTCGATAAGCTTCGTTACTAAGACAAATTCCAACTTTCTGCGTCAAATAGATTCAAACGTCTGTGAAGATGGACATACAGATAGATGGGCGAGCAATCCTATAAGAGTTTCGTTTTTTACGTTTTGTGATACGAAACCCCAAAAAGGATATACACAATTTACGTTACATAGCGTATTTTAAATTATACATTCCCAAATTAAAAATATAATATTTAAGATTTCTACAAAATATAAAATAAGTAGGAAATTCTTTAACTTGCCTTAATCTTAAAAAGGTATTTGTAATTTACTTTCTTTTCTTTTCTAAGTTTTTTTAAAACTATATAAATATCCCTTTTCGTAGTTCAAAAACTAATCTCTTTCTTTTGATATCATACTTGTGCACTCATGACATTTTTAAAAATTTTAATTTGCGTCCAGAGCGACAGGCAAGTAACATACGTGGCGAAAATAATATGGTTAATTATAAAGATGGTTTATATAGAAGCTCAAAACACGTCGAATTCTGAAACAATTATTTCATAAACCTTTATTTTGGAACCCGATAATTTGGATAGGAATAATATAATTTCCAAATTTGGAACATTAAAAATTAAAAAAAAAATTTAATTTTACAGTGAAAACAAGAAAAAATATTCATGTTGTATAAATACGTTTGAGTATCAAAATGGATTTGGTCACATGTTGATTCGAAAACAATATATCTTTTCTATGGGATTTTAGAAAGAAAGCTAAGAAACCGATTGATTTTTAAAATTGGGCATATAACGATAATACATGGTAGGTTCCGTTCTATCTTGTTTGATTCAACATTTTACTGAAAAATTAAAAATTATCTTTGATCATAAATAATGGATATAGAGCCCCGGCGTAAATTAAACTTGACCGCCTTTTAAAGTGTAATAAGTTATAATTTTCTATTTAAGTAAGTGACAAGCGGAAAAGTTAATGTTCTGTCTAGCATAGCATCGTTCTGTTTATACATTTCGTATAGAGAAGTGATAGAAAGTATCACTTTCGCTGCCAACCGTAATAGTGGCTTTGGCTTCTCTCTTTAGTCTCTGTAATGACAGAGGGTCTCAAAGTTCCGTGCACGAGATGCAAAAGAAAATACACGAGATGCAGAAGGCAATACACGATACATTCTTTAGATTTGCTATCCCGTGTAAAAAAGTCCAAATATTATTTTCCAATTATTTATCAACCGGACATTATATCTATAGCATTGTTTACTTAATTAATTCCTTTTTAATTGTATAAATTTATTATTAAAAAGTGCAAATTATGTGAGGAGACCGTGAAGAAAACGTGACGTCAGAGTTCGTGTCAATAGGTTAGTCCGCTGGAGTCAAAGGAGTGAAAGCTGCGGGGTAATTGTTTTAATACATGATTTATAATCATGCATTATGTACTTTTGTATGCATATATACACTCATAAATAGACAGCAGTAAACATAACCTTTAAAAACATAGCTATGTATGTGTGCGGGACGACAGGCAGTAGTCAGAATCCTGCACGTAACTGTTGCTTGATTGGAAAAATCGATGTTCATCAGATTACGTCACTGTTGACTATGTAATCAGAAAAAAGCTCATTGTGTCGATTATCAATGAATACTCGTATTCGTTGCAAGACAATATTACTTATAGCGAACTAGAAGTTGAACTGATAGATGACTATTCGAGGACTATTCCGATGACTGTTCTGACGATTATTCTGATGATTGTTCGATGGCTATTCCGACTATTGGTCGATGACTGTTGCGACTATATTTGGCAGCGTTGTGACCTATATTATATGCCGTTAAATGATCACTTTGTGCTGCCGCCGATTGTCACACCAGGGGTTACGAAACCACGGCCGCCCGATCGTCGCATTGGTTAGTGCGTTGCGTCCGGAACAATATGTAAGCTTGTCATTTCGTCTCAGACAAGTCACTTTTTATGTATTTTGGCAATGTCATGTAGTTTTTTCTTAACGTAACAAACAAAAAACGAAAGTCGTATTAAATTTTTGTAAACTAGTTTACATACACATTTATCTACTGCTTGTGTGATACATGTACATGATACATATTTACATTAAAGTGATATTCACAATAATGTTAACAACTTGTTGTATTTTTGCACTTAGGCACAACACAATACTTATTATTGGCTTTCGAGCTTCTTCCTTGATTTTAACGGCTATTATACTTAAAATATGTTTAAAGTAACGAGACACCTCCAGTAAATAAACGCTGTGTATTGAGTGTGACGTCATCCAAGGCGCGGGAAAATGGCGGCGTTTAAATAGTTTAAATTTATTGACCATTTTAATTATTTTTTTTAATTTAATTGAAACGTTTCCATAGTAACAACGTTTCCATAATTTTCCATAGTAGTATTTATATTTTTTACTATGTTACAACCATGTAAACACTGAATTAAAAATATATAAAAAATTATATGCGTATTCCCTATTGCTATCCTTAATCTGTTAGTAGTTCGAACTGTCCAAAACATTAAAAATATTTTTGAAAAAAAAAATTTTAAAACATTGTAAAATAAAAAAACTCTAAATTAAATGAAATGTAAATTGTCCGATTACGTTCACACTCTCTGCATAAAGATGTTTATTTAGCACTGTGCCTAGTTCCGTTATGCTGCCGCACAAGACGAAGTGCAATAAACTTCAGCAAAATACGATTCAGTCTGCAGCCGGAGGAGACGGAGAAAATACTATTCGATTTCAAAACATCTAAACATCTGCTGCCTTTCGTCGTTTGAAGTGTTAGGTATTCGTTCTATATTTCAAACGACCCACGGTATCCATTCAGTGATTTTTAGGCCAGGGGCTTGATTAAGTTTTAGATAATAAATATACTGAATGGCGAAAGCCTTGAGGACGTATTGAAATATGAGTTTTTTCGTAAACGATTATTTAAAGGAAAAATTTATGAAAGATATGAATTGAGATCACAAATATTTTTCACTTCCGAGAAAATGGTGCACGTAAGTTCTCTGCTAAGTAAATGGGAAAACTAAAATTATTTTGCACAAAAATTTCTATATCAGAATCGATGTTTGCAAAAGCATTATGATCAAGATGTTTCCATCTAATTTTCATTCAAATTCAAATAGAAGACCTTTAAAATTAGTTGGCCTTACACCTTTATTCAATGAGGAAATTACGTATTTGTAATAAACGGATAAAATTTAGACTTTTCATCTTTGTACCATTTCCTCTAGTCTTCTTTAAGGTTTTTTATACCTGGTCGTCCAATCAATTTGAAATTTCCGAGTAGAAAATTTATCTAATATTTACTTTTTAAAAAGAAAACAAATAAACCGTTTATGAAAAATGAAAAAGGCCAAAATTACGGAAAACATTCTTTAATAATGTCTACGAATTTATTTCTGTTGTAATTGGTGCTGGACTATTACTAGAACATTCCCTTAGACAGGTCGGTTGCTGTACGAGCGTATTAAAATCGTGGCATTTGTCCGTATTTACTTTTAAAATCCTGTTTTATTTATTAATTTAAAAATAAATTGAGTTATTACTCTTGCGAAATTGGTTATACTGTAATTATATATATATATATATATATATATATATATATATATATATATGTATGTATATATATATATATATATATATATATATATATATATATATATATATATATATATATATATATATATATATATAGCGTTTCTAAATAAGAAGTTATTCGGTTTAACAGGAATGAATTTGAAAGTAGATATGCCGTGATTACTTCGAAAGGGTATTATATATTTTACATAGTTTATTATACTGTGAGCCAACATTAAGGGATCAACAAAAATTTAGGGTTATTTTTAAATAGGTTTAACTTTGCAAAAATCATCCAATTTAAATGAAAAGGCAACATTTGAAAGTGGAAATCTTATAGTATTCTATGCATAAAATGTGAATGTGTTTATCTGTTACTTCAGTAGAATTACATATGAAAGAATAATTTAAAAAAAAAGTTTCTTCTAACTTTAAAAGATCTCTCAGAGTTTTCAATAATTATTTTTTTCATAAAATCTATTAATTTTGTCTTATAGTGCAAGCCTGCTCTCTTTAATTTCTTTGTTTATAAACTTTGCAACGACCACGGGAAAGAGATATTATTCCTCCTAAGGGAGTTATTCGTCGTAAAGTAAAAACTTTATTTTTAATTTTAACGGCTTATAACTCGTGAACTAGTTATTGTTTAACTAATGCAACGGTCTTTAAAATATAAAATTACTCTTTAAGATGCTTAACTATAATATATATTTTTAATTTATTCCCTCTGTCGCCATATAAATTTTTCCATTACGTGAAAATTTACATTTTACCGTATTTCTCAGTAAATATGGCGTGACTTTAAAAAATAATTTAATTAATAAAGTCTTCACGGTTTTTGTTAACTTTAAAGTATCCTTAATTATTACGTAAAACTGCCGATAGCTCTTATTTTTTTCTGTGTTCTATTTTGTCAAATCTGCAGTAATACATGAAAGAAAACAAAGGATAATCGTTGATCTGCTAAAACGTTAGAAATCGTGTTGTTTACCGTTTCAAGTTTAAAATTTATCACATTCCTTTTTTTAATTACGAAAATATTGAGATCAACATTGTGATGGCGCTAAAAAAATAGTTTTTTCTTTTTCAAAAATTATCAAATTCGTAACCTTTTGTAAAGCTGGTTGAACGTCGAGTTGACATTTATAATTTTTTGCGAAATAATTTTCAAAGTGCTCTATATTTATATCTATATATAAAAATATAGAATTTGCATGCTTGTGTATCAAATACTACATATTAACGAAAAAAAAAATGATTTATGGACAACTTCTGGGGTTTTAGGGATTTGAGGGAGTATATAGTCGTTATTTTTTTGGAATCAACCCACTAAAAAGATTCGTTAATTTAATAAAAAGGGCACTTAATTGAAAAACAAATTATTTTATAATGATTCTAGCTGCCTTCAATTTTACAGCTAACTTAATAAAACGTCCACCACGTCCAAACGTCCACATGAAAGAAGCCACAGCTACAGTTAGTTGTAAATAAAATACTAAACGTGGGCGACATATCATTGGTCAATCCTAACTAATACCATAAATGCGAAAATTTGGATGGATTGACGGATGTTTGTTATTCTATAACTCTGTAATTTTAGAACGAATATACGGAAAACACGGATTTATGGCATACGCCCATATTATAATATTTTTTACGTGTAAACGTCTATTCGTTTGTTAAGTATATGATGGTCGGTCAAACTTTCTTGTGGTACAAAATATGTACAGATTTCAGTCGCTAATGACTACGAGACTAATAATGCGTTAACAATGGTTGAACCCACAACGGAAAGAGCGTGTCTATCCGTGTTATTATTAGCTTTGCCTGTGACGTCATCCAACTTGTGTACATGCATATGCGTTATTATTGCGAATTAACGTTATGCACAGTTATAAATTAGTATAGTGTGAAAACGCGTTTAGCTAAAATATTCATTTGAGAATAATTCTGAAGAGCTTGAGGAGCACTACTAGGAAGCGAATTGAGACAAAAATATTATTCGCCTAAGTATAAGTAAAAATCGGCATAAAATGGACAATTACAAAAAAAATTTAGGGTATCATCTCATATGAAAGGTAAGTATGTTCGGAATTATAAAAAAACGCAAATCTAAGGAAAGCTTAACCAAAGAAAGACTAACCACACTTGTTAGTACCAATTCGGAATTTCCCAGATAGTTATAGCATCTGTTAACGCGTTTTAGTTGCGTTCAGCTGCAGTAACTTTCAATAGCATGCGTAAGCGTGCTTTTGCGTGATATCTGCTAGAAAAGCATGTTATCGTATATTTATAATTCATACATTTATAATCTACATATGGATATCAGCGCGTCTTGCTGTACACGCACCGAGCTAATGACATTATTTACTATAGTACGAATGCAAGCATGTTCTAGTCGGAGGCGGTATATGCCGATCAACTGCATTAAAATGCTTTCGCTTGCCTAAACGTGCATTAGCCCATCAAGCAGGTACTCTTATTTTAAATCAATTTCATGCGAAAGCCAAATGGAAAAAGCGAAGAGCAATAACATGCAGTAACATGCGGGTTTTAGCCCATCATCCTTATGTATCCTAGAAGAAAGCTACTCTCATTTTAATCTAAAGCCAAATTAATAAAGCATGCGAAAGCCAAATTAATAAAGCCAAATTGAAAAATCGAAGAGCAATAACATGCAGTAACATACGAAAGCACGGTTACGCGTGCTATAGCAAGTTTGTGTTGGGCTAAATACAACTACACAAAATGTAATTTTTCTGTGAACAAGTTGCGAATTGATTTTGACAAGTTTGATTAGTCCCTAAACTGATATTTTTCAGCTTCCTATATTAACAATAAGAGATATATGAGTGAGATAAACATCGTTAAGTGTTTAAGGAACAATTAAAAGTAAGGAATTGAAACCACTTTAATTGAACACTTACCGTATTCGATGTGGCAGAAATTTCGAAGTAACCTTGGGACAGTCGTAACACGGTTTGACTGCATTGAAGGAGTATCTTAAACGAGTGTCTCTTTTAAGGTATTATTAGGCAACGAGTTAAAATCGACACTTACGTCATCTGTAAATGACTGTCTATATACATCTGTATATGCGCTTCCTAATTCCTAAAACAAGTTTTCAGTCACAATATTTTAAGTTAATAAACATCGCATCACGCAACATACAACGTTTCGGTAATTCATTAAAATAAATAAGTTAACTATCATATGAGTCGTTTAGCTTCAAACCCCGTTGAAACGGTTTTTCTTCGAATTTACACCTAGTATGCTATCAGAAGTACTCCACGCGTAGAAAAAATTCGTGAATTTGTTTCACGTCAAACTCCGCTATAAACTATTGTAAAATGCATTTAAAAACCAGTGTTTCTTGAAAAGTCCTCTAAAATCATTTTAGAGCTCACGAGTTTAAAATTCCTCTATAACAAATCCAATCAATAGCAGCCCGCTATTCTGATCACGTGACACAGTAATTAGTATGGTTGATTCTGTGACATGTGATTGAATGTGGTGTAGTGTTTTATTTGTTTTTTGTGGATACATTGGAAGATTTACAACAATTTATAAAAAAATGTGAACCTGGTAAGGCACGCACGTCATTCCCATCTCTTGGTCAATAATCGCAAGGCATGTCAATGTGGGACACTACTCACTACTGCAAGCAGATCGATTTGAAGTCAATTGCCGTAAAAGTTTGGAAATTGTTCTACACATCCATCATAAAGTCAACAACTAGCTGGCACGTATAATTTCGAAGTGTAAAAGGTTTTTCTTGACACGTTCCGAAACAAATAACCTGTCGCTGCAAGAAGGAAAGTCATATTCTAAAAATTATTAAAATGTCAAAAAACCAATAACAAAGAAAAATAAAAACATTACTCTGTTGCATCCAGGCATAATTACTGCAAACTAGATAATACCAAAAAGGGAGAAAATCACCGATGTTTCAAACCTGTTAAAAAATATTATTGAGTGCATTGGAAAGACATAGGGAAATTAGCATTTTATAGATTAGTGGAGAATAGAATGTCTAATGAGCCAGAAGATCTAGAAGACGAATTGGTAGAATTATCAGATGACCTTTGTGGATGTGGTTTTGGAGACGTGAACCTTGTAGTTTGATTTTTATTTCATATCTTCATTAAAGTAAGTTGATCTCTGAGTGATCGCTTTTGCATAGATTTTGTTGTTTATGTAATTAAAATGTTTTAAAGTTTCGAATTAGTTATTAAGATAATGTCAAACTTAAAATGCCTTATGTCTTCATAGGTCTTTCAAGGTTGTTTGGAAATTATATTATTTAAATCCTGTGTAATGAAAATACTTAAGGTAGATACAAAATGTTGTAATAAGTTTTTCGATTAAAAAGTATTACTCACTTTATTACTCTGTATTTTACTGCCTGACTACCTGCCCTTTTTGCATAACTGCGACCTTCACCTCTCACTAAGGTTAGCTTCAAATCCAATCATTCCATTTCGGTCAGTAGCAAATGACTCTCTATTCGTGGGGTAGTTTCAAAATCCGCTCTAACAAATTTTACAAATATGTTTTCATCTGTTTCTGTTGTTAAGTTGGTACTTTTTTGTTTCGTTATGTTAGAATTGATGGCCACCATAGACAAAATTTAATATTCTGTCTACAAGTGTCGTTGCTTATGTTTCAAACGTTTTCATTTATTTGTGTAAAATTTTATAAATCATTTTAAGGGGATTTGAAGCTAGATGACTCATATTTTAAATGAGGATTTATATGTTGACTTTTGGTGATTGCCCTTTGTTGCTTTTTTTTCTTTATATCTAGTGATTCAGTTAAAAGAAATGACGAATTATCTCATTATTATAAAGAGCTGATCATTTGAATTATTAAAAAAAAGGACAGCCAAGTGCGTTCTGTAATTGTCTATATCTCAGAGGTAAGAAACACAAACACCAATTATTACCAAGACTGGATCAAAACCTCCAGAAAAAGATATATACCTGATGCAATACCTAGAACACAGAAACAAAGCAAACTAAGTTACTTGCTTGCAACCCCCAGTGTCGACATCACATAGATTTGCGGAACTCGACCGTGATTCATGTACAACCATCTCACAAGACCTGAAACCAGTAAAGCCTCCATCAATATTCTTTGACAAAACCAGCAATATTCAACCACTGATAAATATGTTAACTGAGGTTGCAAAAGGAAATTATGACACTAAAGTACTCCAGTCTGATCGAGTCAAAATTCAAGTGAAACTTGCAGAGTTTTATACAACAGAGTGTAGAGAATTAAAGAAAAAGACCATTGAATTCTATACGTACTAGCCACTGAATTCTATACGTAGTTCTTAACTGACGGAGACATTAAAAGTTTAAAAAAAACTTTTCTAAGCGTACGTTCTGGGACTATAGAATACCTACTAGTTCTGGGACTAAATCCTACTACGAGGACGTGAGCTTCTAAAATGTGTTCAAGCGAAAAATACGGATGTTCTTTCCAAGGGTCAATCCACACACTGGCCTATAGATCCTAACAAGATACCGGACGTCATTGACTTCTGCATAATGAAATTAATCAAGAAAAACTATGTATACTGTAAAAGTTGTTTGGATCTTTCCTCTGACCACTCTCTCATCATCTTGTATCTTTCGGTTAAGCTTGTGGAAAAATAACTAAAACGTGTCCTGCACAATAAAAAGACAAACTGGACACACTTATCGACAAAGCATTTGAGCAATCAAAAACGTAGGAAAATACAACTGATGCAATCGAAATCTTTACCCGGACGGTGCAGCATGCAGATTGGAACTCTATCCTCTACATAATTATCATAGTTGTCACTGGAACATTCGTCGACGACTCGACAATCCTTACCAGTCAAAGCGAGCCAGAAGTGGCATAAAAAAGCTTCAAAAAAACCTCGACGGAATGGGTGCCTGGCTAAAGAAATGGAGAATCAAAGTAAATAAAAAAAATCGGTACATGCGACATTCACTCTCAGAAGAGCGAGTTGTCCTCCGGTCTATTTTATGCAAGTATAAATACCACAGGCAGATCATGTGCGATATCTGGACATATATCTGGACAAACAGCTGACCTGATGAAAAAACGTATTTACGAAGCGCGAACAGTTGGGCTTACAATTAAGGAAAATGTACTGGCATACTGGCAGAAAGTCTCAATTGCCATTAGAAAGCAAACTGCCTTGTACAAGACATAATATTTAACATTTACTTTATTTTTTCATTAACATAGTAATTTCGGAGAATTTACAGATTACGATTTCAATCGCTAAACTCACGTAAATTTATTCAAATAAGTAATTGCTTAACCTAACGGATATCAGTGGATGGATCCTCCAAAATGCAGTTAATAATGTCAATAACGTAATAAGTGTAATATTTTAATTAGATGCATTATTCCTCCGCGTTCCCGCCCATTTCTTTTTGCAATCATACGTTTTAAAACTCTGAGTTAAATCGTAATTCTTACCAATTACTTTACAATTACACCTTAACAATTACACCAAATAAAAATTGTTATACTTTAATTAGATTGACAAATCTATAAGATTACAGAATCTTAAAAATTTAACCTTCTTTGTTATATTTGAAATTACTACAGAACTTTTAAGTTAATGTGTATCAAATATGATTTGGACTGTTTTTCTTTTCAATATTGCCAAGATTTAAAAGCTCAAGAATTTTTTTTTTATTTTCAATGTTATTTAATAAAGTAACTTACCGCGTTCATTTTTGGTTGTACTAGTTGTTTTTTTATCGTTTCCCTTTATTTCAAAGTATTTATATACTTACTATGTATTGTAGATTTCCTGTGAACTCTGAATATAAAGGAAAATTGTTTAAATCGATTGGTCGTCTTTATTGGATTGCAAAAAAGAAATTATTATTCCAAAAAAGAATTATATACAGCAAGCATTCTGAAGAAAAGCTCACTGTAATCTCTATAAAAATGATCCCGGTTAGTTTATATTGATATAAGAACAGAAATTGTATTTATTAAACTCGCCTAGGAACAAATTTTATCTTGATTTCATAAGATATGCTTCACGTAGCTTGTTTTCTGTACATTGACCTATGCTTGGCGGTACTTTGATAGCCCTGCTGCCTTATACTATTAACTGAGTCATAAATTTCAAAATGAACTAACTTCATCTGATTATTTTTTTCAGGAACCGAAAAAAGTGGTAGGGTTTTAAGTCAGTAAAAAATATAAAAATTGTAACACACAATTAAACACTAAATAATTTTCCAATAGTCAATAATTAGCGAAATGGTTTGAGTTTATATGAATTTAAATAAACAATCGAATTAGCTAATTTTGAAACTATGACTCAATTAATCTATTGAACTAACAATTATATATTTGACATCAAACTGACAGAACTTTATATCTTTACACCTTCGAGGATAATGCTTAAAGGTGTGCTAAAGGTGTATATAAAAGTTATCGATATCCTTTTGACGAATACCACTAAACTTCTATTATAGTAAATTTACGAACATAAACAAAACGAACGGAATTTGAAAGTAGTCTATGGTTCCACCACTTACAGCTATGTACAGAAAACATTCAGTATATTAATGTAGATTTCACGAATGTAGCTGTCAGTGCTTTCCACATACTTTGATGGGAACTAGAATCGAAAACTCTGCATAGTGGGCACACCTCCAGTAATTTTCTTGTTAAACTCTTTATATTTCTTTACGACCTGGTTTATGTTTCTGCCTTCTCGTGGCTGATGTTTGTCTATGTTGTATATGTGTTTATAAATAATTAGACTGCCGTTATTCAATGTGTGGTTTATTACGTATACTGGCTATTACGTAAATTTATATTAGATCCCGGGTAAAAGTCTCGTGCTCAAAACATCCGCTTGAGGCGCTAGCGTGTACAGTGTTACATTGGCCTAATTGTCTAACGGAGCCTGTTATCTACCGGGAAAATACCGTAGTAAAACATAAATAACATAGGTCCTTATGCAGGTGAAATAATACTACCTATCGGAGCTGTAATCTAAAAATTAAATACAAGAATAACGAAATTGAAGAAAGAATATTTATTATTGATAGGAACGTGGACCCAGATGTTGGAAACGAATGTTTGAGAAATCTAAATATACAGTTTGAAGTAAATTTAATACATAAAGAAGGAAACGATATTTCCGAAAAAAATCTAAAGAAAAGTTACAAAATTTAATAGATGAATATAAAAAATTATTTTCAAAAGAGATACGGAAAATCAAAGACTATCAAGTCGCATTTAAATTTTAAGAAGGGCCAGTACCCATATTCCTGAAACCACGTCTAGTAACATTTGCATCAAGCGGAAGCAGAGATTGATAGATTGGAAGATACGGAAATTTTAGTAAAAGTTGAATACTCCTAATGGCGTAAACCGGTAGTTCGTATAATGAAACAAAATGGAAAAGTACGTTTGTGTGCAGATTGTAGAGCGACGTTGAATAAAATATAAAGAATGATAATTACGCCATTCCAAGAATCGAAGAAATATTTTCAAAATTAATTGCAGTAAATATTTGTACACATTAAATATAAATAAAGCATACTTACACATGATGACAAATGAAAAGACAGCAGAAATGTAAGCCAGAAGTATATGCAAGAGCGCCTATAAGTTTAAAAGATAAATGTACGGGGTAAAAATCGCATCAAAGATTTGGCAACGTTACATGAACCAAGCCCTTCAAGGAATGGAAGGCACAGACTGGTGACGACATCGCCTTGCAAGGACGTACAGTTGCTAGGAAGGATTAAAATAGTATTTCAAACATTGCAAAAATGGGAATTGCACCTAAATAAGAACACTTATCGGTTCATCAAAAAACCTATTGTTCAAAAGACAAAGTGAACGACATAAAGAATAGCCCACGTCCTACATATATGTCATCTCTACATATATTTTATGGACGATTAATTATTATCAGTGATTTGTTCCTAACCTGGTGACGAGGATATATATATTTAGGCCGATTCTTGTTTCTATAAGCACATGAAGCAAATTAATTGTGGCTCAAATTTCCTTTTTTGTATATTAAAATAATATCAGATGTACATCGGATCAGTGACCTTGTGGCTCTAATAGAATTTTGTTGCTTTTACATCGCGGTACGCATAATGCGCGTCATGAAATTCAATGAAAATATAGCCGGTAAATAGAGTTTCAAATTTAAATAATTATGGACCATTTATTGTTTTTACTTACTAGCATACAAAACTTTTACGTAATGAAGGTGATCCAACATAAATAAGAAAAACATAAGGAAGTATGAAAAGTATTACAAATACATAGGCGCGACCCGCCTCGTAACATAAAAGGTTTGATTGAATATGTTTTTTATAAGTTTTTTCTTTATACACATTTAGTCAAAAAAATATATCTTGTCTAATATGATGGCATGGATGAGATGCCCGTAGTGTTTGCCGTTAAGATTTTCATAAACTGTATGTGTGCCCCATTACATTTTCTGTTACATGTAATTATTTTTTGTGAAATCGTCCGTGTGACAAATTCATCATTAAACATTTTCCTTTCAATTCACAAAAAAAAATTAAAAATTAAGTTCAGAACAGTTTAATATGTACAGAAAGTTATTTAATAAATAGTTATAAATAAAGATTAATATAAATTACAATAAAACTGTTACCGGTTAGTAACAAAGCATTGAACAAAAGAAATAAAAAATATAAACTATGGGTAAAAGTTAATATTTCTAAAGATGGCGGTATTTGTTTTAACAATCAAAGTAGACGTAAAAACATATCCGTAGAAAATGTATTTTAAATAATATTGAATGGTTATTATTCACCGTTGCATCTTAAGTCTTTAGTAAAAAATGAAGAATAAACTGAATAAAAAATGTGGAAAACTCATTCTTTGTAAGTACTATTTACCTATATAGTTTTACTTTTAGTACCTTATATAAGTTTTTTAAATAAAATTTTAATACAAGTGCATCTTACTAAAATACATTTTTGACTAATTATCTTTCTTTAATTGATAGAAATTTTATAATAAGTCATGTTTTGGATAATTATAAATTCATAATTATCCATGAGTTATTTTTCATGAGTTATTTTATGAAAAACTTGTAACATTTTTCTCATACAACTCTCTTTTAGCGATGAATCGCTGAAGTTTTCACAGTATACCTAATTCATAATGGATTGGTTTATTACTGAACACTTAATACACACGATTAAAAAGTTGCTAAGTATTAAATGTGTTTTATCATTTATAATTCTTTATATTTTATTTGATTGTAGGCGTCATTAAACTACTTATAAAAAAGAAAAATGTGTGAATGTAATTAATAATCTATGAATGCAATTGAAATTTGACATTTCACATAAGCCTAAATTGAACAGTGTGGGACTTTTATAAAAAAATACATTTATTTAAAACAAAAATCATTTTTCTTTAGGAATTAATTAGGCGCATTCAACCCGAATTTTTTGTCGCCAGAGAATTTTGTAAATTTCACCACTGTTATATTTTCATTAAAATTATGTGTTTATAATTTTTATTTACGCCGATTCTAACTACGGTACTCTATAAGATTTAATCTTGAGTTGTATAAATAGAATAATATATAAAAATAAGCAACTCTAATTCTTATTTATGTGGTTGTATGTTGGGGCATAAAGATCACATTGTAGAGTAGGTATACTAGTCCAGTGTATGCTTAGGTATTACAAGAAAGTCCAATGGATTACTTCAATTTTGATAAACTTGGAGGTTTAAAACGATAATAGGAGACACAAATACGAACTACTGAGTAAAGTTTAGATTACGTGAGCTGTACATGCAAAGAATGAACAATTGAAGGCTTCTTATAATATGGCAATTTTTTGCAATTAGCACTAGTCAGTGTATTTTAGGTAATGAGTTATTATAATTGTATTAGTAGACCATATCACATCTAACATTTCATCGCTTATTGCATTGTATAACATAAAGACAAAAGTTAAGTTAGAATGAAGCTTGTTTTAAGGTACTCCATTTATATTATTTATTTCATCTATACATTTATATACATCAAACTGACTTACAGAAAAAAATTTTTATAGAGAACTGAAGAAAGACTGCGTTTCGTTAAACGGTGGTGATTACAGTTAAAACACAAAGGAACCTCAGAAAGGTACATCAGAAAGTGTTTGACGATAAAGAGAATAGGATAAGAAAGAAGGGGAAACAAGAAAAATTTCCACATATAAATTTATAAGTAGTGGACGATTAGAACAACTGTTGAATATGTTTACTCTTCATGTCAGGATATAGTTTATACCACAATTTAACGATGTAGATAATATTGGAACATTCATAAATGGTGATACTGTGTGCAGAAATAAGGAACTTATGTAGCTCACCCAATATGCATTTAACACCAATTTCTAATTTCCACCCATTCTATCACCTGGCATAAGTGTGATAAAAACGTAAAAATGGTCATTTATACTGTTGTGGATATTAAATTTTTTTAAGTTAGGTATATTTTTTGATGAATTTTGGTTTACTGAAAGTAAAGGTGGGAAATATGAAAAATTTATTTTGTCATTATAAAGATACAATTAAATGAAACTACGTGATGTATTATTTCTACTTTCTTTAATTTCTTTACCACGACCTAGGTTTCGTTGTATTACATCTTCAGGTGGGCTATTAGCAAAGAATCTGAATCTTTACTAATAGTCCACCTGAAGATGTTGTAATACAACAAAATCTAGGTCGTGGTAAAGAACTTAAAGAAATTAGAAATAATACTACATCACGTAGTTTCATTTAATTGTGAATAATGAATTTCTACAAAATTAACGCCAAATGTATTCAATATTCTAAAGATAATTAAGAGAGTATAAACTGGATTTAATTTCTGTAATGAACAAGACTTGTTTATGTGCATATGAATATTACATGCATATAGTATGATTATAGTATTTGTTATGTGGATGTATGAAAGGATTTCACATATTGTCACTGTAAAGCGGTATTGAGATAAACCAAATGCATCAGATTTTACAAGCGAGTTAAAGCGTATAGTACTGACTGTGCAACAAGGGTTAAAGGAAAGTTTTTTAAGATTCGATGATAAACACATTTTTTTTAATAGAAAAAGTCTGCTAGTACATTTTATTTAAAGGCCTTGTCATACTATAGCCCGTCTCTGTTTGGATCATGATGAAAGTGCAGCCCGTCTCTGTTTGGATCAGGTAGATAACCGATGAGTTCAGAAAAGTCGTAGGTCTTTCTAGCATTGCTCTAATAAATACAAACGGTAATGCAGTTTAAATGTGAAACAACCATTGTGACCGAATTTGATATTTTATGCTTACCTAATACATAAAAAGGAATGAAAACCCAATTGCTTGGTGGGCAGTAAATAGGGCACAGTTTTCACATTAATTGGGAAACTCAGTAGCAAAATATTTGTCCGCACCTGGGAGCGGTGTTTATGAGAAAAGTAATAGAATGCTTCATAGTAATGCAGAAAAATTAATACGTCTGCAGTGCAACCTTCCGGTTTTATACTTTGACTACAACATTAAATAAATCTTTGAGAGTAATAATAATAATAATGTATTGTATATCTATCCCATAAATACTATGTATATATCATTTCAGATCAAGTAACCCAATTTTCAAATAAATGTATGTGATATTTACAAATAAATGTATGTGATATTTACAAATAAATGTATGTGAACCGAATACTAAAAATGTGGCTGAACATGCTGAATTATGAATAGTAGTCGAATATTCATTGCAAGTCTAGTAAATAGTTTGGTTTCTGCATAGTTGCAAATCTATGTTTTTTGTATTATAAAGTAGACAATTTATTAGCAACAAATCAGTGTTTGCAACTTAGTAAGAAAATCCACTAATATGTATGAGTTTAATAAAATGTTATTTCAGTTTATCTGGTGATATAGAAAATGATGCTATTAGTCTCTATTTATGTTCAGAAAGATTATTGCAAATTCAATTGAAAGGAAATGGGCGAGACTTTGTGGGGTAGGTACAATGTTATCAAATATTTATTTGTAAGAAAGCATTTTATATAGATGTATATTATGTTTTTTATTTTTTATTAATATCTCTAATTTCTGTTAACAGAGAAAATGAGTTATATTTACTAGAAACTCAACAAATTCTGGAGAAGAAAATGAATTACATAAATTTTTAGTTAATTACAAAATTACGAATATAAAGAATATTAAAGTAATAAATAGCAATACCACAAAGACATAGGGAATATTAAAGTAATTTCAATGTATTTCATAAATCATGTCTGATTTTAAAAACCAATATTTAGTAGAGACATGTAAGTTGTAGAATGTGTTGATGTTTTCAACACTTTCTACAATTTATGCCTTCAAAATGCAGGTCCTGATTGCATTGGCAAGAAAATGTTTGCAGCATTTGCTTTATTTTTGAGTCTTCATTTGCAGTATAAGTCTCCTCCAGACATTTCTTTTTTCGTCTCTCTTTTGCAGTTATAACCTTTCATCTGTTGTTTCTTTAGTATTACTCTGGCTCTGTTGTCCATAGGCTTCCAATAGCATCAATTTTGGACATTCTTTTGTTTACCGTTTAATTTTCCAATTTACCTTGATAAATCTTATTATATAATGGCAAGAAGTTTATCTCTATATGGTATTTGCTACTTTAACTCACTAATTTAATTTTTCACTTTCTTTAATTATTTTTTTTATATATCCTAAGTATTTTGAGCTTTGAGTGCTAAATAAATTTTTATACAAACATTCTTTCATTTATATTTGGTATTTATATCATAGAATTAGTAAACAATATGGCCTTAAATAGATTAATTGCTGACTGTATTGAAAAATGTACATGTGAGGGTAGCACTGAAAGTTTTGGAAATGGCCTTTTGTAACAATCCAAATTTAAGAAATAAAATTCTTTGGTAGTCTGTTGAAGTATTTTGCTTGAATTAGTCATTTATTTTTATAAATTTGCAGCAATTTGAAAATTGTATGTGACACACATTAGGACGAATGAGAATCAGAACATTTTTGTTTGATGATTTTTTATGACTTTTGTTTGGGTCATAATCAACAACAAAATTATGATAGATTTCAATTGGTCTTTTATGATGAAACTCCATTCCGCCCTACTATTTACAACTGGTTTAACAAATCTAAGCATGGTTGTAGTAATCTCGGTGACGATTTGCGTGGGAGATAAATTGAAGTTATTTTCAGTTGTCGCTATTCCTTAACAGCAACAACTGAAGATAACTTCAATGCTGTGTGGCTCAAGATAAAAACTGACAAGAGAGTAATCGATCAGCCAAGTACAGAAATGTCTACATAGACATTGAGGGGTCAAGAAGTTTTATGCTAGATGGATGGATACCCCATGATCTGACCGAAGTCCAATTGATTGGTGTTGTAAAATGTGGGAAATATTCGACGCAGGTCACTTAAATGTTGTATTAAACAAAATCACAGTTAAGAAAACATGGATATAATGTTACGAACCTGAAACCAAGGGACAGCTCCGTAGTGGATGCTTCCTTCAGAAGAGTTGCCTACATATGTTAAGAAAGAATAAATGCCAGAAACTAGATGGTCGCTTCATTCTTCAGATGGACAGATTATTTTGTAATAATTATTTTGGAAAATAAAGAAACAGCTACCGCACGTTAGTGTACCGCCAATTGTTTGTCTATTGTTTTGGAAAAGTTTGAGAGCTACACCCTCATGGTAGAATCTTTTTTTACATTGGCAACTCTTCTGCACACTCAGCTAGATGAACAACCGAATATTAGACTATGCCGGGTGTAGAAATTATGTGTCATTTGCCATACTGCTCCGACTTCGCACCATGAGATTGACTCCGGAAAGCCTGTGGAAGAAAGGTCCAAATAAATGTGGGCAGATTGTTTTTCTCATTGGTTCCATCAGATGAAATTATACACAGAGTACCACAGAGGCTATTTTGAAAATCAATAAAAAAATTTGCTAGTTGGTTCTATTTTTGATATTCTAAAAACTTTAAGTATTATCTCTCGTAATAGGTACCCAGTAAAATGGTATGGGTTGTTCAGAGAGTAATTTCGTTTTTTTCCAACAGAGAATTTAATTGTATTTTTTCATAGCCAACTTCACTCTTTAAGCTGCATGGTCATTATATATTTTGACAGCTAATATAACAAGGCTTGCTTGTGAAAAAGTTTGATTGATTCTACAGAGTAGTTTTTGGTTGATGCTCCATCAAATATGGAAAGTGACAAGCAGCATTTTCAACATATTTTACTTTTTTATTATCGAGAAGGTAAAAATGCTGCTAGAAACAAGAAAAAAATTATCCCACATGTATAGAGAAAATGTATTGACAGAAAGCCAGAGCCAAAACTGATTTGCAAAGTTTCAATCTGGCAATTTTGATGTTGAAGTTCCACCATATTCTGGAAGGCCAGTTGAAGATGATGAAGACACATTAAAGGCATTAATTGATGCAAATCGGTGAATAGCATCTTGTGAGATCCTTGAGAGATTAAATTTATCAAATTCGACCGTTCATGATCATTTGAGACGCTCAAATTTAATCTCTAAGCTCGATATATGGGTTCCTCATGTTCTTATGGAAAGAAATTTGTGCCATTGCATTGAAGTCTGTGATTCGCTTCTCAAACATCAAGAAAATTATCCAATTTTGAAGCGCATTACCACTGGGGACGGGAAATTGGTTGTCTACAACAATGTTAAATGCAAGAGATCATGGAGTAAAAAAGATGAACCGGCTCAAAACCCTTTTAAAGTCGATATTCATCAAAAAAAGGTGATACTGTCTTTTTGGTGGGACTTAATAAGTAATAGTTTTTTTGAGCTTCTACCGGACAACACAATGATTCATTCTCAAGTGTACTGTCATCAGCTGGACAAATTGAATAATTCACTTACACAGAAAAGGCCAGAATTGATCAGAAAAAGTGTGTAGTGTCCCACCAAGATAATGCGAAACCTCATATAAGTTTGGTAACTTGCCAAAAGCTTTTACAGTTTTGATGGGATGTGTTGTCACACTCATCATATCTTCCATATCTGGTACCTTCTGACTATTACTTGTTCTGGTCTCTACAACATTTTAGATTTTAGACGGTAAAACCTTTACTTCAATGAGAAGGCCAAAAATCACCTGGATAATTTTTTTGCCAGTGAAGAACAAACATTTTATGAGTGTGGAATCATGCTACTGCCAGAAACAAAGCAAAAGGTATTGGACCAGAATGGATAATTATAATTCAATAAAATATTTATTCACTATAAGAAAATCTTCATTCATTTTCATAAAAATAACAAAATTACTTTCCAAACAATTTTCCATGATTAAAAGATTTTTTTTATACTGAATATTTAAGAATAATTTGTGTATTTTCAAAAACAATTTAGCCTAAGTAAAAAATATTTAGAAAGGCAAATATTTAGTGTATTTTAAAATGTTTAAATCTATCATATTACCCTGACACGTAATTAATTTATGTTACATCTGTGCTTATCCTACCTTCGTACAAAGCATTAATTCAAGGCGGATAGTCTATTTTCAGAAATGATATAGGAATCAGTTCTTTTAATATTTTAATTTGTATAAAGTTATATTTTTTTTTCTTTCAAATGTTTAAGTTCTGAAAATTACATTACAAATTATTTCACTAGATTTTCTTCACTGACAAATATGTTGAAATAATGTAGGAAAGTTTCACTTATGTTGATGCTTTTCTGGGAATATATGAGTTTATTAATGTATAATTATTTCTACAAACACAAGAAAAGTATTTGTAACAATTAACTTAGTAGATAGCTTTCTTCACCTGAATGTTGATATTGTTATAAAGGTTGTTGCTACACTAATTCCTTTTTCCCTTCCACAAAATAATTTATTTACAGTTTCAGTTTATGAAGTAGAAAAGTATTTAAAGTTCAGTGAAAAATTAGACATTGGCAAGTTATTTTTCTGAAAAGAACAATTTAAATGAAATGAAAACCGGCATGTATAGAAACGAGTTTAAAGATACAAATGTATTGGAAGGCTTTCTACAGCCATGTAAATTAATATCAAAGGGTATTAAGAAAAGTATTTAAGTAAATAGTAATTTTTTGGTATGTACATGTTACATATAGTAGAAATTTTCATTGATATACCTATGTAACATCATTAGTTTATTTGAAAATAAATACACAGTTAAATTTTTTCATTTTGGTGTATATACCTTTCTTATGTACATACATGGGATCTTCACCAACCATGGTTTGTGTAACTGCAGAGTTTGTGTGAAACTTAATCCCCACAGTAGTCCAAGGATTATTTTATTATATGAATTGTTTGTCTAAATGGGATACTATCTCACAATATTTGATACTAGTTCACTAGCTTTGTACTCACTAATTTATATTGGTGAGAGGATATAAAACTTTGGTTTTTTAGAGTCTGAAAGTCTTCAAACCGATGTTGATCCACATTTGCCATTATAGAATGAAACAATATATTAATATGGGGCTTTTTTTAAATTTGAAATATTTAAGTCCATGCGAAGAATAGTAATTATATTATAAATCATGTTAATAGTAAAGTTTAATTAGATGAATGTTTTATATGTTTCTTTTTATATGAGTTATAATTCTCTGGAATCAAGTGGTCATAATATATTTGATTATACTTGTTATTAGTTATGCTTCGTAAATTTACTTTTCAGAAAAATTTGTATGTTTCATTTCAAACTATATTGTTCTACAGTAAGGAAAAAGAAAACACAGTATAAACATATTTTTAAAATTTTTTAGATTTTATTTTTCATTAACATAAAAATGTAATGATTTCTCTTTTCATAATACAATTTCGAATGTATCTGTTTTTTTCATACGCTCAATACATGAATCCTCACAAACTCACACACTCATTTCATCTAACAGTTTCTGAAGGGGTTTGTTAATATAACATTAAATAACTATGGCCTGTATTATTGTGGTGCGAGATTATATATATTTATTTAACCAGTCAAACACCCTTCTAAAGTCAATTGGAAAGGATAATTAGGGCCTCGTATGCGAATTGAATACATAAAAGGGAACCTACTTTTTGATTACAGCGTTTTTAATTATTTTATAACCAACAAAATATTTGCCTTAGTCAATCTTTTGGGTGGACCACATAGTGAATTTTTTTTGATGGGTATTTTTATTGTGATATGCTAATTATTTATATATTTATTTCTTTAATTGTGTAACACCACACATTATGTATAATTATATATCACACAATAATTATTATTATAAATCATCTAAATGAATAAATATTATGTAAAAAAGTGCTATTTGGTCTCAATGTTATATGATAATCCACCCAATAGCAAATTCTATATAGTAATATATAATCTAGCTAATTTGAGAAGAAGGTCCCTTATATATAATATATAAAGATTTGTGAGTGGTGGTCACTTAACCTTCTACATAATTTAATAATCATACAGATATTTTACTTTTATTAAATTATAATTTCAATTAACTTACATTGATTTGGACAAGCATAGGAGAGATCTAACAGACAATAAAATGTATACAGTCTATAAATGAAATGTTGCAAGGTTAAATGACCACAACTTGACAGATTAATTTGACACTATGCTACTGATGCTCAAAAGGTAAACAACAGCACAGAATTGATAAGAATTGTTTGAATTTACACAACACTATGTATCAACGAATGAAAGAATAGACACAGTTATACAATACTCTAGAAAAAGCGATTTAATGTATGGTTCTTAACATTCAATTTAGTAAAGATAAAATTCTTTCAATTAATAACATTTCCGACTAAAAAATATTGTTTAGTTAGATCATACTTTTCCTTAAAGTAATCTGACATAATTGAAACAAATCATACATATGGAATTCATTTTTATTTATGTTATGTCCTTTGTGGGATGTGCATGCATTATATGACTATAAATTTGAAAATATATTTTAAAGCCAGTTTGATTAACCATTAAACCCATAAGTTTTAGAAATATATTTGAAATAAAAATATTAAATTTTCCAAAACGTTAAGAAATTTATTAGGGCTTTTACTGTTAGTTTATATGTAGCAGTTTAAAATAACGTGGGTCTTGTTTTCACTTTTTTTTCACCAAACTAGTGTAAGAAAACAATTTGTCATCTAAATGGGATCATTTATATGGTTTAATGCTATTTTAAAATTTTTTTAACAGGTCCTCAGCTAACATGCTTGTGTTTATTACTGTTTTGTGTGGATAAATTTGATTATAAGCTTTGTTAATATTTCTATATCATACTTGATCTGAATTCAGTATTATTGATCAGTGCTTATTGATAATTTTGATAACAAATTAGTATACAGTACAGTCATGCCCATTTCATTCTTCTTTGTGTAATTAATTAGGCGTTTGCTTCGAAGTCTTAAAATGATAGGGGTAACAAATGATGCGCACATCCCACGGCTTGTGGAATCCGGGCACTATCATAAAACTAAGTACTTTAAATTTAATGATTTGGTTCTGACAGCTAAAACTGTGTATTCATATTGTTTTTTTTTAAATTTCATAAATTTAATATGTATTTATGCTATAGTGTATAATATATACATATATAAATGTATATTGTATAATTACTATTTAATAATACTAATCTAAACTGGCCGTTTAATAAGTACTGCCATGTTCTCAATTCTAGTTATAATTATTAATATAATATATTTCTTAACTATATTGAACTATTTACAAATAATACAATTTTATTATAAATGATTCGTATGTTTTTTTATTTTCTTTTTATGACAACGCAAAATAATTTAACCGTGTTTGCTCTTTGACATTTAAATTAAACAATTTACAATTTATACTCGTTTCTAAACATTATTTTTGTATAACCATTTGTATAATTACATCGTAACCCGGCAATTTCATTAATTCTTTCCTTTTGAAAATCCTCTCTTGACCTACAAATCTTACTATGTAAAAAATGCAAAATATACCGACGACAAATATATTTTGTGGTTTATAATGGCAAAAACGAATGTTATAGTTCACACGCATTTCTCTATAGGAACTATAAAATTCTCCCCATCCAAACACTCAACACTCCGATCTCTCTTACATCTAATATTCATTCCGCTCGATTTAATTTAGAATGTATCATTTACGCAATATGTAAATTTTTTCTTTATAATTATTTGCATTAATTAAATCAGAATCTTAAGCTAATTGTTTAGAATGAGGTGAGCGCACGGTATAGTCTGGCGGCGTGTCGTCATAGGAACACTTGCTCACGAGGGCTGCTTGCGAGGAACTATTCACCCGGTGACCCACCACTGTCTATGGCCACTTTCACATTGTCAGTTTGCTTTCACTCGAGCGGATGTCGGATTTCTCGCCCGCTAACTCCGTTTAATCGACAATACGTTTATTTATACACTTAGAACTATAAGTTTTCTCTTTTAAATATTTTTTATATAATAATCGATCACATTTTTAGTTTCTTCTTCCCTAAAGAATTTTTCTACTACGATAAGCAATGTTCCATCGGAGAGAGCTTTCCTCCTCGGTTGGTTTACGAGCTGTCGGCTGTGCCGATTCCTATGCTGCGTTCTCACACCGGGTTCACAGTGAACGATAAAAACAGGAAGATTACCTTTGTCACTGTTTTTGCTGAGGTTTGTTAGGAACATTGCCTGCACGTTTAGTAGAAATATCTTCAAGGATCACCTTACATAAATAGAGCTAGTATATCGTCGCACTCAGTGTCCGATATAGTCTTTGTTTTTCTCTGGTCACGTAGACCAGGCTTGGGACTTAGTCACTCAAAGAGGGCCAGCAGGTCATCAGAAGAAGGTGCACGAGGTGGATGCGAGGCAGCTGACGAGGAGGAGGAGGGAGGCGTGGCTAACAGGTCACCCAGCGAGCCTGGTGGCTCCAGGTATGAGAGAAGTTCCATTGGGTCAACCACATTGTCCGGAAGTAGCTGTAAGAGTGGTCAATGGTACGTTATGGTGATTCAAAACTGACAGAGTTTGTTAATACTTCTCATAGTCAATACAAAAAGTAGTAAAAAAATTATTATTGTAAAAAATTTTGAACAAGATATTTTTATAAAACAAGAACTGACATGTATAGTTATACTTTAAAATTGTCGTTACAGTGAAAAATTTTTAACACAATTTCTCTTGAAGCCATATTTTACTAAAAGCTCCTTTAACAAATAATATTAATATAATCATTCATTATAAAATTATAATATGAATATTGGTTAGCTAGGTCAGTGTTTAAAAAAAACAGAGTAAGGTCTTTACACATTCATTCATGTAATTTGTTTTTTTTAAGACTTTGCATGTTAAAATATTGAGAAAAATTATAATTTGTCCTCTATATACTCGTATGTCTTATATTAAATAGATGCACATTTTATTTTTGTAATCAATGATCGTATTATAATGAAATACAGTACAGTAATACCTCAAACTTACGCGATAGGTGGGCCTGAGTAATAACAGACGAATTTGGGTAAGTCGGGTTGTAATTTTATATTAATAAATACAAAGTATGATTAATTGGAACTAGAGACTAAAGGAAACAACAATTTAGAAGAAAAATGTGTAATAAAATCTTAGAGACAATTTATTTTGTTACAACACTGAAGTTATTTTGATGTAAAAGCTTTTGGCTATGTTCCACTAGCCATCTGCAAAGCTCACTCTCACCACTGCAATCATACCCATTCCACTAGCTTGTCAGCGTTGCAACTTTCAGTGAAACGGGTTATGAACAATGCGTATTCGCAACTATGATGAAAAAGTGAGTATTGAATAAAAATAAAGAGAATTATAGCATTGTATTTTTATATTATCTATTAATTGTTAGACCATAATTTACAAATCCACCACAATATAGGTTTACTAAATTAGTCCTCAAAAAGAGAAGTTGTTACTGAAGTTTTATGATTCGATTCCCAAATCACGGGCAAGCCAGGTTTAGATTTGTTTTTTTATTCTCTCGGATTTTCTGAGCGATAAACTAAGAGAGGTTTTAACTTACAATTACCAACTGCGTTCACGTCAACTATTACTGTTAATCGATCTTTGGTGGACATAAATTCTGGCAAGGTTTCTTTTTCACACGCGATAAAAGATTTTCTAGGCATCTTTTTCCAGAATAGTCTAGTCTCATCCACATTGAATATGGTTTCGTTGGTATAGCCACTTTCTTCAATTAAAGCTTTAAGTTCCTCTGGGTAGAGAGACGCAGCTTCTTTATTAGCACTTGTCGCCTCTCTAGTTTCTACATAGCTGTGCCCAATTACAGTTACTAGCTTTAAACATTTCATCTTTAGCAACCTTGCCAGCTTCTTTCAATTTCTTAAAAACCAGCTTACCTTGAGTTGAGAGCACACCGTGTTCTGATCAACTGGATAATTTTTCAGTTACTTGATTAACACACCTTATTTTTAAAATTGTTTCCATCTCAGCAATAATCCCAGGAAATTTATGAATGATGTTTGATTTGAAAGATTGAGCATTTTTCACAGCTGCGATAAATTTTTCTTTATTTTTGTTCTGACTGTTAATTCTGCCAGATCAAACTTATTTATTTGCCAATTCAGAAATTTTTATTTTTGCATCAAATAAATGATAAATGCTAAGTTACATTCCAAAGACAACAATTTTTCTTTTGTTGTTTGATGCAAAAGAATTAGTTCTATTTAGTTTGATGACACAGCAGTGTCTACCAAGTCTCCATAAGATATACACAATATAAATAACACAAAATAATAATTTATAGCTATGCGACTACCCGCGTGAAATATTGTACGTGTTGTAAGCTGAACACTAGTATGTGCGGAGAGGAGAATCGAGAGTTGTGCGGTGCTCAAACAAGAGACGAATCAACGAGAAGATTTAAAAATTGCGGAACTCCTGATTTGCATAAGACGGGGTAGCGTATGTTAGTGTATTACTGTATATCTTATATTTGAAGATACAAAATCTTTACAATATTAGGTGGTTTTACAGATACTATTTAAAATGGATGAATGTAATGTTTCTGCTATATGATCAACATAAATTTGAATTTTTTAGTTTCTCAAAAAAACAATATTATTATATGAAAACAAAACACTTACATTTAGCCCTTCATTTGTACCCTCGCCGTCGATAACGGCAGCTGGGTCAAAGTTGAGGTCAGATGGTATATCAACATCGGTGAGGGGTGCTGGTGGTGGGACGGAAGGTGGTCCGCCTGGTGTATGTGCCGAGCCTGGAGTATGCGCTCCACCACCACCTGGGGTGTGAGGTGTATGAGGGGTGTGGGGCGTATGCGGCATCTATGGGTAGGGATGATTTCGTTATAAGATTTGATGAATAGTAATTATATCAGGAGATATGTCAGCTTCCACTTAGCGCTAAATATGTGTCTGTGTACCGAGGTTGGAGCGAGTTAGGATAGAATATTTCAATTTTGAAGTTGTAATCACATTACTTTGGCAGAACGAATTTTCCTTTTATTTTTTACTCCAAATTCTAAATGTTTTTCTCAATTTTCTAGTTTATTTCAGTGACCTGTTTGTACACTTTGTTGACTACTCTACTGAGAATTAGATGTTGTTTTTAGATGAACCTTTGAATAAGTTTAATTTGGGCAGATTATTCAACTAATAATAATTATAATTTTAATGAAGACTTATGTTTATTTGCAATTGATTGATGTGTATTATCAGTCTTACCTGCTCACTCAAACTCTTCTCCATTGCATTCAGTGGATCCAAAGAATTGACACTCTCACTCAAATGGCTGAGGGGACCACCACCTGCGTATTCATTACTTGCTGGCCCTGATGAATTTACACCGTACTCATATTGGCCATTGCCCCCACTGACCCGTCCTTGGCCATAGTTTGGTGTCATCATAGAGCCACTGGCAATGGTACTCATATCGGGCGTGAGGTAGGGTGAGAGGGCTTGATTCATATCCCAGTTACTCATGGTCGGTAACGTCATGGAGCCGGGTGAAACAGCCTTGCCACGTTTGCCTCCGCATGAATCACTACTGTCCTCTTCTTGCTGTATCAACAATTTGAGACATGGTTTAAATGAAAAAAGTTACCTTGTTTGCAATATATAATAATAAAAAACAGGGCAGCAATTTGACATTTTCCCCAATTTAGTTTATAAATGAAAGAACAATTTTGAACTTGAAGTACTTTATTATACAAAAACATACATTGTTTATTACAAAAATATAGACATTAAAACAATAATGGCTACTGTTCCTTATAAGTGACAAGTGCATTCGAGATGTTAAATATAGTGTGTAATCGTTCCACATAGAAATTCACTACAAATATATTCATTTATTTACTGCAATATTAACCTCTTGAGAAACTCCATCGCTCACATGTTGGCGCATATTAGCAGACATCTCAGAGATGATGTCTGATGGCATGATTCACACATTGCTTATACCCAGATATCTTGGCTTCCATTTTAATGAAAAATAATAGTGGATTCAGTCGTAAACGGAAAACACAAGACAAGTTTTATGTCTAGTAGAAGCTTTCGAGTTAACAAGAGCGCTATACGCTAACTAGATAGTCTGAGAGCAGCCACAGACACGTGGGAGAAATAATCTGTCAAAAAGGATGCACTCTAAAATTGTAATACGATTCGACTATCGAATGACCGTCAGAATGACAAAAGCTGTTTCAAGATTATTCAACCAACAACTAGAGTAAGGGAACATAATAACAATTATGAAAACTTTGTGGCTCATTTCCATTTTTTACAGTAGAGTTGTTAACTGTCGAACTGACAGCCTTTCAGAACGGTTATTGGTGGAAACGTCGTAAAGGAAAAAAAAATGGAATGTACCCAATGACTTGTCAGCATTTATTGGTAAGCGACATACGGTCAATATGATGAAATTAAATATTTTATCTGCTTTTTGATTTGATTATATGATTCTGGTTAGAATTTACTGTAATTTTTTACAGATCTTGCTTATTTATTAAGACCTTTTTTAAGGTATATTTGATTTATGTCCGCTTACTTTTAGGTGGGCAGAAAAAAAAATTAAATCCTTTAATAATTTTCGATGTGATTTCGACGAACACAGGTGTATTTCAACCCTATTATTTAAAATAATTAATTATAAATTTCATCTCGATCGTGTGTATTTAAATTCAGTAATGTTGCATGGTAATGATCAGATATTTACCTTAATACCCGAAACTGAAGGATTTTTCACTGCTTTCCAATTTGCTCCGCTGTCAATTGTGACTTCTTCAACATCCGAGGAGTTGAGAGTGTTTAGTATTCCCCATATATACTGGTCGACTTCTAAGCCTTCCAATTGCGCTGGTTTACTGCAAATTTAAAGGAAGGTGTATTTCTTAAAAGAGGTTCATTGGATACATTAAAAATATGTTTGTTTTAGTTTCTGGATTACTTTTTTAATATCCATAATGGTTAAGTTTGCAAAAAATAAATATATAATAGTCAGCATGTCTGTAATATAATTTATTGACCAAAATAGATATTTCATAATCATTGGATATTTATTATAAACAATGGTCAGATACTTAATTAGGTCAATACTGTGGAAAGTGAAGTTTCAGTATAATTTAGTTCCAGGTGAGGCTTTGGCAGATTGTGGCTGTGGTACCAAGGAGGGGAAGTATTTTTATTTTGTATAACTGTTTTTTTTTTGTGTCATGCGTAACCTTGTAAAGTAATTCAGATTATACTCACTTGCAAACAGGACATCGCCATGCACCTCGCTCACAATTAAGTTGTAGGTAGGAGTCTAGATCGAAGCACTGTATATGTTTACAATCGTGCCCTCGTGCTGGTAAGGCTATCCTCTTAAATGTAATGGGACATTTGAGCGAGACTTTGAGCGCAGTTTGCTCTACACTGTCACGATCTCTTTCAGAGGATATCCCATTAGGACCCGTGCTCCCGTTGTTACTTGATGTCTGACTAAAGTTGCGTTTTATCTTAGCAATGCAATGATCAGCGGTCAATAGTCTTTTCCGTAATAACCCTTGTAGTACGCTTCGCACACTAGGCCTATGCACTAATTGCAACACAAAGAGATGCGACTGTAAAGAAAAATAAAAATAGTTACTACCATGACCATGTAAATATTGATTCTCGGGATTTGTTATTGGTAAATATGTATGTTACTATGTTGACTTCATATCTAAGACCGTGTTATTATCTTAAGATAGTGGTTGATTATATGACAAGCGGAATGTTGCTTGAATATTTTTATGGATTTTGAAAGGTAATCGCCATATTTTCTATTTTAAGCTTTTACTTGATCAGTATGATAACTACCTGATTTCACTTAAATATTATTTATGTCTTAATATATGACATTTGTTGAATATGAAACTATCAAAATCTTTGTCTGTTGATAATGGCCTTTATTTAATTATTAATTACTGTCAGACTGACATTAAAATTGGAAATATAAATAGGCTCTACTACAGTTACAGTTATTAATCTTTGAAATTGATGTAGGTAGATCTTAATGGTTTGTTTTTATAAAATGGTGGATGCTTTGCTAGCTATTGTTTCTAATGATCGGCAACAATACAATTATTTCTGTCCATTTGTTAGTAATGTTTAAATCGATGTATTCCATTAATGCATTGGTTGGGAATTAAATAGTATTGCCTATAAAAATACATATAAAAACATATAAATAAACCAGTGTTTAGAACATCTTGAAGAATCCATTTATCTGTCAACTTTATATTTAATTTTTATAACATTTTCACATCTGTAATTTTTGGGTTTACCAACATGTTATGATACTTACACAACAGCACGCAGATACAGTAATTTGTATGCATTTATCTGTCGACTTTATGTTTGATTTTTATAACATTTTCACATCTGTAATTTTTGGGTTTACCAACATGTTATGATACTTACACAACAGCACGCAGATACAGTAATTTGTATCGTATTACGGCCCGGCTGGCACACATCTTTCAGGTACAGTGGTTTGTGAGACGTTTTGTTTTCGCCTCGATCTATAATTAACGGTGTCGCATTTACAGACACCTGCACGCTTGCTGGCCAGTTCGTGTTCATTTGCCTGTCCTCATGGTGGAAGCATTTCAATTGCAATTCTAGATCTGACCTGTAATTAGGAAAGGTGTTGAGTCAAAAGGTTTAGTAGAGGTGTAAATTGGCATCTATCCATTTTATTTAATTTAAAATTTCAAGTTTCAATTTTAATTTTGAAATAATCAAGTTTTTCTGCCATACATTTTTTTTTAAAGTTAAAAAAGTTATGAGAGTTAACAATTATTTTTATCTATTTAATTAGTAATTCAGTATCTTGGGGTAAGCAATATAAATAGGAAAGACAAAGGCTTTCATTAGATACTCACTACTTAAATGATTTCATATTTAAATGTAATTTATTATTTTGCAATATGCTATAGAAATGGCTACTTGAATTGCAAAATGGAAACTTCACAGCAAGAATATTCTGCATTATTAGCTGCATAAACAATAAGCTGTTATGCCAGGTATTAATTGCACAGCAATGTGAAAAATGTCAACACAAGCTGGCGATGTTTTTATAGTTTGCTTGATGAGTAACATTTATATTATGGGCAGCAATTGAAGATTAGTTTTCCTTACCTCCACATCAACGTTTGATGAACTGTAGGCTTCAACTGGAAAACGTGGTTGCTAACTGCTAAGTTGTGCTCTAGTCTAAAAGGCGGTAAAATGATACCGTCTCTAACGGGGAATGTTAAACGCAGCTCATCGTCTGGAATATGTGAAGGAATCGATTAACGTCATTGCCTATGATATTATTTAATTTATATTAACATTACATATCTATTTATAGATTATATTTGATCGGTGAGAGCACTCACTTTGCATAGGTAGAGGCGGTTTGAGCTCATTGAAGTTAGGTTTGACATCGGCATTGGGGCTGATGTACGGGGGCATGCTGGTGGCGGGAGTAAGTGGTGGTGTAGGATTTCCAGGCACAGGGCTGTGCTGGTAACTGGTGCGCAATGGCCCAGCTTCTGGGGCGAATTGTGCACCGCCGCCTCCGTAGGCCGCGCCGCCTGCGCCGCCGTATTGTCCGCCCGTGAAGTATTGCGCCTGACCCGTGTACGGTGGCGTACTCTGTCGAGCACTCGCCCGCATGCCTCCTTGTGGAAAACCGCCGCTAGGGCCGAGAGCTTGCTGCGGCGGATATTGGCCTTGGAAACCGGGTCGCCCGCCGCCATAGCCGGCTGGATACTGCGGACCACCGCCGCCGAAGCCCGGCTGCGTACCACCCGCGCCTGCACCCATATAACCCTGCTGGCGTTTCTGGTTCATGTGCACCGAGGGAGCCGGATAGGGCGCAAGTCTTCGAGGGTAATTACCCGGGCCCATTTTCGACCCCGTACCCATCTGCCCCATTTGCCCCTGCATCATTCCCGCATGCATACCACTCATGCCCATATTGGCCATTTGCGCCATCGGGTTCATTGCTGGATTCATGCCGTTCATGGTGGGACTCCCCGTCATCTGGCTCATGCCTCCCATAGCATTCATGCTCGACATACCACCCATTGCACTCATGCTAGGGTTGTGGCTCCGCTGCTGTGCGTACCCGTTCATGCCGCCGTACTGGGGGTTGCCCATCGTCATGTTGTTTTGCATCTGTAATTTAGTTATAAAACATTTGTTAAGTTAGAACTGAAAAACTAATCCGAATTGTGACAAGTGGTCAGTGTTTACATACCTGGGCGAATGACTGGGTGTCCTGCATGTGTGGCGCGGCGGAGGGTGCGGCAACCATGGCGGCGGTGGCGCCGAACTGCGCGCTGTCGCCGCCGCCGCTCATACCGCCCGCGCCGCCCATGCAGCCATAGCCGCTGCGGACAATGAAACAATGCCGTGTTAGACGTGTATGAATTGAATAGATTTACCCCATTGGAGACATCAATCTGGAAAGCTTTATTTTGAACGGGGTTGTGAATGGAAAATATTATTGACAAGGTATAGGTTATAATTTAGGTAAGGTTAAAATGTTAGCCAATTGTCGGAAAATATCAATCTATTTTTAGAATTTAAAGTTCCAATTAGAAACTATTTAGATAATTTAAACTTATTTTCAACAATTTTATATAAATGTGTTAATGAAAAACAAGCATCGGCAGATAGATAATTATTTTGATAGCAAATATAAAAAAAGTTGTAAACTCCGATTTTATTGTTTATTATATGTTGGCTGAATGCATCCGGAGAATTTTGAAGCTTACTTTAAAAGAAAACGAATTCAAAGTTGGCGCGCCAAATAGAATGTTATCGCTACTGCAAAATAGGTGGCGGTGCGATATCAAAACACGCAACGAATATCGAACAGCGCGGCGCCTGTCATTTAAATGCTACAATAAATTTTCCTTCTGAACCATAATTCATGTAAACCGGAAAAACGGTCATATCTATATCGCAAACATCGCGCGCAAGTTACAACTAAACGCTTTGAGATTTGTAAAAATGTAGATTGAGATCTGGGAATTTTGTAACCACACGCAAGTTACACTACCGAGATATAATAAATGTCGCTCGCCGTTAAAACTAATTCGGTTGTTAACAAGTGTTAAAACATCTCATGCCATTTATCAAGCTACACAAATAAGATTTATTAAATACAAGGAAATATAGATACTCTAAAACATATAGCATTTATAATACTTTAAAGTTGAAAGAATACTAAGAAGTACCACGATAATATTTAATAACGACCGAATATACGTTAGTTTTCTACGCGTACTCTCGTACTTTCATATTGTTTCCTATTATATTTGAACAATAAAAAAAATAATATGGACGCAGGAAAAAATATCCCTACTCTTTCAGCCTCTTTTTTTTATAGTACTCGCGATTCATGTGAACTGCTCTCGGGGCGAATTCCCGTGCGCGCGCGACGCCAACACCCATGCGGGAAACGGGTGTACCATTGTGTGTGCACGTTATTACTTGCGATGTTTATTATTATATGTGTATATTTTGTATTATTATTAACAATTATTAGTTTATTGTGACGCCTATTTGTCGCCGAAGGGTCCTACTAAATTATAAACCGTAATTGTTAAGAAGGTATTTGCTTTATGTTATTGATTTTCGTGATTATTTACAGCTATAAAAACTAAATCTCAAGAATATTTTGCACAATTCGGTTTTCACAAGTTCGGTGTCTGAATATTAAGATAATGGTAAATTTGTGTAAATACAAATAATTTAAACGTTTGATAACTAACGAACGATCTTTTATTGTAGGCTTGCCATCTATACCTAGCTCGTCTGTTGGAAATGTCATTTTTAGACGATTATCCAAAATTAATGCAAATATTTATTTAAACTTGGGTTAGTAGATCTTTAAAGCGTCTAATATTGTCGATGTATTTTAAAAAGAAGTGTATTTTAAAAGGGTCTATTTAGTTTTTATCATGGTTCTGATGTATCTCGCTCGTCCGACCTGAATCCGTAGGTACAACCCATACATCTATACGCGTCTGGGGTTTGGCCTTTTTTTTACTGGCCACACACACAAAAAAAAGAAAGATATTCCAATTGGGTATCGTATCCTTGCGTCCTCCGTCACATCCGAATAATCATTTACGGGTTCTTCAAAATATTTTGGGACCTCAATGCATATACACACGCGCGCGCCTGCCTTCCTTTTATCGGCATTTCGTTTGTACCTTTCCGAGAAAGACATATTTTTTACTCGCCATTTTGGTGCTTTATATGTACGTTGATGTATTTGTGCGTATATTTGATGAGTTAAATTTAAGCATGTTTATGCATGTATTTCCTTCAATTATTGTGTAGGTAGAGATGTCTTTTGTTGGCCTTGTCCATTATTTGTGAATCTTTTCATTTTGACTATTGGCTTTACCGAAGAATGAAAGTTTCATTAAAACGGCAACGTTGTTGAAGTGTTCCTTGAAAAGTATTCGTAAGTTACACTTCAGTGGCTTAAGCAGAGATGTGTAATTCTTACAAATTTTTCTAATTTTATATGTGTGTATAAAACAAGAAAAAGAATTTTAGTTCACTAATTTAAGCATTTCCAACTATAACTAACTTTGTAAAGAAGATTTAATTTTATATTGCATCAAAAGTTCGTTGGAGGTGCGTTGAAGGTGATTTCGTCACGTCTCGATCTAAATTTAGCCGTGTTTCAGTCTCATTAATTACAGATACATAAAACGATGTGAGTACGCTTGAAATGCCTGTAAATATACACAACTGTAGATTTATAATTATAAGGTAAGTAATATAAATTAAGGTAAATTTAAGGACATGAAAAATGTTGTTATTTTTTTATAAAATATTAACATGTATGATATTACCACAAACATAGAAAATTGAAAGATAAAACATCGCCAACGTTTCTTGGAACTTTCAAAATATTTTGTTTGCAATAGAGTTTGATATCAAAGAAACAAAGTTAAACGCAAATAATGGGCCGTTATAATTTGTAAAGCGGCAGATAATCGGCATGCCCAATTACACATTGCATCTAAGTACCGTAAGCGGTACTTCGTTTTGTATTTGGTATAGATTACTATCTCGCTAGCGTCAACTCGGTCGCGCTTGTCGCGCTCTCGCAACGCTCCACTCGGCGTCACCCCTGGCGTTGCGCGCGCCCCTAGTGGCCGTGACGCGTACTACCGAATGATTATTGTTGTAAGTTGTGTGGATGATTATTTTAATTGTTATTATACAACTATCGCGTCAAGATCGGCGTTTACTGCTGTAAAAGTTTGTTAAACGTTCCACGTTTAGTTTTATACGTTTTAATCTAAGCTTATCGGCTGAAAAAAAGCATGCTTATAATTTTATTAACTAATATTACGGCCATTGCGTTTTTTACATATGTAGATCGTTTCAATTGTTTACTTTAAATCGTTGTGAAAAATTTTGCAATAAAAATTCAAATAAATAATTATTCGACAATTTGACAAAGTGGGTAAGACATTTGTTTTATTCACAAGTGAAATTTTATTTAGTTAGCGAAAGGCAAGGGTGTTAAATTTGCATTACTGATATAATGTACGGTATCAGAGATTTTACAACAGCGAGCTACGTAGTGTTGTATACTAGTTACAATAAATCGATCGATGCCGCGAAGAACCGTACCGAGATCGAGAGCTTTCAAACTAGCCATAAGGGTAAATATAATGCAGCCACAACAGGCTGGGTACGGATAAGGGGGCGGCGACACACAAATACACGTACGCCGCGTTATATCAAGGGTGCGGAGTACACTTCATGGGAGCGAAAGCGTATACCGTCAACTCTATTCACATGTATATAGGGCGCAGAAGCCCTCAATTAAGATGCCACTTACTAGTTAGACAGTAACGGAGCGCTCTAATTCAATTGTAGTTAATCGAATATCAAAGCCATTTGACAGATAACGCTGCTCATTAATGTTTAGTCGAGTTTTAACGGTTTAATCTACCAGTTGCTGTTGTTATGGACGTTGTTTGGGCAATCAACAACATCGTAATTTTTTGGTATACGATGGGAAAATCCCAAATGTGATGCGGTTAATGAAGTTAACTGTCGTTGAGTGGTGCTTAGGCTAGTACATATTGGAATCAGAATAATTATATACGATGTTGATTCTATTCCCTACGAATGTGTAGTAATTAAATGATTTCTCAAACTTTTAATTCATATATGGTACAAGTACGTTTTACGATTCCTTGTTCAGTTATTGCTTGTTTTGCTACGTTGTTTATATGTTTAAACAGAATAATTTTATTTCTTTTAACCTCGTATTTAAGTGTATAAACATTATAATAAAATTAACTAATGTATTTCGATTTTTACCGTCATAGTAATGTAAACAATTTCCGTACACTAATGCAAGCTAATATTTTTGATTGTAACAAATCTAATCGTCAAAATATCATTAAAGATTAGCGCCCTTTTGTTAGTAATTACGATATATTTTTTATCGAATAACTTTAAATGTACAAACAGATGCGAAGTGTCTTGCGTGCTTACGCGACCCCAGAATGAATTCAGTTACAAAGCGAGTTAGTGAAACGGTTTGTCTACTTAATTTGTATAGATAGATAGATTTTCACCCCTATTAGGTGAAAAATATCCGTGACCCCAGTACGCATGCCCGGCGCGCATGTGGGAATCCTTACTTCCCCCTACGACCGCCGACGAGGGATTGCGATTGCGGCCGCAGTACGCCGCGCTCGGCCGAGTTCGTGCAGTCGTCTACTATCCATCCACCCTACAGCTCTCACAAAATATGTTATGCTTCTGATTACTATGCACATTTACATATCTATTATGTTTGTTTGCGCCACCGAGTATTTTGTTATGTAGGTTAGGATTTTCTCTATTTATTTCAGTAATATGTCGCGTTCAACGTACGTATGTTATCTAGGGGTTTTATAAATGAACTAAGCGTGACGTTTGCTCGGATATTATGGCATAGTTATTAGCAAATTAATTTTTTATAATATTTGTAAAGAACAGATTTTACAAAATTCATATAAGCTTATGCGAAGCTTTGAAAATTTATCGCATTTTCAATTGATGAGTTAAATAGCATTTCAATACCAAATCGTCGATAAGAATGCATTACTCCAATTCACATCACGGCGAAACAATGGCCACAAGTAACTTGCGTTCATTTCATTCGTTTTCAACTTCTGTGCCCGATCACTTTCGAAAGGCCGATTTCTAGCCAGCGGTATGTTTCGTAACTTTTAAAAACAAAACTTTGCGCCGATTTGTAGGTACCCAACTGCCTAGGTAACGCTTAGAACGTACGTAATTGAGCAAATGTACGTATTTGTTGGAAGTAAGTGGCATTTAATAAGTATAATGGTATTAGTAAAGCACACCGCGAACACGGATGCCCATGTACAACAATTCAAAAACGAGTATAGCGATGTTTGTATTAGTAGGTAGGTAAGTATATTGTTACAGAATGTTCAAATGCGTGTTTGTGTAAAGTGTGCAAGTGTGTGAGAGAGAGTATGCCTGTTCATTGAATATGTACGCGAACTCATACAGTGACATGTGCTCACAATATGCATTCGGTCGTGTGTGCTTGCAATATGTCACGTGAAATACATACTTTATATAGCTAAAATAAACTGAACACCTAGGTTAAATTCCGAGCATACTTTGGTTATTTGTTAATGTAATCAATTATAATTTGAAATAATAAACATAAATTATACGCATAGAATTGATAATTAAATATAATTTGAATAAATATTTATTGCAAAAATAAATTAATATCACCAGTTTTACGATAGTAACTTGATGTGTACGTAAGTAAATTACCAGCGTATTTGTACTTCGCGAATGCGGTTTTATGCCAGTTTATTACTTGTTCATTTGATAACATGGTTGGAGAAGTACGCGATAAGATTGTAATAAAACTGTTTAAAGTAAACCGAGAACTACAAAACAATGTCGAACGCGCAGCGTTATGTGATTTATTATTTCGCATCGACGAGGCGCGGCGCGAATTTGAAATTGGACTATTTAATATATTTTGTCGCCATATTTTTTGTTTATTTTTTGAAAATAGTTTACAAAATTAGTTTTTGAGTCAGGTAGAGAAAATAAGTAAAAACAATAAATGAAAAATAATATATTGGGTAGTTAGTAAAATATTTTTTCATATAATTATACATAGTTTTTTTTGTAGAGTTCATTTACTAAATGAAATAAGTATTCGAATAATTGAATTAACTATTTTGAATAAAATACGTCGATAGCGATTGCAGGGTTAGATCGTGTCAGCTTAACGAGGTGAAAATATCACGAAACAAATGAATACCACTTTCATCTTTTTTCGCGTGGAAATCTAGTTATCGAGTTTTAACTGACAGGAGAAATTGACGTGCGAAGTTGACGTTCGCTACTGTGAGAATATAAACGGGACCATCGATAAGTTATTGTTAGATTACGAATTGGCGGCGATACACAGATGTATAATTTTTACTCTGGTGTATTTATTTTGTTATAGTTTCGTTTGTTATGTTTAACAAAAAAAAACTTTTCCTATAGTTATTTGATTTTTACGGTTACGTTATTTTACGGTTACGATAAAAGTAAAAACACTCATTTTTTTAGGGATTTCGGCAATTAGTTTTTTTTGTTTTATACATGTAATATATAAATTTTTTTACTGAAAAATGAAGGACGAAACTCACCTGGGGCCGTTTACTCGGTAACCCACGCCGCCTCCGTAAATTGCGTTTCCTTTGACACTGATGGAGCCGGGCGCGAAGCCCGCGGCGCCCGCGAAGTTGGCGGGGGCTCCGGTCTGAGCCGTCGTGGCGGCACCCCACGGGCTCGCCGCCGACTGCTGCGCGCCGCCGCCACCCGACCAGTCCCTGAAAAAGGCCGGTGGATTGCTATATCTCTGAGTGGAAGCTCCACATTCTACGTCAAGCGGACTCTGCGCCCTTATTAATTAATTGATCGTAATTGAGCGATGCGCATTTACCGCGCACTTTTAGCCCGCGCTGTCACATCGCCCGTTTGATCGCGTTCACTCTACGCTGATAATAAAATTCAACTCAAAACCAACACTACTAGGGCATCACGTCCATCGTGGATCACAGGTCACTCTAGTATTTATCCTTGTATTCGAATGATCACTGTCAAATAGAGGTATCCAACATCACTGAACATGTTAATCCCAACATTTTTAAATTGGTGCAAATGTATCACTTATGTGAAAATATGTATCCATTCGTCCAATTGGCGCGATGTGGTCCACGATGAACGATCAGCGGGACGAGACGGTCAATAACTACGATACAGACGAATCTGTCAACACAGGCACCACCAGGGGCGGCGAAGCGAGTGAGCGTGCACGGCTACTTGGCGAGGTGGCGCGCGCCACGGTTTTGACGTTCGAAGTAGTTTGTCGCACGTTGCATCTGTCAAAGGGATGTTTTACATTCGCGCGCTCCGGATTCCGTCAAAACTGTGGCGACGTGCACCACGCTGTAAATAAAATTACGTTTTTATTTACTTGTGTAATCACTAATTATCTGCGATCGCAAACGGCGAGGTAGATTGCGCTCTTTCGTTATACACGTCCGATATGATTTGGCTTTTTCCAAAATTCACTTTAATCCTTTTGCACATTCGAACAAACTCTGTAAGTAAATCACTCCCACTGTAACCTCGATGATCGAATTTTTACAATGTCACATCGATCGTACTGTCGCGTCGACACGTCAAACACATCACACGAAATAATCCAAAATTTGTTAGTTGTCTTCGAAACCATAAAATTTTCTTCCGTACCTGTAAGTGTATTCCAGCATTTGACCGCGGAAATAAAGGGACGAAGAGTACACTCCCGACTTTACTTTCGAATCACCGACACATCGTAGACGTGCTTCGCGGACGTGTGCGTCGACGATACTGACGGTGAGCGACCGCGCGCTGGGCGGCCAAAGGTAAGACTGGCCGGTGAGAGGTTGCGGCGCGCGGGCGGGGCCCCCACCACGCGCGCGTTGTTGCCAGTTTTCCGCGATAAGTGGCGCACCGCCCCTGCCCCGCGTCCCGCGCTGCTCGTCATCGCATTCGGTCACATTCGGCTCTAGTCGCTGAGCGCTTCCCGTGCCCGTACCCTGCCCCCGCGACTCTCGCCGTGATTTTCACGTAACGGTCCTCGATCGAGCGCGATGCTCGGCAAGTTTTCATTCCAATCCGATTAGTCGAAGGGGAACCGCGCTCCTTATCGGTAGTGTTGTATGGATATTCGCTGCTTAATTTGAATGTTCAATTTGTACTCGACGTAGATAGATATGATTATGATACAATAAGTGCCGATTGAATCCATAATGTATGATTTCTTTTTCAGATGGCAACGCCCGCTCAATACATATCGCTTAGTAGTAAAAGGCATATTTTACAGAAAATAAATAGTACTATTTACGTGATTTACTACAACAGCTGTTTTATATATTATGAACTTTGTAGTACGTAAAACCGTCAAAGCGTCGCTGCCTTTAGTTATTTCAACTGTCTTCGACTTGACGACAGTTTCAAAGTTCAACGAACTACTCTGTGAATAAAAATAGTTTTTATAGTAACCAAAAACTAAATTTGAATTAGCTTCGTCATGTGCTTCTTTCAAATACTTCGTAGCATTTGCAATTAAGTTTTAAACGGGGATATTTACTAATTACATAAGTATTATTTGAAAAAAAAACTACTAACATTTTTTCAATTAATATCATGTATTTATTCTTTCTCGCTGTAACTTATTGCTACGTTTTCGCAGTAATGTTTTTTTTATATTTTGATTGCATCGTCCATTTTGTTGATTAAGTTCTTGGTATTGATATGTAAGGGAATTCCCTAATCTCCCAGGCTGGTTAAACAGAATAATGTTTATTTTCTTCGCAGGCGATTCGATTCGGTAATGCGTGGTGTGCAAATTGTTCGAATCTAAACTGTTGGCATTGTGTAGCACGTGAAATCCGCAACCTTATGACCTTCATATAAATATCGAAGCTAGTGTTGGAGGCCGTTGATTTAAATGGTTATTGACTTTAGAGCGAGATTTGTGGCGTGACCAAATATGTCTACCGACATCCTATTTCTCGGACTTTGCGTTTATTAAAATAGTTGAGTACTGAACGAACGATTTCACGGCGCGCTTATTAGACGCTTGTCCTTCAACAGATTAGACTGATGAAATTAAAACAATTAGCTTACGAAGAGGATAACACTTAATTGTAAGACGCAAAATGTCATATTAAACGCGTGGCGTATTCCAATGTTACATTACTGTTTGCATATTCGTTACTTGTATATTTTAAGTTACGATTATACTGTCTTATATATTTAATTAATTTACTTATTTTCCGACAATAAAATAATTTATATGCGTGTAATTCACTTCTGTAACGATATAAAAATAGATTTAAAAATTAATTAAATAAAATATTACGTTTGAATAATATTTATATTTCTCATATAGTATGTTGCACTTTGATTGTTTTATATAAAGTATTAATTTGGCGGCAACTATTACAAATATTTTTAATAGTTAAACTGACCAGGATTTGTTAAATAATTTTAAGTAATTAAAATATAATAAATGTTAAGTATTCTTTTATTCGAACTTTCTTGTGGCTTCACTTCAATTTAATAATTGAAGTATGGTGATCAACAGTTCAATGTATAATTGTTCAAACGTAAGACTTGAAGAGAGAATTGAAAATTATTTTTATAATATTTATAAATTATTCGGCAAAAATTTCCTTTTGTCTATTGAAATTATAAAGGTGCAACCAATTACGATAGTAAATATTGAATTGTTTGTATACAGATGTTAAAATTAAATACCTAATTAAATTATAATTTTATTGGTAATTATTAGCACTCAGACACCCGAATGGTAGTGTTGATGGTGTTTAAGAAATCTTTTAATGCCGAATTTGTAGAGGGGAAGAAACTTAATTAAACAGAATTAAAATTCTGGATTTAAATAATGTTTACATAAAAGAGACAATATTATTCTGAGTGGGGTACAGTAGATATTAAATAAAGATTGTAAAATGATTAGGTAACTATCTCAATGTATAAATTTTCCTATTCGTTGGCCTTAGATTAGAATGGTTTTAGTGAGTGAAGATATTAATTTACTAAATTGACATTAGGGTCAAATACAGAGAGAAAAGCCATAAACACAGGTTCAAACGCTTTTATTTAGATTAGACAATGAATTGTACGTGAATTTTAAGAGATTCACTTAGTTAAATTTCTACATTCGTCGCTAATATGGAAGGCCAACGGGCAAAGAGCTACGGGCGGATGGAGGGCGGCGGCCGCGGTGAGGCGACCGCGTTTCGCGCGGTCGGCGCCTCATTTGATTACGGTTACGGGGGCCGTTTCACACGCGGTCACGCCGGAGCAGGACTGTGTTTGGAGGCCCGGTTCACGTCGGAAACAGGATGGGCCGGAGTGATGCAGGCTTTTTAACGTTCCGACTTTTATTTATATATTTAATCTACAGGAATGGACGGAAAAGATATGAATTACAGTATTATATATATTATATGCTCATACTCACTGTTACAAATCTGTATTATATTCTAATATCTTAGATGGGTGTAATCATATACTTAGAGAAAAAGTTGGTTAAAAAATTAAATGAGTACAAGTGACTTTTAAACACTAAAGTTTAACACAGTATTATGTGGTCGATGGTGTAATTAATTTGCAAAGTAACAACTAGAAATAGCAAATATCTTGAATCACGGTTGATTTACTCCCATCGATTAAGGAATTACATTGTTTATCTCCGGAATTCGTAAACAGACACTGACCTGGTCGATGGTGTAGTTATTTTGCAAAGTAACTACTACCAGTCGCCAAAATCTTGAATCACAATTGAGTGACTACAATTGGTTAATGAGTTACATCGTTCATCTCCAGAACTCTCATCAGACCCTGACCTGGTCGATGGTGTAGTTATTTTTCAAAGTAACTACTACCAGTCGTCAATATCTTGAATCACAATTGAGTGACTACAATTGGTTAATGAGTTACATCGTTCATCTCCAGAACTCTCATCAGACCCGGACCTGGTCGATGGTGTAGTTATTTTGCAAAATAACTACTACCAGTCGTCAATATATTGAATCACAATTGAGTGACTACAATTGGTTAATGAGTTACATCGTTCATCTCCAGAACTCTCATCAGACTCTGACCTAGTCGATGGTGTAGTTATTTTGCAAAGAAACAACTAACAGTAACAAATATCTTGAATCATGGTTGATTTACTACCATATGTTAAGGAATTCCAATATTCATATCCAGAATTCATCATCAGACCCTGACTTAGTTGATAGTGAAGTTATTTTGCAAAGTAACAACTATCAGCAGCAAATATGTTGAATCTCGGTTGATTTACTATCATCCATTAAGGAGTCCCATTGTTCATCTCCAGGACTCATCATCAGACTTTGCCTGGTTGGTCGTGAAATTATATTGCAAAGTAACAAGTATCAGTAACAAATATCTTGAATCAAGGTTGATTTACTACCATCCATTAAGGAATTCCACTGTTCATCTCCAAAACTTACCTTCAGACTTTGACCTGGTCGATGGTGAAGTTATTTTGCAAAGTAACAACTATCAGTAGCAAATATGTCGAATCTCGGTTGATTTACTATCATCCATTAAGGAGTCCCATTGTTCATCTCCAGAACTCATCATCAGACTTTGTCTGGTTGGTCGTGAAATTATATTGCAAAGTAACAAGTATCAGTAGCAAATATCTTGAATCAAGGTTGATTTACTACCATCCGTTAAGGAATTCCACTGTTCATCTCCAAAACTTACCTTCAGACTCTGACCTGGTCGATGGTGAAGCTATTTTGCAAAGTAACAACTATCAGTAGCAAATATCTTGAAACACGGTTGATTTACTACCATTCGTTAAGGAGTTACATCGGTCATCTCCAGAACTCATCATCAGACCCTGGCCTGGTTGATTGTGAAGTTATTTTGCAAAGTAACAACTATCAGTAGCAAATATCTCTGAATCACGGTTAATTTACTACAATCCGTTAAGGAGTTACATTGTTTATCTCTAGAACTTATCATTACATCATATTTCAAAAATATTCTCTCGTTATACTTATAGCGTGAAGTGCGATTGTGGTCTCCAAGGCTAGATGTCTTCTGTTACCATATAACAATTTTTCACGATAAGATGGTAGTTACCGTTGTGAGTGGAACGTGAAATATTTTTACATAAACTATGTGTTCCAGTGATCTTTAAAGACCATGGTATCATGCATCCTATCAACATAGTCGTGACAGGGCTTTGGTTTTATTTTTGTTAAAACCAGTTGAACGCTTTAAACGGAGTTATTAATTTTACCTAAGTTTTACGAGATGAAATAAGGTAAAATGTAAGTTCGTGATGTATTTTAAGTATTCGTTCTATTCACATAAAGTTCTCTTTTTATGTGGTTGCAGTTATGGCGCTATTTTTAAAAATAAATTGAGCATCTTGGTCTTTTAACGTGCTCAATAAATTATATTTAGGAATTTTGCTCGAATCCGCGCGGGCAAAATTGTGATATAATAGGTTTCTTAATCTTTTCCCTTGGTTATGCGGCCAAGTATGGATAATGATGGTTTATAGATAGTGATGGATACTGTAGTTATAGTTTACACGTAAGTATGCATTATTAAATGAAAATAAATACCGCCATCTAGGGCAGAATTACAAAACTACATATTTAAGATAGTTGCTTATAAATGAAATAGATGTCGTTGTGAAAGATTTAGGTATTAAGCTACAACCATTACATAGTTAACCGAGCCTCAAAGGCACAAAGGTGGAAAATTTTATTAAAATCAGTCCATTGGGTTTTTTCAAGATGTGTGCATAGATACGGCTTTTACCATGTTATTTTATGTAGATATAGATGACTTTCACAATGTGATATGAGGATTAATTTGTATAAATAATATTCTCAATAACTTGGGAAATTTTGCACATGGGACGGAGATAGGTCATGGGTTATGCTATTCATCATCTGAGAGTAGCTATTTCATCGAACCTTGTTAGGTTAGGTGAAATTTCTAGTAGAGGCGCCACAAATTCTATTGGAAAGACTTGATTCATTTTCATGTAACAGACGATTTAGTAAGAAATAAATATATGTTTAAAATGATACATGGAAGAATGTGAATACGTTTATAAATGCAATTACTTTAAACAAGAATAGTAGTTTGTTAATATTGTTCAAGTTTCGACAGGCGCTAATTGCGTTTTCCGGTTTCTGTTCGTTCTCTATTTACCTTGCTCGTTAGAACAGCTTAAGTGATTCGAGATACAAATGTTCGGTTCTGTGATGGGAATGTTTGGGAAAGATGGCATATGAATGCGACGTGTGGGTTGAATAAATTTTAAAAGTTGTGCCACCGATGTTAATCATCACGTATTTATTAATTTATATATGTTCATTAATCATGTACATATTATATATACCAGTTTTGTCGCATTTCCTAATTGAACAAATGAGTGTATGAAGATATCAGTTGGTGTATGAGTTACTTATATAATTTCCACATATCAAATCCCCTTCCGCGATAAAACTATCCAGATTAAAAAAAATTTGACTTTTTATATTCATCTTTTGCCGTTAGCTCGCTTGCAAAATATAAGTGCTATATTTCAGCTGAATAAATAATCTGTCGTCGAATGGCTCAGACAAATTGTTGACAGCCGACTTTTTCAATATATGATTGATGTTTTATCGAATACTTTGCACATATTGGAAGAAATTTTTCCAGAACAGTTTGAAAAATGATTTTATAGTCATTATGCTCTGTTTTGGCTAGAATATGACTGCTAATTGTATTAACTAGCTGTCGATAGTATTGTGTAATAGGGAATATGCATGTAATTTTTAAAATTTTTTAAATCTCTGTTTACATCTTTATAGTATAGTAAATAATATAAATTCTTTTTGAAATGTTTCAATCAAATTAAAAAAAATATTTAAAACTGTCAATAAATATAAGCTTTTTAAACGCCACCATTTTCACGCGCCTTGGATGACGTCACAAGCTATGCCCAGCGTTTGTTTACAGCACGTGTTCTCGTTATTTTAAACATATTTTCAGTATAATAGCCGTTTGAACCAAGGAAAAAACTCAAAAGCCAGTTAATAAAAATTGTATTGTGCTTAGGTGTAAAAATAATATTTAGTAGTGCAACTAATAAAGTGTTTTTTCTTATCCTGAGAAATACAAAAATACGAAAAGAATGGTGCAAGATTACGAGAAGAGATCAAGTATCCCCAACATGTTGATTGAATTGTTATGAATGTACTTTAATGTAAGTATGTTTCATTTGGATGACTAGTATGATTTCAGTTAATCATAAGTGAATTTTGAATATCAATCACACAAGCATTAGATAACTTTTTACATAAACTAGTTTACAAAAGTTTAATACGACTTTTGTTTTTTGTTTTTTACGTTAAGAAAAAACTACATGACATTGCCAAAATACACAAAAGTGACTTGACTGAAAAGTAGTAAACTTGACTGAACGGAACTAATATTACATATCAATTAATAAAATATGATGTAAGGTTTGCAGTTTTTAAAAGATTATAGGTTATGTTTACTGTTCTCTACTTATGAGGCATTAAAAATGTCATTTTTAATATTCACTCTTTACATTGTTGGACCCTAAATAATTCGGCTACATTTTTTTTGGTTTTCCACCGTTTAATTTACCTCCCACTGGCATTTATGGTCCATATTTGTTTCATACGTTTGAAGTGACTAATATAGGTTTGTTTCTTTTCCTATTCTTCATTTAAATAACCTCATCTTCTACTTTATATTTTTAATTAATGTGTTTTATTTTATCGCTTGCTCTTTGTAAATATCCCCGAGTAATATCATTTTTACGGCTTTTTTCTATAGCACTTGTTTCCGGGAATAAATGTTATACATAATTATAAGTCGGCAATTTTCGTTTCAATATTTTGTTTTTATTATATACTTGTAGGTTCATTCAACTGATTTAGTGATAGTACTCTTCTCGTTACGTCATTACGTATGGAGTATTTCACTTAGTGTCGATTATTTGGGACAAGAGTATTTTTTCGCTTGATCTCAAAACGAAACAAACTTAGTACGTATTAAACTAGCCTGTTTTTCCAGATATGTAAACAACAAAATTCTTTTTTGTTTCATGTTTTTATTGTAAATATTTAATAAATGGAAAATCTCTTCTTCGTTGAAGATTTGTCATTGGGTTTTCAAGCATACATTTTTAATTAAAACATCTTCACTTCGGTATAAGATTTCTATTTACGTAAACGTAGCTTCCGCAAGATAATAGTCGCAGATAATCCAGAACCGTTAGTGCGATATGACGTGATGACATAGAGGTAGCAAGATAAACGAAAAACGTGAAGTTGTACACTGAAAGCATTAATATTTGAAACACGTAAAATGTTTTCATAAAAATTGTTAAAGGATATTGAATTAACTTAAACAATAGTTCCGATAGCCTATTGAATACTAATACAAAACCTCCGAAGTCTGTCAATATTATATTAATATATTATGTGTATAATAATACTTAATAGAAAACAGAAATATACCTACAATTCACAATTAAATGAAACTACGTGATGTAATATTACTTCTACTTTCTTTAAGTTCTTTACCACGATCTAGGTTTCGTTGTATTACAGCAAGGCCATCCGAAGATGTGCATCACGTAATTTCATTTAATTATGAATAATGAATTTCTACAAAATTAACACCAAATATATTCAATATTAGAAATATACCTGTTACAAGATTATTGTTTCTACCGTTTTTTCAGAGTTTTTTGTGTACAATTATTGGCTCCTAAATTAAGTTTACACATGGTAGACCTCGTCTGCCGTTCGAGTATGGTGAGTTCATGTTTTTGAGTCGGTCGACTCATTTAACTCTGTTGATTTTGATGGTAAGTATTGAATAGCCTTTGAATAATAAACTATGATATTGCTCAAGTTTTAACTTAATAACGAAACCTGGACATGGCTTGATTAACATAATACGAAGAGAAATGGGCCTGTCTGTATTTCATTGTTGACTCTAATCAGTATTATCAAGCTTTTGAGGAACACGCTGGTCACTATAGTGGTCACCAATAAACTTAACGCACTGCGGAAAATGGTGTTTCTTTATATGGACAAATTCCCGCTAACAAGGCTTTGATTTATTAGGAGAAGTGTCGGAACTCAAAAGGTTAACGTTTTGTGGATTATGTAGGTACTTAATATAAACAAATTTCCCGCAAAAACACTTCGGTTTATTGATAGAAATTCTTGTTCTTAAAAGATTAACCTTTTTAATAAACTTATAGGTTTTTTTATAAATAAATTTTCCCCGAAAAAAAGAGATCGGTTTATTGGGAAAAAATGTCGGAACTTAACGGGTCAACCTTACATGGATCATGTAGGTTTTTTATATAAACATATCTCTATACTCGAGGTTAAATCTTAGACAAGATATTGTATATCACATAATTTGATATGATAATTAGCTTCGTTATGCGATTAATATGAAACGATTGAAAGGTAAAGATCGAAAATAGACAATAGGATACCAAATAGCTCAGATTGACAGGCGTGCGATAGAAATAATTTTAACCTGAATAAAATTAATTTGTTGGTCAATAAATTCAATTGTTCACATTATTTTTACTGCGGAATATCAGTTGTTTATAAAGAAGTATTTAAATAAATTGCTTGTCCTGTAATCTGTTTTTTACATTTTCTGCGTATGTCTCAAATGTCTCGAATAAAACTCTCCACGTCACACGTCGTTTTTGAAAATACTTTTTTACATTGATTAGTAATAATTAGTTTAGAAATAATGTGTCGGAAAACAAAAAGTTCTCATAGCCATACAATAAATATAGAAAAAAAGTAAATTGCAAGTTTTCCCTGCCACAAAACTTGACAATTTACTGTAAGGCACAAAGATTAAAACTCGGGACTAATCCATACACAAAATATTGTATAACAGATAATCCGATTGTTTATCCGGTCGCGAAGGCAGCGGGGCTCGATCGCGTCCCGGCAGCGGCGGTGGGGCGCGCTCTGTTTGTTTAATATGGACGGACGCGGTATCATCGCTTTAGAAAGTGCCCGTACTCAAGGTTAGCCGCCGCCCGCTGACTGTACCGCCGACCGTGTGAGTGTACCCGAACGAGATACCGTGCTCTAATCTCTCTCACTCTTTCTTTCACTGCGCTTACATTTACGTCGATGTGAATTGGTGCGATTGTGTGGCGCGCTCACCGTACAGTCAGTTGCGTTAGTATCGGTACATTTCTTGTTAAACAAAACATTAGTGAATTACGTTCGATGGTTATTTATTATATTTATTTATGCCTTGAAATTTTAGTGCTTAGGAGCGAGAAGCGCTTTGTACACTGATTGCAAGTAGAACAAAACAAATATTTTTTATAATTAAAGCTCGAGCAAACTCTTCAAAAGGAGTAAAGGACAGATTAAATGATACACTATGAAGTAAAGAGTTTTTTCACCCATCCTGATTTTTTGTCATAATTGAGATTTGCGTATTCGGGTCTCAATTTCAACATGATTTTTAGGGTTGTTTAAGTTTTGAAACTTTGAAAAAATTATCTTGCCTGGCGACGGTAAGTTGGAAGTCAACCATGTTATTAGAGAGATGGTAAAATATCTATCTTCTAACATGACATTATATATGTAGATAAAAAATCGTATTATTATGTTTTGTTAACGGCACTTGTTCGACAGGTTTCATCGATGAACAATTTAGTAGCTACTAATAATGGAATTCTGAAACTGATTATAGCATATAAATATGAATTATGGATGTAAGTGAAATTACTGAAGAACACATATATGTAAAAAATTTCAAGAGATAGGGTAAGAAGTGAGAAAATAAAAAAATCATACGAGAAAGAGATGCAAGTAAACAAATTTTTTAAACGGCACGCAAACGCGGTTAAGCAGAATCAACGATAAGCGGATAATCATTTTTTAATCAGTTTGTGTAACGTACATTATTACAACTCTTCATTATTTTACTTTTATAGGAACAAGTGATATTAAAATTATTTTTAATTGACATTTTTTTCAAATTTTGCTGCGAGTTCTATGGAATTCTTTTCTTCTAAACAGAAGAAAAGTGCGAATTTAAAAAAAATAAAGCTTCAAATCCACTGCTTCAACAACTCTACTAGACTCCGTAGTGAAGCAATAATTAAAACGAGATACTTTTAAGTCTTAATTCCCTAGAATAAATTTTCTCGAATATGCAATTTAAACCTTTAAATCTTAAGACAGAAATAATATAGTGGTAAAATCATTTTCTATGTTCAAATATGCTAACCTCTTTGTTAGACTAACATTTAATCGCTTAGATTATGTAGGTGTAATGTAAAATTTTAGAATTCCTTTTGAATCGAGGTGAAATAGTACAAATCTTTATCAATTATTAGAACGGAACTGAAATCAAATGTGGTTATAAAAACCGATATTGGCGTTTTAATATTTACTTTTACCAGGTAAGCTTTGAAGACATTTTATATGGCGCATTTAAAATGGCTATTAAATTTCGAAATTAGTTTGTCTTTTATTGACGTCGAGGAAATACTATTTTTCAGTATAGCATTTAATCTAAAATGAAAACTTTTTTCTCTCCTATTCTATACCATCTCTTACAGGGACAGGGAAGACAGCAATAATACATCTATCTTTCGTTCGTACAGTGACTTTCTTGATGCCCGTTCTTTCAGTAATATCACGTTTGTAGTTAGGTCCTTTATTGAATATAATATTTGTTGAATGTTCGATTTGGTTCTATTATTGAGATTTTTGTTGGTATCTTTTATTCGTCTTCTATATGTTTTTGTAATACTTAGTTTTGAACCGCTATTTACACACACACACACACACTAATATATATATATATATATATATATATATATATATATATACATATATATATATATATATATATATGTATGTACATATATATGTACTTGTATTCACGCACTTATGTATAAAAAATCGTTCTATAACGGGATGAAATTATCTATAAAGCAAATAAATTTACTGATGATAGTTAGGATTAATAATTATAATAAATCTAATTTATAATATGCTGAAAATAATTATAAAAGTTATTATTTATTACTGTTTTGACACATCCCGAGTGGAACTGTACCCGTGTCGCAGTTATGCATATGTATATACGTATGTGCATTCATACAGGCACGCATCGATATGGGAACATAATCGTAGGCAAGTGGCTGAGTATTTGGTGATACGTATGTGGGATTGTTGTACGGTTTATTTACGCCGAACGGCTTCGAGACAATCGTTGACGGATTGAATTTAGCGGCGCGGCCGGTAAGTGCGCGCGCCGCTCTCTCGGTGCATTTTTCTTTGTTTTTCGCCACGGCTCTTGTTTTTTGTTTGGTGTAACAAATGAATGTAAATTATGTTTCGTTTATTCACTATTCTACCTCTCGTTCGACCAACTAGGCTAAGTAGCTGTTATGGTGTGGCGCAATTGAATGTTGTTTTAGTTGTGCTGTTGCCGGTTGTCGAGCCGTTGTTGTAAAACGGTTTTGATAGTGATTTTTGTTGCAGTCGCTTGAAGTTGGATCGTGATTAGAGAGTATGGGTGTTTATGTTTGGGTGTTTTATTTCTATACTTCAATTTTTATGATGTTATTCATTACTCGTAATCTTAAGTTGTATACACAGTATATACATTATTAATATATATCTATATGATCCCAGAATAAGTATGTACAAATATTGTGCACGTGGGTAGTGTAGATACATACATTACTAAATAATACTCAACAGAATATAGAGATTCCTTCGATGTTTGTGTATAAGTTGTGGTTAAGGCTGATGACGAACTAATAAAAATGATAAAGAAATGTGTGATCGATACTCCAATAAATTTATTTTAACTTTGATTCAATTATATACGGAGATAATTAAAAATCTTTATAATCAAGCAACAATACATTTTGGAAAATTAAGAGACCAATTCCAAAAAGTTAACTAAACCGGCGTAATCTATAAACTTCTTTTAGTATCTTTGAAATGTTCTTAGAAGCTTTTGCAGTCAATAATAGGAACATTGCCCTGATACTTTGATATAGGATAGTACTTTATAGAGAGAATCTTATGCAACAAGATTATAGACTGATTTAATTGTTCTCTTTACTGATTTTAAAAATATGTCCTGCGTTTATGCAGGCTTATGTTAAAATCTAATGATAAATAATTTTTTTTTTAATTATTTTTGATTATTCAGTAAACGTAATCATTTGGTAAAAACCGCATATAAATCTTATATGATGTTGGAAACTTATGAGGTGACAAATACATTAACTCGCATTGTCTCGTCGAATTTATGGATACCACCTTGGATAAAATATATTTTTAAACAATTATTTCGTTTGTATGAACTATTATTCCACGGTACCCCTGTTTCGTAAACAATTATTTTGTTTATATAAACTATTATTTCATGGTCATCCAAACTATTATTCATTTAGTTGTGAAAAATTAAAGTATATTAATGTTTAAAAAAACCTTTAGGAAGTTTTTTAATTTTACTGAAAAATATTTATTATTAAAATGAAATTGCGTAATTTTTCAAGAGTATTTTTAAAGAGTATTTTCTTTTTATATGATATTAATCCTTTAGTAATTGTTATGAGTTGATACAATAATAATATTATTGAAAATATTTTCAAATTGTATTAAGTTTATTTTCGTATGAAAATAAATTAACAATTTATTACAAGAATGTTATATTCAATATTATTTCTTCTATTTTAGTTATTCTCTTGCTTGTTTCTCCTACTTTATTATAGTCTCGGACGGGTCTCTGGACTAGTGTTTCACGATGTACAAAAATTTCTTCCTCACCTAATCAGATAACAGGGAAGATTATATTTAGCTCTTACTTTGTACGCCTTGTTTGACATTGCTTTAAATATTTACGAGGCGTCTTATTTAAATATCATTAACAGCTTGATCTAAATAGGTCACATGTTTTGACACATTTCGGACACCAATTTTGACACATTTCGGAAGCACTAATTTTGTAAATTCGACGTTACTATTCATAATCCGTGTCGTGAAGAACTTATTTTTTTTCCATACGTCAATTTGTTGTGGGAATATAATGATTAATTTTTGTGGCTCTTTTGCAAAGGATCGATATTAAAAAATGTTTCAGCTACTTGTTAATATAATCCAACTCGATAATTGTTACGTTTAGCCTAATGTAATTGAGTTTTTATATTTAAAACTAAACCAAACCAGTTGTTAACAATAATTGATTTATATAGTTTACTTTTTTTGTAACTGGCAACATGAAAAAGTATGGAGTCTTTAGAGAAATAAATAATTTGGCTGTCATGTTTTTACGGACGTTCTATTATTTTATAGTGTATTTTAAAGACAAGAATTGGTTAAATTCTTCGTCATATCTCAACAATAATCACAGTAGACAAATGTATACAGATACATTTAATAGATACGCAACATCAATTTCGACGGCGAAATCAGTCGCGCGAATCACAATGCCGTCCTCGGAAAGGAGAAATTTCGGCCGCGCCGCCCACGTCCCGGTAGGATGTCGGCGAAAATGCACGCTGACTGTTGATACTACTACTACTGGTACTACTACTACTATTGCTACTACTACGACGAACTACAATAACGACTGTTATTAGCGCGCCGATTAGCATAATTGACGATTAGCTAGCGGGCGGCGCAAACAATAAAACGAGCGGAGAAGTGGCTCAGAATTGGCGGGCGCTCGATAGGGTAACAGTCGTGTCGTGTCCTCTGCTTCATTATAGATGTATAACGTATGAGGGTAAAATATCCTTTTTTCATATGATGATCCTTTTATGTAGTTATACTTTTAGAATAAAAAAAAATGGAATGCTATGACAAATAAAAATTAGAGAGAGAAAGAGGGAGAGAGAGAGAGAAAATTATATACGTCTGTGTATATAGGATAAATGTAGGCAAAGAAATTGGCTCGAAAAGAAATATCCGGAAAAGATACGGGAAAAATTGGCCGGACGAAAACAAGGTACATAAAGCAAAGTCAAAATATATAGATTTAATAAAATTTTACCGTAAAATAAGTGAAAAAAGAAAGAAAAAAATTTAAAATGGTTGTTAAAGGAATGTATATATCATAAAAAGAAGAAATATTTAAGAGAGGAGAATACACTTGCGGTAGAGTTTTTGGGACAAAATGGCTATTCGTGGAAGGGCTTTTAGAGTTTTGGCTTTAGTATTTACTCTCTTTAAGCTAATTATACATATTATTTTTGACGCATTATAATGTTTGCAACGATTTGACACATAAACTTCAGTGATATTTCATTAGCAAAGATAAGTATTTTAAGAACCGAATGAATTAAATTTCTTTTCGTTATCTCATAAAATGGTAAAAGGACAGATCATGTAAGACGTGGTTCCTCCAGAATACGTAATTCGTAATATCATGAAATAAAATTGGGACATTTTAAAAATAGCGACGAAGGAAGTTTCCCAAAATCTTTTGACCTGGCTTATTAGGCACGTTTGATGTTTCGTTTATGTAAGATAAATAATAAAATGATTTAGATAAGTTGAACATTCATTATTATGCTGGTGGTTCCTGAAGTTTTGTCTATTTTATTCTATCTGATTGTTTCTATATATATTGCCATTTATTGGCGGGATTTGGGTTACATTAAAAAAATGGAAATATTATTTTTATATGTTTATAGTATAAATTGCACGTATATGATCCTTGATATAAATATAATAAATAATTAGATTATAAATACATATATATATATATATATATATATATATATATATATATATATATATATATATATATATATATATATATTATTGTAGAATAAGGAATAATACTCAATCGTAAATAAAAAGGTAATAGAATTTTATTGACCTCAATCGGTAAGTTTTCACATGGTGACCCTATCGCCAGGTGACTGGACGCGCTCGAGCTGGGAACCTTTCTCTTGTCGCGAGAAATGTTTCGCCGCGATGTGATTGAACGGAGCGCGGCGGTTACGTAAATAAAATGCGGCGAAAGAGAATGGTTTATAGTTTTGTCTATCGGCCGGGGTTAAGCTCGTGTGCGACGCGGGGTGCTCTTTCGATGGTGGTGAAATTACGAAATTAGAGTTATATTATTTACCTGAAAGTATTTTTTGAAATTAATTGAATTAAGTGCTCTCGAATTTTTGAGTTAAATTTTTAGGATTTTTTATTGGTATTAAAGTTAACCATTATTATTTTTGGTATCCTACAATATTTTTTCAAATAAATAATTAGGACAAACTGCACAAATTTTCACACAAATATACCATTGTAAACATTTTATCAATTTATGATATATATATATATATATATATATATATATATATATATATATATATATATATATATATATATATATATATATATATATATATATATATATATATATATATATATATATATATATCGCCTAGGTTTTTCGGTAATCTAGTTTGAAGTTTACTCTCGAAATTGTTTCATATAAACTGTACTGTACTTCTGAATGTGTTTTTTGTTTAATGACAAAAAAACACATTCAGAAGTAAGTACACTTGCGTCGAAAGTATTGCAGAAGTGTAAAAACGTTTAAGCCCTACGCTAGATGGCGTTCACTGCTTGAAGTGAACATAAAATACAAATGACGTGCTATGTTAACATTCTTACATAAGTTTGGGGCGCAGTTTATTATGATTGTGAACAGGCACGTCAATAAATATACTGTTTTCATAGTCTCACAATCGTCTATAAATGCAATATGAAAATACTGTTCTAATCATTTTAAAAATATAAATATTAAAAAATTTCGATATCCCACGAAATGAAGCTGAAGTTGGTTGCCTAACTCGTTACTTCAAAACGAATGTACAAATTTTTAAAGACATAAATATTCGAAGAGTAATATAAAAAGGGGAGCCTTAGGTTATATTTAATGCTTTCTGCGATTTATTAATAACCATTTACCATTAACTCATATTTTTTAATAACTAGGTGTTATTTATTAATAACTAGCTGCTCCACTTGGTTTTACTTAGTTAAAAAAGGGACTATAACTATAATAATTATTTAAATTTTATAATATTAACTATAATAATTAGCAATATTCACCTTTGGAATTTATATACATTTTTATTTTTTCTACGATATCTTCGTATATTATTTCCATGTAGTTATAATGGTTTATAGGTTTAATTGAAAAATTCAATGTTTTTTAGATATTATCAACTAAACGATGAATGAAATAAGCCGCTTTTGTGCTAAACTATAAATAGAAGTAAAAAAAAATAATTTAATTTTTATAAACTAAATATGTATGATATTTGAAGCTTTCTTTTTATTGCCGACCGTTTTGTTTTGTTTCCTAATTAAAAAGTGGAAAAATTAAAAGCCGAATGGTTATTTATATGCTAAGCAAACTCATGCTAAGTAATCTCGGCTTACGCAAAATTTTCAGTTAATTCTATCAATTTAAATAACAAGATGTCCTTGTCCAAGAAATTAAAATTAAAATGTATGTTGCGTACGTTGTACGTATGTTAGACTGGAGCCGACTTTATTAAAGTATAAAATATTTTGTATTCATATTTATAAGTAGATTTAGTTAATAACGCGCACACGTAAGAGAAGCCGGCTATGATGAGCCTGGCGTTACAGAAATGTATTCTTTAAAAATTTGGTATTTTTGAAATATTAAAAATTCAAACAATTTGGCGATTGACAATCAAGAAATAACACGAAATAAAATATAATTCATTAAAATCGTATTATAAAACAAAAAAGCTATATCGCGTATGTAATTTTTTATTACATCAAGAATTATTGATAACGAATAAAAAGAAAAACAAAAAGGATACAGCGGGACCCAATCTGTATTTTTTACTTGCTGGTTTACAGACTTCTGTGGAAATATCATTTACAAATTATTACGAAAAATAACACGACTATTAAAAAAAACCAAGTTTCTCTTTTTTTTGATTGACGACTTAAAAAAAACTGTTACGAAACTTACTTTTTTCATGTTCTCTATATGAAAATGTCATTTTTATTCTTGTGGCAATTTCCCCCTGGACCCAACACTATACGAACTTTCGCTGGTCTGCTTTATGCACCGTTGTGAATCCGTCTTAAAAACCACAGAACATTGTTCTGTTGTCGAAGAGCCGCAGGGTTAGACGCGCACCTCACGTTATTCTTGCACATTATTCTTGCGGCCAGTCGATAGTAGTGGCTCACCAAATGACATCACATGACTAATGTATATACGTTTGACTATATTTTCATTATAACTGCTTCCTATAATTAATTAGTACTCTATTTAAATTAAAATTCACTTTTAAGTGTTAGTGTGCCGAAGTTAAATTTTGTAAAATTACATAGCACTGGGCATTAAAATTCTATAATTATCTCGGCTAGACGGATAGATCAGAATGTTTGACGTGTGGCAGAATCAACAGTTCGCACATCTAGTACTACAATGACACAACTGTTATTTTAGTAATTTGAAGGAAGAGCGTTTTAAAGATTTTCAGGTTGTTTAAATTAAAATTATGAATAAACCTTCAATATAATTAGATCGCAACCCGGTTATTTTCAAACTTTATTTACTTAGGCGTATTTAAAGAATAAAATATGTTTTAAATTATTATGTGTTGCTGAAAAACATTCTGAAAATTAATTGACGTCCTACAATTGTGTCATTGTTGCATTGAAAATGTCAATTTTGTAAGTTATGACATTATGAAAAGAATGAAAATTTTTCAAATAATAGAAGTTATATTTTGTTTATGTTTTTATTATTAAGTTGCAATTGACTTTGTTCTGTCTTTACTAAATGGTATAAAAATCACACACAAGGTAAGTACCTTGTTCCACCTATCTTAATTATTATTTCTTAAATACCAACCAACTGGTAAGATCACAAGGAACCAATGTTATTTATCAATCTTCTACTTATTCATTCTTCTACGTATTGTTATTCGTATTTATCTTCTATCTAATTAACGAAAGTAAGAAATTAATAAAAAATAATTATTTTTAAAGTGTATTCAGCCTCAAAATTGCTTAATTATCAGTCTGTAAACGAAATTCTACTTCCTATTTAACAGTTTTCACTTATAATTACTGATATAAACTTAATGTAATAAAAGTTTCTTTGTACTTAGTAGGAATACGACTGGTTTCGTTCAATAAAATGTAATTAATTCACATAATTAAAGAAAAAAATTCTAGAATAAATAAAATATAAACGTAACAAAATTTCTAGAATAAATAAAATATAAACGTAGAAAAAAATTCTAGAATAAATAAAATATAAACGTAACATAATAAACGTAACAATGTATTTCTTATGCATAATAAAAACAAAAAAAAACGATTTTATCAAAATAAACCAAAAGTTGTTGCCAAAGCATAACAGTTTTAAAAAATAGAATTGTAGAAATAACTGTACGTAATGCTTTGGCACAATGTTGTCATGTATTAATTAAGATAAATCTTCTTTCGGTCTGTGATAGCAATTTTTGAATTATATGCGGGTTTAAATGTCAAATAATTAATAGCAGTGCTCGCATTACGAGTATCTTTACGTGATTTGCGTCCAGAGTTTGGCCTTGTCTTGATTGGAACTTTTGTCCAATCCACATCTTTGCAGTGTGTAGTCTTGTATTCATAGCTGTCACTGTTCTTCACAAATCGTATCATTCTGACTTCCGTCATTTTCATAGTCTCGCCGTCAATATCTTTTGTCGTATTCATCCCAATAGCCTGACGCTTCACCTCAGCCTGACGAGTCAATGCCTTCAGATCAGTAGTTTAGTTCCATAACTTTGAAAGCATTTCCAGTTTTTTTTTACAGCTTTTTCAATTATAGAATGAGCATTGTTACTTTCGTTCTGCATGTGTCCACGGATGAGGAACTTATGAGTCACCGAAGTAATATTTAATGTCTTTACGGCGTAGTAGTACATCGTTAGTATAAACCTGTGGTAATTTAAGAAAACATAGTTAAATAAAGAATACTAACTATATATCAAGATATTTACGTAGAATGCATATTGCATTGAATTTACTGTTTTTTGCTGACCGCAACAATTGTCAGAGTAAACAATTACGTCATAGGATGCGATTCAGCGGCATCTTCTAAAAATTTAAAAACACACGACCCGATTTCTATGGCTTCACGACTGCCCAATCCTTCGTGCCAGAAGTAGCATGTTCTGCTCTTTTCGTTGATATTAATGACAAGCAGAAAAAAGTTATTAATTTGATTAGTGTAAATTTATTAAAAAACGACAGTTCCAAAGTTATTTCTAAATGGTATGAGATTTTTTTAAATAGTAAATATAACGAATAATAATATTCACCGTAGTTGTAGCAATTCAATTTAGACTTGTAAAAAAACTCCAAGGTTTCTTCTATTGGCACTGGCATCACGGCCTGTAAGTCGTAAATTGCAACAAGACTGGATTTGTTAGGTTGATGGCAATCTTTTAGTTTTACCTACTAATAAAAAAGAAAACCAGCAAATTGCTGTTTTTCCTTTGTCCTGTTGGTTTGCAAGCGACGGACAGAAACTTGCAGAATCGTCACACATGTTGATAAATAGTCACGTTACCTATGCAATGAAGATAAATCCCAACAATTGTCAAAAAAGTTGCGGCTATCGCTATCAGTAAATTTAGTTGAACAAGACAATCGACATTTATTTGAAGAAGAAGGCTTCATCTCTTTAGCTTTGACAACTTTTCCAGTACGAGAAACATATGGTTTTCCGGAGTTTCTCAACCGTTTGACTTTATTTCTTTTCTAAGTTGCAACATGTCTTTGCCTTTCTTCCCTTTTTAATAGAATCTGAAGATCAAGAAAAAGCTGAACGAGAGGAGAAACTGGAAGATACGGTAAAGGAGGAGCTAGATGATACGCTGGAGGAGGAATTAGATAATGAACTAGATGAAGAGCTCGACAAAGAACTGGAAGTTGAGCTAGAACTCGAACTACTTAATGCAAGACGTTTGCGTTTTTTTCTTGTTTGAAAATCAGAGAAGTCTTTGTTTTCTTCACAATCTTAAAAAGTAGTAACAGTTCTCGTGAGCTGTCTTATTGCTTCCAAACATAACAACTGAAACTTTTAACACACGATACTTTTTTTGCACCTTTTAATATCGTTGATGGTGATAATAACGAAGAACGCTCATCTATAAAACCAATACCAGAAATTGATTTACAATAAATTCATGATTATATTTTAGGTATCTTCCTTTCAAATAAAATGTTAAAATAAGTATGACTAGAACGAAAATGACTTACCAATTTCATCACGTTTAACATCTTTTGTATTTAAAGTAGATGATGAACATTGTCTATTTTGTGTGTTTGGGTCCAAAACAGTAGTTTCAAGTTCTAGATTCTACATTATTATGCGGGGAAGGGCAATTTTCCTTCAGATGAAATTCTTTAATCAATGATTGATTCAGTGGTAAATATATTTTCAAACTTGCTGTAACAGAAAAAAACATTAATTCATAAGCAAGACATCAAATCAAGATATATACAGACAAAAAATCAGACTTACAAAGTTTCTTCACAGTTTATTGAGGTTTTTTTGAAACGTTAAACAGATCACTTTGAATTGAATCACCACAACTTTGAATTTGTGGTTCGAAAGTACAAATTTGTTTATTTCTTACTGTAAAAATATTTGAGTACATTTAAATCATAAGCAGATTAATCAAATAATAATCATAACTATACAATCTTTTTGTCATGACTTACGGGATTGAAGGGTCGAGAGAGATATCGATGATATCAACTATAATTTTCTCTGAACGCATCATGACAGGTATTTGAGTTCGGGATTTAGATGGTTCATTGGGTTCAGTAAAATTAAGTGTAATATTTTCAGCAAATTCTTTTCGGAATTTCCTCATAATAATTGCGTAGATGGTTCGTTTTCTTCTTCGCTATATTTATGGCCAGCAGGCTGAACATTTACATATCGGACTTCTTTTCGATCTTTAGAGAAAAAGCGCAGGGATATGCCATTCTATGGCATTTTTAACCATTCTTAAATTGCAATTACTAGCTTTTATAAAAATCTAATTATTTTAGAGCGATTAAGAATAGCAAAAAAAAACGATGATCTCAAGATAAACATACTCGTATGTTTTACCAAGTATCTCATATACTTGGTAAAACACACAATTCATGGGAGGTGTTTCCTTAATTTCCGCTTTTATGTACTTAAAATTATTAGCATTAAATGCAGCAATAAATCTATAAATCACAATTTTAAACAAGTAACACTTTGGCAAACAAATAAAACATTCTTAGTACAGATCTTTATCTTAAAATGAACACCGTACTCTTCTTATACGACGTCACGTGCACAATATTTCTTATTTACAGTTTGAAAGGAATAGGTACTACACGCAAATTAATTTTCGACATCGGTGATGAGCGTGATTAGGGCCGGCTGTGTTAAGGCGTGGCGGGTGAGTACTGGGGCGCTCAGTTTTTGAGTGGATGATCTCTAGTAGTGATGAATATAAGTGATATGTGGTAACACTTTTGAAAACAAACAAAATATTCTTAGTAGAGATCTTCACCTTAAAACGAGCGCCGTACTCTTCTTATACTACGTCACATGCACAATGTTCCTTATTTACAATTAGAAAGGAATAGCTACATACACGCAAATTAATTGTTCGACATTGGTGATTAGCGTGATTAGGGCCGGCTGTGTTAAGGCGTGGCGGGTGAGTACTGGGACGCTCAGTTTTAGAGTGGATGATCTCTATTAGTGATGAATAGAAGTGATAAGTGGTAAATATATTGACCGACTAAACAGTTTAGTCATAATTAGCAAATAGGCTACGAGAGCTACAATGCCATAAATTACAATTACGCCATTGTTGTTTTGGAAATTGAGTTCGATTTAGCTCTACAATGGTGCAAAATACTTTTATGCCATGTTGTTCTATAAGTCAAGATTTATCTAGTGCAACATTGTCACAAAACTACAGTTAAGAATGAAAAAATTGAGCATTTAAGAATGAAAAAAAAATAAATGTCATAATTCCTTTGTTGTAGCATTTAATACACAATCGAACGCCGCGGGGTATCCCGTGCAACTGACCGAACGAGTCGTCGTTACACCAAAGCCCACCTATTTTCGCGCCAATGCAGCAACGACATTGACGCCATCTAGCCCAGGTTTTTTGATGTAAAAGAGAGTTATTGTAGCACAAAACGTATTGATGACCCTTTAGAGATGTTCTGGTATTATTAACTCAATTTTGGATTTTTTGACAGTTGTGCCATTGTGATACTAGATGTGCGAGCTGTATAATTAGATGTGTACGACACGTTAGAGGTACGTCATATATTTTGGCATTGTAATGTAAATGCTGCTTGGCTGTTGTGATATTGCCTGGGGTTAAAATCAAATGTTTATGTTACTAAAGGGTATATCTGCTGGTCATAATTAATTGAAATGAGGAAGAAATATAAATATGTATTTAGGAACGTGATATTTGTTAATCTTTTGAAGTGTATAGATGAGTTAAAAATGTTATTAAGTAAAGCGACCGAAGCATAATTATTGAATAATGTTATTAAGGTTCTGTGAATATTTGGTATGAAAATTTTAGATAAAAATAGGTTTTATTATTAGTGTTAGGTGTATCTAAATTTTCATTTGTTTATTTTAATCTGAATAGCATTGAAACCAAATTTCTTAATTAAAATTTTTCTGTTTTTTAATTTTCTAAAATGTCAGAATGAAAATCATTAATATTTCTCATTAATAGTATTTGTGAGACTCTGTGGTCATGATTTTTTTGGATAATTGTCACTAAGGCGATTTTTTTTGCAAAATTGATGGCAAAATGATTTTTTTGGCAAATTCGCATGTTGATACGACCCGTCTCCATGTTTCATTTCCGCTTTTAAAGTGCTTGTGTATTTCTTGGGCGATATAATTCTATGTAATTAATAAAAAATACTATGATGGATTTGCGATCGTAAAATTAAAAGTTTGACTGCGAAATCACATACATTATTTTTTCCATCATTGATAAAAATCGTGATCTAAAACGAAGAGTTCGTCAGAGTTCTAAAATATCGATCGATTTCTTTTTATAAGTAAATTTTTCCAAGATACTATTGGACCTCGTTATGGTGATGGACCTTTTACTTTCACTAAAAATAGTCCAATTAAAGGTGTGATTTTATAAATGAATATTGCCATGGTATGCAAATTTGCACCATGCAAGCGGTGATGTGCGACTTTATTTATTAAACAGTAGCTTAGTACATTCTATATTTATTAACATATACCCTAATCCGGCAAATAACAATTTTACTATGTTACATTTGTCGTTAAATAGTAACGAATACATAATTCGATGGCTATTTTATTTTTTTCAATATGTACGACTTTTACGATTTTACGGGTGAAAGCAAAATATATGTACAGGGATAAATATATGCCTAATTTTGGCACACGAGCTTACTGTGCGCGAAATATAAAAAATAGGTTATTTTCGTTGCGGGTATTGAGAAGTTATTTCGCTGTTTGTAAACACGGTGTTTAGTTATTATCGTAGAGTACGTTGCCTTGTTGTTGTAACTTCATGCTATCAATAGATGATCTATCTAATGATACTTTGGCAAAGTTCATTTCTTAAACATTATACAATTAAATTAGACCATTAATTTATTGAAGACGCGTTATTCTGCTTACATACTTAATAGGGGGAGGGGGGCGTAACGGGGATGTTAAAGGAAATTAACATTAAAAGTATAAACAAAATATATTTATTAATTAAAACTAATTACAACACTTTGGTTACATATTCAATGATTATTTGGCATAGAATTTGGTGAAATAATTAATCAAACGATGCTTTAATTTTAATTTTACGAAACCCTCATGAAAACCCCATCTTATTTTCGTCGTCCACACCAGCACAGGCTGTATGATACCAACGTCTACATAGCTGGCAGGCCACCCAACGCTCCTAAGACTTCAAATATGTATGGTTCACTTCAACGCAATACAGACATAAGTTTATATTTTCTACATCAGAGTGAGATTTTTGGGTCTTCTGTTTCTTTCCGTTTTCAGTTCTACTGTTGGGATCGCGAGAATGTTCTTGGGAGAAGCATTTTCGAAGGAAGTTAAGATTTGGTGTTAAATCACGACATACTTTTCGAGTCGGGGATCGGATTACGCTATCTTTGTTTTGTATTGGCGGTCCAGGCTGAGGCTCTGATATAGGAGTTCTCTGATGTTAGGGTGGCGTAGATGTAGGCAAAAATGGTTCAAGAGAGTCCTCTTCAAGAGGGGCAGTTGTTGTCGAATTTCGGCGGCTAAAGAAGCTGTTTCAGACTCATCATTTATCAGCTGTACGTCTGTTGTTGATGCAGCTAAAAAATCTGAATCTGTAAAGTTGTTTTGTTTGAATGGCCATATGCCCTAGACATTGTTGCAGCTTGCATACATGCATGAGCAAAGATTTCGCTTATTTGAAAAGATGTAATTATTCGCAACGGGTGCGACCGTAACCAGTTACAGCAACCTTGGTCATAATATATACTCAAAGGTTTCATAAAGCGAACATCCAAGGGTTGAAGCCTGTGGGTGCAGTGCGGGGGAAAGCAAAACATTTCAACACCATTCTTGCCTGCAGTTTCAATAACCTCCATGTTTTAAGTATGCGGTACATGACCATCTAGAAGAAGCAAGACCGGGTTAATTACTGACGCACCAGAAAACTTGACGAACCGTTGGAACTAGGTCATAAACGTCTCAGTAGTCATCCAGCTTCGACCGTCGCATTCTGCTGTCGTCCCTGAAGGAGCTGGATTCAATAACTCCTGCTTCATTCTCTGTCAAGGGTATTGGCATGGGAGGCATGTAAGTTTCGGCTGTATTAATACATAATTCAACCGTAACCGTCTGCCGTCGTTCTGCTGAAGAAAGCGAACCAACCTGCTTTCTTCCCTTTTCTGCAATAATTTTGCTCGTTGTTTTGGAAACGCATGATATGCTAGTCTCATCCCAATTATATATTCTATCTGGCATCAGATTATATTTGTCATATATTTCTCCGAGTAAAGAATATAATTTATCCACAGCCACTTTGTTAAAGCTCATTGCTCGAGCTGCTGATGTAGCTTCTGGTTTAAAACTAGAAGAAAATTGTACTTTATTCAAAATATTAATTGCTTGATATTAACAAACCAATAATTTATATAACCTGGTATTGGACGCATGCTGTGTTTTGGATTGTTACGTTTATCCTGTATTCATTTTCAAATTTTGTTTTTGGTCAATGTATCATCAAGCTATAATTTTGTTCAATGTATCATCAAGCTATAATTTTGTTCAATGTATCATCAAGCTATAATTTTGTTCAATGTATCATCAAGCTATAATTTTGTTCAATGTATCATCAAGTTATAATTTTGTTCAATGTATCATCAAGCTATAATTTTAAGTAAGGATTTTATTAAGCAAGAAAAAAACAAAAAATGATAAGGCAAAAGTAAAATATTTGTAATAAACGTTAAATAAAAAAGCACAAGACAAGCAAAGACAGCCTATTTTAAGAATACTTAATATTATTATATATGTAGGAAAATATAATATATGTAAGAAGGTAGTTAAAAATATTATTTACATAAGATTAGAAAATTTTCAACATAAATCAATACTTTAATTCGTATTATTCAACATGTTTTTGTCCCTAGTTTATTTAATTACTATTAGAAGCGAAGCATATTTCTTTCAATATTGACTGTCCAGAACAATTTTCTATCTATGATGAACAGTTTTACTTCCTTTAACTGCTAGGCTAGACTCTTCTGTAAAAAATAATTGGATTGGCATGACGAGATTAGAAACTCCTCACAAATCCGTCAAAATCGTCGCTAAAAACTTCCAAATAAATTGGTTCTACTTTCTTGGGAAACAAACACTTTTATTACTTTTGGTTTTTTGCAAATACCTACTATTGGGAATAGTACCTTTTTAAATATTCTGGATGAAAGTTCTTTTATTAAAATTGTCTGGATAAAAGACATCTTATTCCATAAGTGATGGTTATATTTATATGAATCTTCTAGGAAATTGTAATCGGGAAAAATTTTGTAAGGCAATTAAAGCTACAGAAAAATATTAAAGTTTCGAAATTAAACCTTCGAAGTATTAGAAAATGAGAGAACGTCATAATATAAGTGCTCTCCCTCTCCGAAGGGAATGTCCCTTAATTCATGATTCTGTACTCACATATGATATAAGGGAACGTGAAATATCATCAATTGAAGAATCCAGAGTTTGTTGACATAATGATTAAATAATTTAAACCTCTTTATTTAGATCATCTACTGTGGAAGTTGAAAGTTTTTTTAAACTTATATATGGAAAAATAATTTTAAGTGATGTTTGTACATTCCGTACGCAAAATTAATTAATTTATTTGTACATTAATTCAGCCCAAAATCAATGTAAAAAATAATTCTCAACTTATTTTACTCACGCGATTCCTTAATTAAGAAATCAATGGGTAATTGACATTATTTTACGGTAATAATTTTTTTTTGAGTTACTAACATTATTTTTTGGATAATTTAAAAATAAAAAACACGAACGTCATTAATGATTTGTAGTTTAAAATTTAAATCAATGATTGATTGTGTTTTTTTCAGTATACGTAAGCGGTGCTATAGAAGTATACGAATAGATAATTGTATCGCATTTATAAAGTGTTTAAATCAACTAGTATGTATGTGCGCAGCTTGCAAATATGGGCAATATACTTGATTTGACAGTATGTATAATAAATTTGATGCGACACAGGAAGATTAGCGTGGCCTCTGCGCAATAATGACTCGCAAAATTGTGAGCGTTTAATTGTTGTACGTCATTAGAGGCGCTACTTGACTACTTTACACTCTAAAGTTCGACTCTATCGTAGTGTGCTCTCACAATTTCTGCTGTATTACTTATGTCACACTTTTTCGAAAATCACCCTGAATTGTTTTACACTCTACTTCGCGTAAATATATTCACTTTAAACGCTTTCACTTAACGCGTATACTATTTCCTAATATGCGTTAAGACATTATCATTACTGTTGCAGAAATTGATAATGGATTAACGCATATAAGGAAACGTGCATACTATCTCAAGACTTCTATTAAATATAAGCAAATCTAGTTTATACAATGAGATAAAGCATCACTCTACAGAATATTGAATTAGCTTATAATTGACATAGCACTTGTACATATACTTGTACACTTGTCGGAATATTGATATGAAGGGATAAATTATAAGTATTAATATATTACAATTTAACACATGTTAATGAGTGAAAAGTTATTAAATCGTATCATAACTTCACTGTATCTTAGTTTGAAATGACAGTTAACTGCTTGGAAATTACGGTAAGGTTTGAAATAAATAGATAAAAGATCACCGCCCAGAATTTTGATCTACTTAATGATCTAGGGTACGAGTGATTAACACTTGTTACAAAGGTCACAATATTGACATGATAGGACTAATTTTATGGTAGAGTAACTTTGAATTGAATATTGTTGACATGTGAGAAGTGATTAAATGGTAACGTAACTTCACGTGTCGTATTATGAAAACAAAGTTTGCATGTTAGCGTTTAATATATTAATAAATTGCGACTCTCATATCGTATTAAACGTGAAACGACTGACTTATTATTGGATTTAATATCGCAATAATTTTATTACAAGTTGCGTATTGAAGCGCTTTAAGTAAACTAACAATATCAGTAAATAATCACATTTTAAATCGATGGCTGAATTATTTTGTGCAAATACACACACACGCATTAATATATATATATATATATATATATATATATATATATATATATATATATATATATAAAAACATATAGAAAAGTTGGACGAACATAGGTCGGCAGGTAGACTGACGGTCGAAATAATGCAAATCATTCATTAAAAATATGAAGGCCGAGCAGAGGTTTAAATATTTATTATATTCAAAAACAAATCCAAGGACTTACCAAGTGAGATCTTAGCTGACGTTTATTACGACTAATTAGCGGAATCATTGTAATTATCACACATTCCGCGCGAATTTAGTTTTCGTATGAGAACGTTATTTTTTCGACATTTTTAAAAAGGTACGTGGTTTGTTCTCTTTATTCAGTTTCGCGCCGAGTTGAAACATCATTTGTCTCAAATTGGTGGGTAGCGAGCGTGATGGTATTATGCGATTGTTTTGTAGCGTAACCGTTAGGCCGATTTCTCATCCTAAGCAACCAAATAAGTAAACACCAGTTACGAGTATATTTAAGCCGAAGCGGCTTCCTAACGCTCGTTGAAACCGAGGTCGTTATGGGCTGTTGTTGAGAATTAAGAATGTACTGTCATACTTAATAACATACTGGACATTGGAAAGATTACATTTTAGGTTTTCATACCTATAATGTAATTTTAAAACATAAAAAAAAACTTCTACGATACCGACGTTTATAAAGATTCAACAAAAGTTTTTATCTTTCAATAAAGAAGTTCAGACTAATTAAATGACGTTTATTAAAGTAATTAGAACGGTGGCGAAAACTATGACGGCTACAGGAATTATCTGGTTAGGAGAATTACATTTTTCCAAATTACTCCTTATTTAAAATTCGTCTTGTCGCGCAGGAAAAACTTTAATGCTTTTTATTGGTTCTTAAGAACGAGATTTTTTTATGTCCGGAAATAAGTTGGGTAGAAACACAAGAAAAAAATAATCATATCAAGCCATTTGTACTTGTTCAATCCTTAGATCGTATTTGATCTCGTTCATATTTTTATAACGGAGTTGGCTTTTACGTCACTTCTTGTTTAAACAGTTATACAACAAGCAAATATGAAACAATAAGCGAATATGCAGAATAAAGGCAGAAATACTCAAATGCGTACGTATTGAAGGAGGCGATAGCGATAAGCGCTGTTGTAATTGTAAACTAAAGGAAAACTCAAGGAAAATCAAGTATTTAATACTTTAACTTTTGTATTTTTGTTTTTAATTACTATATTTTTATTAATTTACCTGACACCTTGGATATGTTTGACAACAAAGTATTTCATTGCTTTATAATGATAACCTTAGTGCACAAAGTGTCATTAATATACCCTTAATATTCATATTAAATATAGTACTTTTGTTAATATCAATTATACACCTACTTCTCTCATATTCCTCATATTTTATCCACGTGGATAAGGAAGAATATAAAAGTATTAAGTTTTATTTTAATTTTGTTTTCCGTTCCCCTTAAAATAATTTTTCATTTCGTAATAACATACACGTATATTGTCAATGTAACTTTTAATACATTCAAGTGTTTATTAATAATTAAAACAATAAACTTGTTTTTCGTTAACAGGCATAGATTTGCAGAATGACGTAAATACAGAGGCACGAAACGGTAAATGTAACTGGTCGAAATGAGTTGCAAAATTTTCCTGAGTTTTTCTTTAATTTACAATTACACTAGCGTTTATTGCGATATACTCCTTCAGTCAATATGTACGCATTTGAGTACTTATGTAATTATTCTGCATATTCGCTTATTGTCTCATATTTTTAATTACTTTATTTCGGAAATTCGATTTTGGTATTTTTTAATTACTTTTAAGCGGTTAGAATATAAAATTTACACTAGATTAAAAAAATTTTTTTTTGAACCTAAAAACGTGGAAAATGTAACGTCGCATTCATCAATAGTATACGAGTAAATAATAAAAAATAGTATGCGAGAAGGGCTTAAGTTTCAGTGGAATAGGTTTTTTTCTAGATTGTCGATTTTATAGCTCTTAAAGTTCTTGTGGTGTGGGTGAAAGGAAAAGGCAAATTTTGGCAGTATTATAAGCATGTTCCGATAGTGTACGTCTTCATAAGCAAGTAAGAGGATGAAGAGAGTTTGAAGAAAGCAGCAATAGGATTATTTCATACTATTTTCTACTAACGTTCACTTTTAGATGACTAAATATCGTGAACTCATTTTCTGAGAAAGCAAGAAGCGAAGATTGAACATTACTTTTCAATTGTTGTGAACATTACTTTTCAATGCTCAGTTCTATGCTTTTTTATTTTTGTTCTTTGCTACACGCTACCGTCAAACATACCCACTTCGAGCTTCACTAGTATATTTGTTTGCTTGTTAGCTTGTTAGTGTTGTTAGTTGTTTTTTGTTAGTTGCTTCGATAGATAAATTTGTTTTTATGCCGTTATTAATGTTTTGCTTAATGTTGGTAACGAAATTCTATACATTATAATTGAATTTAAGTGCTATAAAAATAGTAGCAATTTTGGTAACCAAATATTATTTTGCATCGATTATTTTGAATCTGTTTTATTGAAGTTATTGGGAAATTATTCCCTATTAACTTTAACACAACCGTTTTTTAAAGTGTTTTTTTTTGCGCTTACCCGCGGTTGTCATAGAATATATACGGTTTATTAGTTTAACTGACATCTTGAATATTTTTGACAGTAAAGAACGTTTTACCTCCATTTCGTCTCCATCGTTTTGAAAAGGCTATACCTAATTTGATTCCGATCACAATGTGATTATATATTTATAATTTGTGATTTTATTTTTCTTTTTAAACTTTTTTTAACGTCTTTGCCACTTTATACTGTTTCTTTTTTGCAGTTAGGGTAATTTTACTCCGTTTTCACTGCGATTTCTTCCGCCAAGGCGCCGTAAGTGGTGATTACGGTACATCTTGTTTGCTTCGTAGACCTTAAATTGCTAACATTTTTTTTTCTCCATTCGTTTGCGCACGCTGTAGTAAATTTAGTCCGGCGGTTTGCAGGCTGATACCAATTTTTATCATACGGAAAATTTGAATAAATGATATTTATATCATAAAACTATTTTATATTTTTAAACAGAGAGAAGTTTTATTGTCAATTCATTAAAGTAGTAAAGTAGTAATAGTTTCGTTCTGTTGAAACATACAGAGTTTGGTAATATAATTTCCATGAAGTAATGTTTTATTGTATCAATAGATTTTTGAGTTGGAATTTAATGCTGAAACAACATTTCTTTTGTTTATTTTGCTTCGTGGAAGTTAGAGGAAGCGCGTGTGTCGACGAGGTCAAATTGAGTGAGTGACGTTCTATTCATAGACAGAATGAATCCGAAATAGATTTTATAGGTCGACGGTATTCTATATGTCATTAACGGTATTGTATAATTGTCAATTGATTTAATCTTTATTCAATTAGTATCATAGTATTCGACGTAACCCTAGCAGAAGACGAAGTTTCATAGCTGTTCATCGCAAGCGTTTTCCATCTAAAATAAGCGAGGAGATACCTGCGCGAGTATAAGTAGACGAGCAAGTATATACTCGCTCTGGTCCACGCGATTCACATTCTAACGCGACCGCAAATAGGTAATAATACTCGGTCCACTAACAAAACTGTTTATTAATAGTCTTTCAAGAGATCTTGTTTATGTTAAAGAATTACATAGGTAGCCGCGTGTAGGTTATACATAATTAGTTATAGCTCACTCTATATGCTCCGTATATAATTATATCCTCTATCGAGGTCCATCCCGGGATAACGTACCTACGCGTCGCGTCTGTAAGTAGGTGTAATATATAGATCCGTACGCACATCGATAAGGTACGGTCGAAGTGAGAGTGTGCTTATTTCGTCGAAAGATCGTTGCGATGCCGAGGGCAAGTAGATCATTCGGGATAGATTGTTGTTCGATAAAATGTTTATTTATTTTTGAAGCACACTTAGAGATTTCAATAGAGATATGATATAGAAACGAAACGTTAAAATTCTAATCAACAAAACTATATATTGATTATTAATTTTAAATTTAGTTTCATCGAGTTTTTGGAATGAGACAATATCTTTAAAATTTTCGAAATGAAGTTAAAGGCAAGGCGAACAAGCTCATTGCAACGAAAGACCATACTGACACCTCTCGATCTTCTATACCGCGCATCTTACTGCATTGTGTTCATACTTCTCGCAGTCTCGTTGCTTAGCTCAGCCAATCACATTGTTATATTATTCCATATAAAGTTAGCTTAACTATTCAGTTAAATGTCGCCATAGTACAATAAAAGAAAATACAGCATTATATTATGCGTTATTGGTCTTAAGAAAAGCAAATGGTCCTTACATTGGATGTAAAGAAATTGATAAAAACATTGACATAATTCTATTCCACATGTGATAAACAAATCACGCTCTGATGCGACCAGGATTATGTATATAAAAAGTTAAATAGTTTAATGTCGTTAAGACAGATTCGTTTTTCCCTATAATTCGATTCTATTCGATCCATTGTTACATTATTCCACATAAAGTTACCTTAACTACTCAGTTAAATGTCGCCATAGTACAATAAAAGAAAATACAGCATTATATTATGCGTCATTGGTCTTAAGAAAAGCAAATGGTCCTCGCATTGGATGTAAAGAAATTGATAAAAACATTGACATAATTCTTTTTCACATGTGATAAACAAATCACGCTCTGATGCGACCGGGATTATGAATACAAAAAGTGAAATAGTTTTATATCGTTGGGAAAGATTCGGGTTTCGCTATAATTCGATTCTATTCGATGACAGTTCTGAAAAATGACGTACGGTTGGACATTGTGAAGTTGTCGAGTATAATTAACGAAATATTTTTGGATGCACAAAGTACAAGTTATTTTCTTTCGTAATTGCATAATAAAATTTTGACAACGGCGTGACGTCTCTCTTTGACTGTATGCAAATTAAAATCGGTAAGTTTGCGACTGTACTGGGCCATGAAACTTCTTGTATTACCTTGAATTAAATATTTTGATACCATATTATTTTTCATTAGCTAGTTATAGTAAAAATACCTGTAAGTTGAAATTAATTTATAATTAAAATCGTTTGTTGTTTTTCAATTTTTGTTTTTGGCAATGGATTTAATCAGCTTTTATTGCAAGACTGTACTTATTAAAATTAGTATCCTTAAAATGTTGAGATATATGTAGTACTATGGAAAAAAAATTATTTATTTAAAAAAATGAAAAGACGAAAGCCAATTGAATGCCATTGATATGAGATCATTACGGCATTTCGGCGGAAAGAACTTACGTGATAGGATTTTTAATAACGACATTCGACGAGGATGCTATTTCGAGGAAAGTGTCTAAGTGAAATTGAATAAAAATAAAAGTTGTATGTGGAAACAATGAGTCGACAAAAAAATATACAAAACAAAAAAAATTTTAAAAATAAAAAAAATATGCGGGGATCAATCAATTGAAAGGAATAAATTGTAGATATCTCAATTTTAAGGACAGTGCGAATCCTTTACACTTTGTAAAAACATAATGGCTTCAGATTAAATATTATGGGAGGACGAAGCTTGAATGGGAAAGAGAGTCCATTTGCATTAAAAATGAGATTAATTTAAAAATATTTCTTTCAAATATTAGTGACTTTATGACATTAGTTAATATTTAAATGACATTTTATTGTAGATTGTTAGAAATAATTAAGTTTACTAAGTTGATGCATTTTTTGTTATTTGTTAATGTTTACATCTAGCGCGTGTCTATACATGTATTTAAATAAAATTGGCATCACGAGCATATTATGACAATTTTTGTGAAAATGTTGGTTTAGATTACTATTATTTTGAATTTTGTATTGAATCCGTTTAGCTTTGGAAAATAACATCAATTTCTAAATTTTGATTTTTGGCATTAATAATATTGTCTATAAAGTCAAACATAGTCACTGTAATATTTAAAACAATGTTCTGTTTGTTTTAACTTAAATAATCAACTCTTTATACGTAGACTGCCTGGCCAGCCATCTTTAAGAATAATGTGTACCTACATATGAAAAAGTATTATCTTTTATTTATGAATTGGTTGCTTTGGATTCAGTTTTTTTTCAATAAATATTTTAAATCGCAAGATAACTGCAGAAGGGAAAAATATAATAGAAAGAGTAGTACAAAAAGACAGTCTGAAGATAAATCTTGTAAGAATTATACATTGGCTTCGTTTGAAACCGGCACTTGGATAAACTGATTAGGATGATAATTAATAAAACGTAAATTATACTTTAACTTCCGTTGTATATTTCCGAATTTTAGGGTTATTTTTTGCAAGTGAGTGTTTCATACGGAGGTGCTTTATTTAAATAATCAGTTAAGAATTAAGATGATACATAATGCCATGGTGAAGTATATTCCTTTTGTGGGGGCAAGATATCTTTTAAAATGAAGTTGATATTGTATTTGTTATTTTTGTTTTGTTTTATAACCCCCCCCCCTATGAAATTTTAAGTTTTTAAGTGACATATAATGTCATGTCAATGTTCATATACATGATTTATACATACACAAATACATGATTTATACATACACAAATACATGATTTATACATACACAAATACATGATTTATACATACACAAATACATGATTTATACATACACAAATACATGATTTATACATACACAAATACATGATTTATACATACATAAATACATGATTTATACATACACAAATACATGATTTATACATACACAAATACATGATTTATACATACACAAATACATGATTTATACATACACAAATAAATGATTTATACATACACAAATACATGATTTATAAATCATGGGTTTGAAAAAAATGTGAAAAATTCTATGTACTAGAATGAATAGTTCTTTGAAAGTTTTGTTCAAAATGAAATGATTACTTGTATCAATAATTTCAAGGGACATAGAAAACTACGAAATTCTATTTTGTACGCGTTCCGATAGACATTTCACCGGTTTATTGTAAATTTGTTCTTTTGAAATTAAATACATGTATAAAACTACTCCTTTCTTACGAAAACACATAATGTCCTTTTTGAAGAAAACTGGTCGTATGTTATATAGATATCACAATATAATTATATGTTGTGCTCAATTTCTGCTTAAATACGATTACTGATTTCAGATATTAAAATTAATATTCATTAATTGAATAATATTCCACGAGAAGATACACTAGAGTAGCCAATAAGTGATAGCGTAATAAACATACCTATTCGTAGTAAAGAAATGATCAATCTTCGCAACTTATACTAAAAGCCACTGAGCTTAGTAAAGCCATTAATTATAAAACGGAGTAGTTTAAATCAAAACGATGTATCTGTTATAACATCCACATTAACTTCAAATTACTATAAATGTCACGATAACCACGACGACAGTGAATTATGAGAATTGTTTTAAAACCACAGATAAACGAACTACAGACTTTATTTACACAATTACGCGTATTGGCCGACAACAATGGTACGCGGAGTCGAAACGTTTGTGTCCTTATCACGGCTGACACTGATTAGTTATTACCTTTGTAGTTTACCTTTAAGTAATCTTGTTAACTATACTGCGCACATTTGAACGGAAAAGAAAACGTAAACATGTGGTTAGCTTGTTTTGAAGTAAATTAATAATGTGGTAAGTGTAAATGAAGCGAGAGAAGTGAAACGATTTATGTATGCATGGCGTTTATTGCGAGCGAAATTTCAAGTAGATAAAACAACCGTGCTGCTGAAAACGTCTTATAGTTGGTTTAATTGCAAATGAAACACAGATCATACAATTATTATAATTGTATTTTGTAGAGTAGATTTTCACACCAATGTTGGCTTCAACAACATTGCCAATTGCAATGGTTTTTGCGTTATCATAATTTCTATTCTAAATGATTGCTTATTGAAACATACATTAAAAATTCTCGATTACTAAAATAAAATTTAGTATTTAATTTTCGTATTTAATTGTAAAATTCAGACCATTTCTGAAACGAAGTCATAAACTAGTTTTAATATTGGAGACGTAGGTCGATTGATATGATAGAAATATAAAATAAATATATTAATTTAAACAGAGGAAATAATTCAAACAAAAAGAGTAAAAGTTTGATATAAAATATATCTAAATCCGCATACAAACTTTCATAGACGTAAGCGTTTGACGTCAAACATCATAGTGTCAATTGTTTCCATGTTACAGCAGAAAGCTGACAAATAATGTGATGAAGTAAAATATATTCTCGAAATCAAAAGTAATGGTATTTTTTTCCATACAGTAAACAAATGCGAGTGTTCCACTGAAAACGCACTCAGTTGGTATGTTTTTAGTTTTCCTTCTAAATAATATTATTAATTGTACGTACTGCGCACGGTATGCCGCTGAGGCATCGATCTTTTCAACGTTAATCTATTTTAATTCCGGGTTTCAAGCGTCGGCCACCTACGTCCCACAATCTGTAATTAAAATAAATAGGTCTAGATACCAGCGATCTCAAATGCCCGTGAACATGCGCGTGCATTACGAGCCGATGCCCCGATGGACTATTACAATCGAGTTCCGGAAAAGCGTGGGTTCAATGCACAAAGTAACGTCGGCACGCACAACATTCCGGAGTAAGTAATTTTGGTTTTGAGGGAGGTTTTGGTTCATTTATGTTAAGTCCTTAATTTAAAGGCGCATAAGACAAATAAATATACAAGGATACGATAAATTTAACAGTGGTCAGCTAAGATTATTGGCAGGGCATTTTAACAGGAAAAAATAAGTGGCTACCATCAAATTCTCATAAATATAATTAATTAATAAAAATCCAAAATGAATATCTCGTTATTCACAATTAAATTAAACTACGTGATGTAGTATTATTTCTACTTTATTTAAATTCTTTGCCACGACCTAGGTTTACAACATCTTCAGATGGGCTATTAGCAAAGATCTTTGCTAATAGCATTATGAATTTCTAAAAAATTCGCGCCAAATATATTCAATATCTCGTTAATAATTAATTACAGGAAGTGCAGAAGCATTACGGTACTGGAGCATTGTAGTAGACGTGTCTGTTAACAATTATATCTTTGCGTAAAAATACGACGGTAAAAAACATGAGCTGTACCAATATTTGCTCGCAGCATACATATTTAAGTAAAATGGGTGATCTTGGTTGGGTGCAATAAATTGTAAGAGTAAGCGACTTTGGCGAAGTAAACAAACTCAGCCCCTGATGTAACATGATTTAAAGACGATTGTACTCTTATATAAATAACTAAATACCAGTATTGTCATGTCTTGGTCGTAGTATTGTCGAGCATATGTTGGCGGATTAGCTCAGTTAAGAGCTTTTTGTTTTATACATGGTTATTAGATAGTGAAGGAAGTTGTTTGGAACAAAAAGTGCTCAGAACCTCTAACCTAACCTAACCTGAAGTAGTTTAAGATAGTGAATATTATTATACATGTTTTACCCTAAAGATATAGTTTCTTTATTTCTTTGAATGTGCGGTATTGCTATTAGGTTATTGTGTTGACATTTATTCTGTGATCTTTATTAAAAGGGATAAATATTTTTTAACTTCTTATTCTTTTGAGATTGCGTATAACGGATCTATAAAGTTGTTGCCATTTCTTTTGTATTGTATGATTTTATCTGGCCTGCATTATTAGTTGAATTATATATAAATTTGTTAGAATGCTAGTAATCAGCTTAATATAGCTTATTCAAACGGCTTGATTAATTACAGCTTGGTTTATTTTCCAATTTACTGCATTTTTTTATTAAAATGTCACCTTTTTGTTATTAAAATTTTCCTGTTTCTATCCAGTTTGCTTTTGTATAAGTGATTTTTCTCAAATTATATGTGGTATCAACAGAAAAGAAAAGTTTACTTAATCTTTGTTAACCCCATATGTATATAATGTAACAGACTTGCTACATAATTTTCAGTCAGTCCTTTTAGGTTTGTCTCTTCAAATCTTGAAAATTGGTATTTTTCTTTAATGACATTTTATTTTCTTTTCGTTTATTGTGATAAGTTATATAATATATCAACATAAAAATATTAAAAAAAAAACAAATACGCTAAACGTTCGTTAAAACAGGTCCGTAAGTAATGAAGAGGATCTTGCTATGTATTTAAACAATATAGGTATCGAAAAAACAAATTTACTAACAATAAAATTAGGGTTTATACAGTTGTTTATTACCACGATCTTATAGACGTGAGTGTGATAAAATAAATACTACACAACCTTCTGTACAGGTCACTATTGGTTTAGTCGATTCAACACAGCCCAGATCAATACTGATCGATTCTTAAGATACATCAGTAAATAAAAATCAGTGAAGTGGTAGCCCTGTGCTCGGACCAGGCGCCCGTCTCCGCGCGCTATTTACCACGCGCCACGATCCGATACAACACGCGGCGGCGCGGCGATCCACATAGTCACATGCCTCTTTACTCGCTCGATCTAAATAATTGTATTTAGATTAGTGGTACATGCTTCGCACGTCGGGTGCCTGCTATCGGAGTCGTCGTTCTGTTTCAATAGGAAGCGCGCTTTGCGGTTCGATGTATTTACATAATGTGAAAAGCGTCCGGCAGGTTGTTTTGTTTTCTCTACCGCCAGTGAATTTTCTCTCTGAACTTCACTACGAAATGGTTCATAACATACTAATCCATAGCTTGAGAAATGTGACAGATTTTCGTCCATTCCTTTATCGAATGCCTTTATTGCGGGTTAGAAGTAAAATCTAAATTCCATCCAATAATTACATTTTAAAATAATTTATAATTCATAATGCACATAAATACATACCGAAACTTCACTTAGCGCTTTTTAAAATATATTTTAAAAAGCTTATAAGTACTATTTCTCTCATGAATATTCACAATAAATAAATGTTTTTTTTATAAGGACCACTATTAAATTTAAATTACTTAAATATTATTTAAAAGTACAGATATAACTTTGATTTGTGTGAATATAAAACACGTGTTATAAATTTACAAATACTTCAATAACTATCATGAATATACCATCAGTTACTGCATGTACCTAAATATATGTTTAGTGAGCAACTTCATCCTGTCGATTTTTGTTGTATCGTGCGTACGTATCGTAAAATTTCACTCTTATCATGTTTTTATAACGCGCCTAAAGAAGTATAGCTTCAAAAAAATTAATTCACGCAGTACTTTTCTTTAAGCTGCATTAAGTTTTTAAGTGCTTGGGTGGTCTGAATGAACTATGGTGTTTACGCTGAAGCTTTTTGTTATATAAAATATGTAACATTATGTAATTTTTAATTTTCCTTTAGGTTCGGTTAGTTTTTATTCAGATCGTGGCATTAACTACTGATGAATAGCTGGAGTGCTATGCTTACTTCAAAATGCCATAAATTAGCTTGGAAACAGATAAATATATCACGAAATTAACGCTCCATTATTTATGATTTTATTGTTCGCATTTTGTTTACCGCAAAATTCTACATATTACGTTAAGAATATCTGTATTTGTCAACAATTGTTGTTATGGTGTTACACTAATTTTCATTTTGGTCTCGATAAACTACGTTTATATATAAAATACCAATTTAATCTGGAACCGAAGAAAGTACTTCGTAAACTTGTTATGAATTATTTCAATTTAATTTTGTAAATAATACCTTAAAATTCCACAATGTGTTATTGACAACTCGAGAAAATAATGAGACGCATACTGTATTATAGGAAACCACGAACAAGCCATAATAGTTTGCATTAACTCAACTATTTATAAGATATATACACCAAGGTATATACAACATTACCTAGTTATTTTGATAAAATATCGTATAAGGTATACGTAATGCATCAGTCATATACGTTTATTTTCTATTTCATATGCATATGAATTATACTAGTGAGTAGCATATAAGTCAAAAGTGTATTAATCGTCCAGCAAAACGACGACACCTGCACGACGCAACAAAGCGCGAACAAGCAAAAATATTCAGTGCCCATCCAAACTATTCGTAAAATAAATACATCATTGTCTAAGTATTTTGATGAAATGTCGTAAAAAGCGGACGTTATAAATATGAATGGGTCGCGGCGACGAGCGCTCAATTTGTTGGAGCGCGCCGGTCCGAGCAGGTTTGACGCCGCCCGACTAAAAATACGCGACGCAATGCGACCACATTATAAAAACTTGTCAAGCGATTATTATTTCGAGCGCTTCTAATCTCGGCCGTCGCCATGTCGCTACCAAAAAGATGATGTATGGATGAGCCAGGGAAGGGGAACTAGAGGAAATTGAAATGCCAAAGTCGGCACCGCGATTTGGGCGAGAGTGGGAGGGATGCATGACCGACTATGGGATGATATGTCTAGCGTGTGGCAGGCAATTGAAGATACAACATTTCAAGCTTGAAAGTTGGAGGTTAGGCTGTAAGTTATATGTGTTAGAAAATTAGGTATCCGTGTTAGTAAAACATTAAAAAATTATTGTATCTGTTACGAAAATTACACGTGAAGTGAATTTATGAAATTATATATTTTTTATAAAGGAAGTTAGATATTTTTTGTACATATTAAAATTATGAGAAAACAATCAATTAAAACAATAAACAAGAATATATCTTAAATGTGGAATAAATTTCGTCATGTGTTATTATTTATCCATGAATTTTTTTTCTCAGAGTTAAGGATACAAAATAGTGTTTTAGAATTTAAAATTATTCTTAAAAGGGAAACATATTAAAACGAAGGAAAACACATATAAACGCAAGCGGCACGTAGTGAATGAACATGTAAATAATGTTTTCAAGACTAAGCGAGTGAAAATTTGCATCGCGAGCAAAATATATAGTGTAAAAATTTGAATATCTTAAAATACCGAATTAATTTATTTACAATATTAATTAATAATTATCAGATATTTTCACTAGTTTAATAATAAAGACATCCTAATATTGAAAAAGTATATCAAACTGCAAATAGCAACATAAAAATGGAAAATTATTTTTGTATGGTCGTTACCTACATTAAATACCATGGAAACTGTGCCGGAGTCACTTCAGCTATTCTCGACTTTAGATACGAATGCACCGTAAAAATTACTTTATCCACGTGTAGATGATGATACCACTTATAAAGTTACTTGTAGATAGCCATGGGTTAAACAGAAGACGATTTCTTTTTAAACTGACTCCTTATTAAATTTACTTTCGTAACTATCCACGATTAAATGAAACTACGTGTTGTAGTATTATTTCTACGTTCTTTAATTTCTTTACCATGACCTCGGTTTCGTTGTAATACAACATCTTCAGGTGGGCTGTTAGCAAAGATACCTGAAGATGTTGCAATACAACGTAACCTAGGTCATGGTAAAGAACTTGAAAGAACGTAGAAATAATACTACATCACGTAGTTCAATGACGTAGTTGGATTTCTACAAAATTAACACCAAATATACTCAATATTCGTAGCTATCCCTTTTTTGTAAGTTATCTTGTAATTATTCTTTATTTTTTATAATTTTACGCGGCGTGTTATTACGATTTAATAGAGAAGTAAAATGGGCAGGATTCTATTTTGACGCTTTCACGTTTACGTCTACGGTAACATCATACTTAGCTTTTTGTGAAACCATCACAGTAATTTTGTGGATGTAGTACGTATCTACGAGGGTAAAATGTTCTGTGGATAAATTGATATTTATTCAATTGATTTTACGATCTTAACAAAAGTCCAACATATCGTGACTAGTCTTTTGTTCGAGAAGTCTTGTATGGTAAGCCGATATGTATAAGTCTATGTAAAAATGTATAATTGAGCACTAAATTATCAACAGGAATTTTACATAGTGACAGTTGCATAGTCTTGGCGTACAATACGAATTATTTTTCCAATAATGTAAGATGTATAAATTTAAAAATTATAAAAAAATGGGTGAAATTAGATAATTCTTTTACGAAAAAAACGTTGCTACGGAAGTGCAGGTATACTGTCTACCGAGAAGTTGTGCAGTATCCTTGTTTGAGTGAGCGAAAAATAACTAAATATCCAATCAAGTATATAGATGATTGAATGATTTTTTTTACGGCGGACTTATTGCAACAAGAGCAACCTCTTGCAGTTAACTACAACTAAGGAATGTAATTAGTTAGAGGTGAACTGTGAAAAATTATATTATTTGACAAAAAGATTCATTAATTTTTTTTAAATAAAAAGAAAAAAATATTCGACATGCGGGTAGAAAAAAGAAACAAATAAGGAAGGAATTAGAAATGAACATATTAAAAATGGTACAGGAAAAGTCAAGATAGGTAAATTTGTTTCAGACGAGTTTTAATTTTTTCCCTTAATGGAGCAGGTCATAACAACCCTTTCTCATATTCTCTGCTCTCTTCTCTGAAACAAAAGGTGTCAATACTAATTTGCATACGATCCTAGATTTGATAAAACCAAATCCATATATTACCAAATCCGGTATCCATATATTTGAAACTGTATTGTACATTTTCATTGGTTATTCGTAACCTATTTTATATTAATTATTGTTCTATATATTGTCATCACATCAGCGATCTTTTTTTCATTTTCTCACTCATATTTTAGGAAAGCTAAATACAAAACGAAACAATTTATTTTTGGCCATCATACGACGGTGTTAAAAAATAAACCGATCAAGGATACAGAATCGGCATACACCTGTTTACACATGTTTGCGTTTATGAGATTCCGTACCGTTCGTCATGGGTTAGATATTTTTATTGAGAAATAGTTATATTTCCTAGTTTTTTTCCAAATTGAAACTGATATTGCTGATTTTGATATTAATCGTTTATAGAATTATCAAGAGAATTTCTCATACTTCTCATACTTCTCCAACATTTAGAAAAAGATGGAAAAAAATTATAAAATGATAGAACGGGTCAAAGGTTAGTATTTTGCTTTGCTTTACCATTGCTTTGAAGCCTATTTTTCTGGCCCACCGAATATCTCATGAAGATAATTTTTAACATGTACTTCTTTAAGGGAGATCTGTGAGAATGTAGTTAAGTGTATTAGCAAAATGCAAGTGATCATAAAGGAGCAAGTATGAAAGTCGCATGACCTGAATTTATCAATACATAGTTAAAGGATAATGAAATATAAACTATATTTATTTACAAAAGAAATGTGTCAGCTGTGGCGGAGAGGCTAGTTATTCTCCGTGACGTGCTCCACGACTAAAAAAATGGAACTATTGTGAGATAAGTAGTTCTGGGTCATAACGTAAGGGCAAATTGGCGCAGTTTCATGCTGTTTACCTCACTTTTTGGGTGATGACTTGAATCTCGATCTAAGGAAGGTTGAACAGTGATCACTGATGTTTTTGCTATAATTTCATTCAACTGCATTAAATTTAGGTACTTTCATTTTTTTATTATCAAGATTCATTCCATGCATAAAGATGGATTACACAATATGTAAGTGAAGTATGAAGGCTCAATAAAATCAAGTTCTCACTAGAATATATTGTTTCTATTTATTCTATCGGATAAGCTTTTAATAGAACTTTAAAATACAATACATCTTACTAAGTTTTTTATATCCACTTATACATATATTATAACGGGAGAACTAAAGTAGTTATGGTTTTTGGCCAAAGCGGGTATATCATTTATATTTTTATAATAATAAACATTACAAAAATAATAATTATAAGAAAATATTACTTTTTATATAGTTAAAACATCTAATTAAGTTTAAGCAATTTATTTAATGAGCTTAACATCAGTGCCATTAATAAAGATGTAAACCTAATTATTTGTGCAACATGTTGATGTATTTATACTTATTTATTATAATAATAACAGCCGCCACTGAATCGGTATTTGGTAGGCTCATACTGAAGCGACTTCATGTTATGTAATTGACAAATCAGTTCCTATACTAAAGATAAATAATTTTAATTGCAAAATAATTGCCCTTCTCGTTTAGCCCAAAAGCAACAAACATATACATATTGATAAAAAATAAAACATCAAAACTTAAATTTCAAAAACTAAACTGAAACAATTGTTCTTTCTGAAATTTAAACTGAAATAGAGATAAAATAACAAGGTTACATTAAAAACAGTAGGGTGACAACGTTTCCGATTAATCAAACGGGACTTACTGTCAAAATGTTCAATAAAGCCAAAAAAACAGAGAATTGATTTCAGAGCGAGACAGATGAAAATTCGTTGAGTTTGACACTAATAATTCTCACATTGATGGACAAATGCTTGCATTTCCCTACACTAATACGACTACTCTCGCTTTCTTTGGTATACTTTTGTTCTTCAGTAATTTCCTGAGAGCGCTACTTATTCTGCCAGGCGTATGGAGTCATTGTCATTATTATTTTGTTTTTTTTTTCGTTAGTCGATAATAAATTTCTACATATACTAAGCTATTTAATTATTTATAACTACATCGCTTACCTTTATTTCATATACTGTACCGTATTAATATTTTTTGACTTTAAGCTTGTCAGTATTAATGTGCATATATCTTTTTCTTAGCGTACTTAAAACATTAACATTACTAGACTTAAATAATAAGATAATGTTTAAAGCTACAAAATGTTGGCTATTACTATGTAATTGTCAGATACTTATTTTTACACTTTGTCACAATGCTATGTTGATCTCACTTAAAGACTATCTGACAAATGCAATAATCATGTTGACATAGCGTGCAAACAATTGAACATTTAATATACACGTCTGTAATATTAAAATAGCTTATTTTTATTTACGTAATTATATATTTTCTAATTTAGCGAAAAATAGGACGAGAGGGTTAGGAATTGGGTATTTGACTAATTTTTTTTTATTTCATCAATCATAATTTCAAGGTACAAGCTGATGAAGAGTGAAACAATTTTTTAATAATCTTAAAAATTGACCGAGTTATAAAAGTTTAAATTTAATCTTTAGACAAGGACGGGAATACTGTGTTGTGAGGTCATTTTTCATATTGCACATTATATTCCACAAGAGGAAAAGAGACAGGGATATACCCAACCCTATCCGTATCTTCAAATTTAGAAGCCTATAACTGGCTTATTTTTCAATAAATTTTTGAATTTTTTTCAAGACTGGTTTTTAATTAACTTATATTTCACAATATTGTATGAAAAATATCCAAATTTAGAAAGAGTCAACTACCGTATTATTTAGATTTTTCAGTTTTATTAAGATGTTCGTAATCTCTCAAAAAGGTCGTATCCATTTCAAATAACGCCGAGACGATAAATAAGATTTTGGGATACTTGCTGGTGTTAGAAAAACATTTTTGGATGATGTTAAAGCGTGCTGGATGATGTCAAGAAGTGCGGATGTTAAAGCGTTAACAAACGGAAAATGTCAATGATATCGGTTTTCATAAAACTAAAGAATATAAAAATTGGGTAATTTCTATTCATATGGAAACTCACATAATTTCAATAGTTTGAGTACGTCGTTTACGTAACATGAGCAAATGTAACACTTAACGTCCGATCAGAGGTTAGACGTGTATACTAGTTGAGTGAATGTATACTGAGGTGTCGTACGCCGACCAGAGGGGGATGGATAGACCCAGCGAAAACAATAGCGCCCCTTTCAGGTATGAATCTTAAGAATGAGATTCGGTGTTTCCACGATAGCGCATTTCATATTTTTATCATTTTGAACAAAACCAGATTGTTTTAAAATATGTTCAAAGTACTTTTAATGATAGTAGTCAAGAGTTCCGTGAATTTTGGGATGGTGTATATGTAAATATAAAAAAAATTGTATTAGTTTTTTCCAAAACCGCAAAGGACATTCTTTCCCATTAACCTATACCAGAGTGCATCTTTAATTTGTACCAATCTCATCTCGCTTTTCATGAAATATAAAAATTTTGTTTAGAATTTACATCATCGAGGAGTCAAAATCCCTTCAGTACGTATACAGCGTTAAATAGTACTCATCGCCAAAGTCGGGCGCAAAGCTACGCCACATCCACTTTACACGTGTTTACCTCCTCCTTCGATTTCCGGTCATATTTCCTTCCCAGTTCGTCCGGCGAACGGTTTGAAGCGGCGTCGAAAAACAGCGCCGCGACTGGGCCGCAGACGCAACAGCACGTGCTCGCGTTGCCATGGTGACGCGACTGCCGGAAGCGCACTATGAACGCGACATCTGTCGTGCAGGAAGCGGGCCCGCACACCCTCACCTTATCGTGTGTTTGTGCTACTGCACCGATAGTCGCGTTGTAGTTGTAGCCGCTAGCGATACTTTAGGATCGATAATGTGAACGATTAGATGTGTGCATGTGTGTGTTTACGTTCGGATTGTTAGTTTATCTTTTCATATCAGATCATGTTTTATCGATGATTTCCTTAATAAAAAAATATTACCTACATTGTAATTCATAGAATTGTTTAATGTTTTTCTTCATAATATTTCTATAGTTATAGCTTAGTTACTCCACTTATATCAAATCATGTACTTTGACAAAACAATAGATTATCGCAAGTTTTTCATTGATAGAGGCTACAACATTATTAATAAATATGATGATAATAAATCAACCACTGAAAAAGGTTTTATGCTTTTAGTTTTAATGTGGCCCGTTAGTAGTTATTTTAAAAATATTTGGATTCCTCAACCTTCCACGTTTCTGAACTCGAACCTTCTCTCATAAACGTTTGAGTTTAATATAATTTTTATCTTCTATTAGATAAATGAAAAAAATATTATTTTATCTGGTGTTCAATGCAATGATACAAAATTACTTGATTTAAATAGAAAGAACAAAGCCCACTTTGGCGATGAGCAATTTTGTAAATGTCACTATTAAATGAAAAATCTCTCTCAGTAATTTAGGCAGAAAGTGGCGATTTTTCTATGTTCCTTAAACTCTGGGATCAGTAGAATAGACGAGATATTTAGCTTTGAAGATAAGAATTTTTATTAAAGATATACCTTCTCTCACAAATGTTTGAGTTTAATATAATTTTTATCTTCTATTTAGATAAATGAAAAAAATATTATTTTATCTGGTGTTCAATGCAATAATACAAAATTACTTGATTTATATAGAAAGAACAAAGCCCACTTTGGCGATAAGCAGTTTTGTAAATGTCACTATTAAATGACAAATCTCTCTCAGTAATTTAGGCAGAAAGTGGCGATTTTTTCTATGTTCCTTAAACTCTGGGATCAGTAGAATAGACGAGATATTTAGCTTTGAAGATAAGAATTTTTATTAAAGAAATCAGCCAATAATTATTTGTAATAATTAAGTACATTTTACACAATTAAATGAAACTACGTGATGTAGTATTATTTCTACTTTCTTTAAGTTCTTTATCACGACCTAGGTTTCGTTGCATCTTCAAGTGGGCTATTAGCAAAAAATTAACGCTACCTACAAAATTAACGCCAAATATATTTAATATTTAAGTACATTTTATTTTAAAAATGAGATACAAAGTTGAAATAACCAGTAGGATTAATGTACAATCTACCTTCTATTAATAACTGATAATATAATTAGTTTTACTATTTAACCGTACCTTTCTTATCGATATACAATGAGTTTGTTTTAATAATAGTAAGCGCTCGGCTAAGGTTCAAAACAAGATATTTATCTGTACCTGTGAATATCTATTGGATGTAACAATAATTAAATCATCTGTATTATATACACCATAGTAGTTTAAAACATACTAGGTAAAAGAAACATTTAAAAGGAATGTACTAAAACCGTTAAATTCACGCATTACACTCTCGTTACGATGCAAAAAAATAATCGTCTATGTAATGATTATCCGAATGACGCTCATTTTGGCATTATTACCAAAAGTGCACATTGTTCCTTAAATTATTTTGTTAAAGACTAGCTGTGTCCGCGACTTCGTTCGCGTGAAATTCGGAATAAGAAAAGTTATTAAGATTTTTTTTTTGTTTTTTTTTCTCTCACAACTCTATGAACATAAAGTACATTAAATAACGCTAATAGATGGCGTTGGCGGCCAAGTAGGTTCCGCCGTTTCTGATATTAGCCGATTTTCAGAATTTTTGTCTGTTTGTCTTTTTGTTTGTGAATAGCTTCGCAGCTATTCACAGACAAATAGACAAACAGACGAAAATTCGGAAAATCGTTGTTTTAGTCTTAATAACGTGTCTGAAGTAGTTAGCATTTAGCTTTACTTAAAAATATTCATTGTACCGACTCAGTTTTTTTTTAAATTTTATTATATGTACAGATTTTTTGACAAACATCTGTGATAGTGTGATAACAGTGGCTTTGAAAATCACAGTGTAAAAAGTTATCATAATAACGTAGAACAAATATTTTGAGTTTTAATAAACTGCAATCAACGCAATCTTGACATTGTGATTAGGCAGAAAATAAATATGTCGTTAAGTTAAATTGATGACATGGATAATTATGATTATCTAGCTATAAAATATTAAGGATATGTATTATTCATTAAAATAATGCAAGAGCAGTATAAATGATAAGACAAGTCAGGAGGTAAGAGATTGTTCTTGAAATATTCTTTCAATGGCAAGACACTATTCTTTGGCTATAAAGGAATAAATTGTCGTTGAAACAAAACGCAAAACACGCCCTTTATCTAATTGAGTGCAAAAAAATATTACACATAACTCTTTTTAACACACCTAATACTTGGCCGGAGTGCGGTTTTTAACGGCAGTGGCGATGTCTTCGCAGCTATTCACCGGTTATTCCCCCAAATAGTGCTGAACAATGTGCGTAAGTAATTGAAACCTATTTATTTTTTATATACTAATTAATGATGTGCTTTTTTAGATGAAAAAGGGAAATTTGAAACCTATTTACTTTCTATATACTAATTAATGATGTGCTTTTTTAGATTTTTGTGAAATCCAAGTTTATAGGATTTCACAAGGGTCTACGTTTTAATTTTTGATTGCAGGGATGTAACATCAAACAAAACTTCTGTTGGTTATTTACTAATAACCAACGAATATTATAGTTTAATTTAGAGATAATCGATGAAACGAAGTTATATAAATGTTTATATCACTTTTTTACAGGATATGGAGAGGAAGCTTTTAGTACAAATGAACAAAATAAATACATTAGTAAAATTACTGGGAACGACCGAAGTAACTAATATTTTCGAACAATATATAAGTAGTTTTAAACCAATTAGCGAGCGACAGTTAATCTTGGTTAATTGACATGACCATTAGATAAGTTAAGTATGTCATCGTGTTTATTATTATAATCAGCAATTAAAAATACAGTAGCAAGATTGAGGATTATTGTGTAGCGCCAAAAAAGGATGACTGTACGTAGTATATAAAATTTGTGGAGTCAGGTTTGTCTCATTAGTGGAGTTAGGTTTATCTTAAAGATAAAGACATATGGCTGATTTTTCTATACTGTTATTTAAATTAAGCAATTGCTCTGGAACTAGGACTAACGATAATTAAGTCCTTAATAGGCGTATCCCATGTAGAATATATGTGTGATTTATGATTAATGGAATGTCACGTTGCTGTACGTTATAAGTTACGTTAGATTTGTAGTTATATTTCATATAAAACATTTTGAGAAATCACAGGCACCTTTGTCTGGTAGAATAATTTATCCGATAGAAATAAATACGATCATATTTCACAGGAATTTATGTAAGGCAAGATCAAAATCAGTTCATTTTCCGTTTTATCAGTCGTTAATACGCTTTTCTGGTTAACATAATTTATATTCTTGAAGCGAAAAGTTCTAGAAATGTTAACACGTTCAATGCAGGTGAAGAACAGTCAGTAATTGTCTAAATTATTAATTTGGTTAACAAAACTTTATTAAGTGCTATTATTATAGGTAATAGGCAAGTTCCTTTCATTTGATTACTATTCTAACACTCGATGACCATTGATAATAATGTGTGAAGTCAATTTCTAGAATTAGTATTTTGACAGACAATTTTGATACTGTTATCTATGATTATACTTGGGCTAAACTTTTAAACGAGCCTTTAATTCATGTGAAAAGAAATTTTATATTAAAAGAAGCATTTTTGGTAATAAAAAAAACTGTTATAATGGTAGGATTTTTTTAATATCCTATACCAAACTCTCCAAAATTAAAAATGAATTTATTACCTTCGTGGCTTAATTACTTTTTCTGACTCCTGATGCTTCGTAATATCGAGGTCTTACTTTTTTGTTGGCAAAAAGTTGCAAATTTTTTTTGCGAGGTCGAATTTCAATCTCAGTTGAAGCCCACAAATCACAGACAAATTGATTTTTGATCAGTGGCCGCGAATGCATTTAATATCATCGCTCGGCCGCTCCAGATATAGGCGCGTACACGCAGATCGATAGCCGTGTCGTTTCGTACGGCCGGTGTGTATGTAAATTGTCCGTTTATTAATAGCGACGTCGAATATCGTCCGCGGCGACGTGACGCAACGGTGGCGAGCCAGGGATACACGCTGCCCGTCTGCGGGTTTATCTTATCGATGTAGGTAGTTTTGTACGCGTCGCGCGATCAATAAAAATCGTGTGCTGTTTGGGGATAGGAATTAGGGTAACCGTTTGATCCACCAATTTCGTCCGCTATGTCAGATATTTCGTAGATGTTTTCAAATATCTTTTTCTTTAATTTAGGTTTATTTCCAAAATATGTTACTATTTCGACAAACTGTAATAATTAAATAAATTCGATTTCGGATAAGATCGTCTAACGCAACAAATTTTGAGGTACAGGAGTCAAAACTACAGGATAACAAATTTAAGGCGCATTTACACTTACCTGAATAAAATATAGGTATAATATGGCATTTCCTTTATAATGAATTTCCTGCCTTGGCAAAGAGTAAGGGAATATCATACACGGGAGCAAAACTTCTGAAAGGTACTTCTGAACATGGCTATTTATTTGTTTAGATATATTTTTAGACAAAAATTTGACGAAAGTGAATGCAACTGCTATTCTATTAAGATATTGTAATGGATAATGAATCATAATAAGAATTTAAAATAGTTTTCCTGAAATTTTAAATCGATTAACAGAAAAGTTAAAATCTGGGTTAGTATTCAACGTCGAATTGAGGAAAGCAATGGTATTTATGATAGGAAAAAGTTGCAAAATATTCGTTTGAATTTGCGGAATGTCAATGTTTAATGTCTCCTGATCAGAGAATAAGATCCAGGAGTACACTAAAACCCAATAGAGGTGTTTTATTCGTGTGTCGTAGGTATACACCATCCGCTTAACTTATCCATTTAAATTTGTTAATTTCGTTAATTTTAATAATATTGCAGTGACGTTTTCCAAATTTTGTATTTTATTAAAAAAATATACCGTATTTGGTATATGGTATTGGTAAAACTAGAAATCCAACGTTTGTTTAATTGTTTCATAAAATTATTGTAAAGAATTAAAATTTATTATATGAACAAATTATCTAGGAGAGGAGAGACATATATTGATTTAAAATCTATTATCACTTGCAAATTCATATATACAATAGTCTATAGATGAGTATAAAAAGCTTTCAAGAAGCTCTGCACAACCTGTTTGTTTAGTAAGACCAAAATTTGTTGACCTTTCAATTAAAATTTCTCTTGAACATTGGTTTAAAACTATAAAGAAATCTTTAATAACCCATATGCGAACATTGATATATCTATAAAACTTCAAAAAGCTGAGACGAAATTTTGAATAAAATCTTTAGCGTAAAGTAGACATATTAATTCGTATGTTTGCACTCATGAACGGTTGAAGAAATTGGTTGGTATATTAATAGACTACCTACTGTTATTTCTATGTATGAAATATTGTATTCTATGTATCAAATCTGGTGTACCATCATGATGCAAACAAACTTCGCTGAAAGTATTTTTATTGATACCATTTATTTTGCTGAAAAGAGTGAAATATTTAAAGAATAAATGGTAACCCTATTAGGAATCGGAGGCTATCTACAGTCGTTGTCAATATTGTTGCGCTGAATGCTATTGATCGGTATCGGCTGTGTTCTTAATGTGGTAAAAAAAGTAGTCAAGTTTGCATAGACAAAAACAAGTCGAAGTATAGACAAAAATGATTCCGTATTTAAAAAAAAACCTAGACTATTATAAATAAATTTCGCTAGCACTTAGAGCTAATATTATGAGGTTACGATAGATGGTATGTAAGTATAAGATTTTAAATTAATAACGAGCAAAGCAAAATGTTTTAATACATACCAGTAATAGTCTGGGATCTCATCGAATTCATCCGCATGGATCTTCAATAAACTAATAAATTTACTTTTCATAACGCGTGATAACATTTGATATGTCTCTCAAACTTTTTCTTGAGCGCCATCTAAAACAAAAACGTTAATTACGTATTGAAGCAAGGAAACCTTATAATTTCATCCAGTCCGCCCATCGGATTTCCACAGTTTTTACAGTTTAGATTTTAAATTTTCCAAATAGATGCTTCAAACGGAAATGTCAGTTAACACGTTATTGATTATTGGATAAGTCTGTCGGAATTAAATTTAGTTCCATTTAAATTTTTAATTGAATTTCAAAATACTGAGTTTTAAATTGACGTACAATGTTAAGTATAGTTTCTAATTGTTCAATTACGGATTTGAAAAAAGAAACAGAAAATGCAATCAAAATCCGTTGGATTATAATTTTTGTGTGATGCCGTGTTTCCACAGCTTGTAAGAAGTGTCCAGATGGCTACTTTTAAAAAAAAAAATAAAAAACATTATTGTTGTTATTTTTATTCATTTTATTATTATTATATCTAAGAATTCGTCAGAATGTTTTTACGTAACTTTATAGAATAAAATAGAAATTAAGTTAAATTTCGTAAAATAGAATTTAAGTTAAATTACTTCGTTGGAACTATAGAATCCTAAAAAAACGTAAATTTACTTAAATCATATTAGCTGTGACCCGCGCACTGCGCGGTCGTGTAATAAAAGAATATTAGAATTAGAAAATGTTCTGGTGAAAAAGTTGGATTTTAGTATTGGAAATGAGATGTACAGAACCGAAAAAATGGCGCGAAAAGAAAAATAAATTATTCAATTAATGGCATGTATTTGTAATATAGATTTTAAATTTTTAATCATGTTATTCAGTATTTATTATATACAAAACGTCATATTTTTCTTTAATAAACTTGTACAAAATAAACTTATATAAATAAATACTGCAATTGTCCCTCTTTTCGTTCTCGTCTCGTCATGGATTCATCGACTGTTCAACCTTGTCAATCAAATACTTGTGAAAGGTATCATTCGAAAAATTATTTATATACAATTAGATACAAGTATATGAATTTCATAACATGAATTAGAATTGCGTCATTCAAAATGTTGAAGTCATTATGTATTAAAAGTGTAAAGTACCAATTATAAATATATTGTAAAATGATCGAAGAAGGACTTTAACTGCAACTGGTTGAATGTATTATTTCAATATTTACCTGTAAAGTCGAAATGCTGACTATATTTGTTTTTAAGTCCTTATTAATTCATTTCATAGTACAATAGTTTCCTAAATTTGAAAAGGTGTCTTATTATAAATAGTTTTATATTACTTTAATTGTGAAAAGTACAAATAATATTTTTATACACATAGATGTTATTCCTTTTTTTATAATATGTTTTGTAAGACAAAATAAATCACAAATTTAATCCGAAAAGCCACGCGCGTCTTGTGAATTATAATATTTTTTGATATGTATTAAAAATTGTCTTAACTATTCTGTAACCACTTGAGAAATATTATTCAAAATAATTTTACGTACAAATTTTACAACTAAAATCTAAGAATTCATTCTAATTGAATTTTAATGGTAATTTGCCTTTATTAAATATATTATTTGAAGTAAAATACCAAAAAGATGAATTGTCTCAAAACTTTAATGAATTACTTAAAACTTGAAATCCTCAAAATATATTAAAGCATGACTAAATCATTACACACTTGAGAAGCGAAATTTAGAATTCAACATATTTGTAACTGGTTTAGTTTCTTTAGCCCCAGAATTTTAGAATAGTATCATAGCAAATATGTTAAGTAAATTTTTTTAAGAAACATTGTTGTGTTGTTATTTTGAATTTATTGTCCTAATTTTAACCTCTATGTGCGTTGCATCGAGCGGCCTTTAAACGTTTGCACGATTTGTTTTCTACAATATTTCCATCTTTTGTTTTAAGAATTCTTTAGAATTATGGAAATATTTTAATAGCCATTTAAATTAATTCTATGTAGTTAATCTAATTAGCTCCTTAATTAAAGACATCGACTCAGTAGGCGCCAGCCACATCTCTATCGTCGGCCAGCGGAATGCGCGCCTTGCTAACGTCGAACGCGGCCGCTTTCCAATCGCAGATTCTGTTTGTTTAGTTAATGTACGCTACCAGGAATATTAAATACCGCTCCGCGTGCTTTCGATGCGAGACGAGTTGTCAGTGAGAACTTGGAGCAAGTATCAATGTGGAGGGTTGAATGGGAGAGGTGGTATATATTGCGCAAGTAAAATGTGGTAAATTTTAATTGTCTCCTGTTTTTCTTTTTATCGAAGCAATGAGTAATAGATAGCTGTATTTTGCTATTCAGGGCTGTCGTAAACTATTAATATGTGAACAATTTTGTTTTTAAATAAAAATAATGTATTTATAGTCTATCTATTCTTAGTTATGTATGTCCATATGCTAGATCTATTGATTCCACTACTGGCGTCATCGAACACCGCCATCGTCCAAACGAACACTTCCTGCATTCAAAGAAGAAGGCCATTAACACAAGAATAACTGATAGCAGAGATTAATATTATCTTCTGAGATGGTTTGTATATTTGTATAATAGGGAAGTAACGAGATCACTTCGATCTCGTTACTTCCCTATTAATAAAATTGTAAAAAGAAAAGAAAAGCAGAGAAACTCGTATGAGAAAAATATATCTACGAAATAAAAATATCTATTTTGACTAGCATTACTATGCACAACGAGAAATATCACATTTGGTGTCATCACAATTATACAGAAAGATTAGATTTGCTGCAAAAAAACTGCAAATCTAAAATGAAACTTTCCGTCGAATTCAAAAGACTCTCAAAGTGATTAGAAGTCGTATCGTTTAATCCATTTGGATCAGTTTCATAATAGTATACACATAAAATACACGCTTGCGCACGTTGCGTGTTGATTACTTAAAGTGTCCTCTTATTTGAAGGAATTCTTATAAGAAAATACATAATTAAACAAATAACGAATAACATTTCTTTGAATATTGTAAACCAATTTGGAAAAATTTGGACGACAAATAGATTATTTTAAACGATGTGATTTTCAAGATTTGTACAAAATTTTATTAACTATTATTGTAGGTATAATATTTGTATATGAAGCCATTTTATATTTAGGATCATTTTTTTATACTCTAATAATTTTTTTTTGGATGAGAATAACTGGACATAGATTCCAATCGTTTATCGCATACGCAGAGTTTACGACAGATACTTTTCTATGTAGTAATTGCAATATATGAAAGTGATTAAATCACTTGTTAAGGTTTAACATTTAGATATTAAATATTTAGAAGTCTATCGGTCGTACATTCATTTTATAAATGTATATTATTTAAAAACGGTAACGAATAGAAAGAGTATTCGCATTGGTTTTTCCAATTGCGTAGTGTTCTTCATAATAGATCGATAATTGTTTACAAGTTTATTTGTACGGTTTTTTTTAAATTGAGTAAATGCTATAAAATGCTGGAAGAACAATGAAATTTAGATATAAATTCGAGTAATGATGCGCTTGGAAATATCGAAGATGGAATCACTCAATAGACTGTTAAATGCGGATTCACTTCCGTCGGACTCGTGTTTATATGATTTTTTGATATTTTCCAACTCGACCTTTTGCCGAAAGCTAACGATTTAAATAAAGCTTGGACGGTTTTGAGGCTGAATGACGGTCGTAATACTCTTTTGTACTGAAATTTAGGGGAAGACAGGGCAATGGTGGTCACGCACACAACTAAAACAATAACAGTCCTTTACGAGTGTGAAGTGTGTCAACGTCTGGCTCTTCACCGCCCGTGAGTGACAGACGCCCCTCGCTCTCATTCCGCACGACGCGTTCGTACATAAAGAGTGTCCTGTTTTCGTGCCTACTTGATTTCATTCGACGTCATAATCAATTATCTTTGTAAGTTATGAAATATTCCTTAATTCACATAAACGCTTTTATCTTAGTTGAAACTGTTCATCAGTAAGCTCATTTTGAAATATGTAGTAAAGCTCATTTCGAATCAAAACATGTATTTGTTTTTGTTATTTACATTGTTTTCTATGAAGTTCATTACGCGTAATTGTGGTCAACTAACCACTATTGCCTGCAATGTTTTTGTTAGTGTCGCATTGTGACTAAACCTCATTTCTTTGTTTTTAGATACCAAAAAATCGGTCCAGAAAAGCGCAGAAGGCTGTAAGGTCTTCGGAGACTTTGGACAAGGTTCTATGCTTTATGGATACGCTGAAAAAACTGGAATCCCATTTGCTACGCTACAAACTCGACACCAGCAGCAATTTTATGGAAGTCCACATCTAGGGTGAAAAGTTGTGTTCTCTGCAGAAGTTGAAAAAGAGATGGCCGATGTGGTGAAAAAAATGGCTAATATATTCTATGGCTGCACAACTAATTAAGTAAGAAAAGTTGTTTATGAATATGCAGAAAGCCTAAAATTGCCACACAATTTTAATAGTAATAGTAAAATAGCGGGACGAGATTGGTTGGAAGGCTTCCTAAAGAAAAAATGGGATATCATTAAGATAGCCTGAAGGCACCAGCATACATAGAATAACGGCCTTTAACAAAACAGATTCTAGGTTTCCATAAGTTTCTACAAGAACTTGGGGAAACTTATGGAAACCTAGAAATTTACCCCCAAACATATTTATAATTATGATGATGTCTCATAAACAGTCCAAGATCTGGGAAAAATACTGGCCCCAAAATGACAGAAAAGGGCAGGATCAATCACTAGTTGGGGGAGAGCAAAAATATCACCAGTATGTGTACAATGAGCCTTGCTGGGTCATTTATATCCCTAATGTTCATCTTTCCAAGGTAACGACATTCCCCTCTCCTGGAAAAAGATGGCCCTGCTGGTGCTATATACCGCTGCTCAGAGAATGGCTGGATGAAAGTAAACCTTTTTTGCAATGGCTTCTACATCAACAACCCGGAATTCGCCAAACCTGCTGCAGAAGAACCTATCTTATTGATACTCTTTATATTCTATCTTATTGATGCCTTACGAACCACATTCCTTATGATATTTACAAGCACTGCAAAACCAACAACATTCGTATGCTGTGCTTACCACCACACACGTCCCATCGAATGCATCCGTTGGACGTCACTTTTTATGGACCACTTAAGGCTACTTACAAAAAATAATATGACAGCTTTATGAAGAGCCACCTTGCAGAAAAAGTAACCCCATAGAATGGATGTCCCTTCGTTGTTTAAAAAAGGTTTATTCGAATGTTGCTTCTATAAGTAAGGGAGAGTCTGAATTTAGGGCTACTGGTTTCTTTCCAATGAATTCAAATGTGTTCAGTGATGAATACTTTTTGAATACTGCAGTGGTTATTCAAGATAACAAAAGCTCTGTTCAGGCAGCATCTGCAAGCATTCCCTTTGGGATAAATGCAACTCCAAGCACATCTAAATAACCACTGGTGATTGCATCAATATCTGGGAAAGAAACACCACCAAAAAACGACCAAGGGTTGAATGTTTTATCAATTTGCCTACGGAAACACTATCTATCAGTACAATACAAGGTCGAAAAAAGCAAAATCTTCTCCTCAATACCAATCAAAGACAGTTTTATAGAAAAGGAAAACAAAAAGAACTTAAATGGAAAGGAAAAATAAAAAGGCAAAGGAAAGGGCGAAAAAAGCAAAGAGTACAAGGAAATTCTTAAACAAAAGGAGAGTTCTTCAGGAAGACAATGACTCTTAATTGACGACGTAGATGCTGACGATCTCTGCGTCGACGATGATGATGATAAGGACCCAGAAAACCATTGTTTCATATGCGGGGAATTCGGCTGAAACAATAAGGTATGGTATCGGTGCACTTCCTGTGGGCTTTGGGCTCACCCTGTCTGCACTGGCTGGGTTTCCGCAAAGGGGTTATGTATGTGACATGTGTTAGAAGTATTTGACCATTATTGTCAACATCATGACTACCATTGCTCTCACGTGCGTGGAATGGTGGTCAAAGGTAATATTTTTTAATTATTATAACTATTAGATGGTAACTCCAAGATGATTATACTGATTTCAATTAATAGTCCTTTAATACAGAATTGCTATGTTATGTTCCTAATAAAGTCGTGATTTATAATTTGAGTTTTATTCCAAAAAGTGCTTAACTGACCGCCATTACCCCCTTTACCTCTACTATAGTTATGTCTATTTTAAGAGGCTAAAATCCCAGTTAGGTCAGATGGTTTGTTTTTGTTAAGCGTGTTATTGACCTCTGTAATTCTAATCTCTGAGGATATTATTCGGGTAATGCCAAATATTTCAGGATTATTATGATTTCGTCATTATTAGACATTTTTTTAAAATTCAGGTTGTATTGAGGACGATTTTTGTGTGTTTAATTTATTTATTGCTCAAACTTTATTGAATTTATCGATTTTAATGACACTTTTCAGGTGAAATATTTAGATATCCGACAATTAATTAATCATAAATTTTAATATAATACGTATTTATTTATTCGATGATTTTATCACAATAGAACTTCATGTCTTTTTTAAATTATATTGTTTATTTTCTCGTTCATGTTTTGATTCATATGGTAATAAATTTTATTCTACAACATATTTATATTAATTTTTCTTGTGAATTGTTATGGTTAGTGATCCTAATTAGTTATAGTATAGTAACCCACTCTAATAATCGTCGCCATTATCTTTTTCCTTTTGCAACTGTAGTGTAATTGCAACTTCATGTATTCAAAGTGTCGACATATTAAGGGCTATCTATAGTCTGTGGTGACATATATCTATATGTGCCGGCCAGTAACAAATGTCGGCGAAATAATTGGTGGCGAGCGCAAAGCGGCTCCTATGGTGATGTAACCTAGTCCGCACGTTGGCACGGTGGGCACGCTGGACGTCTGCTGGTGGAAATCGATAGAGATGCTTAGCGGCCTCACGCGGCCGACCTTCGGCGCCGCGTATCTCGCCGTCCAGCCTTGTCGGCGCTAAATGTTACGATTTCTATGCACACTCGACGGTGCACTTGTAAGTCTACTTTGCAGCGGATGTCAATTAGTTTTTTCGAAATCATTTTAGGTTCATTTAAAGATTGTGGCTATTATGAGATTATTAGAGAACATCATTTTAGAATTATTTATTTTATGTATCGGGTAAGAAAGGGAATCTGTAGAAATAAAGTTAGATAAATAGCGAGTGCGACTTGCGCGACTGACGTACTAATATATTACTAATATTTTCTTACTAATATAATATTGTATTTTTTAAGTAATTTCAATTAAGTTCTTTTGTTCATGATAAATATTAATTAAATTTTAACGTAAATATGACGTAAGGGTTGCATGTATAAAAAATTCTCTTATTAGTGATCCTATTAAAAGCAAACCTTTATTAAAAGCAGTGTAAGCAAGGACACGTATTTTTAAACCTAGTGGGAATGGGTATAAGATTTTTTAAAGTTTTTTTCTATGAAATTATCAACATGTTTTTTTATGATATATGTACTTCTTCATGGGTAGTGCCATATATTTCTTTGGTCAGATACTTGTTTTTCCAACATTTTTCTTCCAAGTCGAATTGTTTAATATTATTTCTTTTCAATTTTTAGTCTATCGTATAACTTATTCGTGTTTTCGAGGTCAGGTCGTTCCTAAATAAAAACTTGTGGCACACGATTAAGCACCTACTTTGTTGGATTCGTTAGGGTTTTTTTTCTTGCAGTTGTAAATTCAAACGCAGTATGACTTGTCAAAAACAGGCGTGCTCTCTTTATAATAAATAGCATTAGGTTGTAGAAAATTATGTTCAAAAGTAAGCTACGTGATAAAAGTCAAAAAATACTATGGGATATATTGAGAGATTAAAACATAATGGCATGTTTTGAGTGTGGTATATTGTAAGCTAAATAAATTGATTAATACAGTTTTATCTGATTAATTTGATATTGATTGTTATAGTCTATGGAATATGAGAAGAATAAAAAAAAGGGATTTGAATCTACAAGACGATAAATATATTATGAAAAAAAATACTATGGAATAAATATATTGAGAGATTAAAACATATGACATGATTTGAGTGTGGAGTATTGTAAGCTAAATAAATTGATCAATACAGTTTAGTTTGATCAATTTGATATTTTGTGATAGTCTATGGAATATGAGAAGTGATATTGATCGTGATAGTCTATGGAATATGAGAAGAATAAATAAAAAGGGATTTGAATCTACAAGACGACTAGAAATATGATTTTTGACAGGTTCGAAACCTAGTATGAATGGATAAATTAAATAAATCTTGCAAAAATAATTTATACGTTATCATTTAACGTATTGACATAGGAAATGGCGACAGTTTCCGCTTTTGAATGAAAAATGTATTAGATTCATAAATTAATTTGATCTGTAGCTGTGTAAAATTGTTAAGTCAAAAAATTCTCAAAGAAGCGATATGGTATTTTGTATTTTGATGTCTCGACTCTGGTCAATATAATAATTTTCTCTTCCTTGTATTGCACACCTTTAGTGAAGCGGAACTGAGGTGTTTTCTATTATTGGCCAGCTTCCTGGAAACGAGGCTTTTCGATAAAACTAGCCCTCTCGTTTATATCATCTAAGGAATTCATTTTAAATGTATATATATTGTTATAAAAACATTTAATGTTGGTATTTTATAATTACTAATCGGTTTATTATTATAAATAATAATACGAACCCATTGTTCTTGCATTTTGTTACGTATAATTAATTGTAATTTTTTTAACATTGTTTTAAACAAAATTGAATAAATGATGTTATTAAAACTTAATATAGTTGCTTTAGGGAAATATCTTTAATATTTTCTATATGTTTGGTAGAGCGTCCTAGAAGTTTTATTATCTATTTATTTATGTGATTTTTTCGTGAAATGTCGAAATCAGACAAAATATTTTATATTTCGTCAGGTACTATGTGATGTTACAAGCATTAACAATTAATTTGATATTATATATTATATTAATTTGAATAATATAACTATGTATAAATGTAATTCGCTTCGCGTCAAAATAGTATAAATGACGATTTTTTTCATAATAAACCGTGCATTTGATCTCAATTAATAATACCGTAATAAGCCATTATAAAACGTCAATACAATAAAAATATCGTAATTAATCAATAACACAACGAGAATGCATTAGAAACGCAGCGGCCAATATGACGGTAGTGAAAATCTTCTCGATCATGATTTCTTTGTCCCCGCCGATTAGCACAAACGAACCGCCAGTGCAGAATCGCCAACAAGCGCCGTCTCGCTCTAATCGACCGCGCGCACGCACATTTGAATGATATCGGTTGCAATCGACGTACGTACATTTGTTCGTTCGCGGTCGCCGCCGCGATGATAATTAATAAATTAAAACGAGCTCTGGCGCGAAGAGCGGCCGCGGCAGTGTGAAAACGCCGAGTGAAATGCAAGGCCGCGTCGCGCGTGCGCCCTGCTTGCGACTGGTTTCGCGCACACATGCAAGCGCGCGCAAGCACGCACACAATCATGCACGCACATATACGTGCGCACGCGCATGCGGTGCGGTATTTAGAGTCCACCGATCGAGGAATGCCAGAGGTGACTCTTTGCCGGGATGACATGTGTTTATTTTTTGCATTGATGGGATGTAGTGAATATGTCTTTACCTGTGGATCAGCTGGCGGGGCGAAACCGTTCATTACCATATAAATTGCACGGTAGAAGCGTTCTGTCGGTAAGTTCACCTGTTTGGAATGAGAACAGAGAAAAAAGGATATTTCAAAAAATGTCAGAGGTTACTTTTTGCTTTGATGATATCTGTTTTTTTTTGAACTGACCATCAGGATAGGATACAGTAACTACCTGCCATCAGCGACACTTTCAGCCATTTCTTAACAAATTAAGCAGCGATATGATTTTGTTTCGAAATTCACCTGTTGCAATTGGAATGGAAAAAAAATATCATATTAAAATAGTCTATTAGGTATTCGATCATCTAATGTTAAAGGTGACTGTTCAGTCTTCCTTAACTCATCATTATATTTTAATTTATCTTCATTGATATCGATATTACCTATTAACATTTCTTTTGATCATTACCTACCGATGGTATTAATCCATTGGGTTGTGGATAAGTTAAAATTTTTGTGATTCTAAAATAACTGTTGTATATCTATCTTCATTATAGAACCTAGGGAGATCATATCGATATGACAACAGATTTGTAACACATTTGTTTGGGTAAACTTACTCTTTTTATATTAATAGCCTTTTTGGTAAATTTCACATGTTCGTACTTATTTTAAAGACAATGTTGTTTTATTGGTATTTATAAGTAACATATTGATATGATCGTTATGGACGTGTCTTTTTACCGCAAGTTGTTTAACTTGCAGGTTTTATCGATTACTTGACAATACTGATAAACTTGATAATTTTTTGAAATGTCATTGTTACGTTATAATTAATGATTGATATACTAATATCCTTGTTTAAATATATTTAATCAAATTTAGATTTATGGAAAGTATACGTTTTAAATGTTGCGTTGACTTCTGTATTAACACTTTACGATTCGTACGCGTGACCAACTTTCATTTGTTTGGCGTCTGTAGGTCTAGCCTGTCGCCGGCGTTTTTCGAGAAATTGTAAAATATCTTAGTAAAACATGAATATCTTAATAATTTTTAAACGTGTCTGCACAATTTTATGAAATTTCGAGGATGTGTAAATAACAGCTTTCACATGACACCAAAGTGTTGTCACCGGCATTCGTCCAATAACTACTAGGTGACACTATTTTGGTTATGTGAGTTTAGTCAATTGTGAGGCAATATGTTTAGTATCGCATTGGAAGGTAAGTTATGATTAAAGATAAATAACGATAGATAAATAAGTGGAGTAAAACTGTACATGTTTGCGGCTTGAAAACAACATCTCATAAACGATCTCGATTCGCTGCAAGCAAGCTATTTCTGCTTCGAAGACACGTGTTCATGTTATCCAACGCAGTACCACTCATCAGACAAATAGGTCGAGTCCTAAAGCGACCCTGAACATTTTGTTTCGCCAATTTTATCTAATCTGCTAAACGTGCCCGAGATACAGGATGGCAATGGAATAACACGTTTACGATATAATTTTATAATTAAAGTTTGTTTGTTTACTTTGATCCGTGTACCTGAATACTTTTCTATTCCGCGTACCAAGACGCCGTATCTTTGCCTGTGTACGTTGTGTGTGAGAGTACCTACGTATTTATCACGCTAATGTGGCTCTGATAAGCGCGTGTGATATTCTTTACAGTTTCGAAGAGCATCATAATCTAACGTAGACACAATATTTGTATGTAGTAGCGTCTAGTTCTCCGTGGCCTTCGGTGTTAGGATTAGGTGATATTTGCGATATAACATCTTAGTTTTTCGGCTTTAAAATTTATCAGATCAGGAAAATATCTTTTAGGTTATTTAAGTTGTAACTAAATAATATACTTTCATTTGTCATTTGACATATATATATATATATATATATATATATATATATTTATATATATATATATATATATATATATATATATATATAAATATAATATATATATATATATATATATATATATATAATTAAGGAAACTCAATTTTCTATGACCTCGTTTGTTTACCAAACTGAATTGTAATATAGAAAATATGCCACGCTGACAGATGCACACGTGCGTTTCAACTATATTGTCTAATACTAATTGCCATAATAAATTGAAACGGCATTCGCTTCTATATTTTCTTATTTCTTTATTCAAAAACTTTTGCTAATTTACTATCCAAACTAAAAAACTGAAAAACAAATTTTTATTAAAAATAGTATAAACATAATTTTAAATTTAAATCTGCCCACACTATTGGACTAAAATTCCTACACCAGATGTCATGATAATTATCAAACATATTACAATTGTTACTACCAAAAAGAATTTACGATATAATTTGAGAATTTGGTTGTCATGAACATTTCTGTTATAGACTGACTATTCATCGGTATTGTTAAACTTGATGTTATATTGTAATATAAAAAAATAAAGTTCATTTACTAGTGTGATCGTTTTTCAACATTCATTGACTTCGCCATGCAGGTATGTAATGCTGTGGTAGAAGAATACTAACACAAAAAGGGCGGAGAAAAATTAATGCGGAAGAAATGAGATGATTGTTTAATGCAGATAATAATAATTAAATAGGGTGTATTATAAGAACATATATATATTTTTTAAACTCTTGTATTAAATTTCAAGGCGATGACAAGTTTCAGTAACCTTGAAGATATGGATTTTCAAGTTCCGCCTCTTTCTCTTTCCGATAAACTAGCGCCAACGCCAGGCACTCGGCATATTAGCAAACTAAACTAACCGCGTCAATAACTCGTTAGCCGCACGGATGATTATTTGTGATTTATGCTCTTTTTAAATGTTAATATGGTTATTAAATGTTATTTGAAGGCGCATTTACATTTTTTACGAAAATCGCCTATTTTTGCGAATTTTATTATAAACTCTAGGAATATGTAGTATAATTGTTTTAATATGAAGGAATAGATCAAACCCGCATTTATCAATCAAGCAGATTACTTTTAATTTTTTTATATAATTGAAACATTTCATTTCGTGGTGTCTGTTACTTTCAGTTTTACATTTATCAGTTTAAGGTGTCAAACACACACACACACACACACACACACATATATATATATATATATATATATATAGTGGGCGTCAACGTTTGCGTGCGCGTGTGCGTGTGTATGTGTGTATGATTGTAATTGTGTATATATACAAACACATATGATTATTTCGACACTTAAGATTAGTAAACAGTTAAGGCCGCGAATCTAGAGTATAGTGGACTTAATTGTTAAATGATATTAGTATTCATTTTCTTAACTTACTTAATTGGACTTAATTATTAAATGACATTAGAATTTCAGCGTGGTCAGAAAAAATGGAAAATAGACAAATTTATAAGTTACATATCCTCTTTACATATTTTATATAAATATTATAATGTTAATTTTAAATTATCATATTAGTTACGATGAGATTAGAGAAAATAGCTAATGTACTTTCTTGACCCGCCAATTATCTCTGTGCAGAAAGCAAGATCGATCTTTTGCACCATTGTGACATGCAAGAAGGATAAACAAACACACTTTTCAACTTCTAATATTGGTCGGATTTGTTGTTTAAGTTAGGATGAGATTTCCCGGATTGGAAAAAACCTATGTTATTTCCTGGCCCGCCATTTATCTTTGTGCTTAAAATCACGTCGATCACATCGTAGTTCCATTACGATGTGAAGGAATGACAAACAAATATACATTTGAATTTTTAACATTAGTTAGGATTGTCATATTAGGTAGGATGAGATTTCCCGCGTTTACAAGTAGTCTACATTATATCCTGACCCGCCAACTATCTCTGTACAGAAAGTCATGTTGATCTTTGGTCCATTATGCCTTGAATGAAGTTTAAATAAGCACACTTTTGAATTCATGATAGTAGTTAGGATTATAATATTACTTATAATGATGTTTATCGGGATGAAATTTAGCCTAAGTCGTTTCCCGGTGCGCCAACTATCACTGTGTAAACTTTGCAAATATAAACACAAACTGATATAAAAAAAATAATCCAAAATGTAAAAACAATTAATAAGCAGAAAGGGTTGCGTAAAAAGTTTATGGATACAAATCCAAATGGGTAATTAAAAAAAAGCAAATCCAAAATATTCAAAATTGAGTAAGCAAAATGGATTACGAAAAAAATATTAATGCAAACACGAATTAATATAACAAAAACAAATCATCCAAAAATTTAATAAGCAGAAAGGATCACGTAAGGAAAGTTTATAAATACAAACACTTAAAAAAGCCTAAAACATAAAACATAAAAAAAATATAAATAAACAAGAATTGATTTGAAAAAATCAGTCGAAGTATCCAAAAATTGAATAAGCGAAAAAGGTGGCGTAGAAATTTTATAACTATAAACAAAAATGAAATGAAAATGAATTAAAAAAATGAACCAAAACATCAAAAAAGAAGTAAGTAAAAATTATCATGAAAAAAATTATAAATACAAACACGAATCGATATAAAAAAACAAATTCAAGACGTTCAAACATTTAATAAGCAAAAAGTATCACGTGAAAAAGTTTATAAATACAAACACGAATTAATATAAAAAAAGACAAACCCAAATTATACAAAAGTGAGTTAGCAAAAAGGATTGAAAAAAGATTAAAACATATTCCCGCGCAAACAAATGTATGAAAATTTTAATGAACATTTTTATAATAAATAATCCCGAGCTACAATTTATATTCTGAAATACGCGACGTATTTCAAAATGTATATTTTATTAAATATATAATGAATATTCTTCCATGTCCTATCAAAAAAATGTCAAAATATCAATGGCGCTAAACGATATTAACACACTGATCTAAACCTAAGATTAAAATTAATTTAATTACCTATATCGCTTTTTTTTATAAAACAAGCGGCATAGACCCAACCGATATAGATAGCACCGGGCCTCAGCGCACACTGTCGGTTTGCATGTGAGTAAAAGAGAAGAACATAGCCCACCTGAAGATCAATCTTTGCTAATAGCCCTCAAGAAGATGTTGTAATACGACGAAACCTAGGTCGTGGTAAAGAACTTAAAGAAAGTAGAAATAATACTACATCACGCAGTTTCATTTAATTGTGTAAAAGAGAAGCAATAGACATCGCCAAAGTGCGTCTTTGTATTCGAAAGAAATAAAGTGTTTTATTTTTTTATTGGAATCCTATTTACTTTACTGAAAATAAAAACAACCAAGATTTTAAATAAGACGTGAACAGTTAGTATTGTTAATTCTATTCATAATGTGTTATAAATGACGGAGTTAATTTGGTTCAAAATTTATGTTACGAGATGTTTTTGGATTTTTTTTCAAATATGAAACATATTTCGAAATTATTATGAAAGATATTTACAATCGTGTTTTGGAAACAACCAGGACTTTAAAAATATTGTCAAGAATAACATATATATTTTCGTGGCCATAAATTTAATAGATTTTGCTAATTTTTTTTTTTAAAAAGTTTAATTTGGTGTTGTCAGCGTCTTAAGCATTCATTTCCAATATCCTGCAAGATAAAGATATTTAGCCTTCTTTCTTAAGTGATTATAATGCACTAAGCAGAAGGTTTTAGCTGATTTTGTACGGCGATATGACAAAGTTATTTATGAAAAGAACATTGGCAAATATTTTTATTTCTTATTGCTCCAAAATGAAAAAAAAAATTTCTTTCATATTCGAGTGTGTTTCATTATTAATATATGTTTTACAGTTAAATTTGAGCGTTTTTTTTTCAAATAAACCATTCAAATAAAATCCTTATACTACTAAAATGGAACTTTATACAACTGTATTTTCCCTTAATTTGTGGGTTACTCTGACACTTTTTCAGTCCATGTTTTGTTAGTCTAATATCTGTAGACTTATCAGTCTACAGATATTAGACTAACAGTCTTTTTACCCATGTTCTATCCAACAGTTTTCGATCAGTTATCGAACACGTTCTATCTTCCATGTTCTATCGAACAGACAGTTTGTTTATCCATGTTCTATCGAACATGGATAAAAAACTGTCTTAGATAGGTGCATACAATTTTTGAATTCTTATTTATACAGGTAAGCCATTGTTGGTTTGCCTGTATAATAAACAATTCAAAAATGTAATGCCCAGATTGATTTTGAAGAATAAATTGTAATCACAATTTTTACTAAAATTTCAAGTATAAAGTTTCAATACGTATTGTAACCTATAAATTTTAATAAGATTATATAAGATCGTACTCGTATTATGAAAAGTTGTTAAGCAATTTCGGATTATCCCAAAATTTATTCTTAGTTTTTCCATAAATTTGTCTATTTGTATCCTTCAAATTATGAAAAAAGTTACCTTCAACTCTCAGGTTTGCACGTATCTTTGATTATAAGGGCCTTTTGATACATTTAAAATTAGGTAAAATTTTGAAAGGGTCTATAAATTGTCAATCGTTATACATTTTGTGACCAAGGATTCAATTATTCTAAAGAAGCAGAAGAGCACAAATTAGGGATTCAAACAATTTTCTTCCAGAAAATCTTTCAAGCTCTGCCAAATGAACCCCGTTTTCAGGAGCATTTTTTTATAAAGAAAAGAGAAACAATGTAACTTAAATATTGATGCTTTATTTAATATATCTTTTATAATACTAGAAATGCGTGGGATATTACAAAAGTTGTATCTTTGTTTGTTTTTTATCTTGTAACTCTGAAACCAAGTAATAAATTTCTACTATGTTTAGTATGCATATAGATTGTAGGACGGATACATAAGTATCTGCCTACCTACATAAGTATTACCATACATCGCATGCGTGAAATAATAATACCACAAAAAGTGTTTTAGAATTTTTTGTTATTCGATCACGCCTAAACGATTGCACAGATTTCCATAATACTTGGTATGTACATAATTTATGATTCGAGTTAATTATAGATTAACTATACTTTTAATCCAAGAAACAGCATAATCCCTTTAGGTTGAAACTCGTTGTTCGTTAGGAATAAATTAAAAAAAAGAAGTTTTTTTTGTAAAACAAATAATACAACATGTCAATATATGACGCAACGTGCACGTCATATCGGCAAAATGTTTAATATTATTCATAGAAAATTTTGGCAACTGTCTAATTGTCTGTTGATCCAGGATTAAATGCCTTCTTAATGGAATACCAACGTGAGCAAAGCCGCATAAAAGCTAGTATTTCAATATTTTTAACTGAATACCATAGCTAACATATGTAATAATCTATTAAAATAAAACGATTTTCTTTAGAATAAACATCCAAATTCAAGAAATGTAACAATGGCATATTTGAACACTTTGTGAAACTTTATAGTGACTTACCACCTACGTTTCGTTACTATTCGCCAATAAGGAATTACCCACCGGTAACATTGACTGAATATGTTAATGATCAGTCATAGGTATTCTGAAATACACTCTCTGAATTTATTTTCGATCATTTCAATTATCTTTTGTATTTTTGACGCCCGGTTAAACCAATCGTGTCCAATGGAGTATTCTTCTTTGTCTCTCTGTAACGCGTCCGCTGAGCTAATGGCTTGTGCATCCCACGTTGTTAATTTAGCGAGCGCGGGGCGATTGAGCGAATCGACCGACTCGCTAACCTCTTATTAAAAGGAGCGATGGAAAGTACGGAGTAGGCAGACTACGTTGGTATTGATTGAATACGCGTTTTTCGTAAGATTCGGCGCGTGGGTTTTCGCCGTCTATGGCTTATTGTTACCGGTGTGAAGTGTAATCATTACATTCGACGTTGGTTCATGGAATCTTGCTCAAAGACATTTATGGTCGTCTCGTGAATGTGGGTTTTATGAGTAGTTGCGTTTACTTAAGAGAAACTTTAATGACTTGTATTATATGTTAATACTGAGCTAATAATAGAAAATACTATTCTAAAATAGCTTTAGTGTCCGGATTCGCTAGGCTGCGTTTTAAAATATGTTAAGGCACTTAATTCTCTGGACCCCGTAAAAGAGTAATCACGACTTACATTACTGTGTTACGTAAAAAAAAATAATTAAGTCTAATTTCTTCTAGTATACTCATCAAAAACAAGTGTGCGTGTACGGGTTTGTGTACGTAAATGTATATGTATAGTCGAAGGCCGAAATGTTTTTCTGTTTCGAACTTTGACTAGCGCGTTTTAATTGTTAATAGGTTGAAAAAATTTTATTCGGCCTTCGACTCGTCAAAGGTCGAAATTATTATAAATAGTCATTAGATTAATAAAACACAATTTTATACTTCCTTTTTTATAGTTCATTTAGTTATATTTATTTTCATATAATTTTTCATAAAAATATTAATTTGCTATACATTTGCAATGTTAATGTGATGTGTATATAATTTGTATTCAAATTTATTTTATAAACGTTATATTTTGGATTACTTGTTAAGGAGGGAGGGATAGATTTTGTAGAGTCAGACTTGGGTTTAACAAGTCATACGCAAAATAAAGAATTTTTGCAACAACCTTTGACTGAACTTGATAGTTACTCCTAGGATATATTGAAAACACGTAATAATAAAAAAATACAAAAACAGAATAAATACCAGCCTTTGACTAAGCGGCTTAGTTAATTCCAAGGTTTGACTGCTATATATGTGCGCTTAAGATTAAAAAAAATATGTTTTTTTCCTTTAAATACATAAATTTGATAAAATCAACTAAACGATCGATCACGATTTATTAAAATTGTCGCTTACTGGTGTAACTACTCAGGCCTAGAAAGAAGACTGAAACTTCACAAAGATTAAAAAATGTTTTTGTTACCTATAACTTCAATTAAATATTTTATCTACCATCATTCGACTACTATGACTGAATTCACTTGAAGTCGGTGTAAAGCTGTAAATGTTTTCAATTATTATTTACAATGTTATAGTCATCTTCAAATATTGCCTAGTAGAACTGATAAACAAAAGTGAGCCGATTAATTTAGTAATTGCGTATTTACGTACTAGTAATCAAAGCCTAATTATATTTACCACCAGGGCTGATTGGTTTCTCCTGATATTAGTATATAAAAAGAAACTAATTGGAAACGGATATTTATGTGGAGCCATGCGATCGTGAAGAAAATATGGTGTGCGCTAAGTTTTGTTTTGAAAAAAGATGCTTTATTACAATGTATATACAGAGAAACGTTACAGATTTAATTTGGAATAAATATATTGTAGTACTATTTAAATAAGAATTCAAGTAGACAAATTAGTGTTCTGTGTCCAAATTAGAATTTTGGAAATTAAAAAAAATCGTTAAATATATCTATCCTACCGTCTATACTATATCATACCGTTTTTATGGAATGGCCGATGTTGCACCACGTCTGTAGGAGATACCCGTCAATGTCTTACATGTGACCATTTGAGTGGTGCTAAAATTACTAGAAAACTGTCAATCGTACACGCATGCCATACTGCGCTCCAAATTAACATAAACGGCGCTTTCCAGCGCCTACTAACACGACGGGATTTTCAGAGCTAATTAGCATAAAGACGTAGGCCCTCAGTGCGCGTCTGCTCTGTTAACGTAGAAGATATTAGCCAACCTAAGTTAGAGTACCTTATAAGGATTTCCACCGGTAACAAGATAGACGTCATACTGCTGGAGCAATCTGACATCTAATATTTACACTCTATCATTAGAGACTCACACTCAACAACTTGGGTTTCACATGATAGGTAATATATATCACGCTCAATACGGTATCGCCACTTACGTGCGTAAAATCTTGATTACGTCTTCGTCCACGATCTCCAGCATATTAAAGCCGGGAAATATCGCTCTTACAAACATTTAAAACTTTTATTCATTTATTTTTGCGGGCGGTTTCAATAGTCACCACACGAGTTGGGGATATAAAAAAATGATGCCAACGGGGAAGCCATAGTTGACTGGGTAGAGGAAGTAATTATTTATTTGTGTCGGGATACAAAGAAAGAGGTACCTTCAAGTCTGTTTGCTGGGATCACCAATACAACCCACACCTTACCTTTATTACTCTGGAATCGGCTCACAAATTCCTATCTGTGGCCAGAATCATACTGCAAGATTTTCCGCACAGTTAACTGTTTTACTCAATAATACCTATAGCTCAATCGTAGCCTGGGAGTATACTCAAGTAGACTGGATGATTCTATCAGGTGGATACCACTTTTACCAGAAAGCTACAAGTACATCGAGAAATTAATAATTTCCACGGCCTTAAAAGGGTACCTCAAGAGGTTACCTCAAGGAGTATATATCATGCTGGAGTTGAATTCTTGCTATAAGGTCCCCACCTTATAGCAAGAATTCAACAACCGTGGAAACCGGAATATTGTACGCGAACTCATCAGATCTCTGATCCTGAAATTTCCTGAAGCGCGTCACCTATACAGTTCTTCAGCATGCAATCGTTGATGGCATCGTTAAACTGTTGAAAGCAAAAAAAACATATAGCTTAAGATAGTTAAGTCACCAGCTATTTCAAATTGCAAATAATAAATAAAAATCCGGGTGGCTAACCCGGGTTCTGTGGATTAAGTAATTGCGAGGATTAAGCAGGTTAGCGTTAACAAAGCATGTAGAGAACACAATATTTTTACAGAATTTATAAAACACAGCTATGTATATGAGTGGCTGGCGAAATTCTTTACATAATATACAGTGGAAAAATCCCAGTCGCCCTAAAACAAACTAAAATAACCGCCATTCTCAAGCCCGCAAAGCCAGCGGATGGAGCAGGTTGTTACTGATTACTCGGACTACTGAGTGAGACCGACAAATTTCTAGAGTGAATAATAATAAAACCGCATCACCCAAACAGTAGAAAAGCACATACCTCAAGGCCGCAGTTGTAATTGTAAAGTTCTGACCCTGACAACACGTACTGCAAAAGGATTTACCTGAAATCTTGAAATCTTCAGCAACTTTAGTAGACCTAACCGCTGGTTATGATACCATGTGGCACAAACAGCGACATTTGAAACTACTAAACTCTACTACTGAAACTCTTATTAATAGACCCATCCAGGTATTCCTCGATGACAGGGTTATCAAAGTCATAGCTCTCAACAACGATTTATCAGTCCTAGCCCTTACATTATTCATCCTATCCACCCACGATATACCACATATTATATCAAGAAAATTCGGTTTCGTACATGATCTGGCACTCGTTTTGCAAGACCACTGTATCGAATTCACAGAAGAAACCCTGCATCATGATCTAATCGCTATGGACGACTATTTCGTTCGATGGTGTCTGTGTCCAAACGCGTTTAAAACCGAGGTATGTGGCTTTCACCTCAGTAATCGGATCCAAACAGGAAGCTTAATGTTGCCTTTAGAGTAGCTGCTCTGAAGATTCAAACCCCAAAACCTGGGTGTTACCCTGAATCACAGTCATACTTACAGCTCCCATTTGGACTATGTCGCAGCCAAATTAAGAATCAGAAACAACCTTCTGCAAAAACTGACAGGCACATTCTAGGGACTGTCAGTTGGATTATTGCAAACAATTGCTCTAGCGTTTGTATATTTGTGGAATACTGCGCCCTTGGATTTTTTTGATGAATAGCGCACACTCTGCACAATACGCATGGATTTGGTCAAAATTGGATGTACGAGACCCATTGACGTGCACTGGCTGTTAGTCTTCAGCAATATTGCTCCACCCCAAATTTGCCGCATGCGAGGTCTCAACAGAGAAATGGTAAAGAACTGACATCTCAAACAAACACCTGACTTGTTGAGCTGAACAGGAGCGCCTTCCCCTGTAGGTATGAAGCGCCCTGATCTCTTTGGTGAATGCTCAACAGCTTGTGAATCGGATATTGACTATTGACTATTTTATCGTCGCCACTGGTCTCTGATAAGCCTTAACTTCATCAACTTTAAGGTTTTGTGAAATTATTTTTAGATAGAAAGAAAGACTGTTCTTTCATACTATGTTTACAAGCCGTATCTATTTATGAACTCAGCCATGTAAAACACTACAAACCCCATTTCTAAATATTTACGGAATAAGTTTATGTGATCAGTTCGTTAAAGTGAGGAACTTCATTTTGTTCCATTTCTATTGAATCCAGCTAGGTTTGAGCATAATTAATTTGTTGAGATTTACAACAGCCATAAAACCTTCATAAAATAAATATTCTTTCCCTTAAAAACAGATTGAGCTGGTTGAAAATTGATCGTATCTTTTCAATAATAGTGCGTCCGTATTATTGACTCTAACTTGGTTTTATTTCGACATGTTACGCGTAGTCAAGTAAAGCGAAGACGGATTTATTTTTTGAATGCAGTTTGCCGATATTTATGAGTCTAAGTAAATATAGACAACATAAATATTGCAATTTTTATTAAAGCTACAATATTGAGTTCTTAAATTTTTAGGCCCATGAATTCAAGACATTGCGTCGGTTTTTAAACAGTCCAATGAAAAGCTGATGCTATTTTGGTTTTACTAGTCTCCAGTTCAACCGCAACTGGTCCGACAAGTACAGTAAATTGTGTGGGGCAAACGGACCAGTTTTATGGCCAAGCCTTTTGATCTTGGCAAAGAAACCGAGACCTAATGAAAAATGTGCTAAAGTGTAATTAACAACTAAATTTGTGTCTGTAATTTCCCTCATTATGTAAATAGGGTTCAATAGAAAATTTGGAATACAGTTAGGCCAGCATATGAGTTCAGTTTAAAATACGCTGCGCTTCCGTACTTTGCGTTGCCTTACGTCTGCAATAACTGTTACCTAACACCATTTAGCGGTAAATTGAACACGCAAAGAGAGACACAAAAAGAGCAATGTAATACATATAAAGAGTTAAAATGCGTTCATTACTGAATTTACCTGTATGTTGGAAAAGTTAATATAATGGTACTTTATAGTAATACGTCGAAGGAAATTTGATTCTCAAGATCTTTATCTTAAAAATAAAATTTGAAGAGATGTAGAGATAAAAACTAATAAAACAGTTACGTACAAAAAAAGTTAAGAAAATTCCCGTGAAAAACACGTATGAATATTTCTTGAATACTATGGTGATCACCATACACCTGTAAAAAATTCTAAATTGTTCTTAATTTAGCGTAACTCGAACAAGTTGCGAACGGAGCGATGTATGCATATTAGTTGAATAGGTATAGGCGGCGGGGCGCGGCGCGTGGGCTCGCGCTGCCGCTTGACTCGCGTTGACGCCGTTTGCGAGTTGTGCCGTTTTTTCGTACAGTGTCATTGATTCTCAACATTACGGCCCTAGTTTATACTGATGTAACCTAGTTTACTGATTTAACCTAGTTTATACCAATGAATCTCGACTGCCCATCTTTCTTTAGCTACGTTAAAATATCTTCAGTTCTCTTCACAGGTATCAACTAGTCTTGGTAATCATTTTGTTTTTAATGTAATAAAGCTAAATTAGATTTTCTTTATTCCTCATTATTTAGAAAGTACCGTGAAAGAAAATGTATAAAATTATTCGTATGCAGTTTTTTTTTAATACTTCATTCAAATTCCGTTATTCTTACCGCAAATGTCATCTGCCAACAATACTAAAGATCTGATCTGTCTGTTTAAAATGTTCGAATTACATTCAGGAAATTATATTATTTTTATTTCCAAGTGTGTTTTTTGACACATCCACTGCTTTATATCGCAGTATGTTACATTGTGTCGTATGAAAACTACAGTCTTTGTCGAAATATTAATGAATAACTATTTTTATTCACTGCATACGGGGTTTTCCGCATTTTATCCAGTTTCGTCGCGAAAAAGGAATTCTAATAATTTCGTTTCGTCTATTTCAGCCATCTTCTTTTTACAATTTTTAACTTATATATATATGAATTTTGCAAGTAGATTCTTCAGAAGGAGATCTCAATATGTAGTAAAATATTATTATCTTTTATTATAGATCTTTATAGACTTACAACGAACGTAAACATTTTTTCGCTCTTCCCGTCGAACGGAGTGTCATTCAAAAGTTATTTTGAAATATTGAAGAGGTTTCATTTGTCATTTTAAGCCTTGTTTGTTTAATATTGAATTTCAAGGAAAATTGTGCTGATTTTTTATATTTTTTAACCGAGAATTCGAAAAATCAGGTTTTATTAACTTTCTGTTGTTAGTTGAATTGTGTTATTTAATAAATATTATAATTTAAACTACAAACATTTAAAAATTTTATCTTTGCATCCAATATTGTCCGGGATGTCCTCGCAGCTGTTCGCGGGTTATTCCCCCGAGCGGCGCTGAACAGTATGCCCAAGTATTGTGTACAAAAAAGATGACAAATAATTATAAATATTATCTTCAATTTTCTGAAAAAAGTCATCTTTTAAATTTTATTTTAACGACAATCAACTATTTTTCAGTTAAGGAAAGAAGTTTTTATTCTTTAAGTTATTTTTTCTTTGTCCGACACTCATTCCCGGACACCGTGTATAAGATGCTCAATTTACATTATCTGATTATGTAGTACGTGGTAAGAGTAATAATATCTGAAAGTGGACCACGGCCGGCTGGAACAGTTTGAGAAGCGCCGTGGCACATTACCTCTAAGTGACACGCGGCCGAGGATGGGCGCGGGTAATTTGTCGTGCGTGCGGCGCGCGGCGGCGGCGGCCCGCAAACAGGTTTCGCGCTCGCCTTCCATCTCGACGCGGTAAGTACGTACGATACGATACGATACGTATCACCTACTGGCCGCTCACACGTACCTACGCACCTATCTACATATCTGACTGTCTCTATGCTTGTTTCGCATTGTTTGCTTGTGCAAATAAACGCCGGGTGGCATTCGAAATGAAGCGACCTGTATGTTTAAACATATGATTTTTTTGATGTTATAGGATACTTAGTTGTTTATAAAAAGGAAATAAAAGTAGTAGTTTTACTTTAGTAATAAGCGAACATGGCGTAAACCTCTTAGTATTTTTGTCGGTTAAGCGGAAGTTTAGACTTATTTTTGAATAACGAAAATTTTAAAAGTTAAAAAGATAACATTTTGTGATAGTTGGATGATGGTTAAATGAAAATAATGGAGTTCAATTTGAAATGAATTATTCATAAGAAAATCGTTTATTTCAAAACGCCCTAAGAGATAGAAAGTGATCTTTTTTAAAACAAAAAACCTTTACTAGAAATTTCTTACAAGTGTACGTAATCGCTAAGACTTAAAAATAATGTTATTGTTGCGTTATAAATAATATTTAATTTAAAATTAATAACAAGAAATTTCAAATAATTTTAGACTTGTTAGAAACGTAGGAAAATCAACAATAGAATAAATGCTATTTACGTTTATAAATATTTATATAGTTTATAATTCAAACAAGAAACAACATATTTTAATTCGATAACTACTCTTTTCTTCGCCTATAATTTGTTTTAGATTAGGATTTCGAGGTATTTTGTCTAGTCTCCGTTTTCGTCACCGCCAAGTGTATATATATATATATATATATATATATATATATATATATATATATATATATATATATATATATATATATATACACATACTATATAACATTTTCTTCTATGTGTTCGCTAAGAAAAGATTTTCCACATTTCAAGCTCTAAAGGTGTGAAAATAGGGATGGAAGATTATACGATAATTTCGAAATAAAGTTGGATATGTGAAAATTAGTGAATTTATATTCTAGTGAAATTTGAACAATAAGCATGTTTTAATTCTAGTTCATATGCCATAACAACTTGCTTCATATACTATGTCAGTGGTAGTCGCGTATGTTGCTCAATTCTCGACCGAGCTCGAGTAACAACGTCAGAAATGCGGTCTTTAAGTCTTTCAACTGGTTTACGTTTCGTTGTTGTGCTCTAATTTGTAAGTTATGGTCTCTTTTTTATAAACTGATATGGGAATTATCCTGATTCAATTAGGAATACAATTCGGGTAAGTACGGTTAACTGGCGAAGAGTCGGTTACCGTGCTGCAAAGTATTAAGATGAAAAATATTCATTATTCTCGGATGTAAAATTATTTTCATTTTTGTCTTCTGTATGTAAATCTTTGTATCTCTCATTATTACATTGTGTTAAAATTACGTAAGTGCTAGATTCTGCCGGCAACTTGGTTTTTGTGAACTACCGTTGTGCAACTTATGTGCCAATCCAGACTATATTTTATCTCTGTTCAAATTTCTTATAAAATTAATTTCCCTTCAGCAGTAACATCGTGATGGAATTATAAAAGTGAGAAAATGTTGTATGCTATCTCAAGGGAAATACGTTCGGATTTAGGAATTCGGGATACACGGTTGAGTTAATACATGCTGAAATCAAAAACTGATTTTCCTTATTTACGATACTACGAGGTCTAGTAGGGACCTAATAAATATAATAAAAGATGTATGTCGTCCCTCAGGAACTACCCCAAATTTCGGGGTAAAAAGTAGCCTATGTATTAATTCAGGCTATAATCTATTCGCACGTATTCCTGGTAAAGTTCGTGTAGACCCGTTAAAAATTACGGAGATACAGAGTAAAATCGTATATCCATCTATACATCCAGCCATTTATATTAACTTTCGCATTTACAATATTAGTAAGGATTTTAATGTAATTTTATTTACTTAAAATAATTATTTACTAAAAATAAAAAAAAGTTTACACTAAATTTTGTAATTTTATTTACTAAAAATAAAAAAAGTTTACACTAAATTTTGGAGCCTTTAAATTTTACCTCAAGTTTTCATGTGCTCGAAAAGTAATTTCTATCAATGCAATAAATTTATTTGTAAAATTTTCAATTGCAATCAATTTTCTCAAAATTTGATATACTTAAACCTCTCAAACGTTAAGAAGTGGTTGATATTTTCTAACAAGATTTAAAAATACAGATAATTGCAATGAAATGGTAAAAAACAGTTTGTCAAATTTGACAAATACATAGAAAACAATTTTTATAATAATTTCCCAGCAGACTTTATACTTGTATCTATTATTTTTATTTTTTAAATAAACAAAGTGTTCATACATTTGAATTTTATGAGAAACTAGGTTTCAAACCATAAATAGGATCGATGCATTAAAATCTGATTGAACGATATCGATCATTTAAATTTATATAATGTACTAGTTCAATATTTGCATTTTAATATTTTTGCTACAGTATTCCTTCTGAATTCTTAACTAACATAAGGTATTTATTATTAGCATATAATTGTTATTTCAAGAGTACACAGACAGTACAGAACCTTTTAACTCAAGGTTCGGTTCTTCGCTTGAGGTCGCCAGTCGCACGACATTCTAAGGCGATTACCTCAGTAACCATTGGTCCGAATTTGATTAAACTTCTTTGTCATCTGTATAGTCAAGACAAATTTATGAAAATGTTTTATAAATTTGATTTTTGTATATCGTTTTCGATATATGGAAGTAATATAAATTCCTTTAAAATATATATAATTAGAAATATAATAAGAAGTTAGGTTTTACAGGTAAACAACTAAATCTTCCTAATTTACTACTATATATTTTTCCCTTTTACATGTTGACTATTTCGAGGGCTTTTGTGTAATTTTACACACTGCATTCTTTTCACAATATTACTTTTATGCAATTATAAGTCGATAATAATATTGATTAGCTTAGTTTTAATAGAGATTCTAAAGTCGATTTAAAGTAAGCGGGGGAAATCATATCAAAACATTCGTTTCGGTCTTTTAACCAATACTGTAAGTAAACTTAGCTTTCTTATATAAACGAGAAGCAATTTAACATAAACTGTATTTTCCTAAAATGTTTTTTGACATTGCTGGATAATCGGTATACAATTATAATATTATTTTAAATCTAGCTTTATAAAATGTCTAGAATTAACTGTGTTAAAAATATTTTCAGATGTATTTTTAAAAATATTTGCTTTTCAAATTTAACCGTTATTTCATTAAATTTTTCACCTTTTCTTATTTAGCGGAAGTTAAAAACATTTATATTTGATTTTGCCTTACATGTCTATCATAAATTATCTATGTAAATAAATCTTGGTTTTTCCTATATTGTCTATTTATTAAACAAGTAATTGATTAAAATAGGTCCTTAAAACATAATTACACAAATTTATTTCATAGTGTGGCAGATAAAATTGAGATATTATGAAAGTAAATGATGAATACACGAAAACGTGAATTATTTATTAAGTGAAATATTTTTCAGATGACTTACTTACAGTAACAATAAAACATAAGAAATATTACTAATACATTAGACCAATATTTCACAATATAATGTGATAATTATATCTATTGCTGGAATATTGCAGTTTTGAAAAAAGTTGCGAAAAAATGTCACTAGTACTCTGGAGTGCGTTTAGACATTTTTAATGTGCTGTTTTCATTAGAAAGGAGCCAGACTTTCTTGCACATAATATTGCTTCTTTTGAAAGCTGTTTTTAGTTGTCAGGAATTTGATAATCATATGTATCCAAATGTTTGTATCCTCTGAAAGCATTCTATACACATATCACAACAAGATTTCACTCGATACGAAATGGTCGTATTGAATGAAAAGTTTGGGAACAATGTAAAAGCTTACTCCGTTTCCGCGGTAGAATAAATTAAGAGAAAAATAACACAATACTTAAGTACATTTTTAGAAATATATTGTGGAATTTTACAAGTTCATAATTGTTTTTATTGATTTTTTGGAAATATATTGTGGAATTTTATAAGTACATAATTATTTTGATTGATTTTTTAGAAATATATTGTAGAATTTTATAAGTTCATAATTATTTTGATTGATTTTTTAGAAATATATTATGGAATTTTATAAGTTCATAATTATTTTTATGAGTTGATGTTTAAGATAATCTAATGCTATTGTGTTGGCACATTTATGTACCGTAATTTAACACGTATGGCTAGTTACTGACCCGTACTGATTCGTTATTCGTTTGACTTTGTGTTCACGTCACATTGTTTGTCTGGGAATATTTTCGTGTGATCATTTTGTGGTGATCGCCAGAATTGTTTATTTGGATAAGTACAAGTGAGCATATACCTTCGCGTTGACGTGTGTTTTTTTTATAAAACCGAGACTAAATTCTTTATTTATGTAAATGGCAATATGTGTCTGGCAAACTTAACTCTATATGTCGTACTCTATACAGACACGATCTAGACACGGTCATTCATCCGATTCGGTTGCAAGTATAATATTTCTCTTTCATTCACTCGCGTTAGTGTACAATCATTTGCATATTTGACAAGGCCAATCTTCAGGAGGATTGTGACACAATTTATTACATTATGATGATATGAAACTGTTCAAGCAATTGAGGAAATTGTAACGATTTCGTGATCTAATTAAAGTATTTTGTCTGAACATATGAATATATTTGATTGTGGGGAAGAAGTTAATTCGTAAGAAGCCTCAATAAAAAATATATTCGCTGTCATTTTTTCGAGTTAACTTAGTAGAATAATTAGGAATATAAGCTGGTAATTCTCCGTAAAAGAACATTACGAATATTTGGATTTTCTGTCTTTATTAAGGAAACGTGAAAATTATATGGAATTAACGCGATATCTTTGTTTCCTGTAACTTACAACTATTAAACTTAAAAAAATGAAATTTACCGTAAATGCTGATTATAAGGAAAAATCGATGACGACCCATTAGAATAAAAATAAAAGTTTGAAGTTAAAACGTGAGACAAAAATTGAAAAACCAAATGAAATCCTTTCTCCAAGATTGTGAACTCACAAAAATAAATTATATTTCCTCGTGTAAACTTCTTAAAGGAATTAAAACGTAAACAATTTTAATATTGACGCGTACGGCATGCCATTAACGTATTTTCAAAATATTTTGATTTTAATATTAAATCTAAGAAAATAATATAATCAAACCTAAAATATATAGAGTGTAGCCATATTAAACAGACGTCATTTTTATGGTTTGAAATTTATAAAGAGAAGACATTCTTTACATTACGAACGCTATATAATCAAAGATAAGATTCTTTACGCTTACTGTATCGGTATACGAATGCCTGATTTTATTTATAAAAAAATTAATGTTTTTTTTAAATAATTTTAAAAAAATCACGCTCTAAACACACTAAATAAAATGTAGTAAATAGCTAAATAGCCTTTACTTACACAAAATAAACAAAGTATTGAAAAGAAGAATGCTCAATTTCGGCCTACTTCTGAACAGAGATGAAACATATAAAATATTGTTCTATTCCTCTATTTAAACTTTTTATTCTTTTTTTGGCCTTAGAACTTTCCTCGAGTGAAAAAAACTGTCTAAATGTTTAATATTATTGACACAGATAGGTCCACTACCTTAAGAAAAAAATGTTTTTTTTATGTCATAAAGTGAAGGTAGAGATGGGGTAGCGATGTTATCGATACTTGTGGTCATTATTCAGTATCGGAAATTAGTATCGATAACATTTAAATACTTACATGAAAGTGTTAAAAAGTGTCTTGTATCAAATATAAATGGACGTTTTAAAGAAGTCTTGGGAACTCTAAAAGTTAATGTTTATAAATATACATATGTATGATGATTAAATAATATCGAATGAACTTATTTCTTTTATTTATTCCATACTTATTAAATAACAATAACCTTACATTGAATATATTTGGCGTTAATTTTGTAGAAATTCATTGTTCACAATTAAATGAAACTACGTGATGTAGTATTATTTCTACTTTCTTTAATTTCTTTACCACAACCTAGGTTTCGTTGTATTACAACATCTTTGCTAATAGCCCACGCGAAGATGTTGTAATACAACGAATCCTAGGTCGCGGTAAAGAAATTAAAGAAAGTAGAAATAATATTACATCACGTAGTTTCCTTTAATTGAGAATAACCTAACAGCTATTATGACAAGTAGGTAGACTTTTAATTATTAGTAAGTATAAAAATAGTATTTTTTTCATCTAAACCGTTGGCATAATGTATATATAAATTGGAATTGGTAAATGAATCTAATAAACGTTCATTAAAAGTTTTTATTTCTGTATTACTGATGTCCGGCTGATATTAAATTCGATCAGGTCAGTATGTCTTGGAATTAACAATCGGTATTAATAAAAAAGGAGCCCTTTTTGATTAGAAATATAACTTTGAAAATCAATTTAATGTTGACAATATTATTTGAATATTTCTCGTAATACAATTTGTCAATTAATTATAACCACAAAATTATACACATTTATGATTTTACTGAAGACCAAAACTATTTCACTGAGCCATAATCATATGTTTTGGTTTATATATGCATACTCTAAAATATAGTATATCAACCATTCATGTTCATAACTAGGCCAAATACTCCATACGGATTGGGTATTCTCCTTTTTATTGGTTATGTAGCGACGACGCTGTCATTTTTAGTGCAAGAAAATGGCCTTTGTACGGAAGAAATATTTATATTTGATTTAATGATGGACATTTGTTGCCTTTCAATAAGTTTTCTCATATTTTCTGAAGCTTTCTGTCGATTTTATGAACTTAAGAAGAGGAGAAATTTTATAAACTTTAGATGAAAGAAATTTTCGTTCTAACTAAACGCGTGCGACATTCTCAAGTATTGAAGCTTTCTGTCGATTTTATAAACTTAAGAAGAGGAGAAATTTTATAAACTTTAGAAAAAAGAAATTTTCGTACTAACTAAACTCGTGCGACATTCTCAAATATTGAAGCTTTCTGTCGATTTTATAAACTTAAGAAGAGAAGAAATTTTATAAACTTCAGAAGAAAGAAATTTTCGTACTAATTAAACTCGTGCGATATTCTCAAGTATTGCACAAATTTTTGCGGCAAATTTATGTATTCATCGCAAGCAATTCGAAAGTCGAGAGAGAATAAAGACGGAATGAAAGATAAACTTGAGTAGGTCTTTTATATTTGAAATCAATAAAAAACATATCTTTTATATTTCTATCTACTTCGATACTATGTAAGGAAAACTAATTGAACGAGCCGCAAAAAAACCGAACTCGTATCAACAAAAGAGAAAATTAGTAAACTACGTCGCAATGGTACTATGGTACTACAATAACAACGACAACAATAACAACGTTTTTTTCTTCAATTTCTGTTTTAAATTAATCTTTAAAAAAATGCGGTCTGGGCGGAATACGACGAGTCGGACCGCCAGAAGTCAAATTAAAAGATACAAATCAGCGACAAGAAGAAACATTTGGGTTTTGTTCTGATTCTATTTCCTTTTTACAGAAATTTAATTAAAATGCTAGTAATCATTAATCATTTCAAAATTTTGTTCTAACTGTAAATAAATAGATTATCGTTTTTTTTAACGGTCGATGTTATGTATTCTTTGCATCTATCGTTTATTACTATTGTAAATATTTTTGATTTACCATGAAAGCAACACCTTCTTAGTTGGCGTTTTTTTATGAATAATTTTGCTCAAACAGCGAATCAAGCATATTAATTTCTCCTTTTTTTTCTTATGTGTTGTATGTATTGTAGTGTAGTATTGTATGTATATATAGGTAATAGAAAACAAGTAACGTATTAATAAGAGTTTAAGTTATTATCTATAGTACTTCGATAGAAATGTTAAAGAATGTTTGTGATTTTCGATCGTAAGAAGAAATTTTTCAGATCTACTCGTAAATAATTTTTCTATCTACTTTCCTTAACTGTAAACTTTTCTTTATTACCAATAAATGTATCGAAATCCATCTGACAAAAAGTGACGATGAGATTTACACTTAAGGACTGTAGAACATGCAGACATGAGAAGAGCCATATTTTCTTCTCCCGTAGCTTTTCTCTTTGCTTCTTCCTATGAACGATAAAGCTGTGGAAATTGCTTTCCGCCCATACATTTCCGGTTTCACAAAAATTGGTATCCGTCCTAAATAAATGGAAATTGAACAGTCTGAGTAGCAAAATTTATTTGCGAACCGTTTTAAATATTTGAGAGAAAAGACTTCAAATAAATTGTTACATGCAGTCATATATTTTGGAAGTAGAATTCTCCACCATTTTTGTCCTTTCCCTACATTATAAAGCGCTAGTCAATATGTATAATCGATTTTCTAGATATAAATGAAGTGCTACTTCCATAGAAATTATAATCAAAGATCTTTTCCTTTCATTCAGCAAGTCGTTTTTTATATAACTTGGCCTCTAATCCTTTTGTTTGGTACGGTTATATTTAATATATGTATTATATATCATATATAGGGAACCAATTTGAACTTTTGACGCTCTTTGTGCATAATCTTGACTTAGTTGCTTCAACAGTAGTGTATTTTTTCTATGAAAGAAGATTTTCGTATTTCTCTTTTGAGGAGAGATAAATGAAAAGTTGGTTTTGTCATTAGCCTCATAACTATTTTACTTTTATTTTTTTTAATTCGACGTTGTAAAATATATATAATCAAATTATCAATAACATGAAACCTAACTGTTTTGCATGGCAAATTTTAACTAACAAATATTTATTGTAGTTAGTAAAGGTCAGGTTATACCAAGCTAATAACAATTAGCGCGATAAGAAAACAAATTGACGATCCTATCGAAAATCAATTAAGGTACAGTTTTGTTTTTATTGGAGTCAGTTAATTTTTCAAAACGATTTGTTTTCGAATGCGAGGCCACAGGCGACGTGTAGTTCGTTTCCTGCAATACATTTTAATATAACGCAGCGCAGCTAGAGCATCGAAGCCTGGTGCGAAATAATTATCTGGTTCAGAATATGGTCACGCCATTTGTTAAAACAAGTGGAGGTCGCCTGATCCGTGCGCTCAATTAAAATTGAGTAATGGTCGAGATCAATCAATATTGGGTCGTAAGTCGATATTCGATAATTGCTATTATCGCGCTTGTTTATATCAATTGTAACATGCCTTACATCGATTGTAGCAGTCGATGGTCATTGTGTCAGTATTATAGATAAAGCGTTTTAAAAGTTTTCACGATTTGTCCCTGAGTAAACGTTTATCGCAAAATGTACGCTAGTTAACTAAGACCTATCTAGGTATTTATTTACATCGTTTCATTATCTTCTGCAACAACGGTGTTAGCATTTTTATATTCAAATAGCAAATGTTTCAGAAATACGTTTTCTTAACATCTTGATAAATATTTAAATGGGAAGTTGTCTCATTATAGATAAGCTGTATGATGGAATGATGATGAAAAGAACATATCACAAGAAGATAAATAATCTAGTTTTTTTTACAATCATTCTATGGTTATACGATATGATAGTTTCTCCTCGTCTCCAATTTCAGCCTGAAACCTGATTAGCGTAAGAGTTAATGTCCATATAATTGTGGCAATTATTTAATATAGATATGGATAATTTGAACTTAATAAATTCAACGCGAAAAGTCGATAATTAATAAACCGAAGTAAAAAACGTAAAAAGAGGAACAATCAATTAAAAAGTGTTTTTCGAACCCCATTTTCAGTGTTACATCATTTTCAGAGACAGAGCGGGCCGCATACTGCAGATCTTTTGCAAGATGTGCACAGCACTCTAAAGATAGAAAAGCCTCGCAAGGCAAACTTCAGTGATTGTTGTGAAAAAAAAAGAAATATATGTATATATATATATATATATATATATATATATATTCGATGTGACTTTTGATTACCTCGTACTAAACCGATTGAAGTTCAGGGTTGTACTAATAATGTTTACGACACGTAACACTCAACATACGATTTTCATAATTCTTGATATTTGCAAACATTTTGTAACGTCCCTTTGTTATTATTATTATAAATTAATCTCACTTTTATAGAATTATTTTAATATTAATAAACTATGAAATTTCCTAATCGTTTCTCTAGAAAAATCGTATTTTCTAGAAGTTCCACACGGTATTGCACACTATCGCCGCTGACCTTGTCAATGTTCATTAACGCTGTTATCGGAAATATTACATTAAATATTATCTCTATGTTGATGACTTGCAAATTTACAGTTTTCAGCAAACGTTTTCTAATAGGTTCAACAAATGCATGTACTTTGAAATTTATATAAGTCGTAGGCTATTATTATTACTATCCAAATATTATCGGCTCTATTATCTTCGCGTTGCCTTGGTTCACGATTTGCTATCGCTTTGCCACTAAACGAATCTTTGCACACTATGCGCATTAAATTATTATTTAGGTCGTAAAATTGTGCTATAAATTTGATATCCGTCATGGCTATTCGCTTTCAAAACTTATGTGTTTTTAATAATCGTATGTTTTTTTTGCATTATATTTTCGTTCTCCTACCGCTTCCTTATTGTGTTTCCGTAAGGAAAAACGGATCTCTTCTAAGATTACTTATATGTTTGTCCATCTGTCTGTTCTCAGAAACTGCTTGATTTGGAAACTTTAAATTCGGCATAGTAATAAAATATTATCAGCACATATCTCTATAACTAACACTAACAAATATGTTTATGATAATTTTAGGGGGCGCAAAGTACTCGTAATAACTTATAAGTTGAAAGGACTTGTTTTAAGGGTTTTAGAAAGATGTTTCATAATTTTTAGTATTATATCTTAAGAGATATAAAGAAAAATATGTGAAAATTATGTGACCCATCCCCCTATTTCAGATACTACTAATTCTAAAATTATGAAAATAGGTGGGGTCTTAAAAGTCTACGTAAATGTTCCAGGAAAACTACAATAATGATTCTAAATGTCATAATTTCTTAAATATGCATTATGTTTTACGCCTGTGCAAGATATAGCAGACAATATATACACACACACACACACACACACACACACACACACACACACACACACACACACACACACACACGCACGCACGCACGCACGCACGCACGCACGCACGCACGCACGCACGCACGCACGCACGCACGCACGCACGCACGCACGCACGCACGCACGCACGCACGCACGCACGCACGCACGCACGCACGCACGCACGCACGCACGCACGCACGCACGCACGCACGCACGCACGCACGCACGCACGCACGCACGCACGCACGCACGCACGCACGCACGCACGCACGCACGCACGCACGCACGCACGCACGCACGCACGCACGCACGCACGCACGCACGCACGCACGCACGCACGCACGCACGCACGCACGCACGCACGCACGCACGCACGCACGCACGCACGCACGCACGCACGCACGCACGCACGCACGCACGCACGCACGCACGCACGCACGCACGCACGCACGCACGCACGCACGCACGCACGCACGCACGCACGCACGCACGCACGCACGCACGCACGCACGCACGCACGCACGCACGCACGCACGCACGCACGCACGCACGCACGCACGCACGCACGCACGCACGCACGCACGCACGCACGCACGCACGCACGCACGCACGCACGCACGCACGCACGCACGCACGCACGCACGCACGCACGCACGCACGCACGCACGCACGCACGCACGCACGCACGCACGCACGCACGCACGCACGCACGCACGCACGCACGCACGCACGCACGCACGCACGCACGCACGCACGCACGCACGCACGCACGCACGCACACACACACACACACACACACACACACACACACACACACACACACGAAAATTAGTGGTTACCAATTTGGGTTTCGTAGTTGTCTATATTTGTCAAAATTGTTAATTCACGTTAATTGAAATAATATTAATCGTTAACTAATTAATTATAATAAAATTAGAATGGAGAGGATATATGGATATCTACTTAAAGCTTAATATTTCGCCGAAGAGTCTTATCATTAAAAAATGGCAAATATAGAACTTCCATTTTATTTTGGAAGACCTGTCCAACGATATCACATTCGATAAAATGTACCAAAAAAATAATTGTTCGCCCGCTCTTTACAAAGTGAATGTTTTTGAAATTTATCCAAAAACAATTTCATGTATATGTTTTTAAAACTATAAAAAGTGCATACCGGCGACAGATGGATAGACCTGTTGAACGGACTTTTAATATTTTTTTTTCTATTTCATATCTTTTATTATTTGAACGAGAAAATTGTGAAGAAAAAACAATTGAGAGGTGTCAAGGGACACCCATGGAACGAAGTTCCTTTCGATTAATTAGTGAAGGAATTGTAATAAAATTTTATTATTGTTATTATTTTTTATTATTTATTGTGTACAAAAAACCTGTATACACTCAACAAAAATAATCATCGCGACACCACACTGTTCAATGCGAAATAGAAAGACGAAACGAAAATGACTGGCTTGCTTTCTATGAGAGAGAAAGAGATAGACAGAGAAACACACGCACGCCGCACGGCTTGCAGCGCGCCCGCTAGCAACTATAGCAAAAAGTGTCGTTACAACTTTTGGTCTTAATTTTTTCCGTCTAGCCCCCTTTCGCAACGCGCGATAAGGAACTTCGATCCAAAAACAATTAGAGATGTTAAATTTTTCATTAATATATACATCGAACCCTCTAGTGTGTTGCAAATCCACATATTTTGATGTTTTAATACAAACATTAAATATAAAGTCATTGACAACATTTATTTATTGTGTGAAAAGCTATCCAAAATAAAAATGTATAAATTAATCATAAGTTTAAACATATGGTCATGGTAATATTTTTATGTAGTAATTGTTATAAAAATTCGATCGCAAGATGTTATTAATTAAATGAAGACTGTTATTAATTAATTCAATATTCAAAATATTAACGTAATGTAATTGTCTAATTGTGTAACTCGGAAGATGGTAAATTGTTCTAAAAATAGATTCTGAAACAAAGATAGCGTATTAGAGAGATTATGTATGTGGATATAATATATTGAACAGAAAAAGTCATATGGGATGAGGTTAAAGGAGCTACATAGTTGTTAAAGGCCGTACGTGTAGCGCACCGTAGATGTATAACGTAGATGAGGCGCGTAGACGTAGCCACCGTCACGTACTAAGGGGCGCGCCGCAATGCAGTACGCGACGGATCTCGGCTCAATACGGGAATGTCTCTGACAGACTAGATACGAAAAGCTCTGCGGCCAAGGGACGAAAGGCGGACCGACAGTTTCTTCTTTGGGCGGCGACGTACTCGTCGAATTCGGGCAGGAATATCTTTGACGTTGTTTTGTCTCTAATATTGCAAGTATTTATATTGATGTTGCCATGCGGTAGTATGTCGAATGTATGCGGTATCATAATTATTTGAGTATTGTTGCAAACCTTTCTTGAAACCTTTTGGTTATAAATTTTATATTATGAAAGAAAATAACTTTAAAATGTTGAATATACCAGATATTGAAATAAGATGATATTCATAATTATCGTAGATTAATTAGAACTATTATCGAATTTCAGTGTATTTTAAATACATTATTCCTTTAAGCGGTAGACTATAGCGGTAGTGATAGACATTAGACACCACAATGTGGCAAGCGGCCATAATTTCTTATCCCATATCGGCGAGAAAAGGTATTGATAATTTATTGACTAAATTCCATACTTCCTAAAGTCCCTAAAGGATTGAACTAACAAAAAATTATAATGCTAATTTTATTATATATATGTATTTAAAAAAACTTGTTAAAACGTCCTAATTCGTATAAATATTTGCGTGTCCATAAATCGAAAACATTTACAAAAAAAATAATGGAGGACAAGAGACTTCAAATATTTGCAAAAAAGAATATTGACCGATAAGTGAAGATATTTTTTTGGATTTTTGTCTGTTTGCCTTTTTGTGCATGCACCAAGTAAAAATAACTAGCCCCATTCGGATGAAACTTTTAAAAATAGGGGTCGAATTGAAGTAATCTTTAGTTTTTATTTTATCGCAGACGGTTCATAAGATATGGCGAATTTAATATTTTCAAAAATTTGTTTAAATCGCTTTAGTACAATGAAGTGCCTAGCTACTCGACACATATGTAGTGTACCTTGTACATCAACAGATGGTGCTACGGGTGTTTTAAAACACGCAATGAAGTTTCCACATTTGGCCTTAGGTGAATTGTTAAGTATACTTAGGTACGTAAAACAGAATGGGTAGGTTTTTTAGTTGTATGTGCGTACGAAGTCGCGGGCATGGGATTTGGATTGCTTTGATTTGATTTTTACATCTTTAATTTTAATAAATGTGATGAAGTTTATTAAACTTTGTCTAGTTTTTATTTGTACGATGGCCTTAATATATCAGTTGATACAACGAAAAATATCTTAATATTGTTTTAATTAGTTATAAAATATTTATAATATTCACCACAGGAAGATAGTCGTCGCACTGAAAGAAAAACAGGGAAGACAAGAGTCTTTGTGATTTTGTCGGATTAATTTTATTTTAAGGTTAATGATCTGGAATTTGAAATCATTTTGCGTTTGTTCTTTTTGTCTGATATACATTTCGAAATCAGGCCTGAATTTTTTATTTCCGTTGCTGTGTGTCGTGGACGTTTGTATCTAGTAATAGGAGTATAACAACATGTGTATCTTGTAAGATATATCTTGTAATAATGGAAACAATTTTGTGGGGCAGATCTTAAGAAAAAATAATAAAATTGAATTAAGCACTACTATAGCGGTTATGCACACGTTACAAACTGCAATGTTTTATTTTGCTGAAATATAAAACTCGCATATTTTGAAAGTTGGCTTTTTGCAGCCGAAAAGTTATAAGTTGTGCGACCATAATGAAAATGTATTTGATCCCTACATCACTTTGTATATGTTGTATATTTCGTAAAATATTTTCAAAAAATGGCTAATGGTAGTTTGCTTTTTTCTGCGTTAGTATGTTTGTCCGGGATAGTTATCGATTAAATTTAAGAAGTAAATTTGTGAGTTTGTTAAACAGAAGTATTTTCTGAAATTAACCAGTCGATTTTAATATTGCTTTTTCTGGCGAATAGGTGAAAGAAGTTCACGATGAAAGAGGGGTTTAAATGATAAAAGTTGGAAAAACTGCCTCTATTTCACAAGAAGAGTTTGTTTTATGCGGTATACTAAGTTGAAATTTGCACAGTCATTTTGGAAGCAATTTAAAGAAAAGGTATACGTTTGAAATTGCTGTTCTAAATTTAGGGAAACTTTTCAGAAGGAATGTTAAGAGCTTCAAAAAATAATTTTCTGTGGTGTGATTTTATGCGTGGATAAGTTAGATAATATCTATCTGCGGTTTAAACTAAAATAACCTAAAATCGAGTGCTTGTTTGCATTTCACCTTTCATTATCCTGACAGTCTATCCTGTTACTTGCCCTCAATTGGCCACCGTTATTGTTGGCCGCGATATTACAACTGCTGAAAGTATCGGTGGAATGGCTGGCTTTACCTAAGCACATTTCGCGTATCCCAATAATGCTGACCGATGTATCATTCACTTCCAAGCGATTTCAGTTCTCGGTGGAAGTGTTATTTGATTTCTTTAACAATAAATCCCACGGATAAATTTTACATTAATTGGATTCGATTTGAGGTCACAATGCTTTTCTCGTAAACAACAAATGTCTGGCGGGGAACTTGAGGAAATCTGTATATTAAAATATACAGATTTACTCAAGTTCCCACACAATGGTAAAACTATAAAATTTAGTATGTAGGGAAAATCTTACCAATTAAAAAAAATGCACCTAAAACGTATGCACAAATAAGTAAGTAAAAAAGAAGTAGAAATTATGAATTCGTTTTCATTACACGCGGATATAATCGCGGGCAAAAGCTTGTATTTTCCCATTTTAACGCTTTTGTGAATTCACTTGAATAAATTTTTTTCAAATAAACTTGTTCCAAAATCGTTTTGTCGTTAGCTTTAATATATCAATTGATTTTGAAGCGATTCTCTAATAAACCATACGATTTTAACTCACTTTTAAAATTTTAAATTTTACTTTGCAGTTAAAACACTTGTAGTTTTAGGTGCGATCATTTCGACTCCAATATTTATTTCCTTCGTATAAAAATACTTGTGTCTTTGCTCATATCGACTTCTTTTCCGAAATTTGAAAAATTTCTGATATAAAGAGTCGTTTTCAATAAAAAAAATAATGGAGCCAGAATGAATCGTTAAGCGTCAAAACACTCCTAGACAGTCTTTTTGGCATCACGAATCGAAACATGCTTACATGATTATATCATATGACTGCAGCTACTCGTGTGAAAACTAAGGCTGAATCCTTAAGGTCGGTCATTTGTGTGATGCATGTGAGATTGTATTAACGAATAATGATGAGAGGAAGAGTAAATCTATTTATTTTGTAAACGACCTTCAGATTAAAGCCGATTGTAATTTTAAGAGCATTTGAGTATACAGTATTGCTTTATTATGTCTTATTTTATTATACATTCACTGAGCTAAGCGAACAACGTATGATAAACTGTTTTACCAAAATTATTTTTCTTGTGTTATAAAACTGTTAATGGCAGCATGTAATTAAAAAAAACGTAAAAATTCAATGACGCTTGTCTTAATTTGTAACTATTAAAAATGTGACATTATAAATATTAGTATATAGGTATAATATTAGTACGGGTAAACATTCTAATTTATTTTGACGCGAGACATCTATACGACTGTCGTTTTAAACACGGTGACACATGCTCGCATGCTATATATATATATACATATATATATATATATGTATATATATATATATATATATATATATATATATATATATATATATATATATATATATGTATAAACTTTAAGTTGTTTTCATGCGCAACTTAAGGGGAAAATATTAACATTTTAATATAATTAAACCTCAAGGCAACCCCTATTTTAAGGGAGACGAAATCATTACACAAAGTTGTTAAAACAAAAGAATCGAAGATATAATAACTGTGGTAAAACATTCGTTTTAAAGTGATTTAAATATTTTAAGCGGCAGATGAGATATATTGCGCGAGTGACAGATTTATTGCTTGGTGTCGTTACCATTGCTATTGGATGAAAATAGAGGTGAATGGTTTTAATAGTATCCAATATCCAGTGTGACGGCTTGGCGATGATTCTAATGACGTATTTCAGTTAAAAAAACTTATTAAATTAAGATGAGGATTTATAGTTCCGATAGATGTGAGATGTAACACAGCTACATTTAGTGTATTTTATAAACGTGAATTTTTTTATATTGCTCGTTGGAACTATAAGGCACACGAAATAAAAAAAAATATTCATTCGTTTTAACTTAACATTTTTAAGTGAATCTACAGATTTGGTTGTTATTTATTACATTTTGTGTAAGATTTTCGGTCGTTGGTTTCAATGTTGCGTACAATGTTACTTTTGAACATAAATAAAAATGTGACAGTAGGTGAGCATCTTTTTCATTTGAAGACATCGTTTGATTATACTTTTTCTTGGCACAAAAACAATATTTTCATTTATATATTTTCTTTAAATTTTTATTGAAAATTTTTATAATATTCTCAGCAATTAATAAAATATATTTTTTTAATTTTAACAATATCTTAAAAATATCAGAAGAATTTACTAAGCAATTGTTTCTCAACATAAAATATCTAATTTATAATTAAAAGAGGCATGTTGCCTTATTGGCTTTGTTTCACAGATAATTTCAGGATTATTCGGTATGCAATTTACGTAAGCGCGGATGGATATTACGCCCCATCTATAATCACTTGGTGACTTATATCCTTCGACCACATCATCCAGACAAGAATGAACTCGCCTTTTGATCAGTGACGCGCTCCTGATGTTCATAGTAAAGGTTGACGTCCACACGTGGCGATGTGCAGCGGCCGCGTACGTGTATAAATAAGTAGCCGTACAGTGTGTTCAGGCGTCGCTATAAATACCCATAACTCCCCCGACTTTTTACATCGGCCGAATAAATAATTTCTTTTTTTCAAGAAAGTGCAGCTCGCTGCATCTGTCTGCCGATGTGTACTGTGGACTGTATGAGCGGGTAAAATTTAGAGTACGAAATTGTTATAAAATCTACATTCAGAGCAAGCGTTTAAAACTTAATAAAGATTACTATTAACGTTACTTTCCAAGTCTAATAACGAAACAATTTCGCGTGAGATTTAGTTTCAAATATTTATTATTAAATTGAAACGTATTATAATTTTTTAGTAAAACCCCGTTTAGGAAGCAACCATTTTCAACACAAAATTTATGGGTAAGTTAACATATCTAACTACTTTATTTAGTCGCCATCCGTTTGAGTATGCGTTTTTTTCTTATTGTTAAGTTTATGTCTGTTCCAGTCACCTCATTCAGTTATTATAACAGGTTATTTACAGATGTTTCTGTGAAAACCTCTTTGAAATTTGTTTATTTTGAATGAAGAATGGCATATATCGTTGAGTTTCGAATTCTTGAAGTCATGTTACGAAATTTTGGGGATGGCGTATAAGAAAGACCTTAGGTAACAAAATTATCTAGGACTTGTTGGTATGCATTATTGTTTTATTTATTGAATGTTGTAGAAATATGTATATTAAATCTTTTTTGTTTTTGCTTCCTTTCGTCCTAATAGGTGGAGGCGAAAGAAATTTAAGGATGTTAATTATAAATATGTAATCGTTATTTAAGTTATTTAGTAATGTTACCAGAAATTAGCGTTTGTCTGTATATTTTTCTGTGAACTGAATTGGTGTTTTTGCAAAAAAAAAAACACTGATCAGTTTTTAAAAGAATTTATTAGTTGTGTTTATAAAAACTATCTGCATATATTTACATTTTCTTTTATGTCACATGTTAAATTGTTCTTGAACTATTATAAAAATACACACTGATTCTAGAAACTTTTCTGTTTTTTCATTACAGTATCTTTATTATATGTATAACGGTTAAATAATTTTGGAAAACCTTCTTACAAAGAAATTCGATATAGATACGGGTGTAATCACGAAGTTTTTCTAAAATATTTTAATTAAAATGCCAAAATCCTTATGAAAAAATTAATTCAAAGAAATTATAATGCCTTCAAAATGTATGTCACGAGTACCTATATATCTGACATATCGAATAACCTGCTGCAATTTCCTACTTTTGTATTTGCTAATGTATTTTTGTTGCTTGTATGTTCTTTTTGACACTTTGTTTTAAACAGGCTGTGAAATGTATTAACTTTTAGCTTTCAGATATGTGAGGGCTTCTTTGAAAACCTCGCTTTTTTAAATATGTGACGCGAAATATATCTAGCCTCTTCGATATCAGTAGGATGTTCTGTGTTCCGGTAGTAATTGTACTTCGGTACTAATTACAGATGGTGACGTAGAAGTTAGGATTGAACTGCATATTATACACGAGATTACATCTGGTAATGTATTATTAGAATATTTACCTACGTAAACGGTGTTGACGTTGTTGAAGGCAAAATATAAAATACACAAATAGTCTTTAAGGTAATTATGCGAGAATTAGGTAAAGTGTAATTTATTGTCGGTCCAGTTTCGCCTGGACGTTGGTAATAATAAGCTGTTATAAACGGTACGAATGCTCGCGAGGCAGGCGCGTAAAGAAAGTCGGAATAACTTTCTTCATACTTAATTTATTAAACTACAATAAGGCGACGACACGACGAACGTTCAATTAAATGGAAACGCGACGGCTAACGACGGCGGCGCGGCCGCGCGAGTGTTGACATGCGCGGAGCGCGCCGCGCGGACAGCGGCTAATTATACCGCGGCGCGTCTGTCCGCCGCCGCATTCTCGCGCCCGCCGAGACGCTCACACGGACCGCGACGACGCACCGTCGCTCGAGTATCGGTACGACTCAAATGGTGAGTGGCTGAAATGACTCAAAGATCAGTCCATTCTCAAGCAAGTCTCGGTGACTAAAGATAACACGTTCTAAGTCTCCGTGTGATTCTACGTTAATATGACGAAGAGTTAAATAAATTACACGTAGTTTTTTGATTGTTTGATTAAACTATTAAAAAACTACGTAGATATTTATTTAACTCTTCGTCATATTAACGTAGAATCACACGGAGACTTAGAACGTGGCATTTTTAGTCACCGAGACTTGCTTGAGAATGGACCGATCTTTGAGTCATTTAGAGCGTTCGCAAAATCTGTTCTTGAAAAAATTGAGATCTAAATGATTGTGTAGGGGCAGACTCTAATCATGTTGGGTGGAAGCGCTGAGACTGTAGATACTGGACACTATTAGGAGAATTTCGTAGGTCCCGTCTTTTTTATGAGGTGAGTCGTTACGGGTCCCAGCAGGGGCCCGAGACAACCCGGGTGTAAGGATTGAGAATAATGTTTGATTAAACCTAAAAATCGTTTCAAATTTCCGAACATTGTTATGAGATATAATCGTTTAAAATTATGGCAGGTCTATTACTGTGTACCATAATTAAAAAACGTCACTGCCGATTTAAGAATGTTATTTGATTAAAAAATATATGCAGTAGATATACGAGTACACCTAAACATAGCAGGAATTCATAATTAAATTAAACTTTGTGATGTAGTATTATTTCTACTTTCTTTAATTTCTTTACCACGACCTAGGTTTCGTTGTATCGACCTAGGTTTCGTTGTAGGTGTTGTAGTATTAGTATTAGAAATTCGACCTAGGTTTCGTTGTAGGTGTTGTAGTAAGATTTTGCTAATCTTTGCTAATAAAAAACTACTATAATATAATAAAAAACTAAATAAATCAGGTGGGTACCTGAAGATGTCGTAATACAACGAAACCTAGGTCGTGGTAAAGAAATTAAAGAAAGTAGAAATAATACTACATCACGTAGTTTCATTTAATTGTGAACAATGAATTTCTACAAAATTAACGCCAAATATATTTAATAGCAGGAATTATAATGTCACAGTTTGGTTCGAATAGTACAACTGAAAATATTAAGAACATTTCAATCATGGTATGGGCCCCCATGACTGGTTAAATTCTAAATGTAAATAAACTAATCGTTTGTGCTTCACCATCCCTTTTTCCCTATTCGAACTGGGGACTAATTCGGTACTTAGTTAAAGATTGTTAAATGAGTTAAAGTTGATAATTTAGTAAAACTTAACTGTGGAAATCACTCGTTTTATACACATAAACATCAGTCGTTTTACATATATACCAAAAAGTGATAGTGATACGTTAAGGCAGTATTTTTACAAGTATGGAAACTCAACAACACTTATCGGAAATCAATTTGAGTTGTGCCCCTATTTACATGAAAGCGCCCTCTGGGGAACCGCTATTGTCCGGTAATGGTTCGTTAGTTTAGAAAGGTTTTCTAACATTAATCTATATGAAGAACTTAAAAGTTCCGGATTTTGAAGAGTGATGTTCGCTTTATTTATTAAAGACACGAGTGAGTTTTGTAATAATTTCAGTACTCGCATTTATTTAGTGGTGTAAGTATTAGAAATGTTTGCATCTGGTCGGAAAAAATAAAGTTAGAAATCCATCGAATACATGAATCGATAAGGGTGTATTGTTTGTTATTTTTAATTAATTTGTCATGTAGAAATATGAATTTGAAATGTACCCTTTACTAGGTTACAGTTATTGGTTGCTATTCGGGCAAAGTGTGTCTCTTAACTCGATCTTAAAATACGGTAGACATTGTCGTAAACTCTTGTTCAAACTGACAAAACTGTTTTAACCTTATATGTATCCTGCCAAGTTCTGTTTTGTCGATGCAATTCATACTTCAATATTTTAACCAAAGAAGTTATTTTATTTTAGTTTTATTATGGTACTTTAGGTTTATTGGGTTAAGAAACTTTCTTCGTTGGAACGACATTTCAGTAATTCAATTTGGGTTATTATTCCTAATTGTAATCTTTATTCTTCTTCTTCTTTCCTTTTCTGCTATTTCGGTGTAGATTTTCTTTAGTCTGTATCACTCCTCTCTGTCCTCTGCCATCAGCGTCAATTTTGGACGAATTGTAGTATTTAACTGTACACTGTGTACACTGTTGAAGTAATGTATCATAACAGTAAACATTAATGCTGAATACCTAGATATTTAATAATGCTATGTATCTGTTTTTGTCTTTTCTCTGCTTATTTCAAAATATTTTAATTTTATTGTGGGTATTACGTTCGAACTGTTAAATGTAATATTCTGTTGTCATATTAGATTTCATTAAGTCTATAGTTTCCTAAATCTTAAGCAGTTCCGGTATTCTGTCAATCATTAAGAGTATTTTTTTATTTTTTGGAAACTGACTTATTTCAGATCAGAAAGTATCAATGTGACTACTTTTTTCTTAATCTCGCTCGTGAACGAAATTAGATAAATTACCGAATAAAAAATGACTTGTGTCGAATTGGCAATATCATTATTTTATCTACAACCACCGTGTCGTTCTGTGGACATTACACCAGCCGTGCTAATTACGTAGCCCGTCTGAATCGGGCGTTACGGGGTGACGCGCGACGTCGTCTGTGCACGCCGTGATTAGCGGGTTAAAATATTTCATTGCGCAAAGAGTTTCATTGTAGCCGCTGGTCGAGAGTTACTGTGCATTGTGAAACTTACTATTAAAATAACTGTATCTCAGTTTTATTCAAGTATATATATATATATATATATATATACACACACACATATATATATATGTATATACATATATATATATATATATATATATATATATATATATATATATATATATACATACATACATACATACATATGTATATATTTATGGAATTCCATGTTATTGCTGGTAAAATTTAATAGAGGTAAAATAATGTTATTAACACTTACTTTAAAATTATTTTCAAATAAGTCTAATGGCCAGTATTAAAGATCGTAGACATCTTGCTTATGAAGCTGCTTGTCTAGTAGTTGGAAGCTCCTTAATATTATTTTTGAAGTATACTATCTGTATAAGATTCGAAATGCACGTACAGTGTATTTTGAATCTCGTACAGTGTACAGTTTTACAGTTTTGTAGTTTATTTAATAAACAAGAAATGTTTGTTATTGTCAGAGTGACGAGCGAATTTGCGAAGTGCTTGCTCAAGTTTGCATTCTGATATTGGTGTCATATAATATTTACTATTTTATTTTCAAGATAGGGAAAGTAATAAGACTGTTTTACTTCATATGGTATTCGACCACTTGCTCTATTGTTTCTATTGCAGAACTCTTGCTCATACCTTCGAAATTGTTTTGGCGATAATACTAAATTTATAGAACAATTTTAGACAAAATCCAAACTAAGTGGATATAAGTACTTAATAGCATCGTGAAGCATCGAGAATACTGAAAATGTGTTTTAAAGAAATACGCAAAACAGCAAACCATTTCACTGAAAAAATGAAAATGTTGATGAAAAAACTAAGTGTGCTTAAATATCTTTAAATATTTAGTATATGCCGCTGTATATATATACAGCACGCGACAGGCCAATTTTTTAATTGGTGTTACCTATCTGACCACAGTTACTGCTCTAGTGGGTCGAGTGTGGCCTAACATCTATTTCCTTGGTCACGCAGCGGATCTTTGCGATTGCACCGGCTGGTTTGCCAATTTTCGAGTTAACGAACGTGCGGACGCATTTTACATAACGTCGCGGGCGGGCATGCTACAGTTTCTAACACAAAGAGCGGTGGCAGTGCTGTATCGATTTCAACAGCGGCACACACAGGTCGAGCCGCATCGGCCGTTACGGCACCGGCGCGCTCGCGACGACGTAACTGTCATTTCTTTGCGCAAATATTTCGCCTTTCTCCATTACGTTACGAGAGCTTGCGCAAGCGCTTAATATGCGGCGGGCAGAGCGCGCGACGCCGAGCCGCAGCGTTGTTTTGGTCTTTAGCTTCGGCCGCCTGACGAACGGCGCTGCGCCGATTCAGACAGTTCGACAAACGTGTTTGCGTAGTCTCCCTTGACCCTTAGGTCAGAGTGATATAATGCGTAATCTTTGTCGAGTCACATAGTTCGCTTATCCGGTGAGAGGAGCTAAATGCCAATATCGGGATCTCTTTTCGGTTTCATCAGTGATTATTGTTGATGTTCATGTGTGAAGGCGCGAGCATTGCCGACGCGAACATCTGCTGAGTTGTCGAAATCATAAAAATAAAAAAAACGCCTTTGCGTTCATGAGAAATCCCTAATGGTTACGACGGTTTAACAAAAATCATTCATGATTCATAGTCTCCAGTTATTGTCTTTTCGGATAATTTCGAGAGAAACCATTGTGCATACGCTGTGATTCATTGTGGTTGTGGGAGTCACATCATCACAGTATTCGTACCATGTGTTTATGGTTAGGGTTTTTGTTGTTTTACTTCTCCGTAAGGTTTTGGACGTAGAAACTTAATAAGAAATAAATGCTATTTATTTATTTTTTTATTTATGTACTTTAATTTATTTAATTGATACATACGCCGGACTTTTTGCTACGAGAGCAAAGTCTTATAGCCAACCTAGTCCAGCCCCAGTCGAGGAGCGGCCAGGAATCGGGTTCCCATGGTGCGCTGCGGCGTCAAAGGCCATATACCTTGTAATCAACCCAACACACCACGACGAATACTGCCAGTAATTGTAAAATATTTCGAAAAGAAATAGAAGTCCATTGAAATGTAGTAACATTTCCAAGGATATTATTAAATAATAACCTTATTTCAAGGCATAATATGCACATTAAATTTTCCATCTATGTTTTTTGCAACTCTTTGAATTATTTGTTGTTCTTATCTTTTGTGTCATTTAGCTAAAAATCATTTACCCATCAGCATCTTGTTCATCCCATTTGAATGCAGACATTTTTTAACTAAAAGTAATTGATTTGTCTTCGGCCGTAGTTGATTTGTCTTCGAAAAATATATCTACTATTTGAAAATTTAAAACAGCAATAGTATAACTTCTCTATGCTATGGGCAATTTTGAAACTCCGCATTTATACTGAGCGTTTTGTTCCCATAACTCAAACCCTACAATTAAATTTGAAAACGTGACTTACTGATAAGTCACGTTTTTAAATTTAAATATAATTCATACATGTATTGCTGTTATACTATTAGCGTTTGAGAAGATTATACTTTGTTATCATACATTCGATCGTTATATAAACTTAAATAGTCTATTTATTAACTTTTTGGCATGTTTCCCTGGGCAATTGTTGTTTTTAAAAGTAATAAACTCCTGTATCATGGGTTTTTTTATTAGTATAAACAGATAATGTTGTGCGTAGGTTTGATATTTGATTGTGAAAGGGCATGGTTATATAATACATCTAGGTCCATTCTGATAACTCGGATAATTTTTATCCATAAACTAGATACTGAAATTCGATAATAGATTGTTGCGTCAGTTTGCTTGCACGTAATTATGCTTCGACTTTAAGAAATTATTCGTTTACTTTTTTTAATTTCTAAAATAGTTTAGGAAGACCAGCTTTTGTTTGCGATTTATCCCGGAGGATTTAAAAGTGGATGCTGGGCTATGACGCCACGTGACCAATGACCGTAATATCAGTAATTTTTTTTTTATATTTGAAAAAAAAAACCGAGTTTCATCCTACAGGGTTTATGCTGTTTTTCAGGTTATGAAGTAATTGAGATATGCATCAATTCGAATCAAAGCTTATGTTTGTACTAAGTTTAATGAAAATCTCTCTGGCGGTTTCGGCGTGGTTGAGTAACAAACATCCAAATGCACTTTTCGTGGTATTAACGTTCTATGCGAGCGAAGAAGTGGACAAAACTTATTAAATATCAAAGAAAAACATTAATCTATTTACTTAACAGCATTTCTTTGATAATATTATTTAGGATAATTAACAGTAATAATATTTGTTCCGTATACAAATCATGCGAGAGATTTTTGTGTCATAATGACTTCAAATGATATTATCAGATAATATTTGACAAATAAATACAACAAATTTTTTCGAGTTTCCATAAACCAAACAACTTTTAAATTATGTCGCGAAAATTATGATCTACAGGCTTGAAATTTTACTGGCTCAGATTTCATTAAATGCAATTTTGTCGGCTGTAATCGTATTACATTTCCTGAATTATAAATTCGTAATAGTAAATTTTCATTTCCTTGGCCTCATTGATGTTATTCTCTTAAGACACTTTATACTCGAACGAACAAAAAATATGGCCCCAAGGAGCGCCACTATGTAAAAAGAAAGCCAGAGTTATAAATCCGTAACAGTAAATTTTCATTTTCTTGGCCTCATTGATGTTATACTCTTTAGACACTATACAAGAACGAACAAATAAATATGGCCCCAAGGAGCGCCACTCGCGAACTATACGTAATGAAAGATATAGGGTCCAAGAAAGCATTTATGTAAAAGAGATAGTTGTATTGAAGATGAGACATATAATTCAACTTTTGAGGATCTCTTAAAGACCTCTAATAACATGTCTGTACAATATTAGGTCGTTGTTTTTGATCAGTTTACAGTTTGATATGTCGACTTATTAATGATAATGATTAACGATATTATTCAATATATGAAATTTATCATTACTTCAGTTGTTTTCAACATTTTTTAAACAATTCCGTGTTGTGATATAATGTGTATTAAAAGAAAGGTAGGTATGTCTTTCTTGTTTAGTTGTTAGCAGCTTTAGTTTTACTCCAAATCACAGAATCGGGTAAATTTGTAGCGATAATTTATGTTTAAGTTTGTTTGTTTAGCGAGCGGAATGACGGCAGATATTTAAGTTTTTTGGCCGAGCGTTATTAATTTATCAATCGAAGTGACGCCGCCAAGCGGTTTTACGACGTCCGTATCGACAAATTGACTACGAAATTAATTTGCGCGAAACGCTCACTTCTGGCGCGGCGGGGTCGTCGCTCGGCGGCGCTTCGGACCTTCCGTCTCCGTGACGCGTCGCTGTCTCTGTTACAACTGTACCTAGTGATGCGACCTACCGTTCCGATGTTTAATTCTGGAGTTGGCGTCGTGCTCGAATTGCGTCGAGTCTTACGATTTTATTCGGTTATACTATAGTCATTTCGCATACACATCTGTGTATGCGAAAAATGATGTTACCATTGAAGTAAATTAATAGAATTCATATACAAAACTAAACTGATTGTTCAATATGATCGGAGGATTCTATTCGTGTTATTTTGTCGTATTTATTCTATTGTATAATTGATTTTAGATTATGGAGACGTGCGTCCTAAGATGAATGATCACATAATTTACCTGTTCGGGTAACAGGCAATTTTATAATTTTTCTAAACTTCGTTTTCGAATCTTGTTCTCCGTAATATTCTGTATTCAACAAATTATACATTTCTGATATTACACCATTTCGCTTCAAACTCTTTTTCTTTCAAAGACTACAATTTTATTCTGATAATCTATGATAATTTTCACTTTAAAAGCTACAATAATTTTTTGAATGCTTTTAAAAATTATTGAGATGATTTTTAATAAATGTGCCATTGTCATTTTTATTTAAATTATTTAAAGATTTTTTTTATAATTTATTTTGATTCAATCTGCGATTATCACGACAATTTACCTGAAACTATGTTTTTGAGTGATTGGAAGAGGCCGTCATAGAAGTAGGTATTGATTATGCCATATGTACCTTGTTATTTATGAATTTATTATGATTTATATATTTAATAGAGGATCTATTGAGTGGACTAAGCTAATGAATGATTAAGCGACAAATGTAACACGTTGAGTCATGCTTACAATTCAGAGATAGAAAAATTAAGTTAAATATTTTTCGCATATTCCACATTAGTAACAGAATATAAATAGATAATTCAAGACATATTTTGCCTTTTTTATGTAAAATCGCGGATCGCTGCTATGAAATGGAGAATAAATGCAAACATCATAAATTTATGTGTTTTTTTAATTAATAACTAGGTTTTTTTTATTAATAACTAGGTTTTTTTAAATTTTGGAAACAGAATTAAAAAAACCTAGAAATCAATTGGATTTTGGTGATCCCATGAATAATGAAGGTCTATATTGATAAAATCATATAAAATTTAAGAAACACTTCATGCAATAAAATAAACAAAATTCGCGGTTAATGAAGCCGTCCATAAAATATGTCACGCAAAATCCGCATATTTCGACCCCTCCACTCCACTTTGTTACACTTCGTCACATTTTTGTATACTCCCCTCCCCAGCTATAATAATGTCACGATACAGCAGACCCCTGGCCTACTTATTTTTAAACGGAATAAATGGTGGCTTAGATAAAAAGTAATACCAAGTTAAATATTCCTAAAAATGATTTGTATTTATTTAACAGAACATATGTTTTGTGTCTACAAAATTATAATTTACTCTTATCGTTCGGTGATTACTTCGCTATTAATCAAATTACAAAATCAATATCAACAGTTGCTAAAACATCTTTCATCTATTGTGGATTCAGGGCTTATTTACATGTTCTTACATTTTTATTACATGCATCACATGCGTAAAATTCGTATCCACTTCATTCTCGTTTATCCATTCTGCATCTTCTGTAAGTACTGCATTTTTCATCACATAAGATGCATAATAACTCCCGGGCTTGACGTGCTTCGATTCGAACCAGTTAAATACGTGGCATGATTTCAGCATTTAATCCTTTCTGTTTTAGGTGCATATTCTTCAAGTGCTTATTAGACGATTGATAAAGACCAGCTATTCTTTCCAGCTTCTGTTCGTCATTATATTATATACAGATAGATAGAATCAATTATGAGGAGCTTGAAGAAAGTCTTTAGTTTCTAGCTGAAGTTGCATAAAAATATGTGTAAGTAAATCGACATAACTGTGTGTCCTGCAAAATTTTCTAGTTAAACTTTGAACAAACTCCAACAGACACTGAAATTCGCGAACATGTTTACTGTGCCAATCACATGGTAATAGTCACTTTTGGCTGCAATCATCATGTTCTGCATGTAACCATAAATTTTCAATGATGGCTAAATATTGGCTAAGATTTTTCCAGCAAACCTTCATTTATGATCTTACCATGAGAATCTAAACGAGACCTATAGTGTTCATGTGATGAAATTGAACTTACCAGTTCACGACTCAGCGGAGCACTTCTATCAGATGCATTAGTTACAACAAATAGAGTATCTAAGTTATAGTATTGAAAATTCTCAATTGTAGAGAGTGTAACTTTTTTCATACACTGGATTTTCATCACGTCTACCATCGACAAATATTATTACAACTGATCTGGTGAGTTCCCTATCTGTATGCCTAAGATTTCAAAATTAACTCATTTCAACCACTTTTTTAAGTCATCTACGTTCGGCTTGGCAGTAGAACTTGAGTGTTTTTTATTTCGTATTACCACATATGTCGGACCTGAATAAGTAATTTTATTAGGTTTGTCAAAGCCATTTAGCTCAATAATAATACAGCATATTGAATATATTTGGTGTTAATTTCGTAGAAATTCATTATTCACAATTAAATGAAAATATGTGATGTAGTATTATTTCTACTTTCTTTGAAGAGAAAGTAGAAATAATACTACATCACGTAGTTTCATTTAATTGTGAATACGGCATATATTGTTAGTATTATTTTATTCCCAGCAGCGACTACACAGTCATAATCTGAAAGAGACACTTTGTACTGTATATGCATTAAAAGTGGTGATTGGTTCGATGCTGCTGCAATTCCACTCGGTACTCTGGCATACGCATTTTTTTCTTTCGCAAGATGATAAGATCTTGGCAAAGAAAAAAATACCTTGTTAGGACCGAAGAAAGAAGCTAAATACTCTAAATACCTAATCGAACTTGTTGCAAACTCAGTGTCAATATGTTTTCTTTTTCCAAATAATTTTGAGGTTAAATAAATTTCAGTTGATGATCTGCCGTTTTATTTTGCACAGCTTATTCGAATTTGACACTTTAATTTGAATAAATGTTTTTTAATTCTTTCTATATGTTATTCACGCTTTCCTGTACTACGGATGGTTTCTTTTGTGGATAAAACTTTTTAAAAGGAACGAAGAGTTTTTGATATAAGTTGCCTCTTCTAGATGTCGTTATGTAAACAAATACTTCCAGTTATTTGTTTAAATTTTTACACTTCTTTGTATTATGCTTAACAATTAGGTACTTAATTAAACATATACGCACAACTAAGAAATATTTTTCATACTAGGGAACACCTTATAATATTTTAAATAATAAATCGAAGTCAAAACGTGCACAGCATCCATATACAGAGATTGCTAAACTATCAATGAAACTAACTATATATTTGATACTTTCAACGACGTCAACGAAAAGTGTCGCCGCGGTCTTCTTTGACTTTATTCGACGTCTTGGAATTAGTTGTTGACATAAATATTTACTTTTATTTTTAGTGCTTTATAAACACTTTAAGTAGATATATTTATAAATACGTGTGTACAAATGATAACATTTCAATTCACATTTAAAAATGTTTTAACTTTAAACCTTAGTTCGATTTTAAAGTCATCATTGTTCATCAATGATTTAAAAGTCATAAAGTCATCATGTCATCGTGTTCATTTATCTTAACTACTGTATTATTTCACAACAAAAAAAATGAAATTTTGTTATTTTTATTAAAACTATGTAAATAAAGTCGATGAATCAACGTGACGTCACGTGGTGCTAGTCACCTCCCCCCTCCCCTTCACGTATTGTAAAGATAGGCTTTAGGCATTCTATCACCCTTTTAGCGTAAATTTTTATGGACGGCCCAAATAATAATGTTTGCCAGTTTCTTATTAGTAACTAAAGAAAAATATGAGTAAGTAAAAAAATTACATTAAGGAATAATTGGCAAAAAATTATTCCTGAGACATGTGGTGCTGGTGGTATGGTAACGCCTCTAGAGGTATTATGTTCTGAAAGAGGTTATATAAAAATGTAATACTAACTTGGTCAACATATCGGATAAGTCTGTATATTTAACAGATGTTTTAGTGTACGCTCATAAACGTCTGGTTTTTTTATTCTTGTATATTTTAAAAATTATTGTTCTTCCAAAATACGTGACTATGTACCAGGTCTCCTTTGAAGTTGAGACGCTGAAGAAATAAATCGAAATTCTTAGAAATATATTATGTTTAACTCGCTTTGACTCGATTCGCGAAAGCGTTCGTCGCATCGCATCACTAACTGTATCCACCACTACTCGTACAAGTCGGCCAGCAGCACGCATACAAATACGTTCAGCCCAGTAGTTGGCGAATGGTGAGTTACAATTGTAGTATTGTTCGTACGTCAGTTGTGTATGTAGAGTATTGTAGAGTGATTTTGTGCAGTTTATATGAAATAGCTGTGCTTGCGTACTGAATAATAAGGTGTTCGTTACGCAGTCGTTTTTGGCAACAGCTATTGAAATTATTCGAGAGAGATTTTAGTAAAAATCTTTCCCAGTTTATCGTAACACTTTATATCTAAAGGAGACGTGTTTCAAGTAGAACACCATGTATATTAAAATAAACATAATCATTTAGTTCAATATGGTCATTTATCCCTTTATCTCTATCGATTATCAAAGTTTCGTTTGTAAGCTTTCTCGAATTCAAGTACTTACTTATTAATTTAAAAAAATAGCAATTAATTAATTTATTTAATAATATCTTGTTTATAATATTAATTATGATAATAAACAGTGACCGTTTTTGTTTCGTATATAAATCATGCGAGAGATGTTTGTGTCATAAAGACTTCAAATGATAATATCAAATAATATAAATAAATACAAAAGTAAATAGAAAAAATTGTCTCAAGTTTCCATAAACCAAATGATTGTAAATTATGTCGGGAAAATTTTGATTCGATAGGTTTTTATTATATATATATTTTTATTATATATATATATTTTTATTATATATATAATTTTATTATATATATAGGATTTTATTAACCAAGTTATGTCGGCTTATGATACGCTTCCTTAATTGTGGACTTGCAAACTTGTGAGGGTTGTGAACTGTCAAAATTAATCTTTAACCATCCGAATGAGTTTTATAAACAAGAACAACTGTAAAGGGCGGCTTGCAATAAACTCTACATTACGGACTAATTATCAAGAAATATCTGATATTATATTATTTCCGGCTAATATAATAACATATTTTAAAATACTATATCCCTAATGAAAATAAATTGCGCGTATAATAAAACTTAAGGAATTTTTGTACAGTTGGATCTGGTCATAAATATGTCGGTATGGTAATAACTGGCTATAGCTGTAAATTGGTGGCATTTTATTAAACTCCTATCCAAAGGAGATAGTCATATTCCAAAGGAGATGTCAGCCTATTGAGCGATCTACATGAGATAATTCAAATAATTATTCAAATCCTGCTATTGTGCAATTATAGGATTGTTCGTTGACCCCTTGAGTAGTAGTAGTTAACGAAGATGTAAAGTTTTGGTAAAGCGTTAAAGACATCGTGACTTGAAGTTGAGCGGTTATTGCAAGTGCTGTCCCAGATGCTTTTGAGAGTTAATTAAAGTTTTAGTGTTAAATTGTCACTATTTTAGATACAACGATAATGCAATATTAAAAGATTCACTTTTATTTTTTTAAGTTGCATTCATGGCTGATAAAACAACGCTTATATGTGAAATCAGGATCTTTGAATAGTACAGAAAGTTTTTAGGCACTTTTCAACGATTGAGATAAACTAATCAACGCTATAAATATTTTAAATCATCAATGTATCGTAACTGAAAGAAGGCTATGAGAACTTTTCTATTTTATTTTCGGTTATTTAATTAGCTCATCAGTATATTTTGGCTAATAAAAATACAAGAAATGTGTGGTTACAAAATAAATATAAAGGTAAACAAATCAGTAATTCCTCTACAGAGATAAATGTCACTTAATAAATGCCAGAAGTATAAAAAACCAAAACAAAGTAAGTATTTATAGTTCTTTTAATTTAATCTAATATTAGTCTTTGTGTTATTGATATGTATCGAATTGAAAGTAATAAATATTTTCTTCTGAATTTGTGGGATAATTTGTTCTTCCATCCTTTGAAATTTAGCTAAAATTGTTTACGATTTGTGAAAGGGTTTTCTGTTGTAAACCCGCATATGTATTTTGTATCTAAACGAAGGCACATATTTAAATGTTATTTAGCCACTGTATCACAAACTTTTGCTGTAGCGACAACACTGGCCTAGATAATCCTAGACAAAGTTTTGAAGTAATTACGAAATGACTGACCATAGGTCGTAATACAGCGTGCCTACGAACGTACGGTGCGTGAACTAGAAACAAATGTTGCAGCGCAACTTTTACATAGTTCACATTTGTTTATATAAATCTTATGTAAGTCGGTGTCGTATGGCGATCACACTGTATACGCAACACGAGCACCGAGATCCACGAATAGGTGTTTGCCTATATGGTTATATATAATTCGAAGTGTCTGTGTATATATATTAATACAATATCTATGTGTCCCATTGTTTTTTTTTCTCTCTTATTCTTCGCCATCGTTTTTTTTTGTGGAATAAGTAACGTTTGTTCGGCGTCGGTCGTCGTTATGTATTCATGAATATTGGTATCCGCTCACCGTATCGGCGGCCATGTCGAATGGTCGTAATCGATACGCGCAAATTAAAACATGTCTCAATAATTGTTTGTTGTGGACGGACGTTTATGTCATTATTATAAATAGACCTTAAAATTCTCGTCGACAAGGATATTTTTGCGATTTGTTTTATCTTTGACGGCTGTCAGCATGTGAATGCATTCTCAGGCACGTAGGTTTAAAAATACCTGGTCGCGTTTTGCTTTACGAATTTTGGCTGTGCATTTTTTATGCGACGAATGGCACCAGCGAGCAGTTTATATGGACATACAAAGCATTAGCGGATCTTTTATTATCTCCGAAACTTGGAACATGTGTTGGGGTTATGAAGAGATTGGATATTTGAGACTATTAATTGAATTATTATTAGTTGAACATTTTTGGATACGAGCCAGAAATAACTTCAGGAAAATTCACGTTCAAAATTAAGGCATTTTCTGAATCGAATGTTTTGTTTTTGGTTCCTTTTCCTAGGGTTTAAATTTGTTTTTATTTTGAAAGAAGCAATAATGCGTCTATGTATATGTTTGTGTATATACATGTATATTATTGGATATATTTGTTAACACCATAGGGTAGCTTAATATTCATATTTTTAATTATCACATATTTAGTGACCAAATTAAAATTCACATTGCTTTTTCTTTTCCTCTTAAAAAGAGACGTGGCGCACTCTAAATGTATATTGTTTAGAGCGCGTCTAGTCTGTAGGTAAGCGGCCTTAATAACGGTTGATACATGGTCGATGCTCACTTGTTATAAAGTATTTTTTGAAATTCCTCATTGTATCTTCATACAATCCATTTTTCGATTATTATGGCTGAAAAGCTAGTTCACTTTTCAGTCGTTATATCGTAGTGTCATAGTATTATTTCTGGAGTTATTTGATTAGTAACCATTTTGTTACATGAATAAAGGTGATCGTTGAGAAGGTAAGGTATTTTATAGGTGGTTATATATTGCTAAATGGAGTTTGAGGTTTTATGTATAAATATGTATTTATACCAGCACGGGGCTACTTTAATATTGTTATAATTTCAACGCAGATGTTAACTTTCTATTATAACGCATGAATATATTTCAGTTATTTACAATAAGTATAGAAGTATAAGCCAGCCGATTATCGGCTTAAGCAGAACTTAACTTTAGGTATCTAAGGCTAGAACAGTATTTATTAAGTATGCCAGATATAAATCTTCATGAGTATGCGTCTATATTAGTGATGGTTTTGTAACTATTGGTGATAAATATATTAACTAATAAAGTGTTCATATATAAATATATACGCATACGAAACTGGCAGTGGGTTAGTTAACAAGGGTTTTGTTTTACGGTTAGCGAATTACTGTCACAAGTTCCAGTGGCGAGCTGTTGGCGAGCAGACGATCTAGTTAAGAAATAAATGAAGTTATAAAACATGATAATAATTAAACGTGTCGTTATTAAATTGTGCACTCAGAAGCAGTGTATCTTATAAGGCCGGCTGCAGCGTGCAGCAGGTGATTTAGACGTCCTTTGTCTTAATTCGCCGCGACGACGGTTGGTCCCGCGGTGCGTGCGCGCCTTTTACCTGCAGGCTGTGTTGTGACTCGGATGTGGCTCTAGATTAATTATGGTTGAGAACTAGTGAGAGTATTTAGATTTAAAGCCTATTTGACTTGAGGAATAACGCCGCATTCTTGCGATGTTATGACATGGACTATTTTTTTCTGTCTGGATATTTCTACGAGTAAAGAAATGTACATTTCTTTTCTCGTAGGGGTATTTAGCTAATTTTCGGGATTCAAAGAATTGAGAATCGTAATAGGATTTATATATTTGTGTATTAATGCATTTGAACATTGTTTGAAATATATGTAGAAGAATAAAAGGAGAGATGGCGATGCATATTTACTCTTTCTGTTTTATTTTTAGAATTTTTTTGATTTGTGCAATCTGGGACCATAATTAATTAATATACTGATTGTAATAACGTTAGGAATCCTGAAATTAACATAACAAATCGTATTTTTGTCAAAGGATTATTTTATTATACAGTGATGAGAAATAATTAACGAAAAAATGAATTTTAAATTGGTGAAATTTTATAACTTTAGTTGATTATATATTATAACAATATTATCGGTAATATATATATTTATATATTACCATATATTATATATTTATTTATATGAAAGAATAAATATATTTATTTATATGAAAGAAGCTAAATAGAAAGAAAACTTGTTTCGAAGTAATTGGGGTTTCGTTTACGGGGTTTGATTACAAATATTTGTGCATGCCAACGGAAGTAGAGTGCTCCATAGCCGCTGTCTACTTTGCTTCAGTAAGTAGGTTTTTAAGTTGAAAGAAATTTTATTTTGATAAATCAATACAATTAAGTAAATCATTTCAATGCAGCAGTTTTAAGAAACGGATCCACAAGAGAAGAAAATGTGCCACGAAAAAAAGTAATTCTTGCTACACTCTTACTAAACGTTTTCAGCATTATTTTTTTAAATCTGCCTAGGTGTTTATTTTTTTCAGACATCCAGAATTAATTATTTTGTGGTTTCTAATCAACTATCTAGTACGAGCGCAAGGCTGAAACACTTTTTACAAAACATAATATTTGATTTGCCTTTGAGGACTGTCAAAGACAATAAATATTATAAGGTAAAGATAACCTGTTTTACGATTACGCACAATAAATATTATATGGTAAAAATAACCTGTTTAAAAACGCTCATTTTGCATTATCCGAAAGTGTTCACGTTGAAAAATACTGTATTGGCATTAAACAATGGACGTGCAATTTTATATCTTTTTTCAAACCTGGTCGTCAATTTCTAAAAACAATTAGTTTTGATTATTTTGATTTTTAGACCTAGGTTTTTAATTACATTCCCAAAGGATTATAACGATTCCACCAGGGTATCCGTTGTTTTAACAATGCGATCTAGAATGGCACACATTTTTTCGAAAGCAGGTTAAAAGAATAATAGAACAATATAAGTATATTGTTCAATTATTTGAAATCATTAAAATTTTCTTGTGTTTCATTCCGTAATCGATACGCTATTCTAAAATGAACTAAAGGGTTAAATGTTGGACAAAGGGCCGCGTGGACAATCAAAAAGAGATACGACGCGATGCGGTGATTAACAAATAAACTCCTTACTGAGATGAGCTCCTGAGTCCAGAATAAGAAGATTAATTTTTTTTCGTATTTCATCCAGTAATCGATACACTAATCTAAAATTAACTGAAGGGTTTAATGTTATACAATGAACTGCGGGGCACCATAAAAAGAGATTCGACGTAATGCGGCGATAACAAATATACCCCTTACTGGGATGAGCTCCTGAGTACAAAATAAGAGGATTAAAATTTTCTTGTATTTCGTCCCGTAATCGATATACTACTCCAAAATTAACTAAAATTTTAAATGTCGTGTAATGGACCGCGCAGCTCATCAAAAAGAGGTACGATACTATGCGGCGATTAACAAATGAACTCCTTATTGAGATGAGCTCCTGAATACAAAATAAGACCCTTTTAATTGTCTTGCATTTCATCATATAATTGCTACACTATTCCTAAATTAACTAAAGGGTTTAATTATTGTGTAATGGACCGCGCGGCCCATGAAAAAGAGATACAATGCAATGCGGCAATTTATATATAAGGGTATATTGGGATTTGATTATTCAGTGATTCGAATATATATTTGCAAAAAGATATAGCGATTATATTGGCAATTCAGTGTCCTTCTTAAGTTTTGTTTTTGACAAAACATATTTCTGTATCAATTAACCAACATCCTGTGTATGCAATTAATGGACCAGTCAGATATAGATAATTAGTTAAGACAGTTACCATTTAGTTTATAAGTAATTCTCGACATAAAGTTGTCTCCTAAATTTCCAGGTATGAATGTAATTAAAACAAATCTAGAAATTAATCTATTCTAACAAATAGTTTTTAGTAGATCGAACTTATCGATAATGGCTAGTCTCGTCTATTCAAATTAAATACCTGTTTGTATTATATTAAACTAATTATCAAGGACGATTTTTCTTGTGAAAAATTTTGTAATTTAATACAGTCAGCACCGATTGTCAAAATTAAAAAAAAAACAAAAATCTAACTTGCGAATAATTTGACAAGCACCCGATATGTAATTGATAACCAATATATAAAACAGACATAAATCATTGTGAATGTTTTTATAAACTTGTTTTTAAGATACTAAGTTCAAACGGCAACCATTAATGATCCTAACGACACACACGGTTGGTGTTGACGGGTCGACTACTCACAGATGCCGATAAATTTTTATAATTTATTATTTATAATAGTAGAATACACTTTGAAGGCATCTTTTATTTTATTCGCTTCTATGTAGGTATTTACTTGTTGAAATAGCACTAAAATGTCTGATATTATCTAGTATTATATACCATGCACGTGGAATAATAAAGTCTCCCAGTGATTAAACTAGGGTTTTTCGTTCACAATGGCTTTATGTTGCATCAAAGAAAGTGGTCAATTTGGACATCCTTGGACTAATTTCTTGGATTAATTTTGACACTCAAAGTATAATATTGAAAAAAATTCACTTTATGTTTGTGTACTATTAATATTTTAAAGAATATTTAAAGAACTAAATTGGATTTATTTTTTTTTAAAAAAGTCCTCTCCGTTTGTTTTGTTTTTAAATATGTCACTAATTTAAACATGGATGACACATTTTTGTTTTTCTCTCTCATTCTGCTAAGGTTTCGTATTGATTTTATGTTCAAATTTTCTAACTGATTATTTCGTTGTAATTATAAGAAATTGTTTACAAGACTGACAATTTAGATATAAAAATATTCTAAAAAATATTTATGGAACCGTGTCGTGGAATTTTTTTCATATTTGATATCGCAAACATTTAATTACTATTTTCCAAATTATTACAGTAGCGATTTTTTTTTAAATCGGTGTATAAAATTGGTACTTGAAGGAAACGTTCATAAATAAAAATAAATTGTTTAGATCAAATAGACAGGTTCATTTGATGTGAAAGTTCTATTGAAAATGAAGTGCTATTAAGTCTCTTGTAGTTCCCTTAAACGCGTGAGGTCGAATATCAGAATAGAATTCGAATATCCAGCTACTTTCTGCTATTCAAGTCCATTATTATCCTTAATATATGATCAGATAGCAGTAGCACATGCTTAGATTGCTATCATCTAAGTGCATTAGATGAAAAAGGAGCTTTATGTGCGAATAAACAAGATCTTGTGTTACAATGCCATTCTGCAAAGAACCATCTTTTCAGAGAAATGGCTTCTTTCTCTCAGTAGAATTCTGGTGGAGGAAAAATTCCAAATGTATTTGAATTTGTGTTCACGTAAGTTCACTATTGCGTTTATATGTGTCAGCTAATAGCGAAATTGAGGATTTATTGACATAGCGCCTTAAAGCAAATTGTCAATTTTAAAATAATATATTATAATATGTTTTGCATAATATTATTATATTTGTTAGTATTGTAGTGTCGTTGTATTAGGAATAGCAATTATAATTAATTAATATAAATTTGTAGAATAAAATAATAATATTTCAATGTTAAAATTTTCAGTAACTAGCATCTACAATCATAAAAAAATTGATGGATGGAGCTGGGATTTATAACGATACGACCTTTTTAAGAGATGAGTATGGGCTTAAATTTAAATGATAGCAAATATCGATGTTTCTTTGCTGTAGTGGGTCTGAAAAATAATATTTATTAACTTGGTAATCATTGACGTTTGGTTACCATCATCAACCACAAAATTGTCCTCTGACGAGTACAAAGATATGTGTATGCCAGAGCTTTGTGTATCTCTGGCTGGTCGCAAATTAGATGTTGATATGGAAGGTTTTTTAAAACTCTCGATAACATTTTCTATATCATCTTCCCATTTTACTATAATTTTAAAAGGCTTGTTACTTCCATTACGACAATATCAGTGTCTACAGGTTGAAAGTAGAGTGATGGTGTAGGATAACTTTTGACATAAGCGAGTCGTTGGTTCTTAGAAGCTAACCCGAAAAAAATGTAAGATTTCGAATGCTACTTTTGCTACAGCATAAAACGACACTTTTGCTACAGTATAAGCACAACCGTATGTCAATGTTTTTTTTTCTGCTGGCTTTCTTCTGTAAGCTAATAATCTGCTAGATCATTTCCGATTCGGTATGTATTTATATGCATTATGATTTATAAATTATTACTTTATCATTTATTAAATACTTAAAATTGATAATTTACAATAAATTTTTAGCATATTTTTTATTTTCATTACCAATTAAACTTTATTTAGATAATTTTAGTCAATTTAATACATCGTTACATTCGTTTAAATTTTTAAAATATTTACATATAAATTTATTTTGTTTATTTATTAACTTTTAAGTATACTGCTTATGGCGGACTTATTGCTACATTAGTAATCTCTTCCAGTCAACCATAACAATCGGTATTGCAATTTAGTTGGTAGACTGTACAAAGAAAATTATACATAGTACATTATACAAAAAACAATTTTAAAAATACAAATGTATAACGAATACAAACTATTGACATGATTTGGGATGGTAAAGACAAGAAAGGACAAAAGGGCACAAAGGAAGACGTTTCAGGAGGGGCAGGACTTTTATACTCGATCTTTGAAAATATTTAGGGACTTGATTTTCCTGGACTCAGGATCTAGGTAATTCTAAATATTTACTGCTTGAAGGATTTTTCATAAGGGGTGGAGGTATGTTGAGGAATAAATAGGATGAGTGAACTTTTAGATCGTGGCCCAAGGTCGTGAACAGACAAATCTTTAAGTTTACCAGTAAGATAATTTAAGCACGGAAGATTTTAAATATATTAAAAAGAAGCATGTGAAGTTGGCGTCTATCACGGATCTTCAGCCATCTGAGAAGTGACCTGATTTCAGAAATATGTTCATATTTTCTGAGGCCGAAGATGTACCAGATGCATTCATTTTGGAAACGTTCCAACTTGTACCAATATTCTTCATTAAGATCAGGATAGCACACATCTCCATAATCAATAAGTGGTAATAGGAGTATTTGACAAAGGTAAATTTTCGTTTTAGTTGGTAGAAAATTTTGAAGACGTTTCAAAGAATGTATCCTTTTGAAAACACGAGTAATATCAGTTACTTGAGGGCGCCAATTAAGTTTTTGCTAAACTACGTAGGTTTACTTTAAAAATCAGTCTTTGACTACCAATGATGACAACTTGGGTTAACTAAAAGACCCATTTCATGAGCCCACTGACCAATTGAAGCGAGATCTCGATTAGAAATGTCGATGATTTTTGATAAGGAATGGAGGTCCGAATGCGTACCTATAGATCAGCATAGAGATGGTAATTGCTACAGATATTCTTAACAACATCATCAATAAATACTGAGAACAGGAGAGGAGATACAACTCCACCTTGAGGTACACCAGCTGTAAGATCAGTCCACCCAGAAAACTTATCTGACGACTTAGTACATTGCCTGCGTCCACGGAGATATGACCTTAACCACTCAAGTGAATGTCGGGATAAATTAAGATACTTCAAGCGGGCAAGAAGAATATCGAATTCAACAGAGTTGAACGCACTGCTGAAATCAAGAAGCGCAAGGATAGTGACTTGTGTGTTATCCATAGCCAAGCGTATATCATCGGTAACCTTAAAAAGGGCAGTTGAGGTACTGTGACCAGCTTTAAAGCCAGATTGAAGTGAATTTAGAGACTTATGAGCTTTGATGAAAGTAAAGGGTTGACCATGAATGATATGTTCGAAGACTTTGGATAGAAGCGGTACGGTTTTAGGTACGGGCACAATATAGGCTTTTTTCCATTCCAAAGGGAAAACAGCAGTTGCCAAAGAGGTATTAAAAATATCAGCGATCACCGGAGCTACAATATGTATTATTGGTTTAAGAGCATTAATTTGGATTTTATCGCAAGAAAATTATCTTTAACTTCGAACTCACAGGTATCCATTAGTGTAAATTGATGTTCACGGGAAACAGATGAAGACGAGATACCGTTCGTCGTTGCAGACTTAACAGCTGGGTCAAGTACCACGGGTGGCGTAGAAAAGTGTGAATTTAATTGGTCGATATCCAATAGCCAGCTCCCAAAAGTTTTCCAATACCTAGAGTACCCAGAAGCTTCCAAATATTATTAGAAGTACAATCTCGTAATGATGTAGAAATATAGTGTTTTTTTGCATTTCTGTACTTTTGCGAACGTTTATTTCTAAGCACTCTAAAATTCTTCAAGTGATTTGGGTTGGAAATCCTATACTTCGCTGTAGGGTGATCACGTTTGATCATAATTTTTCTAACGGAGTCGTTTAGCCAAGGAGCAGCTCTCCGCTTAATTTTAATAAGTTTTAGGGGAGCATGTTTGTCGAGTAGTTTAGTAATATACTCGTAACTGTTGAAAACAGTGAGCTTTTCATAAACAGAGTGATTGATCGTAATTGTATCCTCAAGAAAAGATGGTAGATCAGTACGATTAAAGTCACGGAGGAAGACGCTTTTTGAAGAGGCTTTAGGACTACTTCATTTATAGGAAATATGAAGGAGATCATGATGAGAACGACCGGGTGCTGGAGGTTGTCCGTAGAAGGATACACTTTTAGGGCATGAGATCGAGAACGGAATGACCATTATCACCATGAACGGTAAACAAAGGATTTTTCGCTTCTAGTATTATACTTGTATCGGCAGGTATTAAAATCACCCATAATCAATGCATGGCGGTATCAAGGTAAATAGTGGTTAACTATAGTTTCAAAATCACGGAAATATGAAACATCAGGAGGAGAATATATGACACCAAGTAGTAACTTGATATGAAAAAATGTTACTTGGACAAATAATATTCCATTATGGACGTGCAGCGTGCAGTGGAAGATTTTGTGATAATTTTGAAAGGTAGGTCAGCCCGAAGATATATAGTAACGCCACCACCACCTCTGGAGTTACGATCGTTACGTATTAAAAGTAACCTGGGAGTGAATACAAATTTGATGGGAGTGATGTTTTGGGCCACGTCTCACTAACAAGATAAGCGTGAAGGTTCAAATTTTCGAAATAATTAATGAAATCTGAATAATGGCACGGAATACTCTGGGCGCTGATGTGGCAGAAGTGAAGATCTGATTGTGAGGAGAAAAAAAACAGATTGAAGTATATTATGTGCAGAAGGATTATGGGAGAAGGATATGTGTCGAAAAATGTTTTTTCAAGTGAAGAAACGAGCGAATCGTTAGAAGAAAAGAAATTTGAGGAAGATGTGGATGACATCTCAATATATTATATAGTCATATAAATTTAATATATATATATATATATATATATATATATATATATATATATATATATATAATTGAAAAATAACACAGCAACGTAATAAACACCTAATATGCAGAATTTGAATTACATTTGATATAACCAATAACAATAAAAAAAAAGAATAAAAAATATTTATAAACATGGCATAGATAAAATGCAATTTTAAAATAAATTCAAATTTAATTTTATTAATTAACTAGAAACAATTGAAATCTTAATAAAAGAAATTTTGAAATATTTGAATTTGAAATAAAATAAAATAACTAAATTTTAATTTTCAAAATAACGAAGTTAAAAAAATTTAAAAAATGATTAAATTTTAATTTTTAATATAATTGAATTTCAATTTAAAATTAATTTTAAATTTAATTTGCTTGATTTAATAAAAAATTAAAAGAAAATAAAAAAATTAATGTAAAATAAATTTTAAATTTAATTTAATTTTTTTGATTCCAGATAAAAAGATCAAATTTTTTTACTACTCTGTATGAGAAAAGTATAAGTTGAAACACGATAATTTGGAAATGATGTGGCAGATGATTGATTGGATTTCAACTAAATTTCAAATTTAAATTTTTTTCAATCTAATTATTTGATTCAATTTAGATTTTACTAATTTATTTATAATTACGCTCCAGCCATTTTATTGTTTTATTTCCATTAATTATTTTAGTTGCTAAATAAAGTAAATCCTGCTTTATGACAAAGAAGTATTATTTCTAACGTCCGTGGATAAGTACCTACACATATCTTTTTTATCAATAAAGAATGAATTGTAAAAGTGATTAAGTAGAAGTTGAGGATAGTGATGATGAAGTCAGGTAAGTACCAGTGTTAAAGTGACAATAAGTGGATGATTTATTTTGAACTTAAATGTTGGTGTCATCTTTTATTTGCGTCGGCAAAAGTTTACACATATTTTAACCGACACCAAAATTCATGCAATACTGTTCACGTATTATGCAAGTTTTGTTTAATTAAAAGATACTGCTTGAATCGCTTCACTGCCAGTATTATTTTTTCATATCTTAAAATTGACATTGTTTTATAATGCTGAAATACTTTTTTATTTAATATTTAATATATAGTATAATATTTAATATTTAATATATATTCGTTTCGACCTTCGACTGTCCCGCGATACCTCTCCTTTTTTATCATATTTTTCATTATAAGGCTTTCGTATTTATCCTAAGTTTGCATAATATGATTTAACAATAATATGGGAGGGTTTATTATAGATAAACATGCATTGTAAGACAGCAAACCGAGGGTGATGTCATAAAATAATTTCAACACAATCAGAAAGAGCTAGCGTATTTAGTCCTCTACATTATACAAATTTATTGCGGTTTTAGAGTCTGAAACAGCAATTCATATGTGCTGTTCTATTGAACTATAACGTCTTCGTTTCGCTATAGCCACTATGCCAAACGCCGGCGAAGGCAAAGCAAAACGTTACGAATTTACTTTCGCTATTGGCCGCAGTTTCGGCTGTTGTTAGGTCGTATTTGGGTCTTAAGCTTAAATTTATATTTTAGACGGAAATTAGCCGAAAACGAAGCCTAAATCGAACATTTGGTTGGACACTTCAATTTGATATGACGATATGAATATTAATGTACAGAAAATATCCACATATTGCTATTCGTCTCTACATAATAATGCGCAGAGTCCAAAATAGACCTTCCTATTATAATTAAGCTTCTCAAGGTGCGACTGATTCAATAACGTTGCCGCCTCGTGCAGTGGTTCGGCGATGTATTATCGATACCGGGCGGCCGCACGTACGTGCTATGCCCTATTACTGTCCGCACACAAGCAGCGAATGGAAGCCAAATATCAACCGATGTTGAGCGACGATTTGCCTGAAGCTGTATTGTAATGACGTGATGTGGTGTTGCCATCTTTTCTAATTTAATAATTATTATGCTTTAATATTTGCTTATAAAGTTTCATACAATTTTAAGAATATTTACAATGAATGGGACGAAATATGAATGCAAGTATGGTGCTGTATGTTAAAAAACAATACAAGTCTCCCTTCTTAGGATTAATTTTATACGAAAATGATAAAAAATAGGGCAATTTTGTCTAAGAGCAATAAAATTAAAAAGCAGCATCAAAACTCTCCGTTGGTGTGACTGAAAACTTTTTGATTTTTAATACTCAACGTCATTTTTTAGTCTATTCATTTTCTGTGTCGTATATAGGACTGTTATAAATTCGATATTATTGACAATTTATTTAGCAAGTTACAATGGAATATTTGACATAGTCTGTATAAAGAGCTAATGATTAGGGTTACCTTTCCTGAATATTATTGCCACCGTAGTGTTGCCGTGTTAAACTTGTTAAATTTATCTAGGAATCTACAGCGTGTTAGATAATCTTAACATTTCATAAATGTTTTTGCTCTCATTAATATTTTATAATAGGTCTCAGATATTTGAGACAAAATATGATGGCTTTTTTTTAAGGGAAATAGGAAAAAAATTACTTCCTTTACAATCTCTTTTTATTTTAATGCTATGTCGTCTCGAGTTATCACGTTAGTACCCATGCAAAAGTTAATCGGAAAAATACCGATGTGATAAAAAATCTAATATCTATTTACACAGGTCCTTAAGCTTTTGGGAAAATTAGAGGACAGGATTGAAAATTATTGGCATTCTGATGTATTAATTAGATGTTTTACGGTATCTCGAAAAATGCCAGTGACAGGAGGTAGAAGTTACGTGAGACCTACCGATGTTAGACAAAAGAATTCTGGTCACACGCGTGGATGTCAAAGTGTTGCCCTTTTATTATGTAGCCCATTTGATTTATATTTATAGAAGATTCTTCACTTTCATGTCAGATTTTTTCTAAACAATATCTAACGGAAAAGTATAATAATAAAATTAATTATTATTATTATCCACATTGCCTTTCGACACAGTATTAAAGTAATAACAAATTATAGTTTAACCATTAACAGCAAGCACTCGAAGCCAACCGTTGCCATTTATAACGACATCATCGTCGAATAATGACATCTTCAAATTGATTATGAAACAATAGCTCACCATGCGGCAACGTCATCAAATGTTATACTTACTAACGCAGGCATGACATGCGAGTAGGCATAGCGCCTGTGCATACTGCATTAATATCAGAATAATTAAACACACTGGCGCCGGCCAATGCTCAAGGTGTGCTCTTGCTTAACCTGCCAATGTAATGCGACGGTAGAAACGATCTTATATACACCAAGGTGCATACTAAACTACTTGCTGCACGTACGTTGGTATGTGTCCCATAGCGTCTGTCCTGGCTATACGGTTGAGTGGATAAATCTAATTTATGTATGCTGTTTGGTGCGGTATCGGTAGCTAGTGGATATGGAGTGAAAGTCATTCGATATGGTGCAATCTAGATCTTGGTGAACTAACTATTTAGGCGAGTTATCATATTTGTCATATTGAACACGAATTATATTAATATGAAAATACTATAATATTATAAGATGGAGGTTCGTTTTAACATTCTAGGTATATTTTGGTAGAACTTAAACAATCAAGTTATGATAGTTTCGTGGGGACACTACAAATGTGACGAAAGTCATCTCCGGTGACGAAAATCGTCTCATTACGCCAGATCGGAGTGCGTAATAAGAATACCCAGTTTCGCGATCAGCGTTATTTTAATTGACACAGCTATGCCATTCATAATCCTCACGATTACTTGAATATTTGTAAAAGTCACGTTAGCTTAGATAGTTCAAATTTACATCGGATTACTTGTTTTGGACGAACGACTAATTTGGCTTTTTAACGTATAAAATATTGTTTGAAATAAAAGTTCTTTCATCGTGGTCTGTTCTACGGTATTGTAGAATATTGACTGTGTTTTTATATTGCAAGGGTATGTGATCGATATAATGACATGAATATAGAATATTGACTGTCTTTTACCATTGCAAGGGGATTTGACGGAGATAATGTCTTGTGAATATGACTGTCTTTTATTATTGCAGGGTATTAGACGGAGATAATGTGTTGTGAATATAAAATACTGACTGTCTTTTAGTATTGCAAGAGGATTTGACGGAGAGATTGTTTTGCGAATAAACAAAGTCAGTTAAAATTTTTTAGAGTTCCGTGGCGAAACAAGAAACTCTTGTAAACTCCTACAATTTCAGTAACTCAAAACTTCTACAATTTCAGTAAATAAAATATAGATTTTGGAGAAGAAATTAGAGTAAAGCGGTGATGAATGATTTTCATCCATGTCAGCGAATGAGAATTGGTAATTTTTTTTAAAAGTGAAATTGAAGCTTCATTTACTATTTTTAATTTCTAGACCCGTTTGCGAAATAATAAGTTTCAAAGTGACTTGCAAAGTGTTTCCCATTTCTTTCTCATTTTTATCGTGTATTTGAAAAAATCGAAAAATCCTAAAGACTTGTATTTGAATAGAACTGTTAGTTAAAATTGTTTCGTATAATTTACATTAATAATTACAAAAGACGTAGACAACTAGTTAGTTCTATTTTATAAATATTTCGACGCGCATTTGCTTGTTTTTTTTATGAATCGCGTGTTATAAATATTTCAAATATATTATTTTGCAACAAATTTGAAAACAAGTAGAATTGTTTTCTAGTTACTTTTCAAAATAATTAATTAATTTGTAAGCTCTTAAATGTTCAACAAATGCAGTGAATTATATTTGTTTCAATTGAGGAGTAGTACACTAAAATAATAGGATATACTTAACTGTTACAACACGAGACACATTTGAGGAAAATAATTTTTCGTGATTCGTGAGTTTACATATATTATATGAAAACAGGGTCAAAACAAGAAGACAACACCAGTAAGGTATACAAATAAATATTTAAATGTATATATTTATAATTACTATATAAACGTTAAACCTTTTTATCTTCATCCTGTTTTTTATTTTTTTCTTTATCCTAAAGTAGTAAGTCGTTGCCGTGTGTTGGTGTGTTGGGTCGATCACAAGGCATACGGCCTTTGACGATGCGGTGACTCGGGTTGACTTCGATTCGCGGCCGTTCGTCGAATGGGGCTGGACTGATGTTGTGGTTGGTTGTAAGAGATTGCTCTCGTAGCAATAAGTCCGCCATATGTATCAATTAGATACATTAAAGTAGATAAATAAATAAAGTAGAGACTGGGTTCAAAATTGCTATAAACTCCTAAAATATACTACAATTAAACTTGTTTCTCTTTTTTTTTCTCTATATCTTTTATTGATAAAAGTGACATTTAATATATATAATTTTTCAAAATAGTCTTTTAACAGGTGGGAATATTAAGAAACTAAAGCTTACCTCATGACATAAAATATTTACGCTTACTTGTTATATTTTACTGAATCAAATTAATATTTACTGATAATACCACTTAATAGACACATAAATTCAGCAAATACGTAAGAATGGTTTATTATTACTAGAGTTATTTCATCCCGTTAAATGTAAGTATTTCATGGATATACACATATTGACAATGTCTACACAAAAAAAATAAAAAAATGTGTAAAAAATATACTGAATATATTTGGCGTTAATTTTGTAGAAATTCATTATTCACAATTAAATGAAACTACGTGATGTAGTATTATTTCTACTTTCTTTAAGTTCTTTACCTAGGTTTCGTTGTATTACAATATCTTCAGTTGGGCTGTTAGCAAAGATAGCTAATAGCTATTAGCCCACCTGAAGATGTTTTTGTTCTTAATACAACGAAACCTTGGTCGTGGCAAAGTCTAAAAAAAGTCTAAAGTTAAATTCTTTACCACAACCTAGAATCTTTGCTAATATCCCACTTGAAGATGTTGTAATACAACGAAACCTAGGTCGTGGTAAAGAAATTAAAGATAGTAGAAATAATACTACATCACGTAGTTTCATTTAATTGTGAATAATGAATTTCTACAAAATTAACGCCAAATATATTCAAGTTTATCATTGTTAAGCAGAATAAATGAGTTTTGAAAGATATGGATGTGAAGTTTGTGCCAGTAATTAAATAGAGTACCTAAACTTAGAAATATGATTGTACTTATTTGATATGAAACGGATATCAAAGTAATTACATATAAATATCTAAATGCAGTGCGTTCACTTACACGTCAACTTAACCATCGAGTTATTAACCGACTGATAAACATTAGATAATTTTGGTATGCGTATTAACCTAGTTAGGAATGACGGCCTGCTGATGAGTCAGGGTCGCTTGTTTATTCAATTTGAGTGTTCATAATTGTCTTGGAGGTCAAATTGTAGTGCTCATAGGCCGTCAGCCAGCTCTCATTAAATACGTTCATTTGTTCCACAGTCATTAGTTAAATTAGTTGATGTCCTACCTGGGATGGATTGTCATTAAGTCCTGAACATTAACATTTTCACTAGATAGCTAGAGACAGATTTGTATAACAATACTTAAGTCCAAGCGTAAATTTTATTTTTGAATGCCTCAATATTTATGAATATTTGCGTAATTATATATATATATATATATATATATATATATATATATATATATGTATATATATATATATATATATATATATATGTATATCTATATATATTTATTGAAGGTATACATTGCCATTATTGGACATACTAATCAGTTTCATTCCAGTGCTCTCTTTATTCACTCATAGTTGATGCATTGTGTGATTAGTTGTAAAACGATCCAATAAAAAATGTCCTAAGTAAGTTTTCAGTGCCTAAATCTTTCAAATAAATCCGAAATGAGGTTCGACAATTTTATATGAAAATTTTATATTCAGAATGTTTGCTTGACGTATTGTTACTCGTTTCCTACAGCACGGGGTACTTTGGATGATGACTACCTTCGCAACTTTAAATAATAACAACCATTCTTGCAGTACAGCCTTTTTAAAAGGCAATAAAAAATAACAACTATTCTTTTAATTTATAAAATAATATGAGAAAACTGTGTAATAAAGACGTCAACTAACACAAGAGCAACGACTAATCACTGAAAAAAACGTTTCATAAGTCACTCGTCAGAAGTTACAGTCGAGTCAGAACTTCGACAGTCAAACAATTTACTAATCTACTGTATGAACTATATATTTTTGATGCTGAACCTGATGCACATTCTGGGTACTTTATCACCGAGCACAATATAATTATGATAAAATTTGTCGTAATAAGGGATACTTTTGGCTTAAAAAATTTCAATTTAAATGAAAATGCACATTTTAGTATAAAGAAAGGCAATTTTTTTAAAAACAACTAAATTAAAAGAAATTATAAACAAACATAAGGAATATTCACAAATGTTAAAAAAAATATTAAGTTTTGAATTACATTGAATATCAAAAATCTTTAATAGTTATTTTTAGTATTATTTAGGACGCAATATTTTATGATAAAACAATTACTCTCGAATATCTAATCATTTTTCTGGGAAAAAATTAATCTGCACTTTACTATTATTACTCACTTTTCAGGTCATATTTTCCACTAATTTGTACGAATTTCGAAATAAATATTTATATTTGAATATCATCAATAATGAAAAAAATACAAAATTTTGTATAGTACTCTCTGTAATGGTGAAGTCAGATGTGATGAATTGTATTAAGACCCAGGGCGTTGGTGCGAAAAGTCGTTTCCCCCAAATTACCTTTCCTCCCAATATTTGTAATTCAAATGAAATGAAATATAGGTTGTCATAAAGACAACATCCAGTTAAATAATGTTAATTATTTTCAGATTGATTTAAACTTGTACTTAAGTCTCTCTTTGACTTGTGTGTGGACTTTACGATGTATGTAATATGGGTAAGTGCATATGTACTTATGAAAACTATACATAAATACAACTTATATACAAAAGACTGTGGTAGCGTGTAGTAGTGCTTCTGTTGGTTTGAGATTTTCTAGAATACTCGCAATTTATTTTTAGAAGATTCGAAAATTCTAATAGATCATTTGGAATTTCTTTCTATGCTTTGAATTTCAAACTCGAAAATTTTTTCCTAAACAGAAAACAACTTTGCAGTTGAACTAACAATTGAATACGCAGGTTTTCACAAAGACTTAATTATACATTTTAAGTCTATGGGTTCTCACTTGATGCCAAAGATTCTGGAAGGTTTTTAAATTACCATAAATTATTTAATACATTAATTTATTGATATTACTTGTGTGTTGTTATTGCTGGAATATAAACTACTTTTTGATAAATATAAATAGTTTTAAGAAAAGTTCAGAATGAATTATTATAGTCAGGAAAAAAACCTAAATAACGAGATTTATTGTTTTTGCACATTGTATTTTATTATCTCAGATAACTATGCAATTAGGTAATTAGAAAAATAGACTTTTTAGAGAGATACTTAAGTCAATTTAGACTCAAATATAATCGGCAGTCTTCATATCCAAAGGAAACCTAATATCGTGAAACTGAAGTTGAAATCAAACTGAAAATTATACTCACATTTATTTGTATAAGTTATGCACATCAATCAATTAATTTGATGATGATTGAAATTTACAATTTTAACAAATTCGGAAAAAAATATGATTATGTTGACTGTGATAACTTTTAGTCACGTCTAAACTTTATCCTTTTTAATTTTTAAAATATCTTGAAAACAAAAATTGTGACTGATATGGTCGATTTCAAAACATTACGTGAAAATGTTCCTGTTTTGTTTTTTGAAAGTCAAAGGCATCTCAAAAATATATATTAAAGAAATTTCATTCTATTTGAGTAGAATAATAATTGTACTTTACTTAATAAAGGAGAAACCAAAACAAAAAAGCAAGTCGAAGTTCCAAGGGCAAAATGCTGTTATCTGGTGCTTAATGCTGTATCTGTTACAAATAAAACTGATTATTATACGCCCATTTGTTTAAAAGATGGTAATTTTTAACACTTTGAGATTCAACAATTCTGATTAGTGACTTTAGTGTTACCACTTTTTCTTTTAGACTTAAGAAGAAAAGTAAAGATAGTTCACATCGGCTCGTCCATAGCTTTTACAAATGTTTCGGAAATCTCTTACAATATCAAAGAAAAAGAGAAAAATAAAATAAAAATTGTTACACAATAAAAAGAAGTCAACGTGCCACGGGTACAATATGGTGGCCGCTGCGACAAGGTCAGGTCTGAACATATAAAACTGATTATTACACGTCCATTTGTTTATAAAATGGTGATGTTCAACAATTTGAGATCCGAAAATTTGTCTCGTGACAGTATTGATACAACTTTTATATTCACCGGCAAGGAACTTAAAAAGAAAAAATACAAAATGAAGATATGTAACAGTTATTTTAATTCCTCATTTAATATAACAAAGGTGTTCTTTTACTACATTGATCGTCCCAATTAAAGTAGTTGTCTAACTGCATTCTAAATCACGCTTTGTTTGATTTCTTTCTCATGTACACTTTCTCTTGCTAATAAAAGTGTGACCAAATTTAATTAGAATACTGATTTGTTTTATTCAAATATTAAGCGAGCATTGCATTAAACGATACTAGGGTAATGATAGATTGTGCACTAGCAAAATATTTGTTTTTGATTTTTTGTCATTCATTATTGTTTTCCGAACTAACTATACCTGACGAGTGACGGGATTCAAACGAATTGTTTTATACTTGCATATTAGGTCAATATTTATATTGTTATAGGCAAAATATCTCACTATGTATATAATTTGTTTTAGCAATAATATTATAATTTATTTCATTATAATAATAACAAATATAGCTTGTTAAAAATATTGTTTTTTTGTCAAAAACAAATATGCAGAAAAAAATTGAAGTAAGTTTTTTATCTCAATCTGCAAAATTTATATTTATGAAGTATTTCTTCTTTTTAAAAACGTGTTTAATAAAGTGTTTCAATACTGCAAAATCAGATTATGATTTTAAAGTGTTAACTTTTGGTTTGTTTTGTCACATTGTCCACTCGTAGTTAGCTGGGGACTTTTGCACGAGGGAAAATGATAAAGTGACCCGCATATTGTCATAAACTAGACCTGTGGTTCAAATACCACTTGGTTGACATGTGATTGAGACGTAGATAATATTTGTGTTTATCACGTAGAGGTTTTGTCACTGAAACATTTGTTTGCTTAATTGCGTCTGATTACGATAGATGCATGGAAGGTTGCATATGAAGCTATTATCATTAAAAATGTTGACGCTTATGAGACGTTCGTTTGTAATGTGTTTTAATATATATATATATATATATATATATATATATATATATATATATATATATATATATATATATCTATGTATATATATATTTTTTTTTATTTATTAATTTTTTTCTTATGTACAGGCTGTACATTTATAAAATCATTTAATTATTTGATGTAATTACAACATTTACGTTATCATTATTTCTCAATTTATATAAATGTATCAAAAACTCTTCCTTTTTTACAGATATAGCTTTATTGCGTTTAGGTGATTTTGACCAAGTTCAAAGTATTTTTGTAAGACTTTCAATTTGATGTTCAAATATGTGTGCAGTCTGTTTTGTGATTGTTGTAGTGAATACGTTTAATGAGTTTAAGAGGCAAACAATATTTTCATTTACTTAAAGAATTAATTCAGTTTTGTGAAGAATTGTCGTTCGATGATGAAATTAGGCTAAAATACTATTATAATTATACTAAGAATTCGTTGGTTAATATAGATTGGGTAATTAACTTCAAATGCTGTAAAAAATTAGTCTAACTCTGACATGATTGTACAGCCGTAAGTGTATTGTTATCACATATTTAGAGAAAAATCTGATAGGAACTTAAGTTTTCCTTGTATTAAATTAATTGGTACGACTGTACTTGTTAACTCCTGGTTACCTTTTAGATTACAAATTTTCACGTCTTTTGTTCACGACTTGAGTAGCGTCTGATCTGAATTTTTTTAAGCACGCCAGAGCAAAGTTCAGTTCTGATCGTTTTATCTGAGCGAGCATATCCGAAAAGTGAATTTTGGGATCCACATTTACTAACAGGCTGTGGTTTAGTCACGCTTTTCCTCTGTCCAGTGCTTCGCTAATGAGCTCGTATAATTTCGGTCCTGAGCTATGCTGTATGTGCAATAGACTTACTCTACTCAGTATGATTTCAGAGAACTTTTCACAATGACCGATGTTGACAATTAAATACAGTAATGTCTCGTTTTAACAATTTTAGCCAAGCCCAATATAGGCTTCTTCATGTATATTTCCGCGTAGCATCTGACTAGAAATTCTAGATAAGTTTACGTTAGTAAATATAGTCAATCCAATACATGTTACAAATGTTATTATGCTTGAGTTAGATGGTTATATATGGAATATGCTTATTTGTATCTGATGGATTTTGTATAAAATATTCCTGTTAAGTAATGAGTTACATTTAGCTTTGAATTTCTTTAAATTTGCCACAGGTTATGTTGGCAGTTCATCTTTGCTGTAATTAAAAGCGTTTTTTATTTTTGCTGCTACGTCGGAGCGCGCATGTACACTTCGTTACATCTATTGCCTTTACGTAAACATTTAAATTGTGTATGCTTTGACCTTGGTCAATACTGTGTTAGGCACGGTTTCTCATCTTGGCTTGTTTTTATTCGATATTTCAGGAATACGAACATGGTTGTTTTGGGTAATTTGCGACTCAATGTAATAATCTACCTTTTTTAAATTTTGTCATTGTTTTTGTTTTGCGTTTTTATTTATGAAATCTTTTATATATGTTATACTATGGTATTTGCTACGATTTATAACCGTAAATATCGATAAATAAACCAATTTTGATTTGGAAAATACTGAGTAGTCTATGGTATTCGGCATACGATGTTGAGTTGTCAGCTACGTATTTACGTGTCTGAATCGGTAGTTGTATTTGTGATAGAATATTAAAACTTACACATTTTATTTTATTCAAGTTCTGCGTATTTTATATTTTCATATTGCAGAGGTTGCGCGGTTATAAAATTGGGCGATTACTAGATTCGATTACTATCCAAAAAGAAATAATATATTGTTATTTAATATTTTCTAACACAAATGCTTAAAGAGTTCTGTCTAACAATTTATTTTAAAATTTATTTATTTCCAAATCCACCATTCGACCGGCGTTAAATATGGAATTATCTCTACGGAATCGTTAGAAATTTTTTTATTAAATTTATTTGTCAAATTCAAGTTTATATAGACCTTGGCTATATTTTTTACCACATTAATTTAGAATCGATTTATTAACTATTGACAATTGTATGTTTTTAAAAAAGGTTTTGAAGGTTGTGCTTCTTTACGATACAACTATTATTTTTAGCAACGCATCGAATGTTTTAATTCTGTTAGCGATAAATTTCCATGCGTAGATTAATTATATATAGTAACTAATTAAATGCACAAAGTTAGCCCATGGACAGCTATGTTAAATAGTTATATTTAAATTCCGCATTTAGAAGAATACGGTTAATTTTTTCCACCTCATGTTTATATAAATATAAAAAGGAAATTCGTGAAGGGTTTTCTAACATTTTTTTTAAATAAATGAATTTATTTAAACCTGAATATTATAATCAAACACTGTGTAATTTAAGGTTATAGAAGCGGGAAACTGCATTACAAATTATAAGGCTTTAGCGGAAAAGAAAATTGTGAGCAGCGTAGTGGATGAAAACAAAGGAATGTCTCTAAGTTTATCAAAAACATTGTGTCATTTGATTTTTTATTATGGATTTCAGACTTATATATAATATACATATATATATATATATATATATATATATATATATTCTTTTTTTTGAGCTCGTTAGTTACGATTGTCCAGAACATATTCAGAACGTACTTGAATGTATTAATGTCATAAATTTGAAAGATGTTTCATTGCATTTAGTTCCATTTGGAGTTGCAAATATTGAAATGCATTTTCTTTTTTGAAGTTCCTAAAATACATCTATCGATAAACAGTGTAATCGAATTTTTTTTCACCGGAGCTCTAGTAAAGACATTCCCAGTCAACGCCTCAGGGCTGTCTTATTGCACTAATTGACGATGAGTTATTGCAGCCGTATGGATGTTAAGTATTAACCAAACCTTTCCAAGGGATGACAAAAGAAAGTCAGGTAAAATTATGTTTACCTGGCGTCGGCATTGTGCGAGAGCCACGTGTGCACGTGCGAGCTAGTTCTCAACAAGAATATTATTATTGATAATAAATATAAGCAATACGCACATTTGCAGCAATACGATTGGTGAGCGATAAGAGTTAATCTACGAGGGTCGTTGCTCTACTGCGCTGAAAATATCGAGGCCGCGAGGTTGAGAATCTGTAAGTTTAAAAATGTTTACTCGAAAAATAAATATTGCGGAGCTGATAAACAAATTTGAAACGATCAGTCATCGTCGGTTAATATTTTTTCCTCTTATGTATTGGCAGCTATGACTGATAAGATTTGCATAAAAATATAAACCTTAGTTACTATTTTAGCAGCAGTGGGCTTTGCATAGGTATGTAATCTTGGGGTTTCAGAGATTTTAAACCTAAATGGCCCTTATGTAATTTAATATATGTCTTTTTTGTGGATTTGAAATGGTTATTGGAGAATTGTGCTACTTACGAGTACAACTATACTATTTATTAAAATATGTCCTTGGAGTAACAAGATTACTTAGTAAGAGCCCCGAGCGTAATAAAAAATGACTTTCAGTAACAAATTGAATTGTGATTAAAAGTGCTTGTAGTTTCTTTTTCCTGTTATCCTTTGGCTATTTCGTCAATTTTTGAATTTACTTTCATATAGTGTATTTCATTTTTATAAGTTATAATAATGTCAACTTTTAGATTGTCTTAAATTCTCGGGCCCAATTCTTTCTGTATCCAGTACATTTTATGATGTTTTATATAAGAAAAATGAGGCTGTGTAATAATTTACTTGAATTTAATCTGGACATATGTAGATGAAAATTAAAAAAAAACTGAACAAAAAATTGTTTCCTAGGTTATTTTATCAAGTATTGTTTGTAGTGGTTCTTGCATGACGATTCCTACATATAGTGACAAGCTCTTTATGGCAGTCTGCTTATGAGAGTTAATGTAGATGCTAAAAGGAAACATAATATTAATTGCCAACGTAGGCATTGTTGACATATTGCAGACTAGCAATTCTTGAAAAAGTTTTTTCGGATTACAAACTTCCAGATTTTTAAACTTTTTTCCTTTGGTGTAAATCCGGAGACAGATAAATGGTAATGTTACTGCACTTACCGCTATATAAATATAAATGCATTATTAAATTAAAAATTTATTTAAAAAATAAAACTAAATATGGCTGTCTAGTTGTGGAATATGTTGCTGTTAAATATTTAAGTTAGTTATATATTAATTAAATGCTTAATCCTCAAGAAGCAACGTAATAACTTCTATTGTAGATATTGACTAAACCTCTAAGGTATAAAAGAACTGCAAAGCGTCATTAAAATCCGCGTGGTGGTTTATATATTGTACGTGCAGACATGACCCCGTACCAATATATATATATATATATATATATATATATATATATATATATATATATATTCGTAAAGCGCATTCGAATTTTTTTTAGCATGTCGTTGTAAACTAACTTGGTGCATTACCATTCTTTATCTTTTCATTGCTTTTGCTGCCGTTATTAAGGTTTTCTGAATATATAACCATTTTATATTCAGAAATAACCATTTTTGAAGCAAACATATTTTAAACAAGCAGTTGACTGTTAAGCGTTTCCAAAAATATATTGCAGCGCGCGAGTGGTGTCCATATGGCTTTTCAGCTATATTTAAGAAGTATTCCATTCAATCACAACTTCCTTTTTGTCTGTACGATAATAATTGTTCTGTCAGACGTCAAGCTGGCATACTGTTGTAGTCCTTTCCCAAAGTACAATACGCACAAATCCAAAGGTTCCTATAATATGTATGTTCGTATGTGTACTGTATCGAGACAGTTAATATTTCATGTGAAGTATAGTTTACTTCTAGGTTTTGATTCAGAATTTGTCTATACGCGTATTTGTTAAAAATATTCACCTAATATCGTATCTAAATTTAATGTTAACTTTCCTAGCAGTCAGATTAGAGCAGATTGTTAATTATACACAACCAATCGCGAATGGAGTTCAATATTTAACCGTTGCAACATATTTAATGAGTAAAATTAATTATGTACTAATTAATATTAAATGAACTATACTCGACCTGCTTTAGTTATTGTAAATTATTTGAGACGTTACAATTCATATGATACACTTGAAGAAAAAGTCTTGTTTGTACATGCTTTTTATATTCTTTGTTTTTGTCTTTTTTTAAATCTCAAGAAAAACACTACAATTTTGCTTATAATTTTTAATTTTGCTATGTTCTGTTAAGTTTCGTGATGGACTTCAATTATCTTTCAAGAGATTAAATTAATTCAGTTCATCAAATATTGTTCTTAGCTCTATGAAAGTAAGATAATATATAGAAAGTAAAATAACAGAGGATAAAAGTTATAGTTATAGAAATACGGGGTAAAATACTTCTCATTATTAATTTGGAGACATTATTCGATTTTGAATCGCTCCAGACCTTAAGATCGCTTTTCAGGGATTAAAACTTAAGCATTAAAATAATATTTAAGGAATGCAGGTCCACATTTACCTAGCGAATACTGTTAAAAATAATTCAGATCCGCTATAAATTAAACTATGTAATCGTGGTAACCTATCCCGGATAGTTAAGGCAACGACTATATTAGTTTAATGTTAGCACGAGTATGTTTGAATTATTTTTGACTTTATTCAATATATTCCGATTAAGGAAATTTTAGCAGAAAGAAACACATATTTTAGCTACGAAAAGATATTTACTCAAATTGAAGTCATATATTTATCCAATCCAATACCTAACGTGCTAAACGTTTATTCGATATAATTTAATCATCTGGATCCAGAAATATTAATTTTTTACTGTTTAATTATAATGTAATTGACGAGAGCTTGTAAAGTGATAATGAAATATAAGTTGATTATTAGTGATAACGAGAATGTGCTATACGGAAGTTATTGGTGCGAAGACGCAATTAGTTAAAAGTAGGTAAATATGTCCAAGGATATTTTATCTCATTGTTGAAAATTGTAAACATGTGTCTTTATCTACACGGAAAAAGGAAGGAAACAATAACAAACACAAAAACTGTTCAGAATAAGTTCAAAAAATATAAAATAATGGTGTTTTGGAGAAACAAGCTGTGAAATTAAGCTACGTCAGTGTATCGAAAATGGCATGTAGATTGAATAATTAAAATAGAGTATGTTGGCTGTGTTTCATTATGTTTGAAAATTATCACCGTGCTCATTCTTCTGCTTTGTTGGAATAGTATATTCTTATTTTTACTGTTAATTTACTATTACATATTATATATGTAATAGTACTTAAAAGTTACTATTACATATTTTTTAAATAAATCAATCTGTATGGTAATAAGGATAATTGTATATAAGGATATTTTAATATTTTAAAATCCAGTATTATAATAAAGGTATGAATGTTATCGATATAATTGTATCATATGTACATACATTGTATAATGTTAACGTAGTCATGGAAAAAATTGCTGGCCTGGGCACTTTTGTGACGAACGCTGGCAAGACGGTTACAGATACGATAATATAATATACACACATACATACGCACACACACACACTATATATATATATATATATATATATATATATATATATATATATATATATATGTGTGTTGAGGTATTCTAGGTCTTAAAAGTTTAAAGAAAAATCGGCGGCAACATTTATCATGTAGGTCACCTTGACTGTTCTTTAAGTTAAAAAAAGTGTCCGAGAAAAAAGTGATGATGTCACGTAATTTTTTAAAATAAATATCACAAAAATTTTAAGCGTTTTCGATAGATAAAATTTACAATTGACGCTATATAATTTGGATGAGTAGTTTAAGGGGAGTGTAAAGGTTTTTAAAATATGTAAAAGCAGAAATGTGCATTTTCATGACCTTCGGTGCAATATATTTCGTGTATGAAAAGGGATGAGAGGGAGGAGAGGTAGGGTCATAGGGACATAATGATGCGGTACATTATTATATTTTGGTTATTTAAAATAAAACGCATGAGCACGTTAATGAAAGAAAAAATAAATATCGAAAAATCTTAATGGAATACTTTAATTGTAAGATGAATTCCTAGGAGTACATTTAATTAAGTTTTTCATCATCTTGGTATCTATAATTTATTGAAGGGGGCATTTATTCATGCTACTTTGCTTTAGAAAACTTTTGTTTTTTCTCGTTAAATGAAGCTAAAATATGTGAATAAGAAAAAAACCTACGATTCCATTTGTTCTCACTCTGTCAGACTACACGTTCACCCCGCAATGGGCGCGGGCCGGCTTCGGTCACATGAATAAGTAAAGTACGGTCCAGGTAGTGAATAAGTAGTTGTTTTCAATAAATATTTTGTTTCTTTTTGGGTTTTGGTGTCAACTCGCCATTTGGCGGCAAGGTTAACGATATGGATGGTTTAATTTTATATGGATGCGGCTTTGGATTCTCCATTGTGGTTAATGAAATTACTTTAACGATGAACTATTTTATGTATTTTTATAAATATGATTGAAAAAGTACATTTATAAATAAATAGGTAATAATGATGAGAAATTAAGAACCGCGCAATGACAATCGTTTTTAAAAATAATTTAGTCCTAACGAATTATTTGGATACTGAGTAAGATAGAATACTAGAAGATACTATGAAAAAAATTGGATGCTTTTTATAAGTTCGTCGCATAACGAATTTTAACATTTAAAAATTGGTTTCGATTTAAAAAATAATTTCGTTTAAAAAAAAGTTTTCATTTCTTTGACGAAAGAAATGTTATCGACTTAATAGTTGTTCAATAAAATTTTATTTCATATTTTTGTTCATATTATTTATTACTTCTTTTTTAACAATAGTTGGATGTCTTTAACTTGTGTTATTTTACGAAGATCTTTAATTATTTTTAACAAATCAACTAACAAAAATTGTTAGAGACCTGGAGATCGGGGTATAAAAATTGTTAATAATAAGCGCAAAAAATATTGTAAAATTAATGACGTATACGGTATCACATTCAGTTCGAGAAAAATTCTTATATTTCTCAAGTAATTCTAGGAGACAATAAAATATATGCATATTGTCGTTTTCCCAAATAATGTTTTTGAATCTGGAATGATCCCTTTATTATTGGGACCAAATTGGGTCATTTTCAAGATGACGACATATAAAAAGAAGCTAAAGTCCAAAATCTTAAACGTGATGATCTAAATGCTTTATATTGCGATGTATATTTCTGTTTCCGATGAGATTCATAGATTTTTGTCCACTATTTCAAAGTCGACGTAGCGTTGAATCGCAATGAATAGTCTGCTTTTATGATATTAGTTGATGTAGAAAAAAAACATAACTATGAAGAGAAGAGGAAGTAGTAGATGTCTCGTGAATTTTTAAATTTTATAAACGATAAATATTGAAAATAAAATTCTATTAAGGTATCGAAATCAATTTCATTTTTCTGATTTTTTTTCTATAAATTCAGGTAATAATATACATCCATCGAATTATAAGTGCATATGATTTACAAAGAAATTATTTGTCAATGTTCGTAATGCTACTGATTTTACATTGTTTGTTGATGTGAGACTAATCGTCAATAGGCGCGTGGAATAATGAAAGACATCATTCCAAGTGGCCTCTAACCTCTATTATCTTGAGTCGATCCTATTAATGTTTCATTATTGAATTCGTTTGTTAAAGAAACCAATGTCCGATCACTCATTGTAAGTGATTTATATGCGTGTGTGCTCAAGTGATGCTATACATATTGTTAATGGTTAAGATAACATTAAAAGTAGGTTGGAGAATATATGTTATACTTTCTTAGTATTTTCGCTATAGATAATGGTGATAGGCTTTCAATTACTATGTATATCTATGTATGGTTTCATGTAATTTCTCACTAAGGCAACGCAAGTATAGATATGCTAACTTTCCATGATCCTCTATCATGACGTAGATACATTTTTTCGTTAACCCCATTGAATAAACTTCTATTTTTAAGGTGCAGTGTGTCACTCCCCTTCAAACATAGATTTGAAAAAAAAAAAAATTCTAGGTGCAATTAGAATTTATATACGTTGCGATTCGAATTTACATACGTTGCGATTAGAATTTACATATGTTGCGATTATAATTTACATACGATTAGAACATTTCATTAAAATTATTTCTTTTAGCTTCAATTTATAATTTGAAAAGATGGAATACTAGGAATCTTTACTTTAAATGTGGTTCGGTACAATCTTAGGCGGTTTTATTTATTCTGTCGCCTAAATTTGTTTTTTAATAACCTTAAATATTTCCACTTAGTTTTATTTTATACTTCTTTAATTTATTTCTAACAAATGTGCACTATTCTAATTAAATATAATATTACTATTCATTTCGCTTTCATTTCTCAATTATTTGAATCAACTTCAATGAGACTGCATTTACATAGCCCATATTATGGAGATGAAAATATTTCCTTTAGGGATATGAGAGTGTATATAAGGATGTATGTATATGTAAATATACATATGTATGTATATGTAATATAATAAGTCGATAGTATTGTTTCGTTTTAGAAATTATTTTTAAGAAAACTATAAAATTTTTATTTATGTAATAAGAAAAAAATAATAATTTCGTAACGCTTTTTCCTTGTCCTGTGCAAATGTGCAAATCAAATTACTCAGAAATGTTTACTGTAAAACACCGTTATTTTTGATAAGACCGTTATATTGAATACTGATGAATTACTGATTATTGTTACCGATTAAACTCCTGTAATGAAACGGTATAAGATTTGCAGTTATATTTATGTTTCGAAGTAAATTATTTTTTCGAATGATAAAAATGTTTTGCTTCATATAACGAAGCGATTTATTAAAATTATTTTGGGAAGAAAATAAATTAAATATAATTGAAATTAATTAGTTGTACTCCAAGTTTATCAGGTAGATGATGAGAAAAACAATAGTTTTGATATATTAAATTCCTTAACATTATAGAGTGACTTATCCACGTAGAACAAACGTAGTCCGCAGTTGTTCGCCTTGTTCTCGACATTGTCACTTGCATCGTCCACCCGCCGCTAATTGTGTGCTTTGTCACAAACATTTTGACTAAATGTCGGGAAGCAGTGATATATTTACGGCCATGATGAATGGCTTTATTAAGGCATAAGATTGTCTTTAAGGGGCTCGCTTGTAGTTGAACACTAAATTTAAGCGCTTATGTAGTTACTGCCTTTGTTTCATAGTTTACTTTTGTCTAGTTTTTTAATTTTTTTTCTTTTTGTGCAACAAAATGACTAGAATATTTTTTATACATTTGTTCGGTTTGTATTTTTTGTAGTAGTTTTTTTAGGGAACATTATTTTAATGAAATATAAATTGAATGAATTTTAATGTTGACTTCGTTCAAATCAGGTATACTGCAAATTTCTCACTAGGCATTAAGATCATGCGAATAACATTTTGATTTGATCCACGTTGGGTTGGAAGAGAGAAAATCGTAAAGTTCTTTCTAGTTGTTTTTAGCAGATAAAATGAAAAAAAAATTCGGTTTGGAAAACTTATGTATACTTGTTATGGCGGCTTATTTATTTTATAAAATATACTATAAAATCGGACTAAATTTTGAGATTACGGCACATAAAAAGTAACCAGATTGTAAAAAGGAGCTACATTTTGAGTAATTATGTTGTAATTGTCGTCTGTTACGTTGTTGTTAATTCCAGAAACTTCTGTGAGTGTATGAATGTTGTATCCGTATAGCTTTATTCTTACTTTCATAAATAGTCAGATTGAATTCTAATATTTAAAGTCACAATATCCGCATTAATAAATTATTTTCTTCCGAAGTTCAAATTATTAAGGATATATATTTTCAGGTTACAAAAAAAACTTTGGTTTGGAACACGTCGTTAATGTTTGTGAAATATGTTGACGAAATTACGATTAACTCAAAACCTTCGCAAACGTTCCTCATTATTGGATTACTCGTGTGTACAGACCGTTCTTTTACCTGCTTCGAGTATGAAACCTTTTACGCCTCATATATTTGTCACACACGTAGCAACTCGAATTCTTTTCATACAAATTGACGTGTTTCTCTGAATTGCGATGACCCAGAGTAAGAATAAAGGGTTGTTGTTATTGCAGGTAGCTTGGACTGCGGCCATCATGTGAGGACACATATGCGTCCTGGCGACCTTGCCGCAGGCTCGTTATAATTTGTCGCCGATTTTAAAGGCCTCTTATTTTTTCAGAAAATATTACTTATAGAGAACTACCTAGAGTCATCTTTGCAATACAAAAGTGGTGCAATGTTTCGATTTGAAGTCTATTTGGTATTTTAAATATTTCATATATCATTTAGGGTGCTTGATTATACTGACCAAATATAGTTAGTATTCGAAATGTTTGCCTGATTAATTAGTTGAGATTTATAAAGAGCTATGTTTCACTTATATTTTTACAAGACAGTAAATGCTTTATAAAGCACTTTGAACGCGCTTTTAATTTGTCGCGGATTTTAAAGACCTCTTATTTTTTCAGAAATGATTACTTATAGATTTCTACCTAGAGTCATCTTGCAATAGAAAATTGGTACAATGTTTGGCTTCGAAGTCTATTTGGTATTTTAAATATTTCATATATCATTTAGGGTGGTTGATTATACTGATCAAATGTAGTTAGTATTCGAAATATTTGGCTGATGAATTAGTTGAGATCTATAAGGAGCTATGTTTCAATGATATTTTATATAAGACAATAATTACTACTCACTTGATGTGAAAAAATAGTTAAATTCAATGAAAAAATAGTATTGTTGTATATTGCCTAATACTATTATAATTTACTATCTTATTTTTATCTTTTTTGGCTAAACATAAGTAGGATAAGAATAATAATACAAATGCAGTTTGAATCTCACTTAAGACGCCTATTAAATTTAATGTAGACGCAAACTAATGTACATGTTATCGTTTTGGGATTTATTTACATACTTAATTTTTTACTTAAATGGAGAATGGCCTGAAGGTTGAATTATTTATTTTCATGACTTAATACGATTTTCATACGAATAAAGACGTAACGGCTTCGCCATTTCCGTAGAGCTGAACATCAAAATGTCGTCTCAGCCGAGCGAGCGCACTGCAGACCTATCCGGCTCTTTTGTGTCTCGAACAAATCGCCCATGCGCTCTCTCCGGCGACTGTGCGATAGCCCAGATTTCTCGCGACGGTACGGGCATTGTCCGCGCGCGACATGTGACACGGGGTCGCGGCGCGCTCTGATTGTCGCCGTACCGACTCTACTAGCGAGATGCTGTACCTCTTAAGTTCATATTTAGCTTATAATACATACATTTGTACCATTTTCCGCCGTGTACATTGTTTGAGTACTTCGGTAAACGGTTGGCAATCTTCTTACCTTTCTCAACTGTACTCCACGCTGAGAATAGATCCCGTCGGTGGCATGGTCCTACTGGTGTCGCACTTCCTACAGCCAGATATTTCTCGCCACTTTTGAAATGTTGTCCTATAATTTCACTGGCTGATGGTCAACGTTCCTTCTGCCGGTTCGCGGTCTCAATTTCAAAACCTGTCTGCTCCATCTGCCTCAATACTATGGTCCGCATGGTGATCCCAACGCCATTTCCTTTGTGTAAAATGCAAATGCTAGTTTGGTAAGTCTTCGGATTTCTATATCCCGCATCCTGTCGCGACGAGTAATTTCTAACATTGTCATCTCCATTTTTCTGTAGGCGACTTGCAGTTGCTCGATGGGTCATGATAGGTTGGATTCATTGGTATCTTTTTATTCTGGATGATTTCGAATAGTTTACTGAGCCCCGATCCAATTTGATGTCGCGTTCTGTTTCATATCCTTGTCTGTTTTTCTCAAGAGCGAGGTGTTTGTCGATGGTGTTTATGTTCTTGTTATCGACCAATATATATATATATATATATATATATATATATATATATATATATATATATATATATATATATACAGTTATTTTACTTTGCAAAATACTGAAGTTTCATTTCGCCAAGGTGTATAATAATATTGAAATTTTAAGCCAATTCATGTTTTAAGTCATGGAATTCATTTCCTTCTGGAAGTTTTCCGGTAGTGGAATCAATTCGATCCATGCATTGAAACTTTAACTATTAAAGCTATATTTTGCTTTTCTACAAATATTTTTTCTTAGCAAAATTAATCTTTGAATACATTATTTAGTTTAAATTGGCCAACTCGTTAAATGGTAACTTATTACAATCAGTCTGACCTTTAATTCGAACGTAATACTTATACTTCTAGAATTTAACTAAACTCTGCAGATTTGGACTTGTTTTAAAATCAAATCTTTAGATTATTTAATCCGAGTTTCTGTTCTCAGGATAATCTTATATTCATTTACTTTCTCTAGACTGACTTTGTGGCTGGTGATCAATGATAATCATTGGGTATTTTTGAAAACGCACTTAAATCTTTTTAATGGGCATCAAAAAACACCCAAACACTCCATCATCTTAAATCTAAACTCGGGAACCGATTTGTAGTTACAAGTCGAGAAGGGACGTTGCCTTCAATACCAAGTTAAGAAAATTAAGCAAATGGACAATTGGGGTTCAACAGTGGTTGTTGGATTATGAAATGCAGGTGGCATTATCAATATAGTATGAAAAAAACTATACCAATATCAACACCGGAGGATGGTCAATAGGTTTTAATATTCTGAAGAAATGGAGGGTTGGACGTAATTCGTTTCTTACTTGCCGAGAGTTTATACCCTACTAGTCAGTAACAATAGTCAACAATTTGAAATTAAATAACCGAGTTACATTTTCTGTATTTGTTTTTAGTAATCGAATGACCATTTCTGTGTTGTTTTTAGTATAACAATCGTAAGTTACCTTATGTGGATTCGAATTTGCTACAGTCGATATTGTTATACAAAGCTTTAATACGATTGATCTCATGATATTCTCGGGAATACCACATGCCAATTCCGAGTATGTTAAATGCAGTGAGTATCGATAATGTGATTGTGTAATGAGAGCCGTTTATTCATAAATATATCAAACTTTTTTTAAAAATGATCGGAACGAATACTATGGCTACACTGGCCGAACACTTTACAACTGACTACGGAGATTTGTTAAACATAGAATGACTCGTATATCTAAATAAATTAAATCATCTTCATAATATGTTTTAGCTTTCGACTAAAAAAACTATATATATATACATATATATATATATATATATATATATATATATATATATATATATATATATAATTATGTATTTAACTCTTGGATTGCTTAGGTGTAACGTACATTTATGAAATCAGTGTTATTCCTTGGTTATCAGTGTTATTCCTCCTATTAGTTAATATTAATTATCTGTTATTTCTCTTTTATATTCGAATTTGTCATATTGGTCGTTTATTTAATAGTATTTCTAGATTTACTACAGTAATGCTCACGATTTCCGTTTATATTTTGAAGGCCCTCTGATAGGCCATATCCAGGAATTTAACATTTATTATAAAAACTAATTAGAAGTAGTAGGTTGTAATTAAATTAACAATAAGATAATTCTACTTTACACATTTTTAGACGAGCTTTGTAATAGAATTCAAACATGTTTTCCTCACGGCAAGGCTATTATTACTTTTAATTTTTACTCTTGTGTCATAAGTTACTATAGTTAGCTATTACTGTTTACTATTTTTTAGACAATAGTAAAAAGACAACCTCTTGTAATATTGTAACTTGACTAAATGTTGTTATCCAAAATAACTTCCGTTACAATAGCGTTAATATCCTGTGTAATGAGATGAGACTATGACGCCAAACGTATTGCGTAGGTGTTCTAAAGTAATTTTTGATTACGACAATAGGATGTAGACCCGTGGAGGGATAAACCGCGGTTCATTTATAAACCATTATGTTTGAATTACTGTGTCGGAGCAATTTGTGTTTGTACTACGGGTTAGGCGTGACATCGCGGCGCGTGGATCTCGATGTCTCAATTTACGAGGTGGCAAATAGTTGTGCGTCTTTGTGGCGAGGTGTGGATTTGTTTTACCTACTGGGGTCATCCGTTTTAATGTCAATGAGCCTTTACTGTGTGTACGTATATTCGTACTTTTCATTTTACTTATTCTGAATTTAGTGCATTTTAAAAAAGGAAGAATTTTGTATTCTACATTCTTAAAAAAGTCCCTCAAGTATCAGATGTATATTATTTTACAATTAATGATAATTAAATTGAATAAATTGTGATTTAGTTATTTATTTTAATACACGTTTAACCTGTGGTGGTTAACACAGTTGTTACTTATTGAATGCTTTTTAATGCGAGTAGTAAGTTTAATTATTTAAATCGGCCATATGTGAATGATTCACTGTTATTTATTTTTATTTATTTATGAACTTTTATGTGTAGTACATGTGGCGGACTTATTGCTACATGAGGAATCTCTTCCAGTCAACCATAACAATTTGTATTGAAATTTTGTTGGTAAACTGTAAGTGATGTTACAATGAAAATTCTTTATAAAAAAGTATAAGTAAAAAAACTTCAACCATACAAACTATTGACATGATTTGGGATGGGAAAGACAGGCAAGGACAAGGACACAAAGGAAAAGGTTTCAATAGAGGCAAGACTTTTTCACTCGATCTTTGAAAATATTTAGAGACGCGATTTTCCTGGCTGCTATTATGCATAGCTATTAACTATACTACTCGTGTAACTATATATCCTTAAATAAATATGTCGTCCTTCTGTCTATGCATTAAAATACAAAGAGAGTAAAATCTGTAATGATTTTCAGAATTTAAATTTAGGGCTTGTCGTCACATTGTTGAAAATTTAGGGTACGTTCTAAATAATATTTCCTAACAATTTGTTCCCTAGAATAAGATGTGTTTCGATAATTTAAAGGAAATTGTGTGCTATATTAACTGGTATGAAGAATATATTTAGTAATTCTTTAGAATATTTTACTTGTGTGCTATATTTTGTACTTAAATATATTGAACTATTGAATATATTGCAAGATTTGCTCCTATTAATTCCAAATCTCTGTGTGGGAATTTTACAAAATTAAACTCTTAATACCAATACGAATAAGAGGAAGAGAACAGAGACCATTTCCGAAAAAAACTTATGTATTTTTGTCATACTAATGATTCACGAGTTACATAGCTTTAAGTTTTCGCAAAGATGGCGGATTGCTCCAATTTGGGAAAAAACTCAAGACGTAATCTTAATAACATTGTCAAACAAAATTACAAAAAAAATACAACTTTGCTGAAAAAATAGGACTCAATCGCAAATTACCTGCAAAGTAAATAAATGTTCGTTTATTTGGACAAGTTAAGAAGATAAGAGAAATAACTAGGCATCATTTGTTGCTAGTAGGTACGCCAAGACTACATATCTCCCCCTGTTTTCAATCGGTACATGAGTATAATCTATTGCCCCTATAATATTTCTCATCTAGCACGTCCATCCTGATTTTCTGGAATTTTTATATCGTGTAAAATTCTTCATGCTAGGGGTGTATGCCACTTGTTGAAGTGCAATGGCATAGATCGTTGATTGAAGTTAGTGGACTGAAACAATTTAGGTTTTATTTGAAAATAATTTTATTTAAAAACAAAAAAGATCATTTTCACTGAATTTTTTATATCGTCTACGTAAACATCCTTTAGCTATGTTTATTCTCTAAACATATTCTTATTTAACTTTGTTTATTTGTTCCTTTCGACATCTAAATATTCTTAAAGTAGGTGGCCATAGATTGAGTAAATAACGACAGCATTTTTATTAAAATATATCAACTACTGCTAATATTCTAGACAATCCCATTTACTTCGGGTCGGCTTTTCTTGCCCTTTTCTTCCACAGAGCACGTGTTGGCGTCAATTTTGGCTTATTACAAGTATTTATTTGACCCTCGTTAATTAAGTGCAGGGTAGCATTCCATGTCTACGTTTCGTCATTGGCAAATTTGGGGCAAGTTTAACAATGTGGTGGTCCTGGCATTTATAGATATGTCCATACCAAAGAAAGCGTTTTTCTTTCACTTCGTCTGTTATCGGGGCATTTTAAAGCTTCTTTTTTGTTATTCTTTTCTTATTTAATTTAATTGAGTGATATTCGCTGACAAGTGTAATGCGTTTGTATAGTTTTTGAGATGTTGTTTGTTGATCGTCATTTGAACATTACAAAACTGAAACTCTTGTAACTGTTTTGTGTATTTTTTCTTTATCTTTAAGTGACATTCTTTTATTGCACATAACCCCTGTGAATCAATACTTGATGAACATCGCTATCAATTTTACTATAATTACTAAGGATTGAGCTTAAATGTTTGAATTAAGCCACCGTGGATAATTGCGTAGTTCAGGATCAGTTAATTTTGATGATCTTGAAGTTATTTTGGTCTGTTGAATTATCTATGCTAATTCTTACAATACCTTTATTCAGGCGGTCAAGTTTTGTTATAGGCCATCTATGTTATCGAAGATCAATAGAACATCGTCCATGTGTGGAATATTTCACGACGATGGTTTTTGGCAGCGTGTAGTTAGTTGGTCAATAATAAACAGCATCGGGCGAAGAGCAGAGCTCTGGTGCGCTCTTATTTAAATTCCAAACGTTTTGCTTGTGCCTATAGAACTAAAGATTTGTGTAGTGGTGGATTTGTAAATGTCTCGAATAAGGCTGATAATATTCGGGTGCTAGTTGCTATCTGAGTAATTTTTAGATCTGATCTCGGGATACATGATTAAATACCTTTTTCAAATATATAAAATCAATGTGTATATTTTCTTCTTGAATTGTGTTTTTTCCAGCATTATTCGAATTGTTTAAATTAGAGTTGATGTGTTTTTCTCAGCTATAAACCACATCTATCGTTTAGGATTGGCTTCCAAATGGTAGTATGTGATATCAGTTTAATAGCCTTGTTATTGCTGCACTCTTTAACATCGCCTTTTTACTTATAAAATGGTATTAGGAGACTGTTTTGCTCTGAGTTTGATATCGCGTGATTTTGAATCAGTTTATTGTATGGTTCATGTACTGACATACTGTTCGCATAGATGTTTCCAGACTTCAGCTAGTATTATCCGGACCTAGAGACTTGTTGAAGTAAAACTTCTTTACGCACGCTTGACTTGGGGAGTAAGCTGGTGAAGGCGTGACGAGAGCATTAGGAAAAGTGTGATCGTTCGAGGCGAACGAAAGTTGAGAGGGAGATATAAGTTAGTGAAGACAGAAAGAGAGTTACGTTTCGTATATTACTGTAGGGACAAGAGAGAGAGGTGCGAGCACACATTTTCTTTCTCTCATAGCCAGTTATGTTTCGTATATTAAAGATACAGTGCAAGCCTACTGTCTGTATCACACTGTAGGAGCAAGAGAGAGTAGTGCGCGCGCACATTTTCTTTCTCTCTTCCTCTCATAGCCAGTGTATGAATATATATATATATATATATATATATATATATATATATATATATATATATATATATATATATATATATATATATATATATATATACGAGTTTGCTAGCGTTACGCGAATTTATGTGAATTTGAAGTTTTACTTTAGACGCGTGGTCTAAAGCACACTCGTTTTTTTAAAATTTCTTGCACGGATCTTTTAACTCAGTCCATAGCGATAACTGGGAGTATGTTTCAACTGGCTCCTGCAGTATTTCTGATGTTTGCAAAATATGGTCCATTTATTTTAATGTGTTCATGTCGTATTAGATGTTTGTTAGTTTTATCATTTATATATTTTAATGTTGCTATATTTTAGTATAAGCGCATCAGAGCGAAGTAAATAGGAAGAAATGGAGAGGCATCGTGAGGCGAGTAAGAACGGCCGCCCATCACAATACTACATTCTGAACATGACCGCTCTGTCAAGAGCGAAACGACTAAGAAGGATATCTTTAGTGTTCTTATGACGAGTTTTAGCTATTTTATATATATCTAACTCAGAATTGGCGGTCTCTGATTTACCGCAAAAATGCTGTTTTATTTTACCATTGACATTACTACCCGTCCTTTTAGTTTGACTTTTTTTCTTTGTCATTGTCAAAACTTTTATCATCATTCATGGACTGCTATAGCTTGATGGTGTCCTTTTGATTATCATGGCATTTTAACTGCTGGGTTTGTTTGTTGAGTATTTTTTATTTCATGTTCTCCTTAGGTGTTTCCCCCACCCTCTTCAAAGTTGTCCCACATTTCATTAGGTGTTCATGGCACTAAGGTGTTCTTTCAGTTCCTGTATGAAAGTTAAATATTGGTTCTTTTAATGTCCTTCATTTAATGTCTGGTCTTAATTCGTAATTTTCGATTTAATTTTATTGGGTTAGGAGATTAATATACAGTAATATGAATTATATTCTATATCGTAAGCGGCTCTATAGGTACGGTCTTGCTATCCCCGTAATTACCCACGTGTTTCCAATTAGCCAGTTTATAATCGACTTGAGTTGCATGTTCTCCAATTTCGTATATAATTTGATGGGATTATATCTACGAATGTGTTTATAATCGCTACATCACAGCTTGATGGGTATTGCAATAGGGTATCTCTGTCACTGTTACGTGTGTCATATTCAAATCAATGCCATCTCTAGACACCTTACATCGACATGGCCATTTAGGTCTCCGAGCAGGTGTAGGGTTTTGTCTGCCGGCATATTTTGCATTTTCTCTTTTTCACAGTTGGCAGTGCCTAGTATCAATGAGTTCGTAATTCTTATATGAAATTAAAATCAAGTTGATTATCATGTGGTATTATTATGGGCAATATCCCACTACCAGACATCTCACATGTTTATTGCCATTATTCGGTTGCCCATTTTGGACATCTACTAGTCTTTTTGTGATGATTTCCACTAGTTTGATTCCAACTCCGTTTTTACCGATGTTCGTTCCGTTAAAGATGAGCTTGAACACGTTACTATAAGTTTTGATTATGCTCCCTTCCTCTTACATTTTGCTCACACATCGTGCATTAATTTGCTTTCTTTTCACGACGTTGAAGTTCATAATATTGTGCATTTGTTGTTTCGACCGTCGCTTACAGGGAACGCACTAAAATTTATGTTGTATTTGTGCTCTCTTTGAGAAATATCTTCTTTATATATTGCTTTTTTGTGTATCTTTCTATTCTTTTCTTTTCTCGCTTTCATTATTTAGGGTTCGGCCTCCTCGTAGCACGGCTATGTACGTGTCCTTGCAGAACGGTTATGGCAAGTCAGGACACTTTAGGCTGGGTTGTTGTAATTATGTATGAGTTGAGTCTTCAGCTCTTTCTCAATCTTGGACCACCACGTGGTAGGTGGTCTTCCTATTCCTCTTGATGGATTTGTCATTCTAGTCAGTCTTCAGATAATTGAGTTTCAAAATTATGAAGAGATTATGATGATAGTTTCATAGTTTCTTTTCGTTTATATCTTGTGTATTTCATATCTACTTCAATGTTAGTAAAGTTATTTAAGTCTGTTGTTTAATATTCTTTCAGCAATCTAACAATAAATGGTATATTTGAGTTGTTTTAATTTTAGCTTCCTTAAAGATTTATTTTAGATCGTATTTGACGCAGATGCAACTGCTGAAATCATACGACACATCACGTACCTCGTAAAAGTACGTGAAGTACCGTATAACATATACATAAATGTATTTGAGGAACATTTGTCATTATAATCATTGATCGTATATCTTAAAAATATTTTTTCTCATTTCTGTCTGTATTCTACTACAAAATATTTTATAAAACACCAAACGCCATGAGTTTCAGCTTAATTGTATCACTATCCTCTGAACTATCATCGTTTAAGCGATTCGTTTTGGAAGAAATAATTGACTATGAAGAAAATTGACAAAGCAAGGAAAACATCTTAAATCATATTGAATGAGATATCATTGGTTTACGGGGATTTTTGCCCTAATAAAACCATGATTTACAAGGGGCATAATCAATTGAAACAAATCAAAAATTCGATCGAAAACGATCCGCACTCAGGACTGCGGATCGAGGCCACCTCCTCGAACGTTGTTGCTCAAAAACTTGTATTGGAAGATGCTCTATTGAAAAAGAAGCAATTGGGAGACACGTTTGGAATATTTTTTATAAACATTTTAAATATTCTTCATGACCATCTTTGCATGTCCAAAGTCAGCGCAAGATGGATGCTGAAAATGCTTACGCCGCCACAACGCAATAACGTGTCGGGTGTTCACGCGACTTTCTTAATCTCTGTAGAAAGGATGAGGATGAAATTTTGAGCTGAATTGTTACGGTTTATGAAACTTGGGTTCATCATTACGAGCCTGTGTTCAAGCTGGAGTCCATGTAGTGACGTAAAAGAGTACCTTATCCCCGAAGAAGTGTCAAGGTGTCAATTGACCGAAAAAGTCATGTTTTTTGGACACAGAGGGCATCCTGTTTATTGACTTCAAAGATGGTATTTTCGTCCGAGATAGTGCTTTATTGACTTCAAAGATAGATAGTACTTTATATATGGAGGGATGTTTTCATAGCAGGAGAGTGCTGCTTTGGTTTACTGAAGTAGCTTACAGAACCATTGAAGGACCAAAAGGCGAGGGAAATTAGCGAACATTATGCTACTTTGGCACGACAATGCACCTCAAGAGCTATATTGGGATGGCTGATTTTCACAAGTGCAGCTTTCAAATATTGCAAAATTCATTTTACAGTGCAGACTTGATCTCCTGTGACTATTATGTGTTCCCAAAAATGAAAAAGATGAAGCTCTCATGGAAAACGATTAGCTATGATGAAGAGGTCAAGATTACAATTTCTGCTTCTTATTAAGATACAGAGTTTTTTTTAATTGTATAAATAAATATAATCGACAGATCTGAGAAAAGTATTAGAGTTAAAGGAGAGAATATATTGAAAAGGAAAAAGAACACTACTTTTTTGATCTTCCATCCAACCCATTCCGCGAACTTTTTGACCACCCCTCATATTTGTAAAAACAATATTTCTGTAATCCACGTAGAATCACAAATATATTGTGATTCTACTACCCTAAGTTGATGGTCATTGTATTTTGATGGAATTAAGAATGTATTGTTTATAAAAATGTATTTTGTATTTTTTAGGTATTGTATATATTTGGCATTAATTTTGTAGAAATTCATTATTCACAATTAATTATTTTCTTTAAGTTCTTTACCACGACCTTGGTTTCGTTGTATTACACCATCTTCAGGTGGGCTATTAGCAAAGATATTTGCTAATAGCCCACCTGAAGATGTTGGAATACTACGAAACATAGGTCGTGATAAAGAACTTAAAGAAAGTAGAAATAATACTACATCACGTAGTTTCATTTTCAGGTACTTAAGGTTTCTAATGAAAATGAATCCTGACGATGACATCTATCGTATTTTAAGTATTTAAATACTAGTTTTAAAAAAGTAACAACGCGTCGTTACGAACTTTTTCGATAATTCGAGTATATGATGACTAGGAAGCTTAACTAGTTATTATATGTATTAGAAACAGACGATTATCAGTTTTTTAAACAGGTAAAATTGAGTTAAAATATTAATTTGTTTTCAACGTGATATTTAAAATATAGAGTATCTATTAAAATATTTATTTTCGTCTATTCCATGTATGCCACTGGAGTGTTATTTATTTATTTACATTCCACAGTAATTTGTTAGAGTGATCTATATAAATATTTACAATAAATATACGCGTTTTAGTTATTCAAGGACAAGTATCTATTTGATTTTGTTTCATAGGTTGACAAATATAAATCGGTGTGGTGCAATGTTGACATTAAATTACGTTAATCAACTTAAAAAACGTCGATGTTAAAAATGTGTTATTCATAATTAAGGCGCAATAAATTTTGCCTCATTAATTCGCTATCGGGGCCTCAGTGTTGAATAATTGATTTTTTCGCATTTGAGTTAGAAAATACATTCAATATAACATTGGCAAAGATAAAGCGTAGATGTATGTTAATTAGATTTCACAGATTATGAGTTTAAACTGATTGATATAGACTACATTTTTCTGTGTAATTAGTTTTATTTCATTTGGTTACCATAATATTTTATATTTGAAATGTTTTTTTTAAATTTTTATTGACTTTCAGAATGTATTTTCAAATTTTTTAAGTAATTCTTTCTAATTCTACACGCGAAATAAAGTAAATTTACTAAAGTTTATTAGCATAAAATAATAAAGCTTATTAGTTTATTAGCATAAAATAGCTTCCAGTAGGTTCACTTCAAACATTTTGCTGTGACTAAGTCGAGCCAATTAATTTCAACTTTTTTGCATATGATACGAAACAACGAAATTTGGCTAGACAGACATGTGACTGAATGAGTTTCGAGCTGTGAATTTTGGCGATTTCAAATAGTCCTTTTTACATAGTCTGTGGAGTGTACGTCAATATTTTGTGTAACAGATATTTGTGTTTATATATTAATGAAATGTAGCTTGCTTAATATACACCTGTAGCAAAAAGGACATTTTATAGCAACAATCTGAATTGATTTACTCTCGTCTACCTATTTGTGTTTTAAATAAAGCGAGTAATTAAGTAAATTTTATTAAATTAAATCCTGTTTCGTAACTTCAGTTCAGAGTAAATAATTAATTAGAATTTCGACCACTGAGTGATCACTAGTATATATTTATTATATTATTGTTAGTTGTATAATTCAAGAGATATCTACTTGGATTTTTAATATATTCGCTAAGTTTTCCTAAGCTTTTTGAATAAAAAAAAAGTTAATTTGCAGACTTCTCATTTTTTTAGAATAAATCCGTAATAGAGGAGATCAAAGCTTGTATACTAACTGCTATTTGTTGTAACTCTTTCATAATATTCCTTCTTAATAGTGTGCGTTAAAACTTTCCGTTAATAAATGGTTTGTTATCGGACGGCACGTGCACTTGAGTACTGGCTTTGACTGCCTGCCGTAATTGACAAATGCGTTGGAGTCCACCGTCTTGGATATTTTGAGAAACTCATTGGCCGACCGTTTCACACGTCTCAAGTGCAAAACAATAACATGGATATACTGCTATTTATTCGCGGTATTTTACGCGTCTTATACGTGACTACTTGTTGTTTGAGAGTGTTTGTAGTTATGGCGTATTAGCCCTTGTCTGTGTTTTAGCATGGAATTGGAGCATCACAATATTCGGTGTCCTAAAATCATATAGGCTTGTCTTTTTTCAAGATATACCTGTATTGATATTCTGTCTTTTTATATCTTCGATTACGTCATGATTACGTACTACGTCTCTTATCTTTACGTCTTTTTCATTATAGGCTGCAATAATTAAGAATTGTTTCATAAGAGAATGCATGCTTTTTCAAACTAAGCGATAATAACGTAACTTGAAGCGATGACTCATCTTGGTTTTATCCCGACATAATTCTTGAACCTACCGTAGTGAATTTCCCACTTGGTGTTTTATTATATGACTCTCACTTACTCTATGTATATCTTTTTTTAAACGTTTCAGTATCCATATATCTAAATTTGCTAAAACATCGCAGAATTATTTTTTGAGTTTCTCCACCTTTCTTTCTTGTGTGCCATATTATTCATAAAAAAGTTCAAAAGGAATTAGGAAACGCCAAAAATATCTGAAACTAGAGATACATGAATAAAATAGATTGAAGGGAAAAACAAAATGTAGCAAAAAGGAAAATCTTTGTCTAAAATAAAAAGTTGGGAATTATGGGTTTGAATTTTTGTGACAAACTTTATTTATTTAGAATGAGCAATTTATTTTCAAAGTGGTATTAATTCAAAGGCAAAAAAGAGCACTTGTAGCTTATCGCTGTTACTTTGAGTTATCATGAAATTAAACGAACATAAATATTGTTCCATAAGTTGTTCATTAAATTTGTTCTTTCTAATGCCTTAAAGATATGGGTATTGCTTTGAAAGTAATGCTTGTAATCTTCGAAAGGAAAATATTAAGAAGTGTTTTAACACGTTTATATTAGCTTGACCTTCATAACATTGTAAGCAAAGTTTATATTTCACTTTTCATACACTTCTAAATGTCTTATTGATTTAAAACTATGGTACTGTAAAAAAATAAGAATAAAACGAAAAGAACGTCTTAAGAAGGAAATTAAGAATTGGAAATCTGTAGGTAAAAAAGAACAAACTGGAAAAATTCCTAAAGACGGTCAAGGCACATAACGGGCAATATATAGATCTTTTAATAAATTATGATATGAAAGAATATTGTAATTATGATAGGAAAGAATATTGGAAGCAGTGTAATGTTATCGATGGAAAGAATTTTCATTTTATATTTTTAATCTAGACCTACATGCATATTTTCCAATTATACTTTCAACTTGCGGAAAATTTCAGCACTTATATTTCTGTAAAAATTTGTTATTTTGAACTATATTGGGGAGCTATTTCGGAATATGTATAAAAAATAGCTTAAAGAAAAATTTATACAATTTTTACTTCTTGAATATCTTTTAAATTGATAAGGTTTATTAAATGATTAGCAACCGCAGCAGACGAATTTGCGTTCACTGTACTAATCTAAGCTATAAGATATTTTCAGAAAACTTATATACTTATAACATTAGATCACAGTTGAGACTTGGGAATGAAGGAAACAATTCTAAAACTTCAATATTCTTGTAACAAAACTCATATACAACGAAGATAAGGAGTTCGCATAAACGATATCAACTTCTTCAGAATCGATAAGTTTTATCAACGATTTCTTTCAACTTCTATTTTCTGACAAATTTTTATGGTTACCATTTTTATGGTTACCAATTTTTATGGTTACCATAGAGCATTCAAGGTGCTGTTTGAGAAGATTAAAAAAAATCGAAAGCTGCGAGTAGACTGAAAATCTTTGCAATTCATTACTGTTTGTTGGAAGTAATAATGGTCTTCGTAGGCAATGAGTTATTTAATTGCCTTTCTGTGAAACGTAACGAGGGTCATACTGTCACTATGACAACAGCGTGTGTTATTAAAACTATAGTAGCCATCAATAAAACTACGTCTTTCGCGGCCCGCGTGCATATCGATGACGTCACGCGTTCATGGCTTCGCGTTGCGAGCTGATAACGTGCGACGCCGCTCGCCTGCGTGATAAAACCGTACGGACGCTCGTCGACAAATGCGTGCGTGTGCGCCGATCGGTTGCGGGTAGGTATTGGAATTTAAATGTCGTCTCTCTCGTGCCGTGTGCAGGTGTATTGAGTACGAGTATCGTAATTCTGAGGCGTGCCCTTGGATTGCGTGGATCGGTTTAAACTGGAAGCGTTGACAATTTTTTTTGTGTTGACGTGAATTTTCTCACGTTTATTTAATTTAGTTGGGCGCCTGATGTAATCTAAGCATTCCAATTGTCAATTGAAGCTTCTGATTTAAATAATGTGAAAGTGCGTCAAGATTGTATATATTGTTGGAATAACCTTTCTTGGTCATTGTGTTATGTATTACCGCCTAATGAGTTGATGAATGTTTCTGATTGTGTGGATGAGTGAATTGTTGTTAATCTTTGAATGGATTTGTTTGTATTGATATATCTTTAGTATATCTACATATTGTAAAATAATATTAATGAAAATATTTAAAAAAGGTGAATGGCAACGTGTCGATGAATATTTTTTCGTTCTAAGGGCATTTTAACATTTCTTTCGAAAAATGAATGACTGAGGAAATATGTTGTATTTGTTAGGCTGTTAACAAAACTTGAAAAACTTTCTTTCATGATGAAAATACTTTTACATTGTAAATTTCCATTAAAAACAAGAAAATTGTTTCTAATCATGTTTGACTTTGTGAGATTTGTTAATTTTCAAATAAATGTTTCCAAAGAGAGAAAAGGTTAGCAGCGTATTTAAAGTACCTTCATATAAAGCAAATTTTTGTTTGAGAAGTTTCTTTTAAACTGGAACTGGAAGAATTAGAGTAAACAAAAATAGATGATTTCGATGCGCGCGGTGGCAACGTATGATCGATAAAATGTATATACAAGGTATAAACGACAAAACATCAGTTCCTTTATCTTTACAAACGAATGACGTCTCTAGTGGATTTTAGATAATGTAATTTATTAAAAATATTTGAAAACAAATAGTTGTGTTTATTTAGACGCGAGTATTACATGGCAGTATTTCCCTTCGTTTTTACCCATAACTGTGATTTAATATAATGGAATTATAGGCATTGCTTTGCTGATTTAATATCTGAGAAAAGAATATTTTTGTCATAAATTTTCTAACACTATTTTTATAAATTTTGTTATAGAGGACAAGGTAAAAGAAACAAAGCATTTTATTTTTAAAAATATTATTGAAAAGGATAGCTAAAGATTAAAGCTGCTGTTAATTGTTCAAGTTTTATGGTAACATTGTAACGCTCATCATCCTTTAGTATTTTCTAAAGATGGATCATCACTTAATGGATTATCATTAAGTAGGAAGTTTTCCTATATTGTTTATTTTTCCGTCTTATATAGAATATAATGCTACTATTGTAATAGAATTAGATTTTCAGATAAAAGCAAAGATTTAGCAACGAGCTGGTATTGTGATATTTTTAACGTTTCTGAATGAACAAGTAGCATTTAGTCTGTAATGGTCCCTGTCCTCCCACGACTGCGAACACATTCCCTAAGTGACAGCGCCCTGTTAGTAGAACCTGAGCTCGGTTCTGCAATCTGCGCTGACTCATTCATCGTCACAATGGCTGAAGCGGGAGCGTTGGCGACTCTTGTGTAATTAGAAATTCTCAGACAGATAATGCGATTGAAAATCGGTATTAAAGTAGGTTATTATATCGGTTTTTGATTTTTGTATATAAATTTTGTTATATTTAATATTTGATTAAAAACACCCAAATCTGATGCGTAAAAGCTATAAGTTTTGTTAGATTAAGGACGTTAGAAATTTTGTCGTATAGTGTCGAGGTATTTCCTATTTTCTCGACTTATATTCAGTTAAAAATGTAGTGTTATACGTATTAAAAAATGCACAATTTTTTAATACGTACTCGTACATCATTTACGTACTCGGACATCTTTTTAACAGCAATATTTTGTGGCATGTAAATATTTGTAATTTTTTTGTCTTATATTTTGAAATATATTATTTTCTACTGTTATGTGAGTTAATACACTAATTTTTTTTCCAAATCTTGAAACGTATAAAATAAAAGTTGGGTAGCTATTTGAATAATTACTAAATAAGTTCTAGTTATATATTTCTTTACAAGATTTATCTTCAAAGTACATAAATTATTTTCTCATCATACACTTTGGTACTTAAATTCTCTTAATTTTTCAGATAGTTTTCTTCAGATACATATTATTTTTCAAATAAATTACTAGTGTTAATTAGCGAACAACGTTGTTTTTTAATACTAGTAAGGGCCAATAAAGAGTGTTTAAATTAAATTTTGAGTGACCTAACACAGACCACTGTTTTTAAAAATGTCTTTTTTAGTGTAATATTTGGCCGTGACGACGCTACGCCTATCGTCGCCTACGCCATATTGAAACACTTAGCACGGTAATTACTATCTATCTATTATCAAAACGTGAAGCAGAGTCGCCTGCCGGCAGGTTGATAAGGCCCATCCTTATCTGTAGACTCTATACGACAACATTTATATCGATTATCGGTAACAAACTACAGCGAAATAACATATTAGATAGCGCAGTATTCGCTCTCGTTGTCAATATTCGATCGATGATAATAAATTGTATACATGCATGTTCGTTGGAAAAATAACACGAAGTGATTGACAAGCGTATTGATAGCAGATATGGTGTTTTTAATTGGAATACTTGATGTAATAATTGCAGCTGATGCTTTAAAATGATATATTTTTGTCTAAATTTATTTCGGAGGAGTGTGAGGAAAATATTAATATTTAACCCCACAATAGTGAAGAGAGAAATTATTTTCGTGGAATTTGAGCTCCCACGAGACGATATTTGCTTTCTTGGAAGAGAACCTTGTAATGATACAACTTAAATTTAAAAAAAAAGACAACGAGCTACTGCAAATATACCAGGACCAGTTAAAATCGAGACAAAGAACGATATCTTTTTTTTTAATACAATCATTTGTCAGAGAAACATTTATTCGTGGAAAAACAAAACGAGAGAAAATAAATGTCCACAGTGCTGTTCCACGATTTTCGAATGTCTAGATCATGGCATCATATACAGAATTAAGTTCTTTTCAATAACATGTATTTTGATTATTACACGTATATTATTTATATATAAACAATAATTCTTACGATTCCAACGTTAGGACCATTGGAGGAAATTTTCCGAAGTTCGATAATAAAAAGTATGCCTATTTGGGCGTTTTGAATTATGATATCTATAAACATTCGTTCTTAATTTTTTCTACGAATCTATAATATGTTGAATTAAAACATACTGTTGACGTAAATTTTAGACAAAGTCTGCAAACTATGCTCATGTATTATCAGATTATGCCTATTCATTTCGAATATATTTGGGGTTAATTTTGTAGAAATTCATTATGCACAATTAAATGAAACTACGTGATGTAGTATTATTTCTACTTTCTTTAAGTTCTTTACTACGACCTAGGTTTCTTTGTATTAGAACATCTTCAGGTGGGCTGTTCGCAAAGAAAATACACTAATTTTTTCTTTGCTAATGACCTACCTGAAGATGTTGTAATACAACGAAACCTAGGTCGTGGTAAAGAACTTACAGAAACTAGAAATAATACTACATCAGGTAGTTTCATTTAATTCTGATTAATTTCGTCAATCGGAGCACTGAATTTGGACAAATGTTAAACACGTCATGACTAATGGTGAGTATCGTTACCGGTTAATACGAAACCGTTAAAGGGAATCCCGAGAACATGTACGAGATGTTATGTTGCGACATTTTTAGTTTCTATTGAATATCATCTTTTTGAAGATCGATTTGATTTCTTCCAAATAATGTTAACCTTGTTTGTAATAATAGTTTGGTTTGGATCTAATCATATTATTATATACAATGCTTTATCTGATATGAATATATTTAACTCTGTTTTGAAGATAACTTAGCGTTTGTAAAGAAATTAATGACTGTACAAGTTTTGTAAATAATTAAAGAAGATTTTAAATCAAAATAAATATTGAAAGTACGCGACATATTCCGATGTTTATTATTTTTCGTAATTATAAATGGACGAAAGGAGTTATAAATTTTTTGTTCGTTGCTTTTTTAACATTCAAAACCAACCTTTTGAAGAAAACTCCCATGTCACCTGTTTTCGGTTTGTTTAGTAAAAAACTATTTTTTTTATAAAAGTAAAAATTTACAAGAAGAAAAAACTTTTACTTTTGATAAAACAAACTAGAAAAAATTGTATTTATTATATTTTTATTTTTGGGAATTTCCAACAAAACTAACTAAAATCTTACTCATCATTTATACAGACCGTTAACGCACAATGGCAGAGTTAAATACTATTTGTAGATTAGCAAAACCTATGATATTTCTGTGTCTATTTTTATACTACTTTACCTACTTTAACTCTTCGAAAAGTATATTTGTTTGATTAGTGAACGATAAATCCTAAATGGGTTCATTTTTTACGTTTAGTGATAAGAAACTATAGGTTAGGCAATAGGTGCCAAGTCACGTCAAAGATATATTTTTTTAAATTAAGACATTCATCAAAACTTAAAAGAATTAGCCAGACGCTAATAACTAATAACTTTCATATCGTAAATAATTTATTGAAAAAAAAACTGACGTTCCATTATTTTTAATTTTGTCCCCACACCATTTTGCCAGTCATACTTCTATTGTTTCAAATTCCTGACATACAACGATGACTAATCATTGTATTTACACTAGGTAATTAGCCAAACCATACAAAACACATGACGTCACAAGTGAATATTTCGCCACGATCCATTGGTATTTTTACGTTCTCGGTTATTCTACTGATTTCTTATCTATCACTTTTTATCTTATCGTAAATTATCATTAAACCTACATGTGCGTACAGCAACCAAGTAGGCGCGTCCGAAACATAGCTCTTAATGCTCATTAATTCAGTTTAGATAGGTATATCTTCAAAGATTTTGCCTTTTAAATAGTTTACTTCGTTTACAGTACGAATACGCTATACTTTTGTAACCAGTTAATATTTTCATTAATATATTATTAATATTTTCATTCTCAACCAGTTAATACTCTAGAGAAAATGCTTTAATAAAACGCTTTGTAAAGTATTGTTGATATTGTGTCAAGCATAATGTTAACAATTATGTTATTTATGCTCATTACATTTAAAAATGTCGATAAAATATTTAATCTATGCTTCGTCGTAACATATTTGTTTTCGGTATTTTAATTTCTTTTTAGGTTTCTTTCGGCAAATTCAGCGCTCGGCATTGCCAGTTTGGCGGCATTTTTATACTGCATCCAGATTGCGGCATTTTAAATCGTCTGAACTGTTTTAAGTTCTTTATTGGAGTAAACTCCTGACCCTTCGTTCTATGAAAAATAGTTACAATTCTCTCATGATTAAGTTCTCTCATGATTAAGTTCATGATTAAATCTCAAAATTAAGTTGATAGTTGTATTGATGTAGGTAGAAAATAAGGTTGTAATGATTACGTATCATTATTGTTATTTACAAAGATCACAAACAGAATGACAAGCATCGGTTACGTGGATATGTTATACAGTTTGCTGTTCTGTTGAGTTATGAATTTAAATGGTTAACCGCAACCAAACTGTACATCAAGTTTTAAACGAGTACATCTTTAGATTTGAGATTTTTCATAGTTGTTTTTTATGCGCATTGTGATGTCGAGTCACTACATATATTGCAGGTTGGTTCAATGTATCGGTTACGGAAATAGTTGAGATGTGAAGACATGACGTTATTTTGCGTGTGAGTCTGATTGGCAATGAGTCACGTCATCAGTGTTTATTTTGTTGACGTACCAGATTTTATGATCTAGTTTTTTGATTGAATATGTACTCTCTGAAATGATGTCGATTTTTAAAAATGTGGAAAAGCGTATCGTTTTAATGAGTGATATTTTGGTTTTTGGATTATGTATTTCTGATAAATAATATTAGTGTGATTTACTATTCTGACTGTATGTTATTAGATTGTGATTGGTGCATTTTTAGGATGTACAGGGCTGTAAATAAAGTATCTTTAGTCAAATATTGTCATCTTTATGAATGAAAATAATGCACGTGAATTATAATCTCATTTATAATGTATAAAAATATAATTTAAAAGTCAGTCGTAACGTGTTATAAATCAGGTTTAACATTACTGAAGATAAATGATATAATTAAAATAATGTCAACGATTAATAATAATTATTAATGAATTATATTGCACCCAACTGCCATAATAATAAAAATTACACTCTTAAGAAGAGAACATGGCAAATTTTATTTAAATCGTTAATAATAATTGTATTTTAAAATAGTAATTTAGCATTGTTCCTGATTAGCCGAACTAATTTTTATAATATAACATCAGTATAATTATATACATATATACATATATATATATATATATATATATATATATATATATATATACATACTTCTTTTTTTTTAATTAGAAGTTTTTATTTTTATAGCGTGGTCCAAGCTTTTATCACGGGGTTTAAGCCATATCAGAATTTTTTTTAATTCTTATTATCAGCAGTTCTTGATACTTAATTATATGCTCGTTTATGAAGGCAGTTTTTAATTTTTTTTTATTATGGTTGTATTTTATTTACAATTTTACAAATTTTTTTTTCAACTTTCTGATTGTCAATCGCTGAATTATTTGATTTAGCTAGGTTTTTTTCTCATAGTCTCATTCGTATAGAAGGAAATAATAATCTCGTTTTGGAAAGAATCGAACTAGTGCACACCTTTCACGCTTTAACCTTTTGAGGTCCACATTTTCTTCTAATAAGCCGATATCTTTTTCCGCGCGAAATTTTGTATATATACAGAACCTATAGGTTCCGCAAAAGGTTAAAGATAAAATAGTTTTTTTTCATAAGAATCAAGCTCATTTTGGCGAAAAAATTTTCTATTAAATAACCAACATATTTGATGTAATGTCTAAGTTTGTTTGTGTCTAATATAGTGGCTGGAATCGTGCCCAAAAGGTTAAGAAATTGATAAGTCAAAGATGCGAATTGGCAAAGTTGAGATCGATCAATTTTGTAAAATCCAGATACATAATTTATATTATTAAAATAAAGTTAGTCATTAGTAGATAGTCATCAAGTCATTAATTTTTCAAAATATTTCTTACTCTTTATTACGATTATCAGATTGTCTAGATGAAATTGTTCTCGCTTTATTTTTATGTTTTTTTTGTTATATCGCTTCTTAAAATTTAGTTTCGATTGTTAAATATTAAATCTTTTATAATTCAACGATAAATATTAAAATTGTATCACCATTTTGAAACATATATCCATGTATTTCAAAAGATGATACAATTTGAATATTTTTTGATGAATTATAAAATACAAACAAATATAAAATTCTCAATAAAATGTTTTTGTAATAGTTGTAATTTGTTTTTTTTTTAAGAATAGAATCAGAAAAAAAATATACCACAAGACATGAAATTAGAAAGAAAATTCGATTACTTTGTTTTATGTGCTTTATTACTATGCAATATTTTAAATTTCTACGTCAAACGATTTCTCAGAAAAAAGCTGTGGTTCACAGACCGAGAGTTTATTTTTTTTCCTATCACTGAACCTTAAACATAAAAAAAATTAGTACATACTTCTAAAGAAACTTTTTGAAGGTAGCCAACGTCACATAAACTGCGAACTAACCTATAAGTATCAACGATACACTAATTAAACTGATTTGATGTTACTTAACTCAGGCTGAGACTTAAACAATAGACTGACTACATCGCTAACAACTGAGTCCCTTTACCCGTAAGATTAAATTAAGTAAGACTTAATTTTCGATTCATGCCCATCGGGCGTTAAAATGTTTCAAAAATTAAATTACCGAGAAATTCAACAAAAATTAACAAGCGTTATTTCCATTTATAGATTTGAGAATATTTATCTAATTGTATTTTATTTACAACCCCGTAACATACTAAAACTTTTGTAGTCTAATATCATAATAATCTAACAGTAATATATAGCTTGAAATATCATATAGCACAAGTATATCAGCATTGTCTGTAAGTTTGAATATACGAGTATATAAACACGCGCGCTCGCATGTGTGTGTGCGTGCGTTATAATAATAATTATTATTAATGTATCAAATATATATATATATATATATATATATATATATATATATTAGGTTGCTGTACAAGTCATAAGATCTTGGACACTCATACACGTATGCAATATATGGATTTCGCAATGTTTGGTCGAGCATTGTCCTGATAGAGGGCGACACTAAGTCGTTTCGTTGTTCGCTTTTAACGAAATTCTGCAGCCAACTTTCAGATTTTTTCTCCGTATACAGTAGCATTCGTTGTCTTCTTTGCATCGCGAAGCTCCCAAAACAGTATGCCTTGCTAATCACAAAAAAACTGACAGTAGAAATTTTTTACGAGTGTCAGGTTTTGATTGAGGCGGCACGCTTAAACCGTAGCCAATAGACCTGAGTCTTACTGTCGTCGTAGAAATCCATGACTCATCTACAGTGATGATTGATCTGAGAAAGTCCTGTTGTTATGGTCGTAAAAGCACATTTTCAGAGATAGTGACGCGTGCTTCCCAATTGGCATCGGTCAATGCATGAGTCGTACTTCGACTCAGAACTCTGCTATATCCCAAGGCGTGTAAATGTCGAGTAATAGTGTTATGGTCGCACCCTAATATCTGTTCCATACCTCGAGTATCCGCGTCGGGATACATTTCTGACTGGCGGCGCAATGCGTTTTCGTCGAAAGTTACCGGACGCCCCTGAAGATATTCGTCTTTACAAATTGTCTCATCTTTCTTAAAGCAATTAAACCAGTAGCACACATTTGAATGGTCAGTATTTCCTTCTTCAAATGGTGCATTAATTTTAGAAGCTGCCTTTCTCGTCTGGTCCCTAGCTTAAATTCGTAGAGTAAAATCGATTACAATTGACGTTGGTCCATTTTAGTTTTGTACTAAATGACACGACGTGGGCGCCCCTGTATATACCCACCGATTTAAAACCTGAAGAATATTCTACAAAATTATGGAAGATGAAACTGTAGATCGTCTCTTCATGTTGTAAAATATAATGCAACTCTAAGTGTCACAGTACTCATGCACCAAACTAATATATATATATATATATATATATATATATATATATATATATATAAATATATAAATGTGTGTATTTGTGTGTACATTATGCGTATTAAATGGGTCCACTAGTCTATTAACATTTATTGTGCAACATATCAATCAGTTGAATATCGTTAGTTCTAGTACTTAGTCATATCACTTCAGTACTCGTATTCGCCTACTCTTTCTTAAAATCGAAAGACGATGTTGACATGTTGTGTGTTAGTCAGGGTATTTCAATTAACTATAATGATAACTTTCCCGGTAAGTAGACGCTGAAACAATCGAAGTTATCGATTATGTTAGCCTTGACTTGGCGTGCTTGATGTAGGGGTAGTTATTTTATGGACAGTTAAGCTTTGTCCTTCACCGAAGAAATGACCAAATTTTATTACTCATTAGTGATTGTATGCTATTAAAGTGTGAGTTCTGGTTAGAAACAGCGAAGTAATCCATAATACTTTGAACAGTGATGTTTTGTGGTTAGTTGTAATGATGAAAATTGCTGCTAACAAAAACCAACTAAAATTTTTTGAAATCTTCAGCAGATTTAAATTCCTCGGAAATTGATATCATTCGAGTACAGAAATATAGGAGTAATACTGTAATAATGAAATTGAATAATTAATTTTATTCAAGAAAAGTGAAAATTTCTGCAATAAAGTATTTTCATTTTGTGGAAACTATATTTTTCAATAACTTTATTAAAGAAAAGCATTTTCGAGATCATACTCGCGAATATGCTTTTCTTGAGCATTTAAATATATTGTGTTCTCTAACAATGCAAATTTGTATATTGCAGTTGCTGTACGAATTACGTCGTGTTAAGTAATAATGGCGATAATGAGCTAGAATGATCTGATCAAATTGTAGTGTAGCTGATTTCAGCAACGTAATTGCTGTATAGGCGACATTTGTTTTGACACAGTTCAGATATCAGATTTTGCACAAGATTTTAGATTAAATAATTCAAATATTCGCAATTGTACATTAATCGATAGGCAGTCTTGTGTAAAATTATTATTTACTTTATTACAAAGCAGTGTTATTTTTAGAAGACCTGATAATTTTTGGAAATCAATGGTTTATGTAATAAATGTTAGTTTTCGGGAGATTTTCCTACTTCTAAGTTGGAATTAGCTTTCATTGTTGGAAGCAATTTTAGTAGGCTGCCACAATTGTAGCATAGGAATGTAATATCAATGATGTATTAGTTAAGACCTCCAGGCGACAAGGTGCCGCGATAGACGTATGGACGAACGCGCCGTTGCGAAATGTGGCACCGAGTGACTTTATGTGCTTTACCCGACCGGCGCGGTTGCGCAATCGCATTGTTTCTACTTTTTCTTCGTCGATTGACTAACGCGGAACACCGTCTGAGCTGCGCACGCGCCAATTTCTCCGCGGGCGGCCGCTATGAGGAAGATTCGATTTCCATTTGTGGCAAAGCGCGCCGCCGCGCCGGCTCGACCTGTGTTGATGGATTGATGCATGGGTGGAACATGTTTATATAACGGTTTATACTATTGAACAACTGAGTTTATTCAGTATTTACACTCTGATCTGGTAACTAAGGGGTTTTACTTTTATTTTTGGACTTCAAGCGGGATTAGGAGGATTAACTTCTGGTATTTCAAGATTGTTCAAGAGACAATCCTTTATTGACATTTTATCTTTACTTTTGGATATAGAAAAACAATTATGTCCAAATTGGAGACAAAATACCAAAAATGAATGGGTGATTTTGTTAGCTGTGTACGTTCTAGACATTGGGTCATATACTGATGATTAAAGTAAGAGAGGTATTTTAATATTACTTTTCACGGCATTACATCTAAATTTGTTTCCCCGGAAGAATTCAGGGATCATCGGTATTTGCTTATTTTATTTTGGCCTTTTACATGGCTATTATTGACAAAAAAACAATACGAAGGGTTTGTTCATTTTAATTTTTCTATTAAACAAACAAAACCGAATTAATTTCTGATATATAATATTTTCTAGTTTATTTTTCTCGAATAATTAATTGAGGAAATGAGAGTTACTTATACCTTTTGCTAGTGGCTTTGCTTTTATGAATATGTTATCTACCTGATAATTCAGTTTAGAAGTTAGGAGCTACGTTATAGATCACTTAAAAGTTAAATTAAATTGATGTATCGAATAAAGTTTTTTATTATTTTGCCTACAAGCTTTATAAATTACACATGGAAATTTATTTATTGTTTTATAGTATTTAAAATACTATAAAACAATAAATAAATACCAAACAAAGCTTAAAATTTAAAACGATTTCCAATTTGTTGCATAAGCACTAGGAACGTCGAAGCATGACCTAGCATAGTGAGAGCAAAATATGTAATTCTGGAAATCTCTTTACATTCTATTATATCAATGTCATGTAGTTTGCACATCAGGGATAGCCGAATCTCGTCTTATATTAATATATGAAAAAGGGAATAAGTTATAAATAATGACATACAACAAATATGAGATAGGGTTGCGAATAGTATGACTGGTATTAGGTCGGACAGCAATGAGTGCCAGATACAACCCTGCCTCATTCTTTGTTTTATGTCAAAGTCTTAAATGACTATAAATTCATTATTGATAAGTGGAATCCCTTTTTTATATATTAATATTTTTCTATACTTTGATTATTATATTAGATAAATATTTAAGGGTAATAAATGACTAAGCTAACCATGTATACTTCAAATCCAATAACCCAGTTACCAAATCAACTTTAGGTATAAGGCCAAATATTAAAACAGATATACTGAATATCGAGAAATTGTCGAATATTGGTACTATTTATGGATGCTTTTTGTATATCGTTTCTTAGAAGATTATTCCGAAGGTCTATTTATATTTTCGATGGTATATTTTGGGAGATATTAGGTATTTACGACAGCATATTTAGAAGATAGAATTGGAGCAAAAATTATGTCGTATTTTAACTGTTCGATGAATGTATATTTCGTAATGTGTCAATGTTTTTTTTTCAGAATTAGTCATAGCTATGTTCGAAGAGTAAAAGTTGTTCAGTAATATAGAAATAATTTTTGGTATTCGCAAGTAATAAATATATCTTGGATTCTTAGCATATGGGATTCATTCGGCAATATTTTAATGAATATTGTATAGTTAGATTAGTACAGAATCCTAAATAAGAAGTAGCATCTAATATTAGCGTAGTAGACTTCACAATGAAAGTTTTTACATAAAATTGGACAAAAACAGGTTTAGAGATGGTTGAATTTGAGAAGAAATAAAAGGTAAAACAATGAACAGGTATTATTTCGAACCTTTCGTACGTAATATTAAATCAACCTTTCATATAATTTATTTATATGCCCATGTACCAATATAAAATTAGAAGTGTGAGCTTACGCCCTTCTGTTTGTTACTGTGCTGTTGAAACTTATTGTTTCAAGTTCACGCAACGTTCGTTTATCACTTTACATGATACTTTTCTCTTTAATATGAGTGATTTTGATGACGTGACGACTTGTATCTCTATATTTTTTCGCTTCCTCTCTTCTCTCTAATTACATTTATTACCAAGAAAATGAGCGCACTGTAAAGTTGAAATTTGTCGACCGGTTCGTTAAAGGGAGTTGTTAGGGCAAAAGCATTTGAATAGAAATAGAAATGTTTTTAAATATGGAGAAATGCTGCCGTCGGTGTGGATGGCAGTACTTTTGAAGGCGGTCAGCTTCTTCGAGTGTAATTGGAAAGTAAAGTTGATAAACGTTAAAGTAGAAACTCGTAGAGCTCACCCGAGAAAGTAAAACACTATAAAGCGTTAGTTTGCAAGAGAGAAGCCTTCTAGAAAGCGAAGGAATAATGCTATTGAACGCATTTAGATATGCTGAGACATATTCATTATTTTAAGAACAGTATGTACTGTGTTGTATTTTACTATACAATATGTGAATTTCTTAAAATATAATTCTTCTAAATCTATTTATATCTTAATAGCGTAGGTAAACGCGATTGTCTTTAATATTTTTTTGAATATTTTTCATTTCAGCAGTGTTTATAAATAATTCTTAGGGTGAATAGCAATTCGGAAATATTTGGGATTTTTGTGTTTGATTCCATTTAATGACAATTCATAATTACTGTCTACTTCGTTTTCTCGGGTGACTACAGAGCAACGTTTTTCTCCATCTTTCAGGTGCACCTCACACCAGAACCTGGAGCGCGAATCAGCACCCGATTTAGAACAGGATGTCAAGACTGGGATAGATTTGTCAAAATTTTCCGTCGAGAGCTCGAAGATTTTTCAAAATTGTCGACACGGTTAACTTGTGCGTATGTATTGGCTGTTGAGTTTTAGGATAGGATGATCATCAGTGCCGAGGGAGAATGGGGTACCAATTAAAAAGAACTCTTGGTAGAATAGGACTCTCCGGACCTGCTATGGAAATATAGGAAGAAGAGACGTAACTACCAGCGCTCTAAAATCTACGGAACAGATTGGGTAAATATAGAGGTTCGCCGGGTGGTCTTAGCAGACGTCCGGTGTGACTATGATGGAGAGGTTAAGCGGGCTAGGCGTCCATTTCCGTAATTTTGTTACTTGTATAGGAAATTCAGATCTCTGAGGAGCCGTATATAGAAGTGTACGGAACCCCTTGAAACCATTTGTTTTCAGCGCTCTCAAGAGAGCCGATGGGAGTTACGCCGTGAATATTCGCCAGACCCTCGAATACCTTTTGACACTACTCTTTCCTGATGACGACCCTGATCTCGACACAGTCGAAGAGCGAATCATTAGGATTGTAGTTAGCGTAGTTCCAGATAGGAGTTCTGATTCGGAGCTGAGTTACTTCGAGTTAGATCACGTCGTAAAAATGTTGACTCGAAGGCCCCAGGCATTGATAATATGGACAATATGATTGTTAAGGTCGTATGGAAGACAGCAGCACATGAAATACTTGCGATCTTTAACTGTTGTCTCCACGAGGGTCACTTTCCAAAGATATGGATAGGGTGGGGAGACTTAAATTCATACCGAAGAGTAATGGGAGATCGCCAAGCGATCCGAAGTTTTATAGGCAAATTACTCTCCTTCCAGCCTTTGAGAAGATACTCGAAAATGCTTTGGCGATGCGTCTATTGGTGCAACATTGGATTCAATCTCATTCGCCAGGATCAGAAAGACAATTCGGTTTTCTTTCCGGAATATCAACTGCGGACGCGATTTCTGCAGCTGTCTTGGATCGACACATGCCAAGATAAATACGTTATTGAAATATTCTTGGATATTTTCGGTGCGTTTGACAATGCCTGGTGGCTAGCCATTTTATCAGCTTTAAATTCACAGGGAGTATCTGCAGACCTCCGTCGAATTTTAACGGAGTATTTCAGCGATCGAGTTACCTATTTGCAGGATGAAGACATTATAGTACACAAAACTTTGACCCGGGACTACCCACATGGATTGGTCCTCAGTCCTATCTTGTGGAAAGTCTTGTTCGATGGTATACTCGCCATATCCTTTCAAGGATACGGTACCATCGCGTATGCGGATGACACTTTGCTGAAAGTCGGGAGATATAATTAGAAAATCGGGCAACCGACTTCCTTGCCTTTACCGTTACAAAACTGGGGCACTAAGAACAAGCTCAGCTTTGCTCCACAAAATTTCGAAGCTGTCCTCTTTAAGACTAGCGAGAAGAGCTAGCGAGTCGTCTGTGGTGATGGCTGGTGCCAGGATCGGCGTGCGGTTAAAATTCCTGGATATGGTCCTTGATGAACGGAGGAGCGCTTTACCACAGGCTCGATATATAGGTGAGGGGGCTCAGGTAGCCTTCCACACCATTGCCCGGTTTGTCGGTGCCGGGTGGAGACTGAATAAATCTACTCTTAATCTGATATATACGGTAATTTACCTGGGCATATTGACCTATGCGCCATCAGGTTGGGGTCCGTGGTGCGTTGGGGTTCAGCAAATTAGATGGGTTGTGCTGATGAGATTGCTGCGTTCGTCGCTGTTGGCGCTGACCAAAGCTTGTAGAACCTGCTTAACGAATGCGTTGCCGGTTTTGGCGGGTCTTTTGCCTGTCGACTTCGGGATCAGGGAAACTGCGGCAAATTTCATCTTGGCACGAGAGTTTTGATTCTGGTCCACTGCACTTTGAGTTTTTGGCAAATGAATCTCTTGCTGATAGAAAAAGGAGTATTTTGGAGATCGTTGATGCTCATTGACAGAAAAAATGGTTTTCCTCAGATTCAATGAGGAAACGACTTGGTTATTTTTTCTCGACGTGTCTGAGCGGTTGCGTAAGAACTGGCCCGTCACCGATTACTACATTTAGCAGTTTTTAACGGGAGATGGCGCATTCCATGCCAGTATGTTTAGATTCGTCCTTCGAGATAATCCGGCGTGCACCTACGGGTTCGAAACACAGGACATGAATCATATATTATTCTACTGCAGTGAGCACGATGAGGCGCGTAGAGTGTTGATAGAGAGCATACGTCTTAACAATAGAGTAGAAATAGACAGAGCCTTAGAATGTGGTATCTTTAGTCACCGAGGCTTGATTGAGAATGGGCCGATCTTTGAGTCATTTAGTGTTCGCCAAGAGCGTTCTCAAAAAAATGGTGTTATTAAATGACTCATTGAGTAGGAACAGTATTTAACTGTTTTGAGTGAAAGTTTAAGTGGACGGAACACTATTAGGGGACCTTCGAAGGTCTCTTCTTTTGTATGAGGGGGTGTTATGCGTCCCCGGAGGGGCCGTGAATCAACCCGGGTGGAAATGATGGGAATAGTGTCTACTTCGCTTTAAAACGAAAACCTGTGCGCGTCTAATAGAAGACAGTTGTCGCGTTGTTGTCGTTGTTATTGTATTATTGTGTTGAAGTTTTGTGAATTTTTGTTGAATTTTTTCATAAGAGTTGCGTGATAATTTTGTAAGATAAATTTAGTTTAATTTAATTTTTAAAAAGTTCAATCGTTATTATAAAGGACCTGATATAACAACATACGTAACAGTGAATTATATACGTAATAATAGAAAAAAAATTAATGAAGCGTACATAACAATGAATGACATACTTTTATGTCGTTTTTTAAGAATTTGAGCAATAAAGACACTCAAATAGACGGTGGATAGAAAAATGTATATTCGTCTATATTTTTATATCATGTTCCATTTTATGTGGTCGTCATGATGGAACGTTAAAGTTACATAGTTTTTCAACATTTCAGCAGAATCTGTTTTTGTTTTAACCAAAGTTCTAAAGGAAACTTTCACAATTTTTCTGAACTGAAAAAGTGTATTTAAATTTTCGATGACATCTGAGAAAAATTTAAGAACTGTTTTTGATTGAGGAAAAATATTCTTTGTTTATAAAATTTTTGGAGAAATAGTCTTTTGTGGAAAAATGTGTTTATAAGAAATTAAAATTTTGACAATTTATGGTAATTTACGTCACTTGCAAGGAGGCAATATATTGTCTAATGATGAAGTTATGTGGTCAGAATAGAATCAATTATTGTTTGAGCTGTGCGAAGGGGTAATTTAATTTTTATTTAAATATTTTACCAACATAATACGGGATGCCAAGTAGCATGTATTGAAAATAAAGGATTATACTGATTCTGTTGTCTTTAAATTGTTATCGTTTTTGTTAAAAAGACCTTGCAAAAGACAGATTATGAAAAGATCCTGTTAATCATTACAAAAAAGGCCAGTTATTCCGGAAACAAATTACTCCGTGCGATTGAGTCACACTCTGCTAAAGTTAACCACGTTTACGATAAGAATATATAAAACACACAAAGCAATGAGTTAATCGAATATTACTGACTGTTGTATAATACTCAAGTAACAATTTCAAAGTCGGCCTTCGCTTCTGTAATATAAACATTTAACTGCAACTGATTGCAATGTTACATCGGTCGCCACGCATTGCTCTATTCCACGACCGACGTTTCGATATCTAAAATTTGTTACAAAAAAGTGGCTTGAACGAGAAGTAAACGGAATACTGTTTTAAAATTAAATTAGAGTGAAATTGTCAATTACAAAATGAGGCTTATTAAGTTTCAATTCTTATATAAATAGTTTGCAATCACCTGGCGCTAATTCGCAATGAACTAGTTGGTTATCTGCGGGGGGGCATTTCTCTTTTTAAGTGTTTTTATCACTGTGCTCTATGATCGATTAGAAAGGTTATACGTCAATTCCGTTTTAGACTCGAAGTGAACAGGTGCCCCTGTTTAAGGTGCTTATACTTTTATGTCTTTCTTAAATAGCGTTATTTTTTATTATTTGATCAAGCCTATCTTTATTCAGATAAATTCATAATATTGATACTTAATAAATCTGAAGAACCAAGATTAGCGCTGTTTTATAAGAAAGTTCGCAAAATGTTTGGAGTTGTGAATGAAAATTATATTTAGCGCCAAAAAATATCATAAAAAGTGGCAAAATTAGTCGCCTAAACCAGACTGCTTACGATATTGTAATAAATTACATTAATCCTGTTAAAAGACTACTTCTGGCCAAAATTATTAGAGAACATGGGAGAATCAGGTGTACACTAATGTGTGAAGATTCCATTGATAATTATTTCAAGTGTACGGGTAATTAGCGTTCCAAAAAGGAACAAGGGGAAAGAACTCTTGACTTCAAAAGACGGCTCATAGAGGGCTGCTCGTGGAGGGACTAGATGATGAAGATTATGATGATAAATACCCATACAATAAAATGTGGGTGTAGCAATTTGATTTTTTCAATTTTCAATTTGAAATTATATGAATCCATAATAATCATATAATTTCAAATTAATTTTACTAATTTTCGGAATTAGTGTTGGTCAGGTTCTACAGTTAAAAAAACTTGTCAAAGCATTGGATGACACGTATTATATATGTTATTTAATATTATTTTGCTGGCGCTGGGAACCGAACCGAATAATAAAAATCAGTATCGTGGTGTATTGCGTTGATCACGAGGCTTACGGCTTTTAACGGCACTATTTGTCTACGGGGTCCTTGGTTCGATTCCCGGTCCCTTGTTGAGTGGAGCTGGAGTGATGTTTTGTAATCGTGTAGCTAAATGCTGCAGACCAGTGACGGGCAGCAGCGCTACTGATGCAAGCGCTACGTACTTTGACCCATAAACCTAATGATCGATCCTAAGAACCCAGCCGAGTGTAGCAATTATGGATATTACGTCCAATGATCTTTGGAGAGACCTGTGTTCAGCAGTGGATTGGGTCAAGCCGTTGAAATAATGATGTGAAGATTATTTTGCATGGTTATAGGTACATATATTTCCTTTTTAACATCTGGGAGGAGAAAGAAAAACAAACATTCAGTAATAAAAGGGTTTGCTCCTTAATGAGCATTGGTTTAATTAGGTAGTTAACAATTTCATAATGAAAGTTGAAATTAAAAAAAAATTGCCAAAAAAACCGAGCAGAAATGTACGTGACACTAAGAAAAAAAGGTAAAAAAGATTTATTTCTTAATTCTACCCGAATTGAGATAAAATTAAACTGTGGAAAATTTGAGAAGGACAAATGGACAGACATGACGAAATCATAAAAGCGCCACAGTGAAGTAAGGGATAGGGCATGGTAACATTTTTGTTTTACAAGGTTGATTATATTATCATCTCGTGGCATCAAATCTCAATTAACTCTCAATGTAGGCGTTTAAGCTCTCCAATTAAATATTAGGTAAGATATGGATGTTGCCTTTAAAATGTATTTTGCTGACAGTGAGAAAAGAGAAAGAAGAAGAACTGGAAGAAGTAAAGAAAAAATATCACGAAAAATTCAAACAATGTGACTTTTACTTAGCTTCAATGGCTCATTCCTAATAGTTAATTTTAGTATACGGACTGAAAAGAGCTGATCCGGGCTGAAATGTAATAATAGTAATTAAGTCCCGTTTTTTGCGACGCATTTTAATGAATGACGTTGCTTCTTTTATTTACGATCTCTTTTCTTTTTATCGTCCTATGTAAAATATAAAAATAAAATCACCTGAAACTAACAGAGGGTCGCATAGTGGATTTTCGGACTATCTTAAGCAAGATGTTTAGGTTCTGTAGTTTTATATATTTTGAAGTTCCCACGTGAATAAAAACGACGATGATGTATTCTCAAAACGTAGAATAGTATTACTAGATAAATAATACACCTGTAAATTACGAGTATAATTATCATTGTATTTCTATTAAACCATTTAAAATTATTAATATTATTTTTCACAACATAAATACATTGCCAGTATAGCTGTTACGGGCTAAAAAAATGTCGTAGATATCTCAAAAAATTTTCAAATTTAGAATCATCATTATCATTTTCCGATAAATTTGAAGTGAATTTTCAGTAACGTTGTTTTTCATAAATTTATTTGAGTAGTTTCGAAGTGACAAAGTGAAGGTATGTTATATTTTTTTGGCGGTTTCAATAAAACTCTCGAACACTAAAATAGATAAAAAAATTAGAGTTCTTGTCTTGTAACTTGCTTTTTCAATTGACATTTCCCACGATATAAGACAAAAACATATTTCGACTAATTTATTTGCCTATGGATAAATTCCATATAAATATTTTTATTATTTACAAGAAAAACAGTTGTGACAGGGGGATGGATACGTGAGTAATATTGTAAGGGTTTCCTTTCCTACTTTTGAGGTACTAAACTCTAAAAAACCAAATAAGGAGTCATTACAAATATACCCACATTAAGGTAAACAAGAGATTTTGACAAATCATAATTTATTTATTAATCGTAATATCACATTTTTGGGAGCTCTCAAGTTTCCGACTTCCGTTGACACTGGACGCAAGGTTTTACGTCACACGTCATGGAATTTAAAAAATATATAATTTTATAATTTTAAAATCCGAAGGTATGTGAAGAAATACTTTTATTATGTTGGTTAATACCACTAAGGCATACCAAATAGAAAATTTTATTTTGTATTTCGAACTGTGAAATAAATGTTGGTATTCAACCGTTTGAGGGCGATTCTTGTTTCACGGAAAACGTTGAATATTGAGCAATTAATTAATGTCTAATTTAATTTTTCCAAATTGAATACGGGTTGACACAAAATGTATGTTATTAATATATAAAGGAAATAAGAAGGCAAACTGATTGCTATTAATTACGAAATATTTGCGGAAAGAGTGACAGGATTAAAAACAAAAACTAATCGTAAAAGTATGATGTTGAGGATATTTAGTTTATGCATATAAACGAAAACAGGGTAAAAACATAGTTTCATTAAATTAAGGGATACCTAAATAAATGTAACGAAGAACAAAAATGGTGGAGTGTATATGTATATGGAGGGTAAAACAGTAAGTCAGACTAGATGTATCTGATAGATAAGAAAATAATCAATTTAAAGGGTGACCTTATAAACAAGGTTGTTTCGCCCGTTTGATGGTACATATAGGTTTAATCGAATTATGGTCTAAATATTACCTTATGAATAATATCTCATGTATTATTCTAAAAAAAAATAAGTTTTAAGTTAATAAAGTTAGGAAACCATTTTTGAGATACATGTATTTAAAATGATCGAAAATAACTTGTGACCTTGATACATAAGTAAAATTTGTTGAAATTAATAGTAAATATATTGAAATCAATTAAATAAGAGTGTGTGAATCTTAAATTAATATTAAATTTAGCTTTAATTGTTATTATAAAATATTTTCACCATTTTGAATCAGCAAAATGGATGATCGGTTTCATGCTGATGTCGGCAAGCTATACTAAATCAGTTTTAAAAATTGTTTCACGTTAACTTTTCTATGCAATCCCGCGTTTTATTAAAGCGGGACTGTATGGAAAAGTTAAAGAAATATGTTTTTTTTCCTTTTCTTCATTTTATGATTTAGTTGCTGATTCTTAATCTTCCCTTAAAATTCGGTCACTGGCCAAAATTTGATTCTATATGTAATGTATATATATATATATATATATATATATATATATATATATATATATATATGTATATATATATATATAAATATATATATATATATATATATATATATATATAAAAGTACAATATGATAAAATTAAAAAATATTTAATTTTCCCCCATGTCATATAACATATTTACAAACTAAAAAGGTTTATGCACAATTGCGTTCACGATATTGCGTTCATTCGCTTAGATTTCATATATATATGGCTTTTACGCCTCAACTACTAAACTCGCTTTTAGCTCGGGTAAAAAGGGATGATTGTATCTTGTATTATTCCCCTTTTTACGTAATTATTTTGCCGTTTTCGAAAATCGCTGAAATGGGTGTTTCTTTATTTCTATATGAGAGTCTAAATGCAAAATTTCACCATCTCTAACATTAGCTTTATCGAAATTCTCGTACAACCTTCCACCCTCATTTCAAAACATTTAGGGGTTGACTTTAAAATAATCCCTTCTTGGTGAGTACCTATAAGCCAAAACAAACATGCTTGGCAAATTTCAAATTTGTAGGCTTTATAATTCCATGATGAGTCCGTCAGTGAGAGAGTTGTAATTGGATTGTATATTGTATTGTATTGGATTGTATTTTTATATGTTGTATATACATTATTTAATTGCATCACAAGTTTTTCCATTTTCCACGTGAGCGAAACCGCGGGTTAAAGCTAACGAGTTACTCGTATTTTCTGGACTGATTTGACTGATCATGTCTGTGAAATAATTCATCTGCTTAGTTTGATTTTTTTTTGGATTCCGTAATTCAAAAAGAAGAAGGAACCCTTATAAGATCTCGTTCGTCTGTCTGTTTGTCATTGCCATATTTCACCAGAACCACTTGATCAGTACACGCTTGAAATTTAATTTCTAATAAAATATATCAATCTGCACATATCTTAATAGCTGACACACAAAAATATTTATATGGCAATTTTTTGGGGGCGGCGGGGTTTTCGGCCAATTAAATATCTGAAAAAAAATTATTATTTCGTATATTGGCAGGATATCTTTTAAAAGGGTTAATAATAAGAGACTCAAAAAAATATTTTTTCATGATTTTAGACAGTATAAATACTCCTCGCCGCTTGTTTCCCAAACTATTCAACCTAAAATTTTTTTAAAAGCTTACACTAAGTTTGTAGGAAAACTATGGCGATTATCTTACACTTTATATTTTTTTAAATATGCACTATATTTTATGTCTGTATAAGATATAGTAGATAATACATTTACATTGTGAAAAATTAATTTTTGTAAATAGTTGTAATTGTATTAATTTTTGTAAATATTTATGTGTCTAAATATTTATATGTGTTAAATATTTATATGTGTTAAATATTTATATGTGATAAATATTTATATGTGTTAAATATATATATGTGATAAATATTTATATGTGTAATTTATATATATCTAAATGTATATAGAAAGCTCGTAATGCAATTCTACTCGCTCGTCATTGGTTTTTTGAGATTAATGTCTCATCATAAGTTAACATTTATATAACAATTTAAACAAATGTTTTTGTTCCCCAAACGAGCGAGATTTTATGGTATTTTATATTTTTATTTCTTTTATTTAGTTTTTTTCCTCGATATTTATGTAAACAAAATATTCTGCCAATTCACTTGAGAGTATCATGGTACGATCCAACCTTCAATCGAGCTTTTAAGGGGTGAGTTGTAGAAAAAATTCAGTCGTAGACTGCCCAGAGTGATTGAGTTTCACATCTACGTCCTCGTGCCACATAAGTAACCCCTCGGGTAGGCGTGACCGGTAAGCAACAAGGACCGTATGTACACACGGCGATATTGATTGAATCAGTTAGGCTGAGTTTATCGCGTCACAATCGATACGATACCGCGACTAATAATCGTGATATCGGAGGGACGGACGGGAGAACGGATTGTGTCCGTTTCGGCTGACGATTGTAGACTTTATGTGTATTGACGTTGCGGAGTGGGAGTCCCAGGGGGCGTGAGTCATAGATTATTGAGACGTCGCTGTGATACTTTATTTGAATTATTAACTTATTTTATACCTTTGGTATGTAGGTACGCTGTTTTGTGAATACGTTAAAGTTGAAAATTTTGCTAGTTAATGATACGTTCTCTTGATTTCCTTACAGTTATAGAGTGTGGATACTAGATATTGTGGCGATATTGATTTTCAACTGGCACGAGAAAAATAAAGTTTGAAGTCACGTTTTTTTAAAAGTTTTGGTCCTTTATTCGTACTATTGAGTTTATTCAACTATTATATTTGTTTAATACCATCTAGGAAAGACACAAAATGGAAATAATTTACGTATGAGCTATTAATACATGAACTGATTTTGATGGCGTGAATTAATATGTCATCTAGCGCCATCTACTGGCGCTGAAAGCAGTATGAAAGAAAATTAGAGTAAATTTTTTGAACATAATTTTTCTTGAGTCAGCTTAGTTACAATATATATATATATATATATATATACATATATATACATATATATACATATATATATATATATATATATATATATATATATATACATATATATAAATCAATAAATATATTAAAAGGACAGGTTTTTTCGATAGAGATTTCAAGCAATTGAACTTTGTCTGTGGATTATTTCTTTATCTTTCACCTCATTAACTTCGTATCGAGTTAATTAATTTTATTTTCAGAATATTATATAATATTTAACATCTTCATTTGCATTTCTTTATTAGTTTTTTAGGATGCATATGCAAACAAACAATAAGAAAAGCAGGCGGACAGTGATAATAGCTGTATATGAGTTGAGGTCGAGATGATTTTTTTTAAACTTTTGAACTGTACATTAGATATAATTTTATTGAAATCCGTTCAGTGTTGTTCGTGTTATGCGTCTATAAATAACAAGCAGACAGATAGGCAAACATTTAATTGATAGTTGATACATAATTTTTATATCGTCGAATTTTCATTTATCTGTTCCTTAATTTTATTAAAATTTACTTTTTTTGGAGTTTTTGTACAATATTATGTAAATTAAGGAAATATATATATATATATATATATATATATATATATATATATATATACTTCTCGTTTTTTGTCCCTTGTTTATTATTTTAGACTTGCTAAGAATGAAAATTTTACTATATTACATTATTTATTTACTATTTTTAATCTTTTGCGTTATACCTGTTATCACGGCTGTAACAAAGTGGGAAGTTGTGTTTGTTTTTTTAGGGATTCATGCAAAACCTAATAATTCGAATGAAATCCAACTTTCGCAATACGATAACTTGTTGTTTTCAGTTTGCCATATGGGCAATGTTGTATGTACATACGTTGGATAATTTTTAAGACATAGTTAATAATGTAATTGTAGTCGGAGAAAACGCTTTTTTGGGAGCTTTCGTGACAAACGCTCGTAAAACTACTACAGATACATTATTCTATGTATGGGGGAAATGTAGGTTTTAATAAGGTCTAAAGACAAGTCTGCAACAGTATTTGTCGATCTTTTATTGATAAGCTACGGTAACCGTTTTTAAAAAATGTGCGTGGATCGAAAATGGCAAAGGCACGTCAAATTTATATATATATATATATATATATATATATATATATATATAAACCACACACACGCAGAGTTTGCTCGTATGTCATGGACTAACCGAAAAACGGAGATAGGCCTATAGCATTTTTTTATAATTAAATATGGTTGAGTAATAATACTTCTGAATTAATTAAATGTATAAATTTTTTATACATGTATATAAAAAATATTACATAAATAAATCAACCCAAACAATATTTGCTTATAATATAACTGTAGTTTTATTGCAGGTGTGTGAACATTTAATCAAATACGATTCTTTCTTTTCTTCTATTCTTTTCTTAGAATTTCCTACTCGTATATCTGAGTCGTGAGTGGTCTTATTTCTTCGTGCGAGCTGCTTGCTTTCTTTGAGAATCCTAATTCCAAGTATTGTGTAACAACTGACTGATATCCTTCGTTTTTCATTCCACTAAAAGGGTTTTTCGTAAGGTATAGTAATATAAACAGTATTTTTGTTTGAAGGAAAAATTTATTACATTTCATTTAAATATTGTATTGTAAATTAAAATATTATTTTTTATTATGTTGTACAGGTTAACAGAAAGATGGACGTTGAATTGGACGACAGGTTAACAGAAAGATGGACATTGATTGGTTGAAGATAGACGAAGATTATTGTTATTAAATATCGATATTATGGTACCAACATTTTCTTTTGGTCAATCAAAGTGACATATTGTAAATTATCAATTTGTCGAATATGAAAGAATGATTGTGGCATATATATTTAAACTGCATTTAAAAAAAGTAGATACAAGTATTAAAAGAAATACTAACAGTAGAATAATGTAAAATTTGTAAAATTTTACCCGCGACTTTTTCCATTCGGTTATTTTATCTTTTTTACAGTTTAGTACTAAAAAGTTAAAGCTCACTATAATCATTAGACATCTCTTGTCTTATCCGGAATAATATATGAAAGAAAATCAAGATAAGAAGAATAAGAAATGAAATGAAGATAAGAAATGAAAACAGGAATAAATTTTCTTGCATCTTTCAACGATGCGCTTCTAATATCGGAGACCAACTTTAAAATCATAATTTGAAAATTGGTCTCCGACATTAGAAATGTATCGTTGAACTGTATTGCCTATGTAATACTAGCATTTTGGTTGACAGCCACCCTACGTCGCCCTCATCTACGCCACTCTGTCGTAGACATAGCTCAGTCTAGGTACGTGTGTAGGCAGTTGAGTGGCAGGCAGCCGCGAGCATCCGGTTTAGTTTTGGAGCGGAAATGGAAAAATGTAAGTTAATGTGGCCGTGTGTCGTGGCGTATCGCCCTCCAGTTGTATAGCAATCTCTCTGCTCTATTATTAGACTCACAATTTCTTGGTTGATTACTCGCGAGGCGGTGTTCGGTTCTGGCTGGTATGACAACCATCGACCGAATAAACAGTTTGCTTATCGGGAATTACTTTACACAAAATTTGTCACAAGAGTTCGGAACGAATACGTATTATGGGCGGAATTTACAAATGACATGATGAAATCTAAGCGAATGAATGCAATATCGTGAACGCAATTGTGCATAAACCTTTTTAGTTTGTAAATATGTTATATGACATGGGGGAAAATTAAATATTTTTTAATTTTATCATATTGTACATATATATAAAATTTAATTTTTTTTGCATTTTCGTCCATTTCCGTTCCCTATTGTCGTTATAGATTTGAAATTTTACCTGGAGGTAATTACTGTCGACTTGAATTTGGTAAGAGATTGTTTGATTCTTCACTTTTACATCTAAATTTGATTTGAAGTTTCGTTAAAACATATTTTTTAAAATGTCAAAAGATAATATCTTAATTTCACATAGGTTAGGTACCTAAATTCGCACAAATATTTACCACATTTACCACAACAATTTCAATATTGAACTTTCGCTAGGCCATAATCTAGTGTTGCTATATTGGAAATGAATCTACAAGCATCTACCGTATACAAATGTCAATAGCTGGGACGTTAAAATTCACAATTTTCTTTAATTTTGAATCAATATTTGATTTAGGTAATAATAAATATTATTTGCGAAGGACGACATGGAACTATGAAGTATATTTTTAAATTCAATGGCAACTATTTGAGACGTACAAGCGAAGTAATTATATGGTTATTTCAAATAGAATACAAAATGATGTTATAAATTGTGTTTTTTTCTTTTTATTATTTAACTTCCATAATGGACTGCAGGTATTATAGATGATTGAAATAAATGAAAGTTACTTAAATTTTTATGAGGTTTTGGGATATTTTGTAATGATTTTTACAATTGTTAAGTAAGATGCGTTGAAGGTAAGTTTTCTCCGGCATTGAATGCTAGAGTTATTTCTCAAGCTAAGGAAATATATTGTTTTTCCTTTTTTAAATAAGGTTTACGTCGAATTTTTTGGCAGTTAGGAGGTCTTCAAATTGATCATTGGGTTTAATCCAATCAATACGTATTTACAAAATTGTACGATACGAATTGTACAAAATTAATGAATTTCTACAAAATTAACTCCAAATATATTCGATATTTAAGACCTTAATAAGTGAGGAAAAATTTTCGTATATCGAGCATTTAAAATATTAATAGCTTTAGCATCTTCTCGCAACACTTTTAAATATCGTGCAGACACTTATTTCCTTATAATGAATAGGCGTATCGATCATTAAGCCAGCCGCAAGCCGCTTCTTACTTCGCACCTGCTGGATAAAGATGTCTATCTCAGTTTGCCGCGTCATTAAAAGCGACGCGGCGACGCCGGCCTTTCGTAAATACTACTTTACGACAAAAAAAGTGTATACTTTAAAACCATGGATGTTAGCGGCGAATTACGTCCGCGCTAATGATTGACACAACAATGTAATAAAACATAATTAAAGTAAATGTTGATTTGAAGCACATACGGACAGCGGCGGAGTGTCTTACAAAAAAAAAACAACACGTCATCTTCCGTATCGAATGGTCACCGTCGCACGTGTTAGTATGAGGATATAATAAGGACTATCGAATAGCTAGGTGTTATGCTATATGACCCATATTACCGTAATATAAAAGAAGTGGCGATTCACAAAATAGTAAATTTCGATACACATTTTTGTAATATTACTGTCAAATTATAGCTACTATATAGAATTATTAGTCACATAGTTATTATAATATTGAAATTTTAGTTGTTTGTTGATATATTTTGATATAAATATAAATAAAGTAGTATTATATATATAGTATGTATTTCAGTGATAGTGAAATATTGGTTATTTAAAAGGATAATGTTAAAATAAATTATGGAATGATCTTGATATGAAAAAAAATTCCGTTTCTAAACTGTTTTGGTTTTGTTACTAAACTGCCCGATAATCTGATGTGATCTTATAAACATTTAAGCGTTAAGGTGAATTTTGAGTAATAAACAAATGGATAACGCACGAAAAAAGCAATTTTTTTGGACAAATATTATATTTAAAATAACTACTGGCCAGCAATGTGGTAAATAATATGTTCGTTCGCTAATTAAAAGTAAAAGATATTCGCGGGCAAGTGAATCCAAATACGCAGAATTATATGAATATTAAGTTTTAGTTGACTACGTTATTTCCATAGTTTTATTTCAGTTTTACGAAGAATGCGTCAATTGTCCCTATTGGGTCATATTTTCAAATCATTTACAAGAATAACGATATTTTTGCTTCTAAACAATTGAAAAAAAAAACATTTGAGTTGTCTTAATTTAAAATTAATTAATTTGTGTGACCTCAACTCAACATCAGACCCTATGATGTTGAGTTTTGAAGATGAATAACACAACACCTTAATGAATGGTAGTAAATCAATATCATTCAATATATTTGGTTATTTAGTTATCACTTGCAAAATCCGATATTGGATTTCAGATATGGAGATCGGACCTCCTCAAGTGGTAATTGTTACTATGCAAAATTTGATATTGGGCTTTGGATACGGAGAATAGAATTCCTCAACGGCTAGCAGCTAACCACTGGTGGCTACTACTATCGCTTCGTTTCTTTGTGTTGTTGATAACCAACTTTAGACAAAGAAGAAATTATCTATATGCCAGCTTTTGCCCGTCACTTTTAATAATTATACAATATTCTAAGAAAGAAAATATTTGCATATTAATTATAGTATGGTGATTAATTTTATTAATTACTAAAAATTGTGAAATAAAATATCTTTAAAAATCGAATTAAAAAAAATAGGTACTAAAAAGTGAAAAATACACAATTAACAATTAAACGAAACTACATGAGGTAGTATTATTTCTACTTTCTTTAATTTCTTTACCATGACCTAGGTTTCGTTGTGTTACAACATCTTCAGGTGGGATATTAGCAAATATACGAAACCTAGGTCGTGGTAAAGAAATTAAAGAAAGTAGAAATAATACTACATCACGTAGTTTCATTTAATTGTGAATAATGAATTTCTACGAAATTAACGTCAAATATATTCAATAAGTGAAAAATAATTAACTCGAAATAGATACCTGTTTCTTCGCAATAAATAACTAAGTTATTTATTTTTGATGTCGGTGCCTTAAGTTACTTATTTTGGAAGTTGGTGTCTCTGGTCCCTTCAAGCAAAAAAAAATCAAGCGTCTAAGTCAACACAATCCAGAAGGACTCTAAAAATATGGCTATTTATACTGCTTATTTTGACACTCGCCCATAAATCAAACCTATAGGGTACTTTCCGTTGACATAGAATCTTGAAATTTCGCAAGAAGCAGGGTCTCAGAGCACAAGTAAAGGAAAAAAATCGTTATTTGTGGTTATATCACATAAAAAATATTTTTTTTAAATATGCCTGTGAAAATATATTTCTAGACAATATATTTTCGTTTTAAAAAATTAAAATTTTGTTAATAGTTTAATAGGAATATTACGTATCATTAAATGTCTATAAATGCCTAAATGTGTACGGAACTCTCGTAGTGCGAGTTCCACTCGTGTTTCCTCAGAAAATGCCAAAGTTTACATACATTTCAGTTTGTTTGTTAAAAAGTTAAGCGCGGGGAAATATGAAAAACGCATATCGGTACGTGTCAATTTGAGAATATTAGCTTTATGTGAGATTTATAACAATACTCAACATTAGTTTTTATCGTCAATGAGCATATGGTAAAATATATATATTGTCAATGAGCATATGGTTATATTTACGTGGAAAATATCTCTAGCGAGCAGTATTAGAACGGAGGCAAACCTTCGACATATTTTCTTATACTATAACCGAGGTCAAATTAAGTATTTGGACTTGTTGGCAAGATGCAATACGTTTGTACATTTTTTTTGTAATTTTTTGTTGTGTGTTTATTTTTGGCGACCATCATCAAGGATGTATGTCTCCAGGCCATATTTGACTCTGATACCTTTGGTCCGGTTCACAAAAAAGGGATATTAGTTTACAAACATTGTATACTACGTAGTTATCAGAGGGCCAAAAAACTCGATGCGGTGACCTCACACGAACGGACGTAATACTGAGAATAGTATTGACGTTCACAACATTTACGGCTTAGCTAGTCAGTGTACTGGGTAATAAGGCGGCACCTTGTTTAACGCCGTTTAAGATGTTACGTGTTGGGATTTTTACGTCATTATTGACGAGAAGTCATCCTAAATTGCCTTCCTTACTCATGTTACGTCGTAAATTGAAACGCATGGAAGTAATTTAACCAAAGCTTAAGAAGAACTGTGGATAATTTTTGGAATCCGCTTTTACATGTCATCTTGTTTGGGGAAGAGACGGTACCTAGCGTTTAATATATTTGATTTTTGGTCATAATTTAATAACTATATTCTTGTGAGAAAAGTGGAGTGATTGAGGGCATCACGTTTATCACTACTAAGTGAATACAAAATACTATTATTGATGGGCCGCACCGTAACGTTTTTAAACTTGGATTTCTGAATTAATTCGTGTTTATTTTTCCATCCTATTTTTCTATTCGTTAGTGGATTTATGTATTCGTGCCCGATTTATTACAGTTTTCCATAACAGACCATATTCATGGTGTAATTTTAAATATACAATATCTGACTAGGCTTAAGTTGCAAGATTGCCACAATATCCAGAATTACTAATTATATCTTGAATCGAAGCAAGGATTGTGGCAAAATATTTGGGTGTAATTTTCGGAATGAGACGGTATATTCTACGGTAACAGTTTCTGTTATGTCACTTGCAACATAACAAAAGTAGATCAAATTAAATCATCTTTAATATAATCTTAGCGACTGATTCTATTATTACATTAAACTTCACAACTGTCTAATATTTCATAGTGAATTTTTGACCCATAAATAATTAATTTAAAACAGCTGAGTAATGGCTGTATACAGTATTTCAATCTTAAATGTTTCCTCCAATATCTGCATGTAGCCGCATGGATCTCTCAAAATCCCGTCTAGAACCGAGTCTTATGAATTAAACTATAAAATTCTATACAATTTCATTGCGACGATATTTATTTATTAAAACCATGAACGAAAAAATATTCGTGCGACGTGTTCCGCCAATTTTTTAATTATGGGGATAAAATATCATGACCAAAGACACAGAGGTTATCTTATGAAAATTTCCAGGTTGTTTTTCATTGCAAAAGTTTGTAATTACCCTGCGCAATAGCGGAAGAAATCAAGGATGCGGTTACTGTCATAGCTGTGCAGACTACGTGTTTGCTGTGGAAAAAGAAAGAATTACTGGAATGTCTATCGTGCACTCGTACCAGGTCGCGTAGAAGACTATCGAAGAGATGGATAAATGATATTGAAAAGTATGATGCCGGGTTTTGATTGTTAAGAGCTTCGGACCGCCTATAGTGGAGGAAACCCCAAAAGTTTCTTCTAATATCGGTGGTTTACCGCTGGAGGTTTACTACGGGGTCCAGTATTATAAGTACGTCCAAAAATGGTAAACTAATAAATCTTTAAGGTGACGGTGGACTTTATGAAAGAGATTACGGAAAAATATGCGGCGTTTAATCGTATAGTATTTGTTAAGACATTGTTATATTATTGAAGCAAGTCGTATTAGAATCGTGCGGTATAGTCTCTTATAGCTAAATTGCTAGCCATGATTATGACATAGATTACAGCAAAACTGCTATTCGTATTCTAATTTATAATTCAGTTTCATAAAAATTTCATCGTTTTCGACTTTTATTCCGTATTTTATGTGGATCATAATCACTCGTTTGGATTTTAACAACAGTTATTATAAAAGCATTTAATAAGTGTCTGTGTGTATATGGTGCTGAAAAATCATTCTAAGTTATATTTATGCCTTAGATTAATAAAGAGCACTGAAAATTGTAAGTCTTATTTTAGAAGTATGTGACAGTATTTAAATATTACCGATCGGGGATCACTCGACAGTTATAGGTGATTATGGTATAGAGTTATATTTATATTGCTTGTATACTTCCTCTATTGCAAAATAATCGTTGAAATCTCTTCGATCGTTTCACGATCTACAATCGACCCTAAATGATTCCTAGAATTCTTGTAATATTGCATTATCGTAGAACGGCAGATAAATTTCAAAGGAATTAGTGTAAGCCTTCAAATTCTTCAGAAGATATATGACTAATATTTCTGGCGACACCGCGGATGTGGTCGGACTGAGACGAGCCACGCATGCGGATGTTGGCGCGGCGGCGGCTCGTCTGTTTACAGTCGGCGGTGCGGCAAACGTGTCAAGGATGCGCTAACTGTGTCGGCCATTTCGCTCTTTTTGTGTCGCGTTTGATCAGGCGAGTTTTGCGCTTTGTGTATGTTTCAGAATCCTTCATAATACTCAAATAATAAATATGTATTGCTCGTCTGTGCCTAAACATTAGGAGTCATTTTAAAAGTTAGGGTACGCATTCATAGACTGTTCGAAATGGGGTAGCGGTAGAATGGTTGATTTTTACTTTATTTAATTTTAATCTCTCAAATAGAAGCTTAGAACATGTATTCCGTTTGTCGACTGAGTTACCATGGACAGTGAAATACGCGGAAGCGGTGATATTGTCAATAATATAACAATCAATAATCAATAATTGACCAATAGAAAATAATATAACCAGAATTATATTAGGTTTTACACAATATTTCCGATACGAACCGATATTTTCTGAATACCAATCTTAAGTAGTCGTCATAAAGTTAAACTCAAATATCACAGGCATAAGTCAGTTGTTTGTACAGGAGATAGAATATACGTTATAGCCTACAACCATGAACAAATTTTGTCGGTACTTTTATGTTGAATAAATTTTCTACTTATTTGTTACCACTGAAATTAAGGGAGTGTGTTTATATATTATATATAGTTTGTTTGCACGGCTGCTTTTCCGATTCATTACGGGAATAAAAACTATTTTTCTATTTCATTTTATAAAATGTTATGATTAAAGGTATGATGATACTTTTTAAATAATTTATTTCTTTTATTGCAGTAAAACTTCTTTGGCCACAGTAGTGTATGTTGAGAAATAAGTCCGTAATGAAAAGTGTATGTTGAGAAATAGTCCGTAATCGGCAGTGGAAAGAGTGAGTGATGAGTAGAATTATCTGCTATGCTGTCAGTCCCTCAATGCGTCAGTCAGCGTCTAAGACTGCTAGTAAAGGAAGTACACTGCCAGTAAATAATTCCAGCTGGTTTAAATTTTTATAATGCATTGATTTACTGTGAAGTGACGATATAGGTCTAATGATAATCTAATAAGGCATGACTAAGGGCGTACATTTACTCTTTAGCAAAATTAGATTCCAATTATGGAGCGGGATGGTGGTGACAGGAAATCTTCAGTGACGAGGAGTAAACTCGTTTAATTTGGACTCGTTTGACTTGTCTTGAGGTAGAAACAGAGTAATAGGGTAAATAGGTAGGTGAGTATATAGAGGTATAAACAACATAAATTCAACCTTTGATCCATACAATCTGATATTGCAGGTGTACTGCCTGGTAAACTGTGAGATTTGAAGATCTGCTGTCTTTAAATTAGTATTATGGGTCTCAAGCAGATACTCTGTCACTGAACTCCGGGTCTCAACTCCTCAATTTTGATGCTGCAAATCAGCTGTGTGTGGTTCTAAGTATAGACTCTGTCATCAGTTTGATGACTGATGACAGAGTCTATTCGTGATCCGACTCTGGTCGTTAAACTCCGGGTTCTTACTCTTCAATCCAATGATGCAGTGGTGCAGTCTATTTTGTGTATGGATCATTTATATCTCCAGCGATGATTAACCAATTTGAATGATTCGTTTTTTTAATGACCCCAGTATAGTATCATAGAAAGAGGGTTAGAATCTGACCATGGAAATTGAAGATATAACAAAAGAATTCCTCAACAATGTTCGACAGAGGTTTCATGATTGAATTTAGATGATATAGGTCTAATGATATCTAGTAATAAAACATCTAAAGTTCTGAAATCTGAGCCGAGAGGTGGTGATAGAAATTTTTCACATACGAGAATTAAACTCATCCGTGGACGTCGTTCCTCATCCGTGGACGTCGTTCCACTTGTTTTGGCGTAAGCAAGAAAATAATAAAGTAAACTATATACAGATACATATAAATTTATAATACAACTAAGTTATTAATTGTTAGATAGATAAGTAAGTATATACAGGTATATATAAAGTCATAGAGTAACCATGTTCTACATGAGTAGGTAACGGTATATAAAGGATATAGGTTCACGCCGCATTGTCTATTCTTTTTTAAATAAATGAAAAATTATTGACATAGAATTCATTGTAAGTTCATGACTTTCTGGATAACATAGATTATCATATACACTAAAAATGGAAAAATAAAACATTTTTCCTTTTGGCTTCAAATAACCACTGAATAAAAAGCGCACCGAAAAGTATAAAGTAGTGAAAATGCGAATATTCAATTAAAACTTTTGCGGTAAAATATCGCTTTCGAACATACATAATTTGTAAAGTCTGGTACTGCTATAGATCAACTGAGTGTACGAGTACTCAGTATGATACGTACGAATACTCAGTTGACCTATAGCAGTAACAGACTTTCCAAATTATGCATGTTCGAAAACGATATTTTACCGCAAAAGTTTTAACTGAATATTCGCATTTTCATTATTTTATACATTTCGGTCCACTTTTTGTTTAGTGGTTATTTGAAGTCAGTTAATTTTTTTTATAAAAGTGCTTTTCTTTAAATATTAATGTTGAGATAATTAGGGTATAAAGCTTTCATCAGTATTCAGCATGTCACATAAATATTTCGAAATATTATATTTTTTGTGGTTAAAATTTTCTTTTTTTTATTACACTAATCGTATAACGTAATATTTTACTTTTTTATTTACTGTATAAAACAGTTACAGTTCATCGTCATGGGCGCACGTAGCAGAAAGTGGTTTTGCTTTTTGACGGTTTCAGTTAGGACTTTCCTTTAATGTTTTTGATTGTGTCGTATAATTTTTGAAGCATTGTGCTCTGTGTTTCGTTGTTATTCTCATGTGGTTATTTAATTAAGTGATTTTAATTATTTAAAATTTCAGTCGTTGTTTACTCATTGATATGGCGTAGAATTCTTAAGAATATGGTGACAGCAATGGGATAAAAATGTAATACTTGAATGGTCCAAACCAGAGTCGTAGAGCAGAAACTCTAAAAGATAATGGACCTTATTTATGTGATATTAATCAAGATAAATAAAGGAAACATAAGTTGTATTTAGCATCTATCTATGTAAGTTGTATCAGGAAAAGATGAAAGAACTGCTATACAATCTAAAATTCTAAAAGAAAAAAAGTGAAAGAGAAGCTAGAATTCAGCAAGAAAAAGATGTGCGAATGTTTCGATTCCACAAAATCTAACATTGAACTAGGCCAGAAGAAGTGGTTAGACCAAAAAATTCGTAAAAGCTTGGGACCGAAGGTTGCTATTGTTTTTGCTTGCTTATCGGAGTATCATCCAAGAAATGACTGGCTGAATTATTTCATTCTGGTTACTATTTGGCAGAGATCAAAAATTTCGAAAACGATGCCCAGGATTGTGCACGTGAAAGGTTATACAGTAATCCAACTGTCATAATGAGGACAGAATTTTTTTTTTAATTTATTGGTTTAACTGCCCAGCAGTACAGTTTTTTCGGAGAGATGGGAGTATTATCAAAAAATTATATTTCATGAATACTTATTTTTACCCTTAGTAATTTGTGTTAATGTATATTATTTTACGTAAAGTATTAAGCTAAATATACACCTTGTCTACATTTTGGTAACAAATTGCGGGTATGGAATCTTTAAGAATGTTGTCGATATTTCTGTTCGGTGACGAGTAGGTGGACTTTAGTTTATTTCTGGATTCGCAATGTATTAATGGTATGTAAGCCACACGCACGTAGTAGTGAAGTTATCATCGTGTTGTTGTTTGCATTCGAGTCTAATACTTGTCATATTATATTTTTGAGGTAGTGTTCTCATTCTTTCTTCATTACTTTTGAATTAGTCGTTTAATAAATTAATTATAATTCTTTTAAGGAGTCGTCAGTATTTAAAGAATCTAATACAGTGAGGAAATCGTAATAATATGAAGTTTCTATGTATTTTAGTACGTTTACTACAGCTACGAGTTATTTGTTGGCTTCTGGATTTAGGTAAGAAGCTGAGGAGACCAATATTCGCCACTGGAGTGGGGAGATAGTATATTTAAATAATATCCTTAATCGAATCTGCTATATTTAGCTATAAGTACATAATTTTTATCTATATACCACAAATTTATTTTTTACCTAACACCTATTTTTTATTACGGAATACATCGACTCTAGAATTCGCAAATACTAATTCTATGATGATTTGCTTATTATTTACCAAACTCTTGGTTTCATAGCATGTCAACAACTTATAATGCATTTAGCGGATAAACCCTTTCGAAATGTTCACGGGTGAGAAAACTTGTCCGACATCATCCCGCGCCCCTCATCAACCGAAGCGACCTGTAAGGCACGCTGTGCCCCGTGCTCACTGGTCGGCCTTGCCTTATATGCGTGCCCAGGTGCACTTCGCGACCAATGCAGCCTGCACTTGCAACAGAAATGCATCGGCGTGATGATAGATGACGTTAGGCCGGCTGACGCGAAACGAGTAGCGCGACAGGTGCACGGCTCTAGCCAGTGTCGGTTTCATTGGCTCATTGGTAATAATTTGTTTAATTGCTTTAATGTGTAAAGTATATTACATTGCCGATAGGGCTATCACTCTGAAAAGATGATATCATTGTTGACGTAGTAAGTCTGATTCAGACTGTTTATGTGATTTTTTATTGCTTCCAATTAAATAAAGACAATTTAATTAATATGTAAATAAATATTTTATACTAAACGATGCCATCACTAATTAGATAGAATGATGTCACCATTGCAAAATTTTTGTACGTTTTATTAAATTAATATTTTGAAGTTCTTGTAGTCTAATTTGTGTTAATATTATATGCAAATATTTATCTGCATATACTTATTTAAGTTACTTATAAAATCTATTTGTTTTTGTTCATAAATAAGTCATAGCAAAAATAATTTAAACGTAAGCTTTAAAATTTCCTAATATTCTTAGATTCTGCAGGAACTCGTTCACGATAAACTTATCCATAAGTTATATATGCTCTTTTTTTCATTATGTTTTGTTTCTTCATACTTTGGTACATTGATATTTGAACATACTCTTTGTTTAATTTACTTTTAAATTTGGGATGTAATTTTATAAAAAAAACCGTATTTTAAAAAAGTTTGATCGTAGATATAACAATAATTGTTTTCAATTCGTAACTCTTCCATTGTTTCAAAATAGCCTAAAATATCACTTAAGTTTTTTTTTTTAAATTCTGATGGCTTGAAAGGGACTTACATTGATTCGTAGATATTCTAGACATGTCTAAGGTGCTTTGAAATAAAATCCCAAAATTTGACGTTTTTTACTCAGATGCGTATTAAAATAATATTGGATATTGCGAATATGTGATGGAAAGTCATTTAATCAGTTTATGAGTAATTTTTACATATTGAGTGTAATGACAATAGTACTATAGTTATTGTAGTAAGGATAACAATTAGGATGCTAGGTATAATTTTTAATAATTGATTGACATCAATGGTAAATTGTCTGAATGGATAAAACTATGTGAGCAGAAATGGGTGTACATTTTGTGTTACAGTTTTTACATCTATAATGTTACTATATTTTATTTATTTATTTACTTTAGTGTATTTAACTGATCTATATAGCGGACTTAATGCTACGAGAACAATCTCTTATAGCCAACCATAACACCCGTCCAGCCCCGCTCGATGAACGGGCGGGAATCGAACCCAGGTCTCCGCGGTGCGCCGCGTACTATAGATCGTACTATAGGCGAGTATCAAACGTGAGCTTGTTGATAACTTCAACTAATAGTATTAGAAATTGTAAAATAGTAAAAAAACTAAAACTTGGGATATTAAAAACTAGAAATTAAAACTCAAATTTTAGTCTTTAGTTTTTTTTGCTTTTAGGAATAATATAAGTTAGATAAAATTAAGCTATAATTCACTACAAATTTTACATGTCCAAAGCACTATTAGTGAAATATTAAGTGTACTATACAGGAGTGTCTTTATATGTAGATTCTGTTCGAATAGACATGCCCATATGATCATATATGACATTATTTTATTATATTTTAAGACAAATGAAATATATACTTTCTACATATTACTTGAACATATGTGACTGTAAATTCTGTGTGACATTTTTATATTAAAAGATATTACTCAAACTTGAATATTTATTTCGAAAGTAATTTTCTAATTTGCAATGATTATGGTAATAATATATTATATTAAGTGTCGTTTTTCCTTATTTTGATTTCAAAAATTAAGTTAAAATAAATTATGTACATCTACGTTTTTTCAATGGTTCATATTGTCGAATATAATATTATCTATGCTTAAACAGTAAATACCCGAGTGCTAATTTAGCAATTTGTATTTAAATGTAAGTAAAAAATGTAAGTCCTCACTAGGCGTCAATTATAATGAAGTCATCGAGTCAACGGTAGATGACTCAAACGAATGGTCATCGCGTTGATAAAAATAGTGGAGTAGAACAACTGAAAATTATAATATCGGCAGCAAAAGAATGATACAAGTGACCGACATACTTTAACGTGATTTGGTGCGAACCAGGTGTGTATTTAATTAAATTTCTCCTTAATTTAACATTTCCCAAACGTTTACGAGTATGTGGAACTTTTATGTAGTGCTACGTGATTAAGTTTTGGCTTCTGGTAATGTTTTGCATATTGGTACAAATTTGGTATGGGTCAGTTAAAATTAAAAAAAATTCACATCAGTCTGTGAATATCCTTCAAAACTTCTTTGGATACACTAAATCATAATTCTGAGATCATAAATAGAACAGGGAAATAGGTAAATATGAGAAGTCATATTCAACGCAAATTTAAAAGAGATCAATGATATACACAAACATCTTCAATTTAGCGGTATACACAATTAAACAGTGATCAAGAGTACGTGAGATTTAAATCATAACAGAGAAAACTTCTTCTGTATTACATTTTCTATATAGATTTTTTGCAAAATGTAGGAGTCTTTAGATACTATCATTCATTATCGACCAGAATGCGGGATGAAAGGTAGAAGACTTTAGATGCTATCATTCTTTATCGACCAGAATGTGGGAAGAATGGCAGAAGTCTTTAGATACTATCATTCTTTATTAACCAGAATGCAGGAAGAATGGCAGAAGTCTTTGTATAGTATCATTCATTATCGACCAGAATGCGGGAAGAATGGCAGAAGTCTTTGTATACTATCATTCATTATCGGCAAGAATGCGGGAAGAATGCAGAAGTGTTTAAATACTATTATTCATTATCGATAAGAATACGGGAAGAAAGTAATTTATCCATTACATTCTTCCCAGTTTATTCATTACGTTTTTACATCTCGTTGGTTATATGCCAAATACCAGTAAGGTTGTTTAGTATTACATGTACTAGATAGTTGAATGGAAATTATAGAAGTTTTATTAAATAATTTTGCTTACAATGTTTTATACGTTAAATTGTGGTATATGTAGATCTAGGTTTTTGTGATGAATGAAACATATCTATAAATTTTCACAGACAGGATATTTAATAAAATTAAACTGTATCACTCATAATAGCGCCTTACCAATAACCAGATTTTAGGGCTTATTCGAAAATTTAAATCTAGATGTAATAATTATAATGACTATAAATTTTGCAAAAAAACCATGAAAAGATCATTCTTTTTGAGTTTTTTTCAAATATTTTCTTATTAAAAACAATTCTTTTGATTTAGATGAATAGTTTTGAGAAGTATGGTTATGTTCATCATTAATAGTTATGATTATCAAAATTTAGTATTTTTTAAAATTTGTATCAACATTTGTGTAGAAAATAATACTGATGTTTTTAATAAATTTTTTGAGAGTATTTTTAAATTTTCAGAACATGTTTTCTGTTGGTGATAAAATCTAAATTTTTATTTTGTGAATAATCCTAAATCGTAATAAAGTATTGAATACTGAACATATGAATGTTCTAGTCGTAAGTTTACTTAAAGTCACAATTATGTTTGACTACTTTAAAATTGACAAAGCTAATGTAGTCACAGAGACCACGAATAAGTTCAGTTTAACGCTAATATAAACGTTTTAATTTGGTGTTGATTTGCAAAATGTTTAATTTTGTAAAAATTATTATTGGGTTAATAAAATAAAACTTTATTAATCGTTTTTTTACATTTAAGTTATAATTTTAATTAACTAGAATCATATATTTCACTTAGCTGGACTTATTTTTATAAAAAAAATTTTTTTTAATAACCAATTCTTATCTCCACCAATATTTTGATAAAATAAAATAAAAAAAATTATAAATAAATACAACTTTCCAATTCTTATTTCCACCAATATTTTGATAAAATAAAATAAAAAAAATTAGAAATAAATACAACTTCCAACGTGCCTTGAATTTTCGACATGCAGTATATTCTTATATGGGCTGTAATATATGAAAAAGTTTAAAAATAAATGGAGAATTTTACTTAGCCATTTTTAAATACGGAAATTAAAAAATTAAAAATATTTTTCTGGTCGGAGTGTTCTGGTGGATTTCTTGTTTTAATGCGCATACACGATAAGAACGTATACACCCCTAGATGATGGCAAGTAACGGATACATAATTAGGTAATGTATAAAATTATGTAGAAAAAAATGTCTGTGTAAAAGAAACTTAAAAATGGCTACTATTCTTCTATAGTGCCGCAGGAATATATGCCTGAGCAGATGGTATGATATAAATAGTCTATTGGTTTTGTATTGGTAGTTTATTAAGTAATAATAAAATATTTTAGAACTAATTTTGAAAAATAATACTGTTAAGTACGAGCGGAAATCATACTGCGAGTCTTCCTTATGCACTTAATTATGTATAAATGTTTAAGGGTATACATTTTTTTTCAAATAATTTAGGAAGATTCTTGTAAATTGTAAAAGCTTCTTACAGGTGTCATGACTTCTATAATAGCACATACTTTTATATTTTATTAATACATTTCAAAATTTATATCTAGTTGTTACAGTTTAATAGATAATATTACCATATTAAGTTCCATTTTATCATCGAAATAATTTAAACTGCGGCGTACAGCTCTTTTTTACAAAAAATAACATCTTTCTGAATTCTGGCACCTGGTTGGAAGATTTGATTCCGTACGACCTAGGCGGAGGGCATATGTAACTAACAAAAATGGCCATTTTAAAATGGCTTTTTATGTAATTTAAGGTGGTAAAAACACAATTTCAAAACATTTATGGTCTTTTTACAGTCTTTTCAAAATCGATCGTTACTCTGCCTTACTTGCATTTTTGAAGGACTTACTCTACGATACCCCACACAATGAGTAAGCGAATAAAAATTCACCCTTATTTTAATTTTAGGTATGGTATTCTAAAAGGTTTTTTTTTAAGATTTTTTTACAACTTACTTGGATATTACAAATATGTATAAAAATGTTAAATTTCAACTTTTAAACCGCTAATAGTCTGTGAGTAAAACGGCTGATAGTCAGTCAGATGGGTATGGCGAAACTTTAAAGACATAAACTACATTAAGTAAAAAACACGCGAGGAAAAGAGAGAAATGTAAGTGATTTTAAAGATTTTTTCCTGGTACGTGCTGATATGTTTTTATAGCGTAGTCATGAAGACGTTATATACCGGTAGGTCAAAATATTTAGGGCTATTTAGACCTTTCTATATTGCTCATATATTATTATGCAATAAATTTTATCAACAATGAAATTAAGTGAAAACGTTAATGCATCGAGAGCCGGTAGACCCGCGAGCGATGGCAGCGACCGTGACGCGGCGCCGCGAGGTCGCCGCTATCTGGGACATGCCGCCTCACCTTGCGCGCGCTTCTGCTGGATACTTAGCTGCAGTCCGACGTGGACGATATGTCGTGCTGTGATACCTACATTAATACCGTTTGTCAGAAATGTTTGGAATATGCTTGTTATTATATTTGGAATATGCTTGTATGGTATTAGTGTATATGAAATTTTTGAGTCCTGAAAGTGAAACGAATGGCTTTAGAAACGGCTGTATTCGAGTTAACGGCATATTGAATTTCAGATATAGTATTTAATGTATTATATGATATTTAAGTATGGCTTTATAAGAAACCGCTAATTTCGCAACGAACATCTGGTGCATTATTTCCGTAATCAATTAATGCTACAGGAGCTGCTGACTTATGAAGTGCATTATTTCTGAAATAAATGTTACAGGAACGACTGATTTGCGAAGTGCTTTATTTCTGAAATCAGTGATATAAGAATGGCTAATTTTTGAAATATAATGTTATTAGTCAGAAACAATAATTTTAGCGACAATGATGATTTTATTTTCTTCATTTGTAACTGTATATATATTTCAAACGATTGAATTTAAAATTAGCAGTAATGTACTTCGATATTTGTTGGAAAAATTGTAACGTTTGGCGTTGTAAGAAAACCGTACCGAAATTCGTATCCAAAGATATATTTTGTTAGTGATTTATTGTATGTTCGTTTGTCTTTAATATGCCTGTAAAACAAATTGGTAGTTAACTATACTATTAAAACAACTCGTTACTGAAAGAAATTGATATTGTAGTAAAAGTTTATTATTTATATATTTCTTTTTCAATTTTATTAAGTCAAGCAAATAAAATAAACCTAAATAACACATTTATATAGTCTATTATTCTATAAATTATTGTTAAGAGTTTCATACCTTGTAAGTAAAAAAGGGAACTTTTATAAAATCATGCACGTGCCGCCTATCGTCTGTTATAGCCGTTTTCTCAGAAACCGTTTGACGTAGAAACATATATAATAATAAAACAAATTAACTGCATATATTTCATACTCAAAAATATTCACATAAAAAATTGGAAGGAACAAGTAAAGTAATCGATTTTTTTAAATACACATGTCCTGCAGTTATCAATTAAAAAGTGAAAGTTAAGAAAATTACAACAGTAATTCAGAATTTTATGTAAGTCGGTCGTACAAATATTATAGAAAATGTTTACCAAAAATATTCACAAACATTAGCCTCTAACTGCTAGAGCAAAATTTATGAAAAATAGCGTTTCTAGAAGTTTACTTTAAGTTTGACCTTCTTAGGCTTGTGAAAATAAATACTAGGTAATATTAAATATATTGAAGTGGTGAAAATTATCATTAATGCTTGTAACTAGCGTAATAGAAGTATCATGGACACATAAACTTTTATTTGTGCCTAAGTGTGTGTTGGATTTTCATAGCACTAGTTCTACATGTACTTAAAAATTTTGTTTTAAAATTTTTCCTGCAAAGGAAAGTAATGAATTTAAATTCACATTTTTGACGTACAACGCTATTTACAGAATTTTTGTCAAGTATTCTGCTAATTTTATCTATCATCACCGTGGTTTGTTGGGTTTAGCGCATGACCGCGTACCGCGAGGACCCGGGTTCGATTTACGGCCGCTCATCGAAGCGGGACTGTAGAAGTTCAATCTTTCGAAGCTCTAGCAACCATTTTTCCACATGAGATATTCTTCATCTCATATGGACACGACAACAACAACAACAACTGACAAGAGGTTTAGAAGTAACCGGAAGTTTCGAGATAGTGATAATTTTTCTATAAGGAGCTATTTTATACATAGAAGCCAGTGCGTTTTGGAAAAACGATCCCTTCTAGTCAATATATAATTTATGAAATGCCCTAGGAATTTGCATATTTGTGATAGTATTGTAACAGTTATTATTATTATAATGTTATGTAATAAGGTAGGATTATGATAGGTAAAATGTAATCAACTTAGAGCCATGTAAACACTGGAAGGTGGGTTGCATTAGGCGGGGTGTAAATTACGTAAAGTTTAAAAAATATTCCATTCTTTTGAATTTTAATCAATTAACCATTGTCAACGAAGTTAGAATTATGAGAATTCCTTGAGTACCACAGCCAAATTGTTAAAACCAGGTAGTTTTTACTATTAACAACGATGTTAATAAATACATAAGTACAGACGGTATTCCTGGCATTATCTTTACCGTCATCCCTCGACGATGCCCTCACTAATTCTGACCCAATTCTCAACCCCTAGATCCCCCCGAGACCGCGAGAGTCGAGCGCCACGTCTCAATTATTCACGGAGGCGAGGCGGGGGCGTGTCGCGACATTGACCCAGTGCGGTCAGCGCGATTGTCATCGGAATGAGCGTACGCTTGGCTATGGCGTGCGAGGTGATGTGCTGTTTGATGGGCTCTAGTATCAACACTGCGTGACTAGCGATGGCGGAAGCCTCGCTTTTAAAATCGATTTACTCGTACTTTGTTTGTTTATTATACTAAATATATACAAGTTTTATATGCTTTTATCGTATTTTACACATAAAACTCTTTTAAAATTTCTAATAGAGTATATAATGAGTGTGAACATATTACCAATTGAGTTTTGGTGACCGAGGAACAAAAAAATATGGAAATTTCACCAAGAAAACTAGGAGTACTCTTGCTTTAAGAATTCCAATTATGCTAAAAAGTCAATGAACCAACACATACAACGGTACATACAATTATAAGTGAAGCTAAATTCTCCTCTAATAGAACCAAAACTTGGTACTTACTGGTAGGAAATTTTGAACTCTCCCATATTCGTAATCCAACCCTATTGAAACAAATGTCAGCTTAAGCTCGTGTTTTATGGGAAAGCTACTCTCTTTCTCTCATATTGCAAATGATAAACGACTTCATCCTTTGAGAAGAAGTTATAAAAAAGAAGAATACTTTAAGAATACTAGTTGAAGGATACTTTAAAACTATTTTCACTTAGATGGATAATGCTTTCTCATTCACGTACCAATCTATTTGGTTCACTGAATAATTTAAAGACGCATACCATCTTTAGGTTAGAAATGATCCAATTTTCCAACAATTTCCGAAAATATTACAAGTGTTGTTTTAAAAAAAAATTAAAATAGAGGCCTCAAATTTGGGAATATATGAAGTTTTAAAGCTTGAAACTTGATACCAATGTTTTTAGGTAAAAATTGTTTCGAACAGTTAAACAAAAACAAAGGCCAAAGAAGCCGAGCTACTAGCCTGAAAAGTGTGATCATGAAAGTATAATTTCTGCAAAGTTTTCATGCAAGTGGCATGTTTTTTATTTGTATTTGTAAATTTGATTAAGTATTGTATGTATGGAATAACATCCAAGAGAATATGAAATAATATCTTAGAGAAATAGACACAAATGTTATAATTACTTCGAGAAAAAAATATACCATATCCATAAAGAAAATTCTAATTTTATCATCTTGTTGCTTTCCTGTGTTAAGAGTTAACAAAATTGCTTAATCTTTTAAGATATCAAATATGTTTACAGGTTTTTTTCAATCTACTACTAGACATTTCCGCGCAATGGGGTCATTAGAGGTTTCGATCGTGTTTAAATTAGTCATATCAGGTTTTTATAAAATATAAATGAAATCTATGGCGAAAATGTTGCCGTTCATAGTAAACTCGCCTCACAACGAAGGTAGTCTATGAAACAACAATACTGTTCGGTTTTACAATTTGAGGTCATTCAATTTGCTAATATATATGAAGATTGCTGTAGTGACGACACTTCTTTTAATACAGCTATAGAATTCAATTACGGTCAGAATAGGTTAGGAAAGGCTTTTGTGGGGCGATCGAATTTAGGACTTTGTTAAAGGGATGTCTTATGTATTTTTTGTTCTTATGGGGAATGAATCAATTTTATCCCTATAGAGATATATAAGAGCTTAAAGTACTGGTTACAAGATGAAATGCCGGAACGTATCGTGTATTTCTTCTCCAAATAAATGACGTAAAAGATAGCCACTAGCATTACATACATTTTTGAACCATACCATCCTTTTATCGATTGTTGAATCCTTATTTTGAGAAACTCAACGCACGGCCATTGTAGAATCTGCGAATTTTTATCCGAATAAATATTTCTAATATTGTAATTGTGGACTTGGAACAGAGATAAGTTTCGTTCTATACACGTCAAGGATATGTTAAATGATGTATATGATTGAATTATGTAAAAAATAAAACCTGGCTTATACGAAGAAGTAAATGATGCATTGTGTCATATATAAAGAATTTTACAATGAACTTTTAGTTCCATTGTTTTGTTTGGTTTTGTATCTTGGGAAGAAAGTAAAATATTTATAGACCGTTTCCGGTTCAAAAGTTGACAGGCATCAATTATGTTAGCCGTCGAGTTCGCAAATGCAATGTTGCACAATGAAGTGAGTTGATGTTATATATAGCTGAATTTCGTACCTTTTTTGTCTCCCATAATGTACATATATATCTTCTTACGCAAGATTTTGGAAATTAAGACATTTGCTTAGTTAGTTGAGAAATATTGGAACTGTTTATATGTTTAAATAATTGTATGTAAGTAGAAATTGGCCAATATTTTGTTTAAACAACTGGATATGTATGTTTGTATATTTTTTTAAAAACATTGGGGATCTTTAATTATGCAGTAAAAGCATTGTGATTATCTTTTATAACGGTTAAATAGACGGGTTTATTATAACAGTTAAAGAGACGGGGTTAACAACTCCATTACTTTTTCATTAATAATTGTTCTTTATGAAACTTTCTCGATTTATTTATTTTATTCTATTTTCTTATTGTAAAGAAGCCGTCGTTCGTTTTTTTAATATTAGAAGACAAATGTTTTAAAACTGCTTTTATTATAAAATATAACTCAATGAATAAACATGAAATGTAACAAAATTGAGTGATTTTTTGTTTTTAAAAGTTTTCACATGTTTTTAATATGATGTCGTCCATTATAATCATTGTATATTTTTTATATACGTAAGTGGCAAGTGTAATGAAACAAAGTTTATAGGAAGACCACAATTTGTACTGAGACACTATATATTAAAACATAGCCGTATTTACGTCACATCTTTTTTTTCAAATTGAAAGTAGGTATTACAGAGCCTGAGTGAAAAAACATTGCAGTGAAATATTGAATTCCTGGTGCATGATCTGACCCCTTGGCAGCGACAGAATATGATTCGACACCTTGGCTAAGTGAACGCGTCATTAAACTATTACAGTTCAGAGATGTACAGCTGATTTGTCGACCGTACAAAATGTATATGATGCTCTTGAACCAAATTATGCTGTCATGAGCTTAGTAAAAGGATAGAATGTTTCAGAATGTCTCATGTAGATATGTTATGCCCAAAATATAGGAATGTGTGGAGTGTATATTTCATTCTAAAGTTTCTTAATTATATATATTGAATACGATTTACTGCGCGTTCAAAATTTACTTTTTTATTTTAAAGGTGCAATATTACATTGTGATAAATAATGAATAGCGAATAATTAAAGTTTTGACCATTTCCTAACCAGGTGTCTTCGAATCATTTCATAAGGTCTATACTTTATATTATGCTAAATCAAGAACCTAAATTTGTTGACATTAAATGTGGGGGCGAGTTCATGTTTATTTACTGTAATATGTGGTTGGTTGTTGTCCAATTTTTGGATCTATGTCTGTGCGTTTAGGTTATTAAAGTTGATACAAAGTATTGAACTAATTATTTTCTTAATTGAGGTAGTTAAAATACTGTTCACGTTCTAGGGTATTATTGTCGAGGATTTAAATATTTAATTTATACAGTTACAGTAGTTTACGGTAATTCTATCATCCGAATGCGGATCCGGTATCACAAGAATTCACCATCAAAACTAGAGTCTGCCAAGGGGTCGGGTTTTACCACGATTGTTCAATATCTTAGCAGACGTTACAATACGAAATGGTTTCCAAGGTTGACGCGAAGTGCCATTCAGTGAAAGCTATTCTACTATCTACTAAATTTCATGTTCGCTACTGAAAAGGCTATGATAAGCGAAGATGAAGATCATTTTGAAAGTATTTGGCCGGAGCTGCTAATAGTATTTATGATATTGCCTGAATTGCTGTCGTATATGGTCTAAAATCGACACAAAAAGGACCACTATGGATTGCTGATCCAAGAGAAGAAAGATGCTTCTTCTGCAGATAGAAACTATGCAATTAAGCAATGGCAGTGTTTTCCTCAATGAAATAGTGTCACTATTAAGAGGTTCACTTATTTCGAGCACTAACCCCGCCCACTGGTAATTGCTATTTTATGGATGCAAAACCTGAACATTATTCGAAGAAGATCTTGGAAAGTTCTTAGTATTTAAAAAAGAAATGTCTACGACAGGTATTCTGAGTCTCGATTCGGGACGGCATAACCACAGATACCATCCGATCACGATACCAGAGTCGATCAACAGTCGAAGGGCAGATTCATCAACCACGTCTTAAATTGTTTGGAACAACATTAGAATATATCAACCATTTTTTGGAAATTCCAGTCCGATGATAATTGAAACATCCTGCAATCGATAACAAAACAAAAAACATACAGCACATATCAGACAACCCATACTGAAGAAGAACTCAGGAAGTAACGTCTTTATCTAATTTTTTAAGGGCAATTGCCACGGACAGAAAAGAATGGAAAGTTATCGTTGAAAAATATAGAACTAGCGGTAGCCACAGCAGTATAACTATAGACTTCGCGTGCAGCTTCAACCAGATGGTCGCCAAAATTCAAAGAAGAAGAAATATGTAGATGAAAAGAAGAAGAAAGAGTAAAACATTTATGAACGTAGATATTTTTCTTTTTCTTAATTGTTTGCTTCTTGTTCCAGTAAAGTTTTTCTATTAAAAAAGTTTTTGATGTAGTTTTTCTATATTCGAGAAGTACAACATTTTCTATCTATCTTCTATATTCCGCTAGAAAACATTTTTATTATTCGTTATAAATTATGTGTTTTACTTGATATTAGACGATATCTATTATCGTTGTTTTATATAATATTTATTTCATCTATATTTTTTGCATGTATTTCGGCGGTTGTTTAGAGACTCATTACCTAAGTCTCATGAAATACAACCTACACCAATTATATTAATAACATAGCTTAAACTTCGGTGAGAGGTAGTGAGAAGACATAGATGTATTAAGGATTGTTTCGATCTGGTGAGATTAGAACCTAAGCTTACTTGATTGATAGTCGTTGCGTTCAAAATATTATTGCTTCAATCATAGTGGACGTAGTGACGGTATTATCCGTCAGTTTTTATAGACATGAATTACATGAATTACTTAGGTTAAATAAAAAATATAAGAATCAATTAAAAAAAAAACTAGTATGCGCTCCGAAACCAGAATCTACTAATAGACATGTCTAATAATGAATATTCGAAATGTCTCACTCACTCGTCTCAAAGTACTAATGACGAATGGAATAAATATACACAAGATGACGTCAAGATCCATGTAGGTAGCGCAGTGTCACCATACCGACCGCCGTTGTATACATCGTTAGACGGATAGGTACGCGTACCGCCGTCCGAATGCAAAACATTTAAACGCGTCGTCCCAGGCAAGACTTATCAACATATCCGAATACGTTTTCTAATACATGCGCGCTTACGAAACACAATCGAATGTACCGACTCACAAAACGTAAAGCGTGCTTGTATAGGTGCGCCAACGGTGCTCTACCTATAAACTAGAGCAATATTGGTGATGTACAGCGGTCGTGTTGGTGACATACTCGTGTACGTACGCTTCGGTGTCACCAATACACGTCCGTCTGTATTTCAATCTGTGTTCGAGTCTATTTCTGTGTGTGTGTGTTTGTGTGTTATACCTGCCTGGCGCGCGGCAGTACGCTCGGCTGATATACGTCAATACGTATGTAAGTATGTTGGCTCTGTATATGTTTGTTGGGTCGAGTGCAAATACAGTGTGAGGTGTTTTGTTCTCGCTTTGTACGTGTCGCCGATTAAGATATGAATCGCGCGTTATTGCATATTTAATTGTTTCACTAATTTTTTATGTATGTAAGTATTAATTCGTAAACAATTAAGAATATGGCTTCTTTCTTTTATAGCTGTTTCGACGTTACCAGTTTGCTATCTATCTATTCAAATCTTGTTTATTTTATATGATATTTCGTAGTAAATGAATGTGTTATATAACGGTACCAAATGAATGAGTGTGATTAATAATCGTGAAAATTGTATAAAGGTATTGATGGTATTTGCAGTATGGAATCGGAATATATAAAAAAAATAAAAATATGATAAAACGGAATAAAATGTTATTATTTCCAATGATCTAAATCTCAGTCAATTTTTACAATATATTTTACAGTAATATCATATTGATTTGATTTAATTGACATCACCAATTGTTAAACTATAGACGTACGAGTATTTACGAGTCAAATTCCAGTTAGAGCTAACAAACGGATTATAAAGAAAGAGACAGAAAATTAAAGAAAGTATATACAAAAAAAAGATATAAGTAATGACGACAAGACAATCCTTATCGGTCGAGGCTCACTTTTAGAGCGCTAATATATTTATAATACACCATTCATGTATGTGGTGATTATTACGCGCACAATCGAATTGGATGAACGATCGGACTCATTAAACGAAAGTAGGGTATGATAATTGAGGTTTATTTTGATAAATTGTTTATTTGAATAAACTATCTCCACATATGTAAGCTACGACAGTTGTCTGTCTGTTTATTGAATGTGCCTTAAGAATTCTTCAATTGATTATATCTTAATTGTTACAGTGGATATTTGTTTTTCAAGGTTTAGGCTTTATTTTATGGAAGTCAAATAGTTTATTTTATAAGACAATAAAAGCTAGTTGTCAAAAGCTAGGGTGATGTAAATAATATATCCATGTATAAACTATACAATTAGACTTTAATTGATTAGGTATTTTATGAGTTGAAAAAGAAATAAATCAATGAATAAATAAACATGCTCTTAAAAAATTTAGCCTAACGTAAACAATTTTCTTCATTGTGATAAAATCAATAAAACATTGCTTCAAATATCAATGAAAGAATTAGAGCGGAAATAAAAAAAATCAATTGGAAGCTTTAATTAAGAAAATATAGTTTATTATAAATTTTTTGATAATTATATCATGATTTTGATAATAATAACAACACAAGGATTGTTGAAAAACAAATTCTGAATAATTTTATTTTAAAAATTAACTTAAATTTGTGACCCAAAATTAAACGATTGGATAGGTCAAAATAAATTCCAATATATTTCTATTTTAATAAATAAAAGAAAAAGAGAAAATGTTATTGATCACTGCTTGCTCGTCACTTCAAAAAACAACTTCAAAAAACAAATAACAACACAGGGATTGTTGAAAAACAAATTCTGAATAATTTTATTTTGAAAATTAACTTAAATTTGTGACCCAAAATTAAACGATTGGACTGGTCAAAATAAATTCCAATATATTTCTATTTTAATAAATAAAAGAAAAAGAGAAAATGTTATTGATCACTGCTTGCTCGTCACTTCATTCGCATGGGTTATGAAATATGAATAAAGATGCAAATCAATCTAATTTTTATTTCTATTAGGATGAACGAAATTCAAATCTATAGAAGGTCTATAACCTCTAATAGGAAATTAACTTTTGAAAACCCATTCGCAGGTCGTTTCTACGTTACACCAATAGAGTAGCCTTAGTAATTACTATGTCATTTCTCTTACGGAATACTTTGTGGTCGATATCCTAGTCGCTGGTCTAATCAGATCGATATCACTACGAGTCACTCTATTATTGTCTCCCTGAATCAAGGGGAAGATAGGATAGCATGGAAGCAGCCGGTCAGCTCAGCTAGAAAGGCACTTCAAGATGGGTACTACCTTCAGCAATGAAGAAGCGACGAAGAACAAGATATAATTTCCTATTTAAATATGACATATGAAACTTTTGAGTTCAATATGAGGTAGGAATTAGTTTTTAGCTGGTTTTCGAGTTTCGAATATGTGTAGTTAAAATTTCTCTCAAGATAAACTTTAACAATTATGTAAAGTTTCTCAGTACTTTGCAAAGATTCACTAGCTACGAAAAGGTAAAAGGGCAACAGAGCGTTTTAAATAAAATAGAGATTTTGGTAATAATGCCTTTTCACTACGACTGTTACGGTTACGACTATGACTATGTATTTTTTCCAAGATCATTTTTTAACTAACTAACTACAATATAAATGTGTTACAGTTACCTCTTATCACTTTTTCTTTATTGACTTTCAATGTTATCAAAACGCAAACGAATATTCACTAACTGATATCCGTGGAAGCATTTATGTTTTCTTTTAATGTTCTTTATTTTGCTTTTACGTTCATATTTTTATTTGTATATGCTTTTCTTGAAAATAAAAATATTATTTATATTCCAAATTATTATATATTAATTGTAGGTTAATAATGTAAGCAAATGAGTAAGGTAAATTATGAGTGTACGATGAATTCAAAGATATCTACTTGCAAAAAGTATCATAACCTTGTACATCATAAATTAAAAAAATAAAATAATTAAAAAGCGTTTAGAATGACAGTTTGGAGTAGAAGCACTTTTAATTATATGACGGACGTGAATATATATTTTTTTGTGAAATAATGTAGCACATATACGGAAATAATAAAAAGCTCTCGATAAGAATGTAAATGATGGAAGATATAGTATCAATAGATAGATGTAATACATATATGTGTATATATATATATATATATATATATATATATATATATATATATATATATATAATGTAACAGATGGATATAATATCTACAGTCATTATTTTATTTTCAATCTATCTTAGGGAAAAACCTCATGCCTTGACGATAAGATATAAAGGTACATTTAAAAATGTTTTAGTACACGGAATAAACCTTGAATATCTCAGGAAAATTATTTTATTATACGTAGGTATTTTTCAATGAAAATAATCATAAATTACCACGAAAATATGTCCTCAATGTTCAATTCCCTTAAAGTAGTTGCGCCTTATTATTTCTTTCTTTCTGTATTAGACGCGCATTTCTTAGTCATTCTTTTTTGTTCCTATCTTGATATACGAGTATACCTAAATAATGATTTTTTCCTGAGATAATATAGTTTTAATGAATTCTTTTCCTGACATAATGTAGTTTTATTGAATTTTTAATAATTATTTTCTTAGAATAAGGTAGTTTTAATGGAGTTTTATTGTATGAGTTCAATATTCACATGAGAGTCGTTCTTATTTTAAGTTTCGAACATATCCAACAACTAATATTAAATGATACATGAAGTGTTTATTATCTTTTATTAGATTTTTGGCTAAATTTGGAAAAGCACAGTTTAATAGTAACAAGTGCGATGAATGTGGGATGGAATATGGGGATGAATATTCTTGTATTACATTTTTTACACCAAGGGCTATACCAAATTCTTGTAGTAATATCAGAAAATAGAAAAAAACTCTTTATACTATTTTGCATGTGAATCCGATAGAAACGACATTTTTGTTATATCCAGCGTTGCAACTTTTATGGAAGTCAATTTATATTGATAAATAAAGAATTGATACTCAAAATAAGTGACATCATAATAGTTTCACATATCCAGTTTAAATAGCGGCGACACTATACTGATATGGATTTTTTCATTTACATTTTTAATTATAGTTGTTTAAAATATTTTAAACATTTGTTCAAACATTTTAATTAAGAAAATTTGATTTTAGATCAAGTAAAAGCGACAAAATTTTGAAAATAAGACTCACTGAGCGTAAAATATGAGTTCTAGTTCATTTTATATGTCAAAAATATTTTAAACTGTTCGTCATTGAATTCTTTTGATTTGATTTAATTGCAAATAGTCGTCGATATTGTTTAATAATATTAATTATCATATGTAATAATCATATTAAAATGAAATATTTTTTTGCATATCATATTTATCCGATTTCAGTTTATAGATTTTTATATTATATGAAATTGGAATTCTTAATATTAGAATTTAATTTATATTTTGAATTTATTTCATAGATAATTTAAATACTTGTCTAAGCATCAGTGTGAGAATTTAATGTATTTAAACCAACCATTGATTTAGTTCAAGTATATTGTGCAGCACGAGCTTGAGGTGGCATGCTTTATATTGTGATCATAGCAGTTGCAGAATAGTCATGATGGGAGGAGCGGCATTTTGTTACTGTTGTACTAGCAAATGATGCTCTAGGGATCACAGGTTTGAAATAATATTATTGGCATTGTACTAAGCGGCTATCCAGTCTATGAGAAATAGGTTTTTCTGTAATTTCCTTTTTCCTTAGTCTATTCGTATTCATCCAATAATTCTTGATACGCGATTAAGATCGAATTTTCTTTAAACTGATGTTTAGTAAGAATAGAACTATTTGTCCGCCAAGCTGTCCATAGTACTTATTTTACCCATATGAAAAGTATTTAATATAAGCGAATTTTTAGTAGGTTTTGTAACTTTCTGACATAATTTGTATTTATAAACCAATTTTATTTTTACGCTTTGAGTATAGTTGCTGTTTTTTTCATCAAAATTGCGAATATTAAAGACTAATTGATATTTAACTAAAAGTTCATCGTATCTGAATTATCAAATAATCGCCGCGAATCAACCAAGTTATTATTCCAGCTATTGAATATATTTGGCGTTAATTTTTTAGAAATTCTTATAATATAATTTTTTACAACTAAATGAAACTACGTGATGTAGTATTATTTATACTTTATTTAAATTCTTTACCACGACCTACGTGTCGTTGTCAGGTGGACTATTTGTAAAGATAAAGTAGAAATAATACTACATCACGTAGTTTCATATAATTGTGTAAAATTAAATTCGAGCTATTATTGTTGCGTACTTTTGTTCGTAGTTTGGTGTCAGTAAATTACGAATGACTTATTGCTATTATACTATTTTTATGAAGAGCAAAGTTTTGATCGTTTCTTTTTTAGAATTTGCTAGAGAAACGGTTCATCCGATTGACATAAAACTTGCATCGTACTATAGTTTATAGTACCCAAACATATATAAGGTATTTAATGTCTCTTTAGAACGTGCGGATAATGAACAATAACGATTCGTATGAATGATTGTATTACAGTATGAAAATACTGTAGTTAATATGAAAATCTATTAAAATGTTAAATACGTATATTGGTAGTTGTAAGTCTACTGTGATTGGTTGTCTTTTGCAAATTCGGATAATAGGAGTATTTTGAGTTAAACAGACTAAGTTCTACATCAAAGAGATAATTAATAAACGAACCGTTGGGCATACTGTTTGTAAATTAAATATATACATAATTATTACATGAAAAAATGATCACGACCAAACGACTTCCCGGAACCTATTTTGTCCAGGTAAGCCGGATCAGCTAGAAGATACACGGAACAAATGTAGATTTCTTCCATGCTGAATATTTTTAAATGGTAAAATAATCTATTTCAATAATAAAAGAATATATTTGTATTTTATAAGAATATAATTGTATTTCAACAATAAACGTGTTTATCGTTGAAATAGGAGTATATATAAAAATTATGTTTAAATAAAAATGTGACAAATTGACAAGTATGTTTTTGAGAAAACAAAAAAAGGAAAATTTTGTTAATTTATAAGTACTTTTGTATCAGAGAAAGAATGATATCTTAAAAAAAACATTGTAATGATGAGTAATAAATATATTCCGTATTCATCTGTACACCAAATTTGAATAGGAGCAAAAATGAGTAATTGGGCGGTGATATACAGACTGACAAGTATGATGAGATTATACGTGTTCACGACTAAGACTACGGGTCCTTAAAATGAGTAATTGGGCGGTGATATACCATAAATGAGTAATCAGGCGGTGATATACAGGCTGACAAGTATGATGAGAATATACGTATTCACGACTAAGACTACGGGACCTTAAAAATGAAGACAGTATGATTTCCACTTTTGATTCCTCAATTTGAAAAAAAATGCAGTGTGTTGAAATAGAGGCTTTAAAGGTTTTTCTTCTTGGTTTCCGTCACAGTAAAAAAAATTCATTCAATGTCGATGAAGTGGTCCAATAATAATCGAGCGCTACGAACACGCCGTATATGGCTGTGTATTCACACAATCTGTACTTATGTGTGTTAGCCAGTGTGTTGTGTACTTGATATTTGGTGTCAGTGTCGACGTACAAAAGCGACGAGTGTGGGGTTAACTTTGTATGGCGATTACGACCCCATCTGTGTATTAAACTGTTTTACTTAATACATAACTACATCTGGATGTGGGTATAGTGAGGCGTGTATTTTCTGTGCGTTGCGTGACCATGCGTTTTGGCGGTAACAACAGTTACTTGTGTCTTATCTGTTTTTAGTCGAGTCTATTTTTAAATGAATATAATTCACTTATTTACGCTTGATACGCATTTTAGGGTTTAAGTCGTCTCAAAGAACCCAAAAGTAGTTTGTTAAATAGTGGATGAATTAAATCAGTTATAGATTATTTTATTTTTCGACAAATACTGGCGAAGGTAGAATGTGGAAGGATACATGACAGCAGCAAGAAGTGGAGGTTATCGATAAAGATTAAGAAAGATTTTATGCTTTAAGAATGATTCTTATGCATGCATGTTGATGGTTAATTCTTGGCTCCGCGCCAGCTTTACTCTGTTAGTCGAGAGCTCAATCGGTCAAGGAGTTTTAATTACAAACAGTATTATTTTATAGTGGTTATTAATGGCACTGAAGGTTTACTTTATTTCTCGGGAAGTTTTCTGTGGGAAGCCATTTGACATTGAAAGAAGAAATTAGCAAAAATTTAAATTTAAATTTGGGGATACACTTTTGATAAAAGGGCGAAATAGTGAAAAACACTTTTTTTGAAAGTTATAATCCCGGTTATCAAAGGAAAAGTTATTACATTACAAATGGAAAAATATGAAGACAGCACCTAATAAAACCGCTATTTTTTCCTGCGATTTGTGGAATATTAGAGAAACTATTCGAACATTTCTGCTAAAGTATATAAATAAGACAGTGTTCACCCTCCTGTTTTGTTAGTAATTGAGCTTCGGCGAGAAAAGAACAAAACAAAATGTGGAAATTTTATCAGCAGAATTTAGAATGCTTGTGTTTCATGAATTTTAGGATGAAAAATGAACCAAGCAACACGCAATATAAGCGTAACACTGGGTCTCCTCTCCTATGCCACAGCCAAGTATTTGTTTCAAACATTCAAAGAAGGAAATTGTGATATCTCCAATTATATTTATACGGGGCAACGCTCTACTTTAAATTTAGAAAAATGGAGAAGCCTTATTAGAAACGGTTCCTTGGTCAACTTTGCGTTATCTGACAGAAAATGTCAGTGTCACTACTTCCTGCATTTTCTGTAGAGCTACTTTTAGGATTTCATACTGCAATAGAAAAACAAGTATATGCTTTTTCTAAAAAAATTTTTCGGAAAATGCCCTTCGTCGCTCACGTTTTTAAATAGTATCGATCAAAAAATCTTAAATAACGGGGAAGTTAATATAGACTAGAAACTTTTAGACTTATATTACCAGGGATAGCTTCTTGTTTCAAAAAGTTTTATTTTACAACAAAAACCAGGTAATATTTAATGATAAATTAGAAATGAAATATTTAATGATAACGAAAAAGTAATGATATTTATAATCCTCACATTAAAGTACATTATACTTACTTTTATATCCATAAAATTCGCAATAATTTTTCTTATATTTCCTTATATTGCGTAGAGTATGTGTCTATACAATGGTATAGAATACTAATTATATAAGTTTAATTCGTACTTGGGTTTTTTTAGGCTTCCCTACCTAAAAAGGAACATGGAATCTTTATAGGATCACTCACGTGTTTGTCTGTTTGCCTGTCGCACTCGATTTTATCAAAAAACGTTTGAGGTATAAACTTGACATGGCAATAAATCAAATTAACCATCATATTGCAGCTATTGGCTCACACTTTGAAATATTCATATAATCATTTCAGAGGTGGCAAATTAGGTACTCCAGTTTATGTAGTTTTGTACATCGTGGGATCTGACTTTGAAATTACTATATATAAGTAACTCGAGATTATTTATTAAGAATTTTAGTGTAATTCGCACAGGGATATGCATATAATGTGCAAAAAACTGCATCCTACATCTATTATTCCCGAATCTACTGAACTAAAATTTATGAAGCAATTAGGGTTATTAGAATCTGACCAGAAGAGTATAGAAAACCTATAGGATAATAGGTCTTTTAGTTTTTGAGAAATTTTCGTTATTTTTATGTATGTAAAAGACATACTAGGCAATGGATTAGTTTGATTGGAAAAAAGATTAAAATTTATAAATAGTTTAATAGAAACATTTCGTATCTATTTACATTTTATATTTCGTACCCATTTACGTTTAATAGAAACATTTCGTATCCATTTACATTTTATATTTCGTACCCATTTACGTTTAATAGAAACATTTCGTATCCATTTACATTTTATATTTCGTACCCATTTACGTTTAATAGAAACATTTCGTATCCATTTACATTTTATATTTCGTACCCATTTACGTATAATAGAAACATTTCGTACCCATTTACATTTTATATTTCGTACCCATTTACGTTTAATAGAAACATTTCGTATCCATTACCATTTACATTTTTGTACGTACATACTAAATTTGCACGGACTCTCGTAGTGCGGTTTTGTACCCACATTTAACTGGTTATTTTGTTACAATATACTTTCACATATATAAATTATTACTTTAATCGGAACAATATCAATATTTTGTACTATGTAAATACGTTTCAATATTCTGTGAGAACGCGATTTTCATTTACATTCAGTGTTTAAAATTAGTAAATTTTGTATGAGAGCTATAATATAGCAGTGGCGTATAAAAAAATATACATATAAAAATTATATAGATGTAAATAAACGCGTGCAATAGTCCGACCGTCCCTGATAGCGTTGAAAACGGCATTGAAGGTGTAATACGAGGAGATTGAAAATGTGTCCCGATAATTAAATCATAGGTACTCAAAAACAATGAACTCTCGACATAATTACCCGATCTTATCGAACTATGACCTTAATCGTGATCATAAAATCTAATTCTTGGTTATCTAAAAATACAATAGTATCTATTAGCCTTTTTAAATGATTTTTATTCCTATGTCATTATGTTCCCGATTCGCTATAGCTAGTTGTCTCTCGGTACGAATTTTTATATGCGAAGAGCTAAAATTTTGTAGTTTTATTGTGTTGTTAAATTATCTAGGGTATCAAAATCAAAATTTACTATCTTCTGTTTCGAATAATAAACAAGGTCGCCAAAAAATTCTATTTAAAATGCAACTTCTGATTAGCCACCAATACTAATCACAAAAATTACTGTGAAAATGCTACACATTAGATTTATTACGAACGTATAATATCAAAATTGGTTTCGGTCTGCTATTTTCAATTGTATTATTTTTTTCACTAAAAGAAAAATTTAAAAATCCACGTAATAAACAGCATTATTTGATAGTCGCCATTGTTTACTTTCATGACAAAAATAAACTAATAAAATATTAATTTTAATGCACAAAGAAAACTTCACTGCCAAAATATATTTCACTCACAAAATATAATGAGTATATTTAAAAACCGGACAATTATTAAAATTATTTTGGAAAGAAGACGATAAACTGTCATCATTGAGCTCGTTATAAAAGAATGATTCATTACTTATATGCAAATGTCGTAATTACGGTATTGCTTCAGTATGAATATAGCCGATAATTTAACTAGCTTCTGCTTGAGACTATGAATTGACGTTTTGAAGTGAGGTAATCAATTTTTAATTCGTAAGGACCATTTCTGATTCGAGAAGTTTTTGTAATTTCATACAATACAGGAATAAAGTTTGTACATTTTACCTAAAATTCCAGCAACCGGAAACGTTTACTTTGCGTGTGTGAATTAAAAATCATGTATCGAAGTGTGAGTTTCGCTTGAATAGCATAATGTAAATATGTTTAAATTTTCGTGAATATGTTATGTATGTATGCTACATGTTCAGGACAAGCTACGTGTAATTGCTTATAAGGAACTGCGCGCCACTGTAATACATACATCTATTATTTTTCGTATCCAAATGACTACAAATTTATAACGTATTTTTGAATTCACGCTACTTTATTTATAGATATAACCGAATTCAGCAGAATTACGAACCGTGTAAAAGCATTGTAATAAACTTTTAGTGTTGTTGTGCAACAATGGATTATGCAAGAACGTAATAGATAACATCAGTCGAAGTCAGTAAATACTTTGTTATTCAGTATTGTACGACTAAAAATATTTATCGCCGTCGATGGTGAATGCGATATTATTTAATACGCATTATAATAATGTGTTATTCTGGATTTACATTTTATAGTATTTGGCTGATATTATATTCATATATGGATTTATCACCATTTTTGAGGATCGGCATACTTGGAAGTAATTATTTATAATCTATGAAAACGTATACATGATTTGCAATTTTGTGTACTAACGATATAAATAGTTGTCTCATGCAATTTGGTTTTAAAGTCCATTAGGAACCTAATAGTACAGGAATGGAAGTTTAATATATCCAGGTCGTGAACGAGTCATTGGTTGAGTTGTTAGTTCCTATGTATGCAGTATAGTTTTTTTTTACTAACCTAATTTATTGTATTAAATGTTTATCTGTTGTTTGTCTAAGGGTTATAATTTTATGTTTTTAAATTTAAATCTAGTATTTTAAATAATTTTGTATCGGTATCACTATTTAATCATACATTTTGTCCGCAGCTTAGATTAAATCGTTTTTCCTGTACATGTGATTTTACAGCTTGATATAAATTTAAATATTGTATCAAAGTAATTGATATATTTTAAATTTAAAAGTTTAAATTGTTGTAAGGCATATAAATTTAAGACGTTTTCTGATTAGGAAAGTTGGAAGCCTCAAATTTTTGGGTCTTTCGTTTTCAAACTTCAAATTACATATTTCTATTTCATAATTTATTTATATCTATCGTCTTTGTTTCTTATTAATCTTCCAGAATTGTTGTCGTTCACTTCTTTTAAAGACTTACGTTTTTGGCAAAATTTCTTATTATGAGTATATCCTTTTTAGTTTGTTTCTAAATGGCATAACTATTAAAATTTTTTATTCTCGTTTTCTTGTCTCTTTCTCCCTGAATATATTAGTTTTTCGTAAATATTTCAGAGTTATTTCTATACTATTGCATTCAATATACTCTATATCGTATTTAAGTTTCATTCTCCCTTGTAACCTTTGGACACAAATGGATATTTGACAATTTTTTTTTATTTCATAAAATCAAAGTACAAGCTGATGAGGAGTGAACAAAATTCAACGAGTCATAAACGTCGATCGAGTATCAAATGTTTCAACTTAACATTTAGATTTGGACGACAATCCTAAGTTGCGACTTCATATTTAGTAGCGACGCTCGTTATATTATGCTGGAGCGAAATAGATAGGGAAATGTTCCTGCCCTCTCTCTAATATTAAATTGATAAGCGCAAAATTCATTTATTTTTAGCTAGTTTTTTGTAATTTTTTTTAATTATCGTTTTTTAATTGATCTACGTTTTTATGGCATTTTATTAAAGCACAAATTCAGGAGTAATCAAATACACGATTACTTTAAATTTAGAAGCATTTTAGTTTCTGTAGCTTCATGATGAACTTAAGAACCATAATGAAAAAATATCTTTTGTGTTTTAGGTACCTCGACTTATTAATTTACACTGCTTATATTCTTGCTGCTCTTTGTGAATACATTTCCTTATTCATTTCTTCGAGAGCTGTAATTTCAGTTTTTCAATAATTTTGCCTTACTTTAGTTGTAAATCGATTTAAAACGATGAACTTTCATTACCTCTGCTTTCGCCGATCAAGTGTCAATAGTTCCAGACGCAGTTCCGCTCCCATAATAAAGCGGGGTCACCACACTCGTACATGTGGTTACTTACGGAGCCAATGTATAGATCAGAGTCGGTCGTACGAATGTGCACGTCGCGCTACGTATCTATTGTTATATGTAATAAGATGTATAAATATTTATTAATTTGTTTGTACGCCGCGCTGCCGTCGTCTGTTGCTGCGCGAGATATTTTCTGTTACATATGTACCGAGAGAGATATATAACGTAAATTATATATGTTACGTGTGCTGTGTTTGATATGAAATTATTCATTTATAGTACTTAGGATGCGGTATATCCTTTATTAGGCAGGCGGCGGTGGTCGCGGGTCGTAAAGACGACAAACTTGGGCGGCGATCCGTCAAAGATTTGCGTGTTTAAATTGTATCCTTATTTGGTAATGAGGTATCGATGTGCTAGCAATGGTATCCGGTTATGGTTAGATAAGAGATTCGTCCTTAAATTACGTCATACGGTTTTTGATGTTTTAAGCCACCCTTGGCCATAATTTCATTATTCTGTTAATGTATAGTTCGAAAAAAAATTGTATTAACAGTTTCCTCCTGAAATTCGTTAAATTTGAATTATTTCGTAGTAGTCGTTTATATTTTTTGTATCGCTTCCTTTTAAATTTCCCTACTGAAATTAGTAACCCTTATAACTTTGTCACCTACCCCACACATTTTTTTTATTTTTAGTAAACATATGAATTATGTAAGTTTGATACTTCAGATAGGACTTCAGTAAATATATAACATCTTTAAAAAAATATTTTTAATGTATCTCCTCAAATATGCATATTGAGAGCGAACACTTTTCATGCATTCCGTTAAGGGGGGTTGACTTCGTACATGTCTTCCAAAAATTTAAAAATAAAAAGGCTGTTGAATACGAGTAGATTGTGAGTAGACTATCGTTATATTATGTTATCGAAAAGCTGAGTAAGTAGGTATACTACAAATATAAAAAGAAAAACGAAAATCAAATAAATTTGTCACTCGTATAATTGCACATTGAATTATAAATTAATGGTATTATTTAACTGTGCTAAGATACCTTACTTTGTACCAAGTTTCAAAATTCTAAGTGAACGGGAAGTACCTTTAGTAGTGAGTATCGAAGTACATGGCATATGATAGGCCGTTTTTTATTATATCAGGTTAGAAATTCTAGTTTTTGCAGGATTGTGGGACCATAGACCTCGCTAATTGGTATTAATTCCAACTTGCTGAGAAAAAGTGTTTTGACAGACAAACAGCCAGACGGAAAAAAGTTATTGTATTGCCGTTTCCGTTTTCGTTTTTTTATTCCAAGGTATGGAACCATAACCCTGAGTCAAGTATTGTTGGCTAATAGATGAATATGTACATTTGTTATACTAGTTTTTGTTAATTCTCTGTGACATTTATTTATATGCGATACTATTTTAAATCACTTATATTAAGATATATTTTCCATTGAAAACTGTTTAATTTTATTGATATCAACACGATAGTTTCCAAGTTATAAGCAAACAAACAAATATATAGGATAGTTTTTCCGAAAGTAACTTTCCTCTCTTTATTGCCATTAATAATTTAAATTGCAAAATTTTGGCGCTTATTACAAAAGTTAACTATGTAATATTTTATCGTACGGAGGATAATTAATTAAGTGAAAAGTAAATACTTTTTTCAGTATTGTGAAGAAATAAATATATCTAAGAATAGCTGTAATGGCTCACCTGCCATATATACAAGGTTAAAAACTTAAAGAGTTTATGGGAAAAGACTTCTAATTCGCAAAAACACTATTTCGCCAACGAAGTGTACATTTACCCCAAGTTGAAATATTTGTGAGGCAACTATATTTTGATATCAATTACATATTCTAAAATTTATCTTCTAAAAAGTTTCGCCTAAGAATTTTATTTAGTTTTATTTTGTAATAGAATACGTCAGTTGTTTCGTTCCAGCATCGGATCCATCGGAAAAAGTGGATACCAAATTTTGTTTAATAATTTGAAAGTTAGAAGAGCTAGCAAAAATATAATAAATTCCTTGAAAAGAAAAAACTCCGAAGAAGTACGCTAAATTAGAATTGAAACCTAAATGATGCAGTAATGAGCAACACTCAAGTCTAACATTTTGAGATGAAATTGGAGTTTAGCACGCTTGCAAAGATTTGGGACCATTCATTTTGGTTACTGATCCTATTGTCCACACGACCTATTGTTAGCATAGAATAAATAAGTTATTGTTTTAAAGCATATTTCTTTCTGCACAAGATCTCGGCAAATAACTAGAAAATAAATAGCCAAATAAATAAGAAAATATTTCCAAATCTAAAGCCTTTCATCATTTCCTTACCGAATAAAAATAAAATGTAATACACACCCAATACCAAAGCCACGTGACCTACATATAAAAGACCTTCGCAGTTTTTTTCATTTTTAGTACCATATTTCTTCATTTTCTTAAATTATCCATGGCAGTATCTGAAACACTTCATTGTTTGATATAATTAAATCAAATAATTAAATGTTTCAGACACAAAGGAATTTATCTTTAAGTATATATATTCTGAAATGTTATTTCTTAGTTTTATTTAAACCTTTTACGGTTTTCTAAAAATTATTTTTTTTAATCCTTGTATTTAACTGGAAATAATATATTAATCGGTCGATAAAACTTATGAGCACACAATGGCTGTTTCAAGGTGTGCATTAAAATCTAATCTGAAATAAATTGAATAAATAGATATAAGACAAATAGTATACATTTTCCTTTTCCAAAAATTAATAAACAATACAATATTTTTTAGCGGTTCTCAATTCCTGTGATATTAATGAATGTAAATATGTGTTTAATTTGAATGTAGAAATGATTTATGTATTATTGTAAATAATTACACACCGGTAGATAAGGTAAATGATACACATTTAAATATGAAATCCTTAGTTAGATTATTCATCCAAGATTCAACAAATGTTTGGACTCGATTTAAAATGCATTTAAAATAACTAATTGAAATAAATAACAAACTGCACATTTCTGTGATGCCAAATGTAAACAAAATTAGAATCGATCTTAAGGAAGCAAAGGCAATATAATATGACTGCATAATATTGTCATCTTTCGCTGCTGCCTGTCTCATTGTAAGAGTTGAGAGAATATTCTTGATGGCTAAATAGAATATAGAATAATGTGAAATATGGAAAATACGTCTCTTGAATAAATAAATTGTTTATTCATGATATTAATAGTTGGCGCGCTCATGAAAGTGGCGAAATAATATGGGAGAAAACGAGATTGGGTGTTAAAATGGTGTGTAAAATTATCTACGAGAAGCATAAAAGTAAAGAGTTCTTCCCCCGTTTTGCGGGTCTAAAAATGTTTAACTTAACTGTGGTCTGACTTGACTGCGACTTTATAATATGTTGTTAACCAGAAACAAAGTGCAAGTTGAGCTACAGGAATTATTTTTTTGATGTGACCTGTCAAAGTTAGTGAAAATAATTTAAACATCATATAATTCTTAAAAAGTTAATTTGGAAAGCGCGTTCTAAAGTCACGAATTTGACGTCTGATTCGGAGGCATATCTTTTTTGTGCTTTATACTCATATCTTCATTTAATCTCAATTATTATCCTAACTGTATATATATATATATATATATATATATATATATATATATATATATATATATATACATACGTACACACACATACATACATTAATATTATAAATGCAAAAGTATGTTCGTTTGTCCTTCTTTCTGGTCGCAAGGGATCGACATCATTCTTTCAATTGCTTAATATACGCAACATAAAGGAGCAAAATCAACAGCCCCGTTAATCCCATAATTTATAGAGGAATATATTTACTTTAATTGTCATTTGTATTATAAAGCCACAAAAATAAAGTCTTAGTATTGCGAACGAAGCCACGGGTAAAAGCTACTTGTAATATAAATTTTAAAGACATTTCAAGAAAATTAATTAAATTAAAACATATTTTAATTTTTATAGACAAAGGAATAATATAAGAAAACCTATCATTGCCCAAAAACCATCGTCATTTCCTGCTTTAGGCAATTGGCATACAATGATGATGTGTCATTACTTCTGTGTAGATTAAGTCGTCTCGGTTCGTCTAGATAAAAATAAAACTGGTAGTTCAATTTTGACCGCAATCCACAATAGCGGTATCCATTTGTCTTTGAATGTGATGGATGACACTATTACATCGATATCGAATATTATACGAGTATGTCCATGTAAAAATTGCACACCCCAACAATCGATAGCGGTTATGCAAATCATCAATTATAATACAATTCTTTCACCTCAGCCCACGACGCTCCCGCAGGTTGAGAGCGTGGCACAGATATCGAAACAATACGAATACGTATGGGTTATCTCTATATTTCATGCGTCATTGATTGGTCTAAAGTCAGCAGCGAGTGAAGTAGAGTTACAATACAGTAATTGACTCTAAACTATAATACGGATTGCGAAGCAGAATGCTGGTGCGGTACACTTCGACATTCAAAAATAAATTTATTACAATACTTATTGTTACTAGACTAGATTTGGTCGTCTCTCCTAGTTTATCTCTATATGTCATGCGTCATTGATTGGTCTAAAGTCAGCAGCGAGTGAAATAGAGTTACAATACAGTAATTGACTCTAAAATGTAATGTGGATTGCAACGCAGAATACTGATGCGGTACAGTTCGACATTCAAAAATAAATTTATCACAATGCTTATTGTTACTAGACTAGATTCGGTCGTATCTCCTAGTTTATCTATCAAAATATTTCTAAAATAAGTACGAATAACTACAGTGATTGCTTCGAGTCTATTTTTGTGGGGTAATCGAACTCTTCGTAATTTGTGCTGGCTAATATTCCAGGTGCTCGACATTTCAAGATATTTTAAGAATGTTGGAGATTGGTTGTATAATTTTGAAAAGAAAGGATATAAGCTTTCTTTTATTTTCACTTTAAAATAAAATAGCAAACAAAAAGTACTAAGTCTAATATACTTCTCTATCCATGTTGTATTACTTTTACGGACACAGTTACGCTTACTGAGTACATTTGCACACATTAAAAACTTTTTTTTTGACTTTAACTTTGGAATCAAAAATTTTTTTTTTCTTCGTCAACTTTTCCTATACTTATTGAATAGTTTTCTACGAATTAGTAAAACAAATTTGTTTATAACATACCTGTAACAACGGTTCGGTAACAGATTTATTTTGTAACGGATACACACATGAACATATGTCAGATCGTACAAGTTTTCCGTATTTTACCTCTCGAGAAATTGAATCGCAAAAACAACTATAAGAATATATTAATAACACGCGTAGGTTAAGGTCTTCTCTTGAAGTTTTGTGATGAATGATACCATTTTTATCGAGCTGCTTTTGAATAAATTATATTGCTTTTAAAAAGTATATTTAATTGATATCACCGACCGCTAAAAGTAAGATCATACTTTTTACATCACTGACACGAAGAACGATGTCAATGTCTCGAGTCCAACGTTCGTTGAGCTTGATAATCATGTGTTCAGCGCAGTGGAAGATAACATAAAAATTTCCATCTCATCCCATTGATGTTTGAACAGTACAGATTATTTAATTTTCGTGTCTTCATCGCGAGTATCGCCGTCTAGTAACTCTAGTTGGGACCTTTGGCTCCGTTGTTTGTTTATTACGTCATATTTGTAAACCAAGGATTGTAAGTAAAGATAAATATGTCACATAAGTCTGAATGTCGCGAATCATATTATGAGTTACATAAATTTTACAGGCTGTTATTTTGTATTTACGAGATTAGTTATTGTATTTAATTTGCTTGATTAATCGTAAACACAATTCATTACAATTTTAAAAATAAATTTTAAACAGTTTCTGAGTAAATTTTCAAATTGATTTAATTTATTGGAGTCAGTGAATTTATAAAAAAATTACTTCTTAAATTTGTCGACTCGTAAGATATTTTTTTATTTTTGCAGATCAATCACCAAAATTTAAAAGAAACATACCGTTTATATGGTTAAGGCGTTAGTTCGCACTTATTTCTTCTTTGGAATTAAATTTTCCCAGCCTCGTAAATTATTGAAGCTGCTTCTAAGTTCATCTTTTTAAACTTAATCTTAGGAAGCAAAAGGCTTTTTTACTGTTTATTGTGCACTTAAAGAATGACACGATTTCTATGTAGTAAAAGGCGTATCTAATTTGGGAAACAGAGTTTTCATCTAGGAGATGTGTTACCCGCTAAGGAAGCTGCCGAATTGCCTTGTACAACTGCTTTAAAAATTGTATTGCCTGTAAAATTGGTAAGAAATGGTTATGGTAGTTATTATATTGAAAAGTTATGGTAGTTATTGGTCGTTCAAAGCTAACTAACGTAAATATTGTAATTTACGTCAATTCAAGGAAGTTCCAAAGTAAAGAAATGTATTGTACATTTACTAACGTACGGGTTGCTATCAAAAACAAAGAATTGAAAAATGTTGCCAAATCCTGTAAAATTGGAAAAGTTTTACGATTTTTATTGTAAAATATTCCAAACTGATGTCAACGCTAACTTGGTTTAAATCTCGCCCAACGTTCACTTGGCGTTCAAATGTTACTTTAGTCACATGTGTACTTGGGAAATGAAAAAAAATATATGAAACATGAAGTGCTTTTCGGTAATAGAATTTCCTTGCAGCTAAAGATTAAAATAACACCGTGCAAGAAAAAGCGTGCCTGTAATATCAAGCATCATGAGAAAGAAACACGTGGAAATTTTTGAAGCTGAATCTTTTACGATCTGATTAAAGGTCGTCTTGAGAATCGTCGATACGTTTGATGTTGTTGATCTTCAAGAGATTCTCGTGGACATATAAATGAAAAATTATTATTGAGGACGTCTTCTAATATTGATTTGACGTACTATATATACTTTCTTTACATGCACGAACATTTGCAGTAAGAAACAAAAGTCTTGGAATTTAAATAATTGTTACAACTTGCAACTTTCACCCATCCGTACACAGCATTGCAAAAAAATTATGTGTGTATGAATTAATTAAATACATTTCACTAAGCTGCTTGAGACTGTTAATATACATGAAGAACCGAAATAGAAAAAGAAAAGAAAAGAAAGGATGATATATTGATGAAGATTTTAAGAGAATTCTCTTTTGTTATGGCTCTAGAATATATGCTAGTTGAAAAGCGACCCTCTAGTTATCAAATATTTAGAGAAGAAAAAGATAAAACTTACTTAGATTATCTTACTCCATCGTAATCAATATCTGGACGGTGTACGAATCATAAATGAAACGTATTAATCCATTTCAGGTGTAGTTCGTTTAGTTGTAGGGAAATTAAACGAACTACACAGCGAAAACAAATAGTATTATCGATGAATTGTGTTTTCATTCGAGTGTTGTATTCCGATATGAAGCATAAATGTTTCGTATAGCGAAAAGACAATTAAATATCTACCTCTATTTTTGGTTTTAGAGGAATTATATGCGTAAAATGTAAACGGTAAAATAATAGTGACGTGTTAGTAAAATATATACTATTTTGAATATAATAAAATATTTCCCTATATTATTTGTTCGATAAAGAAACTATTGAAGAAATATTATAGGACAGATGAATAGGAAACGTATTGTAGAACATTTCTGTTATTTAGGATATTAAGAAAGTGAGATGTCGATAAAAAAGTTATAAGGTCGAAGTTTACGTAGGAAGTCTTTAACTGATTCAAAAGCTTACAAGAAACTAGCTCTGACAAAATGAAACTACGGGCTGTGTAATATAAAAAATAATATTTTTGTGAAAATATTAGGTAAGTTTACGTAGGAAGTCTTTAATTGATTCAAAAGCTTACAAGAAACTAGCTTTGAGAAAATTGGACAAGTGGTTGTGTCATATAAAAATAATATCCTTGTGAAAATATTAGGTCTCAATATTAGAAATGATCAAGTAGTTTGAGATGCATAAACTCACTTTTGCAATTATAGTATTAGTTAAGGTTATAACATTATCACAACATTTTTATTGTTTTTTTTATATTTTTGATATTTGTAAGTTTAAGAAGACGTTATCATTTAATAAGTAAATATACACATATAATTTTGTTGTTTCTCTTATCCCTAACGAAATGATTCATTTAATTAAAAAATAAATACAAAAAATAATTTATTCAATTTCATTACATGTATGAAGTATTTCATGGAAGTTGGTTGAATAGTTGAGGCACGAAAATGAGATAAAGAAAAATGCACATCTTCGCGTTCATAATATTATATTATATCATAAGCTAGTAGCTTTGATCTGCGGCTTTTTTCGTATGAAAAAGAGAAAAATAGTGGTGTGACTTCAAAATAACGATATTATGAAAATATTTCATTTTCGCAATGGAAATGGCGGAGTAGTTTGAGATGCAAAGGATTGAAAAAATGGCGTGAAAAGAAAGAAAATTTTTGCTCTGTATTAGGTAGCCGTAGGCTGACATATTACCTTGATGTGTTATTACCTTCACACTGTTATCCTGACGGGACCAGAAAGGATTGAGGGGTTCGTAAGTATATAAAGTATGGTTTTGTAATTCCCTTAATTACACTCAAGAGTGGAAGCTGCTTGAAGTTAAAAAAATCTTGCTTCGAAGTTAGGTGTAAAAACTAAATGTTTCAATTTAATATTATAAACATATTGAAAATATTCAATAGTACACAACATTATTATTCATCAGTATGCGCAGAGGTTTGCTTCTTTAATAATACAAAACGCGGTATCAAATTTATTATTTGTTTGCACAGTATTTATTATTTTTACAACTCACAATTGACCTCATTGGTGACGACTACGGTTTACATTCATCCGACATTATGTCATACATATTAATGACCATTGTCCTTGACCTCACCAGTCTGATTCCTCAGAAGGTATCACTTCATGCTTTTACTAAAGTGTCGTAGATAAAAAACTATCATCGTACGTAAATACGTATATGAATGGTGAAAAAACAATTCCCAGTTTATAAAAGTAAATAATATGTAAACGATGGTGGAATAATTAAGTGATAATTATAATAATAAGCATTTGGCGACGCGCACGCCCAATAAAGTGGTCGCGGATAGCCGCCATCGCGTTGGCACGCCGCTGCGCGCTGCCGACAATCGGTAGGTATACTCTGCCGCGAAATTATATCCGTTCACATTATGAAATTTTAGCAAATGCGAAAGAAGGAAAATGGTTTATGTGTCTAATTTAAAGACTTGGTTATATAAATGGTGAAAAAACAATTACCATTTTATAAAAGTAAATAATATGTAAACGATGGTGGAATAATTAAGTGATAATTGTAATAGTAAGCATTTGGCGATGCGCACGTCCAATAAAATGGTCGCGTATAGCTGCAGTCGCGTTGGCACGTCGCTGCGCGCTGCCGACAATCAGTATATTATATCGTATAAAATATCATGATATGAGCCGTATGTCCGTTTATATTGTGTAATTTTAGCAACCTTGAGAGATGGTAAATAGTTTAGTTGTCTAATTTAAAAACTTGGTTGAATATTCACAATTAAATGAAACTACGTTATGTAGTATTATTTCTACTTTCTTTAAGTTCTTTACCACGACCTAGGTTCGCTGTATTACAACATCTTCAGGTGGGATATTAGCATAGATCTTTTTAGAAATTAAAGAAAGTAGAAATAATACTACATCACGTAGTTTCATTTAATTGTGAATAATGAATTTCTACAAAATTAACGCCAAATATATTCAATATTCAAAACTTGGTTGAACAAAAGGTGACGAACGGGGGATCTAGAGAGGTATGATGGTTGTAAGATGGAATATTTAATTATCTTTAATATTTAAGGATCTGAAATTATATTTTCTAGGAATCGTGGGAAAAAATATTTAAAGCGTAATTAAAGGAAAATTAAGATAGAATATTGGTAAAGCATACGAGTCTATTAGGATGATAGGAATTTTTTATCTTGAAGTCCAGAATAGTTAAACGTTGAAGTATACTATGACAATAAATTAAAGGTTGGTTAAATGTGCAATGTTTATTTACATAATTCTGTATAAAATTGAAGCAGATTCTAATAATTTTTACGTCTATATAGGGTTTTGAAAATCGGTTTGATGTATGAATTAGTTTGTAAAATAAAAATGATTTTGACAAGCCGATTATAGAAAAGGAGAAATTGTTTCATTAAATATAAAATTGATTAGTTTCTTTTTTTATTTTATACAGAAACTGGCTGCAAACATTTTTTAATTCTAGCTATATTCTAATATAAATTGTATATAAGCTCCACTAGCTGTAAGAAGCTCCTTATATTTCAAAATAGCCCAAATATGATTACTTTATCTTTTTGATATTTCTCGTTTTCATTTCCTGTTAACTTCTTTATAGTTCGCTATAGTTGAATTTCCAAGTGTTAAGTTCAGTGTTCAAAATTAAGAAAACTTCGTGACATTACAATTCGTAACATTTAAATATTTATAATATACAGGAAGTCGCATTGCCTTCTGATTCAATTTATTTATTTTATCATTAGATTTAGATTCTATTTAAGTATATGCCATTTTTTAATTTTGTTATATATTCATTACAGTTCTATTTTTCTTTTGTAATAAAGCTTCATATTTGGCCATATTATCTAATTAAAAATCGTCTATTGATATTTGCATAAACTTCATTCTATATCTTTTGGAAAAACGTTCCAAAAATATATAGCGTATTCATTATAGCTAATGCTTTTATTTAATGTCTCGTATTTACCTTCTCCGCTTTGTTTTATCCAAAAAAAAATTTAAAGACAATCTGACATCAAATCTATAATATCTGTGTGTCTTATATCACTTAACATTAATGCTGTTTGTTCAAGTAATCTTATATTTTCTAACGAAACTTTCCAGTTGGTTAAAACTCATCTACTTCACATACTTCTCAATGATTGCATTGCACTGTACCGACAAACGTACACAAGTGTGCATACTTTACGTATATACGCAGGTAGACACATTGAAATGCTTATGCGGTCTACAAATGAGCGTTAAAAATGTAAGCGAAGTCTTCTAACGCGCGAAAGAGACGGCAAGACGATGCGCCTCGCCCGTTCGCGCACAACACACTCTTCATTTGGCGTATATCGATTGTGTGCCGCGTCGTGGCCGCACGCCGGTGTGTGCGAGAATGTGTGCATGTGTTTGTGTTTGTGTATCGCACGGGCAGTGTTGTGCTAACATATCAGACGGTCGGGATTCGATCTCGTCGAAGTGAACTGATTTAAAGATTGGCCGTTCAGCTTTTTTACTGATTTGGTTTAATTTGTTTCTTTAAGTCGTCCAGTGGTGGTTGTGATTTCAGTTTTTGTTTTTGCAAAGTGAAAAGATCTGCTCGAAAAGATATGATTCCGTTATGTATTGGATTTTTTACTATTGTGACTTAGATTTTAAATCGAATGATATTAAATTTCTTGTATATTTATTTTAAGGTTTTTTTAAAAATATGTTTTAAAATAGGTTATATACATATTAAATAAAGATTGTTTTAAATTTTTTGTCTTTTCAATTGGCCCAACGCTTGTACTTAACTAAATCCACTGAATGTACTTAACGTTTTTATAGGATTTTTTGTAATTTGTTATACTGTTTCAAATCGTAAATAAACCTTGATTGTTTCAGAATTTTAAAATATTACTTTGAATGGAAACCACTTTGCCTTTAATACAAATAGAAACAAACAGACATGTAGAAGTTGGCGAGTCAGACAATGATATCATTCTTCATCATTGTAATAAGTTTTAAATTACACGCATCATAACGATTCAAGGCACGTGTGACATGTGTGCATGTACAATCATTTTCCCAGCTATGTTAGGCCTAGATCTGCCGGGCGCGGCGGCCCATCCACGCGCACACACACAATATGTAGATACGCGACGGAGTGACCTTCCGTTATCTGTACCGTCAATGATTAGTCAAGTTACGGATACTCGCTCGCTCACTGTATTACTGCCGCCTCGGTACTCGGCGGAGGTATTGCGGCGCGAGTGCGTGCGGTTCGACGGTCAATCGTGAGGTTTGGTCGGATTGCTGAATGATGATGCACTTCCTTGTAGCGTGGCTGAGTCTCATTGACTCCTAGTTACTTGCCTCATATGATGTGCAATCAAATATTATATTGGGGTTTATTTATAGTCTTGCCAATGTTACAGTCATTATCTCATTGTCAATAAGTAAGAGAGAAACAATTTATTGTACAAAATTAAAACGGTATTTTAGTAGCATTGTTAATAAATATTTTTTAACAATGACGATTTTTGATTTGAATAGATAAATCGTAAATATAAGAGAAAAAGAACTAAGATAAGAAAACAATATATAAAGTGGCATAAATCGTTTATATTAAAATTAGATTATATATATATATATATATATATATATATATATATATATATATATATATATATACACACACACACACATATATATATATATATATATATATGGTAAAATTATATAAGATTGGATGTTACATTTCACAGAGAGGTAACGTTAAGTGCTGTGCGGTTTATGTGTAAAGTACCTCAGATGGACAAAAGTCTTTTAAAAGCGACGGAACGGAACGGCATCTAACGGCACGTTGCGTTCCGTACATTCGCTCGATTCTTGGTCACTTCGCAGATATTCCCCGTACGAGCGCGATTAGTGAATAAAACATATATTCGAAATGACATAAAGCCATGGGTTTCATTCTATAATTAAGTATCGTCCAGCAACTGTAATATTTATCGGCGCCGTTCACTGTTTCGCAGAACGCTCGCGTGGACGTCACGTTCGCCGAAACCGATCGGAAATAGCCGTCGCTCTGAATTCATTCATTTTACAGCGATGCACTGTTGTATGATTTCAGTCGGCAAGCGTGATATGCGGTAAGGGTCGCGGGTCACTTGCTGGAGAAGCGGCCGGTCGATGGAAAATTTTCAAGGAAGTCACGTCGGATCGTGCGTTGTTTGTAATTTACGGCACGTAAGAGACACGCATTGGTGACGAGTTGAAACCCGGAAGTCATAGCAGTTACTATTATGTTATGAAAAAAAATTATTTAAACACACAATTGTATAAAATTCCATAGTTTCTGAAAATTTTTAACTATTTACTGTGTAAATTTTGAATTTCTTAATTGTTGTTTTTGAAAATTTTGAATGATTTACTCGGTTTATCATGCATATTTCTAGGTTACTTTCTATTTATTTATATTATATTTTTCAGATAAATTAATTTCGATTTCAAGTAGCAATTGATTCCATTTTACTTTGACGTTTTACATCTACCACGCACTGCCTCCACTCCTTATTGTAATTAGTAGATTTAATAAGTGCGAAGGATAGGATATATATACACACACACATATATAAATATAATATATATATATATATATATATATATATATATATATATATATATATATATATATATATATATCCACAGTAGTGACCATAACACGCTTGTATTACTCTACGCGAGCGAGGATTGCTTCAATAAAAAAATGTAACGGGTTTGACGATAGTTCGCGTCATTTTTATCATTTCAGTTTTCTGCAAGACGCCGCTTCTCTGAAGGGGTCTCGTAGGTGGATTAAGGACGTTCAAATTTGCAGGTGTCATATTCTGTTTACCTTCTTACATGATGTAGCTGAAAAGTGTTTGTTTAAAGACATGGTAAAATGATAGACGCTTTTATAAGAAACACGTAATGTATAACTTTCCGGTTCGTTTTGAATAGTATTGCATCACAGGTACCATCACGTACATATTATTATACAGATGTGACTTTCTTTTCAATAAATACGTATCTATCAGTTAAACCTCATCGACTCGCTCCGAGAATTCTTCAATTACATATCGGTTTTATAAAATACATACGTGCATAGCACGCCCACACACGCATCGCCCGTATCGCAGCTACGCTTTGGTGGCGAGCGAGCTTTAGGTCGCGCGCACAGAGGTCACAGTGTCGACGCGGAGCGAGACAAATGAATTAAGTTAATTAAGTGGCGAAATAAATATTAATTAATTTTGGATAGGTCTCTTGTTTAGATTATAATTAAGTAAGCACATTCGGCTGAGTTAAAGCGGGTTATGTTTTAAATTGATTACGCAATGGAATTCTGAAAACTGAATTGTGTCTCTTATGTATTTTGAAGTGAAAGATAAGGTTTAAATTAATCAAACTTATTCTAATGTTAACCGATGTGGCTAGAATTTTTTATTTGGGCCTTTATTAAGGATAAATAATTTACGTTTTAATAATAAAATATTTTTATTGTCAACATTATCTGAATTATAAATACATTCAAACGTTTTGCTTAACGTAAACAGAACCTCCATGGAAAAAAAGTTAAGAAAACACTGAATCACCTGTATAATAAACTTTTCTTTGTGCCAAATAATAGTAGTACTGCTCAATATTTATATCCGAATAAGGTGTTCACGGCTTTGATTTGATGACGACGTGCGATGTTTGGTGTGCGTGCACTGCAAGACGCTTAGCCCTTGTATTAATATTGCAGGATATGTATTTCGAGAACGGGCTAATTTGCGAAAATTGTTTATTGATTATAATAATCTTATTTTGTAGTCAGGAATTTATAGAAGTCAGCTTGATATACCATTATAACAATAAACTGTATACCTAATGTTATTGATGGGTATCCGATTTTCCCTGCGTTTGGATATTATTGTATTTATATTAAATATTATCTTGATCGGGTAGGGACTTAATTAAATAATTTATTGTGGTATTTTCTAATAACACAAACTTATAAACTAGTTAAAAATATATGATTTTATCGCAAGTAAAACAGAATATAATGAAAAGGAAGGTTTTCTCAAATTAAATGAAATTGAATGAGATTACGCCAATTAAGGAACTGTTTATTCACTGATTATTATGGTTGAAATCAGTGACGAATGTTTTTTTCTTCAAATATCGATATGGGGAATATATTAAAATCATGTTAATAATACGTTTATACAAAACTCACACTGGGGTACTATTGCTGTTCTTTTTTGGAGTACAGAAAAATCTCTGAAATAAATAATATTCTGAGGTTTCGAAAGAGCTTCGTATAAGACAGTTTTTAACATACCTATACAATTAGCGGATAAGGGAGATACACTAAAGAAGTATTGCTTGTAAAAATTGTATGGTACAGACGCTGCTATAGTCGCCGTGATGTGTTGGGTTGATCACAAGGCATACGGCATGTGACGACGATGCGCACAGCGGAGACCCGAGTTTGGTTCCTGGCCAGGCAAAGGAAACTCGGGTTCGGTTCCTGGCAAAGGATCTGGGATTCGCGTGTCGTAGACTACCGAAAAAATCTCTGCTTGCACCAGCTATGATGGCAAATTATCTTAACTGGGTTATGAATCACTTAATAAATTAAAAAATAGTGGGTGAAAGGTCATCGAAACTAGAATGTGGTTTATCGAAAGAGGGTAAAACTCTTTTACAACATGAATTACAGTACAAATTGCCATACTTTGTAGACTTGTATTATATTTTTATTAAATTCACATCTTATGTTCTTTATAAAAGGTCTGCTTTTCAGATGAATCGTTGGTACATATCGTGAGTGTCCATACGACTTTCTTTCGAAGAAGGTCAGGAGAAGAATATTCTGAGCATATTGAAGGATATGAAGCAGTTTTATTAAGTCATCAGCCTACGGAGAATTGGGCACCTTTATATTGCTGAAAAAACTATGAGGCGAGACCAGTTTATCAAAATTCTGGAGAATAAAATACTTCCACAGGAGCATGAGTCATTTCTAGGTGGATACTTTATATTTATGCATGACTTAGCTCCAAAATATAAGATTAAAACATGTTTCAAACTACCTTAGTGATAAATCAAGTTAGGGTTTTAGACGGGCCAGACAAATTAACAGATCTATAGGAAATTCTCTAGAAATCTTTAAACACTTGCTTAAAAGGGAGATTATTAAAGGGAGATTATTATTAGAAACAGAAATTATTACCAATAAACGTCGCTTGTTAGAAGATCAAGATATGAAAGAAATTTGCATAAACACATAGAACAGAACAGGTGATGTAGGAAAGTAATACTAAACTAAGTAAATTTAGTAAATAATGTAACATACGGACTTCAGTAATTTTAGAGTATAGTGTGCTTAGTAAAACATATTAAACTAACTCTCAGAATAAAAAAGTCTTTAACTCAAAAAGATACGAAAATGTTGTATTTTTATTTAGTGGGTTTAATAATTTGGCCACCCACTGTAGATGAATGAAATTTGTATAAAATAAACTGTTAAGTTGATTTAAATATGTAAAAAATACTTCTTGAAAATTTTGAACATAATACCATTTTAAATTACCTGAAATTATGATTTCACTTGAGTGAAAAAATTAATAATGTTTTTATCCACTTAGTCTCATGGGGTTCGCACTGTGCGGGTACGGTGTAGTGACCGGTGGTACGCGCGCCGTTGTCGCCCCGTGCCTGTGGTGGTGTGCGGTGAGTGCGCACTGCGCGGTTGCCAACATTTGGATGCGTTTGGTGAGGTTGGATGATTGTAGATAATGTAGTATTATGGGTTCGAATGTTCAAGTTAATGAGGAAAAGCACTAACATATTCATTGTGAGGTACTGTTGTTCCCTTGTCCTACGTTATAAATTTGAGATTCGCTGTTGTAAATTACTGTAGTCTCAGCACTTTAGGTTATAGGGGTATTTTCCTGGTTCTGTGTAAACTACATAGATCTACGAAAATTGGAAAAACCTTGGAAGAAAATACCTTAGTATTTTTTTAAACTCATCAAAATTAATATGAAAAAGATTTTGGTATGTTCCTTAAACTGGTTTAAAAATAGTGGGTCCTGCAAAACATTCAAAGTTCGTCCTATTACCTATTAACGGACTATACGTTTTTTGTATTAGTACCTACGAGACATTTTTTTGTCAAGGTAGAGTTGACAGTTTTGATGGAGTTGTATTGTGTATTTTGCTCAATTACAGATTTTATATATTTTAGTTTCCGTCATTATTAAACTAAATGTATGAAGGTATGTATTACTTCCTTTTAGTAAATTTAAAACCGAATTCAACCTGTATATATTTTCAGTACGGAACATGTGTATATATATATATATATATATATATATATATATATACACACATATATATATATATATATATATATATATATATATATATGTATATATATATATATATTTCTTTTTTTTTGTTTTGTTTTAATTTGTTAACTCATTCATCAGTAATAAACGTTTAATAATGTGACATACAAAGTTAATTTGTACATTTAGAAAGAGTAGTAAATCCAAAACATCGATACTCATTTTCTGACTGGCTCATTTGCGTATTAAGAAAAACGTTGCTTTGCTTATGTACTTTATGAACAATTTTATTTAAGCGAGCATTAGATGAATGAAACTGTGCTACGCTTATTTATTTTAATATTATATTCGATGTACTAAAAAATCAAAGTAATTTACATTCAAGCTAATGCATGTAATGTAACAAATAAATATTAAATAATGTGTAATAATGAGTTATTTATTTATTTATTTACATTTTATAAAAACTTCAAAATAAAAAATCTGATTGTCCTGCGCACTCCGATTTTGGATTTTGAAGTTTTTATTCGCTAATATAATTATTGAAATAATAGCAATATTGTTTAAAATGTTAGTGTCAAGGCAGGTTGGAAGTTATAAATGAAATAGAATTTGTAATAACGAAAAAATTATATTATCTAATTGTACGTAATATATTAATGTAAAAAAAATTAGTGATTTTTTTTCGTTTTCTTTTCTGTTTGTTACTTAATAACTTTGTAATTAAATAATGAAGCGCTGCCAAATTTACATACATATAATTCATATGATGTTGTAATACACAGAGAAGTAACCTTCGTCAATATAATGAAAAATGTAATTAAATTTTTATCACTTAATTACCTCCAAGCCGCTAAACAGATATATAAGGAAATTAGCACAATCGTAGTTTATTATTCGAGTTATTACAGAGGTAACTTTTCAATCCGAAAAATAGCATAAATCGTGTCGATGAGACTCGATGTTTTTTATTTACTAATAAAAATTTAATTTGACGGTCGCGCGTGGAAACAAAAGTAAAAAAAAGGCATGTCCGTAAATGTTGTAATTTGAATATTAAATATATTGCTTACGTGCCTCTAGTGCCCTAAACCTGTTATTAAATTCCATTGTATTAAATGTAAATCCACATGGGTGAAGCGGCGGGAAAAGGGTAGTGCAGAAATACAAGTTCATCAAACCAGAGTAAACGAAACATGTGCTGTATCCAGGAGTAGAGAAAGGAAATAGAAAAGAATAAAATTTAAAAGGACTACGATTCAAGATAAACTATTTGCGTATGGTTGTCGGCACCTGCCTCGGAGGCTGTGGCTAACCGGCGTTCTGGACCGTATTGGGAGATAGACTACATAGACACCACCTTGCACCGCACTGCGCGACCAGCGCTAGACTGTCGATGTTACGCTTTATATATTATTACATCATCATTTTTGTTTCCACGCGCGACTATTGAAATTGATTTATGTATCGTCCTAGACTTATGGTACTCATAGATACAACACGTCTCCCGGTTTGAATAATGTTGAAGGTGTTGACCGCAATTTACATGTAGCGGGTAGGAACATGAACATTTTTACTAAATTATTTTTGGTTTCCCCATTTGAGGTATGAAGTATACATTTGTAGGTTTGGGGAAGAAGTTCCATTATTAAGAATAATCTTGGCACGTCTCTTTCCCTACGTAAATGAGTTCACAGCACAATAGAAATATTAAAATTTGCTAAAGGGAAAAAATTTCAAAATAAATTTATATCGATATTGAAATATCCTCCGATTGGCAGCAAAAACAAATTAAAAAAATATAAGATCGTATTTCAAATATACATGCTTTTGTTCTTTTTTGTTTGTGATAAAAAATTATAAGAAATGTATTAAACCAATGTTACAGTCAATGATATTACGCTCAATAGATACGTTATACACTTATAAAATGAGAAAAAAAATATAGCTCGATATAACATAACGCCCGAACTACGAAGAAACCTACAGTCTGCGAAATCGCATATGTAAAGAGATAGTCGTATTGATATTAAAATAAATTAACTAATTTTTTCAAGGAGCTAATGTCATGTAAATAAGATCATTAGTTATAGTCAAATAATAATAATTTTTAAACTTTATGCATAGTATTAATTGCACATTAACTACCACTACACTATATGAAACGAGCAAAGTAAAAGGTTATGAAAACAAAATTATTTGATATGTCGTCGACTGTACTTGATATTTGCTTGTATTTTCATTTTCTTTCAATAATTTGTAACCAACTTTTTTTTTATTTTCGCATTCAAATGTTAGTTAATTTTTATTGTTATTTTGTTTAATTGAAATTTCTCCAAAATATAAATTAGTCATTTAAATTACGGTTAAGCCTTTCATTTATTTTTTACTTTGTGGCTGATGTTAACACCATAAATTTAAGTTAGTCCATTTGATAACTTAAGTACCACAATCTATGTTTAAGATCAATACAAAGCACAATTTTATTATTCTAAATATGGTACATTTAGAATATAACTTTTTCCAATTTTAGACAAAAATTCTAGTTAATTTTTTCTGGAGAAAAAGTAAGACTTCATTTATTTTTGTATATATTTTGTTTTTAAGTTGGGTCTTGATAAAGCAAACAAATAAACTACTCATATATACCCTGAATTGGGAGTCGTATTTACTAGAGATGTAAGTGACAAGGCAGCGTAGATAATTTCAAACTCAATCTAATAGGAAGACTGTTATCAAAACATTGAACGTTATGGATACATTATTCAAGGTACCTCAAGATAAAAGTAGCGTATTTCTAAGACATTATAATACACTTTCTAAACAATTTGTTGTCCAAAGATTTTGTCACGATTGTTATTTGTTTCCTTAATAGCTTTATGCTCGTATAAACTTCGCCCACGTAACTTATTGGTCATCACTTGGGTTAAAGTCGAATCGTCTCCTGTGAGTTTAAATTAAATATAAAGTTTGAACGATCTTGAGTAAAAATACGTTAAATGCTAATCGTGAAATTAATACTTTGTGTAATGTACGTCCTCTAAGACGAATATATCTATAATCGTTGTCATTTTTGGACATCATGAAATAAATTCATTTTCACACATTTTCGCATTCCCAAAGAAATATCAAAGTAACAAAAATATACTTTGGAATTTTACGTATTTCAACTTTCTTAAATTTTTCAGCCCTTTTAAAAAGCGACAATTTTTTATTTTGTCACGTTTCCCTCTATGAAACTTCTAGGAAGTAAACAGTTTGTAAAGTATCGTTCAACTTCTTTAAAGTCTACGGGAGATGTCAACATTCTAAATATGTCTATGGAAAATATAGACAAGATCTACTTACCTGTAACTTAATTGAAATGCAAAATCAGTTTTCGAGTAATCAATATGATACGAAGAGGCATTTACTTCGTTGTTGACGACACTTGAGCCAGCACAATGGACATCACATGAAACGCTGCGAACCGAACATAACAGAATACAAATCAGTTCATCGCGCACAAAAGGCAAGAAGCTTATCAAATGTTTAATAATAATACGAGTAAATTATTGTTAACAGAAGACAAGTCGAATTACAATATACAACAATGGAGAGGCGATTTGCTCGCCAGCAAGAGCGGAACCGCTCGCCGCCGTGTCTTCCAACAGTTATGTTAACCCATATTTCTGTGGCCGATGGAAATCTCTCGTGTGCCACTGTGGCGCGAACTCGCTTTTGCTTACTGTACTTCTGATGTTATGGAAGTGAGACTGTAGAATGTGTTGCTTTAAATTTTATGTCGTCTAGTAGTCGCAAGATCTGAACCCCGACGTTTATGTTTGAAAGTTCCATTGACACAGATCCATTACAGAAATATCACGTTTTTAAAAGCTATTTATAATGGCATATTTATATATTATAGATGTATAATCAATAAATAGGCATGTGGGTTGGTTTTAGATATTATATAAGAAGGACGAAAGCGTGTTAGCTGCTCACGAGATCATTATAAAATATTTACAGCAAAAGGTTGTGAGACATTTATAAAAACATATTAAAGTGGTATAGTTATGTTGCTTGTACATACGATGAAACTAAAAAATAAACTACAGGTAAATAAAGCAAACTGGAATATATAATATGAATGACGTTAAAATAAACGGTGAGTTCGGATAGTGAAATATTTCCCGTTTGTATTTTTCGGTAATTACCCCTTGTATTTTTACGGTAGTGAAAAAATACAAGGTTCATCCTTGTGTTTTTGGATGACTAGAAATGTATTGGCTAGAAATTTAGGAAAATATTAATTACAAGGAAGAACCTATTGATAAAGAATAATAAATAGTATAGACGTGGGCGTCTATAAAAAAGTGAAAACGTGCGTCAAAAACCTAAAATTATTCAAATAATTTTCTCTTGTGTATATCACACTAACATACATATATAAAAGAGAAGAAACAAAAAAAAACATTAAACTGGGTGTGTATTGAAAGTTAGTTTAAAAGCCAAATGGGATTATACGGGACACGTTATGAAGTCAGGGGATCGATCATCCGTGACCTAGGATGCTGCAACTATTGGATTAGTTAATACATTTTCACCGCAAAATTGTTTTGAAAATGTCTCGAAGAAAACAAACTATATCGCACCACTTTTGAATATCCGGTAAGCAGTGGCAATTATCCCTTCAGCGCAAAAATCTTATTATTTAGTTTAAAAATATTACGCCGTTCTAAAGGTTTTTATTCGGTAAATGATTTCTTAGTTCTGAACAGGAAATAATCAGATGGTGCAATGTCAAGTGAATGAGGTGGATGTACTAGCGGAACCCAGCTCAACACCCTTTTCATATCCTTATTATCCTCCATATAATCTTTGACAAGTATATTTTGCAGTATGTTGTTTAGCGCTATCATGAAGCAAACAAACTCTATACTGTATACTATTTAGTTTCTTAGATTTTCGATCTCCATTGACTTTTGCTAGCAGCTCAGCATTACCTTTCTGGTACTCAGTAAAAGATAGGGTTCTGAAACTTCTGTTTGTCTTGCTCTAATTATTCTACTAATTTGGCAAACATTAACTCGTAAAATAGGAGAGTCTGTACATGATGTCGATTTAAATCCATTTTCTTTTGTGTTATAATTAATGCGTTTGAAGTTTTAGTGCTAGCTGTCATTAATTGAGCGCACGCATTAAATATTGGCTCATCGAAACCTGTACTTTGATGTTGACAATAGAATTCTCTGGATACTTTTAAAATTTCAAATCATTGTTCTCGTAATATCACAGATTTACAATATTAAGAAACAGATGACATATAAATATTATACAATATATAGCGAAAATCATAAGAACTGATATACTTTAATTTATATACTTTTTTGTTTTTACGATCTTCTCCAGACTTTGCAATACTTCTTGCATAGAACAATTTTTCATTTCCAGCAAGCTGTAGAAAACGTCTTTCATGATTTTATTACCACTTACTCTCCAGGCTTCTTTGCTGCCAGCATTAATAAGCTTCCATTAAGATGGGAAAACTGTGTCAATAGTTTAAACGTATACTTTAATTTTACTGCTTCTTCGTTGGGATAATAAACCAATCATTTAGTTCGAAATGGAATTTTTCATATTTAATGTCCTAATATACTAATAAATCACTTAAGTGTTCTGTTAGCCGACTTAGAAAAGAACGGGTTTTCCGGTTAAAGTTTTTGTTTTCCAAGACCTTACCTCAGTAAAAAGAGCCAAATTATAATTTCGGGGTGTAGTGATTTACCTTATAATAAAATATTTTGGGACTTCCGACACCTTCCTAGAAAAGTTCCGAACTTATATCCGAACATCTATTAGCCAAACCAATATAAACACGCTGGAAAGGAAGATTCACTATAAGCTGGAAAGATCAGCTAGAAAAATAATAAAATATATATATATATATATATATTTTTTTTTTTATGGTGGCTTACGTTAGGCTTAGTCGGAGTAGTTCAGTAGAGCAATAATTTCCTACACACACGTTCGTTTTCTTTAATCATCTATTGATTTTATTAAAACCTACTAAGGTCATGCTATTGTACTTTATATTTTGATTTTGTATCCACAAACAACGTGAAATGAATTGTTTCGTACACGTCATAAAGGTAGAAACATTTTCTTTATAAATTGTCATTGTTCAAGATACAAAGTAACATTAATTAATCCTGAAATATTCATACGATTTGTAGTTTATATTTCTCTTATGAGAATTATTGGTATATGCATACTATTTTTGTATTATGTAATTGATATCTATGCAACAAAATTTAGAAAACAGAAAGAAAGAAATATCTGTTTTCAGTATCGATCTATTGAGATGTTACGAGCAAGTCGTGTCAGAGTCCCGTAATGTGCCCTCTTTTGAATAGATAATTATATTTCAGTTTTAGATATATTACTAGAGATTTCAGATTAAGAATCTTTTCAATTGGATGTAATTTTATCCAAACAAGAGCACGCACGCTTCGTCGTTCGCTTGAGATGCGCGCGCGCGCCTGAGCGCGACGATTGCACACGTCGTGGCGTCGGGCAGCTATGGAGTTTGTCTTCATCTGTACGCGCTTTAGATTAAAAAACAGGTCTCGTTGGAAAAAACATTTTAAGAATTGTTTTTTATGAGAAATTTAGACAGAAGTTTTCAGAAAGTGTCTCAAATGAATTAATTTTTGTTTAAATTATGTGTAAGTAAAAAATACCCATTTGGCTGAAAGTGACGGTACGCAAATGTTCTAGATTTTGCCTGAGGTTTTTTGTAATTTTTTATTAGTCCAGAATGTCGAGTTAAGTTTCTTCAGTAAAGTCTTAATTTTAAAGTATCCTTAAAAATGTAGACGTTATTTGCAAGAATACGATACGGTGGGGACGTACGTACAGGATAGAAAGAACTGAATATAATGTTAATTGTTTTGTACGACATTTAACCGTGAACAGCAGAATTTAAAGATATTATGTTCCAACGTGCAAGTATTGAACACAACTTGTAGTCTAGGGTCTGATAAATATTATATATATATATATATATATATATATATATATATATATATATATATATATATATATATATATATATATATATATATAACAGGGTCTTACTATACTTTTTGTTTTAAAGAGTGAATTTAACTTTACCATCAATGGGTTGTATCAATTTGGAGGAAAGAGGAAAGAGTTTAAGGAGTAGAATTAAATATGGGGATATTCAAAGAAAATATAAACGTAACTGTAAAATAGGCGCTTTAAAAAGATTTCATTGTTTTGAATGTTTGGAAAAATTTCATGTTTTCCCACCTTCTACACCTATGTTATCTAGATTATGGATGGCGCGAAGAAAAGTCTTAAGCATACTGCAATCAATATTACATAGCATATATAAATGTTACAATAATCAACTTTGTGGGATTTAGTTACTATAATTTCGGACAACTTCCATTTCACTGTTTTGTTAAGTTGAAGATTATAGTGAATGCTATACTTCTTCGTCGAAGTGAAATCGACAATAAAGCACGACTTAATATTTATTGCTTACGCATATCCTGTAATATGATACAGTTGTCATACAACATGACATAAAACGATACAATCATGATACAAATATCGTAAAATCTCGATACAAGATCATACAATCTAGATACCTTGATACAAAACCCAATCTCGATACAGTAAACACAATTATTGAAAATACTGAGAATTACAAGAATATGTTGCTGAAATAACCAGTTGTAAAAACAGTGACTTTGAAACTTTTATCCGAATTTGTTTTATTAATACTGATAAAAGTTTCGATTCAGATGAAATTATACGAATTATTATTAGAGATTCAATTCGGATATAATGGGACTTGAATACAAATTAATTCAATTAGTAACTTACACGAATTAATATTAAACATAAATTTAATATTAACAGAATTACATGTTTATAACTATGCAGTATGTTTTACGTATAAGTACGGTTTTTGACTTCGGTAACAGTGGATTTTTTTTTCAGTTTGTCTACTTTACATCTTATGAGTGGGGTCCATACGAGATAAACTTCGGCTCATGTGGCTCATCGTTATTGTTTCTTGACACATTTCGGCTGGAGGCAGCGTAAAAAGTGTAAAATTCAAATGAACACAGTATAAAAATATTTCGGTATCGCTGATAGTTGTTGGAGCTACAAAAAAGTGGATGTGGTAGTCAGTAGCAAGTTGAGGGCACCAGGTTTGACTTAAATTTTTGATAATTCATAATATGCTGGTAGCAATTGGTACAATAAAACCGATTAAAATAATATATATTTACGTGAATTCCCTAAATTGACCAAACTTTATGTAACGCATTAAGACCTTATTTTATAATTGTGATCTATATTAGCTAGCACGGACTTGCATTGTGAATGCAATGATATCAACATACGAGTACGCACCACTTCGAACAGTTTTTAAATACTACGGGATATGCACAATGTCTTGGTAAGTTTCATCATTATTGTAAATAATCCTATAACAGACGATTTTCAAGTTGTTAAAAAACATTTCATATTACGAATTAAATAAATAAACAAAACCAAATTTGTATCTTCATTGGCGGAAGTGTATAGACTTAAATGACTCAGGGAGCATTATAATATTGAATGTGTTAGAAGGCTGTTATTGTTAAGGCATGATTAGAAAATCTTTCTGTTCTTCGATTATGATATTGTAAAACTATTTTACTATAAATGAATATACAATTATAGCACCCTGAGTAAAGACAACAGCAGGTCTTGCAGGCCACGACGCTGTCCATATTTGTCTATTGCTGGTACTGAGACATAATTTACATAATATGCGAATTTTGTGCGTAATCGGCTTAGATGTATGCGTTTCCATTGCTTAGAATTAAATGTTCTTCTTGCAAGATTTTGAAGCCAGTTAAGTTCAATGCTAAAGTATTTCAGAAATATGGTAACTGTTCACAAAGACGTATGTATACCTTATTCCATATATATATATATATATATATATATATATATATATATATATATATATATATATATATATGTATACATATATGTATATATATGTGTGTATATATATATATATATATATATATATATTAGTTGTAATAATAATGATAATGATTACCTCAGATATTTTTATAATTATATCCACTTTGTAGTTTTATCAATGAATAGTAATGTAATTAGAATATGATATATTTAATATATAAATTTATGGATATAGTTTATTCTGTAAATTTTAATACCAGTGGTTGTAATAATTTAAAATTTATATATACATATATGTATACATATAAATAAACAAAAAATTATGGAGATATATACTCGCGCAGATAGAATACCGCAGATACTTATTTGCTAAATACAAGTTTCATTACAATACTATTTTTAATACAATGGTTGTAACTTTCGTATTCTATCTCGTTCTGAAAAGCTTTTCCGATGATAGAGTCTTTTAGTATAGATAATCAAACCGCGACAAACAGTACGCAGATATTTTATATATTTTGTTAGTTTCTAATTTCAATTTATTATAATCAAAAGGACAAAACCCATTAGTAAATTGTAATATCTAATGAACATCGTACGGAGTAGGGATAAAACATTATATCAAATTCATTGCTAAACCCCGTCTAACACTGTTGGATCGGGTTGGCAACTGGGTAAAGTTAAGATTTGGATATTTGATTCTCTCGGTCTATCACTACAATTGATTTCTCAGCACTTAGTATTAGATTATTTGATCCTTACATGGCAATTAAATATTAAACAATGATATTTCAGATTGCAGCCTAGTGTCACACATTGAGGAAACGTCAGACCACTATGTACTATTTCCAAGAAAACTACCTTTTCACTATTATCTACTCACTTCTCAAAATCTTGAATGTGTGACAAATATCATTCTAAGAATATATAATTCTAAGAATTAACTTTTCGTGATATTCGCTAAATTAATTTCTAAGAGCACATTCTAGTGATCAAATTGGTAGCAATTTCTGTATTGATATTGCAATTTGATGTAACATGTTTCAATGCACATTTAGTTGAGTAATCCATAAAGCGGTATAAGTTGTACATAAATTAATTAAATGTTTGTTTATGAGTTAAATTTTTATATTATTAACTAGGGTTTTGGTTTTTTTTAATCGTTAATAAATGTATAATCTTTTCATACTGACAGTTATAAAAGAAAAAAAAAATGAATTACGAAATACAATCCAATCTAAATTATATTTACTTTCACCTTTATTCCCGTTAAGTTTTAAATCGTAAATATGGCTCATGTAAATATTCATTTATAATTATTAATTATTTCAATAACTAATATATAAAGAATAAATTATTTTTACATATTATTTCATTTTTTTTCCTATTATTTCATTAAATTTTAAATTATTACAACCACTGGTATTAAAATTTACAGAATAAACTATATCCATAAATTTATATATTAAATATATCATATTCTAATTACATTACTATTCATTGATAAAACTACAAAGTGGATATAATTATAAAAATATCTGAGGTAATCATTATCATTATTATTACAACTAATATATATATATATATATATATATATATATACACATATATATAAATTTATGGATATAGTTTATTCTGTAAATTTTAATACCAGTGGTTGTAATAATGTAAAATTTAATGAAATAATAGGAAAAAAAATGAAATAATATGTAAAAATAATTTATTCTTTATATATTAGTTATTGAAATAATTAATAATTATAAATGAATATTTACATGAGCCATATTTACGATTTAAAACTTAACGGGAATAAAGGTGAAAGTAAATATAATTTAGATTGGATTGTATTTCGTAATTCATTTTTTTTTTCTTTTATAACTGTCAGTATGAAAAGATTATACATTTATTAACGATTAAAAAAAACCAAAACCCTAGTTAATAATATAAAAATTTAACTCATATAAACAAACATTTAATTAATTTATGTACAACTTATACCGCTTTATGGATTACTCAACTAAATGTGCATTGAAACATGTTACATCAAATTGCAATATCAATACAGAAATTGCTACCAATTTGATCACTAGAATGTGCTCTTAGAAATTAATTTAGCGAATATCACGAAAAGTTAATTCTTAGAATTATATATTCTTAGAATGATATTTGTCACACATTCAAGATTTTGAGAAGTGAGTAGATAATAGTGAAAAGGTAGTTTTCTTGGAAATAGTACATAGTGGTCTGACGTTTCCTCAATGTGTGACACTAGGCTGCAATCTGAAATATCATTGTTTAATATTTAATTGCCATGTAAGGATCAAATAATCTAATACTAAGTGCTGAGAAATCAATTGTAGTGATAGACCGAGAGAATCAAATATCCAAATCTTAACTTTACCCAGTTGCCAACCCGATCCAACAGTGTTAGACGGGGTTTAGCAATGAATTTGATATAATGTTTTATCCCTACTCCGTACGATGTTCATTAGATATTACAATTTACTAATGGGTTTGTCCTTTTGATTATAATAAATTGAAATTAGAAACTAACAAAATATATAAAATATCTGCGTACTGTTTGTCGCGGTTTGATTATCTATACTAAAAGACTCTATCATCGGAAAAGCTTTTCAGAACGAGATAGAATACGAAAGTTACAACCATTGTATTAAAAATAGTATTGTAATGAAACTTGTATTTAGCAAATAAGTATCTGCGGTATTCTATCTGCGCGAGTATACATCTCCATAATTTTTTGTTTATTTCCACATTACGTTACAGTGAGAAGAAATAAAAAGTTACAATGGTTGTTATTTTACATCAGCTTCTTATTAAAACATTCTTCTACTATCACGCATAATATTTTTTTTCATATTTAGTTCATATTTGCATATTTTCATTATGCTTTAACAAATCTCACTTGATCCCAAAAAACCCCAAGATGAAATAAATAGTATAGTGTTGATCGTAATTTAATGGTATGGATAAAATTGAATCGTAAACTTATATTGAAATTGGAAACAATTTTATAATTCATTATGAGGAATTGAGATCTTGTTTGATTTATGGTAATGTATAAGATATACGAAAAAATATGTTCCCTTTAAGAAATATTAGGGATCGTGTCTTAAACCTTCACAAAATTAATTAAAATGACCTATCAACTTCTTAGGCGAGTTTTGGGGAATTTTCTTCATACAAGTAACGATATACAATATATAATAACATTTTTTCGGTAATTATATGGATACGTAACCAATAAAATGATTATAATACATTTAAATAAAAACCCTCAATTACTTTCTTATAAATTAATTTGTTAATTTTCCAAAATACTTTTTTACGTAATTTCTAATAAGGATAGTGCTAAGGAAGCACTATAGTATTGGTTCTAACCCAGTGTATTTTTTATATCAAATAATTTTGTTGGTAAATACTTTCTTAAATTTTTGGGCTAGGGACCATTGTTCGTATAACTTTATTATCAAAGTACGTTATTTTATTGGACATTATTCGCAACTAGATCGAATTGAATTAATAATGCATTCCTTCAGTTCATGTAAATTGGCCGAATATCCTTTTTTCATACTTCACGACCGTGGAATTGATTTAGATCTGATTCGCAACTTCATATCTTCCAACATTAAATTAGATACATTTTTATCATGATGAGTTTTATTAGATTTATACAGACTAGATTCCGGGTCATTGTCACTTAATGGTAGCAGCTAAGGCTGCGGGACCAATTTCTTGTTGATTCATCCATATAGTACACAATGACTGTATATCGTGCATATTTTTTTATAATTATTATAAGAATATGGAAAGGAATAGTGTGCGACTTTTTATTCGCATTTGGTATAAATAGAAATCTGAAAATAATTTCGCTTTAACTATTTTATATGGACCTAGGTTTTTGAATTATTGATCCATTAATTGGGGAGACAAGTGGTGTGATGTAGTTTGTTTGAAACATTTAATACTTTTTAACTTTCATTTTAAAGTAGTTTATATATGTAATAAATAGGTATTTTTTTTTAATGAAATTAATTGCTATGGATGTTTTGATATAATTATTAATCTAAATTAATATATGTTTATTAATCAGAGCTTTGTAATTCAAAGATATTTCAATTTCAACAGTTAAAAAATCGATGTTTATATTAGTTAATAAGTTAGATTATAAATAAAACAGACGAGTAATTTATATCGAATCATTTGTTGAAGAAGAAAATGTAATCGTTATATGTTTAATTTGCAATCAGCCTATATTAAAGTAAATGAAATAAGTGAAAATGGTAATGCACAAGAAGTCGACACCTCCTCAAGGCTTCAAAGAGATTGTACGTATAAAAGAATCGATGGTCACGTAACAAACAATACATAAGTTTGGAACTAGACATTTTATAATACATTATATACATTCGCGCATTACGTGTAGCGGTCGGATACTTACATAAGACGAGTGCGGGCTTGGAGGTCGCCAGCGGCATGACTCCTCTTGCATTACGTCATAGGCGGCATAGTTTCACTCGTTTCTGATTTAATTACCGCCTCTGTTTATTTAGGTTTTAGTTTCAGCTAAAATGTTCAGTGTTTAGCGTGCGAATCGTTTGCAGCTATTGATTTTTTTACTGCGCAATTCTTCTGAACGCGGATCTTGGTAAGCGTTTGAATGTCGAGAACTGATATTTAATTTGTTACGTATATAGTCTAGGCCGGACTGACCGTCAATGTTGGTAAATAAGACCAAAATATGTTCGAAAACAAGCAGGTTGCTTACAACTTACTCGAATAGCATAGAAAGTTGGGGTAGGAGAAAGAATGGGTAGAAAGTTTTTACATCAATAATAGAGCATTGCAATGTGGTTTGTATAGTGATGCTCTTGCCATTTGCTTCATTTTTAAGACAAATTTAGCTGCCTTTATGCTGTTAATTTATTCTCATTTTAACTTTTATTTTCACGTATTATGGTAATCATTAAAAAAGTTCATGTCGGATTGATTATAGTTTTTAATGGTTTATAACTTACAGATATCGAAAAATTGGCTTTGGTAAAATGAAATTTTTTTCTGCCGTGATTTTACGTGAATACCAACGTATCTTATGTTGGTTATACTTGGTGGTACTGATGATAATAACTCGACCATAATAGTAGCCTGGATGCATCATTCTCTCGTGTAACTCCGAATGACACACGGAATTTTAATATGATAGTAGTAGATTAAACGTTTTATTTAAAATGTTATTTTTAAAAAAAATTGATTGGAGAGTAGAGATTTTTTTCTTCAACCCCCTCTTTATGAAGGTTAGAAGGTTCATCTTAATAAAGTATGTGTATAGATTTTTGAAATATATTCCGGGCTTCTGTTATTTTTATTTAATTACTAAAATGAGGTATATTTGATTGTAAAAAAAACTGAAAAACAATTGCCTTTGTTACTTTTTAGGGTTCCGTTCCTCAAAAGGGAATAAAATCTATTCGTTAAAATATCACTTTTGTGTCAGTATTTCTATCCGTCTATCACAGCTGTTTTCTCAGATACCGTGAGACATAAACTTGACATTTGGCATAACGATAAAATGTATTCAGCATATCTATCTCAACAGTTAATTCTCAAAAAGATGGACATGTAACAGACCAATATGTATTCGAATTTTTTCTTAATTCCAAGTTTCGCGTGGAACTAAGGGAACAAATTATACAGATTTTAATAAAGTTTAGGATTAAAGGAACAATTTTGAAAGGTTTTATGAGAGTTTAGGACTAAGGGAGCAATTTATACAGGTTTTAAGAAAGTTTAGGACTAAGGGAACAATTTATTCAGGTTTTATGAAAGTTTAGGACTAAGGGAACAATTTATAAAGGTTTTATGAAAGTTTGGGAATAAGGGAATTATTTTATCAGGGTTTATGAAGGTAGTTCTAGAGATATTGTTGAAAATGTCCGGAACTATTAAAATCAACATTATGAAAAAGATCATTGTTTGAAGTTTATTTAAAAACTGTAGCCACGATTCTAAATCTCGCAGCTTTCAAAAAAATTACAATATATTTACTCCATTGAAATATATACTATGTAATATATTTATACGATAAACAATTCTATAGCATTTGGTAATAGTTTAACAGAAATGCTATGTACCTTTAAATCATTATTCCATACCTATGTGTATGCGGAAAACTTGTAATGTGAATTCTGTTCATACTTAATAGATTTTATTTATTTTAAATCTGCAAACAGATATTTAATTATAATGTAATTAATTACAATACTTGATTATAATTAAGTTTTTCTGGAAGTTTCCTTCTTAATTTGTCGGTATTTTGTAGTTTTAATTAATCTCTGTTGACTCTATAGTGTAAATTCATTGTTAGTGATTAATCAAAAAAGTTTATATGACCTAGAATATATTAAATAGTACTATTGTATTTATTAACTTTTCATAAAATTAGTTGAATTTTCCGCATCGGAAGAAGATGGTGTTGAGCTATAAATATGAATAAGTAGAATAAATTGTTTAATACATTGATTGGTTCAGTAGTAAACCACATAATACCGCATATATTTAAAATGTTTAAAATGTTTTCTTTCTGACAAATTCGAACCTGTGCTAGTTTGAGAAAGGTAGCCTGTATTTATTTACTATATCTGGGGTATTCTCAAGATTTATTATTTATATGCATTCAATTCGACATGACGGAATAAGCAGTAAACGCGCTTGACTTGTTTTAAAACAATTGCCATACGGTTAATAAAGAAACAACATTGATTACAAAGCAACCAAAAATAGCATACTTGCGAACGGATCAAGTAGGCAGTACTCAATTTCATGACGTTACTTAATGAGTTCCAGAGAGAATGAGTTGTATGTTAAAAAAGAACGTAAATGACTAAGAGACGGATAGACTCATATAAAAGCACTCTACAGAAAGAAGTGATCGCATTCAGAAGATCAGTTGAAGGTATTATATGCTTTAGCAAGAAAAGACTCAGTTACGGTGATAGAAGCATAGATAACAAATAGAAAAAAAAATTGACTTACTTCTGTATTATATGTCGGGTTTAAAGTATTAAGGCACTATACACCACCGTTTAAATCTATAGTTATCCTGTTGCTAAGAAAATGAGAAAAAACAAGAACTCGAAAAAAATTGTCGTCACCGCGGTGTGTTGGGTTGTTCATAAGACGTTCGTTCTTTGACGGCACTGCGCGTCGCGGGGATCCGGATTTGATTCATCGAATGCGGCTGGACTGATGTTTTGGTTGGCTATAAAAATTGCTTTCGTAGCATTAACTCCGCAGTATATATTATTTGTGTATATTAAAGTACGTAAATAAAAAATATAATTTACAAGATAAATAATTAAGGAGGCATTGGCCATTTAAGCAGGCAGAGCTTGCAAATCAAAAACCTACATTTTATGCGTATTTTATAAATTCAGTGTTAGGAGTAAATCAGCGAGAAATTAAAGAAAGAGGGAGCTCCTCATAGGGCGAATCTCTGGTAGCCTATACTTATATCTCTCTGGGGTAAAGTATAACTGCCCACTTTACATTTTTTCGGTATTTTGCTTATTTTTCTTAATAATTTTCTCCTCATCTTAATTTCGCATGCCTTTCGATGATGCTAATAATTACTTAGTGTTGAGGCCTTACTTGATTTTCTATAAAGAAACTTACATTTAAAGTAAATATTAACTAAATTGATTAATTAATTTTGCAAATATACGTAGTCCTAAATATAATCTTTAATTTATAGAAATTTTGGAAAATATCGGGTTCTATATATAGGGATAGCTAGTTCTAAATTTTCAGTTAAAATTCTTTGCACAATTAAATGAAACTATGTGATTTAGTATTATTTCTATTTTCTTTAAGTCCTTTACCACGACCTAGGTTTCGTTGTATTACATCTTCAGGTGGGGTATTAGCAAAGATTTTTCCAACGAAACCTAGGTCGTGGTAAAGTAATTAAAGAAAGTTGAAATAATACTACATCACGTAGTTTCATTTAATTGTTCATTATTTAACTTTAGCATCATTACGCTCAATTTTCTCTATTCACGTTATAAGTGCGTTGTGACGTTATATTTTCCTTCATCCCCTAATATAGCGTGAACAATTCAAAGATATATTTTGTTAGGTTATTAGCGATGGAGTAAATAATGAGGTTTTTGGAATAATATTCGAAGCCCTTAAAGCGTACATAATATATTGTAGGTCGGCGTAGGAAACGATATCACTTTTATTAATTGCGGCTTGTATTCATTTCAAGTTATAACGCGGAAGGAAATAAAGTAACAATAAACTAGCGTTAATACCGAAATTGGTGATAAAATTTATTTGTTCGTAAATATATGAGTCATATAAATGATTTTATGAAAATGACTACTTAGCGAAATAAGTGGATTATTCTTTACGAGTCTGAAACTAGACCCACGAAAGACAAGGAGCAGTCGTATTAAGTCCTGACAGTGTATTTCACCCTATAGGTAAGTTTATTAGTCAAGTCGATCAGTTTAGGAAAACTTCGATAATATCATGAGAAATATTTTGAATTTAAGCGTCTCTGAAGGCTTTGTTATTAATTTATTGCCACCGGGTTTTTACCTGAGGTCAAATGCCAACTGGTACCTACACGCGTTCAATACGCTTTCGATTATTGTGAATAACAATTGCTTATATGAGAATGTGATAAAATATTATTGAAATACTGTCACGCGATATAATATGGAGCAAAGTGAGTAACTTTGTACTAGAATCAAACTGTATTGCGACATTGGAATACCGTTTCTAGCTGGCCACTGTTCGATACGTTCCGTTGTGAACTTACGTGTTTAAATTTAAGACCGATTTTAGTATTAAATAAGTATTCCGTTTTGATTTTATTTTAACTAAAAATGAAGTGAAGTGGAAACTTATTCAATTTTAAGACCAGTTAAAAACATTATTAAAATGCAAGAAAAAAGCTAATAATTCGATTATAAAATTTTAGAAAAGGGGCGTTGCTCTAATGGATATTGATTTTATATTTATAAAGTTCAACATTCTATTTTCAAGTGGATGACGCGTTTCCTTAGGTGTGCTTTCATTTTTCGTGGATGAAAATAGTTGGAAATGGTTTCAGTTTTCACTTTGAACCTGAAGATTTATCAAATTGTTGAGAAAGAATTATTTAATTTATAGAACAATTTCCTCAGTTACAAGTAATTTAAAAATAAGTTGTATTAGGCAAGGAAGTTCCGAAGACGATTCCTAAATTCCTTAAAGTTATTAATGTTACGTTAAAAAAGGTTGACTTACAATTAAAGGATAAGCAAACGCGGAGAGTCATGCGTAATATTATTATTTTACAAATTCTTGTAGTACACATTACAAATAATCACGTATTTTACCAAGTTTTTTGTTTAACGCCAGTTGGTCTTAGTTAAGCCAGTTAACCCTACTAAGTTCCCTAAGTCATCATGTTTTTGTATTCTTGGACCTGGCCTTTTGATATGTACCACGTAGTGATGTCTTTTGTAGACTCTGTCATATTACGTGACGCACGTCTTATTATTTCAGTAATTTAGCTCCATCTAGGATATTTATCATTCGGCTTGACCGACGAAGCTTTTCGCTGCTAATTTTTTGAACTAGTCTCTTTCCAAGAATATATCTTTCCGTTTTACTTTCAGTGACTTTTAGCTTTTTTACATATTTTTATTCAAAGCTAAGATTTATGCACTAGCATACAATGTCGGAATTGTATGGATTATTATATAAACTTTAATTGGGATATTTTAATTTTAGATTTTATAGATTGTTTGTTTTTAAATTTGAATTTGAATTATCGACATTTTTCTAAGCATTCGTTTTCCTTCCTTCTGTTTCTTTTGATTAATAAATATTTGTTCGTTGATTTTTATAAAAAGTACATTTTAGGAATTAAAGTAGTAAATATTTCAACGGGATTGACATAAAATATTTAAATTTAAATTTAAGAAATAATTTTAGAATATTGATTTATTTCGTCAAACATTTATAAAACGTAATTACTTTTCTGAACAGATACTCCTAATACAGTTCTTAATACGAAAGCATATTTTTCTTAAATTCCTATTTACCTGTAACTTCATGCCATTCATTACCAGGGCAGGATAAGGAGTGATGATATAAATGATCCTCCCTGTAGTTTATAGCTTTATTCTGTTATGTGATTTTCGTTTGACTAATTCTATTTGTGAAGAACAGATATAAAACATACACTCTTGTTAATACTGCATCTTATACTATTATATTGTAGATATTTCTTAATTTATTCATGCATAGTTTTCTGTGGAGGGAAATGGGTTGACGGGAGCGTGAGGTGTTGACAGGTTTAACTAGTATTGTAGAACATGTGACGTTACTCGGATTACAATATACAGGACATCGCAGTCACGAACTCAACGACTTGCTACTGTAATCTATACTCTACATTGCCTGTATATATATATATATATATATATATATATATATATATATATATATATATATATATATTATTTATATATATATATATATATATATATATATATATATATATATATATATATATATATATATATATATATATATATATATATATATGTAAAATATATAAATTTATTAAAACACAACCAAAATATTTGTTGAAAAATGAATACTTGTTACATTAATATTACATAAAGTTATCATATTTTTGTAATTATGTTATGCCTAGTACGTTTTCAGCAACATTTTCAATTAAATTGTATTTGTTTGAAACCAAGCTACATATATATTCGTAATTGATTATTAAGCTTAAAGGTATTTTCATTTCAATTTCCTAGGAAATATGTTTGAGATCAAAGATTTATCCAATTTGGTTGAGTAGTATTTGAAAATTGCCCTAAACATGTAAACAAGGTTGTAATCTTGATATCTTGCTAGCAACATATCCCGGCTTCGTATGGGTAAATTTTAGGGTAGACAAAGATAATGTCTAAAATATTTTTTGATACACCACATTATTATTGATCCAAATTATGTAGAGTGAAGTGTATATTTTTATCCATCAAAATATATAAGCCTATAGAAAGATTAAAAAATTGATTGCTGCCGAGTTTTCTTTAGACATTTTTAAGATTTACAATTCTTTCATACAATAGTTTTGCCAGCGTTCTTCAAGTAAGTGCCTAGATCAGCGACTTTTCCTCCGACTACAATGGCATTATTATATACATACTATACAATCTAAAGCAATTGGAAAACTAAAAACTATCATATTGCTAGTTTTATATCAATACAATTATTAGTTTTTACGCTAATCCCTAAAAACAAACAAAATTTACTTTTTAGTTTTTTAAACACTAAAGTGATTCTCTAATGTGAGTAATATCCGCTCCAACTGTCGTGAGCTTATTAATAATATAATGGAATTTTTTAAAACTTCCGAATAAATTTTTTGAAAATAAATGACAAAGAAAATATGCATATATTAAACTAGCGTAGATTATCAGACTATTGAAATTTCAAACGATATTTAATTTATTTTATGCCATTTAATGTAAAAATTCACAAGCTTTGTGATTTAGTTTTTCATGCAATTTTATTATTTAACCTTTCCTTTTGCGCTGAGAAGTGTTGGTCTTTCTCATCCCAGAAAATAGGCATTTCGTGCAATATTTGTGTGTATTTTTTTAATTGCTATAAAATAATGTATGAAAAAAATTAGAATATTGTTATGTAATATTATCTTACACTGTACTTCCTTGTTTATTCGGAGGATATAAAATACATAAACCAACGTAGCCTGACATGGTCTGTGAGTTCTATGGCTTAGGTTTAACTCGTAGCATACGTTTTTCGTAGTACGTCTACGAGATTTTAACAATGTTCATTAAACTATGTTTTTCTTTTCAGGCAATTCACTGAAGAGCTCTTTTAATAGGATGCATTTCATTAAGTTATGGAATTCAGTAAAAGGACATACAAAAGAAAAACACGAATGTATTTTACGAGTGCTCTTAGAAAACTTTGATAATGTAGAGATTATAAATATTAATCCTTTAAATAAACGTGTGCTTAATTTGTGTAAATGTGTCGACAAGTACCATAAACTTGCAAATTATAATAGACAAAAATGTTTAAAATGTATCTGTGTTTAATGCTATTGAGTCTATTGAATTAGCAACAGCTGATGAGCAATATAAATCCGAATCTGATTTAGCACAACCTAGTACGAATTCTTTTGTTCGCGGTCGAGTAAAGTATTTTAGTGACCTTAGCAAAAGATTGAAACGCAGACGCCTAACCAAATAATAAATAAAAAAGATTAATGTATTACGGCAATAGGTTAATGGGGTTTTCATAATAGTGAATTAAAATTGAAATTTAAGAAATAGTGAATTAAAAATTAAAATTTAATAAAGCAGTAAATAATCCAAATATATTTTCGGTAATGATCGTAAATGTTATACATCGGTGCGAATATTGTTTTTTATTGAATACGAAGAGATTTAAGTAATTAAGAGTTTTTTTAAAAATTATTTTCGTGAAACGCAAATCTTGAAATTTTAACATTTAAATTTATAGATGGTTTTATATTTTCCTTATAGGCAACCCTAGTTTCACCTATTTATTAATGTAAACGGCAAATGTAGCCAATCAGGAAAACCTCTAAATTGGATATACTACTAAAATTTTACATCTTCATCGCTTTTTGCATATTTTGAAATGGAGTACAGAACTTAAAGGTTTTTAAATCTTTTCTCTTACATCACGGGAATTATCATAAATAGAACTGCAACATATTTTTGAACTATTTACATGAAATTTAGGTCAGCATTGTTCAGGTATTATTTTTATACCTTATTATAAATGAGGTTTATACAATTTTAATGACACATTAAGCTTGCCTAATTGGACATGGCTGGACGTCTGTTCATGGAGGTGGATATTGGCAAATAGATAAGTCTGTATTTCTACTCAAATCATCAAATGTAGGTAAATTTCCATATCAAATTAAATCACGGATATCCAAAAGTCCAATTCGAAAGTTCAATATCGAGGCCTTTCTTATTATTTTGTATTTGAGAATGATACCTGTGACCGGATTTCGGAATAATTAAAGTTAGAACATAAAACTTGTATTGAACGTTCGGATATAAAGAAATGATGAAAAAAGATCTATTCAGAGTTTTTGGAAAATTCCTAACCATAAATAATAGTTATATAAAGAAGCGAATAAAATAAATTGTACCCATGGTTTCTATTGGCCTAGTTAAAGCCGGGAATGATGGCTAGGGTTCAAACAATATATTTCTGTTCTAGCTACTTTTTTCGACAATATAATTACGATTAATTTTTATCTGGATTATTCTTATCCATATTTCGAAAAATAAAATTTAATAATTAATAATAATTATATATTATTAAATTTTATTTTTCCCTTATCTTTATTCCCTAATTTTAAGATTCCGTAGAGAACAAGGAATCTTCATAAATTCGTTATGTCTGTCCATAGGTGTTTTGTTGTTACAGAATTACATTTCCCATTGTTCTGTTCTGTACAAACATGCTTCATGAAAGTTTATGCTCTAAGCTTGAGATGTTAAAAAAATTCCGACTTTTCTTTTAATATTTTCCCATGTAATAAAATGAAGGAAAAAAAGTAATTTTTGCGAGTAAGAAATAATCAGAAGGATTTTCATTTTTAAGCACCGTTCCAAAAATATTATGCTCCGGGATAACGTGCAATTTTTCCTCCTTTCTAATTTTCTAACCATGAATTTGAAAAATCTGAAAAGATTATTGCTTAAAACTTGCAATTAAAATAATTTCGTATTACTTGCATCAACAATATCAAGAGATGTTGACAGCTATTCCAAATTAAATGAAACTACGTGATGTAGTGTTATTTCTACTTTCTTTAAGTTCTTTACCACGACCTAGGTTTTGTTGTATTACAACATCTTCAGGTGGGCTATTAGCAAAGATAAGTAGAAATAATACAACATCATGTAGTTTCATTTAATTGTAAATAATGAATTTCTACAAAATTAACGCTAAATATATTCAATTGTTGCAAAGTTTATCCATGTTCCGATGACTCACTTGGTTGATTTATTTTTCATCAGGCTTACTTCATAATTTTTATCTTTCCTAAACATTTTCAATCATATTTCTTTGAACATTTTTTCTCATTATTCACGCATATAACTATATTTAATGGGTTATTAATTGTATTAAACGCTACTTTTTATAGGCGCATCGTTTTATAAGAAAAACCTATGTTTAGGATAACTTCTGTTCGTACCTAATTTATCAGTGTAATATAAGTAACATTTTAAAAAAATTATTTTAAAATTACACTAGTATTTAAAATATTACATTTTATACACATATCTAGATAATATAAAAGTTGGAAACCCCTGACTTATTAAACGAGTGACTACTCGGACAGATGTGTAAGCCTTTGTGTACTCCATTTGGGTAAATTATTTTAATTACACTATAGATAATTTATACTATGACTGTTTCGATAAACATACGGTGGGTATTATTTTTTTATATTCAACATTATTGACAGCGAGATTTAAATGGTAATTAGATAGCATTTTAAGATAGATTGAAGTTCCATCCAGATCGGGAAAACTATAATTTAATGATGGTTTAATTTTAATTTAAACTGTTAGTGTCACATTTTTATAATTCTATTTATTATTATAGTAACTATTGTATGTATTGACAACTTAAGGTGACTGTTTTATTTTGTCACTTTTTTTTTGGGCTAGTCGGTCGCCAAAAATTCAAACGGGATTTGTTTACCGTGCGAATGATGCCCGCAAGGCACCTTGTCAGCTTTGTAGCGTAATTGATATATTAAGTTACGAACACCAAGATAATTTATCTTCTTGCTCGAAGTTTGTTTTGTGTTATGTTTTTTAGTCTTGTGGTACTCTAATAATTTACTTTCTGATTTTAAGTTTCATTGGTTTTACTTACCGCTGTTTTCGGACCTTATCATTCAAAAAGTCAATAGAACATAAAAATTGCTGGAAACTAATTATTACTAATTAAACTATTAATTAATGAATATCTATTATAAAGCTTCAATCTGTTTTCTTATTTTGGGTAAAATTTTTTTTTTCCCTTTTCACCTCACCTGTTTATCAGTTTATTACTTAGCGTTTAATGAAAAAGATACTGGATATATTTCCGTAAAAATAAACTTTGTGAATTTTGTTGTAGGTCGTAGATTTTAATAGGATTGTGTATATTTGGGGCAAACGAGCGTGGATCTAAGATATGAAGGAAATTATTTGAAAATATGTAATTTTGTAAACAAATGCGTCTTAACACGAGGAAACAGTGAGACACTTGGCAGAGTTTTTTAGATAAAGTTTTTTTAGTTGTAAGGCATTATCTATATAATTTATAATTCGATCTGGATGGCGTGTTTTTAGCGTTAAGATTAATATTATTCTTGTATCATGTTGTCAAATAGATTCAAGTATATATTTTTAAAGAAAAAATCTGAAACATACTTGAAATTGAGTTAAAGTAAATAATATGTTGCATCCTCATCAATGAGCATTGGTGTGTTATTTTATTTCATTTTCTTATATAAAATAAAGGTAATATTTGTATAATCCTAAATAAGGTACACATTTTATCAATGATAAGGTAATTCAATCACATGTGATATATATATATATATATATATATATATATATATATATATATATATATATATATAAATTCAAAAGCAAACGGTTTAGCGCGATAACACTCTAGTGTGATTGCCGTAAGCAACTGAATAACATGAGAAAATTGAGATTTTCCGAATATGGCCGCAAAAAAAGTTCGAAAAGGGTATAATTTATAGAACATTCTGTTGTAAAAATTGTAGAATCAAGTTCAGAAAAGCTATAAAAAGAGATATAAATATATAGGTTCGACTCTCTCGGTTAGCGAAAGAACTCAGAAGACAAAACTTTCTCCGACTGGCATTGTGATAATAGTTGTATATAGATTATATTCGATAATTGTCGTATGTTTTTATGATAATTGTCTATATGACTCCATCGTAAATTATGGTTAGAAATAAACAGTTTAATCCTCTACTGATTATGAGTCCCGCCAGATCACGTCACCGCTTGACCATATGGCGTGGTTACAAACTGTAACGCCGATTAATGTGCATGTAGGAAGAGTCGGCGCAGCTCCCAGAAGTCGTCGAGGCAAAAATGGCGAGCAATTTTCATAGAACAAAGGTGCGGAGCGTACATCTACATGTAGGCGCGTAATTCGAACGAATCCCACGCGCCACGTAACTGGCCGAGTAAATATTAAACTGCGATTGTCTGACCACGCACATAATTACTGTTGCTTTCGTATATGGCCACCGAGCGAACCGGCCATCAATATTCTCACCAATTAAATTGAAGTATGTGCAAGAATAAATTATTGTCAAAGATACACCCGCCTTCTCTTTGTTGGGGATTAGGTCGGTTTATTAAGTTATGACTGTTTTGTAATTGTTTGACAAAATTTGTTACACGGAGGTGGTTTTATTGGTTCGATGTTCGGCCTCGTTCTTGCTGCAATTTGTAGCGGTGGTACAGTACGTACTTGCATTGCGCAAGCTCTTTGTTTGCTTCGTAAACTGGAATTAGCAAGGAGATGAGTGTGCAACTGAATATGGCAATGATTGCGCTTGTTGATCTGGTCGTTTCTCTAAGTATTAAGAATTGTGGGCAGTAGGAGCTGCTATATTAGAGGTGCAAGGATTTTATTCTTGCCACAGAAGCCTTGTGATAAATTCGAATGAAAGGTATGATTTGTTTCTACTATTTATATATGATTTAACTAAATTGCAAAAGAGTTGTTTTGTGAACAATTTTGATTTGTTTTATGGAACGGATGCAGATACTTTCAAGTAGTATTTTAGGTTTTATTTTTAAATCGGGTACTTTATATTTATAAAGCTAATTTTTTTACTTCTTCAGCTTTACTACTATCGTATTAAAGCAAGTATCAAAATTGCAATATCATGTCGCTTCTATTTACACAAAAAAATGTACGACAAGAATACGCATGGAACACGACCCGCTGAGTTTTGCGTGTGCCGCATATTATATCAAGGTCGAAGGCGACTCATAAAACCATGCATTACGCTTAATTAGTTTGTTTTTGTAGTGGTTTGTTTCATTTTTTTTAAATCTCCTAACATCTAATTTAGTTTTAAAATTTAAATAAGTTTTGGTGTGTATTTACATATTTCCAAAAGTGCTTGTTTTTATTTTTATCTTGTAAAAATCAGTTTTATTAAACATGTTTATTAAACTGTTTTATTATTATTACCTATTTATGTTTCATTTTATTTCCACGGTTTATCGGGCCCAGTCGAATTCTGGCATTATACAGACGTCGCTTTCTTGGACAAAAATATTTTTTTTCCTCATCTGTTTCACCTGCTCATATTTTCTGTTATTAGCTTTTTTTATTTTATTATTTTTTTTTCGATTTTAGCAATTGTACTTTTCTTAATTTTCGTATTGTATCTATATTTTACATAATCATGCAATATTTGTCCGTAGTTTCGATAAGTTATTTGTTTTGTCTCAATATGTGATGATGCCATAGATGTAAAAATTAATGTTTTATAAAACAACGTGAAGCTACCTTCGCCAAGGCGGGTAGGTAGGTTCTAAAATTCCTTGCTTTTGAGGTGCTTTACAACTTTTTTCATACTCGTGGACATTCCATTTTTCATATATAATCATAATTATATTTCATACAATATGCATGAGAGTAGCTGGGTTAATGTGATTTGGTGTTAGCTTGAGTAGAAAAGTACAGGGTTAATCAAAGTAAACGAAGCTGATGAGGTTACACTTGCATTTACTATAATTTCGATCCTCGGAAAAAAGTAACTCTTCTAAAGTATATGGAAATAACAAAAACGACAGTCGATTTCGGTATTAAAACGAGTGACCTACCAGCCCACCTCGGCGAAGGTAGCTTGACCTTGTTTTATATCTAAAACATTAATTTTTATATCTATGGTAACATCACATATTGAGACTAAACAAATAACTTATCGAAACTACGGACAAATGTTGCATGATTATGTAAAATATAGATACAATACGAACATTAAGAAAAGTACAGTTGATAAAATCGACAAAAAAATTTAGAGGGTTTGAATATTTGGAAAGTACTGATTGTGTAAAGCTAACTAATAATAGAAAATATGAGATATACAACGCTCCAATATAGACTACATATTTACAAAATTTGTTCACGCAGTCTTTATATTTCTCGAATTTGGGTAAAATTTCTATCTATTTCCACTATTTTACGTTAATTGTAATGGTTATATAGTGCAAAAAGCTCTCGCTCGTTCAGTTGAAGAAATTAGTTTAAATTTGCAATTGTTTTTCTTACAATCTTGTAATATTTAGAAAAAAGATCATTTAGAAAATTTTATTTCACACCACTTCATCAAAATACTGACGTTAATTTCTTTGCATACAGTTTATGGTAGGAAGTCTTTTTCTTGGAGTCAACACTACACCTTGGTGATTGATTTTATAAAGAATATATTTATTTATATTTATGTGCGGCGTGCTGTAAGTATATATTTTTAATCTACGACTAATTTTTGCTTGTCCATATTACATTTTTACTTCCTTGAAGTTTACCTAAGAGAAATATTTCTAGAAAAATCTTCTTTATTAATTTACAAAAATATCTATGTTTATGTTCACATTTACTGAATTATGTTATAATTCTTTGTTGTTCTGGGATATACTGACTGCCTACTAACTGAGAATGACATGTATCTATGTTATTTAAATTTGTTGAAATACGTCGTTGCTTTTTGTTATAAATATCCAGTTGTTTTTAATAATTACTGAAATATATAGATTTTAAAGTTAGTATTTGTTACTTTATTAAGCTTCATAGATCAATCTTTTATTGAATCTAGAACTCTTAATCAATGAAAAATCATATCAACTTCATTACTCTGTAAAAATCAACCGATGGTAAAAGATAGTGCACATCTTTCTACATCACCCTAATTTCTCAATGCCTTTCTGGTAATTATTAATGCTCAATTAAGGTTGATGGAGGTGAATATATTAGCTTGCATTATCTTAAAATTACTTTTTGGTTACAGCGTTGTAATATTATTTTATTATTTTTCAGAAAAGTTTGAAGTGGTGATTGTAATTTTCAAATAAATCGATGATAGCATTCAATGGAAACTGAATTTAAAGCACTAATAGGATATCAAGAAGGGAAAGAAAAAGTATATGTATGTCTGTGTGTTTAGCGAAAGGCCTGCAGTGCTATAAAGTTTGGTGCCCTACAAGCTCAGTAATAAAAATACATTTAAACTCAATAATAAATTTAAAAAATACAATGTGGTGTCATAAAAAACAAATATATTTTTAGGTTTGTATTTTGGGGAAGATATAAGCATTATGGTTGTGTATTTATTTACATTTTTAAAATTTTATATTTATTTGGTGTAATTTGTTGTGAAAAGTTATTCTGTTTTAAACATACCATAATCTTGACTAATTTTAAGACTTACTTCTTATTTTTATAATTTACCAACTTTGACCACGGTCTTGCCTTCGTGGAGAAAAGAAACAACTGTGGCGAAATTTAAAATAATTGGATCTCACCATTGAACCCAATTAAAACTCTCACATGAAATTCTCACAAATTAAAACTGTTTGAGGAAATAACAAGAGAACTAAGTGCAGCCAATATTTCCATATCATCAGTGATTCCGTTGCTTGCCACTCTGGAAAAAGTGATTGATGAATTTGATGCATCTGACGAATGGATTGGAAACACTATTATCGGTTTAAAACAAGAAATGAGGCGCAGATTTTCCCACTTCGAAAACGACGGATTATTTTCTACAGCAAATTTTGTTGTTCCGAGGTACAAATTGAGTTTTTTCAAAAATCATTTAACCAAAGATCAGGTCGTCAAAAATATTTTAGATTTAATTGGGAACGATGACTTAAACTTACCTTGTTCAAATCTAAAGTGTCCTAGAATGACTAATCAGGATAAGGAAAACTTTGGCTCCAGTGCCAGTCTTTTAGAAAAATCTGTATCACTAAAATACACTATGAAAATGATGATGGATTCCAGTGAAAGCAAAGGAGAATTAGAAAGCAAAGGAGAATAGTAGTAGTGATGTAACGAATGTTGGATTTTTCACATTCGCGAATGCGAAAGCTAATGCGAATATTTATATCCAATATTCACGAATGCGAATGTTGACTTTCAAATAAAGCGCGCAAAAATTTCGTATCGGCCATGTTTGAACCGAACACGGCCGACCTGATACGAGTTGAATGAACGAAGTTAGTCATATAAACTTCATTCGAAAATATTTATTTTGATTTGAGGTTAGTTTTACTGCATTTGTCAAATTTAATTGATATTGAAAAGAGACAATTTAATATAAAACATTAGAAAAGCACATGTTAGCGAAGTTTGAACTTATAAAATAGTAGAATGGAAAAATATATAATTGAAGCCAATGGTTATATAACATTTTGTATATTAGAAGTTTAATTTTGTTTTGAATAATTATTTTCTTTTCTGTAAAAAGAAATTGTAAGCTTTGATTAAAAATAGTCTCTATTTATAATCTGCTGAATAAGTACAAATCTTATATATTTGTAATAAGATTTATTCGTCTTAGATAGCTATTTTAATTTGATTAGACATCTCAAGTTCTTTTTTTCACAAAAGATATTATAATTTATAATTTGAATTATTTTAAATATTAGGAAGGACCTTCATTATTTTGTTTTTTTTTTTAGTTTAGTTGTGATTTTGTTAATATTTTAATTAGACTAACAAGAGTAAAAGAGAAAATATTATTAGTTGCCTACCTCAAGGCTGTTTCAAGATATTTTTCTTATTAAAATAATCATAAGTAAATAAAAAAATATCAACCTAATCAAATATATTATCATTTCATATACATATCCATATCCATTCCATATGTAATTCCTTTTTGTTTATTGAATATATTTGGCGTTAATTTTGTCGAAATTCATTATTCACAATTAAATGAAACTACGAGATGTAGTATTATTTCTACTTTCTTTAAGTTCTTTACCACGACATAGGTTACGTAGTATTACAATACCTTCAGATGGGCTATTTGCAATCTTTACAAATTGCCCACCTCAAGATGTTGTCATACAACGAAACCTAAGTCGCGGTAAGGAATTTAAATAAAGTAGAAATAATACTAAATCACGTAGTTTCATTTGGTGGTGAAAAATTAAAGTATATTAATGCTTAAAAAACTTTTATGAAGTTTTTTAATTTTACTGAAAAATATTTGTTATTAAAATGACGTTCTTTGTATCATTTTTAAGAGTCTTTCCTTTTTGACGTGATATTAATCCTTTTTGTTTGTCAAATACATTCGCCAAACATTCGCATCTTTTCTTCCGAATACGAATGGGAATGATAACTACTTAGTAGTATAAACAGTAAAGGGATGTTCATAAAATGACGAATAATGTTTAAGAATGCAGATAAAAATAATTTTATGTATATGTCACCGACGTAATGTCTATGTGGATTGTTTAAAATATTATAAAGTAATGAAAGTATATGAAACATGGCCTGTGATCTAAACTCAGAAATGGGATTATATATTTTGAGACTAATTACATAACAGTCATAAGTTTTTCCAGTTCGTTAAATAATTGGTTAATAAAATCTGGATAGCAAACATCTCCATAACCAAAGGTAAAAGTTTGGCACGATAAGATTTTAGTTTTGAAGTGAATTGATCTATGAGACATTTTCCCTAGTGCATTATACCAAAGAATCAACGATTGATTTAGCTGGAGTTACCAATTAAGATTTTGATCACTTAACAACCTTACGGTGTTAGTAGATTATATAACAGAATTGTTTAATGGAAGCTATGGTGAATTATCTGTGTTGATTTTAGAAACAAGCCTCTTATTACTAACAATAATTACCTGAGACTTTATTAGATTTACGAACAACCCCCTATTTTGCGCCCTTTGACTTATTAGTTTGATATCTAAATTTAAGGAGACAGTTGCAGCATAAAAACTTTTCAAATGTGTTTGTGTGTAAATTTCCAAATTATCTGCAAACCATTGATAATTACTATGGGCGTTTTTGACTTCACTGTCAATAAAAATTTAAAAAAGAGCGGGGAAAGTACACTCACTGTCTTATTTTATATCAGCTATAAATTCAGAGATACAATATTTTATCAGATTGCTTGAACAGCTATTCAATGTTTTGTCAGCTTGCTTACGGTCGTGTAAATACAATTTAAATAAATCCAAAGAAGGTTGTGATATGTTGAAAGGTTTCAAACTAGAAATACATCAAATTAAATGTAAACAAGTAATGAAATATCAAAATCTACGGAATTAAATGGGCCATGGAAATAATGGAGAATGAGTAGTGACTATAGTAGAACTAGTGAGTTGAGTGTTGTTCATGACTTTAGGTTTATAATCTGTGACATTAACTATTATATATATATATATATATATATATATATATATGTCTATATATATATATATATACACATATATATATACATATATATATGTATATATGTATATATATATATATATATATATATATATATATATATATATATATATATATATATATAATAGATCTCTATGATATATAACAATATTTCATGGAAATTGGTTCGGTACTTGGAATGTGCTAAAGTGAACAAATAAACTTAATTTCTCATTTATAATATTAGTTACAATAATATGACTTATCAGAGAAAGAAAACGTCGCGATATTAGTGAAAAAATAGACATTTTTTCAAAATAAATTATGGTTTGTCGTAAAAAACGCGCAAGGTATTCTCTCAGATCGATCACATTACACGTGATTTTTTGGTATGAACAGGTGTCGCGCTTTCAAAATACATATATATTGACTTTATAATTTTTTCATGGCGTAAAGTGCAATGTCATTATTTAACTTTCATTTTCGAAAAGTTATTTATATTGATTGTTGTATCCATCTGAGTTTATTTTATTCGAAACCTTCACTCGCTATTGACGGTTTTGCTTCATTGTTTATGAATTAATTTTTTTTAAAAACTTTCCATGGAATTTGAAAAAAATCATTAATTATAAAAGTTCATAATAAACAGAAATTGTTGGTAAAACCAAAAGTAAACACACAAGGTTTTTTACTATTTTTATTGTTAATTAAATTAATATTTTCCTTCATACTTATATATCTAAGCAATGCGACAAATTTAAATAAAAATTTTAATTAAAATGACAGGCAAAAATCAATGAAAAACATAGTCGACATTCGTGCACAAAAATTTAAGAACTTTAATAGTTAAAGACAGCAGGCGGCAAAAAGACACGCGAGAAAATTTGTACAAAATAAAGACCGAAAACTATCGCTGAGCACGAGAAAATGAAGGTTTTTTAGAAAATTGTTTAAGAAATTAAAATCATTGTGAAAATTAATACAGTTCTATTCTGACATTTGACCAATCATTAGAAAGTAGAACCACTAAAGTCGGTTGAGAATTGCACCTTGTAACGTACATGCGTACATATAAACCAACGGATGGAGATGAACACAGATCAACGGGTGGGACGTAATATCATAAAAAATATTTTAAAAAATAATAATTTTTCAGAGCAAGACCTTTCCTTTCACAACCGGTTTAAAGAAACCAAGGGTGGTCGTATTAATTTCGCGATGAATTGCTAAAGGACGTCTCGATATCTGAACATAACATCAATGTTGCGCGGCTCATGATAAAGACTGGTAAGACGTTTCAGCATTGATGTGAGTCAGGTACGAAAAAAATGATATGAAAATTTAGCTGTCAGAAACCTTTGTACTAAGTGGATACTCCGTGATTTGACGTAAGCACGATAACACCAAGCAAAGGTGGTTGTTTTGGAGGGACAAGTAACTTCGGAGGGAAAATAAAGTTATTGCAGACTGGTAGGCCCGAAATTATTTGCCTGTTTTGGAAAACGTCCGAAAGCAATGACCTCGTAATGGAATTCTTCTTCATTATGACTATGCCTCTGCACACTCAGCCAGCCGAAAGACCGACTATTTAACTGTGTCGGATGTGGACATTGTTTATTCGCCTTTCAGCTCCGAACTCGCATCGTCTTGTTCTATTTATTCTCAAGAATAAAAGATTAACTGCGAGGAATGTATTCAGATACGAAAAATAGGTTCCGCGAAATTAATTTCATTTTATTTATGTTTGCCCAAATTAGTTAACTAGAGCGTTTTACATAGGTAACTTAGTTAACTAGAGCATCTTACATACAAATTAGTTAACTAGAGCGTCTTACATAGGTAATTTACAATCTATAATCGCAGCTTTTTTAATATATTCGGCGATAATTTTGTAGAAATTTATTATTCACAATTAAATGAAAATTACGTGATGTATATTATTTCTACTTTCTTTAAGTTCTTTATAGTACCTAGGTTTCGTTGTATTACATCTTCAGGTGAGCTATTAGAAAAGAGATCTTTACTTCTGAATCGCAGCTTTCTTAAATTTATAAGTGAATTATATGTGTTTTCCGCATTGTTTTTATACGTCTTCTTCAAAAAAATATTATTTCCCTTAATTAAGTTAACAATGTCACATTTATAATTGTTTTAATTAGATATTTTAGAAATGTATTTATTTTTCGTTGTTCTGTGTCGAAATGGTAGAATACAAGCTTGAAAATGATAGAACACAATATAGTGTTTAAATTTCATAGAATAATTTGTTTGTTTTTCCTTTATATAAAATAAATTAAAAAAAAATAAAATAAAGTAAAATTCCCGGATGCTAAAAAAGCGATGGCTGCCTTCGAAAAGGCAGTGGATGAGACGTCCGAGAAAGAGTGGGCTGACTACTTTTCCCAAGCCCGGTCAAAGTTAACTGTCGACCCAACTCGACTGTCAGTCAGTGTGTGGAATATACGAAATATGTTTCAAACTAACAGCCCATCCGAGAGTCCTGATCGCCTTTGGATGCATATGGACAACCAATGAAATTAATCGTTTTCAAATTTGGCTGGCATCAGTGACATTGCGGTCCTACTACGGTCCCTTGAGATATAGTGGGTTTCTAAGTCGCCGCTTTTTGGTGCATATGGGTGTCAGTGGTTGCATTGGTTCCGTTTCTGATATTCTAAAACTTTCAGTGTTACCTCTTGTAGGTGAATACAAGAATTATTTCTTTTAAAATATTGTCAAAAATCTGAAATAATTTTCGTATTTTTTTCATTTCTTTTTAAAAAGTGATATAAGTAACCGTATGTGGTTATTTTGTTCAATTTGAATACTACTTATTGAAACAGATGTGAGCTATTGATATTGCTGCACGGTGAATTAATGATTGTTGAATAAAATTGTCAAATAAAAAATGTATAGATAATATCGATTCAATTGTGGGTTGTAAATTAAAAAGGTAAAAAATTATACAGTTATATTGTGTTCAGAATCGTACGGAAATTCGGATTTATTACTTTTTGCTGTTAATATTTTCTTTATTATTTTTTAAACATAATTTAAAAGGAGTAAATAAATTCTTACTTCTTAAAAAAATAAGCTTATGAAATTATATAATGTGGACATTTGTGTTTGTTGTTTATTGGAAAAAATATTTATTTATAATTTTTTGCAATAAACAACAAACAGAATGTCATATTATTAGTAGTTATATTCATATTTGAAATTCATCTATGATACGAGAATAACGTTTTACTAACAAAACTTTCTAGGATATTGGATAATTTTGTTTTTTTCTTTGAGAAATAGGTATTTATTTACTCCTTGCATTTATTATGCATGAACTCCTTTAATATATTGTATGATTAACTTCTTGCATATATTATGCATGATTAACTCCTTGCATATATTATGCATGATTAACTTCTTGCATATATTGCGTGATTAATTCATTGCATATATTGCATGATTAAGAAGTTATCCAAGAATATGCTATTAAACGTGAAAGACAACTCTCAACCATACCATACTAATGCAGTAGCTATTCGACTTTTGGATATTACCCATTAACTAAGAAAGCTAAAACGTATTAAACCTCATGAATAAACTTAATTTATCTGGAAGCTAAACATTGATATAGTAAACCCGCACACGACTTGCTTGAAAATAAAGTCAAGTATATTTCATCAATAATAATTAATTAATTGTATATTAAGATTGTATCATGCATATCCAATAAAGGATGTTTTAAAAAAAATGTTAATAGACGTTATATTAGTATATGTCCTGAGATTTCGTAAAGTGTAAGTAAAATTAATTTTAATTTGGTAGTGAAGAAGTTAGACGACAAATTAATCATACAAATTGGTCTCGAAACTGGTAAACTGGTGTTGATAACAATTCTTCAAAGCGAGTTCTTTGTGTGTACAGCTTGTCGTAAATACACTTTTGTAAACTTAAAATCCGAATCAATGCAAACAACTGACACGTAAATGAAACAGATATCATTTTGGTAGCAAATATTTCATAGGTTGTTGTGTATTCAACCTTGAAGAGAATTTTGTTGAAATCGAATACACTATATTCAACTTATTCTTTTTGCGTACTCGTTACATATTATGAAATATTTACGCGGGTCTGCAAAGCCATGTATTGTTTTTAATAGGTCTCTAGGAAATTTGTAACACCTCTACATATTTTTTCCCGAAAATGAGAAGTGTTATATTTTTAAAGTCACTTAAATTAGTAACCTCATTATGCACAAGAGCTGTTTTCAGAATCGTAAATATATTGCATTTCTCCTGATATCAAAAAAGATAATATTTTGGAGGGAAGTTTGGTTATCATATCCATATTTTTCAATTTCATGAAATTCTATCGTTGTAATGTAATTTATAGCTAATATCTATTTGGCCATTTTGATATTATTAAGTGGAGTTTTGTGGTTCTAAAACTAAATTTTTACTGCTTCAGTGTATTAGACGAAATATAAAAATGTAAAGTATTTACTTTATCCCATGGCCTATATAATAATGTCAAAATTTCTTTTCTCTACCATGCACTTGAAAAATCTGACAAAATTTTAGATACAAGCATTTGTTTAGAATTTTTCGTTATAATTATGTCGATTAAATTGCATCAACAATAAAGATTCAAGAGATGTTAAAAAAATGTACACAATTTCTGATTTGATATTTTCTTGGCCGGACTTTAGAGTATTTTTAGGTAAAGGGTCTTTTATATGTGAAACTAACTTTTGTAACTCTTTTACTTTCTTACAATATATAATATTGAAGGTATTTCCTATATTAATATACTGGATGCTGATCTTTATTTGGTCAGTAATGGATGTCTTAATAATAGAAACTACTGTCGAATGTGTAGCTGATTCACTACACATGTTCATTTACGGTTGGGTTAGTTACATTTACATTCCTATATACACGTGATTTTCTCTTCAACTGTAAAATATCTCGATAAACTGACTGATAAACATTCACTTAGCCTCGTTCAGCAAATTATGTTAGTCGTAAGATTTTCTTTCAAATACATTCTCTCAAATGGTTTCAACATAACATAAAGTAAAGTATATATTTGTCAAATTCTACTTTTGCTTATCCTTGATTATGGAGACATGTGTTATTCTAATCTAAAATTACTGAAAAAATTGTAACGACCTCAGAACCTGAATATTCATTACATTTTCCGCCTTAAAAATATGGCCCTATATCTGAGAATCGGTCACAATATATGTGGTTAGATATTTATAACCCACGCAAGTTCCATATTCTAACTTTTTTTACAACATACACCATCATACCTATCCAAGAACCTAATCTTTCAGCATAGGACAGTATTTTACGGAGAATTCTTTATTGTATATATTTCTAGACTGTGAAATCAACTGGATACGAACATAAAAATGCATCCCCATTGTCTGTGTTCAAAAGCCGTCTGAAATTACATTACCAAAATCAGCAGAGCGAAATTTTTCTACACCACATCCTTATCTTTCCCTTATCATAAACTCTTGCTAATCCTAGTCCATTCAAAATCCCAAACTTCACGGAACCTTTCCTACCCTTAACGAGTCATTTTTTTGCTTTAATTTTGTTTTAATATTAATTTCGTGTTTTTCATATTTTTATATGTGTAAATTTTTATTCATAAGTGCCTTTAATTAGCGTTTACAGTTTATCACAGTACTTATTTTGCACATTTGATTCAAAGTGGTTAATTATAAGAGATTACTCTTGTAGCAATAACTTCACCACTATGTACTTAGTTTACAAAACTTGCATATAGGTTTCATAAATAAATAAATAAATAAAAATTAAAACTTTTTCTTTAGTTTTAATCTCTATGAACGATTGATAGATGCATGCATTTTAAGTAAATACATTGACTATGAAGTTAGAAAATAGCTAAACGGTAATAAATTAAAATAAAATGCCAACAGCGTTAATAATAATAATAGATTATAATAAAATGCCATAAAATTTTATATCTGTAATTCGTATGCTTTATCCATTCAACGTTGTGTGATTTTCACGCATTCAACTTGTTGACATCATTGTTTGTGTGACGTCTACAGCTGTGTCAATATTATTCACGTCTCAGAGCTGAAAATATTGAAACAAATGCTTGTATTTTTTAGCCATTTAAATATTCTGTTGCTATCTACATTTATATTCCTATTAGTGCAAATTGAATCAAGGTGTGCTCCACAATTGTCGTTCAAATAGGTATTGTGTTTTTTATGTAAAGGTTTTGTTATAACAGATATTATCGTTTCTGATGGTGATATATGTTTTGAGTCGAAGAGTTTATGTGGATAATGTACATCTTATGTATAAAGAAAACAACTCCTGTGAAGTAATATGATATATATTGTTTTTCGTAATGATACATGAAGTTAACATAACCGTAATGATAAATAAAGGGTGTCCAGCAGGAATTTTTCTATTCAAAATCATCGTTACTCGTTTATTTTCGGGGCTAGAGATGCGGGAGGGGTTGCGTTAGTTGCGTCATCTTTACGGATATGTTAGTCGCAATGAGTCATTGGTCGGGAGCACACCGCGCGTTTGCGGTGGAATATTATTTGAAGTATGGTGAATTGTTGATCGGATCGTGCTTTCTGTTCACATTTTGGTATTCCATGATTAAGCGATGGGCCGAGCACACAACTTATCTTGTCAACTTGCTTGTGGGTACAAAGATTTTGACAATAAGGGACAACAGTTAATTGACCTCAACCAGGACCGTCCACGTCAGCAACTACGCCAGAACGTGTAGCACAGTGCACCAAGAACTCATTAGAAATCCAAGAAAATTAGTAAAAAATATTGCCGCCCCTACAGGCATGAAGAAGTCAATTGTGCATTGATTATGAAAAAAATAAAGCTTCATCCCTGTAAAATGCAAATCGTCCAAAAACTTAACGATAGTGATTACATTTTAAGGGAAACTTACCCAAGAACAATGTTGGAATGTTTTCGGTACCCAAGAACGCTCCGAAACATATTGTTTGGTGATGAAGCTCATTTCCACATCGGAGCTTACGTAAATAAACAAAGTATGCGTTGCTGGAACTCAAACAATCTAAAAGAACGGCATCAGAAGAGGTTGCACTGCCCTAAAACGACAGTATGGTGCTCAATTTCTGCTCAGGGAATAATTGGCCCATATTTTTTCAATCAAAGAGAAACTGTCACAACCTCGACATACTGCCGTAAGATTGATGAATTTTTGGTATCACAATTGGAAGTGTTTAATGAACATAATGATAGGATGCATTTTCAACAAGATGGGGCAACTCCACATACTGCCAGGGTCTCTATGACGAAGTTAAGAGAAATTTTCCCTAGAAAATTAATAAACAAGTTCGGAGATATATCCTGGCCACCCCGATCGTCAGATTTGATGCCATGTAATTTTATCTTATGGGGTTACCTTAAGTCTAAAGTGTATTGTAATAATGATCACACTATACCTACCCTATAAGAAAATATTCGGCGTGAAATTGCTGCCATCTCCCCAGCACTTTGCGCTCGTGTACATGTCAATATTGAGATAAACGGGAGATAAATTATTTTTAAGAAATGAATTGCGCAGGTCTGTGTTACATTTTAAAAATAAAATAAATGTTCTAAACTTATTCGTTTATTTTTTATTTAATTTCAAAATCTAAAAATTCCCTCTGAACACCCTTTATTAGATGGTCTTTAAAAAATTGATGTGATGTGTCCACGCCCATATTCAAAATGCAACTTTGTAAGTTAACAGCAACTGGATAGCACCAAGTTTATCATTTTAGAGTTGTGCAGTTTTCGCTGTTAAAAATGATTGAATGAATTGTATGATGGTTTTGGGCGTTATCAATTTTTTCCTAAAAAACTAAAGAAATTGTAGTCTCATAATTGATAGATCAAAATTGTAAATTTTAATTTTGAATTGAAGAAGAAACTAATAAAGTAGAGAAAATTGTTTTTGGCCTAAGATGAATTTGCATCTAGCTCTACTTTACGTCTCGTGATTTTAGTATTTATATCATTCGGCAGCAGTTATTTCAGAAAAAGTTACTTGCGTACCAGTCCCTTCCAAGTAAACCAGTGGAAATTAAAGCAAATTTCTCTTCAACATTATAATTTCTTAATTCGGATAACATCTTGACATCCGTACTGGTTTGTGTCATGTTTTAATGTTACTAGAACTATCTAATTAGTTTCCTTTTATTGACAATTTTTAGCTAAACAACGAAAGTGAATCGTACATTTGTTGAGATTTTGAGTAATAAAATCCGGCTTCTTCGACCTTATGATTCACGTTGAAACTTTATGGAATAGATACTTTTTGTATTCATATAGTTTACAAAACAAAATAAAATTGAAATAGGTACCTGAACCCTTAATTTTGTGTAATTATTATGCATCCATACTTGTCTAGTAATTGAATGGTTTTAAAGACAAAAAAACAGTGTTTCGTTTTTATTAGGTATGTTTAATATCAAAATTTATATTAACTGATTTTTTGTCTCTAATTTTAGTACAAGAAAAGAAATATTACTTACAAGTGTTGAACGAGTTCAGAATTCAGTGTATTTACTGCACCACTGACATATTTGGAGTCGCAACGAAATGAAGGTGTACTTACTAAGTAAATTTTCACTTATCCTAAATTTGTGCTAATTAGGTAAAATAACTGTTAATACTTGATATATATCATTAATTCATTTAATATTCAAATGCTAGGCTTCAAGTTCTTAGGTTAACTAAAAGTGCTAAATTGTATGGTTATCAATCGCTCCCAAAACTTCGTTAAACATTGTTAACTCAATGGTTATGTTAATTTATATTTAGTACAACTTTTAGTTGAAAATTGTTAATTATTCAAACAAAAAATTGTTGAAAGTTTATTAAATTTAAATGGCAAGTCAAATATACACAGGTGCCACTTATTTCACCACTGCTCCAATTTAGAAATAAATATAGCTTCATTTTATTGTAAATCGAAAAACATATTTTTTATTATTTATGTTTCTTAATAGGAACATAAAATTAGAAGAATTGATTTAAAAAAAAAATTCTTATTTTGTTTCCCATAAAAAGAGCTATATTGTAATAAGAAATAATTTTAGTGAGATCTTTTTATGTAAACGAAAGCTTATTGGAAAATGTCATTCTTTTGATCCTTCTGAATGACAATATAGTAAAGTTAAGATCGAAGAAAAGAAAAAAAATTTTTCAATGATAACACGTAATTTAGTAAATTTAAGGCAAGCAAGCAGAAATACATATGATTTCAAACACTGAAGACTGGTCTCAATTTCATGTTTATACAGTTAAATTTGGCTACTTGTATATGAGCATATAATAAAGATGAAGAGATGCTTTTATTGGTAACAAAACTAGCTATTTTTTCTAATAATGAAATTAAAGATATATTTTTTTATTTAGCTTTTTCTACTTTCTTTGGAGGCTGCTATCCAGCAGACCATTGCCCTAAAAACTGTCAGTTTTTTATATTCATTGGCATTAAAAGTGAACTGTAGGATTTGCCACATGCTTAGCCTTTACGAGACTTATTCTCCACTCTGCAATTTGGACTTCAACTCTATTCGAAGTATTCGAGATATAAGGAATGTTCATACGAAGCTTAAAAAAGTTCTAAGTGAATTATGAATAAATGCAAATAAAGATGGGCTGCCTCATAAATAGGTAAAAAGTCATATGAAACCAATGCGACATCGTTATGCATTATGGTCATTAAAGCATATTTGAAATAGTGTATATTCATTTTATTCAATTTGTTATTTTCATAGGAACTTTTCACTATAATGATAAATTCAAGATAAATCAATAAGTTGAGATGGTAATATATATCTAAACTAACACAAATTGCCCCTATTAAGTAGCTGCATTCAATTGACAAAGATCATCCGGTCTACGAACGCTACGCGCAGATCCGCTACGGCTGCTACGAACAAGACCTGTCGCTTGTAGCGGTTAGTGTCATTATCCTGCGTGGAGAGTTCTACGATAAACATATATGAATCGTGTATAATGTGCGTAATGTCTACGATGATTATTGTGACATATTGTGCGTGTTTATAAGTTTATTAGTGTTTAGATTCTCAAATTTTAAACTGTTTTAAAATTTTGAGAATGTGCTAAAATAGTTAATGACTGCTTGGGATAAAATTCACATATTTAAAGTATTCATCACTCTCTTTTCCATTAGTACTAATTAAAAGTCTAGGACAATTTCTAATTAAATTAAAAAAAAACAAATAATTAAATATTCAGTGATATAAAAGACTAATGATTATTATGCTGCGCTAAATCTCTGACAATTATTTGAATATTATTTATAAAATGTAGTAGTACTATAAATATAGCAAAATTTATTGAGATTTATGGTTCGAATTAATCACGAGTTCATAATTTTAGGTTAAACTCAAAATGTATTTCGGAAATGTCACATTGCATTGATCAATTAATCATTTTAGAATACGCTTTTACAACTTAAAGACAAACAAACAGAGAAGAAACGTGTATGTATTGAAAATAGGTTTTGGTATAAAATATTTTTCAAGATTGCTATAATGTTTTTGACGTTTTTTTGACGACTTTTAATAATATCTTAATAAAAAGAAATTCTATTTAGAGGTATATTTATATAAGAGAGATTCATTTACACAAATAAATTAATTTCTTTCGTATCATCTCAAAACTTTACGTATATTAATTTTTTGGATAAGTCTCCCGTCTTTTCCAAAAAATAAATATACGTTTTTTATTTGCCGAAAAGTTCCAGTTATGGAAATTATTAATATTTCATATTAATTCTCTCCAAAATATTTTTTGACAAAAGCACAATTGAATTACCTAAAGGGTTAGGTACATCACAAGCAATTCTCATGATGACAAAGTTCGCTAAATTTATTGTGACTAACTAAACATAATATAGTCCAATATAAACGTAACATACATGAGACGAAAATTGATATGAATATTTATATTATTAGTTGTTCTTCAAAAGCAAATTATCAAACATTTTGATCAAGAACCAAAGGATATCTGATGCTAAAAAAATTAACTTTAATTTAAAAAAAACGTGGAGTACTATTGATTTACATTTTAATTCGGTAAACAAATTTAAGACAACTGATACTAAGCACCTGAAATTATATAATAACATTTGAAGATTATTTCTTACTGTTTATTTTATATTGCCACAAAAGTGTGTTTTTTAAATTTTTTAAAATTATAATTTAATTTTTTCTGTCAAAACAAATTGTTTATATTTATAAATTTTGCTCCAAGATTAAAAAAACATTTATCCAGGTTTTTTCCTATAATTTCATTTTTTTAATTATTATATTTTCATGGGTTCCTGATACGTGTGCAAAACATTAAACAATTCGGACCTCTGGAAGTGGGTGACTATTTAACTGAAAGATTCCGCTACATTGTTATATACAATGAAGTCAATAAAAGCTTGTTAAAAAGTTCGCAATTCGCGAAATGAAGTGTATTCTCTGATATATTTTCAGATGCCATTAAAATGCTAAACAACTGTGTTTATAAGAACTCAAAACAACAAATGTGAACCCTTTGAAAGCAGAACGAACACGGAGTTTTATGACGTTTTACGTAACTAAATATGCTACTAACACAAAAACCTTATTTATTAAGTAGGTACTCGCATCCACATAAACAATCTATGGACATTGGTGCGCGTAAATGCGCAGCGAGCTCGCCGCAGTCTAGGGTTGCCAAGTAGATAGATTAGTAAATCTTAATTTGTCACAATATATTTGGAGACTTATGAATTTAGGCTTACATCCTATTTTAAATCGAAAATTAATAATATAATTGTAGTACATACTTTCTCATTTAATTTTTAGAATTCCGTATACCAAATGGAGAAACAACGGAACTCTTATGAGATTATCCATGTGTCCGTCCAGCTATTCTTCTGCCTCACTTGTTTTTCTGAGAAATCGTTTGACGTAGAAAACTGAAATTTAGCATAGTGATAAAATAATATTAAAGCAAGTGTATATTTCAATAGAACAACATAAAAAAAATGTTTATTTTAATGTGAAAGTTTTAAAAGGGGCAAATAAATTACTATTTCTAAATAGATTTTTTCATGCATTGTGTGAGATTTAATTTGAAAGACTATAAGTATTTCCAAACTATTTTTTTCAGAATTGTATTGTAAGATAGTTCTAGAGGTATCGTTGAAAATATGTACAAAAATCTACTTACATCCTCACCCGTTATCTTCGAAACTGCTTAAGTTGAAATTGTGAGAAAAGTACAGTGTTATCAGAAGGTGAATGAAAATTATGACAATGTTTCAGGAAAACTTTTTTATATTCACGATATTTTGAAAACTGTGGAAGAAGACATATATTAACATTTCGAAAAATAGTGATATTTGTCAGTTTAATAGGAATATTATTTTCTCTTAAATGCGTGTACGGAACACTCGTGCTGCGTATTCAATTCGTGTTTAACAAGTGTTTTTATAATATTGAAAAATGGTAGCATTACGAGTTAACTACTTTCCGTAGTCTCTCTTTTTAGAAATTAAATAATGGCAATTTTGCCTATACCCATTAATTAAATTTTATTTGCCTAGTTAGTGAAGCGCTATTTTTTTCTCCCCTGTCTCATATGTTTCCTCTGTCGGTTTATTCTATAACTTAAAGTGACATTTAAAGTTTATATTCGATTGGAAGGATCAGGTTAGAAAATTAAAAAAAATTTATAAAAAGACGTATTGATGGATTTTCAATAGTTTCAGCTTACATTGCTATAGTTTTAGCATTGATGCATTTTATATAGTTTTAGGATTTAGTAATAATGGAATTTCTAAATATTATCTAGCTTTTTATAATTCTTTTCAAAATGTGCAACTAAAACGCAAAAAGTCTGTCATCATGTCAAAAAAATTTGAGTGAATATGCTATTGTTAAAATAATCATGGTTTCGCACTAGGACTTATTACTTATGTGCCAGCCCTGGGAAGGCGAGACCAACGGCAAGGACGTTCGACTCATGCGGAACAGTAAACAAACCCGCCGGCAGCTGTTGGCTGGATTTGACATGACGCCTCTCGCAAGCCCACCGCTATGGTCTCGTCTTCATGAAATGGCAATACCTATTGGCGTTAACTTATTAAAATGTCTCTAAAATACATAACTATACCAAAAAATGCCCTGAAATAATAGGAGAGATGGAATATTTTATGACAAAAAAAATTTAAAAGTGATTATCAGTTAAAATATAGTTTCTATTTTCGAAAAGTGAAAGGAAAACAGTATGTCATAGCTATCTATCAGTATCGATTCGGAGGATAATGATGTAATGATACGAATATAGGTAGGCATAACATGGTTAGTTAGGTACATGTACATTTAGTCAGCTTTTAGCGTTTATGACTTTTTGGGAAAGATTTCTTGGTCTATTATTGTATTTATTATCTTAACATAGTAAAAAGTAAACAGAATGACATAAACTTGGATTTATCTAATCGTGATTGTATTGGGATTTATGATTTTGTTCAATTGAAATGAAAATGTTCGAATTTTTTACAAAAAATATTTTTAAAATATAAATATTACATTCAATTTAAATGTTAAATTGTTTTGTTATTTAATATTAATCGTTCAGTATTAAATTACCGACTTTGTTCCTCAATGATATTCTTTAAGAAAAAGCAAAGGTTGCTGAAAACTTCTCTTTTAATACGTTCTAATGTTGTGAATTCTATTCGATTTATTCGATTTTATAAATTGAAATCTGTTTAATTTGCAGCAATCATCATTCATTACATACAAATGCTAAAAATAAGCGAAACTTGATCAGCAAGAAGATTGGCATTCGAATACTTAGACCACAAACAGCCAGCGAGCTGTACGCTCGCCAGACCAGCGGCGAACATCTATTTAGATATAATGCCGCAATCACGCAAATGTGTCGCACGAGACCTGCCGCGAAACAGCCCGTAATACAATGAGCACACAAACGATTCTAGCGGCGGTAATGATGGGTCAGCCGCGCGATCGGCTGTCGCCGCGCTCGCACGCAAGGTCACAGCTCAACTCTGACGCGGAACTGTAAACAATACAGTACTTACGATGGCAATTGCGCTGTGACAACACGTGACCGGCCGCACGTACTTATATACATAGCAAACGATCGGTGTATGCGCCAACGTGCCGTCCTAAACATAACACAATTACGAGAATTATAATTGGATGTTTGCGCGGTGTTCGGGTTATTCCTAAACTCGGGTAATGGATCGGGTTGGAGTTATGGGTTTTCGGTGATATTGTCTAACATATTGCTTTGGGGATTTTTCAAACATTTCAGTTTTAATAAATTTTGGGGAAATTTTAAAATAATGTTATGTAAGTATATTAGTGATAATTTTCGCATGAATTTGTCAATGAATCTGATAAAATTTATGAAAAAAATTATGGTATGTCTTATACAAAACTTCTTATAGGTATAAAATTTCTCGCTCTACCTTATAGATTTAGTATCTGTAATCGTTTTGGAAATTGTGTTCCATTAGATTTTATCACCAGTGTACTTGCAATAAAACGTGATTATTTTTCCAGTATTTTTGTAGTGAATGACGTTATATTGCGGTCTGTTATATTAAACCTTATTTTTTGATAGGTTTCAACTGTCTATGTGTTTCTTTATACGATGATTTTTTGTACTTTATGCGATGTTTATTTTTATGAATTAATAAACTGTAAATGTATTTTGAATAATAAATATAATAATTAAAATTTGTAGGGTGCTTTTAATTTATAAGGTACTGTAACAATTATAGCTAAACAGAAAAAGGCATGACGATTAAATAAAATAAATAAAATTCTTTAGAAACGAATGAATTTCTTATCAGATTTTTTCGAATTTTTAACTAATTTTAAAACTATTATGCATTTTTACGAAAACCGTTTAATTTAAAATTAGAAATAGTTAGTTTTGAGTAGGTATATAGCTACTATTTAAAAATAAACTAATGACGAAGTCACATAAAAGAGATAACCGTTAAATGCTACAACACTAAAACTTTTTGTTGATCTAAATTATTTACCTCCTTTTAGTAACAAGGATATTTATCACGATTCGTTCTTATACTCTATAAATTTAGGGTGTCCATGAGAAAACGCGATGCTTAATAAGATACCAAAGATTACAATCAAGCAAATATTTAAAGATAGCTTTGATTAAGGAAGAACAATTATTATATAATTTAAATAAATTTTGTAACACGATTACAGCTTTAAAAATAATTATCGTGCGCAGTTGACGTTTGCAAACACATTTATGGGTCAGTCTCCCAAATTGACGATACGAAACACGAACGAGGCCGCGATGATGTATTTATAGTATTTGAGTGATGTAATACAAATAGTATTCTACGCTTTACGTTCATGTATTTACTATTGACGTTCTATTACGTATTATATAGTGGTGCGATACAAAATGGACCGCGACCTTACGGTTCAAGCTTTTGTCTATCTCGCTTGTCATCTTCAAAAATGAGTTGACGGTAAGTCAGACAACTGGTGAATCCTTTGCTTTATGGTGACATTTGGATTGAGTAATTTGTGACAAAATTTTAGTCATGTTAACACTATAGGTTTGTATGAAGGAGACAGTAAGCAAATACTTGGTTATCAACAACTTTTCATCACATCTCCTCTGCAACCCCTTTTAAATGGGTGTCGAATATATTGATTGGGTTTCATCTACTTAAAATGCTATTTCTAAGTTCGCTTCATTATTACAGTTTTTTTTTTTATTATTTCCTTTAATCTATTAAGATGTTTCAGAGAAAATTTTTCAACACAATCTAATGATTATAATTCTAATAGTTTAATATAATTTGACCACTCAATATAATTTTAACTATTCTAATAATGTAATTTACATTATGTATATATATATATATATATATATATATAAATATATATATACATATATATATATATATAATATATGTTGTCGTAAGAATTATTGTTTTGTTTTTGTATGAATGAGATATTTTCTTTATTCACACAAATAATAAAAATCACTTTTATGACAAAAACGAATGTAATGATTTAATTAAAATTGGTTGAATTAATTGTTTATACCTCTTCATTATAAAGTCTTTACTCTCTAAAAAGGTTCATTGAAAATGGCGAGTGTTATTCTTCTCAATTTTATCTTTTGCTATGGTCTAAAAATAAAGAGGAAAATTATGTGCTTTGCGCTGTGTCGTTTATTTATCTGGACTGATTGTTGTAAATTTTAAATTAATTATTAAAATTACTTCTGCCCATAAGATTTTATTATCTCTGGTGTATCTTTCCAAAAGATATATATATATATATATATATATATACACATAAATATAAATATATATATATATATATATATATATATATAATATATATATATATATATATATATATATATATATATATATATATATATATATATATATATATATATATATATATATATGCAGAAGTTTGTTTTGAATTATCGCAATTTAGCCAGAAATAAGTGCGATACAAAAAGTACTGTTAAACAATTTTTATTTGAAAATTGTTAACTTGAGAGGATTAATACTCGCTTTTTTGTCCTATTATTAGGTGTTTATTGAAGTTCCATTATATAACAGCAAGTTAGTAGTTATCATAACATTATTCTTATGATGTTCTTAAATTTTTTTATTGTCGAAAGTAAAAATTTTTTGAATTTTGCTTAATATTGGGTATTAATTTCCCTTTCTCGAATTAAATTCTAGAATTTGAAATTTAATTATATGTCATTAGGATTACGAGAAATTTTAAATTTATGCAAACAAATTGAGGCTTATTACTAGTATAAAGTCTACGATAGGGGACCCGTATTAATATTGACTTTAATTTGTCCACTCACTTTAGCAAATTAAAATCATAATAATAATAGGCTTAAAATCATCATTTAATCATTTTCGAACCATTTTTATAAAAGTTTAAGGTAAACAATTAAATTTAATTTTTGGAGACAGACGAAAACATTCTTTTGGGTAACATAAACAAATTAAAACTACTTGAATTTTGAAATCCGTATTATACGATTCGCTGCGCTAGACACTAGCGCGGGAAATAGCCATATTGAAAGTTGCAATAAAACAGTAAAATATTTGAGAAATACTCGTAACGTATCGCCATAGGATTTAAGGAGATTGTTTATTTCCTGCAAAGTGTATGGTAATTTTTATATATTTTGCTTAATATTAATTTAGACTCTTAAGACTAAAGATTAATTTAAATCATTTAAGTATTTTCTTATTGCTTTTTAAGTTTCTGATCTATGTAGTGAGTGTAAAAGCTCTATGTTACTTACACTCCCTTAAATTATAAAGTTGTGTTATGCAGAATACTCCACTAATTTCGCAATGAAATATAAACATTAAGCGAAGTGCCAATGGCAACCTATTGTAACAGTGTATCTACGTTGAAAGGCCGTCTTGTTCTTGTATTTTGTGCGCTTTTATTTGGCCTTTATTGCTCAATATCTCTTTCGTTACGTTGTGTTAAATGTTGAGTTATGGTTTTTTGTTGTATGCTTAAAATGACAGGATTGATATGTTAAGGCAAATGTCATTATTGTCTAAGCATCATAAATCACTGCTTGTTCTAAATCCAAAGCCTGGGTCATTGGTGACTGTATTCGTAATGCTTGACACGCTTTCAATGTCAAATATAAAAAAGTTTTAATGATATATTTGTTTATTTAGACAAATATCAGTTCTAAAGTACTCAATTAATTTTTTTATAGTTTCATTTCGTCTATATTTCTTATTTGAGAATTAATTAATATTTGTAAGTATGTCTCAATTAATATTTGCAGATCTTAGCAAAAGAGAATGGAAAAGTGAGATTTTTAGTAGCCCTTTTTATTTATCAGAAAGAGTTTTTTGTTTGGAACTTGTGATAATTATTTTTTAATGTGAATTTTTAAAAAGTAATGGTTTTATTTAATTTTCTTTCAAGTAAACTTTTTGTAATTAGTTAAAGAGATTGCGTCTATCTATCTTTTTACAACTTATGGAATAATCATCCGCCATAATCATCCGACTTATGGAATAATAATCCGCCCTAATTATTATTTTGACTCCTGATTATAAACGCTTTCAGCTATTTCTATATGTACTTTAATCATTATTTTAAAGTGTTATTTTAAGGAAGAATCCCTATAATATATTATCATGTATCCGTTTGTTGAGCAATAATTATATAAGAAAGCATCAAAATCTTTAATTGGCGCAGTGCAAGCAACAGACGTAGATCTAACGTTATATACATCGATTCATTTCTTTCGCTTCGTAAGTTAATTATAATTATAACCGTGTATTGCTTTTATTTTTTCATTCAAATGTTTAGTTTTTTTAATTTTAAGACATACTTTCCTTTACAGATTTAGTCGCTAATTTCATCCTTTTCAAATATATATTTTTCTACATATATTAATTTTAGTTAAGTGGCTAATAAAAACTATGGTTGAGAAAAAGTATTTTAATGCCATATAACTAAATTTTCTATAAAATATTTCTTGTTTATAAGAAATCAAATTTTTTTGTGGAAAATATTGATAGTTTTTTTAGATTTTAATTTTTTTACATATTTTTCTTCATGCAGTTTACTTTTATTATATTATAAATTTAGTTTAGTTTAGTAGAGTATTTTCTTATAAACTTTTTTGCAGTCCACCTTACGGCTTATTGTTCAAATTACTTTCACGCGGTTGATTTATAATGATTATCAAATGTGGCTTTATTTGCAATTTGTTACATCTGATTATAATTCGTAATTTAACGTATTCTAATTTCGTAATCATTTATGTATCCAAGTTGTGGAGTTGTACGTTAACTGTAACGAATAATAATGTCATTTGCGATATCCATTTTATTATCGATAGTGGTTTTTCATTATCTCTATCGACACTTGTATTTAGAACTTATTATACCCGCATATATTAATATAACCGCAGAATTATTTAGTCAACTTACGAAATATGACGAAATACTTTGGAAAACCTATATTAAGGGTTTAAATATAGGTTTTTTTTAATCTCAATTGACTTTAAATGATTCTAATTTTAAAAGATAGACATAAATTAGAAAGTTTAAATATAAATTTTAAATATGATTTAAGAATTATTTAGCTTTAATTTATAATTTAAAATGAATAGAGCTTTGTGCGATCGGGAGACATTTCTATTCACAATAATGATTTAAAAATTATTTACCCTTAATTAAAGTTTATTAAAAAATAAAAACAAATAAATGAAGTGATACTGACTATATTTGGTGTTAATTTTGTTTATTGCCAAATATTTGGTGTTATTGCTAATAGCCCATCTGACGATGTTGTAATACAACGAAACCTAGGTCGTGGTAAAGAACTTAAAGAAAGTAGAAATAATACTACATCACGTAGTTTCATTTAATTGTGAAAAACGAAGTGATCTTAATAAATGTTTAAATTAACGAAGAAGAATGTTTAGATCAAAACATACTATTACAGTTTACTTATTTTAACTTAATTTGGACCTAATAAATTAAAAATTAAAATCTATACTATGTCTGAATGTATTGAACGAAAGTAACATTAATTTATTTGAATGGTTTCGACTGAGGTATCTGTATAATCACTTAATATATTAATTTTATATTTTCTTAGACAAATAGTAACGATAAAAAGATATACAAGTTTGATATTAATAGTAAATCTAGGGTATCAGGGTTTATTTAGTCCTAATATTATGCAAGGTTTATTTAACCACATCTGTTAAATAAACCTTGCCAACATTGTTGTAAACATTCCCTGGTTTTACAAGTAATAAGCCATGATGAGATGAAAATATTGAAATATCACTTTCCCCAGCTTAACCGACGAATGAGTTGAATGAGTATTTCTTTGATTATATACTCCTGGTGGTGGATTTAATTCGAACTAATTCGTTACTGATGAATTTCGGAAGAAATCTTTCTACGTCGACCTCAAAAGACAATAGAAACTGTAGATTAATGTGTAGCCCATTAACTAATTTTTATCATTTGGTTATTACATATATTAGTACATATATAGTTAGTACATATATTATATATTCTGTGTTTTATATATACCTATATTTATACAGTGTTTACTGAAAATACTACAGCGATGTCCCATAGTACTTGAAAATTATATTTTTAAAACTCCTAAGGTAAAGGAACGCGGCGAAAATTAATATTGATATTTGTAAATAGTTTAATAGAATTATTATAGACCTTTATATATTTATACATAAGTGTCTAATTAAATGCAGAGTTTTCTAATGTGTTCTAATAAATTTTCATTATATATAAAAACACATCGAAAGTAGTTTTCTGATCTACGTGCCATTTGGAAGTACGCATTTATACTCAGAGTCTTATATTAGATGCGTAGAGCATTCATTATGAAATGTATATGATAAAATCAAACACAAACGAACACGCACATAATAAATTGTACAAATAATTAATTGTTATGATGTGAAGGAAGATGTTGAAAAAGTATCGAAATGTATGTCAATGGCGTCATCCAATTGCAGGCTGATCATGGCATTCAAATTATGTACGTCACAGTGTTGATGTTGGGTTTCGGATATTTTATACGTGTCGGTGATAGCATTTTATTTTTTAGTCGGTTAATACAATTCTATGTTATTGAAGTGAAATTTCTTTGTGCGCGATGAGAGTAAAATGCCAAGGTCAAATTTAATGTCACATTTAAATTGGTACTTAAGTAACAGTCGAGAGAGATATATGAGGACGATAGAATAAGACAAGAAAACAAACAAAAATAACGCTCATTACTGCTATCAGCTCATTTGTACTTTACGTGTGTCAAAAGTAAAAAGCATTATATCTCGACATCCTTCAGTCGCATTTAGCCGTGTTCTGGTACTGGCATCGTGGCTAATTTTTTAATTAAAAATTGTCTCGATAAATTTACATGAAGATGTTATTAGATGTTTACGTCGATTTGTAATAATATTTTTTTGATTTTTCTGTATATATGGTATTAAAAATGTTATTATGCAAATGTAGTATGATTTATGGATTTACATTTAGTATATTCTATTTTTCTCCCTCTGCCGTTTTATCCCTTATTATATACTTACATATAGATCGCCAAAAATGTTTCACTTATATCACGTTTACTTAGTTGGACACAATTTTTTATTGTATTCATATCAAGCCGATGTAGTGTAGTAGGTTTTATTAAATTTCTTTTCGATCTAGCAAACATTTCTATGTGGAACGTCGCATTCGACATTTATACAGTATTGGTATATCGAATACGGTGTAAAGTTGTATGTCGACAAATTATCTTATTCAAATGTATATTGCAAGTTATTTGCAATCGTATGCCGATTCAATCGCTTTTACGATTTAGCGACGGTAGTGTTCAAACGAAGGTCGATTAAGCCTTGTGTGCAATGGTGTTTCAAAAGACGTAACTAATTGCATATCGATAAAATTACGTTACATCATGGTGTTTAAATATGTATCGCTTTTAGTATAGAAGTGCACGTCAATATAAACGTTTTTCTGTTGCTTTATTCAGAGATACGTCGCGTGTTTAGAATGGGATAATTACTTTCTATATTTAAAATACCACCGTGAAGTAGTACAAATATAAGACAGTAAAGTCTTAAAAAATGAAAATGCTTTTTTCTAAAACATGAAAAATGTAAAAAAAAATTTCATTATAAACATATAAATTCTTTTTTAACACTTTAATTATAAATATTTTAATTATAAATTTTTAATTATGAATATATATATATATATATATATATATATATTATTTTTAACATTTTATGTTTAAATAAGTATATACATACATATATATGTAAGTGTAAATTAATATACAAACGTACATGCACACACACACACACACACACATCCACACACATACACACACACAAACACATACACACACACACACACACACACACAAACACACACACACACACACACACACACATATATATATATATATATATATATATATATATATATATATAAAGTACTTGTTACAGAATAGGCCAGTAAATTTATATTTAGATTTTAATTTTCATAAAGATAAGAGGTGCCAAGCTCCGGAAAGTTAAAACTTATTTCAAACTTTAAAATTTTGCTCTATTTGCAAAACTAACAAAATATTTTATTAAAAAGTTGTTCTCTATTTTCAAATTAAGTTTGATTGAACATTCAGGTACGAGAACAAATTTTTCCTTAAAAATAAAAATAATTTCAATAATTAAATTCATGGTCACAAAAAGTCCAAAATGTATAATAATTATTGTGTTTACTCAAAGGAAAATATATAAATTTCTAATATCAGATAAAGTTCTTTGAGTTAGTCAGGAAGCTCTTGAAAAAGTTACTCACAAAATGTTTTTCTAATAAATTATTAATATTTACAAAGTTTACAAAGGTTTTTCGCATTTCTTAATATTTACAAAGTTAATCAGAGTTAATATTATGATATCCACCCAACCTTTTAGTCGCAGTTTACTTCATTGTTTTGTAAACTCAAATTTGATCAATGAAATTTTACTATGGCAGATTGAAAATTTTAACGATTTAAGACAATGATAAATTGACAGATGGCTACTTATATATAAAATAAATGTCCTTTGAGGAAATTTTGGCCTCTTAAAATACGGATTGTTTGTTGAACTTTGTCTCATCATCTGATCTAACATCGTTTTAGACGCCTTGTATCAGTTGAATTTGACACACATTTTGATGTTATTCAGAGATATTTGCATGTTTATTGGTGTTCCGTATCTTAAAAGAAAAAGAAAAACGGTAACCATTTAAGATTACACATGTGTCTGTTTATATGTCCGTCTGTCACAGTATTTCTTCTTAGAAATCGTTTGATTATTTACATGGCAGTTTTAGAGGAAACGCAGTATACACGTTTTTATTTCAATTTCATGTATAGTTTAGTTGGAAAAGCGAGTTACAACAATTCAAAAACTATTTTTTTTAACTGTTTATGAAAAAAAAGTATGTATATTATATACTCTGTTTTTTTTTTATATATAAACCTATATTTATACAATGTTTACTGAAAATACTACAGCGTTGTCCCATAGTATTTGAGAATGACATTTTTAAAACTCCTAAGGTAAAGGAATGCGGCGAAAATTAATATTAATATTTGTAAATAGTTTAATAGAATTATTATGGACCTTTATATATTTATACTTAAGTGTCTAATTATCTATGGAAAACTTGCAGAGTTCGTGTTCTAATAGTACATAATATATAGGTTAGCTTTGTATAGCAAATAGGTTCAGTGAGTAACGTAAGATTTAGGTACACGTGCGCTACGTTTCTCCACAATTTTTCCCGCTACAGTTCTATCGGTTTTCAATTGTATGATTATTTTACTCGTGGAAAGAAATATAGTGAAAATCTGATCTTTGTTGCTGAACAGTCGCTTCTACTATGTAAAGATATCCAGTAACACTACAAGCATCAGCTATCTAATAGCCGGGAGCTGTTGGAATAAATCTATGCAATACCGCTGAAAATCTATAATGGAAGTAGTCACACTTTTGACATTATTATACTCGTATTTTTGTGAAACTTGTTTTTTTTTGCGATCCTGTCTTAAGTGATTATTTTATGAATCACTTCATTTAATCTCTGTATATAAATAATGTTAAAACTCTCTTTAAATTATTTAATTAATGCTTTCATTCGGAAGAAAATTTAATTGAAATAATGACCTCAATTAAACTGATTTTTATTTTATTTAAATGGATCGCCTTATGCACTTTCTTGAATTTGTAGCGACACAACTTTAATTACTGTTTTTATGAATCTTTATTTGAAGTTATGTTAAACTTTCACTAATTTGTTTAATTCACGGTTTCGTTCGAAAGAAAATATTTTAGAAAAACTCATAACGACCTCGATTATACTGATTTTCATTTTATGTAAATCGATCGCCTTATGCACGTAAGCACGCAGTATCGGCTACGATGCACGCAGCGACATTGCGCGGAACGTCGTGGGCTCACCTTCATCGCTGAGGTTAATCACTACGCGAATATGGTACCGAGGTCGGCGCGTCCTGGGTGACTTCGCTCGTCTTATAGATATCAACGGAATCTAGATGACTTATTGATATTTTCCTTTGTTTTCCCACTTCGTTTAAATGCTAATTTTATTTCAAGGTATACCGATATAATCAAGTGTAGAGTATATTTATAAGCGGTACTAATTTATGCATTATGAAGAGTGTTTGTTTATTTATTTCGTCTTTAATATGAGATCTTTTTCAATCAAATATAAATGAGCTAAAATCGGTGGTGGATTGATTTGAGGTGGATCGCGAATCATTGTTGTTGTCATTATGTGTTGACATTGTTGATGAAAATAACCTTAGCAATTTTATTTGAAAGTTCTGATCAAATGTATTACCATTACTATCGGAAATGTTTAACGTATAGGGTAATTTTACAAGTAAATTGTGTCGCAATGAATTTCGTTTGGACACATTTGTTTCCGTATTCTGGAAAAAACAAGATATTTAACACATGTCTTCTATTATACATTGTGACCATTAAAATATTGAATTTTTACGTATTATTTAATATTAAATCTTTATGTTAAACATTTCTCTAAATTTAGAATAGTTATTCTATTTTAAATTTAGAATAGCATTCTGCTCTACCAAAAGGTATGGAACCGACTTTTAAAAGTTTAGCGATAAAGTCTCTTCTGCTTAAATATGATGAGTGTCATACAAGCTCAAGCACGCAGTTGACGCTGTAAACTGTTCGAATTAAGATATTTGGGACTTACCGAAAGTGTAAAAAAGTGCTAATTAAGTTCGCGGCTTAATGAATTTGTCCCGATATTGTCGCGTTTGCTTCGGTCAAGGCAAATATTTGGTGCTCATAGCTTCAATATTATACGGTCGAATGTGGACGTTTTAGTACAGTGCATTACGGAAGCTTCTGTGAAATCTATAATAAAATAAAGAAGAGTATTCAAACAAATAATTTAAGGAAAAGCGTAGAAGGAGCTTTTGAAGCTAACGCGGTTTTGTGGTGGTGGAAGTGAATGCAGATGCCAGTTATTTTAATATTTTGTCTAAAATAATGCTTTATAATAAATGAATCGTTTTGTCGCTACAAATCTAATCGAAATACGTATAAAAATATTAAGTATACAAAAGTTCCCCATTGATTAAGTGATATTCATAGTATTTTTCTTTTCAATGTAGATAACTGGGCGGTCTATGCCATGTTATTTTAAAATAATTATTTTCTCAATAATTTAATTAAATTAAATAATTGAAATAATCCAATCCGACCGAACCCGAGAAAAATGAAAAAATGTTCTATATTTTTTTTAAACGAAGTATATTAAATATTTTTTAAGAAATACAGGTAAATACATACACACACACACACATCTATATATATATATATACATATATATATATATATATATATATATATATATATATATATATATATATATATAAAATTTTACTTCAATAACAGTTTTCAAAGTAGATGAGAATACCGAAAACTTGGAAATTTAAATTGCAATATAATATAAGGAGCTTTTAAATTTGATTTTTATGATTATTAATAAGATTTTTTAATTACTTACATTCGTAAAGTATCACAAGTACAATAATTTTACGTTTCTATAAATAATTTATAAATAATTAACTATTCATGATAAAATAATAACAGAACGAAATAATTTGCATCTAACCAAAGCTTGATGCAAATTTAAAATTCCCCTTATCCAAACTGAATGCATCCCTTATAAAAAGGAGTTCCTTGCTGTTAATTGTAATAAATCTGTCTAATTAGTATTCCACTTCAGTATCTTTCAAAGCCCCGATTGATAGTTCGGTTGATATTAGTTTAATAAAATTAAAATTAATCTTTGAAATTAGTATCGTTTCTTTTTAAATTGGTTGTTATTTTTTTGATACGAATAATTGAATGCACAATATCAATGATATAAGAGTATGTTAAACAATATCATTCCCTTCCAAAATGTTGATGAATTGAAGTGCAGCTGTAAAGTAGTGTCACTAAAGACCTCACTTGATATACTTTCGAACTACTATGGGGACGTGTCATTGTTATAGGTATACAGGGATAAATTTTGTTCAGTGACCGAATTTTAAATAGTGATTACGAATCGGCCACTAAATAAAATAAAATCGGCCACTAAATAAAATGAAAAAAGAAATACGTTTTTTTTAAATTTTATGATTTGGTTGCAGATTTTTAATCGCTCCTTAAAATTTGGTCACTAACCAAAATTTAATCCTGTATATTATTGACGCGGTGACTTAATCAATTTAGAGTCTATGTTACATTATCCTAAAAATTTAATTTCTGTTTGTCAACTACCCTGTTAATAATGATGTACTCCGTTAATTTATTTTAAACTCGAATTTAGTGACTGAACATCACACAATCTCTAGAAATTCTTTTGTTTCTATAGTTTCCTGTGAATTTTGTTTTAAAACTAATCTTAATGTATATTTATTAATTTTTCACGACTCTTAGTGATATTATCTTTTTATATATGTTTTTAAATGCCATATTATAAATCGCATTTGTACTGATTACTTTCGGAATTATTAAGGACGGATATAAATAAGATGTTCGTGAATTTTTTTACAGAATTCACTGTATTTCCTAAGTTCTTTAGCAACACTTAACATGTGTTTTCAATATTCATGCCTATTTCTTTCTTTTCCCGGTTGCTTGGTTTAGCGTTTTTTTATATCGGCATCGAAATTTTGTCTATTTAAATAAGCAAAATTTGGTTGATTAATTAGAATCAGCAGATAATATCAAAGTTCAAGAAAATATCAATATGAAAATTAAGTTTTCTGTTTTGTTGTCCAAACTTGGGTATTGATTTAAAATTGTAAACGAGTCTGTATATAAATATGAATGAATCTATGGCCGAGTATAACACATTTCTTAGCAAAATGAAATGTAGAATCGTTTGTCAGTCAGCTTTAAATTATAAGTGATTAACAAGTAGTTGGAATAGAATATGCAGAAATAGGAAAGAACATTAAGAAAAATTATTTCAATTCATTATATTCTTTTAAAATAAAAATGAGAAGAAAATAAGACATTGAAGTCAAATAAATACATAATAATTAAATATGGACGTGTCATGAAGGTATACGAAAATAAATATGAATCAGCTCTATTTTGAGTGCGTCTGTACACGACTTTAAATATAAGTAAAGCGGCTACGTCGCAGCCGGCAGCTATAGCACAAACACGTATGGTGAGTAGCACGGAATCACTCGCGTAACTCGTCACCTCATTATCATGCAAAACTGGTTTTTATTTCAACATTTTTTACAGGTTATAATTGCGCGAAGCGTTTAAGTTATTGACAGGCGTTTACACATTTTATTTGTCTTATTTAAACGGGTTCGCGACACCCGCACCGTTGCCGTTGTTGTCGCCATACCTTGTGGTATATCTTTTTACGTGATATACCTCTGCATACTTGCGGTTGCAAAATCCATTTAAGGTAGATGTAAAGTGGGTTTTAGTGGAGTTAAGGCCTTTGAATCACAGTGGTACGATTTTGTAAAGCGTCCATTCTTTTTTACTTTGGTTGTAGTCGAATTGTATAAAAAGATATTGTAATTAGATTGTGATTTATTCTCGATTATATGCAGAAAATATTACATAAGTACCTTATGAGTTTCCTTCTCTCATATGCGGTTTAAGGGTAGATACAGAGTGAAATTTTATTTTTGTTGCACAGTAACAACTATATTTAAAACAAAGTACTATTTAGTCTAAAGTGATAATTCTGGACAGTTGGATTCTAGATATATTTAGGAAGCAAATTCATTACATTACAGCATTAACAGAAATGTAACATAGCCTTTACTACAGTAAAGGCTATGTTAAATTTCACCAAATATGTTAGATATGGATAGGTTTTGGAAGCAATTGATAATCGTAGAATTTAGCAATTTTAGATAACCTAAGAACTTGAAACCTAGCATTAGAATATTACATTAATTAATGATATATATATATATGATTCGGACAGACAGCGGATTAATACTCATTTACAACATCTAATAATACAAATGTATCAAATATGCTTAGAAATAGATTTATGTACTTAGATATGAATACTAGTAGGTGTAAAATGTTGATGACTGACGACATAATTAGGTTGCAAATAGATAAATTTATATATTTAAAAAGTTTACTTCTGAAAAACGTAAAGAAATACGAAAGTTGAGAAGAATAACAAGAAATGAAAGAAAGTGGAATTGTACGTAATGGTATATTAACGGCATTACTTATGTACGGCAGTGAGTTCAGGTATTGCAAACAAGGATGAAAGTAAATTGACTGTCGTTGATCATTGCGGAAAAATTAGATATCAAGACTTGATGAGAAAGTATTGTGCAAATGTGAGTGAAGAAAGAAATATTAAGGCAGTTTTCAGAAAGGAAATTAGTGAAAATCCAGTGGTGTATCAAGATGGAGGAGAATGTCTTTTTATAATCGTAATTTACTCTGACTAGGTAAACGTCTGACCATGGATCGTGCTAGAAAATTTGAAGAGCATCAATAAGAATAAGAATTGGGCTATAAAAATTGCATATAATCGACCAGCGATGAAGTGCCGTATACAACTTTTGCCCCATCAAGGGGATATGGGATATGATGAAGCAGAAGAAAATGGGAGATAACGTAGAGGTTATGATGGAGACAGATACGATAGAGATGTGATGATCAAATTTGACATTGCTTTCACAGAAACGTGGACATCTATAACTAATGAGCAATATTTATGTGTAATATTTGATGCAATGTGAAATGGCTCTATTTATACTTACCGTGTTATTTTTTCGTTATATAAAACACAATATTAAAATGTATATGGCGTTAAATAAAAAAAAATATTGTTTAAAAAAATGTTCTATTCTTTAGCCTCTAAATTAACAGACGAATAGACGAATACGTTTAGCAATAATAAACGTACATTATTCATCCAAGAATGGCCAAGCCCAACCCTTTCAAGATATGTAGCATGTTCATAGATTTTTATTTTTCTGAACTTTGATGGAATTTTTATTTGATAGCTATATATGACGTCCACTCACCGTCAATTTTATTAAGTTATATTGAAAATTGAACACTCAAGCAATACTCTTAAGGCTATTAAAAAATAAGCCTGTCTCATAATTCGCTACCGATCACCATCAAGAGTCAAGCGAAATCAATATGACGTAGACTTTGTAAAAAATTGGTATAATTTGCCAACCTGTAACATCAAAGCCTGAAGATTACGAATATCGTATCAACACTGATCTTCGCTCATTTCTCCAACAGCGCAAAAACTAACCGGTTGGCGCGCGCGCGCGCAAAAAAAAAATAAAATTTCTTTCGAGCCATCCGAAGAACCGGCCCCTTAAAGTTGACCAACTGTACTGGCGAGTTGTTTCCATTCGTAATAATTGTTAACTGACGTATCGTCGTTGGCTGTTTATGTTTACGACCGCGGCCGGGCTATGATTTACTTCGCGCATTCACGCTCGGTAATATGTCCGGCGACGATGTATTCTCTATGTAAAATATCTTTTCCATTTGCTTATAGACGAGTGAAGGTATCTTCGTGTGGGAAGGGTCAATATATCGGAGGATATTTTTAGCGTCGTGGGACAACTTATCACTGAAGTGGCTATTTTCGGATTATATTTTTTACGCGAATATCTATCTCCAAGTTATCCAGTATGAATACGGATATTTCATATACTTCGAAAAAAAGAACCAGCACATGTATTTCCTACTGAAATGTTTTTAAAATCCGGTTATCTGTAATCTGTTACCGAAAAACCTTTAGTTTTTTAAAATTCATATAGCCACTCCATACGACTACGAAAACCAATTACAGTAAGGAAAATAGAGGGAAAATGAACTAATAGATGTACTCCAAACCGTTGTCTTGATGAAATAAGTCGCGTATATATCTTTCTATTATAATTACCCTGAGACATTGAACATGGAACCGCGTGGAAATAACTCACTGACTACTTCACGAAGATCTTTCAAGACAGACACAATCTTCAGTATTGGGTAGTAAAAATAAGAAGAAGAACAAATTTAAGAAGGAGAAAAAGAAGAAATCGCATTTCTAATTAATAAGAAAAGATTAAAAGGATATTGTTAAAGTAAGCCGTACGTATGTGCATACAATTGGCATTAATATGTGATATTACCACACTGTAGTTAAATTACAATATATATTTGTGGTAGATTAAAATCAATAATACTCTTATTACTCTTATGCATCGAAAATATTTTCTGAATTATAGATAATTTAACAAAGAGATATATATATATATATATATATATATATATGTATATATATATATATATATATATATACACACACACATATATATATATATATATATATATATACATAAATTGAAAAATTTCATGGTTCGGACGCACAACATAAAAAAAACGTGGCGAAAATTACGTATAAACACGAAGTGGCTAGAGTAAATTTCAATTATATTTAAACATTTCACGAAGAGATACATAGATATAAAACTGTAACTCAAATAACACAAAATTTGAAGCTGCATCTTGGTATTTATGGAGATAAGATTTTAGCTGGTAAGTAATTATGTAATCCGTATAATTAATATCTTATTGAAGATCTATCCAAAAAAATAAGCAATTGTATTTAAATTTTATTATTCCCATTTCACTTTTGTCTTCTTATTTTTTTGTCTGTATCTCCTTTAAATTTCTATCACATATTTAGTTTACATTAATTTACATTATTGAATTTATTTTTATAAGATTAGACACAAATTTATTATGCTAAGATTCTTTGTCTTTAGTCGGGCTCTCTTACCAAAGTGATCGTGATTTGCGAGGACGTGCATGGTGGATATTGTTTTTGGCGAGTATTGTAGCTTTTGCAGTGTTGGTCTTGTCTGGTAGTCGATGCCATCGCGCATGCATTACGCTATTGTAGATCTCATCGTTGCCTCGATCAGGTCTGTCCAACGTGTTGTGCTCAGGATCGGATTCTTTTGCCTTCTACTCGGCCTTGAACTACAAACCGTTCTAAGGTATAATTGTTTCTGAAAATATAACGAAACTACATCCAAGGTATCTTTAAAAGACGTCTTCAGTTCCACATCTCTAGTGCATCGGATCTCTAGTGTAACGGATCAAGTTTCCGCTCCGCAGAGGAAAGATTAGGAAGGCTTGGCTTTTCAGCACATAAACCTTTTATTTTTCTTATTTTTATATCTTTCTATATCTTTTCAAGCTTTTATATTGTATATATTGCACACTATTTTTGATCACATCTTCGCAGCCTCCTATATTTGAGATGGTAGAAATGAGGTAAGTAATGCAAAGCATAACCTCGCACTCGCCTCTACCTGGATCAGTTACAGAATGTTTGTATTGTCAAATAGGTGGTATTTACTCGATAGCGCAGATACCGAGATTTGGTCAAAAAATATTTTTAATATGTATTCCAGAAACTAATAGACCAGTCCACGTATAGTAGAGACAGATGACTAATGCATTAGCGCCGTCTTTATGGTTAGGTTGTTTAACAGCTCACCTTCTAAAGGTTATTCTTTTTTTTATAACTATATATTATATACATTTGTTCAACCATGTTTGAATTATAATATGGGGTTTGTTGATTTAACATTAAACTGTGACTGTCATATTTTTATTAATGTGATACACATCTCATTTTGATGAAACTTTTGTTTAGTGGAAATTTTGCTAGAACGACCCTTTTAATATGTTACCCGAGAAAGACAATTTTTAGTTATTACATTTCCTTAACAGATTATCTTATTCAGATCGCAAAGCAATTTCGCACAATGTTTCGTCTTAATCAATTTCACTTCACGTTTACTACAGAACAAACTTAACCAATTTACTGTAGCTGAGTAAAACGTTTGGATTAATCCCAGGGTATTTAACAAAAAAAAACTTAACAATGACAACATAAATTAATATAATGAAAAGTCATCCAGTGAACTAATATAATTCACTACTTCGTAATGGCGTGTTCTCTCCGCCTACACGCTCCACGCGTCAGGAGGACGTAGCTCGTAATGGCATAAATCTACGGCGCGTAGCGAAATGACAGTGCGCTGACGTATTTATTGTGGAATTAAGTTGAAGCGCGTAAACAGTTGAGAATAATTTTTGCTCTTGTTAACAGTGGATTAATTGTTGTTGAAAATTAACTATTCGGCAGTAATAGTTAAGTGATTGTTAGTTCAGTTGGTAATGAAGTAAAAGTGGTACGGGTAATGGTGCAGTCCCAGCGTATTCTATGTGAAATAATTACGCCGAAAAGCCCAAGGATTTAGAGGCATTTAGATTTCTATGTATGTTTTAGATTCTCAGCATTAGAATTAAAAATTCAACTGCAAAGTTAACAACCTATGTGTTAACAGCTTTACTCAATCCTTTAGTGACGTAACGGGCACAAAAGAATTGAGTCGAGCTATCAGCACATATGTCGTTAAGTTTGCTGCTGACTATGTAAGACTGAATACGTTATCAAATTTTATATCATAGATCATTAACTTTAAAGACTTTTGATATAGTAAGTATGCATATTTTCCACATTTATGACAATATAATTAAAAAAGCAATTTGTTTCATATATGTTTGAAAAGATAGAACTAATGTGGTTTTATGTATGTAAAATATTTTTTTAAGCTGCAAATTAAAACCGTTGCAAATAAATATAATCTATAATAACACTATTAAAATGTGATTAGTGGTTTCTTTGAATATATACATAAATATATTTGTGTTTTATGTATGCGGTTATTGGGGTTTATCCTTGTTATACCACTGTGTTGAGAAGAATCTTCACGTTTAGGCGCTAACAAAGCTACTATTTTACATATATGGTATCATTACATGTTTCTAACTACGAGCTCCAGCTTTACTCATTATCAACAATGACCGATGCTTTTCCGATAAATTATCTCCAATCGAACTGATCTAAATCATAGACATTTATTGATATTGTCACGAATGACAGTTTTATACAACAAAGCGTTAAGCGATCAAAATGTAACAACGTTGTAAAAGTTCCGATAGCGATAGATTTAAGCTGTGAGATTACGAACTAAAAGGCGTTATCGGAAATCCGAAATGTTTATTGCTTATTTAACGTTCTGGTTGACAATTGGTTTCGTAAATCAACAGATATAAAGTTTGATAGGTTGAGTTAGCCATCAGTATGATTTGTTATACAACACTCGTGTTAATTAGTGTGCTATTAAGATCTTATCGAATATTGTATGCTTATTTTTGATTTAAGTGTATATAATTTGATCCTTGTTTTGTGCCTAATTAGAATTCGAATGTAAAAATAACATAAATCGACAAACCTAGATTAATACGATTTTTAGGGTTCCGCACCTCACAAGGAAAAACAGAACCCTTATCTGTGTCTGTCTGACCCTCTGTCATAAAGGATTTTCTCAGAAACTATACGACGTAGAAACTTGAAATTTAGCATAGTAATACATTTTCTTATTGACCCAGATATTTTGTACTATTTTTATTTTAATATTCAGATAAGAATTAATTAGGGGATAAATAAAACTAAGATATTGAATATTTTAAAAATAAAGAAAATATTAATTATTTTAGAAATATATTCTAAAAATGTGCAAAAATAAAGCATACCTCCTACCCCTCATCTCCGAAACTAATAAATTAAAAATAATGATAAAATTTTATTAGAAAATTACAGGAAATTATGGCGATTATCCCAGATCTTAAAATTTTTGAAATATGCGCCATGTTTTTACACATGTGAAAAGTGTAGTAGTTTTTATATTGTTAAAAATTAATATTTGTAAATAGTTTAATAGAAATAGTATGTAAATAGTTTAATAGAACAGTACATAAATATTTATAAGTATCTGAACGTGCTTGGAATCCTTGTGACAGGTTTTTTGTGTGATTACATTGTAGTGTTAGGTATACTTCGTTATTATAAGATACTAATCTTATCTCAGTCAGTGAGTAGTAGATACTTCGTATGACTGTAACAATTAATGTTAAGTTGACGTTTGGAGAAATATTTGGAGTAATTAGTCGATACCAATTACACCCTCATTTAGGCATTTAATTATTATTGCAGAACTAACCGTTACATGCAGCTACGCTCGCATTTTTAAATGGACCTTAAATATGGGTACTTTGTTTTATGTAAGGATCCTTTCTGTGGCTTATGACTTATATTTGCGTTTAAAAAGTTATCATGACCACAATGAAAATAACTTGTATTTTCGCTCAAAGTTTAAGTGGATTTCCTCCGACAGTCTCAAAAACTTCCCTTCATCAATCCTGCACGCGCACTCTGTTCTTAGTTAGTGAGCGCCGATAATTGTATGTCCTAATCTGTAAGAAAATATTTGATATGATCAAAAGGTAGTCTAGATTTTAGTTTGAACCTCATAGTTTGAGCCTCATTCTGTTTAAAATTAGTTCAGTAGTTTTTCTTAAAACTCTGGCTAACAGATAGAGAGGTGAAAGAATGCCAGACGGTAGACGAATAAAGAATATTTAAACAGTTATTTCGGTTTCTATTCGGCCGAAGATATATTCTTGGTGCAAATATTTTCAAAAATACTTACTTAAAAATTCACTACTTTTCTCCCCCCACTCTTATGATTAATAGCATAATTTCTACTGCATATATTTACTAAGTCTCTGAAGACTCCGTCAATGGTTTTTGCTTGATGCGCGTACAGACATGGTATCGTGACCATTTTATTATTACTTTGGGAAGGAAAGGATTAAATAGCCCACTTTAAAACTTATCAAAAAAGGCGTCTTAACTCTATTGAATATTAATAAAAACGCATGTAGGTAATAATTTGTTTACTTGGCAAGAGGTGTCAGTGAGGAAAAATCAATAAAAAAGGCATCCAAAAATATAATTTTCCAAGTTAAAGAGAAAAATGAAAATCAGCTCTTTTACAACCACTTGTAAGAAATGAAATGAAAATCAGCTCTTTTACAACCACTTGTAAGAAATGAAACGAAAATCAGCTATTTTACAACCACTTGTAAGAAATGAAATGGAAATCAGCTCTTTTACAACCGCTTGTAAGAAATGAAATGAAAATCAGCTCTTTTACAACCACTTGTAAGACATGAAATGAAAATCAGCTCTTTTACAACCACTTGTAAGAAATGAAACGAAAATCAGCTATTTTACAACTACTTGTAAGAAATGAAATGGAAATCAGCTCTTTTACAACCGCTTGTAAGAAATGAAATGAAAATCAGCTCTTTTACAACCGCTTGTAAGAAATGAAATGAAAATTAGCTATTTTATAACAAGGAGCCATCGTTATGCAATGAGATGAAATAATAGCTGGCCTGGTTATTATTAAAAATAAACATTTTATTTTATTTAAAAACAAAAACATCATTCTTTGGATTAATTTTTGCACTGTATCTTAAATTATGAATAACAATTTGAATAATAATAATAATAATATGTATATATTTGTTATATATATATTCATTAATAATAATTGTATATATATATATATATATATATATATATATATAAATTATATAAATATTTTTTTTTTGACATGTAAATAGTGTATAAATGTAGTTATTATAAATGCGACCATCATCTTACACAAACTCTATAATTAGCCATAGGTAAAATTTTTACATAAAATTTGAATTAAAAACAAAAGTAGTCACATTCATCGGGCATTTTCTTTATTTTGGAGCCCGTCTTTCAAAATATCTATTTGTTATTCTTTCATAGCATTTGCCCTTTTGAAATAAAACCTTGAAATGAAGTACTTAAGAACAAACCCTTTTACCATCGATTGGTCCAAAGATAACATTATCTAATAATGTTATCTTTGGACCAATCGATGTTTATGTAGTAAAATATAGAATAAACCAAAAAACTTGCTTTTACTCGTAAAGATTTCAATAATGTTCGCACGGTGTATGTTTTGACACAACTGTCAAACTTCGGTGATAGATTGCTGTAGCCATTTAGATCGAGAAATAGGTGAATTCAAAATCGGCTCTTTTATAACCTAGATTTTTCATACGGACCCTTCCCTTAGATTTGTTATTTTTTAAAAAGGGTAACTATAAGAAAGTTTATAGTAAACTATGTGTTGAAATCAATATGCTATCGGGAATATTTTCGTTAATATTTCTCACAATTAAATGAAACTACGTGATGTAGTATTATTTCTACTCTCTTTAAGTTCTTTACCACGATCTATATTTCGTTGTATTACAACATCTTCAGCTGCAAAGATCTTTGCTGATTGCCCACCTGAAGATGTTGTAATAAAACGAAACCTAGGTCGTGGTAAAGAAGTTAAAGAAAATAGAAATAATACTATATCACGTAGTTTCATTTAATTGTAAATAATGAATTTCTACAAAATTAACGCCATATATATTCTATAGTTAATATTTCTCATACTTTATTCTTATGACAGTTTAGGTATTGTATTTAATTGTAGAATTGAAAATGTACTGTTACTGTTGTTGAAGAAGAGAAATAACTGTATTTGAGAAGAAACAGTTGAATCGATACTGGTACCGATTGAAAATTGAAACCCTAGTAAACGTTATTGATATTTTAAATCATTTAGCAGGACAAAACTGTAATGGAATAATTGTAGAACAGAAGTGGAGAAAATTTCGGACTGAACCCGTGGTCGTAAGCAGTGAGGAATAAAATACTGTTTTTTCTCAAATACAGCTATTTCTCTTCTTCAACAACAGTAACTGTACATTTTCAATTCTACAATTAAATACAAAACCTAAACTGTTATAAGTTTAAAGTATGAGAAATATTAACGAAAATATTCCCGATGGCATATTGATTTTAACACATAGTTTACTATAAACCTTCTTATAGTTAACATTTTTAAAAATAACAAATCTAAGGGAAGCGTTCGCATGAAAAATCTAGGTTATGAAAGAGCCGATTTTGAATTCACCTATTTCTCGATCTAATTGGCAACAGCAAGATGTCACCGAAGTTTGACAGTTGTGTCAAAGCATACACCGTGCGAACATTATTGAAACCTTTACGAGTAAAAGCAAGTTTTTGGTTTATTCTATATTTTATTACATGAACATTGATTGGTCCAAAGATAACAGTATTAGATAGTACGAAGGGTTCAAATAATGTATGGGGAAAGTGTTTGTTCTTAAGTACTTTATTTCAAGGTTTTATTTAAAAAGTGCAAATGCCATGAAATAATAACAAATAGATATTTTGAAAGGCGGCTCCAAAATAAATCAAATGCCTTATGAATGTGATTACTTTTGTTTTTGATTCAAATTTTTGTGTAAAAAATTTACCTGAAGCACGGTAAAGTTGACGACTTGTATTATATAGTATACATGACAGTGAACCAACGTCCATATTGCATCACTACCACAGCTCCACCGAGCTAAGTAGAAACCTAAACTCCGGAACATAATTATGAATCGAATGAGTAGAGTAAAAGTGCAGGGCTCAGGCTATTCAAATGCGGTCGCTTTCTACGCGCCTCGCTTCCGTAGTGAGCATGCGCGGCCTCTTTACGGCCTGTGCGGTACAATATGAGTTACGTTATGATTAAGTTACGTACCATTTGGTCGAGATCATTACTGATTGTGTATACTCTTACACTGTACAAGTGGAAATGTGAAGTCACAAATTTGAGTTGTTGAACTATTCGAAGACATCATGTAGGGTTTTCACTACTTGCATATTCACTCGCTATATGTTGATGGGTTTATAGTGCGTAATGTTCTAGGTTATTTAAGTAAAGTTCATGACTTTGCTCTGAAACAGTGCTGAAACGGGAAAACTCTTTACAAATTTATAGTCGATCAGTGAGTGATTGAAAGGCAATGCTCTTCCTCATGTCTCTATGAGTCGACGTCTCTAAAGAATGAAGTCTGAAATGAGGAAGTTTGATGGAGAACCAAAGTAGTTGAAATTGCGATTAACATCAGTAAACTGAAGTGGTAATAATGGACAGGCCATATTTGTCGAAGAACCTATAACTGATGTTATGGACGAATTCTAGAGTGGAGACCACAAACTTCGAAGCGCAGTGTGGGTTGCCCCTCAGCCAGATGGACTGACGACAAAAAGTAATCGGGAAATGGTTGTATGTGAAACGCGGAGGATTGTGTGTGATGGCCTCGATAAAGGTTTTTTTATCGGTGAAGGTTTTTATTTCCCTATAAGCCACCGCGCTCTTAAAAGGTTATTTTATAGTAACATTAAATATAATTAGCGTGTGTAATAAGAAGTTTACGTAAATGTGGGGACTGCAGTTAATTATTGATCGTGTCTTCCCTTTTACTTTCATGACTTTTTGACTTAATATTTTTCATTGATGTATAGATTCGGATATTAATCGTGAAATCATTAATTTATTTATATAACTATAAAAATGGTAAAATGCATTAAATATAGCGACATTCTTTTACAAAATACTTAATATGTTTGTAAGTTTTTAAACCACCTCAGCGTTTGTAACTGTTCTCTCGGGGTGTAACTAATACGCTTTTGACGTCTTTTTTTATAAGCAATTGATATTAGTATACTATAATTTTCCAGTTTATTTTTCTGTATGGTAAATATAATAACCGGGATACATTAGTCATTTTATGGACGAGTTGAATGTGAATAAAGGTTTATTATCCATGTACGTTATTGTCAATAGAAGATATAATTAAGGAGTTCAAATTTAATCTAAATACCAAGTATTATTCCAGAGGAGTTTATTCTTATCTATATAGTTGCTTGAGAGTGATTCCCTGTCAAAAAGACATATAGATAAAGAAAAACACAGACAACCAGAAAAAAAGAAAAATTATTGAAAATTCGGTCAGAATTCGTTCATCTACGAAGGTTCACGTGAAATAACGTATATTATAAAATAGTAGTATATTACAAAATAAATCGTGTTTGCTGCCATTATCTGGTAGATTTTTACACACACGCCACGTTTCTACATTTTATTACAATCCAGATCTCTAATTAAACTATTTAAATATTTCATTCTAATTCGATTCTCACATTTTTATTATTAGCCGCTCTAACAATTGTATTTAACTTGCATTCCAAACACTTACTCGCTCCCAAGCCAATAAAAAGCATAACTTTATCCATCCAAATGTCTATAAACTAAACAAAACATCATTTCTCCTTAACCCACGCTTTTTCTAAGCTCGCTCGCTTAAACGCTGTCCGCATGTTAACTGTAAGCTAACGACCGTAAACATCAAGTGAGAATCAAAAGTTAATAAAACGCATCAGATGAGTGGAACGTATGAGAATTCCGAAAGCTCTCTAGACCGCGTCGCCGCGACCGGCTTTGCCGTAGTGATTGATTGATGAATACCAAATAATAATTAAAGATATTTAATAAACGGGCCGACAGCTCGACTACACTTACCGGCTAGTGTGTTATCTTAATTACTAACTTAATTCAATTAACTTACGTTTCTGGTAACCGGTTCCACGGTTTTGGTAGGCGATTACTGAGACGGCGATCGCGAGTACAGTTTGGTACGTTATCTATTTTTATTGAATGCGTAATTGTGTATTCATTATTAAGCTATTAATTGTGGAAGGGTCGCGGGGTGTAGTTAGACTGTTTATTGTTCCGTTTGAATTTGGGCGGTCCTTGATTGATTAGGCTGAAATGTAAACTTTCTCAAAGTGATTTATTTAGTTCTATGACTTTATTACACCATCAAAATGATGTCTTCATTTGTTGTTAGGGTAACACATTTTATAAAACATAATTGCTAAGAGATGTCAATAAGTGTGTCGGGTATATTGAATACTTCAATTTTAAATCAGATTGACTGTATGATTATAAATTTATTACATTATTTACTACACGTTACACGCAAGTTATCTCGCGTGATCATTACATGTAAATATTTATATAAACAGTAAATATGTTATTATATACACTTACTCTTTTTGTATATTATAAGCTATGTTTATTTTTGTATATCATTTGCATTAAATATGTTAATTTGAAATTAGATTGACGATTTACTTCGCCCATATATTTGTTTATTCCCAGTTTTTTTTCTATTTAGTTGTTAAGTTATTATTTTATTTACTAGATATTATTTGAAACTTCGTTAGCGTGGCCATTATGAGCATTAGATATTTTATTATACGTAAGTATTCTTTTTGTGGATCAGATGTAATTTTTGTATCCCAAAATTACCGTTTAACCTGATAAATTATTTGCTGATCGTTGGAATAATCTCAATAACCTGTAAGTTTAGATAATAGTTGTATTCTAAGTTTGTTAGGAAATATTTGGTCAAAATCATGGTATGGAATACAGAAATAATCTAGACAAAATGTGGAGAATCGAGTTACAAATACATGAAATTCTTGTACTAATCGGTTTAGTAGTTTATGCTTAAATACGTACATAAATAGATAAACTACAAATAGATAAATACTCTAGTACTATATACATATTTTTAAAGTAACAATAGTAGCATATATTTTAATATGAATTGTGAGTATTATTCCAGAGAAAACAAACACGGAAATGAACAGATAAAGATACTAAAAAAAGTAATTTAGCCTTCTATTTTTCCAAGGAACTTTTTTGACACAAAATTGAAATAAATAATCAACGTAAAAAGACGAACGATTTTACATAAGTTTATATATATATATATATATATATATATATATATATATATATATAATTTTTTAAATTTTTAATTTGAAACTGAAAAAGTTCACAAAAGAATGAATGAAGCAACTGATCGAAATAGAAAAGATCCACTTAATCATTCATTCCCTTTAATCCCTTATTTAAATGGAAATATTTTTGTTATAATTATAAAATTATGAAAATAAAGCCTTAATATTTCATTTTCCTTTATCACTCTAGATGCATGTTTTAATTTCCCTCTGTAAGTTTGTAATTATAACCACTTGAGCAAAGTCGTGGGTAAAAGCTAGTATCATATCTTTATGAAAGCATATCATTATGCTTACATGAGGAGATTAAAATGAGGGACTATTCTATAATATTTATAGGTACTTGTGATAAAATATTTTAATGAATTTATTTGCAAATATGATCAATAAATTGCCCTCTGTTTTTGGGAAACTATGCTGTAGGAAATTGACGAGTTCCGATATTGGTCTTAGATATTTTGTAGTGCAAAAACATATATGCAATAACAAAGATTAGCAATTTAATGATAGTGAAGGAGAGTATAGAGCACAGAGCACAATTTGCAACTATGCAAAAAATTCTAAATTTCATGAAGAAAGGATAATGTTTGAGCTGTGAAATCTGACCAAACAAACAGACAAATTCTATTTTGCACTTAAGATGGAAGTTATTTGTATAAAAAATACAAGCGTGACCCGTGCGAAGTCTTCGCATTATTATTTATTCCATTATGAAGCTAAAATTGACATATAGAGGCGCAAGTATCAAAAGCATTGAGCTAAAGCGCCACTTTACTTATACATGAGTGGATTTGAAATTAAACAAAAATTTTACCGACCGTCAATCTTATTGACGTTGAGCCGTTAGATGGCAGCATTTCTGTTTTGTGTATCTAATTTTAATAATTAATTAATTTGCAAAAACAATAGCAATAATAAATTTTTTAGTTGTGGATGCCGGTAGAGCAAGCAATTATCTATAAAATGATATATAATTTATGTGGATTAGTTGTGAGGTTTTTTCTAAAAAGGAAGTGTAACATCTTAACCTTAGCGTATTAATATATATGATGATGATTGTTGTATATCTTATAGCAATACAAATAATTCTTATAGAAATTCTACAAACTGAACTTACTTGTATCATGACATACTGACGTGAAATGAAAATCACTACCACCTATATACAACACATGTGTTGGCTTCTTGGGTTCGTTCATGTGTTTATCTTGGGACATTGGTGAATGGAGGTAGTAGCAATAAGATTTGACCCAACTGATTAGTTATGTAGTACTTCTAACATACAAAACATATGTTCAAGGCTAAATCATATGTGCATAGCACCCGTTTTATGCGCTGTGTTTGTCACCGCGTTTTATGCGCTGTGTCATCCATGTTTTATGCGCTGTGTTTGACATAACCGAAAATTTCAGTTATTTATTACAAAATTGACGATTTTTTCACGCACATTCTTTTCCATTTCTCATATGTGAAAGATACTCACTTTGAGACTCTCTCTTTGATTCTTTTTTATCATATTCTCATGTATGATAGAAAGGGATCAAAGTAGTCAAGCATCGCCCCCCAAAAAGACACATTGGTTTTAACCGTTCGGTTGATTTCCTAAAAAAGTAAGACTTGTGTTTAATTTTTTATTATAAGTAAGTAAGCAAATGTTTGCAAGTAAGCGACTAATTAAGTGATCTCTATTTAATCGATTTCCCAAGAAAACAATCAGGAATAGAAAATTTGTTAAAAAAGACTGAAAAAGCCCCCTTGTAGTGTAAGAAATGTTTAAAAATTTATATACGTAGGAATGTCTAGAATAAATTGGAGCTACGGGGCTGCATTTCTTAGGCCGTAAGAAATAATTCCTTATCATATGTACTTATATAGTAAGAATATATTTTACACACTCTTAAAACTTATATAGTAAGAATATATTTTACACACTCCTAAAACTTATATAGTAAGAATATATTTTGCACACTCTTAAAACTTATATAGTAAGAATATATTTTGCACACTCTTAAAACTTATATAGTAAGAATATATTTTACACACTCTTAAAACTTATATAGTAAGAATATATTTTACACACTCTTAAAACTTATATAGTAAGAATATATTTTGCACACTCTTAAAACTTATATAGTAAGAATATATTTTGCACACTCTTAACGTGTTCTAGATAATGGAGACAATATAAATTAAAATTAATTAATAATGTTATTAATTAATGTTAAATGTACACAAAACAAAACAAATCTGAAGATTGGCCACATTAATTTACATAAAAGACCCGAAAGGACTTGTTCGAATATATAAACAAATGGGATATAAAACATTATTAATTAACAAGTCTAGAAATGAGATGTAAATATATGTATTTATATATGGATGGCGAAGATATATTCTGAACCGAACTTGATTTCTCAACTTGCTTTATGAATATTTGTATATATATACCTATATAGGTTAGATTATATTTAAATAGAAAAATAAGGACATTAAGTTTGCACATTCTGATAATACGAAGACAAACATGTCTTATTTTTGGGTTATCACTTTTATCATGCAAGTCTATATATTTTATTCGGTTTCAACCTGTGGCTCCCTACCAATTTCATTGGTTCGTGACATCTTTTCCTGAAGCATTTTTTCAGTTATCAATTTGTTGCTAGTTTTTTTTGATTTCGCAGAAATATTTTATGCAGAACTTAGCAATTTATCTCTTTTATAAGTAAGTGTTTCTTTCGTACAGTTTGAAATCTATAAAAATTATGTACCTAAGTACCTGTTAAAGTAAATAATTAGCTATTTATGTATAATAAAACATGTAATGTTCATATTGACAACGTAAGCGCATTATAAGTAGTCCTGTATATAATTTTTTTACATTCATTATGTCGAGTTCACTTAAAATGGATTGTCCGTATAAAAGTAGGTCTGCACTTTAGTATCTTACGACTTTGTCAAAATATGTTGATAAAACAATTTACTAGATTTGATTCCGTTGTTGACATTATATGTTTGTGGTTAGTCTTTAGATAGAAGTGTTTGACACAAACGAATGCGAGCTTGATCGATTAGTATTGCATTTGGGTGTCTCGCTTCGGGGTGTGAAAGTAGCAAATATCTATTCAATTGGGCATGCTTGTGCAGCGTTCTAATTTACTTTAGACTGCATTACGATTGTTGAATCGATTCATTCCAAGGCAGAATGCCGACATGATAGATCAAGGTTGGAATATCTAAGTAATTTCAGGAATTTGGTATATAGTTTATTTTTTATGATTGCATTATTTTTGAAGTAAAACTTCTTTACGCACGCTTGACTTGGGGAGTAAGCTGGTGAATGTATGACGAGAGCGTTACGAAAAGTGTGATCGGGCGAGACGAACGGAAGTTGGGAGGGAGTTATAAGTTAGTGAAGACAGAAAGAGAGAGAGAGTTACGTTTCGTATATTACTGTAGGGTCAAGAGAGGTGCGAGCACACATTTTCTTTCTTCCTCTTACAGCCAGTGCATGAAATATATATATATATATATATATATATATATATATATATATATATATATATTATATAATATATATATATATATAGTATATATTTATATAATATATATATATAATATATATATATATATATATATATATATATATATATATATATATATATATATATATATATATATTTGCTAGCGTTACGCGAAGGGTGATTTTTTTTTGAGTTTTACTTCAGTTGTGTGGTCTAAAGCACACTCGTTTTTTTATTTTTTTATACACGTAGTGATAAAAGATGAAACTAGCGACGTTTTTCTAAGAAAATCGGGAAATTTTACCCTCTATATTATGGAGGTAATTTATAGTCGGTACGATAAGTGTTTCTAATTTATGTAATTGATTTTCATAATATCCTGAATACGTTTGTACTAAACGACAAAAAAAACTTAAGTGCGAGTCAGACTTTCGGAACTGAACACTAATTAATTTATAGTGTCCGATATTTACTACAAACTTGTTTGGATTGATTTGTTAGGATTCTTCTCGAATCTTTGCTAATATCCCACCTGAAGATGTTGTAATACAACGAAACCTAGGTCGTGGTAAAGAAATTAAAGAAAGTAGAAATAATACTACATCACGTAGTTTCATTTAATTGTGACTAGTAATTATTTTTAATACTAGTAATTATTAATTACTAGTAATCGGAAAAAAATTCGATACCGACGAAACGCCGACGTAAGATACCGACGATATATATAAATACTATTCTAAGCCTACGACTTCGTTCGCGTTTAATTAGGCAAAAAAATTTGATTTTTTAGGCAAATTATAAAAAAAAGATCAATCTCTGCATTTTAAACTAATTTAAACCAATTAAAATCGACATACGTATATATATATTCAAGTTGCTACACGGTAACGGCCGCTCTTTGCCTACTCACGCAGTCGTAATAACACAAACAACGTTTATCATTAAACAAAATATTTCACTAAAGTCTTTTAGGCGGTGCGGCGCATTGCGCTTCCCGGGCCGTGTACCGGTTCAAGCCGCGGCGGCTGGAGACAAGACAATTTGTGTTTCACAATGAGCTTAGCACAATAATAACTCTGCGAGTACGTTATTGGGTACTTAGTTATGTGAATGTGAGTGCTAAGGTTGGATTTCATGGAGCAGTAGACACGGTTTGTTTTGTAATATGCGTAAAGTTGGTTACATACTATAACATTACATATTTTCTAAATGAGTGCAAATCTTAGCGAATATTTAACAGAATAATTTAATGTGAATTAATATTATTACTACAGTGTATATACTAATTATCAATGTCGATAGAAGAATATCTCAAGCGTAGTTTGGTCATTCTATAAGTCATAAAACTTAGATGATTCTGAAGCTATTCATTATCGCTTCATATATATCTTCATTCTGTTATCCACTAAAATGGGCCGTGTCATTCTGATATTAGTTCATGAGATGATTAGAACGACACGATTCATTTGAGTGGATGACGAAATGAACCTTTATATTGATGTCTGTAGATGATCTAAAGACATCAATTATTTTACAAAATCCGTCAATTAAGTTTTTTAAGCAGGGAGTACATTACAGTTCAGAGAAAGTTTAATAACCCGAAGACCAATACCCTAATTGATAACAACTGATAAGCTGGTGTAGTTATCTTCTAAACGACACTAAGTAGGACTCTCCTTGCAAGAAGAACTGTTTTAACCTAACAATAAGCTAACTATGATGTTAGGGTATATTCCTTGGGAGTGGGAGAAGATAGAATTCATGCTAGATTTGAAACAGTCCATAGCTAATCTCATAAAATGGTCTTGAAAACTTTTGTAATGCTGTAATTTAGAGATATCATAGAAATACACTCCGTACTTAGTTATCCTGTCGATAACATTGTGTTAACTTAAAAATATGCTCATTATGGAATATGACAATCATTTACCCTCCCATATCACTCGTTTCTTTTGTAGCTACGCACCTTTCGCCAAAGTATGCCCGGGTGGAAAAAATTGCGCTATATAAAGTACACGTAGCGCCATCTTTTGATGTACATATACCTATAGTATATCTTGTAGACTAAAAATTAATTGGCGCTCTATGAGTTCATATCAAGATTCTAAAACTTTGCTTACGTTGTTGTAGAGTTGTCAGTTAATCTCAGTATTATTAGGGATCATGTTGTTGCAATTTTGCAGTGATAATTTAAAACGCTTATGAAGCTAATAAATTGTCATGTTATCAAAGATACAATTCAAACCAGGCAAAGATAATTGTCTATGTTATCTCAAAAATGGTCTTAACGTAGGTTTTATGGACTGAAATTGATTGAGTATTGAAACGTTTAATATGAAGACTTGAAATCATTCTATTAGTATTGTCTGACATTTGTCATTTTCTCGGTATTTCGCAAGCTTATCGAAGACGATAAAATAATCAGCAGAGGCGGAAGTTGTCGACGAATTCCGTAGCTGTGAACTCGGCTCTACGAGCGAGCACACAATTGCAGGTAGGTCGCAAACAGATTTGTCCATCGCGCAGTATCGGCCGAGTTGCGACTCTCACTTTTTGTAGAACGGATCCGTAAAATAATAATACACTCGTACGAACGCGCGCTCATTGTGCCGATGAACTCATTCCGGCGCACTGGGGCCGCGCCTTGCCGCACTCGCCCGGCCTGCGAGCCACGTCGTTCTGCGGCTGCCAGGGTTGCGGGCCGTTTCATATCACACTGAAAAGGAACGGTTACATTGAACGTGATGTATTAATTACCTCAGCGATTACTAACTTTTTCTGATTAAATGTCAATACTTTTCGTTAAGTTTTATGTATCTACTTCGTCCAGCAATATTTTTTATTTTTCATACTATTCATGCACTTATTTTCATCTTGTTTTTTTCTGTTTCAGATATTCTGTTTTTTCAACTGTTATAAATGACCATTTTTTATATATTTTAAATAAATGCTATTTTGAAGGTGATTTTAATTTTTAATCCCTTCATTGGATAAATAATAGATTAAAAATTAAAATCCGAAAAATAAATTTATTGATTATGGTAAATAAAGAAGTGACCATTCAAAAAACTGTGTCGACCATAAAAGAACATATCACATAATGCATTTAAGGCACCTTGGAAATTAATCAGCTAAGCCTCGAAAGTTTATAATTTTCAAATCCTTTTGTTTGCAAATGTTTCATAGAAGTTTGGTAAATATATTTCTGTTTCTGTCTTCCTTGGTTCAAAATATATGTGCCAGTAAGAGATATCTGTATATCATAAAATTACTTTACTATTGTTTCAATTTTTAGCAGTTTAGAGTTTATAAGGCTTATAAAAATTTATATGACAGTACTGTCATTTTTATTCATTTCAACTTAATTTTTATTTATTTTCACTTAAAAACATTTTTTTGCAAACTTCCGATTGTTCAAGAGTTCCAATTATTCGCTAATATTAATTTTTCTTAATATCCTTGTAAACAAATAAAAAATGTAAAGTAATTTATTTATAGTAATTTATTCACTTTATGGTTCTGATAAGCAATATTAAAGAGTTTAAGGGTTTCTGTACACACACCATTATACATCAGATAGGGCATATTACATTAATAAGTTTATTTTTTGGAATAATAACGGAGACATGTTAACAGGCATTTGACCGTGATTCAATAACAATGTTTTGTCTATTTATCCAAACTATTGGTCGCCTTGTGGTCAAAATTCAACAAAAAAAACAAAGTTTTCTCGTTTCGTATTAATATATATATATATATATATATATATATATATATATATATATATATATATATATATATATATATACATTAAAAAAGATACTTTCTGATTTTTACTAAAATTTTAATCCAAAAGTGTAAGTCTTAGTGCGCACTTGTGTGCAAGTGTGTAAGCAATAACCGCAACAGGATATTTGACAGCCCTAGCGCCGAGTCGTAGACTAATATCGACAAGTCGGGCAGGTCAGCCAGAAATCGCCGTTTGTTTCACGATTGAGATCGCAGAGAGCCCGCCGGAAATTGGCCTTCATGATCTGCGCGCTTTGATTAAACGTACTTGACAAACATTTTAAATTGTGTTATATGTGTGTCAGGTCGAAACAGATTATGAAGCAATTTTTACTAAAATAAATCATTCATATTTTAAAAAGCAACTACATCGAGCGATATCCCATGGTTCTCAGTATGAAAGCTTGCTCGATTAGCTTAACTGAATAGTAACCGTTTGTTTATTATTTGTTTGTAAACATTTTAATAACCCACAATTAAATGAAACTACGTAATTTAGTATTATTTCTTCTAATATCTTCAGGTGGGCTATTAGCAAAGATCTTTGCTAATAGCCCACCTGAAGATGCTGTAATACAACGAAACCTAGGTCGTGGTAAAGAACTTAAAGAAAGTAGAAATAATACTACATCACGTAGTTACATTTAATTGTGAATAATGAATTTCTACAAAATTAACGCCAAGTATATTCAACATTTTAATAATGTTTATATAAGGTTGGTAGTAATATGTATGTCGTGTATCGTAAAGGGGGCATTGCGTTTTATTAATCCTTTCATATATATGTATATATATATATATATATATATATATATATATATATATATACATACATATATATATATATATATATATATATATATATATATATATATATATTTCAATCATATATAATACAAGACCTGTAGTTATGTTTAACCTTACGAGATGGCATTACTTATCGATACAGGGAACTAAAAACGTTACGTATGTTATGTTACGTTAACGCTACGTTAGGAAATACTTAATATTCATTGCGAAACATTTTCTGGGAATAGATTGTATGTAATTTTGTAGTGGTCTGTTTTTAATGAAATAGTAATATTTTTACGATAGATACAGAAAATTTTCATTTTGATCGAAATATTAGGTTAATATTAAAGGAAGCTTTTCTGAATCCGATAAGCATGTATAATTTTAAAATAAATCCAAATTATTAAGATAATTTTTATTTGTTTATGTACATTTTAAATATTTTAAATGCAATACATTTCAGACTTCTGAACTTTTTTAATTTCATTATTTGTTTTAAGTACAAAAGATAATGAAAACAGTGGCTAGTCGAACCCTCAGCCTGGACCATTTAAATAAAAAAAAACATCAATAAAATAAGGTAACTGGGCAGTTAATAAGAGGAAGTTTTCACGTAATAGCAATTAAGAAAATTTTTAAAAAGGGTGTCAGAATATACTAGAAAAATTGCGAGAATTCTGATTTGGGATGCTCGAAAAGTATATAACGTTATTTGAAGAAAGCGATAAGTGTGGAGTTTAGAAAACTTCAATTTGCAAAATTCATATCTATATGTATTACTACAAGACATGGGAGTGATTAAGAAAGTGACAATACATAATCTGTGCGTAAGAAATATTTTCTCAGTGCATCTCAAATTGGTGATGGAAAATAAGTCATATCGAAAAGTGATGTGTTATCAAAAAAAAAAAAGATAAACGTGATGCAATTGGGCTAACTATATGAAAAGTATATGAAAGAGAATTCAAAACTGAAATACCAAAAAAGTTAAATTTTGCTCTCAGATATTCAACACAAAGTTTAATCTCCCTTTTAAATTACATCGACAAAACATTTTTAATACAATGAAAAAAAACTTTTAAAAATTTAAAAATCGCTGCTAAAACTAAAAGTGCACCGTGTTTTTATAGTATTATATTTTATAGTTTGTTTAGTAGCCAAGCACGAAATAAAGGGAGTTTTTGTAGAAAAATGTATAACAAATTAAACTATTTGGTAAATCATTCTAAAGATCAACATGTTTCTATTCTGACTGTTAAATAATCGATGAAAATTCAAGTATTGCGAACAACAACATGTACATTTAGGTTCACATATGTTCATATGTAACCAATGGATAGAGATGTATGCTATTTTCCAAAGGCACATTTAATTGATTGTTTGTAAAATTACCTAAATTATAATTACTTGTATCATTAAAACTCGAGAATTCACCCGCGAGGTGTGCGTTGCAGAGAGCAGAAAATGAAAATGTCAAAGTAGACTTTGAGAAGCAAAGTAAACTTCAGAAACTGTAAATATATTCAGCAAAATGCAACGTTTAAATGATTCCAAAAGAAATGAAGAATATGTTTTGATGTTTAACTTTCAGCAAGCTTTCTCTGTCTAAAATGATTACCCATTGAGATAATAATTGTACTAATTGTATGATACAAGTATTTATATAATCTGGATATTCATTGTTTTAGTAATAATACGGAATAAAAGGATGTTCAGGAGAAAATGATTCAGGTAAAGTGGAGAGATTCTCAAGTCATTATCTAATTTTCTCTCAGGTATTTGAAAATAAATGCAGCATCACACAAGCAAATAAATGTAAATTTAAACTCACGTACTGGACAAAATCGGAATATAAATGTAATCCATTCACTTTTAAAGCTTACACGAGACCCTGAGATTGACATTATATAACACAAACTCTTAGTAACGGGTCACTCTTACTTTCTTAATGACAGTGGATTTACGGTAATAGAAAATGCCTGTTGACGCCAAGGATTAATTTATAGTTCAGATCAGTAAGATTGACATAGTCAGAACTGCAAAAAGGAATAATTATTTTATTGTTACCCAAAAGAATTAGATTTAGTTTTTAAATACTGCTGATTTGAAAGTCACTATGACAAATAGGGGAAGACAATATTTTGTCATTAATTAAATTGGCTAAACGTAAGGTACTTATAGTTTGAAAATCATCTTTCCTTACAATTTAAATTTAAAGAAACATTGCACTGCTTTACGCAGTCGACTTAAGTCAAAAGAAGCAAGGTCAACATTTAAAGAACTTGTAATACATTAAAAAATATTTGTTCTCAATAGGAAGTAAACCACACTTCCGTTAACTAGAACTAGGATTAATGCAAAGGAACAATATATTTGTCATCAATTTATTTTAATTATTTTTAGAACATTTTATTATATTTTCCGACCTACTCTAGATAACTTAGTGCTGGTAAATAATCATCTGTTGATGAAATTATCCATTATTAGGGAAATAAATATCACTACGATGGTGAAGTAACTCTAAAGAAATGACGTCTTAATTTATTCTGTGAATTGTTATCTTTATTTATCATCGTTTTCACAAAGTATTGTGGTATAAACATTATAAAACAATTGAAACGAACTTGAATTTTTAGCCAATGATTTTGCTAAATACTTCATATTGTAAAAACAATTAATTGAAATGAAACCACAACTCAGCATACGATGAACGACATGAATACTATTTATGAAGTAATATTGGGTTGGCTAACAATTATTTAACCACGAGTTTAAGACTTTTAATAAAATTGTCGAAAATTTCATTATTATCATTATTACCTATAAATAGATAAATCTCCGATTAATTTAAAAGCATTACATCAAAGTAAATGGTTTTAAATTAACATCAAATATGGATTATTCTATTTTAAGAGTTTCCCCTGATTCAAATACCTCGTACTCAGTTGACTCGTGCATCCCACATGCTATGGATGAAAATTTGGTTCAGGATATTTAAAAATGAGAACTACTTATTTATCTTGAAGGTGAACACTGGATGTCTTGCTGAATGACACCTAGCAGTGGAAAAAAATGCCTTTGACATGCCTCATTAAAATTACCTAAATTTGGTAAAGTTTCAAAACAAGATATTTGAATACCCTCAAGAACAAGTGCGGTTTAAAACTAATTAAATTACCCAATATTTTATACTAATCCAATGGTAATATATATATATATATATATATATATATATATATATATATATATATATAATATAAAAAGTCATAATCAGGAGTTTAAAAACAAGCTACCGAGAAGAAATGACAGCAATCTTGGAATTTTTGACGGTCATCTTTAGTGTCTGTATTTACTTAAACGAGTACCATTTCAAAAACGAATGAATGAATTTTAATAGGACTATTGCTATTATATTCTTTAGAGTTTATTGAATAATATGAAATATTGAACATTTTTGGATTTTCAATCAAGTCGCTTCCATAATATGGTTGCGTGAAAAGTGAAAAATTTACCATAAAATGTTAATCCATCCTTCACATTCGTTTGCGTAGACAAGTCTTGTACAAAGTAAACTTGGTAGTGTTAAATGTTGTTATAAGAAGGTATTACTTTATGACACAGATTTTAGATTATATCGTTGAATTTTTGATAGAAGATGAGATTTATACTATTAAATTTCACAATTAAGTGAAACTTCGTGATGTATTATTATTTCTGCTTTCTTTAAGTTCTTTACCACGACCTAGGTTTCATTGTATTACAATATCTTCAGGTGGGCTATTAGCAAAGAAATAGTTTCAAAGTAGAAAAGAATATTAGTTTCTTTGCTAATATCCCACCTGAAGATGTTGTAATACAACGAAACCTAGGTCGTGGTAACGAACTTAAAGATAGCAGAAATAATACTACATCACGTAGTTTCATTTAATTGAGAATAATGAATTTCTACAAAATTAACGCCAAATATATTCAATATTCACTATTAAATTTTGAATGTAGTCAGCTTTTTGTTAATGAAGCACAGTTTGTGTTTTGTACGTGAGTATTACAATGTATATTACTACTTAAAATTAACGATCAAGTGATTTCAGAAGAATTTTGGTAGGCTTTGTTTATTCAATAAAATAGACAGTCGAAAAATAACAAAAAAAAATAATTTGTTGGATCCTAGTTTCATTTTTTTATAAAATTCTTTTAACTATCCATCATAAATATACTGTGTTAGAATAAATGATACAAATTTTAATTCAGTCATGTATTAACAAAAAAAAAAAAATAATTAAAAAATTAACCAGAAAAATATGACGAAGGTATGTTATTAATTGGAATAGTCACGTAAACATAAGCGACAATAACCTATAAACTTTTCAATGTCCCTTGCACCATAATAAATTGAATTGTTAATATTGCCTTAACAATACACTATTTCGTTAATTATTTCGTTAATATTGCCTTCTTCTCATGATTTATTTCATTGTGTAGTGTTATAATAAGGATATAGGTGCACAAAATGTGTAAAATTATTCTGAATTATTCTATTAATAATCAGTCACGATTAATTACCACCTATTTAATTAAAAAAATACCATTACTAAATATAAGCATAACAATTAGTTTTCGAAGTGTCTCTAGTAAAGTTAGCTTAGCGATAATAGATATACTCGTCTCGCTTTACGCGTGTGGAGAGTTTAACCGTCTATTTTGTTAAATAAATATTTGTTAAGTACTATTTTGTTAATTTAGATGGTACTTTTTGAAAATCAAAATTTCAATTTCGACCTAAACTGAAAACGATTTCGCTCGCTTTCTATGTTTAACTGCTTTCGTAAATAAATAAAGGATACGACAATGGTTGGGCGATGGACCCAAAACTTCCCTTTTCCTTTATTGATATTGCAAATGTCAACCGTATATTTTCCACGAAGTACATCCACGTATGTGCGTGGGGTCGCCGCCGTTATTACAAGTTAACAACATAGTTGATTAATAGTAGATAGGGTCGGGTCGTGGGGATTTGCGCCGTGAACCGAAGGCAGGTGAAGTTTGAAACCGGAAACTAAGTCGCCCGAAGCAATTCGTAGGATAGATGTTATTTTATTTGAGAAGTCGATAAAATCTCATTAATTTGTCAGTCGTTTGTTAAACAAACGAGTATTTCTCGAATAGAAGGGAATTATATATAATTATTAGAGTAATTTCATTATATGGGCGGAAAATAAGATTGGAAATTTTTGATGATAAACATCTAATGGCGCGTTTGGATATGAGTTAAGGTAGTTGTCGTGTAATACGCGTTGTCGACCAAATTCCCTGAATTGGTGTTGAAAAATTCCAAACTATAAATGTCTAATTTATTTTAAATTTAAAAATTATTTACATTTAATTTGAATAAAAATAGCTCTTAAAAATGTTGCAATTAACGTTACGGGAAATGTGGTTATTTCACCACACTTTTAATTTATTTAAAAAGACGTCGAGCGATTTTCCTAAAAAAACTAAGTTAATGTAAAATTACGTTATATTAATATTTTGAAAAAAAGATATTTACCAATTGGTTTTGGTAAAAATCGATTTCAAAAACTGTACAATCAACATTACAGGTACATAGAGAAGTACTATTTCGCCACATTTTTCATTATATTTAAAAAACACGTCGAGCGATATTCCTATAAAAACTAAGTGAATGTACAATGATGTTATATTAATATTAAAAAACAAGTATTTAGCGGGTAGTTTCGGTAAAAATCGCTTTCAAAAATTGTACAATCAACATTGCAGGTACATACAAAAGAATTAATATCACCACACTTTTCATTATATTTAAAAAATATGTCGAGCGATTTTCCTAAAAAAACTAAGTTAATATAAAATGATGTTACATTAACATTAAAAAAAAAGTATTTACCGGGTAGTTTTGGTAAAAATTGCTTTCAAAAATTGTACAATCAACATTACAGGTACATACAAAAGTTCTAATTTCATCACACGTTTAATTTTATTTAAAAACATTTCGAGCGATTTTCCTAAAAAAAACTAAGTTTATATAGAATTAAATTATTTGCCGTTTAGTTGTGATAAAAATCGCTTTCAAAAATTGTAAAATCATCATTACAGGTACATACAAAAGTACTAATTTTACCACACTTTTCATTGTATGTAAAAAACATGACGAGCGATTTTCCTAAAAAAACTAGGTTTATGTAAAATTAAATTATTTGCCGTCTAGTTGTGATAAAAATCGCTTTCAAAAATTGTAAAATCATCATTACAGGTACATACAAAAGTACTAATTTTACCACACTTTTCATTGTATGTAAAAACATGTCGAGCGATTTTCCAACAAAAAGGTAAAATTATGTTATGTTAACATTTTTGAAAAAAAAAATGATTTACTGTTTAATTTTATTCAAAATCGCTCTCAAACTGTACAATTAACATTACAGAAAAAGCAGTAATTTCAACACACTTAATTTGTTTTTAAAAACGCGTCTAGCGATTTCTTCGAAAAACTAAATCAATGTAAAATGTGGTTATATTAAAATTTTGAAGAAAAATTTATCCAAAACCAAAAAATCAGTCTCTCCTATAGAAAGCAATGTAATATTCAATTACTAATATTTTTTCAAAGTATTTTAGTTATATTTCCGGCATTTCTCGTGAATGAGTTATATATTAGTATTTGATATTAATAACTAAAGGTGATTTATTCATTCGAAAATTGTAAAATTAAATGTATTATTTTATTCCTCATAAATTCTCTTATAAATGTTCCAAACTGCACTTCTGTGTTTATTGACTAAAATATCGCGAAGATTTTTCTATGAGAAACAGAAATATCTCTTTCTATCAGCATAATTATCGGGTATACTCAAGTTAGGTTCTTGCCACAATATAATCTGTAGTTTTTTAAATTTTGTCAGTCATCGCGATTGGATAACTCTCCCTACGATATTATAGTAAAAGCTCTTTAAATTTTTATCAAAATCGAGTTGTCCATCAAAAAATACTTGGAAACATTTCTAAATAGAAAGTATATAATTTACAGTGATTTTCCAGCGACAATGTCTCAGCTACAACAATGTGTCGAAAATAAAAGCAAACGAAACCAGGAATTAAGATATTTATAATTTTAGGCATGTTTTTAAAATAGTCTCTAATATCACGTACTGCTTAATGCTATTTCATAAATTGGCAGTTATGTCCTAAATTTCTCGTACATCAACTATTATTAGGGCATCCTTTCTTCTAGAAATTAAGTACTTAAACCCAATTAAGTACTTAAACCCAACTTCGAGAAACAGAAAATCTTCTCCTCCAGAATGCCCTAGCGTTTGGAGACAAAAGTCTGTAACCATTGTGTTTGCCAGTGACGATATACGGAAGTTAGTCGTAGCCTCTTATTATTAGCCTCTTAAGAAGATTTGAAGCCTGAGTGAGCTATGGTAAGAGCTATGCGTGGGGTTTCTTTACCAAAGTACGGAAAAGTCATCTTTCGGTGTTCACGCCCTTTTTTCATTTTGTTACTGACTGATGACGGTTGATAATTTTGAACATTATAATTGGACATGTTTGAATTTTCTTTTTTAACATAAATATCACAAAATAATTAAAATGTTTGTAATTGTAAAATATATAACTGTGCATAATGATATCGACCCCTTGAATTGTGACCAGGGCGGCGTAGTTTTAGTTTTTTTTGTATCATAATAACTTCTGGTTGTGTCAATATTTAAGTAAAAATTTGGATCTACCTACGTTATGTTATATTTTATACTTCTACTCGAAGATAATGTAAGACTTTAAGACTACAACCTAGCAGCCAGTTAATTTTCGTCGCCGAAATCGGAGTTGAGTTTATGTGTACGCGTGTACGTGGAAATTGATAAAATAGAACCAAATATTAAGTATTAAGTACTTAACAAAGCAGTTTGTGCGGGAAATTGTCTTAGTAATATGAAAATTGAGGTGAAGGAAATTTTGAGGTGGTGGTAAATAACTTTTCGTCGACGAAATTGGAGTTGAGTTTATGTGTACGTGTGTACGTGGAAATTGATAAAATAGAACCAAATATTAAGTATTAAGTACTTAACAAAGCAGTTTGTGCGGGAAATTGTCTTAGTAATATGAAAATTGAGGTGAAGGAAATTTTGAGGTGGTGGTAAATAACTTTTCGTCGACGAAATCGGAGTTGAGTTTATGTGTACGCGTGTACGTGGAAATTGATAAAATAGAACCAAATATTAAGTATTAAGTACTTAACAAAGCAGTTTGTGCGGGAAATTGTCTTAGTAATATGAAAATTGAGGTGAAGGAAATTTTGAGGTGGTGGTAAATAACTTTTCGTCGACGAAATTGGAGTTGAGTTTATGTGTACGTGTGTACGTGGAAATTGATAAAATAGAACCAAATATTAAGTATTAAGTACTTAACAAAGCAGTTTGTGCGGGAAATTGTCTTAGTAATATGAAAATTGAGGTGAAGGAAATTTTGAGGTGGTGGTAAATAACTTTTCGTCGACGAAATCGGAGTTGAGTTTATGTGTACTTGTGTACGGAAAATTGATAAAATAGAACCAAATACTCGTATTAAGTATTTAACAAAGTAGTTTGTGCGGGAAATTATCCTAGTAATATATAAATTGAGGTAAAGAAAATTTTCAGGTGGTGGTAAAGAAGTTTTATGAATAAAAGAATGACGATTATTTATAGCGATCAGGAACTGTCTAATGTGGTGGCCAATTGAATATTTCCAAGTCAATTGAATTGATTGATTATTTCGATAAAAACAAAAAAGTCCCTATGAAGGTAAAGCGTTTTGTTTTGATAAATTAAGCGCAAATCTTTATAGTTTTAAAGAAAATATAAATAAATTAAATAAAACCTTAAATCAAAATGAATTAAGTTAATTATCATTGAAATTCTTCAATTATTTGCTAAACCCTGTATTTATATTTATAATTGAATTCTGCGGAATAGTTTTGTAGTTTTTAAATTGTGGATAAAGTAATAAAAAAATTAATTATTTATTTGAAACAAATCGGTTAAGTACCACACATAGAACTTAAAAGATAGTTTTTTGCGGTATTTTTTTAATATACGTGATATTTTTTTCAATATATGTGATATTTTTTCGGTATTTTTTTCAACATACGTGACATTTTTTGCGATGTTTTTGTTTCCAACAATCTCTGAGAAAAACATCTTATTCACACATCTAACATTCAAATGAGTGTTGACGTTTAGTTAGATTTTTCCATCGAAAATATGTCCAATCGTTCACATAATCCCGTATTTTAAGCAATACTGTCACAAGTACTTTGTATCTATTTTAAATATTCTTCCCTTTTGTCTCTTCCTCCGGATATGAAAAAAAGCAAAAAAAAATCGCTATTTGAATAATTTACTCCTTGAATAAAAAGTAGGTTTTGTTATTGGTTAATGACACCGGTATCTGATGAAGTTATGCGAAATTCGTACGAATGCGGAAGTGCGAGGTTCAAAAAACTCCAAAGCAACTTACGCATACGAAGCACTTATCAATAGTTCGGTTCAAGTCGGCGATGTGCGAGCGCCACGATAAGGCCGGTCCTATATTTAGATGCGCATGCGGTTTATTGTTTACACGAAAGTAAACGTTTATTATCTGTTTCCTTTTCGCGTTTTCACGTTCCGTATCGCCGTCGACAGCGCAGGTTCGTGCGGTTGATAGTGGAGCTATTGACACGGTTCGCAATTGAGTGCGTACTTTGAACTTTGGAATTATATTTTGCCCCGATGGATAGGTATTTATGGTTTGAAGTTTTTGTTTCTTAAACTTTTTGTCTTATTTTTAAAGAAACTTTAATAAGTTAACACTGGACATAAATATGAAGTAAAGAGAAATGAGACGGGCAAGAAAAAAATATAAACTAATCTGAGAAATTGTAATAATGTTTACATAATATAATATTTAATTGTAGTAATCGAATATTGACGTACAAAAAATATCTCGTAGGTAATTTCAGTAAAGTACCATGAAGTAGACTGCTTTAACCGACTAAGAGGAAAAAGTTGTTAATTAGATGCGTAAATATTTATTCTTCGTTTAAGAAGGTTGCGTCTTCAACAATTAACACACTTTTATTAGCTTGTAATTTTTAAACGCAGTTAGCAAATCTTAAATCTTATTTCTCATCCTCTCGTAATTGTCGTAACGACTTGTAATTTTGTAAAGTTATGCGATTCTGATGATAATCTATAATATCATCGAATTTACATGTTGATGGGGAAGGAAGATAGTCATAGGAATTTCTCAATTATTAGTAGTAAGCCTGTCGAGTTTGGACTCGTTTTATTTGTCTCAAGGAGTCCGTTCGTTACATACCGTAATCAGGAGGGTCTAATCATAGAGGAGGGAGGTAGCCATGTCAATTGCTCAACGGCTAAAAGTAAACCCATAGAGTTTGTGCTCGTTTGATTTATTTTAATGGCTCCTTTGGTTGCAAAAGCATATTTTTATTTTTTTGTACTATATATTTTAGTAATTTTATAAGACATCTATCATTAGCACTTTTCGTTGAGGTCGTTTAAATTTATTTATCGTTTAAAATTTACACAGTGCAAAAATACCTGCTCCATCGGGAGTAATACGATAATGTAAAAAACGACTTCTAAACAGGTGACTATTATAACTTTGGTTTGATACAATTTTTTTTATTAGACGATATATTTTTATGGAATATTGTTGAAAATTAAACCAAATTCGTTTTGATTTATTTTACGTGCAGACAATAGATTAAAAGGCATAATAATTCAATATTTCTTTAATTACTTTCCTTTATAAAATCTTTGTCTAGTGACATTTTATTAAGCAAGGTAGCATAAGAACACATCAGATAAATAATAATAAACTAAATAACGATCCCAAACAAGTAAAGCAGTGGGCCTTTCAAATTCTTCTAATTCTTGTTTGTAGATCGGACAATAGAATAAGTCGACTGAGGAAGTGCTTTCAGCATCGAACTAAGCAAATTCAACGCGAAAGCTGTCAATCGGATTTGGTACGTGCGAGTGATGCACGAAAGAATAGGTGTCATCGTACTCGTGCATAAAAGTTCGGGACAAAACACCACACTAAGATCCACTGATGGATTGCTAATGTAACCTGTTCATATTTAAAATAAATGCATGACCAGATGTAGCTCTCTTCTTACTTGCAGAGAATTATATGCCGCCATGTTCAAGATACAAAAAAAAATTAACTGATACTAAGAGGAATGCATTTTTCCAGATAAAAGGTTTTGCAAAATGACGGCTTGTTTCAGAAAGACTTTTTTTAGAATTTTTTTTCTAGGTGTTTACCAAAAGCGTGGTGCAGATTTAATAAGAAGGACGTAAATTTGTATTCTATCAAATAAATTATATCTATCAAACTATTATTATTGAATTTGTAATTGTATTTGGGTTTTATTGTACTATTTATTAATAAATTTGTAAATTTTATATGCTATCATTTATAAAGTCATTTATAATAAAATCGTAGGAAAGAGTCTGGTCCCTCATGTTAATCTTTACAAAGCATTTTTGGCTCTGTCAAAGACGACTTTATGTTGCTTATGGTTGGTAACAATAACTCCATTCCTGTTATGTTTTCGTTTAAGCGAGGATGTTAAGGAAAGAAGATGAGAATAGTTTAAAGTCTCATATTCAATCGGTTATAGGTTATCAAGTGCTTATCATTAAGATGATCATACTTTTATAAATAAGTAGTGCTAGCCCCAGTATCTTACAAAGTATTTGAAATACAAAAATCATGAAAATATTTGTCTTTCATGAAAGGTTTCCTAAACGATAGCCTAAGACGCCAGCATATAAAGCCAGTAGGCTGGCATAAGGTGCCGCCTAAGTCGCCAGCATATAAAGCCAGTAGGTTGGCATAAGGTGCCGCCTAATTCGCCAGCATATAAACATATAAAGCCAGTAGGCTGGCATAAGGTAAAAAAATAGCATTGTAAAAATATCGTGCACGCGAGTACACACGACGAAACCCGTTGTATTTGTGTCATTTTATCACGGTTCGCACTTCAAACAGTCTCGGAATTTACCACGCCTGACGTCATTTACATAACAGCCGAGCGTCGATCGATAAGAATTATAATTATTTGTTACTTTTCGTTACAATACGCGGCTTGCCACTCGGCAATTGTCGTGTCGCTGGGAAGCTTTAGGGTTACCACTTCGGGCCATTAAGAAGGATATTAAAAAAAACTTAATTTTGTAACTTAACAAGAGATAAATTATTATTAGTAGAAAAAGAAAGAAATTGAAAATAAATATAATTTCTCTCTTAAACTCATTGAATAAAAGCAGCAACGAAAAAAGTAGCGTCTATCATGTTCCACCAAAATGAGAATCTCGAAATTAGGTCTTTCTCAAATAGAACGTATATTCAATATAATGCTGCCATATTGCAGTCTATCTTCAGTTAATGAGAGGTATGTGAATAATAATGCGTGTATTAAAAGCATAAGCAAAGAATGTCAAGGAAAAAACATGGAAAAGGCGGAAAATTTATCGAAAAACGAACAAAGATTCTTGAAATTAAAGAGAGAGGTTGAATGTTTTCAAAATTTAAAGGATTGTAAAGTTCATATATATATATATATATATATATATATATAATAAAAAATAACAGATCAATTTTTTTCGCGTTTCTATACGAGTATGGAAAACAGAATACTTGCAAATGTTTTTTGTCCGTTTATTTAAGGATTTCTTATAGTCTGATATATTATTGAAATTATTTCGTTTTATAAAGCTTAATTATGATTAACGAGATTATTATCACAAATTTTGCCTCAAATGAAGAGACAAATGATATATTTTAGTGTTGTATTTGGAGAATTAAATACACGAGAAAAGTATTTTTCTCAATCAGTCGTCATAGTCGGCGAATATCTTTCCAAAAGCAATTAGGTATAACAGTAAATGAAAAAAGATAAAATAATGGTTTAACACCTGTTAGTGTAATTTGTTTCCATTATTATTTAGTTCCAGTTTTCCTTTTTAAGAAGTAAATATAAAAAAAAACATGTAAAATCACTTTCATTTTATTTTTTGAGCAATAAATAGATACACGGATACTAACATAGACCGCACCCGGAAATGACTCAGGGCAAGTTAGATTATTGTATCCAAGAAGCGTATATTGTATTCAATCCATGTATATTTGAATCTTAGAAGTAACCAAATAAAGTATATTGCATAAAAGTGTATAAATAAAACGAATGGAAATACTATTACTCGAACCATTTTTCTTATTGCTCGTAGAAAATTTATCAACAGATGGCGCTATTTAAGTTTGTATGGCTATTCATTTTTGTAGTAAAAATATATGTTATTGTGTGAGTTTACTATTAATTGTACTGATGTATAAAAATGCTAATCATTCTTTATTTAGTTTTTACATTTACTTAATGTATTTATTTATAAAAAGTTTAATTTTTGTTATTAATACTTTCCATTGTTTTTTTATTTGTCATTCAAACTACTTAGGCAAAAAAAATTAGCAACCCTATAGGTGTTGCATATAGCGCACGCGCCATTTTTTTATTGCGGTATTTTAATTAAGTTACTGATAGCCAGCTTGGACGTCGATTACGATGTTTTGTGGACTATGAACGGGCGGTCAAGTTATTTTACGCGTACCTATGAGACTTATTATTTGATTTGTTATCATAGTCATAATTGAATTAATTGATCAATTCAGCTTACCTCGTAGTCGCTGCAAAGATAGACTTGACCAATGTTTTGTACGTAATGTCTGATGCCGATGGCGACAGACATAGCGGTCTGCGACCCCACGGTTAAGATTCTCGCGCAGTAGAACTAGAAGTCGCACAGTGAGGGCGATGACCCACAAATAACAGTTTGACAATTATTAACCCCAACGGAATAAGAAAAACTAATTTATGTGCTTAGGGTGTACGTTTTTATGTCGTTTCGTAACTGTAAATAAACCTGTTAAGAATAAAATTCGCATTAGGATGGAGCCATACATAACTAAGAACATATGAGAGATTAAACATTTATGGGTACATACTATTTCCATTTAATATTTTATGAATACTGATATTATATTTAATTACATAAAAATATTGCTTAGTTTATTTTTCATATTCGTAAAAAACAATTGTTTACTTATATCACTTTAATTACTTATCATTTTGCATTGAAGTATTTATTGAGTAATTTTATAAACACAATTAAAATTTAAGGGGGTTGGGCATAACACTGCAAAACGCTTTGGAGATTCATATCTTGCTAGAAACGGGCCCTTTAAAATATTACATTTTATGTTGCACATTAGAAGATCTCTTTTACTCGTATTTGATGGAGTCTGTGAAAACCTAATGATCAAAAAAGTTTTCGTCCCGAAGTTCTACAAATAGTAAGAAGTATTTAAAAATGAAGACATTTATTTATTTTTGAGATATTTTTTATTTTTTTATTGAAAATAATTTGTGGGTATTACGATGGCAATTAAGAGGGTGTTAGCGGGGAGCAGAAAATATAATCATCTGTTTTGTCAACGATTCTGCTATTTGTGTATGAGAAAAAAAGACTTAATTTCTGTATCAGATTTAATAAGAGAAAAGCTGACACAAAAATTATTTCATTGTCTAATTTTTTATATTTCGCTTAGAGAAGTGATAAAAAGTATCACTTTCTATGTACACCGTAAACGTTACTTCTTCGTTACAGGAGGGTTCGTAGCTTCGTGATTATAATCAATCTTATAGTTAAAAGCTACTAAGACGTTGCGATGTATGGGCGGATAGACGGACATCACGAAATCAAAAAAATTCCGTTTTTGCCATTCGGTTGTAAAACTCTAAAAACACGTTTTAAATATGTGTAAATCATCCACTAATAGAAACTAATAAATTGTTAAGAGACATTGTAGTGTCGATTCATTTACTTATGTATTAATATACAATTAAAGAAACATAAATTGACATGTTTGTATTTCAATTTTCCTTATATAGGGCGTAAAACCCTTTTTACTTTAATCGAAATGTTCATTTAAAACTAGAGTGACATTAAATTGAGTTTGATTTTTTTCGGGACTTTGATTTACTTAATGACATGGTCATTTTCGTTACTGTTCTTCAAAAATAAGCAATAGCATATCTGAGAACATAATTAACTGTTGTCAGATATGCTATTGCTTATTCTTGATAGTCTGTGTTAATTATTGATATCATAATGAGGTTAGAAGGTAAAGTCTGAACTTGCAAAAAACACTATTAACCTAATAATTCAATACTTATTACAACCAGCGATAACAAAATTCAATAAACTTCCATCATTTATAATAAATAAGTGACGTATTGTTTCTATAATTAGTTACATGGTCAGAGGCAGTTGGGTATTGTGGGAAAGATAAGGAAACTGGTAGAAAAAGTGGTGGTTTATATATAAATCCGGAAAAACACTTTTCAACTCATTCTCTGCAGTTCTCATGTTAGCAGAGCTCATAAAATCTTGACCGAAGATTTTAGCTCTTTGACATTACTTTTCCTGAATTTCTTTTTGACCACTTTCTTCATTGCTCTTAATAATTAAGACTCAATGGTTTCGTGAAGGCGGCATCGAGAAGTTGTAATCGATGTAAGAAATGTGGAGAAAGCAGAGCAGAATAATACCATCGTCCCTTGCTAAATCGATTACATTCGTCTCTTTCTAAATCTGTTATATGACTAAATCAATTATTTTTGCGGGATGCACGATCGTTCGCAAGAAGTAACACAGGTTGTTCTGTCTTCGAAACTTCGATGAACTTTGTGAACCACTTATCGAAAATTTCTGCGGTCATCCATTCAGAATCATATACTTCAGCCCAACTACCCGCAAGCACATATTCAATTTCTTTTTGTTTTCTTTTTCGTGGAAATATTAACATTAAGGGCATATAAATTCATTAGCTGAGATATATATTTCAGCGGGAAACGTATATCTTCTTTCAGCAGAGGTCAGCGTCCTTACCTGTCTTTGTCCCCTGGCAGCCACTAACTTTATCATTTGTTTTGGATTTACTGCTTAGTTTCATCGCTGTTATAAATTCCGTCTCCAGTGAAATAGATTTTTTGACGTCGATTATTTTAATAAATAAATTGAAGAACTGTGAGACGGCAACTTTATGAAATCCCACATCTCGGATGTCTGCGGTGGCTCCAAGTTTTCTTAAACTTATTTCGCGATCACGTTTTCTTAAACTTATTTCGCGATTTCGAGCCCAATCCGGGGTTGCCATTTCGGTGTCCCTATTGAAATAATAAGACAATTTATTTTTTTCAGCAAGTTCGAATGTAAATTGGTGAGGTTCCTTCATCGTTACTCCGAACAAGTGTCTTTGCATCCGTGTTAATTGTAAAACGATTTTTGATTTTTTGTCTGCAGTGAAATCAGGCCTATATTTTCCAGCTTTGTCAATTACAGACTCTTCATTGCATCTTTTTTGTCGATACACATTTATAAAGGAGAAGGAGGTAGATTGAATGTATTCGAAGCATTTAAATATTTCATTCTCCTTTCATTGCAGTTTGTAAATCCTTTTCCATATATTCAGTAAACCATTTTGTCTATCCGCTTTTTTAACAATAAAATAATTAACTAAATTTGATATAAAACAATTCCATAAATCATGGGCTAGAAGGGGTTATAACGGGTATAACGGGTCCCGAGTTATAGGAACCCCATCCTACCCCGAGGGGTCGGGACTCCATCCTGCGCCTGATCTATTTTATATATTAAAGTTTCTTTTATTATTTTAAATTGAAGAAGAAATTATGCTAAATTTACTTACTCTGCAATTTCATAGCGCTTATTTTAATTTTATTACAAAATAGTGCGAATATTTGTATTTATTTTTAATAATAGCTATTATATTTTAATTACGTTACAGTTTTCTAGCATAATAAAGACGTCTTTATTTAAGCAAACATTACGCTGAAAATAAATGTGTCAACAGATGTCAAGTTCAATGACTTAGAATACCATTCAAACCGAAAATGAAAAAAATTGTTTGTTTGCCATTCTTTGCGTTTTTATTTACTCAATTTCAAGAAGTTCTCATTTTGAATGAAAACATGTATCTCGATTAATAATCTGAAGTTAGTATAACATTAAATTTGTTATCATATTTGAGAGACGGATATTAATTATACTTTCTACATTTTAATTGGTAATGAAATAAACGCGAAGTTAAAAGAAATAATGTGAAAGTGATTTTAAATTTTTTAGCCATGGATAAAATTTCGACACTTACTATATTTAATTTTAAATAAAATCAAAGCAACGTTTTCGACGTCACCTTACGTTACTTATTTATTAAATTAGTGACAATCTCCTTATTTCTCACTCCGTCTTTCACGGAGGCAGGGGGAACAATGAGAACGGTGCGGCAGATAGGCAGGAGAGGGGGCTCGTACGTCACTGAGGGTGGACAGCCTCTTCCCTGTCATTGAGATATTTATACTTTATAGTTTTAGTAAAGTTATAATTTTGAATCCTTTTTTTTGTTAGTGATAACTGTGTAATAAAATTATAGTTTAAAAGAAATAAATAAAAACATATTTACTTAGCAATATAAACTAAAAATGACAAAGTCTTTAAATATAAATATTTTGGTCAACAGAAAACTCTACATTACTTGATTTTTTTAAATAAGTTTAAAATAATAATAAAGTGATGATTGATAAAAAATTAACTTCAAATTGGATGCAATTTACAACACCTGATAACAAGCATCTCACGCTTTTTTGTAAATTAAAGTTAATTTTTTTGTCAATAATTTTATTTTTATTTTAAGCTTATTCCAAAAATTTACTTAAACCGAGTTGTGAGACATCCGTTTGCTTTTGACCAAAAAAATAATATTTATAGATTTTTTAAATTTTTTAGTTCTTATAACGTAAGCAAATTTGTTTAGTTTTTGTGATCTATAAATTTAATTTTTTTTAGCCTTAAAACAAAATTTTTATATTTAATTTTTTTGTTTTAAAACTAAAATGTTTTTACGGTATTTTACCATAATTTTATTTGTTTTTAATTATTGTATTGACATCTGTCCTTGACCTGTGTGCGAAATTTTAAATAATTGTGACGTTTGGAAGTGAGTAAAAATGTAATTAAAAATTCCGTTACATTCATACATACATACGTACATTCAAATAATTCTAATATAAGCGTATTACAAATATAGAGAAATGTTTACATCTAGCGAAATTCAATACATATCAAGGCAACAGTAGAGACGCGAGCGTGTGTCGAAAATCAAGGTTAAATTTTTGTACAAAAATACGCACTTCAATCGTAACAAATTTTTCACTTTATGCGTCGCTTAAATTTGGAAATAAATTCACGATAAATAGCTTATTAAAATTGCAAGTATTGTCATTTTTAGCATCTACTTAGTTTTATTATCGAGTATTTTTGCTGTGTAAACAAATAATTTTATAACTCGAGTAAGTAGTTCCGTTTGGCAACCGTTCGGTAGCGCGCGGTAAGTCGCTTCGAGTCACTACTCAAGGTCACCCATTGGCTAATCAGAGCGGCGAATTAATATTGATATATTCACGTATTGTATTGACATATCATATAGTATTGATACGTTTGTATTTAGTAATCGTGTATTTGTATGCAGTATGAGAGACATTCGTAAGGCGTATCGATGTTATTATGATTCGCTTGCGTATCGCAATTTTGTGTTGTTGATATTCGCAGAGGTAACATTTTGGAAACATCGATTCAAGGTCGGCGAGCGAGATGAGTCGAGGACAAATAAATACATAAAGAATTTATTAAAAATTAAAATCGAAAAGTACTGTTTCTCAGCTCCTAATTAAAATATGACTTCCTAGAGTTTTTATTCAGCTCAAATGGCTCCGTGCTAAGTTTTCAATTTTTTTTAAATTGCTAAATAAAATTAAAAAAATAATTTAATTATTAAATTGTGTTTATATTAGTATGAATTGTTTTATATTTATTTTGTTTATTAGGGTTTCATACCTCAAAAGGGAAAACGTAAGCCTTATAAGACCTCTCACGTGCCTGCGTCTGCCTGTCTGTCACAGTCGCTTTTCTCAGAAAACGTTTGACGTAGAAACTTGAAATTAGTATAGTAATAAAACATATTAACTCGCACACGCCTCAGTAGATAAAATTCTAAATGTTTATGTGGAAATTTTAGGAGAGCAAATTAAACGAATGAAATTTTTTTTATTCCATATATAGTGGTAATATATAGCAAAAGTAATTGTCTAGAGATATACTAAATAATATACGAAAAAGTATCTTTCTCTCCCTTATTTCCGAAACTACTGAACTTAAAATTAAGAAAAAATATGGTTTTTAGAAGCCTATACGAAGGTCGTATGAAAACTGTGGCTATTATTCTAGATTTTGTAATTTTTGAAAAGCAAGTTTTAATGCCTGAGAAAGACATAAGAAGGCAATATATTTGTTATGAAAAGTATAATTTGTAAATAGTTTGCCATATATCCTTAAATGCTTGACTGGTTTATATTTATGCCATTATACTGTCATCGATATTTGATAAAAGCAATACTTTATATGCTTTCACTATTTTCCAACAAAATCTAACGATGCAATTGGAACTAACTTCAATTTGGATCCTATTATACTAAAAAATTGAAATCTGTGTTTGAGTTTTGTCACATATTCGTCACATATATTTTAATTATGTCACATTCGTTTGTACATTATCCAATTATCGCAGAGTGAAAGCGAATATTTTTAAAGTTTCACAAATATCGTTATTATTAATATATATTAATAAAACTGCACCTATTATTATCAAATATTACTTAATCTTCTTGATATATTACTGGTTCACAAACCAAGGACAAGAATTTTTCATTTATAGCATGAAAATCGCTTAAGCTATTGCGAATTGCAATAATATATTGAACGCATTAGATTTGAAACGATTAATAGTATTTTCATGTTGCATTTCTGTTGTAAAACGAGCTCCGGCCTGCTCTTTACGAGAGAGCGGGCCGGTGCTCGTTTTATATCTTTGGTTTTGGCGAAAAGGGTTGAAAAATGGTTACAGTTTAAAATATATATTTGAGAATTTTCAAAATTATAATCTCATCCAATTGCTCATCCATTTTCAAAATTATAATCTCAAAAAATTTCATCCTTCGAACTTTGTTTATTGCTAGTAAACTATTTATATATTTATGACACTACTAAATAGCCGTTTCTTGGAAGTAACGTTGCTATAGGAATGCAGCTTATAATCGTAAGGATTACATATTTACTAATTTTTATGTCTGAAGGCTAAATAATTTTCAACAGCGCTAAGCGAAACTTGAAGAATTAATCATTTTAGATAATAATACTGTAAAATCTTCAAGAATTAATCATTTTAGATAATAATACTGTAAAAGCTTCAAGAATTAATTATTTTAGATAATAATACTGTCCTAAAACATAATACTCTCTAATTTTTTTATCTAGATTAATTTGGTATAAGTAACAATTTTAATTTTTCTTACTCTTTTTTGTAAGGTAGTTTAATAAAATATAATTACCTGAACCTGAGAAAATACTGCTCGCCTGCACTTGGGATGTCATTTTATTTACGAATATGTGAACTTTATTATTTATTCTTCATTTTAGGAGTCGATGGAGCAGCTGAAAAGACACTTAATTTTACATAATTCCATGTACAACAAAATCGTATCGTTTGTACGGTGTTGTTGTATAACATTCAGAGGTTTAGGTCTTTATATTTTTGTCTGTTATCCAACTTTACATTTAATAGGAGTTTTCCTTATATTACCTTATTTAAATTACTTCTATAAAGCTGTACTTTTACAATATAGACGATTGTTCAAATGCCTTAACATGTTTTTGTATGTAAATATTTCTACCTATTTACGCGTGAAAATATAAATTATATAATTGATTTTATTTCGTATCAAAAAATGAAATAAGTGGAAAACACAACAAAGGGTAAAATAAAAAACCGGTGTTCGCTCAGTATTATGAAATAAAAGAGTTGCGTCATATTTAACCGAATACCAGACTCCCTCTTCGAAAAGTTAGTGTTTGTGTAACTTTGAAACAACTGAATAACAATTGAGGAACGTATTGAGATAACTTTTACAGGTAACCTAGTCGTTTGAAGTTCTTCGCGAAGTTTTAAATGTAAAATTATTTTACCTGAATTTTTTCACCATCAGAAGCTTAACATATTTTACTTCCTCGTCAGTTTATAACAATGTGTTTGTTGCAAAACGGTTTCCGGAAAATTTTAATAAGGGTTATGGTGAAAATATGTTGTGATAAAGAGTTGTGAATATAGAAATCCACTATGCGAATTTTAATATTTTTTTTTGTTTTAACGGAATATATTCATAATTAAGAGTATTTACCATAGATTATGTTTACCTTCTGTCACAGTGGTTTCATTCAGAAATCATTTGATATAGAAATAAGAAAAAGCTTACTGATATAGGCAGTAAGCCAGCATATTTCTTAATATTCATATGAAATATTTAGAGGGGACAACCGAAGCACAGGAAAACTGTTTTTTAAATTCCTTTCCACTTGAATCACTTGTAGCAGCAACTTATAAGAATTCCAAAACTATTTTTTCAGATTACTGCCTGAAATTGTTTTAGAAATATTATTTTTATATAAAATTGAAATTTATATTTATAATTATTTGTCATATTTTTAGTACACACGGTACTTTCGCACATTGTTTCCCTCGAACAGCTACGAAGCATCGCCACTGCGGGTAAAAACCGCACTACGGCAAGTATTGGGTGTGTTAAAAAGATATATTTATCAAAAGACAATTTATTCCTTTATAGCCAATGAACAGCGTCTTTCGTTGTCCGCCATCTATTCGCGGACACCGTGTATATGCCTAATGGCGTACGTAAATATCATAGCGTGAGTTTGACACGTAGTACAAACCTTTAACTAACGGTCGAGTAAAAGCATACAAGATCTAGTAACACACTAGAGAAATTTTTGAAAATGAAATAATTTTTAGGATTGTTGATAATTATATTAATTTTTAGGAAGCCAGAACTGAACCCAATTTTATAAATTAATTTTTTTAGGGGCTCCGAGCTATATAAAACTTAAAGTAAAAAAGTATTAACTTGTAACAGCATACATTTGTTAGAAGTATTTTAAGGAGAGCGGTACACATTTTTTTTTCTAAGAGTGAAATGTTAGAAATTTTCAAAAATGCTCAATTGTAATTTGTCAGTGTTCTTCAAACATTTCACCGTAAATTAAAACAAAACTGTCTGAAAATCAAATGTTCTTCCCGTTTTATTTTAAAGTACATAAAAATAAACCTGAAAAAAGTTCGTTTAAATAATTTATTTTAGCCTTAAAAAAGATAAATAAGTTTCATGCTGGTATTTCATATCGTTTAGAATCGTTTCTTATTTTTTTTCTTACGTCTCTGACTAAGAATTTAACGAACCCTTGTAGGGTTGTTTCTCTCTATACTTCGCTTGTTATTTTTTACATATATATATATATATTTACAGGATATAATAGCCATCGTGAATCATGGTAGGTATTTTAACAATTATAAGGTCTAAGATTCCTAGTGTAAGATTGGTATAGTTTCCCTGTAATCTCCTTGTCAGATTTTACCACCGCTCTTTTCATCATAATTTTAGCTCAATATCTTCGGAAATAAGGAAGGCCATTTCGTCTATTATTAGGAATATTTTTTTAAATATGCAATTTAAAACTGTTAAAAAAATATTTTTGTATTTTCCATAACAAGCTCTTTGAAATGATATTCCATATGGTATTTAAAATAGAAAAAAAAATTAAAACCCTTGTTTATCCCCTCTTTAATTCATATATGAATATTTTTAAAAATTTAGCTAGCGGAAAAATGTATAGCGTAATAATATGTCAAATTTCGAGTTTTTCCGCCGCACGGTTTCCTAGAAAATTTTTTTCCCGCCTTTGAACGTAAAAAAATATAAATACGCGTATATTGCCTCCAATATTTTTCATAGGCTTAATTTTGAAACCGTTATAACTAGCCCGTTCAAACCATATCCCATATTATATATGGCAAACATTTTTTTTAATAATTTATACACATTTTTAAAATTTTCAAATATTTTTGAATTTTATATGTACGGGTTAACATGTTTTATGAGACCTATGTGCGGGTTAACATGTTTTATTATTATGCCAAATAATAAGTTTATACGTTAAGCGATTTCTGAGAAAAACGACGGTGACAAACGGATGGACAGGCGCGTGAGTGATCTTATAAGGGTTCCGTTTTTCTTTTTTTCAACTTAATGAAACTTGCTCTCACAACATAATAATAAGACTATTTCTTATATTAGTATATCCTTCAAAATAGCGTTTACAATTTAATTCCTATTAGTGCTTACTCGTCGTGTTTAGCAACAATTGAAAAATAGTATAAGTAAAAACAAAACTATGTAAATGATAATTCTCTGACCATTTATTACGGAGGTGCAAATATTAAAATGTATAATTTTAATGTTCGTCAGTGTTTTTTTCCTTAACTTGTTTTTTAACGACTTGTAGATTTTATTAGAAATTTTGAAGATATACTTCTTTAGGTGCGTTATGAAAAAATGATGAGAGTGAAATTTTAAGATTCGTCACACAATAGTTACAGTATGAAGTTGAAGCGGTTGCAGTAAAAGTCGAAACAAACCTCTCTCACTCTCCTCTGTTCACTGTCGCCTCTGTTCACTGTTTTCATATTCATAGTATTTATCCATATGTTTCTAGTGTCTACATTCACACACGTGTTTTAGTTTCATATAAGTGCGATTTATATATGTGCTGATAAATTATATTCAGTAGTGATTTAAATTCAATATTTTGATTAATATATTTACTATTCGTAAATATTAATGAAAAAATTGTGTTTATAGACTTTTCCAAGTGCTCCAATATAATTGAGGTTATCTATCCGTATGTATTATTTAATGATGCCAAAGAAGTATAACTTCTCACGCGCGTACATAAGTACACGCACCCTTTTTTTTTTTAAGTTAATGTTTAGTCTCTTTATCTGCGACTTTTGAGGGTAACCATCCGTTTTGAGAAACATTAATATGGTTTTCGCTATATTCGAAACAAATTATCAACGCTAGAATTAAGGCACAAAATCTTGATAATAATAATAATAATATTTAAAATGAACAATGGCGACAATAAAACACTGATAATTATTATGACTTTAATAATAAAGGAGGTACGTCTGTTTACCAAATTATCTAAAAGGAGTTTTGGAAGTAAGCTGCCTAAATCTGACAGATAATTGCTCTTGTAATTTTTGGAATGAGAGTTCATTACGAAAAGTTACTTTAGTAGGATGTAACTTTCAATAAAATTATTTCTTAAATAAACATGTAAATGGCATAAATTGTAAAATAAAATAAATATCTAAACTAAAAAATAAATACATATATATATATATATATATATATATATATATATATATATATATATATATATATATATATATATATATGTATAAATAAATATCTAGTATAATAATTTGAAAAAGATATAGAAGTTTTTCCGATTCTATATCTTATAAAAAAAGTATTAAACTTGGTATGATCCCGCCACAGTCGGCATTGTTGGAATGACGCGCGCGATTTCGCGTCGGACAAATCACCGTGAAGCGAAGCGAACGAACCCGTGTGAACAACGCGTGGATAGCACGAACGCGGCCACGCGCGAACTTCGCGCCAGTTCGCGCCGACGTCGCGTGTTTGTCAAACGTGTTTCTGTGTTTCACTCATTTGGGCGGCGAAATCATGGATACCGAAGAGTTAATTTACTGCGTATACAGCAAAGAACCGTTATGGAATCCGCGCAACAAGGGATATCGCAGCAGAGCTTTGAATGAGAAGCTATGGGAAGAGGTAGCTCAAGAAATGAATGTGAAGAGTATGTATATTTATTTTTTAACCTCTCTTGCAAATATGCGTTTATTTTACATACATTATATATAACCGACTTGTCTTTACCATACGCGTCAATGAACTTTTTTTTCAAAATCGCCTTGAAGTTGCAATGTCGCAGATAGCAATTTTGAGTACAAAAATTCTAATTTTGTTTTCTTATCTATAATTCTGACAGTATCCCACAATTACAAGATATTTGTCCTGACGACAGCAAATCACATTTTTATCTTTTCAAATCAGATTCTAATCTATTTTCTATGATTCATCATGATTTTGTAAACACAATTCTCTTTTAGAAAAAAGATTTTGCACTGGTTTTATAAACTATCTACACTTGGTATATTGCAGTTGGTACTTTCGTTGACATATTCGCCTTAAAGAACATATTAGTATTTGTCTTCGCGAATTGGTGGACGGAAAGAGGATTATACGAAGACTTTTAGAAGAACGCAAATATTTACGTAGATTAATACTTGTATGCAATAATATATAACCATATATGTATGTACACCAATAGAAGAATATAACAATAACAATTTTCTGTTTTTATGTAAAATTTATCAGATTTGATAGGTTAGTATTATTTGTGTTTACGAAATAGCTACGGTTAGTGTTTTATTAATTAATTTATCTGTTTATTAAATTAGCCTAGTTATATTTCGGAATATTGCTTATTTATCTGCATATATCTTCAAGTGTTTCCAACTTAAGTAAGTAGCGACAATAGTAGCGACAATGGTCATACCATTGAATGTCAATTTATCGCCACATTAACTTTTAAGGGTAAGTGCAATCTGATAATGGGTAGAAATATAATTTGAAACCTTATATTTGTACAGGGTAGACTAGGTACGGTTGTGACAGTGGTCATATTAGCGAAACTATAAGGAACCGAATATATAAAAACCGAATATAATATCGAAGGGGTTGCAAGGGGAGAGAGGAACGCCCTGCCTACAAACGTTTTTTACAGTATTTCGCTAGTCATTGCTAAACATTGACGCTAGCAGGGGCTTACATTAAATTTTAATGTTCAAAAGTAAGTACTATACATACTTATTCGATTTCTTTTAGTAATTATTGTTGTAATCTACAGATATTTAATAAGCATGTTTCGACGTTATAAGTTAAATATTAGTAGTGAAATAGCAGTGATTACATTGTACGTAGATTATTTTGTTTTATCATGCCGATTTGGTTACGAAAGAGGAAGGTGGGTACGGTTGTGACACAAGTAAAATTTGTTTTTTTTGCTTTTAGATGCGCAGAAAACGCGTGATGAATCCCGAAAGAGGATATTATGATATAACAAAATATCAAGAGGTTCATGAAGAATTGAAACTTGGAACGTCTGTACGAAAAGCCGTGGGCATGCATGAATTTAATCGCACATCTTTGTTGCGATGTATTCATAAATGAGATGGAGTTGGTAACAATGAAGACAGCGGTATGTTGCTGACAACAAAGTATTCTCAGATGAACAAAAACATCAACTGTCAAAATATCTAACATGTTCTTCTGAAATATATTTTGATCTTTCCTAAAGAGGTAGGGAAGTTGACTTTTGAGCTTACTACTAAAAACACAATCTGAAGCGACCTGCTATTTGGCTTCAGAATTAGATGGCTGGTGAGGAATGATTTCATTCATTAAAGAATAGAAATCCTTCACTGTCTGTTTGCTCAAGCTTTAAGCCTTTCAAGAGCAACAAGCCTTAACAAACACAATGTGGAAGCTTTTTATGATAATTTACAAGTTATGGATGATTTTTATGATAATGTTGACGAAACAGGCATTACAACTGTCCAAATTTGATAAAGTAGTCGCAAGACGTGGTATACACCAAGTTGGAGGTCCCACTACAGCTAAATGAGCCACATTAGTACCACTTGCCTTTGCAGTAAATGCCTTGGGCAATACCCCTGGTAATATATAATATTTCCCCTGGTTCGTTACCACGATCATTTTTTTAGGGACGGGCCAGTAGGATCGATTGGAACAGCAAACCCCACAGGCTGGATGATAATTTTTGTAAAGAAAATGGAATCACTTTGCTTTCATTACCACCACAATACTTAAACAAGTTGTAGCCCTTAGACCAGTCTGTCTTCGGACCCTTTAAAGCCAGAAATACTGCTTGTGATGAATGAATGCGGAGTCACCCTGGAAAAATGATGACTATCCATGACATACCAGGGATTATCAAAACTGATAAGCTTTGACATAAATGAACATTAAGGCTGGTTTTTGCAAAACTGGTCTTTATTCGTTTAATCATAATCTTTTCCAAGAAATTGACTTTACACCGTATTTTGTAACGTATATACCAAACCTTGACACTAGAGAGAAGAATATTGCAGCTAAAGATGAAATGCCGCCTCTTTTATCACAAGAAACTGACTTTGAACCATCCATTGAAACGAACAGACCAAACTCCGACGCTGGAGATAATAATCCTGGAGCTAACGGTGATATACCGCCACTTTCATCTTCATTATTGGGTGCTCACCAATTCCAAATCCGAGTAATGCTCTGTCAACTGCTTCATCTTCAGCTACGAAAACCTATTTTATTTACTGAACTTACTGAACCAAATGGGAAAAAATAAAGGAAAAGCAAAAAAAGACTGCACCACCCTCGAGTTTAATTAAACTAAGTAGATATATATATGTGTGTGTGTGTGTGTATGTATATATATATATATATATATATATATATATATATATATATATATATATATATATATTTATAACGATGCTACAATGCCTTATTAGTTATAAGTTATTAAAGTGTTTTCAGTTTTTATTTATTTTCATAAGTAAATGGTAAAATTTTCCAGAAGATATTGTTGTATTCTGTTAGTTATTATTTGTATTAAAAGAGAGTTTAGAACATTTTGGTGTATTTTTAAAGTTATCACTATCGATCACAGGCACTGTCACAACCGCCCTTGGGATGGTGTCGGTTGTGACATTTAAATTTTTTTTGACCGTAGGGATAACATGTTAATATTTGTTTACAGACAAATGTCTACTCTACTGTAATACGCACCCTTTCTCCAGCAGCTAACGGCATACTATCAAATTTATGGGCAATAAAATGAGAATTGTCACAACCGTATCCAGTCTATCCTATTACAAAAGTTAGGAAGCCCTGAAGAAAAATTCGAGGCCAGGAAGGGTTAGAGACCTTTTTCTTACGTTAATGAATAATGAAACTTCTGTAATAATATGCTTATTAAAACAAGGAATTAGTGAACTTTTTAAAATAAGGTTCCTTAATTTATCAACTTTTTAAAATGTTGTCCCTAAAAATCAGGAAAATGGTAATAAGTAATAAATAATAAAATAATAATATAATAAATATTATTAGTAATAAATAATAATATATTAATAATAATTCAAGAAATAAATAAAATATTTGAAATTTTCTCAGGTGTTAAGGCAAAATCTAAGTGGAAGGGTCTTCGGGATACATTTCGTAAAGAGTTTCTAAAAATAAAAAGGAACATTGCAGCCGAATCAAGCGATGATTGTCAATCAAAATGGCCACATTACCAAAAACTGATATTCCTTACCGATTCTATGACGAAGATAAAAGTATGTAGCGACGAGGAAAGTCCTAATGATATTTCAATCGAATTTGTTGACAACGACTCTATTCAGGAAGGTAATAAAATTAAAATTGAAAATAGTTACCACGATACAAAATTTTTTTTTGAAGACAATTTTAGAGAAACTTCTGGTCAGATCAAATCAATGAAGAGAAGAAAAAGCAGTTTGAGTGACTCAGTTTTAAAACCAGAAGAATGTAAATCATCTCCAATTAAAGATACCGTTGACAGTAATAATGACAGTGAATATCAGTTTTTAGTTAGCTTGTGGCCCTATTTAAAACAAGTACACATCACAAGAAGATTGTTGATACGCCAGAAACTTCAATCAGTTTTAGTGGACGAGCTTAGCAGAGAAAACCAGCCATCATCATCGCAGTCGTCTATTGAACAGCCAAGCCATAATAATCCACATCAGATGGATATCTAAAATAGCTTTGCAGTCCAGGTTCTACTACAAACAGATCTATAAACCTCTAGACATTCCTGGGAATCTAAATGAAAACTTTAATTCTCCTCTGGTGTATTTCATCTCGTAAATTGAATGAAAATGAACTTGCAAGAAATATTACTTAATTAAGAAAGAAAATGTCTAAATTTTGATAACTGTGTATTGTGGACATTAAACATGTTGATGAAATAAATAGTTTTTAAATATGTTACTACCGTTAATGTTTTAATAAGGTATTTGACAAGTTATCCTTTATTAAATATATTTGGCGTTAATTTTGTAGAAATTCATTGTTCACAATTAAATGAAACTACGTGATGTAGTATTATTTCAACTTTCTTTAATTTATTTACCACTACCTAGGTTTCGTTGTATTACAACGTTCTATGCAAAGATCTTTGCTAATAGCCCACACATAATAACATGTAATACAACGAAACCTAGGTCATCGTAAAGAAATTAAAGAAAGTAGAAATAATGCTACATCACGGAGTTTCATTTATTTGTGAAGTTATCCTTTGTTGAATTTTATAATGAAATATTAATTTGAATCTAACAATGATTGTTTACTGTCTTATTTATACCTATAACCAAATTGTAGATACTATAAATTTGAATTTTCACTAATCTTTAGCTTTCGAGTTCGAGATAATACAAAATTTCACCCAGGCAACATCTAATATCATTGTAGTTACGTAAGACTGAATGAATCTATCTTATAGCTAAAGTGATATTAAATACACTAATTGTTTGTAGTAATAATGAACTTTTTTATGATATATACATATATATATATATATATATATATATATATATATATATATATATATATACGTATATATATATATATATATATATATATATATATATATATACATATATATATACACATATATATATATATATATAATATCAACTATGGCCGTTCCTGAATGAAATTAATGTCTACAATTGTAAGTACCACTGTAAGTCCACATGGGCGAAGTTACGGACAATATTTTGTGATCTATGAGCAGTGATGTAAATTTCACTATTGTTAGCTAATAGTAACTTGGCAAAATCATTAGTAGAACGTATCATGTAATTTCGACGTGGTATTACGAGTATAAAATTAGGCACCTGTTTTATTTTACGACTTGTAAGGTTAGGAATTCTCACTACAGCAGTAGCTTATAATTCAAGAACGGACGTCAATTATGGACATCGATTGATTTAAGCTACGCCTCATGTTCAGAAATATAATTTTACTTTCTGAGACCACAAATGTAATGGAAGTATACATTCTGAAAGTATTCTATTTTTTAAAACGGTTCTCAGTAACTTCAGGGTTGTATAAAAAGGACATAATAGTGTTTGACATCACTGACATTCTGTTTCAACAGCTAACAATTTTCGAAAACCTTTGAGAAGGTGTATTGTATTAAAAATACCACGCCTACGAGGTTGGCACCGAAGATTTTGATTAGTCAGTAAATTCAAATTTATTGTAAGCGTGAATGATATTGGCGTATCATTTAGCGGTAGATGCGGAAAATTTGGTAGCTGAATTTTATAAACCTTTAGCTACTAAATAAAGTTGTAATCTTACTACTAATATAGAGTGGAGCTGAATTGGATTAACCGATAAACCTGTTTCATGAGTTCAATGATATAATGAAATGTGGTCCTAATAGTTTTGATGACGATTTCTTAGAGTGTACGTATATTACAGTACACATGAAAATTATCAACGGTAATTATAAAATGCATGTTTGGAGATAAAATAATCCCTTTTTGGGTCAAACCAGCTATGATGTTAGTCAATCAGAAAATGTATTCATGTCAAAACTTCTAAGATTGTCTATGGCTGTACAGATATGAGCTAAATCACTCTAATAATTGTTGAGATTGTACAAAGATTTTAAAGAAGCAAGTGAACAGAATATCTAAATCGACTGACTAATTTCAGGAGTATAGAGTACAATTGGAATAAAAAAGTAGATACAGAAGTAGTGAACTGAGTGTTGTTTAAAGCTAAGCGTGTGATATTATATACGAACAGATTGTAATTATGTCTGTTCATTTATGTCATATTTAAATTCGCTATTTCAAATTTTTTTTCAATTCGTCCATATATCTATGTGTATGTTATTTTAAATCAAAGAAAGTAGTAGTGTTCAAGAGCTGTTTTAGAGAAAACCTTAAATTAGCCACTGTAATCTTTTACTTGTATGGTTTTTGAAAGCTGGGATTTAGGTTTTTTTTTGTAATAAGTTACCGGTTTGGTAATGTTGAACCCGTGCCTAATTTTAACGTATACTTCAGCAATATTGATATATAGAGAAATATCTTTAAATGTGCGCATTCTTAAAACCCTTTAAAGTATATATTCGTTTCCATTTGGCTAATCAAACCTTGGCTCGTTTCGAGTATTTCAGATATTTCGGTGTGATACGACATAAAATGTCTAAGTCTTTCTTACAATCGTTCGCGGCATTTTTTTGCTTTTTTTTAAATTAATCGGCTAATTAAGTATCACCAGACTCCACCCGCGCTCTTTCGCATCTCCAGGTCATCCCACGGTCCGGTTCAATGAACGTCGTGCCCGGAGTTGGCAGGGACGGCGGGCACGCGTTTGTTGACAAACGCGCGGCCACGGTGACCGCCTCGCTAACGCGCGATTCATTCGGTATTTTTAAATTCTGGTCTCGATTGATCAGATGGGTCGGGTGAAGTGGGATCAAGATGCTGCGGGGATCGATCTGAACAGCTGCTTCGGGCGTCCCCGAGTGGCGTCAGCTACTTTTTCATTTGCTGTTTGCCGATAGGGTATTAGTAATGTGTACATTGTAACCAACGTGCACGTCGCGTTGAAGTGAGAAGATAAAATTAAATTTCGAAGAATTACAATTATTAAGCTACTCTCGATATTTTTTGCTATTTATTTACGTCTTTACGCCGTCTTTAGTCGATTTAGGGTAAGTAGTTTTGGTTACGTCGTCACGCAAGAGTGATTTGTCGGGATCCATGACGGCACGCGGAAAACGCGTAGGTCTTCTTCGCTAGGATATTGAATGTTTGAAATATTCCATAAGCCACTCCAGTTGAGATTATATTTCATTTTTTTTGTAATAAAGGTATTATATAAAATTCGAAAATTTTCTGGCTTGGTTAAAATGGACTAAACTGAAATTATATTTGAAAAGAATATTATTTGTCCAATATTAAACACCCCTATAATTTCTTTTAAATATCCCATTAATTAAATTTATAAATTGAGGACGGTATTAAAAAAAAAATACTCCGTTTCTCGCCGTTTCAAAGAAATTTGCTTATTATTCATTTAGATAGATAAAATTAATTACAGATTTGATAGCTCACTTAATATCTAGAATTAATAATAATTAAGTATATATGAAAATCGTAATCGTTAATTCAATAATTTCACATTTTCCCTAGAATAAGTGTCGAAAAAAACAGATTCTAAATTTAAACCAAATCTATTTAAAATTTTCAAAATATTAAAAAAAATTGGTGTCTTAGGATTGGAGAGATTGGGGGTTGACGAATGTGTAAAATATTTTGAACACATATAGGATTTTCTCTATCGACGGACCTAAAAAAAAATTGAAGAAATTTCCCTTTTTTGTTTTTTAAAAAATTGCTTTTAATTTGAACGATCCATTAGTTTTTTACACTTGAAATACCTAATTTCTTCATCAATGTCTTTAAATTTCACACCTGGCAACGGAGTATTACAAATGTCCTTAAAGGTAACTAATATTGGTCTGTGACTGATTCTCTGTTCCATTTTTGTACAGAAAATAAAAACGAATGTATGGCTATCGTAAGTATTCGTATTATCGCATATCGTAAGTCGTGTCGTATTCGTATATCGTAAGTATTATATTTACACTTTGATTTGGCTGACATAAAACTGTTGTCTTAGGAATTCATCTTTGTACAGGGGTGAGTATCGAAAGAAGTAGGTAAAATAAGTATTAACAAGTGTCTTTTCTTTTCTATATACTGAGACTCTTGACAGAGTGGTAGTGGTCATCTCATGGTGATGTTAGGGGTTATATATCTGCTACCTGCATGTCTTGCGGTCTCTTTTTCTGTTTACCGTCAATTCGGTACACTCATACAAGGTGCATGAGTCTATCGCATGGGCTAATATCCACGGGCTAAAGTACCCTCTACTTCACCCTGAACGATAACGAATTTATTGAGCTCTCATTCCGTCTTGACGTAAGGCCAAAGAATTTGAGTATTCGAGATTATACTAAGGTAAATAGATGCTGCTTGATGCCGAGTTCTTGGAGTATGGAGATATTACTTCGGAATTCAGTCAGCGTCACATCTCCAGGGCATTTATTTTCTTTTTACCTCGGTATCTGAGGCGCATAGAAAATTATATAATAGGCGGGTAATCAGTAAATGAGCCATTCATACTAATATTATAAAAAGGAACAGTTTATCAGTTTGTATAGAAAGACTTAAGGTAGTTTTTCCGTGAAGTCTTCGATTAAAAAGAATTTTCATTATCTTCGATTAAAAAGAAATTTTCATTATTGTATCGGGTATGGTTTCTTCCATAACATCGGTTATATATAACATCGCTATTTAAAACTAGGGCTCAGCAAGGATGATGCGAATGGAAAGAACCGATTGGTGCTGGAGCATTTTTGGCTTAATTCGAAGCACATTGCGGAAGATATATTAAAATTGAATTGTAAAAGACAAAATATTCTATACATTTGTAATTACCTACCTACCTAATAAAAGTGAGCTACAAAAAGCACTTTTATATTACATATTCACTTTGCAAAAACGTTTTAGAATAATTCGACATTAATTAAAATTAGTCATCAAATAATCTAAAAAGACAAAACCAAAAAAGATGTGTCCACTGAAGTTTCTTCATAAAATGTGATCTTTGATTTCTTTCATTTTATTAGTATATAGCATATTACGTTGAGAACAGTTTCATTTGATTGGAAAAGCGGAAAGTACCTATCCAGGACGAGCTGTTTGCATTATATAAGAAAAACAAAGCAAATATAAGGGATTACTAAAATGGTATATCTGTTTATACAGGGTCTGTGTACAGGTCTGCAAAAATGTGGAAATTGAAGTTAAAAAACCATTTTAAAATAGATTTAAAAAAAAATTGTGGCAATTTTGTTTTTTGAAGCAGTATTTAATTTTTGATTCTTCGATTTTGTTGTAGGAAAGGCTTGTATGATTATGGATGAGATTATTAACTCCATTAAGGGGGAAAATTGAATAAGATTACAATAATTGGTTAATGGCGTAAATGACTTATTGAAATGGATGTGAAAAAATAACGCATTGTTCAAATTGTAGTAGTTAGTTGCGTAAACCATAACGTTTTGATTAGATAGAAAAAGGTTCAAATTGTATTGGGTAGGAAAATATTTTCTACATATTAGGTAATCATTTTTATTTTTCCGACTATAATTTCTAGATCTTAATTTTTATAGTCGTCCGGAGTTGGCGTGAAATGCAGGTCTTCTAAAACCAAAACGGAATTTAGGTTGCGGTTTGTGTTACCGATGGGAGAAGGAAAATGGCATAGCATTTGCGTAGCCATGTAACACTGGTTGACTCTCTCATACCATCAGTATGTAAAAAAAACATGGCATAGATAATGTGATAGAGTGCATAAAATATACTTGGGTTTAACGTGTAGATGGTGGTTTAGATTCAAAATTACTTTCTGTTATTATGCTTATCCCTTTCGGTTTGATTGATGGAATTGTATACTTGAAATTAGATATATATATATATATATATATATATATATATATATATATATATATATATATATATATAAATGTAATTTGTTACGCATTTTCGCTTTTTTACTAAAATTATGAGTTTATAATTATGCATTTTTCTGGAGAAGCGTAAAATTATCTTTTTCCATAATTTTGGTTATTAAAGCAATAAATATTTGTAAATTATCCCAATGCGACAAAGTTCACAGTCACTTGTAATTAAATTTCCAGCATTTGTTGGAGTTGAGTTATGGGGGTGTCACAATTGCTGAAAAGTACTTGTGGCTCAGAACTTGTTGGTGCGTTATCGTATACTCGGATACTTTCTAATTTAATTATTATGAGCAATTATTAAACGCAACACGTGATCGGTGTGTAAGCATCTAATTTCCATATCGCTCGTTGTCAATATCTTTCGCGCAATTGATTTGTAATTATTAAAAATGATGGAGACTTATCGCCGTTATTTTTTTTTATTTTGGAAAATATTACTTTCAATAAACAATTGTAAATATATTCATTTATTTTGTTACTGTTAGGTTTTTGGTTACAGTTATTATTTTACACATCGTAACGGAGCATGTGTTATTCTTGTCAGATTTATAAAACCCGATATTTTATACGAGTACTGATATATTAAGGTTTTAATAAGAAATCAGGCAATTTTCAGGAAGAGTTTTAAGATCAGAGTTTTAAGACATTGGTTGGATCGATTCTGTTTGAAGTTATGGCCAATGGTAATGAAATTCTTAAAACCCAATTTTTTTCGGCTAACAATAATTGTATGTGTGATTAGATTTTGAAGGAGTATACTATTCAATATGGATGATCTGAATATATATTTAGTGTTATGCAAATTTGTAATGTTCGTAAAATGCTCAGCTATAAGGATGTCAAAAAGAGGAGACTTTTTAGGTTTGAAACAAAACAATATATCAAAAAAAACATCAAAAAAGATATATGTAGTAAATGTTGTAAAAGTTTTTATATGTTGTAAAAAGATATATGTTTGTATTATAAAATTGATATAAGTTGTAAAAATATATGTTTATATTATAAAATTGATATAAGTTGTAAAAAGATATATGTTTATATTATATAATTGATATAAGTTTTAAAAAGATATATGTTTTATAAACTTAGAAAGCATAAGGTACTGAAATATTTCTTTAGTATCCTTGATTTAGGGATAGTTTATAATATACGGGACTGCTGGAACTATGGACTGGATGTAAAAATTTCAAAAAACTATTTGGTACCATTTTTTCAACACTCACAACTTCAAGCGAAAATTGCCAGTAAAGACGTGGCTAGCAGTTATATCTATATACATGGGTCCTGTTTAGTTTAAAAATGCTTAAATGGAGATTAAATCATAATACAAATAATATTTTCAAATAATTTACCGTAAAAGGTATAAATACGAAATATTAAAATGAAGTTGAATATTAATAAAGAAAAACTGTCAAAACTTGAAAATAGATCTATCATATTGAAATAGATGAAAGAATAAAACCATTACAGTAAAACCGTTTTTACTGTCCGCTGCACTTTTATGGCGTTTCCTTAGTTAATATATTATGGTCAGAGAACTGAAAATTGGGAAAATAATTAATTATTTTCAGCTAAGAGTAAACTAAAATTAAATTAAGAAATAAAACTACGAGTTTTCCACGGATATGATGAATGGTAAATAATTTATAAATATTGGTAAAAGTTTATAGAATCAATGTCAGAATCGTTGGTAAAACATTAAAATTTTGAAACATCGCTATTCTTTGCGGAAAAATTTGGTATTTATGACTGATATTTTTTTAACAGAATTATCGATAAAATCGGTTAAAATGTATTTATAACCGATCTTTTTAACGGAAGTATCGATAAATATCCGGTTAAATTTTTTTTATAACCGATACTTTTTTAACAGAAATATCGATACCAAATTTCAGATATCATCGATGCTATTTTTAAATTTGCTTTACTTACTTTAAAGATCATGTAAAGCAGAAGCTACGTACTTTTGCATCAGACGTGATTATATATATTAATGGAAAGTACATTAAATAAAACTTCTGGTACAAATCTCGGTATAGTATCAGCATTTTGGAAGCAATATCTGCACCAACCAAATATTTCCAGGTCAGCAAAGAACTAAAATTCTGGATAGACAACAGGCATTTTGTTACCGCATCATCAATAATCACATTGAAATATTGATTTCTTCTGTCATCTGTACCGAGTTGCATCGATAATAAATTTTGTGGCGCCTGAGAATAAATATTTTTAAAGACAGTTGAAGAAATATATTGGTATATTTAGTTTTTTTTAAACAAGTATTAATAATATATGTGAGTGTATACCTATTTATTTAATATACTATGTTATTTTATTTCAAGGCTTTGCTTTTATTTTTCTAAAAAATGGCGGATGTATCAATATGTTGAAGATTTGATAATTTTAAGAAGCACCATAGTCTTACGGTATCTTATTACTGTTTTACACTATGTATTACTGTAATGTGCATAAATGTGTAAGTAAATAATTGATCGATGACGAAAAGTACATGAACTTTTCTTTCCAATGTGTTACATTCAGTTTTCCATCTATGTCATCCCCACGATATTTGTACATAAAACGCTTTGTTTGCTGTTTTTTTATATTTTAGACTGGTTTTCTATTAGGTTGACAATTTATAAACCCGTCATCTTTGTACACAAATTTTTCCACTTTTTATAAAGTAAGCTGAAAGTAGTTTTTCACGCGTTACTTTTGCTACGTGGTCTCGAATATCATTATGTAAAAAATACTTTGCTTTGATTTGAGGGAAGTTAAGCGGTGACAATTGTTCACAATAAATTTTATATAATCGTTCACAATCAATCGTTCACAACACATCTTAGCTACATTTATTACTTTTAGCTTTGAAGAGTTCCCAATGGATAACTCAACGAATAACTTCATTTATACTCCACCATGCACTCAAAAGTATTTTTATCCAATATTATAGCTTGGTCTAAGTACACCATTTTCTTCAGCTACCACTGGCGTTTACGCTAAAATTAACATAAGCCACCAACTTTTCATCTTCTGTAACCAGATACTTTAGCTTCTCGTTGGTACATTCAGTTACAAAACACACATTAACTTTTTTCTGTAGTCTGTCGAAATGGTGTTAGCTCATGTGGTAGCCAAACGGTATATTTTCACTTGTTACTCAAAGCATAAAGTTGTTTTCCCACTGCAGTATGAGAGCATGAAATCTGTTTAAATATATTTTTTTCTAAATCAATTGTAAGAGGTCGCTTTGGATAAGATTTATCGGACAGGTAAAAAAACCCTTCTTTGAATCTTTGGAACCAGTGTTTGGTTGTTTCGTTCTTATGACCCATCGTTCGTTACAACATGTCTTCATCCATCGTTGTGTATATATTGCGTGATACTTCGCTGGTTTTTTCTCTGAACCATATTTATGAAGCAAGAGTCCTTAAGTTCATTTCGAGATGCTTCCATTTTTCATTTATTCTTTACTCACCAATTACTCACTTGCAAACTGAACAGAAGCTCGAATACAGTACTCTTTATATATCCTACAAGACATATTCTAGAAGCTTCTATAGCATTCCAGAAATCGGTCGAAAAAAGTGGGGGGTTTATAAGTTGCCAACTTAATACTAAACGTTTTAAATTGTTATTATTTTTAAATTATAAGCAACGTTGTTCTAATGAGATTGATTTCTCTATTTTGTTAGGGGTGTATTCTATATCTGCTTATTGCACGAATTCACTTCAGATTTGTATTAGCAATTCAAAATAGTTTTAGAAAGAAACAAATAAATTTGCCGATGTAAGGTGGGTGTTCCTCGTAGAAAACAAACTCTCATTTTGTCGAAAATAAACTCGGTATTCGAGATCACTGCTCTATATCTAGGTCCTTAAATCCAGCCACTATCTTCATAGTCATTATCAGTTTTTCAAGCATGGAGCTCCTAAAAGTTGACCTTGATATTAGTAAAATAATTTTTTCATATTATGTTATTTTCATATCTAGTTTATTGAATTAAAGGAAGCAGGAAAAATAAGTTTTTCCGATTCTTCTCCAATTTGTCGTTAGTGCTTAGTTCGTTTTAGATATACATACTATGAATACAGCTTACAAACATCTTGGAGAACAAAGCTTTCCTTAACGTACATAACGTTAGGGAAAGCTTTACTTAAACCAGTTTAGTAGTTTCGATAATAAACGTCTGTATGCGTACAGAAACAAATTTTCCTCTTTGTGTGCTAGTGTGGATTTTCTTGTGTTTGCCTTGTTACTAAACTTCTGTAATATCATCATCTAGACACGAATTACATTCAAACCGAATTATATCTCAACACAAGTCGGTCAGTTTAGCAGTGAATGAAATATGTATATATGTATGTATATATATATATATATATATATATATATATATATATATATATATATATATATGTATATTTACTTACTCATAGTCCACAAATAATAAAAAAATAATATTTAAATAATTAAGTAAAAATGTTTTCACTGATTGGAAAACAGTCTCTTTGAAATTAAGTAACCTGTTATTAAAAATATTACAAATTGATTTTGATTTGGTTCAGTGACTTTAATTTTTATCACAAGCCTGCATCAAGCACCTTTACGCGACATCGTCGGCTTGTTTACTCAGCGCGATAAGTGCGCCGGATGTGGTTACTGGTCACATGATTGCCACGTGATGGTAAATCTATGGCTCAGTATTGGCTGATTGTGGTGGAATATTAGTTCGATTATGGTTTTTTTATTTGCCATCGTTTCACCCACTTTTTTTTTACAGAGAAAAACATGTGCTGGGTGTAATTTGATTCAATACTATTTTCAATCTTTTTAAAGTTTTAACATGGAAGAGTCTAGCTCTTCGTTCCACGTCACAAGAAATTGGGAGAACTTTTTTCTAGCGCCACATATACGTTCCTATGAAAGCGTGGGTCAGTTCTTGATTGGTGTTTTCTTTTGTATTGCATTAACTAGAACTATTTCTTTGTAAATTATCTAATAAAATATTACTCCAATAATTTGGAATTTGCGTTCAGTTTTAGTTGTGACTGAAAGAAGTAGACGAATTGTTATCCTAAATTATATTAATACAAGTTATCTGAAATTTGTGTTTTATTTATCAATATTTAGGTACAAACAACCGTGTTTTCAAATGTGTCGAGTGAAGGGTTCCTGTTTAGAAAAAGGCACGTTAAAAATGCGTTATGTAATTATTAATCCATGTATTTTATCACTAGATATAAACAAAACAATTGTTATTCAAGGCTGATATTTTAATCTGCCATACTAAGTACTTAAATCTGGTATTCAATCGAATAGAAAATTTCTTAAACATAATAGTCTAGAAATAAAGAAACAGAAAAAAAAAATTTAACAATGGAATGGATTTTTTAACTATTTCTTTCAATTTTATCATCATATTCACGTTAACTTTCCATTTTACAAAATGGAATTCTGGATGTATTTGAATTCTGAAATGTAAAGTACACATCAATCTGTGACATCTTCTAAAATATCGGTTTTGTTCAGATTTAATTCCTGGATTCTTAAGGATATTAATAAAATATCATGACAGATGCCTTAAAATTGCATTTTTAAAGACAGATACGTTTCGAAATGATCTATTTATGGAGGATCTTAAAAATAAGTTTTTCTGTTTAAAACAAGAAATAATAAACCTAGAACGAAAAAGATAATTGCTTCGATTTTCAAAGTTAACTCCATTTGTAACGTTTGATTAGCAATATCTCGAATGAATCAACAACTAGAAAAAAGTAATAATTACATTTTATTCTTACAGCACGTCGGCATAACTTTTATCTATCTTATTTCTAAAGAATTTTTTTCTTTTTGTACTCAATAAATATAAATAAAAACTACAACAAAAACAATATTAACTAACCTTATTAAAAAGCAGTCGAAAGTCAATAACCTTGAACTTGCGGCTCTTCAAACAAATACGCTTTTGCAAGTCTCCGTCGGCGATACGGCTTCAACAGAATCCATAGACTCCATACTCTTGGAAGGTCATGGTCTGACCCCATTACAAACACTGCACATACTCATTAACTGATTAGGGTCAAGGTGATGTGCTCATCGCGCTCTTTATTAACGCGCTCGTCCAGATGCACTTATTGTAGCTCTGTCGTGCGTGTTTACTTTATATCGCGACATACATTTCACATATTTACGCTTAACAGAGGAAGCTGTGTATAGGTTTGTTTTATTATCTGTAAATTTTTTATTTTTTAAAAAATAGCTAAGTATAGTTTGAGGACTTCCCAACATTTGATGAAACTGTCTTCTTCCATTGAGGAGATGAAAAGATTGTCGTTTTATACGAAAATTTGCTAAGTAACAATTGAGTGGTTCGTGATAATTGATAAAATTTCCATATTTGACTGAAGTGAAAATAATTGCTTTGCACGAAAAAGTGAGTAAGTATCGATTGAGGGTAAGGGGTATCGAGTGATTTTGATTGAAACCGAGGAGACGAAAAGATAATTTCTTTGTATGATTTTAACATATCCTTTTTATTTTCTTATTTTTTCTTTTTAATTTTCTTATCACAGCTATATATTATCAAAATTCTCATAATTTTTATGATAACATGGTTATCTTCACTATTTATTCGTCCAACGATCAAAGAACCATTTTTGGCTTACTTTTTATAATGACGTAACGTCTTCCTTAATATTTTTTTTCATTCGTTTTCAGCAATTTTCTTAATTAACTTTTGGGTAAATTGGCACTGGGGAATTAACCACTACTTTGGACCGCTATTGCGTTGCTTGCTTGTTTGCATATCCCCCACGCCCAGGTTGGGGGTTATGTAATCTTACAAGGGATTAAAGACCATAGCCCCAATTTTTTCACCCGATGCTTTTATACTTATATAGGACATGATCCCATTTAATTTACTTACAAATTGTGAGGCTCCTTTATTTTTTCAAAGTTAGAGATATATAGAAATATGACAACAATTGGAAATTTAAACATTTTCAACCCAGTAAGTTGAAAATTTTATAATTCCGACTGTTATCATGTCGAATCGGTTAGAAACTCTGATCTGATCTGACTGATCAGTGTGTCAGACATTCACTCCTTCCTTGGACCATATTTATTTTGATTGCACTGAGTATTTGTATAATCATGTAATTGAGGGTTGACATTCTGTACGGAATAAAACTTTGGCGTAAACGTTTTATGAAAAACAAAATGTCTGCATGTTTTTCTTCATAAAATTATTATTATCTTTATAAGTATATTTAGACTCATTATGATCTATGAAAGAGATTCCTGCGAATCGGGTTTGTATGGTGTACTATTATTGCTTTCACAGTTTGAGATTACACTAATTTTCATGATTAGTATCGTTTTCTTCAAAAAAATATTTATCATCATCAATCTCCATAATATATCTTAATGTTCATTTAATAAATAAAGCATTAAAAGTTCCATCAACATTTTGTTATGTGTCAAACTTTACAAAATAAGTCGTGAACAGTTTGCTGACAATTGTACAGAAAGGCGTTCGGTCTGTAAACTGTTGCTAAGTATAATCGATTAATGAAATTATGTGAGCAAACATTGTCAGCAATCATAAATATTACAGTGGATGTCGCGACCTTTCTTCGTTACGTATTATTTTGAGGCGAACCTACCAGCGGGTAAGTGGCTTGAGATACGTCGCCGTGTCGTTATATACTTTAAAACCTTGGCCGCAATTTCGCAAGTATGGCAAATATAAAAGTCAGTGATTGCATCCGCGATAGTCGAGTTCGGGTTTCTATAGAATTTATGCAAAATATATAAATAATATAAGATTTTGACGATAATTGGTAAACATAGAGTATAAAATTAATTTATAAATGCGCTTAATTTATTATAATGTAGTATGATAAAGCAAAGTGTATAGAAAATACGCATTTCATAACGCATATTATTAACTTAGATGCCAGTAAAACTTCCATAGAATTTGATGGGTTTATATATCGATAGGCATATGCCAAAAAATAGGTAAAATGCTTGCCGAAATATAAATAAAGTGGGATTCCATAGTTGTTTACATCTCTTAAAAATGTTGATGGACATTAGCTAATGTAATTTTAATTAAAAGTTATAATCAAATTCTAGTATCTAGAATTTTTACAGTTTTTTTTAATTAATTTTAAAAATTGTTGAGTGGAAGGGCTTTATGAATAATTACACTTTATTTTATAGCTTAATATTTCATAAACAAGCTTAAAAAACCTGTCAAGCACAAGTAAGTTCGCACTCGCACTTCGTGGGTTCGATACACATTTAGTTCCTTATAAACATTTAAGGCCACATAATATTACTATTTGCAAATAATAATTTTTTATAACGTAAATATATTGCCTACTAAATCTTACACAGGCATAACACGTGACGTATATTTAAAAAAAATTTAATATTTAGGATAATATTTTTTCTGCTGCAAAGGTTTGCACGGGATTTTAAAAATAATATTTTTTTCATAACTTTGGGTTGAGCAGTTTCAGAATTAAAGGGGGTTGTCATATTTTTTTGCGCACTTTTCAGTACATCTTTGAACACATACTATCTAAAATTATAGAAAAATACATATGAGGCCATTGTTGTTAATGACATTTTCGTCCCCAAAATTTCCGCATATTTATTTTTTGGTGTTAGCTGTTGAGGTGCGTGTTTTATTATATCCCAAATTTAAAATTGTTTCGCCAAGTTGTTTCTGAGAAAAATGGCTGTAATAGACAGACAGACAAACAGACATATACGTGAATAATCTTATAAGGGTTTAGGTTTTTTCTTCAGCTTCCTTTCTTAGGCACGGGTCTCTAAATATTATGAATCAAATTTAAAAAATTATGAATTGGTGAAGGAAACTTTTATATCATTCTAAAAGACTTTTCCAATGATACTCCATTTTGAAAAGATCTGTTCAATTAAGGAGTATGCAAAAAAAAATTAAATTCTCACCTCTACTTTACACGTACATGAAAAAAAATTGATTAGAGATTAATAGATATTTCGACATATACCTGTTTGTTAAAAAGTCATGAAAGTACTAGTAGGCTTCGAACTGAAGAAATTGCGAGGTCCTCAATAGGAATGATTAAAAATTCAAGATGTCAACCACCAAGCAACATCTAATACACCAATTCGAAGATGATTTTTCCAAAAATTTCATTTTTATATTTACTGTACAGAAATTAAAAAGTGTTTAATTAGTAAGATTTGAAGCATTTAACGTGCAAATATACAATTTTTTACTAGAAAATAGATTAGAGATTCGTCAGTTTACATTTATAAACGGGAAACAGCCGGGCTAACTTTCTTTGTCGTTTCTTTAGTTGCCAGATGTCGACAGAATAAATATATTCAAGTAAAGAAAAAGCTACAGTCAATTGAAAAGAAATCAATAGTATTTTAAGTCTTTAAATAATTTTTGATATTACTGTTTCTTTTCCTAAACAATCTTAACGTGATGCTGTAATTCTATATTTTAGAGGATTAATTTTACTATGTATATCGGTGAGATGAAACATTTAATTTTGAATTCAAAAAGAAGAATTAAAGACAGACAATTTTATGATCTGCGTGTCATGTTGAATTAATAAATAATAATATAAGTTCAAAAAACTTCTGGATTAATTTATTTAGTGTTTTTATAGCTGTAAGATTAAATACTACATATTCATATTCTTTTCTGTAGCGTTAATTATTTCAGGGTTAAAAAGTAACGTATTAATAAAAAACGCGGAATCGGTGACATGCTGCTTTTGAAAATGGGTTAAAAAAGCAGTCAATAAACTAAATTTTATATACTTTTTATTTACCACTTTTAATCACTCATTTACATTCTTCGATTTGATATTTTTATATCATTACTTAATTATTACTTCTATATTATACTTTTATGTAATCATTTTATTTATTAAATGTCTTACTCAATTGATATACCTCATATCATTTGATCATCTCGTGAGCCAGATTTCTGTATCAAAGTAAAACTTGTGTTAACTTAATTTTATAAAAAAAAGTGCGTGTCAGCTCCGACGCGGGACTGGAGTTTACTCCTTAAGTATAATTGTCTTGGAATATATAAAATAGGTAATACCGTATATAAATATAAATATTCATATCATTAAATGTAAATGGAAAATTTTTTAATAAAAAAATGATGACAATACAATTATTTTCGAGTAAAACACAAATCAACAAGATCAAATTTATACAACAAAATTAAGAACATTTAGTAATATCAGACTAAGGAGTTAAAACTAAAAGAGACTTTTTAATTTTATAGGATAAAAGACACCAAATATTCACACATAAGGACATTTAAAGATTAAAATTCAAAAATTCTGTTACTGACATTCAATCTGAGTAGCGACATGATTCCCTTTACCTATAGCTAGAATATTAAAAGGTGCATTAAAATTAGTTTGTACTGGATGGTTCACTTTACTTTCATATGCATTCAATTAGTTTGGACTATATTATATAAGCCAGTGACTGCTTTAATTCAAGAAGTTGTCAATTCTTAATATCTGGTAATTTAACAAATACTTCTAAAAACATATTGTATTCTAACAATTGAATTCGAGTACAAATGATGACAGAAACTACATTAAGTAAAAATTCTGTTATTAAAATGCAATGTATGGTTCAATTTGCCTATAACTAAATAATAACGTGCATTCAATTAGTTTGGACTAGATAATACGAATATTTGTTTTACCATGCTCTTACTAAATTGTAATATATTCTTACGGGCCTTTATTAACAAAGCTTGACAAAATAAATGCAACTTTAACAACTAGTAAATAATTCCCATCATTTTTGTGTACGATCAAAAATATAAAAATTAACATTTTCTTAGCTTTTGCATGTTTTAAACAACGTGTTACACTACCTTTTTCTACACACAATAAAAGAGGGACTATATGGTCTGGTGTGAAATTTAAAAATTATAAAATAAAAATAATGAAAATAAAAATAATACAAAAAGTATATTAATATAGTATATAAAAAATGAAAACGACATTGGAAAAAAACAATATTTAAAAATACAAAATAGAATAAAAAAAGACTTTGATATGTAGATTAGGGAAATTATTTTCCAATGATTTGTAGATAAAGGCAAAATAGATTTCTTTTAAAGTTTTTTTTAAAAATTGTTACCACTGTGTCATTGAATAGTTGTATAGTTTATTTTACATTCATAGTTAAAATCATGTCAATACATATAATCCTAACTTCAATGGAGAAGTGGATAAGCACATAAACGTAAGAAGTCAATTCAAGGCATAAGACAACTTACACTGCAATGGTGAAACATTTTGTTATTAAAATTTAGATTATTATTTTTTTACTTATACAAATATTATATAAATAAAAAAATAATAATAATCTAAAAATGTATTTCATTTATTTTTCGTTTGCTACTCAGACGGATCTATAGATGATTGACTCTCATTAATCTAATGTCAATTCATGAATATCACAAATTTTAAAATTTAAATTTCAACACACTTTCGCATATCACTAGAAAAAAAGATAGAACAAATATCCAATGAAAAGGTTCTGAAATGAATTTTATAATTTGTAATTTTAAAGGTTTTACAAACTACTTTCGTTTGTAATATAATATCGCGAATTTTTAAAAAATTAGGCTATTCAAAATTATATTACTATTTTTCGGTAAATTCCAGATAAATCTCTAATGATTCTGTTTTCTCATAAATTTGAATGTAGAAGCAGAGCGAGGGTATTTTTTGTGTACGTTTTCTTTGATATATCTAAACTGTGTATATATTTATATATAAAAATGTTTGCAGCATAAGGGCAGAATTTATTGTTGAAACGTGTAGTAAAAATAAGAATGTGAAACATAATCTTAACCTACAAAGAAGAACCAGAATAATTGACAACAAAAGAGATACTTAAGGAATACTGACATATTAGGGAGGTAGCTTAACAAAACAGCTTCGATGTCAATGAAAAATAAAAGTAAATGGGAAGCTTCAGGATTGGATGACACAATTGTATTTCTCATCGGTTAAAGATATACTCCCAATTCTGTCCCTGTTAGATTTCATATTAAGTTTTTAGTAATATAGACTTGATGAATAGAAGTTAATATACGCACTAAGTTTGAAATATTTGTAATTATATATTGATGGCTTTAGAAAATGCAATATAACAAGAATATAATGTAAAAGATGTAGAAGTAAATTAGATATGAACTACAACGATCTGATAAATTTAAATCGAAAACGTTTAATCCTACTATTATATCCTATCCTGCTTTTATCATGATAATTTTATCTGGACATTATGTTCAGTAAATTTTTTGATAATAATAGCTTTACCTAGACGTACTATTCAGTATTAACAACTTACTCATCTTGCTTGACAACAGGAGGAATTTACTAAACTGTTAACGTTAGTCGGCGTTGCCTTCTAAAACGGTATTTCGGGGCGGCAACATGATAGGAGGGGGAGGGGAAGCACGGAAATAGATTCATGAAAATGGATGTGCTATTTATACAACCCCATCGCGTGTCGGCGCCGCTCACGCTTCGCTTCAACCACCGACCATGTGCGCGCCCAGTCGGCCTTGGTTTCTTGCTCGTGCGTGTGTACAATTTGTTTCCCTTATTTCGGACAGGAGCTAGTATTTGGCAGCAGAAAGTGATTCCATATCATCAGATAATATTCTAATAATGTTTTTTTTCTATAAATGTGCCTTCTGAAACTGATATAAAGTTTGAATAAATGCCGGCTATTTGATATATATTTATATTGTGTTGCTAATTTGTTTGAAATGATCCCACTTAATAACGTAATAAAACGTCAGAAAAGTATTGGCAATACTTCATTTGTTGGCATTATCAGTATCTCATTTTGTGTACTGCAGACTCTACAACTCCAAACTGTTTATATAAAAGTATTAGCAATACTTCATTTGCTGTGATTATTAGTATCTCATTCTGTGTATTGCTAATTCTACAGCTCCAAACTGTTATACTAAAAGTATTATCAATACTTCGTTTGCTGGCATTATCAGTATCTCATTTTGTGTACTGTAAGTTCTAAAACTCAAAATTGTTTATTAAAGTATTAGCAATTCATTTGTTGGTATTATTCGTTGCTTAATTTGTGTGCTGTTTTTTCTACAGCTCCAAACTGGTACACTAGCATATACGATTGGTTTATATGAAACGTTAAATCAATTTTTCTGGGACTACTCTCTGATACTGAGCTCAGTGTAACGCTACGAAATCGTTCACTCAAGTGGAAAACGTTCATTTTTTAGCATCCCTGGTCTCGTTACTACTGGTTTCTGGTTTTCCAAAATGATCGATCCAGTTTTCAATCTACCCCGTGGCCCAATTAGTATCTTTTTTATATATGACAATTGTTTGTAACTTTGATAGTTATGAATTATCAGAGCAGCTTTTGTCTTAATTTTAATCCATATTTTGGTTTGCATTTACGAAATCGACTTTATTAATAAAAAATATAACGTAACGCCACAATTTCCAGTATTGTTTTACAACTTAATAATAATACTTATTCTTTGTTTTAGTTAATCTTAACTAATATTATATAGGTGAAAATTTACTTGGATGAATAGACTTATAGATGGATGCATGTTTATTATTCCATAACTCCGCAAATTATGAGCAGATCGACATAATATTCGGCATTCGAACATAATGTAGTATAAATTAGTATTTAATAAATTAGTCGCGAATTAAACCTAGTTTTAATATTAATTCTAGATTGAACTTTAACTTATATACACATAAGAAAATGAAAAAAAGTTGGTATAGACACACAATTGGTTGGTTTAGACATGTCGGTCATTAAAATTTTCTTCAAAAATAACAAATTTTTATTAACACGTTCAAACCTTGTTTCTATATCGTAAAAATCATTGTACCTTTAATTAAATAATATACAGTTTATTGTATATTATTTAATTAAAGGTACAATGATTTTTACGATATAGAAATATTTCATTTTCATTTTTGTTATAGTAAAAGCATCGAAAAACTTAAAATCTTAAGAACCATGTCTTTAAAAATCTTATTAAAATATTGCAAAATTATTGTATTTTTCTGAAATTTTAATTTACCGAAATTTTGTTGCAGATATTAAATATTGGAGCTTCTTTTTCATTATATATACGGTTTAATATGAAGTTATTTTTATAAACAATAGTTTTAATACGGTCTGAACATTGTTTGTTCAACAAAAATTCTAACAAGAAACTGAGTGCTCAGGAGTGGACATTTCATTCACTTATTTAATCGACCTAGGAAATAGTTGACAGATCAATATGAACTGTTAACTGCGAACAACCTTCATACTTGAATCGTTAATTTTAGAACGTTAGGAATGTGATGAAAAAAATTACAAATTAGAGCGCCTACATTAATATCATCAACGTGCGAAACACTCGAGTTATTAGTATGTCAGCAATTTTAATTAAGTTATTTATAAGTACACTCATTTATATTCTTGCAGAAAAAGTTGTGCTATAAAAGTTTATATTTCAATGTACTAATTCCATTGCGAAATATAAATAAATCCGTAATTGGAATGTATGTTCATGTGATAGAGTTAGAGTTTAAGAACTTGCTTATGACGACCTAGTGAGATAATAAGTACGTAAGAAATTATCATGCATTAGCAGTTATCGATGTATAATGGTTAAGTCCAGTACATAACATATAACGGTAAGCAATATGGAGCCCTTTGAAAACCACGAATATTAAGAGTTAAACATGAAACCTTTAAAAATATACTTTGACAGAATAATAAGAATTATTTACAATAAAACTTGAATATATTTTCAATAATTAAAAATTTACAATCGCCTGACTAGATGCAGATTAATTACGGAAGTACGACACAAAAATTTGTGTTCACGAGTTTTAATACGATAACATATGCATCTTACATAACATATGTACGATACATTACATATATATTTATATATATTACATATGTATTTATTCAAGATGTATAAAGTTACCTTTGATAATACTTAGTATTGGACTTATATTATCATCAGCTGGAAGGTAACCGCTGCTGGAAATAGGCTTCGCCCATAGATTTCCACCGTGCCGCTTACATCCAATGATTTTTGAGACCTTTGCCAGGTCATCTGTTTGTTTAGCTTGGGGCTGTCTCATTCTGTGTCTTCGATACGTAAACGCCATTCGGGGATCTTTTCCCCCCAATGATTATCAGTTCTGAACGTTATATGGCTAGTGTATTGCTATTTCAGCCTGCAAATTCTACGAGCTATGTTAGTAAGCGTAGTTCGACTACGGATCACATTTTATAGAGAAAATTTGAGCATAGTCCTTTCTATACCTCGCTGAGTGATACGAAGTCTATCTATGAGGCTAACAGTAAAGGGCCATATCTAATTTCTATATGTCGTCATTGCAACACACACTCGTTAAAGCCTTTCGTCTTTAAACACTTTAAACAATGTATTATTTACGATGAGAAGATATGGTAAGTTCGAACGCTACTCAGATGAGTGGGTTCTCCGATTAATTTCCTTCTCGATTTACCTGATTGGAGAGTTTATTCTAGATGTATGGTACATATTGATCAATCACTTCGAGTGTAGTATTCCCTTTATGTTCCGTTATAAGTGCAACATGGATGTTAGATTTTATGTTGATCATATAATAGACTATATATTTTTAAAAATAATACCGATAATGTTACGCACCTTTGAAATTTAGGTAATATAAATGTTTAACATTTATAACATTGAAGTAAAGAAGATAAAATTAAACTCCTGTAATGTGGTGCCCTTGGCACCATAACATATTTCACTTCAAAATGAATTCATTGCATATAACACATCTTACTAATTTACTTATCCAGCGCTACCAACCGTGAAAGGGGTGGGTTTTGTCTAACAATTTTTATTCCCAGCCATCTCTGGTTGTTGCAAGTCTTCTAAAGTTTTGGATGGCCTGGATTACGAATGTCAGTCGGTCGTTTCATGGTATTAATAGTCGGTTGTCTTTCGCTTTGTGGTTGTGTTCCTACGGCAACTAAAATGTTCAACGTCGACAAAAGGAAAGTAGAGAATGCTAAAGACCCATTTTCTATTTTTCAACTTAGGTTCTAACAACGTGTTCTTTGTGCTTTAGCTTTTATAAATTATTTTGCCTTTTTTAACATAACTGTTACGTTAATATGTACGAAACGTATTGCTTTAACTTTTACGTTCCCGATTTATTGCAATTAAACCCAAGTCTAATTATTCAAAAGAGAAGATTGTATGCAATTAGGGTGATTGAAGATTCACCCTAATTGTATACAACCTAAACTATGAAATTCCATTTTTATCGCACAAAGATTAGAATTATAGCGCACATGACTTATGCATTAGAACTGATGGTAATTTTTCCAACCGTGTCACCGTTAAGAACGTTTTCTTTTATAGTACTGTATTTTTTTATTCTTATTATATTTACTTTCTTGTAACGCATATCAGTACACTTACTTTCTCATACATCAGCATCCCAATCTATAGAAACGTCGATGGTATGCTCTGAGACTAGTGTGATGCCGCTACCAACGGGCAACCGGTTATGGGAGACACGGGTTCGAGCCCGGCTCCGTGTCGCGTTCATTCCCATTGCGTCACATGCACTCGGTCCGGGACTGTTTGTATTATTTTATCTGATGTTGAGGTGTGAGAGTAGATACATCACCTGTATAACATTTGAGATTTTTGTTATTTGTAATAAGGAATACATGTTAGTTTTTTTATTAAAATATAAAGCCTTAGAGATAAATAGTTTTGAATAAGTTAAGGTTATTTTTAAAGCAATTTATTTAGGTTGATATAATAAGTTTTAGGCAATAAACAGTATTTCAGGATATTCATATAGTTGAAGCATAGAATTTTCCAAATTTATTTATGTTCGAAAATGTTGTTGCATTACAATAGATATTCATTTCATCCTTTAGAGAACCTATCCTGTGTATCCAGTGGTTATTTGAAGTCGGTTAAATCTTTTTATTAAAAGGAGGTTATACGTACATTCTTTTATTTAAAGAAAGAAAAAAGGACCTTTTAATAAGTATTAAGCTGCGTTTATACCAAACACTATTATTTTATTTATTACGAATATTTGTTATATGATACATCTTACGTTTTTCGGTATATCACTTTTCCTTTTCTAACTTTTTTGATTAATCTTCCGCTGACCGTATATACTGAACATACTTATCTCTACAAACAACCATACTGATCATACTTCTCGTACATATATTACATACCAAATATACTGAATATACTTGTCTCTACAATCGCATACGCCACGACATCACTCTTGCTTTGAATATCCTTATTTTTAATCCTGTCACGTAAACTCTTTCCGCATTTATTTCGTAATGATTTCATTCCCACAGCATTCGGACCCTTTTTTTTTTATTAAAAGTAATACAATTTATTAGTCGCTTTTCGGAGCTAAAGAACTCCTTGGCAGTTAAGAAGGAATATTTAAACGAAAAAATGCACAGTGTGCAATTAAATCTAATGACAACAATATTTTAAGAAAACTTGCAAATTACTTTTAATAAACGGTTTACCTAAGTAAATTACTTAAAATAAATTGTATTGACCAGTAGATTACATTGACGTTAATTTAAGTAAATATAACTTTTGGTCGTATTCTGTGTACTGATAGGGCTATTGTCCATTTTTCATTTACTTTATTTTTAACCGGTTTTTAAAAAAAGGAAGTTCTCCATTCAACCCTTATACTTTTTTTATTTATGTAAGTTTTCTCATAAGTTTTTACTGTGCAGACCGATTTTGATTTTTATGTAAATGGTAGTACATACTTCCAGATAATCCCATATAAATAAGGTCAGGAACTAATTATGAACTTTGGACGTATTCTGAGGTATTAGGTATTTTTCTTCTGGACGTATTCTTCCTCACCGATTGAGAGAAAACGACAACTTTGTTTCTTGAAGTGTCCTTTGAATACAACTGATAAATAGGGTCTGATGATAGAGCCAGAAGATGGCTATAGGAACTCCTTAATGGCGAGTGGTAAACTAATAAAGTTTTCTATTTTTTGATTTTGTTAAAAACCTTTTTATTAAAAATATCCACAGACTTGAAATACTCACTGGATATAAAACGCCAGGACAGAGACATTGAAGTAAGGAAAACGTTGACCAAGGGCTGCCCGCAAGGCTTGGTCCTTGGATCAATCCTGTGGAATGTGATGTTCGATGGCATACTCGCGATACCCCTTCAGAGATGCGGTACCATCGCTTATGCGGACGACACGCTGCTGTTGGTCGGAGGATCGAGCCGAAGAGAGTTAGAGAACCGGGCGGCGGACTCCCTCGCCAAACTACATGACTGGGACACCAAGAACAAGCTCTGGTTTGCCCCACAAAAGTCCGAGGCTATCCTCTTCAAGGGCAGGCTGGCGAGGGAGCCGTCTGTGACTATAGCTGGCGTTAGAATCGGCGTGCGGGAGCAGGTAACTTACCTGGGCATGGTCCTCGATCCACGGTGGACCCGAGCCCTCTCACCTCTCACTCGTGAGAGGGCTCGGGTTGCCATCCACGCTATAGCCCGGCTTGCCGGTGCCTGCTGAGGGCTTAATAACTTGACCCTCAAGCTGATCTATACGGAAATATACCTGGGTATATTGGCCTATGCGCCATCGGTTTGGGCTCCGTGGTGCGTCGGGGTCCAGCAAGTTAGACGGGTGGTACTGAGATCGCAGCGTGTGTCGCTGATGGCGATTATCAAGGCTTACAGGACCTGCTCAACGGATGCGTTGCCGGTTTTGGCGGGTCTCCTTCCTGCCGACCTCTCGATTGCAGAACGCGCGGCCAATTTCATCCTTAGTCGAGGCAAGAGTTTTTTTTGCGGGTCCGTTGAACTTTGAGTTTTTGGCAAATGAACCCATTGCAACTAGAAAGAGACGTATTTTAGAGATCGTCGTTGCTCACTGGCAGTCTAGGTGGTCCTCCCCCGACTCCAAGGGGGAAACGACTAGATTATTCTTTCCCGACGTTTCCGAGCTGTTAAGTAAGAACTGGCTTGTTTCCGATTATTATGTTTCCCAATTTTTAACGGGACATGGCGCTTTCCGTGCCAACTTTGGTTTGAGAGATAGCCTGGCATGTACCTGTGGATCTGAGACGCAGGACATGAATCATGTCTTATTCCACGGTAGTGAGCACGACGATGCGTGTACAGTTTTGTTAGAGAGCATACGTCTAAATATTAACGTAGAATCACGCGGAGACTTAGAACGTGGTATCTTTAGTCACCGAGACTAGGTTGGGAATGGTCCGATCTTTGAGTCATTTAGAGCGTTCGCCAAGTGCGTTTTTGAAAAAAATGGAGATCCTAAATGACACATTGAGTAGGAGCAGACTCTAACCCTGTTGGGTGGAAGCACTGTGATTGTAGATACGGGACACTATTAGGGGACTTTCGAAGGTCCTCTTTTTGTATGAGGTGGGTCATTACGGGTCCCAGGAGAGGCCCTGAGACAACCCGAGTGGAATGGCGGGAATAGTGAATGTAAAACGCCCTGAAGGCCTGAAATTATAAAAAAAAGTCTTCAAAAAAACAGAAAAAAGAATACCCTTTTATATTGAAAATAACTCCTCCGATTGACAAATTAAAGTAGATGCAAATAGGCTAGTATTTATCTACTTATTTGCAACTATCTATTTAGCAATCTTTTTGAAGTCGGTGCCAAACAAACTGAGTTAACAGTCACAAAAATGAAACGTTTGCTTACGCCATATGCTATTATAAAAAATAGTAATTATCTGTACGCATACAAAATAAAACCGATAACCAAGTGTAAAATAATACAATATTTGGCACCGGCTAAAAAGAATGTTAAATAGAATATTGAAGATAAGCAGATAAATACTAGCCTATTCGCACTTAAATTTAATCTATCAATTATGGGCGGTAATTTAAATATAAAAGGGTATTATTTTTTCTGTGTTTTTTGAAGTCGGTTTTTATTGTGAATAATTTATTTTATTTTCGTTCTATTTTCGAACGAGGTTAGTACTAATATGGCCTTCCGTGATCTTACAAGGGTGACATTTTGAAAAGAGTAGTCACTCTCTTCGCTATAAAATGGATATTATCGTATTTCGAGCCGTGTAAATATGATTATAAATAAATATGTAATATAATTAACGCGAAGGGACGTTAGGTATAATTTGAAAGTAGTAACATGTAGAGGGAAGACGGTGTAGTAAATAAGTCTATCATACTTTTAAAAAGCCTGAGCAATGTAAAGAATTGCAAAATATGATAATTTATTCAATTATGATTGATTGTAAATGAAGTAATTTGACGTTACAAAAGGGAAAATGTTCATATCGAATTATGAAATTAAAGAAATAACTATTAAAAAGCCTGTGCAAAATAAAGAATTGCAAAATATGATAATATATTAAATTGTGTTTGATTGTAAATGAAGTAATTTGACGTTATAAAAGGCAAAATTTTCATATGGAATCATGAAATTGAAGAAATAATTTTAAAAATTAATAGTTAAGCTAAAAAACGTTTTTTTCTTTACGAGAAATATACAAAAAAAAATTAAAATTGATCAATAAACATGCAGATATCTGATGGGTTTGGAATTTTTCATACAAGAAAAATCGTAGATAAGAAAAGAATAAATTTAATTAAAAAAAATCAATTTAACTGACTTTAACAAAAAGAAAATTCTCTGTCTGGGGTGAATGTGTAATTGTTTGTGCGCTTGGAGTTACGAGCAATAGATGACGACTTTTCTATGGACAGATAGTTGTCACCACATATCGAGTTGTCTATCGTGGAGCATATTAATTCGGTCAATTACACGTACATAATTACGCGCGTCGAGACATGCAACGTGCTCCAATTACCCACGGGCGTTACATAATGCGGCGCCGACGAAAGTGTCCAAATTCAAACTAAGCCCTCGTCTGGTCCGGCCGTCAACCCGGATATAGCACTGTTAACTTGTTTCGAAATTCCTATACCCGTCGTCTGCCACGCTTCGGTGTTGCACTACAATAGGTTGCGTCACGAGAGTGGACTCTTCATCGGATTCGATCTCTCGGACCTCGGAGGTACAATACCATAGATAAAAGTACTTTGCAGTTATTCTGATGAAAGTAATTAGTACTAACAAATCTTGCGAATGAACAATTCTGCATTACTATATAAGCTTGCAACTAAATTCTTCTATAATAATTATAAGGCAAGTGCTAATTTTTCCAACTTCTCTTGCAATCATGATTTTTGATATACATTTAGTAAATTAAAAATAACGACTGTAAATGTCGTAAAAGTTTAAATCTTTCTTTCCTTAAACGAAAAAGGTTCAAATCATTGTAAATATTTCAGGAACTATTAGTCATGTACTGTTTTTGGAGTACAAGAACATATACAATAATATCTATATATAATGACTAGAATTTAAACATTTATATACAATAACTAGAATTTAAAGATTTTTGAATTAATTTTTGTTAACTGTGCCAGGCTTTTTAACCAGTGGAGGAATGTATCTGGCACCATGTTTTAACAGAGTTTTTCTATGCTAAACCATATTATAGCCTCATTACCATATTAATAATAATCCTCAGTATTTATTTACCTGATTTTCAGAGTTTCTGTTCATGTTCAGTGCTAATTTATCTGTTTTTCAGAATATATTGTTTTGAATTTTCAATATTTTTTCTTTAAACTGTCATATTTGTTGTGAAACTTTCGTATCTTGCCTCTTTTTGGATGCATTTTAAAAAATAAACTTCTTTTAACTAATATTTAACGTATTAACGTCATGTAGTAGCTCGTGCACACTCATTTCGATTGTTACATTCGAATATTTCTGGCTCATTAATTGGTTACTCTTATTTTTAACTATCTTTTTCTGAAGAGGTGTTGAGAAAATGGTTGAAAATCTGGCTTTTTGAAGTAAAATAAAAAAACTTTCAAACAATATTCCACATTATATATGTAACTACAGTTTTTTTTGACGGTCAGACACGTTAGTGATTTTAGTGTTATGTATTTTTTGTGGTACGGAACTATAAAAAACCGTGGTCTATAAATAATACGCATTAAAAGAAGTGATGTCTATCAACATACCTTTACTATTTGTACACAAAGAATAAACGGATCTGGTTCGTTTAATAAATATCTGTATATTACGTATACTACAGAATACGACGTGCGATATCGGAGCGGTTGCGGTGCCTACATCGAGTGCAAGGTTGCTGTGCATTAGACAGAGAGAGAGTCAGAGAGAGAGAGAGAGGGAGAGAGTGTCAAAATTTTAAATCGTAATAATTATGAAATGTATAGATTATTTGAAGTAGTAAATTGTACGTTCACGAAAGATAATTTACGTTAGTACAAAAACAGAAGCATGTACATTTTTTCAGTCTGGTACTAAATTAAGGAAAATTTATCGATTTTTCATTTATACTGAGAATAAACCTCTTGAATAAAACCCGCACTACGAGGGTCTTGTAGATCCTTCTATTGTGAATATTTTCAGCGATATCACTAGAATAATCTTACATCCAATTTAAAACAAATTAGTTTTGGATTCTTTGTAACTCTTTTAAATGTTAGCCCATACGATACACAAAGCTGAAGACAAAATTCGTGTACTTCATCTGCCTCCTCAAAAATTTCCATTTAAATAATTTTGATAATCAACTATGGAGATAAAAGCAACTGAAAGAAAAAACAACAGTTGTGATAGACAAGCAGACGAACTGACGGTGTCTATCACTGAATTTGAAAAGGTTATAAACGGTTGTGAACAACCCTACTAGTACAATTTTATGAAACAATTTTATTTAAATCACGTTGTTTTACAATTTCGTTAAGTCTAATATTTTAAAGATGTGTTCAAAGTTGCAGTATTAAATAAAGCATTATATCAATTATAATAACTTCAGCAAGCTACAAAAGAAATATTCGCATTTTGAATGTTAAAATACAAGAAAACAAATAATTTGTACAATTCGACCTTAATTGGTTATTATATCTGTGATACTTCTACCAAAGTAGGACGTCTGTCACGCTTTAATGTAAAAGTATCTTAAAAAATATATTATTAATCTTAATTGAACATAAATACGAAGCCGATTAATGAGGGCAGATATTTTTTCATTAGTAATTAGAATAATACGTATGAAAAGAGAAAGTACAGAATTGATTTGTTATGAATTTTATTAAATGATCCGCTTGCATTAAACATTTTGAAATTCGTAATATTACAGTTTTAACGAAGAAGTGGCGACTCGTGATGTTACAGTTTTTTTTAATATTAAAGGAGAAGGTTAATGTTATTTGCATTACATATAAATTAAGTGTTTGTCTATAATTTTAAATTTTGAGCTATTAAATACTTATCGAAACGATTGGCTGTACGAAGAGGCGGGAGCGGGTAGGGGAACGGGGGTATGGGGACTTAAGATTTGATGTAACTTTAGGGACAATACATTTTCCCAATTATTCAATATTACCTAAAATCAATTAGTTCTTGCTATGGTTAGTTATGGCTTGTAAATAAAAGATTATGATGCTTAAATGATAAAATATAACATAATCAACTGACAACAGTTGAGGGGAAATGAAATGATTTGTTTTTTTCTTGCTATCGTAATTATTACTCATTCGAATGACAGCTTCTATTTGGCAGCAAACAGCAATAAAAATTGTACACGAATTATGAGATTAAATTTTTTATTTCAATCTTAAATATAGCTTTGAAATTCTTATAGCAAAAAATTAACTTTGTAATCCAAATAACATTAGGTCATACGTCAGTATGTCTTTAGATTAAATTTGCCCTCTTAAATACTGTAAGAATTAAAAAAAAAAATCTTAAATGTTAAGTTTTACGCTCTTAAATTTCATGTTTATATTCTTAAATATCAAGTTAGTATATTCACATTTAATTATATTTATAAGGACATTTCTCTGATATATAATTATTTATATTCCAATTTTTTCCATATACTGTTTGCAATTAATGAACATTTAATTTACTTGGGTGAATAATATTTTATCGACTCGGAGATAAGGATGCTTCATTTCTCAATAATTTTTTACTAGCTATTCTTTCTTTCAAGATCTTTGGAAGACGTCATGAAATTTATGTCAATATGGAGTGTTATAAATAGCCTTTTTTATCTAGAGCATTTCATTATCAACCAGCTTAAATATCTTAATAAGTAGTCGTTTTAAAGCGCCGTGATCAAAAGATAATTTGAAGGTTTGCGTAAAATATGTGAATTTATTATAATATTTTTAAAGGTGTTTTTAGAAGTTTCTGAATTTTTTTACTCCAATTTTTTTTAATTGACATTTAATCTTAACTAACATTGTTAGTTTGAAAGTATCTGTTATTATTTGTTTCTTAACATACCTTGCAACCAAAGCATCGAAACAATACAAATCTATAGTAGCAATATTGCTGCTGGTTGCTTCGTTCGCGAGGTCTCTCTATTACCACGAAAATAATTTTTGGATGTTTGTTACTTCATACTAATCACTAGTTGAATAAATTTTCATGAAACTTGGTTTATAAATAGCTCTAAAATCTACTTAATATATAAGTTACGTTTTAACCCTAGATATAGCATAATTCTGTACGGTGAAAGTTTATGTTTAGTCGGTGACCCTAATATAAAAATTTAGTACATTATGTGAAATATATCAATAGGTAGTATTTACATTAAATTTATTGTTTGTGGATTAAATTTATTGCTTTTATATAGATGTTGCAATAATTTGCATTTCACTTATCAGAGACGAATCCTGCCGCCCTTATTGAAATTCCACGCTGATGAACTCCAAGCAAAAGCTAGTCAGTGATATGTTTGCTATCAAATCCTCTTTAATGTGGATGTTTAATTATTGTTTCTGCGCGTCTAGCCTTCATTTCATGTTTTAAGTATTACAGCTTTGTTCTTTTGAAAGTGATCATACTTATTTCTCTTTCTTTTTCTTATTACCTGCCCACAATTCATCTTCGTCACCGGTATTTTCTACCGTCACTCACACATGTATTCTTTATACTCGTTTGTTTATTTTAAATTACTTTTTCTCTGCAATAGAATTCAATTAATATAAAGCAAATGAACTCAATCTATTCATTCTATTATCTCGAACAAAATTATTAACGAATTACTTGCGCTTTTGACAACAGATTAAACCTCCAGCGCGGTTGATGCGCCGCTCCGCCCTCTATCCCCTCCTCGGATGGTGAAAGCGCTCCAGTCGTATGGAATCGGAGAATGTTCTGTCGGACCGTATCTTCAGTATCGTATTGATTGTAAAATATCTCAAGATTAATGATTTGTTATGTAGCGACGATCATGATGCGCTCGCTTTTTGACTGCCCAGTCTGACATGTGACACAACATTGAGTGCGTGTAAGGCATTGATGTGACACATGTATATACACCAGTCAATTATAAATTGTTTGAGAAAATTTTCATATGACATATTTTTTCAAAGAAGGTAGCTTTTAATATTTCAAATCGATTTTATTCTTCAACTCTGTTCCCAAATGACATAGGGTAATGATATGCACCTCGGCTTTTGGGTTCGAGTCTAAGAGAGCTTAAAGAGCGGTCAATATTATATTTTTAGGTGTCAGCATGTACCAAAAATAGACCAAATTGTAAAAATAAAACCAATATAATAAATAAAATTAATATAATAATAAACTGTTATGATTATGATTCCGATTAATGACCATTCTCACCTTTGTTTATTGCATATGAAATAAAATAATAATTTTTATATAAATGTAAACAACAAGAAATACATTATAAACATAAATCGCGGTGTTCGTAAGCTTTGTTGTTCTATGTTTGCTCATTCTATATATTTTTACAAGTATAGCTAAGCAGTTATAAGGCAGAATAGTTTACCAAGAGATTGCTCCCAAATGGGCTTTATCGAGAAGCGGTACCGTATTATAAGTCTATAGAGGAGTTTGTTTTAAAGAATGACCTTTTAAGTACCTCTTAATTGATATTAAAATAAGAACTATCGCACCAATTAAACTTTATATTGTGCTCTTAGATCGAATACATTTTAAGGAATTTTTCATTATTTCTATGGTACTCTATGAGATAAATGTGGTTAAGTATGGGTTGAACAATAGAATTTTGAATCTGTGATCTGCATCAACGGAACGTGATTTTTTTTTAAATCCTATCGGTTATTTACGTTTGAAAATGTTTGATACCAAAGTGTTTTGAGTACTTACCTTTAAAACCTCCATTTATTTAGTCTAATAGAAATTCTGTTTCAGCAAATTACTTATGGTGTAAGCCCAGAAAATTGTCTTGTTGGGTACCCATTGAGGAACGGTTACAAAGTTTGTCTACTATTTAAGAACAGGTGTGGCCAGGTCCAGATTCTTTTTCACAACATAATTATAATAAAGTTTTGGGAAATCAAGCCCCATCGCCATTTTGAAATATGAGCTTCTCATGCTATTAAAACCTTACCAAAATATTTTTTTAATAAATCACATGCTATTCTTATAACAAGATTATGATTTTTAAGATCTATACTCGGATATTGTGTGTGTCACTGTAGCATTTAATCTATTCGCTACGAAAATAAGGTTATATTTATAATCTCATAATAGGTTATATTTATATTTATATCCTCCGACATATTCATTCGGGATAAATAATTTGTGATAAAATACTAATATTCTGTATATTATACTGAGAAGATAACTATTGATTGGTAATGACAGAAATTATTTGGAAATGAATGTTTTCTAATACATTAAAAATATGATTTGAATCACAAAGCAATTTTTGTAGACGGGTCACTAAGTCACCGGTGACCAGATCAGCAAGATCAACGAATAGATTTAAACAAGGTGACATAACATTGGGAAGCGAAACTGAAATACACGGGGGTGAACATAGTATATTTAGGTTCGATTACGAGTTTCAAGTACAGAATTAGGTTATATTACTTTTTACAAGATTAATTTTACAGTTTAATGCTGTACATTTTACAGTTTAATGTGTGTTTTTAGATGCTGTAGTTACAAACATATATGATAGAAATGTATTAAGAATGAGAGTTTCTGAATAATACAAGAATATTTCAAGTAGAGAATTAGGTTATATTACTTTTTACAATAATAATTTTACGGTTTAAATACGCTGTGATAAAAAACTCAACACTAGATGCTGGAGTTATAAACATATATGATAGAATTGTATTAATAATGAGAGTTTCTGAATAATACGAGAACAGTATCTTTATTTCTACTGAATTTCTCAAGCAGGTATAATAATTCTGAAGGGACTTAAATGAGCTATGATTTCAGAATTAAATCTTTTACTTTTTGATTCAATGCTTACAAATGGTAATATTATTATATTCTTAGGTCGGATACATATTAATTCTATAGTCTCGTGGATAGATTGAAATGTTCTACGATACGCTTTTTATTAGCAATATGTTGTTTAGCACAGTTCCACATTATGCAAATGCCGACGGGTGCAATAAGAAGGAAGCACTCGACTGTGTCGACAATTGTCGTGCTCTTATTGCAAAGAATTAGCAGTGACGTGAATAGACTGCTAATGAGGCTAGTTGACTTCAGTTATTATAGAGAAAGTAACTTTAATTGAAAACATAGTTTGCCGTGAGAAAAATAATAAAAAGTTACTTACATCAAATCCAAGTACTTTTTGAATAAAAGATAAAATTATGAATTATACTAGTGTTTTGTTAAAAATTAATGAAATTATTGCTTTGTACAGATAGATTTATTTTGAATTTAGTATTACAAGGCCATTTAGGCCTTGTAATGCTTTATCAATACTCTGGTATAAACGCCTACTAACGAGGCCTGAATAAGGCCTTAATTTTCAATTCTTTCTTCGAATAAAAATTGAAAATTAATTTTAATTTTCTATTTTTATTCGAAGAAAAATTTTATTTATTTTATTTTAAGAGATAGAGTAGGACACAAGAATAATGTAGACATAGATATATGAAACATAATTTAAAGTTTAGTCAAAATAACATTTCGATTACTGGAATTTTTCCCAAAAATAGTTGATATTTTGTATTTGCGGATTGCTAAAGCAATAGCTTTGTTAGATTTCTTACAAAATATTTTCTGTTTTGAAAAAGAAATCGAGAATTTTCTATTTTAAAATATTTCAATCGAAGCATTAAATCTGTTAAGATAACATTTTTATTTACTTTTTTGCATCTCTTGGATCACAGCTCGTGGCCAAGATTATTTGCTCTTGTAGTTAATTTTTCATATAAAAGGGAGCAGGATTAATTAAAAAGGGACAATTATATTTTCACGTACAAATAATATTTGCCAACAGTTGGTATAAACTTTCTAATCAATCTACTTTCACTTTAATTTATTTATTATATTTTATACCAGTAATTTTTAGTCAACTTACGGCACAAATGAAATTGCTGGCTTATTATTTATTTAAACGATTGAATTAGATCGCGATTCACTTAAAATTACACACTCACTCTAATAATCAAGCAAAAAGCAATATTATAATCAAGCAGAAAACAATATTATAATCGGGCAGAAAACAATATTGTAATCGGGCAGAAAACAATATTATAATCGGGCAGAAAACAATGTTATAATCGAATTGAGAACGATGTTATAATCGGGCACAGTTTGAATATCGAATTGAGAGATGCAAGGGTTTGGAGGAATATTTAATGTTCTTGGAATATTACACAGAAAATGCCCATAAACCTGAATATAACTCCTAGAGATATTAAACACAAACAAAATAAAATCCATGTGTTGTCGTTTTTTCAAAAAATTCTAATTATTCCGTTTCTAAAATTGTAAGATCCAAACGACGGTGTTCCAAAGGGTTTAAGGATTGTTGTGATCTTTATAGCCAAATATAATTGTGTTGTCAATATTAAAATACGAGAAATACTCTTAAATCTAACTATAAGTTGCTTCAAGGGACAACTACTGGCCTTTCTGTTGTCGCACCATCGATGATACACTAAAGGAACATATTGAAATGCATACACGGGTAACATCGTGTTCAAATTTGAATATTATCTCGGCTCACAACAATGTCTAACACCGAGCACGCGACTCGAGGCCGACCGCGGTCCGTTGTAATTGAATCGTCGAATGTGCCTTACCGTTAGCCGCTCGAGATGCAGGGCGACGGGTACAGATCTGACGAGATGCTGTGGGAGGCGGTGGTGTATCGTCACGTCTACCTGTTACTTGCGGTCTTTCTTCTAAAACATTCGGCTCGGAATGTAGGTGAATTATTATGATGAGAGATTATTGGTAACTGCAGGTAATTTTAACAAATATATTAAATGCACTTATATTGATAAATTGTAGAAAGTGTATTTTGTATTATTCCAAGAAATTTTGGGTTTAGAATTTTCTTTCAAAACATTAATAATTTTCAAATTTCTCTATTTATTTCTTTGAAAATAATAAGACCAATGGATTTTGAGGAAATGTTCATTGATCGTTAGGGGTAAATCGTACATTGAGTATATATTGCTACCAGTGTCATCAAAACAATACGTCTTTTCAGGTCTATAAAATTTCTTAAGGAAATCATATCCAGCGACAAGTTTTATCATTTAATGAGCTTTATAGATCTTTAATTTTATGTAATAGTATAACAATTTAGAAAAGACTGAAATGAGCATAATCAATAAACAAATTGCTCAAATGAGTTTAACCTGTCTAATATTAAGATTTTATTCCACTACAGCTGAGTGCAAAGTATTTACAGTAATAATATGTAGCTAGGCTATAGATGCCCATCGTTTCTCCGGCATTGTCTTGAATTGCTATAATTCATGTGTATGGATGTAAAACAGAAACTATTAATGACTTTTTACTTCTTTATCAGATGTTTATTTAACTTAGCAAACACATATTATTTGTGTAACTGTTCAGAACTTAACAGGACTTCTTCAAAAAGTTAAGATTGATTATTGTGTAGCTCACAGCTATACATTTGTTAAAAATACCTTCCAATATACTTTATTGTAAATCTTTTCGACATATTTGATTATGCCGTACATCATTTGGATATTATTGAAAGAGTTGATATAATATTTAAGTAATCTTATTGTTTTTTTCTTAAATTTTTGCTTTCTCTGTTACATAACAATTTCATACAGCGTCATAATGGATCGTTTTGCTAGCAGCTAAACTATACGTAATATCTTAGTACAAGTTTAATCAAAATCGGATAAGTGCTTTTGGACATTATCGACTTGAAAGGAACGAGATAAAATAAATGGTTCTCTCTTTCGTAATGATATTTGAATACTTGATATTATCTGATGCAATATGTTAAATATTAATCTAGTATACAAACATTTAGAGTATTGATGGGTATTGAAATTTTGAGAGCATTATCAATTGTTAGGTTTATAGTAACATTAAGTGTAGAGTACTGGTGTTACAATTGGTAGAAAGTATTACTACATTTATTAAAACAGAACAAAAGTGCAAAGCAAGAGTGATTAAGTAGGAGTTTGTTTCAAATTTCATTGGCACCAGATGAATATTTTCTGTATTTTAACAATTTGTAAGTTCAACGTAAAATGAAGTTGATGTAAAATAGTAAAATATTTTCGAAGAATACCGTTTTGGTCTATGTCAATGACTGGTACGCTCAGTATGGTCCACGTGTTGTAATTCTTATAGAAAAGTTCAATAAACACTAGTTAAATCTCTTTTGATATTATAACAAATTTAATTTCCACTCAAGTTTGGTCATTGTATTTGTCATTAGAACTGAAATTAAAATATAATTTCAGTAGAATCATTGACCTTCTTTATAGTACCTTCTTTATACCTTGTCTGTACGATCACTTGTTCGATTAATATTTTTTGTAGATACGTTAGAAACGTTCGTCAAGTTGCCGTTAGCTCACAATATTGCAATTTGAAAATATTTATCGTGAATATCGGTCGCCTGATATTAAGTTTTTTATAGAATTATAAAATCAATTAATGTATTGTTTCAAAGTTTATGATTATAGTTTTGTGTGTAAATTGAGGGTACATTAAAGAAATAATTTTTGCTTTTTACTGCAATCTGAATGGGAAATAATATCAGATTATTTTAGTATGAATAACGAATTTAGGCAGGTTATTTTCTTCAAATATTTTTAAAGAAATGCCTTAATAAAGATTAATTTTTTTTATTAGGTAACCGTTCTAAAAGGATGCTAATATACGAAACAAAGCAATCAAGTAGACGCTAGTGTATGTCGAACAAGCAACTAGCACACATCAAAACAATGAGACGATCTTGGGAAGCAATTACATAAACTATTCGATCGCCCGATCCGTTTCAACGCCAGCCGGCCATCCGACTACCTGTCCGAACAAATATGGGAATCAAACAATTACAGTCACGTAAGTGGCCAGCATGGAAAGGCACATATAGTCGTGGGCAACAATACGAAACATATCACACGGGACAGCCGAAATATTTGAGTCGAACAAAGGAGCGTCGCGTCGGCGGGGTCACATGGCGGCGGCGGTCAGCGAAACAAAACATTCGTAATTAAGGAGCGAGTGGAGACGGTAAGAAGTAAAGAGAAAGAATGAAAAAAACAAATCGCCGCCGTCGGATTTGAATAAGGCGAGCGTGTGAACCGCCGGCGCGATTGAAGTGCGGACGTCTGATCGGGCATACCGCGCGGGTCGACAACCCCGGCCCCAGCGACATAGATCAATAATTATCAATCGGTAGGTAGGGTTAGTGCCTCTCCGAATGTTACATCACGCTGTACCGTTAAATTTATGGTCGCTTTGTGAGTTTTTTGATGAAATGCGCCGGCCGTATTGTTTGCGTAAAGGTGGACCGGATTAGCGGCGCAATCGGAGCGAGCTCGCGGTGATAAGTGGTCGTGTTTCTTTGCTCGTCTGTAGATTTGGTGTAAGGAGTTACTGATTTACGATTGATAAAGCTATTTTATCTCCGCATCGTTGCTCACCTGGGTACGGTTAGCAATACTAGAGTAACAGTAGGCATGGTAAACAGCGCAACACACTTGTATCTAGCGTTCTTTTTACGACTTTTGACATCGCCTCCTCAAATGTCAGTTAAGAAAAACGTAAACAACATAAAACGTTTATGTGTTAGTACATAGTAATATTTAGCAACGGTTTATATCACGTAAAACAAAAAAAACTTAACTCAACATACTCTCTATTAAGAATTTTGGGTAACACTGCTGGAATACAGCGGTATCCAAACTAATATGTTACTTGTATATTGTAATAGGATACCGAGTAAGCATATGCCCAAACTTTCATTTAAATATAATTTGATTGATGGTAACCTCTATTCTCTAAGAGCACTAATCTCGTGTCATTACGATTTGCCTTAAGTATTTTTTATTATTCCGAAACCTGTTAAAAAAAGGGAATAAGGTAAACAGGAATATTATATTTAATATCCGTTATGTTTTTTCAAGGCATGAACGTTTTTCCTTGGTTTTGTCAACTACTGTTTGCAAAAACGAGAGCCGGAAACGTCAAAATGGCCCTGCGTTTGGAGGAACATATTTTATTTTTATAAAATCAGAATAAAAAATGAACTAAAACGCAAAGTACAAAACATTTTTTAAATCAAACAGTTTCATTTTATTATGAAGAAAATTGATTTATGCAGAAACAATTATTGTTTACTAAAAATAAATAGTAATATGTACACCTATACATATCTACACCTTCTATTATTGTTATCATTGTTTATAAAATTCAAAGACTATTAAAAGTCTATTGAAAGACGTTGACATAAAGTTTCCTTGATATTCCACAAGACAATTTTATTAATGTGATGTGCTGGAAATAACAATAATGAAAATAAAAACAAAAAATACACTCACTAAATACAAGTTTCAAAAAATGTTTACTTCGTTTCTAAAGAAGCTCATGTTTTTGTAAACGAGGCTTTACCCTAACAAGTTGCCTAAGAAACTTAAAATTCACTGTAAAGGAATTATGCAATGACTGCCCATTTGATGGGGCACGTGACCAAAATTTAATTTACGCAATTTTAATTTTTACATACGTTAAGATATAAGACATTTTTTTAAGTTATTGTGATTCATTTACTTGAAGTTTTATATGAGTAATCTATCAGAAAAGTTATTTAATTAGTCTAAAATTTTAAACTAAACTTCTGCGAGGAGGCGCCCAGACAGATAGACGGACCGAACTGATGAAGTTATAAAAGTACGTCCATACTAGTGCATTCAGTGTCTGTCATATTAAATAATTAATTATGATAATAGAGCTACAAGCTTAACCATTGTGATTCTCTAGTTCTTTTATTGTAAATAGATGAAGCGAATAAACAAAGAATCAGGTGATTACGTCAATATTTACGGGCTGCAAAGTATTAGCATTCATACGCATACACGTCAATACATACTTACATTTACCATGCAAATGTTCAGATAAAAAAAAACTAAAGTTTGTAGTTTTGGATCTGAACTCTGAAAATTAATCATATTTGAAAAAAAACCTGCTTTTCCTAACTGTGGAAACCTATTCATTATATTTTTATGGCGCTTTATTCCATGTCTTTCATTGTACGAATTTTCTTGCAAGCACGTTTTGCTTTAGACTTTACGATATGAAAAGCAGAAGTAGGCGTAGGATAAAAGTCCTTTTTTCATTTTGGGTTTTCTTGCATATTTTTTTTCTGTTTAATTTTTTGACAAAAAACTCATAAACTACTAAATTCTTCCTACAAGGAGAATCAGCAAGGTTAGGCTGAATATGTTCGTTGATTGAAACTGTAATAATTTCTAATATTTGATTACAATCTTTTATCTTTAAGTTATATCAATAATTTGTTAATATTCGATGTCTTATATCGAAATACTATATTGACTTTAAGTTTAGTTCTGTTTGTTTAGTATAGATATTGCAAATCCTCGGAATTAGTATAATATGCACTTTATTTTTAAAACCTACAAAATTGATTGAATGAAGTAAAGAAGCTTCTCACATAAAGAGCGGTTTGTGAAGCATAAAACAATGGAGGAGGTGTGATCGTAACTACTTGTGCATATCCTTTTGCGAGCTTTTATTATTTTCAGTAACTAAGTTTAATGTAATTTTTTTTGACATTCAGCTTTAATTTGAAGTATCGAAGTGAGCTTGACATGAATAAATCACTATTGGAGCTTTCCAGCGTTTCTGAGGGATTAACATTTTTGCTTAACCAACTTACTTAGTTGACTTAGTAGAAATACTAGGAGTTTCCCTGTTTTAGCTGCCTAATTGTAAATACTAAGGAATTCTATTTTTCTGTATATGCAGATGGACGCTGGTTAGAAGGGTTTAAATTGAGCAGAAATTAGACTGAAGACAATTGCAAAAATTAGACTGGAGACAATATCAGAACTTAGACTGAAACAATGGCATAAATTACACTGAATAAAATAGCAGAACTTTGACTGATGAGAATACCAGAAATAATACGAAAGGTACTCTACCTATATATAATAAAATCTATGATTTAGTATTAGCAAGTCGAAACATAATCATTATATATTTAGTTGAATCACCGAGTATGTCTTTAACTTTAATGTAGAATAAAGAGAAACGTGAGGAAAAAGAATAGCGAGGTGGTTGCCGTTGAATATTTTTTGATAAGTCAAGGAAGGTATTTTTTCTCTTTTTATCTTTTTTTTCATAGAAATCTTTTAGGTTTCTATAACAAAAAGATAAGGTAAAAATGTAGTATCAAAGATAATATTTAAATATATAAATATATTGCGAGATAATGTAGAGAAAATATATACTTTCAACAGTTTATCAAACAACATATATTAAAAAAAATATATCTAAGTCAATTGTGGTTTTGTTTTTTAACATAATAAAACAACATTGAATTAGAATTACACAATGGCACACAGAGAGAGGTTACACTCATAAAATTATGAGAGATGTAGGTGTATTTTTCTTTCAGGTTTTTAAAAAAAGAGCGGTTTTCCTTTGTTGTAGAGTGCTGCATTATATTGCTCGCTTATATATTTTATACAGCATCTGAGCAAGCCACGAACTCGTCATCTGATCACCAACTGAGTTTCGCAAGTGTTGCCTCACGCTCGGTAAGCGGTAGGAGATAGCATAATTGCGCTTGCTGGCTCCATTATGTTGGCTCGCCGACGAACTTATGAAATCATATCGCTCATCTGTTTACTTGGGTATTACGACCGTTGAAGAATTGTGCTTACCTTATTATGGATGGATGAGATTTACTTACGGGAAGCATTTATCTAGTACCGACTTCGATGTTAGCGCGACTCGAGTTTTGTTGTCGACAATTTTCGAGTTTAGTTCTATTGATGCTTCAAGGAGATTTTCTGATTAATTTGCTATTTGCCTTTCTTTTTTATTATGGTTTTCTTTCAGTTTGAACTCTTTTGTTTATTATATTTAACTGTTTTGTTGCTACGGCTACGAGCTGCGTTTAAGACCTCTCGTTTAAGTGGTCTTAGTATTAAACAACTGGATAAGTATACAATTAGTGGGTGCTTAGAAAAAATCATTCTTCTTATCTCACTGGGGCAACAATTTCAGGTAGACCATTGCGCCAGATTAGCAAGAGTAGAACAATGTCAAAATGTCACTGAGAAAAGAAGCCCCTAAAATCTCGTCTCCAAGATTTTTCTTTCATAATTTTCCAACGACCAATGAAATTCAAAGGCATTATTCCTAATCGTATTATATCTGGGAAACGTGAGGATAAATATGCCATTCATTGTTACGTTTTTAACTTAAAATAGAATTAAGAGTTATGTTAGGTGACAATATTTTACCAAGGTTTTTTTAAGTCATTAGGTAATTTTTTCTAGGAAAATATGCTTTCGTGGCCGCTCTGAGCTCGATTTTCGCAGATTGTACTATACCTCTGCCGATCATGAATACTGGAACTCGAATATAATTTCGAATAAGCTAATATAGTTTGGTGGAAATTACATATGCAGATATGTAGGTACGTGTATATAATATATAATATATATGAGTGTGAATGTGTGTTTGTGTGTGCGCGTATATACGTATATATAAAAAATTCCGCCTATAGAGATTACAATTTTGATAAACAGTTCTTGGGTAGTTTTTACGTACGTTTTTATCCAAAATGTCTAGCAATATTAGGCAAACAAAAATGTCTGAATTTGTCTTGCAAAATAGCAAAAATGTATAATTTTTGCATTTTTTCTTAGATCTACGATATAATAATTAAACATAATACACTTTTCAATACAAAGTCGATTGCCGTAGATCCCAATTTCTGATACATTTCTGATATATTTCGAATTTCCGATACACACACAGTACGCCGATTTCGAAGTAATGCGTATAAACGCTATTAAATGACACATGAAACAATTAGGCGAAAAAAGGAAATTCGTTACAGTTCCGCAGTTCCACGTGCCGTCTTTTATAACTACGCCGTGCCGTTTCGTATCTAAAAAGATGAAAATTTTCTGCTCTGATTTTGCTTTCCTATTTCACTTATGGACATTTTTTTTATTTTCATGGTATAATTATGTTAGTTTCTCAATGTAATCAATATTAATGAAATGTAGTAGAATGAGAAATATGAAATTTGATTCATTGCATATTCTTGCATTGCGTGTTTAAATTGATAAGTGGAATGGCCTTATTTAACCATGATACTTTGTTGTCATATGTATCATTTAATTTCAGAATTATTAACTAATCTATATATTAATACGTAAAGAGAAAATTGTATACCCCTTTTTAAGTAAATTGCACGCACCGAGGTGTGGGAGATTTGGCATAGTTAAAGTTTGTACGGAGAAAGAATGCAGAAACTTAAAATTTAAGTATAATTTATAAATAACATTTAAATGTAATTTATTAACAATTAATCTTTCAATGCATTTTAATATATAATTTAATGTATTTGTAATAACAAATACATTAAATTATATATTAAAATGCATTGAAAGATTCATTGTTTACGTTTATACTGTCAATGTCAAACATATAAATAGTCTGTGGTGAAACAGGAGCACAGAGTAAAGATTGTCGCCAAAGAATTTTAAAATGTCAGATTGACGGAATGAGTTTCGAGGTGTGAATTTTGTGTGATTTCAAATGTTCCTTTTTCATTACTTTGTGGAGTGCATGTCAAGATAAAAAAGCGTTTTTTTATATTTTTTGGAATAAACATCTGTGTTTTATATGTTAGTGAAATACAGCTTGTTTAATATTACACCTGTCGCGTAAGTAAAAAATCTGTCAGCTTGCTTAATATACACCTGCTGCAAAAGTAGAATTCTGTAGTAGTAATCTGATCGACTTAATTATGATTATAGAGGAATACTCTTTAACAAAATAATCTCAGTGACGTTCAAACTTGAAAATTTGATGAATTAAAGTCCAATTTTGACCACATTACTTATAATATTATAAATATTCGAATAAACTAAGCAGTCAAAGGAATTGTTTTCATCTTTAGTGAAGAAATACAAATAGTTAAATAATGACGGTGATCGAAGTTTTTGAAACTATTTTTTATTACCAATTAATATATTTTTTTAAATGTTCGGGATCTTTTAATCATAGCTAAGTTTTTTCAACTGAAATTTTATTAGACTGCGTTATTTCAGATCTAAAGCAGCGAAAATATATAGCAAGAGTAAGGTAAGGTATCGAGAAAGCAGTGTAAAGCTTAATGTGATATAGTCGAACGAACAAACAAATAGGCGAATTTTTATCAATATTTATTGTGATATTAAATCATTTTTTATTTACATATTATCACTTTATTAATGCAGATAACATAACATTTGTCTGTACCATCGTTGCTAATAGATCTAGGTCGTAGTAAGAAACTTAAAGAAAGTAGAAATAATACTACATCACGTAGTTTCATTTAATTATATACCATTGGAATTTATTAAACCAAATGAATTTATCATAGTCTTCTCTTGTTAACTTTGGTGCGACATGTAGGCTAATATTAACAATATTAGCCTATAAAATACAAAATGTTTCTTTGTCCTCATCTTTCTTCTTATCCATTACTCTCTTCTGCTTTGATTATAATTATATAAATTTTTTTCATGTTTCAATTATTTATTATTAATGGTGACAATTTTTTCACCATTTTATAATAATACTTTTACACTTTTATATTACACATTATGTTTTACAAATTGTAATAATCCTTGTATTTATTCGCATTTGTCTGATTTATTGATTTTCATTTTAAAGTTGACAAACAAGTTTCTTGGAGAAAAATGGATAAATATTTTGACCAACCAACTAATCAATATTTTTTAATATATTATAATTTAAATATTTTTACCAACAAGAAAGGATACTATTTGCTTGAAACGTTTCATAACTGGCTACTTTGTGATAGGTGGAAAAGGTTATAATCAAATGTTTAAAAATGCAGTTTCAACGCTAAATTTTCGTTATGAGATGTAAACGAGAGAGCTTAAATTTATATACTATGAAACTCACGCTATACGTAATAAACGTTCAACGTCATTACTACGTAAATTGTTATTTACGTTAATTTGCGTTATTTATAAATTTAAAAGCTTTTCTGTATCTGGCTTATTTTTCTTTTCATGTAAATAAATGTTTATCTATATTAAATAAGTTGTTTTATTTTTAAATAATACTATGGTCACGAATTAATTAAAAAGTTATTAAATCCATATAATATGGAAAAAGCTCACGCCTAAAGTTTAGAACTCTAAAAGCTTTTAAATATATTGTATATTTTATCTAAACTTATCGATTATGTTGAAAGCTATAGAGGTAAACTCTAGTTATACTATGACTATATACGATGTAGCATTTTAAACTTCCAAAGTAGTATCTTTCAAAATATCTGAAAACAATATTTCTTTTTGAAAAGCTTTCAGTAACAAAAAAGGTTATTTCGCTGAAAATATTGATAGTATTTTTCCTAATTCGTTCTTAAGTAATTAGGAAAAATATTCGCTTTTCTATTACATGTTGCTCCTGGGTATATACTATTACCGTACCAAATTTCATCAAAATCCGTCCAGTAGATTTCGTGTGATTGACGAACAAATTAACATACAGACAGACAAAAATTCTAAAATAGTTTTTTTTGGCTTTTATTATTATTCTATACGTTAAACCAATACATTTTTCAAAAATTTTTTCAATGTAAAGAATTCACTCTGTTGGAATTTATTATATGTATAGATAAGTCTTCACCGTTGAATGTATATTATTCTCGATTGAAAATTAATAAATTGTTCATTTTAAAATCTAATAAAACACATTTCTGGGTATTTTTTTGTTTTTTTCATGCATTTTTATTGCCAAAAACACGTTAATTGTTACACGTTAGCGTGTCAGTTTTGAAATGTATAAGAGTTTTTTTCACATCTGGGTCGGGTACGAGTAATGCGCAATGCACTCCGTGACATGCGCTCTGGCGAACAACTGACACGGCCGATCGTAAATGCCTATTTCTGTAATCGTGTTTTGAGTGGCGGCAGCTAATAGCGCAACCAGCGGTCGCCAGCAAGATTAATAGCAGCTATACATTGTCTTGCTATTTTGGGATGTCAATCTGTGGCCACTTTTTAATATAATTGTCGCTTTGCATGTCATTTAGAATGTGAACTACGGTTTTTTTGGAAATTATTTTAATTTACGTGTTAATAAACGCTACTGGTTGAATGTATTGTTTATTACAATGAAGGAGCAGTATTAAGTAAATAGGAAAATAGCGAACAATCGGTTAATCGGGCCCACCTGTAAATGTCAATGGACAATACTTGAAATGTATATATTAATACTATGAAACGACAATTCAAACCTTGAAAATATTAATGACCTTTGTGGATATGGGATAGAAACAATATTTAACAATTTAATAACAGTGCAATGAGAATGATTTTGGCATCACATTAACTGACAGGTTATTAAAATACAGTTTCCAAAACTTTTAAATCTTAGGACGCACATTTTGGCCACATCACAATAAATTACGATTTGAAATTCAAAAATGAAATTCAAAAATTATAATAATATCAGTATTTAAAAAGAAGGTATTCCTGTTTCAAGTAATGGGTATTAGAAAGGATAATATATTTTTTATTTATTAAAAATCAGTTTAGGATAAATGTTATTTGTCACATGGCAATCGTGAGGTGTAAAAAATAAATGTTTTCGTTGCGGGACAATTATTGCATGAAATGTTAATTTTAAGCAATTATTTTTGGTAACATTTTCGGTTTCAAACATATCACTAATATAATTAATATGATCAATAAATAAACATATATACAAATAAATTCTGCCCACTATAGTATTAAAGGACACCATTTCCCTGGTGGACACCAGGAAATGGTGTCCTTTAATACTATAGTGGGCAGAATTTATTTGTATACTTTACGAAATACGAAATAGTTAGAAAATTGGAACAAACTGTGGAAATTGGAAGAAATACGAAGCATAAACTTCCTTTAAGGAAAATTTTATCTTAATTGTCGTGCTGAAACAGAACGGTAACCTCCGTTTTTATAAGACTTCACTGTCAACGACCATAGTTATTTGTTAAGGACCATAGTTATTTCTTTATGGCATTTAATTGAACAAATTGCTTGCGGTACCAGGATGTAGTTCGTAAAGGAGTAAAAATAATTTTTCTAAGATATTTTTATTATTATTTTTACAAAAAAGTAGCATATTTATTTATAATGAGATGCGCAAATGAGATCTCTTTGTAAATGTCAATTTGCGAAGGCTACTGTTTCACTTTAATGCAGCTTAACGAAGCTCATATTACGTTTATTAACGTGATATGTGTTTTGTTAAGCTGCAGTAAAGTTAAGCAGTGGCGGCAGTAGTAATGATTAAGTTGAAGAATTATCACTCGGGCGCCTTTCTTCAAATACGAAGCATAAACTGTTGCTTCTCATTGAATATGATGTCTAAACTATTGTCTCTTTTCGAATAGGAAGCCTAAACCGTTGCCTCTCTTCGAGTGCAACGTTTAAGCCATTACATTTCTTCGAATATGACGCTTAAGCCGTTGCCTATCTTCAAGTATGATTAGTAAACGTTGCTTTCTTTTGAATGTGATACCTAAACCCTCGTCTCTCTTATGATATAACGTATAAATTGTTGCTTCTTCAAATGTGATGTTGTTTCTCTAAGTATATTATGCCTAAACTGTTGCCTTTCTTCGAATATTACACCTAAACCATTGAAAAGTAATTCATAAAATTTTAATGAAATTTTGAAATTGAACCGTTAAAAAACTGCTTATTAGTAATTAATTGTTCTCAAAACCGCAGAAATCTTCAAAACACTTTCAAGTTATTGACTTATGAGTGCTCATGTGCTAGAAAGCAATATTTGATATGGATGACAACATCGCCAATGCCTATAAGAGTTTCGCATAGTATTGCCTGTTCCTGTATAATTTTATTGCACACAAATTCAAAGTGTTAAAATGAATAAAAATATCAAAATATTTAAAAAGGAAAGACTTGTTTTAGATATATTAAAAACTTTATTTATATCTACGTTAATACACGAAAAGTGAACTAATTTCTTTATCAATAGCGAAACTAGGTTCGAAAATAAACAAGGTACTTTGGAAAACTATGTATCAAAACGTAGTTGCGTAAATAAGAGGAAACCTATTGTGCGACATGAGCACATGTCGGTAAACCGCAATTTAACACGCATTAACCATTATATTTAATAAAAGCTTAGGTGTCCAAGATTGCGAAATAGGTACCGAAAAAGCAAAATGAGCGGTCAATAATTATTCGACGAGAGGAATGAGGTTGTAACCTCATTGTAGGTTACGTTTCCATCGGAAATACGACCAGTTTGTTCCAATTTCCTAACCGGAGCGACGCACCTTGTATAGCGTTTAGTTTCATTTAGTTTCATGAACCGACTTGGTCGTGTTTATTACTATTTCCTTTTTATTTGGTTCAGCCAAATTATAAATTATAATTTCTCAAGACATTTGGAGAATTTGCTTGTCCTTGATTAAGGCTGTTTATTATTAAAGTAGTGTCATAGATATAGACGTGCAAGATATCGTAAACTCTATCTAATCAGTTCTATTAATGTACGTTGAACTGTTGTTATCTATAAATAAGATTAGGTGTGTTCTGTGTAGTATAATAAAAGTTTCTTTGACTTTTCATAAAAATGAATTATGTGAGAAACATAGCAATTTTATATGTTTATTTATTATTCGTAACTCGCTCAAATTTTGTAATATATCTGAAAATCGGTATTCTTTCTTCTTAGATCGCTTTGATACTGTTTTGTTACTGACAATTCTATAAGCGGTTTGTATCGAGTCATATAAATAAAAAAAAATGCTTAAAATTTACGCAATTTGGTTAAACATGAGGTTATATTAAGTTGAAAAATAATTCACCCGCCACTCATAAGTATAACCGAACCCTTATAAAATCATTCAAGTGTCCGTCTATTCGTCCGTCAAAACCGTTTTTTTTCAGATACCGCTTGCCATATAAAATTTTATTTAGCGTAGTAATAAAGCATATTAACCTGCACATACCTCAACAGCTACCACTTAGAAATATTATTTCCATAGCTACAACTCAGAAATATTTAAATAGAAATTTTAGATGGGGCAAATTAAATACTTAAAATTATTTTTTTAAATTCCAAGTATAGTGTCGGGTACTGCTGAAGGGACTAGTTATAATAGGGGCTAGTTATAAATATTTATTCATAATTCTAGGTAGTATATGTTCATAGATATACTGAAAAATATTAAAAAAAAAATTTTCCCCTTTTATTTCTGAAACAACCGAATCGGTTGTAGGAAAACTATAACAATAATTCTGGATTTGAAAATTGTTTTATACGTTTTCCCTACTTAATTATATTAGGTATCATTAAATAATGACTAAATATAAATAAAGCAACGGCTGACTTAATATAAATAAAGCAATTTCATTTCCGACTATATATAGAATACTAAGGAGGATTTCCTTTAAAACTATTCAAAAATGCGTATATTTTCATTTCAGCGTCACCTAAATCGTTTTCAACGTTAACTCTCTGATCTAAATAGTCGCGTTTGTACTTGCAAAATCTAATATTCTGATAAATTTTTAAATAATTTAATTGGTCTAATAATAATGTTTTATTACTAAATATGTCTTCACACCTTTTTTTACTAAACGCATTTCTGTTTAAATCTTCATTTAAAAAAGTTAACTACATGGCGCTAGTAGCACTAGTACACGGTGAACTTAAAACCAGTAATGATTTTAATGTAATATCCGCGGCGTGTGTTATCGCATAAATAATTAGACAGCGAGTAAAACATTTGACATTTAGAATGCAAAAGGTCCAGAGAGTACGATGGGTGGAAGCATGAGAGTAGTTCTGCCAGTTAACGTGAAATTAACCTGAGTCTGGCAAGTCCGATTCAATCTTGCTTAATTTTAATTTATGTAAATTTAATGAATGAAGTCAGCCGCGGATGACGATCATGGGAGAGCTTGAAATTTCCTTCCTTAGCTTTTTGGAAACAATGCTTGTGAGTGTTATAGAAGATCACGGTTTCACCCGTTTCTGCACTATATTGTATGTTGGTTCACTCGCTTCTCGTCCCCAATGAAATTTTCTATTTTTGCCCGACTATGGCAGAGGGTTTGTGAATATCACTAGCTATGTATGCATGTGAATTAATTTGTTCTCTCGTACAGACTAAATAACTATAGTGATTTTAATACATGAGATATCCTTAGATTGGTTTTCGTCCAGATAGTGTACTAGGGTGTATAACTACGAATTTCACAGACTATACATGTATGTACATGAGTGGGTGTGTTTTACTCCGTATAGACTGAACTGCTAAAGTGACTTCAACAAATGTGGTGTCCTTAGTTTCGTTATAATCCAGACAATGTCCTGGGGTAAATGACGTTATAAATTTTACAGGTTATGCACGTATGTATGTGATTTAGTTTGTTCCCTCATACGGACTAAACTTCTAAAGTGATTTCAACAAATGAGATATCCTTAGATTCGTTACAATCCAGAGAGTGTCCTAGGGTTACATATAAGGTTGACATATGAGGTAATGAATCACATAGGCTATGTATTAATGTGTTTCGTGCTTTTCGGTTATTTTTTCCGTAGTTGGTTTTCACTTTTTCCGTTGATATTTATGCTTTATACTTTAAACACACACACACAACACACACACACACACATATATATATATATATATATATATATATATATATATATATATATGATTTTTAAAATATTTGTAATATTTTAGAAATCGATGGAAAAATGTGGCAGCGTTATTAATTGTCAATCATGTATTTTAAAGTGAATGTAACATTGAAGGCTCTGTGACGGTGAAAGTAAAGAAAAAGATCGATTGGTAATGTCAAACGCAATGAAATTTTGAAAATCGTTTTAAAAAAAAAGTTCGAAATGAGAAAAATGAGAATGAAGCACTTACTTGCGTGGACTAGATCTAAGGTTAGACAAAAGAATATAGTTAAGGACGTCATAAAATATAATGGCTTCTTTAAGCATTATGCTTGACTAACAAAGGCTGTTAGCATGGCATTTAATTTTTCACTTTTTCCAGACAGGTATGAAAATGTATGTTATACAGGCAGATGTGACCATATGTTACAACTATGTCAAATAATTTCAATTGTCCGCAATAAAGTTGCATTTTAAAACTATTTTATTCTATAAAATCGGTTTATTTCTTCAATAACTTAAAAATTAATGAATCAATTGAACTAAAATATTATATGCAAACACTCTAACATTCGTTTGTTACATTCTCATATATGATTTCATGATTTCAAGAATTTACATAAGATTAATAAAAAACTAATTTGTTTTTTTTATTTTTCAACAAATAACGAGACCAATTATATTAGAGTTTTTGTCAGATTATTATATTTAGAACATTAATAATAAAATTCATCTTCCAATTACTATTACTTTCGTTATTTAAGTATTTTTTTAAGTTTTCATTTTTGTCCTTTGTAGGTCTGTTTCCCATATTCAAATACTTGAAAAGGTATTGGATTACAAAAGATGATCAGAGAGACAACGGAATTTAGCAAAGTCCCTTTCACTTATTGAGATAAAGATTCTTGAAAAACAAGCTCGAATTCCGTGATCTTGTTTGACCATCTTAATTTACATTATATTTTAGGTCATTTGCAAAACACACAGCAATTCATCAGTATTAATTGTTAATAGATCATCCGATAAGGCAGATTTGAAACTTCCGACAACAAAGAACAATCAGACATCTGATATAACATCTTCAATTATTTTATTTCCATCACAATGCCACGCGGCGAACCGATATACGATTTCATTACACGCTCCGCTCATCATCGGCATTTAACACCTCCGCGAGGTTGTGTGTATATGAAGGAATTTAATTATAGACATGTAGAGATGTTAGAACGGCCCCAAAATCCGATGTTTTCTTACCAATCTATCGATACACTGCAGCAAGCATTTAATGTCGGACAAATAATTTTAATTACAGGCGAAAATTGTTTGTCTTAACATTAAAATTTTGGGTCTATTCGATTGGAAAAGTAATTATAATTTTGCTTATTTTTCATCATTAATGAAATTTTAATAATACACTGACTAGCAAGTTATATAAAATGACACTTTTGGTATAATTTTCAACGTAACCTTATAATTGAAATATTTGCATGTTTATAATTGATATTGACACAAAGTTTTGAAAGAAGTATTTTTGGAACTTTTCGGGAAAGTCGACAAAATGGGACCTAATACATCCTATTAGGTCCCATTTTGTCGACTTGGGAAAATTTAATGAATTGTAGTAAATTGAGAATAACTAATATTAAAAAAAAATAACTTTCAACAGTTTTTACATTGAAATATTATTATGGGTTCGTTGTTTTTATTCCGTAGTGAAATAACGATCCTCATAATTTCGTTAAGTCCGTCGGTTCTTAAAGCTTCACATAAGAAGTACATACATAAGTTTATATCTATCTAAATTTATGGAGAACTCAATGAATATATAACAGAGTATTAAAAAAAATATATTAATATTGATTGTTTTCGATCGTTCTTTTCAAATAAAATTGAAGTCATACTATTTGCTATTTTTCAAAGCCCAGTTTACGAAATAATACACTTTAATGTCACATGCATTGTTTTCCCACTCGCTCATTTAACTTTTTAACTACTGGTTTGATTAGAAGTTTTATAGCATTTTATTAGTAGTTTTAGTTAACTTTGTCAACAATTTTAGGCTATTGATCAGCTAGGTTATTTATGAACAATTGTAGGCGGTGTAGACAACTACGGAATTCTACTTAGTGCGTGCTCCGAAATGCATTTCGCCGAGTTTTATATATTTTTACACAGTAAGTTTGGGCTTCATTATAACTTAACTTAAGAGTTTTTAACGGAGTGTTTACTTCTCTTCAGTCATCTTTAAGATATACTGTACATATGTATTTTTATTTATATACTATACATATGTATACATGCTTGTGGAATAAAGCTACATAGAAAATAAAATAAATATTTTCATTATTTTTATTTCTTCGTTTTGTTGATGTGTGTTTTGTAATATTTTTAATTATATGTTTATGCCACGATGTTGTAGAATGGAAATAACAAATTTATTTTCCAAGCTAAATTTGTTATTTCCTAACCTGCGTAATACTAAAGTTATCATACAGTTTTCAAATTTCGTTATTACGCAGGTAATCATTCACGGTAACAACTTCAGGAATATAAAATGAAATTACCAATAGTACATATATATATATATATATATATATATATACACATATATATGTATATACATATATATGTATATATATATATATATATATATATATATATATATATATATATATATATATATATATATATATATATATATATACACATATATATGTATATACATATATATGTATATATATATATATATATATATATATATATATATATATATATATATATATATACACATATATATGTATATACATATATATGTATATATATATATATATATATATATATATATATATATATATATATATATATATATATATATATATATGGATGTGTCTGTGACTTATAAAGTATAATAAATTCGTCATATATTTTCAGTTACTTTCTGTTATGTAGACAAAAACGTTATCAAGTATAAAATATATCACATATTTTTGTGAAAATTACTTTTGAATTGTAGCAAAGTGTTCAGGGTTTCGACTCTTTTGTCTTACGAACTGAGTGAAAATAAAATTGAAAATTAAACAGATTATTTTCTTGTTTTCATTCGTAATTCGACTTAAAAAATAAAAAAAATCTTTTTCAAACTCGATTTATTCTTTATAGTATCGTTAAATTAGCGATATACTTGGATAATATTACCTTGGATATATACTTGAATATACATGGATAATATTAATATTCTTTCGATGGCGGAGCTATAAATGACGCATGTCGATTAATGTTTTTTTTCATCGACATTTCCATCCCTACCGACGGATATAATGGTGTAACTATTTAAGTTGCTCTCTCCCTCTCTCTTTACTGCGTCTGACAACTTCAATTTATTAATAATGTCTCGGTGGTTCATCGAACTGCTCTCATATTTTTGTCTTTGTCTAATTATATACCCCGTATGCACAACTTGGGTCATCTCGCCGGCTTAATTTGTTTGTATCGGCACGGAATTTCTTACAATTTGAGTGATAACCGTTTGATGCGTTTGGTGCATTTTGTGATGAAATGTTTAGCATACATTATGCATTTCTGACGGTATATTAAAACACTAGTTTGACTCGAATTTTACATAAATTCATTCATTGTTTTTACGACTTATCTATTTTTAAGCAAGACCTCTATTTTGTTAGAATTAGCGGAAGACAAAGGGTATTTGAGATATAATATTTTATGTAAAATATTATACTTCAAATCTCGTTTGTCTTCCGCAAATTCTCTACTTTGAGTCCTTTGAATATTTTCTTTCAAAATTTATTTTTATATTTTTTATCTTAATTTTTTTGCTTTCCTTTAAAAAAAATATTCATAGTTCAAATTTCACAAGATTACTTCAAATGGTTTGCAACTACGTAAGTGATACATAGCAATGCACTGTCAAAAGAGTGATTTATCGGGGTCTAATTTTTTATTTGGGGACACTTAAAAATGTTTTATAATTTCTACTTTTTTTTAATATTGAAAGAAATTTTTATTATTATAAAAAAGAAAAACATCTCAACTTAGTACTTATGTAAGTAAATTAATTTCATTGAGTCCGTCAGCAATTGAGTGATAATGTGTTAATTTCATTGAGTCCGTCAGCAATTGAGTGATAGCGTGTTAATTTCATTAAGTCCGTCAGCAAATGAGTGATAGCGTGTTAATTTCATTGAGTCCGTGAGCAATTTTGTGATAGCGTGTTAATTTCATTGAGTCGGCAGTTATTTTACAAAGCAAATTCGTTTGCTATTCCCATTGCATTTCATAAATAACGTACAAAGAATAAAAAACAGAATGAGTTAACGAATAAAACGAAGGTCGATAAAGACGTAACGCACGTCTTTAAATAATTTAGTAAACACGCGTCAATTTCTGCATGACTAAGCTGTGTGAATATTTTAAAAGTACGAAGAAAAATATTTTGGAAATTGTGTTACTACTATTTGTGCAGACGGAAAAACATTTGATTAAACAAATGGTTTTTGTAACAAATGAAATAAAACAATTTTGTTTTGAATATGCAAGTGGAAAGAAAAATTTAAATACTGATTTTATTTTGCTTTTCTTTATCGCCATTTTCAATACCGAAATTCGACCGTATTTGCCTTGATCTATTCAAATATTTTCGTGGAGACATGATCAAGCGTATAATGATATTAGCGAATTAGAACTAGAGAAAATGGTTGGAAAATTTGGTGTAGTTTATGTATATGTATGTACACAACGGTAGCAGAGTTTGATCAGCCGTCATGCCGTATTACAAAGAAAGTGAAAGCGAAGTAACGCAATACGGTGATTATATGTCGTTGCTACATAACTAAAGTGGCTAAAAATGCAGCTGATTCTTTAGATGAAAGAGAATAATTGAATCTTTGAACAATGCAATTTTTTTATAAGTTTTATGTTAAAGATTTCAATGATTTTGTAGCAAAGGGTCGTATTAAACCACTTTTTGTCTTTCTACGTTCAAGATTGCTTGTCTGGTGTGCGTTGATTTATTGTCCACAATGTTTCTCTGAATTTCCATTAAAGTTTAACCAGTCAATTATCAGCTTATTTAGTGGCAATTTTGATCGATTGTGATCAAAACTTGATATTTTGAGTGCGATGTGATGATATTCGATGTCAACACATATCGTCGTTTGGGTATATTGGCATCATTTAAGAAATTGGTGTTTTAATTTGTTTCGAATAATATTTATGCTCAATTTAAATAAATAACTTAGTTGTCGTTCTGTATTTAATTATTAGCTCTTAAATAAAGAAAAAAATATCTAAGAAATGCCAGAAATTTATATCTAAACCGGCCTATCCACTCAAAAGTTGTGTGCGAATCGACGAAATAAAAAAAACACGCACAGTTTGAACTAAAAACCACCTTCTTGTTTGTAGCCGAAAATTAATATGGCTTAATTTTGACATAAAGGCAGATAATACGCTGATATCGTAGTATTAGTAAACATAGATAATATAGTATTAACAACATCCTTAAGTTACCCATTTCCTGCAAATAAATAATATTATTATTATTACGTCTTTTTTTATTTTTGAACGTCAAAAGCGAGAAGAAAATGTTACACTCATGCAAACATCGATTGTCGATATTTTGATTCGTATCGAATCTAAAGAAGAAAAAAATCGAATTTAAAAAATATTCGGGGTCGTGCAGGAGCGCATATGCTTGTGTACCCATGAACATAGGATTGATTTGAATAATTTCATGTATTTGGCAATGTTTTATCTTTTGTGTTAACCTCAAAATTATGGGTAATTTCATGAAAAAAAAATAAAAAACCTATTTTCCCATAAATTCATCTAAAGGTTTTTTTTTCTTAATTTTCCACTTTTTATTATTTTATCAGACAAATATTATATCTTATGTCTTTTACCGGGAAAATAGGAGTATTTCACAGACAAAACTGAGTTTAAACTCAATATAAAACCGAATTATCTGCTATGAACGGACAATAAAATATGACAAGGAATGGACGGTACTCTTATCATTAGTTATTCATAAACCAAACAATATAAATATGTGATAAACTCAGTAACAAAATAAAATAGTAAAATTTTAGTACGATGTTACTAAAAAAATGTATATAGACTTACGTTTTGTGACGTAGTATATGCAGCACGATGATGCTGTTTATTAATTTTTACCACTTTACTACTTTCAATTTACGTGAGGTTTAAAGAAATGAAGTAATGAAAATTTAATATCGTTTCAAATTACCTTATTTTCTTTCAAATATTAGCTTTATATTATATTTATTTAGATTTGTTTTAATATGAATATAATAATGTTTTAAAAATTATTCTGTAACCTGTTATTTTTCCTAACAGAGAAACTGATGTCCTGTTGGCTTAAATGATGTATTTTAGTCAAGGAAGGTGAAGTACTCTGTAGGGTTAGAGAAAGGATTTTGGGAAATTGGTATTTTTTTAATAATAAAGAATAACTTTTTAACGCCGGTCCCTAAACTTTTTTCATGTGCTATTCATGTAAAAATACAGATCAGGCGTCTACCACTGTACTAATAAATTTTATTGGTATGGAGTTACATCTCCCAATGATACAGAAATAAATATCTTTAATTGAGGGGAAAGGAAATGTATTGTAAAAACTTTCATATTATAACATGCATTTTTGTATATATGTTGTATTCACCTTCAGAAAATTTGCATGCTGTCAGTGATACGCGTATCACAGTTGAGAGCAGCTGTTCTATAAATATGGTTATGGTATTGAATATATTTGGCGTTAATTTTGTAGAAATTCATTATTCACAATGAAATGAAACTACGTGATGTATTATTATGTCTACTTTCTTTAAGTTCTTTACCACGACCTAGGTTTCGTTGTATTACAACATGTTCAGGTGTAAACAACATCTTCAGGTTAGTTTTTTTGCTAATAGCCAAAGAGCTTAAAAAAAGTAGAAATAATACTACATCACGTAGTTTCATTTAATTGTGTATGGTTACGGTGTTAAAAATATAAATTACATGAATTCATAATAAAGCAATATAAACAAATGCGGACTTATATAATATGGCAAGATACTGACACGTCTTACTAGGAACATGTCGAATCAGATAAAATACTTTATTTATTTAGTGAAATCAATTGATACAATTTATTATTAATGAACTATAGTGACTTTAGAGTGTATAATGGAGTGAGTGTAAACATTTTTAGTGTATACATGCGGATAAGACATAGGGGACTGACGTAAAGTTCTTAATAATAGACAATATTTAATGAATCATAATTTATTATTAGAAAAAAGTTAATGCATTGTTTAAATTATTTGACTATGCTGCTGATACTTGTATTTTATGGACACGCTGGATGCCACATTCCTTATTCATTCAAGATGGAACAAAAAGGCAAATTGGAATGAAAATGACTTACGTATAAATTTAGATTATATTCATAAAGGTAAAAAACTGTTCAAGTAGTTCCAAAATGGCTATGGTTAAACTTGGTTAAAAAATTACCGGAAATTAATTAACCTGTGGTTAAAAAATTGTTGGAAATTAATTTTACAACAAAAGTTTACAAATGATACATTAATAAAAAGAACTTTCAAAATCCTCTATTTTCCTAGAAAGAATAAGCGGTATAGGTATAATAAAAATTGTACATTCTGCAAAACTTACCTTAAGGGCAAACGCAAATCAGGGTTATTTAAGTTTTGACGAAGTTTTCGATATTAATTACACCATTGTATAAAGATAAACGTTTTTACTTTCATCGAAATGGGGGCAAACTGCATTCAGTGAGCATCTTATTGTTAATGTAATAATACGAATAACACAATGAATAAAAATTAAAATAGTTAACTTAAGCAAACATAACTTTATACGACTTTGCCGATGCGCGTATAACTGTCGACATCGTGGCTGAAGTCCAACAGCATCTCTTCTCACATTAATACGCTCTATCTCTACGAGCCAGTCAAACGTGAACGAGTATCTTAAGCATGTTTACAGTTTTTTGCATATCTTAACATTCATATCGATCTCACGATTGTTTATTGGCGATTTTATTTCTAACGGCCGTATCGGCCCTATTTATGTAAATTCTTATTAAATTTATTCAAAACAGTAACAGCGAATCGCTGTCACAATATTTCAACTAGATCAAGCCATTAAGATTTAATCACGCTTGTAGAAATATTCGTTAAACTGTAGCAACTAATTGGTTTATATTATTTTTTCCAAGTCAAAGAGCGTAATTTGTTTGTTGAACTGGAAACGTGCGAGGCGCGGGGATTTGCCGTGGAAGGAATTCATTCGGTTATAAGATGACTTCACGGTTTAGGAAGCATCGTGGTTAACCTCGGATTGTGTGGGTAGCCTTAAACTTATCGAAAGGTTTTGTTTGAAATATGTAATCATTCGAATGCGATATGTCAGGCAGTGTTTACGATATATGACTAGTAATGAAGTCATTATTTCTTTAAATTCTAATCAGAATATCCGCAAGTGCAGCGGTACAAAGATATTACGACTTAATTAAAACTTTTTAGTCATCAAGAAACGCTTTAAAAGTCATGACTTGTACAGAAAAAAAGTTCTAATCCTAAAATAATGATCTATTCTATGATTATTATATATATATATATATATATATATATATATATATATATATATATATATATATATATATATATATATATATTTATATGTAATTTTAATATCGTTTCTATTTTTATAATTATAACTACCCACTTGTGCAAAGTGAAAAATAGAGTGGATAAAGTTTTCGGGTCTATGTATATATACATATCCGGGTCTTTATTCCTTAATAGAGCCTGAATGGTTTGACAGATTTTTAGGTGTGGCATATTGTTGGGTGCGTGTTGATTTGTAATTTAATATGGCGGACACCATTAAACACATATTATTCAAAATATACAAGGAATTACCAATAAGTACATACATGTAAATAAATAATTTGATGTAATTACATAGATTAATACCAATATTTTACATATTTTGTATATATCAGAATTACGTAAGACACAAAAAAGAGGTAGTATGTATTGGACGGTAGTCTATTAGAACCGGATACTCAAATAATAATTTCTTATATTGACAGCAGCAAAAATGAACGTGATATGCCAATCGATACGGCACCACTAATCAAATGATGTCACTTGTAATCCAACATGGTGGACAAATACTACTAAACATACATACTACATACATACATATAACATACATATAACATATACATATAATAATTTTATGTGATTATGTAACTTAATACTAACATTTTATATAATTTGTATCAGTGTTTGTTTTAGTAAAATACAAGAAATGTCAATAGTGAATACTGGGAGGTAATAATTGCTAAAAAGTCTATTCGATCCGGCAACTCCAATCGTAACTTCATCGATTAGTAGCAGAAGTATTTTGTTAATAGCTACACTACTGTCGCACAGATCTGACACTGTCGCACAGTCTGCACAACGCTTTGTTGGATCTATAAAAGAAACTCTTAGTTGAATGGTGAATACAAAATGAACCCATGTAATATTGCTGATTTGGGGCGGTCAAGTAAACTGGTATTACAAAATCAATCGCGTTAAAATGAGTGGATACAAAAACAGTTCTTCATTTCGAACAGTTTTTATGATTATCAAAGTTTTCTTTGTATATGCATATCATCAATAATTTCTTTCGCCTTTGCTATTTCTTCTTGCTCCTTGCCACCATAGAAAACTGTTTAAGTTATCATCTTATCCATAATTTTCGACATATGTCGTTTCACTGGATTCGTATAAATCTTAGGCACAAAACTCTGTTGGCAAGCGCGTGCGTCGCGCAGTGGTGTAACATGGGTTCATTGTGTATCATTAAAGAAAATGTTGATATCAAGTATATTTTCAACGCTGCTTTGTCCATGCTTTGTAATTTGTTACAAAGTTGGGCTCTGAGAAATATTATTACAGATTTCATTAAACTTAAATAAATATCTTTTTTGTACAAATTTCCTATTTAGTTTCGTTCACCCGTTCCGTTTTGAAGAGCGCGATAGCTCTCTTCTGTGTATGTACCAAAACAGCAAAAGCACTATAGAGCTTTTTTATGAAATGATTCCAAGTACAAGCATAGTCATGTATTTTAATTTTATGTATTGGTTAATCAGATGGTAACCTCAAGTAAATAATGTTAACTGACAAGCTCAAGCAAATGATGTTAGACGTCGTTTTTTTCATTAGAATGTTCTGCCCGAAGTACCTTTAAGCAGATTATAGATATGGAAACTATAGCTCACATCCCTTAAACACCATAACCTTTGCGCGACTACCGAGAAGTAAACTCCCTAAATCTTATTGAGTATTTTTTCCTGGTGACCAGGTTTCTTCAATTAAGAATGCGAATTAAATGGATGGAAAGCCGTGATTGATGCTATGCTTATATTTCTTTATATATATTTTTTTCTGAACAAACCGAATTATACAATATATTTTAGAAACAAATTCAGTTATGGTCTAGGCATATGTTCCAAAAAATAGCCTAGTTTTTTTTCCTAAATTCTCCAAACTCCCCTAATTCCATTTTGCTTTCTTTTCGTCAATTACATGATGTATGTTAATTTTTATATATTTATTTTAATTTTTAAATATATACATTTTGTAATATATTTGGTTCACAAAAAACCTTTGCAGTCTTCCACATAAATACATTTTTAAATTTATGTTCCAATAAGTTAGCCAAAACAATATATAGGTTCAGGTGCATATTAAAGTTTGAAAATAAATAAATACACAAAATGAATATGTAGCAAATTGTAACGCATAACTGTGTAGCAGCAGGTAACTATATCTTTTATTGTAACGATTGTTTTTAGCTGCATTCGTTTCTGAGTTCCTAAATGTTATGTAAAATTTTCTAAAAGAATATTTCGAAATAAAAATATGAAACAATTATGTACAACGATATTTTTAAAATGTAGATAGAAGTAATAACATCGAATAATAGACATAATCATATCCGAAGAAGTCTGTAGGGGTGTAAAGTGGTTGCTTTATGACACTGCCCAAGTAATAACGAGAGTCTCGTTTGATTATTGCCTATTTGTTACTGCCTAAAAATAGATAAGATTTTCTAAATTTAACATGAGAGAGAAAATTGACAGTTTATTTTCCCGCTCGTTGTATTTCCACGTTTTAATATCCGCGAAAATAGATGAGTCTGGACTTTTCTATCAATATGAGGAAAATCAAAAAATGAAAGTAGCCTTGCGTATATGCGGCAATGTATAAAGGCTTAGGTTTGAATACCGCACGTTTTAGAAAATGTGACCTACTTAGTGAGTTATGGAAATATATAGAAATCATAAATTGTCATATTATTAGAGATTGTGATCTGCAATGATCGTAGTATCTCAATCACCGTTCCCCGGAATGAGATTAATAACTAAGGTAATTATCTTAATATTTTGATATTTTAGTGATCTAATTATTGAATATATTTGGCGTGAATTTTGTTGAAATTCATTGTTCACACTTAAATGAAACTACGTGATGTAGTATTATTTCTACTTTCTTTAATTTCTTTACCACGACCTAGGTTTCGTAGTATTGCAACATCTTCAGGATAAGCAAAGATATTTGCTAATAGCCCACCTGAAGATGTTGTAAAACAACGAAACCTAGGTTATGGTAAAGAAACTAAAGAAAGTAGAAATAATACTACATCACGTAGTTTTATTTAATTGTGATCTAATTACCTTAGGTAGGTTTCGTTGCATCTTAGTGAGAAATATTGTGAGGATTTATGCAGAAAGAGGTATATTTGAACAAGTTACATTAAAATTTACGTACCGCTAGACCTAAAACAAGCACTGAGTAATTATTTGACATTTGAAGTACATGATATGAAGTACATCAAATGAAACATTTTAATCGGATATTATTATTTTTTTAATAAGTGTTGAAGATAAGTTCTTAATCTGTAACACTATGTCTTAAGAATGTATCTGTATAATATTTTTTTAGGGAAAGTGATTACTTGGCATTACTATTCAAAGTGAATTTGATTGCGAGTCATGAGTTTTTAAAGTAATTTTTTATATATATGAAACGCTAGAGGTTATCTCCATATCGTTTCACCGGTTAATAACGCTATCTATCCGTATATTCTCTACCGGTTAGTGCTCATTTCATATAAGAATCGAAAATAATATTAAAAAAAAAACAAATATTGTCGTTCATGACAAAATTTGAACATTCATTCATGACAAAATATGTTATCGTAACCGTGAACGTTATGGTTACCACAAAAAATAACAATGAATTTTTGAAACATTGTGCAGGAATTAAAGATGTATCCATAATGTACCCACAATTATATTTAAATAACTATTTCTAACTATTCAATTGTAGCTCATTATTTTACAATTCAATTATTTAAGTTAATAAACCTAATAATATAAACAGGGTACCACCCTAATATCAGTAATATAAAATGTGACCGTTATAAGTTGATTACTGAATATGCAACTTATTTTATTAATTCTAATATTTTTGATTACAAAATAAATGTAGTAGTGTGGAGCTATACAAAACTATAGAAGACCTTTCGCTTCTAGCCATTGATTTACGGGGCGTATTTTTATTTATGTTATTATATTCTAATTTTAAGGAGCCAGAGTGAAAAATAATGGAGATTGTGTTAAACTGTATAAGTTGAATACAAAAGAAGTTCTAGGTTATTTGGATAAAGAATTTAAAAATTACACTATTCCAAAATTTAGACTTTACCTACATTTTCAAGTATAAATTAAAAGTGATATAAAAATATTAAAGGTTCTGATTAAAAAACAATAATAGTGAAAAATTTAATGGTATCACTTCTATATCAAATTTGTAACCTTATTAAAATGTTTATGCTCATAATAATTTTAAAAGACCTTTTACTTCTCGCCATGTATAAACGCCATTATAATAAAAATTATTTAGTCGAACGCCGTGAAAAAAAACTACCTATAATATCAACAAGTTATGATTGCGACTTCGTTCGCGTGCGGATCTTTGCGGGAAACTATTATCTCTAACCATTTAGTATAATAATAACATCGTAATGCCATCTACACGTAATGCCACCTAGTATAATAATTATAAAAGTAAACTTTTTTAAGTAAGTACACTTTGTATTGAAAAGTCAAATTAATATAGTATATAGTATATATATAGTATAGTATATATATATATATATATATATATATATATATATATATATATATATATATAAAATAGTATATATACTAAATTTTACTTGAAATCAAACCTAATGCTTTTCAATACATCTGGATTCAGTTAGTATTTTTTTTTCAAATACTAAAGACAATAGTTTTACATTCTATCACTTTTATTTGTGACCCTAAATAATTTGTATGTAAATATTTTCAATATACACGGAAAGCAATCCTATAGTCTATTATAGACATAGATGTGAAAGTGTTTTCTTTTGTTTATTTATTACGTAATAACCCTGAAATAAAACAATGAATCGGTTCCAAATTTGATACACTCATATTTCGGTAAGTAGAATAACCCATAGTTTTATAGCGTTATACGTGTCCAATACTAGTAACACGAAAAGTGTTTTTGGATATTTGTTATTTAATTCTAAATAGGTGGAAACATTTTCATGAAATTTGGCATGCTCGTAAATCGAATAGCTGAATAACGCATAGTTTTACAGCGTTATACGTGTCCAATACTAATAACACGAAAAGTATGTTTGGATACTTGTTTTTTAATTCTGAATGGGTAGACAAATTTTCATGAAATTTGGCATGCTCGTAATTCGGATAGCAGAATAACATATAGTTTTACAGCTTATTTGTGTCCAATACTAATATCACGAAAAGTGTATTTGGATATGTGTTATTTAATTCTAAATAGCTGGGAAAATTTTCATGAAAAATGATATAGACTTTCATCAAGAATCGAATTCAAATTTCGTTTTGTAACCTGTGAAATATCATAATTCTTGTAGCATGAAACTACGTGTTTTTGTATAATAATATAAACATTAATATTATAACATCTTAATAGGTAATAAAACCGATACATTATGTCGTTAAAACTTGTAAAATTATTTATAGAGATGTGTAATAATCTCATTAGATCAAGGATTTATCTTGCCGCCTTAACTAAAAATTAAAGCGGGCGAAGCCGAGGATAAGAGCTAGGAAGTCTACATTTTCTAACGTGTCTCAGTAACTTAACAATAGTGAAGGTTTAATCTGTCGTTGTCGCTTGTTTCATATGATAAGTTAATTTAATTTTTTAAGCTTAGTTTATTTGTTGTCGATCTATATTGTTAATTAGTCACAATATTTCATTTCAAGTTTATTGATTTCTTTATTTATATAGAAGATAAAATAAAATATCTTTTAAAAAATCGACATCAAAAAAAAGTTAAACATTATTAACTCAAAATAGGTGCCTACTTATTCACAATAAATAACTAAGTTACTTATTTTTGAAGTCAGTGCCAGCACTGTCGACCATCTTAAACAAATTTATAATGTACATTTAAAACTTTATCTTCTAACGTACTCACAATACGAAATATATTCATAAAAGGCGTATTTAAAATATAAAATTTTACATTTGTTAAAGTTGATCAGCGGTATTAACTGGCACCGACTTCAAAAATAAGAAACAGTTATTTATTGTGAAGAAATAGGTACCTATTTTGAGTTAATTATTTTTTACTTTTTAGTACCAATTTTTTTTAAGTCGATTTTTAAAAGATATTTTATTTTAGAATTTTTAATGATTAATAATTTTAATCATCAAAATGTAACTAATATTCAATTAATCTCTTTCGTAGAATATTGTATAATTATTAAAACTTACGAGCTAGTATATAGATAATTTTCGTTTTGTCTAAAGTAATCAATAACACAGAAACAAAGCAATAGTAGTAGCCGCTAGTGATTAGCTGTTAGCCCTTGAGGAGTTCCGTTCTCCATATCCGAAGTGCAATACCAGATTTTGCAATGTAACAACTATCATTTGAGGAGTTGCGTTCTCCTTATCCGAAGTACAATACCAGATTTTGCAATGTAACAACTACCACTTGAGGAGTTTCGTTCTCATACCCGAAATCTAATATAAGATTTTGCAAAGTAATAACTTAAGTAACAACTAACCAGTAGCAAATATCTTGTATTACGTTTGATTTACTATCATCTGATAATTAGTTCTATTGTTCATCTCCAGAACGCATCATCAGACTCTGATATGGTCGACGGTGTAGTTATTTCGAAAAGTAATAATTATGGGTAGCAAACATCTTGAATCACGTTTAATTTATAATCATCCTTTAAGGAGTTCCATTATTCATCTCCAACAACTACCCGTAGCAAATATCTTGAATCGTGGTTAATTTACTGCCATTCATTAAAGAGTTCCATCGTTCATTTCTGGACTTCATTATCTGATCATTATCATATTATATGACACCACTCCTAAAGTATCCTCTTTCGAAAAAAAAATAATCATCGAAATCGGTCTACTTGGTGAAGAATTATCGCTGAACATACATAAAAGGAAAGATTCTGAGGAATTGATAACCTTCTCTTATTTTTTGAAGTCGGTTAAAAATGAAATCTCGAATCATAAAAATAAGTAAATAAATGGTATATAATCTTAATAATAAGGCTTGACAAACAAAACATAAAACGGTAATGACGGTTATAGTTTTGAATATGCATAGAAAGCTTTTTAAGCTTTTGGACCTCAAAAATTGACACTTTTCGTCTTTATTGATAAAATTATAAAAAGTAAATAAATAAAGCGAAAGCAATGAACTAGATCGCCAAGGACGAGCTCTGGCACAAGAGATCGGCACGTCCTTGAGTTCTATCCTGACTCCGATATTCGCCTTCAACTTTGTTTCTGACCTTCGAGTTTTTAATAAAACTATATGCTCTCACGGGTATTAGTATTCGATAAGCGGATACTACTTGCGTTAATTTATTTTATGTGAAGTTCTCTTCAGAACCGTAACCGTATAGCGTACTTTTTAAGGATCAAGGTAATTTCTGAAAGTTACTTATTTAATATTTCTTCAATATATTATACGCTCATAGTTTTACACCAAATAATATATACAACAATTCTTGATCATAAATGAAATCAAGTTTTTATGGCCAAGAAATCACAAATGATTTAACCAGTGGATAGATAGAATACCAGTGGACAGTTTCAATATGGGTCAAAAAGGTCATTTCAGATAACGAAAATATTTTCTATAAAATTGTCTTCATAAAGGATACTTTTGACTCAAAAATCTAAATGAATAACGAAAAAAAACTACAATATAATTTAATATAAAACTTGACTAAAAAGATATCATATGAATTACCATAGAATATATTCATATCAGTCATATTCGTACGGCTGAAGCATAGATTTTTAGGGCAGATGCCATCTAAAACAATCTGCATTTGTTTCGAATCTCTTTTTGATTCGTTAGAACTTTATTTTTTATAGTACTTTTATGTTTATCAGTCACTCTCTTCCTAGTAAACTCAGTATTGCACTCAAATATTTTTATAGTTCGCACTATAAATTTGTAGAATATAATTTTTTCTGAAACATACAACTTACTTTCAATACGGATAATATATAAATTGAAATTACTTTTCTTGTAAACCCAATTTAAATTGAAATTACTTTTCTAGTAAACCCAATTTAATCCCACTCCTTTATAAAGGGTTTTCATTTTATTTTCTATCTTTTTTAATGTATATAGAAGAAAAAAAAGAATTTACTTTAAACCTTCATTTTTCCAAACTTCGGTGATATAACCTATCATCGAAGTTTGGTCAAAATCAAAACAAAGAAGTTAGAAGTGTATAAGCAAATGTATGCATAAGTGCAAGAGTGAGGTAAACGCTATAAATTAGAATGTATATGGTGTGTTCCTTGCCATTGCTTACATTGTGACAATATCATAATAAGAAATTATATTTCTTTTAGTATTTTGTTATATCTGGAAAATAATAGTATTTATCAAGTAAATAGCTCAATTAATAAGTAAAAGTATTCCGTACAATACCAACTGTCCTTTTCCTTTCGTATGTATATATGCATATAGGGATGTATATATATATGTACATATACGTTCATGTATTGTAGTAGGTATGTATTTATTTCGATTATTAAATCAATAATAACACCATCACTTAGTATTAACACGTTACGAACTAAATTACCACATTGATTGAACCTTCTAAATATATCCTTATACCGTCTAACATGAAGCACACAAACGAAATGAGGTTACTCTTTCATAACATTTATGAAATAGCCTGTACCTAACACTAACGTAAGGGCTGCTTGCTAGAATATTTATGTCCTACGGACCGAACACACCTAAACGCTACGAGAAGTAAGCCTCCGGTCTGTGTTTACGTAGACGTCCTCATTCTTGCGTCGGTCTTGGTGGCCTCAAAATCACTAAAGCTACGCCGCCCACGCCGCGGTAGGGCAAGGCGGCGGCCACCCTCGACGCCCGCCTCCCCAGTATTCACGTTTCACCACAACCTAACCTAATGTAGAGATATACTTACGTATGACCTGACCGTCACTTTGTCAATCCCAACTTTGTTTATTTCCCAGGAGATATCGGGGAAATTTATGTACATTGTTTCGCTTTTTTATGATTTTTGCCGAATATGGACGCGTAATGATGTTTTATTACCCGGAGTTGGGATGGGTGTGCGGGGAATGTCGTATTAATGTAATAAATAATATGGTACGGCCATGTAATTGGCGGATCAATTCAATGGGGAAACACTGGGCGTTAGCCGGGTACGGGATCGAGTGTGACCGAGACTTAATCAAATATTTGAGCTTCGCAAGTGCTCAGTGAAGTGTGATTCGAAACGAAAACGTCAATCTATTTAAATACGATTGCAGTGTTACGAGCAAAGTTTTTGATTACTTTTTATTTATAATGTCCATTTATTTTTTATAAAATCAAACACGTGTTGTTTCGTGTATGAATATATAAAAATGCATAAAAGAATATAGCTGTAAATAATCAGAAATTGAGTTAGTATACTACGTGATATACGAGTATGTCGTGCATTCACATTACAATATACATTTTAGGACAGGAAGTCACTATTAATCATATAAGTCACAGGTTCTTCTCTAGTTATGTCCTTGTGTAATACGCACTATAAGTGTTAATATTGTGATAATGTAAGAAATAATTTAGAAACTAACAAAAATCTCTTTTTTTATATTCAATATCGTTAAAAGATTCCTAGTTTAAAAAAATTATGTAGTGCCAAAAATGGATCAATCTAATAGAGATGTATTTATTCGCAGGGAATGTAAAATAAAATCAGAAATGTATCCAGGCGAAAACTTGAGGAACATCTCTGTACGTAATAACTTACGTTCCCGAATATTTATGAGTTATCATAAATATTATTTAAGCCTACTTCTTTTTCTGTGTGAACCACCAGTTGACCAGACAGAAGCGCTGTAATTTACTTGAAGTTAAATTTGATTCAAAGTGGAAAGTACTCCATGTAGAACCTCCATCAATAATTTAGATCCAAAGCATCAGATGTCAAAGGCAGGTCGGTATTTGAGTATTAATTTATATAAACGAGTTCATCGACGTTTCCTGATTTTGAAGTATAGTTTTAAGATCAAAATCGATAAATTCATTCCATGTAGCACCTCCAACAATAATGCAAATCCAAAGCCTCAGATTTCAATGGCAGATCTGTATTTGAGTATTAATTTATACAAACGAGTTCACCGACGTTTCCTGATTTCGAAGTATAGTTTTAAGATCAAACTCGATAAATTTATTCCATGTAGCACCTCTAACAATAATATAAATCCAAATCCTCAGACTTCAAAGGCAGATCTGAATTTGTGTATTAATTTATACAAACGAGTTCATTGTCGTTTCCTAATTTCCAAGTATAGTTTTAAGATGTCAATAGACCAAAATAAATACCATATATTCATTATTAATTAAAAATATATAATTTTAAGTGATGATATTATCCTCTTCAGAAAATTGATTCAAAAAATCATTCGGCAGGAAAAAAATCATTTTCAATTAAAATTTTCTTAAGCATCTACATATTTATTAAATTGAACGGAGCAAAGTGTTGTTACACAATAATATAACAGAAAAATCTGCAATCTTCGACCGCCATTTTATAAATTTGGAAAGCAGGACTTACAGAATATAAATACAGGTATATATATATATATATACATATATATATATATACATATATATATATATATATATATATATATATACATATATATATATATATATATATATATATATATATATATATATATATATATATATATAACTATAAAACAGTATTAATACAGGTGTGTGAAAATAAGCAAATTATTTTCTTAGCATGTTTTATCATTTGTCAATATTTTGTAATAAAAAGAATCAGGATAAAAGTGATGATAAATTGCAGAAAGGGGGAAGGCATTTTTCATAATATTTGCACTATTCTAATTCTCGAAGTCAACAATAAAAATTGGTCAAGCCATGTTATACCCGTATTGTGTTATTGGTGTTTCTTGCCATCAGCTCGCTTTTAAATTATTAACACTCCTACAGTTCTAACTAATTATTTTGCACTCCGACTATTTGCATCATTACTCTTGACTTTGAATGTCAGCAAAAGTTAAAATCAGTATCCAAAGACGATAGCAGCATTGCGCATAGCAGAAACGTGTAAGGACAAAATATGTTGCTTACATCGTGAGAAATATTTTTTGTCGAAAAACTTTTTCTCCAAAACCAGTGTGCTTCAGCAGTTCTACAGAAATGAACAAACAAATTGTTTTTAACAGTTAATTGCGCCAGAATTTTTCAATCCTGATAATTTTGGTTCAATTTATACCTAATTCTCAATGTTCACGATTTTTCAGATTTTTCTAAGCGATTATTTTTGTGATAACAGCAATTTAAAGCGTTATCCCGGCAAACATTTAAACAAAATTATAAAAAAAATACGTGATAAATATTTTTGACTTCGTGCTTCAATAAGTTTTCATTTGAGGCCCTATACCCTCTGAAATTAATTCCAGAACATTTACATTTAATGTCTATAATTGGGCCACCATACTCTATCCCTGTGCTACATTTAACATTTTGATATCGAATCGGTACCCAGAAAATCACCTGTGACAGACGTTTGAACGGAAAGATACTGATGAGGTTCCGTAAGTGTTCCGTTTTGGCAATTTTGCCACGGAACGCAATTTGGTTTTTGTTGTTAGAAATTAGTTTGATCCACGTGTTCACGTATCCAGCACACACATTTTTATTAAAAGTTTTTAATCGACGTATGAAAGAAATAAACTAAGTAGCGTTTAATTAATTAATATTATACTTTGGTATGACATTTCGTCGGAAAATATTGCGCTAAAAGTTAGTCTTATATTGAAAATAAAAACATAATGACAGCAGTATTGCTAACTAATCAAAATGTTATTTAATAGAGAGAACATGTAAAATGAGATATATGGAATAAGGGGTTAAACCTCTTTGATTTTTTTATACTATTTCTTATTTTCCATCATTTAATTATTCCATAGTATTACTTTCAAACTATAAGGTTTTCTCTGCCTCTCTCTCTTTCTCAATAAATACTCTAAGATTAATATTTGATGCGGGAATTTATGCAATTGAATCACATTACTTAACCTCTCTTAGTGTTCGCTACGAAAAAGAAAGTTGAAAGAAAACGAAATCTCCTGGACTGACATGTCTATTGTCCAATATTCGTTTAATATTTCTTATCGGGTACATATTTAAAGCCTAGTTTCGGTAGTGCTTTCCCGTAAAAGACCTGATTTCATTGTTATTGCATTCTGTATCGGAATCCATATTTACAAATAACATATTAATAATATCAATTACAAATAGAATTACTACTAATGGTTCGTTGATAGCAATGAGATGTTAAGAGTAATATTTTGTGGAAATCTAACGAAATAAATCAAAACTAGCTAAAGTATTTCTCTGCTCTTTTAAAAAGTTCAGTTTGCAATTTGCGAAAACGCGATTTAAAAAAAAATATTTATGTGGATTATTGAAACTTACGGAATTCAGTAATTTATAACATTTTGAAGTTTTATTTTTCTCTTAACACAGAAGCTTTTTCTATTTTCATTTTTTACTTACTATTAGAATCGAGTAAACAATAGAAAAATAAACAGAAGGTGACTAAAATTCTTTATAACAATATGTACATGTTCTCCGTTGTACGTACCTGTTACCAATATACCTAACCTAATTTTTCTCTTAACCTAGAAGCTTTTTCTATTTTCATTTTTTACTTACTATTAGAATCGAGTAAACAATAGAAAAACGAATAGAAGGTGACTAAAATTCTTATACTACAATATGTACATTTTCTCCGTTGTGCGTACCTGTTACCAATATACCTAACCTAATTTTTCTCTTAACACAGAAGCTTTTTCTATTTTCATTTTTTACTTACTATTAGAATCGAGTAAACAATAGAAAAACGAATAGAAGGTGACTAAAATTCTTATACTACAATATGTACATGTTCTCCGTTGTACGTACCTGTTACCAATATACCTAACCTAATTTTTCTCTTAACACAGAAGCTTTTTCTATTTTCATTTTTTACTTACTATTAGAATCGAGTAAACAATAGAAAAACAAATAGAAGGTGACTAAAATTCTTATATAACAATATGTATATGTTCTCCGTTGTGTGTAACCTGTTACCAATATCCCGAAAACAAATTAAGAAAAAATTAAGGAGATATGTTATGAAATGAATTAATGCGGGTTCGAGTATTGCCTAAATTGTTTACCTCTACTCATAGGAAAAATAAATGAAACTCCCACGCCCGCTACATTTCTCACACATATTAACCGTCATAAAATCATCGGCGCTTTTACACAAGCAATTACTCGGACGTATAACGCTTTCGCTTATGTATTTATCCTGATGTAATAGACATCGGGCTAATAAAAATCATTACTTTTTACTGTGATGGCAACACTACGAGTGACGGTTCTATATTTATTACAGACCTGCATCTAAAGTATATATAAATTGTAATATCAATTTTTTTATGTTTGTTAACGTTCGATTTTACTATTTAGATACAAATCTTCTCACACCTTTAGGTCCACCAATGCAATGCTAGAGCCTGAAAAATATTACCGATACGCTATTATCGACGAATTTATTCATAATTTTATGATACTTCTATTTTTGAAAACTGGACGTGCAAAGAATGTTTAGTAAAAATATGAAGTAAGAATATTCTATTCCTAATTGAAAGTACGAACTAATAATTTTAATATCATAAGCAATATTTAATTGTTTCTGAGATGATTCATATATTTGTACAAATAGATTTGACAAACGGTCTTTGATTTTTAGTCAGAAAATTGTGTATTTAAGAAAATGTTATTATATATATTTTTTTCTCTCAAACAATATTATGGACAAAATCAATATGAGATTAAATTTGAAATAAACTTCATACACAATTTTATAACTTATAATTCCTTTTTTTAACTACTATTCATGGTAGGTATTTTTCTGATAACTTTTCTTGATAGTTTAGAGAAGCTTTTCTGTAATTTTTAAATGTTTAGCAAACTTTTATTTCTGTCAATTAGTTTTTTTTTCAAATAGTTATTTTAGGAATATCAGTAACGAATGATGATGCCGTAAACTGTAAAATAAAAAAAAATAATCTGAGCAACTAACAATATAAATACTTTTATAGTATGTTAACAAGAAATGTTTATGCATACAGTTTTGTTTTTTTGTGATAATAAACGTTTGGAAATATCTGTTAAAATTTCCCATTATTGAATTTTGTTCCCCATGTCAGGGAAAACATCCCTGCAAGTCCGTCGGCAAGGAAGTCGAGATGAGTATAGAAGCGGTCTGAAATAATAAAAAGAAGAATGGAAATGTTTACCTTTTCCTTAAAAGATAAATGGCATAAAGTGTAACCAGCATTTTTCAGAATCCATGTTTGATAACAAGAATAAAGCGATTTAAATTTACTTATCTGAAGTAGATAAAAAAGACAAATTGTCGTCTTAGCTATATCAAGTGTGCCATCAACCTATTTATAAATTCATTACATACATATGTAAATATTTACTCTGACTTTCTTCAAATTTAATTATTTATGTATTACTAGCTGTGCTCGTGACTTCGTTGGGGTGTGAACTTTTTGAAAATATTATGAATTAACTGTAGGATTAATAAATGCAATGCCGTCCATTAAAATAATTATAAAAATAACTTTTTTTAAGTGAGTATTGTGATGTGTTTTTGTTTGATGCGCGAACAAATAAATAAGGCCACACACAAACGGACATACATTCTAAATTTTTGTATTCTATTTCTTTTGTAATGTATGTATTATAAGGCATCTGACAATAAAATTTATGCAGAGCAATACGAAAATAATTAAATTACGAATATTTACAACAGATTCAAATTTTAAACCAACTGATGAAACAAAACAAGCTTATATTCATTATGTTTCAATAACGAAAATCTTTAGTTAACCTGTTAAATTGTTCATGTTCAGGTAATTTAATAAATATTATTGTATTGTAAAAATGTATTTCCCTTAACTGTAAATATACTAAGCCGAACAGTACGTTTTTATTCGAAAAAAAAATTATTGCTCTCAGCAAATGATGAATCTGAACATACGAATTTGTTGAATTCAACAGAGAATATCTATGCAAGCGAGTGCGACCGACATAGTTGGTCGGTCGCTCTCTCTGGCATAGTTATTCTCTACTGAATTGAACAAATGCGTGTGATTGAGCAATGCTTACGGGGAATCATCCTTATGCACGAAAATGGCAGCGCACTACAACGGCCGAAGCAGAGCCCGTTAAGAAACCGCCCAGATGTTTTCTTTTTGCGATTTAATCATCATATGTCAGATAATTTACACTGAATATTCATAAACATCTAAATCTTTCTTGAGAATAAATCAGTTTACTGCTAAAACCGGAGAAAAAATTTTCAGTACTTACTACGATTAGCCCGCATAGACAGAGAAATGGGGGACTTTTGTTAGACATTCTCATAACTTTGAATTATTTCTTCAAATGCTGTGGTATAAAGAACAATGTTTATCTCTTTTAGATACCAAAAGTGACACACGTATTTAAATTGTTAACAATTTTTATTTATTTATTCAAAAATGCAATGAATGTGATTTTAATGTTTTAATAAAAGGATGGCGGCGGTGACCAATCGGTTGCCGTGGTGCTCCCTGCCAGATAACAGACGAGGTAATGGTGAACGATGGCGGTATAAACATACCCCAGTCAGGTAACTGAATTCAGCAACCTAGGGGATCAAATAACTCCTAAAACGCCTGGCACAGAAGGCAACGGGGAACCACTGTGCCATTACCATGAGAGTTGTAAAGATGAAAATGCAATTTGTTAAAAGAGTAAAATCGCCTAGTAACCCGCGCAGTGGCCGGCGTTTTTCGGGACTCAGAGTGTGAAATGGGCTACCAGGGGCCCCATAGAAAACATGTTACTGGAAGGAGAATCAACCTACGTAAACAACTTTGCTTTGGTACATGGAACGCAAGAGGTCTTCAGTATGATGGAAAATGATTCTAGAAAATGAATTCGAACGATACGATATGACCATAACTGGCCTAAGCGAGGCCCATTGGAAGAACAGTGGCCATTTTGACACCAAAAACACACTGTCTATTTTTTAGGAAATGAAAACAACAATTATACTGGTGTGGCATTTGCAATCCCTAAAAGATTCAACCGGGCTCTCCTTGGTTATAACCCAATTAGTGATAGGGTAATATCAATGAAACTCAGCGCGTCACCGACCCCACTCAATAGTCATAGTACAAGTATATGCTTCAACAAGCTTATCTAAGGATGAAGAAGCTGAAGGGTTCTATAATGAGCTCGAAACTTGTATTTCAAAAATACCCAAACGCGAGCCCTTTATTGTTATTGGAGACTTCAACTTAAAAGTAGGAGATACAACTATCGACTATTCTCCATGAGTTCTTTGGAAAATATGGACTTGGTAATCGAAACCAAAGTGGGGAGAGAATAATATAGTTTGCCGCAAATAACAGTTTGACAATCATAAACACCATATTAAAATATCATACGAGACATCTGTACAGTTGACCATCACCTGACGGTAACTACCGAAACTAGATAGATTACATTCTTGTAAGATCCAGATGGAGAAGCTCAATCGCCAATGTATATACTATGCCCGGAGCCGATTGTCATTCAGATTGGACTACTGGTTGGTAAATTGCGGTTAAAACTTCAAAATTCGAGACCGGCTAATATTTAAAAATAATATATAAAAAGATTGAAAATGTGTGTTCTAGAATCATTCGTCAAAAATTGCAAAGTTAAATATGATGTTTGGCTGGCTGAAACAGAAAATAAAGAAGATCCAAATGCTTTGTGGTTATCGACAAAAAAGTATATAAATGCTTTGATACGGACAGCTTGTAGAAGAGACCGTAGTAGCGACTTGGCAATAATATGTAAAGAACTGGAAGGTCACTCTGACAAACACGAAACTAAAGATCTACATGATAAAGTACGATATCTGACCCGACAGTTTAAACCCGAGACCTGGTCTGTGGAAGATTCGGATGGCGTAACAATCACGGCAATAAGTGATATTATAAAAGTCTGGAAGGACTACTGTTAAGCCCCCTTTCGTGATAGGAATAGTTCGACCGCTGCCACTTACGCAGCAGACGATAGGATTGAGCGAGAGTCAGCCATCTTAAGAGACGAAGTGCGTGCTCCTATTAAACACCTAAAACGCAATAAAGCCGTGGGAATAGATGAAATATCCGTCGAAATATTTAAAGCAATGGGAGAATCACGGACTGATACCCTACATAAGAACTGCTGCAAGGTGTGGCAGACGGGGTATTGGCCGAAAGACTGGGCACATTCAGCTTCACAAGAAAGGGTCAACAAAGAAATGCAACAACTACCGACTGATTTCTCTTATTTCGCATGCTAGCAAGATACTGCTTCACATCCTTAATACCAGACTCCAGTCATACCTGTCTCGTCAAATACATATATATATATATATATATATATATATATATATATATATATATATATATATATATATACACATACATGTATATATATATATATATATATATATATATATATATATATATATATACACACACAGATGCGGTAGGGGACTTCATTTTATACTACATAATGATAATTTTTAACACGTTTTAAAACCAATTGCGTTTATAGTACGTACAGATGTCTAAGTTTGTGTGTTTATCTGACAGTTGGACACGGGGTTTTTAAGAAATAAATAAAGAAAATTACGTATTTATGTTTTATGAGTTAGGTGAAGAGAATAAGGCCAGTTACCAAATAAGGTCCACATTTTTTAATTATCATTTAAACATTAAAACAAATTTGAAAAATATGAATAAGACACACTATGTTATCTGACGTACTCTAAACATTGCTCTTTAAAAACACATTGTTGGTGTCTGGTGTTCAGATCATCAGCGGGTGTGAGCGTTTCGTACTTTCATTTAATTACTGTGAAATTTATTTCCTTTTATTTATATTGTTATGTTTATCATTGAAATATATACGAGCAAACTGGATTTATGAATAGATTGATTCGTTCAGATCAAACGGATTTTTAGATAAAGGTTTTATTTCTCATCTATAAGATTACATAGTTATTAAGATTTATAACAATCGAAGTTAAATGAATAAATACGGTTATAAAATATGATAGTTAATTGAGAGTTCTAATGAAACGTTATACATAGAATTTTTTTCAAGGTTTAGGTTGTTTAAGAAATTGCCATTAAACGAGTACGAATTGAATATCACTTTGTACTTTGAAACGTTTGATTAACGGCAACATATTCGGTGGGGCGCGGAAAATATATTCCCACTTATTATAACAATTATGGAAACGCATAATAAAAAAAATTACATTTTTCAATTTATTAATTGAGATCCCCGTTAAACGCGTAGGTATAAAGGAGTGAGTTAATGGACGGATATAGAAAAATTTGTAAAGAAACAAGGAGTTTATTAAAATATTAGTAATTTTGTTATCATTGTCTAGTCTTCGTTAAATTAATATAATGATACCTTATTTTCAAAAGTGAATTGTTTTTTATTAAATATTTGTCTTACTAACCATAGATTATTTTCAAAGTAAATTGGTTTTTAATAAATGTTTGTCTTACTAACCAAAGATTATTTTCAAAGTAAATTGTTTTTTAATAAATATTTGTCTTACTAACCATTAAAAAGTAAGTTTAATTTAATTTATTTATATTACATACCAATATTTGCGAATATATCGTAATATAACACATCATTGGTTCATTTTCGTGTCCATTTCGCTACCACAAAAATTATTCTTCGTCGCTATTTTATGCATCAGCATGAAACAGCGGCGTAGAGACCGAAACCAAACTCAAACAATGATTTATGACCGAAACAGACCGAATCTAAAATCGTGGTCGTCCACTGTTGACGATAAAACTCGCCTGCCATAATCATTTGTCAACAAATAATGATATATATTCAAAACAGTGGCTGAGAAACTGCCGTTCGGTTTAATTTAAATATTTAAACTCCGATGTAGTTTTAAAACTTTACGTAGAACAAATATATAACTTAATCGTTTGAAATTTAAATAAGTCAACTTGTAACGAAATCGATTTTCAATTACTACTCTCGAGTATATTTGTTTAATCCGCGTATTAAGACATCCGGCGACACGTTTGCGGTCTGATAAATAAGATTTACGATAGACGTTTGAATAAATTTCACGTTTATTATTTGGTCGTTTAGTGGCTTTTCGAATTTAAGTAAATTTCGAATTTATCTACTGTCTGTTTGTGGTAGAGTTATTGCTAGTTTATTAGAGAATTTCACTATTGCATAGTGCATACATGAAATAAGATAGAAGCGACGTTAAAAAAAGGGATTCAATTGAATTTGGTTTTAATTGAATTTTCTTTCGTGCATAAACCTGGGAATATTTGTTATCATACTTAGCATGAAAGTTGTATATCAGAAAACTTCAATCTTACGAAGCGTTGAACTATAACCACTCACTGTTGACCACCGATAGAATCCTGAGCTACCGGAAGAAATTCATTCACACTATTCGCCAGATTCATCGTCTGTCGTGAAAGCAAATAAACGTCAATCAAAAATAACCGTAAGTAACCGTTAAAAAGAAAAACTAAAACCGCCTTCTTAAAACGGAAACTATTCATATTCATTTAAATTAATAAAATCACTAAACGAAATCATGTATTAAAATTTTATTGCATAAATCTGGACGTTTATTAATTTGTTATTATAAATTATATTTATTTAATATGTTAATGCCAATTCATTTAATGGTTTTTAATTTATGAGGAAACGAAAATATGCACAAATATTCAGGGCAAACTTATAAGTTTTTTTTCACTTCCAAGCTTAATAAACATAGTTATGGACAAAAGACATTTCTATTTCACTTTTATGGTAAGCACTGAAATTTTAGGAGTTGTTAATAAATCACTAGATCTTGCTACATTTTTAAAAATTTTAGGTGAGACCTAAAATTTAATTACCAAAAAAATTTTAAATGATCTTTTTGCTTAGTTCTTCTAGGTTCTAGCTGAAGCTACACAAAGAACACCCAAGTTCTTCAGCAGACGATTAGGAACATAAAACTTATAATTTGTCTATTGTAAATAAATACAATTGTATCAGTTCATTGTTTGTTTGTTTATTTATTGTTAATACATTTCACAACCTAATTTTACAATGAGTCGCGTATTTATCTATGTGAACATTTTTATCCCGAGCAAAGCACTTTTAAATAACTCTAATTTAATTTGTGATGAATATATTTTATTCTAACAAAATAAAGGCTTTCATTTTAATAATATTATTTTTTGCACGTATTTAAATATGTACATTACAGTTGAGGTAAATACATTTTTACTTTACACTAATATTTATTTTCACTTTCACTAAAAATATGATTGTATTGCATTAGCATGCAGTAGGAGGTTTATGAAAACAGGAAAGAAAGTAAGGATAAAATAGTTGGGGATAAGCACGAATCACATCGGAGTCTGTTTGTATGTTTTACAGTTCTGTATTTCAATTCGTGCGCTTTCAACCGTATATCAAACTTGAATGAAGTATCCACATCATTTTGAATTTATTTTGGTTCTTAGTGCTGGACGACAAGAACTCTAAAGACATATTTTACAAAAATCCTACTGTTTTAAAAGTATAAATCCTTAAAATGTAAAATGAAATTCTACAAAAATAGAGAAAAAGAAGTTATTATTGCCATTGGTTAATATCGGAAAATAATTTGTGGCGATTTTGTCAATTTTTCCATTAATATCTTTTATAATAAAATATTAAAAAACCCCTGAGTGTCCAGTAAAAGTTATTGTCACTTTAATGTCATTGCTATGTTTATGTTATTTAAGAATTCATATTTGTGTGTTAAATTTCTAATTCGTTATTATTCTATTGAGACATTGTCCTCTGCATTTGGGTTGTTGCCGGGCATATTGTTACTTCAGTAAATAAGTTTTAATATATAAGAAATAATCTTTTTATTTTAAGGTTGTATATATTAACAATATAATTTGAATTTGTTTATATTTGCCAATTTTTTTTATGTTACATTTTTAATTTTGACGAGAGTATTCCTGTAATTCATGTATTAGAAAATACCATTTTGATGAAAGTTTTGTTTGGTGGACTTTTTGCCATCCCATTAATTTTTTTCAGTTATCAAAATCTAAAATCGTAAAATTTATGACTAGAAACAGTAAATATAGAGACTGACTAAGTCCATGCTACCTCGATAATATTCGCAAGGACGCATATAAATTTCATTTTAAATTTTATAATAATCATTATAAGTAAATTTGAAGTCAGGAAAAACATCTGTACAGTTCAACGATTGAACGAGTCCAGCAGATGTTCCATCTAATTCTTTACTGTTTGGTTACTTTTTTCTTTTATTTTAAATCATTTTACCAATTTCTCTTAGTGCAAACTAAGTTTATCTCAATTCTTTATTACAAATTATTCTACTATGAAATTTATTTTCCTATTGTAAAATAAAAATATTATTTATCATTGAGGAGTATCTTCAGTAACATCCTGCGCTTACATAATTACTCTTTTCGAAATAATTTTCGATTAAAAACAAATAGACTAACACGTCACTTTTTTCGTATCGATTTTTAATTAATATACCTACTATCGATAAGTAGAAAATACATTAATTAAAAATCGATAACAAAAAAATTACATATTATTAACCTATCGCTTTTAAATCTTGCAGTATTTATATTAAATAATACTTACCATAGTGTTCGAATCTGCACCTACTATCGATAAATAGAAAATACATTTATTAAAAATCGATACGAAAAAAATGACATATTATTAGCCTATCGCTTTTCAATCTTGCAGTATTTATATTAAATAATACGTACCATAGTGTTCGAATCTGCACCTACTATCGATAAATAGAAAATACATTTATTAAAAATCGATTCGAAAAAGTGACATATTATTAACTTATCGCTTTTTAATCTTGCAGTATTTATATTAAATAATATTTACTATAGTGTTCAAAATCTGCACCTACTATCGATAAGTAGAAAATACATTAATTAAAAATCGATACGAAAAAAATGACATATTATTAGCCTATCGCTTTTCAATCTTGCAGTATTTATATTAAATAATACTTACCATAGTGTTCGAAATCCGAAACCGAAACAGTGTGCGCTGTCTAATATTTTGATAAATTGTAGTGACGAAATATGTTTATTCAATAATACGGTATGTTGCGGAAGTACACATGAATTAACACGTTTTTGTCTACACGCAAATTGTTCGTACCGTTTTGATTTGCATATCAGCATTGATTTCAACTGTATAAGCCAGGGGTACTCAACGTCTGAATACTTGGGGATAAATTTGGATTTAATTAGTGTAAAATGAGTTTTGGATAAATATCACGTACCTGTTCCAGATATTAATACATAGAATTTTTTTTTATTTCACAAAATATACTAAAACAACACAATAATTGGTTAACAATGTATTCTATTGTATTACGTTCAGCGCACTGCCTTATTGCAAGCCAGTATGTTTTATAGCATTTTGCTTTAAAATGATTTCGTAATAAATAAAACACTTATACTTAATACCTAAGAAGTACTCTAAAATAAAAAAAAGATGTGTAGATACATGACAATTATTTCATAGATGTTCACTACGCACGTCACTACTACATTAATTGTTTTCTAAATTATAAATAATAAAATAATTTGGCCCTGTGGACAACAAAACAATAAGTAACAGCTGTATTGCTTAGTTAAAAAAACGATACACAAAAAACAAATATATTCATCAAATATAATAAAAATACATAATTTGAAATGTCACTTATTAAAAATTGTTATTATACAAAATGTGCATCTTAAAAAAATTTTATTCTTAACTAATAAAGTATAATAATATTTTGAAAAAACGGTAAAAGAGTCATATAGGTCAATTATAGGAACGGGTATATGGGGAATATCGGTAATAAAATTATTCATTGATTATAAGAATTGTGTTAGAAAAACATATTTTTATCCTTGCGAAGACGAAGACATGTTAATAAGCCGGATTCAATTACAAATTAAATTGAATGTTGCATTGCCATTTGTTGGTTTAGTCTGACTTAGAATCAGTATTATAAAGCTTGGTTTAAAATTCATTTGACATTTTTAATCAAGTTGTTATATATTAACACAGTAGTATCTGTAGTTTAACGTAACAATACTATATAATTGTAACTATGTATCTGCTTTAGAAATCGAGTTAAGATGAACCGAAATTAACGTTAGAATAGAGACTGTATGTATTTTTTATTTGATTAGAATAGGCACTGCATTTAGTTTTTAAATATTGAAGCAGCTTACAAAAACACATTATAAATAATATCATAAGTACTCTAAATACAAATCACTTCATGTTCATTCAACTCAAATGCTCTGTTACTTTAGTCATCAATCAGATTCATGAAAGAAAATTTATTTGCTACTGTAAAATAAACGAATGCGCTGTTACGAAGTTAAACGTTTAGAATTCGTTAGTTTACCAGTTATTTTCTGTAATGTTTAATGGCATCTATTATTTTCCGTATTTTGTAACAATTGTGCTTGTTTTGGTTATATTTTTTTTGGTAATCTATTCTTGAATTCTTAATTACATCCGTTATTTCTTTGTTTCATAACTAAGATTTATCTGTTGTTTGGTTGCGTGGATAATATTTTCCAACTCATACCTCTAATGCCTTTTTCAGTTTCTAAAGAAGCTGTCTTTAGATTAAAACTAGTGAAAGTTTTCTATGAAGATTTAAAAAGATATAGAAATAGAACCACAAACAACTCTATATAATTTCTGTGTTTGAAAAATATAGAAATTGATTTTAAAAATGTTTTGTTACTTTGAGTACCCTCAGTTTTATAATCTTATAATCTTGTTATAATAATATGATGAATTAACAATATTTTGTGTATCAGTTTTTGCGAACCGTATGTTATGCATACCTGTCTGACCTAAGCTATCGAATACATGGCCACAGACCATTTTTAAAATGCTTCTGATAGATTCCCCCGATGTTGAAGTACGCGGGTAACAGTAACTTTTTTTACGAGCCTATAGCTTATTATAACGATGATCACATTAGCCGATTGAATTTAATTGGTATGAATTTGCAAAAAAAAACAAACCTAAAAAAATTGCGATTGAAACAGGTAAGTTGACGGAAACGGGTAACAGGTAACGAATTGATGCGCATCCGCGTGTGTCTAATTCGTGGAGTTTTGGTCATCAAGTAATTAATTTATTTTAAATATTTACCAAAGTTTTAATTAACGCGACGTTAAAAGCGTAAAATGTTAACGGAAAAGGAAACGTTTATTGTATGTTTGCAAACTCTTATGATAATTTTATTTTTATAGATTTACTCGCGATAAATAGTATAGAACGGTGTAGTCGTGACACTTAAATTAAGTTGAGAATAAAAACTTTAAAATTAAAATATCAGTGTTACACAATATTTTTAGTATGATTAATGTATTATGACATTTACATGATGTGTCTGAGATTTTGCGTTTTTTATTTTTCATGAATATAGTAGTATTTATTATCAATGACGTATTTATTATCAACGACGAACACCTGTTCGTCGGTTTTTAGACGAAAGAATGCGCGCTTCTATGTTTATTTGTTCTTTCAAAACTATTCAACTAGATATCCGACTATAATATCATTTTTATAAAAATTAAAAGCTGAAAGAATTTGGTGTTAGAGAGTTGTAGGACTAGAGCTGAAAGATTTGGTGTCGGCAGGGATACAAAAAGCCCTTATAATTTCATGATGACCGTCCTTCAGTCTCTTACAGTCTCCTAATTATGTGGCTAATAGTCCTAACGACTAACTAATATTCCTTTACTATTTTCCATTTTTTAGTTTCATTTGCGAAATATTAAGCTCTCAAATGACATTAAAATAAATAAAATTGAATAAATAAAAGTTCGTGGTGTGCAGATTTATATTTACAATACATATTCAACAATATTGAGTATTCCTATTACTTACAGGTGTAATTTTTTCTCTTATTATATAAGCGTTCTACCAATGCTAGGAATATGGCGACCTAGTTATTTTTATATTTTCCTCATAAGATTTCCATTGAATACAATTCCGGAAATATACGCGTGGAAATAAGTTTCTCAGCTTTATTCTATGTTCCGGCTAAAGCAATGACAAAACCTTGGCGTTCTCCTTTAGTTATTGTCCCTTCGCTGATTCCTAATGCAGTCATAGAGTCATGGCCTAATCGTAATTTCCTCAGAAACGCTTTCGATCATAATTTAAATAAGTGTTATTAATATTTCTGTTTTGTTCATAAATATTTAATGCCTATTTTCTGCCACATTATTATTACAGATAATTTCATGATTGTAATCAATGTTTATATCAACAATGGAGTGTAATTAATGAGAATATTTTTCCATAGTCTTCTTGAAATTGATACTTATGTCTTATTTAAAAATTTTATGCACGCAAATTATGATAATTTTTCAATTAGATTTAAACAATTTTCATAGAAAGAAGGGGGAAAATCGCTACGAAAAAGATTCATTTTACTAGGCTAATGATTTTTCTGAACGTTTAAATTTGATCGTTTTTGTTCCTAAATAGATTAAAACGGGTATTATCTATTTTATTAAATACTAGATTGTTCTGTTTGTTCATATTTATTTAGCTTATTGATCCAAATAATAAATAAAATATTATTATACTACTAATGTTAGGTATAAGTTAATATATTGCCATTCACTATTAACATAACAGTGGAAACTGCAATTGTATTGAGGTAGTCTTTTATTCTTATATTAAAACTTTAGAACGGGCCTTTCTTTACATTGACGTTATTCATGAATAAATGATTTAGAGGCACGTAATAAATGTGGTAGAATAAAAAAATATTGCTTTTAGTATTTTTGTTTGTCAATTTATGTGCTTGTTTGTTTTTTTGTTTGTGTATTTATTTGAATACGCATCACGTAAAAACTGTTGACAACATTGAGATGGAATATAGTGAAAAAAACATGTGGGTTGACTTGACGTACCATTTAGTTTTATTTTCATCAATCAGAACATTTGGGAAGTTAATATTTAAAACAAATTATTTATATTGTATTAGTACAATAAACAAGTGTCCAGCTACTCGATGCGTAGTAATTACACAAATGTGTCCATGTAAATCAATAGATTGCACTGCGTGTATTTTAAATTACACAATTAAATTTTCATTATAACTTGTCAAATTTTCATTACACAATTGGAACATAACAAAAGTAATAGATCACAAAAATAATGTTTTTGGAATGTGTGTCCGTTTGTATGTGAGCTTATTTATTTGTTTGTGCACCACGCAAGAATTGTTAAAAATTCATTCCCGAAAGAAGTTTTGGTCACGGTTAGTGCATAATACGATACAATACTGGTCTACTAGCAAGTACAATTAGGTTTCATGTTTCTTCTTCCGCCATTATTTTTTACACTGAAATAACAAAATAATTTTTGAAATTTGCTCTAATTCTCTTGTTTTAATTTATTTTATCTCATTTTACTTAGGACACGTGAATCATACGAACAGTTTTATGGAATTGAATTGGATTTTCCATTTAGATCCACTTTGTCGTGGGAAAATTCATATTGCCGTCCGTAGCGGTTGACGGTTGCATGATGCATGGGCGTATTATTAGATCGGCGCTGTCGTGATATGACAGTTGAAGTCGATACGATTGACTGCATGTTTAATGTGAACCGAGGCGTGCACCGTGACCTCGATGTGAGAGAAGCTCTATGTTGCTGAGTGTTAAGAAATATATTGCTGGCGCTGCTAGTAGGATAGAGGGTAAGAGGATTTTTTTCAATATTTGATGTTTCTATTTAGATTACTTGTTTGGCTATAAATAGCTTAAGAACAACCGATCTCGCTAACTTGATTAATTTTCATTAAGTGCGAGTAGATATTGTTAATTTAGTTACAATATTAGCCCGCTTACTCATCACAAATTAATGTTGCACTGGTCTCATGGCAAAAATACGTTATCCAATATGATGCAACTTGTTAATAAATGGTACAAAAGGAAGTAAAAAAATAATTGGATTACATTGTCATGTATATTGAATAGTCGTGAATTTAATATAATGAAGGTTAAGTTGTTAAATAAAAGTACATTTTTATACATTCATTTATTTATCAATTTATGAAATTTTACTGCAAGTTTAGAAAACAGAAACACGTTCGGGGTGGGAATATAAGAACAGAGTATAGAATAGCTTTCGATATGCAGATTATGAAAGGTAAAATAATTTTAGAGGACTTTTAGTAGAATACTCTGTAAAGGAATCTTAATAAAACGTAGTTCTGTGCTGAGGGATTAGTTGTTTAACACTAGGATCAAGGAAAATAGAAAAAAAAGTGGGGAAAGAAAGCAATGAAACTAATTCACTTTGAATAGTTTTCAGAAACTATAATTGCCCCCTAACGTTTTTCAAAGTATTTAGAAGTAGTGTAATTAAAGTAAAATAAAATATCTCATGTATAATTCTCTGTTTATTAATCGATATAATATATATGAATTACTAGATTAAAAATTCAAAGCTCTTTAGACACTATCAAATATTTTATTATGATAACTTATTACATCAAACTTATATAACTAAATGTTTTCTCATTATAATATGAAACACTTTCATCTAATGTCAACACAATACTGTTTTGGATATTGAATAATTTTTTTAGATCATTTTATATTTCCATATCAATGGATATATAACACAATTGCATTAACAATTACTTATGAGAATTACTTAGCATCACCCAAAAGAAATTTGTTAACGATCGTCGTGGGTGGTACCCACGACGATCGTGTCCAATTAGCCCGAAAAACTGAAAAACTATTTATTAAGTTCTTAATACCATACTAAAAAGCCTTACCTTTTAAAAATTACCGCTTTTAAAAATTGTTACGTCATTCTTTTTAGAAAACGAAAATTACTAAAAAATTAGTTTAAAATGTAATACTTGCTATAGCTCAAGATTTTTGTAAGAAAAATAATATTTTAATATTTTTGTAGGTTAACTAATTATAAATCTGCCATCAAAAATTTAACTGCTGATACAAGACTACGCGGTCGATGTTTTATTACCCGGTGATTATATATAAATAATTTTTATTATATAAATGAGGAATGTATCAATAACACTATTTTCTTCAATGCCTTCATCGACTTCATCTGTACATATTATTGGTGAAGCATAAAAGCAATTTCCTCATTTGCATTATAAACAAGCTACAGCACAATTTAAACATTTATTCATCATTTTTACTGCATCTATAAATTGAAACGCATCTTATATAAGCTTCTAAATAAATTTTTAGATGTAAGGGACTGATTCTTTGCGTTTATATTTTCTTCCCTTTGATTATTACCTTAATAGTTTTTTGAATTTTTCACTAAATTAAGAACAGAACCAAAGTTTTATTAGATTATTATTTTTACTGTGATGTATTTTATTAGTATGCATATTAATTTAGGTAACGAAAAGAAATAACGCACTTTTATGAATTCGTCTTTATTGCTTGCACATACTTTCGAACATTTTTATTGTTAGCACTAGCTAGAAGGTTCTTGAAGCCTTTGAACTAGAACTTGAATCCTTATGAATACTGATGTAGCAGCAGCACAAGACTGGCGGCCTATGCCATTAACTCTGTTTTCAGTAAAATCATAGCCAGCCAATCAAAATTGAGCTATTATTTTCGTTGTTTTGTTGCCAAAGAACCTAGAAGTCGGGGGCCGGTACGGACAGACAATTGAAATTAATGACGACGATCTCCTTGGCGTATTACAACTGCATCCAGATACGATTGAACTATTGCAATTTCTCGACTTTGCGCATGAAGAGTCTTACTAAAACCTCAGATTAAAGACAAGAATAGGTAATATGGATACTTCCACCAATTGGACTATATCAATTGAGTTTCCAGGTCACTGTTCTTCTGGTCGGTATGCGAAAAGATTCTAAACTATTTTATAACTGCTGTCAAGAGCTGGATGTAGAAATAATAAATAGTCAACTCGCTAATTTAAAGAGAGTCACCAGATTAATCCGAATGTAGCATCCATGGGTATATTTTTTTATGCTGATGGTGGAACTCGAACGGCACTACATATTATGAACTCATGAATAAAGAAATATGCGTTAATAAGCTTCACCACTTGCCTATTTTTCGAAAAAAGAGAAGGATTTGCGAGGTGCACTTGCTATACAATTAAGGCTCGGCAACTCGTTGCTGTTACTACCCGTCAATAATTGAAGTGGATTGGTTTGGTTATGATTTCACAACCAATGTGGTCTCTAGACCTTATGCTTTTTGATTATAATGACTTAATATAGAGTAGGTCGTGCTTCTATGATTGCAATTATTTTACAAGCGCACACACCATTTTTTTCGAAATTAAACTAAATTTTGGGAGTGTAGTATCCTATAAGTTTAATGAATGGCCACAAGTCATTGATACTTTCGGTCATTATATTTCTGAGTATCACTTTTTTTAAATAAAATAATAAGGGAAAAAAATCTTATCCCTCAAGCAGTCTACGTGCTACTACACAACTGCAACCTCAATACAAGTTGGCAGCTCTGAATGGTTGCATTCATTGACTGCACGTTCCGTACGTACACACATTGAAAATGATTATGAGCCTTGTAATAACGCATTATCTGTCTCTTCCTTGACATCATCTGCTGGCGCCACTCTGTCAGAGACTTCATTATTATCAGTGATATATTCTTATGGGACCGTTATTATGTTATTATCGACTGGTTAAGTTATATTGTCGGCATAGGCAGGACTGTCTAAGACAAGTACGAGATAATGGGAACCGTTGTTGTTTTGCTAACAGTGCTCGAAAGGACTGTGTGCAAATAGTCACAGATTAAATGTTGACATATAATATGATTATAATATTTATTGCTGGCTATAAAATGAAAATAATGATGATTAATACCTAACACGACTCATATTATTAGGGTTTGATTCTGCTGTATTTTACTTTCATATTACAGTAAAGAAAAGTCTATACGGTTAATGATTTAAAAAACAAACCGCCTTATAAAAATTAACATAAGGACTAATAACGGTATCGGTAAAACTTGGAGAAGAAAATGAATCCATGCTGGTGTATTTAATTATGAATTTTGCCTTAAAGATGTTTTAAAATTAAAAAAAAACCAATAATTAAAGAAAATTAAAACAAAGAAATTAAAATGAAAAATAAAAAAAGGAGTTACAGTATACAAATCATTTAAAATTCTAACAGTAGATTGCTTTCAATTTTCAACCATAACATGTACATCACGGGGAAATTTACGTTCTCTGATAGTAATTTACATCACTATTATAAAGCCTGTAGATAGACTAGCCCAATTTCTCAAGCGTGTAAGTAACATATCGTATTGTAAACAAATAATATATGGATTATAATGGATGATAATAATGTATGGATTCAAACTACCTGAGACGAAAACGGGTTACTTACTATTCATTATTTATAATTATTCACTTTTACACTATATTATTATACGTCTAGAATACATTTTTTTGCACAGTCCTGTAAAAACATATGTAAAAAATATATGTGTCAGCATCGAGCTGCACATCTATAGCAATTAACTTATTATTAGTATTTTTATGTTAAATTTGGCATTAGAAAATACCGTTAAGTTACAATTGAATTATCTTTATCTGTAATAATATAACCTTATATGTGGTAGCTATGTGGTTAACACGCGATATTGTTCTGTTAGTAAAAGCATACATTACACTTGCACGATTTCAAAATAATAATTATGAGTAGAAAAAAAGCTATACGTAGTTCAGAGTAGGGAAAATGTATTAAAACATTTTACTAAAGATCTGTAAATATTAACAGATGTGAAACATCTAAATTTTTTTTCACTGTCACTGTAATTCGTATTTTAAATTAATAAACGCTTTTAACGTTTTAAGACAGTTTAATGTAATACAATAAAACAAGTAAAGTTGTAAACGTTGGTAAATAATAAGCAACGCTGATACACTAACTAGATGCGGAGCTGGCCGAATTAAGACGGAAAGAGCCGAGAAAACGCAAAGCTGGCCGAATTACGCCGAAAAAAGCCGACAAGATACGAAACTGACCGAATGGCAAGACGCGACGTGCTATCAGAACACTTTTACCAAAAGAATATTTGCTAATATCCCACCTGAAGATGTTGTAATACAACGAAATCTAGGTCGTGGTAAAGAAATTAAAGAAAGTAGAAATAATACTACATAACGTAGTTTCATTTAATTGTGATTTTTAATTATTTAAAGAAATTATGAGTCATTTTACGAAAGATTAGTCCTTGGTTAATTTATCTGACGTGCTCATAAAAGTCGTGACCTTCACGAAATAAGGAAATTTCGTATCATAATTAATGAATGTTTTCACTACTTTCCTCACCTCGGTGGGAAATTGTGTTAATGAATATTACAGTATAGCATACTGTTACAATTTATACTTCATTCCACTTATGTGCATTTTGCGTCTGTTCTTATGCAAGACTTGGCTTAATTTTTCATTGATGGAAAAGAATAAAAAACTAACGATAGGTTTATATTAAGAATATAATATATCTCCATTTACTTCAGACTATAATTTTTTATATATCCCCTTTGGTTCCAGAGTATACGGGACCTCGGTTCATATTAAATGCTTGGCCTCAGTTCATATTTAAACATATTAAATGCTTGACCTCAGTTCATATTTAAACCAAATCATAATCTTTTGATATATTATATACGTTCTTTTATCTCCTACCAAACTCTTAGGCTGAGAAAAATTAGAAACCCCATTTACCACAAATTTAGCCCGGAAATAATGGTAACGAAGCTGAAAATGAATTACTGAAATGAAACATAGTTATTATAATTATTTTACTCGAGGAAAAAAATAAAACGCACATAAAACCAAAGTGGCAAAATCTTAAGTCGGAAAGAGGCGATTACGTTCGCATTACTTCGCATCATTGAATATTTAGCCAGGTAGGCGAGCGCGTGTTTACGCGAGTTATCGAATTAGCGGAACAGCCTTGTAATAATAACAGCATCCATGGCATTACAATTCATTTCTACTTTACAACTTTACTCGGCTTATCATCACTTGCCAACACAGCCGCATAAACACGGTCTACACCAGCTTGCCATTGTAGCTCGCCTTGCCGCGTAGAGTGCCCGAGGAGAATCGCTCCTGCCTCGGTACGTGGCAACGTAAATATAGTCGTACATACTAGCAGACTATGTCGGATGTTGTCCGACGGATCTCACTGATGATGATGTAGCACTATTGTAATCGTTTATTTATATCAGAGTTATGGTTTGGATATATGTTAGTCTGTACCTCCTTCTATAAAGGAGTTTTATTTTAAAGATTACCTTAAATATGAGCACTAAAATTATAATTGATGTGTTCTCTATACTCAGATCAATATTTGATTAGAAATAACAAGTGAAATTTTAAGAGCGACAAGAAAATAAGTGAAAGAATCAAAATAAACCAGCTTGGTTAAAGAACCAAAATAAGCCAGCTTGGTTAAAGAACCAAAATAAGCCAGCTTGGTTAAAGAACCAAAATAAGCCAGCTTGGTTAAAAAAGTTTAGTTGTATTTTTGTGGTTAATTTCGGAATTATAAAATATGCGATATTGTTTTAAGCACTCTGTTTTTAAAATAATTTATTGAAGAAGTATATTTGTATGATTTAGAGCGTTGAAGAAAAATTAACAAGTAGTTTAATATTTTCCAAGATGTTAGACTATATTGTACATTTGACATGCTCTATCCGTTTTTGTAAAATACCAATACAGTGTTATTTACAATTTTTAATATTATATAGAAATCGGTTCTCACTCAATTTCTTAAAATATTTCGAAAGATATATTGAAAGAACGAGAAGAATATATTGAAAGAACTTGCACCGACGTTGCTGGTTCCAGAATCGGTACAAAAACATTTTTTCCGAACGCTCTTTTTCTGATAACTATGACAGTTTTCTTCAATAATAATAATTTATCAATGTAATAATCAATGTAACAGATTATTCTAAAATGATATCCCGACCTCCTAAGATTACAAGCGTGCTCAAATTTTTACACTTAGAAAAAAATTGAGTACACTTGTAATTCTCAGAGCTAAATTGGCGATAACTTATTTAGTACTAGGGTCTCTCATACCAAACTGTTATTGTCATTTTTAGAAAAGAAATTACTCGATACTCTGGGAATGAGTTTAAAATTCAGAGATTGATTTCAAATTTAGATTCTACTCTGTACGTACACTCTATAACAATAAAATACTACAAGTGTTAATTGAATAGTTTCATCAATACATTATTGGTTAATAGGATTTTCAGAAGAAAAGATGGATTAGTAACGGTTAAGAGAAAATTCCACTAGAAATCTTTTATTGACGCACATGCTCTAACTTAGTAACAGAGGATGTAGAAAAAGACTCTTTTTATGAAGAATTTAAAAGTTTTTTGGTAGTAATACCAAACTCAGTAGAGGGTTTCAAATATTAAACAAAGCAGAATTAAAACTAATATTGTTTGTTTTTCATAGCATAGTTGTTTGAAGTACTATGTTTCAGCATAAAGATATACATAATATCACTTGGAATTTATCTAATTGATCCTCATGTAACTAAATTGATTATGATCAATAATTTAAACATATTTTTATATGTGGCAATATGCGTGGAACAATTGAATGATATAATGAAAAATGTATGGCTGCCGATGAAAAGAAAAACGACATAAAATACTGTATGAAAATGTTTTATAAAATGATAATTAAATTACGTACTTTTATATACATCAGAAGGAATATAGGACATCAGAAGAAATATACTTAACGCACAAGATGAAATTCAGAAATCTATGTAAAATATCTAGGGAATAATTTTGATTTTTTTAAAATTAAGGATGGAAAGCCATTTTTGTAAGAAGAGCAGACTGGGAGAACTTTTAATGAACTCAAGAGTCACAAGATGCTTGTGTCAATACTGATGATGATGTTAATCAAATTACAATTTTGAATTTTAGTATAGTTTACTACCAATAGCAAGCTCCAATAACAAATGATCTTTAAAATTTCAGACAATTTGCTAAATATGTAAAATAAAATTTACATATTTAGTTAAATATTTCCATATTTAGCTGATATTAGGAGAAATTTTTATGTGAAATATAGATACAATGATCTGGAAATAGTTTGGAAAATTCTTGATCTGATATGTCGATCGAATTATTAAATATAATATTTTTTATAACTATACAGCAGACAGTTAATTTGACTGAAAAATACACTCCGTCTTTTTGAGTTAAAATCTACCAAGTACAAAATAGAACTCGCGCTATGAGGTTTACTCCGTATAAACTTAAGCAAATTAATATAAATAATATTTAAGGGACATAGTCTGTGAATTAAACTATTTACAAATAATAATATTATTTTCGGAAATACGGTATATTGTCTGAATATATATTTTGAAGGCGTAAAAATGTTGTGAATTTAGCAAAAAAAGTCTTTTGTGGTAAATTTTGAATAAATTTCTAGCAGTTTTTTTCATAATTTTGATTTTAGCCGTTGCGGAGATACAAGGGGCAAATATATTTTTTGTGGTCTTTATGAACAAGATTTTTTAGATCTGTCATATTGCTTTGTTCTCTAGTTCATATTGCTCTTTCAATAGATATCTCACGTAACACATCATTTTAAAAGAATACATCGATTACTTGATTTGCCTTCCCCAAAATTTCTGTTTAAATATTTTTTAGTGTTTACCAATTAAATGTATGTGGATTGATATGCTTTATAGTTAAGTCAAATTCAGAGTTTCTGCAGCAAATATTTTCTGACAAAAATGGCACGGATTTTTGCATTAACATAATGTAGAATAGACATATGAAATCATAAAAAAATAGTTGCCCAATCCTTACAACTGGTTCTTTAATTTTATACTCCAAATGACATACGAAGTAAAAAGATTCGATTACTTCATATAAATATTTTTCGACCTTCAGACAATCTCTACTTTTTAATTAGAATTTAAAAACACATCAGTGTGTCTGTTTCGAACCTCATCCGGTATAAGATTCATTCGTGTATTTGACAATCCATTGTTGTCGGTCTACACGCGAATCTAGCTCGTGTATGGCACCGCATTTGCTGATAAATATATGTAAGCCGCCGATGATGAAACGGTTTTGGTGGCGAGCGAAAGAATTGCTGTAACGCTGTCGGCTGTATGCTTCATTGAGAACATAATTGTTGGAGTGGACTCGAAGATTTGTCTTGTTATTTCGAACTTTTTGATCGACGCTTCGTTGTATGTTCAAATATGGTACACATCAGGTTTCTTAATCGTCATTTATCTTATTGCGTAATATACATGTATTTCAATTGTATATGAAATTTCAATTCATTAAATCCATTTCGTTCACTATCTTAGTCTACAGATGGATTCGATGCACTCAGTATGTAAGCAAGTAGGTCAATAGTTTAAATAATTTCCAGTAAAAGAATTTTTGAAATACTTATCTGAAATTGTTCCAAACAAAAAATACTGTACATTATGGAACTATACAGAAAATGTTGTCTCCTAGTACTATTACTGTTTATGTTTGTGATATTTTAAAGGAAAAATAGAATGTTGTGCAATGTTTAAAATATATATGAATCATTAGTAAAATTAAAAGGTATGTTTAAAAAACGTAGGATCGTTTTGATAGTCATTATTATTTTGTATGTAATGATGTTACGCTAATGAAAAGTAAGGGTTATGACAGGAAAAGTAATTGATTTTTAAATAATTAAATAAGTCGCGTAATTTTTATTTCACTATGAAAAAGTCAATATTTTTGTTAAAAGATATTTTCTAATCATATTTGTTAATGTGAATTTCGCAAAACATATTGTCAGTTCCAACCTTATGCCAATCCCGTAAATTTTAAATAAAGCTTGGGATCTTTTCCGAGATCTGAGATCTTTTCCAAGAAAACATTTCCTATACGAAAGCTGCAGTATTTTAAAACTTTAATTATATTTATTTTTTGTGTTTTTGTAAAATATCACACGCTTATAAGAAAGATCTTAAAGTAATGTATTTAAATGGCACGAAACAGTTTCACAAAATTTATCGAGATGCATTAAGTATTTGATATGATATATCGAATTAAATATATAATCATACAATAAAAGAAAATTTGACGGTCTATAGCCATAACCTTTTTATCATATGTAGTCGAAATAAATAGTATAAGCTTATTTCTAGGTCAAAATTTAAAGCCATACTTTTGTATCGCTTTCTAACTAGCAATATCGTTTCCAAATTCAAAATAAAAACATTGTCTTAAACAGAATTGATTTCACGTCGACATGGTATAAATTTCAACAATGATGTCTATGTATTAAGATTTAGTCAAAATATAATGAAATTATTTTTGAAGAAGAATTCTGAAACTATCTTTCTGAAACTATCTCGGTACCGAGTGAAAAGGTATCGTGAATCCCTATCATTCAATGTATTTCATTTCGGTCGACCGACAAATGACATATGTACGGTCAGAACATTAAGTTGCTGATAAAATAAAAAGTGCATTTATTGCTTAAAAGTTACTTCGCATGGTTTGCAACATGTTCTGTACATGACCAATATACTGATTAAGAGATTGTTTGGAAAACTTTTAGTGTTTGCTCGACTTGGACAAGCAAAGTTTGAACCGGCATATTGAAATGCAGCTATACTTTGAACCAAGGGCGATACAGAATTTTTTTCTGTGGGGGCACAACCAAGTTTGCAACGAGTTTCCTCACAAGTTTTTTGATATTAATTGAAAATAATAATATATATAATAATATTAATTGAAAATAATAATATATAGAAATAATTTGAAAATAAAGATATATTAGAAATAATATAATATTTACTATTTATCCGTATTATTAATACAGTTCATTCAAACAACCTTCTGTCATCCTGCTATAAAGGTATATTTTGAGTCGTCGTAAAGTGGGGAAAGATCGTTCTGCGGTGCTAGTTGTTACAGGAAATATACATAACAATTGACAAGGGTTCTTATATTTGGCAGCGCCATTGCTCTTTTATGAACCTCTGCTGGAGATTGTGGCAAATTTTCTCTCATCTGTTGTCAAATTATTAATTCACCTTCAAAGATAAAAACAATGAAGGTCATCTTTATATAGTATAATTCAGCACCTTGTATAACATACTCTATATTTTCGTCATTAAAGTTATGCGAGACTAACTTTTGTAACTGCCCAATTATTTTCAGCTCAGTTCTAGGAAAACTGAAGAACATATTGTTCAAGAAATAATCCAGAAAAGAAGTGTACACCGACAGTTGGTAATACTCTTTAACAAACTAAGCCTGAAGGTTAGATTTGTTTCAAAAATCAAAATGCTTTTCAAACGCATCTGTGTAAGTGACACGTTACTTTTTGATGCTGGCTGTAGTCATGTCGTCAAGCTTCATAGCCAAAAATATATCAATTTCGATGGCTTGTAATGACTGAGATAAAGAGAGAGTGATTTCTAAAATATCAGCCAGCATGACCAAGCTAACAAGGAATTTCCTCGAGATTATGGTTTGCAGCAACAAAAACACATCTACACATTTATCCCCTTTATCGGTCATTTTTGCCAAAATTACAGAAAGACACGGCAAAACATTTAAAAATGTTAGAATTGCTTCATGTCTTTCTATCAAATTTAATATTATATTTTTTCATTTTTCATCTATAAATTATTTTATGCAGACTGTTTGCATTACCATAGGTAATTTTTGCTAAATATTTCTTTCTGTGGAGAATAGAATAAAATAAATAAATTGACAAATAGTAATTCAGGAATATGGATATTGAAATCAAATTCTAATTTGTCTCTAAATGCCTGCATAAATGTGTAATCAATTCGGAGTTGTGGGTAATCGATCAGCGACACCTACCTATATCATGTTTTTGGAAACGACTAGTGGAAGCTAATGTAGTTACCGTCAGCAAGGATGGATATGGAGACATATCACCAACATCAGTTTACGGTCCAGGTTGCGCGGGCTGAAGAGTCTCATTCTCTAAATCACCAATTTTATGTTTTTTTTTGTAGAGAAAATTTCACTTATGCTCTTTGGTCTTTTCCTGTCCTTGTCTTTCATTGTAAAATCAGTTACTTGACTACATACGATCACAATGATGATACGTAAAGCAAAATACAATTTAATTACACTAATAATTTAAATGCGTGCATGCGCAACGGGGATAACAATTACATAATTATTATCTATCTAATCCACGCAAATTACGCAGTAAATTGACGGGAAAAAACTCGTGCCAATCGTAACAGAATTGCTAAGTCTACAGTTTTTACATCGCACTGGCACTCTCGCGTGATGCTGAAACTGTAAACTCACGTAGTAGTTATGGGTACTAATTCAAATATTATTTATTCTATACTTTCACTCATGCAAACGCACTTTTCATCACTGAAAAAACTGGGGCTTCTGGGGTTTGGGGGGCACTTGCCTCCGTTCCCCCTCCCCCCTTGGATCCTCCCTTGCTTTGAACCGTTTTGATGGTGTGTACAATCACAACTTACTAGTTTCCTGTCTCTTCTAACTTAAAAACTACTGTAAGTATATACTAATTTTTGTATTAAATTACCTTGTGATACAATAGAGTCAATATACGTTCGTAAATAAACAAACCATTATTAAAAACGACAGCGAGTAATTTCTTAGGCTAACATAGGAATTAGAAGATACTCATTTTTATAACGAATAGTTATATATAAGTTATTACTGAATTATAATTATAATTTTATCTAATTAGTGTACATACTTATAGCTTTTAATTATTATTCTAGTCTATAAAATTACCACTTTGAAGAAAATACTCTTATTCTACTTCCGGGTAATTTACACTTTTTTCAATATTTTTTTTTCTAATATATTTGTGCATATATTTCCGACATTACCATCTATATGATTTATTTACATTTTTTAGAAAAAATGGTGATAATTTGATTATGATTAAAGTATATAAGGAATATTGTGAATCTGTTAGTATACAAGTACCTAAGTGATTTATATTAGAAACACTTGGTATCAGAAAGAATCGCGGGATGTATTTTGTAAGCGATGTAATTTTTAAATATTTTTTCCCTATATATATATATATGTATTCTTTAAAATTCGTATTCGTATTAACTAGATAATGTCTGTACAAAATATATGTTATATGGTATGTAAAAGTATTCACACCTAATTTAGTATTTTTTTCTATTTATTATTCTTGTTTTTGTGTTATTCTGTATTGCCTATCTAGTATAAGTCAAAAACTGATCAAGTGCATGTCACATTATGTATAAAGTAGTGTTCCGTAATTATACAATATGGATTTGACCGTTCGACAGTAAAGTTATCCTTTTATACAGTATAGGACATCAGAAGAAATATATTCTTCAAGTGTACATCAAAAATAAATTATCAAAATTTGGTAGTTTAATCACAGGAATGGTTATAAGTGGTTTGTAATTTTAAATACGATGTATGTAATTATCATATACACATATATTAAATATGTCGCGCTACTTTGCTATCGACGATAAAATCTACATGTTATATGTTTCTTGGCATTGTTGATATAAGTTTTTTTTGGTTTTTCAAACTCATGAATAACAATCAAGAAGGGGCGGGGTATATTGTATGGCCCTTTCAAGAATAATCGGGGCTCATAAATAAAAAAAAAACAAAATGACAATTCAATTTAATTTTCTAAAACCTATTTAGTGATTTTCTACTCGACGGGATATTTGGAAAAAAAGGCTTCCATTTTGCATTTATAGTAAAGAAACTATGATTTATGAGGTTTTGATGCTAAAGGAGTAATATTCGAAATTTCCTATGACTGATATCGTATCCATGAAAACTAAATTACTTTTTACAATTACTTTTATACAAACAATCGACTACAAGAACGCGCCCGTTTGTAAAACATATTTAAAATTTCATACTTTAATATAATAAGTAGCAGTAACATAGTACTGCACTACACTTATTCATGTGCATTGTTAAACGTGTCAACTTTGCTGCAAGTTTTTTATCGATGTTTTTTGTTGTCCCAACTCTACCACCTAATTTAAAACCTGTTTATTCAAGTAAAATATTTTACTCGTCTGTCAAAGCGATTGTCATTTGCTAACAACTCCTTATTATCATGTACCGATATCTACAGATTGCAGCATTTACACTTACATACGCAGTACTGCACGTCTCGACTATTGCATTATAATTTATTGCTAATCAATCTGTTCTTATCAGGAGTGATACAACATTACGCGTAGGTATGCGGCCTATGCAGCCTATGCAGTAGTCATGCGGCAACGTTGCACTCGATGACGTATGCAGTAGTCTCGAGTGCCTGTGCTATGTAATCGTTGAGTAATAATTAAGAGATCAAGATATCTACCTCGGAGTTTGTATTTCTATTAATAGCTGTGTGTGGATTGTGTCGTAGTCTGGACAAGGTCGTAGATCAAACGCACATCTGTTCATAAAAATCCATTTTAATTGATTTCAAATAGCAATATGACACATTAGATTATTGATTCACTTTCATTTACTTATGTATCATTTACTATCAGTTTGGATATCAGGTTTTAGTAGAAGCCAAACATTAAATTTTCTTTTAGAATTTCGGAGAATATACTAGTATTAATCCGTAATATGTATGTGCGTGCGTGTACATACGTGTGCGTGTACGCACGCGTGCATATGAGCTTGCATGCAAGCTCGTATGCAAGCGTGCGTACACTTGTAATAAATATTAAATAAATAATTGTTAGTTCAAAAAAAAATTGAACTGGTAATTGCGGTGCTACTGGTATTAAATGAATGCGTTTACTATCGATTGGATGTGAAGAACCAGGTTAAAATCGTGTCAAAATAAATATCACTTTATTTGTTTTCAAAATCGGTTAGTGAAAGAAACCTTAAAATAAAAGAAAACAACAAATGTTGCGGCGACACGTAAGGATGCTGTAAAACTAAACCTACACTTTGTTATTTTTTGGGTTTTTTTTTCTAAAATTTAAATATTGTGGAGCATTTTTTGTATTCTATTACCCGCAGTTCACTTGTATAAAATGATTTAATTTTTAACATAACTTTTTAGGAAAAATTCATACCAAAAAAGCTATTAATAAAAAAAATTTATTTAAGAAAAAAACTTACTTCTAAGAGGTTACTTAATTTTTCGCGCATAACTGTATTTTAGACCATAATAAAATATATACATGTGCAAAGGTCAGTGAATATTTGTTAAGTAGTTATTAAGGTTTTAGGTGACAAACTAACAGACACTCCCTTGGGTTACTAATATTAGTTAGAATGAAGGTTAGACACGGTAGTCCTGGTGTGTAAGTTCACTACGCATTTAACCTCACATTAGATTTAACCAACCTTGACAAATCTGATTAGCTTATAATACTATTAAAATCTCGACGTAGTTAACTGACAACAGCTGACTTGAATTATCGTACTAATAATTGTTACCGACCCTAAAGTCTGTTATTGAAGTCATCTGTTAGTCTATTTAAGGAATTTATACTTTTACATCAATTCCGAATGATGGCAAAAGTATATCTTAATTTATTAATTTTTGTGATGTATTGAAATTAAAGAAAGAAAATTTTGAGAGAAAATTGTAATACAATAATTGAAATTAATTTTGTAAAAACACGCATAGTCATAATTTTCATTAAAAGTTGATTTTATCATATATTTGTTTGATTTTATTTAGGTTTTCTTTTCTTTAAGAAGTAAATGGTTGGGACTACGACTTTTGTTGTTTTTCCTTTTAAATATTGTTGAAATAAAACAAAATTTTTCATTTTACTGATTTTCATTTTATAGTCTAAATGAAAGAAAAAAATGTTTTTGGTTAAAATTATTGAAAAATGAAATAAATTAGTGAACCATTTTACCCCATAAAATAACTCCTCAAATTGTGAATTGCTTTTTTTAGTTATAAACGTCGTTTATATTTTGATTATTACTGTGGTTAACCAAATTAAAATTCATCGCTCTATATTGCATGATTCCTCTGAAAATATACGCAGTGGCAGACAAATGGACATATTTAGCATGGAACGTTATATATTATCAGACTGAGATTTTGAACAGTGTCCAACGTACGCGTGTAGTTGGATGTATTTACAGCTGTTAGCACCGTTTTAAATCTTCGATGCGATCCTAAAGGCCATTGTATTTACTTTTCAACTATTTAAATGCAACTAGATAGTGACACCTTTTATATATATATATATATATATATATATATATATATATATATATATATATATATATATATATATATACATAGACATTAGTCTTTGAAACACAGTTATTCTTAGCATACGATAGACAGTAACATATAAAGATTAAAGTCTTTTTTATAATTGGTATTACTTAGTATTATTTAGGTGGAAGTGGATTTTTGATATAATTTAAATATAATAATATGTGACGTAAAAATCAAATAATGGCATTATATTTAGATCTGACCTTACTTATTAGCAAATAATACTTTCCAATTTTGATTGTGAGGTTTAAAAACTAAGTTACGGGAATCGCTATAAAATGGTCTGAAAGGCGCACTATTTGTTGTATACTGTCGTCAATTGTAACTAATATTATAAATGCGATAGTTTGTAAGTTAATTGCCCAGTAACTTCTCAATAACAGATCTTTATAAAATGTGTGAATCGTGCTCGCTATTTACACTGAATAGTACTCAGATTACTTCCTATCTCAAATATATCTATACAGTTCAAGGATAAGACGCCACTTTATTTTTATTCGTTTGTCATTTGGTCACAAGTTACGTGTGACAATTAGTCTATGTTCACCTGACATATGTATTTGTTATTTTAAACTGTCTGTTTCATCATTAGTTTTGTTTGCGTCTCAGCCCGCATAATATTAAGAAAACGTAAAAAACTTTTCCAAAACAAATAAATGTAGATTTCAATTAAATAAGTTATGTGTTTTCAACAAAATTTTACAGATTTAATGTTCAACGTTTATTGTGGTATTGTACGATAATCTCTCCGAATTAAGCGATGGTAGTTTGGACTAAAATGCTATATAATAATTAACTCAACCAATCTCATTCCTCCCTTTCTTCACCTCACACTCAGGCACGAATGCTCTATACACCGGGATTCCCCGCCCATTCGAAATACGTAGGTACTCGCAATGATACATTATTAGTAGACTTGCAATGAATAGTATATTCGACCTAATGGTAAATAGCGAATATTCTGCGGGCTTCCTGACTAAATAAACGAAAATTAGACAAAATTCGGCTTATTCGGCCTACGCGTAACGAGAAAACCTGTATTAACGTGTAATGGTAATGAGGCAATAAATATAGTAGAAAGGGCTAGTTTTAAAAGACTAATTATGAAGCTTTGCCACGGTAGAAAATATCAAGCCGTCCATACTTTTCAGACAAAATAATTACATAAATATATCATACACTGATTATATTTCCGTGATATGCGACATGTGAACGGGTTGGCATAATCATAGCAGTTTTTAAGTTTAACTGCGCATTTTATTCACCGTGAATTCGATGTCAAACATGTAGTATTAAGCATCAAGCATTTTGAGAGACTGCACACGGCACAAAGCGATTAGTATACAGGAAATTGCTAGTTTATGGGACATTCATCTAGAAAAAAATCATGTCGTTATTTATGATAATGAACGAAACATACTAAAAGCTGTTAATAATACAGGCTTGGCCTCAGCTGTTAACGATTGTCTGAAGGCTTAGTCAAAAGTTATTCAAATGATTGCTACAGGTAGAAGGATCGTAACCCATTTTAATCATTCTAGTACTGCATTGGAAAACTGCACTTTATACAAAAAAATTAGATCTCTCATGAGTTGGTGCAAGATGTCAGTGTGCGGTGGGATTCCATCTATTATATGCTTGAAAGACAAATGAAACAACGTTTTTGTTCCATTTGTCTTTATTTCCATGCGATTTTACTTTATTGGCCATTTCACTTTATCTTACGGACTGCGATATTACCAATCTGACTATTGTACATTGTGAACTTTTAGAACAACTTTTGAAATTATAACAATCATTTGAGGAAGTTACAAATATTACAAGTTCCGGATACGCTTGCATTTCTAAAATTATTCCGTATTTAGTTAAATTAAGGAGGTATTGCGATAAAATGAGCATATCAGAGCTAACATCCAAATTAAGCCAGATCATGCTTGACATAAAACAAGGGTTGCAAGAACGATTTGAAGACATCACAAAAAGTAAAAATTATTTGTTAGCTACCGCTTTAGATCTGCGCTTAAAAATTAACGTTTTTGCCAGTCAACTGCAAAGAGAAGAAGCAAAGCAGTATATTTTGATCTATAGCCTAAAGATTAACAGTGAAACAGGCAGCGATGATAGTGCAAATTCGTTCCCTAGCCGGGCCAAGAAAATGAGAACTAAAGAGAAGAGTCTAAGCCACAATATGCACTCAACTTTTATGGATTGTTACGAAATGGTGGTGGTAGAAAAAAAAACACAGCTCACACCTTGATATCGGAAGGAAAAAATGTAGTTGCAACTGAAATTGACCTTTATTTACGTATTAAGAAAATTTCACATCATGACAACCCATACAAATGGTGGCAAGCAAGAAAAGATAAATTTCCGTATTTAGTAAAACTTGGAGCTAAATATTTGTCAGCGCCAGGCTAGTGCTTATTCACAGTGTCTTTTCCTTGAAGCTGGGAATGTCTACGAGAAGAAGAGTAAACTACTGCCTAAAATGGAGAAAATGAATCTTTCTGCATCATAATCTTCCACTCCTCAATGTCGATTACGATAATTCCGGTGCATAGTGCATACATTTGTTTGATACTTTCTCGTTAATTCTTATAATACGTAAGTTGATGCATGATAACTTTAATGATTACAAGAAAAATACATTATTGCAAAATAAATCAGTCTTTTTTACACATTTATCTGACTACAAATAAACATCTTAAGTGTTCGGTATTCAGCCGAATAGTACCTAGATATTCGGTACGTGACCGAATAGGTTAAAAGAAGCTGAATACGTTGAATACCGAATAATGACCTAATATTCGTTGCAAGTCTAATTAATTATCTTTACAACCACTAAACTATAAATGATGTGTATAAAGGGTCAAATGAAGTTTTGTATATGTACTTACCAACAGTGAAATTTATTTATATAAAGATTCATAAATTTTCACGTTAAACATCCATGAATATGAGTTCAGTAATAATAATATCGTTTATTACTAAAACGCTTGTTGTGTGTTACCCATATTAATAATAGATATGGATCGTTGCAAACTGTTTTATAGTTTTGGTAGCGAAACCTGTTTTTATGCAAAGGCATAATTATTTTAGCGTTTATGTTCACTGCTTTGCTTCTGTAAATGATAGTATATTTGTTATCCACATGCAAACTTTTCTGGAAATCCGTTGAGCCGTTTAAATCGTCTAGTATATTTGTTATCCATGTGTAAACATTCCTGGAAATCTGTTGAGCTGTTGAAGCCGTCTAGTATATTTGTTATCCATATGCAAACTTTCCTGAAAATCTATTGAGCCGTTTAAGCCTAAAAAGCAAACAAATAAAGAGAGAATAGAAAGGCACGCAAAGAGATAAACATACAAAGTTGAATTGTTGAGAGTTTACTAAGAATATTAGTAGAGGTTAAGAATTTACTAAAAATATTTCCGATTTTTTCTCTTTATTTTTCAAAAGAAATTTTTTTTTTGTAGAAAATAAAATTGAAACTGTTTTAATAATTATTGTAATAAATTATATGTGGTGTCTTCAGATTGTTTGATACGCTTTCAGTCTTATATTTAGGACTCATCGTCATGGTCTTCTTTGCCCAAAATTCTAGTTTTGAAGTGAGTGTCAATATTATTGCACATACTAAATAGATTACAGGTCATGATGTCATAAACAACTGAAATTATATAAATCGTTACTATTCGCTATATAGAACAGATCGGGACAAAATTTTTTATTCTTCGACATGTAATATTAATCACAGTTGAAACCACGGATGGAGTTTAAACAGCGGTTTAATCATAATTTCGTCAGATTAAAGGCGGTTCAACTTCGTTGAAAATTTAAACTTTAGATAATTTTTATAGGCGGACTTATTTAAACTTTAGATTATTTTTACAAGCGAATTATTTTTATAGACGGTTTAAACACCTCTTCGTCGATTAACCGTGGCAATATGACTTGGTTGGCCATTAGTTGTTTATGTTTGTATTATTCCACTGAACTGTCATTAACTAAACATAATATTTCAGGTATTATTTAAAAAATTGTTTACAATATTAATATTAATAGATTTATGTTATTAGTTAACCAAAACAAAATTGAAAACTGAAATGGTGATTTTAATAAGGAAATTGTATCATTGTTGAATGGTCTTAACATTTATTTCCAATGTCCTTATATCGTTAGAGCGCAGATTATCCACTTTAAGTTTTGGAACGCGAAGATCAAGTGCGTTAAAATTTCCGGCTCATTTTCTATAAAATTGGGTACGCTCTGTTGCAATCCCGACATTACGAAGTTAAGAAAGTATATTCGTAAAAAAGTTTTACTAGTCAAATATTCGCATATTATTAACAATTTTTGTCATCTATTCACTGTTAGGATTCTAATATAATAAAATCTCTAATCAATACAGATTTCAGTATTCCGATTTACAATAACTAAGCTTTACTAAGCTTAGCTAAATCATGGTTATTATAATTGAAATTAACATTTGGGAGTAATCGACTTCTTAATTTTTAATCGAATTTCTTAATTTTTAGTCTTAGATATAATTTCAAAAGATGGGCAGTCAATGCCAGATTATGATAGTTTGCAGTTTTGTATATTTATTGCTTGTATATTTAATTCGTATAACTTCATTCATATGATATTGCATAGCATTCATAAACGCATATACTTCGAATTTACAGGCAAGGAATCAAAACCTGAAACAAACCTATTCTAAGAAAAACAAACTAGTTAAAACCCCTTAAGTGTGATGCTGTAAATAGTCGTCAACACTTCGAGCAAAAACGCTTCCGCAATATCTAGCAACTTGCTAATATCCCATTCATCTCTTGATATCTTCAGCAATAAAAAGTTCTACAGTCGACCGCAATCACAAGCGAGCTGTAAACAAAGCGAGTGCATCTATCGATCGTCCACGTGAATATCGTCAAGGTCACGTCAATAACTCGTCATACTATAATAACGAGACTCATGCACACGCGTACCTGTAAATATGTTTTGTGCAATTATTCAGTGACATGCCAATGATATATATTATTGGCAGTCGTGTGCTAAGTGCTGGGTACGTTCGTAGCCGCGTGGGTTATTGGTGGAATGTTGTTGATAAGTGAAAACTAAACAACATTTGATCGTTACGACTCTCGTCATTGGAATCACTGTCTCATTAAGATCTCACCAAGTATACCAGTATATTATTTATATTGTTATTTAGATCCGTGGAAAATCGGCAATGAACTGCTTCAATAATTTTCTTAAAAACCCTTCTTTTTAGACAACACTCTTGGAACTGATTGCAACGAAAAATATAAATTTATAATTATATGGACATTTTCGTATGAAAAGATTATTTTGATACAATTTTTATCATCTTATATATGCATTAGCATATATGGTATTATCATATATGGTATTATCAATCTTTTCAACGAATTTTTTATTCGCGTTAAAAGCATGCACTTGGCGTCTAAAGATACTCTTCGTAGTACTTTTATATTTGTATTTATTTCATAGTAGGTTTGACACGCTGGCTTCGCGTGAAAAAGGTGAAAAATTGTGAAGTAATTTAAAAATAAGATTCTCGTGACATACTGGATCGTGAAAATGACCGAATAGTTTGATACATATATTCATATTTATATTCACGCTGTTATCTTTAATGGAGCTTTCTTCAATCGTTAAAAAATCTATTTCGGTCAAACAATAATTATCTCCTTTTATACAAAATGTTACCAAATTCGGCTGAGTAGTTGAAACGTAAAATTGAGACAAATAAATAAAAAATCTGTCAAGTGCTAGTAGAAATTGCACTATGAGGGTTCCGTACATATTTAGGCACTTATGCACATTTAATGGTATATAGTATTTCTATTAAAATATTTACAAATATTAATTTTTCACTACGTAAATATATTATCTACTATAACTTTCACAAGCGTAAAACATGGTGTACATTTGTACAATTATAATATCTAGGTTAATCGCTATAATTTTCCTGTAATCGTATCGTTATATTACACATCATTTGTTTTTTTTCTTAATATTTGGAATAGTATTTTCGGGAAAAAGAGGGGTGTGGTTGCTATATTTTTGCATATTCCTTAGAATATATTTTTAAATATGGTAATTTCAAATTCTGAGAAAATTATACTTATTCTTGCATTCCTCATAACAAACCGTTTTAAATGATATCCTATTTGACATATAAAATAAAAGAAAATTAGTACTTTATTTACCCCTTTCTTTAAATTTAGGACTATTTATATATATTTTAAGAATTTTAGCTAATGCAAAATATGTGGATTAATAAGATTTTTTCTGAGAAAATCAGCTGTGACAGGCGACTGACAGACATGTGAGTGACCTCATAAAGGTTCCGTTTTTCAGTTTGAGATTCAAAGAATTACACGGTGTTGTTGACGAAGCTTAATTTAAGAGCTTCTCACAATATTCCTTATGCATAATGTTTTAAATTTTGTTAAATTTCCAATACTCCTAAATGCAGTATCTGTGTGAATCTGCAACATTCTAGAAAACCATGATTAGAGTAAACAAGTCATCACATATTGTTCTACAACTAAATGGCAATGTGTTGTTGCGACAGCGTGCAACGTTGCACCGGACGTGCACCCACGTGCAACCGGCACGTGATACAAGTGCAAGGCGCGCTAATTGCATAGCCGCAACCACGGTCGCTGCCGCGCTGGCGGTCGCGTACATCATAAAATTGTAACGCGATGACTGCACCGCTCGTCGAGTAAATTACACTCGTTTTGTTAATTGTGATAAGATCTCTCTGGATTTATAATTTGTGGCGCGGTAAACGTACGGAACAATCGTTTTGTTTAGTATTTTTGGTAAACGAGTTTTGGTTTATTTGTTTGTTTATCGTAACAATTTTGAATGGCGTGAGAGAATGCGCCAAGATAAGAGAATGCACTTTTCTAGTTAATATATGTATATAATTAAATGTAATAATTACAGAGGACATTATCTTTACTGAAATAGTCTTAATGTTAAAATTGTTTTTTCTTTATTATTGAATCAGCCGATATCAATTAGTTTTTGTGAATAGCAAGTATATGGATAAGATACATTATTTATCAATACAGCGGTTTATTAAAATTATAATGCGGTAATCTAGTTCCTAATGGGACAGAAAAGCTGGATAGTTCTTGTTATTAGATATAGGGAAAAGAAGATAGACAATGATGCTAGATGGGCCTTAACATAAAAAAAAAAAAAATTTCCGTATTGTTGAATCAGCCGATAACAATTAGTAAGTATATGGGTAATATACATTATTTATCAATGCAGCGATTTATTAGAATTGTAATACGATAATCTACTTCCTAATGGGACAGAAAAGCTTCTTGTTATTAAATATAGGGAAATAGAAGGTAAACAATGTTATATGGCTTAATATGTTGATAATCTTGTAATAATGATTCCATTTTCCTCTGAGTAAATCGATGATAGATTGTCTGCTTTTAGATGTGTAGAATGTATATAACATTGAAATCAATTTATTGTAAAATAAATTATATATACACGCAATTTCAGGAGCTGACTTTTTATTAAATGTAATAAGCCGAGCTTTTCGTCAAATGTGTAAGCTTCCAGATAGAGTAGGGCCAAATATAAATATATAGTAAAAAAATAAATTATGTTGAATAAAAAAAATTCTCTTAATTATGTCGTCGTTGCTCTAGGATAAATGTAGTAATATGCATGCTTAATATATGTATTTTGTAATTTGAAAATGAGTAGGTCTCAAACCGCCACATAACTCTAAAAAATATTAAATAAATTGTTTTATAAATTTAGGACATATATAAATATATTATACAATACTAATAAAAATTAGTTTTACCAAAATATATTTTATGTAAAAATAAAATGTTAAAAAGGAAAAGAAGACGCATAATTAAAATAATTACAACAAAAGGAGAAAAGGTCCAGATGGCCGTAATTGTAATATAATTGCAAAAGTATCAAGACTTTGAAAATAAATCTTTTATGCGCATAACAAGAAAATACTCAAAATATCACTAAATGAAGTAGAGAAGAAAAACAACTGTACTATTTTACAAAAGATCATCTTTTATTTATATACTTAAAAATATAAATTTTATCTTTTCGAAGTATGTAATTAAAAGTATAATTCGGTTCCAATTAGTCCTACGTTGGTGCGCGACACATTTTCTACATATCATGCCATATGTTACTCACAGTAGCTTTTTCCTGCAGCTCAGATCGTTTGAATTTTTTTGTTTACCTATTGCTAGCAAAAGTGGTAAAAAGTTAACAATGTCCTGATTGATTGATTGCCATGCAAGTTAATATCATTTTCTTATTTTCCAATTTTTTTTGTCCTATTCATATACGATTAACCTTCAAGTAAATAACAAGAAACACCCCAATTATTTGGTCAGCAGTTTTTATGTAACATGAGCATAAATAGGCAAATAGAAGTTGAGTCGATGATATGATCAATATAACATGAGGTAGCATTGAAAGTCCTAAGAACTGGCCATTTGTAATAATGGTCATAAAAAAAGGAAATGCCAATTGTGGAAATCAATTTTTTTAGGAACTTTGTTTGAAATTGGCATTTATTTTTACAAAATAAGAGCAAATTGAAAATTATTTCTATCAAGTTTTGATGAATTTATCACAATAAAATGTTCGTCGATGATTTTTTGACTTTCGGTGTAGTCTCAATGCACTCTATAGTTACAATCAATTTCAGTTTGTATTTTATGATGAAGCCCCATGTCGCGCCACTATTCACAACTGGTTTAACCAGATCAAGCGTGGTCGCACCAACCTCAGCAATGATACCTTAAAAATCTCAACCTTAATAGCGGCAACTGAATATAATATAAACGCAGTGAAGATAAAGACTCATAAGAATCGATCAGGGATTCTGGCAAAGTTAGGTATTGATATGAGTTACGTATAGAAAATTCTACACGAACATTTTGGTATTAGGAGCCTTAGGTCAATAGCCCATGATTTGACCGAAGCTAAAAAACACCGTCGCTTTGATTGTTGTCACTAAATATTAGAAATATTCGACGGAGGACATACGGAAACACAATATATTAAAAATATGTTATTTATTGCATACCGGCCGTGCCCGTGACTATAGCCGCGTAGAAGTCGATTCTGTTTTTAGTCTTATCAGAGACGAAGAGATTATCATTCGTGTAATAAAAAAAATATGCAGTATTTATTTATCACGTAGGAACCTTGACCATTTTTCCTTAATTTGTTTCACAAAAACGATTGCCATTCATTTAACTCTCAAATACCAGCACATTTAATATTTTAATCTATTTGGCAAGTTACATGACAAATCTTAATAAAACAAAGAGAAAAATAAGGACAATGTTATGTTATAATATATATGTCTTATTTTGACTATGGAACTATAACAAGTAATTAAATGAGATATACCTCTGATTTAATTATTCGTTATAATTCTAATGATCTCATCCGTACCGCTGATACAGAAAAGCGTGACGCTATACAGTTTGAGAAAAAGTTTGATATACAGTTTGAGAAAATATTGATAGAGTTCACAAATCTCACCGTTGAAAGAACGGCGATCAAACATTACAGATATGTAGTATTTTCAGGGTGGAAATATTAACGAAAGCATCCAGTGCGAATTACTAAACCGATAAATATATATTATATTAAGTCCACTGTAAATAGCAAGTAGAATGAAGGGCCCATGACACTGCTCTGAGGAACTCCATCATTTCCTGAAGGTCCGATGTGGTTTTACTATGCTTTAAACAGGAATGGCGTTTATCTAAATATGATATAGATTAAATATGATTAGGAATAAATAGTAATACTTATATGATCAAGGAAACGCTCTTGACATTTTTTTGGTATTATATTGGAGATCCTCATGCCAGACTCGGTGAAAAACCTGGGATATATCTAAAAATGCTGCGGAGCAGTACTCATTATTTTCAAAAGTACTCTTTATTTTCTAAACAATCATATATACTATTTACAAGCCTGTAGATTTGCTCTGTTGTGCCATATCCATATCTGAATCCAAACTGATGGTTCGGGATCAGCTTCTTTTCTTTGAGTATAAAATTTATTCTGCTCAAGAACAGGATTTCCTATTTTTTGAAGTTCTTTTCACCGGCTTTAGGACAACTGTCACTAAGATGGGACATGGTTTCTTTAAAATATCGAATTGTATATTTACTTCAATACTTCATCAGGTAATTCCTTCAGAACTTTCGTTGACCTAGTTATCTAGGTGTTTTATGCTGATGTAGTTTTTGTATGGCACTAAGTACTATTGAAATGTCTTTAATTATATTTATAGACGGAATTCCTTACGGACATTTGGCTTAGACAGCTCTTTCGAATGCCTAGCAAATTCTTTATTTTTCATGAAATATCTGAGTTACGTATTGGGGGTTATTACAACTTTGGCTACTTTAATTTATTGTAGCCCTCCACAAAGAATACTCAGGTGAAGCCGTATGCTGATGTGTGGATGCAATTATTAAGGCGTTCCTCTGCCATATGTTACATCTTCATCAGTTTTAATCGGTAGGATTGTATTTATAGTGGAGGATACTAGGCAGTGGAAAACGGGTCAGTTTGTTTTGTGACTGTGTAATCTACGTTGATTTTAGTCCTTGTTTCTTATCTTTTTAGAATTACCATAACGGGTGAGTGGTTGGATGATAATTTCAGACAACAGACGGCCTCAATAAAATCAGGGATCCGTTTTCTGTATGTAGGTCAATATGTGGATTCCGTTGACGAGATTTAATTTAGTTTTAGTTCCAGACTTGGCCCCAGCTCTTGGCGTCCTTTACGTAAAAAAATAATCTGTTTATTAGACATTATAGTATCCACTTGCTATAAATCTATTTCCAACTGGTTTAAAGTAAGCAACACAAATAGGATAATTCCTCTTTTAAGTTGTGCTTGGTGGACATTACAGTGCAGATACGTTCGTTGCTTAAATTTTTTTTAATAATAATGTTGCACTAATGATGTTTAATATTAGAATTTATGAGTATCATAGATTCATCATGGTCAGTACCATCAGGGTAGTTATATTGTAAAATTTAAATTTTGGAATCTTAAAATAACTTTTGTTTGTAAAATATGGTTCAGAAAGCATAAGTACATATTAATCTTGCATTGCATTCTAGAGTATGTTATAGCAGATAATTGGTATTCCAAATGACTATTTTAAGTTCGTCGACTATGTAATTTTGTTCGTTAGTATTATGACCAAGTTCACATTTGTTAGTTGATTCAACATTTGTTTTAGCATCGCCATCATTACTTTAACGAAATTTGGATCCTGAGCAATATTTGTCTTTACGTTATCATATGCATCTGATTTGTTGCTATCAAATGCCTGTGCGTAGGCCATTTTACCTCTCGTGCTCTACCGATAAATTTGGGTGTCATATCCTCTTTTTGAGGTGCTTTTGGAAGCCGTTTCATTCAATGGCGATAAAATACGTCACGCAAGGAATTATTTTTGGGCACATTCCGCTAGCTCTACGAGCGGAATCAAATTCCGGTCGCCTCCTCCACCCCTGACAAGCAACGGCGGAAAATAAATAAAGTTATTACATATTGCATTATCGCGCTGGATATTTCACTTATTATCTATTTAGTGCCCAATGACGACACGCGGTCACGCAAGTCCCTAGTCGTCTAGTTGTCTGTCTCGATATTCGCTCGTACTTCCCACTTCCTCCTCCACTCTTCTTACGGTCTCTAGTGACAGGCTTCGTGCAACCAGATCGATACGATTGCATGTCATAAGCCGCTAGGGTAATAATATCGTATTACAGTTGTACATATATTGGATTCGTGGCTTGTGAAGTGGTTGATGGCTGATAAACGGGGTGGGGTAATAAAGGTATAATGCGTTGACAGCAAAGGTTGATTAAATAATTTTTCAGAGTGTTATTGTTTTATTTAGATAGGAAATTAATTAATTTGTATGTCACATGGGATGTATGTGAATGGTTACGGAGGAACGTATGTAGAGGTTAGGGCTAGAATTTTTAAGTTTGATGTTTTTTTACATAAAGAATTATTCCAGGAATTTTGGTAATATAAAGAAATTTCGTGTGTTTCTAACATTTTCAGTGACATTGTACGCCTAGCGCTCAGTAATATTTGGTATGCAACATTTTCTAAACGGTACATTTTAGTAACATGTGTTTTCCAGGTTCGACCTTTATGCAATCACTGTACTCAGTATATTTTATTTAGTTATATATTTATTATTTCTTAATATCGACGTAAAATTAATTTTAGTTTATGAAAATAGTTATAAATAATTTGTAATTGATATATTTATCAAGCGGACTCTACAATTGTATCCTAATTCATCTAGAAAACAAAAAGTATCTCTGAGAAATTCTACGTAAAAATAGAAGTAAATCCTCATACATATTTGCTTTTAGAACACAGCTTAGAGATGACGTCACTGAACAAAATCTACTCTTTATACTTTTCTGGAATGACAGCATTGCGTAAGCAGAGTAAACTCTATATTTAACCGTTTAGTTAAAAGTTTAATGAAAATATTGCTATTCACTATTGCCCGTGTTACGTGTTTATTTCTAGAATGTTTTACTATTTATAACGTACTGTCGGTGGAAGGAATCAATTAACGTAATAATTTAAGTAAAGAAAAAGTCAAATGCAAGTAGAATTCGTGCCACGAGGGTTCCATATTCATTTCATTTAGGGGTATACAAGATCACAGAATATTCCTATTAAACTATTCACAAATATAATTTTTTCACAACGTCAATTAAACAATTATGACATCTAGAATCATCACAATAAGTTGTCTACAAAATGCGTAGGTTTCTAATAATTCAAATTTTACAAAATTTTATTTCAGTAGTGTAAATAAGAAAATATTTTTGAGATCCTTGTAACTAGACCGGTTAAATTATGCTCCTCACTAAACGCGCACACACACACACATATGTATATATATATATATATATATATATATATATATATATATATATATATATATATAAATGTGTGTGTGTGTATTTACTTTGCCAAATTTTAAGTTTGAGGTCGCGCTGTTTCTGAGTAATAGGCCCGAGATCCATGGGCAATTGGCGATCGAACAATAAAGGAGATCTTTCCTTTAAATCTGATAGTAAAAATAAGTTGGTTTCAACAATTATTTTAAAAATTATTAGCAATATTTCATCATTGTGCTATATTTACTATTTATAAACTTGCAATCTTTGAAGTTTTATAGAATAATTAACACACATACGAAAAGTATTAACTTAGATATGCAGTCTAGTTTTTGTCCTTTAATAATAGTGTTTGAATTAAAAAATAGTCGTGATGCTTTAATACTTATTAATATCTTTATTAATTTCTGCGACTTTATTATTTTGATCAGTAATGAGAATATTCTCTTAACAATTTTACACAGTTTAAATTGTACATATTAGTTACATAAATTAAGTATGATTTGAATATTGAATATTTCCTGATTTAAATCACGCCGCTACACTCGGTAACGACGTAAAATTTTTAAAAGGATAATAGTCGACCGTATCTTTTAGTAGAGGTATTTGCTAACGAATGCCATACAAATGGATTTAGAATTCCAGTACTAATTCCCATTCCTAATATTAACTCCTTCAATTATTTTGTTAATCTAAAAGTTTTAATTATGGTGTAAAGTTTCCACTTACGGGAAATTATTTTTGATAATAAGGGAGTCTGGAAATATTTCTAGATTATTCTCTAATTTCTCTTGGAAAAATTTAAAAACTGGTATATAATCGTCATGTAAACAAACAGATAATAGACAGTAATCTTAAAGTGATTTTATAATCTAATCGAACGCTAAATTTTTGTTGATTTTATGGTATAACCATATTGTGATTTTATAGTATAACCATTCTAGTATTTATACTATTGTTTTTTTATACTATTTGCAGATTTATGGTTTATAATTTTAGTATGGATTATGGTTGATTTTTTATACAATTTATAGTTTTTATTTATACCATTATGTAGATTTTATGGTATAACCATTCTTGTATTATACTATTGTTTTTCATTTCAGGCGATCTTCAAGCAAAGTGACTATTTACTATATGAAATTAAATAAAAAACTGGAGCAGAAAAAAGAAGGAATAAAAAAGCTTAAATTTATATGAATTAAACTGTTTGTTATTTTTAATTAATTTAAAATTTAATTTTGATTTGTGGTGATGGTATGAGCTCTATAGGTAATCAATTAGATTAATAACTAATAGACTTTTTCGTTAGGAAAATTTAGGAGCAGGAAATTTAAAGCACCTTTACCTTGGTCATAGATTTCTTTACTTGTTTTTAGTTGATATCTTATAAAAACGAACCTTCTTTTTACTTCGAAGTGTTGTATTTCGTGGAATATCAAGGCTCACTAGACACATAAGGAAAATATCCCCCTTTTCACGCATGCTATCTGTTTTAAACAGTTGACGGTAAAGCATTGTTGGCTGATAAGCAATTTGAATCAAAATAGTCAAGATGATCTTTGTCTATTACGAAGTGACCACTGCTATTTTGAGTGACACTATAAAAGTAAAAAATTAAATAAAGGAATGTCACTATATAGCAGTAATTTCTTTAGGAATAAACGCCATACTTGGAAATTAAAGAAAACATAAACATCTCGACGTTTGTTTGACGATTGCCACAATATACCAAAAACCATTCACAAATCTCAATATCTTGCAGCGCCACACCCTGTACAAACAGCAGTTACCTTATAACCATTACAATATTTGTACAATAACGTTCATAATTTTACATCGCACGATAATAATGCATATAAAAATATACATACGAAGGAAAACACGGGCTTATCTGACTCCGGACCGAATTCCGAGATAACATCGCCGGTGTGTACACGCGCCTTATCGACGATTCACTCCGCTCTTGTGTACCGATCTTGACTCTACTCGAGCACGACCGTACTGGTTACTTTTCAAGTGAGGTACCAACTTGTCCGTTATTATGTATTCGAAAACTTAATTTTGTCGATAGACATCGTAATCGATAAAATGATGCTGATCTGGTAGATATGAGATTATCACGTCAAAATGCATGTCGATAATGATTGTTGTTGATATCTGATCGAGATGGAACCCTTTCAGGCGTATTAGAAACGGTTATCACATTTGCAGTTTACGACATGGCCAGTAAACAATATTAAACTTATAAGTTTGTAGTACCAAATAATACTAAACTTATAAGTTTGTAGTACCAAACAAAATTAATCTTATAAGTTTGTAGTACCAAACAATATTAAACTTATAAGTTTGTAATACCAATCAATATTAATCTTATACGTTTGTAGTACTAAAACAATATTAAACTTACAAGTTTGTATTTTACAAAGACACTTTACCTTATCTTTTTTCAAAATTTTATATATCTTAGTTGAAAAGTTAGAGGGGGGGGGGGTGTACACTTTTAAAGTATTTAGAAGCGCATATCTCACCAAGTATTGACTTAAACAAGAAAGTTATTTTGAGATGTCTATATGATTATTAAAACTTATCTAACGATACCCCCATAAGCTTATGTGGACTGGATTTTTTTCATTCCTCAGTTACATGTATGGATTGCTACCCCTAAAATTAATTTTTTTTATTAATTCAACTATTTCATTGTATAGGAGACACCTTCCATACAAATTTAATCTATGTAGTCTCTGAATAAATTTCTGTGACACACGGACAGACAGACAGTCGGATAGACGGGCAGGATGAAATTATAATGGTTTTTGCTATTTGGCATCCTAAAAAAGGCGAAATACAATTCTGACTTGCTCAATTGTTTTAATCCGTTTTTTACGAAGTTATTCTGTTTTATTGATTTGTTTAATTGTTTAGTTGCTACTGCCGCCTCGCTCCTGCTGTGCGCCCTACGTGCCCTTAATATGTTATAGTTTTAATAACTTGATACCTGAATAAAAGTAGAAAAAAAATAATTTGTATATTTTCTATGCATTTTAAGATGAATATTTTTGAATATTGAATATATTGGCGTTAATTTTGTAGAAATTCACAATTAAACGAAACTATGTGATGTAGTATTATTTCTACTTTCTTTAAGTTCTTTACCACGACCTAGTTTTCTAGGTTATATTACAACATCTTCAGGTGGGCCCATGAATATTTTTAATCAATCATTAATTTTTGCTATCGCTAATGCCTTGATTTTAATTTCGTTTACATTAATTAAACCGTTTATAACAAAAAGTTTTCTATTTTCGGATTTTATAGGTCAATGTAGTTAATATTTGGTCAATTTTTTTCACATTTTCCTGCCCGATAATTTTTAAGAACGTTTGGAGTAAACGATTTTTCAGATATTATTGAAAATACATTGAAAAATTAATTGAAATATTTTTGAACTCACATTTAGTAATGTTTCAATGTGATATCCAATACGGTGGCTTGGAAGAAATAATATGACTCATTATAAATTATCTAAATGTTCATAATACCTTAAGAACTATTTGAAAAATATTCTGTGTATCATAAAATATACCAGTATATGTTATATTTTGAATAAAACGAAATAAACTGATCAAACGTGTGTCGGACCACGCACTAATGTATAGCTCTGTAGTTATATTATTTGTATTTTTGTGTCCAAATCTTAGTATTTATGTACTTTCAAAAATAATATTTTTATTTTATATTTACGTTTCCAAGAAATTAAAGAATAAACTTTGACAAAAGAAAATAATTTTTTTAAAAATTTATTCGTGACTAATTATTTCACATTATTAAAAAAATTAATTATTTTATGAATCACAGGACAAAAAAAATTTTTTTATGAATCATTTAATATTTTAAAATAAAAATTATGGAGTCAGTTACGATGGATATTAACGATGATAACAAATTTGGAGGATCATGGTTGTTTTTTTAACTGCAGCTGAAATTAAAATGGAGTATAATTTTTTACTTTTCCTTCTACAAATTTCAATGCTCTGTTCGTAATTTTAATTCATTTTAATTCACAATTTGCATATTTAATTTTTTTTATACATCTCTTTTCTTATATTAAAAAATATTTAAAATAATCATCAAATATTTTCTCGAGTTGAACTCTGACAGATAAATTGATCGACAAGATTCTAAGGATGGATAATATGAAATTGTAAGATTTCTTGTGGAAATTTAGTATGTAAATAGGTTTAAAGATGTACTCCGGTTCCTCAATTCACAAAGTATCATATCTAATTTGTATCTTTAGCTAAACGCACAAGAGCTGGCGTATGCCACTAATGTATTATTTGTATTTGAAAAAAGTTTTCATTATAAAGTATTTAACCATTTTTTTCATTTAAGAAATTTATTTTGCTTTATAAATTTATATGTAAGCATAGAAACACATCATTTATTTTATATATTTTCTCTTTTCTCTCTTCTAGTAAATCTACAACTAAACAATGAATCGTATGTATTGTATGGTTTGTATAGTGGAATAACATATATTCATCACAACATTCGCTCGCGTGTAATACCAATAATGTGGAAAATATGTTTGAATGTTTGTTTATCAGTCACACCAAAATACTTGAAAAGATTTTCATGGAACATGGTACAGACATAGTTTGTAATTCGACTTATCATATATAATTTATGATGCGTGAAATATTATAACTCCTCTAAGCTGAAAGTCGGTATTTTATTCAATAATAAAAGATTAGCGCTATAGAAGTCAATAAAATACGCAACATTATGTCAAGTTTATTTTACACGTGTCGATGTCGAGAGCGCAAAACCTGCCTGTAAATTCTGCTATTTCATTCGAAAATTTTCAACGAGGGTACACAAACTTTTAACTTTTTATATTTAGTAAATAAAATCAATCGTTAATTATGTAAGCACCGTCGGTATCTGATACTTGTTGCCAATGTGCAGACAGAGCTAAAGTTTCGTCCTTGTAGAAATCTTTGAGCCTTTGACTGAAAAATCGGTAAAGTTCGGTTTAGATACGATTTTCGTCTTTAAATTTTCTATCATGTAAATTATTAAATAGAGAGCGAAACAGATGGTAATTAGATGACGAAAGATCTGGAGAGTACGGCGGGTAAAGTAGCATATTCCATCCAAGTGAAAGTAGTTTTTCACAAATTACTTTTGCTACGTAAGGTCGAGTATTGTCATGCAAAAATAAACTTTGCTTTGATTTAAAGGAAGTTAGCAGTGACTTTCCTCAATTGTTCACAATAAATTTTAGTTGTAATTGTACCGTTAGCTTGAGAGAGTTCCCAATAAACAACTCCATTTATACCCAACCATGCACTCAAAAGTGTCTTTTGTCCAATATCATATTTTGGTCTAGGTACACCTTTTTCTCCAGCTCCTAACCACTGGCGTTTTCGCTGAAAATTAAAATAAGCCACCAACTTTTCATCTCCTGTAACCAGATACTTTAGCCTGTCATTGTTACGATGGGAAATCAGAAGCTCCAAGCACACATTAGCTCTTCTCTGAAATTGTCAGCTCATGAGGTAGCCAAACGGAATATTTCAACTTGTTTCTCAAAGCATGAAGTTGTTTTTACATTGCAGTATAAGAGCATGAAAATAGCTCTGCGAAACAACGCGAATTAATCTAGGATCTTTCAATAAGGTTTTAAATTTTTCCAAATCATTTGTAGGAGATCGCTCTAGATGAGGTTTACCGGAAAGGTCAAAATTCCTTTCTTTGAACGTTCGGGATGACTATATATTGCGTGATGCTATATATTGATGACTATATATTGGTTTTCCGCCCCAAACGACATTCATGAAGAAAGAGTCCTCTAAGTTCGCTTCGAGATACTTCCATTTTTAAATTATTCTTTAATTTTCACCAATTACTCAATTGGATATTTGACGAAATTTTTTTTATTTCATTGATTATAATTACAAGGTACAAGCTAATGAAAAGTGAAAAAAATGTTCAATAATCTTTAACATTTATCGAGTTATAAAAGTTTAAATTTAATATTTAAATGAGGACGGCAATAATGTGTTGTGAGGTCATTTTTAATATTGCACATTATACTCTACAAGACGAAAAGAGACAGGGATATACTCAACCCTATCCGTATCTTCAAATTTAGAAGCCCATAACTGGCTTATTTTTCAATAAATTTTTGAATTTTTTTCAAGACTGGTTTTTAATTAACTTATATTTTACAATATTGTACGAAAAATATCAAAATTTAGAATGAGTCAACTAACGTATTGCAAACTGAACAGAAGTTTGAATGCCGCACTCTTAATTAATTATTTGGAAAACTTTGTTAACAAAGCACATCTTTTAGTATAACATTTTGACTATGTACAAAATCGGGTTTACGAAGGAATACGGGTCTTTATACTTGAATTCGAATTTCAGGAATGAATAGGAATCGGAGAGGAATCAAATATATATGTTGCACTATAACACATCTTTTGATGGCATTGCCCTGAAGAATAGCTTCTGAAGTTAACTATTATTTTACAAGGTCTGAGAAACCTCCAGTTTTAGATGTAGCTCTATCGGCGGTGGAAACTTTACTTTAATTTAGTCAGATATATTAAAAATGGTAGAAGATCGTACCTGGGTAACGATATAAGTCGCCTTTATTTGAGTTCAGATTTGAATGCTTAAAATTGATTAAAATTCATATCACTGAACCAACGAAATATTCTAAATTTATGCAATATAGAATGTTCCGTTGATTATGTTTGTTGATTGATAAAAAAATTTAGAATTATGCAATTTTGACTCCTAATTTATCATCTCAGCAAAAACAGTAAATGAATGCTTCTTCAATTTCATCCACTATAAATTTAGAATAAAATTAAGCCTCCTAGAAAACATCTGTGGTATCACCATAGTGCCTTAAAATACTGAATAGTTAGCCTGAATAAGTAACATATGATTTTAAGGGCATATGGTAATATATTTAAGTAATTTTTTAAAAAATTATTTAACGAAAAAACATAATATTTTTTAATCATTCTAAATCCAAATTTAGTAATTGAAATTTTTTCGATATTTAGTGATAATATAGTCTGTGTGGTGTTCCTATTGTTGAAATTGTAAAGATGGTGGTTCTAATTTAAATGTCGAAATAATATAAGGGAATATCCGAATTTCAAAATTATTATATGGAATGTTATCAATACTGTGTTTCTGCTCTGTTTATGCCATGTCGATGCTCGCCCGATGTGCTCAAATCAAATGAAGATTTGTGCATATAATCAAATTGTAGAATTGGCGTATATGTACATTAAAAAAATTCATGAATAACTTATTTAAGAGCACATAATAAGAGCTACGGAACACAAAACTATGTTTTTTGGAACTTTTGTCTGTTTTTCTGCTTGTTGTTGTATGTTTTGTTTGTCTATTTGTGTGTTTATTTCAACACTCACATCAAATATCCAGAATTCGGATGGAGCGTTTAGAAAAAAACATAAGGGTTGACTTGAAGTAAAAAAATTATATTTCATAGCACTTGGTTCATTCAATCAGAAGATATACTTTGTATCTTCAAAAATTCGTTTACATTGCGTTTCTACGACATGAAAAAGTGGCAGCGGCGAAATGGGCATGACCAGATGTGAAGTATGGAGTGATGCAGGAGTGGTATTTGCTCGAGTGAGCAACCCGAATGTGGGCAGATGTATAAGAGTAGACGTCGTTGTTAGTCGTCTTCCCCCAATAACATTGTTCGATATCGATTATATACTTAGCGTACTTTGTTTGGTAATGTAGGTAAGCTTACTTTGTTTTCTCCATTTCTTTAGAACATGAATCTGTTGTAAATATTTGCTACTTAATTACTTTTGGTTTTATTAAGCCGTATAAATTTAGTTCTTATGCACCTTATTGTCCATGAATATAATAAAGCTGTCGAATTAGTCTGCCTTTAAATTGAAGGTGTTTACAAAAAAATGTAAACGTAATAGAATTAAAAAAATATTGCTTTCGGAATTTTTGTGTGTTTCTCTGTCAGGCTGTCCATTTGTTTGCTCTTGAAGTTTTCGATGGGGGATTCTGTTGGGTCTCCGGTTGTATATACGCTATGTTTCATCGCAATCGATCAACTAAAAAGAAGGTACGGTGATTTGACATTTCAATACAAAGTATAATAAAATCTTATAGTTAATTTAATAATATTTTAAAGGTTCACGCTACCGAAGTCGCAGTCATAGTTAGTAATAAAAATATTCTATTATTGTAAAGATTATATTCTAGAAATAGCTGATCAGTTTTCATGGAGAATCTAGAAATAGTGCTCAAAAATTTAAAATTATAGTAATTTACGCATGTGACGCCTGGATTCAAGAGATACAGTACTTCATTTAGTAAGAAGCTAATTTTATAGGTAAATTAAGAACATAAGTTATTGTATCATCGATTCACTCATAGCTATAAATAAACAGCATTCAGAGGAAGGACAAATTGTAATAATAATCCTTCTGCATCTCTTTCATCTGCCTTCATAAAGTGAACTCCTTCCGCGAAACATTGCGACGGTCGCGGCAGGTAGCCGAGTTTACAAACCGCGTGACATACCGCTCCCAGACGCCAACGAACCGTTTATTTTAATATCCTTTTGTCTCACACACAGTGCAGGACGTGAATCACGTCGGATTCATGCAAAAACCGCACATTGAATCGTACAGCTGCAGCCAAACCGAGTTGCATTTTTATTCGATACCAGCTCTTAAACCCGGCTACATTCGAGTTGCGAGTTGATCTGAATCACGATTGTGACTCTTCACATGTGAATTTTTTGAAGCCAATAAGAAAGGAATTGAAATGAAAGGTGGTAAGCTGTGAGATCCCATTTTTAACGTTTTATGTTCCGCCATCTCACTTTAGATTGTAAATCATACATTAGAAATTACAAATAGTATATTAACAGAAATATGAACGTTTCAGAAAAAAAATACTTTGAGACTAAATCAATGACCGAATAAAAATCTAAACTAATATTATTTGCAATAATTTAATTCGTTATATTAATCCTAGAAATTTCAATCAGTTACAACTTAATTCGTTTTCATTCCTTAAACTATTTACAAAAAAAAAAAAAAATTTATTTATCTGAAAAATTGGTTGAATCAAAATTTTAACTCTTGAAAACACTAATTGAAAAAAGAGTGAAAAGCAACTGCAGTCGCTTCCGTTATTAAAATTATTTGTTATAATTTATTATATACAATTTTAATAATGATCAATTTGTTATCCGATCGAAGCTTATTTTATGACAGCATCGCAGCTTCAGCGTGCTGAGAAAGTACAACACTCGAACGATTCGTGTAATATGAGATATGCAACTGATGCGTTTTCTACAAACGAAGTATTTTCTTGTATTTCGTTTTGATTTTCAATTAATATTTCGATTGTTTATTTTTAAAATCGGAATAATTAATTGTTTGGTATAATAAATATGAAATAACCATTGGGGTCACCTCAATGGTTATTTCATTGGTGTGACCCCAATTGTTATATTAGGATCAAAACTATTTCAACCATAATTTCGGTTTACACTGTAGCTTTAAATAAACTTTGGCACTGACGTAGTACTTAAAGTTTACGCTGTCGAAGGTCGTTCTAATGAAAGATGAAAACAAGTTAATTTATTAACTGCTATAAAAGCTATTTTGTTATTTTCTTACTTAAATAAGCAATTAGGTCTTTTGAATATCTTGTATGAAATTGTCTCTCTGATCGGTTCCTCATCACTGAGGATCGTAGTGAGATGTTTATTTGATCGAATAGTTTTTCTAATTATTCTATACATTTCTGCAAACTAATAGAGTTTGCAGAAAATGTGTACGAAACTAATTGAGAGTTTTAATGAGATGTGAAAGAAGACGTATTGAAATTCATTGGTAATGGTAATTGGATACATGATTGGGTTTGGTATTTTTAGACATATAATTTATTTGTTTATTTCAAGTTTTAACGTACAATAATATATACATTTGGAGGACTTATTGCTAGAAGAGCAGTCTCATTCGGTCAACCACATTGATTAAATTTGAACATTTTGTGATGTGGAAGACTATGGAAAACACTAATACAAAACAAAACTAATAAGGAAGTTATATCAAGCTGTAAAAAGATCACAACAGACAAATAAACAAAACCAAAGTAAATATAAAAATCTTCACATTGTTGGTAGCGTGGAAAGGGGAACGACGTGGAATTAAAAGTGGCAAAACTTACGGATTATGGGAGGAAGGACATTTCTGGACGGCATTTGAACCCATTTATAAAGCGCCAGTTCTTGAATTCCGGTTTCAGTCGATTCCAAAGTCTTATAGCTTGGACAGCGAAGGACTTTTCATAAAAGCTGGTTGTATGATTGAGAAAAAGGAGACTGAGCTAGTTTTCAGAGAGTAGCCCTATACTGTATAGTCAGACAAGTAACTATCTTAGAAGCATATTTAGTTGCTTGTACTCAGACAAGTAACTAATTATGCTTCTAAGATAAGTTGGATAAGTAGGATTGTTATATTATGGTTTTTCACTTAAATTTGTTTATCCGATAATATTATTTAGATGTCATAGTAACCGGAGACGATCTATCAATAAATATGGCAAGAATTAAAATGAATAAATCCCAAATTCGTCTATTATTGACAGCTACACAGGAACACTCGAAAATTTCTTAGTTTTGCTTTTCCATAAAATGACCATTTTCTTGTTTCACTGATCACTAATATTAATTCGAACTGACCATAATCTCCAAAGAAATCTCGTTCTTTGATTGAGTTAATTTCTTAAAGATTTGAGGTGATAACTTCCGAATTATGACAAAAATTAAGGTCTAGTGATGGGGAGATTAAAACTCGTCGTTTAATATCGTAATAAAATTAGAAATAATTATAACGTCTGCGTTGCTGTGCAATATAGATCCTTAATGTAGGATTATTTATATAATTTGGCGTAAATTTTCCAATGCACCTTTAAGTTACTGGACATTTAAAAAAAAACAAATTGCTTAATTTTAAGTTTTTATTGTTATTCCTTGAACCTCTGTATCATTATGATGCAGTGATTTCTTAATATTGTACTTAACGTAGGTTTATCGCCGCTGTCAATATTACGCACGCTAATAGATTAATAAGGTTATAATTGATTACAACAAACTATCAGGATACATACATTTAAATTTAATAACAGACTTTAGCGCTTATTAGTGTATAGCTATAGGTAATGTTAAATGTGAATTTGGTAAAACCACACGACCATACAAATAAACAATTTAATTTTATTTATACGTATATAGATATTATTTGACAGAGAGCGTCCGAAAATACACTGGCACCCGGCGAAGGTGACACTGCGCTCAGAGGACGTCGCGGGCGCTGTGTCACGTGTCCCTTTATTGTGGAGTAGTTATTCATGCCACTTTCTTGTGAACTTAGCCAAATAGTGATGGAAGAGGGACGACACTATTCTCGGATGAAATATCAAAACATACATGATATGTGAAAAGTAATTAGATTTGATTTCTAAATATTATAATAATATTCGAAATCCACCTTCCAAATATCGGACGTGTTCATAACGTAAAAGAAAAGATGCATTTCTGGGGTCGAGCAGAAGCCAAAACACCTTTTTTAGAAATTTCATCTAATTATTTATTAAGACAAGCTAGTAAATACTGGACCGATTGAAACGAAATTGTTTTGTGACTATGATTGGGGTTCCAGTCAAAACCTAGGCAACGTCTTGTCTGAACAAGTATTGCCTAAAGGAATATTGTTTTGAATGAATCCTATCTTACAAAATAGTACCTGCACGGACACTGCCTGATGCCTGTCTACGTTTTTCTCTCTGCTGATCGAACATCAAGTGTGTACAAGTGTGATCAACATCCTTAACGTTGTACAGGTGTGACTAACGTACTTAACAAGCGTATAATGAAGAAACCGTGAATATTACAGGTTTCGATAAAATAATATAGCTTTAAGCGAGCGCGTTCGGCTTCTGTCCTATTACTTATAATATAGCTTACTACTCAGACTTCATTTAAATACGAAATTAATCTCATATTGAAAAGGTTCCATAAGAGATCATTTGTTCATAAAAAAGAAGAGTTAAAATTGGTTGGTGAAAATGGTGTTGCATAACAATTATAGAAAAAAAGACATACTACTATAACTTACAGTTCTATTATAGCTATATCTCTACCATAATTTACAGTTCTACACTGAACACACTGCATGCGAGACAAAAAATATATAACAGTTAGTAAATTACAAAATAATTTCACTCTTTTTAACGGAAATACTTACGGGAGAATATCTTTGAAATTAAAAAAGCCAATTCTACTTTCTACTTCCGTCATGTTGTCTTCAAAATAAATGAAATTAATTATGATGAGTGCAAACGGTGCTAAAATCTATTTTTTTACATAAAGTTTAGCATAACATTACCTGTTTAGCTGTTAGCGAAAAGCAGACATAAGACATAGTTTTTCCCCGGAAAAGGTATTCGATTATCTAAACAAGCTACGATTGAGTTTTGAAAAATTACGAACTGAATAGAAAAATACAGAATTATAACAAACATTTTAATAATAAAGTGGAAGTTGAAGTGCAAATATTTGTACGCTATATCTTTTTCTTTGCAACAGAAGCCCGAAATAAAAGAAACGTAAACAATTCCAGCACTAAAAGATTTTTTATCCATATCGATACCAAGTGGCTTTAGGAGACACTTGGTTTAATGTAACTTTATGCAAAAATGTTTTTTATAAACTCGATGATTATAATATAAGATCAGTAAAGCATTATTTTCAATATTCCATAAAAGAGAGACGGTACCACTAAATTATTCAGTGGAGAAGTATTCTGAAGCAGCATAACTTTTATGATCTGAATTTAGGATCGGCACTCGCTACAAACGGTATTCTTGTTCGTCCCGTCTACACAAATCTTTAACGGCACCTAGTTACGTTAAATTTTTCGAGCATAACCTCTCATTTATTTTCCCAGCGGACAATAGCGTCAAACAATAACAAACATCTGTCATCTAATAACCAAAAGACACCTTCAAGGCGACTAAACTACGCAGCGGCAACGCAGTCCATTTCGAGCGCGTTCGGCTTCTGTCGTCGTCTCTAAAGAAACTCGCAAATAACTATGCGATCCTCGTTCGGACCTCTAGACTCCCGTGCGTAGAATCCGTATGTCATTATGTTAATACATTTATACAAAGCGTACTCAAATAGGACTAATGACATGTGTATGTTAATTGACGATAAATACTTCGCGCCGGTCGAACGTTGACGAGTAGCCGAATCGCGTATTTGCATAATACGGCCGACGGTTTATTGCTGCGAGCAAAGGTAAAAACGTGCAACCATTCGGTATGAAGACATCATTATTGGTAATAAAGCTTAGGCCTAAACTTTCAACTGAATCGGAGTAACGGTTAAGTTGGGTCGGTAGGAAGTGAGACGGTTTTACTGTTATTAACGGGAAGAGAAATTAGCCAGTTCTGGTTTCGCTTAACGTTGGCGGTATTAATCAAAATTTGTATTCATCAGTGGCTAATTGAAATGTAATGTATCTTTGGACAATTTTGTATTGGATGAGTAACATTGATGAGTTTATTGGATGAATGGAACAATTTTTTCATTGTTAACGCGTTTTAAATGACTTCACTAGTATGTATTACATACAAGTGAAGTCAATAAAAGCACATAACTTCATTTCTATGTATTACATATAATGAATTGAATAAAAGCGTGTGGCTTCACTTGTATATATTACATAAAAGTGAAATTAATAAAAGCATGTAACTTCACTTGTATATATTACATACAAGTGAAGTCAATAAAAACATGTAACTTCACTTGCTTGTATTACATACAAGTGAAGTCAATAAAAGCATGTAACTTCACTTATATATATTACATACAAGTGAAGTTAATAAAACAATGTTATTGTATATTTCAATTATATTTTCATTCACTTTCAGGCATCCGATATATTTAAAATTTTACACACGTTTCAAGAAATGATGACGATACTGTAATTAAAAGAAATTACAGTAAAAAACTAGCCAACTGCGAGTCAGACTCGCGCACGATAGGATCCGTAGCACCAAAAAATATTAAAGTATTTGTGTTTCTCAAAGACATTGCGAAAAATAAAGTTATTGTTGCGGTCGGTACCGGCACAAAATATCTTATTCGAGCTAATTTTTGTTGAAAGTTTATTCTAAGTTTTATTAGATTAATTTATTAAAAATTTTACAAATGTTAATTAAAAAATTAGAACTACTGACTGAAATAAAAAAGTTATTTTGGAACCTCTATATCATTTATTAAGATCTATTTAAACCACTCTACACGCCTATGTGCACTGGATTTTTTTTCATCCCTCAGTTACATGTATGGAGTACTACCTTTGATATTATATTTTTTTCTAATTTCACTATTTCGTTGTATAGGTGTTCATAGAAGACATCTACCATCCAAATTTCATCTGTCAATAGTTTGGCTGTGATATAAGGACAAACAAGCGGAAGGACAAATTAAATAGGAAGATTTTGTTTTAAGATTAAGAAAAAATAAAATTATGGTTTAGAAAAACTAAACAAACGTGCTTTTTTAGAAGTATGAGCTAAAAAGTAAAAATAATCTTTAAATATAAACAAATTGATCAAGAGCGTTTCTGATGATCAAAAATTTCACTTTAATGTAAAAAAAGCGCGAGTAGCGTTTGTAAATAGAAAAACAATTTTGTCTGAATTGATAGTCCGTAGTTGTAATTTTTTAATTTTTTACCCATAGAGAGCACAGTCACAATGTTGGTTACCCCTTGCATATGCCAGGCGAATATTCTTATGCTTGGTAATTAGTGCAAATGACAGTCATCGAATTAAAAATTATGGATAATATTCTTCTATTTAATTTTTTTGCTTACTTAAAATGGGTGCTCTCCAAACTGCAATGAGGTAAAATAAATAAGAGAACAGCTGCAAAAGACAATAATAACAGCATGTTAAAAATGAATTCATAACTGTCATTATAATTGTTGCTACCGTACATTGTTTATGACGTAGTCTTTTTGACTCTTATTAAAGTTACTTTTTAAATCCACCTTTATATTCAACCTTATGATTTTTTATTTATTATTTACACTACCATTTTCTTACATTTGAAAAGAATATTCTTCTTTAAGTCAATATATCACAATAAAAATATGAATAATATTTTAATGTGAAATAGACTTTCATTCAGATAATATAAAAATTTAATATGTAAAATATATGTTTTCCATTAAGAAATATTTACATTGAATAAACCATCTGTGTTCATAAACTTATTTATTGCAGGCTCTATCTGCATCGGCGATATGCAAATATTTAATTCACCCTGTAATTCTACAAGAAAAAAAATACGGCGACTAATAGCTGCTGTACAAATCGCTCTAAAAATAGAGATCCAGTGACGAGACGTTCACTTTCAACAGTCGACTGATTCGTTATATTTCTTATTGTTTCCATTTCTTCGGTTATTGCAGGTGCGTCAAACCCGAGTACAGTAGTTGATCGTATTAATAGTTATTTACTTATAATATTAAAACAAAAAGATTTACTTTTTGGTGGTATCTTTGATTAAGAACATAATATCATTGGACAAATTTTATTAAAATTATTCAAATGCATTTATACAAATTAAAACCAAATTTACCTAACCAAATTATTTTCTTCTTCTCATGAGAGTAATTTTACGTCCTCATTTATTACAGTTGGTTTGAAGTAGCATTGAATATGTTTATATTGTTATACTGCTTAATCTGTTCTGTAAAATATATCTATAATTTAGCTGGTTATTTTTATGTTTCCGAGTAAATTACAGAAAGTTATATCTGTAGCTCAACTACCCATCAACCATTCTCTTGTTTCACTTCATCTTGCACTTTAGGGAAATATGTCTGACATTTAATTACATTCACATTCTACTTTTAAAGTAAAAAATATAAAGATTAGATTGAGAACTTATGATAACAGAGTATTAATATTTATTAAACACAAAAAGTCTCATATTGATAAAAAATATAATTCTCTTGCAAGTGTCTTTCTTGTCGCAAAAATTTAATTATTCAACATATATGGCGTGCCATGAAATAAAACTAGACTTTAATCATACACCTACATATGCTTTCCGTCTTTCATATATCGTGCCATGGTCTAGAAATCTGGAAACATTAACAATGGCAGAATTGATATCTTAAGCAATTAAGAGGCACCATTAGGAGGTACGACCATAGACGATTGACCAGTTTTTTGCATTCACTTTGTTAAAGTTTTATTTGTATATCAACATTAGGGTTGTCACCACATTCGTTTGTTTACTTTGTGTACCATAGTCAAACTAAATAGTTATACAAAAAAAATTGTGCCTGTACTTTGTACGCGCGTTACTTGGCGTAATGCAAGAATAACTTTATTTAGCACGGAAATAATTAATGGAAATAAAATAATAAGAGGACTGGAGCGTGATTATAAACATGGTCGGTAAAATCTAAATTCAATGAAATAAATAATTTTTAAATAATTTATTATTTTTAATCCCAATAAATACATACCGAAACTTAACCAGATTTAGAGAAATACACTTAAAATTTATTTTAAAAAGCTTATAAGCACTATTTCAATCAAATACACTTAAAATTTATTTTAAAAAGCTTATAAGCACTATTTCAATCAAATACACTTAAAATTTATTTTAAAAAGCTTATAAGCACTATTTCAATCAAATATTCACAATAAATAAATTTGTTTTATTATACGGGCTACTATTAAATTTCAACGATTAAAAATACTATTTATAAGCACAGTTATAACTTAAATTTGTATAAATATAAAACACGTATTGTGTACTTACAAATCCCTCAATAGCTATCATGAATATAGTATCAGTCACTACGCGCATATTTAGTGAGCAAATTCATACTGTCGATTATTGTTGCATCGTGTTGCATTTGTAAAATTTCACTCTCATCATTTTTTCATAATGCGCCTAAAGAAGTATAACTTCAATAAGGTGATGCAGTAGTTAGTGTGACATATTTCCAAAGATTTCACGTTAATTATTGTGTATTGAAATTCAAAAATTTTGAAGTTTTGAAGCTTATTCAAAATCAAAATTCAACTCGTTGTGCGTAGTGGGAAATCATTTCACGTTCAAACTTTGCTTAGAGTCGTAAATTTAAACTCCCACTGTTCCCTCACAGGGCATAAAATTGTCATTCTTAATAAGGTAAGTGAAAATGGTGAGATGATTGTCGCAATACTGATAAAATACTAGATTAAATACTAGTCGGTTTATTTCATTCTCTAAATTTTAACAAGATTTTAACAGTTTTTAAACGTGTCTGTAATTCTATATTATGTTCGAAGTTCTTATTTTTTTTCCTATGCCTTTTCAATACATTTTTTATAGTATGATTTTCCAATTCATCGTTATTTTATACGACGGCGCTATCTGTGTAATATTTGCCGTTTTGAAAATCACACGTATGTGTGTTATACAAATTAACGAATGACGCATAGTTAATTAACGACCTAAAAATTTTCAAGTTTATAATGAATGATTTACAGGGCTAGTTCTCAATGATTTATTTACTTTGTTTGTAAACATTTAGTATCTCATTTTTTGAAATATGTGAAAACTTTATTTTTTTATTGTTTTAATAGGAATGTTAATAAATGTCTTAAAATATATATAAATAGCGATGAAATTTGATGACGAGACATTTTGTATACCCATATTTTCGGCATAATTAATTATTATTCAAGTGAATACGTATGGCAAGCAGAATGTACTCAATGTTACAAGTAGCAACATATTCTTCATAATTTGTAATTTCTTTTTTGAAAGCGGAACTTTACTTTTACTTCATCGTGTTTTTAGAAGGAACAACGTCACGGAAATAAACTTCTTTCATTAATTTATTCGCAGTTAATTTTCATCGCAATGTTAATTTTGGAAAAATATTTAAGAAGTTTATAATAAAAATATTTCTACCTAAATATGATACTTAGTGGGATATTGGGTATGGTAGTCTCTATGTACATACTTATATATGCACATATATTTGTTTGCGAAAAACAATAGTCTACTGAAACGACTCGACTGATTATGATAAACGAGATGTCGAAAAATTTTCCACGAGTGTCAATGTTTATCGGAAAACAAATTAAAAGAAAGAAAAATGGTAATTTCAAGAATATATTATATGAATAGGTTAATATTACAAGGTAATGGTCACGAGTAAATTAATCAGACGACTCAGGACTACCTAAATGCTCACTGACTTTTAATCGATTTCATCGATCGTTAATGGTATCAGATGAAGTTATAATTATTTTGGAACCTTTTTTGTTATAACAGCATCGCCCTAATATTTATTTAACGCGAGTGGTAACTTGTTATGTCAATGCATTTTGAATTAAAATATATTAGTAACAATGAACTTTGTAAAGAAATATATTCGTGGACAAACATTTGGTTACTTGATTGACGATTAAACTCATTAACTACTTAGTATAACACATTTAATAATATGTATAACAAAATAAAAAAATACGCTTCTATAGAAACGTGAACTAAAAAGTAAAAAAAAATAATCTTTAAATATAAATATTTTTGAATATTGAATATATTTGGCGTTAATTTTATAGAAATTCATTATTCACAATTAAATGAAACTACGTGATGTAGTATTATTTCTATTTTCTTTAATTAAATAATCTTTGCTAATATCCCACGGGTCCCCAATTTCGTTGTATTACATGAAGATGTAATACAACGAAACCTAGGTCGTGGTAAAGAAAGTAAAGAAAGTAGAAATAATACTACATCACGTAGCTTCATTTAATTGTGGATAAATATTTTTGTCAAGAGCCAAAGGATTTCAATGATGACAAAAAAATTAAATTTTATGTAAAAAAATGCGTTGGGTGGTCTCTACTTAGGTTTTTATAATGCTTCGACCTTTATAAATAACTAACGATAAAAAATTACGTCAATTGATATTAAGCCCCATAATGTTTTTTGTATTAAAGTTAATTTATTTGTTATCAGAGACATCCTTTCGCTCTTGACCAATATCGTTACATTTACAGATTATTTTTTATTTTTTAGTTTATATCACACCAAAGCATATTATATATTTTTTTTAAACTATTTGTTTTTTTAATAGTCTTCATATTCTTGTTTTAAGACTAAACAAAGGTATTTTTACATTTTATGCTACAATATTATTTTTTTTAATTATTGTATTGTCGTCGATTCATGATACGTGTGAAAAATTTTAAATAATTCGGAAGCCTGAAAAGGGGTGAAAATTGAATTGAAAAATTCCGTTACATTGTTATATAGAAGTGAAATGAATATAAGCTTATTAAAACGATAGTATATATGTGAGATGAATACTTGAAAAAACACATTCGTTATTTAAAATAGAAGAAATGTTTAACTTCCCACAGACAATAATCAATAGACGGCCTTCGTAAAATAATATCTGAATCTGTTTTTCCCCAAATACTTCATATATATTTTCAGTCTAGACTTCGTGACTATATAAATAAATATAAATATGTATCTGTTTCATAGAAAAAAGCTTTCCTTGCAAAATAAAGGAAGTTGTGAACTTAAGAGAGAAAATCTAGAATTTGTGAAGAAATTAATATTCGCCCTAAGGCTACGACTAAGAAGTTTAAAGATTTGAAAATTGCTTGGAATACGGGATATAAGTGAAAATTCTTGGAATTTATAACTTGTTTTGTTTGCATGGGCAGCAGGATTGATAAAGAAAAAAAATTTGAGATATGAGAAATATATTTCGCATTCAATGTTCTATGGGGCATAAAGGAAAAGTAACAACTTCTTGAAGCCAGGGCATTATTTCATAAATTATATTTTTAATAAAGAAAATCCCATTCAGGTTTAAGTTTCCATTCCTGAAACAACATAGTTTAAAATTATTCTTATTAATATTAATACGGAGCCGACGATATTTTATGTATTATATATTTACATACATTAATCGATACATTACAGGTAACCTATTCCTAACGATAAGTAATTAATGGTTTAACAAATTAAAACAAAAAAGGTACATATTAAACATGAATACAAACGACACGAGTATTGTAAAACATAATGAACATAACAACGACGTATTTCGGCAAATTTACTTTCACTTATCATAAACAAATCACACTCTAGTGTAACCACGATCAGGTGGCTGAGCAGTTGAAAACTGTGGGAAACTGGAGACTTCCGATACAATTCTGTTCAATTCTGTTATAACAAACAGATCATGAGCGTGTGTACGCAGGTAATTTTCGAGTACGAAAAATGAAAGTTTACTCAATACCACTGAAATTTGTGGTCTGTGAGCCATTTAAATAGTAAAGAGTGTAATGCGTCACTTCGAAAATAGTCGATTTGAAATTTTCTTTATAAAAGAAAAGCAGTGAAATGAAAATTAAAGTACGTATCAGTTAAGCGGAGTTGGACAGATATTTCCGCTTCAAATTTCGAAATATTTAAAGAATCGACATCTGAATCATTCCGAAAATTTTTTCTGTGGTTTTATCTAATTACTCATTTCTGAAAATATTATTAGGTTTTTCTATTTCTGTCCATTTTTTGGTTCAACTATGAAATAAGGGGTTATGTTTTAGAAAAAAAATTCTTTGTGGAAATCTTTTATCGCGCCTTAAATAAAAGTATTTTTTGGTTCAATACCCATATTGCCATAACACAAGCAAACAGTTTCTACGTCACTTGTTTAATGCCTTTTATTGTTTAGCTATTTTTCCTAACTTAGTAGATCTGCGAGTTAACAAGGATTATTTAGGTTTCAAATTTTAGAGAGTAGTATCAAATAGCTCAAATTATATAAGTTCCTAATAAAACAAACGAGTGAAAAATGATACCTGAAATTAAACGTGAAAAAAAGTCATTCGAAAAGTAAAACGGAAACCGTTTTTACTTTCCGGATGACGGAATTTTAATGACCATTCATTATTACATTATTACTTTCCCATCACCAATTTGTAAATTATTTTGTCAAATTGTTGTACTGCCACGTAAGAACAATTTCAGCCAACTGGCAGATAATAAGCTACAAATTGTGACGTCTCACCTTACTCATTCCTTTTTCGTCATGCAACGTCTCTTATTAAACTGTCTCTTGATGTCTTAATTTACGGATTTTAAACAGGCTTATGTCATCGGTTCAACTTTCGATTACGTAACGCTACTCTAGTCTCTATTCCAAACACACCTTTCTTATTACGGTCGCTACGTAGGTATTCGATGTTCTTTCGACTGCTCGCGATGTAATTATGATTGGTCGGCCGAAGTGAATTAGTTTATTAATATTCTTATATCCACTGTGCACTTTCACGCGAGCGGAGTAATGATGGCATGCCCAGTTACATTTGTGGCTCTCAAACTTTCCTGTCGAGCGTTTAATTCTACTGCAGTATTATTTCAAATCGAGAAAAAATATTCTAAAATTATCGCAATTGAAAAATACCGACAAAATTGATAGGAAACTAAAGCATAATTTGTTTAAATAAAATTTACAATTTCTGTAAGGCCCCTCTAAAAGTTTTAATAATAGAAGATCTTCTATGCAGATTTGGATCCTTTGGCTATTTGTCCTTTTGCTGAACGTCTGCTTTGCCGGACTTGAAAATTTTGTTTATTTTTATTAATTTGTTATTATAATACAAAGTTAAATATATTATTATAGATGTAAAAATACATAAGTGCAAAAATAAAATTATGTGAGCGGTAATATATATATATATATATATATATATATATATATATATATATATATATATATATATATATATATATATATATATATATGTGTGTGTGTGTGTGTGTGTGCGTGTGTGTGTGTGTGTGTATAGTTTTATAATTTAAAATGTTCATGTAAGTAATAAGATTTAATTAAAATATCCCGGCAAACGTAAAACATCTAATTTCTTTTATTTTTTGTATTGAAATATTTTTATTTAAACGAATTGAAAACGAAAAAAAAATGCTAAGATAGTTGTAATAAAATATTTATTTTATTTCATTGTTTTATTTTTACAAAATTAATTTATCACGGAAATATTTCGTAACAATCTATTCAAAATATTTTTTAAATTTTATAATACTGTTATCAGAGGAAACGCGAACCTAGCCCAATCAGGTGGGAAAGAGTCGACAAAATGCGAAGCTGGCCGAATTAACACGGGAAGAACTGAGTAGACGCAGAGCTTACAAAATGGCACGTTACGACGTGCCATTAGAACGTTTTGACTCCCATCCAAACGCGCCATTAGATGTGCCAGATCAAAACTGACGAAGTACGTGTTGGACGTGCATTAGTTTCTATAGTTTTGAAGATTACCTATATCAAAACGAAGCATGATGATAACTAAATATTAAACGACATACTTTAATCTCGCTATAAACATTTGTAAAAATGCAGAGTTGCAAAACTATATATTTTAAAACTGTGTAGAACCAAGACGATTGTTAGTCGATCAAAAATAGAAATAGTTACCTAAGTATTAAAACGAATAAAAAAATTTCACCATTCGATCTAAGATACAAAAATTAATTTGAGAAATACAGATATTAAATTTACTTAGATAAGAGTATGGATATGAAGCGGAAAGTGTGTGAAACTAGAAATTACTTTACTGACTTTCTTTAAAACTTTATAACATAAAAACTTGAATAAAAAATTTCGTAAATTCTCGAGCACGTGTACAGCATTTAAGCGCTTACATGAAAATGGCATGCGGCCGCCGCTAGTTTCACTGTGGAACCGATTTATTTGCGTAGCAAGGTTCTGTAGGTAAGGGAGAAGGCACGGGATGCAGCAATCGCCTACGCCGTAGCACGCCTGGCAACGCTTATTGTGTGTTATCACGCTATCTGTGTTATGATATAAAGGAGTAGGATTCGAATTCTTGTTCCATATATTTGATTTTCCTTTTATGTATTTTCTCTTTTCTCTTATATCCTATGGTTTTGTCAACAATTTTAACAACACATGATTTTTTCTTCATGAGCCATAATAATATAACATAAGAGTTTTTTTATCTTATAAATTAGTGAACTTAATATTCTTACGAATGATGCGTGTAAGTACGAAAACGTTGTATGACATAATTTCCTATATTTTTAAAAAACTCTTCAATTAAATTCCACTCGATTGGATGCGCGAAAAAACTTCATTCTAACTTTAAGCACGCGGCGAGATGTTGACATTTTTTTAAAGATTTACTTCATGCCTGTCTTTGTTAACAACCAAAAATTTGCTAAATTTTACACGAATAGTTTGAGAAACTATCAAAGTTTGTAAGATACAGATGGATTAACAAACATGATGAAATTATAAGCGTTAGGAATTCTTATTTATCCTAAAAAACTGTGTTCCAAATTATGGAATTTAACACGTATCTGTTATTGGAAGTGATGTCGTTGATTTTATAGATGCTTATGTTTGTTATCTACTCCTACTACATTCGACACTAATTAAACAAAAATACGGTTCATAAATCAATCGGAATTAGTTTTAAAAGGATCTTGCAGATAACGAAAAATTTAAGTGCAAAGGTAAAGGTTCATGTTTACATGGATTAAGAAAATTTTATCCAGTGTCGACGAAGTTTTAAATTGTAATCGTGACTATACTGTTCTTAAATTGTTGTCCATCGTAAGTCAATAAACCATTAGTTGAACCCCTCAATCGACAACGATGAGAATTGTATAAACGCATAACTTGTTTTAATAAATATTCACAATTTTCATGAAAATATCCAGATTTCCACGACGATTTAATTTGTTTTTGACTGGGTTCCTGTTTCTATATGAACCCAGTCAAAAACAAATTATGACGATATTTTTGTCTCTTACTTCCACATAAAATATAAATTATGATATATAGAAGCGTACATAGGTATATAATATAATAATTTGGCTGTTTGATCTATTTAGAAAATATATTTCTGTACGGAAACTTTATTTATCCAAACATGTATAATGAAATTGTAACAAAGTAAATTCTGCCATGGAATATATTTTAAAAAGAGTGATAGCGTAAAGCATGATAATAGAAGCCGGAAAACCTTTTTTTTATAATTTTTGTCTGTCTCTGTATGTTACTTTGTGTCGTTCAAAATCTTCTGGATGGATTTTAACGAAATTTAGTGGGTTATTTGTTTAAAACCAAGAGTAATATAGTGATGTTATTTTGAAATGATTTATCCTTAATTGCTGGTCTTTGTTCATAATTATGAAGGAAGTAGTCTTGAAGATGCTTGAAGTAGGTTTAGAGTTTTATTTAACACGTCTGGCAGAGGACAGTGTATCCGTTGGGCCAATATTGTTGTGTTTGAGGACATGTCTGCCATCCCTAGTAGGCTACTAATGCATTTTAACATTACTAATAAGTGTATGGCTTTTTAAGTTTTCCACTTGTTGAACTTGTCTTTTTCCACTTGCCCGAAAAGCATTTCTAATTCTTTTTACACTTATATTTACTAGTCAATATTGCCTACAATTAAATGAAACTACGTGATGTAGTATTATTTCTACTTTCTTTAAGTTCTTTACCACGATCTAGGTTTCGTTGTATTACATCTTTAGGTGGGTTATTAGCAAATATTGATTGATTTAGGTCGTGGTAAAGAACTTAGAAAGAAAGTAAAAATAATACTACATCACGTAGTTTCATTTAATTGTGAATAATGAATTTCTGTCTCGTATGAAAGTTATTCGAACAAGTTTCTATGAAATCATTCTTTACCATATTTTAACTTTTTACGATAACAAATTATATTAATTAAGCACGATAGCAACATTTTACACCCATCACTTTTAGAGATTCAGAGGTTAATTTTCTATAATGACAACTGCATCTTAAATATAATATTATTTTGCAAATACTTTAGATGCTTAAAATGAAATTCACAGACAGTAAATACTTGATCGAAAATATTCGGCAAGTGTATATATTGGAAAATAATGTGCTTTAAAGCAGACGAAGGTGAGGACTTTTAACAGAGGTCAGAAGTCCTTTTGAGCATCAATAAAAGGAAAACAGGCCCATTTGCTGTTCTGCTTTATTATTGCTTTACCCACAAGCAATAACGTAGCACGAAAGGCTGAAGGTGAATGTACTTACATTCGGTATTGCGAAATAGATTAATTGTATAATATTTATTTTATTCTGAAGAGTGTAATTTGAATTCTCTCTTAATAGCGATAAGCACGCGCGAAAGAAGTAAAAGTATTCATTATTAATTTGTTTTTTTAGTCGATTGGTTTATGTCTAGGCCCGCTTAGTGATATTGGTTTGCAAATACTGTCTGCGGTGGCATTGTTCAGTCGCTTCACTTTATACCGCATATATAATCAATTCTTTCTAATGTGACAGTATTATAACAGTATATATTTCAATTTGATTTACCGAGGTTAGTCGAAGCTGAATATTAATAAATGTGAAATGTTAATAGAAACCTGTAAGTACCGAAATATTTTTCAATATATATCGTTTATTATCGCTGAATAAAGCAACAATAGATATGTTTACAAAACGCAGTGGCAAGAGGAGTTTTAATAAATTTTACATAATTTTAAGAAATGTTGAATGAGGGACGTGAAGCACTCTAATAAATAACCGTAACCGAGGGAAATGTAAATTTAAAGTTAAGAAATTGAAAAATCGATGTAGGCTGCGGTAAAAGTCAAGACAATAAGCGTGTATGTGGAGAATTATATTTTGATGAAAAAAAATCACAAAAGGTATGACACAATTAGCTACCATTATGTTTGATAGTTTGCTATACATTAATATGAGCTATTCAAAAAAATAGGGAAATAGAGGGTTTTAAATGCAACCATATAACATACGTAATTAAATGCAACCATTTAATATGTGTAATAACATGTAAAAATGAAATTAAAACTTGTCCAACATTGTAGAGGTTCTATATTACTTCAAGGAAAAAGAATCGTTTTTCGGCAGAGTTATTTATTCTGATTTATATGGAATATGGCCTCATATTTCACAATATTTTGATCGAAAATTCAGAATAATTTATTTAAATACTTAAAAATAGTATCCAATTAACGTTTCCTAAAATTAATGCTCATATCTTTCGAAAACAAGTGGAAAACTTAAGTGAACATACATGCATATTCTTATTTAATTACTTACTATAATGGGTCTGAAAAATCTATAAGTAGCAAGTTCCGAATAAAATTGTTACTTGAATGCATATTCTATTGAAATTTAGAGATAATTAGTTAGGTAAACATTAAAAAAAATTTTACTTTAATTAATTTCTTATCCTAACATAACATTTAAAATCATAAATTTATAACTAATCATTAAACTGAAATTTTGTATGTTACCATCATAAGAATCCGCGAAAGCAACCGACTTGCTTTTCATAGCGCCTCTCCAATCAGTGAAGTTTGGTGGTTAGTTCTCTAAATTCTTTCTGTCTCTGGTGAGGTGATACAATATGTAAGATTCCACGATTTATAACCCTTATCGCTCATTCTAGTCCAAATTCTGTTAAGTAACGAATTTGGTATGAACGTATCTACCTGTCAAGGTTTATTGGTTATATATGTAAAAAACGTCCAAATGTAGACCACATTTGGACGTTTTTTACAAAGAGCAATGTTTGTCATCTAATTGAAAATTTGAAAATAGAAATAATGGTTTTTCGTAATCAAACTATTTTTAGCGACTACCTCTTTAAGCAAGTATGTTTAATTAAGACAATATGTATGACGCGATAACAATTAAAGATAAAGATTGTTTACAAAAGGGTCTAAATAATTTTGGGAATAAAGTACAACTAACCATAGCTTTTCCTTCAAAAATTTCAAAATGCATATTTTTTCTAAATATTTTTTTCCTGAGTTTAATGGTCTGAAGTATACTGATTGTCACTTGTAAAGTATTTCTTAGCTTAAAATCTTTCTGTACGAAACAAAATATAGAAAAAAATAGCGTTTTCTATTTTAAATTTATTTAGATAGCCTTTAAAATTGTGTATGTTTTTTAAAAATACTTGACTACTCATTTACAAGTATAATACTTGTAGGTACAATAAATATTCGCAGTGTTAAGAAAAAGGCTGGGTATTAATTCGAAGCCAAATATTTAGGTACGCTCGGGAATACATGAATTCCAAAGCGATCCTGCAGGAATAGTCGGACAATTCTGTCTTTCGTCATAGGTTTCACGTCCCAATCGTCTGATGCGTACACTTTCAATCTGAACAATTAAACTTGGCTCGCAGTATTAAAAGGTCTTCTCGGTCTTTTCAGGTGCAGGTGCGTTAAATTACCTTAGCACTTTACTCTCCCTTCTATTTAGATCTTTATTCTTTCGAGTCCTCATCCACATTTATACCAATGCATCCACGTTTCACTTCAATATGATCTTTTTGTCTCCTCTTGAGTCGGATCTTTACTTAAGCAGGTTGAAGCATGTTGACATGACTCCAGTTTTCGGTGTAATTCTTGATTTCATAGTCGTGTATATTCTGATCCATTACCACTAACTTTAGGTATTTGAGAAAGCCAGTGAACTCGATGATCCTGCTATCTACAATGAGATCATTTCTCTAGCCTTAGATCCTCGACATCACATGTATGCGCTTGATTTTTCTTTGTTTACCAGAACCGTCTCCAAGGAGACCTCGGCGTTTTCTAGGATGGTTGTGCTGACATATTAAGCGGTTCTTCCCAGCAGACCGGTTTAGTCTGTATACGTCTTCGTATACGTGTATACGTCCGTACTCCATGTTATTATAGTTTAACAAAAATACAGAAATTAAATTTCTTCAGTTTTTCTTTAACTGCGAAATCGAAACCGAACTGCGAAATTTAACTATTGAAAACGCTTAAAATATTTATTATATTTATTTCAATAAAGATTAATAAATTGACCTAAACTTCTCCACTTTCGTTCCACATACTTTTTTAACTCAAAAGCATGTAACTCACGAAGGATAGTAACTATGGTAGCTCATGGATAAGTAACCATATAACTAATACTCTAACTTATCCATCAAAGGTAAATAAATGCTGTCGCATACTTTTATTTAAGTCTTTTTAAGATCTACCATTCTCCATTTCATATAGTATTAGTGTATCTGAAATAATTTTGCTAGTATTCGTCGCGAAAGCACCCATACCAGCGACTTTTTCTCTGAATGCGTTGAAGTGATTAACTACATCTCAAAAATGTTACAACATAAATACATTTTATATACCTTATGGTTACCTAGAAATTATTGTTATCATAAAGAAAGTTGTATGTCAAACAGACTAGTAGGTGTATATCAAACAGACAGAGTAGTAGTAGTAGTAGTTTCAGGTGAATTTCTTGAAAACAAACGTACAAAATTGTCTTGTATCATGTCCGTTTTATTTCACGATTTTTTTGTGACCTTTTGACAAAATGTCTACAATCCGTACTTTTTTCAAAATGTCATCTGTTATTACATGTTAAAAGATAATAAAGAAAACGACACGAATTTAGTAAATTGTGTTTACCAGTGGCGTAATCGTTTCCTACGGGAAGGGGTAAGCAGGGTTATTACAATTCTTGGCTCTTATGTACTTATTATGCCCAGTAAAAGAAAAGAAAGAAAATTAAGGCAGAAACAGGCTGTAATGAAAGAAATTACAACTTGTTTCTAATTTAATACTGTTGCAGCCACCTTTATATATTATGTGGTATGCCTTTACATTTAGTTTTTGTCTACATATTCTTTGAGTTTCAGTTTGACTATTATTTTTTTAATCTGCGACCAAAAATTTGCTAACGTTGTGGACAAGAACTCAGAATAATGTTTACTTGTTATATATTTTATTTATTACATAATTTCTAACGAAGACTTACCTTTTTTTAAACCTACATAGATATCTTAACATCTCATTCTCCATCTTATATTCTCATCTTTTATACATATATATATATATATATATATATATATATATATATATATATATATATATATATATATATATATATATATATAAATATATAAATATATATATTGTCCACATTAGTATACAAGCAAGATTAATATTGCCTTTATGAAATCTATGCAATTTGTAAGTTTAATTTTTAACCGTCAATATATGTATCCTATTATGACCAACGCCGACATTAAATCGATTTGTCGGCTATTCATGAATTCTTATTGGGATTTAATAAAATTATATATTGAAACAGCTTATCGTTTTCACAAATTCTATTACTAAATGAAAGTAACGAGAAAATTAAATCATGCAAGAAAAGGACACGGAAAGTTATTTTGTTACAACAATATATTTGAGAGTATAAGAAAATTCCACATATATTTAATTACTCCGAAGTTTATAGTAAATAGGTAAATGCCAACTGGCAAAGCCGTGAAAGGTCGTGTCTCACTAAGAATTAAGATCATATTTTTATTAAAACATACTTTCGAATACAAAATTGCGAAAACGCTCATCGATTAAAATTTGCAATTCTTTTGTTTGTTAAATAGATATCCCATAATCTAGCGTATATAAATCTAATCAACTTTCTAATTGTGGGTGAATATGAAAACATATAGATAATATCAGGTATCAGTAACGATCGCCTGAAAGAAACTCGTCTCGTACATCAGTAGAGACCGCGTCATCAACAAAGTTCAACAGCGTTGGTGACAGATGAGCACATGTTCAATGAGCATTCGCTGCAGATTCATATCACAGCCGGTTCGGCCAATTTCACTTAGCAATCTCGTGTCATACGAGTCGGCCAGCGTAAAGCGAAGACACCGTCGCGGCGATTCGTACACGGTGCTCGCGAGCTAGTCTCGGTGAAAGTTACCAGCAAAATAGTCCGCGGACGATGAAAGTAGAATTCCGTCACAAGTGGCTAATTTAAAAAGATCGTGCGCCCTGCGGCACGTCCGGCCTAGTCGCCGGTTGCGATGCACCAAGATGGGCGCCGATGCAAATGCGCAAACGACGATGCACTTTCGTTGGAGCTATGCAACGGGAAGCATTCTTTACGTAACAAGGCATTGAGTCGCGAGAAAGCCATTGTTCTTGAAGTTACTTGTGTAATCGAGAAGTCGATGTAATGTTTTCCTTTTATTTTAACTTAGAAATTTGCAACCACAGATCAGTACTGTAGTTTTTTTATTATTGTCGAACTTATCTTCTTATTGCTCTTTTAGGACATGTTAGTCAATATTAAATGGATAGAGGTCAAGTAACTCCGCTTAAGCAGAAGATGGTGTGTATTTATAAACATAGTTGCAGTTAAAGTTAATGCAAAGACATTTAAAATTTGGCGATAAATGGATATTTATTGAAATCTGACATGTGGTCGTTTCTATCCAAACGTAGAACTATCTTTCTAAAATTAGGTTGGTTGCTTAAGTTGGTTTCCTTTTTGCTAAAAAATATATCCTTTTGGTTGGTCGATAACGAAACTTCATTCTAATTGATCTATGAGTAATAATACAAATTCTTTGGCATATACGAGATAACATCGCAAAAGACAGAGGCACTAATATTGCCAACTCCGTATTTTAATTCCGTCTTGTATCTTACAAGTAATTTCGTAGGGTTTGTATTTGCATATATTTTTACCAACTGAAGTCTGCGAAAATTAATTTAAACTGATTCGGAAAATGCTGATACTGATTATGTCGATTTTGTGGTAGAAATATTAGTACGCCGAGTCACTCAAATATTACCACCAACATTCAGATACATGGACCATATTTCAAACGCATTTAACCTTTTCCCAGTTGTATATAATTTTAAGAAGCCTTGTAGTTGAACTGGGAGTAGGCACTTAGGTGGATATAAGCCTTTTTACGAATGGAAAAAACTACTAAGAATTTTTGTTTCAGGGTGATTATATCGAACATAATTTTGAAATGAAATTGATCAGCATTAGTATTAATTAATAGCTCAGTAAAACTTATAAATTTGGCTGTAAAATTTAACCTTTATTGATTACATTGTTAACGTTGATAACTTGTCTTTTAATACAATCTTATACTCTTCTTAATCTGTAATAAGACAAATTTGTTCTCTACTATTTAAAATCCTTTATTTTTGCATTTTTTTAAATATTTATAAAGAAGCCTATATGTTGATATCTTTTTTTGATTACTTCATTTATCATTAATGAGTTTTGGACTTTTCGAAATTTTAAGTTAATATTATGGTATTCTTATATTAATTTGATATTATTTTACAGAAAAAAAATCATATTGAGTTATGGTATCTCATAGATTTCCTTAGTCCTAAATAAAGTTGTGGCTAAAGGAAACTGACCTATTATTTCAATATATGAGGTATAAATATTTAAATGTCTTTTATTACCTTTGTAGTAAATAAGATCTTGTTCAAGAACTGTCGTATTCAAGATCGATAGAAGGCTTTTGTTTTGAATCGTTACTTGCATCCTTATTATTTACATAATACTTCATTATCCATCTTATTTATATAAATTAAATAAATAAATAAACAAAAATATATTACACCGTAGATAATTATATTTTTTCTTCACCGCTCATGATTACCTTACAGCAACGGATGACCTCACTGCAGACAAAGGGCGTTCCGCGTCGCCGGTAATTCCTTGTGCATACGCAGGTGTACTCGTAGTTACATTTATGAATTGGAAGCGGATCCAAAGAATGGATATAACGAATATACGTGTGACTTTCAGCGGACAATGTTATGCAAATTCATTCCATCTTTCTACACAGCAGCGCAAACAGAAAAGATAGCTCGGTAAGGCGTCGTCAACCTTTTATTCAGTTTATACTTTTTTATTAACATTTGTATTTATTTGTATATTTCCGAGGTTTCATTTTATTGACAAAATGTAATATTCGAGTTACATTAGATTATATCTGTGGATTAATGTGTAAAATAAGATTTGGGGTACTGTTTAGTTGGAGTCATAGTTTGCAATTCAAAGAGCTTAAAGTTTGTTAACAAATTGTGTGGAGTTTTATATATTAATGTGTAGATAAATTTCAAGTTAAAATAAGTTTAAGTACTTTTTAAACATTTTAGGTTATTTTTATTAGAAAAACAATTAAATAAAATTTTATTTCCGAAAGAACGTTATGTCTGTTGACAATTGATATTTGGTAGAACATTTGTTTTACAACTTGCTAATAGATATATTAAAAAAATTAATAACAAAAAAATTATTTATCGTTTCTTAATGTTGAGAAGTAGGACTTGATGGAAACAGATGACGTGTGAAAACTTCTGTTATGTAATAAGAGGGTAGGTTATTTAAAAAGGGGCATTTTCGAGAACCTTTTTGGTAGAAAATAGAGTATTCGATGTGCCAGCTGTTTTTTTTTTAAATTAGGGAAATTTCCTTCTTCCTTCAATTTATTTATTTTATTAAGAAAATAATTAAATTGAAGGAAGGTTGTTTGTACTGATACCAATAAACTAGGAAGGTAGTCTTTTATGGTTGCTTACACTGTTACAAAAGACAGGAAAATATAGTAGATTTATAGAGTTATTATTTTTCCGTATTTATTATCGCCATCAATCATAACTGTCAAAAATAAGTAATGTATATGTCTGTCGATGCTCGATCAGAGCTCAAACAGTTTTTACGATAAAAACTGATTAATTCTGAAACGTGTATTATCTTGTTTATTAGTCTGGAATCTCGAATTTTACATGTATTTTCAATAGCTTTAACAATTGTAGTTTAAGAAAGGTAGATTTAAACTAATGAATTTAATATTTTAATTTTATTAAAAACATGCAAATTACTTTTTTGGTCTTGACAATTTCAAGTAGTATCTGTCAGTTTAACCATATGTTTTAGATTTGAACGTAGTAACTAAGCTATAAATTAATTTGTACACATTTTATAAACATTACATTCTCGTCAAGCCGGCCGGGTCTTATTTATTTTGCCGTTAATAAGATTGAAGGCCGCGAGTTGAATTCCTCTGGTGGTGGGAACGCAGCATTGTAATTACCAGAGGTGGTACGTCTTGGCGAGTGCGCAGATCTGTGACGGAAGTGCACTAGGCCGAAGTGATTCTGTGCGGAACGGCTAGTACCTTGCTGTTTTATCTTCAATATTGGTTTCTATAGCATGAATCGTTTTAATGGATGAGAGCAGTTCAGCAGAAAGAGAAATATGTTTTATAGATTGTAGATTTTATGTGGGTAAAATAAAGTAGTATTCATCCTTTAAACTCATGTACCTTCACATGACTTTGCCTTATCTAATTTTTCTCACATTGAAATTTCCAAAATGTTATTAAGTAATAAAAGAGCATAAGTTGTACGAAATTTTATTACCAATATGGGTACATTTTACATCTGTGATAAGTCGGAGGGAGGATCGTTTTGAAAATAATTCTCAAAAAAAGCCGCTGTTAATAAAAAGGAATATAAGGATTTTTTCATTTTTGAACTAAAGAATTTATTGGAATAATTTATTATAATTGTATAATGCTCAATCATGGAAAGACTTACTCTCAGTGTTATTCTCATGCATCCTTTCTCAACCTGGTTGTAATGGCTGAAGGGAGTTTGTACTCCTTTGTTCATCGCGATACTATTCGCTCTACCCTCAGCCTCTTCGGTTTTTAATGACAAGTGCAATCCAGTTATTGGTCACATCGCAATAATATATTTTTTTTCTTTTGTAATCGGTAGAATATATAATTAAGGGTGTTGTGAGGTTATTTACTTCAAAGTCGGGAGTCTCGAGGCTGAAAACTGATGATTTCTAATCATATATTGCTTTAATCCAAGCTTTGTCTATAGTTCAATCTGAATTTTCTGTTCTATGGATATATTCTAGATACAGTAACTATAAGATCAATATATATATATATATATATATATATATATATATATATATATCTATATATTTTATTACTGGATTCATACACAAAACATTTTCAAAAAATTAACATGATTTCACAACTTTATTTATATCTATAGCATATATCTTACAAGAATTTATGACAAATTAATAACAGTTTCAAAGTAACTGAAATTAATTACAATTTTGTTAAAATATACTACTATAAATACTGCTCACACACTACCACATTCGCAGTATGGTAATAGCTCTATACACACATAGACGCGTGACACGGACAAAATTCGCACGCCAACAATGAATGAGTGACCACTGCGATTCTGCAGCTCAAGTGTAAATAATTACGTTTTTTTTTCCCTCTGTAACAGAGACCTCATAATGTATGCACCGCCGCTTTCTGCTCGAGTGAGCCCGGATGAAGACTCGGGTGTCGACAGGGCGTTACTGCTCGGTACACCTTAAAATAATCTTTAATTATGTTATTACCTGCTATGTAGATTTTAATTGCTCGAATTGTCGGCAAATTTCATTTGAGGTTCGCACTGCAAATTGTAAAGATAAAAACTGACATTATTTCCATTTTAATTTAACCTGAATTATGTTATCTCTACTAATGAGTGATTTATTCTTAGACGTTATGAGCGTAGACAAGTTTAAAAACCAAATAACGTTTATAATTGGGAGCTTATTCCACAAAATATTGGGCTGACTAACAAGTATTTAACTCCAATTTGTTGTTGGGGGTACACACCGTATTTCAGAACTTTTCCTAAATTCTTTACGCAAATGCGTCATTTATTGTATCATAACTGCAATAGATGTCAGCCAATTGACGAGTAGTTATCCGCAGATAATATTAGGTGTTGAAAACTAAATCAATAGAGATCTTTCTCGTACTTCCTGAACTAAATTTTCAGTAGCACCTAGGACGTTGTGAACTCCTCCGTCATAGGGCATATATTTTTTGCGGCGGCAGAAATAAAAAGAGTCGGTACTTGCTGTTTATTTAAACCCATATTACTTAAGATTTTGGTAATTGCTGTCATCTAATGAGTACGCTTCAGTCTGTTCACACCTTTTAATAAAATATTTGCAAATTTTCAACAACCTTTCCAGAAAAATCCGGTACTTGTGGCTCATTGATCAGCTTAAAATATTATCGAGAAATGGGATGACTTATCAAAGTCTTAAATTAATTTGTTTATGCCCGAATATCATACGAAGAATATTGCTTTGATGGAAATATTTGGTCCTGATCAAAAATTTTTACGAAGTCAATCGTAATCTAAACATAGCGGGGTCCATGAGTCTAATAAGCTGCAGATAAAATTGTTAGTTTTAATTTTCGGTTGAAAGTGAGTATTATTCCAAAATGTCTTTTTGATTGCAGTGAAAAGTTGATTCGTCTATTCTGTGGTGATAGTTTATATCAAGACAATAGTTAGGACTATAGTTGTGCCGATATATTACAATGGATTATTTACACTAAACTTTATTAATATGCGTGAAAAAGGTTAACTTATTAGAATTAAAATTAGGACATTGTAGAAGAACGCCGTGTTTAAGAAAGTATGATAAAGCAGCTTAATACTGAATACTGGATACCCTCGCATAACATAACAACTTGGAAGATATTAATTACATAAATGATGTTTCAAAATAGTCTACGAAAACTCAATTTAACTTTACAATACTTATTTTTTAAACATTTCAACACAGACGTTTATTTTTACTAATTATGTGCTTATCTATTTAAATATTTATATAAAGTTAACTTCGTTACGGACGGTGAAAAATTGTAGAGATTGTGAGAAAACGACAATGGAACAAACAAACCCTAAAACCAGAGTAATACCAGTAGAACTCGTCGAGTGCCCTTACACACTTCCGTAAATTTATAAGGATATAAAGTATCTCTATTAAATTATTATATATATGACCATTATTTTTCCCTATATAAATATATTGTGTAATATATCTTTCACAGACGTAAAATGACGTGTATTTCTAAGATTTAAAATAATCGCTATGGTGTTCTACTAAAGTTCTGGTAACGCTATTTTATGTCATAACTTTGACTCTGGCAGTATCGGAGAAGGATATGAGTTTTTGTAGATATTTTTAATAATATCTCTTAAAATTATCTTATATAATATTCTGAAATTAGTTTGGCTTTGGGATTGAAAAATATGTTCAGGAATATCTTTAAAACTATCTTTTATAAAATTGTAAAATAATAAATCATTTTTTTCATTTTTCATTTACAAAGGGACAATAATATTCCAAAAGTATAATTTTGAAATTCTAGTAATTTTCGAATGAGAATGTTCTATTTGTATATAGACTTATTTGCATGAATTTTCTTCCGTTATTCAATAGTGTATCATAGATGTATTGTCATCGATGTCACTTGGATAGTTTTCCTAACCAATATAACCTTTAAATAATAATGTTTAAAATTATATATTGGTTTTAAACAAAATAATACCTTATTGGTAGATCGTTCGATTATGGAAATTACATATAGTTGCCCTCTGCTAACTCAAAGTGACATGATATATCTACTCGTTTTATTTGCACCTTGTACTTATGTTACAAGCACCACCTAACTTATTTCCTGTGATTGATGACATGTTGCTAAACTGCGATTCTAAACTGACGTATTGTTTAGAAGCAGAGTGTTAAAATGCGGCTAAAATGGGTTCCAATTCATTGTTTTAACGTTGTAAACGTTATTAAGTAGATATTATTGGTGTTCTAATAATATATAGAAAAAATAGTGAAATAGCTAACTGAACACTTATCCGTACTACCTATTATGCCGAATGCCGCCCGTGCTTATCTAGTTATTGAGGAATTTGAAAACGAAATTTTAGGTTAAAATAATCGATATTTTGTAAGATATGTTTAACATTAAAGGAAAGTTTAGGGGATTGTTTTTGTTTCATTTTGGTCTAAAAAAGAACAAACCTTTCTAACAGTCGAACTCAATACTTCCTAGATCAAAAGCAAGCGCTTTATCGCTGAGCCAGTGGAGAAGGAACGAAATAAAGGTATACTTATACTAAGAACTTTTTTTTTGGTAATTTTGTGATAATTAGGTAAAAGCTGTCAATATGTGCCTAATAGTTCTCTAGTATTTTTAAGATATCTACAACTGGTGTGCTATTAAAATGCTAATTTCAAGTTCTTAGCTCAAATAAAAGTATTAAAATGTCATCATAACACAATCACACAAAATTCCCATTAAAGTTTCCAACGTAAAAAAACAAAGATGATAAAATGCAAACATTCTTCAGAACAAAATTTTTCTAATTTATGAATTCCATAAAAAAAATACAAAACCACTTAATATATTACACATGAGCTTTAAGCCTTTTTCTTTTGGGTATGTCAACTATGTTCATTGATTTTCTATAATTCATTGATTTTAAACAATCTAAGAGAATTATCAATGAAGCAACACATGTTCTTGGAAAGATTGTCGATACTTTATCAGATTTTCTCCCGTTCATAAATCGGCCAATGCGTCATCATAATATCAGCACGCGTACAATTATTATAAGTCAAAGGAGCAGACTACAGAATGCGCGCCGATACTGGCCGTTATCGAGTCGTTGACTCCACCTGACTGTTCGACGAGGGCGAAGTATCGATAAGGACAACGGGCGATACGACGAGTGAGGTCTCGTTAAATGGCTTGACGCAGTTGAAAATGAATGCAGAAAAAGATAAGCCTTAGAAAATGAAGAGAATTATACACAATGAATAGAATTATAACACAGGTCTGCGATGTTTAAGTTAATAAAGTTGTTTTCCAAATATACATACATATATATATATATATATATATATATATATATATATATATATATATATATATATATATATATAATATATATATATATGTATATAAATATATATATATATATATATATATATATATATATATATATATATATATTCTTGATTGTGGTGCTAAATAAATATAAGTAGGTAAATTGGTGTTACAAATGAACTTATCATCACCTTTACCCGTGACAATACATTTATAATATCACTTTTTTAACTGAAATGTAAAAAACTTTAGCGGACATTATTATATTTTCTACATTTGTTATCTGTGTTTTTATATTCAAAGATTGTTTTAAATATGAATTTTTCTGTAAATTTTGTTTATGGTTTGGACTAACCACGGCTAATTTAGGTCTATATTGAGATCAGCCACTGTTTTATGAGCTACAGGCAACATGGATACATACGCATACCGATACTTTGATACCTTTATAACGATACTTTTATAATAGTACTTTTTTAGATGGAATGTAAAAAAACTTTAGCGGACAATATTATATTTTCTACCTTTGTTGTCTGTATTTTTACATTCAGGGACTGTTTTAAAAATGATTTTTTCTGTGAATTTCGTTATGGTTTGGACTAACCACGGATAATTTAGGTCTATATTATACAGGTTTTGCCCCAGATTCAACGTAGATAGTACAGTTCCAAACTTTAGAATAACATTCTCATATCATTTGAACAACAGTAACAAGTATTGATGTGATCCTTTGGCTTCCTTCATACCATAAGAACATTGGGGCAAAACTCTGCTTACCTGCAGTCTATTAACACAATATTCGTGAAAAATAGAAGAAACTTTGTATAGATCTCAACCTTACCTTTATTTCAAAATAAGTGAAATAACCCTTATTCAAAAAATGCATCTGTTATTGTTTAAGGTATTTTGTTTATTAATGTGAAAAATGGACCGGACTCTTTTTGCATGGTCTAGATATCTTGAGTAAATTTTCCAAATACACAAAAAAAAACTCCAACAGGGGCTTACCTCGAGATAGTCAGTCGAGGGACGAAAGAAAAAATTTATGATGAAAACTGAGTTGGACCTGAGTCGTTGGATGAGTTGAATGAGCAATACATTCATTCAACTTTATTTAAGTAAACAACTGTTACGTTACAGCTACGCTGCACAAGTTTACGATAAGCAAGTGTATTTCTGCTAAATAACATATTTTTAGCAAGGTTGCAATAAATGTTTATTGTTTTACTTTATTCTTAGGCTTGTAAAGTATTAGTATTTTATCTAATTACTGTTTTTTATTATTTTACAATTTTTCTGCTTGTAAAGCAATTATCATTGCACTGTCTGCTTCCGCTGTTCGGACACGTGTACTTTGCTCTAGTTTTGCACGAGAGATATCCTAATAAACATTTTTTCGATCAGCGAGTTTTGGCATATTATTTAACTTACAAGTACTAATGGTGTGTGATGTTTAAAGATAATTTGGACGTGTTTTAAAGGAAACCATTTTTCCAATTTTTTTCCACATAAAGTACCAAAAATTGAATTAAAGAAGGAAAATTTTAAAATAATATTTCAGATATTTATAAAAAACTACCAAATATCAAACTTTATTGCGATCAGCCACTGTTTTATGAACTAGACGCAACATGGATACGTATACATACGTTTTAGTGCAAAAACTGAACATCATAGCTTTCTCATATTCGTCTGTTTGATTTCCGTTCCCGTCTGTCACATCCTTGTTTTTTCTACACTTTTAGACTTATATACATGAAGTACAAGGAGGTGATGCATATGAAGATCTTAATTAATAGGGAATAAAATCTTAAAAATTGGTTTTAAGTAACATGCGCCCCCTCACCCTCAATATGTGAAGTGGGAGTGAATTTTTTTTATATGCAGTGAGACATCATTAGATGTCCTTTTAAAATTATTTCGTGGTACTTAATAATAAATACTTGTACTTGATTAACATTTTCAAATAAACTAATTTCGGTTAACTGACATCAATAAATTTAAGGGATGTAGCCAACTACGGGACCCATTTGGTGTGTGCCTCAAGAGGTAGTTGGCCGATTTATTTAATTTCTTTTTTCGTCTAATATTAAATTTCCATAAAAACAACCGAAGTTTGGATTTTTGAATAATTTCATTACTTCTTTCAGTTTTATGTCACCAGAATTAAAAAAAAATAACAAGCTATGTTGATGGAAATTTTACAAGTTTTCGTTCTAACCTAAATAAAATATGTAGTCATGTATAACGAGATCAAAATGAATGCTGACATTACGGAATATTACCTCTTTCCCCTATAGTAAAGAATTCAAATTTTGTTTGAAAATTATTAATCGGCAGTATAATCAGACAGGGTTTAAGGAAATGTTCATCCTCCCAGCAATTGTTACGATATCGGATATTTTTCCTAGGGGCCTTAAAACAACATTAGGGGATATTTTCTTTTGTAATTCATCTTTGAAAATTATTTGTTATTAAAACTTTACATTACAACGCTATTGCTTAAATAAATTGTGTTCGATTTAAATGATTTCATTTTTATCATACTTTGACAGATGTAGATCTTATGAAGATATTAATTAATAGGGAATAAAATCTTAAAAATTGGTTTTAATGTAACCTCATCCCCAATATGCGAAATGTGTAATTTTTTTTTACATGCTATGAGACACCGTTAGATGGTCTTTTAAAATGATGTCGTGGTACTAAATTATAAATACTTGTACTTGATTAAAATTTTCAAACAAACTTATTTCGGTTAACTCGCATCAACAATTATAATAATAAATTTCCATAAATTAATGGTTTTGGTAATTCTAAGACCCCTGGTAAAAATATCCGGTATCGAAGCACTGTTACAATTATTAAAATATATATTGCCCATTAATAAAATTAAAAAAAACTCAATTATGACAATTAGGTACTATTACAGAGAATACAACGATATGTTGACAGCGCTTAAAACGGTATGCTGACTGTATCAAAACTGTAACACTTAATAAAAAAATCTCATCAAAAATTATTATAAAAATTGATCTTATTTGTGATAGAACATAATGTAATAAAAGGACTCGCATAAAGCACGGTTCAGTGGTTGCAGACATCTGTTGAAATTCTTGATACGAGTTAACAGAATTAATTTTATTCCAATGTTCTGCTCAAATATTAGTATCTGTGGTTAATAAATTATAGGGGCGCGTGTATTGCATGTCACTTTGAAACTAAATATTTCGCAAACAGGATCGAAGAACAAAAATTATAAATGGAACCGCAATGTAATTTTAAAAGACCTTCTCAATCCCTCTCAAAGGGATAAATCTTAATTGAGGTTTCTATATAAAGCACATACTTGCTAAATTTTAAATATGGACATGACACGTTACAGGGAGGGAGGTATCTCACTTATTATATTACCCTTATATAAACTATGCACACATGTAAATATATATATATATATATATATATATATATATATATATATATATATATATATATATATACATACACAAGGGCGGGTCAAATAGTTGGTGGAATGAAGGGGATGGTGAGATATATTGCTTACTCATATAGTCGCGACTCAGTGGTGTCATTAATCAGCTCATTTGGAAAAATCATGGATAAAATCGAATTTCGAGTTCCTGACAAAGAAAGGAAAAATGCCACGGATCATACTGAATAAGATGTTGTCGGTTTATAGGGACTCTTGCCCTAGTAAAACCATGATTTACAAGTGGCATAATCTCTTAAAACAAGGCAGAGATTCGATCGAATACGAAAACAAGATAATCAATATAGAAACCTCAATTACCTCATCAGGACGGCTGATCGAGGCTACCTTCTCGGATATTGTTGAAAAGATTGAAAAATTTTTATTGGAAGATGCCCGATTAAGAAGAAGCGGTTAAGAGAAATGATTGGAGTATTTTCTAAAATAATTTTGAATATTCTTCACTTTTGACATGCTAAGATGGTTTTGGCATGTCAAGAGTCAGTACAAGATGGGTGCCGAAAATGCTCAGGTCGCCACAAAAACAACAACGTGTCAAATGATTGAGCGACCTTACATATAATAATAAACAATATGATCACGATATGCTTAAATAATAAGCTAGTACTAGCTAGCTATGATACAGACTTCTCCTTCCTGGGCTCTATAGTCTATTATAGGCAATGGTTGCCTCGACAATACGCTTCCGGTGTGATTTCTCTAGAACAGCCTTTCTCCATTCTATGATTTGTCGACTTTTTAGGCCACCCTCGATGTCATCTTTCCTGGACACTTTGCTTCTCACCTTCTTGGTTCTGGTTGAATCACCTGAGTTCTTTCACAGATAGCCTAGCTATGTTGTTCTATTATATGAGACAAGTGGTCGTTTGTACAATCGGTATAAAAAGAAGTTGAATCCAGATGTCCATCTGTGGTGTCCATCGGGTGGCTGTTGGTGATGGCTGGTTCAAATATTATTCTCAATATTTTCGTCTGTACTTTTATGTAGGTAAACATATTTTTAAATATAATGCGAAGATTATTCTGAAATATTATCGCGTTGAGAAAGTTTATCTTCATTCATTAATTTATTAACGCAGTATATTGCGATAATGAATAAGCATTTCATCATCTATATAATTTCAGACTCGTGACTTGAAGAATGATATCATGGTTGTTTTGGTTTTATAGTTATTACCTCAGGCATTTCGCTTGTGTGTTTTATTTAATTTTATAATTCAAAAAGTCCATTAGATTAATAAATTGTAAATAAATTTGTTTTAGGGAAAACGGTTGAAAAAGTTGTTATCGCTCATACGGCACTGGTAGAGATTTAACCACAAACGCTAATGAGATAAGCTACCTAAGATAAAAACAAGACGTATTTGCAATGTTATTATATTATACGGCCTTCATTACATACACGTGTGTTTGGAAGTCGCGGAGATAATATTGTTGTATTTTATCAGATACAAATTTACACGTTCTCTCGATGACAAAAGTAATAACGAATATGTATGGAATGATATATTGCGAGTGCGTTCCTCCGTTAGCCACAGAAATACAGTAAAGTGCAACACTCGGCCATCGTCGGCGCCATGGCCCATTTTAGATCACCGAGGCAATGGAGACTGCAACCGATATGCATTTCACTGTATGATTATGAAGCATGGCTTCACAAATCTACCGTTGGTTCATGAGGATTCTTCGATCACGGTCAGTATTCAATGATGATACTTGGTTGAATATTCAATTGTATGGAATGGTCCCTCTGATTACAATTTTTTTTTCATTATATTATATCGAGACATTGGATTATAGTTTCATCCGTTGTTATAAACAATGTATTATTAATTATTTACTACAGCATTTGGTTAATTTTGGTTGATATTGGATATTGAATATATGCAGGTTTTTACATAAATGACGTATTTATTTAATGATATAACAAATGCATGGCAATGCCTGGTAAGAATTTATAATAAATCAAATTTCTTAAAGAAGAAAAAGCTAGAAAATACAGTTCTGTAAGTGGTTTTATTACAAGGTTTTTACAACGATTGTAACTTTAAATTTTAGCCATTAAGGTACTTATATAACATAAAAATAGTACCTATATGAAATGAGATAAAAATATTTTCATGACATTATTATATATTATTTGTTTGATTTTAAATTTGATTTCAGTTTTCAAGTTCAAAGAGAGCAATCTTCATTTAAGTAAAAAAATAAATTATGATTTTGAGTTGAAGTAGACTTAAAGAAATTTTAATGTCATATATTTCAAAAGTGTTTATTAAAAATAGACTGGTACACATATTGTAAAAGAAAACTTAGAATATCTGAAATGGTATGAACAATAAATATAGGGGTTAAAACGTACTTTTCGTGGTTAAAACTATTTAGCAAAGAAATATCTTGAAAACTAGAAACTTTACCAGCTTCTAGCATAGAAGTAACAAAGTGCGTTTATCATATCCCCATAACTGTAAAATGAGTATAGTTGTACTGGACGAAATGCAACGATTTGTTTTGCATTATCGTATCTATAATTGCACTTAGATTTTTGTATGTTACTATGTTTAGATCATTGTTATTATTTTCAAATTTAGTAGAACCTTTAGATATTATTATAAATGGGTTATGATGACTATTTAAAAATAACTATAGAATCTTGCCTAATTCTCCTTACTGAACTGAATAATTCTAATAATGGCTTATTTTCTTTTTTATCTTTAGAGGTAATATCTTTTCAATTAATTTGCGCGTAAAAATGATTTTTTTCTATTTCAAAGAACAAAAAAACTGTGGTAAAAAGCAAGCAGTAAAAATAAAATGGTGCCTAGTCACCATTTGCTACTCAATCATATTAAATAATGACCTGCTTAAAATACATTTTAACAAAATTTCATAAATCGCATGATAAAATTAAATAGCGGGTCTTAATGGTATTGGTACCTTTTTTGGTTTAAAGAATTCGTGGGTACCTTTTTACTCCAAAGTGGTTTTTGTCAGATAAAATATTTGAATGAAACAATAAAAAATTGTTGATTGAGAGAAAGGAGGAAGAAGCGCTTTAAAAGTAAATTAATTTCACGGTTTGTATTTTGAAAAGTTACCTCATAATTTATATTTACTTTATATATAACGGTAGGCAAAGCTGAAAAAGAAGGTGAGAAATTAATATTGAGAGGCAACATGGGCTACCGTTACCGACACTTCTTACGTGCGATACGTCGCTTCGAATATGTGCCGTAGGTACACGGTACCGGCCACGAAGATACGCAGCGAATGAGCGAACGCGCGTGCAATTTGTACCGGCGAGCGGTATTTATATCGCGAGTGATGGAGGGCCGCGAGCAGTCGAGGTTAAACGTCTGTGCGTCGTCTGTTGCTACTCGTGCTTATTGTTCAGCCATTATGTATAATATGTACAGATTGTAATGACGTAGTTTTTATTATGTATTAAACTATAGTTCATATTAAATTATTATTATCTTTTAAAGTATAATAATTTGTTACAGGTCTTTATTTTTAAATAATCTAAACTATCCACCACTAATGAGCAATATTGTCTTTAGTCGATGTAATCATAAGTTCATTTTACTTAACCCGGTATCAGATCATAAGTGGGATTCTAGTGGGCAGCAGAAGAAATTTGGATAAAATTTCATTTAGTTTTTCGTAGGTGAATTTTCCTTAAAACATATATTTGAGGAAAACTGAAGAATTTAATAAATGTTTCAATAAAATGTTTGTTTAAATTTACCGATTTTTCAATGTTTACTATCAAATAACAACCATTGCAATGTTTGAATATATTACATACTAGCGTGACCCGTGCGAAGTCTTCACATTATTTATTCCATTATGAAGCTCAGATGACAGATCAAACAAATATTTTACTAAAATTGACATATAGAGGCGCAAGTATCAAAAGCATTGAGCTAAAGCGCCACTTTATTTATACGTGAGTGGATTTGAAATTAAACAAAAATTTTACCGACCGTCAATCATATTGACGTTGAGCCGTTAGATGGCAGCATTGCTGTTTTGTTTATATAATTTTAATAATTAATTAATTTGCAAAAACAATAGCAATAATAAATTTTTTAGTTGTGGATGCCGGTAGAGAAAGCAATTATCTATAAAATGATATATAATTTATGTGGATTAGTTGTGAGGTTTTTTCTAAAAAGAGAGAGTAACATCTTAACCTTAGCGTATTAATATATATGATGATAATGATGATGATGATGATGATATAATTGAAATATGACAAATTTTAGGAAACCTTTTTTCTCTATTTATTTCATAATTGCATATCTTTTTCATAAATTTCGCAGTTATGGAACCATATTATGTTTAACAATTAAAACATTTGTAAGAAAAAAAACCAGGTTTTAGGCGGAGGAACGGGAAAACAAGTTTTTAACTTATTTTATTTAGAAGTTGAAAGCTTCTGACCTACAGAAGGATGCGATGGACAGCATTTCCCCAACAATACGGTTCCGTATGGGTACAGCATGTACAGACAACAAATAATGTTACTTTTGTGAGATTCAGCACTAAATGAAATAATGCCGAAGACGATTCATTGACAGTATCTATAATACTTCGATTTTTTTCCACCCTAAATTATTAATATTTACCGTCGGGTTTTAGATTTAGTGGAAAGACTGATTTCATTCCGTCAGAGGAAATTTTCCGCTCTGAGCACCTTGAAATTATGTGTTTTATTGATGATGAAGTGTCAAGTCGATAATAAAGCATTGTCTCGCGTTCTTTATTGCATTTGAAATGTGTTTCTCATAGTTTTTGAATATAAAAATAATGAGGTTTTATTAACATACATGCGCGGCAAGGAAATTATAATGTACTAGCTGTGTCTCAAGGTTTCATTTGCATGAAATTCGGAATAAGAAATTTGTTTGCTCTGAAAATGTTGCTCTTAGTTACGTACTATTACTGTACCAAGTTTAATCAAAATCCGTCCAGTAGATTTTGCGTGATTGACGTACAAAATTATGCAGAGACAGACACACAAAAATTTAAAAAAAAGGTTTTCCGGCTTCTATTTTCATTTTGCATGCTAAATCAATCACACTTTTTAAAATATTTTCCACATACAGAAATTGCTTTCGGAATATTTTATTATATGTATAGATTATTGCATTATGTGAAAATGTAAGGTAAAAATGTGATCCTTGGGTAATTATAGTGGAATAAACAAAGTGACTTTTTGTGAAGTTAATTAAAATAGTATTTAAATATCTTAAAAATCCTTTCTGTAATTATAGTTGAATAAACAAGGTCACTTATTCTACAGTAGTAAAGTTAATTAAGACAGTTCATAAATATCTTAAAAATTCTTACTTTCACGCCGCGTACAAATAAGAACGACAAGGTATGCAGGTACAAATGAGTGGGATAGCGTAACAACTCGGTTGATGCTTTTAAATATTGAAATATTTACTTGACAATGCACCAATATCGCTTCTCACACACTGTTCGAACACGTTCAGTAAACACGTGAGTGGATAGCGATATTATAAACCGTAAACGTAGTTTCTACGTAGCATTGTCGGTGCTGGCAGCCACGCACGTGATCGTTCAGTATTGGCTTTCTATTTCGGTGGTCATTTAGAGTTGAGCACATGTTCAGAGCGCGATACGAGGGGGGCGAATAATGATTTATGATATTGATGTATATTTATGGATCTATCGGTCTCCTTTTATTCTCTGTCCAGCGGTCGTAAAGGCACAAATGTTTGGCTTCAGAGTTTATGAGATCGCAGTTTCGGAGCTCAAAATAATATTTAGGGTTTATTGCGGCTTTTCATAATTGTTCTCTGTTTGGTACAAATTTGACGCTAATTAATTTTGACGTCTTCAGTAATACTCTCTCTGTGGTCCCTTAAGTAATATTCTCTTTCTATGATATTTTTTTTTGTCAGCGTGGTGCATCAGTAGGAAGGAAGGAAATCTCCAACTGTGGATGCTCTACAGGAACGTCATTTGTGATTATTTCCATATAATTTTCAATAGGAAAGTTAATTATAGTTTTCACTCTTAATTGAAAAATAATCTGTTGCTCATTCAAAATTATTTATTTTAGGCAAAATGGATACCCGATGCAGGTGAAGCAAAGAACGTATTTATTATTCATACAGGTGATTCTATACATCAAATTGAGTATATTTGAAACATGGTTCTGTAAAGAAATGTAAATTTCATGTAAATTTCTTTCTTTATATTGCAATTTTCACAGTGGTTTCTTCAGAAATTATTGAGAATTATCATACAGTTTCTTAAAATTTTCTATAGAATCATTTGCCTGAATATAGCTACGTCTTTGTTACATCTATATATATGCATACAGATATAACAAATTACATGTCTGTTATTCGTACTAGTGATTCTGTGCACCAACCTGAATAAATCAGTGTATTTCTGTAACAAACATATTTTTTACTTCAAATTACAACTTTAACATTGATTTGTTTCAGAAGCGGTTGAGCTTTTTGCAAAACCCCGTACAAATATCTGTCATCAGTATCGATTTTGAATTGCTTGCTGAATTAAAAATTAAATGTAGGCTAAAACTGAATGAAAGAGGCAGTAAAATTTGAAAGGAGCTCGCGTTGGTTATATAAAATGAAATCTCTGTTATTCGCGGACTTCAAAGTTTGAACGTACAGTAATTTATGTCGACAATATTATATCATAGAAAATCGTAATTTTGTTTAGTTTAATTTTGAATTTATTATATTTTTTTTACTTCAGTAGTTTCACCGTCTCTTGAGAAATAACTCGTCTTAAAATTACTTAATTACAATCTATCTCACTATCTATTACAAGTATTATTAAAAAAACTTTACTTTATTGTCACTGACCCAAGCATGGTCATTCTAAAGAAATGTTTACTCCAAAAATATCAATGCAAATTTTGGAAGGAGAATTTTTAATAAACCAATCCATTAACGTACTTTATTTTTGAATTAGTCATTTGTCTTGTAGAATTGGTGGCAATTTAAACATTTTGTAACATAACAAGACGAATTATGATTTTCGTTTTCAATCAACTTCGTTACATACTGCGATGAAGCCCCATTCCGTGCTACTGTTTACATTTGGCTTAAAGAGTTCAAGCATGGTTGCACCAATTTCAGTGATGGCCTGCGGGAGGAACATCCCTCACCAGCGACGACTGAAAATAACATTAATCTTGGTCGGCTCATAACGAAGACTAACAAGGGAGTCACCTGTCTGTGTTTTCTTCTGAAGAGTCGCCTGCAAAGGTGAAGAAAGGACGAAAGGCTGAAAAACATTTGCATAGTAACCCGTCCGTTCTTCAGACTTGAGTTATTATGCAACGTGTGCTGCAAAAAATAAAAGAACAGTTACTGCAGACTGGTATACCAGCACTTCTTTGCCTGTGGTTTAGGAAAAGTTCGAGAGCAATGAATTTGTAGTAGAATCCTATTTCAAACCATCAAATACTTGATTACGTCGGGCATAGAATTTACGGTTCATCCACCAAATAACCTCGACCTCCGCCATACGATTTCTATTTGTTTCTAAGGATAAAATATAAACAGCGAGAAGTACCATTCTTGTACATCGAAGAAGAGATGACTGCCTTGGAAAAGGCAGACTAGAAAGACTGAGGCGACTTTCAGTTGTACCAGGTATTCTTTCAGTGGTTCCATCAGATGAGACGGTGCATAGTGTATCTAGGAGACTATTTTGAGAATCAATAAATAAATTTTAAACTTGCTAGTGGGTTTTGATATTCTAAAAAACTTTATTGTTATTTTCTAAAGTGCGTTGATCTTGTGATAACTTAATAAATAATGAAAGTATTGAAAGCGGGTAGGAAAACAATTGCCTTATATTTAATATTAGGAATATCCATTATTATTTTTACCATCATTAATATTTTGGTCACAATTTAGATTTAAATAGTCAATTTTTTTAACAAAAAGAAATCGATTACCATGTTAAGCGATACTGCTTATTTTTGGTCAGCATAAACCTTTTAAATAACGTTAAGAGGGCTTTTCTCTTTACTACCAACGACTTTTTTGAGATTTTTAGGGATTCTGTAAAAAAATTATTATTCTGCACCACTATTTTCGTTAAATATTCCAAAATTTGATCACTATATGCCAAGTAGCCTCCGAGAGAATTACCTTTGTTAGACATTATTATACTGAGATGATTCCAAATTTGTCCCCTTTTTAGGGTTCTGTAGCTGAATGACAAAAAACAGAAATCTTACAATTTCGTCCGGTCCGTCTGTTCGTCCGAATGTACCAGCATCATCTTTATTTAAGTTTAAGACCGATTGCAATTATATTTTACAGGAAGATGTTACTTAAATATAAACTAAGTTAAAAACACGTTTTAATTTTTTTGACGTGAATACGTCTTTTAATTTGCTACCATATCCAATAAACCTAATGATAACAAAATCGGGGTATACAGTTTGGCTTTGCAGTTTCGAATCTATCCTCTACATCAAAAATTATACCACTGGATAGCTAAAGGATCAAAGAATTAATTACGATAAGCGAGAACAGAGACGCATCGCGCGCGGTGGAGGGGGAAGCGCCGCCATTTTGAGGTTATTTTGCTGCGTATCGAGATTTGCAATTAGTATAACTTTTGATTCGGAAAAGCTACTATGTTCGTTTAATCGTCAGCTGTCATCAAAATCTATCGATTGTAAATAAAACATTAGTTTAAAGTAGCAACAGTGAATATAATAAGGTGTTAGTATAAAAAAATGTTATCAAAAATATATAATGTCGGACGATACGCTATTGTAACACATAATTATTTGTTTCCTTGATTTTATCCTAAATACATAAATAAAAATATTTTAAATATTGAATATATTTGGCGTTAATTTTGTAGAAATTCATTATTCACAATTAAATGAAACTACGTGATGTAGTATTATTTCTACTTTACTACTTTAGTATTATTTCTACTACAAAGTAGAAATAATACTACATTACGTAGTTTCCTTTAATTGTGAAAAATATTTTATTTAAAAAATATGACCCGTTACATAGATGTATTCACGTACAACATACGGCCGTGTCCATGACACAGCCACACCCAATTTTTTTTTCTTATTTTTCCATACATCGATTTCTTTTCTGTAATAAAAAATGTTGCTCTCATTGAAGCCACCGAGTGAGCTATTTTAGAAGAAGTCATTTAAAATGCAATCGAAAATGACTTGGTCTCCGTGAAATGTAAGTTTCCAAAGCGTCTTGCAGAGAATTCTACGTAAACATGTACGTCATAAATCTGGAATCGACCAGTAATTACGGAATTGATTATGTTCTACAGTGACATTAGTTCGGTTAAATTAAGTTGTTGGTTCTACGCCTGTAAAACATTTTCTAGGCAATATATTTATAGGTTGAAATATAATGTCAATATATATATATATATATATATATATATATATATATATATATATATATATATATATATAATATGTACTTAAGTTTATCTCAATTTCGATACCAAAGCATTAAAAATTACGTGAATAGAGAAAATGAATGTGGAAAGTAAAAAATTAGTGTTGAAATAAAATCGATAAAAATTACGAAAATCGTGGAAATCAAATATTGAAATTTCATTAAAAATAGTTTGTCTTATTTTGTTATTAACTATCAACGCGTTATGATTAGCAAGTCCATATTGCTTGTTTATCGCTATTATATGAAGAGATTAAAATATTTGGGTCGTTATTTTATTGATTATACGACACATTATTTGAGGCTTAACTAACTCTGATGACAATACTCTCTTCATCAAGAACTGCGGAAAATTACGGAACATTACACTGGCCGCAAGTATTTATTTCCATAAGCTTCATGCGCAATTAAATGCATCTAAATATAAATCGATAACTTTTATAAACATAGCTACACGTACATCTACCGACATTCAGAAATAAACACGATATTCACAACCAAAGGATTATTCGTCCGATGCCTTACGTAGTACATCGTATTAATAGATCCATATATTGTACAGAGTCAACTGAATGATAAATCGGTTCCAGAAGGCTTGGAATATCCTTTAATATTTTCTAGCTTTTATAATGTCTATATCAAGGTAACTTTCGCGTATCAGTAAGTAGCATAATATATTTTTCGGAGGAAGCATTTTGTAAGAGCTGATCTATGGTGCTTTAGAAAAGAATTTTATTATGAGACGCGTGAGAAAATCTGTCCAAACGTCAATATGAAGCTGTTCTTTTCTGGAAGTATTTTTTAAAGCTGTACGGTAATATTCTTCTAATGAAATTGGAAATATTAACATTCATCGTATCAACGAATTTGTTGAAGGATCTTGATAAGAAAAACGCTCGTTGATATAAGAATTTTTCGTCTTAATAAATTCGGAGATCATCTGAAAGAAATCATTATTGTAATAGATATAGATAAATAGATTTGCGATTTCTATTAGAGTTTTCTTCAGAAAATGTTATAGGATCATCGATTATTTTGAAAAATGTTCATTAAATTTTGAGTAATTTTATGAAAAATTATTCGACTAAAATTTTTAAAAATGCCCTCTTAAAGCTAAGGTTCTGTACTTTTCACTAAAGTAAAAAGATATTTTTTTATCTGTTACTTCTATAAATTTACATATTGTAAATTAAAATTAAAAAAATTCATAATTTTTTAGAATATTTGGGGTTAAATCATTTGTTTTCTAATAATCTATAAGAAATTCTTTTTGATTTACTATTTTATTAATATTTATATAATCATCTGTAAAGGAGTTTTTCGCTGTTAAGTGAAAATACTATTTTTTTTATTTTGATTGCTCCTAACACGTCAACCAAATAATCGAATAACAAATATTTGTGCAGTATTCAAAACCAGAAAATAATCAAAAAATAATCTCCTTTAAGAATATAAATTAAATGTTTTTTATTTTCTTATATACTTATTCTTATAAAATAAGGAGTCACGTTTTGAAAAATTATTTAACCCATAAAGACTTAAAGTTTTTTTAAGTCAAAATATTTTCACTAATCATGCAAAATTGCTGATATATTTTTTTCAACTTGCTCCGCATGGACAAACATATAATCTGGTATTCGATTAGTTTAAAACTGACCACGCTCTATTTTTTAATTACAAAATTAATGAAACCAACATTGTAATGAAATGGAGAAAAATAATTTGTCAAATGAAAATCTGTGCCAATATGGGCGATGAAAACTTTTGATAATGCTAATGCTGGCGGTGATAAAATCATATTTTTGAAAAAAAATTAGCGTCTTTACAATTTAAATTTCGTTCAACTTATTGTTAAAAAATTAATAAGTTCAATTTTGAAATAATCGAATGCCAGTAAACTGTATTTAACCTAAAAACCGAAAAAAAAACTTTATTTATTAAATAATCTTTTCCAAATCGCGACATACTTTATAAAAAATGCGAAAAATACAAATTTCGACGTAATTTTAAAATGGATATTAAATTAAAAAAAGATGTTAAATTACACAATCGTAAGGTAGAAATTTTATGATTTTCCACCATATATTTATTGTATAATCTTCACGTGTTTTGAGGAAAGTCAAAAATACCTTTTTTTACTTGACCGCGAATAACTGTTACAAATGATCGTAGAACGATCAACACATCAAAATATTAAAGAGCAAAAATCTTGCACATTAATATACAATTAGTGGAATTTGTGAAAAAATTATTTCACCCCGTACGATATTTCAAAATTAAAGATTATAGGGGTAGGATTTTTTAAATTTTACTTTTGAATCTGTAACACTATGAGAGTTGTATAGAATAATATCCAAAGAAAAGAACAAAATATCGGCTTTCTAATAACATTCTTTTTATTTCCCCCGAACTATTTTTCGAGAAATTACAATCTGTAAAATAATTGGCTAACTATATCTGCCACACATACTTGTGTCTATATCTGCCACACATACTATATCTGCCTATATCTATATCTGTTCTATATCTATATCTGTTCTATATCTGCCACACATACTATATCTGCCTATATCTATATCTGTACTATATCTGTTCTATATCTGCCACACATACTATATCTGCCACACATATTCATATACTGGCAAAATATTTTAAGTTATTTGACAGTTCATATTATTTAACATATTTATAACAATTTTTTTTTATTATTTATTTTTACAGTTTTTGAAAAATATAGTAGGTAATATATTTATTTTGGGAAAAAATAATATTTGTAAATAGTTCAATCAGAAATACTACGTATCCTTAAATATTTAAAAATGCCTGAATATGTACGGGACTCTCTTAGTGTTAGTTCTACTCGCACTTGAGAGGTTTTATTACAAATTACGTGTTGTTATTGCATATTTCTTGTTATTTACCAAAGAATTAGGGTTAATGTTGTGCGGTGCTACGGAACCCTTCGCGTATGAGTCCAATTCGCACTTGGACGCTTTTTTGAAAAGTTGTAATTTTGCGAAAATGGTTCAGGTGAAATAAAAAGAATACTATTTTAAAACAGAAATTTTGTTCTTTTCTATGGATATTGTTATATATGTTACAAAATCAAAAGTAAAAAAAGATGTTCCTATAGTGTTACAAAATCAAAAGTAAAATAAGGAAAGTGAATTTGTCTTGATAGAGGCCATAGTACCACGTAAGAAAATTTCAAGTGTCTACCTATTACGGTTCTAAAGATACAGCCTTGTGACAGACAGACAGATGGACGGCGGAAGCTCAATAATAGGATCCGTGCAACTGTTAGTATGAGTACGGAACCCTAAAAATATTCCACATTTTTTCAAAATATTCAGTGAACTGTAATTTTGCTCAATACGTTTGAGGGAGATTGGCTCGAACGTTTATATTGGGTGTAATTTGCGCAAAATTCATTACTTTGAAATTTGGATGATTACGGTCGTTTAAACGATTAAAATGTTTTTTTTTTTATCAGAGTGGACCAAAGCAGTTCAGAAACGTAATTTATTAGTTTAACTATCAAAACAGTTTATTGCGAAGATTTAATCACATATAACATATCAATTTCTCACTCAACTCATGATGATTATATCTCACTCGATCAGCATTTAAATGTCATTTAAATCACAAGCGACTAAATTGCACGATCCGGATTCGCCCGCAGTGCGGCCTGACGGATCAAGCCCGGTATAAAGTCCGCTTGCACACGGCGATCTAATTAGGAACGTAGGACGCAGACGCTAATAAAGGCCGAGCGAAAGATGACGTCACTGCTGTGAGTCCTGCGTGCTATATCCGTCACGCACTTATTAGGTCAAATGCTCGTACACAGTGTGCAACACGCCAATCCATGCTGATGAATATTGATAATCTTTATTTTATATTATGAAATTATTTTGCAAAGTATTTGCTTAGAAATCTATATTTTATATGATATATATATATATATATATATATATATATATAATAAATCTTTATTTTAACAAAATTAATAGAATATTCGCACTAATGAATTAATTAATTCGTTTGAAATATTTTTATGTTTTTGTTTGTTACATTCAGGTTAGAAGAATTATTTTACGTACTCCCAATAAAAAAACTATATTATGTAGAGTGCTCAGTAGCTTAAATTTCAGCATTATTTTTTAAAATCTTTTCATATCTTCAGGAAATACTTTGTCGAAATCTTTAGTCAGTTTACGATCGATTACAATCATCTACTTTTTTATAGTTATGATATACACATTTCGATTATTTATTTGACAATATTGTACCATATTGGGTAAAATACTTAAACATAAATAAATAAAGTGCTCGCAAGGGAATGGAACTTATCGATTTTATTGAGATAAAATAGGCAATTGAAATTGAAAGAGGCAATTTTTTTTCATTTGTTAGTAATTATCCCAAATAAAATAAAATTAATAATGATATTAAATAATGGCTAATTACAAGCATCCATAAAATATGGAGCAACACGTAGTTACGTTAAATTTATAATTACATAACAAAATATAAAATTTGTTTGAGAAATAAAGAAAGTTATAGATGACTGAACATAAGAAACACGTATGAAGTAAAAAAGAGGTTACAGATGGTGATTTTGTAGGAGGATCTATACTTCAGATAAAGATATACCGAAATATAGTAGAGCTGGGCGGCAGAGATCCACTATCATTATACCATTTTGGAAGATTATGTTTTAATATTGGTAGATTATTAAATCATCACCTTACGAAAAATCGAACCAGTCCTGAGGTAATAAGCAGTGTTAAATGCTCATCTAACTAATTTGGACAATATATATGATAATTACCCACGATTTCCAAATGTGATGTGCACACTTTGACTCATATCTAAGTAAAAAAAACATATTTATTTCTTGAATTCATCCTGTTACATCCGAAAGCGTCGTCTTTATCCGAGACTAATCTCTCATAATATCACTCAATTAGCCGCATCGCGGGCGAGGGCGGGGCGCCGGCGTGCGCACGCGTTGTTTGACATGCCTCGCTCGTAAACAACTCCCACTAACAAAACAAATAACTTCTTCGGACCTTAATTCGTCTTTGTTTATTTCATTCGTTGACCTGCAATGAGTTTTCTTAGGTCCGTTTTATTTTGTGTGTGAATGGTACCTACACACAGGCATGTATAGAGTCTCGAAAATAGGTGTATTAAAGTATACTTGTATACATATTTGTAACAATTACAGCTTTATCGCAACTGAAATTTTCAGCATAAACAAGAGTATCAGTTTTTTATTTGAAGTTACAGTAAATATATATTTGCAAAATTACGTGGAAACGGAAGAAAAAGGATTTGAAAACTTTATTGTAGTGGAATTAGCAATGTGTTTTTAAATACAATAGCTTTTAACAAAATATGTAAAATTCATATAACAGAAACTTAACATTTTTTTTTTAAATTTGGAAAATAACTTTGTAATTGATATATATTAACGAAATTAAACAGAAAAATATTATAAATCAAGATTTAGAAATATTTTAAGCTACTATATCAACATAAGATATAGCAAGAAACATTTGTATGGATGGTAGCTGCGGGGTAAAACCTTGTTTAGCAATAAATTCGGACGCAGGAGTTGTCTATCCCGCATGTTAATTTACGTATCTATACAGTGTTTACTTCATTTGTATATTCTCTATATATTCAGAAAATAACGGTTCAAACCAAGGGACAGAATAAGTTATTCTTCGAAAAGTTACGTCAATGGCTAATCGTTCCTCACAGGTTTTTGACATAACCTTCGGAATCTTTTAGTTACTGAAATTATAATTATTAAATCATTAGTAATTCCTTAAGTATGTTCATTTCTTTAATTTCTGAGTAATAATACATCTTCACTATAATCATGTATATATACTAAATGATGCAATCTTCATCTCATCCATAATACGTATTTTATCAATCAATGCGTTATAAATCGTAAACGATGTAATAATAGCAATAACTTTTTTTAGGCACATTCGGGGAAATAATTAAGAGAAATAAGAGCTCAGTACATTGATTCTTTTTCGACAAAAGTTTTATAAAATTAATTGCCGTACTAGTATTTCGAAATAATTAGTACAAATATTTAAAAAACGGTTAGCTTTCTGTCAATGCTGCTTTTCTCATATTTCGTTAACTCGGTGGAGTCATTTTTCAAAAATTACAAACAATTGTAAATCTTAAACGGTGACTTTACAAGAGACTGTTGACATTATTGTTTTTCAAAATACCTCTGGTGAAAGGTAATGATGTCCCTTTTCTGAATTGAGGTGTCTGAATTAAAAAAAATGAACCCTGTAGTCTTTACATATGTCAAGAAATGTTTTATTTTGATAGTTATTTAAATAAGCAAGTTTAGTTTTCGTCAGAAACTGATCATAGCACGCGAATGATAACTATGAGTCGGCAAGGGTCACAAATACGCCCCTTCCGCCCGCGTCTACGGCGCCGCTGGGCCGGGAGGCGCCGCGCGGTTGTCATGACAACTGGCGCGACGTCCAGACGCGCCGTACTTGCCTCGCGATCCGTCTGCATGTGGAGGTATGAGATGAGTCAGTGTAAACGTATGCGTGTAAGTATGTGGGTATACCTTTTGAGGAATTTGCTTGTTGTTTTGATAGGAAAGTTTCTCAATGCACTTGTGTCGGTGTACGTGACAGAATCTAAAATTTTAGGGTGATGGATCAGTTTATTATATTTTTATTTAATTATTCATTTTATTTATTTATTTATCTACTTTAATGTACCTAATTGACACATATGACGAACTTGTTTCTACGAGAGCAATCTTTACAGTCAAGAATATCAGTCCAGCCCCGTTCGGTGAGTTATTGGGAATGGAACAAGGACACCGTGATGCGTTGCACCGTCAAAGGCCGTATGCATTGTGATCAACCCAACACGCTACGGCGACGAATTATGGTGTATCTTAAAACTATTACCACTATTTTATTCTTATCATTGTCATATTAATATAATAGACATTTTGCAGTCACTACAACTTTGTTCGTCCGTACGTCTATCACCACCTTACAATTCTTATAGTTTTATATAAAAATAATTGTAAAAAATCCCACAAAGAAAACTTAATTTGTTAAACTTGATTTGAATCTCTTCGTTAAAATATTAAGTTTAAAAGTGACCTGCAACTTATGTCCCTCCTCGTCTCTAATATTCCAAAGATAAGTTTGAATCTCTTCGTCAAAATATTAAGTTTAAAAGTGACCTACAACTTATGTCCCTCATCATCTCTAATCTTCCACAGCAAAGTTTGAATCTCTTTGTCAAAATATTAAGTTTAAAAGTGACCTGCAACTTATGTCCCTCCTCGTCTCTAATCTTCCAAAGTAAAGTTTGAATCTCTTCGTTAAAATATTAAGTTTAAAAGTGACCTGCAACTTATGTCTCTCATCGTCTCTAATCTTCCAGAGATAAGTATGAATCTCTTCGTCAAAATATTAAGTTTAAAAGTGACCTGCAACTTATATCCCTCCTCGTCTCTAATCTTACAAAGCAAAGTTTGAATCTTTTCGTCAAAATATTAAGTTTAAAAGTAACCTGAAACTTATGTCCCTCGTCGTCTCTAATCTTCCAAAGATAAGTTTGAATCTCTTCGTCAAAATATTAAGTTTAAAAGTGACTTACAACTTATGTCCCTCATCGTCTCTAATCTTCCAAAGATAAGTTTGAATCTCTTCGTCCAAATATTAAGTTTAAAAGTGACTTGCAACTTATGTCCCTCCTCTTCTCTAATCTTCCAAAGATAAGCTGAAAAGTTTTAAAAAAATTTAGATACTTAACGATTGATTAGAAATCACCAAAATATAATAAAAATTTAGAATGTCCTCAAAATTTGTGCATCTGCCATATTTTAGGTTTGAAAAAATATGTTTATATTTCTGATATTTCCGAATTTAGAGCGCAATGTTGCTGTCCAAGCTATAAGACTGTAATCAATTGAAACTGGATACCAGGAACTCGTCTTCTATAATGTGTTCAAAGTCCATCTGAAAAAGTTCTTTCTCTCATAATCCTATTGTCCTACCCTTGCTAATTCCATTTTATTGCCCTTTCCTCGTTTCCAACAATGTCTAGATTTTTCATTTTTCAATTAATAATTTTTTGTTTTTTATTGTATTTTTTTTATTTATTTGTACACACAAATAAACAAAACCAAACTACGTGATAAAAGTGATATTTTTGTTATTTGTTGTTAAATGTCATAATTAGTCTTGTTATTTATTAGCGTGCTTTACAGTCGTCCATATTAGAAAATGTTCAAAATTAAACAACGTGGTTGACTGCAAAAGATTGCTCTTGCATAAATAAGTAAAAATACTTCTAAAAGTAAAAGAAACTAAGTCAACGCTTAACACTTCTATGAATAATAGCGTCTAACGCGGTTCGAAAACTGATAAATTTAAAGCTTTTTCTTAACTTACAGCTTCAGTATTTGAATTTATGTTAAATAACAAAGGTAATTGTTTATTTTACCGACTGTATCGTTCATATTTTAATATAATTAATTTCGGAACAAGCGTCACCGAATGTGAATAAACGAATCATCGTGATTAAACCATCGTCTTTGTAAAACAGTAGGTGTCTTAATTCTCCTCTGACGCAAGGGAAAATCCCGAACAAAGACACAGTAAGTTCATTATGTATTCACGCGACGGCATAAACCATCTTTACCTAAAAATATGAATTAAGTCGTATTGCATATTTCTTCTTTCTAATTAACAATTAATGAACATAAAACTTTTCGATGGTAGAATTGTTAATAAGTGCATTATTGTATATTTAAATATATTAAGATGGTATGAGGATTTCGTATATCAAAAGGAAAAAAAAACTTTTATAATTTTATACGCCTCGGTATGTCCGCCTGTCACAATGTTTTTTTTTAGAAACAGTTTGAAATGGATAGTATAATATACTGGCATAGTAATTGGCTTTGATGTCTTGGTCAATAAAACTTCATTACTATGCAATATTAAGAAAGTAAAAATAGTATTATGCAATTTTAAGAAAGCAAAAATATTTATTTCAGCATTTTGGAGGGAACAAGTTCGGTTTAAAAAGTATTTGTTTTTGGTCATGAGTATTACTTGAAAGGGCGAATCATTTTGCTTTATTTATATTACACAAGACATAAATTATCTTCTGTAAAATTCTAGAAAAATTAAATTCTAAAAAGAAAATAGTATTTAAAAATTATTTAAGAATTTTATTTTTTTAGAATTTTATATAGAATTTATGTCTCGAGATATTCTTGAAAATGTTCACAAAAACATGTTCCGGCTCATCTCGGAAAAGCAAGTTCAACTTGATTAAAAATATAAGTGAATTACCTTAGAAAGTTTGATATAAATATCATAGAATATGGCAAACAATTAGACAAAAAATAATAGGATTCAAGCGTCAAAACAAATACCTATTTAACTACTAGATTTTTACTTAGGTACAAAATGTTAAGAGTACCTCATCACATTTAAAAAGTAAGTTTAATCACGCAAATAAGCGTTAATACAGTAATTTTTAGATAACACTCTTTTAGAAGTCGTAAAAGGACAACAGAAATGAGAATTGCTTAGTTACTTTAAATTTTATTTTTAATTTGAGCGTTTTTGACTTACGCGCATGTTAATATGCTGTAACGTAGATAAAAAAACATGTAAAGAAAAAGTCTTCTACCTTTGCCAAAAAACAATTTTATTTGGAGTTATAAAAAATATGATTTTCCGTTAAAAACCCCAAATTAACTGATTTTCGTTACATAAAAAATGGAAATTAAATAATTCCTACCAACATTTATTTTATAGATAAAATGAAAAAAATGTGGATGGAAACATTTAAATAGGTTTTATAATAAAAAAAATATTCTATGGAATATTAGCAGGAATTTTTTATTTTTTATCTATTTTGAGATAATTTTTCTTTCGTTTCGGAGGTTTCAAATTTATCGATTGGAGTCTGTAGTACGAAGAAAGTTAAATCCGTTATTGTGCAATAAGGGTTAATTTAATATTACGTACTAGGTAATTGTTAACTTTTAATTAAATACCACCTAACGATTGTAATCTAGGCTATATGGACTTTACGTAACAATAATATGGATACATATAATGCAGAGTGGTCGATAAAAAATCTACCGTACCATTAAAACACTGCCATTTTCCAGGACAGATTTATTATTAATTTATAAGTATGCAACCCACGTCTTTAAAATGAATTTCACCGACCAGGTATTAATATCGAAATCTTCGTACCGTACTCTCTGGCGGAATCGGATACAGAGCCGTCAGCTGACGACGTGCGTCCTCGAAAATGCCCAAATGCGGACTTTCACTCGCGAAGCTCGTAAATACCGCGGGACGCGTGCAGCGCGTAATTTACGCAAACGAAAGCGCAGAACGAGCGAAGACGCAACGTCGGACGCGTCGACTCTGATTTCACATTGCATCACCGACGACGCGACGGTGAGAGGTACTACTTCATCGGTGGTGATGACGATGGGTCTCATAGTGTCAGAGACAAACACTGAACAAAAGATTTAAGAATTTTGTATCGATCTTCGGAGGAAAGTAGATTTAAGAACAGAAAATATCGACTCTCAGTCCAAATTCTGATCACACACACATACGTACGCACGTACGCAACTCTATAGATAGATCAAAGGATAATTCATGAAGGATGAACAGTAGATATAAACATTAAGGATAGTTCTAAGAATTACTTATAGATTTAATAATAAAACATCTACCTACGATCTAAATTTAATGTTTTGTCGGAAATATGTTCACATACTTAAAAAACGCTTTAATATTGCAGATACAGCCACTTGATGCAAGTTTCATCTAGTTCGCCTCGTTCTTTTTATTGCCATGTCATATTTTATTAATACTTTCGATAAATGCCAACATATTTTTAAATAAAATACTTTCAATTTTGATTAAATTTTCGAATAAGACGTACTGAGATTCGAGACTTCATGATATGTACCGGTGTGAAAAATATCTCATAAAGTACCTATCGTAACGCTTCACTGACATCAATTTCCTTTGTATATTTTCATATCCTGTTGGTTTCTATAGTTGCTAGAATTTCATTCTTTTTCCAATACAGATCGATAATATATTTATCAATTTCCCGAAACTTTCGTAGGCACGTTATTACAATTAATCAATATCACATTTTTAGTTACAAAAATAAAAATATTTTACTCAATTCAGAGCGCCCCTCAAATAGATGGGAGTCTGTGGTCGACGCAACCTGTATATTCTTACAATTCTTTATAATATTTGAAGAATCCAAATTACTCATTAATTCTCAGAAGCAGATCTACTTACTTGTCTGCTCACAGTTTAAGATTACGTTCTGCAAATAGGTTAAATCTAATGTTTCCCAAATGTACAATCAACTTTTTGAAAGGTTTGTTCCTGCCTAAAGCACAATACTTTGGAATCAACTTGATCCTGATAATAAGCACTCGAACCTTTCCTTTACTCCATTTTGCTCCCCTTTCCTTGATCATGGCACATCAAGATTTGTAAATAGATTTTTTTTTAAATTTGGGCTTGTTTTTTAATTATTTGATTTTATGATATTTTTTGCTTCTTTTTAAGGGTATACAAATGTATTTATTCTTAATTTTATGCCTACATTGATATTTATAATCTATATATGTATATATATACACACTCACATACACACACACACACACACACACGCGCGCACACACATACACACACACACACACACACACACACACATATATATATATATATATATATTTATATATATTTACATATATCCGTATATTTAGCCTTGCAGTCAAAATTACCCACTGCAGAAGACAACTGTTTATATATGGTAGGTGCCCCGGTTCTCCTATTATGCTCTATGGTGATTGCGTGTGCCTTGCCTTTTCCACTATCGACCATCGAACACTAAACTCCCGTCATTGAATGTACTGTAGACCGGAATGATTGAGAATGTTCTGGAATATTCGATTAGCATCATGTGAAAATGTATTAGAATGAGTGAGAAAGAAGAGGCCAAATGTATATAGGGTATAAGATGGTATTTCGATGAAATTAGTATGTAATTTATTCATATAAATATTTACTTTATTAATAAGTAAGATATTTGTGTAAACCAAAAAAGGAATTAAAATAAAGAAAAAACAAAAAAGACTTTTAATTCTTGTCTTCTAAAGAACACGTGAAACACACATATGTACCTAAATGTAACCCAGCGAAGCGAGTCGTACGCAGCTAGTAACTAAATATTATGGATCTAATTATACTGACAATGGTTATCGTTCATCGTTAGTTTATATTCGTTACTAATTCAATACGAATACTTAAGAAAAACTATAATTTTTACTTACTATAGAATGTATGTAATTTTGAAAAGTACACACCGAGTTACAATCGCTTTTTATTCTGCCTCATTTTGTAAATTGAAATCAAGTACCTAATTGTACATTAAACTGTTGCTTATAGGCGGCCAACTGATTAGTAGGCTATTCATGTGGATGCAAATGACGACATCCATGGCCGAGCGGAGCGCCTCTGTCTGGAGAGGGAACAACACCATCATACGATCTCTATACAATGCTCGATTCTTCGCCTTAGATTGTTTTAACTAATGTAATTATCTAGTTGTTATGGGTGATCGTAGAGAGAACGGATAACGAGCGGTTGGCGAAATAAAAACGTTAGGTAAATTTTAGATATTTTAACTTAACGTCAACGCTGTATTGGTAGAGTTTTATTAAATAGTTAAGATTTTAACTCTCAAGGCACGTGAACCTTTTTCATGGAATAATGAGATTTTGAAGTTTCTTTCGGTTAATGTGTAAAGTTTTAACTTTGTCCATAACCGTTTGAAGTTTTCTGCGAATTTAATTGAGATTTTTTGTAGAATATAGTACTAATAAAATATATGTTACGGGTTCAGTATGTAATTATAAAGAATATTAAAAGTTTCTTTATATCTTTAGCACCCTCCCTTAACACAGTTGAAGCAAGATTAATTTGTAATTGTTTGAAAATTGGTAAGGAATATTAGGAAAAAGTTCACACAATATGGATTTTATATTAAGATAACTAAAACGTCCGATTAAACTTAAAAATTGGGACACAATTTTCATACAAGGAAGTAGTAATAACACCAAAACATTTATCCCACTTGAAAATGCATTTTTAGGGAAAAGAGGCCCTATATGGATGTCTCTGATATGGACGCATAAAATATATTGATCTTATTTTGATTTCCTGTAATAATATATGTTTTCATTATGTTATGAGCTAAATACTTACAATAAAAAGTAAGTAATCATAGGCCAAAAAATATCAATATGGTTATTCTGTTACAAGCAATCGTAAAATTTTTAATATCGACATCAAACATTTTTCGGCTAAAATTTTATACTGCATCATTGAATATTTGTATATTTACATATATATATATATATATATATATATATATATATATATATATATGTGTGTGTGTGTGTGTATATCTATATATATATATATATATATATATACACACACACACACACACTGTGATGACATAACACTTCATTTCACTTGCTTAATGACATGTCAACCTGTCACCTTTCGACACTCCCATAAGTGGGACCTTCGCAGTAAATATAACGTTTTATGTCAAACGTATCTACTGTATCCTAGTGTAGTAGGAAAAAGGATATAGAACACATATTACATATTTTATAGAATTTTGCCATTTTCATGTTAACATGTATGTCACAAAAGTTTACAATAAGCTCTTTGTACAATTAAACGTCTTAACATCGAGTAATCAATATTTATGAAAATATAAGAAATGAAACAAGCAGTTCTAACCCAAACTAGATTTTTTTAAATTTAATATTCTATGTAAAAGTATAACTTCTTTGTTAGAAAAAAATAACGACCAAATGCGTGCCTAACTTAGCAAAAGTACAATTCGTACTTGTCGACGTCTCTTGAGCATTTTAACATGTAAACTTTTAATCAAATGCTGTTACTTGAATTAAATTTGGCCCATTGAACATTTTTTATGCTTGGTATTACGCGAATTCATTAAAATTAAAAAATACATTACATGTACATATTAAACTACAATATACGCATTATAAATAAACTTAATATTTCGATTCTATATATTAACGGAAATCCCGATTCGAAACTACTTTTCGTAAAATTTTATGCTTACAGGTTTAAATTAGGAGGCTGAGACAAACGGGCGGAATGAGAGAAAGAAACGACGAAGTTATAAGAGGTCCTTATCAGACTGTGAAACTCTAAAAGTAATATAAAAATCACATATAAAACATTTAAGAAAAAAAATTAACTTTTAAAATAACCACCGAATAATAAGCGCACTGAAAAGTACAAAATAATAAAAATGCGAGTACTTAGATGGAACTTTTGCGGTACAATATCGTTTCCGATCACAACTAATTTGCAAAATACTTTTACTGCTTGAGCTTTTTGGAATTAGTGCCAAGTTGATGTTTCTCTCCGCCCTCAAGTACATACCCACCAACCCACATGTACAGATGAGGGCTACATTTCATTGCGCACCAACTCTAAAAATCTTTGTAACTGTTACTAGATTATCATTAATAGATTATCCTCATATAAACTCAATCACGGCACCTGTCGTGTATATATTTGAGGAATTTTATTGTGTACATTCAGTTTCCACGGTAAAATTGTAATGAATTTTTATAATGGTCATTTAAATAAAAAAACAATCATCTAAATTGGTTGATTAATACCGGAGATTTTAGTTAATGTACACAAAATAGACCGCACCACTATAGAACTTTGGCTTGAGACCCTCAACCGTAATTTAAAAACAGCAGATTCCCAAATTTAGCGGCTTCAGCAGCAATTCCCCCGTAGCGTTAAAACTGAGGAGTTTGAACTCAGAGTTTAGTGGTAGACACTCTGCTTGAGATTCAAAATACAAATTTAAAAAACAGCAAATCCTCAAGTCTCTTTGTTAAGGCAGGGAGTAACCTTGCAAAAATAGGACGGAGGATTTGGAACCCGGAGTTCTATGTTAGAGTTTCTACTTGAGGCTCACAACGCTAATTTATAACATCCAATTGCCAAGTTTCATCATTTAAGCAGGTAATATCTCCGTAGCGTCAAGGGTGAGAAGTTGGAAACCGGAGTTCAGTTGCATAGTATCTGCTTGAGACCTTTAATACTAATTTTAAAACAATAGATCCTCAAGTCTCATGATTTATGTCCCCACACCGCCAAGACTGAGAAGTTGGATCCGACGTTTAGTGGCAGAGTCCGTGTTTGAGACCCACAATACTAGCTTAAAACTGGAGGTCCTCAAGTCTCACGATTTAAGTAGACATTATCCCCACAGCTTCAAGACGAGGAGTTGGAGCCCGAAGTTTAGTGGCAGAGACTCTACTTGAGGCATTCAATACTAATTCGAAAACGGAACATCCTCAAGTCTCACAGTTTGGATAGGCAGTACTTCTACTGCGTCAGGACTGAGCAATTGAAACCTCAAGGTCAACGACATAGTCTCTGCCTAAGACCTACGATACCATTTTAAAAATAGCATGTTCTTACATCTCAAAATTTAAGTAGGCCTCAGATATTAAAAAACGAAGCTCAATGACGGTCTTGAGGCCTACAATACTAATTTAAAAACAACAAACCCTAAAGTCTTACTAACTCAGTCTTGATAACTTACAACAACGAATCCATAATTCTCACGGATTAGACAGGCAGTACTCCTGCAGTAACAGGACTGAAGAGTGGAAATCCGGAGTCCAATGACGGAGTCTCTCCTTGAGACCCACAATACTACTTTAATCAATAATACTTTAAAAATGGCAGGTCCACAAGTATCATAGTCCAACAAATATTTGCCCTATAATTTTTTTGCTAGGTCAAGACAAATTAAACTAACAAATTAAAATTAAAATTACTCCTCATCAGTGATCACTTTCAAACTCCATCATCATTCATTCTTATCATTGGACCTATATCATTAAAACTCGATCACGGCCCCTATGTGATCGATGTTGAGAAATTCTATGGTATATCTTTAATTTCCATGGTCACATTCTAACCAAGTTTTCACGGGACCAAACTGGAAGTATACCTTTCTAAATAACAAATGAAACTTCCAAATTGGTTGAACTTATATCATCAAAACACGATCACGGCACTCGTGCCGTTGAATTTTGGGGAATTATATCTTTAATTTCCATGACCAGGTTCAAACTAAATTTTGATGGAATCATACTGGGTTATATCCTTCCAAACAAAAAAATATTCAAATTGGTTGAAAAATCTCGGAGATATGAGGTAACATACATAAAAAAATGAATAAGTTAAATTGAGAAACGCCTCCTTTTTTGAAGTCGGTTGAAAATATCTTACAAAAATTAACATTTGCTATGAGACGTAATAATGTTTCTACCGTTCATCGCCACGAAAGCAGAATCTTTTCGAGAAAATGATGTATCATTACAGCAAGAATGGAGAATTATCGTCATCATAACCTCATCGTAGTAAAATTAAATATAATTGATAAATTTAATAATAACATTAAATTTATTATTATGGAATTATTAGGTTCATCGGTTAAGGATTTTTTTATTTTTCATCTATTCCGTATTCACTTGTATATTTTTGATTAATTAATAAATCATTTTTTATATTTTAATTGTTGTATAATTTTATACAGATTGTAGTGGTTTTGGTTTTTAATGAACCTACCCAATATATTTAAAAAAATACAGATTATTAATTATTGTTTTCATTGACATTAATTACTTGCATTATTTGTATTCATATTTTTTTCACAATATTTTTTTAGACTACGAGCGATTACGCGATTAGAACATTTGTAACATTAACATCAGTAACATTTGTAATGTGAATTACCTTCTTAGATCTATATTTTAATTTAATGTTTTCACATCTACAAGTTTAAAAAATTACAAAAGTATTGTATTCCAATGTTAAATTACCATGTGGATGTCTTGTATTTTAAATCTAAAAAAGAAAACATTTTTGAAATTCCTGTTTGTTTGACTGAATTACTAAATAGATCCCAGTAACCTTTCGTCCACAGTTTAAGAACAAATATGAAACAGGCAATATTGACAGAAAGCTTGTTTGTATGTCTTCTCCTTACCTTGTTTTTACCTGTTTGTAAAAAAACTGCAAATAGGTTTTTAAGAAACTTTTTCTTTGTTAAAACTTGAGGTAACATATAGATAATATAAGTAAAATGGAACTTTATCAGCAACAGTTCACTTTGTTTTCTAAGTCTATTTCAATAACTTTCATTGGAAAACCCAGGTTCAGAAGAAAAACAGCGTATTGCTAATGAAAAAAGACTTTCAATAGAGTACAAAATCTTTAAAAACAGCTGAAATAATTATAATTATATTTCAATACCTTCTTCTAGAAAATGTGTAGTTAACTAAAATAACTTTAATAAATTTCTAAGTTTCTGTATTAATTAAATTCTGTTCTGTCTGTTTAATAGATTCGCGGACAAAAGTTAGAAATGTATATATATATATATATATATATATATATATATATATATATATATATAATGCTCTACTTCTTCACATTACAATTAAAAAAATAAAGAATAGTTAATAATAACAATTTTGGCCAGACCGAATATTATTCAATAGTTCATGTTATATTACTAGCAACAAGATTTTTGTAAATTTATAAATCAACACAAAAAAATGGGGAACGTTATGACTTACGATATACGATCAGATAACGATCAAACATATACGAAAAAAAAATTAACAACATTCGAATACAAATTTATTTTCATGTTCTACCCAAAGCTCCACTATGACATCGAAAACTTGCTTTTTATGCGTAACTCGTGACATTTTTTATCATATCGACGTGACCTTGATCGCTCTGATCTAGTTGCGTAAGCCACATATTTTACGGTCGTCCATTATGATTAAAATGCTCTCAACATTTAATTAACAAAAATTCGGCAAAATATGACAAGGTAAACGGACAAGGATACAGTCAATGGGTTTTACGGAAGGACTTTGTAGCTTTTAGAGTGTCGCTTATAAATTATATTATCGCGGAAGTCAGATTTTTAGTTCAGATTGTAATCATAATATGACGTAAAAACATTGCGTTTTATTGATTTACTTTCTTGAATATAATAGTGTACGATGTTTTATTAGAAGGTTGAGTATTTTTATTGAGCTATGATGTAATTTCACATTTAGTGGTAGAATATTTTATATCTAATTTAAAGTTACAGGTGAAAAACATAAAAGTAATGTGAATAATATGAAAGTGAAAATGCAGCATCAGTTCTGAATTTGTCATTTTCCTGTATTCTTAAAGTTAGACCTTCCTTCGCGCAATTCCGTACCATGCGGAAGTGATGGAAACTGACACGGATAGCATAACTCGAAATATTTCGATCCGACGTCAAAACCGTATGCATGGATTCAAGAATTGAAGGTAACAAAAGACCTCACAAAGTGACTCCAAGTCTTCGTGAATCGCTCTTTAGATATATTCCCCAAAGATCTTGACAGGTGAAGATATCTACTGGACATTGTAAAGAACTCCCTTGAATCGATAAAAGAAAGGTCCGTTAGGAAATAAGAAGCAGTCGAGCATGAAATAAAATACCGTCAATGGAACTAGATTGACGATAGACTCAGAAGGAAAACTGTTTATGTCCCCAAATAGAGTAAAGATTGGAACCCTTAAGAGGAGAGAAAACGGCGGATTGTACTGTGGAACTGTATTGATTGTACTGTGAAGCAATACATGATGTATAGGACCGATCAGTTTAACAAAGAACCGTGAATGTACTTTGCGGCATCACGGGGACATAGGGCACAAATTGAGATTAATTTTACATATTTAAAAATTTATTAAAGTGGGTGAGCAACACATTTGAGCTCTGTTAATCAACTTTGAATCTAATGATGAAACGTCAAAAACGGATGATTAGCAAAGATCTTTGCTAATAGCCCATCTGAAGATGTTATAATACAACGAAACCTAGGTCGTTGTAATTAACTTAAAGAAAGTAGAAATAATACTATTACGAAATGATATGAAACTACATGGTCATTTAATTGTGGATAATAAATTTCTACAAATCACGTAACGTCATTCAATAGATAAATGTGTTTTAAAATTATTTTCGTAAAGTACTATATCGTTAAAGAATCGATTTGTAAACAGCTGATGTATTTGTTTAACGTAAATTACTACATCTGATGTATTTGTTTAACGTAAATTACTACATCTGATGTATTTGTTTAACGTAAATTACTATATATTACAAAAACAATGTTAGGCGAAATTGTTATAATATGAAAAGTACTGTTAATAAATTCTTCAGATGAACTATAAGGAAATATAGAGGAAAATAAAAGCCAGGGTTATTGTTATTGTTTCAAACTTATCGTTGATACCTAAATATGAAATCAGGTATCAAAGATATTTTAAAAACCATTTCAACATTATTACAGTTTTTAACAATTTAAACATTAGAACAGAATATTATAATGTATATTTAATGGCTTACAACTGATGTGATTTAATACGACCAGACATTTTTTACCACACACCAAGACAAGCACTCAGTTATCAAGATTTTGCCATAAGCGAACAGACTGTTGCCGAAGGTAAAATGCTTTACATCATTGGTAACTGCAATCGGTGCCAATGTCAATGCACCTCGCCGGACTGTGATCAATCATTGTTCACATTTCGGCAGTGACGGAAGTTGTAACATATTACAAAACTTTTCCGGTACCAGCAGAAGTTTAATGACTCAAAATTATTATAAGCGTGACAGGTACAGCGGTGCGGAACCTAAACTTCGAATCGATAGTACACCGGGTGAGAGATTTGAATCCGTGTGAGTGGATTAAGGATATGTGAGATACCTTTGTTTAACCTTGTTACATTTTGTTCCATATCAATCAAACAGGACGGTGAACAACGAACGCTATTATTCTAAGAGTTGCTACTTTAATGGAAGTTGATCATGTATACGGGAAAAATTTTCTGTAAAAGTAGCACATACGATTTGATACATGATAAAATAAAAAGAGAGCGGTGTCTGCACGTCGAAAAAAAATTGTGCGTGTCAGTTCTGACGCGCGACTGGAGTTAACTCCTTAAATACGATTATTTTGGAATGTATAAAATAGGTAACACAGTATATAAATATGAATATCAATATCATTAAATGTAAATAAAAAATTGTTTAATAAAAAATGCTGATAACATAATTGTTTTCCAGTAAAACACAAATTAACAAGATCAAATTTATACAACAACAAAATTAAAAACAATTAGTAACGTCAGACTAAGAAGTTAAAATTAAGAGACTTTTTAATTGTTTAGGATAGAACAACACATAATGACATTTAGTGATTGCATCTTGATATAAGGGAACGATAGTAAACTATGTGTGTCATACTCCGTCATTGCGATTATGCCATAAGAAAATAGCCAATACCTGTATCATACTCCGTCATTGAGATTACACCATAAGAAAATGCCAAATAAATATATTGATATCTCACTTTAAAGATACGCAGAAATGTTGCGCGGAGAGGCCACCTAACGGCTACACTTTTTGTAACGCATAAAACTTTATATCGGGCGCTATATGTGAACATCGATTCTTAAGGAGTAAATTCCAAAAAAACTATTAAGTACGAGTAGAACTGGCTCTACGAGGCTTCCATACATACTTAGATATTTAAAAAAAATTAAAGGGTAGTATTTCTATTAAACTATTTATAATTATTCATATTATTTTTAATAACGTAAACATATTGCCTAGTATATTTGTTACAAGCGTAAAAATATGATGAATATCTATGACGATGAATGAACTATGAAATTTAGAATCATCGGTATAGTTTTCAAGTAAACATTAAATAAACCTCTTATCTCTTATATATTGCTTTAGCAGTTTCTGGAATATACTTATTTTTGGGTATATCTATAGATCTTACGTAAAATTCTAAAATAAATATTGGCTAAATCAACGGAAGTCACTCTTTCGATCGATATACAGAGCGACATTATTAAATTAAAAAAAAAAACAATAATACACGTGAATGTTCCTATAGGGGGTCCCGTTTTTTCCTTTTGAGGTGCATCCCCTAATAACTAAAAGTTATATCTCAAGATCAAAAACAGGACTGAATGAGATAAAAAGAAATGAAACGTTTTTAGAATTGGCTGTATATTTTGGGAGTATATTTTGGCTGTACGTTTTTTTGAACGTGTATAGTTTAAAATCGACTAATAATTTTGATGACGCTTTCACGGGCATAGTTTTAAAACCTAAAGAGTAAAGAATGATATTAAGGTGCAGTATGTCTGTTTATTAAAATTTAATATCAAGCTAAAAATGTCAAATATTACACATTTCTTGTCACATACAATTTTTTTTAAATTTGTTCTCTAATCTGAATCAATTTGTCTGTCTGTTTTTTGAAGTGTCACGCAAAAGCTTTTGAATGTTTTTAAATAGAAGTTCCGTTAAAATGGAGCTTGTAGTTAATATTAAAATCTAGAATAAATTTATTTTTATCAAATATATAGGAACTTGAAATTATATTATTAGGACTGATGAACAGAAATTGTTGAGCTTGTCACTACAATTTGACTAAAAGATGAAACGCTTTTATGTCCATCAAAAGTATCCCCTATTGAAATGCAAACGTAGCGATAGAAAAAAAACTCACCATATTTTAAAGAATTTATACGAATAAAGCTGCCTGAAAAAGCTACTTTGTTAATAAACTGGGTCACGTTATAAAGTGATTTGTTTATTTATGATTAATGGATATATAGCATTTAATTTAATAATAAGGTCGTTAACTTTATACTAGGGTATTTTGCCTTTCGACATTTCTTCACAGGGCTAATTCCTATCATAATTCTGAACGTAAATGTTCTCCAGTGAACGTGAAATTTAAAAGAAAATTTCAAATTTGTATATATAATTCACTTCAATATGCTCATAACACCAATTTCCTAGAAAATCATAACTATGAAATGATCAGAAAACCCTTTCTCAAAATTAAATATCACTAATCATGTCAGCTGACGTTTTGCAATTTTATTATGATTTTCTTCCATTATATTCATTATAGGTAAGATCCAGCGTATTATTTTCAGTAGAAAAAATAAAAAAATATAATGTTATCACATTATATTTTTTTTATTTTTAATTTATTTTAAAATTTATTTAAAATTTATTTTACAAATATATAATTTTTTCTTCCTTTTCATTAATCAAAAAAATGACTCGGACCACCTATGAAGGGAAGTCATAAAGAAAAATACACTTGTAGAGTGATTCGCTTATTTATGATTAACATAAAAAAATAGACTTGGCTTGCGTTACACGCCATTCTCTGGGTTTAATTATTATATAGAAGAAAACAAATGGGCTTAATTTAGTATAGTATATAATTTAGTATTGTATATTCGTAATAGCTTTAATGTTATGTACCTTAATATAATTTTATGTACCTTATAAAGCAGTCCTGATAGATTAACTAACCCATAACGAGTGGGCCAAAACAGGCGTAAATACTGAAATTATTACTTGATTAGTTAATAGCAAATGAGTTGTAAGAAAAGGATACGGTTCACTCTGCCGTATAATTTGTCGATAGTCCCAATCTTAAAAAAAGACGACTACTATTCTTAGTACGTAGTCAAGATCTTCAAAACAGTAGTTCTTTATTCTCAAACACTATAATGTGCCATTCAATCTTATTTGTTTACCGCCTGTCGTCTGGTAGTGTCACTTGCATGACAGTGACAATTTAATAAACTGGTTGACGTTATATAGTGATTTGTTTATTTTCGATTAATGGATAGATCAAATTTAATTTAAAAATAAGCTCTTTAACTTAACACAGAGGTATTTTGCCTTCCCACATTTCATCACAGGGTTAACACCTCTCATCATCAATGTAATTAAACTATATAGGCAGAAAAAATAGCAGCATATCAAATATCTTTAATAAGTAGTAATAAGTAGTAGTTGTAGCTTAATAATTTTAAATCAAAATTGTGCAGGATTAATATCGCCTATAGAAATAATAAATAAATAAACCGGTGCGAGTCCCATTGAAGATTCTGTATCTCGTTAGAAGTAAAATTACTTTCTGACGCAATAAAAATTTAAGAACACTTGATTAAATTAAATTATTGGATATATATTCTCTTGAATATCTCTCGTAAATATCGTGATATATATTCTAGGGAATATCTCTCGTAGATATTGTGATATATATTCTCGTGAATATCTCCCGTGAATATCGTGATATATAGTCTCGTGAATATCGTGGTATATATTCTCGTGGATATTTTAAAAATTATGACATCTGGATTTTTCGCCTATTTTTCAGTATATCTCTGGAAATATACTATCCAAAATTATCAAAAAATATTATTTATACACTAATAACATAACCCTGAAATGAGGTCCCACAATATAACATGGACTAGAATTTTTTTAGTGCTTAATTTTACTCCTCTAAAATTTTCATGTACATATTTTTGAGAGTTGAGTATTGAGATGTGTGCGAGTAATATGCTTTATTATCATGCCAAATATCAAGTTTCGGCTTAAAGCTCTTTTTGAGAAAAGCTGTGAGAGATACAAATGGACATGTCAGTGATCTTATAAGGAATTCCGTTTTTTTCTTTACTTTGTTATGTTGGCATTTTGGGTTTTTGCTATCATCTATTAACATTGGATCTTATTTTACATCGAGAACTACATTTCTGTTGAAAGATTTCTTCATTCTGTTGAAGATCTTTTACCAATGCACTTATTGCAGATAATATGTTTACTGATTAAGCCTATTGTTAATATGATTAAATGGGATTGTATTTCATAAATTCCAAATTTTGACACCCAGAACTTTGAAGGCTCAGTTAGCAGACCGTATCAGTGGACAGCCTTGCTTGACTAGCGAGATATGTAGTCGACGACGAGGTCCCACGGCTGTCGGTCGCAGCGTGACGGCTGACTGATTGCGTTAAGTTGCACGTCGCGCGCAATAGGATCAAGGCTGGGCCATCCATCGCCAGCGCAGCCCACGTAGTGCATCGACGCCCGTGTGGGTAGACACTTGTACAAATAAGCCGGCGTCTGCGAAGTGATGGAGACTGGTGCTGGAAACAAATAGTTCATATATTTATTACCATCGTGGGCGTATGTAAAACAGCGGTTTTGACGTGCTCAAAGTTTAACTAGACTGTGAATATTTATTCTCTATCACGTACTCATTTGGCTTTATATGACAGAAATTGTGATCGACAACGTTGTGACCAACAAATAAATTATTTCATATTATTACGACTTTATTATGTTTTTTATTTTATTTTTATTTTACTTTTTTGAGGACATAAAATATGTATTTACAGTAGTATTTTACAAATGTCTCAATTATTACTTAATAGTACGAATTATTTGAAAATAAATTTATTTATTTCAAACAAGTTTTAAAAGTTACTTTGCATAGCCGGTTTTAGAGTGTTTATAAATTGATTTCGATGCGATTTTTTTGCCAGCTGCTCTGATTATATAGATTGGTCGATTTACTTAATTGTCAGCGACTGTAAGATATTATGTAGTCGGTGATTTATCATATAGTATAATCGTCAGCAATCCGATGCTATTTTCGTTAATTCTTAATTGTGTGATATTATATGGAGAAATCGCAGTTTCTTACCAAAGCTTTAGTAAATATTACTCAGTTTTAGTAAATATTGAAAATTAGTCAGTAGTTTGAAAGTGACATGATATCACAGACAGATGAAAAATTTCAAAAACCCATCCTGAGATTTTAAGTCTCACGACAGCAAGTAGATACAGTAGTTTTTACGTAAAACCGATGAAAGGAATAGGCAGGCTAATAAACAAATTACAAAAACGGACCGACAATTCTATGATCTTGTTTCTATATCCTAGATTGGATTTCTCGAAAAAAAAAATGATTTAAGACTTTCTGGTTTTTACTGTTTTATTACATATAAAGGCTCTAAAGAATATACCATTATGGTATAAACCAGAAGAAATTCTGAATCTATTATTGTCAACATGTGTTTTAGAGCTGATTGTTGACGCCATAGTATGTTACGAGGCTTACGACCTTGAATGGTGTAGACCACGGGAAGTCCTCAGTTTGGTAGCAGTAATGGACAGCAACCCCGCTGGTCCGAGAAGCTACGCACTACGATCGCCAAACTACCTGCCCAGCATCCCGATTATGGGCATTACCTATAATGAAAAACGCCTTGGTAGAGGCATATGTCCAGCAGTGGAATGATACCTACAATGTGTAAGGAATAAACAAATTTGAACGGTTCACGAGTTTCCATGCTTCTTGATTTTCTTTAGACTGAAATTTATGTAAAATCAGATATACACACACCGCTTTTTTTTTATTTACAAACAATTGTAAGGGAAAATTAAAAATTGAAGAGAGTTATTAAAGTAAGCAGCAAAGAATAGGGGCAAAAAGACCCGCACAAAAAGGAGGTTGATAGCAGTTTCTGAACACAAAAAATCGAAATTGTGATATTTAGCACTTGAAAATCAATAGATTTCTATTCTGATAGCTATCTAAACTTAGAAAAAAAATACGGGCATACGTACAGACTAATGGAGGGAAGGGTGACGCATGCCATTTTTCAATGACAAATGTAAATAGTAATAGATATTTTAATAATTTATAAAGTGATATCACGTTTAGGAGAAGATCCCTTCTTTCCAAAAAGCTATATTAAAAGTTGGTTGATTACTTGTAAAAATATCTGAATTATAATAATTTTTTCAATTAAAACTCGAGGCTGTTATGCTGATCGGTAAAAATTAGTACAAAAATCGAATGCAGTATAAAATAATCGTAGTATAAAAGTTAATAAATAAAAGAAGAAAAACTAAAATCAAATGTATAAAATAATTGTAATACAGAAGAAATTTAGGACTTTTATCAAACAGATTACAATTTTTATAAATTTCTTTTTAAAAAACTAAAATCAAATATACTATGTCCTTATATACACATGTTGTTTGGATATTCCTTTTAGGAAAACAAAATTAATGTCTTACTCAGGAAAGTGAACATCGAATAGCGAATTTATATAGCTGTCAAATGAACATGACAATATTTTCAATATGCTCTGAATTTTCAGGTTCATTTGTCATATAGTTATCGTAAGATACTCCAACTCATTTCAAATTATTTGAAAATTCAATTTTGTATATTTTATCTAAGTTAACAAATTAAAATAACGTCAAAATTTAAGTAGTTTTTATTTACAGTAACATTGATCTTATTGGTTACGAAAGTACATATAACTCTATTAAACGAAAATAATATGATTCGATGAAAGATCACGGGTTATTCTGCAATTTCCATTTACAATATATAGGAAAATATTTTGCCCTGGATTTATATGTTACTGTTTAAGTATATAATTAAATGAAGTGTATTCTTTTTCCCAAAATAAGTACCTTGTGACGGGTTTGCTACCCTCTTATTCCCAAGTATAAAAAACTTAAAACAACTACTGCTATGGTGCTAAATCTTAAACTCACTTTCGACTCGATACTCGGAATTTGTTTTTTCTTTTCAAATTATTCTTTTGTCTCTGTGCATACTTTTCAAATGTTTTTCTCGACCCAATGACACTATTGCAACATTTCTCAATAAAAATGTTGACGTCCTCTCATGTTCAGCAAAAATAAGCATTTTTGGGCTTTCGTAACACATCATATAATTTAACAGCTCGCATGATTTATGGTCGTTATGTAGTACAGTTTTTTAGTATTGTTTAAAAAGCATCTAGTTTTATCCTATGCTTGTTCATTTTTCTGGTTAAAAGGATTGATATAGATATGAACTATGTTTTTGCTAATTATCATGAAAATCTGTCCAGCCATTCAAGTATGATTGAATGACAAACATTCAAACTCACAATCTGCTATAAGAATGCAAAATTTTGGTACCGATTACTTGTTTGCGTGTTGGTTATTAAGTAATAAAGTGACAAACAAACCAACTTTGGATTTATAACATTAGTTAATGTGTATTACTTATGCTACTATGAAATAGTATATATATATATATATATATATATATATATATATACTAATGTATACTATTCCTCCCAGAAAATCAAAATTGCTATACTTATCGATTGATTGGTGAAAATTTATTGATTTTGGTGTGTTCATTACTTAGCATTCTTGTTTTTATCTAGGTACGAACAAATAAACAAAATTAATATTTAATCTTCCTTTTTTCCGAAATAAAGAGAGTAAATTAAGTAACAGTACATAAAATACATGTTTGAGTGTCTTATTAATTCAAATAATTGTTACATTATTAATTTTTCAACTGCTCTAATTTCTGCGGAGTTTATTGCTGTTTGACTGAATAATCGATAATACAGACATTTTTTAATTTAATTTTATTCATTAAATTAAAAAATACTATTAATATAAATTGGTAAACATAATTAGATTTAAAAAGCGAAAAAATACATTACCGTTAACACAATAATTGTTAAAAATTAATAGGAATTCTGTGGGACTAGAAATTTTCTTCAAAGCTAAAATATTTTAGAGTGGCGAAAGAAATTATGTCGACTGTTACAGAATATACTAAATCAGTAAAATAATTTGCAAGTCTTCTGTGTCATATGCCAGTCTATTTGCTTATATGCCAGCCTATGTAAGTGCTGCTTTATCGAGAATATCGAACACAATAGAAGATAACCAATATGCCAGATCAAAATAATCCTTAGTTACATTACAACTCTAAATTCACAACTATTCATACTTACCTTTATATATTAACGAGCCCAACTTATATACATTTAGTCCATCAATAAAATAATGTTATTGGAATAATTATGTTGTATTTGTACCGAATGTTTCAACGTTGTGTAATATAGCTCTTCGGTTAGCCAATGTTGGACACGGCTAAAATAATAAGTGTGACAGATCAGTCTTATTCTATTTGTACAACTCTTCATGCAACATTCACACACGAACCACTTGCGTCGATTTTATCAGTATTCTGTAGTAGAGCTATTGTGCTATCGTGCTGCTTTATCTTATTATAGAACATTATAGAAGATAACCAGTATGTCAGATCAAAATAATCCTTAGTCACATTACAACTCTAAATTCACAACTATTCACACTTACCTTTATATACTAACTATCCCAACTTATATAAATTTAGTCCATCAATAAAATCATGTTATTGGAATAATTCCTTTGTATTTGTAGCGAATGTTTCAACCTTGTGTAATATAGCTCTTCGGCTAGCCAATGTTGGACACGGCTAAAATAATAAATGTGACAGATCAGTCTTATTCTATTTGTACAACTCTTCATGCTACATTCACACACGAATCACTTGCGCCGAATTTATCAATTTTCTGTAATAGAGCTATTCTGCCATTATTTGATACTGCTGAAAATAATAAGTGAGGCTGATCATAGTCATTTATAGTCTTATTACCACTATCGATACATATATCTTCATGCTATCTTCAAAAATAAACGACTTCAACTTACATATACTGAATATACGCCATAAAAGTACAAAATTGCAACAATATTGTTGTGTGTTTATGCCAAATGTCTCAACCTCCGTAATAGAACCAATCGATTGTCCAATATCGTGTGTTACTGCAAATAATAAAAGTGGTTGTAGAAAAGAATAATTATTAATAAATTATCACTACTGTGAATGTACATTTCTTCATGCTACCTTAACATATGAACGAATTCAATATATATCTATTGAATATGCGTCAAAACAGAATAATATTGCAATAATTTTGTGTGTTTGTGCCGAATTTATCAACCCTAAGTAATATAGTTATTCGGTTAGCTAATATTGGATACTACTAAAACAATAATTGTGGTGGATTAAAATAAACCTTTGCCTTAATACTACTGTGGGTGCACGTGTCTTCATGATATCTTCACATATGAACAACTTTCATATATTGAATATGTGCCATAAGAGAATGATATTGAAGTAATTTTATTATATTTGTGCGGAATATAGTAAGTAATAGAGTTATTTGATTGGCCAATATCTGATACTGCTGAAATAAGAAATGTGTCAAATCTAAAAAAAACTCTTAGACTTTGCATGCACATACTTCATGGTACCTTTACATACAAATGATTTCAAAAATATGTAATATTGAATATACACCATAATATAATGATATTACAATAATTGTGTTATGTGTTTCGGCGAATTGATTAACTCTCAGTAACAGAGCTATTCGGTTGATCAATATTTGATGCTAATGAAATAAGAAATGTGGCAAATTAGAAAAATTCTGTCTTGTAACTACTTTGGATGCATATCACTTCACGCTCCTTGCAAATACAAACGACTTCAAAATACATATATTGAAAATATGCCATAACATAATGATATTACAGTAATTTTGTTGTATATTTGCCTAAATTTATCAACTCTTAGTAATAGAGCTATTCGGTTGGCCAATATTTGATACTACTGAAATAAGAAGTGTGGCAAATTAGAAAAAATCTTAGTATTGTAACTACGCTGCATGCACATCCCTTTATGTTACTTTTACATAAGAACACTTTAGATTAAAAATGCAATAACAGAATAATATTGCAACAATTATATTGTGTGTTTCACCGAATATCAACCCTCAGTAAAAGAGGCATTCGGTTGACCGACTGGGTTCGTGCATGACAGTAATGACATACGATGGGTCAGGTCATTTCGGTCATCTTGACCTATTTGACAATGACCTTTCTCAGTATAATTCGGTTAATAATTCATAGCCGCGACGATGTACTTGGTGTCCCGTTCTAAGTGAGCTTGGGTTTATTGTTTTGTCTAAAGGGCGGACTGTACAAGTTTAATTCTTTTTGGGATTTAGTTTCTATATCTGATCAGCCACATTTTTTTATTTATAAGATTATAATTAATGCACATAAATAGTTTATAAGATTATAGTTAACGTTTTTTTTTATTATAATTGGTAACTTTAATTTTTTATTTTTGGGGTTTTCCACCTTAAGATGAAAAACGAATTCATTATAAAATCAGTCACGTGTCTCTCTGTCCGTCTATCACAGTCTAACTTTACAATAGACATAGTAATACGTTTTATTAACCCAATTATTTTGAACTGGCTACCTATTTTAAAGTACTTATGTAAGTTAAAAAGGAGGTAAATAAGGAATACAAAAGTACTATTTCCGTGATTTTGAATGGCATGTTTGAAAAGATGTTCTAAAAAATATGCGAAAATAGAGAATTACACCCCCCCACCCTTATTTCCGAAACAGCTGAACCGAAGAAAAATAACTAAATTGGGTAAAATCTGACCGGAAAATCACCGGAAAACTATAGCGATAATCTTAGATTCTATTATTTAGGAAATGTGCGCGATGTTTTACGCCTGGAAAAGATACAGTAGGCAATACATTTTCTTTGTAAAAAATTAATACGTGTAAATAGTTCAAATAACAGTTGTAAATAATAGTCTAAATTTAAATAAAACTCTAGCAGTACGAGTTCTACTAGTTTTTAACAGGTTTTCAATTTTCAAAATTAAATATGACCTAATGAGTTTTTTTTAGATTAAGAATACAAATACATCTTAAGTTTTAGTTTTCATTAAGTATACTTGGAGTATATTTCATAAGAGTAATTAATGTTAAATTAGAAAATTAAAAAAATTTATAAATTATTCTTGATTAGTTTGATGGACTATATCTCAAAAACTGTTTTAATGTTTCTTTTTTCTAATTTAATTTTTGTTTGAGTTGTTATTTTATCACATATTAACATTTACATAACAATTCAATTAAACATTTTAATTTCCCGATTATATCCGAGATAATGAACCGAAAAAATTATATTTGAAAAAGGGTCAATCTCTAATTTCTTGTAATTAGTTATGGAAAATTACCGATCATTTATATTCTATCATAGTTATAGATAATTAACAGACGATCCTGGTTGGTTATTTATCTCTTTAATATCTATCATCATAGATAATTAACATTAACAACAATAATAGATCCAGATTACTCATTATGTGTTGCCGTATGTATTTGTATCCTAATTCAATGTACTGTTTTCCAAATTTAAATGTCCTCGTCAACTGATCTTCTTTAGAATAAAAAAAATGATTTTTGGCACAACGTACGTACCAAATCTTAACATTGACAATAATAATAGATCTAGATTACTAATTATGTGTTGTCGTATGTATTTGTATCCTAATTCAATATACTGTTTTCCAAATTTAAATGTCCTCGTCAACTGATCTTCTTTAGAATCAAAAAAATGATTTTTGGCACAGCGTACGTACCAAATCTTAACATTGGCAATAATAATAGATCTAGATTACTCATTATGTGTTACCACATGTATTTGTACCCTAATTCAATATACTATTTTCCAAATTTAAATGTCCTCGTCAACAGATCTTCTTTAGAATCAAAAAAATTATTTTTGGCACAACGTACGTACCGAATCTTAACATTGGCAATAATAATAGATCTAGATTACTTATGTGTTGCCACATGTATTTGTACTCTAATTCAATAAACTGTTTTCCAAATTTAATTGTCCTCGTCAACTGATCTTCTTTAGCCTCAAAAAATATTTTTGGCACAACGTACGTACCGAATCTTAACATTGGCAATAATAATAGATCTAGAGTACTAATTATGTGTTGCCATAAGTATTTGTACCCTAATTCAATATACTGTTTTCCAACTATAAATGTCTTCGTAAACTGATCTTCCTTAGACTCAAAAATGATCTTTGGCACAACGTACGTACCACTTCGACCTTCATTATTTTTAAGTCAAACATCGACCATATTTATTGTTCTCACACAACCATAAATTTTACAATCAACGACCTAAATACCTATATCACAATTGGATTCATTACAAAAGGATGAATTGATATTTTGAATGGTAAATAATAACTCGAATAGCCAGAGCAACGCAGTACAACTGTCGATAAGACAATAGTCGAGTTGACGTTATAATGGGAGCTCAGCAACGTCAAATATTTGTACAAATGGTCGGTAATGTGCTGTCGTATGAGATCGATTTCAAGGTTAACGCTTGGCATGTGCAAAGCCTTTTGTTGTATTTTATATCGTTTTCCAAGTCTGTCAATGGATAAGTTTGATTATATGCAATTTTATCTCGATTTAATACTTAATTACTAGATTTATCCAAGTAGAATTATTGATTATTATATATACGGGAATCTCATTAATTGGGTCAAAAAATCGATTTTCTGCAACTTTTATTTTACGCATTTTGTCTATAATTCTTTCTAAATAAGCACGGGAAGTTGGGAAGATTTATATTAAGGTACACATTTATCATAAAAATTACTGTTTTTAAGGATATGTATCTAAGGTGGCTTCAGAAAGTGCATATGTTTTATTGCATTTGTTAACGTTTAAGAAGAACGGAGAATTGACAGCGCCACAAACGAATAATTTATATTATAATAATAGTTAAAAACTTATGGGAAGAAATAAAAACATGCTGCGCCATCTAGACTGATTAAGGGAAATTAAACATTACGTATTTTAAAGACTATAACACAAATGACACGGAAAATAAAAATATTTTCCTCTAAACAGTAATTTCCTTGCTCTTTATACTGAGTATGAAGCCTTTCAAAAAATCTCGTCAATGCGTTGTTCCGTTGCGACGTTGCTTCGTTATTCCATTTGTGTATTTTTCCAGTTTCAAATAAGAATTTTCCCGAAGGAATGATATTACCCGGTATAAAATGTAGATTAAGTCATTTCTCAGCCGTTGCTTCGTTGCGAATATTAGTTAGGATTAGTGTAGGAATCTTATTTGAAACTTTAAATGCTATAAGTATACGTAATAATAAAAAAAATTGTTTTATCAGGAAAACTATTTTCTTTTTAATACTCCATACCATAATTTTAAAACTTATTAACTGGTTTGTGTGAGCAAGGGCTCATTTTTTATAATTAGTTTCTAGTCTGAAGTAGAATTATAATAATCGAACAACATTAATTGACAATTAACGAAATTATATAAAAAATAATTAAACAATATTTTTCCACTTGTCATTTTGTTTCATGTATTTTTGCAAGGTGTACTTTGTGTCACGTTGTTTTATATAATTTATATTTTTAACGAAATTGTTTAAAATATCCTTTAGTTAATAGTTCAGGTACTGTGGAAATATTTTCGACCGATTAATTAAAAAAAATTAATTCCTAAAATTTACATAATTTTGGCTGGTTTTATAAAATACTGCCCTTAATTTCTTTTAAATATTTTTATACTTGGTAATAATTTTTTATTTTCAATATTGCAAATGTAATTTATCAAATGCTGTTAATTAATTAAGTAGCGTTGAATATTTAAATAGGAATATAATTTCTAAAACTACTTAACTAAACAAGTAATCAGAAAATATGTCGACACTTGTTTAAATGTGACACTTACTTAGACATCTTTTTTTCTGTCCAAGTTCACCAAAACTTATGAGGTACCAAAAATCCATAAATGTTTCATCGTGTTTACAAATTACTTTTCGTTTTGTATAAAGTATGTGTTTTAGTTTTTACTACTCACGTGTATATAAAAATTATCTTCCTGCAAACTTACGAAACTTCAATTACAATTTCACTTAAATTCAAGCAATCTTCCTTCTAGTAGTCATACTCTACAACGTGACGCGGTTGCGTTGACCTGGATAGAGGGTTCGTCCTTCACCCGATAGGGGTCCCGCGGGGAGCGGTGGTCCTACACGTGACTAGGGGTGGCGTTGACCGTACATACTTCGGAGCGGTGGTGGGAAATACTGCTGTAGATACGACTAGAAGAGGCGTTGATATTCGTGGCTAAGTATTTTTTTCGATTACAGTACAGAAGTTCTTCAATAATGTACATGTTTTTGTAACTTCGAGATGTATTGGACAAATGTGAAAACAAACGATCTTATTAAGGTTTTCATTTACCCGCATGTATGATTATCATTTTGCTCAATAACTATGTGATTCTTAAAAAATGTTATTTAAGCGTAGTACTCCCAAAACCAAGATTTAGAGTACACTTCGGTATAACTAAAACAAACGTTTGAGAGTACGTAGTATTTCTGTTACTTATAAATATTAATACTATTTTTCACCATATATTAAAACTTAATCACTAAAATTAATACTAGGCAATATACCTTATATTGCCTAATATTAATTTTACAGGCGTAAAAATGTAGCTTATCTTTTAAAAACTATAAGATTCAGAATTATTAGATTATTGCTATTTCCTATAAGCGTTGGGTAAACTTTTAGGTGTTTTTTTGTAATATTTGCTTTAGCAATATCGGAGATGGAGGATGTGCGATTTTTATGGATATTTTTTACGATAACCTTAAACAAAGTTTGGATAGTTTTAGAGTCGTTTTAACTTGCTTCTTTAAGCGATATCCCACGACACATAAAATTATAAAAAAAATAACTCATTTGCCTCACTAAAACTGTGATATAAATATTTTTGAGTGTCAAGAATTGAAAAATATGCGGCTTCATATGTTTTATTTGGATAGTTTTAGAATCGTTATAACATGCTTCTTTAAGCGATATCCAACGACACATAAAATGATAAAAAAGCATAATTCATTTGCCTCGGTAAAATAAATGTGGCTTCATATGTTTTATTACTATGTCAAATTTTAACTCCCTACGTCAAATAGTTTCTTAGACAGATAGATGACTATGACAGAAAGACTGACGGACAGGCGCCTGAGTGATCTTCTAAGATGCCCCTTTGTTCTTTTAGGATACGAAGCTATAAAAACAAGGTATGGAAATTGAAACAGCCAGTTTCTAAAATTAAGAAGAGACAAGAAGTATAATTTGAACTTAAATCTAAAACCAAACATTTTTTAAAGGTAAGTTTTACATTATATTAAATTTATTTTATCTTAAAAGTTGTTTTATACACCGTTTTAAAGGACTGGTTATAGGAAACTCAAAAATATTTTATTCAGAATTTTAAGTGGCATACCGGTTGATTTACATACCATTTTAAAGGACTGGTTATAGGAAACTCAAAAATATTTTATTCGGAATTTTAAGTTGTAGTAGAGATATGCATCAAAATATGCAAAAATGTGTAATCTCTTCCATCTTATTTCCGAAACTACTAAATAAAAAATCACGAAAAAAAATTATTGATAAAATTTGTAAAAGATTACAAGAAAATAACGGCTATGACTTTTCATCTCGTAGTTTTCGAGAAATTTAAGATATTTCTAGGTTTGTGTACACTAGACAATATATTCATATGCTGAAAATTATCACTATGTACCCTTAAATGTGTATACTTGCACGGAACTCTCGTAGTGTGAGTTCTACTCGTATTTGACTAGTGTTAATTCTAAAAGAAATACATTATTTTTATGTATATAATTATACAAAAGAGAAAATTTTGAACAAAATTATTGATCTACTGGACGTTTTTAATATTGAAATGAAATTCTACGCAGGCGGCGTGATGTTAATTACTTCACTTTGTACCGTGAAAACGCGTGACGGAAGTAACGCAGCGGAAGTGGTGATAACATAATATAATACTACGTTAGTACGTTAGTTGCAGACTTGTTAAGTAACGCCTCTAGTGGTGTATCAAAATTAAAATACAGAACGTTTTACACAGGGGTTACCGTTTCAATTTTAGTTTACTACCGAAGCAGTAGGCTAAGAATATTTATCAGTTATTTATATATTAGTCAACGTAAACATTTCGCTAGTGCGATGTAAATAATAATACGCTTCTTTAGCGTTATCTTTGAAATTTATTAGCACAAACGTTAAAGTATGAACTAAAGATCATTGATGGAGGGGTTTATTACTTTTTATATATTTACTATAAGTTAGTCAATTATCCTTTAATCTCCTACACAGTGATCTAACAAATCAGAGGAGAATTATAAGGATAACAATAATATCTTACAGAATGTAGAAATATAACTAAAGTATAGATACTTTTTTAAGGAATAGATAATATAATTGAAGAACAGATAAACAAAAATTAGTTACTTGCGGGACCTTGGGTAAATATATGTAATATTGTCGTACACAATGAATACGCTGGGACCTCGTACAGAAATTAATTGAGGTATTCTTGTACCATATAATGAATTATTGTGAGCAGTGACAGAGTACGTATATGATTGTATCTTTATGGCATATTTATCAAACTTAAAGTAGTCTTTATCGTTCAGACTCCATTTATTAATAAAGGCACTTAAAGTCGTGCATATTATACGTTATCATAAATAGCTTTAAATCATCATCGAATGAAAGATAATAATAGTTTTGTATGAATCATTAATCGTTAAAATAAAGTAAGTGTATAGCTTACGACATTAATGATGAATTAGCATAGGAAAGTACTTAACATTTTTCGTACTGAACTTACCGTATACGTAAACTTAAGCTCGGTGAGAAAACTAATGAGATGAAAAAAGCTAGTCATTTTGTTCATCATAAGTTCTGAATAAAGAAGGTTCGCATCGAAGACGTGAGTACCCACACACACTTTTCTTTTTAAAAATTAGCTTTACATTTTTATTTTACATAGGTGGTTTAAAAATAAAAAAAGGTATAATAGGAACTACAAATTAGAAAATGATGTCAGAATAACAGGTGAAGGAGAGAGACAGAAGAAACTATTCCCGATAGGATAAAGTGATGTCTTTACAATACAAATAAATTGAAACGTCAACGATGACACAAAAGTCAAAGAATTGTAACACTATAAATATACATGAACGCGACGTACGCGACACTTATCTATACTAACATTTTATTAAGTTATCTAGAGCAGTTCAAAATATTAAATTCTATTTTACTCAGAAGGTATAAAGTCAATAGAATGAGAAGAGCGTTTGTTCAGGCTTTCTATATAGCAGCCTTTGTTCTCGTTAAAAAACGTACTAATGAATACGTTTCGTAATGAGCTAGCGATGACTCGATGTGATCACGCAGGGAGTCTTGTTCAAAAACTGTGATTAAAACAATCATAAAGTTTGGAAACTGGACATTCAACTTTCAATTTAAAACTCGTCTAGGCATCTGCCCACCGCACACCGCACCTATTACCCTCCACATCCCAAGCCTCACTCCCGACTCTAGACGAGGGAGGCTGCGCGGGGGTAGATTTATGAGCTAAGTGGGAGGGGTCGGGGAAAAGGGGACACGACCCCGTACGCGGTCTAGATTTTTTGTAGCATTCGTCCTAGATGTGGGCTGGAGAGGTGGCTAGCGTGCGGAGTGAAATGTGATTGTGTTTATAGGTTGGGGAGTTTACGGTGGTGGATGCGGCGGTTTTGTATTGAATAACGGTAATAGTCGGGTTTGTTTCGATTTAGTTTTTTGTCCGCATCTGGCCGGCGTTCTCTTTTCTTTGTTTTAGGCTGATGCAAAATTTAACAAATTTTTCGTAGAATTTAAAATTCTTAGACGTTAAGATTAATAAGGTATATAAGAGATATTTTAATCTGGAAAAAGATAGTTATACGTTATAAGTTTTATGAAGTCACAATGAATAAACATAGATTTATATATATACTTTTAATAAATTTCTCACTGAAGTGCTACCGAAAATAATTGTGAAGCGTCACATTCGAGTCTCCAGGGTATTCCACCCTCTTATGATGGCTCCGCTTTCGTAAGACATGGCTTGGTGGGTGATACACCCGCTGTCGCAAGTATACATATTTTGTACACATATTTTCTATATTTCAAATATAAGTGTAAATGAAATCTGGTGGTAAGCAACAAACAGAAAAAAATTATAGGAAAACTAAAACATAACACGAATAAAAATCGGCCGAGTGAACACATAAGGACACTGAAGCAAGGTATGTACCAATCGCATAAGATGTGCGCCCAACGTTTGAATCTAGAGCGTTCGCATACGCTGTGTTATGTTAACCTTATATGAACATTATGTTAATATTTATGTTCGTGTTACGTTATCGTTTTAACAATTTTATAAATAAGGAAAATATAAAAATATGATCACAACATGGTTTATAAGTAATTTACATCTATAATTATTTTTCACGTTCATCAATATTTGGTCGTAATTTAGATAATTAAATTATTCACAATAAAAGTGCTATCTCAGTTAATTCTCCGATATTTTTTGTTTAATATCGATATCGTCACCCGAAATATTATTTCCTTCCTTCTTATCTTTTGATTAATACATAACAGAGATTGCACTTTTTATATATAACGTTGCTAAATGAGCTATAACTTCCTTCCTTTTACACCTTTGAGAAAAATATCTGCACAGACCCCGAAGTGATTCCGTGAGTATTTTCTTTTGTTAATTTAGATACGGAATAGTAAAACACCATATTTTTTTTTAGAAACCAAATTTTTTAGACACCAAAATTTTTTTTTTAAATATTCAAACCATAACTTTTTGGAAATAACTTTATATTCTTTGTTGCCGTTTTGTATAAATAGGGCAATTTTTAATAACTTTCCAGGTGTTTCCGTTTTACTCTACCTGATAGCAATTTAATTCCGTTATATTTTATATTATAATTTCATGATGTTTCTTCTCACCATCCATGGACATGTGTATTCTGATCTCTATTATATTTTTGAGTTAAGTAATGCCCGCCCCCTCATTTTTCAAAATTACTCAACTTAAAATCACGAAAAAATATGGGTTTTTAGAAGTCCGCGTAAAGGTTGTAGGAAAACTATATGGTTGATTTTAGATATCATAATTTTTTAAATATTTCTTAAGTTTTTACGTCTACAAAAGCCGTAGCACATTTAAAATTTTCTATTTAGTAAGCCGAATTTTTCAAAAACTATGCGACATGGAAACTTGACATCGGTATAATAGTTCTTCTAATATTTTGGCCATATGTTAAATCACAAACTTAGTTTAAATTATGTTTTTCCAATTTTACATTTTCCCACAAAATGTAATATTTCTCCCTCTTATTTCCGAAACTACCGAACTAAAAATAAAAAAAAACACAGGGTTGGCAAAATCTAATTATAAGATTACGGAAAAACTATAGAATTTATCGTAGATCCGTTTTTTTTTAAATATGCACCACGTTTTTACGCCTGTGAGAAATATAATATATAACACGTCGCAATATACAGGATTAAATTTTGGTCATTGACCGAATTTTAAGCAGTAATTGAGAATCGGCAGCCTAATCATAAAATAAAAAAAATAAAAACCCTATTTTACTTTTCTGTACAATCCCGTTTTGAAAAAACCCGGGATTGTATGGGAAAGTTAAAAAACAAAATTACGTTTTTTTCCCTTTTTTTTCATATTATGATTTCATTGTTGATTCTTAAACGCTCCTTAAAATTTTGTCATTGACAAAAATTTATTCCTGTATTTACGTCGTGAAAATTTAATATTTTAAAGAGTTTAATAGAAATACTACGTATGTTTAAATGTTCCGAAATATGTTTGTCTATCAACTACTTTTTAAAGTAAAAGAGATTTAATTTATCTAATTGTTTATCTATATTTACTAATTTAATAAATAATTAAATGATTCAGACATGGTTTTATATTAAATCAAAAAGAAATGATTTTTTTGTTTAATCAACGCGGTGTATTTGTCTTGTGTCTTTCATTTCAAAATTGTTTGACATAGAAAGTTTCATTTCTTAACAATACATTTATTTTCTTACATATCGGAAACTGAAGAAAAACAAATTTTAGAGTACTGTAAAATAATAAGTAGGATTAATGACGGATGAAGAAAAACATTTCTTCATTTCGAAGAATCAAATACTAAATTAAATCTAGGCATATGAAGAAATTAACTTTTAAACTAGGAAAAATATTCTATGCATGAAGTCGTGGGAGTATCAGTAATGACGTATAGATTACAGTGAAACTAGCAAAAATCTTTTGATCTCGCTATTTTAAATATAATTTAGAAAATATTTATATTATAAATGATAATCAAAATACATTATAAAACAAAACCTTTGCGCCTATCGGTCTGTATCTATGCGATTTTCTGAGTAACTACCAAGCGGAGTTTATTCGGGTTATTTATTAATAGATTGATTCACGAGGAAGCTTCAAAGTTCCATGTTTAAATTACCAGATCGAGGAAGTCCAGAAAAATAACGGGGAATTCCCTTACCGCATGTTGCTTAAATTGTTAACGATGCAAAGAAATAATATATTTCTTGTAAAAAAGTTCTTCTATAAAATTTACGATAGCTTATGTGTATACATAAAGTCCTCTCTTTTACTGTTTAAAAAATGGTTAAACTCAATTCTTAAACCTAATCTTGAATTAAATTTCATAATTATTTTCCTAAACTTGTATAGATTAAATTTGTCTTCCATACCGTCATTTTCTAATGAAGAGTTTAAAACTCACGACGGTGTTTTTAAGTATACACAATTTTACAACGGTGCTTTCACGCATTGACAGGAGACGTTTCAAAGCTGAAAAGTCTTTGCCTACCCGTGCGATATCTGGGTGAAGTTCGCTAGTGAGAAATAAGAAGCAGTCCTCTATCGTATGATATAAAACATATAACAAAGAAAGTACCAAGACCAGCTTGAACGGTTTTCGTTTTATTAAAATTTACTTTCTTTGTTTGTTCTTGCGTTCTTCAATAAAGAAAGCTGATCTGAAAACCGATGTCAGTTTTAGGCCATTTATATTTATAGAAATAATTAATACTTAAAATCATTTGTTAGATTAAACATAGCACGTCTATGTTCATTAAAAACTAACATACGTTACTAAGTTTTAATTACTTAAAGAGAAATCAATTTTTCATTTTTACAATTATTTTTTTTTACTTTTTTTTAAGTATTATGTTATAAGACTGATTTGGAAAATTGACAAAGATCCAATAACTTCTTTAATTAAGACTTTTGATTGTCTCGACCGAAGACGTAAAACTTGCGACAGGTACCTTTCAGATTTTTACAACGAGAAACAGTTATCACATAAGAATAGTAAATATACTATAAAATGTCATTCTCAAAACATCTTATTAGAACTAATGCAACGTCTTTTGTCTCCAGTCTAATATTTGTGTATAACTCGTAAATGGGACTGAACTCCAAGATGACGTTTACTCCACAGCAACGTATCTGGTAAAAGTTAAAATTTTCCTGTAACAAGTGTTGTGACTGTGCATCTTACGTTTAGATGCAATTTGGATATGGATATCCTGATTAATAAGTAAATTTTGAAGGGATATATTGATTTCGTCCATAGAAAGTGCATTTGATATCATAGGAAGAAATATTCATGCCATTTATCGGTCTTCGAGAAAGTTAATCGTGAGTTTGCAGAATAAACGGTGGGAAGCACATTTGACGTACATAAAATCAGCCGATAGCATATAAAACTTTACGAGTCGATGTATCTGTAATATCACCATGTGGCAGAATATTTCAATAAAGTAAAATTCGTTTATAAGTCAAAGTGTTTTTGTGGGTACAGTGTATTATAATTTCAGCCGTTCGTTTCTATTTCGCACAAAACTTGAACTTTGATATTCAAAGTCATCGTAAAAACTGAATTTCCATTGCTAGAATCTAAGAAAGTTAGGACTTGAGTGTTTATAGTTTAGGTTGTTGCTAACTTTCATGAATTATTGAAGGGTATATTTTAGGTTTGCAACTAATAAAACCCTTTTTCAGAGATTTCAGAAATTATATAGATACAAATATATCGGTAGAGTAGATATATATATATATAAATATATATATATACATATATATATATATACTTAAGTGTGCGTGTGCGTGCGCGTGCGTTCATGCGCGCGTGCCTCACGTGTTGGTGTGTAAAAAATCTGAACATTACAGATATTTTTGAAAAAAGAAATGAATTCGAGAGACAATAAATAAACAATTAAAAATTAACCGACCATCTTTGAAATTTTGTCTCTCCATCTGTTTGAAAGATTTCCAGATAAATACTGTTAGGGTTTAATAGCATTTTTAATATTAAATACGGGTCGAAGATAGTGTCCGGACTAAAATAAGATGTTTGTACTTATATCACTTAAAAACTGTAAGTCAGACATGAAAAATATTTTTCATAGTTGTATTTCTTAGAATTTATAAAAGAAATTTGATTTATCTCTATATGAGATTAAAAATTAAAAAAATTAAAGAACGCCTGCTAAACATCACTTTATTATTAATCAAAGATTCATTAACTCATAGTGACTGACACGTGCCTAACTTCGACTAACCAGTGGCTAAATTTAAAAGGTAACATGAGCAAAGTTGCAGATAAAAGGCTAGTATAACATTTGAAAAGAAACTTTATGTAGATTAAAGGACTTATTACAGGATTACTCGCTAAATGTGCAGACACTGAAAAAACAAAAAAATTATTTAGAAGGCATATGAGGGCAATTAGGCAGACATGTGCATTCATTCGCCCTTGCTTATCGTATCTGTATGGGAAATGCCAAAAATGTATACATGCGTAGATAATATTGAAATAATTGAACACTGAAAAAAAACGAATTGTAGTGATCGCAGCAGTTATTTTTGTGAAAAAGCCAATCGTGTGCAGTCCACAGATAAGAAATAAAATGTTTGTTTTGCGTTATTGAACACAGGTAGTGGTATAGGAAGTAGGATACATAGGCCAACTTATTTGAATACCTCTTGCAAATGTCAAATCTATCGGCCGAAAAATGTGGTTCACTTTTCGTGTGTGCATTTCGTGGCATCCATTGATCGCGAATATTAAAAGTGTTTTTATATACCCTCCTCTTTAAAATATCAAAATGGCGCTGTATTTATTTATAGCCGAGTTATTGAAGTTTGAATCGCTTCAAAAGAAACTAACGCTCATTTGGGCGTGATTGCCTCCCCACATTCAACACTGATTTTAAAGAAGTTTTCATGTCAAAACTATATTTATACATATATATATATATATATATATATATATATATATATACATATATATACATATATATATATATACACATATATATACATATATATATATATATACACATATATACACATATATATACATATATATATATATGTATATATATATATATATATATATATATATATATATATGTACTTCTCCAATATATATATATAACCATCCATATATCACTACTAGTCTCAAGCCCGCATTATATTTTTTATATAACATTCGTTTACTTATATATAACTTTAAACCATCTTTCACCAAGGCTGAGTAGATAGTAATGATAGTGCGTTACCCCTTATCTTGCCAGGGCCAAGCGGTCGTTGAACGAGGTATTAAGGGCGGTCAAACCTCTTTTATACCGTTAAGGTACATATTTATATTTAACCGTGCTTAACTATGATTATAATTGTAGTCAAGTTAGTCAAGAATTATTTACATAGCTAGAAGGATTTTTTTAAATGTATAAACAAGTGGTTTTCGTATTATTTTTTTGTGAATTTTGATATTTTATAGTTTTATTCTGTGTTAACTGAAATATAGGCGGGCTTAGTATAGTTTATTACAATGCCAAACAAATTTCTACGGTTTTTGAATGAAATGGATATGTCAGATGCACAGAGAGATTTTATAATCCCAAAAAGACGCAAGGAGATCTTAACTTATTTTACATGTAAAATTAAGGGCGTTCAATTCATATTACTGAATATGCTATAGAGATGACTTGCCTATAATTTCACGATTTTCTTTTGCTCGTCGTGCGTTTGATTTTAGTATATATTACACTTTAATGTAGATTCGATAACTAAATACATAAATTACAGAAAATGTTACTGTGTATGCGTCATAAATGAGTCTTGATACACTATTGGAAAATTTACGTCCATGCTAATGTGACTAGAGTATAGTCAGTTATATAGAGTATAGTCAGCCAGTCCTTACTGTTTCAAACTACTTCCGTTACGCAATTTCCGTGACTTTGCGCAGCTTGAAATTATTTTAATAGTACCACTAGATAAAAAAATATTTCTAATTTATTAATTCTTTAAACTTTAAGTTGATATTCTGTTGTATTTTGTAGGGGCAAAAGCAATAATTGTTTTGAAATATTGAGTGAAATATATTTTTCAATTTCAAAATATTTGATAGGATATGGTAAAAGAATGGCAACATATTTATGATTTTATTTATTCTGATTTAGAAAAATTTATGGATTCTGTAAAAAAAAAAATTACTTACCATTTTATAATTGATAACAAAAAAATACTGAAAAATCATGGGAATACTATAAGTTTCTAATCTTCAGTAAAAAATATAAATCATATCAAAATAAGAAATACATATATTTTCGGAAGGGAATATTCTTAAGCTGAGAATTTTGTACTTTGTGGTAATTAATATGTAAGTTAGAGGGATTGAGATATTACCAACCTGTGATTAGGTTATCTCAGATCTCATCTCAGATATATCTCGGTTAATATTTAAAAATATTAAATAAAATGAAAGAAGAATCATTAGTGACAAAGGGATTTTATGCTGTATTAGATGATTGAATTAAACCCTAACAACCGTTGTTTTAATATTTGTGAATTGTTTTTGGTTTTACAATGGATCTTTTTCTTCAGCTGCCGCTTCTTAGCGAGGGTTGGTTGTTATCAAAATTATTTTTACTCTGTCATGGGAGAATTGGGATCTGTTAGATATAGTGACCATTTTATTAGCTACGAGTGACATTTCTTAATTACGAGCTCGACTTTTGTTTTAGTATTTTAAATTGGCTGTGGTTCTGCAATGGATCTTTTTCTTGGGGTGCCCCCTCTTAGCGAGGTTTGGTGATTATCAAATTCTTTTGGGTTTGTTATCTACTTTTCAGAATCGGGATCTAGTACACCCATAGTGCCATTTCTTAACCGCGAGTCACAGTTTCTTTATCATAAGTTTCTGCACCTGTCTGGCCATAAATACCTTGTCATTTTCTTTTGATAAGGATCCGGAGGTGATCAAAGTATTGAAATATGGAAATTTAGAGCAATCATATTTTATTAATATGTCTTATTGAAAAGCATCAGTATTCTTTATATGTAGATAGCAATGAAGTAATTTATTTATATATTTTATTAACATCACATAAACTGATTCCAATTTTATATGTAGGCACCATCGATCATTCAGTTTTCGAGATTCTAACGAAATAATAATTTTTGTAATATTTACATACTAGTGTGACTGAAAAATGATCATATTTTAAAGTTAAAGAGGAAAACTAAACAAGAAAAACTGGAGCAAAAATCATCTTGTTAGAAAGAAAATTTTCGAGCGTTTTTATTTTTATATTAAGAAGTATCAATACTTAGTGGCTAACAATTTTCTGGAATTTAGTTATTCCATATTCTAATATTTTTGAATTGGTTCCTCCCGTCAAATCTATTTAAAAGGGTTCATTAGAGTTCAAGAATATTGAAGGTTGTTAATTATACGTTTACTTGATTGGGAAATATTTTAAGTTGATACCCTACTCTACAGTCGTAATTTATTGGTCTTTTAGCTTTAGCTACCATCGTCAATGGGTTTTATGTTTTATTACTTTTCAGCTTACCGAAAAATCTAATAGTTTTGTAGAATTTAAGGAGGTTTTTCGATGTATGTTGATTCACTGCTTACTCCGTTGAATTGCAAAGTTTTCTACCTTTAGTTAGTAAGTCATTGGGTTAATGTTTCAATTAATGGGGTTCAATGAAGTTTTGCCTATAGATAACAAATATCCTACATTAATAGATAGTTATATAATTACGCAATCATTGACAAGAACAGAAGAGTGAAAATAAATGGAAAAAATATGGCTTCGTACAAAAGCTGGATATACTGCTATTAATTTAATTTAAAAAAATACTAGAATATGTTTTTTTAACAAGCCAAATTCATGGGAATTCATTTTAATCCAGACTATCATCGCGTAACTCGTGCCACACAGCACCAAAACAAATGTTAATAATAGTCAGGTCGGGGAAATAATACTCAAAATAATATTTACCTCATACTTATATAAATAAGCAAATTGGAATCTTTATCTAGTTACAAATATTTATTTCTGTATTTTCCGGGCCAACTCAACGGAAAATTTAGTTTTAAATTGATGATTATTCGACACATGTACAAACACAATTATTTATAAATATCTCATTCATTTCCTTTGTTATACTTACACTTCTGCACGTATATTAATTTTTTTACTTATATACTTATTAACATTCTATTATATAATTACAATAATTATATATTTGTTTTGGTAGGATAAATAAACCTACATTAATGGAAAGTACAATCAGTACGACTACTGATCAACTTAATTGTAACAAATTTGATGAATGGTCCCAAATATATACAGAGAAATATTTAGATTTAAAAGGAGAATAAAGAAAATAGGCAAAATTTATTTTCCCATAATTCGTTTCCCATAATTTGTTTATAAGTTATTTTCCCATAATTCTTTTCCGTTGTTTCTCCAGTTTTTCCAGTCGTTCATTCTTAAAACTGCGGCTACATTGCTTCAATTCCTTTTAGTATTGCTCGTTGAAGCTATGAGAAATATGACAAACTTGAATTAGATTTTTTTAAAAGAAAGTCAATATTCCCACAGGGTTTCCATATGGTCCCGATTTGATTACTCGTCCCGATTAACATTGTTTACATTCGTTGACCGAATAATAATCGGATGACTACACTTTTAATTATTTCAATGTACACTTATGAAATGTATGTTTACTGCAATATAAATCATTTATTGATACAATTTACTGTTAATTAGAAAATGTAATTAATCAAAATTAATGTTTAATCGCTCATAAAACTGCTGAAACATAAATGAAATAAATATTAGACTTATCTGATCGATACCCTTAGATCGGGTACAAACCGCAGTGAATTTGTAAATATTTAGGTTATACACATTGTCCCACCATTGCGGTCGCTTTGGATGGTAACTTTACAAAAATATGTCATCGGCGCCGACTGTTTTGTCATGGAGCGGTGATCGATGCAATTGTCGTGGACGGGGCAAGAGTTAAAGTGCTTCCAGTTGATAAGAAAATGTACAAGAATACTGAAATAAAGAAGAGAAAGGTTGCAATTTAATTATAAGGTTATTTTTGCTTGATTTAATTGATACATTTAATAGTTTTATATTCATTTAAAGGGAGCATACACCATTTAATTGTGTCAACATTATTCGAATAATAGGAAGGAATATGAATATCAATTTTAAATCCACTAATAATCGAAATAAAATTTGTCAAGTATGATTAGCACTCACACTACGAAGATTCCATACATAATTTAGCACTTATAAACACTAAAGGGTTACCTAAGAATTCTATTAAACTATATACAAATATTAAATTTTCATAACGGAAACATAGTGCCTGTTATATCTTTCACAGACATAAAAAATGGTGCATATTTAAATAACGTTTTTTCTGTTATGTAAATATGCAAATATATCGTCTAGTATATCTTTCGCTGATACAATAAATATAAATTTTAAAATACAAAGTAATTTTTGCATTTGATTTAAATAATTTCTACGGAGAATCTGTGAAATTTTTAAAAACCCTACTACGTGTAGAAAGTTGGTCGTACATAATTAGGCGCTTATAAATACTAAAGGGTTACCTAGTAATTCTATTAAACTATTTACAAATATTAAATTTTCATAACGGAAACATACTGCCTGCTATATCATTCACAGACATAATAAATGGTGCCTATCTAAATAAAGTTCTTTCTCTTACGTAAATATGCATATATATTGTCTAGTATATCTTTCGCTGACACAATAAATATAAATTTTCAAATACAAAGTAATTTTTGCATTTGATTTAAATAATTTCTACGGAGAATCTGTGAAATTTTTAAAAACCCTACTACGTGTAGAAAGTTGGTCGTACATAATTAGGCGCTTATAAATACTAAAGGGTTACCTAGTAATTCTATTAAACTATTTACAAATATTAAATTTTCATAACGGAAACATACTACCTGCTATATCTTTCACAGACATAATAAATGGTGCCTATCTAAATAAAGTTCTTTCTCTTACGTAAATATGCATATATATTGTCTAGTATATCTTTCGCTCACACAATAAATATAAATTTTCAAATACAAAGTAATTTTTGCATTTGATTTAAATAATTTCTACGGAGAATCTGTGAAATTTTTAAAAACCCTACTACGTGTAGAAAGTTGGTCGTACATAATTAGGCGCTTATAAATACTAAAGGGTTACCTAGTAATTCTATTAAACTATTTACAAATATTAAATTTTCATAACGGAAACATACTGCCTGCTATATCTTTCACAGGCATAATAAATGGTGCCTATCTAAATAAAGTTCTTTCTCTTACGTAAATATGCATAAATATTGTCTAGTATATCTTTCACTCTCTTCTTATATATATCGTCTAGTATATCTTTCACTCTCTTCTTCTTCTTTCACATAATAAACATACATTTTAAAATATAAAGTTATTTTTGCCTTTGATTTAAATAATTTCTACGGAGTGTCTGTGAACTTGTTAAAAACCCAACTACATGTAGAAAGTTGGTCGATTGTTACTCATAAACTAGTGGAGTCTACTCAGCTGCGAAAATTTTCCTTCCTATTTCATATAATAAAATTGGAAGAAAAATTTACTATTATTGTGAAAATATTCTACTATTGTAAATAATTTTCAGATATTCCAACATACCAGTTGAGTTGGTTGGGGGTGGTGACACGTAACTCTAACAAAAATTACCACTTTAAAGTTTATCATTTCGTAAACGGATCCTTGTATTGGACGAGTGTTCATGACATAACTCCATTTTTTTGTAATGACCTATTCAATGATTCGTTCCTATTTTACAACTAGAGGAGTTTTACAACTAGTCCTCTAAAAACTCTCGTTGTTTTAATTTCTTTGTTTTAAAGATTTTATTCAAAACTTTATAGATATTATAATTATGTATGCCAAATTTTAGTTTTATACCACAAATTACATGCATGTGAAACGGAGTTGACATATCACCATATAGACGGACAGACAAACAAATATGTTGAAACTATAAAGGGTTTTAATTTAGCTATGATAACCTAACACGATATTTATTTTACCAACTGTGCACATATATTATTTTAGAATTCTCCAGAGAAATCACTGTTATCTTGCTATTTCTACTAAACTATTTGAAACATCAAACATAAAATTGTTAACCGTATTTAAGCTTAAAATGGACTAAATATTACTATTTTCAAATACTTTTATTAAGTATATAAGAGGTTTAAGAAAAGTGGCGAGGACCGGAGGTCGCTCGATTTTTACTTGTTTACTTGTACATGTTTTCGATTACCATGTGGTCATCCTACAATTGAAAAAATTTATACCTTTTCCAACTTTTCTTAAAACACTCTTTTTAGTGATGTATTGTATGCACCCATGTATACAAGTCAGACATTTTTTTTGTCGTCTCTATATATGTCGTGTATTAAAAATTAACAGAAATATTAATTTCCTGATTTTTATTACTTTATATAATTTATGCAAATTTTAGCATACATTATTTAAAGTAATAAAAGCATTAAGAGTTTGGAAGAAATAGAGTGGTAACAGACATACCGAAGGATAACTGAGAGAGAGCATCACAGGCTTCTGTACCCTTCGGATCCTTCGCGTATAGAATCCTAAAAAAGTCATATCATCAAATACTAAAGATCATAATCAATAATTAGTCAGTATATAAGAGTGAAAGCAATAACTATCCACATTATTTGAATAAATCACTAATAATTAAATTCATAATTTATTTTGAAGATCGTAGTATTCAAAATATACTCAAAAGCACTAATCCAAATTTAATGGTCTTTCAAATACATGCTCACAGTGTGGTTAGTGTTGATGTGATATCAACATAGAATACAGTCTTTAAAGGCATATGAAGACTATGCTCCTTATTAATACTACACGTTTATTTCTATTCAGCTTCAGTTAATCTATTAAGTTTGTAACTGAATATTTAAGTTCCTCCATTAGTACAGCAGTTTTTGGTCCTCAACGTCACATAAACTAGACCTTCATGTGACACTGGTAAATAAAAACAACTATGAACTAATAGAAATATAATAATAAAAGTATCCAAATATTTGCGTCACAACAGTATCACAATTATAACAAATTATCTATTATATTTATGTCAATAATGTATATCGTATTCTTGTATTATTTTACTAAATCTACATATTTTTATGCTGATATGAAACCAGCATCTTAATCAAGCAAGTAAATTTTAAAAGACCCCGTAGTATAAAACACATTTTGTCAATACCTAGTTTCAGTGTTTATATATAGTATCCTACGATATAGATTTATGAAAAAAAATTGGGACGGATTTTGTATGTAATTCTGCTAATTTTCAGGTATAAGCAAAGATTCACCGATTGGATTTATGTTTGTTTCATTAATTAATGCTTTTATTTCAACATCACGAAGTTGGTAGCAATAATTTAATATGTTTATAATAATCATAATTTTATCCTCAGGGAGAAATTATATGATGTACAATATTGGTGCATTAAAAATGAAGGCAGACATAATTAATTATTAATTGAAATTCGAAAATTTCTAAGCCTTTTTCAACAGCGTTTGACTGGATACAATGACAAACCGTTAGTAAACCAAACAGCTTTGACAAGAAGATTGGATTTAAAAAATACTTTGCTTTGACAAGCTAAGGTGTATTAATTTACTAACAAATATTTTTCTCCTGAAGAGTAAAGTATTTTGAAAAAAATAAAACCTAAACATCCATATATGCACAGCTAAACTAGTACATCATGTACAACTTATCTTAAATAATCGTTTGACTAATTAACTGTAACAATTAATTTCAATTATGTTTCAATGTGAGGAAAAAAATAATTATAATTTAACAATAAATAGAATTTAAAATACAATACTTAAAATAAATTAAATTAACATTATTAAATATAATTTCTAATCTACTAATATAATTTCCCATGTGTATTTGTTGCTGATTATCTATAAAATGTAAGCTAGTTTTTCGGCTAGCTTCTTGAGGCGCTTTTGTTCCTGAACAATAATAGCAACATACTCTTGTTATGTTTCTTAGTAGAGGTATGTAGTATTTCGATGTAAATTAATCAATTTAAATTGTTTATTGAAAATAATTATTAAAAAATTATTTTTTATAATAATAATAATAATTTGTTTAATAATTATTTTCAATAAACTTTAACGTTTATTGAAAATACTTATTTTTATTTTCCAATTTAGAGAACTTTGATATTGGCTATTTAAATATATACAACTAATACATCCATCATCTCAGTTGAGGGGTGTTAGCTCATATGGAAACTAAATGAAATGTTTCCACTTCTTCTTTAAAATTCTTATGTCCTCATGCTTTATCCGAAGCATGAGAATGAGAGCATGAGGGTACACCTTCCAAGCAAGGCGAAAAACCCAGTTTTAATAAGGCTTTTTAATATTTATAAATTTAATGTTTCAAACTTTTCTTGAATCTTTGGAGTCAATGTTTGTTTATGTCATACAAAGGTATACCTTGATCGACTGTACACATTTCGCGTGTTTTTTGTCAGTTTTTGGCCCTAAACAGAATTTACTAAGCAAAACACTCTAACTTTCTTCATGCAATTCTCATGTTTTTTAGTTCTTTTCTTGCTAAAAGTAAGATGCTAACTATACAGAACTGAATATCGCGTACTTTATGTGTTCTATTAGAGGTATTCAACAAGTTTCTACAGAATGCCGAAAATCGATGGCAAAAGTGGCGCATTTATTAGTTGGCAACCCAAAAATGTTTACAAAATTAATTGTGATATCACTTTCTAAATTTTAACACAATCATAGCATGAACTCAACCTCTTTCAAAAGTATATTTAAATTTGTAATTTTGGTGAATATTATTTCATGCCTTATCCATCCCTCGCGTCGCCACAAAAACATGTCTGTGGGAAGCGGAAGGACGTCAGGGGCCCGGAAACAGGCCAGCTTCCCTCTCGCGCCCCCGCACGTGGTGCGAACGCTATCTCCGATATACACATTAGAATATAATTAGCAACTAAAGAGCTGTAGTCGAGGGTGATAAATGATGTACGTATTAGTTTACCTCTGAGATGAGCGGTCTTTAGACACAACAATTTTGTATGTTGAAGTGAATTTAAGATTCGTTTAGTCAATCTTAACTTCACTTCAAATCGTGCGTAAAATAAAAAGGAGAAGAAAATCAGTTTCTAAATATAACTTTAAAATATCTAAAACACTGAAAACAAATCGTCTTGCATAATCAATAAATTAAAAATCAGAAATTTTGTTTCAATTAAAAAAATCAGTAAATAAATCTACACTATACCTCTGTATAGTGTAGATTTATTTAATTAACATATATTTTTTAATTAACCCAAACTGAAACCTTAAAACAAATCACGTCGGCAAGGAAGTCGAAGATGTGTTCTGAGGTTGATTTGGGATAAGGACAGTTTCTGGAAGGTCAATAAAATTTATTCGGTTACTCTTTATTTTAATCCGTCTGAAAGGGCGAGCGTAAATCAGGTATTTAAAGATAACAAAGGAAAGAAAAAATAGCCAAATTATGACGTAAAACTGCGTACAATTAAAATATTTAAAGCCAAATTAAGTGTTTAGATCCTTATTTTACGTGAGTAATTAAGGTTCCATATGTAAAATTTAATAAGATATTAAATGGAAATTCAAATGGCTGTTTCTCCTGTCTCTTAAAATATAAATATCGATCGTAATTGGTAATCGATAGTAAATATTCTACTACAGATCTTGATCAATTAAAACATAGTAACAAAAGTCCATTTCACCAAATAATTTTTTAAGGTTTGTCTCGATTTGCACATTCAAAAATTCTTTTACTTACTTTATTTAGTCCATTGTAAAATCTTTACATTAATCTTTTCGCTATGCTACATATGAAGTTTTCATGTTAAACATTTTTTTTCAGAAAAATGGTTCTAACAGTAGAGAGGAAAAAATCCTAAAAATGAAGTCGTGTTGGGTAAAATTTAGCTTACATTTGCTATTACTTATTTCTATAGTTATACTCTTTCCTTTTTGTTTAAAAGAAAATAGTTTCGGAAATTATTTTGGAGCTCTTCAACGGATGGGAGTAAACTTTCTTTGAAAAAAAATTCGAGATCGAGTTTGAATGCATTGATATGTTTTTAAGTACTTTAGCCATAGGTATTGATTAAAACCTTAAGATTGAGTAAGAAGTTGGCGACAGATATCCTCAAGGATGAGCAGTAGGTTAACCGAGTTTTGACTTATCAAAAATTAAAGAGATTATGGTCGTCACTTTTCACATAAATGCAATATAAAGCTATATAATAAGTTGCGTGTGGTTATTCTAATTTCCGAAACAACTCATCCGATTTAAAAAATTCTTTCGTCAATATTTAGAAAGGACGTTCAGGATGGACATAGGTTGTATCTTATACCGTCAAAAAAATGTCATGGGGACCAGTTTTGCAATGTAAATCAACGAAAAACCAGTCGAGTAAATGCGTTTCTTATAAACGCTGCCTTAACGGTAAGAGATATAATGATTGATATTTATATTTATATACAATGTTACCTATTTTATATGTTCCAATACAATCGTAATTAAGAAGTAGACTCCAGTGGCGCGTCGGAGCTGACACGCACAATGTTTTTTTATTAATTTTTCAAAATTACTTATTACGATATATCAAGGCAACCAATAAGTATATACGAATATCGTTGCTTGCCCTGAATTATTACATAATCTTCACCATTTACTTACTAACATGACAAACTTTTACAAAAAGTGGTTGTTTTTCGAAGTTGATGCAAAGGGCAAGCGGCCTGTAGGGAGTGAGGATCGCGCGTGACCTCCTTATCAAATATTAATACGAGAGGCGAATCCTTGACCTTAATACCAAGTTCCCGCGTGCCGACTGACTTTACTATTTACTTTATTAAGTTATTACGTTATAACTTATAGGTACTCTATACATATATACGTAGTTATATAATATAGCAAAAAATACTGCCCTTTTTAATTGTCTCATCATATTGGACTGGATGTTAACTATTAGCCGGTTCAGAAAGTAAGTACCATTTTGGTTATGAGAGCAGAAATTTTTTTTCTTAACCATTTAATTATTAAATGTTATGATTATTTAAAAACTCGCAATATCAAATAAACAAATAGCGCCATCTTCTGTTTTCAAAATTCTCTATGGATTTGTACCTTTTTGTCTATGAACTTTGAAGATTCAATTTGATTAATAAAAGGATCGTATTTTGTCTCGCAAATTACTACGTCGTTTTATTATTAAATAAGAACCTTCAATGGAGAGCAGTAATCAATGGAAAGGAGGCATTAGCAACACCAAAGAAATAATGCTTTAAGAAAACAATTTCTACGAGAAAGATCAAGTGTGCCGTGTCTTGCGGCAATAAAGGTATTGCTTCTAGATTTAACGCCAGTGGGGAAACAATAAACGCTGGTTCCTACCTGTATTATTAGACTGCGGAAAAGCTAAGAATATTAAGAGTAAAATTAACGACAATAAATATAATACATAACATTAAAAAAACTGCATAGTGAAATCGAACTAAAATATGCGGCATGATCAGTAGCAGAATAGCACTGCTTCAGAACAATGCTTCACCACATCCTAGTCATCTAACTCAGTATCTCATTCAGTCGGTTGGTTGGGATCGACTGGATTGTCCACATGACCTTGCACACTGCGACTATCAGTTCTTTGGCTAATTGAAACATTTTTCTGGTCAAAATTTTTTAGTTTCAAAGACACCCGCGACGTCAAAGCGGGCGTATTACCATGGTTATCTTCATTGACCGTTTTATGAAGACAGGATGGAAGTGATGGTTTCATGATATAATAATTACCTTATTATTAATGGAAATTATATAGAAAAGCAATTCATATTGGTTTTTCTCTAAAAATAAAATTGTTGAAAATATTGTTATCCGTACCGGTTTTGTACGGAGAAGAAGCATCACGAATGTGTTTGTTGTATTCGTCTTTTTATTATAACAATTGTTTATGATTAATTTATTATAGACTATATTTTGCCCGTGGTTCAAACAAATCAGTATATATTTCAATCAAGCCGATTATAAAGTTGCGAGGTATTATTTTGAACACAATTTTCCAGATCTTATTTTAGCATTTGTTTACTTTTATAAATTAAACTAAATACAGCGCATTCAGTTGTTTAGTGCACCTTTCTAACGTGTATCATTTTTTATCGATTATTTATATTAATTGTGCGTCTGTCTTCACTACTTAGATCTGATGATTAGGTAACTATGCATAGTGTAACTTTTAATCTAGGATTTATATAATTTATGGATAAAGCTTCATTTAAATTTGTTGAAACATTTATTTTGACAGCTTAGTTATTTATTCTGTATTTTAGCGCGTATAGAATTGTATGACATACAAACGCTAAAAAAACGATTTCTAACAATTATTAATATAAGATTGAACGTTTTGTAGATTTTAATGTGGCCTCCAAAATAAAAGTAAATATTCTAGCTATAAAAGTTTAAAAGTTGATTTCAGAAAATATGAACATCTCGACTCATTTGAGTCCTTTTTGTTAATTAGACACAAGTTCCAAATGGGATAGATAACATCGGTAAACCATATGGTCTTAAAATAATGGTTGACGGCGGTAAACCATAGAATATTAAAAGGATGGTTAACAAAGGTAAACTATTGAGTATTAAAAGTATAGCTGAGGACGGTAAATTTTACGGTATTAAACGTAAATTATATCAATTTAATAATCCATTTTTGTGGCAAATCATGAAGACAAGCAAATAAAACTTTCCCTTTATAATATTTTTGTAATTAGTATCAAAAAATGTAAAGACCAGGCTGAAAGTACATTGTTTATTAAGTTGACAACTTATAAACCCGCCATTTCTGTAGAGAAACTTTTCAACTTTTTATATGTAGTCAATAAAATCAATCGTTAATTATATAAACACCGTCGGTATCTAACACTCTTCGCCGACTTGTAGGTAAAGCTAAAGTTCCGTCCTAGTAGAAATCTTTGGAGCTTTGATATGACTTTTTTCTTTAAATTTTCTATCATTTAAATTATTAGACAGAGAGCGAAACAGATGGTAATTAGATGGTAAAAGATTTTGAGAGTACGGTGGGTGAAGTAGCATACTCCATCCAAGTTAAAGTAGTTTTCACGCGTTACGTATGCTACGTGGGGGTCAAATCGCAAACTGAACAGAAGTTTGAATGCCACAATCTTTATATTCTAGAAGTTTCTATAACATTCCACAAATTAGTCGAAAAAAGTGGCGGGTTTATAGGTTGCCAACCTAATATACTTCCTTTAACACAGCACGAATCAAACTTAGTTTATATTCACTTATTATAATAAAAAAAATTCAAATTTTCTAAAAAATTTTAACCATTCCAGGCACTTCTGTTGCAACTTTTATAACTGAAAATATGATGCAATTAATATCGAGATTTTGAAATAAAACAATAAAAATAAAATAAAATTTTGTAACCTTCTTCACATTAATATAATGTGATAATTAAAATGCCATTAATGTAAAACAAACGTCAAAATATTGATCCAATAAACTAATTTAATAACCGTAAATGACTTTTACAAATACATATATCGCACGCGCACGCGACCACTTTCATATGCATATACAGACAATGAATAAAGATCTTTAACGGAGTATAATAACATTAATGCAACTTTTATTGTCGATAAATTATATTCTTCCACTTAACAACTGCGTTACAAGACCATTTACGTCAACTCGCACGTTTATATATTGATTAATATCGTCGCTACCGTTTATTTCAAGCTTTTTTGCAGTAGTAGTTTTTGTCACCTTCTACTTCCTATAAATCATGAATCGAACAAGTTATTGCTATTACGAAACCAAACTTATTATATGTATAGTATAAATCGATACTATTATTTTAGACTCCAAATAGAAAATTAGAACTGTTACAGAATTGTGAGTATACTGCTTTGAAAGCAATATGGCCAAGTTACACTGGTAATTAAGCATGTAATACGAAATTAAACAGGTCATTCGAAAAAATCATGAAAAACACATGTGTGAACCAATCCCCTATATGTAACGAACTATCTAGGAGAAACGTTTAAGTATATGTAAATAAAGTAATTGTGCCCATAAACTGACTGTGGATATAAGTATGCAAGAAACTCCCGATGTTTAGATGACATTAACTACTGCAATAGTTCAATGATATCTTATCATATAATAAAATGGTATCAAAGCAGTGTCTGTATGCTATTATGAAAAAAATACTGTTAGACTGCTTTAGGTTAAATTTTATAATTTTATGTCATAGAGGCTTGGTTAGCTAGGTTAGTTAGGTAAGATTAAATTTAGACTAGTACCATTTAATTAATTAACAGCGCCATCTATTTTTTATAAGGAGCCGACATAAATGTGTAGTTTAAAATTCTCCGCTAGATGGTAGTATTTATTTTATCATTAGTAAATGTTTTTAATTTGTTACAGCATTTATATTTATATATTAGCGACTTCAGAATGATCGCTATCTATTAGAATCTAAGGCACCTTCCTAAGCTCACTCCGGGTGATAAGAGTTTGAAATAAATAATTGTCTAATATGACACAACTTCTTTTCGTATGAAGAGCGGACAAAATACCTGATTTAATTATAAGTGCACTTTTTAAAGTTCCATAGGTAAATTATTGATAACTTTCCAGTTAGCTCTTTCTAAGTTTAATTGATATAGTGATAGAATACGAGGAAAAACATTTTTATACAGTGAAATTGTTTAACAGGTTGAAATAGAAAAGAATGTTATTTTCATATCAACTTTAAAGAATTGACAATGATAAAAGTTGCCTACGTACTCTGTGTGTTAGGTGCTGATTATCCATGCAAAAGTAATGGTTGCAACCTATAAATGAAAGAAGAAAAAAATCAAAATGAAAGACTTATTTCATTTAGTATGATGTAAGTTCAATGTTTAGTTTTGTTAGAAGCGAAATCGTTGAAGTTAATTCATTACTAAGCATTAAATTTGCATGATATTTTATACACAATACCATAACTCTCTGTACAAGTAAAGAGATTATAATAGGGCTGAGTCAGACGGTTGTAAACTATAATGCGTATGGATCAATATAGTTCTTTGATAAAAAGCAGTTCAAAACAGTGAGCTCAAAGTAAGGGTAGGGGTAATAGCAAATTACGTGCACCCCGCTAGCGAATGAGTCGTGCGACCCTGGATGTTTTGGGTTGTTGTGAACGTGCATACGTCTGCATTGGTACGGTGAGTAATATAATCGAGATTAGGAAAAAATGCACGATTTTGTGTGGCAAAATCGTGACTGTAAATTTGTTGCAACCGAATTTGCACTGTTGGCTCTTGTAATGTCTGGGCAAATAAATTTGTCTGTGGTTTTGTACAGAAATCCCAGCAAATTGCCTTGAATTTAATCCAGAGGTCAGTGATCGGCTGTTGGAACGTATGTCCTTAATCTTTACCAGTATGGTAAGTTTTTCTTTTACTGCGTGAAATTGAAAATTGAACTGATGTAAATTCAGTTATTTTGTGTTTTTATGTATTGTTACGAATATTTTCGTCAAACATATTTTTAAATTTTGAAGTTTATCAAATGGCAAACTTATTTTTTGTCTGTCTGGAGTTTGATATTTTAATATGCAAATATGCATTATTTTAAATAAATTATTGACGGTTGCCAGCTTTCTCAAACACTTCAATTTTTATATCTTAAACTTTCTTTTCGACTTCGTCTATCACCCTGTTTCATCTGCTCATTTTACAACTCTCTATTTTCAGTAGGTAAAACTTTTTTTAGCTTTCCTATTCTTTCTTTCTGTGTAGCCAAAATTTATCTTTCAAGGAAAGTTCTCGAGTTCGGTAATATGTATTGTTTTAGAGGCTTTATTTTTTGTAGAATTTAACCCTCAATTCTGATATCGACTGTACAGCGATACATAAATCGGCGTGGTACGCAATTCTATATTTTATTGCACCCCATCGGCGTCGATGAGCTAGTCACTACTCGACTACTACCCTTGAGTAGGGTGGCGGATTCGCGACCGTGAATCAGCATTGAATGCACATAATAATAATAATATACTGGATAGAATTTATTACACAATTGTTTAACGATGATGTTAGTAGTTTGATTATTTAGAATATTCTAATTAATTGAATATTCTAATGATAAGTTAGAAATTTGTTTCAAGTTTATATATATAATTGTTCTACTATTTGCAGTTTCGCAATATTACTACGTAAGAATGGAACATTTATCAACATCCAATACTAAATAGTAAGTACAGTACATACAGAAATTCAAAGATGATCGAAAAATCGATTATTTAAACATATAGTATACATATAAATATAATATATATATATATATATATATATATATATATATATATATATATATATATATATAAATATATATATACATATATTCATTTATTTATATGTATGCCAAATGCTTAATTAATAGATTTTTCGATCATCTTTGAATTTGTGTATGTGCTGTACTATATATATGGAATTGCCTTGAAGTACGATTATTATTATATTCGCAATGTGACCTGATATTACAAAAAAAGAATTTCTCAGTAATTTTGGCTTAATTTATAGAATATGATAAATGTTAATGCATTTGTTTTTCCTACTAAATTACTTTATAAAAATTTAATAGAATTAATAAACAAATAAAATCCTATTAATCTTGTCTTTCTGTAACTAATTTTTTTTTCAATTTTTCAGTCCTGTTTATTTCACTTTGTTTTACTTCGAGATTGTTTAAGTAATTTTCAATTCTGAGAGGAATTGCCATATTACATTTATGCTGGATTTTTTATAAACTGTTTAATTCAAAATGTTTTGAATGTAAGCTGTTGAATAGGTGATTAAGTATTTTTAGGAAATATACAGTTCCATTTAGGTTTCTACAATCTTCGAATGAAATCTTCCACTGAAGCCTTCGAATCTTAGTGATTTGTCATAAAAATGTAGCACAGTTAGTACATGTTGACTAAATTGGCTAGCTACCATGACTTTCATTATATTACTTTTGCAATATATATGTTTTGAATTCAGTTTATAGGCTGAGACAAAATTTTCTTTATTTTGAAGTTTGTCTAGTTTAATAAGATAGTCCCAATTAACTAATCTTCCTTTACAGCCAATAAATGTCCTTTTTCCTTGTAAGGCGTTTCTGAGAAGCTTTTCTTACTTCTCTTTTGATCCTTTGATCCGTGAACGTGAATCCGTTAATGTTAACGTTGGCTGGACTTCCGTCAAAATAAGCGCAACTACTTGAACACACGTTTTATTGAGTTCCGACGAACAGTGCAGTAATAAGACAGCTCGTTGTTCATTAAACATATCTTCCACTAAAAGGTAACCCACTAGATTTTTTCAATTGTTTAGTGCCAAAATTAAAAAAAAAACTAACACTCTTTTAGTTTCCTTAAGATAATCACTTTCTAAATCTGCATTCCATTCGACGTGCTTACGAATGGCCATTTCATCAAGGTTTAAAGACAAAATAATTTAATATTATTAGAATCTTTATACCTTATGGTAACGAATGCCTCCTCCATGAGGTAAGCAAGTACGTACGTAAATTATACGCTTTTGGAGAATAATAGTTCAAAGCAAACGTTCTTAATGCAGGGGAATTTTTTTTCTTTAGACCTCTGAAGAAAAAAAATTTCCACTGCATGTTACACACTGTTCAATTTTTCAATTTAGCGTTTAAATATTTCGGATGTAGTTAAGTCAATATTTTGTAACACCTTTGTTACATTGTCGAGTCGTATATTTAAATATACGATGTTTATATTCATTTCCTTTAATTACAATGTAATTAAAACTAAATAAGTTATTGATACTCGGATTCATGTCACTGTATAAGTATGCAAAAAAAATGTTGTTGCAATGAGTTGTAGCCGTTTTGAAACAAGCAATCTAAGATTTTTTTCTTTATTATTATAGAGAAAACATAGTTACCAGTGATATGTAACTATACTATTTAAGTTATTACGCCCACTATTGTTTCTGTATGTTTTATGCAAGTTTGGGAGGAATGCGTGTCGCTGGTTATGGTTGTTCTACTTGCTATATTTAGTCTGTGTATTTATTACTGGTAATTTACATAAGACATGCTTAATTTGTTATTTAAGAAGTATTCTTTAAAATTAAGTTATTTCTCTAGTTTTGTTTCATGGTTACGAAAGTACGGATAGACTCCCTCACGTATATATTTTTACTGTTTTATTATACTGTATTAATTTACTCATAGTATGGAATTTTGTCTAAATTGTGACTTTTGATTTTGTTGAGTATTTTAAGCATTTAATGAATATATGGCATATGGTAAAAAGCTGTACCATGGCATGTATATGTATTTTATCAGCTTTTTTAACAGCTCTCTACGGTATCAAAATATTTTAAGTTATTTCAAAATTATTTCAAAAATAAAAATTTTCAGAACTTACTCGTACCAAGAAATACTAATGAACAACTCGAAGCTTAGTTTATGTGTTTCGAATGTCTTTAACAACAGATTCTGAGTTGATGTCTGGAGTGTGTTAGTATATTTTTTAATAGATGCTGAGTTGATGTTTATGAGTATGTGTGAATGTCCTTTTCAACAAATTCTGAGTTGATGTTTGTGAGTGTAATTAAGTTTCTTTTTTCAACTTCATTACGAAACTTGATTATATCACAAAACAGACTTCGTTAATAATATCACATATCGAGTTCCGTATGACCTAAAGTATTTGGAATTTAGAACTGATTTATACTTTAATCTGTGTCATTAGTTTGCAGACAAAAATAATAAAAATTAAATATGAAATTTGAATTTTTAATACTTTGATGTTTTTATAACTGAATCGAAAAACGTATATATTGATATGAAATATAATTTTCAAATAATTAAACTTTAACGTAAACCCTTGATCAGATCAAATCATCATTATAAGGATTATTTCCATATATTTTACATCCCTTTTCTCGAATTTGAAATATGAATTAAGAAATAATAATGTAATATTTCCAAAATTTAGGGAATAAATATTTCAAGAATGACAAATTGTATTAGCTCAAATTTAAAAATTAAACTTATTGACCAAAAAAATTACATTGTTTAATCTCCGGTTACTTTTGCATTTTAAAATATAATTATGTATTTACAGAAAATATAACTATGTATTTTTTGCTGCACTTTTGTAAAAATTCTGCTGAAAAAGTTTTAAATTATAATGTAGAAAACTTTGCAAAATTGTTTCATGCTTCTAAAATTCGCATGTAAAAAGTCAAATGAACAGGATTTGAAGAGTTTCTTAAAAAAATCATTCATTTTTTATGGGGTACTTGGTTTCGTCATTTCTTGCTTTGTATATTGTTTCTTATTTCTACATTCGGCTTGAGAAAATATATGAGTATTAACAGTAGTATTATATAAGTTGACAACTTTGAGTAATCGGAGGTTGTAGTTCATGATAAAATAGAATAACACAACAACGATATTGTATATACGTCATTATAAACAATGTAAAGATATTTGATGCAAATTGATATGTCATTATACTATTTATTGAAATCAAAGCTAAATTTCAATATACAACGCTACATATAACTAAGCTTTTAGCAAGTGGCGCAAAAGCTCGCAATGAACGAAAAGCTCCTTAGCGCAGTCGATAAGCGGAGATGCTCCGCAAGCCATTACAGATAACGCCTACCGGTTACGGGATCAATTCTCGTGATTTGAATATTGAATATGTGAGTGCGAATCACGGAATTTCACTTAGCTCCGAGGATGGTACTGTGTGTCGACAAATTATTCAGAAGCGATACCAGGGTAATTTTCTTGCAAAGCAAAAATTTCGCCTCACATGTTTCGAATATTGAGTTAATATTTCGGTTGAGATGCTAAATTAATGGAGTAATTTTATCGTCTTTTTATTTAGCTGATATGTTCTTGTTTCAATGGTATTAAGATATAATTTTAAGTCTTGAAATAATCAGCATAGCATAACCTTTGCAGTAGTTATTTTTGGTAGTAAATTTCGATTTCAGACGAAACACTTTTTATATTTATTAAATCCACGGTTCAAAAATGTTATATTTATCATTACACATTATCAGTATATTTATCATTACTATATTATGAGTACATAAATCATTTTGAAGCTTATTATGTTACAAATGGGGTTTAAAATGGAAAATGGTGAAACTAACCTTAGTTTCGTATTTAAATGCTTGTCTAATGACATCTATATACGTCACTAAAAAAGGAAAGCAAAATGTAGTAATAAATAAAGTGTATGTAATCTATTAAACATTATACATACTCTTTACTTTTCGATGTAAAACATCTATGGCGCGTTTGTATGGGAGTTAAAATGTTCTGATGGTAAGACGCGCCTTACCAATCAGCCATCTTCGTGTATTGTCGGCTCTTTCCGACTTAATTCGCCATTCGGTCAGCTTCGTGCATTGTCAGCTCTTTTCACCTTAATTCGGCCAGCTTTTCCGTCTTAATTCGAATCAACATTGTTTCTTATTTACTAACGCTTACAATTTTACTCTTATTTCTGTTATATCTGTGCGTTATATTAAACTGTCTTAAAACGTTAAAAGCGCGTTACGTAAATTGAAAATTGAAATTTTGAATTGAAAATAATAATATTAATAATTATACTTAAATACATATATTTTCGTAGTTGTTTGCTTTTTCAGAGTCAAATTTGATTTTTTCGTTTTCACTTCGTTCAAATAAAAATGTTTCACGTCAAACATTTAGATATTTCACATCTACTAGGTGTCCCGTGACGGATCCATTTTTTTTAATGAAATTCAGTTTTCTATCAATACCAAATTTTCCTTCAGTCTTTAATTCTAATTCTTTGACCTTAAACCTCAAGTTTCTTTATTATCTCTGCGTTACGTTTTTCATGTATTTAAGTTTCTTCCTCGTAAGAATTTCGGATATTTCTATATATATTATTTATTCATCGTGGAAATTCAAGTCCAATGTTCACACAAACGTTTTTGTGAATTTGCATCGATATTGGCTTTACTCGTTTTCATTGTAACATCTCACCGATTGCTGCCACTCATCACACTACGTCATTATTAACATAACAGTAAAGCGGAGCAGCCACAGACAATTATGGCAACAAGCGGGCTCGCGTGCGCATGCTACGCGTATAACAAGCAATCGGGTGTGGAGCGCTATGGCCGCAAGGCATTCGTATAGCGGTGCAGAATTTATATTCGCACTATAAAGGACCGAGACTTAACTGGTGGAATCGTGATAATGTGCTACATTTAACATCACCACATGCAAGTTTGTATGGAGGAAGTAAATAAGTATTTTAATGATTGCTGAATCGGATTTATGGCAAATGGTCGACTCGACATTTAATTGGATTTATGGCTAGGGATTACTACAAAACACTCGAAAAATATTTATGTCCAATTCCAAAAAAATCTAACTAATACTACATATGAAAGTGTTTTCGGTGTTGGTTACTTAATGAGTCTAACATGTTGGATAGATTTCTATAGTACTTAGTATAGAAAATGTTCATGATTCGAATTATGTGTATATATGTAGTTTCCTTTTTAAACTCAGACATAATGTAATTTGTGTGGGATATAATTCGGCGTTTTTAATCCATATTAAAAAAATTTATACAACAACTATCAAGAAATGGCACAACGTGAATATCAAATTTATTTCTAATGCGTCGTTAGACGCGTTAGAAATAAATTTATTCATTTAAAATTGCAAATATATATATATAATATATATATATATATATATATATATATATATATATATATATATATATATATATATGTATATATATATATATATATATATATATATTATATATGTATATATATATATATATATATATATATATATATGTATATATATTATATATATATATATATATATATACGTATGTATATATCACCGTCTTAATCAATAATCTACGCCGACTAGTCACTGTATGTAAGTGAAAAAATTTGATCTTTTTGGAATTTAGTACAATAGTTATTTAAAAAAAAAAATGTTCGTCGTCTATTTGTTTGTTCCAGTCTTATTACGTTTGAGCATATTATGAAACGATTTTCAAGATTATTTAATTTTTTTTTCTTTCTTTTGACCGTAATTAATTGGTAAATGTTGCCTGATAGACTTATTAAGCTATATATTGTATTTGAACTGATTGCTTAGCTAAGTTTTTTGAAATTAACTATTTAGAGAATTTCTAAGTATGCCAAAGGAAGTACAATGAAGGAAGTTAATTTCAAACTTACAAAAAAGTTAAGAAACAAAAATAACGTAGAAAAAGCAGGAATGTAATAGGCGCATCAAACTGTGGAGTATCCAAATGATGGCAAATGCGAGGAGTTATAAAACTCGATATTAATGATAGATGTAAGTAATAAATGAGAATTAGAGAAGTGAAAAAGATGTATAAGCATATATAATTTCTATTACATTATCGCAATTTACTCCATTTGCGTAACATAAAAGTATTAATCGACAAAGAAATATTAACAGCATCACTTTTACACCCAAAACCTAGAAACTACAGTATATCCCGCAGTTTCCGTACATTGCCTGCAACGCTGCGCATCATGCCCGTGAATTATGGTGGTTCTCACATGTCGGGTTGCGTAAACAGTGGGCGCGGGAACGTGTGAATGGTAGCGGAACCCCAACCGACGGCGAGGAGGGCACTCTTGCCGCTCCAGAGATTTGGCTGGTGAATCGAAATCGAACAAACGTGTCGGTTAATTTATATCATCTAACTCATTTAATTATAAATGAATAACCTCTACCGTTTTCAATATCGGAACGCAATTACACCACAGGCTATGTAAAGTAATTATATTTTTCATATCTTTATCGTTGACGTTTTTTCTCTCTTAAGTTCTAATATATAAAACATAAATATCCTATACGTAAAATTAAATTACTAAAAACTTTATTAAAATCATGAACTTCTTATCAGTATATATTTATAACCCGAAAAGATTTATTTATAATGTTATTTATATATAAACCTTGTTCTTGTTTATGTCAGTATATACTTTTAACCGAGAAGGTTTGAAACTATATGAAAAAATATTTTAATTTTCATTTTACAACAATTCGTCACTCAGCTACAGAGTTATCAGTTAACAAACAAACAGACTAACAAACTGGTTTCCGGATTCATAATATTAGTATATGCATAATTCTATGCATGTATATAACATTTATTTTCATCCCTTAATACGAGGAGATACACATTATATAGATAAGTCAAGCGGTATGAATAATATTATGTATTTCTTTATTATATAATAATTCAGCAACTGCTAAATGAATCGTTATTAAAATCAGACAGTTAATTAAAAACCAATAAACAATTTGTTTTCCAGATAGATTGCACTGATATACGTCTATATATCATATCTGTATATTAATAATACGGATGCACTAAATTTCATTACCCTTGTCTTGATTATATGTAATAAAAACAATTTTATATTCAAAATAGGTTACAAAATAAATGTTTTTATGAGTTAAAAGTTATAATTACTTCAAGTACGTTTTCAAAGACAAAAAGTACATAGATGCATGTAAGTTTTTCTAGTAAAATGTTATTTACATATTTTCCTAGTTTCAAAACATTACTGAAACTGAACGAGTGTCTATTAAACACATACATGGAAAGGGATACTTTATCATCGCCACTTACAGTAGTCTAGAAATCTAAAGGATAGTTAAATATAAGAAAATGTAAATATATTTTTAAAGTACGTAGTTCCGTAATACTTCGTTCTCCTAAAAGTAAACGTTTAAATTTTTTTTACGGATTATTACAGTAATATGTACTTTCACAGTACATATTACTGTAATAATCCGTTCCTCTAAAAGTAAACGTTTAAATATATAAAATATAAATATACTTTAACAGTACATAGTTCTGGAATACTCCGTTCCTCTAAAAGTAATCGTTTAATTATATAAAATGTAAATATACTTTTACATTACATAGTTCTGTAACACTCTGTTCTTTAAAAAGTAAAGGTAAATCCTTTTTAAGATTTTGTAGTCAAATTAGATTTTGTAGACAATTAAGGGATCCTCCCTTATAATTTCTCCATATCTATCAACCTGTCTGTCTTGCTGTAGGTCACGGCCATTTTAATCATAATGTTTAGTGCCATAAAGTTAAAAGTTGACATGCTTATACACGTTAATAATGCCTATAAAGTTACGTTACGTTACGTTTTAATATCTTTAAAAACCGTTATTAGGATACTCCCCTACATATGAAGTGGGGTGAAATCTTTTTCACATACCTCATTATAGTATCGTTGAATAGGTTTTTAAACAATATTGGGGGCCTATCGTGAACACTTTTCCCATACAGGGATTTGTTTACGAAATAATAAGCTTTATAGTTGTCTTTTTTGTTAGAGTTACGTGTCACTGCTCCCTATCACGTATAATGCTATTATTGAATATTTGAATGTATTAAAAACAGTAGTATATATATAAATAAATTAAACGAAAAATTGTCACAGCTGAGTACTCTACTAGGTACGAGTAATAGTCGACCAGCTTACGACATGTACTTGAGTCCGTAAATAGTTCATGAAAATTCGTTCGTGACTTAAATCAACTGTAAAAATAACTTTGTATTTTATATATATATATATATATATATATATATATATATATATATATATATATATATATATATATATATATTATGTCTGAAAAAAATGTACTAGGCAATATATTTATGTGGTGAGAAATAACATTATTTAAATACGCACCATGTTTTATGGTACACCTGTGAAAGATGCATTTAAGTTGTGTAAAATTAATATTCGTAAATTGTTTAATGTGTATGGAATCCTAGTAGTGATAGTTCTACATGTACTAGATAGGTTTTTTATTATCTAACAGCAATCACCCTTGCTCTAGAAATCTCTTTCTTCCAAACATTATTTACCCAACTGCATTTGTAAACTATCAGATAAGTACGTACACATATAAACATGCAACACACAAAAGCTTAGTTGAATATCATAAATGCCTGGATAAAAGCCACGGATACTTCTACACATTCGCACTTTCACATACATTCTCACAAAAGCTCCACAAAGCTAAAAAGCAAGATTGTATGTTAGCTGAAATGACACAACACGCACACACATACACACGTGTACGCATGTACTCATACACAGATTTACACATCTGTGAGCATAAAGACAAGAGGAAATAATAAAGCCGGTTGCCCACGGGATCAGCCACCAAGCCGCTGCCCTCGGTCTACTCGCGGCTTATTAAAAAGTGTGGCGTGAATTAAGCAAGACGCAGTAGCAGCGAGGCGGCGACGGCGAGACAAAGCGCTTGCACAGGGTTGCCCCCTCGCTTAACTTACTGTTCGCCCCCCCTCCCCCCCTCCGCCGATATCACTGCGGAGTGGGGTGATCCAGAGAGGGGTGAGTGTGGTGCCGTACTCGAGTACTATAATTAGGGTCGCCAGGAACTGGCTATGAGGTGGAACTTAAACAAAGGCAGCCATCGTATTATCATCGACAGAGCGCAAAAATTAAAGAAATGAATCGTTTACCATCGGTCTATTAGTATTATTTAATCTTATATCGACTATTACATTAATTGTAAAATAATGTCATGAAAATAATTATTGCTTTAATTTAGTTGAAACTTGATAATATATCGCGTATATTTCTTATGTAACACTACAAAAAAGTAGAGTTGCACCGTTAGAGTTACACCGTTAGGAGAGTTACAAGTTAAAGGTTAGGAGAACCGGAAAAGAGATTTTTCGATTGTTTGGGGTGTTGGAAAAGAGATTTTTCGAATTACGGTGCTCATATCATTACATATTTTTAAAAATTGTGTACACTAAAATTAGAGTCACTGGAAAAATTATCGTTTAAATATAATCGTAATCGTTTAAATATATAAAATGTGAATATATTTTCACAGTAATAGTTCCGTAACACTCCGTTCCCATAAAAGTAAGTGTTTAAATATATAAAAGGTAAATATACTTTTACAGTACATAGTACAGTATAGAGTTACACGGTGAAGTTAAAGGTTAGGCGGACCGAATATTTTTTTACATTAATCACAACTATCATTTTTCATTATAACAACTATAACAATCATTATAACAATCAAGTCACCAGTTTAATATTTTTTTACATTAATCACAACTATCATTTTTCATTATAATAACTATAACAATCATTATAACAATCAAATCACCAGTTTAATATTTTTTTATATTAATCACAACTATCATTTTTCATTATAACAACTATAACAATCAAAACACCAGTTTAATATTTTTCTTGCATTTTCTATGAAGATTTAATTAATACGGCTACACGACCATACACCATATTTGCACATTAGTAATGCTAATGCATTAAATTTCATCACCCTTGTCTTAATTAGATGTAATAAAATCAATTATATATTCAAAATAGGTTACAGGACACCTATTTTTGATTAGACTGCTTCAACTTAAGTTAAATGTTGATTAAAATGAATACCAAGCAAATCTTTAGAAATATAATTTATTCTGAATTTTTAATTTCACACTTGTAGAGTGTACAACAGCTAATGTTCTTAACAATAACATTAGCACTATAAAATCTTAACACCGATTTAACCATAAAAATCTTACTACGGTAAAAATATAGTTTTCAAAATAAATGTTTTCTATAAGTTAAAACTAAATGTTCAATATAAATGTTTTATAATTTATAACAGTTAAATTTTCAAAGAACAAAATACTTAGATGTATGTCAGTTTTTCTAGTAGAATATTATTTATTTATTTTTCTTGTTTCATAACAGTACTGAAACTGAACGAGTGTCTAATAAACATATAAGTGGAACAAAATACTTGATCATCGCCACTTACAGTAGTCTAGAAATCTAAAGGATAGTTAAATATAATAAAATGTAAATATATTTCCACAATACATAGTTCCCGTTCCTCTAAAAGTAAACGTTTAAATGTACAAAATATAACTATACTTCACAGTACACAGTTCTATAATACTGCGTTTCTCTAAAAGTAAACATTTAAATACATAAAATATAAATATACTGCACAGTACATAGTTCTATAATGCTGCGTTCCTCTAAAAGTAAACGTTTAAATATATAAAATATAAATATACTTCACAGAACCTAGTTCTATAATACTGCGTTCCTCTAAAAGTAAACGTTTAAATACATAAAATATAAATATACTGCACAGTACATAGTACTATAATGCTGCGTTCCTCTAAAAGTAAACGTTTAAATATATAAAATATAAATATACTTCACAGAACCTAGTTCTATAATACTGCGTTCCTCTAAAAGTAAACGTTTAAATACATAAAATATAAATATACTGCACAGTACATAGTTCTATAATGCTGCGTTCTTCTAAAAGTAAACGTTTAAATATATAAAATATAAATATACTTCACAGAACCTAGTTCTATAATACTGCGTTCCTCTAAAAGTAAACGTTTAAATACATAAAATATAAATATACTGCACAGTACATAGTTCTATAATGCTGCGTTCCTCTAAAAGTAAACGTTTATATATATAAAATATAAATATACTTCACAGAACCTAGTTCTATAATACTGCGTTCCTCTAAAAGTAAACGTTTAAATACATAAAATATAAATATACTGCACAGTACATAGTTCTATAATGCTGCGTTCCTCTAAAAGTAAACGTTTAAATATATAAAATATAAATATACTTCACAGAACCTAGTTCTATAATTCCTCTAAAAGTAAACGTTTAAATACATAAAATATAAATATACTGCACAGTACATAGTTCTATAATGCTCCGTTCCTCTAAAAGTAAAAGTAAACACTTTTTAAGAACGCCTATTTCACATTTATTATTTCTAATAAGTAAATTCATCGTAACAACTATCAAGTCACCAGTTTAATATTTTTTTACATTTTTATGAAGATTTAATTAATACGGAAATCTTTTTTTATAAATTTGTGAAAATACTCCAGGGTTTTTTAAAGAGGATTTATAAAATATTGGCATAAAAAGTAACAAATATTAGCGAGTGTCTCAGAAATTAATGAATGATTTTTTTATGTTTTTAATAATATTTTACCACATTATACACACAGATGTAGATTTCTTGATTTCAGAAATATTTCGAAGCTCTGGATATTCCACCACCCGCTAATTTTGGTGGGTTTCATTGAAATCTCTTGCAGTTCTATGCACTAGATTTTCACCGTTATCTTTTTGTTTATTTCTTTCTAAGACACATTGAAATATTTGTTGTTTTTTATGCCGACAAATTGGGGAACATCCCTTAATAATGCTTTATTATAAAGAGCAGCGTCTTATTCCTTATGTAGCCAGACAAGACTGCAAATAATATACTGATGATGAGTGAAAAAATAATTTTGCATTATCAAATTTTGCACCAAGCATTTCACAAACAACATTTTTTTTATTTCATATAGTTTATTTATTTCATTTATTCTTATTGATTGTAGTTTTGGGACATCATAATATTTCATGAGTCATAGCGCCACGAAGTGAATTTTCTTGAAATTAATATATTATAAACGAAACAAAAATAAGCGACAATTAAGTTACGAATTTGTATCTAAAGAAAGAAAGTATGAATTTAAAACAATAAAATATCTGGTCGAATTTTATCATAAGTCCTTAGATATAAACAAATATTATAGTTTTCATTTTTATTAGGCCATTTCATACTACATTTAGTTCAAAAATTAGCAAAAGTACACTTTCTTTGTTATTAAATTAAATTTAAACTGATATCTGAATCCCCCTTATCTTTGGAATTAATTATATATTATTAAAATGGATGTATCTTGATATCCATTCATTCTTATTTTTTCCTTTTGTCAATATGAATTCCATGATGACATAGAGATGTCTAACAGAAGACTCTTTATTCGCTAAGACGGATTATTCCGTAATGGTGGAAAAGTTTGCAATCAAACTTCACTCAAGACAATTTAACTTTCATAATTCTAATCGTTACATTTCCTTCGAATTCATTACTTTTTTATTCTGGCTTGTTGACACAGATAAAACTCTTCGGTATGGATTAAATGGTTCTACGTGACGAATTGAATATCGTCGAAGAATTGAGTCAGCCCAATTCAAAAGTTACGTAAGCTAACATTGAACATTTTTAGAATATCAAGAAATCGGCCAAGTGCGATTCTGGCTCGCATACGAAGGGGTTCGTAGAACCAAATAATATTAAACTTATAAGTTTGTAATTCTCAGACACTGTGAATAACAAAGTTATTGCTGCGGCAAGTATAAACGCCCATATCTCAAAAACTACACAACATATCTCATTAAATATTCCATTACGTTTTAATTTCGTTACTTGTTTCCGCTGAAAGTTTATTTTAAATTCAACTACCTTAATTTTTAGAATTATATACACCTTAGTTGAAAAGTTAGAAGGGATGGGGACATACTTTCTATTGACATCACATGATTATGTGCACTAGAACCTTTTCATAACTCAATTACATGTATGGAGTGCCACCCCTAATGTAATTTTTTTTCATAATTCTACAGGAGACACCTACCATCAAAATTTCATGTATATAGTGCCAATAGTCTCCGAGTAAAATGGCTATGATATACAGACAGCCGGACAAACGGACATAACAAAATTATAAGAGTTCCGTTGTCGAAACCCTAAAAATGGAGTCAATTAGCAAATTTATTGTTTTTTCAGTACAGTTTCCACGACATGCATCGTTTCATTCGATAGAACTACAGAGAGAAGCATCTTTCTTGGACGTCTCTTTCACGACCTTTTCAAAGTTAGGCACCGCTTCTTCAGGAAATAATTTCTTGAGGCTGCTACTTCCGTAATCGCATTCCTTCCAGCTTATTCTTAATTCTAAGGAATAAATGGAAATCGAATGGTGAGAGATCAGCTGTATTGCAGATGATCCATCATTTACATATTCGATCTTCACTGTTTCACAATTAAATGAAGCTACGTGGTGTAGTATTATTTCTACTTTCTTTCTTTTAAAAAAAGTAGAAATAATACTACATCACACAGTTTCATTTAATTGTGATTAATGAATTCTACAAAATTAACGCCAAATATATTTAATATTTGAAAACAGCCGATTTGGCTACATTGGCGATATTGTACTATTCAACTGTTTGTCTAGCTGAACGTGTAGAGAACTTTCAATGATACTCTGTAAATACAAGCATACAAGTTTCAAGTTAAATTACTAATGGCTGGTTCTGTTTTTCTCCACAATTACCATTATAGGTAAATAACATAAACAGTATTATGAAAATCCTTACCGATTTATTATGTATATATGTATATATATATATATATATATATATATATATATATATATATATATATATATATATATATATATATTTTTTTTTTTTAAGAGGAAGCTTTGTAATGGCTTCTTTGTTCTTAATAGGTATAGAGTAACTATTTAAAGTTTCCAACCATAGATCTTGTTATAAAGTTAATTACAATTTTTTTGCACTTTCACATTTTTTTCCGTATCTTCAAAATTATTTAGTTTTGTGTCGTGTTAAGTGGATACAAATATTCCATACATTTATAATCGTTATAAAATATTCTCTAAATATTTTCTTCTTTACGATATTTTGTAATATATTAACGATATATTACAGCTTCAAAATATATATTTATTAATATATATTATAGTAAAATAAGATTTCAAAATTTTCTCGAGAAATGTTTGACACATTGAGACATATCTCATAAAATAAGTTTCAAATTGCACATTTCAAATCCGACTAAAAGCCTAAACAGCACTTTGGTTGGCTTAATGGAAAGCGATGAGCCAGTATTGTATGAGTGACCGTATTACAACCATGCTTTATTATACAGCTTAAAATAAAGCCGTGGTAGAACTGACTCTTAAAATTGTAACATTTTCATGTGAGCTCACAGTTTCTATCTTATGCTAATGTAAACGATCTTCCCAAACACTTTTAATGAGATTAGCGTGGTACAGAGGACACGTTCGGTATAAAAAAAACACATAAATACGAAATAAATATAATTTTATTGTATAAGAGTAGAAAGTTAATACAAACTAATAATAATATGTCAAGGTCAACTACTTTCTTATTATCATGTGCCTCTTAATGATAGACAGACATACAGACTTATCACTGAGTTATTAAATCAAATGGATAAGCGAACGGACATACAAATAATTGCGATTTATCTTTATTTTATGGATGCTTATTTTAGAAGAAATGAGATATTCCAATCGTGATTTAAATTATAACCCAATAGCGTATGTTTGGAAGGCTTTTATTTGATGTTTATTTTAAAACAGTTTGTTTTAAATATTTGTAAAAGGACATAAATTAAAAATAACTTTAATGCGCCTTAACTAGAAGTTATTTTTTACCTGTTCATTACCAGCTATTAATATGTAATAATAAATATATATTGTTATACATCTTACATACATTCTAAGTCGATATAATTTTATTGCACTAATATTATTGTGAGAAAAGTGACAATATCCATACCAAATTACAGTGGTGTATTCGATGGTGATCATTTCGGGAATAAGGTATGGTGAAGATTTTGGGTTCACGAGCTTTCATGTACTTAGCTGGGATAAAAAGATATTTGAGATAATAGTAAGATAAATAAAATATTTCAACGCAATATTTTAAAAATTAGTGATGGTAAATATCTTTGAACTCAAGGATATTAAAGTTTATTATATCAATAATAAAAGAAGTAGGGAAAGTGGAGAGAAGTAACTAAAAAGAATATTTCAGAAGGGTTTTTGTTTGCAATTTATATAAGAATATGTATGATATTTATGATCTTAAGGACTCCAGAAATTTCAATCTTTACTTTTGTGTTGCAAATGATAAACCTGATATTAAGGTAGTCATTATACCTCAATAACAAATATCCTAAGATTATATTTGACTGATTTTATTCGTGTAATAATTAAAAAAAAATGAATTATAAATTTCTCGTTTTTTTATTTCATATCTCATGATTGACTCTTTTTGTTTATGTATCATACTTTTTATTTACGTATTTTGTATGTTTTTTTCTAAATCTATATTTCCTTATTCGTAATTCGAAGTCTCGTTTTATGATTTATCGTTTATTTTTAGGATGATAAAAATATTTTAAGAAATGTACTTTTCAAATGTTGGCGGCATCATTTACGATACGCCTGTTTTTAATATTATTTATGAAATATATAATGCTATTATCCGATAATAATACTTATTGGATACTCATATAAGATATTTCACTGTAATCAAAATTGATAACAACTTTTTGTCTCGTCCATATAAATAAAACACATCAAATCATACGGACAAGACATGGCACACACCAGCGCCGCCGCCGTGCGGTATGTGGCGCGCGAGTACAACACCTCTGCTTCTAAAGTAGACAGATTTAGGTAGCGAGCTGGGCCGGCCATTGCACCTTATTGACTGAGAGCCGAGCGCTGCCGAAGGCCGCCGGAGATTGCCGAGCCGGGGGGGTGCCGGGGACCTAAGTATGGCAGATGTGTGAAAGCGCATTTCAAACTTTGTTGTTTAGAAGTTGATGTATGAGGTGGCTCAGTGTACGTAAGTACGTATGTGTGAATGAATGGAGGGTACGGTGAAAAGTTTCGGTATGTGTTGCAGATTGTTAATGCGTTCGAAGTCTGCTTTAGCGGAGTCGGGGTGTATAATTATCGGTGCGGTGGTATCTGGAAATTATTTCCGCGGTGTGCTTTTCAGTACTGAGAGTTGCGCTTTCGGGTCGTGTTTATTCAGAATGTTTTCATTGTTAATGCTCAATGTTGGTTTGTTACATGTATTAACTTGGATATAAAGTATTTACAATTATCTCCTTTTCACATGTTTCTTCCTTACATATTTTATTAATTTTTTTGTACAACATTGTAAAATTGTGTATATTTACCTGTCTATTAATGGTTGTAAAAACCACCATTATCTGTATTTACAGCTATAGAAGGTTTAAAATAATTCGGTTGAAAATTTTCAAATTGAGTAGTCTAGCAATTGTTTCTTTTACAACTTTTTGAAATTAATAAACCAGGTTCCATAATATCTTGAAGATGGTAGTTAAAATAAAAAAAGGAATACGCCTAAGTTCATAGGGTGAAAAAGATCTATGACGTAGGTAATTAAACATTTTAGGAAGACTAATGAGAAAAAGTTTATGACAATGGTAATGCTGTTTCGGAACAAAAAAATAGAGCAATTTTCATCTTTTTACTTAAGTGAATAAAAATATTATATTAAAGAGGTTATCCTCTTATTATCGTAATATTATTATCTATTCTATAGATATTATTATATTAATACTTCTAGATATTATTATCTTAATACGTAACTTCTAATTAATTTGAGTTTTCCGAATTTATCTTATACAAAATCTAGGTTCACAAATTTGATTCATAATTAATTTCATACACATTTATTATTATATTGAAATGGATTAAGTGCAATTTTAATTAGTAAAATCACAAATGAAGAAACCAGTTAATAAAATTATAAAATTACAACTGCATTGAAATTTGACTCAGAAGAAAATATGTATTGTTATGTTCTATACAACAATTTAAGCTAATAACAATTTAAAAAGTTTTAATTTTCAATATTAATTTTTATATATTTATATGAATAGTTGTACGTGTATAGAAATGAGAATAATCCAAATTTATGGGGTCTGCTCAGTATTTAATCTGATTTATTTCTAATTTCGATATTGTAGTTTTGACCGTGAGTTTTATAAGCATACTGAATTATTATTTTAATTTTATTGCAAGGAAACCTTTGTGGTGGGACGATACGAACTGTCGGAAAGAGGAAAATAGTTCTTGCTCTTATCAATAATCAATCATTAAGAAACATGTATGTCATTTAGTCCGCAGTACGTATAAACTGACAAATATGTATACTTTTATATTTATAATATTAGCTAGGATATGTGGAGGTATTGGTTTTAAATAAGGAAAGAACTATAATTTGCACAGTCACTAATGCAAAAAATAGACTTAACTGATGTCGGTTGTTTGAAAATAAAAAATGTTTGCTGGAACATGTTGATATTAATCACGTTTTTATTTATTTTATTGATAAATGCATTTTTAAATTTATATGTCTATTGTAGACGCTTCTGGAGCAAAAAGCTTGTTCAGGGAGTCAGTCATTTTTATTTTCTCACATCGTTCTTGTCACTTTTTTCATTCTTGATTATTTGCAATAAATTTTCTTTCCAAAACATAACAATTTAATTTAGCAAAATATATAGAAAATAAAAAGGAAAATAAATATGTTTTATTATAATTCACTAGTAACTCAAACATAACTATAATTAAATTTAATAACTGTTGCTCGTGCCTACAATTTGAAATACTGTCCTGTTTATGGCATTTGTTGTTGATGCACATTTTTACAGTAAACTAATTATTCTTTTTTTAATTTTAAAATATAGAATGAAAAAATACAGTAGTTAAGATTATATAATTAGTCTGGAAGTAGTGTGGGAAAATGTGGGAAAATATAATAAAGCGTTAATAAAATCGGTTAATAAGAAGAAAACCTTAACCATCTAAATCCTTTGGATGGTTACGGTTCGGTAATGTTTACTATGCGAAATATATCTACTGTAAATTGTTGTAATTATCATAGAAGATAATCAAACTTCAATATATAATAAGAAAACTATTGATAGATTTTATCGACTAATTTAGAAAAAAAAAAATCTTGCCACAAATACACAGTAAACATGACTAAGACACCCGAAGGATTGAGAGGCTGTGAGCGCGCGGGGCGGCGGGAGGACGCGCGGACGCCGTGACCGTCTTCCCAAGCAATCAAAATAGCGGAGAGAGATCGGTATGGGAAGCGACCCTTCCTCGCTTCATGCGCGTCGCTTGTGTACAGTCTCTTACGTAGACATGCCGGCTCTACTCAGTTGTGGTCATTTGCTAAATCGGCTTTCTTCCGACTGTACATATTAAGAGTTGGGTAAGATACGAAATACTATTAACATGTCGATTTTGTTTGTTCGTCTGCCTGTATACTGACATCACCATAAAATTATTGAACTAATTAGCATGTAATTGAATATATTTTTAAATTTGGATGTGAAACATTTAATAGCGGGTTTGGATCGTTGAACGTTCCGATGGCACGTCGCGACATTCCATTCGGCCGGCTTCGCGTCTTATCGGCTCTTTCCGACTTAACGCTTTCCTCTCTACTGTAGAGCTATCTTAAAACCTTAAAAGATTTATTAATTTAAAATATGAGTTACAGTGATAGTAAAAGTGAAAGCGAAATAATAAAATTAAAAAAATAGATATTTTACATCCGCCAGGGTCCCATGATGGCTCATATTTTTTTTACAAATTAATGGAAAATCTAATTGATATGGTAATTTAATCGATAGACTACGGTATAAATTTGAAAGTATATTCAAATTGAAAAAAAAATCTACAAACCTCCAAAATTTAAGAAAAATCTTGAAATTTGTCGAAAGTGAGTATATAAAAATTTGAATAAACGGTACAGCAGTGATGTACGTTTTGTGATTGTTATGAAATTAAGCTTCTATATATGTCTTTGTGACGTCACGAAAAGTGTTAGGAAAATTGAATATTTGAATTCTTGAAATGTAAGTAGTAAATAATTTTATATAGAGTGTTTTTCTATAGTAAGTGAGGTTAGAAAAATAAAAGAAAAGGGGTAGAGATACACATGCAGTTATATACCAGTACATATGCATGTGCAAACAAAAATATGTTTTTTATTTCTTGTTTGTGTTCTCTACCTTAAAAGGAAAAACGGAATCCTTGATGAGATCACTAACCTTTCTGTTCATCCTTCTTCTCAGACACCGTTTACGTAAAAACTTAAAATTCGGCTAAGTAATAAAACGTATTAACGTAAAAATTTAAAATTCGGCTAAGTAATAAAACGTATAACGTATTATATATTTCAATAGCTAAACTTAGAAACAAAATATTTTTTTGGAAATTTTAGAGGGGGTATATTAAGTACATGGAAAACAACAATTATTTCCACATATGGTATGAACATTATTTTATACTAAAAAAAGTAAGAACCCACCCACCCCGAAAATGTTCAACCAAAAATTATGAAAAAAAACATGGGTATTTAAAAGCCCAAGAAAAGGTTGTAAGAAAACTATAGAGGTGATTCTAGTTGTTGAAAAAGTTGTAGTTGTTGAAAAGGTTGTAAGAAAACTAAAGGGATAATTCTAGTTGTTGAAAAAGTTGTAGTTGTTGAAAAGATTGTAAGGGATAACTCTAGTAAACATGACTTGTCATGAGTATCACCTACAAAATATATAATAGGCAATACATTTAATTTTTTTCAATAGTTCAATCCGATTTAATCAAAAACCGTGAGACGTAGAAACTTAAAGTTTGTCATAGTAATATATATTATTAACTCAAATATTTTGAGTTAATCTTTTGAAAATAGTCATATCACTCATATATGAAAGGAAGGCCTTGAATTTAAAAAAAAAGTTATATACTATGTGGAACATTATTTCAATGAGCTTGTTAGTGAAATACAAAAAAATATTTTTCATAATTTAAAATTTTGTATTTAAAAATATATTCCAAAAAATATACGAAACCACAGCATTCCCCTTTCCCCTTTATTTCCGAAACTACTGAGTCAAAAATAATAAAAAAACGGCGTCGGAAAAAGCTGTCTAGGATATTACAGGGAAAATATAGTGATTGTCTTAGATCTTGTAATTGATCATGTTTAACGCCTGTGTAACATTTAGTAGGCAATGTGATATAATTGTGGAAGATTAATAATACTTTTATGGGTACATCCCTTTAAAGAGCCTGAATGTACTATTATAGTACTATTTTTACTCAGCAGTACTTTAGAATCTATTTCAATCAATAAAATAATAAAAAGCATCTGAGTCAAAGTTTTGTCATAGTTAGCTCATTAGTTTTCCGGAAATATATTGTACATTTTTTTATACGATGATCGCAGCAAGAAATAATCCTACTAATATAATAAAGAGGTCAGTGTCGATTGTTTCCTCATTTGTTTGTTTTTAGGGATTAAAGTAAAAATTACTAAACTACTATTGGCGTACAACTTTATGTGAGAATTTGATAGTGTGATAGCATATAATTTTCAGAATACCATAGATAACTTTTTGAGCTGTAGTTAATAGTTAACGCAATCAGAAAAAAAAACGCTGGTCTGGGCGCTTTCGTGACCAATACTGGCAGCACTATTTCAGATACACTATGTATTTATTTATATAATTCAATATATAGAATTGATACATATTGCTACGAGCAAAATATCTTACAGCCAACTAGAGCATTAGTCCAGTCCCACTCGACGAGCGGCAGGGAATCTAATCGGGGCCAACTCGTTGCCCTGCGTCATTAAAAGCCGTTTGCTTTTGATCTCTTTGTGATTCCAACACATCACAGCTACGACAATGATATTACATACAGAGCGATTGCAAGTCTTAAAAATGCCTAAAGAAAAATCTGAAATACTATGTATTTATATTTTATGGATAAGCGACAGTAATTAATTTTTCACACTTTTTATATTTTGGTTTAGTAGACGCTCGGCACGATATATTTACGCACGGAAGAAAGAGCGCATTGGAGAAAGACACTTAGTCGTACAGTGGAGTATAAGCAATGAAACAATAATTTAGACACTATCTTTGTGTATCCTAAAATGTACCCTTAAGGAAGCGGGGTGGTCCGCTAGTGTTTTACACAGATAGCGAAGACACATTTCGGTAATTTAATTTTTATGGAATGGTATTTCTATAGTGTTTTGTATTTGGCAGTTTGAGCTTTTTAAAATTATAGGAAAGTGAAGAATTCTGATATAATTACATAAAACTCGATGGTACTATAAAGACGGTGGTTGCTCAAACGCAGGTAGTTTAAATGGGAGGTGTGACGTTCAGTTGAAAATATGGCATTTGGTTTCATTACCGCCCTCAGCGTAAATTTGATGGTAAATGTTTTTTCTAGCTTTTCCCGTTTCGGATAACTTATTAGTCGAAACGATGTAGGAAAATATATTTAAAGAGACGTGTTTCTTTTATACACTGTCATAATTATGGAAATTATGATTGAATTAAGCTGTATTGAAATTACCAGAGAAGGTATTACTCCTCGGATTTTTGTTATTTAAAAAGTTATTATATGCAAATAATAGTCTCTTCAGTAATGATGACATAAATTATCCTTTGATTAACCAAAATCTCAATAAAAGGAAGTTAAAGAGAAAAAGAACTACGAAGTAACTTCTCTTTTGAGATTTTTGAGACTGTGGTACAAAGACGTTTCACCGCGTCATATCGACAGACTGGGCAATACGAAGTGTGATCAGAGAACACAAGTGTGATCATCGTAGCACGCCACTTGTATGTTGCTTTAGTATACGTCCATACAGCGGCGTTAAATGGCGACCTACGCTATGAAAATCTTTAACAGTGATTGAAGACGAGTGTCTAAAAAGAATAATGATATATTCTTTCATTAATAAATAATGTATATTCAAAAATATTATCGAAATCTTTTGTGTTTCTAAACTGTGAAGTAGTAGTCGCGTACTCGCCATACGAAGGATCGTACAGTGAAAGTAAATAGAGTTCCATGCGGTCGATAATATTTTTTAATTTAGAAAAATTGTAATAAAAATAATTAAAAATAATTAATATAAATTTTAGCACAATTATATAGTGCAAGTCAAACTTGTGTAATTTTCTTCAATCTACGTGTAATTTTCTTTAATCTACGATATTTAATCTACGATTCATCTACCTGTAATTTCTTTAATCTACATCAGTCATGACTTTCAGGTTTCCAAAGTATGAATATCGTCATGATTCTTATGAAATTCTGTCAGCTGATAAGTTAAGAGTACAGGTTAAATTTAACGAAAATACGAATTTTGTGGTTTTTTTTTGTTTTAAAGGATAAAACATACATAAAAATTATGTATTTGTAAAAAGAAGGGCTCGGTCGTGAAAATATCATTATAAAAAAATATTTCAGGAAAAAAATTACTGCAATGAATACCACCACTTTTTTATTGCTAATGTTTTTTTTTACTTTCAGGAATTTAAATAAATATTAAAATTATAAATAATTATGATGTCTACCTCACTTAACAACTAAGATCAACAAAATTTATTATTGACTCTTTATTTAAAGGTATACATTTTTAAATGATAGATTCCAATTATATTTATTTTTACATACAATTATTACAATTATTTTTACATATTTTGTTTTTCTTATGTAAATGTTTTTCTTATGGAAACAGTAAAAAAAATATTTTAAGCCAAAAATGCATTTTTAAATTTAATAGAATTAAGTATTTTTGTTGATGTTAGCGATATTTTTTTCACATTTTACCGTTATTATTTGTATTTTTACTTATATACTTGTTGAATGTATAGTATCTTATTATAAATTTAAAGTGAAAATAAAGAAAAATCTCTAGCAGTTAAAAAATGGTAGTCTTTAGTGTTTGTCATTTGTTTTTCTAATAATTGTTTATAATAAAACAAAGGCGACCAATGTCTTTTTTTAAAAATGTCGTTTTTTGTGCTATAAGGAATATACATAGAAATCAACATTACATAAAACAGTGAAACTCGTATTTCCGCCAATTTTAACTAATCCGGTTCTGCGGCAATTAAGAATATTGTGATCAAATATAGAACAGAAAAATTAAATTTTTGGTCCTCCAACCCATTATACTCGTTAAGTGATTGTAGATTAAAAATACAATCGATGAGAGATGATGTTGTAATCTCCGAATATCGAGTAAAAAATAGCAACAATTGTATTAGGAAGTGTGTAATCTATATAGTGTGCACTATATGTTCACTTGCCCCTGGCAACCTTCGACAGTTTTTGCCATCGATAATGTTGGGCTTGCTGTCTTCTTTTGCTAACACGTACTGTTACCACATGGAATCGTCTTGACCTTTATAATCCTTGCTGTAGCAGTAAAAAAGGCGGTAGTAGACAAATTTCAAAGACGCCTCTTTGAAATATAATACAATCAAAAGTCGGACTATTTTTTTTATTACTTAAAATAATTTAAACTTAAAATAAGTTTATTCACATTTATCAGCATTCCTTGTAGCTTGCGTTATCGAAATTATCATGTTGGAGTGTATGACTATATTTCAACAGCATTCACTTTATTTCCTTTAAAATATGATAATAAAAAATCTGAAAGGCAGACGATAAAACATACATAAAAATAATAATATATGAAGCGATGGTGGTAATTTGCATCAAAGAAAGAATTGCACTCTTGTGAGAGAAGGATTTTACAATTCTACAGAATGGTTCAGTTTTTAAAAATAAAAAATCTTCTTATGTATTGAAGAACAAAAATATACTAAGGAGCGGAAAGTAATAGCATATAGCAATACTAAAAATTATTTATGAAAGCCAGACATGACAATATCGTAGAAATGACAATATCGAGAAATATCTGCAAAAAATTGTACCCAAATAATTTAAAATTTGATATGTTATCTGTGAATGCAATGTTATGGGAAACTTTTTTTTTTGAAGAAAAATGATTCTTCTTTATCCTTCCTTCGTATCGACCATGTCAAGCTTATGGACAATTTGCAAATATTCAAAAAAGTGAGCAGAAAAAGAAACGTGAAAAATGAAGAAAGACCTAAATGAATGAAAAAGAACTTGAGTAAATCAATAGAAATACCTTGGGGTTGAAGGGTGCAAATATTAATGGAATTTCGAGAGTGATTGAAGCAAAGTTGAGCGTTCCGGTATCACTATTTTTCTAAGAGATGCAACATAACTTAAGATACGTAGAAAATTTATATGAAGGCACAAGATACCATCAGATCAGGAGATCGTTTTCATAAGATATTGCACGACGAGAGACCCTGTCTTAAACCTAACTAATGTAATGTGAGCAGAATTCTAATCCAAAATTAAAGTTCTCATTATTTTCAAACAATAATTTAAATAGTTCTATGTACAGATGTTTGTCACTTTAAAATATTTTTACATGCCTTAGAAAAAGCACCTTAAAAAAAGCAACTTAATCGAAGCAACGTTTGACTTTTGATATAATGTTTAATTGCAATACCTACGTTACGACAAGTATGTGGTTTGTGAAAATAAATACTCAATTGCAAGTTATATATAAAAAACATTCTTTTTATTCAGTGGAATAGGACGTTTTAACATTATGCCTTTTTTATTTAGTAAACCCTAATTTGATAGGGGTAAACATGATACTTTGAAGGTCAATTTTTCATAAAAATCTAGTAGAGTAAATATACGTAAAATTGTGTGCCTTTTACAATTCACTTATATAACTTTTTTAAATTTAGTGTACCATCGCATTTAAAAAGAAAACATTTCTAAATAATAACGCAGAAAACATTTAAAATTTTTGTCTTTGTCTTATTTTTTTTAAACACTGGGGACGATCAAAATCGCTATAAATTTACAAATATTGAATATATTTGGCGTTAATTTTGTAGAAATTAAATGAAACTACGGTGTTAAAGAACTTAAAGAAAGTAGAAATAATACTACATCACGTAGTTTCATTTAATTGTTAATTATACAAGAAAACGAGTAAGAATATATCCATTTATAATGCGCCTAACTGTACTCAACTCCCGAGACGTGTTGTGTCGCGCGCGCTCATAAACTAGGGCGGTATTACGAACTCGGCGGCCAAACAAATTTCATTCCTACCACCTCTGCTCGTCTCGCTCGCACCTTACCTCCTTACACGTACCCGTCCCTCTCTAGCCACGGATTAGGCTATACAGTATGCGCCGTACGCTTACTTAATATTACTTAACTCACCTTTTGCACTTATAAATTTATTGAATAGTACTTGGGATTCTCTAGTACTGCGGTGCTGTGGGATGTATGGGCGGGTACTTAGGTACTTACTTGGTCGAGTCGCTTGTGGTTTTAGGTGATCAAAGGAAGGGCAGCAATTTCTTGTGGCGTTTGATGTGAGAGTCTGCGGGATGATATGTTTCTTTAGTCGAACTGCTGAGAGTGCCTCGAGATTGTATTATAAAGAGATCCTCATGTAATTTATATTTTTATGTCATGCGAATTCTGCTTGTGTAATGACTTTAGATGTTCACATCCATAAATAAAAAAATACTTGCAACTCATGGACATTGGTATTTTGTTAAATAAGTTACAGACGTTCGTTTACGAAGCGATATATAGTTTGTTGCCTATTTAGTTTATAATATATTATTAATCAATGCGAACTTGTAATATCCTTTGAAATGTATTATCATTTTTTTCTAATATTGATGAAGGAGACCTCTGTGAGGTGTTAGAAAAAGCAAATTTGCTGTGTACTCACATTGTTGGGACGCGGCGAGAGAAAATATGAAAAGCTGTTAGATATAAATAATTTATTCTTTATAAAAATATTTTACATCGTTCATCTGGAAAAAAAATCAAAGTGGTACTGCAAGCTCATAAAATAATCTTTTATTCAAAGCGGTCCTTTTAGTTTCCAGATCCTGCAGTATGAATATGAAAATATGAAAGTATTTTAACTAGAAAAAGAACTACACCATCACTCATCATCATCATGAAAAACTTAGCAAAATAAATTACTAATGTTAAAACATAAATTTCAAATTAGGCAACGCAACACAATTTCAGAAGTAGAAAGAGATTATACATCTTATAATCCGCACGCTTTAGACGGACAAATTACCAGGCATAGAATAAATAATATCTATTACTAGTTTTATGTTTTAAAACTTTGGTTTTCAATTTCAATATCATTTAATACCATAGTCGTATTCCGGACAACAGTATCGTCCATCTACATCAAGCGTACACCATCTATGTGTACACTGACACTTTACAAATTCAATAGTCCTGGTCCCAAAGAACCCGTTCGTACATATACGGGGCGCTAGCTACTCCCCACCCGAGATAAGTTCAAAACAAAGCCGCGTCCATTCATCATACGCATAGCGAGTATGTAAACATCTTTTGAGTTTATATTGAAACGTTGAAACTCTAAAAATAGTGAATAAGTGTAATAGCTGGGTAGTAACTTTTTCTTTTGGCAGCAATTCCTTGCTTTGGATTTAACCTTCAAATATTTTGTACATAAGTTGAGTATACCGTTTTAATTAGATAAATGTAAATTCTAGTAGGTAACTTATATCAAAAACATTATGGTGTTTTTTTATAAACCTGTATAATATGGCGAGTTATCAAAGATATATTGGTATGTAAGTATGGGAGAATTTCTGCAATCCTTGTTATTCAACTTTAGTTTAAATAGACATTAATTTGTAAATAAACCGGTTTTTACCTCATTTCATTCAAATACACAAACAGATTCTGAAGAGATTAAATAACTAAAGGTTTAAAATGATTTTTAGATAGGAACAGATGACGAATGTCCCTGAGAACATTAATAAAACATAAGGTTTGAAATAACTAAAGGTTTAAAATTATTTTTAGAAGGAACAGATGACGAATGTCCCTGAGAACATTAATAAAACATAAGGTTTGAAATAACTAAAGGTTTGCAATTATTTTTTAAATAGGAACAGGTGACAAATGTCCCTGAGAATATTAATAAAACATAAGGTTTGAAATAACTAAAGGTTTAAAATTATTTTCAGATAGGGACATATGACGAATGTCCCTGAGAACATTAATAAAACATAAGGTTTGAAATAACTAAAGGTTTAAAATTATTTTTAGATGGGAACAGATGACGAATGTCCCTGAGAACATTAATAAAACATAAGGTTTGAAATAACTAAAGGTTTAAAATGATTTTTAAATAGGAACAGATGACGAATGTCCCTGAGAACATTAATAAAACATAAGGTTTGCTATAACTAAAGGTTTAAAATGATTTTTAGGTAGGAACGGATGACGAATGTCCCTGAGAACATTAATAAAACATAAGGTTTGAAATAACTAAAGGTTTAAAATGATTTTTAGGTAGGAACGGATGACGAATGTCCCTGAGAACATTTAATATATAATGAACGTAAGGTAGTTGTGGCACGCAAGGTTCGGTGTGAAATATAAAACGCCGGAGATAATTCCTATAACTTTTTACTCTTATATAAGATGGGATTCTCATAATATTTGACACTCATGTAGAATGGATAATAGGAGAATAATGGTAACAAAGCAACTGCATGTCTTTTATTCCACCATTTTGTTAGTAATGCCGGGTTTTCGAATCGTGTAGGGGAGAAAATTTCATAATTTTAATCGATTATTAATCTTTAATATTAATCTTTATTTGTCAAGAAAAACACATTTTAATATTAGAATTACATGTAGAAATTTAGATTTTTCATTTAATTTTTTGCCTTTTGTTAAAATAAAGTTTATGTTTAATTTAGGATTTTCAGTTTTAAATATTTCAATAAAAATATCGGGTTTAAAGGTTAGATCAACCTTATTTTCCGCAAGTATTCTTCATACAATTACCCATAGTAAGTACTATTCATGCAAGTATTCTTTCATACAATTACCTGAGTGATTATCATATCATGCAAAAGAAGAAAGAAAATCTAATTATTGCATGATTTTATTTATTTATCACATTCTAAATTAAATTACAAACATTGTTTACAAGGCATTTCAAAAAATATATATCGTTACATACTAACTAATGAATAATATTCATGAAGTAGAAAATTGCTCTAATATTTTCTAGATATTAGATAATTAATTTATTCTAGAAATTAGATAACTAATTAAAATTATTTGAATAATTAAGGCGTATATGTATAAACATAATTTATTTTCTCGATGTAAAAAAACTATTAAAGAAATAAAATAAATTGTTATGTAAGTAAAGTTATTTCTCGTATTTTAAATTTTAACGTTGTAAAACTTGTCACAAATACACATAACAAAAAAAATAAAAGTTTTCACTTGTACCCATATTAGTTTCAAAATTAAAGACAATTTAAAAATTAGAGGAAAATATTAGTTTAACAGCAATTACGTGAACAATTATAATTTGTTCCTTTCATCCTTCGATATTGAAGGATCGTGATTACTTTGTGAAATTAATGTAAAATAAATTAACGATTCATAGAATCAATTATCGAATCTAGTGCAATGTCACATGATGAAATTTTGTAAGTTTAGAACCTTGAATTCGAAGTTTTCTATCATTATTAAAACGCTGTTTTCTTGAAATTTGCAAGTCGTTCACATTTAGAATAATATCTGATAGAACTGTTGTTTTCTTTGATCTAGATATGACCCTTTTCACAGTAGGAGGTTGAGGTTCTTTTTGCTTCGGTCCTTTAATTAGGTCTATTATACCTAAAGGTTTTCTATATATGCAGGGGCTTAGAATACTCATATATGTGAAGGAACTTAAGTTGCTATCAGCCATGATAGGTTCATTAGAATTCCACAGAACTTGATGTAAGCTTAATGTAACTTTGAAGAATGGAACTTTGTGAGTAGCTTTAAGTTTCGTAACATTAGTTTCGTCAATAACTTCAATTTGAATGTTGTTATTGCACAGTCCTATGGCTGTTAGGAAGTCTGCAAAATTACTTATGTCCGGACCATGACTATCGATACAATCCATTGCAGTCTTTAAAGTGCCACCTATTTAATCTGGTGCACTTTGCCATGTTCACCTTTGATCTAGTTCTACACCACACATTTTAGTCCATTAACTTCTTCATGTAACTGAGAAATTACATAAAAAAAATAATTTATTGCGGTATTGAGTAGTTGGACCGCCAGGCATGAAATGAATGATATTTAAGTGTGAATTGTTATTTATTAAAAATAACGCAGTAAAGGCCGAAAATATGCCCATATAGCAGGAGTAGTGTGATTTAAAGATTGGCTAACAGTACAAAATGATCAGGATGTTATAACCACTATTAGAGGATTAAAAATATATGGAATTCATGTCTGAAGGATAACAGTATGTCGGCTGCCATCAAAGTGAAATAACTGCACCATCTGGTTTTTAGAAGATAATTTTTAGTTTTCCAATCACAATAAATGATTGCTTCTGTCATTTTTAAGTTTGATTTGATTTCATTAAAACTATTGTATTGAGCAAGAATATCTTGAGCATGTGACGTTTCTCAATAGTCCTTCCAATTTTAGCCACTCTCGCAGGTTTAACAAATTTAATTTTCTTTCTTAGTGACACACTGGTAATAGATGACTCCTTTTGAATAGTCGAATTTGCGATAAGTAACATTATTTCTCTTGCAAAATTAGCACAAACGACTCGAGTAATTTATGTTATATTTATCACAGCACAAATATTTAATCAGTTGACTTGGATTATTTTTCGATATCACTCTAGCTCATTGCGAACTAGAAACTAATAGGTTCATATTTGTATGGGTCTTACAAAACAAGTATTTCGTATTTTCTGTGGAAAACATACCCAAACAATTTTCAAATTTTTTGAAATAGGCTAATTAATAAACCTCATAATATCGCTTTGCGTTTCTCACATCAGATTTCTTAATATACTGATTCTTACTAGGTGTCATATAACTAATTAAATCAGATTTGAACAAATTCTCAACTTACCAGTTTCTTTCTGCTGAACTTCTTTTACTGTGTTTATCTTCATTGAAACTTTGTTCTTCATTCATTCTTTTTTTGTTCCTATAAAGATTTTATTAGCTTTCTTTATTTTTAATTTTGATTCTTTAGAAAATGAATAATTCGCTCCATCGCTATTTCCTTCTTTTTTCATTTTGTATCGTAATTTTCGTATTTTACGTTTACATTGTCAGTTGTTTGATGTAGAAGGTAAAATATTACTGGGAAGAAAAGGATCAGTATCTTCATCTGTAGTAAATACGTATATTCAAATATTGAATATATTTGGCGTTAATTTTGTAGAAATCCATTATTCACAATTAAATGAAACTACGTGATGTAGTATTATTTCTACTTTCTTTAATTTCTTTACCACGATCTAGGTTTCGTTGTATTACATCTTCAGGTGGGATATTAGCAAAGATTAACTCTTAGGAACAACCAACAGCATATATATTTTTGAAACACAATAGCGGAAGCCTGGTTTGTGTTATATTACTTATATTTATATATTGTTTTTATTATATTTACTTATATTTATATATGTATTAGTGCTGAAACAATTTCCAGGGTACTGTACAATATTGATGCTACAGTTTATGGGAGAAGTTATACAATATAGTGGTATATTGTATAACTCTCGGTAATATAATAAAACCTACACTGCGCCTCTGCAATAAACTTACTAATATAAGCAATGGAAAAATCCGCACAAACCAGGCTTCCGCTATTGTGTTTGAAACATATAAATGCTGTTGGTTGTTCCTAAGAGTTAATCTTTGCTAATATCCCACGTGAAGATGTAATACAACGAAACCTAGGTCGTGGTAAAGAAATTAAAGAAAGTAGAAATAATATTACATCACGTAGTTTCATTTAATTGTAGACATATATCCAAAATATTTTTTCTTTTTCATTAATGAAAACTTGCATCGTTTCTTTCCCTCTTTAAGTATTTATCTTCGGCTTAGGCATTTGAGGTTTAAAAAAAATGAGAACAATGTACCTTAATTTGCCTATTGTTGTTGGTATTATTTTGTATGATAGATAAGTTTTCCGTCAAAGTAAACCTTTTATTTCAGATAGATTAGGTTTAGTATTCCAATTTTTATGTTCAGTATATATGGATGGTGAAGTTGGACGAGACATATTCCCTAAAACATTTAATTCGTTAGTATATCATTACCTAATACAATGATGTAAGTACTAAATACTTGAATTATATAAGTCAAAATTGTTGACAGACATTCGCGTTTTAAATAAAAATATTTATATTGTATTATTCATTATTCCTCTAAATAAATTTCATTTTCTACGTAACTCGATGGAGAGGAAATGAAATCTAGAGGAATGAAAAATTCAAGTAAAAATATGAAATAAATAATAATTTCATTTAAATATAGAAAAAAAGTTATGTGTTAAAAGTTTCTTATTATTGTTAAAATTAAAATATGGTGCATATACTATTAATTGGGTATATATACCAAAATTTGGAATACTTGAGGAATGAAAAAAGATTTGTAAACATTCTGTTCAAGAAACAAACACCAACAATATTTTCTAGTACACAAAGCGCGTGCTTCCCCGGTGGTGGCCAGCGAACACTGTTCGACAAGGCAAAATATTCGCGTGAGTTGAGTAACCGAACGATGATTTGAGTGACCGAACGATGTGCGGGGGGGGGTACTGCTGAGTTTATTACACATTTTGACATGTGTCGGGATGATGAGAGAAGTTGAATTACAATTTTTCTCTTTGGGTTTTGAATTCCTAAGTAACTTTTAAAGTAATACAATTATTTATGTATCATTTAGGCATTATTAATTACATTGAAATGAGTGAACTTTGTTTTCATTACTTGAAACTAAAGCATTCAATTTGTGGGGATAAATTTCAAACTATCAAGACAAATTTAAGGGAAGGAAAAAAAATACTCATTTTTCTTCAAATAAAATCAAATGGCTAAACTTTCCATAAATGTTAGACATGACTTTTTAAAAGAATAAATCAGAAACTATTACTGATTTTAATTTTTTTTCAAGTTTACGTTCATTTAAACACGCTTAAAGGAATGAATCAGTTTTTATGATAATCATTCACCCATATTTCCTATTTATTTTAGATATTTTCCAATCTGCTGAAATATTGTAAACATTTATGCCTTAACCAATAATCCTGCCCGCTTCTTCCATCATTTCATTGTTTATTTACTTCGCCCATTGAAAAATAATTTTATTTTCGAATTCATAAAGAAAATTCACATGAAAAGTCAATAGCGTCATACTTATTCCGCATCAGCAAAAGTCGCGTGGTACAGTTGAACCATGTTACACATTTTTAGATCTTCAAACTTTCTCCCCACAGGGGGTACACAGGTGTGTCCTAGAGTCTGAAATATATTGATTATTAATATATAAATTATAAATACATTTATAATTGTTGTTTATAAAGGAAATAAATATCGCTGTCAATTAATTAATTAGTGATCTGTTAACGATTGACTAAGTAGTGATAGAGTTGAGTAATGATCATGATTGTATCTATTGAAAATGTTGGGTAAACTTCTAAACTATAAAAAAACCGCCAAGTTTCTTTTAAAATAATATTGGGGTTTTCGCATAAACATGTAACAATTTAATTATATAATAAATAATGGTCTTATTTTCACTCCGTTCATTGGTAATTATTCACCTTTTGTACTTCCCAATATTTATTTTGTATTTATTGGTCTGATTTTCACTCCGTTCATTGGTAATTATTCACCTTTTGTACTTTCCAATATTTATTTTGTATTTATTGGTCTGATTTTCACTCCGTTCATTGGTAATTATTCACCTTTTGTACTTCCCAATATTTATTTTGTATTTATTGGTCTGATTTTCACTCCGTTCATTGGTAATTATTCACCTTTTGTACTTTCCAATATTTATTTTGTATTTATTGGTCTGATTTTCACTCCGTTCATTGGTAATTATTCACCTTTTGTACTTCCCAATATTTATTTTGTATCTTTTGTATTTATTGTTATATGTACGTAATTACAATTTTAGTACAATCATTAAACTATATTTTCACTAATATTAACAGATAGAGAGAAATACATTAATTTCCATTATGATAACATAAATATATTTTTCTTTTAATAAAAATATCTCTTCAAAATTCAAATAGATGTAGCTAAGCATCAGTTGCCATATAACGGAAAACACTGGAACCTAAATATCTACATACCAACCTCGTTATGTAACATTATCTATATTTAAATGAATATATCTGTCTTTAAATTCTTTAATTTGTGTAATTTCAAAAAAGTGAGTTAGGGTGACTGTTATAAAAAATAACGAATTTTCAATCTTATTGGGAATATATTGAAAGAGAACTTGCAGTACACATAGTGTTGGGTCAAGTTGTTACAAAAATAACGATTTTAAATAGGGAAAAGGAAAAAAAAATAAGATCATTGAACGTTTTATTTCAGTTAACAGTCAGATAAATGAAAAATCTGATATTTTTTAAGAAACGTTAGTTTATTTTTCAAAATAGTTTGTAAATTCTATTTCTATGGAACTATTTGAACCGCCGGGATTAAACAAAGTGATTATGTCTCGTTGTATCCTTCATACGCATATGTAACATACTAGTCTATGAAACGCGTAAGCTCGACAGGGTTCGTCGAAAAAAGCTATGTAGGTAAAATTGTAAAAGAATCAAAAAGTCATTAAATTGAATGAATGTCAATGTCACTTATGTAGCAATTTATTTTTTATTAGTCCAGGTAAAGACTACAGATTAAAAAAATCGTTAATAATTATTTCTTGCGATCCCTTCTAAAAAGTTATTATGTACTTTATTAGGATTTTAAGTACCTAGGTAACTTATATAGTAATAAAATTATTTATATATCATTTAGGTATTATATTAATAATATTAAAAACGAGTGAACTTTGACTTCATTACTTAAAACTAAAGCATTACATTATCGATAACGTTTTTTAAAGTGTATCCCACACTTTAAAAAATCGTTATCGATTATTTCTTGTGATCGGTTCTAAAAAGTTATTACGTACTTTATTAGATTTTTATTTTATGTATATGTAAAAGTAAAATTCTTTGTATAAATAATTCTACGTTAATGTAAATATAGAATATACCTATGCGGGTTTATGAAGATATATTTTTTCGTTTTGTGTTATGGTTTCCAATTGTATATTATAGTTTGTTCATTTCCTGGTTGTAAATGGCTTAATTGGTAGCTTTCTTATATTCCAAAAAACCATCTTTTCTAATAATTCTGATATCATTTTTAGGCTTCCGTACCTCAAAAGGAAAAAGAAACCTTCATAGGATCACTTCCTTGTTCGTATGTCGAGACCCTTTTTCTCAGCAACGCGTGGAGGTATCAAGTTGAAAGTAATATCTAATACTTAGGTCTACGGTCCTTTGGAGCTATAAAAGTCAAGCTTCTAAGTTAAGGCAATCAAGAAGAACCCTGAAAATAACGGCTATTTATGTCGCATATTTTGATACTCGTAAATAAATCAAAACCCATGGGGTAATTCCAGTTGATCAAGAACCATGAAATTTTGCAAAAAGCAAGGTCCCACAGCACAAGTAAAGAAAAAAATCCGTTTATCCTTAATTATATATATATATATATATATATATACTTTTTTTTTTTATAAGTATGCGCCCATGAATGATATAATTACATATTGCCTATTATATCATTTTCGTTCTAAAAAATTAAAATGATGTAAATAGTTTAATAGAAATATTTTATATCATTAAATGTTTATAAATGCCTAAATGCACAGAACCTTTGTAATGTGAGTTTCACTCTCACTTGATAGGTTTTGTTAAATCAACTTTACTTTGAAAAATGGATTATTACAGTAAGAAAAATTATGTTTGTCATCTAAGTGAAGTTTAGATACGAGAGCTTTATTTACTGATCCGTTCTAGCTTTTATCCTTCGTAAACATATTAAAAAGTTAATGTTGGCAAACATCCAGAAAATTTACGCGAATTGAATGAATAAAAGCCAAACCGATGCGCACATCGTCCGGTTGATACGCGTATTATCCTTTTCATCAACATTAACCCTAACATATACGCGTTTACTTTGAGATAAAGGGCCGTCGAAAAGGGAGAAGGAGACAGGCATCTCTCTCATTCGCGCGCGGAGTAGACAATGAACGATTTGATGACGCGCTCTGTTACCTTGCATTGGAAATAATACATATTGTGTCTATTCAAAGTTAGTCATTTAGCTTGTGTATGTTTTTTTGAGATTTGTTGGAGATGCGCTTGGAATGCTGTCGAGTCCTGTCGCGGTAAGATGTGTGTGTATTGATGTATTGCTGTGAATTACAACGGTATATTATCACTTTAAGATAAAGACATGTTTCCTACTATATGGGAATTATTCTGTATTCTTTAAATTGTTCGTTGGGAAAAGAGTTTTCTTTATATACTTTTTTTTACTTTGCTGTCTTATTTATTTGGATCGGGCTTAGTACACTGGGTTGGAAGGATGATGTATATTAAACAATGTATTAAAAGGCAATTACCAGTAGCATATAAAGATTTAGTTTTACTGTTTAGGTGATACGGTTAATAGATTAAACCTCATATGAAGTTAGTAAATAAGAAAATTAATTTGGTAATATTAAATATATTTGGCGTTAATTTTGTAGAAATGCATTATTCACAATTAAATGGAACTACGTGATGTAGTATTATTTCTACTCTCTTTAAGTTCTTTACCACGACCTAGGTTTCGTTGTATTACAACATCTTCAGGTGGGATATTAGCAAAGATTCTTGCTAATAATAATACTACATCACGTAGTTTCATTTAATTGTGTTGTTAGTAATATTAATTGGAACGAATTAAATAAAGTGTTATAATTTTAAATCGAATTGTATATACGTAATAAGATAAAATTAATGTAGTTTTATGTTTATAATTTCTCATGTTTTTCGTAATTTAAAAAAAACTGTCTTGCTGGAAAATATAACAAATTACGTTTTTCTAAATAGCGTAATAAGTACCCCGATAAAAGAAGTTTCTCCATATCGTTTCGTAAAAAAATGTCGGAGCTGATAGAAAAAAATATCGAATGTTTTAATTAGAAAAGACGATTTGGCGAAAAAATTGGGGGAGGCGATATGAAATAAAAACCAGTCAAGTACGAGTAGGGCTTGCATTAGGAGGGATTTCTTATACATTTATTCACTTATACACTTTTAAGACTACGTAGTATTATATATTAATTTTTCGCAACGTAAATATGTTGCCTACTATACCTTTCACAGGCGTTAAAACATCGAGCATATGTAAACAATTATAAGATCTATGATAATAGCTATAATTTGCCTGCAATCTTGCCGTAGGCTACTTAAACCCTATTTTTATAGGCTGAGCTGTTTAGGAAATGGTGGTTGGATGGTAAATATTTTTTACATATTTTTCAATATCTCTGACCCAAAAATTATACAAAAATTATTTTTGTGACCCTTATTATTAGCTCTTTCAAACACTACTCTACACTAATTTGTTGCCCCCCTCCAATTTCCATAAAACTATTTTTCACTCTTAGCTCTTAGTTATTGAAACTAATATGTTTTATTATTATGTCAAATTGCAAGTTTTTCTCCAAGCTGTTTTCGAGATAAATTGCTGTGATAGACAGACAGATATGTGATAGGGCTTTCTCTTTTTTCCTTTTGATATACAGAACACTAAAATATGTCGTACACGCACAAAGGTAATTTTTCGCAAGCAATGGATAATGGTACACAAAACCGAAATTATAATAAAATTCCACAAACAACGATATAAATCCGGAAACATTATCTTATATACCGGAAACATTATATATATCCAATGAAAAAGGATGTCGTGAACTAGAGTATTCCTTAAATACTCAGCCTTGAGGATGTACTTATTTTATTGTTCTCGCCAGTACAATAACAGCAGAGAATATATTCTTTGAAATATAATAAATGAAATGGTTAAAAATAATTTTAACGCACAGTCTTTACATTCTTAATTATGTAATACAGTAGAGAAACACACTATTTATGGCAGAATTAAATACTTCGTAATAAAAAAAAAGAACAAACGTCATAAATAAATTATTCAACGATTTTCGTAATAGCATGCAAAAATAAAAACCCGATAATTATAATTTCCATTTCGTCTTTAACCTCAAAAAACTAATGTTTCGTACAGCAAAAACGTCTAGATCCATAATGATCCTTGTATTTGAATTTTCATTGAATAAACCATTAATAAATAAATAAACGGTAAACCTTATAAAACTCTTAATTATTAATATAAATAATATTTTAGTAATTGATATAAATTATTAAAGTATATAAATTCAAGAATAAAATAAAGATCTGTATGATATATAATACTTATGTTCAATTATAATATATTTATATTTATATAAATTGAATATAAGTATTGTATTATTTTTATAATGTATTATATACAATTAAAAATAATGCAATAACCAATTGCGAAATAGACTAAGACGTTATTGATTGTTTTTTTAAAAGTTATTTGATGAATAATTTCTCAATATAGTTTTAATTCAATCACTGTAATAGAAAATGCTTTTTAAATTAGTAAATGCTTCAAGCATTTCCAAGCATCATAGCAACAATGCTCGAGGCGGCAGCGTTGCGACTGAACAGCAACGCGCGCGCTTCTTCCAAGCAGGCGTAATAGGTTGTTGACGAGAAAGCCGGTGCGGCTTACGAAATTAGTGGGCTGTATGACGCCTCGCGCCCCGTCTTATTGACTGCGCGGCCCTCGTGGCTTTAGGGCGAATACTCACCGAGTTGAATTACGTATTTTCCGATTTCATTATGTTAATTCAGTGTTAATGGGGAATATATCTAATGAAAAGTTACTTTTTATTTAAAATAAGAGATATTATTGTTGAACTGTATTAGTGGAGAATTAATTGTTCTTAAATGAGCTAATGCTTCGAGTGGCTTTAAAATATAAGAGTTGAAATTTCCATTTAAAATTGTCCATGGTCCGGGTAAAAAGATATGTATTTAAATGAGTGAGACTACTATAAATTAATAAATTAATAGTGTAAAAAATAAAAAAAAACACGTTTTAAAAAAAACTACATTAAAAAGCAAAAAATAATTATCGAACTTGTTTTCTCTGTCTACTCAGTAAACACTTTAGTGTAAATCATACTTGTTATTGAGCGTAATATTTGTTGAGTTTTGTCTTTAAGTCTAACTGAAATGTTAAGCATTTCCTTTCACTTAATAATAATTTGAGAAGTAAGATTATTTATTTTTGAGAAAAAGCGTCCCGCGCTTTTACACTCAAATATTATAGTGAATAAGAAACATACCCATACCTTAAAGTCCTTATTGAGTAGACAGAGAAACCAGGTTCGATAACGATTTTTTGCTTTTTAGTGCAGTATTTTTAAAAGCATGTTTTTTTAATTGTCTAGACTATTCATTTAATTTTATTTTTCTTGTTCTTATATTCTTGTTTTAAGACTGACTTTTATTTTATGAAATTATTATATTGTCATCGGTTCTTGACACGTCTACAAAATTTTGTATATATGTAAAAATTGATTGAAAGATAAGGATTTTAAGAAAGATATATGTAAAAATTTAATTGAAAGATTCCGTTATTTTTAGTGTCTTTTTTTAGACTAAATTTCTTTTTATTTTATGAATTTTTTGTATTGTCATTGGTTCTTGATATCTCTGCCAAATTTTAATTAAATCGGACCTTTGGAAGAATGTGAAAATTTAATTGAAAAATTTCATTATTTTTTACTTTTTTTTTGTTTCAAGAATAGAAAACAATTTTTTTAGTTAATGAAATTATTGTATTGTCATAAAAACTACACAAAACTGCCAAGTTTCATGATGATACAAGTATTAAAAGTGCATGAAATTTTGTTTCGTAAATTCCATTACATAATTACAGATCGACCTAATTAAAGCGGGGTGAAAATAATTCTGAGATTTTACGTTAAACTGGCTTATATTTTGGATAATTAGATAATTATTATCTATCGAATTATAATTATACGATTATTCTCCGTAAATAAAAATTGTTTTTGATCAAACAAATTATTAAGTAATCATTTCAACAATGTATTAATTTTGAGTTTAGTGTTGTAATATTACATGTCAACATTGTTTGACTTTATATTCATTATTCTTATTACATCTTTAGATAAGGACAAGCCGTTACAGAATTCTAATGACTTTAAAAACGTCTTATGTGAGACTGGAAATACCTTTAAATTTTACCCTTTTTTTGTTATTGCGCTCCGTTTTAAAAATTATTACCTTTTCCCTCAAAGTTAAACATTGTAAACCATAAAGTATTGATAAAAATACTATGAAAAATGTTGTTTAAATTAGTTTTTAAACCAATATAGTTCGGCGCCAATCAAATGTATATATTTATTTTAAAACGGCAGGACATGGGAGGGAAGTATTGCAATAGTTAAAGAAAATTGTGACTACATTACATTAATAGAATCTAAAAACACAAAATTAGTAATATACGTGCGAGTGGGCGTTGGTGCATGCGTGCGTGAATGTGAGCGTATGTGCGTACATTTGCGCATGTTTTTGTGTGTATTGTGAGAGAGAGAGAGAGAGAGACAGAGAGAGAAAGAGAGAGAGAGAGAGAGAGACCGAGAGAGAAAGAGAGAGAGAGAGAAAGAGAGAGAGACAGAGAGAGAGAGAGACAAAGAGAGACAGAGAGAGAGAGAGATAGAATTAAGAAGTGTCCTTAATTTTTATATCTACTTATTAAAGTTCATGTAATGCGGCAATTTATGTTTCTGTCATGAATACAGTTTAAATATGATAATAGTTTATATTATATCTCTTTTACTATATTACATTTATATTTATGCATATACAATTCAATTGCGTTTAATAGAAGTGAAATATATTTTTTTAACTTAACAGACAGTGTAATAGTGTAACAGACAGTGTACCATAATTTAAGTTGGATGCATAATTTAACTAAAAGGTCGGCTTATTCATTTTACATCTCAATCTCGGTACGTCTGTAGCCTTCACGCGCCCTTCGCTACGGTATTGTTAAATTCTCCTTCGCCCCCGCTCTAGATTACGACGCCCGCAGGGTGGGGAGATTTGCTAACAGGGTGAAGAGGAATACGCAGCGTGTGAGTGAGATGACTAGATGTCAGCCTTTGCCTCACCAAAAAGACGCAGCGGCTGGGAAAACTCAGAGCTTTATGATTTTGCCTTTATAGTGATTGAATATTATTTCGACGAATCAACAGGTTTGTTGGTAATTAGGAGGAAATATTACGGCTGCGTGGTTCTTATGCGTCCTTGTAATGGGTACTTACTGGAATTTTTTAATCGACTGCTTTTCAGCAACTAGTTTCTACGTAGAACTTAATTTTAGAGACATACATTCATTAATAAACAACTTTACCATTAGTACGTTTTTATACCCCTATCTGAATATTTGTAAATCCAAGTATTTCTCTTTTTTTAATTTTAAAGTATATTGTTTAGTATAATACAAATTTATTATTTCTTAAATTAACTCATAATTTTTAGATATGTCTATAATTTTGAGTTAAATTTTATTAATTTTATTGATTTAGCATATCATAATGTAGATTTTCAAATGCTAAGAGATAATATTAAAAATATCGCATTTGTCGATAGTCCATGAGTGTTTTTCGTAAAATATCTCGAATTATTGAGATAATTTAAGAACAATCTTCGATGGAGTATATATATATATATATTTATATACATATACTCCATCCGTCTATCGCATATTAATTTATAGCTTGACTATTAAAGTGTTGCAACGTCGTGAGTGTATGGACACGGTAAAATCTGTTGATTCTACAGTAGAAGTCGTACGCAAAATTTTTCATGAGATGCCGTTTCTGACATTACTGTAAGATGATGATTCCAGAGATTCTGGAGTTAATTACACTTTAAGGGAACAAGCCAGGCCTGGTCGTCCGGTTGATTCCGATATCGACAAATTTAAATAACTAATTCAAGGAGTTCCAAGATGTTCAACGCGCTTTGGCTACTCAGCTTGGATGCTCTCACTGTACTATAGTCACACTGCAGAATAAACGTTTAAAAGACTTACGCAAAGTCTACAAATATGTTCATTCCTATGTTTGATTATTTACATAACATCTACGTTAGCTAACGCACGACAATAATGGCTGCCGTAACGTAAAAATCGCACTCGCGTTATCCTTGCCTTTATTTTTCATTAAAGGTAGGTATATTGTTTAGTATAATACAAGTATCATGTAATTTTACAAACAGAAAGAAAAGGACGGAGTTATTTCGTGGACGATATTAGTTCGGTACTTTATCTATGTATTATGAAAGAAGATGCATTATTACAGGTAATTTTGTTTTGTTGCGTGCCAAGTAATGTTTATTCGTCAAAGTTACAACTTTCAACATCAGCTGAAAATTGTCGAAATTTTGTTATTAATTTATAGTCGAGTGTATTTTACGAAAGTACTGTTTCGTAACTTAAAATAAACCGACATATTTCTCAATTTTCGAATACGGATTTTGCAAGTGTTTCTGCAAGTCCAAAATACTTTTTATAAGATGAATATAATGATGACGATCATTGGTATTTAATTCAATATATAACAAAAATTTCATAGGGTAACTGTAAAAATTAGTTATATACCTTTCAGTTTGCTGAACTAATTATATTAGTGAGGCTAAACTTACTAAATTACCGAAAGAAAAATTTAAATAAGCAATAAAGTCAGCCATAACGTCAATTGTTTAAATTAACTTTACATAAAGTGAAGTAAGACGCAATTTTAAAGAGCCTACGTAGCTGTCAGAATAGAGGTTTCATAATGATACAATGTACAGATATTTTCTAATAATTCCGTAAAGTTTACGTTATTCATAAAGTGACTGAGACATATTTATAACTTTTTTCTTCGACACGCTCCTTATTTACTAGTCATCCTCATAAATTTATATTGCAAGTTTAGCCCTAAAAGATTTTGGTGTCGGAAAATTTCGAAAAAATCATCACCTTCCTGAAAACTTCACTTTCTAGTCAAATTCGTAATTAAATAAAATTGCACTCGTGGTTTTGAAGTGATTGTGATGCAAAATTTTAAAAAAATCTCTAGATAAATTGAATTATATATGACACTAAAGTTTTGTTTTGAACATTATTTTCATATAAAAAATGAATGAATGCATACATAGCTAATCGATTTCTTTTCATTTTCGTAGTCAAAGACTTTATTAGTTTTTGAATTGGTGTTAGTTATCCATTTTTTATTATATTTGTATTTGAAGCATTTAGACTAAGTTAAGCTGATCCCAAATCATTAACAAATAGAAGGAATTTTGTTATTTTATTTGCTAAGAAGTTAATTGCTTTATTATATTTGCCAGAATTTAATTTAGAAAAGTTTTATAATTATTTATTATTATGTGCATTGCTTCTCTCATTTTCATGTAAGAAATTGTCATCAGTTCTGTAGTCGGAGATACCATGTTCATAGATGAAACATTCGAAACTACATTATTATCACAAAACTACGTATAACCTTCTATAATACCTCGTAGTAGGTTATACGTATTTTGAGATAAGTAAATGAAATAGATTTACAACACTGTCAAAAGAAAAATATAGAAAGAAAACATTTTTCACGGCATTTTACTTATATCTAAATTATTTTAGCTATTGTTCCAGAGAAATTGTGAATTTTCCTTAGGCTGAAACTAAAACTGAAAATTTAAAAATAAAGTTCTAATTTTTGTATTTACTAAAGGATTTGTGACAATTATCACAATAATTAAAATATACTGATACTCCTGGATATTTCCTGCTATCCGTTATTGCACACACCATTTTACTGTAAACTATACATACACACCTATTTATGATTGATATTGTAAGTAAGTTACTAAGAACAAACGTAACTATTAGTGCAAATAAAAATATTTATTTACTTCCAAGTCAAACTAAATAAATTTAAATCAATATTTGATAAATTTGTGTTGAAAATCAATAATTGTTAAATTTGTACTTTTTTCGCACAATGATGCGGTAATGTATATAAATAATAATATAAAAATATGTATAACCAGTTGCTGTTCGTAGTTTCCCATGCGTATAATCGTTTTTAACAAGATTGAATATTGTTTATTCATTTTTATACTCAACTCTTCAATTTTATGTTAAATTTTAAATAATTGGGACATGACAGTGGAAAAAACAAACAAGCAAACCCATTTTCCATATATTTTGTTAATTAGGGTTGCACGCTGAGATTGATATTTTCCAATATATTTGACAGTGAAATAGTGCAGTTAGTTATTGTCTGTTTACAGTGAACTGACGAAAACAAACTCTTCGTGCCATCAGAAGCAACGTGAAGATGGTGGAGTGACGCAAAAAATAAACAAGTTGCTCGTGTATTCCGAAAAATTATATACATATATATATATATAAATTATAAAGATATTAGATTTAAAATACCCTCCGAACTTAATTAAGCCGTAAACATGGCTACCTTCTGCACAGCTACATCGGGAAGCTGTTTAAATGCCCATCCGACAAACAAGGGTAGCGCCCTTCAGCACCCCGCGGTGCTGAGTCGTATGCCATCGCGTCGACAGACTGCATCGAGAGCCTGATTGATCGGTTGCACATTTGCATTTCAGCGGGGGAGCGATATAGCTAACGCGTTAGTTTGCAGTTAAGTTTTTTTTGCTCGTCACTTAATAAAATTGAACCAGAAAGGTTTTTGAATGATTCTAGTTAACTTTCAGGGTAACAGTCAGATGTTTCAGAAAATATTTCAATATTATTGCGTTTATTGTAGAAAACAAGTTAAGAATAATTTTATACCAAGTATGAATAGAAATATAAACCATTGCATATGAAAAACGTCTAGGCGTGGTTACTGAGAAATAAGCTTTCACATGAGTTTATTGAACTTTCATTGTGGTTCATGAGATCTAATTTTAAAAAAGGAATGGGAAATTAAGTTTAATGAAGATTTAAGATAATACGCAGAAAAATACATATATTCTTTAAATATATAATCGTAGGCGTAAAGGAGGTAAATATTTATTAAACGCCATTTGCAAAATTTTAAACTTCGCTAGATATGACCCTCCAGCCTCTAATTTTTCAACCAAAGATAAGACCAGAATTTTTATCCAAAATTATCTCTGTTAACTTGCAACAATTTCTAAAGGTACAGGTAATCACGGAACCATACTTCATGTGTGATTTGACAGGCCGATTTTATTTAGTTATAATATTGCAATTCAGGCTTCCCTTTAAACTTCATGAATTCAACATTTTATATTACTGAATTGATTTCCTTTCCTAGTACATATGAATATTTATGTACGTTATTAAACTCGTTGAAAGCTCTTACAGCACTAAGGTGATAAAGATACGGTAAACGTACTATAAATGTTATGTAGATAACTTAATATAAATACGGTATATCAACGATATACGATTAATATAGATATGGCAGCTAACGTACTGTATAGATTTTAATGATTTCAATTCACGTGAATGTTTAAGTGATTTAATACATGAATGTAACATCAACAAACTCTGTCACCTACCCTCCCAGGTTACCTGTCACTGCGCTAACGGCCGCTGCCAAATTTAGATCGCGCCTTGTTTTTTCGCGTTTAATCAGCGCCACTGACGGTGTCGAATCAATCAGAGGCCTGGCCGGATATTGGTGCATCGTCGCGTCGCTCTAACGAGTCGCCCGCTGTGAGCGGCGCTCCGACCTCCCTGTGGATCGTCAGTCTGTTCAATTAGTATTCATTTTGTTCGCTATGGCTAACGCGATTGAAATTATGTTCGTTGTAAACAGAGGCCCCCAATTGACTGGGAAAACGTTGTATAGGGCTATCGAGCATTCTACATATAACAGTATTTACTTACAATATTACCGTTAATTTCAACCAGAAGATATTGTAGAAGAAAAATTTGAAAAAGATTATATTGTTCCGAAATAATTGCTTTGAAACAGAAGGGTGTATACATAATTTGCTGCAACTTGAGTACTGTACGCTGTAGGACATTGTTTTAAATATACAAATGACAGTGTATTAAATAAATAATATCAGTTTATTAAATATAGAAATGACAGTGTATTAAATATACAAAAGACAGTGTATTAAATATACAAAAGAAAGTGCATTAAATATACAGATGACGGTGCATTAAAAATACAAATGTCAGTGTATTAAATGTACAAGGATTTCATAGCCGTTCCTATCTCTCGGCATTGTTGATGCAAGTTAACAGAAATTATTTGAAAGTTCTAATCCAATAAGTCATGGAAGATTTTTACGTTTTTCAAACGTATTGTCAAAAAATTGTCAAGCACGAATAAAACTCGACCTACGAGGTTTTCGTACATATGTAGGTAGTTACAAATATTTATGGGTATATAGTATTCTTATTAAACTTTTTACAAATGTTAGTTCATCGCAACGTAAGTATATTGGCTTCTCCCTATTCCGTAGGTGTAAAATCATAGTGCATATTTCAAAATTTATGACATCTAGAATCATAGCTGTATTTTTTAAAGCCTTTCCAAAGCCAAATTCTTCAATTTCAGGTTATTTTTTGCTTATTTTTCAGTATACCTAAAAGTAGGAATAAACAATATTTTTGAAACTTTTATAACTAACCCTTTTAAACAATAACCCCACACTATATGCGGAATTAGAAAATTGGAAGAATGTTTTTCGCATACTTAGTTTTTCTCCCTAAAATTTCCATATAAAATTTGTGAGCGTTAAAGACACATATCAATCTGGTCGTACAACGAGTTGGGGCAACTAAATCGGGTTTTGCATTCCATGGGTTGGCCCGACTTATCAGTATATTACTTGCTTCGAGCCGTGATAAAAGCATCCTTAGCGTTGCATCGCTGTCAAAAGAAATTGCAGAAGATAGGAATAGCTGTGAGCGTCTACCCAATTAAACAAACATAAACCTGTTTAGTGCGGGTAGAACTTGCACTGTTAGGGTTCGTACAAACATATGCCCACATAAAGATTCATGAAGACATAGTATTTATGTTAAAATATTTACTAATATTAACTCTATTTTTCATCTCGTGAAAATGTTGTGTAGCATATCTTTTTCTAGGAGTGAAATATTTTTATGGACATTTTCAACCATGTCTAGAACTATCCACATAAAATTCGGAAAAAGAATAATTTTAGAAATTCTTATAATTTACTCATTCAACTGATATCTAACACGATAATAGAAAAAAAAAATTCATCACATTTATTTGCCCCTCCCTCTCCCAAGATTTCTGTATGAATATTTTTGAATATTAACTATTGCAGGATTTTATGCTTTATTATTATACCAAAGTTCATGACTCTATGTCAAACAATTTCTTAAAAAAATTATGAACCTTTTTACCAATATCTCAAAAACTATCTTACGTAAAATTTTAAAATGAGTAGTTTTGAATTCAGCACCTTCAATTGATATTGGGAACGTGGTTATAAAACTTTTATAATTTTCCGAAAACACCATCTATATTCTGTGTTGCAAATCATCAACACAACATTAACACATCAACACATCAACATCAACATCAACAATCGCAGATAAACAATAACAAGCGTCTACTTTACGCGATCGGTCCAGCGCGAATATCAATTGTCAGTTGGGCGACCGAACTCACGGTGCAAATTGTTGGGGGTTGGAACTAGTTGGTCGATTATGTCAACCTACAAAAATTATCGTAATAATAATCCTTATTATAGGACAATATTCTCATACACGTTTCAACTTTGTATGGATCGTGGTTGCTCGGACAGCTAAATTGTTACGTATATTTAGCGCTTTAGCTGTTGAGAAATATGCGGGGTTAATATGTTTTATTATCATTCCAAATTTCAGGTTTCTACGAAAAGCGGCTGTGACATATAGACGGACAGATACATAAGGGATCTTTTATGTTTTTCATAAAAATTAGAAGTAGAAAAAGAAGAAAATACTATGCATCACTTTTAAGGTTAACATTTCACAAACGGGATCTAAAAGTGGATAATGGTAAATGAAAAAATATATTTTCATTTTTAGGTATCTACCCAATGACGCTTTATTCGATGGTATTCGGGGGAAAAATATTTTAACAAAAAAAAAATTAAAATATTTCACATATAAGGTGAGGTACTTTAAATTTTTTTAGAATGTTTTTCAAAATCTCGTACATACCGTATTTTCTAAAACTATAAAAACTATAACGAACGGACAGACGGATGGATGGATTACGAACCGGAGAAAAAAACCAGTAGGTTGCGCTCAAATGCGAAATTAAGTGACAGAGTATCAGAGAAAGTTTATTCATAAAAAGAAAATTGTTAGAAAACAAGAACTTGTCTTTTGAGGACCACTTTTAGGGTAATAATCACGTGTTTTCTAATTATCACTCCATTGAACATGTCAGTGTTTCATTAACTCTTAAGTTTCAAAACATAATCTTCACTAATTATCGAAATCTATATTTCGATCCATAAAAATTCGTATATATTACTATTCAACACAATCGATTTTTTTAAACGGATGTGGCGTTTTTAAGGTAGGCGTTATTTCTACTTTTTTGTTTTGTTTATCAAAACTTCTGCAAAATAAATTTAATAATTCGATGGAATACGGTAATTGACTCATTCTAAATTATGATATTTTTCGTACAATATTGTAAAATATAAGTTAATTAAAAACCAATCTTGTAAAAAATTCAAAAATTTATTGAAAAATAAGCCAGTTGTAGGCTCCTAAATTTTAAGATATGGATAGAGTTGGGTATATCCCTGTCTCTTTTCCTCTCGTAGAATATAATGTGCAATATTAAAAATGACCTCACAACACAGTATTGCCATCCTTCTCTAAAGGTTAAATATAAACTTTTATAACTCGGTAAATTTTTAAGATTATTAAACAAAATTTTCACTCTTCATCACCTTGTACCTTGAAATTATGATTAATGAAATAAAAAAAAATAGTCAAATACCCAATTGCATAAAAAGACGATATTGAGTTCAAAACTACAGTATAATAGACATACTTCTAAATACATTTAAAGAAAAAATCAAACGCAAAATATAAAATGTACACAAATTAGCATAATATAAAGGAAATTATATTTATAATAAAAATACTAAGTTAATATTACAATGAAAAACAGAAAAGAAAACGCATTTTATTTTATTTTTGATTTATTATATTTATTTTTGAGTAAAGTAACATTTATTACTATTTACATTTTTATTAAATATCGTTGTCATTATACGTAGAGTTCTAACTTACAATACATTTCACATAAATACTTGTCCTGAATAAATAAACAATTTCAACATTAAGGATTATGTCATTTATTGAATTAATTCTAAGAGTATACTAATTAATTAAAACTAAACATTTAATAGACATGGCATTTAATTACAATTTACATAATTTAAAATGAAATAGCAGGTATTTTTGAATTAAATTTGTATTAAAGATATTATATTTTATTGTTAGACTACAATGTCTACAGAATTTTAAGTTTAATTCATGAAACACGAAATATGTCTTACATGGGAGGGATATTCAATAAGTGGTCTATGTTGGAATGTTAATAACAATTAAATTATACGCTATTAATTACTTATTAAAATATACTGATTAATAGTATAGTTATTTATAATTAATGAATCAATAGTCTTACTACATTTAATGCCTCAACATATGCATCACGTTTAGATGATGAAGAGGCACAGAGCAGTGCGAGCACAAAGTAGTTATTAAATTTTTGTTAAAATAAAGATTTTTGTTAAAATCCAAATTAATAAATTAAAAAAGAAAAGTACGTTATTTTCAGAGAATTTGGCCTTTAATTTCCACTGTCCAGAAATGATCAATGTAAAAGTATTGGAAAAAGCATCAAATCTTCCGCAGAATATTGTTGATGGACAATAAAGAAAAGTCAATTGTGATCTCCGGAGAGTACTTACTTCTATTAGTTATTAGTTAAAAGAAGCAATTAAAGAACAAGGTGGAAAATTAATAAAAGGTACTCTTTAATATGATGGTTATGCGGGATTATGGATTTGAAGAGTGCGCGTATAACTTGCCATAGTGTAACCAGAATGAGGTTTTCTTTTGGCAATCTATGATATAAATATGTTAATCTACATATTAATACGTGAAGAGAAAACTTTGTACCCCCTTTTAAGCATATTGCGCGCACGGTGGGATGTGAAATTTGGCATAGATAAAAAAAGTTAAAATTTGTGTATAATATGTCCATATATTAATACTTGACGAGAAAACTTTGTAACCCTCTTTGATCATATTGCTCAAATGGAGAAGCTTGAAATTAAACAATGTATCTTATACTTCTATGAATGTCAAGTCTCATTCTTATTAGCGTTTATTTGATTCAATAATAACGTGGAAAAATTAAAACTGACAATGGATTGTATCAAAAAATAAATGCGAATACAAGTTGTAATTGCATTTTTTTAAACTTACTGTAATTCACTTTTAAATTTTATAGGTATTGCAGGGAATTAAGGCAAACAACACACATTAATAATGTTTTTGTATTCGCTCTCAGCCGACGTAATAGAACAAAATTTAAAAAAAATATGTACAATGACTATATGAGGTATATTCTTTCATAAAAGAACCTCGATAACGTTCAAAGTTAAAAAAAACAATGCATTACAGTCGAATTTCGACCACCGGGCGACTACTAGTGTTTATTAATGTATGTTAATGGGAATTTACTCCTTATTTTTTTACATGCTTATTTCAAGCATTTATTAATAATCCATTATTAAGAATAATAATGAAAAGCCTTTTCTCAGTTCGTTTTTTTAATTCATTTGAAACCTCGTAATCTCGTAATGCATAATACACATCCGCTAAACTCAAACGTTTAGTGTTATGAACGTATCACAGGACGAATTAATATTTTAAAATATCGAAAGAAAAGTTATATAATCTCTAATGGTATGTGAGTAGATTTCAATTGGCCTTACTTATTAATTATAATCCCATGAAATTCTATCTAAACTATTACAAATAACAACATTTTTATATCTATACACAGTGTATAGTTATCAAAATGTTCATCAGTCAATCGATAATTCCTCATTAGCATATTGAGTTACTGAATTATTTCATAACACTCCTTTACAATGGCTCTCCCTAGAAGTATAACAGATACTGGAGCGTTTCAGTATTTTTTTATAAAATATACTCGTATGTAGTGGCGGTAAATCAATATCCAACATCACAAAAACTTGCTCATTTACTGCAAGTTTTCTTATTTTTTTCTACTCTAGCTGGGTTGTAAATATTCGTAAACTGGAAACAAATGTCTATAAAGCCCCAAAGGACATCGTGATAACTGATATAAGGATAACCATCAATTTATTGCTTACAAACGAATAACCGTCATTTGAACCAGCTATATTGTTTTGAATCCATCGACTGACTACTGGAACGCTGGCGTATACCCCAGGATAGTATTGGGCGGCGCACTGATGTCCCCAGGAGACTACTCCCAGGATTACGTTGCCATACATCAAGGGACCACCGGAATCACCCTGGCAGGCATCCCGAATGGGTTCGTAAAGATGGGAGGTTCCTGCGCAGAACATAGACGGCAACAGAGAGTAGCCTAGTCGAGTGTAGTTCGCTGCGCATTCCTCGAAGCTGATTATGTATACTTGAGCAGACTGGAGGCGGTTCGTTGATGTGCCGTCAAACTGGAATTTGTCATTTTATTTTACAGTATTATTAAGAGGTATACTTGCTATGCTAACTGTCTTCGAAGAGAATAACCACAGTTAAAAAAGTTTTTTTAAACTTTATACTTAAAATTCAACATTTCTTTATGAAGACATCATAATAAAATATTTTAAGCGATTGAAATTGAAGCAGGCGATAGAAAAGGGTGAAAGGGATGACTAAAATTAATTATCTTCCTTAAAAGGATTTCAAATAAGATATTTTTATCACTGTGTTATCCACGTTATTATGTATATATATATATATATACATATATATATATATATATATATATATATATGTATATATATATATATGTATATATATATATATATATATATATATATATTTATAAATATATATATATATATATATATATATATATATATATATATATATATATATATATATATATGTGTGTGTGTGTGTGTGTGTGTGTATACACTTTAATTATTATTTTTAATTTTTCACAGTTAAATGTAACACATTTAAATAAACACATACTATTACAAATATTAATTCGTTTGGTTTTTAAAACCGAATAAGTAAGAAGAGATTGATTGTAGCATCACATGTAATGACACCTAACGGCAAGTATGGAACTAACAAATAAGTTTTTAATTTATTTATTGTTTTTGAAAATGGTCTTTCTAGCACTCTATGCATAGTTTCAATCTATTGAACTACTGAGAAAAGCAGCGGTCTACTCTTCTTTGGTATGTCGTCCACAGCCTTTTCGAAGGCAGTCACTGCTTTTTCGGTATCCGGAATGTAAGTATTCCTTGTAGTTTATCTTTTATTATTTTCACATTGTGTGAAGCTGGAACTTATGGCAGACGACCCATAATGTCTACATCCGACGTAGTCAAATATATAAAAGCAGCATTTGAGTGACGGAGTTTTTAAAGATCAGTTAAATCACAAAGTACTTAGCACAAAAGGCGTTTGCTTTCTGGCTCATAAATATTTATGTACAATTTTCCATACTTGACTCATAATAGTGCCTAAACTAGCCTGAATCTGCCGAAAATTTTCTCCCTTTTTAGTCTTTATTATGAACCGTCTTTATTATGAACCTTTTTAGCCTTCATTAAAGTTATTCATATTTGCCGCTGTTAAGGGGCGTCCCTTACGCTGATAATTACTGGGAATTGGTACCTCCACACCATAACTCGTTAAATCAATAGTAAATAGTAAGATGGAGCGAGACTTCATCATGACGTGAAATGCTATTTCAAGCAAAATGCTATAACGGATTACCGAAGAGTTCGATTTTTGACATGTGAATCTTTTTTCTCATTATACAGTTCGAAGAATATTTAACGCTACCATCGTAATACCGTTAACAGTTTCCACGAAAATGCATCAAATTTCAATGTTTAATTATTAAAAATATAAATTATACTTTACATTTATTTATATTTTATAGGTCACGATTGCCTGTTTATGCGACACTAAGAAAATTTTAGGTTGTGTTAAGTTATGAAGAAAATGTTAGGTTGTGTTAGCTACGCAGTAATAAACACCACTCTGCCCGAGGGGGCGGGTATCTCACCCGGGACACTAAGGTGCTCTGTTAAAGGGCTATAAGCATTGTAATCAACACAGTATACCACGGCAAACACTAAAATATCCGTGTTAATATTTTGGAAGTTTAACTATATTGATAAATACGAGTTAATTTTTATTTTATAATTATGACAAGTATGCAATAAAACTTCAAGTTTCAATGTCAAACTGTTTCTGAGAAGAACGGCTGTGACGGCCGGACGGACGTATATTTAATTTCGCATAATATTTTTACAAAATATAAGAAAAGTTGCCTTTAGGAAAATAAATCTTTCTTCAAAATTGATTTGACTTCAAAAATATTATATCGAGTTTAACAAATTTTTAAATAATTTTATAATATAGCGAATGCATAAATATTAGCGAATAGAAGCCAATAAAATATTTTTATTTCGGTTATTAAGTAATACTCTCTTTCTCTCTCTGTCCACGTATATTTTAATGAAAAGAAATACTAAATTATTATCTCATAAAATTATAATTATGGTAAAATAAACAAGATTAGTTAGGCGTGACACACTATTCTCGGAGCATATTGCGTATTTTCCAAGATATAAGATAAGACAAGCTTATGGTTTATCCGTTCGACATAATCATAAAACCAAATAAAGGTTTAATGTTACCCACTTATCTGAACATAAATAGTAAAACTATCTGAATATTAGAATCGAATACAATTTTATTGTTGGGAACACTATATTGTTTTGCGCAATCGTAAATTCCTTTACGTAATTTACTAACACTTAATTTTTATTCACAATTAAATGAAACTATGTGATGTTATATTATTTTTACTTTGTTTAAATTCTTAATCACTACCTAGGTTTTGCTGTATGACAAAATCTTCGGGTGGGTAATTTGTAAAAATTGACACTCAGAAAATTTCAATAGCATTTAAATATTATATAAAACAATAGCGGAAGTGGGATTTGCGCGGGTTTTCCCACTGTTGACGTTAGTGGGTTTATGGTAGGGAGCGGTTTAGTTTTTATTATTTTTTCATATATGCACATTGTATAATTTTCGAAAACATAATAAAAATTACACCGCTTCTCTATCATAAACCCACCAACATAGACAGTGGGAAAACCCGCGCAAACCCACTTCCGCTATTGTTTTGTATATACTATTTAAATGCTGTTGGAAGTTTCTAAGAATCAATCTTTAACAATTGCTCATTTGAAGATGTTGTCATGTAACGAAACCTAGATTGTTGTTAAGAATTTAAATAAAGTAGAAATAATACTACATCATGTAGTTTCATTTAGTTGTGAATAAAAATTAAGTGATAATGAATTTCTACGAAGTTAATGCCAAATATGTTCAGTAATTTACTAAATTAGAATAATATATAAATATATATCTTAAGCTTGATAGTTTTTGAAACTTTAGGTATTTTTCTTGAATGAAAAGTTGACACAGAATGTATAACTGAATGTTCTAACCATTAAAACTTTCAGAGAACTCTAACCATTAGTTAACTAATTGTAAATAACAATACTCGCATAAAAACTTTGACAAAGGTGATTTTTTTCTTTGATTATGTTAATGTTTAATTTTCTTGAACGAATTATAAGCATTGAATACTTTGTCATTTATCGTCTGTCCACATTCTGCTTCATATTAAATTTCGCTACATTTACCATTATGTATAAGTTGAAAGTGTTTTAATGTATTTTCATACGGCGAAATATTATTGATCGACTTTAAAGAAAAATCGATTAAAATTACCGAAAAGTACTATGTTTCAATAATTTATCAGCAAAAAGAATACAGAAGAAACGAGAAACAGAACGAGGTGGGAAATTGCCAAAGATATTCTTCTCCAAGACTGTTATCTCCCGTTATCAATAGGCAGAACTATCCACCATAATCTGTTGTCACCGTGGTGTGTTTGGTTGATCATAAGGCATACGGCCTTTGACGATGCGGCGTACCGTGGGGATCCGGGTTCCATTCCCGGTCGTTCGTTGAACGAGACTTGATTAGTGTTTCGGTTGGCTGTAAGAGATTGCTCCCGTAGCAATAACTCTGCTATATGTATCAATTAGATACATTAAAGTTGATAAATAAATAATCTGATCGTGAATGAGTTTTTATTTACATTTTTTAATCTATAAAAATATGAAAATATAGCATCATTATCAATTAGTGAAACCGTGAAAATCAGGTTAGAATGATATATCTTCGCGTGCTTTTCCGACCACTTTCAGACTTATTTATTTTTCATATTAATTATCAATATATACATAACGATATGTATATATATATATATATATATATATATATATATATATATACATATTTGTTTTAAATTTTATTTTTTTTTTATTGTTTTTGGTTAAAATCGATAAATCGATAATACTGCTATCGTTTTCATGTCTTTATGGTTACGTCTTTTGAAAGTAAAGATTTTTAAAGGTAATTTTTTGTTGTGTGATTGTTTTGTTGAGACATTGTTCTTTGCATTTCATCGTTACTAGCGATTTAGTCTAAACAGTAGATTGATGTAGGTAATTATTAATAAAATTCGATTTGTTGAAACTAAAAGAATAGAGTTGAGTTGACATCAAAAAGAAGATATTTTGATGAAAATGGATTTTTTAGCATAAAAAGAAATATTCATCCCAATGATTGAACCCAAAGGTCTAAGCCAAAGTAGTTTCCGAAGCAGGAGATTACCCGAAAGAAGCGGGCTTTCTTATCTTGTCTTTTTCCAATATTAACCTTTACAGATTTTTGAATCTTGGCACTGAAATGGAACTAAATGTGTTATGTCAGGGATGGAAAACTATTACAGAAAAATTGACACTCAAAAAATATTGGCCGGTCAATATTTTTTGCCCAACTCACATGCAATAAAAATTATTTTATAATTAATATAGCTAAAATTAGGAGCAAGGACCTAATTTTCCTTTGCGTACTTGTCAACCTTTGCTTTAATTCCATTGCGTATTTTTTTCTAAATTTTATTATTTGTTTCAAAGAAAAAAATTAAATCGCAAAGTAATTATTAAAAATAACCGGAAAACAATTCTAATTAATATTTGCTAGACTTTTACAACAAAAATGGAAGTTAAATAAAACCAGTTTAAAATTCACCAAAATAAATCCACTGTGGTTCTATACTTTGATAGAACAATATAGGATTTTTTATAAAGAGGAGATTAAACTTGAACAAAGTATCCTCTTTGTTCGAGTATTTACAACGTGAAGTGTGTAAACATAGTGATAATTATTAGCGTCTTACCTTCAACAATCCCCACCCAGCAATACTAACTATTGTACCGACGGGTATCTGAATGTCAGCGGACGGTACTTCGGCGACGCCGATGGATGACGAAAGACCAAAGGAGCTAGAGAGGAAGACGAGACCAATGTCGTAGTCGAGTGTCTGCATATTGTAATTGGGATGAAGCGTTATGTTGGCGGCCGTCTGCCTAATTCCTCCACTATTGATCCACGAAGTACCAGCGACCGCTATCCAGCGCCATACTTCAGACTCGTGGAAATTATTCTGCACACTGGGGAATTTAATTTTTTTAGTTCATTTCGAGGAAATGGGTTTTTAATGCATATTTATTTTTTAATTTTTTTTAAATTTTAAAATAGCGTTGTATTTGACGTCGATTGTCATAATCTTAACATTTTCACATAAATAGTCTGACACTGAAAAACTTCTATTGTAAATTGAGAATAAGCTAGATTTATAGAGTAATCGATCACGGTAAAAGGCATTTTGTTTAAAACAATTTAAATACTCGTTTCATGTTTGGAACTTATATAACTGCAGGTGAGTTCTGTTACATTCTGAAGTTTTTTTAATAAATGATAAAAAAAAATAATTTATTTACTGGCTTAAAGTAATATTTATCTTTCTGTTAAAGACAAAAGTACAAATGCATGACAAAATTTTTTAGATAATTGTCAATCAACGAGAGTACATTAAATTTTGTAACATAGATTGAGAGAGAAAACTATTTTTGTTTTATACATTGTATTAAATGTAATATCTGAATTAATTTTAAACCCTGTACAATCGAAAAAAAACAAAAACAACAATTTTTCAACAATAATGAAAAAATGAAGAAAAAAAAACGAATTAAGAATAATTTGAGGATTTTTGTTTGATATGGGCACGAGCTATCATTCAAATGCAGTTAGCTTGGTTAGTAATAAATAGACCTGAGTATTTCAGTAATTATTCATGTACAGTCTTTCATTGTTTATACTTATAAATAAAAACACGAATCACAGAAATATAATGCACAAATTTCATATAAATATTACTGTAAAAATATTTATGTACGTGGAAAATTAACGTATTACTGGTTTACAAAAGCGCTTTTCACAATCGAAGTAAGACATAACTCGTATGAAAACCATACTTTAACTTGGAAAATAAGAAAATGTAGCCCTGAAGTTCCTACTAAGTCCCTATAAAATTGTTAAGAAAAAAAGTGGATTTAAATTATTGAATTTTAATTAAGAAAAAAAATATTGAACAAAGTAACTTTGCAATTGTAATTAAAATTTAACAATTTTTTCCTTTCGATTTTCTTAAATTTGGCTTTAAATCAATAATGACTGCGCCTATAATTTTTGGAGTTGGATAAGGCAATTTATAAATATTAGTTATGATGTTGACTTTAAAGAACTTATAAACAATCTTGCTGATTTTTCGGTAAAAAATTATTTATAAAGGACGCCTAGAATGTTGAAAACTAATTAAATTAATACATACAAAGCTGCACATCATAATTGTTTATGAAATCAAAAAATACCCTGAAAGGCCATGTCATTATTTAGTTTTACTTTCGCCTAAAATTGAAGGTGGATAAAGAAGAAAGAAAAGTTTATCGTCATAATATAAAAATTAAAGGTTGTTTGAATATTGTTTTATAATAAGATCGAGGGTAGCAAATTTTATTTTCTCGGCTACGGTGAATTATGATTCTTTTACTTAAAATGATCAAGCGCCATAATTAATGCCAATTTGTTTACGAGTACACTTATTAGGTATAATTTGAATAAGTAATTCCATAGACATATTATATGTCGCATTACATACCTTAAGAAAGCAATAAATTTTGCTGACTGTGTGTACTCACTTTCTGAAACAGTGTGCAGCACTCAAAACAATGTGTGGTCTAATGAGTGTACCGCCACAAGTTGCGCTGTACGTTGTGCTGGTGGGCGTGAACCGACTCCTCATAGATACAAGGAAAGGAAAGTCTTCAATATTAGCATCCACGCCGTTCACGATCCTGGTATCCGGTAGCACAGCCGCATGTATTGAACCTGAAAGCATTTCGAATAAAATTGGTATTAATGTGGTCTTTCATGAACAATATTGTGTTCACCATTTGCAGTATAAAGTGAGATTGATCATTAATGCTAATATTAAACAGATAATTTAAATATACATAAACACATTACTGCAGGTGAGTTCCGTCACATTCTGAAGTTTTTAAATAAATGATAATAATAATCATGGGCGCGTGCGTGTGTCTATCGGTACACACACACACATACACACGCACGCGCCCATGAGTGCGTATGTGAGCGTAAACACACACACTTATAATTTCCACGTAGATTTTAAATTTAAAAGAGCATGACATTTCTGATGAAAGTGTATAATAAAGACTTAAAAATAAAACATAACTGAGATATCATGCCCTACTAATTTTGACGTCATATCCTAGGACCAATAAATTATTAGTCATCATTTGTTAACCAGTTTTAAGTTTAGGTAAGTTTTTGTTTACATTTTCGTCATTCGACATAATCTAGATTTGATTTGTTTCATCAAAGAAAATGTGCGAAAGGAAAATAGGATCGCAAAAGTAATTGCACGGATTAAATGTCTACAATACAACAATAAAATACTAGTATTTTGAATTTTTATTATAAATTTTGTACGAATAAGATCTACACTCGTATATATAAGACATCGGCTAATCTCAGAGCTGGATTTGCGTAAATAAGGCCATCGGTGTTTAAGAGTGGATAAAAGCTATTTAGCCTGACGAATCAACTAACTCGATAAGTTAGAAAATGTTCATTTCATAATACGGAAATCGAAAATACTTGCGTTTATACAAATTATCGAAATTCTGTAAGCGGACTTGAATATCGATGTAAACATCGACAGCCTAACGTAAAATACATAATTATTTTAAACGTTAAACACGATGACAAAACATTGGTTTAAGGAAATTGTTTTCCATTGAGTCTATGCTACCTGAATTCCGTCTACTAAATATTTGTCCTTTTCACGTGGAACGCAAATGGTGGTATCTCCATATCTATGAAAAATTTATCGATAAGGTATCGAGTTAGGTGGAATGGGTAATTCCTATCGTAAACTTATCAACTTTTATGTTTTTTGTATTTTTCGAGCTAATATTTTCCAGCATTTATAAAAATTTAAATAATTTAAACTTGTTCATAATTTCCGAGATGAGTTCCCTAAATATTTTAATTAAGGAAATAATGAGCTGAATGTTACATAATCATTTCGACAACGGGGAAGAAAAGGTAGACGATCTGGGATCTTTTTTCATCGGTACTTTATTTTGATGATAATTCATCACCTATTTTCACTATTCGATTTTTTTTCTAAACTTATTAGATGGATACTAACTTCATGACATTCTTGGACTACTACATTCTTGATTATTACTATTTTTAATATTCGCCGAGCATACACATAGCCACCTAAAGAAGAGAAATCCATTTTAATTTAAATTACATTACACCTATTATCCAATCTGTAATTTTTGTTAATTTTGCAGTTAATAAATATCGGTTATATTTTGTAATCAATCATGTGGATAATGTACTGTGTTATAAAATATTATGAGTCTTTTAAATGAATGAATTGTAGTCACGCGGAAGCAAGTAATGCAATATAGTATATTTTTGTAATAATAAAAGATTTCATAACCCAGTTAAAATAAATAATTTATGTTAATAAAAGAAAAAACGTGTATAATTGATGTGAAACATTTAATGGTGCGTTTGGATGGGAGTTAATTCGTTCTGATGGTACGTTGCGACGTGTCTTTCGGCCAAACTCGCGTTTTATCGGCTATTTCGGACTTATTTCGGGCAGCTTCGTATATAATTGGATAACAGTATTCGAAAATTAAAAATATGTTTTCAATAGATAATTGTGATCGTTTTTTTTTCTGTGATAAGTTATTTTATAAAAATAAAACAATATAATTGAATCAATTATTTGTTAATAATAACTGTCTGAATATTTGTTTCTTCGTTTTCAATTCGTTCAAATAAAAATATTTCACTATAAACAATTTAGATGCTTTGACATCAGCCAAGCATCTCATGACGGTTCACAATTTTTTCGTATATTTGTAAATTTGATTATGTACCGTAGTCTGTCATAAATTAAATAAATATGAACTGTTTTGGATCGGCATGGTCAAGGTGTTCGTTCTGAAGGTTTCCTCAGTCTCCTCATCTCTAATCGTCATACTACCATATAAGAAAGGTTTTGTTACAAATCGTATAAGTGGCAAGCCGGTAAACAAAAAGCTCCCTCTATATATGGATTTATATGTTATACCTCTTATAATTACATAAATCTATTTTTTCCTTCCATATTCTATTTCCTTTCTCCATTCCATGTTATTTGTAAGTTTATGTCTGTTACTTAAGTATGTACACATGTGTGTGTGTGTGCGCGTGTGTGTGAGTGTGGGTATGAGTGCTCGTGCCTGCGTGTTTGTGTGTCTGTGTGGGTGAATATACATTTATGATGTATGTCTATATGGATATATGAATATGTTTGTGTATCTAAATACTTACATAGTTTTTAAATTTTTTTTGACTTTTTGTTAATTGCATAATACACCACAATGCTATTTGTTGTTCTATTAGTATTCTGTTTGGTTCTAAGAGATTGCTTTCGTAGTAATAAGCTATACGCCATACGTACCAATTTTACACATAAAGGTGTGAAAATAAAATAAATAAAGAAATTTATAACAATAATTTATATAAATACCGTATTATATGATAAGTTAATGCTCACAACTGAAAGAATGCAAGAATAAACGGTACCGATACACTGTACATATTTTTTTACGAAATGTATACATGTTTTTTTTTGGTATTTTTATTATTTTGTTTAATTGCTGAGCTTATAAAGCACTAATTGCAGTTCGAGACAAAATTGAAAAAGCAAAACATTGCAGCACAAGACAATCCTTGTCGGGCTCCGTCTTTACGATACGAATGCTCGCAATTTGCATCCATTTTGTATGAAAAATATTTTTGTTAGAATTTCTCAGGACAACGTACAAATACTAAGTACTCACAATGTGTAAAGTTTGAAGAGAGTCATTTGACCTGATTTTCAGAAAATGGAAGACAATTTTTTTCCATGTACGTAAAATACCTTAAATTTTGAAGTTAAAAAATATAAAATATAAGTAATTCCCAAACACAAAATTTTGCTTAATCCGATCCTTAAATTTGGACGCCAGACTGTATGACGGACATTCACATACTTTTGAAGACATTTTTTTAATTTCAAGTCTGTTTATGTCTTTCGGATAGAGTCCGATAAAAATCTCAAATTTTAGGGTTTACATATGCGATATTTACTAGTACTTGTTTAAAAATGGATAGTTAAACACTGGATTCTTGTTGGTTGTTTTGAGGTTTTGACTTGAGAATCTGAAACTTCGGGATTGGAGGATCTCTAAAAAAATTAGAACTATAGGTTAATATACTTCATAACTACCAAATCAGGTTTAACTTTAAGAACAGGCTTTTGAATATCCACTCTTTTAAATTAATACGCGATACGGTAGATATACAGATTTTAGTAGTTAATTTCGTCTCGATATCTTTGGATATTGTTATAGTTAAGATCTTTAGACTTTTCTCTTCAAGCAATGAATTACGATGAAATATGTTAGATGTTGTACTGCAGTTACGCCTTACATTTTTAAAACTATTGCTTTTAATTTGTAGTCCCAATATTATTTAAGAAGTAATTCAGCACTGATGTTTCGACTTATCATTGTAAAATTATTTCATGTTTAAACAAAAAGCCTTTCACATGAATATTTCCAGAAATTAAAACGCTAAGATAACATTGGATAACAAATGTTAACCGATGAAACGATTTAATCAAAGATTAATATTGTTACCGAGAATTAATACGTATTGAAAAATTGCATTAAAAATAATACTCAAAGTTACACAGCGGGTAAAATATGATTACCGTTATCATTTACGAATTACACTCGCTATCTATTTTTTTTTAATAATTAATAAGATTAAGTCACCTAGATGCTCGATAGAATTTATGGCAGTGAAATAAAAGAACGACAGGACTAGTGATAATACAAAAGGATTTAGACTGTCGTATAAGTGTTGATTCTATAAAGTGTAATTTCAACAAAAAATACATATTTTCAAATATTTTGAAAGATATATTTCAAGATCTATAATATGGTCATTATAGATATACACCTCTATTAATATCATGAAATGAAATTGCTTGAAAGCAGTTGAAACTCATTTCTCACTTGATAGCTTTTTGAAAAAGTACATCGATATTAATTTGTTCAATTTCTTTCTAATATGTCACTTTCTTAATATAAAAATGAATTGTGTATATACCTACTATATCTCAGATTTGTATGATAGTATTTACTTCTGTCTTACATGTATATATATATATATATATATATATATATATATATATATATATATATATATATATATGTATGTATATATGTATATATGTACACATATCAACACAGTTTAACAAAGTCATTCTTATTTTTTTGCCAATTTTGCTTTTGTTATCCTTATCACTTACTCTCTCCCTACATTGGAGAGCAATGTATTATTAGCCTATATGAGAGCTATGTATTATTAGCCTTAATGAGTTTGCGCTTTATGAATGACAATACATTGGAGAGCAATGTATTATTAACCTTAATGAATTTGCGCTTTATGAATGACAATAATAATAGAACTAAAATTGACATGAATTAAATAAACATTTCTTAATAAACAACATTTAAAAAGTAAGCTCATTATTTATATTCGTCATAATTTCGAGATAAGTTTTGAAATACATTTCTTTGTATGTGTATCATCCTACTTAGTTCCGTTTTGATTTGCTGATAAATCTAATGAGCATAAACAAATGATGGAGATTAACACGCACAATGATTATAATTTGTCAGTGTGCTAGTGACCTCAGATAACAGGCGACTCATTAAAAGTAATAATGTTGCCTCTTAGTACCACAACGGTTGAGTGTATTTTCCATCGAAAATTGTGTTAATATTCCAATAATTTCGAGGGGTTTTGTTTATCTTATAGATAGTGTGATGAGTTATAACATCGTAAATGTATCGTCATTTACCTATGAATGGAACAAAGTATCGTATATACTAGTTGTGAAATAATTGCAGGCTTTTGGAAAAATGCGATCTTTACGAATAAGTTGTAAAACATGCCCACTATCTGTTGAGACTTTTTTATTTTTAACTCGTTTATATATTTAGAAAAAAAGAAAATTATTACAAAATACTTGCTGATATCGCAGTGTTGCGTAATATATATTTAATTTTTAAAATATCAACGAAAACAAGAAAATATCAATAAAAAAAACATGTCAAGGGAATCATATAGCAGCTAATAAGTAATCAATTGCGACAAAAGCTTCTATGTTAGCACACTATATTTTTTCTTAGATTTATACCATTTTCGGTATTAGTTTAATGTATAACAATTAGCCGGTCGATCAAAAATCGATAAGATTTCATATTATCCTCTTAAAAAAAATCTACTATTATTAAACCCTACTTTTCTTTGTTTTTGATTTTTTTACAATTTTATTTAATAAGGAACATCTATATGAAATGTTAATACATATTTGGGCTTCAGTTCAAATCTCTGTACTGAATTATTCAAAACTTGTAACATTGAATTGCACGAAGAAAAAAATATGTATATAAATATATATACACATATATACATATATATACATATATATATATATATATATATATATATATACATATGTATATATATGTAAATCTTACCAAATGGCTTTTGGTGTTACTTATTCCTTGCGATGTTCAGTTTATTAGACAATCTGTTCTTAAATTTGTTTTTATTTTCGTAATGAATTCAGTGTCTATCTAAACTTTTGTTCAGAGGATGGTTGATATAAATAGTTGATATTTGATATTTTTTGTAATAGTTAAAATATATACGCAAAGTGAGAAGACTTTTATTTAATATTTTACAGGTAACGTGGGTAAAGGTTTGAATACAATTATGTATTTCCAAAACCAGTATGTGTCGCAACAAATAAAAGCTACTGTTCCTCTTTTTAAAGTATTTAGTATGTATTTAACATCATTTTTCAATAGGTTATAAATAGCCCAACCTATATTTCCTCAAGAAAAGCAGGTAAAATCCTAGAAAATCTTCGGACAGGAGTAATAAAACCACATTGGATAAAGACTAATTTGTGATCACAAGTAAATGTAATTAATTTATACATAAAATTTGTTGTATGAAACATTTAACACGCGAGATCAACTTTTGATTAAACAGTTTTATATAAATAGAAACGACCATTTATGTTGTTTTGCTGTACTATTTCATTTTGTATTTTCACTTTTTCCGGTTGGAGGAAACGAGAAATAACAAAAATAAAAATACGAGGGTAGGTAAAATTTTCATATTGAAGATAAAATTAATGTTTATTCTTTTTTATGTTCAGAAAATTTGGAAAAATTGTTATATTTTTCTAAATATTCTATTGTATTAATTGAAAATTTGAAGAATAAATCACATCAGTCGATAACGCTAGTGTGTGACTGATAATCGATAATAAAGGAACAATTGAAAACTTGGAAGTTCTGAATACTTCAAACAATTAAAAAGACACGCGTAAGAAAATAAATTTTAAAAATTTAAAGTTTCGCGTACACACAGAAAAAAATATTTATTCTGTGTGTACGCGAAACTTTTAAAAGTTATTGCTTCCTGTGAGTAACACTCTTTGTCACCGAAAGAAATATAAATATCCTACGTGCATTTCAATTCAGTTGAATGCAGAAATTTATAATTATACAATTATTAAAATAAATTTAAAATGCATGCATTGGAATACAAGAATTTTAAGGATATATTTATAGGTCAATTTCCAGTATCTGGGGTTACGTATCGGAATGTCACCTGTACATCTGTACAGGACTAAAACTTGAAAATAGACTAACTATATATTATACATTTATAGGTAACGGTTTCTTTATTCCAGATAATAAACAGATAAATAAATAATATATCGCACACTGAATAGTACGAAGAAATGTTATTCAAGTATTGTTTTATAGTAGATTTAAAAGGTTTCCCTTTTTGATACGTTATCATGTTTCCCCCTTTTGAGGAATTTGGTAAATATTTTTTATATATACCCTAATTCTATAACTTTAAATTTCAATGCATTTTACAGGTTTTTGTAGCTTTTTCAACGAAAGTTTATAAGTTTCTTCTTGTCTTTTTTATTTCCGTTTATCATGTAGCTTGTTACACATTCAATTCCTAAGGCCTACAGATTCATATTAAAATACGTATAATAAAATATTAGATGATCCAAGTTTATGCATTTAACTCAAACAAGCATATGAAGAAAGAAATAATAAAACTGAATTTTAAACAAAAAAGTGGAGAAATAAATCCATTTGATATAATTATTTATATTATTAGATATGTCAAAATTTATACTTCAATTTATTTGATACTAAACTGCAATCTTGTATATATTTAAATATATCTTATGAACTTATAATTAATATTAAACGATGTATTAATACCAACCTAATACTGCCAAACTTCACAGTATTATACTTTTCTTAAAATAGACAAATTATCAAAAAATATGTTTACACTAAAACAAAGGCACATGATTCATATCGGAGATATGTAAAATTCACTACATCAAATCCTCGATATTCCGATTATACCCATTGACAAGTTAATCTCAGCAGAATTCTTTTCAATTACGAATTAAAATCGTTTCAATTACGATTTTCTTTTTTATTTTGTTCACAACAACACTTAAGATTAAAATAGCTATGACTAATAGAATGAAAAAGAAAATTAGGTGAAAACTTATAACTGAAATGTAATACAGCATCACATACACTGCCGATGCAGAACGAAAACATTTTCTAACTCGGCTGTATCTATAAAGATAACTTAAACAAATATACACAAGGCTTATACACTTAAATATTGCACATAACATCATACGAGCAGCAATATTTTGATATAACTCACCCAGGACGATTGTGAGCACAGTAAACACATATACTCGCACGTTTAACATTTTTGCGTTTCGTACCAAGACACGACGTTGTGTCAGTACATCGTTGCACTGTGCCGAGAACACGGGGCGGTTCCGAGCCAGTCGCTGATAGGGACGACATTCGCGATAAGTAGAATCTTATCAATTATGATTCCGACCACTTGAGAGGGTTATCATCAGGCCATATCACTATTTGGAGTTCTCTAGTTAGCGGCTAGATAGCGTAAGTGAAGGCGGTTTTTCAGCTGACCTTGGTACTGTCACGAAATCTAGTTGTTTATTTATTTGTTCGATAACCGGCTTCAGGTGGATAAAATTATATTCCCTAAGCAGTTACCAAGTATTACTATGAATTATTCAACATCCATTGAATTCGTTAGGAGTTATATATTGAATTATAACGAAATTCCTAGAGAAAGTAAATCTATTTATTTGTTTCGTTCAAGCCTCTACCATTCAAGTGATTTCGATGAAATATCGCGTAAATGAAATTTGTTTCATGGAATTGACGTAAATTATTTTTTAAGTAATATAAATAAAACACATTTTCTCGAGGGAGACTACACCACTAGAAAACGCCTAGGAACAAATAGGTCTCCCGCGGAACAAATAGGTAGAATCTACTATTTGAATATGACGTTGTACTGACAGCAGAGACACTGAAAGAAGCGTGGTCGTATAACCAAAATCGAATATTACAGTGCATATATAGCTGTCCGGATCGACTGATGCAACACAGCCACCTTGCTTCGATAACATCCCTTAGATATTAATATATATATTAATATATATAATTATATTCAATTATTTTAAATACCTAGGCTCAGTAATAACAACAGATGAATTCGTCGAGAATGACATTGAGAATTAGATAAATGTCGACTGGTTGAAATGGAGATCTCTAACAGAAATGTGATGTGAGATGCAAGATTTGCTATAGAGATCAAAGGCAACATATCTAAAAGAGCAGTGAAGCCAGCTCCACTCTATGTGTTTGAATAATGGCCCTTGATCAAATCGGATGAGCATAAACTCCACGTAACTCAGTTCGCAGGAGTAACAATTGAAATTAAAATTAGAAACGAATATATTTTTAGAACGTCAAAAAATTTCAGACAAAATTGTCGAAAATCGCTGCGCTGGTATAGACACGTTATGCACGTAGATTTGTTATGAAGTTAGAACAATCTAAAAGAGGTCGCAGCAGGCCACCAACCACATGGATGGGAACAACGTAAAGGGGCATGAAGATGACGGTACAACACCCGGACATGGCCAATTTTACGCCAAGAATGGTGCATTAAGACAAGGAGGGCCGATCCCTAAAGACATGGGAAATGAAGCGTAGAAAAAGAAGAAGAAGAACAATTAAAAAAGTCATTGTGTTAAGGATGAGTGGGAACATACGTATATGTATTTAAATATAACCTGAGTGGATAAAACGAGGTTAATATCACTTATAACATTATTGTTTAATAATTGGCTCTCTCTTTTTCGTGAGCGAAACCGTGAATTAAAGCTAGTTGAAAGCAAAGGACTTATTGAAAATGTACTTGGGTGTAAAAGGGATTAAGCAGTAGTGAAAAATGTAAGTGATACATGAAATAGCTTTGTTATACCTTCGTACTCAGTAACTGTTTTCCCTTTTATAGTGGAAGTTGATACAAAGCTAGCGAAATAATGTTGTCTGTTATAAAATTCGTAAGCTCTTCAGTATTATGGTGAAGGTTATAAGTGGCATAGTGAATTAAATCCGCAATTTTTTTGTAGAGAAATTTTAAATCATACCAAGTTTAAATGAAATGTTGAACAACGCTACATACCAACTACTCCATAATAAACCCAGTGGACTTCAAGCTTCTATTAATTTAATGGCAAAAATTGAATTAAGGCAGAAATTACTGTTACATAATTATGTATATATATATATATATATATATATATTTATATATATATATATATATATATATATATATATGTATATATATATATATATATATATATATATCGCAAATAACTAAAATTTTGCTATGAAATTGGTGCTGATGTGTATGTGTTGTACACAAATTAACCATACACTTATCATAGAAACTTTATGACGAATTCGGATCTTGTTGTTGGTAAGCTCATAAAGATAAAAACCTTGCCAATATTATAACTTTGGATATAGCGATTACATAACCATGAAACTACACAACCACATCCGTGTTTTACTTATCAAACTATTCATTTCATTTGCGTATTTGGTTTCATAAAATATACTAAGGTTGATATTTTATAAGCATTTATAGCAATATTTTGAAGCATACAAATTTGTGTAATTCACTTTCATGAGTCCATTTTGCTAGTAGCTTTTTTTGTAGCATTTTGCTTGTATTTCATCAGTAGCCGGGTAGTTTCAGAATACCTCTAACATTCGGTAACGGTATACTTCATAACACATTAGAGATTTAGGGGATTCTAAGACCTCCGGGTTGTTACATATCTCATATCATCACTATATTGGGTTCTTCTATAGTGGAGACGTTTATCATTTCATGCATGCACTTTTTGCATGGTTTCAATGGATTAAAACAATTTGATATATGTTCTTTGTTTGTAAGCTGTTGTACCTTGGAGGTTTATATCTGAAAATAAATCTAAACACCTCATGCAGAAGACGCTATATGCCACCAAAGATCATAATATTTAATCTTTGGGACTGCAAGTTTTTCTCGAATTGCTTGAAAACTTTGTGGGAGAATGATTTAGTAGTTGTTTTATTGATAAATATATTTGTCTTTCCGAAACCAGCAAAAGCTATTATGATCTTCCATTGAACAGATTTCGATTCTTGCTAGCAAAATGGACTCATGAAAGTGAATTACACAAATATTACGTCCCTCTTTTCCTTTTCTTATATTCCTGTTCGAAAGAAGATTTGCAAAAATTGGTCAGAAATTCATTAAGCACATTTATGCACATTACAACCTGACCGTAACGAGACTCAACCGGTAAACTTCATAGGACCTACAACACCTTAGGCCAATTATACTGTATAGTTGTGTAAATCGGCTTAGGAGTTATGACCTTAAATTTTTTTCAACAATAAGGGCCATAATATAAAATGCAACTTTGGCTTTATCTCCGATTTACCATGATTGCGACATAAAACTACACTTAGTGACGCAGGTTAAGTATGTCTAACCTGGTCTAGTAAATTAATTTTGGATCCGTTTATTAAAATATTAGGTTATTCCACTTATCTACCCTTAAAATAGTAGCTACGAATATTTCGCAGATAAAGTCAAGCTCATTCTTAGTGCTTCAGTAGAAGGAAAACTTTAACTATATACCTCGATTAATTAATTACAAGTATTTTGAGCCACGCAAGCGATGATAATGTACATCTGAAGAAGTATATGAATAAACAAAATTTATATTTTAATGCTAATTTATCATTTCTTTAAAACCAAAAAATCTCATAAGAGGCTGAAATACGTAATTTATCTGTAGTTATAACCCAAGAATAAAATATAATTTTAACATTGACTTACTTTTCTTTTTCAAATTTAATTTTAAAATGTTATCGCAAGTGCCTATTTAAACCAACGTCGATGCAGATAAAGCGGTCATAAATTGTTTGAATTAAAAGTAAACTGTCACTGTTCGTCAAACATGATGTCATAATAGTAAGTTAAGTAATAAATAGCCTTCCTTATTGACTAAAATAATAAAATTTAATTGCGATACCGAAATCAAAAGAAATAGCCGCAAACAAAAGCGATTTTTCTATGACGATTTTATTGGTTTACATGACACGTTATTATCTTTACATTGGGTGGATTTATTTGAAATAAACATCTCACCTATACAATATAGTCTAATAAATATACAATAGATACAGAAGAACAAATATATATGAGGAAATCCCTGCGTTAGATAGTATAATTAATTTTTTTATCTAACAGTAAAATAGGCTTGGGATACTAGATGTTCGCTGCTAACTTCTACTAGCAACATAGTGGAAGATACATATATGTGAATATTCGATTCGAAACGTACTTCTCTAATATAAATATCGATAATTTAGTTACTTAGCATTCCTAGTATTTCATGTACAGGCAGCATACTTTCTGAGATGCTACAATAATTGATTTGTACTGATCCCGTGAAGAAATATATCTATAAACATCTTCAAAATCGTCATTTTTAAATAAGCTGCAGACATATATCTTAGTAAAATTAGCTATTAAAGTACTTTGTAAACTATTTTTTACCCCATTTTCAGATAAGTAGTCCACATCAGAAAAGCAGTCTAACCTTTTTTACGTCTCCTAAATTGCAAATTCTTTAATATCTTTATCTACTGACAGCCAAATATAAACTAGCTAGCCTGCATTGCAATTTTATGAAAAATGGCAAGTTTAATTCTAGCTTTTTAAATTTTAGTAACAAAATGGCTCCATCCACAATTAGTTTCATGCCATAATCATGGTACATGACTATTTTTTCTTTAGTTACAAAACGTCCCCTGAGATCGAGTTGCAATATACGTAATAATGGCTCTAATTTTTTAATAAAACTAATATCATACAGTATCCAGTAAACCAAATAATTCATAATATGCTTTACATATTGAGTGTATTAAAATGTATTTAGTGTATAAAGACTCAATGATTGAAGAGTTAATATACAAACTTAGCAAACCTAATAATCGCATCGTGTTGTAAATTAACCATCAATACACACAAAGGTATTGTAATCGGAACTAACTTGTGATGATAAAGAAGGTAAGATATAGAAGTGAATCATAGGTTTTTTCGAAGAAGTGATAAAGAAAACTTATCGCGGTATAATTTAGATAATGGTGTACACGTTTTAAGCAAACAATTATTTGGTTCTCAATATAAAGCGACAACAATTAATACAGTAGAAAAATTATCAGGCAAAAATATTCACGAATGATTGAATTATGTTATGAGGATTTTATTGATTTTAACATAAATTAACATTGTTAGGTTTTTGTAAAATATTTTATGGACGTGAAGACTCCCGAAAGAGTGAACATTGTTTTATTGTAGAAGTGGTCTGCAAAATGCTCTTGTAAAGTCTCTTGAAAAGCTCTTAAATCCGAAATTTTTTTAGGTAAATTTAAAGTCAAAATTCTAAAATTCTTGTAGTCTATTATAAACGTGAACAGCGCTACGTGAATCAGGCGAGTTCTCCAGCCTTTATAAAATATTTTTTTCTATTCATAAAATTCTGCTCATTTATGGTATTCAATTAACATTATGTAGTATACGTATTATTTTGTTTCTTATCTTCTTTCTACAAAATGCCACTCAGTAAAAAAAATTCAATTTAAATAGATCCCCATTGTGAAAACTTATTCTACCTAACCTAAATTTTAATCTTTTCGGATTTTTTCCTTAAATCAATCCAAATTACGATTTTAATTTCGTAAACCTACTCTATAAATTCTTGCAGGTACGCATTCGCATTCTGCCAAAGGTTAAGTAGCACCATACTACTTTTATTTTACAAAACATTTGTACTTGAAATATATCCTATCTAACTTCATCTGTAATCATTTCGGGCTTCGTCCTTCTTCCAGTTAAAAGTAAGATTTTAATTCCGTAAACATATTCATTCTACACATTTCCATAGATACGCACATGTTTTCTACAAAAAGTTATTTAGTTAAAAATGTAAATTTATCTAGATTCTTATACTTAAAACTGATCCTGTTAAACCTAAACTTTAATCCTTTCTGGCTTATTTGTTATCTCAATTCAAAGTACGATTTTAATCTCATGACATACTTACCCTATTAGTTCCCAAAGGTGCACGTACACATAGGCATACGTATCCTTGGGAATATACCTGGTACTTAAAAAGTTATTTAGTTTAAGTAAAGTATTAAATTTAGCTTGATCTCGATATTTAAAATTTATCCCAACCAACCAAACTTAAATCAAAATACGATTTTAATTCCGTAAACATTCTCACTCTATATATCCCCAAAAATACATATATGGTCTCTATGAAAAGTTATTTAGTAAAACATTTGAAATTTAATTTGATCCTGATACTTAAACTCCTACGTAATTTAATCTTTAATATTGAATATATTTGGCGTTAATTTTGCAGAAATTCATTATTCACAATTACTACGTGATGTAGTATTATTTCTACTTTCTTTAAGTTCTTTACCTCGACCTAGGTTTCGTTGTATTACATCTTCAGGTGGGCTATTAACAAAGATCATATTATTATATCTTTGCTAATAGCCCACCTGAAGATGTTATAATACAACGAAACCTAGGTAAAGTGGTAAAGAAATGGTAAAGTGGTAAAGAAATTGGTAAAGAAATTAAAGAAAGTAGAAATAATACTACATCAAGTAGTTTCATTTAATTGTTAATCTTTAATGTTTTCTGGCTGTTTCCTTTTTCCACTCCTAAGTATGCTTTCAATTTCATAAACATGCTCACTTTACACATTCTCAAACATATGCATATGCCTTCTACAAAAAGTTATTTAGTACAAAACTTTAAATTTAACTCGGGCCTGATACTTAAAACTTATCCTACCTAATTTAATTTTTAATACTTTCTGGCTTCATGCTTTTCCCAATACTAAGTACCATTTTAACTTCGTAAACATGCTTACTTTACATATTCCAAAGATACGCATATGCCTTCTACAAAATTATTTAATACAAAATTTTAAATTAACTTGATCTTGATACTTAAAACTTATTCTACATAATTTAATCTTTATTGTTTTCTGATTTCTTCCTTTTCCCAATACTAAGTACCATTTTAATTTCGTAAACATGCTTACTTTACACACTTCAAAGATATGCATATGCCTCCTACAAAATTTAATACAAAATTTGAAATTTAACTTGATCTTGATTTATTCTACCTAATTTAAACTTATTCTACCTAATTTAATCTTTATTGTTTTCTGATTTCTTCCTTTTCCCAATACTAAGTACTATTTTACTTTCGTTAACATACGCATATATCTTCCATAAAAAGTTGTTTAGTGCGAAATTTTAAATTTAACTTGATCCTGAAATTTTAAATTTCAGGATTTATCCTACTAAACCTTATCTTTAATTCTTTATAACTTCTTCCTTCCCTCAATTGGAAGCACGATTTTAATACCATGTTCTATTTATTTGCAAATTCTTTGTTTGTATATATTATCTTATGTTAAAAATATTTTTTTTGTTTTCACTTTATTTTCTTTTTTAGTATTTAAAATAAGGAACCTTTGTAATTTTGTAATGTCCGTTTGTTTATTGTCTGTCACAGACTGCCAGTTTTTATAGTTTTAGATACAAGATGTGTTGAAATTTTGCGAGTGTGTATTTCATACAGAGGCCTCAATGACAAAATTCCAAAAAAGTCCCGTCCATCTTTGATTGGTATATCGTATGATAAATTGAATTAAACTTATGTACATTATTTTTCATTTTCAACCTTCGTTTGTGAAATATTCAGTTTTAAAATGACATTCTGTAGGTTTCCTTTTAATTTTTCAACCACAGGATTTGAAAAACCCGAAATAGATTTTCAAATTAAATTATTTTGGTTGCTACCTTACATCGACAATTTTAGGAGTCATAGGCAAGGGGACCCTACTTACGCGTACTTAGCCGGTTTTTATGTTCAGATACAGATTTTTGAATGTTTGTCAAATACTTATTCTGTAATAGATTTACCCCCGATTGGTTACCTTTTTTCTGTAGTATAAATCGAAAAATAATAATTATTTTTAAATAAATTATTTAAATTGAATAAATAGATGAATACTCCATTTTTTTACAGTATTCATGTAAATTAGATAATGTAGATAGGTGTAATATTACATATATTATAATCATTGAACTTTAACTGTAGCCATGTAATGATGCAGATTTCTGTAGTTAGTCATATACTATTTTGTAATGGATTTACCCCCCATTGGTTAACTTTTTCCTGTAGTATAAATCAAAACATAATTATTATTCTTATTTAAATTAAATAAATAGCTGAATACTCCATTTATCACAGTATATTTACAGTATTCATGTAAATTAGATACTGTAGACAGATGTACTTTTACATATATTATAATCGTTGAACTTTTTTTCATGTATAATTTGGAATCTTTTTTTTTCGTATAAGAGTATTGTTTTACTTAAAAAAAACAAGATTGCTACCTATAGCAAAAATGCTCAAATATTATACAAGTCACTCACTTAAGTCCCACAATATATACTTTGATGCATAAACGAAAGAAAAGGTAAAACAAAATAATAAATATAATTTACAAGAAGTAGAGAAATTTAATACACTTACGCGGTAAAATAAAAGTGAACAATGTTACATGTTCTACGTTTATGTAATAAGTGTAATAAACAATTCTATTACGAGTTCATGGTGCTTAGAAACAATGTGCGCCAGTTACAAATTGCCGTGAGCAGCACTGGGCGGGCGAAAAACATTACTGTAAAAATGACATAAAGTTTAATGTATGAACATGAGGCAAATACATTTTCTAAAGAGATCTAAATTTTAGTCTTCCTTGCGTTCTTAAAAAAATACAGTATGCTGCTGGATTCATGAACGTATCCATAATCATACTAAATTTACTTCATCTTTGTGACCTATACAAACCCTGACAGCTGGATGTTCAAATTAAAGTCAAAATTTCAAATTGTATTGTTTTTTTACCGAAAGAATAAAATGTTTCTTAATTTGTTCCATTTAAAATATTTTAAGAAATCACTATATAAAGTTAAGAAGTTATTGAATTATAAACTGCTAGTGTTGAAATTTTACAGTATCCTTCTAGTAAATAAAGTATTCGTTTTATACTTTTTTTAGCCAGTCATACACGTTAGGTATACCTGACAGGTTTAACTGTAGAGTTAAACTCGTCAGGTAAGCCTCAGCTGCATATAGCATATATACGTATCGGTCAAAGTGTGCAGGTCTCAGTTGAAACCATGTTATAACCGGGGCAGCACGACGACGCTTTAGCTCTAGCAGGTCTTTGTATTGTTTTAAGAACCAGAAAATCTAAAAAAGTATCCAAAACATGGTATAAAGAATGGTTATTGAAAAGACCACAGTTCTCTCATGTGAATTTACTAAGGGAATTGAGATTTACCCCAAAATTATTAGCGAATGAATGAAAAACTTATCTAAAACTGTTATCAATGGTGACACCCTTCATTGAAAAACAGGACACTGTTATGAGGAACGCTATACTGCTGGACGAAAGATTAAAAGCGAGATTAAGATTTCTTGCAACAGGGAGAACATATGAATGCCTCAAGTTTTATACAATAATATCAACTCACGCTCTTGGCAAAATCATACCAGAAACCTGTCATGCTATTTATAAGGTTTTGCCGAAGGATTACACGAAGGTTAGTATGTTAAAAATAAAACAAACTTATTAAATAAAATATAAAAGTTTTATTGAACTAAATTAAGCTTCAGAAATTATGAGCAATATACTTACTCGAAGACTTAAGTCTTACTCGAAAAATTACATGTCGAAAAGTTGTAACTAAATTATAACTAATCTATAATTAATCTTTACTCTAAAAATTTAATAATATAGGTAGAAAAGATCAACCTTGCCACCAACACCACAATCCACCACACTAGATTTACAGAAAAGTTATTCTACATTATGATGAGAAAAAAAAGGGGGAGTCATATTATTTTTTGATGATTCTGCTATGGGTATCGAGTTGGGAGGCGGTGTTTGCTGCTGTATTATTGATATGTTAGTCATTACCGGAGATGTAGATGGTAACTGCAGAGAAACTGAATTTCCAGAGGAATATGAGTGACTCTGTAGTTCGATGTATTGCGGAGATTGTAGATAATGGAATTGTGTATCAATATGTTGCACCAGGGTTTTTGGACTTGATGATCGGATTGAAACAGGGCTGGGGCTTCGTGAAGGACTAAAAGTTTGTACATATTGTCCCATCCTATCTAAGCGATGGAGAACTCCGATAAGATTCAGTGCTTAAATTTCCCATTTCTGCTTCGAACAAAGTGTCGTTAATAATTTTTTTCGGCTATTAACTGCTGATGTTTGTCCAATGTTCTTAATTACTGATTTTCCTAATAAATCAACCGGTCTTTTTGCAATGAAGCAGATGCAGGACGTTTAAAATGGTCTCTAACGGATGTCAAGATTTTATTGGTCCACTTATAAATATTAAAAATAATAAATATATTCTTATATTATTACCGTTTCAATGAAAATGGAAAGTAGTAGCGCAACTATTTAAAGGAAGGTGGAATCTAACTCATTGCTTGGGCGCAATAGACGAAAGGTATGTTCACATAGTCCCACCTGCTAACAGTGAACCGCATTATTATAATTACAAAGGACAACACAGCATGGTTCTCATGGCTATAGTAGATGCCAGTTACCGATTCATATGGGCTGATTTTGGTACTAGTTCATATTGGCTGATTTTGGTTTTTGGTCCTTTGCTGAATTTGGTTCCAATTGTGTTAGCTTATTTACAAGCTGATTTTTTAATTTTATGACTTTTTCCTTTAGTTTTACTTGCCAAAGACACGGCATTGATTGATAGATTTCGATAAATTCTTCTAATATTATATTGCGTTTACGAGACATTGTGACGGAATAATAATTACGATAATAAGACACATTTAATACAACAATACGCAAGCGACCACGCGATCTGTTTCCCTCTATTTCTGTTGGTCAATTGAGGCCTGCGCAGGCGACCGCCACACACGTTCACTTTTACCTGCACAGTTCAACTTTGAACGAAAAAATGCACAGGCAAAAATATCAATTTTTTATTCGTTCAGAAAAAACCGGAAGTAGTTCTAAATGGCTTCCTTACGTATTTATTGTTTATGACTCATTTCCCTTGAGAACTGATATACTGAAGCAATATCGACAAGCAAATTTGGATTCATACGAAAAAAAGTTTTCAATTATAGATTATGTCAGTACAGTTGAGAATAACTGCACAGTTTCGTCACACACACGCTCATGTTTGCCCGTGTAGTTTAACTGGTAAAACCGTCAGGTATACCCTAGAGTGTATGGTTGTTTTTACGTATATTGTGGGTGAAGTATTCATTACCTTTCTAACATTTACTGTTAAGTAATATAAAATACTAACAAGGAGTAAATTTTGAAAAATAACTAATGGAACAATAGAGTGTAACTTATAAAAAAAGAATAAAATTAAAAAATGTTAAAATGGAACTACCTAAAAACTTATATTAATATAAATTGATCAAAACTAACAGTTTTCAAGCTTATAAAAGGACGAAAATAATTATAAATGATGATGATTCTTCTATGTTTTGTTTCTTGTTCCATTCTTTCTAGAATTTTTCATTTCTTTTATTTTTTTTCTATGAAAAGTAACTACAAATTACGTGCTATAATTTCGTTTAATAATGAAATAGTATCTTACCGGATTATTCTCATGACATATTAATGTATTATTCCCAAAACATTAACAAAGTATGAAATACTCAAGACAAAGAATAGAATAGGCGTATTAATTAAGAAATAGTCTGCAAAATCATTAGCCTATATGTAGATAAAACCAATACCGGGACTCGCACAAAGAAAAATTCCGTAGTTGTCTACATCTTAAATTTTTTGATGCAAGTGAACAGAAATAATTTCATTTGGAATTTCTCATTAAATGCTAGTACTCAAAACTTATCCTGGTACAGATTTTTTAAACGAACAGTTGATATTTAGAAGATATTATACCGTCGACTTCGAATTAAATTTCGAAAGACGGTACAAAGTATTTGGTTCAACAAAACGTGCATAAAGTTAAAACTTATACCAAGTCACCTGAATATCAAGACTAATGGAACAATTCGAGCAGCCCACAAAGCAACAGCAAAAGCCGTCACCACCTGGCTGAAGGAAGAAGTTCGGAAAGCAACCATCAAACGAGACAAAATACCAGATTTGTTAGTCTACTCCAAGAACTTTAATTTGATACCCATTTATACTGATTTTAATATGATGACCTTTCGGAATTGTTATTTTTTATCACTATTGCGCAGACGTAGAATAAAATAAACTAGACACGAATATACAGTGTAAAATGTGAAAACGAGATGCGAGTCCTGAGTTTTAGAGCAAGTGAGAGATATGAATTTTTTTGTCTCACTTGCGTATGCGTTTTGTTTGTTTGCTACGGTTTGAAATTGTGCTTTTGAATCTGTCTCTATCGAGTGTATGCGCATGGCTAGTTCATTTGATATTTGATCCTAGGATGATCGTCAGCAGCCACATTGCATGGACCGTGACGCTCTTACCTTTGGACACCTGAAAGGTTTAAACATTGTAGCGGCATCTTATTTATTCAAATTGGATTATTCATTTCGGCTCTAAAAAGTAACATCTGGACACATACCTAGACCGATAAGCACAATAACTTCTTTGGCGTACCGCAGTTGGTTAAAAATAGTTACCCACTCATTTGTCAAACTACCTCGACACTTATTAAACGATGAAAAAATATTGGTTTGATAAATTAATGGTGAAAAATGTTTATAACTATAAAAAAAATCTTTTTTCTCAAAAAAAATATATAAGCGATGAGATAAACAGAATTAACAAAAACATGTAAGAATGACTGAAACAGAATTTTCTTTCGATAATATGATATTATGGTCAGAAATGTTTAATTTTCTGGCGATATTTATTTTAGAGGTCGTTTGGAAATTGTGCGGCAATAACAACAAATAAATGCAGTGCAATCGTTTTTCGGACATTATTGCTTATTCTATTTTCATGAAAGGGTCGTTTACTGTAAATAAATTAACGTGTAAATACTTTATTTGTAGCTACTAGTAACGACTTTGTTTTAAACAGTTTTCGAGTTTAACGCTCCCAATTATTTCTATTCATTTTATTTCGATGTACCTCATTAGAGTCCATTTTTGTACCAGATGTTCTTATCGTCGTACTCCATAAAAATGTGCCAATGTAATCTCAGTTACGCAAGATTGAATCACTACAATATAGTTGCGTTAGGCAATAAGTTAACGTTATTGCAATCATTATCTGTATTGATAGCTAGTATCATTCGCCCTTTATCATAAAGTACAAATGCAGGTGAAAGATTGGCGTCTATCGTTAAACTAATATCGATATGGAAATACTTTTGATAGGTTATATATAAAAATAATTTTTTGGTAATCAAATTTTACTTTTTTTTATTACAACTATACCTAGTATCATTCGCCCTTTATCATAAAGTACAAATGCAGGTGAAAGATTGGCGTCTATCGATAAACTAATATCGATATATTACTTTTGATAGGTTATATATAAAAATTATTTTTTGGTAATCAAATTTTACTTTTTTTATTACAACTAAACCTAGTATAATTCGCCCTTTATCATAATGCACAAACGCAGGTGAAAGATTGGCGTCTATAGTTCAACTAATATCGATATGGTATTACTTTTGATAGGTTACATATAAAAATAATTTTTTGGTAATCAAATTATACTATTTTTTATTACAACTATACCTAGTATCATTCGCCTTTTATCATAAAGTACAAATGCAGGTGAAAGATTGGCGTCTATCGTTAAACTAATATTGATATGATATTACTTTTGATAGTTTATATATAAAAATATTTTTTTGGTAATAAAATTATACTTTTTTTATTACAACTATACCTAGTATCATTCGCCCTTTATCATAAAGTACAAATGCAGGTGAAAGATTGGCGTCTATTGTTAAACTAACATCGATATGATATTACTTTTGATAGATTATATATAAAATCATTTTTTGGTAATCAAATTATACTTTTTTTATTACAAACATAAAATTAATGAAAAGGGTACAACAATCTCACTGTTATGTATTTGCATCATTATCAACTAACATTAATATAAAATAACTTATGAAATATTAATACTTTTTAAACAATTTGATGATATTTAAGTATTTGATTACATTAAATTGAAACTTATAATTCAAGTATTGTTATATTAAATCTAGCATAAAATACTGTACATATATATTTAAATTCTAAACCTATTTTTAAGTACTGTGTTTGGTATACTGACATAAGTAAAAGCTACCTTCAAATAGTTGATGTTCTTATCAATAGTTATATTCAAAAAAACAAGTCTGTGCACACATTTTTATTTTAATATTTCAAAGTACTACATTTTATGTGAAACCTTTTAGCATAAAAGTGCTAGCGACATAGTTTTGCTATTTTTATAGTAATTGGTAGATATCGTTTTTTTTCCCTAATTTTTCCGAACGAATTGTTTGGAGGTAATTTTCACCGCCTTGTGAGATTTGAATTTTTTGCCTTATGAAAAATTATCAAAGTTACAAAAAAGTAGAAAAGGTTTAAAGTACAGCTTTTGGAAATTTGATGCAGATGCGTGAAGGCCGTCGCATGAAATCATGCGTGCGTTAAACAGCAGTTGAACAGACTTGCCTTATGATTGATAACACCTTCTCGTCCGGATGATTGATAACACCTTCTATATTAATTCCTCTATAGCATTTATTTACTGTTTATTAATAGTACTAACTGGCCCAATACTGAATTCTTCAATCAACTTTTACGCAAATATTAACGGTTACTGTCCATAACTCACTTTTCATCATGGGTTGACGTAACTTATTAATTTTACATGCAGAAAGAAATATAAATATCTGGTTTCAAAAATGGAATATATTCTAGTTGCTTTTTGCACATCGATAATTATAGTTATAATATGCTTGTTTTAATTCCTCTAAACTTTCTCCAAGACAGAGTTATGGAAGAAATAAATTTTATTAAGCGACAATCGATTGTCACTTAATAAAATTTAATTTTTTGTTGAAAAATTTTGTTATAAACATACTTAAGGATCCATATAGTTTGCTCTTTTCTCTCTCGGGTAGCTCAAAATTGGTAAAGCGACTGTTCAATAAAGATAGTAAAAGCATACTTTTCGGTATGTACAGAAGTACTCGCTAGTAACCAGTAGCAACCGAGGATTAATTAATCCATTGTTACGATAGGCCCTTTTTCCTACTGATAAAGACATGACTCATGTTAGAACGGTACTCATTACAATTCCGATCTTGGGTACTTCAACATCGTCGGGTATTTTTCGAGATATCTAATCGTTGTCACAATAAAATTGTTCACGTATTGCGGAATGCCTGAAGGCGTGACGTTTTATCATTAAAATGAGATTATTAACGAGTCATTATTTAATAAAATTGTGTACTGGAATATCATCAATATATAAAATGATTACTGCGTAATACAAGATGCATCTGAATATGAAAAAACTAAATAATTAATAAAACATTAACTAACAAGTACGGCAATATATCGCCGGTATTATTAATATACACGCGATAATTGTATCAGAAGACACGAGGCTTGTTTTAATCTGTAAGTATTATTTCATGAATTGAAAATAAAAACCAACACAAATTCTACCGCCAAACTTAAAAACTGTGTTGTACAAGATCTCACTCATGCATACTTTTATAGCTTAGTAGAATACCTTCACATAGGAATTCTTACATAGAAAGGTTTAATGCCTTCGGCATAAAAGAAGGTTTTAGTCGACGGATATATTCGATTTTGATAGTTTGGTCAACGTGAAGTAATTACTGGATATGTTACACTTAACACTAGATAAATATTCGACATTGATACATTGTTGTAACGTATTCAAGAAATATTTTCTCCTATCCAATTTCGCGCTGATGAAATTCTGCCATAAACTCCAGGGTAGGTTGGTTCGGCGCATCTGTATCCCCAGGACACGATACCAACTAGTATGTTTTCGTGTACGAGAGGTCCTCCTGAGTCTCCTGAGCAGCTATCCTTGATGAGTGTTAATGAAGATGGTGTTCCAGCGCATACCATTGAGTCGGTCACTGTGTTTAAACTGGTATAGTTGGTGACACACACTTGCTGGTTTACGATGTAAACCTCGGCCGCCTGGAGATTATCCGGGATCAATCCTCCCACCTTGAATGATTTAATGGATATAGTTATCTATAGGTTTATGTAAAGGTTTGAGTTTTTATTTAAGTGTAAATTAAAGATCGATCGATCTAACATTATGTTTTAATGTTCTTCTAAGTGTAAATCAAAAATTTATGGCTCAAGTATTTTGTTCTAATGTCAAAAGAATGTTATCATTGTTTTGAAAAGTGTATTCGAATTGGTTTGGAAAAAAAATTAATTCCGCGAAAACTCAAAATCAAGATATGCGAATGACGTGATCTATGAGTACTGTTTTCTACAAAATCTTTGCACTTTGCATACTTACATTTGTTAATGAAATATAATTTTTTTTCGAAAAAAAAGTTTTTTAAATAGTATATAATCTAATTCACCAAAAATATGTTAAGGAAGTTTAAGAATCTAACTATAGATACATTAATGGAATGAATATAATCTTTACTAAACGTCCGTAAAAATTTTGACAATACCCACAAATTGAAAACTATACAGTTTGAGACAAAAACATCTACAGACTACCAATCGGGTGTGTAATGGTGGTCGATTCTACAAATTTCTAAAAAATAATAAAAATGAAAAGCCAGAAATAGATAGAATTTTTAAGAAGCCGAAAGCTATTTGTTAGAATTAAAATTATGGTTTCAAAAAATCCTTCCATTGTATTAATTATGTTATTACGACTTTTTTTTTCATTTCTGTCTTATTATATCTTCCTTATTATCATATTTTTTCATGAATAATGCTTTTACAAGCATTATTATTATTTTACTTAAAATTATGAGTTATTTATATTGATTTTTACACATATAAAAGTACACAAACATAACGTTTAGTTTTACAATTTGGCCTAATTGATTTTTGTTTACTGTCTTTAGATCATTACGAAAAATAGTTAGATGTTCACAATATTTTTTAAATTATTGTTATATTTTACACAAATTACTTTCACCTATAAACACAGTGGAGTATCGCGTATTAGATTTGTAATCATGAATTATATATGCAATTTTATTAATAGGACTAGATTATTTAGATTGATTTTTATTTACCGTCTTTATATCATTACGAAAAATAGATGTTCACAATATTTTTTAAATTATAATTAGATTTTACACAAATTACTTTCATCTATAAACACAGTGGAGTATCGCGTATTAGGTTAGTAACCATGAATTATATCTGCAATTTTATTAATAGGACTAGATTATTTAAGTTTCGTAATAAACAGTAGTTTTTTTACATACATTTTTACAGTACATTTTTTTTACTTTTTCATCATATTAGGTTATAAAAATTTTTAAATTTTTTTTCGTAATTATTAAAACAAAAATTCCGTCGGTAAACGTCGTCATATTGGTGTTTAAATTTAAAATTTGTCTGTTTTACATTTTTATTGGGGTTACATTTTTATCTGAGTGGAAAAAAGTTTCGAAATCCAAAAGATTCTTCAATGTTTTAGAAAAACTTTCGGGCTTCAAAAAAGTCTTTATTAAACATTTACAATTAATCTCAATAAGTAAAATTATTATACATCCAATTTCTAATAGAGGTACGTAACGGACAAACATTTCTTACGCGTTCCGTTATTTCTAATTCACAATGGGCAATATTTAATTGCATATTTCACACTCACCTGCAGTCTAATTGCATATTTTACACTCACCTGCAGTCTAATTGCATATTTACACTCACCTGCATTCTAATTGCATATTTACACTCACCCGCATTCTAATTGCATATTTACACTCACCTGCATTCTAATTGCATATTTACACTCACCTGCAGTCTAATTGCATATTTACACTCACATGCATTATAATTGCATATTTACAGTCACCTGCAGTCTAATTGCATATTTACACTCATCTGCAGTTTAATTGCCTATTTACACTCACCTGCAGTCTAATTACATATTTACACTCAACTGCAGTCTAATTGCATATTTACACTCACCTGCAGTCTAATTGCATATTTACACTCACCTGCAGTCTACCCCACCCGAGCACTGTAACAGCGGCATTGTCCTCCAAGTTGTAATTACTGGGAGCATAAGTTATAGCCGCGATTCCAGCCTTATACTGGAGTGAGTTAGCCAAATGCATGATTGCGAAATCATAATCATAATTATCCTCGTTGTGATTAGGATGAACGAGTATTTTAGTGACGTTGTAGGCTTCGTAGCCGGAGGATAGGTAAGTAGATCCAGCGTGAATACTGAACCTCCATGCATCAGTTTGGTATGAGGTACTGTAAAGTATAATTAGATTGTATATTATCAATAATGCGTTTGTCTTAGAGTTTCGTACCTCAAAAGTTTAGGAATGTTATCGCAATCGTGACATTTTGCTACCCTATCACTTATTTAGTTTCACTATTACTTGATTAGCTATCACTAGGTAATCATACTGATGTCGTACTTGGGTCCCTTAATAATCGTATATAATACATAAAAATAGGCATATTTAAGATCTAATATTTTTAATAAATCTTAATACTGCTGAGTTCTTTCACACTAGAATGCATATCTTAATGTAAAATCTAATTCGTAATCAAGTGAGCAACCATAAGCAGCCCATAAATCCCTTCTCTCCCCTTCCATCTGCTGAGAGGAAATGGTGGTAATTATTATTTTTATACTTTGAGTTTAAGGTTGGCGGAGGGGAAAGGTAAAAGGAGGGAGGCGGTGTCTTTCTTACTCTTAAATGTGTCATCAGTTGTTATCTTTGTTTGTTTTGAACACGCTTAATTAATAAAATAAGAAATATAAAAATATAACATTTTCTTAAGCAAATTTTTCAAAAAATTATTAAGTATCGTTGTCATGGGGTTGCCCCTAGACAATATTTTGTTTATGGTTGTTTCTTGAAGTAATAGTAATCTAGAAAACGTCAATGATATCATAATATTCCTCGCATAAAAATTATTAATAACGCAGATACTCGACTAATTTAAGGTATAGCATGGAATACTTGTAGAGCGAGCTCGACTCGCATTTGACAGCAATTAGCTTATTGTATTTCTAATCACAATCCAAGAGTTTCCCAAGTTTAATGACGCAGACGGTAAGTACGCTTATAAAATCGTATTTCTCTATCCGCTAACATTGTTTTCTCAAATCAGTTCAACTCCTCTTGCACTGATTCTCTGAATGATGCTCGGAAGTCTATTTTTTTAAGTTACAAGATGAAGAATAAATGTACTTAACATAACGTGCAACGTAGAAATACTTAAATAAAATTGTGTAAACTAATGAAAATTATCACCCACTCTGTGACACAGTGCGCGGCTGTCAAAATGGCAGTTTGGCTCACGATAGTTCCACCGCACAGGTGGTAAGACGCCGAAGACGACTCCAAGAGTCTTTGTTGCACGGAAACTATGTAAGGATAGTCATTGATGTCAACTCCTTCACCGTTGACTATTCTTTGAATAGCTGACGGGTGAGTTGTTGAGATATCTGCGAATGTATAATTGTTTTTTTTACGTGCAGACAAACAGGAATAACTCGCCAGCACATTATTTTAAGTAACTATATAGTAAGTTATAATAACAAATATTATGTTCTTACTAATATTTATATGAATAATTTAGTTTAATTTTTTTTAAAACATTGAATTTAGCGAATAACGATATTTAATGTGCTAATATATGGTACCACAATGACTTAAAACTTTGGGCTTATATGTTTACAACGGCATCAGTTAACAGTTTTCTTTGACGTATTTTTCACTCAACTTCTTTGACGTATTTTCAAATTACCTTTTTCGATATTCGTCATTTGTTTGTTATTTATAGTAAACATTTTAATTGCATTAAAATATCTTTTTTTTTAAAATCACGTCAGTAATTTATACTTTATGATTTTATTAATATAAGTCATTAATTTATGCGTTATGATTTAAGTAACATACAACAGTATGTACTGCAACCCGTACATAAACTCATTCATTTCTTCAATTATTACTTTTGCAGTTTTAAAAAAGTATGAATGCAAGAAGTTGAGTTAATTATTAACTTATTTTTTCGATTCATATTTCAGTACAACAGTATAAATACAGACACTATTGGTACAACCCGTATACAAATTTATTAATTTCTTCTATTATTACTTTTGCAGTTTTAAAAAAGTATGAATGCAAGAAGCTGTGTTATTTATTAACTTATTTTTTCGACTCATATTTCAGTACAACAGTATGAATACAGACACTATTGGTACAACCCGTACACAAGCTTATTCATTTCTTCAATTATTACTTTTTCAGTTTTAAAAAAGTATGAATGCAAGAAGTTGAGTTAATTATTAACTTATTTTTTCGATTCATATTTCAGTACAACAGTATAAATACAGACACTATTGGTACAACCCGTACACAAATTTATTCATTTCTTCTATTATTACTTTTGCAGTTTTAAAAAAGTATGAATGCAAGAAGCTGTGTTATTTATTAACTTATTTTTTCGACTCATATTTCAGTACAACAGTATGAATACAGACACTATTGGTACAACCCGTACACAAGCTTATTCATTTCTTCAATTATTACTTTTTCAGTTTTAAAAAAGTATGAATGCAAGAAATTGGGTTATTTATTAACTTATTTTCTTGACTCTATATCAATTATGTTTAGAGTTCTGTACTTCAAAACGAAAAATCGAATCGTTTTTCGCTGAAAAGGTTTAAGTATGGAAGTTGACATTTTTTTTTCAATAAAGAATCTTAATCCGTCTATATATCAAGAGTTAACCGTTATAGAAATAATTACATGAAAATTTAAGAATTGGGATAAATAAAGTAATAATATGCATTTTATAGGATATCAATAAAAAATTAAAGTTCCAAAAATGTTTTTTCCAGTTTTATATAGCAAAATTCTAAAAATAGTTTTCCCTACTCCCTATCTCCAAAACCGTTAAATCCAACAGATTTTGAAAATTCACGCCTAGTTTTCTAGTCTTTCTATATTGTATTCATGTAGTAGAAATTATATTATAGTTGTAACAGTTTAAAAGAAATACTATGTGTCCTTAAATATTTATATATACTTGAGTGCTTTCTTATAGTGCGACTTCTATCTACAATTAACAACTTTTTTGTTATTTGCATCATTCAATTTTCTTAAACCTTAGCATACATTTTTTATTGCAATTAACATTAAAGCGAAAATCAAAATTATTAACAATTTACATTATCTGAACGCCACTAGAATTTTCACGAACTTTTGCTTCATGAATTCAATTTCCGTCACTTCCGTTCTAATTCTCTCCGCTTTCCGTTTTCCTATTTGCAATTTTATACACATTTAAATAGCAAAAATTGGTTGATACTTTTCTTGATGTACAATTTATTCACTTCATCAATAGTCACTTTTGCAGCTTTAAAAAAAACCGAGTGCAAAGGCTTGTGGAAAAATTATGAATAATGTGAACAAATGTTTGTCGATACGATTAATACAATATGTTTTAATCTTTTCAACAAACGTTTATTCACAGTTCATTTATTAATTTTTACACATTTCTTAATTTGAATTGTTATAAATTTGTTTTTTAAAACGCGTTTTGAAGATAAGTCTATTAAGAATTGAATTATATCTCTTCTATTTTATGATCGAATTAATTTTCTACTTCTGAAAATTATTTGAAAATCAATTTTTCACCTTATTTTTCTCAATAAATAAAATACGACAATTGAACTTAGTTATTTATCAAAAGAAAACGAGAAATAATAGGTGCTTTGTTATATGCTAATAATTTAATATTGAATAAATATACTTACAGTACGCTGATAGAAGTACAAAAACACATATTCGTTTTGCCATATTTCAGAACGTGAATCTTAAATTGTATGTATGCCCTATTTCGATCTCAAATTGGTTTAATCTAACAAGTACACGAAGTTTTACTTTTTGTTAAAAGATTGCAAGTAAAACAATGATGTTATCTTATCTACATTCAACATAGTCAGATACCTACAAGTCTTATATCATTATTTTAATGCTGAGAAGCAAATTTGCTCTGATCATTTTCATCGATGTTGAGTCAATGGAAAAGAACGTTATGTGACGTCATTGCTTTTTTAGGACCCATTGGGATTTTCCAAGTTATGATATTAATTTTTCAAGTTATGACTATTGTTCGAAATGTTTTTAGATACGTGCAAAAACATCCAGTGAAACAACTCTTGAAGGAGTGAGCCTATTAAAAAATAATCATTTTATTGAATAATTTTCGAAAGAAATAAGCTATTAAAATATTTCGATTATTCGGAAGTATTACATATTAATAGAATACAGAAGAAAAGTGCAATTATATCATCGAAAAGAAGTTTGAAAGAAGTAAGAGGAAGAGCGCAAATATAAGTGGAATACGTAGTGAAAAATACGTAATTCAATATGTAAAAAAATATTTTGAGACCAAAATTAAAAGAGTTTCTTTATCGAACTCATTTCAATAAATGTTGGCAATCAATAGTTATTAATTTATCTAGGAACTAGTAATATTTTATGAAACACGTAATTGAACTAAAACAATTCATTAAATTGTGCTATCACTTTCATCGATATATTTAGTATGCTTCGATGAAAGCAATAATTAGTATACAATATGCTTATTTCCGGAATGTATATGTAAATACTGTGTTACAGATTAATTTCATATTTAGTCATAGTTTATACTGACAATTTTTTTATTGTCTCTTTAGGAAGATTTGTTGCTGTTTTAAGATTTATTCTAAAAATAGTTTCCGAATCAACAAACAATGTGCTTGAATTATTTAGATCAGCTGTGTTTTGCAGTAGAAATTGTCAAATACCAAGTGCGCTCTGACTTATTCTACTTCTTTCCATAAGCACTTATGCAAATTTGTTAAGTATATTTTTCAATTTACGATTGAACTATTTCATATTTATAATATGTTTCAATTAATCGATATTACATAAATGTCGATTAGTCAAAATAACGTTTGGACCATTTTGATTCGACGGTTAGCTTTCAATTAAAATGTTTTAATTAAATATATAAGTTTCAATTGAAAAGTTTAATTGATACACAATTTATTACATAATTCAATACTAGTAAAAGGGCATGAAACTTTGATTACTTAAACTTAGATTAAGCTACTTTAGGAATGGACATGGGTCAGGTATTAAAAATCTTGCAGGGAAATATGAGCGGTAGGACGCTTTATGTTCCTGTAAGTGAAGCAAATGAAAAAAGTGTCGTCGTGCAGACTAGCGCCAGCTAATGATGTAAAAGCTTGACGTTGCAATATGTTACAATGACGAATGTTCCGATGTGAACCTTGAATTGAGAGGGAACATTCAGTGTGGATATATTCATTCGACAACAGTGACGAAAAAAGTAAAGCAGAAACAAGAAAAAAATTAAAGAAACGGACAACTTAAAATATTTTCTGAAAAATCAGGTCAACATGCTACTATTTCTTTGGAGAAATAATAGAAGGACTGAAGTGTGAACAACAGTTAACGTGTAAGTTTTGGCAAAAATATCAGAACAAAACCCACATTAAATGAATTATTATGAAAGACGAATATTCAAATATCACACAAATTATGTAATACATATATATATATATATATATATATATATATATATATATATATATATATGTATATATATATATATATATATATCAGGCAAACACTTCCTATTTTAGGGTGTAAATTGAATTTGTAGGCTGATAAATGTATCGAAATAAATTAGACCTTCGAGAATAAGGAAGTCCTAGACCTTCGGGTTGACGTTTCAAAATGTGGTTCTATATAAATTTCAGGTGAAAAAAACCTGTTCGGTGCGAGTAGACCTTGTCCCACGAGGGTTCCGTACATACTTGTTCATGTATCGTACTCGAGCGTATAAAGTATTCTTTATTACACTATTTAGAGGGATTCTGGGTTCTTCTTTATATGTTTTTATTCAAAATTTATAATTAATTATCACAGTCCAGTAGAAAACATGAACATATTAAGTTCCATTTTGCCATCAAAATCTTTCGCGTAATTAAATTATTTCGGCATACAGATTGTTTCAAGCAGAAAGAATATTTATTAAATTCTCGCACCTGATTGGAAGATTTTGCACCGCATAACCCAGGCTTTTAAAACTAACGAATTAATAAGTAAATATACATTCTAAAATACAAAGTTATTTTTGAAGTTGATTTAGATGGACTTGTATGGATTTCCATGATTTTTTACAGTCATAAGTTATATGCCATAAGTTGTTCAATTAGTACTCCTAATCTAGTAGAACCTACTTAGCTGTGATTTACCTATTAAATTCAATATAACTACTGTTGTGCTACTATTGTAATTGCGTTTCAGATATTCAAAATATCCAGTTTAACTGGTAGAGGGTAATATTCCATTATGTAGGGTACTGTTACTCTCTTGGGTTTTGATATGTAACTCAAACAAAACTATTTTAAAGCCTAGAATTTCATAAACGGATCCCTGTATCAAAAAAGTGTTAATAATATACCCCCCATTATTTTAAAATACCTATTCAACATAATGGAATAGGCGAATAAAAAGATTACTCCTACTTTAGATGTAGTGGTACAAGGTTAAATCTTTTAATTTTTTTAAAATGTTATTTCACAACTTCCTAGACGTTCTAAATATGTATAATCATGTCAAATGTTAGCTTTATAGCACTATAAACTATAAGAATTACTAGTTTGGCCATAGAACTCTAACAAAAGAAAAATATTTTAAAAAGAAAAACGCTTTTCTTTTGCAAAGCACATACATCATTTTGTAAATACCTATTTTTAGCAAATTGGTAATTGATCATGGAGGTAAAAAATAAAACAAAATATTTTCAGACATCACAAAATATTTTCAGACATCGCAAAACATTTTCGGACATCACAAAATATTTTCAGATATCCAGTTGAACGCCGTCGATATTCTGCTATAGACTCCAGGGTAGGTTGGTTCGGCGCATCTGTAACCCCAGGATACGAGTCCGACTAGAATACTTTGATGTACTAAAGGGCCACCAGAATCTCCCGAGCAGCTGTCTTTTATTAGCGCGGAGGAAGATGGTGTACCGGCGCATACCATGGAATCGGTAACCGAGTTCAAGTAGGTATAGTTGGTGGCACAGGTTTGTTGATTAACAACGTAGACTTCAGCTGCTTGAAGGTTATCTGGGTTAGCTCCTCCGACCTGGAAGTGTGGAAATTAAATAATTAATGTTTTGACCTCTAATAATAAGACATATTACCAGCTCTAATAAAAAATTGCCTTTTTTACATTTATTTTGTCATCGGGTTGTCACATTCTTGATGTAGATTAATAAATAAATAAATATTGCTGTACTATTATGTACTGCTTTCATTTATTATATTCTCGATATTTATGTTTCTTTTGAAAACATAATCTCGGTTTTTGTTTCTTTTGAAAACATAATCGGAGACCCGGGTTCGATTCCCGGCCGTTCGTCGAGCGGGGCGGGACGGGTGTTATGGTTGGCTGTAAGAGATTGCTCACGTAGCAATAAGTCCGCCATATGTATCAATTAGATACATTAAAGTAGATAAATAAATAAATAAATAATCTTACGTACTGAATGTATATAAAGTGCGCTGATCTAAAGATCCTCCATGATGATATTCTGATAATCTATATTTTTAGATATACATACGCTTTAGTAAGTTTTGAAACTTTATATTAGGTAGGATATATATATATATATATATATATATATATACACACACACACACACACACATATATATATATATATATATATATATATATGTACACAACACAAATATAACCTACAAGGTTAAATGAAATCGGAAAAAGTTTAGACAAATTTCCACATTTTCCAGTTCACTTTAATAATTTCTCATGTTGGAGTAGTTTTCTTTACCTTGTTTCAACTCCATTTCCATTTATTTTTTATATATTTGAAAAAATCTTAATTTTCCAATTATCAAGAAGGAAGCGCAGAATAAATATAACCTAAATAACTAAATAATAATAAACATATCATAACGCTCTAATGCGTAAATTTTGTGAAAGAATGAAAAACAACAGTATAAGGATATGGCACTAGAGTAAGAAATTAGAATATAAATAGAGAAAAAGATGGAAAGAGGTCTAATAGCTTCATTGCTGTTTACTTAATATCGGTATGGTTAACGTAGAATATAGTAGAGAATACAACAAATAAGGGAAAGTAGAGCGAGTTAGCATTTTAATGGATTGTTTGTGTTTTCATTAGTTCCATAATAAAGAGTTATTAAGTACAGAAACGTATGTAGAATTATAAGAAGAAATATAAGAAAACTGATAGTAAAACTGATAGTATTCCTTACTGATAGAAGACTGAGAAAAAGAAATGGATAGTAATCGATATTTCACTTAAGTAAGTTATATATTGAAGTCTACCTCTAATCTGCCCCATCCAAGTACCGTGACTGCGGTATTATCATCCAGGCCGTAGTCGATGGGAGCATAACTTATGGCCGCTATTCCATCTTTGTACTGGAACGAATTCGCCAAGCGCATGATGGCAAAATCGTAATCAAAATTGGATTCGTTGTAGTTTGGGTGGATGAGCATTTTGGTTATACCGTAAGCTTCAAAACCAGCTGAGAGATATGTAGAGCCCGCTTGGATTCGGTATCTCCATGTATCACTCTCGCTTGACGTGCTGTGAAAAATTAATATAATTTTTTTGTAAAATCATCTCAAATATAAAATTGGAGTTAAATAATTAAATAATTTCTTTTAAGTTCTGAAAGAAATTGTTTTAATTTAAATACACCATTTTATGGAGACTGCAATCATATGTTATTTGATCTTGTCAATCGTAAAATTTCGTTAGAAAGCAAGGACGGAAAGCGGAAGTGAAGTAATAACTTCATAAATAATAGTTGTAAAGAGATAATAAATAAAAGCACCGAATCATGCTGATATGATTTTTTATTCCTTCTATCGGCGACGTTCATGTTGAACTCTAATTATTGTAACTTTGCACCTGTTATCATTTTAAATAACCAAGTTTTTATTGTTCTAAAAGTACGAGTAGCTATAATTTTACATTTAACTCGATCAAAGTGTTTGAGTTACAAGTAAGATAAACAGAAGGACAAAAAAATGTGATTATAATAAAATTTTCTGAATTTTCTTTTTAATCCGTTAGAAAATCAAAAATCTTCCACCGTGTCATGATAACCACCTATTTATGTTCGATGAGTTCAAATAATTGATAAGTCACACTTTCTGACATAATGGTAAAACAAGACTATTGGATTAAATTTAGGTTAGACATAATACTAATAAAGTTGTTTTCAATTATTCAAAGCATTTCGTTTATTATAAAAAAGAATATTAAATATAACAATTTAAAAAAAAATTGTATTGCTTAATTAATTCACATTATTGAGAACACAATTCCTAATATTTTTTAATTAGGAACTACTTTTTCTCTGAGGACTATTCGATATAAATTTGTATTAATGAAATAAATTATTTAAATATTACAATTTAATGTGTGACTTCATACATTTAATAAATTCCAGTTAAGAAGTTTGGCGATATGAATTACAGAAAAGTATTTATTATGAGAACAGATTGGCAGTAACTTAGATACATTGACAAAATCAATTATATTGTAAAGTGCCAGTTTTTGGAGATAATGTAAGGCAAATCTATTCAGAAGATACTCAGATGCAGGAATATTAATGAAAATCTATGCAAAAATATACTCAGATGCAGGAATATTTATGACATCAATGCAAAAGAAACTCAGATATGGGAATATTAATACAAATCTATGCAGAAGATACTCAGACGCAGAAGTATTTATAACATCTATGCAGAAGATACTCAGATGCACGAATATTTATGACATCAATGCAAAAGATACTCAGATATGGGAATATTAATACAAATCTATGCAGAAGATACTCAGATGCAGGAGTATTTATAACATCTATGCAAAAATATACTCGGATGCAGGAATATTTATGACATCAATGCAAAAGATACTCAGATATGGGAATATTAATACAAATCTATGCAGAAGATATTCAGATGCAGGAGTATTTATAACATCAATGCAAAAATATACTCGGATGCAGGAATATTTATGACATCAATGCAAAAGATACTCAGATATGGGAATATTAATACAAACCTATGCAGAAGATAATTAAGTATAGAATGTAATTTTAAAAAGTCCGTATACATTCAAATAATTTTATTAATTCGTTAAGAATTTACGTCTCGAGACTGTTATGTTTGTTAAGTTTTTTCCATACTTTTATTATAATCACTTTCTTTTTTCAACTATGTAGAAACCGTATTAGGTAATTGCTTGCCACTTAAATTAGAAAATGTGTCCAGCAATTAAATTGTTTGCGGAAATTTTTAATACACTTAGTACTAATGTAGCTCAGTTTATTTAAATTCTTGGAACCATGGAAGAGCATAAGCAGAATAAGATATATGTCCAGAAAAGTAAATAATAGTTTTTACTTTTCTGGAACTGTTACACTCTTGGGTTTTGATATGAAACTGGAAAGCCATTATATAATAATTTTTTCACGAAAGAAATCTAGTAACAAGAATAGACTTTTAAAGACCGGTGCTAACAAATCCAGACCTTTCAAGACTTTCGTAAACGAGAGCTTCTAGAGTCGCACTGACAATTCGCATGTGGAAGATCTTAGTAAAGCTATATGATTAAGTTCATTAATATAAACAAATATTTTCCAGAAAATAAGGAAAATTATTATAAAAATCGAATGTATTATATAGAAATTCTCAATTTCCGAACACATATCTTCCAGAACATAAAGAAAATTTTACATAAATATAGTAGATATTATACATAAATTCCCAATGCTCGAACACATATCTTCTAGAATACTAGGAAACTTTTTATAAATACAGAAGGTCCTATATATAGACATTCCTAATGTCAGAAACATATCTTCCGAAATACAAAGAAACTATAAATAAAGATGGTGTTACATATACATTCCCAATGCTAGAAGACGTCTCTGATTGCTTCATGAGAGTAAGCATTGTAATATCAGGTTATGTTTGATAAAGATATTAAAGAGTATCACACACATTTTTAAAATGGTTGTGGAAGAAGCGGGTAATTTTGCTTAAAACTAGAGTTGAAAGGAAAAATATAAAACTTATTTTAATTAAAAAAAAAAGAAAATGAAACAATCAATTTTGTTCGAAAGAAACATTCAATATCATGTGTTCTATTCAGTTCCACCAGATAGCGAAGTTAAAAGTTTAATTGTTGGTGTTAAGACTTAGGACTAAAGACAGTACAATATATATGGCCAAATAATTTTAGTGTCATTATTTAATACGATTCTGTATGACACCTACTCTGACTGAGTCGAAATGAAATGAAAGTATATTTATTGTCATATTAATTTTTTTGAGTGTTGAAACCAAATCCCACCTTTTTTAAAAGTTCTTACTGCATTTGTTTGATTTCTAAGATGTACAAAAATCTTACTGAGGATCATCTTAAAGCATTAGATTTTTTTTATATAGATTGCAAATTAAATGACTGGAGGTACCATGACCCACTCCATTTACATTTACTCATTTTTTTTTGCAATATTTGAGTCATTTAAATTCTCCAGTATACCTTAGAAGAAGATTCTAGTCATAAACTATAAAGCAGATTCCCTTAAAAGTTTTAAATGTACTATTGGGAAATTCGTAAAAATACTTCACAAAAAATTTGTATACAAATCAATTTTTAAATTTAAGCAATAGTGGCTGTTTGACATTTCAATACATATATGTAAATCGAACAATTATTGTATAAAAAATTGAATGAAAAAGTAAAACATAATCGAAAAAATACTTTAGATATATTTTACTTACCCTACTAGACAATGAGCTGCTGTCAGAACAGATGTTGCGCTCACAATGGTTCCGCCACATAGATGGTAATATAAATCAGACGATTCTAACAACCTTTTCTGCACAGAAACTACGTATGGATAATCCTTTATATCGACGCCTTCTCCATTTACTATTCTATGAATAGATGATGAAAGAACCTCTGAGAGATCTGTAGATTAACCGTTGGTGTTTAATTTTTTTCGTTAAGTAGAACAATAGACTATGAATATGTTAAATAAAAAAGACAGACTTTAGTCATCATCTTAAATAAGACTATGATTAAATAAAGTCTGCCTACTGTGTGTAGACTACTGTTTCAATTATCTTTCTGCACTAGCTATGAGAAATAAAATTTCAAAACTAAAAATAGGACTGATAAAATTAACCGTAGCTTTGAAAAACATTTAAACGATAATGGAACGAAGATTTTGTGACCAAATTTTTTTTCACAAGCTACGTACCTGAAGAAGTAATTATAACTATATTTATAATTTTGTACCTCAAAAGAAATATTAACCTCAGACCGTATAAGGTAATTCATGTATATGTATATTTGTCACAGCCACGTTTCTAAGAAAACGCTTGACGTCAAAACTTGAAATTGGCAGAGTAATAAAACATATTAAGCTGTAGATCTCAATAGCTAATATTGAAAAATATATATACGGACATTTTGGATGGGGGGGGGGGTGGGTTTCAAACTAAAATAGTTTGTTTTACGAATTATTAATGCGATAACACCAAGTACAAATGTTAAAATACTTCGCAAACAATTCCTTTTCAAATTTAATATTTGAAAAGATATTTTATTACAAAATTGATTTCATATTCTAATATATAAGTGTATCACTTAGACATTTTACTTAAAGATAAAGACTAAATACTTGAGTCAGTAACACAGTTTTTTATGTAAACATTTTTTTTATTTACTAACTTAACGTAGGCAATTAATTTAGAATAGCATTGGCCAAATGGACGGACACACCCTTTAAAGAAAAGGAATTTCCAAATCTATTTTTTCTCAAAGACTACTATTTTTAACCAAAATTGCACTGATATATAATTTTTACAATACTATAAAACAATAAAAATATAGTATAAAATAATCAGTAATACTTACAACATACAAACAGCACTAATGAAGCACAAAATGTTATATTCATGTTTATAAATTTAAAAAAATGTGAGTAAATAAATATTGTCTTTACTGAAATTCGAACAAAAACGAATGGCTTTGAAAAGTTAACATGTTCGGTTTAGGTTTTTGTTGAGATAACATTTACATTATCTTATCTCGTATATTTTATACAGTCAGAGACGATCTGAGTATTGTTATCAGGCGGTTTGGAAAAAAAATCGAACAACATTGTTCAAAATTTATAAATTAAATTGCCTCAGTGGCCAGGACGGTATAAACAGTATTCACAACACAAGACATGGAATAGACTTATATCTAGTAATAACATGTTCTTATTAAATTGATAAATAATAACTCTGCATGTTATTATTGTAATTTCTCTAAATCAAAATGAAGATATTTTTGTCACTACGTATTTTCAAGGAGCATTATATAATGCACTAGCTCTTCGTACCGACTTTGCTTAGGCAAAAAAGGAATGCGACTTTTTTAAATTATCTTTTAACAATATTACTTACAGTTAATTTAATAATGGTATTATCAGTACTTCAGTTATTTAGTCTGTGCTTTCATTCGAATATAAAACTGTACGACCTAATCTTGTAAAACAAAAATTCTTATAACAGGCAAATATAATAATTAGCTATATACATATTGGAACTTTTTGCATATTCATTATCGTGTACAATTCATTAAAACATTATTTTGATGTAGTTATATCAGTGAAGTTTGTTTGATTCAAAAATATTTCTAAGATTAGATTTTGCAACAGAAAACTGGATATAACAGACAATCATAATAATTAGCCATATACGTATTGGAACTTTTTGTAGATTCATTATCGTGTATAATTCAATTAAACATTATTTTGATGTAGTTATATCAGTGAAGTTTGTTTAATTCAAACATATTTCTAAAATCCAATTTTGCAACAGAAAACAGGTCATAATGGGTAATCTATATATTAATACGTGAAGCAAAAACTTTGGACCCCTTTTTACGAAAATTGCGCAGACGGAGGAGTATGAAATTTGGCATACTTATAGTTTATATGTAGGAGAAGTGCAGAACGCTAATATTTTTCAATAATAATGCTTATAAAGTACATTAAATTAATAAATAAAACATTACACACACTACCATGCATTTGACACACACAGGTGACTTTGACATGCAATTGACATATGAGTAGTCTATAGTTTTATTTTTTCGCTGGCTTTCCATTGTAGTTTATCTGCCAGACAGTTCGCAAGTTATTGTGCTTCAACTTTGTTATTTTCTCATATATAATAGTAAAACATTTGATCTTTTATCTTGAATTACAGTTGTTATCATTTAATGTAATATTATTAGTAATAATCATAATATTAATACTGAAGCAAAAACGTTGTACCTCTTTTACGAAAATTACGCGGACGGAGGAGTATGAAATTTGGCACAGTTAAAGTTTGTATGGAAGAGTACGGAAAGCTAAAATTTTTATATAATAATGCATTAGAAACACATTAAATTAATAAAAAAAACATTACACATACTACCATTCGTTTGACACACACATATGTATATACACACATATTGACAGATGAGTTATCCATAATTTTATTTTTCCGCTGGCTTTCCATTGTAGTTTATCTGCCAGACAGTTTCTAAGTTACTGTGCTTTAACTTTGTTATTTTCCCATATATAGTAATAAAAAAATTTACCTTTTATCTGAAATTAGAGTTATTACGATTTAATAAAATATTATTTAATTTTCTAAAGGTTAATAATAACCATAATTGAAAGGTTAATAATAACCAAAATATTAATATGCAAAGCAAAACCTTTATACTCCTTTTTACGAAAATTACGCGTCCGGAGGAGTATGAAATTTGGCACAGTTAAAGTTTATATGGAGAAGAGTGCTGAAAGCTAATATTTTTACATAGAAAGAGATATATAGATTTTTATTAGAAATACATGCGTTTGACACACACACTACTATTTTGTTTATGGTTGAAGTTTATGGTCAAACTGAGATTAATATTATTTGTCCATAGTCTTACTGAATGTCAAAAATAATCATAATTATATTAATGTCATATTCATAGTTTGTTTCGCATACACATATTAATAGACCAAACGCAATTTTAAATAATATTAATAGTTTACAAATGGAGAAGTAATTTTTAGAGACACATATAAATGTGCACTAAATGTAATTCCAAGACTTTTTCATAGTTATGATTGTGGATTAATGGATTTACAATGCAGGTTTTGCAATGCGAAACGTTTTGAATCTGAAGTGACTTTAAGTGACAGGACTGAATTCACTTAATGTTATCATAAGGGTAAAGCAATATTACCGCCCTTAAGTCAAAATGAATATTTTAAATCATTGTATTATGGATTTATTTCAAATGAACCTTCAATCAACAGTAAGGCAAAAAATTATTTTGAAAACATTCACAAATATAATTCATTTGCTATGGTTAGTTCAGAAGCTAAAATTTGCGGGGCAGTTACAAGTAGAGTGTATCATTTCAAAAACATGATGCTTTTATCACAGATCAGGTTCAATGAATGCGGCATATGGTCGCTCACCATGTTGTGCGCAATTCGATTTTTATGATGTCGACACTATCAATTATATATTATCAATTATAGATTACAACAACATTTTCATCAAACATGCAATAACAATATAATGCGCAAAATATCTCTTGAATTGGAACGCAGTAATCCTTTGGTTCGGTCATTCATTGCAATGAAACATCATTGTCACAGAGTTGAAAATAAAAAAAAAGAAATTTGTATGCTCATTAAAAAAAATCATGATTTAAATCAACGCCATTTCAATGATGCAGTTCAAACTGATGTAGCAGTAATATTTAATACAGTTGATGGTGAGCCACCTTTGAACGAAATATGATTTCATTTTCAAAAGTTAATCGTTCTCAATTTTAAATTCATCATTAGACCCTTGAGCACATCCATTACTTTTTCCAAATGGTGATACTGGGTGGCATATCAATATTCCTCATAAAGTACCAACTATATCTAATTCAAGAGCACCCAGAAAAAAATTAGCCATGCTTCAGTATGCAGCCTATCGACTTGCGATTAGAGAAGATTTCAGCATGTCGCACCATTCACAAAAAAATATTTCTGCAATGGATAGTTGATATGTATGTGAGAATAGAGGGCTCAAGATTACATTGCATTGTTGGTCGGGTGGGCAGAAATGTTGGTCGTAGAGTAATTTTACCATCTTCATTCAATGGATCTCCAAGAAGTATGTATCAGAATTATTTAGATGCAATGCCAATTGTACAACATTTCGGAAAACCGTCTTTATTTATTACAATGAGCAATCCAAGTTGGCCAGAAATAGTTAACGACATTGGTGTAGGTGAAGCTGCTAATTTTAGACCTGATATTATTGTGCGTGTATTCAAGTCAAAGCTGAAAGCATTCATAGAGGGCCTTATACAAAATAATATCTTTGATAAAGTTGAAGCACTCATTTATACAATTGAATTTCAAAAAAGATGATTGCCTCATGCTCCCATTTTACTCACTTTAAATGAGCAAGATAAAATTGTTGATGCTATTGATAAAGTTGTATCTGCGGAGATTACTCATATTGAAACACATCCAACATTACATAAATATGTTATAAAACATATGATGCATGGTCCATGCGGAGTACTTAATCCTAATTCCGTATGTATGAGAGATGGAAAATGTATAAAAGAGTATCCAAAACGATTTAATGAAACTACATGTGAATCGTTAAATGGGTATCCATTATACAGAAGACGTGATAATGGTATTAATGCAGAAGTTCGTGGTATTTGCCTTGACAATCGGTATGTTGTACCATACAATCCATATTTACTTGCTAAATTTAGTTGCCATATAAATGTTGAAGTATATACTACAGTCAAAAGTGTCAAATACATTTATAAATATGTGTATAAAAGCTATGACAGTGCATCTGTTGAACTAGAGTCTGGTGGAAATGAACAAGGTCAAAATATAGAAATTAATGAAGTTACCAATTTTTTAATTGGTCGTTATGTCGGATCAACAGAAGCCATGTGGCGCATCTATGAATTACCAATGTATTTTCAGTCACATACTATAATGAGACTTGATATTGATTTACCGCGTCGACAGAATGTATACTTCCGAGAAGGGCAAGAACGTCAAGTAATTGATAATGAAAGACAAACAAAATTATTAGCATTTTTTGAGTTGAATCGATCAGATCCATCAGCATGAGAGTATAAATATACTGAAATTCCTATGCATTATGTGTGGGAAGATTTCCGAAATAAATGGAAGAAGAGAAGCCGTGGAGGTGATAAAATCATTACAAGGATATATGTAGTGTCACCAAAAGACTTTTTCACTTACGATTGCTTTTATTACATGTCTGTAGTCCGAAATCATTCGAGGATGTTAGAACATACAATGAATGTTTATGCCCTTCTTTTGTTGAAGCGTGCCATGCTCGCGGATTAGCTTCAAATGATAATGAATGGCGGGAATATTTAAATGAATCAAAAGAATTACATTCACCAAAACAAATTTATTTGGTTACATTTGTGCAATAAATGTGCCAGCCAATGCATTAGCGTTATGGAATGAATTTAAATAATAAGAAGTATCCTTTAATAGAGCTCTATTAGAAATTGATGGTATTTTGAATGTTCATAATTTGTCCTGTCAAATTATTGGTTTACCAGTTCCCACATACTCGCAGAGAATAGAAGAAGAAAATACTATTGATACTGGATACTGATGATCATGATACTGGATCCAATGTTTTTTGTTTAACCGCTCACGCTGGTTGTGGAAAAACATTCACTCAAACAGCATTAATTCACAAATTAAATTCGCTTAATCTTCGTTGTATTCCAACTGCGTTCATTGGCAAAGCTTCAACTTTATTACTAGGAGGTAGGACTTTACACAATGTGTTTAAATTGCCTATACCCATTTTAGAAAATTCTGTATCAAATATTACTGCAAATAGTAGCTACGGTAGTTTCATAAATTCATCATCATTGATAATTATTGATGAAGTTTCTATGTGTCCTTTGCAATCTTACCAGTAATCCCACATGGATCACGTGGAACTTTTATTGAAAATTGTGTTACAAGTTGGCATGAATTTCTTAATTTTCATAAAGTTACATTTACTCGAAATATGAGAGCTTTACCAAATGAAATAGAATTTGTAGAATTCTTGAGAAAACCTCATCATTACCAATTTTTTTTTTAAATCGTTAATTATAAGAAGTTTTAAATCCTTAATTATATTATCGTAATATGCGATAAAAAATGCCATTCAATGAAGAGCATTTTTTACCGCATAATTTTTTTTATTTCGCATCAGCCTACAGCATGTTCTGTTTCAATAATTTTTTTTTAAAATAGGTATTCTTTATTTTTCTCCTTTTTGAATTCCATATAATTTATTTTTTTTAAATAGAAAAATAACAGCGTTGGCGAAATCTGTGGTTATAGTAGTATATAGTCTTTTACAATAGAACCTTAATAATGTTTGAGCATTATATTTTAATAATTTATATTAAATAACTTATCATTTAAATTTATTATGGTCGAATTTCGACCACTGGGCGACCACTAGTCTTAATAAATAGCCATATACATACTGAATGTTTTTGCAGATTCATTATCGTGTATAATTCTGTCAAATATTATTTTGATGTTGTTATAACAATGAAATTTCTTTAACTCAAAAACATTTCTAAGATCCGAATTTGTAACAGAAAACGGATCATAATTAATAATTAGCAATACAAACCATTTAGAATTTTTGTAACTTTTCATGTTATCGAAAATAACTTCATACGTTATTTAATATAACTGATTTAAAAGTTTAACGCAAATATATTTCCGCAATACTTCGATTCTCTTCACTTAATACGTTAATGCTTATTATCGTTCTAAAAAGTTATAGGAATAGATTTTGTACTATATAACTGTCTGGATACTTTAAGGTATACAGTGGTAATAGTTTCATGTGAATTCAACAAATAAATAAAATTTTCCTCTTTGTAAAATTTAATATCGTGAGAGAATTATAGATATTTGCGGATATATTTTAACCAAATGTAATCAATATTTGATGATATATGTGACGATGAAAATAAGGGATAAAGGGGACGCTGACATCGTTTGTTTTTATTCATCTGTCAATTGTTGACCTTCACTCCCATTGATTTTGGCTTTTTGTTGCAGAATTAATTACGTATAAAGAGTTAATACTACGTGACTTTTTTACTCTGAATACTAATCGGTTAACTGCAATCAAAAATGTCTTGTCCATGTTTTTGCCTTGAATATGATTTGAGATTTCTTTCTGGCTTTTGTTTAGCAAATAACATTTATGATAAAAATAAATAAACAACTAAATTACTTAACAAATTTCGTATTTTTATTGAATTGTTTCACTATTTTCCTTAATCCACTCATATGCAATAGACACTCGCGCGTAAACTCCAGGGTAATCAGGTAAGCCGCATTTGTAGCCCCAGGAAACTACTCCAACTAGGAAACCTTTGTGAACCAAGGGGCCTCCCGAGTCGCCTTGGCATGAGTCCCTCACTTTACCCTCAGGGGTCATAGTTCCGGCGCATAACATTGCGTTTGTCACTTCGTTGAATAGGTAGTAATCCTTTCTGCACTTAAAATGGCTGATGATGTAAACTTCTGCAAACTGCAGGTTGTTGGATCCCAACGTTGAAAACTGCAAGAAAGCGAGGTATAAAAGTTATAAAAATGACAGTGCGGTTTATATTATTATCATTAGTCTAGTCGATAAACGCATAGGGAAATTGCTTTTAGGATTTTATTTCGGATTTACTGTTGCTGTTAAAATTTAACATCTATTTATCGAGAGTAATTTTATATTTCATTTTTTTATGCAACTTTTCATATTTATAGTTCTTTATCCTGATTCACAATTTCCTAATTTCCATAAACAGTTTCATAATTTTTATAATAATAATAATAATAATAATAATTATTATTATTATTATTATATATTATTATTATTATATATATAATTTATTATTATTATTATTATATAAACGAATTTCTATAGGGTTCTCTTTTGCTATAGATGACGAGAATATAAAAGAAGTAAATAGATACTTTATTAAATAAATTGCATACGAGTATGTGAAATATTAAAAGTGCCTGTATTTACCCTGTAATTTAACGAATAGTACTTTCCCGGATCGATCTCGATTTTAGGCTAGATCAATATAAAAAGCGAACAATTTTGTTTGTTTTTTTTGTTTGCGCTAATCTTTGGCACCTTAGTAATAAACCACACGTCCGATTTCGAAATTATTTTGGTGTTTAAAAGCCCCTACTAAAACATTATAGGTACCATATCCTCACCCTAACATAGGGCATAGCAGTGATGAAAAATGAAAAAGGTGTCATAAACTATGCAAGCTAAAGAGAAACGGGTTGATTTACTGACTGATTGTCCCGAGTATTTCCGCGGATATACTCCCGATGCCGATGTTTGCAGAATGGAGCGAATAGTGTTTAGGGGGCGAAGAAGATAGGGGATGGGGAGCATCATTAAGAATGTTCTGCGCCGGTGTACTTAATGTATTCACAATTTCTATTAAACTGAATATGAAATAATACATCAGATGACGTATACTTAATTGAAACTTTTGACAAAACACAGGTAACGATACTAATTTTTAGGTTACTGTCAATTATTGAGCAACGGGCAACGATACGGTTCACTGGCATTATTTTCCTCAATTTTTAAACGTTGTGAAAAGAAAAAATCATATTTGGCTAAATAGATTTAAAAAATTCACACTCACTTCCGTTGTACCCCATCCGGAAACTGCAGCCAGATCTTCCGTATTTATTTTATAATTCGGCGTAGCGAGACATATTATTTCGATGCCCTTTCTTAATTTGAACTCGTTTTCGATCAATAAAACCGCAAGATCGTAATTGAAGTTTTCACTTTCGTACATCGGATGTATTATGATTTTTCTCACATCGTATGATTCGAGATTTTTGTTTCGATATGTTGACCCAGCTCGAATGGACCACATCCGTGTATCTAATTCACTGTAAATAAAAAAAAAACTAAGGATAATGGATACGATGAAATCCTTGGGCAATAACAGTTTGTGCGCAGAAACAGTTTATGTGTTTAAATTAGAAATGGAGCTTAGAAAGTTTAGTCAACAAGCTTATTGGAATAATGTTGAGCTTTCATTCAAAATCTGTACCAACGGTTTGTGTAATATATGTATATGTTTTAATGAATAATTATTCGCATACTTCCATATGTCTAAATCGTACCTTAGATCTTTTTAAAATCTATTTAATCACAATTGGTTTTATTCTATCTCGTACTCTTGTATTGTACTTATAATTGTAATTTTCTCTATCTTTAAAAATATCTAGTGACATTAGGTTTTTTTTTTAAATAATACCATAACTGAAAGCTTTAGGAATTAAACGTGTATAGCATATTGAATATATTTGGCGTTAATTTTGTAGAAATTCATTATTGACAATTAAATGAAACTACGTGATGTAGTATTATTTCTACTTTCTTTAAGTTCGTTACCACGACCTAGGTTTCGTTGTATTACAACATCTTCAGGTGGGCTATTAACAAAGATGTCTGATATTTCCGAAAACTTTCAATATCTTCGCTAATAGCCACCTGAAGATCTTGTAATACAAGGAAACCTAGGTCGTGGTGAAGAACTAAAAGAAAGTAGAAATAATACTACATCACGTAGTTTCATTTAATTGTGAATTGTGTTTAGCATACATGAACCCACTGCGTTGATTCTATGTGAAAAGTGCTTGAATCTATGCAAACAAGGATATTGTTAGGTTACCGATGAAATTTGATACTTGATGGCGCTAATACCCTGAATAATCAAAAAAAAGTATAGCCCAAATGACAATTGTGAGAAACTGTTTAAATTATTGAGTTTTACAGACTTCTTATGAGAGCACTGAAGTATTAAACTGAGTCTTAATGCAGATATAGGGTATATATTAATGAAAACCATATCAATTTTATATAGCTTTAAATATATAATATTTAGGAAATTGCACGTATAAAGTTGTAGAAATAAGATGCAATCGTCAGTACTATCAAATGTGGCTTAACTTTAATTTTTTAGAGTCATTATGGTCATTAACACTTAATTGGCTTATAGTGAAGGGCTATGAATCGTCAATATTAAACGATGTAAATCAAACTGGTATAGGCAAATTGTCATTAAGAGGGACTAATATTATTGCTGAAGATAAATTATATATAAAACGTATTTAACTGTGTATTTTGTCTCTGCATTTATGCCTTTTATTGGAGTAAGATAAAAATAACAGACGGTATATGACATGATTCTTCCTTCCAATCAATGAACGCTCTCACATATGTTACCCAATGTTATGGCCTCCAAACTTTCTCTTGATGAACCACCAAAAACTAAAACCACTTAAAAGTAAGATCTATCAAATTCACCTTTGTTTTTTCAAAGTTACTTCAACACATATACAACAAAAACGGTAAGGATCGTTAATACACCTCAACAAATTTGAACAAGCACAATGGTTGATTAAAATGAACACAATTTAAATGAATAAAAAAATAAATATATAATAACTCTTTTATTTATCACCGCCCACATGCATTTATCACTACAATAACAAAAAATAACTAGACCTTATCACCAGAATACAGGGTATGGAAACAAAACGTGTGCATTCTCGTAATGAGAGCAATCAATATACGATTGCCTTCACGAGTTCGTATGGTATGACCATTCTTGACGAATTTGAAGTATTACAGAAGATATAAATTGCATTTTCGACTTGTAAATGTTATATGCAAATTTACATTTGATAACTACTTTAGACTGGAATGTCAAGACATTATTATTCAGGTGAATATTCGTGAACGTCAAAATATTGCAAGAGAGGACAATATTGTAATAGATCATAATTCTGAAATCTTTTTCAGAAAACTCAAGTTCCTGAACCGTATATACTATAATCTTTAACATAGTTTGAGCGCTTATTTTATTTAAGCGAATATCATATTCTACTGATTCGTATATATTGTTGCCGTAGTTAATTTAGAAATATAATTTAAATGACTAAAATTTAAGGCATAATGTAACTAACATTTGGCAAACAACCGACGTTATCGATAAATGTTCGTCGTTCTATAACCAAACCGTAATAAGAAAACGGAGCATTGGAAGCATTAAAAAGAATTACCGTTTAAATTTTTTTGTACCGACAGAAGTTTATGACTGAACAAACGATATACTTATACCATTTCGCTTAAGTAAAGCAGATATTTAATATTTATGTTCTATTGAATGTAGGATAAATACTTACAACGGTTTCGTTTTTATGTGACAAGTGCACACAAATGATTGGTAAAAACGATCAAATATAAACCAGACATTTATAAGGAGAGAACACAACTTCCATTATTGTAAATTGACATACAAAAATGATATTTGATAATATAAGGAAAGATTAAAAGTTTAATTCAGAAAGAGACTCACTTAAAAACGCAGTGAGCTGCGGTTAGAATGGCGTTTTTACTTATGATGCTACCCCCGCAAAAGTGTGAATAATCCTTTTTATCTGAATTATATTTCTGCAATGATACAATGTAAGGAAAATCTTTTATGTCGACATTTTGTCCATTTATAATTCTCGAGATGAACGACAAGGTCACGGGAAAATCTGTAAACGATTAATGACAATATTTTATTAATGAATTAATTTTTGCTCACAACGTCGTTGGTGGGAATTATAGGATACGATTATCTTTATAAACAGTTCAGTTTCTTGAGATTACAATGGTATGGTTTATATTTCATATAATAGTCAGGTAATATATTGCACCATATTTTAGGTAAATTCCATTTTAATAAAATGAAAGAATGAACTTTGGCTTCATTCGCGGGCCTCATTCTTACACCTGTCACGGAATGAAAGAAGGAAAATTTTCCTTCAAAAAGAAATTACTATAGTTATAATTGTGTTTTTTGATTTCAGTTCGTAGCATCCGAAAATTGTAAGTAAATATATATTAAATGAAGATCAAAACTGAAAATACCCAGAATAACAATCTAAGCCAATACAGTTTTTGCTCACTTTTTATTTCAAGTATATTACTATAGACTATATCAGTTTTTATGAAAATAGTCAAAAATTTTAACTCTTAATTAATTAAATATTATAATCGTAAAAATTTAATTCTATTATAAATTATCACGTTTATTTCGAGTGTCATTATTTTAATAAATCTTTTAATTTTTTTTTGGAAGTCATACCGATAATATTATTTACAGTTTAAGATTCTTTTCTTCAGCTTATGCGCATTGAACTAAATACTCAACGTAGAATTGTATATTTGTGTGATAATATTTGGATAAAATTCTGCTTAGTATAAAATTTAAACATTATTAATATTCATTTATTATCTTGTTAATTTGTAATGATTTGTACCTGTTTATATTACATGAAATAAATAAATAAATAACTTATGTTTCATGATAAGTAGGTACTTCGAACCTGGTTCATGGTTAATGGAGAAAAACTTATCTGACTTATATTTAATCGAATTGTTTGCTGATTTCGAGAAAACAGGCAAAACATTCCACATTTTCTCAACCCCCTTTTCCTTATTTACTTTTCTTCTTATAATTTAAAAACTGTTTTGAAACTCATATATAAACCAATTTAGTACATAAATTAACTGCAAATAGTTTATTGATTTTTAGTCAATAAACGTATACCGCGTATCAGCTAGACAGGTTAATAAACGAAGGGTATCATATAGAGATGATTCTCTTTGTATTTTAAAATTACAATATAATTTCTCTTATGTAATACAAGTAAATATTAATTAATTATTTTAAATGAGTTAATTATGTACTATTTTTTAATAACTTTTAATGTACATCAAAGAACTTACCTATGGCTATCGCAACCAATATTTGTACCGAGCAATATAATCTCATTATTTAATTGGATTTAGTAACCATTTTCCACCAAAACAAAATTTTAAACCAATACTACTGCGCTTCTTCGAAATGTAGTTAGTTTCGATGATTTCATACGGTAATAATGTTTGTCGCATATGTAATTTCTTAACAAAATTTTCATAATGTACAGCGAAGTGTGAAAATAATCAACTCACTATTCACTATTGAAATTGACGTTTTATAGTTTTAATTATGATTTCAATTTACATGAAAATAACATTGTGACAGAGTGACACCGGCAATTTCACCACTTAGCTTAAATAACGAAAAGAAATAAACTGATAAGCAAGGGTTGCAGAGCCCGCACCTTAACTTATTTAATGCTAAAACATTATTCACGTATCCTGACTGCTTTATCAATACTGTTATATTCATTAAATTTTTAATATTGCTACTTATTATTACAAAAAAATCGACGAGTAATTTGAGAAAATCGCATGGAAACATTCGAATTATGTCAAGAAATACAAAAATTAAATTTAATTAACGACCGAAACGTTCGTGTTATAATTTTTTGATATATTTAAGTAATAAGTTTGGAGGTTGGGTCAATTTTCAATACTCTGAATTAGCCGTTCTGAAAATTAAAATTAAGTGTTTTAGTTAAATTAATGTCAAAACGGCAGTATATACAATTGTTAATAATTTGAATCTTCAATCTTTAGCTGTTTAAAAATACAAACTCACTACAATTAAAGAGACAGATGGACGAAGAAGAATTCTAATAATTTAATAATCGATTTAGTGGCCTGCATTGGGCATAATAGACTTAGTGGCCTGCACTGAGTTGTATTTCTATTTTCGTAACACGAAAACTAACAAAAGTTGTGTTATCTTGCATCGCGGTTATTCTATTCGTAGTTTCACGCTATTATACTTTTTGACAGGTGTTAAAATTTTTTAAAAGTTGAATCATAATCATAGTTAGTTAATTTGTAATTAAAGCAAAGATACACAACAACTGCAGATATTTATTTTAAACAATATTTGTCACCATATTGTTTGCCATTTAGTGAAGTACTACAACAAAAGTATACAATAAAAGATTGTTTTTAATGAATTTTATTGAACCTTAGATCATAATGGCTTTTAATATTATTTTACCTTATTTATTATAATGTTATAATATTATTTAACATTATTGAAAGTGAAATTAATAAAATAAATTCGAAATTTACGGTGATATATTCGCAGCTCGAATGCAACGACAGCGAAAGTCAATATTTCTTACCCCAATTTATATATATATATATATATATATATATATATATATATGTGTGTGTGTGTGTGTGTGTAATGTGTGTATGCGTATGCCTGTTTATGTATGTGTGTATGTATTTATAAATCATACAAGCAAGATATAATAAATAGAATATTATAAAACCTACTCGAACTCTGGAAGAATATGCAATAAATACAAGAGAGAGTTTCGGTGAAAAAAGAGCAGACAAAATATGGAAATTTCACGAAAAGAATTTAGAGTGTTCTTCTTTCATGAATTCTATTTAGGGTAAAAAGTAAGCGAAGCAACATGCAATAAAAGTACAACGGTTATTGAAGCTTCTATAACATAACCAAGCATTGCTTTCTAAGACTGAAAGAAGGAAATTTTGGATCTTTCCAACAATTCTCATCCAGAGTAACATGTTAAATTATCAATAGAAAAATAAATTGATGCTGTGGGGAAGAAATGAAAATTTTTCCTTTCAATTTTATAAAAGATCCGATGTGTGTAGAGAGCTAATGAGACCTTAATAAAAAGATTAAGGACGTCGAACACTTGAAGTTTATACCTACCCAATACACAACTAAATGAAACTACGTGATGTAGTATTATTTCTACTTTCTTTGGTGGGGTCCCTTTGTAGATTTATGAAGTCTTCTGGTTTAAGGAAATCGTACACTTTATTTTTATATTCACTTTGGTCTAGAATAACTATAGTATTGCCTTTATCTGCTTTAGAGAGGATGAGTTTATCTTTATTAACTTTAATTTGTAAATTAAATTGTGTCAAAATTTCGTCATTAATGTGTGTTTTGGTTTTAGAGTATTCTTTACATATTATATCAGCAGCTTTGTGTTTAGTAAGTGCGTCCTGGTTAATACTAAATCACGTAGTTTCATTTAATTATGAGTAATGAGTTTCTACAAAATTAACGACAAATATATTCAATACCTACCCAATTTTTCAGGTAAAATAGGAAAGAATTGCATCTCTGCATACATATGCATTTTTGACAGGTACGACATATAAAAACAAATTATGGTATTAGGTAAATACGTTGGTTATAGAGCCAAATAAGCAAAAAAACTGGAATACAGTCAACAATTCGACAAAATAGAATACAGTCAACAATTCGACAAAAGTCATGTTTGTTTTTATTTACCAGGTAATTGGGTTATAATATATGTACCCGAAAACACTATCTAATTATAAACGAATATTGTTTTTACCGATAATGCTAAATTAACAACGCTTGACTTGTGTTGACTTGAAGAATCGTGTATTTTAAACATGTTTTAATGTATTTTTTAAATGTGAAACTTTTATTTTTTACCTAATAATTTTGCACTTTTCTATAAAAACTATAGTAATTCATCGCTTTTAATACTTTGCGCCGAATTCATTATTAATATTACGCCTTGTTAATATTACCATAAATGCCTTGTTAATATTACGATAAACACAAATATATTGTTAAGATACGGCAATAATGGTTTTTATATTTGAGACAAAACGATATATTTTCGAATTGCTAGTCGTGCTAGAGAAAGCGAGAGAGAATGCTTCTTTTTTGCCTATTCGAAAATTGGGTTTGTTATGTTTTAATTGCAGTTATAATTGTTTTGTAAAAAAATGTAGTTTAAAAAATTATGTTTACTTTAATTAACTAAAACATTTAAGGAAAATATTGGTGATATTAAAATAATATTTATGAGTCGTAGAAAAAAAAACACTAGAAAGAATATCTTCTTTCACGAACGCCCCTTTTATTTAATTTTGTATTGGAAGAACTTCGAGTTGTACCTCAACGCTCTATAGAAATCGCGGATTTAGTTGTCCATTAATGATAATATTTTTTTCAATATTTTGTATGGAGACTTTGGGACAACTTACGACATAGCCCGTAACTACATGACATATACGTGTTTGTAATAACAAAAGTATTTGTAGATAACAAATACTATACGGTATATGTTGCAAAAGCTAAATTTACAAAGTGTGCACTCGTTTTTAGATTTTTCGTCAGTTTTATTTTATCGCATTGCTTTTGAATTGGAAAGTAATTATAATTTGTTCTTACATTTACGAAGTTAATATATGGTCGGTAACGGTAATAGACGGAAGGCTCTGCTCCATAGCCCTTCAGGTAGGAACGCCACTGCTACCGATTTCATCTATTAGACTTTCTAGTAAACTTTATGCTCATAGAGTTCTGAGAAAAAAAAATATTTAAAAAAAACAATCCAAATCTTAATGACTTTTTTTTAAAGAATTCCATGCGAACGAAATCGTGTCGACACAGCTAGTACCTATATAAATGCATTTTAGAAAAATACAAGATCTGTTTCTTACGCGCATACGTTTCCAACACTGCTTTTCCACAACGATGGAATATAAATAATCGTCTAGACTATCAATAATCGTAATTCGGGCAATAAAGGATGTATTATTGACTTTAAAATGATACCATATATTTCGAAACAGCATGTTTAGACCGAGATGATTCCTATGGCTCCAAACACATGAAACCCCCAAGTAGTTCAGGAAGGAAACTTTGAAATGTATTACAAGACATATGGAATAAAGAAGCAATACATAAAGATTTGCTCTCTTGATTATGATCTTGATGAACTCTTGTATCTTATATATTCCTGTAATTATTTTTTAAAAATCTAATGCAGATTAAATATTACATAGATAGAGGTATCGAGAAGTAGGTTTGGGACTATTAGCGTGGTTTTCGAAAAAAATGATTCAGTAATTAACCGAATTTTCTCTTTAAAATTTTATTGATTCCACATAGATATTTATCGGTTTTTTATTGTTTACAAGTATATGAAATCACCGAAAGAAAGCAGTTATTTTATATTCTGAAAAAAATACCAAGTAGAAGGTTTATTATTCTCAACTTTGCCAGAAGTAACAATTCAAAATTATTCGTTTCCGATAAATGTTAGAGTTAAAAATACCTAAGACAGAGAGATACTTTATCAACTAATTATGTTAAGAATATATAGTTATGAATATTAATATTTATAAAAATTGATACGACTTATAACAAAACTGGATAATATTTCAAATTTGCAAATAATTTGGTACCACTGAGCAGAAATCCAGCTGTGCTTGAAGAGTGTTAGTTCTGCAGTTATCCTTGAGGAAACGAGACATGACATTTATAGACAACAAAACATAAGTATACTATTAATTCAAGAAATTAGAGTAGATACTGAAGTTATAATGAGTTTATATATAAGGAAATAGTTTTGATAAAGTAAGCGAAATTAAATATTTAAGATCACATATTTAGAAAGTAATTACTAAGACAAATACAATTGAAACAAGGACTAGAATAGCTGTATAAAAAAGATGTTGTTATATATTAAAGAACACACAGAAATCGTTTATGCCGATAATAAAATAACAATTGTTTTTTTCAAAGTGATCAAATTATGTTTTACGGTTCGGAGAAAGGAATTTTGAATGCTGGGTATGCTATATAGCATATGAAAAGTTTAGGAAAGAAAAATATTGAGAAACATTTTTAAAAAAGTCTGTGACAAGATAATGGAGAATAAGAAGGAAAGAACATTTTCCTAAAGATGATAAAATTAAGATTTTTATAGAAGTTAGAAGGAAAAGAATTCAGTGGCTAGGACATATTAAACATGTCAGAACAGGACATTTAAGAGAATACTTGAAGGAAAGTCAGGAGATTCCAAAACTGAAATTCCAGGAAGATCCAGAGCAGATGAAAAGTTCAAGTAGAAGAATATCTCGAGAAACTAGGCGTTTTCAATTGGAAAAAAGCAACTCACGGAAAATAATGGTTTAATATCTCAAGAAAAGCTTGGGTTTGACAAGGGCTGTAACGTCTGAAAACTAAGTAAGTAAATAAATATTATGGCTTTTATATATAGGCCAGCCATCATGAAATTCAAGTAATGCCACGTGGTCAGGGTTACTTTTGAACATAATACGAGTTTAACGGCACCTCGTTGATGAAAAGCCATCGAGTCGTTTGGTAATATATATTAATGAATTCTGCCTTAGATACATACCTGAACACATATACTTACGTACACAAGCATCCTCAATACTCGACAACGTTACTATGTGGGTAATGGTAAAGAGATCAGAAATGACCAATCTTACTACATCCATAATAGTTAGCTATATGCATATTTTGCAGAATAATTATCCTGTAAAATTCATGCAACATTATTTTCATATAGGTTTATCTATATAATTTGTTTAACTCAAGAATAATTCCGTGGTCCGATTTTGTATTGGAAACCGAATTGTGACAATGTGTAATAATTAGAAATATAATCCGCTAAACTTTTTATAAATTTTCATGTTATCAATAATATATTTATACGTTTTTCAATGTAGCTTTTACTTCGAAATCACTTCAAAACACTTCGATTCTCCTCACTTGAAATGATATTGCTTATTACCATTCGAAAAGTCTCCAGAAGTATGTTTTATACTCCATAGCTGTCTGGATAAGGTATACAAGGCTACCAGCCTTTCACGTCAGTCGGATGAGTCATTGTATAAATAACAACAAACCAACAAATCTTTCCTTTTTATAAAATTAAAAATCATAAGAAGCTAGTCATGAATATAAGTATATGAACACTACTGAAAAGAAATTGTTGTGGATTATGGATAATTGTGGATATATCTTAAGCATTTCAATCAAATATCGCCAATATTCGATGATAAATGTGATGATGACAATAAGAAATGAAGGAGACACTGACATTGTTTGACCTTATTCATCTATCATTGTTTAACCGTCATTTCCATTGATTGACGCGTTGTATTACAATCTTTTTGGAGTCAATTTATTGTAATAAAATTTCGTTGAAATCTGAATACTAATCGGATAAGTGCTTCAAATATCACCAATATTCGATGATAAATGTGATGATGACAATACGAAATGAAGGAAACACTGACATTGTTTGATCTTATTCATATATCATTGTTTAACCGTCATTTCCATTGATGGACGCGTTGTATTACAATCTTTTTCAAAATTTCCTTGAACTCTGAATACTAATCGGATAAGTGCATCAAATATCGCCAATATTCGATGATAAATGTGATGATGACAATACGAAATGAAGGAGACACTGACATTGTTTGATCTTATTCATCTATCATTGTTTAACCGTCACTTCCATTGATTGACGCGTTGTATTACAATCTTTCTGGAGTCAATTTATTGTAATAAAATTTAGTTGAACTCTGAATACTAATCGGATAAGTGCATCAAATATCGCCAATATTCGATGATAAATGTGATGATGACAATACGAAATGAAGGAGACACTGACATTGTTTGATCTTATTCATCTATCATTGTTTAACCGTCATTTCCATTGATTGCCGCGTTGTATTACAAGCTTTTTGGAGTCAATTTATTGTAATAAAATTTCGTTGAACTCTGAATACTAATCGGATAAGTGCACAACTGAATTACTTAACACATTTCGTGTTTTTATTACAACGTTTTAACATTTTTCTTAATCCAGTTATACGCAACAGACACTCGCGCGTAAACTCCAGGGTAATCGCGTAGGCCGCACCTGTAGCCCCAGGAATCTATTCCAACAGGATACCTTTGTGAACCAAGGGGTGTCCCGATTCGCCTTGGCATCCGTCCCTCACTTTACCGTCAGGAGTAACGGCTCCGGCGCATAACATTGCATTTGTCACGTCGTTGATTAGACGATAATTCCTTCTGCACTTTTGTTGGCTGATGATATTAATTTCGGCAGACAACAGGTTGTTGGATCCCGTTGATGAAAACTACAAGATGGTGATTTTATACAATGTACAAAAGTTATCAAAACTATAATATGGTTTAATAATCTGGTTGATAAATGGCGAAGTAAATTGCATTTAGGATTTTGTTTCGTGTTATCAATTACCGTTTTCCTTTCAAATTTTTGATGCAATTTTTTACATTTGTTTTTTTATTACGATTTAACTTAAAATAAAGCAGTTTCACATTTCTTTCTACCTATACGAAGAGGTATGGGGGGGGGGGTGTCAGTATAATTACGATTATTCTGCGCGGGTGAAACCACGATGCAAAGCTACTACCTAATGTATTCATAATTTTTATTAATTTGAACATGTAATAATATTACATAAGTTTGCCTCTTCATGCCATTAATATAAGCTCTTGACAAAATACAGTTACCATCATTTTTCACTGCAGACTGGGCGATAATATAAAACTGTAGCTTCATTTTCATCAATCGCTAGCTATGCACATTTAATAATTAATATCGTAGAATAATGAAAGAATTTATATAAATTTTTATTGTTTTTATAAATGTTATAAATAGAAAAATAATATGGCTAAATGGGTTTAAACAATTCGCACTTACCTCCGTTGTACCCCAGCCGGAAACCGTAGCCCGATCTTGAATATGCAGTTTATAATTCGGCGTAGCGAAACATATTATTTCGACGCCCCTTTTTAATCGAATTTAATTTTTGGTTAACAAAATTGCAAAATCATAATTGTTGAGTCCACTTTCATACTTCGGATGTACTATGGCTTTTTTCACTCCGTATGATTCGAGATTTCTGTTTCGATACGGTGAACCTGCACGAATGGAAAACATCCAACTGACGCGACGTGTATGACTGTATATAATAAAATGACATTAATGGATAAATGGTCCTTGTGGAATGTATTCAGAATATTCGTATGTTAAAATTTAGATTTAAGAAATAACGTTTAGAGTAGAAGTGAACGAGATTATTGGAATAATGCTGAGCATTTAATCTGTAACAAAGGTTGTACATTTTTTTGAATAAATAATTTTTAAACCTCTCCTTACGTCTATATATTCTAGTCGATCTTCTTAAAATTTATTTAATGAAATCTGTTTTGCTTGATATTGCATTCTTAACTTATACTTATAATTGTTGTTCTATCTTTGAAAGTATCTACTTACATCACATTTTTTTTAAATAGTGGAGTAACTGAATGTATTTAGAAATGAGACGTAAATTGGACACATAAACTTAACTTGTTGATTCGATGTGAAAAGTGGTTAAATCTGTGCAAACAATGATGTTGCTAAGCTGCAGATAGAATTTGATACTTGATGGAGCTAATTCGATGAATAAATCATTGTTCCGCCAAATGATTGCCAAACAAGAATGTCTCAAATTACTATTGTGAGAAATAATTTAAATCATTGACTTTTATTTAACAATTAAACTGAGTCTTTATGCAAATGTTGAAAAGCTTAATTAAATTAAACAAAAGTAAATGTGTCACATAATTTAGTGTATATCATAACTAGAAAGTTGTACGTATAAAGTTATGAAAACTAGGTTGTCTGTGGTCGTCAGTATTATACTGCACCATCAAATATATATAACAAACGTCGAAAAAGTGCCAAGACTTTCAGGGATTTTGAGACAGATGTTGTAACACGTATTAAAATTAGGTTTTTTAAAGATGGTTCGGATAAAACCAACATTCCAATTCTTCCCAATGTTGATTAAAATATTATTAAGTTTAAACATTATTTTATTTGAGTAAATAAGTATTTATAACAAATTATGTGGAAAATTGTTCGGATTGTCCATTTGGTGAGAAATGTTTATAGACTGATTAAATCGATCTCCTGCTGAATTAACTCTTATACGTTCAAAAATATAAGTATGACAGAAATTATTGGTTGACTTTTGGACTTATAAATTTTATATGTAAATTTAGATTTGATAACTATTTCAGACTTGCATATCAATACGTTATCCTTCCGGTAGATACATCTATCCGGCGAGCCTTATATTATTGTAACAGAACCCTGCAATATTGTACCAGGCAGTTTCTTCTGAAATCTTCTTGAGAGAACTCAAGTTCCTGAAGTGTAGATTTAGAATTTCTGAGACTAATTTCTATTAGATGATGTTCAAATTTTGTTGGCTATTTTAATATTTAAACATAGTTGTTAGTTGAATGTTATATGTCATATTGTTCATGAATTACTGGGTATATTATCGTGGCAGGTTAATTTAAAAATATAACTTAAATGTCTCTTTTGAAATGTAATTAAAAATGTCATGGTATAAAATTCAAGATATAACAGAATTAACTTTTGGCAAACGACCGACGTCATGGATAAATGTACGTCGTTCCATAATCAAAGTATAATAAGGAAATAGATCATTGGGAGCATTAAATAGGTTATCATTTAAATTTGTTTGTACAGACAGAACTTTACGACTGAACAAACAGTTTACTTATACCGATTCGCTTAGGTAAAGACGCTATTTAGTATTTATGTTTAGTTGAATAGCGGTGTATCCACGATAAATACTTACCTTTGAAACTGGTTTATTTTTATATGAGAATGGTTGACAAAAACAAGTCATGCATTAATTGGGAGAAAACACAACTTCCATTATTGAAATAATTATAACTTGCAAACTAATTAACTTATAAAAACTCTGTTTGATAATAATTAATTAACTTATAAAAACGCTGTTGATAAAATCTTTGCTAATATCCCACCTGAAGATGTTGTAATACAACGAAACCTAGGTTGTGGTAAACAAATTAAAGAAAGTAGAAATAATACTACATCACGTAGTTTCGTTTAATTGTGAATAATGAATTTCTACAAAATTAACGCCAAATATATTCAATAAAAACAAAGATAAAAATTTAATTCAGCATCAGACTAACTTATCAAGGCAGTGACTTGCGGTATGAATAGCGTTTTTAGTTATTATACTACCCCGCCCCCCCCCCCCCCCCCCGCAAACGTGTTGATAATCTCTCGTATATGGACTAACTCGCCTTTGTAATGATATAATATAAGGAATACCTCTTATTCTGACAGGTTTTCCATTGATAATTCTTGAGAAGATAAACGATAAATTTACTGGAATATCTGGAAAAAATTAATGACAATATTATTTATTAACATTGATTAAAAAGTTTTTGCTCACAGCCTCGTTGATATGTCTTCCAGGATGTGATACAACTGTCTTAAAACATTTTCTTTTTAAACTATCAGTTAGAGAGCATATACATAATTTCAAGAATTGCAAAATTAGCATTATTCTATTTGTCCAACTCGTTTTGGTTTTTGTTCAGTTTATTGACATTACAACCTTATAGTTTAAATTATATAATTTGCATTGCTTTTTGAAAACGTTCTATTTTTAGGTTTATATGCCAAGGTGTTTTTCTAAATATCGACCCATTTTCATTTACTTATTGAGATATAATATTTACATACGAAAATAACGTTTTTAATAAATCAGGTCTCAAATATTGAATATATTTGGCGTTAATTTTGTAGAAATTCATTGTCCACAATCAAATGAAACTACGTGATGTAGTGTTATTTCTATATTTTTTAATTTCTCTACCACGACCTAGGTTTCGTTGTATTACAACATCTTCAGGAGGGATATTAGCAAAAGTGATTAGCAAAGAATATTAGCAAAGGTGGGATATCTTTGCTAATATCCCACCTGAAGATGTTGCAATAAAACGAAACCTAGGTCGTGGTAAAGAAATTTAAAAAAGTAGAAATAACACTACATCATGTAGTTTTATTTAATGGTGAACAAAGAGTCTTTCAAATATAGTTACTTTAAATAGCTTCTCACTGCAATAATACATGTCATATCTACGATTTCTTAACGAGATTTCCATAACGCATGATGATGTGTGAAGGTAACCAACTCGTCATATTTGATAATATTGAAATGGAACTTTTATAGTTTCAATTATGATTTCAATTTACATGAAACTTAACACTGTGATAAAATAACGCCGACAATTTTAGTAAAGACGGTTAGCTTAAATGTTGCGAAAGAATAAACTGGTAAACACGGGTCGAACATTTGCAGCCATGAGACCCGCTTCTTAAATTATTTAAGTCAAAAACAGAGGTATCGCTAACATTTTATTATTACTATATTTAATAAAATGTTAATTGTAGCTTACTGTTAAATAATGAAATAGCAAATTAATTATTTTCTATTATTACAAAACACATTAATAATAAGTACTCTGACAAAGCCGCGTAGAATGTTTCAAAATACGTCACGAGACAAAAAAATAAACAGAATTAATAATTGAGAAGGTTGGTATTATAATTTATTAATATATCTGAGTAATAATTATAGAGGACAGTTGATTATTTCAGTTTTGTGAATATGTTGTTAATAAAGGCGAAATTAGGCGTTTTATTTAAATTAATGTGAAAACACGTGATACAAAATTTATAATTATTTCAAATTTTATATCCTTAGCTGTTCAAAGATACAGACTCACTGCAATTAGAGAGATATATGGACAAAGAGGAATTCTAATAATTTAATAATCGGCACAGTTATGTCTGTTGAAGCATGAGTTATAATTCTATTTTCATGATTCAAAAACCAACAAAAGTCTGTACTTATCTTGTATCGCGGTCAATCTATTCTAGTTCTCATGTTAAATTGGTTGACACATGTTAAATATTCCATACCTATTGCAAGGTGACTATTTTTTTTCAAATTTAAATTACAAACAGTGATAATTAAATAATAATTAGCTTGAAACTAAGCTAAAAAATCCAAGCTATCTTCTTGTTTCATTGTTTTTAACTGTATCTTGTCTTATTTACTTTCCTTTCTACTCAGTAATATCGTGCGGAAGTATTTAACAAATTGTTTTGAAAGATATGCTAGGAAAGTTTTCATTTGGAATAGGAATTTGCCGTGATTTAATGATAGTCAATGAAAGATGGAAAAGTGACATTGTTTATTAAGTTTCTTTGTGCAATACGCACACACAAACACACACATATACATATATATATATATATATATATATATATATATATAATATATATATATATATATATATATATATATATATATATATATATATACATGTACATACACACATCAAGTTGGCAACTAATAAGCCTTCCACTTTTGCTAGTGATTTGTGGAATGTTAATGAAACTTCTTGGACATCTCTATTAGAGTATGTAAGGATAATGGCGTTACATATTCTGTTCAGTTACCAAATGAATTTATGTGAGTAAAGAATAGACAAAACATGAAAACTACAGGAGACAGCTTAGAGCTTTCTTGCTTCATGAACTCCAGTTACAGCGAAAAGTGAAGCAAAACGCAATATAGGTACGAAGGTTGTTGTAGCTCCTATGACAGAGCTAAGTATTGCTTCCAAAGATTAAAAGAAGGAAATTTAGGATTTTTCCAAAAATTCACACCCAGAGTGACTTTCTGAATTAAACTTTGAAAAATTAAAAAGCCTTGTTCATGCAGTTCCAGGTTAAATTCTTTTTATCTGGTAGAGCCACTCTCGTGATCTTTTATTGCAGTAGAAAAACAACATCATGCTTTGGGGGACTGGAAATATTCCGTTTGGTAATTACATGAGCAAAATTCCTTTAACTTCAGAAAAGTTACCAAGTTCACATCTTGATGCATCAAAAAATATTTTCACTTGAATGGGCTCTCTTCTTTCAGTCATTCTCGCCTTCACTTTAAGTTTAAAGACACTGACCACTTTAAATTTGATCTTAATCAATTTTCTAGTCAAAATAGGAAGAAATTTTATCTATACACAAGGGTTGAACAAATATGTCGTTCACATTATTAAAAATTAATTTTATTAATCATATACAAAAATAAAATATCTGCGAATTAAGATAGCAGATTTTAAAACCGTTTTAACAAAACTTCAAATTCGGAATTATGAAGGATAAAGTTATTAATTCTACTTTGTGCTTAACACATATAGGTACATTTATGCCTAAGATGAATTTATGTACCAGATAAGACGACGTGAATTTTGTTATTAAATCAATCGGAAAACAGTTCCTTTGTTAAATAATTCCATCAGAAAAGATAGTCGAAACGTGATCGCGATAAAGCGAGGTATAGACTGGACTCTATATCAAATCAACGAAGGATTTAGCGTGCTTAGAAATAAATGTTTACAAATATGCGGTATTACCTCGAAACACTATATTTCTAGTTAATTACGTGCTTATATTTCTAATAAAATATGGACGTTTCTGTGTATACTAGGTTTGATCCTCGTTGGAAAGTACTCTACTGATTCGGAAAGTTAGCAATTGGATCCCCATCTATTAAATTCACAATTTTATAAATCACCCATAGTACTCGATCCAAAGGTTAAGTCGGTAATTACGACAGTATTTTGTCTTTAGCTCCATCCACTGAACATCAGTAGACGCTAGTGAATACTTAAAAATCCGGTGTCAAAACTAATTTTTTTTGTGAGCAAATTCAATTTGCGAGAAATTTCAATGAAATATAGACAATATAGCTCAGATTTTCGGAAACATTATATATATATATATATATATATATATATACGTATACTCATATATATATATATATATATATACATATATATATACGTATACGCATATCTATATATATATATATATATATATATATATATATATATATATATACGTGCGTGCGTGTGTGTGTGTCATGCATGTATCTATCCCTAAGTCCCACGATTTAAGCAAGTAATACCCCCACGGCGTTAAGACTAGCGGCAGAGTCTCTACAGATCCAGTACAGCTGCGAATAAGGATTTATGGATAAAATGTTGAACTAGTATTCTGGATCTGCTCTTTTTGAACTAGTATTCTGGGTCTTATGCAGAAACTCTGTTATTAAATTTTGGGTTTCAACTCTTCAGTCGTGATGCAGCAAAGGTACTGCCTGTCTAAAGCGTAACACTTGAGTTTCTTCCATTTCCAAGTTAGCATTGTGAGTTTCAAGCAGAGATTCTGTCACTAAACTTCGGGCTCCAAATGTTCAGTATTAATGCTATGGAGGTACTGCCTACCTAAGTCGTGAGATTTGAGGATCTGTTGTATTTAAATTAATATGTCGTCTGAGTAATTTGAGATATTATAGAAACTGTAGTAACTAAGATATGTGGATGAACGTAAGTACTTATGTAGCAGAAATACCCAAACTTCGAAGTAAATATGATATTAGTAGGCGGATATATAATAAATAAAGGTATATAATGGCTTGAAGCATTGACTACGGTAAAGCCAGAAGAGGAATGTGATTTTCATGGCCGTATGTGTGTATGTAGATATATATGAATATGTTCAGGATTATTAAGCACAGCAAACGTTTGTTCCGAATTCAATAAATAATATATTATTGATGTGACATTCTGTGTAACATAGGATGTAATAGGCATTAAAAATGGAAAAATGAAGCATTTTACAAAAAATTCAACCGACTTCAAATAATCACTGAAAACGAAGTGTCACTGAAACAACTGAAATCACTGAAACTACTGAAAAATATAAAATAATGAATGCACACGTTCTTAGTTGGAACTTTTGAGGTACAGCATCGTTTCTGAACATTAATAAAGTTGCAAAATATTGCTATTGCAAGAGAAATGTTTATAGTTAAAAATACAAGTATGAGAATAAAACGTTTAATAAAAAAAAGGAAATTTCAAGGTACTGAGAAACTCAGTTAACGCGAACACATCTCTTTTTTCTACCGTTTTTCATCCACTACTGAAAGTTGATCTCGTTTTTATCACGTCAATTCTGACGATGCTGTGCTTACTGCAGTCAGTCTTTTCTCATCACTTTCCTAGTGTCTTCAGGTTACATCGTTGTCTGACGATTAAGCCGCTTTTTGGGGTCCACAGTCTCCACTCCAAAACCCTCCTCCCCATTTACCATTAATTCTACGGTTCACGTGTCCAAATTTTATTATTCCATATTCTACCGCAAAAAATAATATTAACATAACGTGTACCATTTGTGATTAAGAAACTTGCAGTTAGTATACTTTTGAATCCTCTACAGAGATCATGTTAGTCACAACGCATTGTTCATCCTCAATAGATCATTGTATTTTACTTGATGTGATATTTGCTGAGGATACGCGGATAAACGCTTGAAATTGAAATAGACCAGTCGTTCATCATTTATTTTCAAAGCTTAAAAACAAATTTATCCTTGTGTCCTGAATTCAAAACACGTTAAAACAACTTAAATCCACATCAAATACGTATTCTCCTACTTTCCGTGTTAATGTTTATAAATATTTGATGGTTTTAAAACATAACTTCAATTGACTGAATAAATTGCCCACTAGTAGTAAGGAGAGGGTTTTAATCATACACGCAAACGCCTGCAGGTTTTCCTTAATGCAGGCCTCACAGTAGTTATTTTTGGAGAAATTACGACTGTTGAGCTGGATTTCTGTCAGTATGTTAATCTTTTATGTAAATACAAAAACGATCAACGCTATGAAAGATCATCAGAAAGACTTTGTCAAATTTTATTTATCTAAGTCTTTAATTTTTTTACACTTTCGGGGTAATAGTATATAGTACTGACTGACAGATCTTTTAATTCGATTTCCATTTTTTGATCGGAAATTAAAACTTTGGTATCACAAAAACCGAGATTTCAATTTGTTTTTTTTTTGTTATAAAAAGTGTTGATTATCATTTGTTAGAAAACCAATTATTAACATATTCCGTAACAGAAAAAGTTTACTTAGAATTAAAAAAAGAATATTTATGGAAGTAAAAGAGCATATTTTGAAGTGAAGATAAGAGTGTTTCAATGAACTTTTAATCCGGGAAAGAGAAATGGCATGCTGGACACGAAATTTCTAAAACTTCTGAAATTTCAAGTCTGGAAAACTGATGAAATATGGCGATGAGAAATACTGAAAAAAAACCCTATAAGATGTAGATGTAATAAAAAACTCTATAATACAAGAAGTAAGATATCTAAAGATCGACAAATGGCCACCATATATGCCCTATATATGCATGTGTATTTAAATATACATACATATATGTGTATGTATACGTGCGTAACTGAAATGAAATAAAATTATTATAGAGCAATTTACATTTTTCCATTAGGTTGCTTTTTGAAAAAAATTATTCAAGGATTGACCAAATTTTCCAATTAAAAATGTTATTATCAGAAAAATGTCAGTAATTCACATAGATATGCATAGATTTTTTGTTGATTACAAACAAGCATATCAAGGATTGCAAGAGTTGATATTTCAAGTCCCTAAAAAAGCGAACTCTTTCCAAAATAAGAAGGTTAATTACTTTGACTCTAACCTAAAGGCATGCAAAGCAACAATTAACTTGTTTTTAAGAAGGGTTTGAAACACAGAGAAACCCATTATCAAGAGTTTTTTAGAAATCTGTAGTTATCCTGAAAACAGAGAGATTGGACATTTATAGTCACCAAAATAAAAAATAAAGTAAATTTAAGAATTTAAAGTAGATACTGAAGTTTTAGTAAGTAGAAACAAATTTTGGTAAAGTAAAAGAATTCAAATAGTTAGGATCACTGATTACTAAAACCAATACATTTGAAAGAAGAGCAAGAATTATTGTAAGAAAAGGGAGCTGTTGTATAATAAAAAACCTGCAGATACTGTATAGGTCAATATTAAATTAAGACCCATTTTTTCAAAGTGATCAAATTAAATTTCACGGTTCTTTAAAAGTAATGTTGAATGCGAGGAATGTCGATTTATTAAAATTTTAGGAAACAGAAATTAGGGAAAATGTTTGAAAAAGTCTTGCAGAAAAAAGTAATGGGGAAAAAGAAAAACATTCTCAACATACATACCCGAACACATATACTTACATATATTTGCATCTTACACACCCGAAAATCTGAGTCTGCTTTTCACTGTGTGCAGTTAGGTAATGGATAAGAAGATCAGAAATCACCTGCCAATTTTTAAAAATATGCATAAAAATTAATTTAAATCAAATAACTTAACATCGCTAAACTAATAATAAACATTCTAAACCTGTTTGTATACTTTTCTTACCGAGCCATATTTTTCATCGTGCAAGAAAAATTTTTCATCAGTGAAATATTAGTTCAAGTTAGACTTACCACTTTAGATCGACTTTACGGTGTACAATAAAAATTTATCTGTTAATCCGAAAATCTTTTTGTTTAGAAAAATAATACTGTGTCTCTCGCTTTCAACACCATAAAAATGTTTGAGAATTTTTAAGATTTTTTGAATAATTTTGGAGATAAGATAATATATGAGGACAGCAATTTTTGAGCGTTTTTGGATAGTGTGTAAAAAATTTACAGGAAAAAAACAAATAATAACAACATTGGTTCTAATTTATCCTTCAACAAGGTTTTACGGAGATTTGGAAAAAATAAACCCTCAAACCCAAAATATATAGCTTCGCCCGTTTTCAACTTTCTATAACATACCTATAGTCTGTTAGAAAAATTACTGTGATAGGCGGACTAATGGACCGATATCGAAATTATTCCGTAAGATGTCGCCGGATTACAAATTAAAGGGTTTTGGACTTGCAAATTACCAAAGGTATTGACACGTTAATATATAATGGAATAGCTATTGTTTGATATTTTTATTGTCCAAAAAGCATTCTTATATGTAAGTAAAAAAAGGTATTTTTTTAATATTCAGGAGGGTTGAATGCATATTATTCAATTAAAATACATGCGTCGAGTGTAATTGATTTTATATACCAATGAGAAGTTATCACATGATGGATATTGAATAATTCCATATTATTGGTATGTTAATAACCATTACGAAAATTTCTGTCATCTATTTTTCATAAGAGCACTATTTAAATGTAAACATTAAGACTTATAATTTTTCAAAAATTAGTCTCACTTTAATCAAGAGTTATGTCCACAGATGCGAGCAATTTTTTGATGATCAAGAAATTCGACAATTTCGAAATTCAATAAGATTATAAAAAAAGCAATAAGATTAGAGATGGTATTTATGGAGAATCTGCTATTTTATTATCCATCTCCCTGAAGTAGTAAAGGTTATATTTGCTTTTAGTAATTGACAGAAAAAAGTCAGCGGTGACCCAAGCAGGTAGGCGGAAGCCTCTACTGAAGAAAACATTGGAAATGTGAAAAATATATTTTATTTTCAAATGCTCGAGAAAAAAATTATAACGTTAACAGAATTTACTGACTTTTAATATTTCACTTAGTATTATTCCTGACCACTTAAATATGTGAAAAATGATTAAACATGATTTCCTCAGATATTCACAATCCCTCAGAAAGATGTTTGGTTCTGACTTTCGTGAACAGTTTTTGTACTTCTACAGGAAAAAAATCTTGAAAATATTGTAACGAAAATTGTGTTCGATGAACTTACTTTCAGAAAAAGCAATCCGGAGACAACGAAACGGGTCGTTAAATAATATGTCATACTTATACTAAGCAGTTTACCGGAAAGCTCATGCCAAAACTTTATCTATCTGCGACGAAATATTATTATAAATTACCTGGATATGGATTGATTTTTCCAAATTACAAAGTACGAAAGTCCATTAACATCAGTAAGGAGAGAAATGTGCCTCTATTGAACAGCAAAAAGAAATAATTTAAGAAAAGCTATGCGGGAAAATTAAAAAAGTTGTCTTCCTATGCCATGATCGATTCCCAAAATAACATCGGTTCCTAAATTACCAAAGTTTTGTACGTAATGAAGATTTCACGGCCATGGATCTCTGTACGTGATTGAAGATTTAAGGCCACTTTCTATTCTAATAACCTAGTGCAGAGTGCTTTTACTGTTTTTAAATTGAAGGAAATGGTTCCCTCTCAGTGATTATGATTCATGGAAACAACTATATACAATAACTATGTACTATTATCAAGGGATATTTAAATTAAATGATCGATGCAATTAATAAGAAAAGCTTAATGATGATTACGTTAAAAAATAAAAATAAAGTATTGTATATATCTTTTTTCTTTCGTACCTGTATGATAACTACATTGAATGCCTCTCGCAGTCTTACAGATAAGACAGAATAACTTTCAACATGAGAAATGTTTACATCGGGCGTCAACCTCCATTATGCATCTAATGATAGCGGTCACTATCGATATATACGTGAAATCTCTCACCACGCGATCGTAGCCCTTTACCTAAGTAATCATTTTGCAATGGCACTGAGGTACAAATAGGTACAGAGTGAAAACAAAATATTTCCACAAAGGGTCAGTATGCATTTATATATGCTTATTATTTGAAAATAAATGGCGCATTGAAAGAGATATACTGAAAATGTATACTGCACTCTAAAACTTGCGTGCAATTAAAGTTTTAAAAGCTTATGCGTGGAAAAAAAGTAACTGGATAAGAAAAGGTTTTTGTGGAAATCTTAATGATTCATATTACGATTTGCTTTAAGATCTCTATCGATAATTGAATTATTTGTCACAACCGTTCATACTTATTCTAAGTTTAACTTTAACTGTTTAATGACAGACGGTAATCTGAACGTAACAATTGTAGACGTTGAGCAGATGTTTCATTAGTAATGAATAATTAAATTTTTGAACTAATAGTTGGATTGAAAATATAAGACACGAATAAATTTGCTATTTTACTCTACATTAAATATCATGAATAAATAACAGAAGATCTAAGTCTTATTCAAAGTAATTTGTAAATATTTTTTTTAATTTACGATCTAATTTGCTTTTGCATAAGTAATGTTTCGATAAAATTTTATAATATTTTGACATTTTTTTCAAAAATAATTGTTGATAAATTACAATAAGCAATTAAAAAACGATTTTTATTTAAATTTTTATAAAACCGTTAACGATTTTTTGTAGTAATATCTCAATGGAAAATAAAACTATATGAAATTTGAAAGTAATTTGGGTAACATTTTACGATTTAAGTTATAAAATATCTTCAAATATCACAGTCTTTTTAGAATTATCTTTGCAAATACTTGCTTCTAGTGTCTTTCACCCTAATACCATGACTTTGACTTGATTTAAAATTCAATAATCTGACACACCTATGCAAATTTGTCCAATTTTCTTTTTAAAATTAAACTCGACTTCGATAAACAGCAGTCCGAAGTGCAAGGTTTTATTTGAATACGCCAAGGTTGCAAAATAACGATCCGGCACTAACATGTCACTTCCACGAAGTTGATTTCACTCCACGGAAAAGGGATATTATTAAAAATAATAATTACACGTGATGAGTGTGATGAATGCCATAAAATATATTTTAACGAAAACAATTGTATAACTTGTATAGGTAATTGAAGTATTTCTTAAGTGTCGGGTAAAAATAATATTAAAAATAACGACTAAGTGGGAAATTTATGAATTGATGATGGTTTAAAAATATACATGTTTTCTTATAATTTTCATTCAAATGGAAAATGCAACTGTGGATCTGAACAAAGCTTTACTTCATTAGTTTTGTCACACTTTACTAGTTTTTAATGCTCCGAGGAGTGACTTATTGCTCAGCACTATATATCCGCAAGATGTCGCGATGAACCTACATTTCTTGTTTTTTCTGCTAGTTTTTACGATTTATGTGTATGAGTGATTGCCTTTTAGGTTAATCGTTGAAAGTAATTATTAAACAATACTGGCACACAACCTTTTTATAACATATATTGAAGTTTTTTACTGTTATAAAATGTAAATTATAAAAATTAACAATGTAAGTTTTCTGTTGCTAGTTTTTATCATAAATCATTTTAACCAATTATTATTTATTGATTAAAATAAAACTTTTCAGGACGTTTTTTTCTGATTTAAGTAAATAAATTTGTGTTCAAAGGACGGGACAATTATAATTAAAGTGCTTAAAAGCCATTTTTCATAAATGATCATATAAAAAATGAAACATATTTTCAGGCCTTACGTACGCGTATTACTAATGACATTTCAGAATTCCTGGCCATTAATAATTTTCAAATCTTCCATTAATTCAGGTAAATATTAACTATTTCTATCTTTACTAATGTAACTTATTAATAGCTGAATGTGACTCATTAATAGCTGAATGTAACTCATTAATAGCTGAAGCTTATGCGTCGAAAAACCAAAACCCAACTTATATGCATCGAAAAACCAAAACCCAACTTATCTGCATCGAAAAACCAAAACCGACAATAGCTGAAGTTTATTGAGCTGTTAAGTCTTAAAATACGAATATTGATTATTATTAGATAAAACTCTCAGTGCACAAGTATAACCGATATTTATCTTCTTCTTTATTTTCTTATACATTAAAATGTCGTTAAAAAAATAGTAGGAAAAATTATTTAAATTGTAGTCGCAATTCCTTTGATTTGGATAATGTAATCAACTTTAGATGAAATACAAAATATATCGCTGTAAAAAAATAATGCAGGCACGAAGACTTCCTCTATTTTTCATTAACCATCTCTGTCTGTTTTTATGCTCAAAATAGCTTTAAAAAGTAAATTTATAATTTTTCCAAACTATTCCACCCCAATTCAAATTTAAGTTTTTTTTATTGTTTCAGAAACAACCTTCTTGGATGAAAAAAATTCTTGTCAGGAATATGTTGGTGGTCTCCTCTTTCGTAAAGGATTACTTATTGGTGTCGCTTTATTAACAGCGGCTTGTGCAGACTCCGTAAAAGGTCGAGTCTATGCGGAAATTTTTTTCCATGATTGGATTGTGGAAAATGTCTTCGACTTGAGCCAAATTATTTGTTTTTTGATGTGTTTATTGATTAACTATTAATTTAAATTTATAATATAGAATATTTATACGAATATAAGCGATAATTCTGGCCATGTTTGTCACACACACACACACACACACACACACACACACATATATATATATATATATATATATATATATATATATATATATATATATGTATATATACCAAGTGTTTATTTTCTCTTTCTATAATAACGGACATATCTGACAGTTAATAATATTACTTCTGTGATAAACTTTGATTAAACACCGCGTCAATAAAGTGGTAAATATGATATTGTCATAATCGGTATTAACTAAATATTTACTCTGCATTTATTATAATTGCCTTTAATGATAAATAGTTTACTATAGTATTGTGCTCTGACGGTTTCATTATCTGTTACTATATTTTAATATTGATCTCTGGTGTTTGTAAGACAAATTCTGGTAGTCCATACATGTGATTGATAATGAAGTATATCAATATATTGGAGTATATTATTTACTAGAAATTTCATTCAATACCAATTTACGGCTTTACGGTTACGATGTCTAAATTATGGAATTGTTTTGATAAATTTTCAGTATCCTATAGGCTATTAATTGATGTGATAAGATAAAATGTCGTGAATAGCGATTTGTACACGACTTTATATTGCGATGTGGCTCACGCATTATTATTAAGTATCAATTTTTTGCTTCATGTGTTAATGATTGTTAGCTTAACGGTTTTCAATGTATAAAAGAACGTGACACACAGACACGTTTTCTACCTTCTTATATAATTACAAAATGAAAAAAGCCACTCTCTTAATTTCTAAATATTTATTTTTAATCCTTTAATGTTGCTACATAATATAAAACAAAGTTTCTATCTGACTGTCTGAACGCGAAAATCTCCAAAACTACTGCACGGATTTTCATATGGGTTTCACCAATATATAGAGCAATTCACGAGGTAGGTTTAGATTTTTGAAGCTTTTGTGTAATTTGGTTGAACTATGACAAAAATTGTTGAGCAAGTCGGAACGCTTGACAGGTAGGGGTAGCGTAAATCGTTAGAATATCGGAAGTCACATTTTTGTTTTGTGCGATATTGTTGGCTGTAATTTTTTTAGCGGCTAGCATTTAGAATGATAATAAATAAAGCACAGGGCTACACTTTAAACGTTGCTAAAATAGATCTTAGCATTTAATGGTTTTCATACGGCATATTGTGCGTTGCCCTCTCACGTGGGATATCGAAACGCAATATGTTTATTTTTGCACTTAATCCGGCGGAAGTAATCAATGTTGTGTATAAAAAAATATATTAGTTTTGTCTCTAAAGATGCTTTTCCGATTGTTAACTTTCTTGGAATAATTATTTTATATTTTGTGTTGTAATACACTTCACTAAAATTAATAGTTAATATTTAGTAATCATTACATTGCTTTATGAATAAAAGAGACAAAAAACTCCACATAAGTCGTGTTTTGAACTAAACTACAAGCTCTACGCAAAACTCCGATAGATACACTCATTACTTCACTACACCACATAAGTGATCCAGATGTAGATATCTAATGCTACGCCATAGATCAGTCAATTTACACAGAATCTACATGAATATAATGATATATAATTAATGTAAGTTTTGTGTAAATTGGCCGATCTACGGCGAAAATCTGATAATTTTCCTTTCTATCACTTACCCGCGCGAAGCCACGCCGGGTCGTTAGTACTACTATAAAATTTAATTTTTGTTAAACTTAAACCAACATACAAATCAGCGTTCTTTATTCCATTACAAAAGGTTATAAAGACGCTAGAGACGTTAGAGAGGCCCAAATCGATGGTATTTCAGTTGCATCTTTCAAAGTATTTTTCTCGGACTTCAATACAATTCCAAGAATTTAATGTACTCTTTTGTAACCTTATATTATTTAATTAAAGATGTTAAATTTGCTCGGGATAATTAATAACAAGGAGATGATGATGAGATAAGAACAATGAAAACGAGAACGTTTTTATCTTAATGTATATGTTAAGACTAAATTGGAAATGGCGAATCGAAATTGAAAAGATGAGCAAAAGAAAAGAAATTTATTATGTCTCCATTTATAATATAACCACTATTATGCACAAATACACAAATTTAATCAAAAATTACTCTTGTATAAATAGAGCGTTATTACATTATCATTTTATTTTTCAATCATGTTAAAATAAATATCCTGTTAATAATAACTTGTCATAACACAATGCTGTTAATAAATAGCCAAATGAATTTAAAATTACTATTTTATTAAAAAAAACTTTCAGGAAAATGTTCTTGGATTGCTCCAAAATTTAGAGCGTTTCCGAATACTATGAGAAATTAGACAAATTTATTGGCGCAAATGATTAAAGATTAAATTATATTACATAGTTTGTTAATCGTCATAAATTTCATCAAGAACATCCAAATCCTCAACATTGTTGATAATCCAATTGTGCGCGAATGATACGCGTGCGTAAACACCGGGGTAATCCGGCTGTGCACATGCATGGCCCCATGATATAATACCTACTAGTACACTGAGATGCAGCAAAGGTCCACCGGAGTCTCCAGAACAGGCGTCCCTTAAAGTATGACCCGAAGAAGATGCACATATCATAGCTTCTAATACAAGGTAATTTAGACGGCTGTAGCTCAGCTCACATAAGTAAAGATTAACTATAGAGACATCTGCAGAGAGCAAGTCGTTTGTAATTCTGAAAGATGAACCGTACTGGAAAAAATAAGGAATACAATATAGTAAATATATGCACATACAATGATACAACATATAAACTATTTAAACCACACAAAACATAAAAAGACCGAAACAATCAAAATACGTATCATTTTCTTATAAACACAGGGAACTCTTTTCTTTATGACTTAAGCTTCAAAGTTTTATATTGACGAAGGTCTTCCCTAATTTAATATCTAAATATGAAAAGTATGTTGTCAGATAAGTCAGGATTGCATATAGTTTTTCTATAGTTGCATAGTCTAAAAACCGTCCGTCTTGAAATTGTATTAAAGGCTAAAATGAGTAGCTTTGAAATAACATATATTTGACTCACAAGACTCAGCATTTTACAAAAATAGCATATTATATAATTTTAAATTAAATCTGAGATAAATCTAAGATACAAAAATTTCAAACTTTTTTATTGAAAAATCATTATAATATGTATAAATCCCCTTTCTTGTAATTATTTTTTAATTGACAATTAGAGTTGTTGTCAAATATCAGTAATTATTTTCATATAGCATAATAAACGATGTTATAAACACCACATCTACATATTTGGAAGGTTTTGATACTGTCCTATTAAAATGGTAACTTCTTGTGGAATCAACGATAATATTAAATGATTATTTCTAAAATATATATGAAATTCTTTGCACAAAAGGCCAATTATTTTTATGTTTAACTATCGCTATCGTACGATAAGTTTCACATAAATAAGCTTTAAATTTTGAAGCAATTCAAAAGAGTACATTCAAATACTGTAAGCTTAGGTGCAAGTCTAACTCGCCGTTAGGTATCATGCACAAAAACTAGGATCTACTTTCAGGAAATCTCTGTGTTAGAACAAAGCTATGGATTACAGAACACTCGACTATCTTAATCATGCATTTAACACGAAGCTATCGAAGTTAAATAAAAAGGAGAAAATATAATTACATCGTATTATTTAAGCTCGCGAGGACATTCTGGACAATATTTTATATATCTTGTCCATATGTTTTTCTTTAATATTGTACTAAAACATATCCTAAATTATTTAATTATATCGTAAATAAAAAATATCAATTACAGTTTAAAACATAAAAAAACATGCTTTTGTAGCAAAACGAAATAAAAAAAAATTATTTTTAAATATAAACCTTTTAGTCAAGAGTGAAAGGATGGCTCCGATGATATAAAAATAAACTTTCACGTAAAAAAACACGAGGTCTTTAATATCAGTTGTTGCACATTTTTTTATCACTATCTATTTATTAGTAAAGATGGAGTCATTATGAAAATATAAGTCGAGAGCACACCACGCTTTTCTTTACATTACAGTTAATTTTGTTGCCTTGGGGTATATTTTTTTGACCAAAATCTTTATATTTGAGGATTTATGTTTTAGTTCATATTGCTACACAAACATGTTTTTTTTATTTTTTAAACTATTATTTTTTTGTTTTAAGTCTAAAAGAAATTTTTTCTTTTGAGATAATCCAATGATTTTCTGACTGGGAAGAATATTTAGTGTTAGCCTGGTGTATAAACCTGTAATAAAAATTTAGGCATTTTATTTAGGTAATCTTAGTGAGAATACCACAGATCATAACTACGAAATTACTACATTCTCATCGGGCTTTGATACGTATGCAAAATAATAAGTGATTCACACGTCTGGAAGTGGTTGAAAATTTAATTGAAAGACTGTTATATTCATATGTACATACAGACATATATACGTACAAATGAAGTTAATAAATTTATGTTAAAAACATAGTAATATCATGTCAAGGTAAATTCTAACAAAATATAGAATTTATGTCAACTCGTAATTTTCAAAAAATACCCTTTTTGTATTTTCATTCACGATACATATTTTTTTTATTCCATAACTGAGCTTTTATTTTCGACATATTTTAACAAAGCTGATTCCTCTCATCATTTTGAAGATAAAATGATTTTGCTGAGTGTGAAAAACCCCAACCGTATCCGAAATAATTCCCTTTAACTATCGAAATTTTAAAAAAATTCGAATTTTTTGTCTCAAAATCTTTTCAATTTATTTGTTATACCAAGTTTTATGACACTAAGGAAAATAATACTTGGAAAACTATACAAAAATCTTTCTTCAAAATAAAATATTACTAACAGGATTAGCTGACGATCAGCAGTCGACACGACGTTTTCAAGAAAAAGGAAATAAATAGGAGTATATTTAAAAATTCTAATCATTCTATTTTTTATTTTTTGTACTAGTTAGAATGATGAACCAAATCAAATATGTGAAAATATAAAAAACTGAGGTAAATATTATTAATTGCACTTTTTGTTCATTTTTCATTCAAAACAAAATTAAAATAAAGCTTAGTGGTTCATTATTGGTGGTCGAGAATTTTATTTTAAGTATCATAGCTTACTCCTTCTTGTCCCCACCCGAGGATCGTTACATTTGCTCCATCGTCCAATATATAACCTTGATGTGCAATTGGTATTATTGAAATATACGGTCCAAGCTGAAATTCTTCGGTGGTACGTAAAATGGCGAAATCGTAATTATATGTGTCGGGATCAAATTGAGGATGTATCAATATGTCTTGGACGGCGTAAGACTTAAATTCTTCGAGCAACGATGATGATCCGGCGTATATGGAATATTTCCAAGGCTCTAAACTGAAAGAAAAACTTAAATCAATGGACAGTTAGCATACTTTAATTTAGCTCTTACTATAAACGAAGACCAATTATTTTAATAAGGGCTTGCCTGCAAACTGCCGCCAAAATCGTACGGAATAGTGGGCAGCAGCAGTCGTACATTCGGTTGACGTATTGCCATATATTTTAATCAAAATTACCAACAATACGTAAATATGGTATAGCAGCATAAAAAGAATTCAGGCACTTATAAAAACTCAAGAAGTCAAACTCCATTAACATCTTTCAGTAGATTTATGAATGCCAGTGTGTTTGCCCTAAGGAAACTATGTAGAGAAAAATGCTAAAATACAAAATATTCGTATTCGAAATGGTAAAATATAAAATATACGAAAATGTATTTTTTCATCAAATTATTTATTAAAAATACTGTGTTTATTTCTTTAAATTGTTTGTCTCTACATGTATATAAGATTCATGTATTATTCTGTATTTTATTGTAAATATTACAGTTCTTGTTTTATTTCTGTCAAATCTATATTACAGTTCTTGTACTATTTTTGTATATAATTAGTGTTTGTGGTGCATTTTTTATAAAAATAAATTCGTTTGGACACTTATATGCAGATTGTATTCTAACAAGACACAGTCGATTTTAAAGAGTTTATCCTCTTTATCACTAGCACTTTTTTGTGTTTCTCTTATATTTATCAGCTAAAAACCGAACTTAATAAATTTCCATTGACATCGAAACAAAACAGATTACAAAATATTGAATATTATAAATAAAAGTTATAATATAATATGGATAAACAACGAGATTGTTTAAAAAAAATTAAAAAATATCTGTATGTCGTTTATATGTTTCTTTGCAGCTATAAGTTTTAAGAATATTGCAAAATATAAATTATTTAAATACTTTAAAAATTAGCTGTGTTGTAGTAATAAATAAATTTATTTTAAATTAGCGTGACAAGTGACCAGTGTTGATCGGTAGCGATTGTATCATAAAAAGATAGTTAGCTTTTATCTACTCAACAAAGCCTATTGTCTTCTTGAATTTGTTTGCTCTTTCTTTTAAACAGGACTCCTAAGTGTTATGAAAATATGTTAATAGAATTTATAAGTATTTTATACAGTGTTATAGCCATATTTTATATAGTTTATTCTGACTTTTCCCTATCCGAGGTTATTTATACCATATAGTTTTTATACCATATTATAACATTCATTTATAATAAGCATTTACTCGTTTTTTCATACGAAAGTGGAGTACACATCGTTTGAAGCGAAACATGTTGAAAGTATATGAAGTTACTTATTTTACTTCTGCAATGTTAATAACAAGTTCAACAATAGAGAAAGTAACATAAAATATCTTTTAAAAGATCGATTTCAAAAAAGGTAGGTACTAAAAAGTAAAAAAAAATTAACTCAAAGTAGGTAGCTACTTTTTTGCAATAAATAACTAAATTACTTATTTTTGAAGTCGGTGCCTAGTATATAGATAATTTCCTCTTTGTCTAAAGTTGATTATCAACAACACATAGTAATGAAGCGATAGTAGCAGCGCCTAACGGCTAGCTAATAGCCGTTGAGGAGTTCGGTTCTCCAAATCCGGAGACCAATACAAGATTTTACAAAGTAACAACTAACCAGCAGCATATGTGTATACTGAATCACGATAGATTTATTACCATCCATTAAAGAGTTCCATTATTCAACTTCAATTATCAAAATCTGTTCACTCGGTAAACAATGATCACTGAACATACATAAAAAAAAAGATTCCGACAAATTGAGAACCTCATCCGTTTTTGAAATCCATTGAAAAGAGGTCTGAAAAGGACAGCTCAAAAAAAGTTCGAAGACATTAATGAAGTCAAAAATTATAGACTGAATGTATTATTATAAAATGTTTGCTATTAACAGGCAGGAGCGTTTTTATTTTTTTTTGCACCTTTCTCCTTACTACTTTTTTCATAAATGTATAGCAGATACCTATAAAATAAACTCAGCCAATTTCGTTCAAATTCTAACATAACTTTGTACAAATTCTAACACAATTTGTTCAAATAATAATACTGAATATAAGACATTAATAATATTGCCTTTTACTTAGAATCGATTTTATGGCAACATTTTAAAAAGTAAGTTGGCCATCGTTGATTATAAATAATGTGACTTCGTTTATTATAATATATATGACTTCAATTTTTTTACGAAAAAATGAAGATTTATTTTCATACTACACTCATTTGCACAATATTTTTTCTAATTGATTTGTTACATGATAAATATTAAATTTCTCAAGAAAAAAAAATTATTTGATTTTTATTTTAAACAAACGCCGATGAAACAATTCTAACGTTTGCCCCCACCACTGCAAAAATAACTTACGGGACAGTGCAAAAACTCGAATATTTAAAAAATCATGACTTTTTTGAAAATTTGTTCATTATAATACATTGATATTATAATGAACAAATTTTTAATTATAATACATTGACATACTGTATACATTGATATTGAAAAATATTTGCTTTTATAATTGCATCAAAAAATATTTGTAACCTTGTATTAATCTAACTCCATAAAAGATAGAAATGTTTGCGAGAAAAAAAAAAAAATTTTATTAATAAGTTTCTAATTTGCCCCAAAAGTTGATCAGCTCGATTAGCATTTAGTCCTTGTGTGGGAAAAGTTGTGTTTCGTAAACATGTCTAGACTTCGATAAAGTATGATGACATTGATGTTAGTTATGTGTAAAAAAACGAATCATTAAATAAAAACATTTATTGAAAAAAAAATATTGCAAATGGTCATAATGGGATCTTATAAAATAAGTAGATGAAGCTGTTAAATAATTAAGTAGTAATCTAATAACCAGATGTTCAGCCCCCATGAAAAAAGCATAATGATTTCTGTTACAACTGTAGACCAACCTTTTAAAGTACTAAATTGTAACGCTCCATTAAAATTCGTTGAGTGGTTTTTGTATGATGCGTGCATAAATATAACCCCGTTAAAATTTTATTTTATTTATCTGCAGATTATATTTAATAATAAAAACATAAATCTTTTTTGCAAAGAACATTTATGTATGAATACAAAAATACTTTTCAATTTATCTGTTATACTTTTTTAGAAGAGATTTGTAACATTATTTATAAACATACACAAAACAAATATATCTATTTATTTAACAACATATAACGTATATTATCTCCTAGATATGATTAAATTTTGATAATGATGATGGTAAATATTATGAAAAAGACTAAACACTTACCTATGGAAGCAATGTGCTGCACTTAGAACAGCAGTTTTGCTAATGATGGACCCGCCGCAACCGTGTTGGAATTCTCTATGAACTAGCCTTTGTACAGAAACTACAAAGGGACAATCTTTTATGTCCACCTTGTGTCCATTTACAATTCGTGACGTAAATGTTCCATCTTTATTGTTTCTTATTTGAGCTTCATTTAAATTATCTGTTAACATTGAACAAAAAATAAAAATACAGGTTGTCCAGTGGCAGATTTCAATGTTTGAAAAATTGTAAAAAAAAACTACACCTCTAATACAAAGTAGGTTTATTTTAACTTTATAACAACAAATGCGGATTTCATTTTTTAAAAACCACGTTTTCCAAATGGCATCCATCGAGTCTGACACACTCTTCGAGTCTAGCACGCATGTTTTCAAAAACGCGTTTGCAGAGCGACAGGGGTATCCTACTGACTTCGGCTCGAATATTTTCTTTAAGTTGTGTCACAGTGCACGGATTTGTTTTGTAAACAACGGATTTTAAGTATCCCCTTAAGAAAAAGTCACATGGGCTTAAATCGGGTGACCAAGGTGGCCACGGTACGGTACCGTTTCGGGATATGTTTTTTTCTGGAAATAACTGCCGCACTGCATTCATGGACACTTTAGCAGTGTGAGCTGTGACCAAGTCCTGCTGGAACTATGTGTTTTGGTTGAAGGATGGACTATTCTGTAGTTCTACTCTAAAAAAGTCATTTAACACCTGGGATATCTCTCCGAATTCACAGTTACAGTTTGGCCACGTTGATTTTCAAAGAAATAAGGCCCTATGATTGCAGATGCAGACATGGCACACAAGACTGTTACTTTAGGCTTATGTAAAGGCTCTTGATGCATTTGTCTTGGCTTGTGGACATCCCAGTAACGAAAGTTCTGCTTACTCACATATCCTTCAATGTGAAAGTGAGCTTCGTCACTAAAGAATATGTTGCCCATCCGGGTAACAGTACGAAATCTCAACAACATCACCTTCGCGTAAGTTTTTTTTAATTCAAAGTCAGAATCTTGTAAATCTTGAACAATTTGTATTTTATATGGATGGAACTTAAGCTTTTTTTGCATTATTACATGTAAAGTTGATTTCGGAATTCCCAATATCGATGAACGTGTACGCAGTGATAAACGGGGATTTTCAACGACAGCAACCATAACACCCTCGACATTTTCATCCATGGCTACCAAGGGTGTAGGTGCTGGCCTGGGCCTATTTAATGTTGATCCTGTAGCTCTGAACCTTGCTACCCATGACTGAAAGAGGTTGATCGATGGTCCATCACGTAATCGACGAATACTGTAACGATTATTAAATCGACGGCGTGCTACAGACAGCGAAAATCCACTCGAAATGTACGCCTCGACGGCAAAAGCGCGGTGCTCTCCACTCCACTGTTCCATGGCTACTAAAACATCCGCACCGCTTGCGCTTCTAACGACGCCCCCCGCGCCCCTCTTATGTGTTGCGTTCAGAAACTATGTTTGTTCAAACTTTGAAATCTGCCACTGGACACCTGTATCTTAATTGAACGATCTGAATAGAGATTTGTGTAATGTACATGTACACGTGTGGTACATTTCGTGTTACAGTCGCGTCAGAAAAGTATTCAGTATTTTTTTCACCGAAATGTATGCATGGAATGCTTCCTGAAATTTCCTATCCTGTTACATTTATAATATCATGAAAATTCATATTGAAATTACATTAAATATATTCAAATTCAATCTTATGTCTCAGCTTACTATTCCCTAACAATTGATAAAGTTTTGCTGTGATCGAAATTATTGAGCCGAGTACTAGATCCACTCTTTGCGTTTCTTTTGCGGCTATTTATTAGTATATTCGCTTCTGACCGCAATATTCTGCGCATTTTCGTGACTGAATCACTTTTCTTCTATTTTAATATAATTTTAAAATAAAAGTATTTATAAAATTAGATTAGGTCTGCTTTTTGCCTTAATGTCAATCGATTTGAATCTCCAAACGACTTTAGATCTAAATTGACTTCAAACATATTTTTATATTTCGTTCGTTTCAAATAAGTTGCAGGAAAACATATGAAATAATCAAAAACATATGAATAAATAATATTTCTTGGAAAAAGTAGATTAGCCTTGCGGATTCTGTATATCTGTAAGAAGTTCGTAAATGAGATGTACGTTTAAATATGAGATAAAAAAATAAGAGTGAACGATAAATAAGAATGAACAATCTTAACCACGATGATGCAAAGACCACATCACACAATCTTTTTATTTTATCGATTCACTTCACATCTTATCAATAGTTTATCGTGGCTCAACGTTTTTTGTGCATTGTAATGTCGACATAACATCGCGTTGCAAATAAAATTTAACTCCTTATCTTTCGAAAATCCTTTTCTTCTTCTGTTTAGTCATTTTTCGTGTAAGATGAACGATATTTATTTTATAATTTAACAAATAATTTTAAAATAAATTATTTATGACACTTTTCCATTTGTATAGTAATATATATTTTTTAATTACTTTATATGAAGCATTGTTAGAGTTAATGAAACAATACCTACAAAGTAAAGGCTTATATAAATTGTATTTTTACATTTCCCCACAAACATAGAAATAACAGCTTCAGTAAATTATTATGGCCTGTGAGTAATGAATAAAGGAAAAAAAATCGAAATACAAATTTCATTGTAACACGTATTTAATATGTATACATATATATATATATATATATATATATATGTATATATATATATATATATATATATATATAAATATAAAAATATATATGTATATATATGTGTATATATATATATATATATATATATATATCCTTATGGATTAGATGGTATACTTCCGACTAAATGTATTTGTTATAAAATTATTGATAGTGACATGTTCCATCCATTTACTCTGACTTATGGGTTAATTCTTATAAAACAGAACCTGAATCCTCCTAGGCTATTTGAGTTGATTTTTTAAATTGTATTGAATTATTGAATATATTTGGCGTTAATTTTGTAGAACTTCATTATTCACAATTAAATGAAACTACGTGATGTAGTATTAATTCTGCTTTCTTTAAGTTCTTTACCACGACATAGGTTTAGTTGTATTACATTTTCAGGCTATTAGCAAAGATCTTTGCTAATAGCCCACCTGAAGATGTTGTAATACAACGAAACCTAGGTCGTGGTAAAGAACTTAAAGAAAGTAGAAATAATACTACATCACGTAGTTTCATTTAATTGTATTGAATTGTTCTATTTTGCATTATAAGCACACTACTTTTATATTTCCAAGATGACGACGTTTTAGGATATATGATATTTTATTTAAATCACTTTTAAGTTTGAATTTTCGAACTCTTGCTAAAAATGCAATTTCTGTAATGGCGGATATCGTGACGTCACACACAATGTAAAGATAAATAGTCCTACCCGCTGAAGGGAATTATTATTTATTTTCATAATACAATGGCGTATAAAGGTGTGTAGTGCCACAAAGCACAAATACGTCTATAAAAATTGTACACAAAATGTTCATTTCAGTGCCAACGAATCCTAAAAGACGAAAAAAGTGGCTGTAATTAGCCCGAAGAGATCCAAACAGCATTATAGCTATTCAAATGTTTTTATATGTGAAGATCATATCGATATAAGTAATATTTGTATTTTAAATATTATTATCGATATCAATGCCTTGAAACCAAAAGAATAGGAACATTACATTTTGGTACGAACGCGTTTTACTCGCCTGTGACGTCATCTGACTTTTAACCAATAACAGGACATTGGCGACGCTGATTGAATTTCAAAACATATTATGAATTCTTTACGTTTTTTTATAAAATATGAACTTATTCTTTCGAAAATGAAAAGCAATACGGTTATTTACGTTACAATCTTATGGGATGACCACGGATTGTGGTATAATTTCGATGTTGTCAAATAGCCTATTGGTTCAATAATAATTTCTAAATATAATACCTAATGTACATACATATATTATTCGATGCTTACACATATACACACATAAATATGTACATACAAAAATATCTCATACATTTACACACGTAAGGTAATAAAAAAGGTTCTAATTTCAGAATAATTACATTCAATGCTATTTCATTAGGCTTACTGCGATTTATGTTATAATTTTGGATTAAAAACATTGGGAATGATGAACGTTCAGATGAGAAATCATTATTTTTGTGAATTTAAATTGTTTCGTAAATAAATTTGACTTATGTTTGCAAACAAATTTACAACGCGTACAATTATAACTTTCTACTTCTCGTAGAGAAAAAGACTTCAAGTCGATCTTGCATAAGTCTAGACTAGACTACTCCTCTTTTACAAACTGGAACAATAAAAAGACCCACTCTACTTTAGAATTTTGCTGTGTGGCGTATCTGATCAATTATCAAGACAATATAAAAACGTAAAATACGCAGATTCACCCTTAATTAATATCAATATAACTGAATCATCTATTGTTACAAAAAAGTTAATAAATTATATTACACTTGCTCATTAAAAAAATATTCTCGATGGCTTTATTGGCATTAGCGTTGCCACATGTTAAATGGCTTTTTCTCGACATTTCTACTATAGAAACAAGGGTGCAGACGTGGAATTTAAGCAAAGTTAAATCTAATTAAAATAATGTTATTTACACTATATTGCAAAATTAGCATACTATCACTGCTAGTAGAAAATAATTAAATTAACGCAACAAAAGGTTTGTTTGCACTCTCGTAATCTCAGTAATCGAATTTAACTTTGTTCAAATATGATTATATATCTAATTTTGTTGCACTAAACCTTAAATATATGATATGTTTCATTACTTTAAATCGGTCCTCTCAAGTTTGCAACTCTCCAAAGATTGAAAAATGTTACTTTTTATTAACATGGCAACACTGTTTATACTTTCTATCAAATTCGATAAGATAGGAAACTTAAACAAAACTTTTCTTTTGTCATTCCCTCTTTCAGGGTCAACGCCCCTAGTGAAGAACAAATAGACAGTAAATATAAAAAAAATCCTCTATGAAAGAAGTTAAGTAAAGAAACTCGTAATTCATCTTTTTTATCATTTCTTTTAATTTGATATACATCACTTTTGCGCTTGCTAGTTATAATTAATAATTTATCGATGAATCTAACAAAATATTAAATATAATTATATTTGGTACATATGTTAACATAAAAATATTTAGATCTAACCCCACAGACCACCACTACATTCACAAAAAGTCTTGTTTCCCGACCAAATGAATAACTTCTATCATTGTATCTTCTATGAATTTATACTTAATTTTAATATCACGATCTTACTCTCATCAAAAAGAGACTTACAATACCAAGTATTTTACTGATATAACAATAAAAATATATGCAGTTGTTTCATATTGTAGCTTTTTATGTTTAAGTGTTTAAAATTATAGATTTAAATGGTCTAATGTTTATATGTAAAGAAAATTCAACAGAGGCAAGATTAAATTTGATCCCTTGGTTTTAATTTTAACTTTGCCAATTCAAGCAGGTTAATTATTCATATTTCAAAGCTTTTCTCGTGGAAAGCAGGCAGCACATTTTCACATAGGTGGCATCTGTCACTTTATTATTTATTCGATTTCATATTTTGTCGAAGCTCGTAATAAAGAGTCTATGCCATCAGGGGAGTAATGTCAAATGAAAAGTAGTTTGTAATTTCTGTTTACCTTTTTAACACTTTGAATTGTTTAAAATTATATTTTATAATTAATTTATTGTTTTCCCATCTTTTTCAAAAGTTAAATTAACGAGATACATATATATATATATATATTATTATTCTAATGAAATTATCTTAAGCGCATGTGGCCCGTACAATCATTCATCTAACTGATTACTCGCAAAAATAGCGTATTCCAAAAGGTTGTACCGGGAATATTTTTAAATTTTAGATCGCTATATTATTCGAATAATTAATACCAAAAGCGATAGCCTTGAATTGGAAACAAGTCAGAAACGTATTTCTTGTAATTATTAAAATATTGTATCGTAATATTAAAAAAACTCAACAAACATGAACAGAACTCACACCACGAGAATTCTGTATACATTTAGGTATTTATAAAGATTTAAGGGTGCAAAGTATTTCTGTTAAACCATTAACAAATATTAATTTTTCACAACGTAAATAGATTGCCTACAATATTTTTCACAGACATAATAAGTATATGTTTTAAAACTTTCTTTTTTTAAAACTTTCTTTGCAGTTCAATTAATTTTTTTCGGACCCAAGTTCGTGTGATAAGTTGGTCGACTGTTACTCGTAAACTGGTAGAGCCTAATTAGTTGTAATAATTTTCTTTTTAATTTCACTATTTATAGTACTATTGCGAATAAATTCTAACTATTGAAAAATATTGGTTCAGAGGATTGGGACACGAAAATTTATCAATATCGATCGTTTTGAAGGTTAATAATTTGTAAACTGTCTCAACAAAAAGCTGTATCAACAAAAAGCGTTCGTGGCACACCGCTAATATTTTTGAAAGACCTGTTCAAAGATACATAATGGGGTGTGCGAAAAAAATCACTCTCACAGCTCAACTTTATATATAAAGGAAATATCTTAAAAACAATTTATCACTTATTTTATAATTTTGTGCTGTATTATAAAAATATATAACCGTGCTAAATTGCAGCTTTATACCACTTATAGTCAGCGAGTAAAATAGCTGTGACATAAAGATGGTTATGGCGAAACTATACAAATTCCTAATTCACTTACGGACCCCTATGAAAAGATGTAATGTTTGAATATCATATAACCCATGTTACGAAAAGACGTAAAGAGAGTAAGTTTGAGACAAGACGGTTCCGTTTATCAAATATAAATCTCCTCTGAAGTCAACAAGTTTCAGTTGCTAGTAAACAACAGTTACAACAATCATAATAACAATAACCTTTAAATTATAAACTTTTTTTAAATAACAATAATCTTATTTAAATAAAAATGTATACTTACAAAAACTCGTAATTTGAATAAACGTCATTAAAAAGTTTATTCTCATTTTAAACATTTTCTAAAATCCTGTATTATATCAATTCCAGTTTTGGCGTCACATTTGAAAGTTTATCAAAAACGATTAGAGGCACCTTCTTCATTTGTTAACACACGTACGAGATAAGGCGGCACGTGTAATGCTATAACACTCATATAATAGCATACTATATGCAAATCTTATTACACGCATAGACTCTGCTCAACGGCCAAATGAATTTTATGTTTTGCTACTGGAGATTTTTTGACACAACTAATTTAATTTTATAATCATTTTGTTATCAATTCATCTAATAAATCCAACATACAAGAATATGAGATTTAAATGTTACTTCAAAAATGATTTTGTCGTAAGTGAAAATTTTTACATAGATTTCTCATTGTATTAAGAACATCTTGTTAAATATTGGACTCTGTCCAAAATCAAAAGTCGATAAATTTAGTAAAAAATTCTTAGCTCAGAATTAAACGTTGCTTTTCTGTATTTTTATTCCATTGCTGATCAATGACTGTCAAAAATCTGTTTAATAAGCGTTATGAGGGTTCTGTACACATTTTGATACTTATAAAACTTAAAGGGTACTTAGTATCATTATAAAATTATTTGCAACTATTAATTTTTCTGTTATGTCTTTCGCAGGCGTCAGATTCAGATTATAATAAATCTTATTATCTCTCTAGTCTCTTTTTGATGAGAGTAGTGAAAGAAGAAAGAACGTGATATTAAAATTAAGAATAAATTCATAGAAGATACAATGGTAGAAGTTATTCGTTAGGTCGGGAAACATACTATTTGTAAATGTAGCGGTGGTCTGTGGAATGTAGTGGTGGTCTGTCGGGTTAGATCTGTATATTTTTATAATAAAATACGTAAGATAAATAATTATATTTAATATTTTGTTAGATTCATCGACAAATAATTAATTATAACTAGTAACCGCAAAAGTGATGTATATCAAATTGAAATAAGTGATAAAAAATAAATTACGAGTTTCTTTACATAATTTTTTATAGAAGGTTTTCTTATATTTACTGTCTATTTGTTCTTCGCTAGGGGCGTTGGCCCTGAAAGAGGGAATGACCAAAGAAAAGTTTGTTTAAGTTTTCTATCTTATCAAATTTGATAAAAAGTAAAAACAGTGTTGCCATGTTAATGAAAAGTTAAATTTTTCAATGTTTCAAGAGTTGCAAACTTGAGAGGATCGATTTAAAGTGATGAAGCATATCATATATTTAAGGTTTAGTGCAAAAAATTTAATATAGAATCATATCTGAACAAATTTAAATTGGATTATATAATTTAATTTTTTTTCGCCTGCATGTTTCAAAAATAACGAGATCTAGGATAATCGTTATAGTCTTCCTTTCTTCAAGTCAGATTTTACTAATCCTGTTTTTTCATCATTTTTGTTTCAGTAGTTTCACAAATGGCCAAGTTCTATTTTCATAAATTTTATACAATATATTTTAAATATGCAATTTAAACTTATGAAAAAAATATAAAACCAAAGAAATTTGAGTATTTCCTTTACCCCGCTCTTTAATTTGTACATGTTTATTTAAAAATAAAATAAATATTAAATTATATATTAGTTCAAAATACATTAAGTTTTATCACGTATAATCGACTTTACATAATAGGCTTTTCCTATGTGTACCTCTATTATTTGAGAACTAACAAGCCGGTTGGTATCGGTAAGTATTTAATTTCCTACTCGAATTTTATATTCTTACCTTTTTAGGTATTATATATCGCTGTGGTTTCATAAAATGATGACAAGGATTTATTAGGGTCTTTTTTCATTAATAATTACCTTTTTCAAAAAAATTATAAAAGGTACTTATTGAAATAACTACTTATTTAAGTACTTATTGAAGTAGATCTAACTGGTGGAAAATATGAAATATAAAAATATGTATTCTACGAAAAACGTAGAGAAAATACGCTGTTTCTATTAAATTATGTTTTCCATAGATTAAAAACATATTTTCAAAATATTGTATTCATTTAATATTTTGTACGTAGGTACACTAATTTTAGCCATATAAAGTCATTTTTTTAAAAAGTACCTCATTCGTTTTATAACAGTTTGTTGGCATATTATCTACTACTAACAATAATATTATGTGTTTATTTCCTGCAAAATTCACAGTTTCAAAAATACATTTACGTCCGTAAAATGTAAGGTTTAATTCATTTTTCCGCAATATTACAAAATCAGAAAATCGAAAAAGCCATTCATGAAAAAAATGTAACCATTTTACAATTTGCAATATTTAAAATTGCATAGTTATGTAAATAATGCATCAATAACGTGGCACGGTTTCATCGTCCCTATGCCCTATCCATAAAATAATAGTTGTGATTTTATTTTTTTCTATCGAACTGCTGTTTCGATAAAACTTTTCCACTTTTACAAAACATTTTTCAACACTAATCAGCAATAAATTTATCAATCCATGTCAGCTACTTGCACATCGGGTACGTTTTCCACTATCCAGTCATAAGCAACGGAAACTTTGGCATAAACACCGGGCGAAGTACGTACGGCGCATTTGTAACCCCAGGACGTTACGCCTACGAGTAGCGAGTCACGGATTAGGGGTCCTCCTGAGTCCCCATTGCAGCTGTCTCGGGGCAACTTTCCTACAGCGTTGGCGCAAATCATGGTGTCGGTTACATCATAATATGTACCATAAGTGTCACGACAGTAGTGGTGGTTCACGATATAAACTTCAGCCGCTTGTAACTCGGGAGGTGTCTCAGTGTCATCGTAGTACTAGATGGTAGGAAAATATTTTTTTTCTATTTAATTGCGTCAAAACACCATTTCATTGTCATTGAAATATGTAGGTTTAAGCGTGTATACATTCATGACTGTGAGGGCATTTATATGTACCTATTTCATTTGAAAGTTGTATATGGGTGAAAGTTGTGGAGATGAGTGGGAATTGCGAATATTTTAAAAACAGCTCTAAAATATTCGCAAATTATGATGAAGTTTCATTCGATGAACACACTAGGCTACACGTTCTAAAAGTAACGTTAAAGTTGTGAATTGAGATATAAACCGACGCGTGCAGTGAACATGTGACCATCGGATAGTGTTGCGCCTAGTGGATTATTACTATTTATTTAATAAATTAATAGTTTAACCGTTTAAAATAAATTATTAAAGCTGGAGCCTTTATTAAAAACAAGCTGATTGGGCATGAAATACTTAACATTTTACGTGTATGCTCTAAACATTCGCGTAAAAAGAGGTAATACAGACCGTGTCTACTCTTATTAAAGTGAGTAAAAAAATTTTAAAGAATGAGATAACATTTCTCAACCGTTTCTGAAAAAATCATTATCAAATTTCTGGTTTTGATGAAAAAAAACGTGTTTTACAGAAACACGTTCCAAATATACTTGGGTTGATGCATAGAATAATCTATATGAATATTAGATACCTTATTTTTTAACCCTTTTATGCACCTACAGCCTGTTACAAAAACTTACCATTAACATATTCATTTTCATTTTTAATTTTTTTAGAAAGTACATAAGAATCATTTAATTACATTTGTTGGTAAATTGACATAATCTATTTGAATTGACATAATATACGTTGGCAGGAAATAGTATTGGCAACTTCATTTTAACATTATATTTTTAAAATATTTTGAAATATAATAAAGAAAAGTATATTAAATACAAATTCAATCATACTTAGGGCACTAATTTCAACCATTCATACAAACGTACATATTTTAAATAGCTTCTTTTTAAAACTAAATTGAAACAAATCCACAAGGTCTTATAAATTGTATAGTATGGGTGGCTTCAAACTATATAGACTATATTTAGGAAAATGCACTAAACTAAACCAAAAAATGCCTAAATATTGAACGTAAAAACAACAATTTTAGATTCAATCAATCAATCAAAGATTTCTCTTCCTTTTTAAATACGATTCATCATGATACCTATTTCTACAGGCAAGAAGAATGTTAAGTAATATCTATCGAATAACAATTTAAAAAATTATGTCAAACTGTCATTTTTTTTAATATTGGTTCGTGCTCTTTTACTTCTCCTACAGTCTGTTTTCTGCCAATTAATTTTGTGGCAACTCATCTGACTGAAGAGACAAGTCAATGAATAAGAGACATAAAAAGAACAGCAAATATAACGTTTCTAAATTCCTACTTAATTAACATAAAATAAACGTCAGTTTACGAGAATTTCACGTCACTTTACGAGAGTTTTGTAACAAATCTTTTAATATGCATCTAAAGGGAATATAATTTTTACACCACTTATATGAACACCTGAATACATAGGCAATTAATTTAACAATGGAACGATTTAAATAATTCGTTTATGATTTGAAAATTATCTCCACAAACGTAGTTGCTTCAGTGCCTCCTGCTAGTAGCCATGTTTTCTATTGAATTGCGTAGATAATTATTATATTCTTGAAACTGACGACAAAATCTAGTATACCATTTAAAAACATTTTCTTCAATTTAAAACAACCTTAATTAATTTAACTCAGCATATTTAACAATATTCCCTATTTAATATTAGAATCAGCATGGACGTGACATCAAAATTTCCTTAAAATAATAGACACGTACATATACTTAGGGCAGATCTAAACCAAAATTATTCCATAAAAGGATATATAATATTTACAACACGTGTTATTCCTATTACTTGTATGTAATTCTCACTCAAATAATGAAAAAAAGAATAATCTTTTCCTTTTCCATATTTTAATAAAACCGCCCAATTGTGAATCTAAACAAGCACAAAGTAGGGCTGCGTAACTGTGATGCTAGCTAATGAAGACAACTTTCATTTAAAAGTTTTATTTTAAAGTTTTTGTAATTACGTGTACGTAAAGTTTGTGTAATTACGTGTACGTAAGTCTACGTAAAGAAAGTAAGTAAAAGGAAAAACATTAATCGTTTTGAGATAACTCACGTATCTCTCCGTCTGCCAGTCACAGTCATATATCTCGGAAACTGTTCGGTGCAGAAGCTTAAATTTTAGCATACAGTATTTATCACTTCGAAATACTTGAATAATTTTTTTAAATTTCTTGTTTTGTATGGGATTTTAATCGAAATAACGAGTCATGTGGAATCCAAAACTATTTTTTTTAAATTAAATATCTTTAGATGTTGCCGAAAATATCCATAAAAATATGCTACAAACGTCTCCCTGCAAACTGCTAACAGAATTATAAAACAGTAACGTTACTATAAGTTTACTTAAAGTTTATCAGAAAACGACAGAGATAATTTTTTATTTCTATGTTTTTTTATGACTGTGAAAAATGTACTACACTATATATATATATATATATATATATATATATATATATATACATATATATATATATATATATATGTATATATGTATATATATATATATGTATATATGTATATATATATATATACATATATATGTATATATGTATATATATATATATATATATATATACGTATTTAATGATCAAATTACATATCCAAAACACTCACGTTCGTTCTACCCCATCCTACTACGGTGACAGCTGCGCCATCTAACAATGGAAAGTTCTTTGGCGCCAGAGTAATAGGTAATATTTTGTCTTGGAATTTAAATTTTTGATCGAGGAAGGCAATGGCAAAATCGTAATCTAGATTTCCCCTATCAAATAAAGGATGAACAAGTACGCCCTCCGGCGAGTACGATCGGAATCCTTGGTTTACATATGTTGATCCGGCTCGAATAATCCATTTCCACAATGGCACGCTGAAAACAAAATAGGAAATCTTTTTTATTATTTACTGAAAGTTAAAAAATTTTCACATACTCCATGTGACAATTTTTAGTTGCTTCGGAAAGAATCACTGTCAAATTTGGGATTCTAATGACATTTTTTACGGAAACGCGCTTCAAATATATTCAGTTAAATGCAGAGAATCACTTATATAAATAATAGACAGGTTCTATGTTATAGTTTATTTATTTATGACTCATATTCTTTTTCATTTGTTTATGAAGTACATAAGTTTAATTTCATTACATTTGTTGGTAAATTGACATAATCCAGAATATTCGAATGGGTTGGCAGGAAATAGTAAGGGCAACTTCATTTTAATATTATATTTTAAGAAGATTTTAAGGTATAATAAAGAAAACTGTATTAAATACAAATTCAATTATATTTAGGGCAGTAATTTACCATTCAGACAATGGTACATATTTTAAATAGCTTCTTTTTGAAACTAAATTGAAACAAATCCACAAGGTCATATAAATTGTAAAAAAGAGGAAAAGATATCTGCATCATAAAATCTAACATAAAGTTTCCTTTCTTTGATTGATAATCTGGAATTTATAATGGTTGGCTGGAAGAGATTGCTCATGTAGCAATAAGTCCGCCATATGTACTATACATAAAAGTTAATAAAGAATTAAATAAAAATAAATAATCCGTTATAGATAATATGAGAATAAATAACATTACTCACTACAAAAGAAATATAAAACAAAAAATTAAAATATTCCTAAAAAATTATATATTCCATAAAAATCATAGTTACTAAATTAATGGATTATTTCGGAAAATGTCGTTTTCTAAACATTATTTTTATGTTATTTTGAAAACACGATGTTTCTTTATTTCTTTTATGTTTGAAAGAAAAATAGAAATATATTTAGAAAATCTGTCCGTCTGATCATCATTATACATGAATATTATAGTAAGTATATAATGTACCGATAGATACAATACATTCAAATTATTTCGTCTGAGTCTCTGAAGTAAAAGCTGAAATATCATGTGTTTTAAATTATTTTCAATATTTTTCGAAGCATCTTTCCTTTCGAAGGGCCGAATGTTAGTTCATCTGCTGAAGTATGATTTGTTATCAATACTACGGTATGATACCGCTGAAGCTGACTTTCCGCCATAGCCTTATTTTTTCAATTATTGAAACTGTCTCAATATTAGGTAATTTAGCATAAACCAATAAGTGAAGAGTCGTTAGAAATAAATAAGTGAATTCATCATGGGTACCTTTGTATTTATTTTTTTTTATTTTCACACCAAAATAATTCCGTATTTACACATCGAGTTATAGTCATTACATTTATCTATAATTAACAGTTTCCAATGACATACTAATATATTAGACGGACACCATCATAGGTATACGTAATTGTTTTATGCTTTATACGCAAATGTGATATTGAGTTGATAAATATATATATATATATATATATATATATATATATATATATATATATATATATATATATATATATATATATATACGGGAATAGAGGAAGAAATGCTTACTCTCCTACACAGTGTGCAGCGGTTAATACTGCTTCGTTGCTTATTATAATCCCGCCGCAATGATGGTTAAATACAGCTTGGTATCCTCTAGTTATCCTTTGAATTGAAACCATATAAGGGAAATCTTTGATATCTACCGAGTAACCATTCACGATCCTTGGGTTTGGAGAGGAATTTGAAGCATCGGATGAAACTGTGATGGAAAGATAAAGATTAGTTTTCATCTTTTTGAGAACTCTTTCGTATCCGTCTAATTAGATTTTATTACATTTTCCGCTGTTCATGTTTTTAATTATTTAAAAACAAATAAAGATTAGTATGAATTACATCAGAAGTATATCTTTCCACTTGTTTTCTAACTTATTAAAAATGTTAAATACATTATAATAAATTAATGAGGAATAATTAGATTAAATTAAAAAGAATTTTTTTTTTAAATCAAGACGCTTTTAACAAGAATTATCAATTTCTCGAAACAATTTAGTTGGAAATTTTATTTGTTTTACTATACTTTCAAAAAGATTAATGATAACTTTTATAAAACTTTTTTAGTACAGGAAATAAACCATTCAGAAAAATTAAAGCTTCACCGCAAATTTTAAGAAAAATTGAATGGTCTTCAAAAGAGGCTGTAATTTTGCGAAAAATGTTTCGATTAAAATTAAAAATTACAAAGTTTTTGCTTTTCAATAAATCCTTTGGGTATTTTTTTTATCTAACACACTTACATAGTTACAGATTAAAAAATAAAATTATTTACTTAAAATAACTTTTTTTTTTCTCTTTCAAAATATTATAGGGGATATTTTTCACATTTTTATAGAAAACGATGTCACGTTTAAAAAATACATATAATTAGAAATGTATTTGCCGCATTCTTAAGTAAAAATATTCATCATATCCCATTTATCATATATAATGTTTGATAAGCTCTAATTTGTTTCCCAAATGAACCCCACGGTCAATTTCGCAAAAATGTGTTCAAGAAAATTAGAGGTTTTTCACAGTTTTATTAAAATATTGAAAAATATGGTAACTGGCATTCCATTAGTTTAAAGTTGATCATATTCTGCTTTGAAAATTATAAAATTAATAATCAAAAATAACAATTAACTAGCCTTGATTATCATATCAGTAATATCACTTGGCTTTTAAGTCCTTACAGAAATATAGATAAGCGAAAATATTAATAAAAAGCCATAAAATGTATTATCAAGCAATATAAATTTGAAGGTAACTATAAAAAAAAAGTATAGCGTCCATGATGTAAAAAGTTGTTGACGTTTGTGATTGAATAAAACTAAGTTTATAGGAAATTCTTATTCAATTTTATTATTTTATTGCCTAAAATCTAATTGGTGGCTTTTCTGGATCTATGGGCCCAGAATGCAAGAAATATTGATTGCTTTGCAAAATTGAATAAAAGGTAAATATATTGAAGTTGACAACTTTCGTGGCAGGCGCTGTAGAGAACTTAACCTCACTTTCATATGGAAATCACAAATTCGATGAAGGTTGAAAATTTTGACGGCAGAAATTTCAAATCAAATGTGCTTTGAGAGTGAAAGGTTTCAATGTGTACACTCCAAAACCTACAGAAAATGAAGCATAAGTACAATGGGACAAGGATGACGGAACGGTTGTGTTATTTTGACGTCGGCAATGTATCTCACCCAGATTTTTCTGGTAGAAAATTGCGACACTGCAAAAGATGTGATGAATAAATTAGAAGCTATATATGAACAGAAATCCAAATTCAATAAGATGATTGTGTATGAAAAAATCTACCAGTACACATATTGTTTAAGTGACACAATGAGGTAGTGTGTTTCAAAAGTAGAAGATTTTGTAGAAAATTAGGGCAGTGATTGCCAAAATATTAAGGTCATTGCCTCCCCCCCCCCCCATATACTGTTCTCTACGACGAGCATGGTTATCGCTTGACCCAGATAATCAGACTAAGCAAAATTTAACTTCACGTTTAATCGATGGGGGAAGCGAGTCTAATGAATGACACTAACAATGAAACCGCAGTAGTAATCACTAAGAAAAATAAAAAATGTAATTTGATTCTGAGAAGAGAGAGAAAGATTTCTCTGCATTGAGTATTGCCTTTTATCAAAGAAAAAAGTACAAGATGTAAGCCAAACAGCAAGTTAAAGAATATTAAATCCATTTGTTGCAGTTGGTAATATTTTTACGAGAGGAAAAATTACGTATATAACATTGTATAACGAGAAGTAAATCTGAATTAAAGAAGAGTGAGATTAGAGTGGCTTGTCATTAGATGAATCTCAGATGAGAGACAGATTCTAAAAGTGGCAGAGTGGATACTGAGATCGGGCCATAGAAATCTTGCATGTGACAAAAGAAATACAAAGGTGGCTGTTTGGAGTCAGGAAGGGATATAAAATTTCAGTGTAATTATAAATATTATCACAATATACGTTGTTTCTGCTAAGATTGTAATAATATTTTATTTTCAAAATGTATGTTCCGGGTATTTTCAGTTAAATAATTTACTAGAAACTAAAGGTTTAAATCCTACAAGTCGCAGAAAGTTTATGAAATAGTTTAAATATATTATGTTTAGACCTTATCGTGATAGTACATGATATATTCTCCAGATATTTACGTTTTTCAAAATGAAACTCTGATTCAAAAAAGTGTTATTAATGCCATTATTTAACAACAAATCAACATTCCCGAGACTAAAAATAAAAAGCAATAACTAATGTTAAATTACAAAACAAATTTTTGATAAATTAATTGAATGTGACAGATGCAACAATGTTATTAAGTTTAAATACTTACAGATTTTGGCGATTAGTAAAATGTTTACTAAATGAAATACATCCATATTTGTATAGAAACAAAGTTATGTGCTGTATAAATTCTAAGCATTTTATACCAACGTTTATATGGAAAAAATGTTTGCAATAAATGGCTAAATAAAACTTACTTCACGCTGCTGCGTTTTGCATACTGATCGATGTTTAGATCCATTGTTAGAAAAATGTTAATTTGATGCTTGAAGTAACTCTTTAACTAGTTTTCTTGATAAGATTATAAAAAATTAATTGATTAGTAAATGTTGTTAGAACGTAACGATAATTAGAATGTTATAGCTTATTGAAAACCAATACGCAACTCTATCTTTTTAGGATATTAAGATTAGATTTTGCTAACAATTATAAGCACTGATAATTATCAACGTACTAATCATAAATAAGAAACATTTTATAAAAATGTTTATTTAACCTGGATGCATCAAAACCAAAATGGAACAAGTTGAATGTACTTAATTTTGGTAGAACTTTACCACACTCATAAAATATGCTTTTCTTCCGATTCACAAGCAACAGGTTTTAAATAATGATTACTTTGTTACTATATTATTCTCCTGAAGTAGTGGCCAGGACATGTCTGGAAACTCTTAAGATAGAAAAGGGTGTTATCGAAACTATTGTCTAATTAATAAACAGACATTTTTTATTAAGCATGATTTATTTCTACTATTTTAAATTAATTTGAGATTTGCATATTTCATTCAATAAGTCATGATAAAGTGTAATAATTAAAATGACAGTTTTGAAAATTATATTGGTTTTATAATATATTTTCCTCTGCATAGGTAGTTGTGAGATTGGAATATAATTTAAGTTTTAGAACATTTTCGAATATTGCATAAACTTTAAACAATTTTGTTTACATTTTCAAGATTTTTTTAAGTTTGCTGGACGAACACAGCAATTCAGATATTTATTTCTTTGCGGCGGGTTAATTGTGAATTTCATTGCGATGTGCTAATTGCATATATTATTATAATTCAGTCATGTGTAGAAAACTTATCTATAATTACAATCTTAACTTGGATAATCCATAGATGAAAAACATATTGATTACTTGGAAGGAATTCAAAAATTGTCCGACAATGTTCATCGCATGCAACTAACCGTGAAACCCTACATCTACGCGGACTTTTTGCATCGGCCAAGCAACTTGAAGGTGGGGGTGGAGGCGAGAGGCAGTCGGGAGGGGCGTCTAGACGGGAGGGAAGGAGGAGATCTCAATAAGCCTGATGACATTCGGTAACTAAGAGCTAGATGCCTGGTCTGATAATTCGTGCAGTGTTTGTCCACAAAGTAACGTTATTTCGATGTTCGCCACTGTAAAAGTATATACTTGTAAAAGCTTTTTTAAATTAAATTAATTAATCATTAAAAAAATTAAATCACCAAACCAATTTAGGCTCATTCTTATACGATATGAATAGATTTATGAATTGCTCTAATTATTTGTAATAAAGTCATTATTATTATAATATCAAATTAGATCAAAATTCGTCCAGTAAATTTTCGTGATTGACGCACAAAATAACATACAAACAGACAAAAATTAAAAAAAAAGGTTTTTTGGCTTCTATTATCGTTCTATATGTTAAATGTATCACTCTTTTTTTCACTTCAAAACCACTTTTATTAAAATATTCTTATTTAAAATGTTTTTTGTTCTTAGTTTTGTTTTGTCAAAAACAATTTTTATTAAACTATCCTCATTCTAAATATTTTTGTTCCCAATTTTTTTCTTCAAAAATCGCTTTTATTAAAATGTTCTCCTTTTAAAATGTTTTTGTTCTCAGTTTTGTTTTGTCAAAAACTATTTTCGTTAAAATTTCATTTCAAATATTTTTGTTTATGGTTCAGTTTTCTCATAAACCAATTTTATTAAAACATTCTCATTACAATTTTGTTTTCTTAAAAAGCACTTTTATGAAAATATTCTCATTTTCAAATATTTTTGTTCTTAGTTTTATCTTTTCAAAAATCACTTTCATTAAAAATCGTCATTTCAAAACATTTTTGTTATCGGTTTTTTTTTCAATGACCACTTTTAATAAAATATTCTCGTTGCGAAATTTCTCTGTTTTGTTTATTCAAAAACAAGTTTTATTAAAATATAATTATTTGAATTTTTTTGTTCTCGGTTTTGTTTTGTTAAAGTCATATTTGTTAAAATATTCTCATTTTAAGGTATTTTTTCCTTAGTTTTGTTTAGTCAAAAACCACTTTTAATAAAATATTGTCATCAAAATATTTTTGTTCCAAGTTCTCTTAGTTAAAAACTACTTTTATTAGAGTTTCCCCATTTCAAAAAAGTTTTCTGAAATAATAAGGAAAATATTTTAAAATAATAAAAGTGGTTATTTTCCTAGTTTTATTACCCAGTGTATACTCATACGCGCAATAAGTTATGAAAGTTCCGTTTCGGAAAATGTAATGAAAATACGCAGAATTTCGGAAATTAAAATACACAGATTTTCTTAAAAAGGGAAATATGTAAATAAGATGTTTTGGTCTCTATCAATCACTGTTTCATCCAATCCATTTATTTATTACTCTTTCGTTAAATTGCCATGCAAATAGATATGCAATTAGTATTGATTCAAATTTCATGTAAATAAGATGTTTTGGTCTCTATCATATGTAAATAAGATGTTTTGGTCTCTATCAATCACTGTTTTGGTCATATGTAAATAAGATGTTTTGGTCTCTATCAATCACTGTTTTATCCAATCCATTTATTGATTACTCTTTCGTTAAATTGCCATGCAAATAGTTACGCAATTAGTATTGATTCAAATTTCATGGTAACTACGTCTATCAGACTCTATATAATATTTACTCGATTCCAAAGGGATTAGGGGGCAAAGTGCTTCGTAGTTAAGAACAAAATTCATTATAATTTTAATTGTTTTCAATAATTCTTTTGGCTAGTATTATGTTAAAAGAAAATATATGTTAATAAGATTCAAAGTAGTTGAATAGTAAAAATGTGAAATATATTCATTTTCTATTTCACCTTCTACATTAGGAAAAATGGAAGCGTTTGAAAGCGAATTTACTTTCATAAAATTCGCAAATATCTTAATGTTATTTCATGTAAAATCAATATTAAACACGATTGGATTCAGCAAAGCTGTTAAAGCAATAGCAAATTGAATTAGAATAATGGAAGTAACGATCGATTTACCCTATCCATCGTATATGCCTTTCTTTCCTTGTAATATATAAATTTTTCAAATGCTCTTTCTTTTCTTTTATATAAGTCTCTGCATTGTTTTGTTTCAATATTTTATTAAATTTCATCTTAATATGTTACCAGATTATTTAGTTATTAAATAATCCGAGAGACAGGCATACATAATAATAATACTTATATTGTGATAAACCCATTTAATCAACACTTGGGCATTGAAATATATGACTGAGCAGTCCTGTCAACTAATAATGTATTTCAAAGTAAAGATTGTTGCTAATCAGAACTAATAATAATTAAATATACTCTATCATTATTGACTATCTATTTCCATCTAATAGGTAAAGAATGGCCAGAATTAAAATATAAATTCTTAAGTTTAGACTTGAAAATTTGGTCGATGATGGTCCTAATCATTCTCCCGCAAAGTATTATTTAATGACCTAAATGGACAAAAATCAGACAATGCTAGGTCTGAGGAATAAGTTAGAAATAAAATCATTTCCCATCCCAGCTCCAATAATTTTGAACCTGTAATTCATGCAATGTGCGGGCCGACATTTTTCATCCAGAATGAAAATGTTGTCGTATTGGAAATGTTTCTGCAGGAGTTCAATCCTCAAATTTGGAATCTGATTGCAATATACCATTATGGTAATACCTATATTGATAAGAAGTATTTTTCAAATTTGTTTGCTTGAATGTCCTACCAAACACACAATTTTGTATTTTTGGGCCAGGGTTGAATTTTTGGAATCGGTATCTCTAATTCCTTTTCACCCAATAACTGGCAATTTTTCACATGCACAACCCACTATTCATCCAAAATTATAAATTGATTCGCTCAGTTGAATATACACCGAAAAGACAAAAGGTTTTTACATATATCTACTCGATAGTTGAATTGATCTTAACTTAGCTCATATGATATCCAAACACTGTAATTGTGAACTATGGTGCGGCAAATACCGCAAGAGCATTCAAGTTGAGTATCCAAAATACACAATAAAACTCTGGGATTTTAAATAGTGACTTCAATGCATCGATATCGAAATCAATCGGTCAGTGCCCGAGCTAGGTTGGTCCCCTATGTGTAATAGCCACTCGGGAATCGCTGGAACTATCGACCCGCAGTAGGCTTAGAGACACCATCAGGGATTACTCCCTAATATATACCGCAAGTGGCTTCTGCAGTAGGATGATCAGATTAAAATTTATAAAGCAAACAGCGACGCACCTGGTTTTGATGTAGCCAATTTTTTTTGGTTTTGATGCTTTGTGCATATTCGTCTATAAAATATTTTTTTTAAATGTCTGTTATTTTTTAGTCAATCTTGTAACAAATTTAAAAAAAAACACTACAGTTATGCCAATAAACTTATCCAAAAACGATATAGGATAGTACCTATATAGTTAAAAATATTTAATATATATCGCAACAATATTGATAAAACCGATTTATAGTAATAATTCCAGAGAAATCATAAAAAACAATTATTATCATTTGATAATATTACAAAATATTGTACCCCGTAAAGAAGGAGGAACTTTAAATCCAGTGTCAGTTATTTTTTAAATTTAAAATTCAAACATTGTAGAGGAATTACGAATGCAATATTTTGATTTTAGTGTGTTCTGAAATAAACAGATTCTGGATCCAAGTCCAAAAAAATACATCTTAATTTATAACGGCGCTTTTACCACTTGTTTCTCGATATTTTGAAGAGATTATCTCGTTTTGCCTAGGAGAAGACATTATATATTATATCTACAATTAATTATAAAATTTGATTTCATAATAATCTTTTTTAAGAACTATTTTTGTTTTCTTTAGGTTATGGCAATAGTGTAATCTATTTATTTGTCTACTTTAATGTATATAATTTATACATATAGCGAATTATTGTTATGAGACCAATCTCTTATACTCAAACCATAACACCCGTCCAGCCACGCTCGACAAACGGCCGGGAATCGAACCCGGGTCTACGTGGTGCACCGCATCGTCAAAGATCATATGCCTTGTGCTACCCACGGCGACGACAATCTACACTGAATTATAAATTTGATCTAATAAGAAAAAACTTTTCAGTATTACCAATCATTTCCAAATATTAGAATCTATCAACAGTATCTTTTACAAAAGAATCAATCCTAACGTGGCGAAGAAAATAAATACCACCGAAACTAGAAAAATGTTTCTAATATTTCATAATAGTTAATTTTAACATAAAATAGAAATTATCAATTCAAAGTTAACCGCCATTAAACCACAGTTTATACTGTTGCTCAAGTCGACATTAAACTATAGATTCTTAGTACATCTATAGACTCTTTATAGAGTGGTAGCTTTTAATGGTCCCTGTTCAATAAGATTCTATTAATAAATATACTTATAACGGTTTAACATTACAAAGTGGTATACTTGTCGATTTATCAGCATTCACGTCTCATCATATCACTTCTTGTAACACTAACTGATTGCGTTTCAAGAACATTACGCAATTAAATATAAATAAAATCCATCAATCAAATTTCCTCTTTTAAACGGATGAAATCTTAAGATGCGGTAAAGGTATGAAGTTACTCAAATTACTTCAAATTATAAGCATTTTTCCTCTTCAATTTTCTTATTGTTCTTATTATTTTCTTTCTTTGTTGATGTGGCATAACTTTGAGTATTTCTTTTATAGCGAAATGTGCGACACGCGTTCATTCAAACTGTCATAATATTAAGATTGCAAAAAAGTATAATTTTCGAAAGCTTTGTTAATGAATCTTTTTAAAATACAAAAGGCGGATATTTTCTTATGTTTTCAACACAAATTTTAAAACGTCTGATGTTTTCAAATCATGCAGTACTAAACCAAACTGGGGTAAAATAAATTTGTTATAATGAGTAATAAATACTATTTCAAATGCACAGCTGATTCTCTATCTTGGACATATAGCTTGGACATATACATATACCTTCTAAATAAAAATATATTCAACACCGAATCCAACGTTTATAATTAAAATTAAGACAAATAATTGTATACAGTATTTCTGATAAACTATTTATAACCGCGCTAAGAATAGAAACTTGTGGAGAAATGTCATGAATGAAAATATGTTATCGAAAAAAAGGCCCCAATCCTAAGTGGTGACGGATCATGAAAAAGAAGAAGAAAAACACTATTTTTATATTCTTTTTACATAATATAGTAAATAGTCAATCTTTAATAAGCATAAAACTATCTATTGTTTGTCTATATGTCTTTAATTTGTTAATAAAATTGACTGAAATATGTCAGGTCGGCATCCGTTATTCTAATTTATGATGAACGTAGTTGAACAATTAGGAGTGTTATGCCTGCCCTCTAGACTGCACAACGTTTTGGACACTCATTGTTTGGAAAGAAAACGTCATATTAGAGAACATTACTATAAATTTAATTCTAAAAAACCTATTCGAAGTTATTCCAAATGATAACATACGTTAAAGAAAAATTATTCACCTGGAAGAGACGTTCAATATATGCTTAAAAAAAGTATTCCTTTCCTTCAATAATCAATCATATTTATGTGTTTATGTTTTTCATGTAATTCAATTACGTTTTTTTATAAAATTTTATTAGAATTAATCCTAAACTGAAATAACTGATGCTGTTATATACAGATGTAACGACAAAAATTATAAAAGAGGAATTATAATTTTGGTTACGAATTCTCTGGAAAAGTTACCTGAAAATGTTACCTCGTTAGAGAAAATAAAGCAGGTAAGCCAGCTAGCTGTTAAGATAATCTGGTATTATATTACCATCATTTACTTCGACGTGACAAAAGAAGGTTAGCTGATATAAATTTCTCGAATGACCTTTTAAAGAATCAAACTATTGAATTTACTTGTCTCCTCTAAACCTACGCATATTCATAATACGAATACAACTCCTCCCTATTCGGAGTAGAAATATATACGTCTATAAACATACACAGATTCAAAGCTTTCCAAAGCTCTCGGTAACCTCCCGTTCTCCCACACAGCGTGCAGTACGTACCTAAGCCTCGGAGCTGCTTGCGTATGTACGGAACGTCTCGCCTGCGAGCTTCGTCCCCGTACTTATATTGCACGAGCCAGACTGTTTATTGGGAGCCGTTTCTAGCTAAAGTAGATATTTTTGTACGCCTCATATGCCGAGATCGGACTGAGAGATGTACATACATATTATATGTAAGTGAATGCGACGACAGTGTTCGTAGTTTGGCAAATTGTTGTTTGTATGTCGGTGCTATGTCATAGTCGCAAAATTTATTGCGTAACAGACTTATTGAAAATATACAAGATTCAAAAATTAATTAGAAATTCAACATTTACAGTGTTTCAAAGGAATTTAGGTAGTGGATCCTTAGATCGTGGAAATTTATACTGAGAAAATGAGAACAAGCATGTTTCGTTGATACGGAGTTCATAAGACAGAGCTTCAAAGATTGAGTACTAAGAAAGAGTTTCGACAGAAAAAAAACAAACAACGGATTGAAATTTGCCTGCATCGAAAGAGCTTTTTGGAAAATTTGACAATTTCCCGATAAATAAGTTTTAAGACATATAACATGCGCGAATAACGTTTAAACGGTCTGAAGATTCCTAAATTTCAATTTGAAGAGTAGCGAAAGTTGAAAAGCGTCCAAATGTATATTTTATAGCTTATTTCTGGAAACCAGGTGACAAAAACTATAATAATAATTAAATTTTTTTTAATATAATTGGGCACGCCAATATAACAGAGCGTAAACACAACAAAATTTTGACAATATTTCCGTTATTATAGTTAATCTCCAGAATATTAAAAATTAGTTAATCAGTGAGCAACCGAATTATTACATTCGACCTGATTCTTCGGCAGCATTATAACACACCGTCAAATGCCAGCTGATTATGCCTCGATCGTTACTAAAATTGATATCACAAATGACTTTAGAAACTACCATTGTATTACAAATGATATAGAAAATGAATGGTGATATAAAACCTATGTTGTATTTTAATATTTGTTTGTGTGTTGGATTGATCACAAGGCATAAGGGTTTTGATCGCGCAGCGCACCGTGGTGACCCAGGTTCGACTCCCGGCCGCTCATCGAGGGGAGCTGGACTGGTGATCTAGTTGCCTGTAAGATATTGATCTCGTAGCAATAAATCCGCCATAAGTATAAATTAGATACATTAAAGTAAATAAATATTTTAATATTTGCGATTACATTGTGTATTTTAGGTAGAAAGTGGAGCAAAATATCCAATACGAAATGATTTTAAAGCTTATCGAATTTGATTATATTTCCGATTTACATCTTCATGTTAATCGAGAACCGTTCAAAAAGGTTTTTTTTATATTTATGTATACCTGACCTCATTCATACCGTTATCTTATTTTAAAAAACGTATTTTATAATTTTTTGTGACATTTAAAAGTTTTAAATTAGCTTAGTTTAACACTGATTATCCGTTATTCTTTCTAAATAAGAATTAAATTTGATATTCTCTTAAATGCATACATACAAACACGTGTCGTATAAGAATCAATTAACCCTTAATTGTAGTACTATAATTTACACACAAACAATATATATATATAGATATATATATATATATATATATATATATATATGTGTGTGTATGTGTATGTGTGTGTGTGTGTGTGTATATACATATATGTATATATGTATATATATATATATATATATATATATATATATATATATATATATATATATATATTAGCGACCCGCCCCGGCTTCACACGGGTACAATGTAGGTACTAATGTAATGTAATTGTGGAGCGATTAATAATATTACTGTCATTATTAGAATATACCACAGGATGTCTTTGTACACAATCTTTACAGCTGTTTTTACAGTTTATAGCGTTGCGCTGAAAAGCACGTTTTTATTGTTGTTTTTCATTTTATTTGCTTGAGAGCTCCGTTAAATGCGTGCGATCGCTGCAAATAATACAATGCCATAGGATGACGCGCGGCCTGCGACACACTTTTTATAGACACGCGCCGCTTCCGCCTTCCGTGCACGACGTCGGTATCTCGAATACTGATTTTTGGTAATTTTAAATATGTGATATTTTCTAAAATGTTAATGATAATTATTTTCTGTAAAGAGCACATTTTATCTATACTAAATGCCCAACGTAAACAAATTATTTAATTCGAAAGTATAAGCCACAAAAAAAATCAACATCAATCACATAAAAATGATCACTGTGGGTTATCCGTAGGATATGGATATATGCCATAGCGGACTTTTTTGTAGATATTTTTAAAATACACAATTCCATGGTACAACATTTTGACATATCTCGTAGAGTTTAGTCAGCGTTAGCAATGAAAGCGCCCAAAATTCTATTTATTTACGAAACATTGACTTTTTTATATTTTCTGTACATATAATTTGAATGTATTATACCTATAAACCATCCGGAAGAAAATATCTGAATAATATTGAAAACTACATCAAAATCCATTGCGTAGTTTAAACGATCTAAGCGTACAGATACTACCTTTGGCGTCTCTTAATTCAGTAATGAATGCTACCCCAGATTTTGATATTTTCACTGACCGCTTTATGAATGCAATTGAATTTAATTGTAGATTAATCGTGTTTTACTGAAATTTCTTTATGATTTTTTGTTTTTCCTCTGAAACCTTAATTAAAAATCTTTAGTTTCTAAATATCACAAATCGTAAATCTTGTTGTTCGAAAAATATTTAACAATTTCGATTAATTTGGCTAACTTTGTATATTAAAATGTTACGTTAAGTTTCCTCTTAAAACTCACATATTAAATATTAATGAGTTATTCCAATTTCTTTTGAAGACGTTTCCAAGGATTTTACTGAACTTTCGAATATTTCACCTTTATAATTTATTTTTACACGTTATTTATTCTTTTAAGCTTATTTTTATTTTATTATTTTTGGATTTCAATTAAGTTTAAATAAGCTTTTAACCTACGTTTAATATATTTTCGTAATTGTTTTCTATTAATTTAACATACACTATCATAAACGAACTCTACGTCATAATTTGACATTCGAGCTTATCAAATTTCTAAGCTTTCCGAGTTAAAAGCTTTTGCTTGTAATTGATCGACCCGTTGCTTTATTTGTGTATTTGGGAGCCAAATGTGAAATAAGGTTATAGTTTGGTCTATAAATTTCTATAAATATTTGTAAGTGTTAAATCCGCTTATTGCAAAATATTATGGATTTATGCATTATAAATTTTGAATTTTAATATTTAAGAAATAAATGTAGAAGAGGGTTAATTTTATTTAAAAATCAAATTGTAGTTTTTCTCTACTAAAATATTATTTCTTACTCAATAAAAATTGGAAGAAATAAAAATATTTTAAATGTTTATTATACTTAGTGTAATAAATACGTTTTTTCCCCTTCCGGTTTATAGATTTAAACAACCCTGCTAACATTCATAATTACTATATACTGCGTTGTTGATTGCTCGTTTACTTATGTGTATATAACATATATTTTATAAAGAATTTCTATAAAATATATGTTACGAACACAGAATGTTATGTAACATTTCAAAATCAAATACCAACACCACGTAAACCAGTGTAATGTTATTCAGTAGCCTATTGTTTACGTGATCTCTAAACTCACTTTACTTTTCTAATACTGTATAATTTTCCATTTCCTTCAAAATTTCTCTGGGTTTTTCTTGTGTCATCTTTATTTATCAGAATAAAGTTTTACTAAAATGAATTATTTACATAATCTTTTATTATAATTGATGTATACAATAATTTTTTACACAAGCAAAATAACATTGGCGTTATTGAATTAGTACTATCAATAGAAAAAGTTATTTTTTCTCAATATTTAACACACATTTAATTTTTCACTGCTGTTAAAGTATGATTATAACAATCCATTGTTTATTAATTTTTTTTTCCTATAAACTTTATCAGTTCACAAATCCATTAAATATAATGCAAGGAAAATAATGATATTTCTTGAATAACTATCTAACAGTTCTAATATTTTTTCTGTTTATGTGTTTAAAAAAATTCATAACATGTCTGAAATCAAGAATGCCTTACTCTATTTGCAGCAAAATTCATTCAAAAGTATTATAAACCTTTCCAACAAGAGTTCCAAAGTGTTTAATTATGATGTGTTTGATTGTTTGTTTGATTAAGAAAAATTAAACAGGAATATAGCAATTGATGGCACATAAACTTTGAGCTATTTCCAATGGAAACAATTCATGCTACGTTTAGTACGCAGTCACGGGAAGGGAAAAAATCAAATAGGTTTATAAGTCCTCTACTTTATCCTAAAACTCAAAAATCGATATCGACTGCGAAACTAATGAATTATAAAAAACTGGGTGTTATTATTATTTTAATTATATTACCAAAATAACTATCGAACGTAATCATAAAACAAACACCACTATTTTGTAAGAAAATACTATTAGAGGAACTTTAAATTAAAAGGAACTGTGTTGATTGAAATTAAAATAGTATTAATTTTATAGGAATTATTTTCACTAATGTATGTAAACACAGTCAAAACGATGGGATAAACAAACGTTATCGGTTTACAAATTTTGCATAGGTTTCCTATATCAGACATATGAAAGCCGATTTATTAACAGCGCATTAAATATTATGTATCTAAAGTCGAGTTTGTCGAAGGTTAAGTGGTGAAAGCAGAGGACAACCTGTTAAAAAATTGCGTGACTTTGTTAGAACAGCTTGAGGTCGCGTCGTCTGTCCTCGGTCGTGATAGAAGCCACTCCAACTAATGTATTTTTGCCTTTATTGTAACAATATTTAACGTCTGACTAAGTACTGGCTTAACGATGTACGTTCATACTTGATATTTGTAGTATTTTAATATCGACTGATTTCACTGTCCTTTCGATGAAGCTGAAGGCCGGAGACAGAAAAATATTTCGTGGGTTGGGAGAGTGAGTCAGTGGTTAAGTTAGTTTAGGGTCGAGGATTAGGTTAGTTATTTTAATAATAAATATTAATTATTTATCTACTTTAATGTATATTATTGATACATATGGCGGACTTATTGCTATGAAAGTAATCTTTTACAGCCAACCAGAACACCAGTCCGGGCAGCAGCCTGGGTTCCTACGATGCGCCGTGTCTTCAAAGGCCATGTGCATTGTAATCAACCCAACGCATCACGGAGACGACCAACAGATGATAAGTACTTACTGGATTAAAAAGCTGAGTCTAATTTAGTTTTTAAATTTATTTCTTTGATAATTGAACTTCTAGTAGGTGCCGATAATGAATTCATTCTAACACTAACAACATTTTGCAGGATAACATCCCAATGATCCTTCCTTATTATCACATAATTTGAATTCTAACCTAATTTTGGATCGATGTCAATGTTTCTATATATACTGTTTTATATACAGCATTTAAGATAGGAAAATAATAAATGCGTAATATTGTGTCATTCTAAAAATTATTCAAATTTAAAAACAAAGTTCGTTCACTGATTTGTTATATTCGAAATTGGTAAACGCACATAAATTTGATTTTATTTTTAACATCATATTCCATTCTACTATGTTCCATGTAATCACATAATTTTTTATAGGGTTTACATTTTTAATAGAACCTAACCTGTATTAGGTTAGTTTATATTGAAAAGTTACTTATTTTTTAAAGTAAATTTTTAATCGTGTCGCAAGTATCTGACGTATATAATCCAAAACTTTTATTCATATTTTCTTAGATTATATAATTTTTTCAAATTATATGTTTATCTTCTTAAGACTTTTAATAATTTTAGTAATTTCGCAGCAGATAGTTACTAGAATTCTATGAAGAAAGAGCATAACGTAGAACGCTAGATTTTTCACACTAACACTTGAGATTACAATAATATCAAGTGTGGGAGTTAAAAGATCATTTGAAATGATGATTTAATTTTAAAGTTTACTTAGAATAAACGCTTAATAAAAGAAACGTATGGTGTTTGTTTAGATAATTCAGTAAAAAAATTATATAATATATTCCGGGCGCTTGTTTTCTAAAGTGGACACTATAGAGGCTGAAACGCGACGGCAGAATTCATAGTATGAATGTAGTATTAACTCTAGTAAACAATATGAGATAGACAAAATGAGAAATGTTGTTCACGGATTATTACATAAACAGCAACTAATAAGTATACAAATATATGCTGTGCGATATCGTTTCTTTTAGGAAAAATTAGTGATTACTTCACGAATTCGAAAGATAATATTAATTATGAAGCTTTATTTTAAATACTTGTGGCGAGCATAAATCACAAATATAAGCATATATTCAACCTCTTTTCAATAAATTCAAATAACAACACAACAAATGATACAAGTATTATCGAAACCACCTTAAGCGCCGGTGTAATGGCATTAAAGCGGCGCAGCGGTGCGTCGACGTAGACAAACGCTGCGTCGAGTCGAGAACAAAAGACTATTTGAATACAGTCGCAGCCTTCGTGGTCAGTTCGCTTACATAAAGCGATACTTGCGTGGACTGGATCGTGGATTCATAAAACTTATCATCTTAAGATAGCAACTTCTCGTGACGACAGATGCTATCTTAAGATGGGAACGCTTTAAATTATCAAGTAAAACAGTAATTTGAAATAACCTTTTCAAATTTAATTTACCGTTTTTTTTAAATGATTTCGCGTGAAATTAGCCTAACATTTATTAAATTATCTAAAAAAAATGGAACCTTTGTAAATTCACTTACATGTACGTCCATCTGTCCGTCGCAGCCGTGTTTACCAGAAATCATTCGACGTAAACATTTGAAATTTGTCGTAATTATAAAGCATATTCTATTAATAAATAGCACTGAAAAATATTTATATAGCAATTTCAGAGAGTGCAAAATGAAGTAACCGATTTTATTAAATTGAGAGGGCTTTTTAAATAATTGAATTGTAAGAATTCGAAGACTATTTTTCACAGAATTTTTGTAAAATATTTCTTAAGTTAATACCCACAAATATCAGGTGCCCTTTCTCCCTATTCTTCGTAATTGTTAAATAAACAATTATGAGTATTAAATATTACTTAAATTTACTGTAAAAATATAATGATAATTCTAAATCTCATAGTCTTTAAACAACTTGATATTTTTACATCTGTGTAAGATTTATCAAGCAATATATTTATATGGCGAAAAATAATTTTAAATATTTGTGAATAATTCAGTAGAATTATTCGTTAACCTTGAATATACGCCTAGAACTCGCAGTCCGTGTTCTACTCAAATTTATTGATTATATTTATTATCATATATTATTTTTATTTATCAGGTAATAATAGTTATAATTAAACAAATAATAATAAATTAAAGCTTTATTTAGGTAATAATTACCTGAAAAATTATGTAAAAATAAAAATATTTAATTACGACTTAATAATTTTTTGAGTTGCAAATAATGTGAAAAATAAAAAAAATCCATTCAGCACAAATTTCATGAAATAAAATTATGAAACATGATACTAAATAATGCATACAAATGGCCGTATGGAATATCGTTAATTTATCGATAGGTTACCTGTATTTATTTGAAAGTTTGCAAATTGCAATTAGTAATTTAGTAAGTTAGTAAGTTAGTAGTAAGTTAGTAAGTTGCAATTAGTAATTTAGTAGTTAATAGCATTTACAAATTGTTAAATTTAAAGTCAATCTAAAAATTCTAAATTAGAGAATGCTACATCGAAACTCATTGTCACAACGTATTGTGTATCAAAATTTGAGCAAGTTTTTTTAGAAGAATGTACATCAAATTTAAGGACGTTTTAAAGTATAATAATAAAGAATATTTGGATTTCTTTTCTTTATTACGAAAATATGCGATAATAATAAAAATAATTAATAGGTAATTGCAACATCCAACAGAACTTTAAAAAATATTGAGGAAGTTTTTTTTAGAAAAATGTAAACCAAATTTAAGAACGTTTTTTAAGCATATAATAAACAATATTTGGAATTTTTTTCTTTTTTACATAAATATGCAACAATAATAAAAATAACTATTAGGTAATTGTAACATCCACCAGAACAAAATATTATACTATACCAGATATTTATATTAAACCATAGTTACAAAATATTAAACCACACCAGCAAAAATGATCAGGTTATGAGTTACTGAAAATAAAAGCAGCACCTACTTATTTCTCTTGTCTAAAGCATTATATTACGCATAAATTGCGGATAACTACGGAACAAAACAAGAAACCTTAAACTTTCGGCGGTCACGTTCGGCGACCTACAGTTCCATGTGCGCCCGCGCTAACGGTGCGCGTCATTACCGCACCGCGGTCGTGCTATTGAACCCGTGCGGTCGCCGACCACGTGCCGTTTAGACCTTATCCCTTACGGAACCTTTGACTGAAGACGTTACTAAAGCTGAGATCTATAAAATGAACACATACCCGATTAGACATAATACGGCGACGCTTCTAAATAATAACTTAACTTTTTTTATACCGCCTTAAGTCACATAAAACTTCTTTGAAATATCACTGTAGACTCCTTTCAGATTAAGAATAGATCCTCGCACAAACATTTTCTCAATCTTATCGCTTCACTCGACTTTCCGTCTCGGTTGTTACGACAAGGGAATATTTTTGGGTCTCTGATCTCAGTTCTCATACCTTACTTGGAAATTTATCGTTATTTAGCTATGTCTTATAGTTCTACGTTTATCGTTTAGCTTTCACTATATGACCATCTCCATTTAACTTATCTTGCCTGAATACACGCGAATGTTTAGAATATTTAAGGCTCACGTTTGTGACTGCCTAAATGGATTTCCCTACTAAAACATATTTATCATACACGTAATGTTCTATTTAACTAAGAAACAGTAAAAGTGAATAGTTGGTTTTAAATGAATCAGGTATTGATTTCTTCAAATTCGGTAATGAACTTTCATCTATATATTTTATTTTTGGATGAATCGATTTATTAATGTTTCTTAAAAAAGACGCAAAAATACTTCGACAACAATATCTTAGTTAACTCGTACCACAAAATAAAAGTAAAAAACTTTGTACTGTGTTATAAACCGAACGACAATTTATTCTATTTTAATGCTACAGGTGATACTACCTTATAGTACATTCGTGCCAATTAAGCGCAAGTATAAAATAAACTCCTATACAACTCCTTTAAATCTATATAAAACTCCTTCAAATCTAGGGAAAGAAGTCTTTAAAATCGAGGAAGTAAAATTAAATATGTTTATTGTTAAATAGAAGTAGAATGGTCCATAAATCATGGTTTAAATAAATATGACAAAATAATTTTTTTTTGGAATTATATAAAGGAAAGGATTATGGGAGGGGACGTATTTTTATATATACTTACGCGCCGCAAATGAACCTACGTGTTACGTCCTTGAGTGCAGCATATCTTTTATGGTAAGCTATACATCTTTATTTCCACTCTTTTTTGTTCATAAGCGTCAGCTATTCGAGTAGAGTTATTTTCTTAATAAATTTTATAGTAAATTTATATTTCTTTTTCCGATGTTTTTTTTTCTTTCTGTCTTGTATAGTACATTCAACTGGCGTTATTTTAATTTTTTGGTAATGTACTCAACAAATGTCTTTTTTTTACAACCCATCTGTGTCTTCATTATAGCATTGTGTGTACATTTTCAAGTTTTTCCAGGTTTTTTTCACTCTGTTAAAAATATCAAATATTTAAATTAATTCATAATTCATAATATTATGCTAATTCATAGTAATTTTATTAACTAAACTTACCAAGGAGATGACAACTTCACTGGCACATATATAGGTTTCGACGCTTTGTGACTCCCGCATTCACAAATGATACATTACATAACAAATGCACCGTTATGTGAAAGAATTTCACAATGCAATAGTGCAATCAAGCATCGTTGAAGTGGTTACATTGATCTTAAAATCCTATAATCTTTCCATAATTAAATTACATAAGATATGAATTTTATGTTGTTAAATTTTAATATAATATTTATTTACTCTATATATGATTTATGACTAAGCAATTAGGATTCAATGTTATTATTATGAAAATTAAGCAACAAATTTAGTATGAATACGGGGTGTGGTGCGGCCATACCAGAGAAGAAAGAATTTGATAGCATTTTTGAGAAAAAGAGTAGAAACTTTTGAGTTTTCAGATTTCAAACATAATTTTCCATGAAAATTATTTTCTTTAGAAAGACTTTGACGTTTTATGTTAAGAAAATATTTTTCTTTCTACGAAATAGTCGACAAATAGTGACGTACTGATATCACAATAGCTGAGAGCTACTCGCGTATAGACTTTCACCTAACATTTTTTTTATATTTTATGGAGAAAACGAAAGCTTTTTCCAGAAAGTATCTAAAAGCACGATCATTACATCATATGGTATTATTAAAATTTTGATAACCCCATTGTATATTATAAAAAAATTGTAGATTGATAGACTCGTACACAAGATAGTAAACTCGTAATGGGATAATACTTAAATATCCTTATTATTAAGGTTCAGGCAGGTGTTCAGCTATTTAAGCCATTCGTAAAACTTGAGAGCTATAATAAAAAAATTAATATTTTTCATGGTCCACAGTTTCATCGTCTAAACTTTAGAATTTTGTGAATAATGCAACAGATACATTATTTCGTATGTATTATAATATTATTGTTTGACCATTAAAACATTAAATTTATTTTAAAATTTTCCAGATTTAATCTTCATCATTATAATTCACATATCTCGGATATATAAAGTGTAAATCGTTCTGGCCTAATTTTTGTCTAATTTTTTCTATTGCTCCTATTTGTTTATATGTAGTTTATTAGAATTTACAGTTTATTATTAACAGATTAATTGCAATATTTAATAAAATACACGAGAATAATGTTAATATGAGCTCAAATTAAAACAATAATTTACTTAAGATTGAATAAAATAGGGTCTAATGATAAGGTTATAATGTATGTCTATATAAAATAATTAACCACGAAAATTAATTCAGTTCAAATTTGATGCATTTGTATGCAAATTCATTAGGTTTTTGTTCATTAACCACATTAAGAGCTACGTACACTCCTTCAGCCCAAGTTTTGAATAGATTGTTTGATAATTCGTTACCCTAAATTTTAATACAAGAAAATCCAATATTTAATATACTAATTTAAAATATCATCTTATGTGTTATTAAAAAAATTAAAATATAAAATGTAAATAAAAATAAGAATATAAATTATTATTATTATTGTACAATAGCTAGGTTACCAAAATATGATCTTAACACGGGATCGTTATTGACAAGTGTTAATAATGAAAAATACTATTCTATAATTTATAACTTATGACAAATCTGCTATAATAATAATAAACAATTGCTTGAGAATATTTGCCATAAATATAGGATTAAACTACAAGACTTACATTCGCTAAAAGGAACTAAAAAAAGAAATCGAATGAATTTCTCCAGAATTGCTGCTTACTCAGGATTTTGGCACATAGTCGTAGTATATAGCAAAGGAAACAGACGGTATAACGTTTTATCATCAATTTCATAATGTTAACAAAAAATTCTTCCAAGAAAAACTTATATTGCATATAGATTAATTTTTTTAGTATAAAAGCATGAAAGTTGGTCTAAACGTGATAGGCCATCTTTATGAGCTGAACGTTAATGGACGATATCTCGTCTCGCTTCACGAATTACAGCAAAATCTATATTGTCTTAACAGGTTACCAAACAGAAATAAAAAGTCTCGTTCGTGAGATTAAATAAGGCGGTTATGAAAAGAAACAAACGTTCGAGTTAATTACCTCCGCGTACGTAAATACGAATACAAATCTACACTTGACGGCGGTCACTCCGTCCGCATAAGGACTAGTAATTTCAATTACGCCATTCTATATTCAATATTATCTCGATCCTATTTCCATATACAAATATTTGTCTGCAACCTTCGTACGCCGTAGTGGTGTTCAATGCCGCCCGCGCGAACAAAGCAAGGACATGTGAAGCTATTCGCCCGCTAGGCGAGCCTCTCGATCGACACCTTCGTTACCACCACGAAGAATTTGAGGAAGTTCGATTTGAAGTACACAAACGTGTTTCAAATGTATTAAGTGTTTCGCATCTTATTTGTATAATTGTTTGCGAAAATAAAAAATAGTTATACACAAATATTGAATGGACTAAGTTGCTGATAAACGCAGTAATTATCTACTAAACGTTTTTGTTAATGGAATATATTTTACATTTCATCAATATTATTAATATTTTAAAACGTGAAACTAGTTTATTACGTTAATATAAATAGCAAACATCTTGCACGTTTAATGATGAAGTAAATTACCCAAAAACGTCAAATTCATTAATCGTAAAAAATTAGCAGCTTTAAAAAATTGATAAAAAATACTGTATATTGATTTATTCGGTTGGTTAGTAAATAATGCGGTAAAGAATTTATATATTTTATATATTACTACTCATTTACATATCATATATTAGTTCATTTTAGTTACGATGGAATGTATGATCTTAAGTGACGTATTCTCCATCATCATTGACTGCACTTCTCCATAATTTTGGCAGAGACTTGGTGGCATTAAAATTAAAACTCCCAATTTTAAAATAGAAACAATCGTTCAGAACCCTTGGAGATGGTTTTCGTCATCGCCTTGATAAAGCTTTTTTGAAATAAAGCAATACTTAATAACTCATGTAGATTTCCCATTGAAGTTCAAATAATTTTAATCAAATAACTCTTGCAATATTTGGGTAGACATTGTTATGTAGAAAGAAAACTTTGTCGTATTGAAGACGTTTCTGACGGACTTCAAATTTAAAATTTAGGAGCTTACTATCATACACTGTGTACCTTGTAATAATGTAATCATATCACGCTAATACCGACGATGGAACGATAAAAAAGGCAGAATAAAGTATTTCTGAATAGAGAAGCGAAAAATGTTATAAAACAACAAACGATGCTGTTAGATTGGATTAATTTTAATTTCCAAATAATATTGTCCTGGTTCTTCATTTAATTTCCCTGAAAATAAATTTAAAATACAACTATCATCAATAGATCCGCCCGTCTTTTCGTCTGTTTGTCGCAGTTTCTCAGTTTTTGCAATTTTAGCATGTCTGTATAAGATTTTGAAATTAAATGCTTTACATCGAGTTCACAATTAATCTATATGAAAAACAATATACCTTCGTGCAAGTAATTTTTTTGAAATTTCAAATGAACGTGAGGTTTTAGAAAGAGAGTTTTAGGTAAATTTTAAGCGAAATTAAGGTTTCATTTACCCTTTTAATAGATTCATGGGAAAATGTCCAAGGGGAATGTGATTTTTCAGTCTGTCGTCTGAGATTTTTCTGTAACTATTCGACTAAAAATTTAGCACAGAAATAAAGTATATTTAGGCCCAACTATACACGTAAAGTACAAATAGTTCCATTTTGATTCTGGTGGTTAATATCCTACATTAACTAAATTGGAAAATAAGAAAAAATTAAGGCGTAAGTTGTGAAATTAAAACTTATTGAATTACGTATTCGACAACAGACACGATTTATATTTTTATGAATTTGTTTAAAGATTCTCGGGAAAAATGCTTAAACCGTATTGTACCATTTTCACGGAAAGGATTGCTCAGAAAAAGCTGAAAAAATCGTGAACATTGAGAATTAAATTTGGAGAAAACCAAAATTAAAAGATTGAAAATTTCTAGAGCGATTAATTATTATCACTTGCTGAGCCTCGAGGTTATAAATGCTGAAAAAATTGTTTTAAAAAAGTTTTTCGACAAACAATATTTCTCACTATATAAGGAAAAACTTTTGTCCTTGTACATAAATTTTCAAAATTTTTGGTTTGACTTAGTCGAAATGCTCCCCACTCAGCTCCTCATATATTATTAAAATTTTGACTCCTATTGAATCTGTTTAAATATAAGTTTTTACATGCTATACGACTTCATCAGCGAATTTATTCGCAACTATACAATTTCATAAATACATTCTGTTCGCAACTCTGACGCATTCTGTTCCCAACTCTATTCCTCCATTAATGCATTCTATTCGCGACACTACTACTTCATCAATACATTTTTTCCGCAACTCTGCTACTTCAACGATGCATTCTATTCGCAACACTAATACTTCATCAACGAATTCAATTCGCAATCCCACTGCTTCATCAACGTATTCTATTTACAAGTTTACTATTTCATCAACGCATTCTATTCCCAATCATTCGCAACTCAAATGAAAATTAATTTCTGTATCCATATGTTATTGCGGGTGAGCAGAATTCAGAGTGGGGGCGTAGATGATCGGAAATATAAAGTTGATAATGTTATTAGATGGACGGTACGTGATATGGACGCCTTTGTCGTTAGGCTCCCAGTTCGAGTCCCACGCGTTTGCGGCGAACTGTGTCTGTCCGGATATGGGCATAACGATGGTCGCGTGGCCTTGGGTTACCGGGAGTTACTGTCGCTAACTCGAATTGAAGCCTAGTGTGATAATTGTACGTTTTACATGTTTTAACTCTATGAAACAATTGAATTATCTGCCAATTTTGTCATGTAGTTAGAATTAGAGCCTTGAAAAAGTATGAAGTGTACACGATTTTTGGTCTTAAAAATACTTTATTGTGGTTTTCCTTGTTAAGATCCTTTTTCCTTATTTTATGTACACGCGCATAAATATATGAGAAATGATAAAGTTTTTGAAAGATTAGAACACAATTTTTTTTCATATATTTGATTGAGATTGTTTCGTACGGGCGCACTAACCTATGTGACGATAGGGCGGTTGCGGGTTCGTAACCTCTGATGTGACAACCGGCGGCCGCATAAAGGGATCTCTCAGTGGCATATAAAAGGGGATATGACGCTAAAAAGTATAGTTATCAATCAGTTCGCATTCGAGTTCCACTTCTATTTCGCTACTGTTCTAGTAATAGTATACTTTATAATCAATCAATAAATAATACAGAAATTGACTTACAGCGACGAGGAGTATTCATTGGCAAACAACCCTGATAGCTCTCTCCTAATTACATAGTCAACAGTGATGTAGATCTGATGAACGTCGAATCCTCCAATCCAACAAGAGTCAAGTGCAGGGTTTTGACTACTGCCTGTCGTCCTCCACAGAGATTCACTGTGAGAAATTATTTGTTCAATACTAAGTTTCCCAGTATGCTTATTCGTATTATTTTGAAAACGTTATTATTAAATTTATGTATAAAAATAAGTAAATTAAAGGGTATAAAGGTAAAAGCATAAGCTTAAGGATCAGAGTAAAAAGTGAACATAAAGTAACTAATTACAATTCATCGTAAAAATATGAAGAAGTTCCGAAAAAAGGTCATAACAAAAAAGATTCTAAAAGGTTTTTTTTAATACACCTAAGGCGAGTTTATGATTTATCCTGTATTTTCAAAAACTGTTTTATATTTATTGGTTAATACTGTTGGTTAATGACTCAGTAAAATTAATAGGTTCATATCGTATTTAAAACGTAAAAGAAAATAATCTAATCAAATAGTAAAAAGTTCAATGACAGATTGCTTACAAGAAAGACGTATGTATTTGTTATTTTAAATTAGCAGAAACTAAAAAAAAGAAGTACATATTTTAGTAATTGCAGCAATTTCTACAACATTGGGAAGATTCATAACGTATTTGACAGACTTTGAAAAAAAAGAAATAAAATTTTCAACACTAATGGATTGCAGTAACGACCATTCGATTTGTTTAAAGTAGATACTTGTATGCAATAGATACTTGGTGGTAAATGAAGGATGCCTACATGAAAATGTTTGAGAATGGCTTAGGATGATGATGATGAAGGGTAATAAATGAAAGAAATATATTATTTCATCTGTGATAGTAACCAATTTAAAAATAAAATCAATAGTAGAAATAAATGTTGGTTGATCCCATATCCGTAATACGGCTATAACTAAATAGCAATTTGCAAATATGGGTATAACTAAATAGCAATTTGCAAATATGGCTATAACTAAATAGCAATTTGCAAATATGGCTATAACTAAACAGCAATTTGGTCACCAGGCAAACCGCTTACATTTGAAATTTTTTTATCACTCATATAAAAATAAATTCTTTTAAAATTATATTTACGATTAATTATTTAAACTACAATTTCTGGTTTTAGCTTACTTCTTTCATTTCTTTATTGATTAGTGTATTAATAATATAAAATCGCTTTGTTTAAAAGACCGTACACGTTTATCCTCCAGGATGACCCTAGATGCTTTTAAAAGAATATAGTGATCAGGAAAACGAAGACAGATTGGAAATGTACATTAAGAAAAATATTTATTACTGAATCAAGTCACAATTTTGTCCAACAATGCACTACATATTATTTCTATGAATCTACTTATGTTCGTATATATATATATATATATATATATATATATATATATATATATATATATATGTAAACACACACAACTGTATCCTATGTTAATTTGTAAATAACCAATTCGGTTTTAATAAAACTTATTAATGGCATAAAACAGAAAAGTATTTATTTTTTTAGTCTTAGAATCGATTTTTCATTTGCGATTAAACTGTCTTTGCTGTTAGCAAAGATATCTTTGCTAATAGCCCACTTGAAGATGCTATAATACAAGGAAACCTAGGTCGTGGTAAAGAACTTAAAGAAAGTAGAAATAATACTACAACACGTAGTTTCATTTAATTGTGAATAATGAATTTCTACAAAATTAACGCCAAATATATTAATTGCCAATATATACAAATTTTCATTTAAACCTGAATATCGTTACCGAAAACTTTGTTTTTGTGCATATATCATCACAGTGAATTCCATGCTTTATAGTAGAGTAAAAAAATTATATATATAAATATCAAAGCCTCTGCTCGAAATAAAATGTCATTTTGACAGATGTAAACCTGCGAATAATTACCTTTTGTTTGTTTTATTAGCGAACATCTGTTCCCTTGATACAGGATATTATCCACTGATATCAGTTATCTAATTATCTAACAGTACTCGACTTTTTATTTAACGATTGAAAAATCAGTGCTTATAGTTAACAGTACTGATTGTCTCCACAGACAATAAACATCGTAGCATTAAAGTAGTCATTGGCAACGCAGTTCACTTACAACAATGTATTGTTTTTACTTCTAAACCAAGATTCAAGGGCCGAACCTCCGTCACGCGGGTCCAATTTGAATGGCGTCCGGCCACTCGTGAGAATATTAGGGCTAACGCCGTCAGCCGCCAGAGCAGAAGAGATACGATGGTCTTGGCCGCGGCCGTGGAACTTTCCCAGCCGATTAGCTTCGTCGAAGTTAGTTAGTAATGGTGAGGTCTCAGTAGAAAAGTGGATTATTCTTTCTTCTTTTATTTCATTTATGAATTCGTAAATCGATTTAGGCGTTCTCCAAGTGGAGAACGATCCGTTAAATCAAAAAATTATTTTGATTTCATTTAGTCATATTTCCAATATTCTTGGGAAGTTATTGATAATATTATTAATTCTTATTTAATTCAATTAACACCTATTTAATATATTTGGCATTAATTTTGTAGAAATTAATTATACATAATTAAATGAAAATACGTGATATAGTATTATTTCTACTTTCTTTAAGTTCTTCAGGTGGGCTATTAGCAAGGATGTTGTAACACAACGAAACCTAGGTAGTGGTATAGAATTAAAGAAAGTAGAAATAATACTACATCACGTAGTTTCATTTAATTATCAATTAACACCTGCTAATAAAGTAAAAGTAACAATGGGTTAATGTAAAAACTCGATAGCAAATTTACAATTGACGATTTTAATTAAATTGTAACCCATTTTATTTCTCAATGTGTGGATCCTGAAAATATTCGTTCCTCTATCATTTTTTACTCTTTAAATTAATGTACTAAAATTTATTCGATGATATATTATGATATTCGAAATCTAAAATCTAAATGACAAATACAATTTTCACTAAATAATTTGTTGATTATATTTTTATGATGGACAAGCATCGCCTGTACTTTGTTTTCTTAACAGAATCTATCCAAATTTTCACTATTTCGATTTTGGAAACTGGGTAGTATCGAGTAATGAAACTTAATTGAAAATACGAAAAAAAAGATGGACACTTAATGCACTTGTACATTTTACTGAGTCCATGTATAGGCTAGCATTTAATTTATATAACTTCGGCTGACATTTAAGTCATTGGACATAGATAAAGATACAATACTTTTTAAAATATATCCTAAATTAAACACATTATGTTATTTACAATTAGGAGTATATTATTATTTCCGAAAGTTATATCTATTGATAAAAAGACGAAGCATACAGTTCTGATGGCTTTAAGCATCTTCTTTTTATTAATTAGAATACATGCTCTGAATTCTTGAGTGAAATATCGCCTAGAATTACTGATGGATTTTTATAAATTGCTCATTAGATTTGGTATTGTATGACATGCTTATTGCAGAGGAGGAAAAACCTTTACAGGTAACTGTTATATGTAGTAATATCGGCGAATTGTAACCGAAAGTATGTACTTTTGAATACTAATAGTTAATCAAACTTGTGCAGAAAACAACATACTATTGATTTTATGTTTTTTGATAATTGAGTACCTATTGGCTGACACATTTCAAGATCACTGACGTAATTGTAAAGTTTACTTATAATTTAACCACATCATTGAATTTTCTTTCGTTGTATTTAGCTACCTTAATTAAATTTGGTGTCGGTAAAGTGCTTGACTAAAAAAAATAAAAATAGTGTTTCTGAAAAACTGTAAATCGATTTTGCTAATAAAATCGTATCTTCGAGTTTGAATTCTTTATTGGGTTTTAAGTATTGAACGATTTATTATTCCGCAGAAAGAAAAATCAAAGATACACTCCTCAATTTATTGTTTATTTCAAAGATTCTTTAAGAAGTTCTATTTATGATTATGAAATGTTTAAATGTAATTATGGTTTAGGAAATTTTGGAAATAAATGAAAATTTTTAATATAAGTGATTTTTCCTTAATATGTTTTCATTTTGAATTTACGGAGGAATTTGCGAAAAAAATCTTGCTGTACCGTTTATCTTATATTGTGTTCAAAAAATTACTGTCTATTTTGAGTGAAAACCTATCTCAATTTAAACTATCTCAACGAAAAATTTTACAAATGTCAAAATAAACAGATATTTATAAATTATTAATCTTAAAGTTTTGAAAACTTGAAGTTTTTTGATGGAATCCATTTTCTGAAAAAAATACCTTTCGTGAAGATATTTTACGTTTTCCATTTTTTTGGAAAAAACCGAAGTGCTAAGTAATCAGCCCCTAGGTGTAGCTGTAGCCTAACTGCGAGTAATAATCTGCTCAACAAGCATAGTTCACTTTGCGCCGCCACTGGCGTCCCTAACCGCGTGTGTAGGCGGGCCGTTACGCTTACAATTAGACTTTAGTATGTGTAGTAGGTATATGTTCGATAGTCGTTTGGTTATTATTTTCATATTATTATTTAAAGAAGGGTTTATTAACTTTTGCTTGCTATTATTAGGCTTTTGATAATTAATTCCACTTTATTGGTTTTTACGAAACACAAGATAATATTAAGTTTGATTAATCTCCATGACATAAGCTAATTTAGTTTTATTAGTTTCTACGAAACAAAAGTGACGTAAGCATTTCAGTTATTTATCTATACTTTTAAAAATTAGTAAATTTTTGCGCTGTATTCACATTTAAATGTTCTAAATTGGTAAATTTAAATTAACTGACAATACAAAATCGAAAAAATTCCACGAAGCGATTTCACTGAATTGTTAAGAAGCTTTCCATAAACCACTTGGTTTTATTACTGGTATTTTTGACCAATAACCTCGGTTAGTCTATCGTAGCCTTAGCTGCTACATCTCTTCGGGAGATTGGAACGTAATTTGTTCCTGGTGTTTCTAGAACTTATTTTCAATATATTTGGTCATTAAGCATATCATTATGTTGCCAAAATTACTTCAAATTGAAGTGCCTTAGACTATAGGTATATAACCTCAAGTAATGTTTGGAAAATAAAATTATGTACTATTAAACAATTTAAAAGTACTTTATTTGTTTTGACTTTTTATTATATATCTTAAATCAAATAAACTATTAAACAAACACAAATGCTTCTTATACCTCCCCAACCTCGCGTAGTTCATAAAATTTCCCTTTAACTGTCTTTTTTGGACACTAAAATTTAAAATTTTTTGTAAATAAAATTTTTCTTCTGTTTTTATTATTAGGAAAATAAGCCTAAAATGTATATTTTAATAAACGAATGTAAAATATACGAACATTTTCATTACAATAAATTGTGAAGCTTGAGTCAAAATAGAGGATTTTACTTAACAAGTTGTCGCATATCATAAACAGTTATATTATAGTAGTTATATACTTTAAAAATAGTCATATAGGTACTCTAATTCACCTTACCACACATGTAAAATAGGGGTGATAAATGTTTTTTTTCGCGTCTTTTATAGAGTGGAAAGTTAATGGACATTAATTTTAAGGTAGTTTCTCCCCTCCCCCCACTCCCTATATATAAGAACCCTTATTATATCGTCATATTCGTACATACGTCAGTCTGTTATAGCCTTCAAAATTGTAATTTTATAGTGAAACAAGAAACCCTTATTATATCGTCATATTCGTACATGCATCAGTCTGTTATAGCCTTCAAAATTAGAATTTTGTAGTGAAACAAGAAACCTTTATTATATCGTCATATTCGCACGTACGTCAGTCTGTTATAGCCTTCCAAATTGTGAAATCAATCTGTATAACCTTCCAAATTATAATTTTATAGTGAAACAAGGAATCTTTAATTTGTCGTCATATTTATCCGTTCGTCAGTGTGTTATATCCTTCTAGTTTGTAAAGTTTTCCATTTATATACATCAAATTTTGTAAATAGCTTCATAAGGAGAACTCTATTAATTTAAAAAGCAAAATCTTAAAAAATATTTTTTTTTATTTCCTTTTTGTGCATATCGTTGAATAATACATCGTTGGATAGATCTTTTAAAATGAAATTGAGCTTCTAGTTACGCCTTTAATAAATGTTAAGCTATAAAATTCCCCTGTTGTCTTTCAAACATGAATTTAAAATAATGTTAAAAAAAGAAGATATTAAACATTTGATTAGAATTTTCAAAAGATATTATTTTGCTTAACTTATGTCAAGAATTTTAGGAGATATTCAGATCTACGGAAACATACTTTGTGTGTGTTAGGCAGGTACTAGACCAATCTGCAAATGTTGATTAGAACTTCAATTCAAATAAATTTGGAATTTAATTTAATTTTTGAATATATAGAAAACTAGGTGTTCCTGTGTTATTCTGTAACGTATGCACTTGTGTATATATGTACAGAATTAAATAACATTGAATTCACGAGTACGTTTGACACACAATTAACCTGTTTATATTAATATGGTACAGCATTAACAGACCACTTACCGGTGGGTCGCTTTTGACAAAGTACGATTACTATCAATGCAGCATAAGTTAATATCTGTAAACATGAGCACATATATATTTATACTGTGCCAATATGATATGATTATGGGAAGGTTCATATTTTTTTATATATAATGATATCATGTGCCGTTATATCATGAAGTTAATAAGTCCTATTTTGATACTTAATATTTTATTCAAAGTTGGTTCTTAGCAACGTTTCTTACAATACTTGTAATCAATAAAATTACCAGAAGAATACTATATTTTTACCATTTTTCCTTATTAAGTAGATAGTTTACCATGTTATTAACAAAAGATTATTAAAAGGATAACATTGAATAGATAAAAAGACCTAGAAATATTTACTAGCATTCTAGTTTACCTAGAATATAACTTACCTTCTCGCTAGAGGAACTAATGTTGCCTTACAAAAATGGATTAATGAAAGCGTGTTAAATGGTTTTAAGAAATTATTTATATATATATATATATATATATATATATATATATATATATATATATATATATATGTATATATATATGCATGTGTTTTTTTTAGTTTCGTTTTTTAATTCATATTCTCATTTGAAATCATTGCGGCTATTACGTAAATAAAGACACAAAAATGTAAACAAAACAAATTGCTAACCTAATTTTCTTTTAACGTTTCTAATTTTCTAATAACGTTCGTTTAATACGTTCATTAATTATTTAACTGTCGCTTTAAATAATCTTAAAAATCGTATGATAAAATTACATAACGTTATAAATAAATAATGTCCTAACTTAGAGAACGAATGAGCGGTGTGTTCAAAACTATATCACAAACTTAATATATCCAAGCTACCTAACAACATATTATTATCAGATATTTTATTTCGAAATCGTAAAAATTATTTTGTAAAACTTTTTTCTGCAGTTAATAGACCTTTAGGCTGTGGAAATATGAAAAAAAAATAGTTTTAAAACTCAGCAAAAAAGAATACCACATTGTTTACAGTTTTAAGATTTTATTAGCCTACGAAACCATACTTATACATTCGATTAGCTTAATTAAACACAAAACACTTGCTCACTAAATCGACTATAATAATTTATTGCCCGTCTGCCATGCATCACCATAAAGTTGACGTAAGGTTTATCGTATCAAAGCAAAGCTTGCTCCGACATTCCCATTACACGTTCCCACGCCAGTAATTACGACGGTTTTTAACAAACATATTTTTGAAATTAAATCGATTTTGTAGCTACACGAGTCGTTTAGTTATTGAACTTCAAATATATCATTTTACGCCCACTTATACTAATAAACGTTCGATTAATTGGTGTGTGGGTGAATTCGTTTCTGCGGATACTTAGCTTCTTAAGGGCGAGATGAGACCATAAACTGTAACTTCACAGTGCACTGATATTAACTATAAAACTTTTATTTATTTTCAAGATTTGGTAGAAAAATCATTTTTAAGATGTACATAGAAATTTGACTATCATATATTTTATAGTATCCAAATGAACGAAGAGTTCACAATGTCTTTTTAGAACATGTGGGTAATAAGCAAAAACGATTTAACGATTTAAGGGAGTCGGAGTGTGGTGAATTTTGGATTTAACTTTTAAATTATTAAAACTACATTAACATAGTGTCTGAAGATATCGTAGATAACTTGAAAATTTATAAAAAAGTTCGACTATGTATGTTGCTAAATATACAGATTTTCTGTTGTGATAGATTTTTTATTGCAAAACTGGATTACGTAAATAATTTTAAGTTAAAAAATTTAACAGTTGTAATACATTGTGAAATAATGTTTCAAAATATTACAAATAACAATAAAATCTACAAAAAGTTCCAAAATGTGCATGGCTAATTAAATATTATAAAATATTTTTACTTGATTAAAGTACAAAATCAATAACTAATTCATCCAGAACACTGTTAATAAAGTAAGAGTAAATAACTGTTATTTAAGAAACGAGATTAAAACGAAATACTATTATGCTCACCTTTTGGCCAGGATAAACCTGGGATGGGCATCTAGTAGTTCAGTTCGAAAAATGATTATTACTTAGAAACACAAGATGTCTGACTATTTACGTCTGGACTTTAGATATTCGAGACCGTTAGCAATTTTTCTAGTGAATTTGATCCTACTAGGTATCGAGATTTTGTTTTTCTTTGCTTTCTTCCTCTTTGGGAAATGGTTTCTTTATAACAAGACGATCCATTAATTTTAAAGCGATTAGATAATCAGGGAAAATACCTTAGACATAGGCATCCTATTTCTATTTTTATGGGATTTCTAAATTGTTTGGTTTGAAAAAAAGTTATTTACAAAAATTAATTTTCAATAATAATACTAATAACAACAACAACAATAATAATAATAATAATACCCTTCTATTCTGAATCGATATCCATTTCTACGCCTTGTTAGAGATGTCTCTTGATTCAGTACGTCTATTAGCAAAGCCGTCCTCAAGTTATTTCCACTGATTTCTTTTGCGAACCACTCTTGTCCTGTTGGGTCCCGCTGTGTAGCTGCTGTTCTTGTATTCAATGTTAGCAATACATAAATGTTTCAAATGTTTGTCAGTTTGTGCTAGAGGGTATTGGTCTTTTTATTTCTTTGTGACCGACCGAGGTGGGAGAATTTTTTTTTCGTATAGTAGTTTCTTGTGTTGTGATAATTTCCTATACTAGTATATTGTTATTATACTTTACCTGTGTGTTTCCCAGGAAAAGCTTCGTTCTTCTCCGCATGAGTTTAAATGCATTCGTTTTCTTTTTTTTTTGTTTTTGAATCCTCCAAGTACTCCCGACGGACTTAAGGACTAGGTGTTTCTGAATTCTCTCTTTTTCTTTTTCCGCTTGATGTTGTTACTTGATTTAGATTTCTTTTCTTCCAATGTTTTTTTGGAATATATAATGTTTGATGTATGTAGAAGACTTCATTTTATTATTGTTTGTAAGAATCTTGATTTTTTGTTGTAAAGTTATTATTGAAACAAGAATAGGTCTAGCTCCATCTTTGTTTACCTTCTTTTCAAGGCATTGAATTCTGTTAATTTAAATTAAAACATAATAAATCTTTACGTGTACCTTAAAACGTATAAGATGATTGTTTTGAATTTTAAGAAATGAACTAATATGATCTACGGCTATCGAGTATATATCACAGGTTAAAACAAACAATCTATTAAATAAGATATACTCGTAGTTATTTTATACTATCAATTTGAGATATTTCACAATCCACCCTTGCGGCCTCATAATTATTGATGAGTCCTAAAATCACAATACTATTGGCTCCATTACACATTATAGTAATAGAGGCTTTATTATCACCTGTGATCTTATCTCTTTTCTATAAACACCTTTTCAACGTAAAAATGTCGGAAAAATAATGCTAAATTTATATGATATTTTACCGGAAAAATATATCATGTAAAAACTATTGGAGTATAGCAGAAAATGAGAGACAATGAGGTACGCATGCTGCGGTACGACAGTGTCCTAACAGCCGCGAGGTAATGAACCGAGCATAAAACAATGCTCGGCGGCGATGGTGTCTAGCGCGTACTCTCACAGCGCGGCGGGCGCGGCGTACGTGGAGGTGGTTCGTGCTCGAGTGGAGAATTCATTCCACGATTTTCGTTTGTATTATTCGTGAAATTAAATTTTCCTTTTTTTGAATTTATGTAGAAATTTTCATTTGGTAGGTCATTGTAGCGCAAAAAGTTTAGGCAAAACTGATTCTTCACACCCGCACGCTGATAATTAGCATATATTATTCCAATAATCATACTGTATTTTCAAAAATAATATAAATTATTTTACTTCCTAGTAGTAATTTCTATATAAATTGTTATATATATATATATATATATAAATTGTTATATATATATATATATATATATATATATATACATATATATATATATATGGTATGCTAACCAGTTCACGAGATGAGAACAAAAATTAGTTAGGCTTTAATTTTATAAAAATTGATAAAAAGAATTCATATGAGTATATTCCAGATATTTTATTATTTTTAAAAAGAAAATTTTTACGAATTTTTGTACTTCAAAAGTCAAAATTCATACTTCAAAAAGAAAAAAAAGAAACCCTTAAAATATCATCACCATATTCGCCCGCCTGTCCTTTTTTCATAGGTATTTTTCTGAGAAACTGTTTGAGGTAGAAACCTAAAATTTAACACAATGATAAAATATATCTAATTTACATTTATTTAAGAAAAACAAAAGGTAATTACATAGAAATTTTACAAGGGCTAAATTAACAGAATTCTTTCTATTTTATGTATCATGTGGGGTATCGGGAAACTGAAAATTGCAAATATTCGGAGAGTTTTGTTGAAAATGTCCATAAAAATATATTATCCCCCGTCTCAGAAACCTCTACAGACAAAATTATGAAAATATAGCGATATTAAAAGTTTACAGGAAAACTAGAATATTGATACTAAATTTTTTAGTTCTTAAGAAGTTCAGAATATTTTACGTCCGTGAAAGGTATACTAGGCAACATATTTATATCGGGAAAAATAATATTTTGCTTACAATACTTTCATAGAAATACTACCCTTAATTGTTTAATATATGCCTAAGTGTGTACGACATTCTCAACCATCAATAAACTTTAATTAAAATAAAAATATTATGGAAAGTTTTAAAATATATATCGCCTCTAGCTTATAAAATTAAATGTAAGCGAAAAGTATTCCGTTGCGAAATGTATAGAAATGTTTATTTGTGTAAAGAATGTGTTAGAAATTACTAGCAGGTTATAAAAAGTAAAACGTATGTAAGCCGTGCGCGTACACTAAAAATGTTCTTGTTTTTATTGTTGTGTTGTTTGGCCTTGTTCTTTGAGAGTTAAAATTCAAACGACGGCATACTTTTTTATTTTGTTTTTTTCTTTCTTTATAATTAATTATCACTTCCGAATAAGTTCACCAAAAATTTATTTGAAAAAACTAATAACTTAAAAAAACTAAACTACTAAACTAAATTACTAACTAAAGATAAAATAATAATTCTGTAATTACTCATTTAAAATATATATGTATATATATACGTGTGTGTGTGCGTGTGTGCGTATGCGCTCGCGCGCGTGTGTGTGTGTGCGTGTGTGTGGATCTAAATATTTATTTTGCTTTAAGCATTTGTACACACTGCTGGATCTTAGAGCTTCGGTCAAATTCATATGTATAAAGAAAATAATTCGAACTCGACCAAGTATTGTTTCGCTCTTGAAAATGTTAAAACAAATATAACTTGTTAGAAGTAATCTACGTTGCCGCTACGGATCCACACGTGAAGTAGGAATGCCCGAATGATATTTTTTCATTTTTTTTTAATTCCAATTTAGCCTATAAATACGAACACGTATATAATATAAGTGTTTATCAAATTATCTATATCAAAGTATATAATATGTTTTATACTAATTATTAGCGATTTACCGATTGAAATCTATGTCAAAATCGTGTCATAATCGCAGTTGTTCTTTACCGAATGATTTTGTGTCAACTTATTATAATAAACAGAAAATATGTGAATATATCATAAATATATAATTTCTACTAGAGAAAAGCATTGAAGTTATAAGAATATCGAAGGTGTTCTGTGATAGAGACGGTTACCACTAAAAATGAGCGTTGAATTTTATGTAAAATTTAAGTCTCTTTTTCCAAGTCAATTCCTTAAAGCAAAAAATATTTTGATGCAAGTTTCTTTTCTTAGACTTTTCTCTGATATCCTCGAAATGTATAAACAAAAATTGTTGCTAAAATCATTTTCGAACAAGTTACGAGAACAAACAAAGGCACAGAAGGTTACTGAATTTCTTAAATAAATTAACTTCTTATAAAGCTTACCTCCAAAAGCCTCCTCATTACTTTCCATCGTCTCATCCGCACGTCACGGTGACATTCGCAGGAGCCTTTCCCAGAAACCACTCGCCAGGACGAACGCAGCGCCCGTGTAGCCTCATATTAATAATGAAATGTCCTTTCTGAGCGCCCGCGATGCGGAGAAGATAAGCGGCGGTGGGCGCGATCGTAAATAAAACTGGTCGCGGTGAATTGGTGTGGCTCGCGATCATTGCCAGGTGACGAACGCGAGTCGTCGGCGCGGTTTTGCATGCCGCCGAGCGCTTTACGAGGTAGCTTTGCGCAGAATTGTCGGGTTTTCGTTTCGTATTTAATGTTTATGTTACCATTGTTGTAATTCATCGCTATATTGGAACGTTTCTCCTTCTCGGGTATAGAAGTTCAAGTCACAGCCATCAAAGTTGGGATGTGCCTTTTTTGTTATATTGGTTTTTACAACTTATTGTAATCAGTTAGGAACCATTTAGTAATGCTAATCAATACTTATTACGATCTGGCCTCCATTTACGTTGACACCAAATAAGAGTCTTCTCCCTCATAACTATTGGAAATTGTCTTAAAGTGAGAGAGGTGTGTTTACTTTGCTTGAAACCATCGTATTATCAAAAAACGACAATAAATAGCATCAATTAGGATATATTACGGTGAATTCTACGAATATACGATTTTATTAAAGAATAACAACTCGAAATATTGTTGCCTTCTATTACAAAGATAACTAGTGTCAAATGAAAATATTCTTTATAAACGAATATATTACGTATGGTTTTTAAATGAGTAATTATAGAATTATTATTTTCTCTTTTTAAATGAGTAATTACAGAATTATTATTTTCTCTTTTTAAATGAGTAATTAGAGAATTATTATTTTCTCTTTTTAAATGAGTAATTACAGAATTATTATTTTCTCTTTTTAAATGAGTAATTACAGAATTATTATTTTCTCTTTTTAAATAAGTAATTACAGAATTATTATTTTCTCTTTTTAAATAAGTAATTACAGAATTATTATTTTCTCTTTTTAAATGAGTAATTATAGAATTATTATTTTCTCTTTTTAAATGAGTAATTATAGAATTATTATTTTCTCTTTTTAAATGAATAATTACAGAATTATTATTTTATCTTTTTAAAGTTATTAGTTTTTTCAAATTAATTTTTGGAGAACTTATTCGGAAGTGATAATTAATTAGAAAGAAAGAAAAAAACACAATAAAAAAGTATGCCCTCGTCTGAATTTTAACTCTCAAAAAACAAGGCCAAACAACACAACACAACAGTGTGTACAAATGCTTAAAGCAAAATAAATATTTAGATCCACACACACACACACGCGCGCGCGAGCGCACACACGCACGCATGCACACACGCACATACGCACGCACGCACACACACACGTATATATATATATATATATATATATATATATATATATATACGCATATATGTATATGTATATATATATATATATATATATATATATATATATATATTTATATATATACCAAATTTAGAAACATGATGAGAAATGAGAACATATACTGGAAGAAACAGAAAAACTATTTGAGAAACTGTGAAAACTGTGTTAACAAAGATTTCAAGTTATACAAAAGCAAGTACTTTACATTATGTATAGTCTCTGATTTCCACGACATCGCTAGAATTTTGCATAATATATCTGAAGCAAAAAATCAACAAGAATCGGGAAATTCGAGCTCGACTTTGATGCTTAAAGAAACTTGTATCCATTTGAAAATTATTTGATATTGTAGAATGGAAAATTTGAAATAATTGTATTATATTATAATTTAAATTTTTTTATTATTTTGTGTTTTTGTTTTTTGAAGAATATGAACAAAGCCTGGTAGTAGAGGATGTCGCGTTTCGTTTCTTGAAAGCGCTATATATATATATACAGTATTTAAACAAGGAATTGTTGACAAGAGGTAAGACCCCAAAGCTATGGTTATTATCAAGATTTCTTTACACTGGTATCAGGAACCAAACGATATGTACCTATGTTAAAAGACTTAATGTGTAATTTTAATTAAGATTTTTTAAGAATGTACTTTTACCCTTTTAGGAACAACTATATTTTATCTTGATTGTTCTACATCAACTGCTATCTAGGGCTTTATTTATATTGTCATAAATATATTGAAAATTTAAAAGTAATAGACATATTTTAAGTTAGCGAACTAATCCCTGAAGTTACATCGTTAAAAACACCATATTAAAAAAGTTCTGAATTCATGCATTATCATGTTTTGAAATATTTATTTATTATTGTTTACAAACTTTAAGTTACACAATTGTTATATATGACAGACTTTTTGTTAAGAGAGCAATATCTTCCAGTCAACCAGAACATTAGTCCTGCCTCGCTCGGTGAGCGGCCGGAATGGAACCTGGCTTCGCGGGGCGTCGCGCCGTCAAAACCGTAAGCCTGTAATCAAACCAACACACCACTGCGACTGCACATTGTACGAAAAAAGTAACATAATTTAATTAAAAATGAAATGATGTTAATTTTTTCAATAACATTTTTAAAATATCTTTGAAAAAATTAAATGTATATCAATGAAAAAAGAAATTATATTATTGTTTATATGGAAGATATTACTTAATTAAATTTTGCATATAGTTTAACGATATATTAATTCTTTTAAGATAAGTTGCGCACGCAATATATCTAAAATATCCAGCTGACTGCTAACTACATTACTTAGGTAAATTTGCAACCGAACTAAAAGTATCCCCGTTCAATATTAATGAAGATTTGAAGGCAGCGATCCCTTTAAACCTAGACGACCACAACCCAAATCACCCACGGAACTTCGTCGATAAAATACCTTTCTCTACTAATAAAATACTTAACGGCTCAGCCTCACTTAGTAAAATGACCAATACTAAAGGAACAGTTACAAAAAGCAGAGAAAAAGCTCCCGGTGAGCGAAACGGATGCATGCTAATGTTGAATAAATACAAACACTTTGACTCCACCACTAAAGCACATACTTTTAACCCTTTGGAATCCGAGTGATCTCAGAGAATTTAAGAATAATTAATAAACCTTGAATTGTTTCTGGTAATACAGTCTTATTTAATTTCGTAATGCTGAAAGTTTTGATTTTAAATAGACATGTGGTTTATTATACATCCATTTGAAACTCTTTATTAAATATGAAGATAATTTCATTGTATCATATCTATTTAGATCTACTAATCTTTCAGGTTTACGAAAAAGAGCGAAAATATTTTGAATCTGTAATAAAGGAAAAAAGTAATTGATTTTACTATTTTATTTAATTAGTTAATTATTATATTTTATTTAATCCATCTACTATTTACGAGAATTAAAAATAAAATAGTTCAATTATATAGTAACGTTTATTCTTTTACTCTCTCTCTTTATGTGTATATATATATATATATATATATATAAATGTGTCTTTTTAACGGTGTCTATTTTTTCTGCCCATGTATCTGTTTGCTTATAACATGGGTCCTACTTTTTTAATTTTAATGTGGTTTCTCAGAATGTGGATAGGCACGAAGCAGTATGAATGGCGCAATAACAACAGTAATATCGAGGAGGGAGATTAAGTAATTTTGTTAGAGAGGTGTTAAATTTCAGTTATCAATCGTGGCAGTTATGAAAATCACAATTTTAAAAAAATCTATGAACACAATATCATCGTAAAACGAAACCTTTATATGTCACTGTTTATTTTTATTTTTAGCAATGTTTCTGTGTTTTCTTAAACTAGTCCATAAAAAATATCGTAATTAAAACAATCAAGTCGTATATTGCAAAATTACGGATAAATTAAATACCAATATGTTTTGCAGGTAAAATTATAAACCTTTCGTGAAAACATTTGTAAAATTAGTAGTTCGTTATGGAAAAAAGTGCAAAAGACACGGGTCAGCATTTACCCATCGCACCGAAACGGTTTAACCACCGAGCGAGAAAGAGGCACGTAAATCACTCGACCAGGCCGAGAAAGGTTAAACCGCAGAGCGAGACGGAGAGAGGGGCCACAGACTTGCCAACAAAACGCACTTATTTTTATTGGTTCCTGCGCTGAAAGTATCATTTGGAAAATTGTGGAGGTACGAGAAATATATTTTCCTTCTGCTGGGGTTGGGTTCGATATTTTATTTAGGAATTAACCTGAACAGACTGGCCCGTTGAGGGATGTTGCACACGTTTTTATTGCAAATTTATTCAATGGCCGCTCAGTATCCCCGCAAGGGGGAGCAAGGAATAACGATTAATAAATTAGTATCCGTTCCCTGTCCATTTTATTTTATTCGTTTGTTTAAACTTACCACATCGTAGATTACGCAAATCGGTTTTATAATTTATATATGAAATATTTCACTATATCATTTTTCACTATACGTATATTTTCTTATCTTCTGCAATTTGGGAAGTTTAAGAATCCTTGACTAAATCGTGAATTTGGCAAATATCATTAAATATGCCAAATTCATTGTATAGAAATATAATTAATAATCTGAGAGTATCATAGTAATATAAGTTAGTTGTCGGTTGGCTTATGTGGAGAGAACTGACGGGAAGCAACATAATTCCTTTGTATTACTCGTGTACAAGGTTTATTTTATATTTTTTATAACGTCAAGATGTTTACCGCGAATTATTGTAACGATACAATAATTTTCCGAGTTCTGTGACTAAAACAACGGAAATCGGATCCTCGTAATAAAATTTCATTGTATGTATATTTACTTCTTTATATATATAAAATTCGAGTAGAAGATGGGTGTCGTATATATAGCTATATATGTACATTTACAAATTTAAATAGTAAATAAGGCATAAACAAAACAAAAAATAACTAGAAACTTGGTACTTAAAACAGTATTTTAATAGTGATATGAATGTTAATATAAAGTTTGTGATCTGTTCATTGCTAATCTCATAGTAATGCACATGTAGGTATATTACATATTTACTAGCGAGCAAGTTAAAAGAACTGTCAAAATATATTTGCCCGGGCTCTTATAAAAAACTGTAAGAAATATTGTACTCTTAGAAGGTCCAGGAAAGATTTCTAGAAAAAATATAGAAAATAGTCCAATGGATTGAGGTCTGGTGAACGCGGTGGCCATGCAATTGTACCGCTATGTCCTGTCCATCAATTTGGGTAAGTTGGATTTAAGTATTAAGTTACTTGTCGTGAAAAGCCGGTACACCATCGTGCTGTAGCCACATCGTGTCACGTACTTCTTATGGTATTTCATTCAACAGACTTCTAAGTTCGTCTCTTAAAAACTATAGATGACGAACTCCATTAATATAAGCCTCGGTGGGAGTTCAAATGGACCGATAATTTTGCCTCCAAATTGATACTGAAATCTATCTTGCCTTACTATGCAGGGATTCTTGACAGCCAATTGGTGTAAATTGTGCATATTAAATATTGCCTGCATCGACGCAGCACCTCCCGACAGAAATCTATTCGTCGTTGATAGTCAGCCGGTATCAGTGCTTGCGCTCGTTGTACATGGTACGGGTACAAATTATTTCTTCTTAAAATGCGGTGTACTCTCGAGAAATCTGCCGAGCACTAGTAGAAGGAGCTACTTCCACTTCGGCCAGCATATGCTCATGAACATTTTTAGGTCTTCCGTCAGGAACTAAATTTCCAGGAATTCGACCTTCTAAATATGCATTATTTAAGGAAGACTGTGATTGCGATAGGGTTCGCGGCATATATATATATATATATATATATATATATATATATATATATATATATATTTATATATATATACACACATATATGAAGCGAAGTATTTATTCCTTTTAATTAAAAAAAAATTTCTCCTCCTTGGGAATAGGGAAATCAGGATGCTCAATTTTCAGCATTAACAATATATTAAAACAAATTAATGTGAAAACTTCAGTAGGAAATTGTTTAATTAAATATTTTCCTATTTTCACTCGCTTCTCATTTCACTTATAAATTTATATTAAGAACTCCGTGTTATAAAAATTGTTTTCTTTTTCTTTTGTTACTCTTTAAAAAAAGGTACTAACTAATTAAGTACGAAGTATTTGATGAAGATATGATAACAAATTATTTTGTTAGTTGCAAGTTTTCTTGAAATGTTTCACTTGTTTACTTGTTAAGCCGGAAAAGCCAAATTTATAATCGATTTAGATCAGAATAGGTTTCGTATCTATGTTTAGTTTCTCTCTTAAATTTCCATCACATTTTCTTTCCAGTCGAACAAGTATTCAAATATATTATGAAAAATACCGCTAAGCAAAGTAATGAGTATCGGCTTAGTGGCAGATATAGAAACAGTATCAATATCCTAAAGTCGAATATCGATAACCCTCGCCGCATTGGTCGAATGCCGACTGCCGGGGCGAGCACGACAAAAAGCGAAACGCGGCTGCTCGGGCGATTCATTCATCAAGCGGTATGGCGGTTCGCAAGTGCGCGGACAGTCGTATAATAAAAAGCACACGTAAATACCGCGTAAGTACAGTCAATGGTAGTCGGAACGCAGAGTTATTGTTGCTAAGTATCCACCCGACACCAGAAGTAAGAAGAGACCTGTTGACAGTTAGGTCAAAATCATAAAGTCGATATAATTACACTATTATATCGACTTTATGATTTTGACCTAACTGTCAACCCTTATTAGTTTATTTTAACTAGTTTATCTAAGTTATCTGGCAGTCTATGGCCTATGAACTGGTTATTGTAGGGAAAATAGAGGGTAACGTCAAATAGAGGGTAACGGAAAATAAAGGGTAACAGATCTTGAGAAACTGGTTATTGTAGGGAAAGCACAGGGTAACGTTAACGGTAAAATGTAACGTTGATGCCCTAACCGCTGATTTTATCAGGTTAAAATCATCACAGGACTGTCTGTCCCTGTAGTCTTGAGATAAACCGAAGAGAGGACAGGTTGAAAGCAACAAGTTAGCTCCTCTAGTAAGGCACTTCAAGACGTTTATGACCTACAGCACTAAAGATACGACGAAGAAGAAGTTAATTGGTCTAACGTATAGGAATAATACACCAGTATCTGGAGTTTTGATATTATAGGTAAGGGATCTTTTAAGGTTTTGAAGTCAATTGACTTTATGAAGTGCCTCGAATTTGGAAAGAAGTTAGCTAATTTTACGTAAATAAATATTCATCTACGGAATGAAATGAACATTTTTAAAGAAATCTGTGAAAAAACTTACAATAAAAAAAAATATTTTGGACCATTGAAAGAAATTCCGATTTGTGGTTAAAGAATACTATAAATTGGGCTGTTATAATCCAAACATATTACCATAACTATAGCGTAAGTTGATATAGAAAATAATTGATATACGAGTAATTTGTAAAGAGGTTTATGAAATACTGATTATGTATATGTGTCCTTATAATGAGAATTGAGCCATATAACAATTTCACTTCACGAAAATTAAGATGTTAAAAATCAGAATTGATGTTAAAAATACTACATCTTACAATTATAAATACGAAACGCAAATTATTAAGATCTTGTCAAAGATAAAGTTTGCTGTTAAAATTAGTGAAATTATCTCCGTCAAATCGGAAAATACTGGCTGACAAATCGTGAATGCGACTTTTTAAAATGGAAAATTCTTTACTTTTTCACCTACACCTGAACAGAGTTCAGTCTTATAACTATATCACATTCACCTCAGCATAGTTATAATAAACAATATAGCATCCAACAATTAATGGTTCAAAATGTTTTGTAGATGACAATATTTATTTTTAAGATTTGTGCGATTATCCCATTCTCGCCATTAAAACGAAAATTTACTTTAATCCTCAATACGGCTTAATAATAAAATCTTGATCCCGCTATTCCCGAGGAGAAGGAATAGGGAAATCTAATGATGCTTATGCGATTAAATACAATTTCCTATTGTCGTACAATACCTGAAGGTTTTTGGTATGTTCGGGCTAAAAGTGGTGGAAGAATGTGAATTAAAATTTCTGTTGAACGAGAAAAATATTTTCTTTATTGATTAATCGTGAATACGGATTTTTAGAATGGAAAACAATTCAACATTTTAGCATCCATGAATCGGATAAGTTTCTTGCAACAGATGGGAATCTTTAACAATTTTCGTAAATATTTAAATCAAGTACCGGTATAAGAGTTGACTCCTCAAAGTATGTATACCCAATTACCGTTCATTGTGCAAAGTGTACACAATATTTCGAACTCAAATTTCCTTACACCAATCTCATTACACAACACTTCCTCATTACCCCTCTATCTCCCCGACGCATCAACTCGCAAGCAAGTGTACGCGAGACGCTCTCCATACAGTCGCCGGCCGAGTGCATGTGCACGTGCACAATCAAACGAACGTACATCGGGCTTAACCCACGCGTCGGAGGGAGCGGGACGCGCTTGCGCAGATCGGCAATGCACAAATGCACCGATACGTGAAGAAAGGAATGCGCCCGTGAGCTGGCTCGCTCTTCTGCAAACCTGTTTCCTCTTTCATTGCGCCCGCCGCGAGACTACATTAAATATAAATAAAATTAAATAATAACGTGCGCGCGTAACAGACCCCGAGCCGATTGTGGATTTGTGGACCCTGAACCGTATTCGACACCTATTAGTACGCGGCAAGTCCACTGAAAATGCGTTCTGGGTCCACTTGTTTCGATCTTTGATCGACAAGTTTACACTATTTCTCAACACAGTTAGAAGTAAAGGAGTGTCAAATTGCACATTAATTAAATCGCAATGTCGAGGATTCACGAGCTTTGTGCATTTAAAAAAAATTTAGTGAAGGTTTTAATAAATTGTGATATTACTGCGCTAATATGTGTTTATCACAAAATTGCAGCAAGTTGCAGAAGTTGTTTATGATAAAACGTAGATAAGTTGCAACAACTAGAATACATTTTTGTCGATATTTCAGGTGGTGAGGAAGAGGAGGTAAGTGGAAGCTCGTAACAAAATCCAACTTCCTTCCTAAAATTGTTCTTGAGCGAAAATAGATATATGAAAAGAATTAATATTAAAAGATTAAAAAACAAAACTTAGTATCAATAACGTTCTTAAAACATGGTATTATTTTAGCCAGGTTAAGCGACATGTGCAAAGTTAAGTTGATTTATGCTAATTTCTTAAGTATTCGTAAGAGGTGTTTCCAATTAATATTACTATAAAATATATTTCGACTTATTCACGGTAGCTTATCAAAGTAATACAACTAATGGTGAAATATCACCTTATTTTGCTAAATTTCTACTTTAGCCTTGATAATAATAGTAAAAGCCTCGTACGCTTTTGGTTGGACGTTTATAAGTATGACGGTTTCTCTGTTCAACTGATACAACACATAAACTATTTAAAAAAATCACTTATTCTCACAAACGCGCTGCTTTCGACGTGACATTCTTAACATATAAACGATTATTTATTGTTTTATACACACATGCAAATTCCATATTTAAAAATTACTGTTTATATAATTTAATTTATACATTTTTTAATTATCGAAATAAAAGTTGCAACATGGTTCACCATTATTCACAGTTATCGTAGTATGTTTGACTAAGATACTGTACTGCTATTATTATATTATGCCATATTGTTATTTTTAAATAGACGCGCCCTTTTATTATTATCATCTTGTCTAGTTTAATTTATTTTTAATTGTACTAATAGTTTAACAAATGCTTTGTCAATCGCCTAATATGAAAGTATTTTTGGTAATCTATCACCATTTTGTACTTTTGAGTATTCATTTATACATAAGATATTCTTATTAATATATTAAGAAAAACTTAAACCTACCTCAAATTTGTCAACCCTTTAGATATCTCTTATACATATACTGAAGAAGTCTCGCGTAGAAGTTGTCCAAAGTATATAAAAAATAATACAAAGCAATTTATCTTGGTTATTCGCGCCCTAATATATAATGCTTTTAGAAAACTTTCATTTCTTCTCGTTTTAACTCAATAAAATGTATTCAGAACATATATATATATATATATATATATATATATATATATATATATATATATATTTGATAATGCATTAAATTATAACATGTTTTTTTGCTATATATTAGATCAATCTATGTAAAGACTCTTTCTCATAAATTCAACTTCCATTTCTGACATTCCGTTAGCCAGTAGCTAAATCTAAACTCACACCATCTGCTCACAGTTTTCACATAAAATAAGCGAAGAATTCAAGAACAATGGCCTCAGTATCACTTGTCTCTTTAATGCCATCATTAGTAAGTCCTCTACTTCCATAGAGCCTTCAAAAACGTGACTCACAACTACTTGTTAAGCTATATACAAAGTACGTAGCACACTTGCATATCCGTAGTCCATGTTGGAGTCTTCTAGACTCTATGCAATGGCGGTAGAGCTGTCTGTGTATGTAGGGAGTTAGCATCTTCCTGGTCAGTCCTGTGAGTGCTATGACCCGTTCAGGGAACTGCGCTTGCGAACTGGTATTTATGTGTGCCTACGTAGATAGCAATTGTGTATTAAAATATTTATAAATGCTATATATTAGATAAGTAGAGGCTTCGTGTTATGTTAAAATGTTCAGGAAGTTGATGAGGAAAGTATACTAACTATAATGCCGCAAATTTGACTTTTTTGAATAGTGTTTTTGAATTGTATTTATATTTTAAAGAAAACAGTTCGAGAGTAGATACAAACATAGTATTGACGAAACTTTTCTCCGAGAAATCATAATTAAAACTGATAATATGAATACATTTTAATATTTCTTTTATGGGTTTGTGTTGAGAATATTTTTTTTAACAATAGTTTGTTGATAGTAAAATAATATGGAAAAATGTATTATGCAGATTGACATTAATCATATTTTCATAAAAGGAAATTGACATTTTCCAACATACCCTACAAAATTTATGCACCATTTAACCCGCCCTTATGCTTCCCTCTTCGTAGTATTGCATTCCATCCTCGTCCGAGGACGTTATTACTTTTTCGTATTGCTCCCTTTTGGTCAGTTGTCTTACTTATTCAATATGAACATAAAATATCTTCATAATGTCAGTCGCATTATGAAAATATATTTCACTTGTATCCTATAATCAGGAAATTTGAGTTTTTCTTTCTTTTTATATTGAAAATATTAATTTACACTTATTATAATAAATTATTGTATTCAATAACTCTAATGTTTTGCATTGCACATTTTGTCACCTCAAACTGATTTTTCCCAATATTGATTTATTAATTCTTAATCCCATACATAGTTTACATACTGATCCAAAACTTTCGACGTGTGGGAGTATTATAGAGACACATGGTTTTAAAATCGATTACAAACAATAACGAAAATAAAACAGGAAAAACACAAACTGATTCAGACGTCACATTAACTACTGATCAATCAGGAACTACGAAGCAGCCCATACACGATAAAAATCCTGAAGTAGTGAGCTGAATAGAGAAAATTGTCAAATATGAGCATGTCTCACAGAGCTCCGTTGATAATAATAATTGTACATAGGATAGGTGAAAACTGAAGGATAATCATGTGCGTCCGAGGCAGGTGAAGTAAGGAGCCTCCTTAAGGAGCATAACATGCTAGTAAACCTACAATAACATAACACCTACATACACATAATTACTTAATAATTAAGTAAATGAATGATCAACCCAATTCCCGTAAGAGTTAAAGAGAATTCTATTTTCGCAAAGTAATTAAATTTCATATGAAGATGACTTGCATTTGCTTCAAGAGTACTAAGTATTAGGGTATTAAGTAAAGTTACAATGCTGTGTTATCGAAATCGTGCGAACCTGCAAGGACAAATCTTCGCAATACATATATCTTGCAAAGACTGAAGAAATGAATATATTTGAAATACCGTAGTCACGTCGAGATTTTAAATATAACCTGTCAAGTAAGATTTCATCTAGCTTCTAACTGTAGAAAAAGGCGTAAACGGAAGTATATCATTATTGCACATTCGCTTATATTAAAATGTAGCTTATTGCTCAGACTCTATTAAAATAAGTTATTTATCGTAATAATAAATAAAAGAGCACCTCAATTTCTATCTTTCTCACTCTCGATTAACTAATATAAGGCCAATAAATTACATACATAATAATTTTTTTTCAACAATATATAAAGTGTTGATTATTTTTATTTACTCTCTTCTTATTTTAAAGTTGTTTTTTTAATTATTAAACAAATATATACACTCATGCAAAGATTGAAGTTAAATCAAATATAATGAAAATAAAGTCTAAAGAAACAAACAAAATTTGAAAACGTGAACTAGTTAAAATTTAAAAAAAAAATATATGATAAATCAATGAGAAAAGAATGGATGAGGAGAATTTAACTCTATATAAAATAAAATAAAATTTTAAAAACAAATCAGTTGAACTAAAATTATGGAAACACGAAAATAAAAAAAAAATCATCAAAAATATTTACAATCAATACGATTATTTATTTTTACAGGATCGACTTCATGACACTTGAAATTGCAAAGAATGTGTGATTTTTTGCATTTGAAGTTTATCCCTGTTTCTACAACTGGAAATTTAGCATTAGAACATCTTAACATTTTTTCGGCTTGCTTTCCCAGTGACTGTCCAGCAGAGTCTCGAATCTTCTGATTTTTTTGTGAAGATCAATTAATGATTGGTATCAGCAGCATCTTTAATCTGGCTTGGAGTATTCTGTTTATTCGAAGCTCTAAATTCAATTATAACAGAATGTGTAACAATCTGCAAATCGTTGGACATGTTTTTTGTGACCTGTGTGAATTTTAATCCTTTCGACCATTTTGTGGTCTTGTTTTCTTCCAACCATGTAAATAAGATATTTTCAATATCTTGTTAGGTTGTTTCAACTGAACCTTATAATTGACTATACCTTGCCTTTCCATGTACAATTTTTGATTCATTTTACATGTAACATAACTTTTTAATTACTTCCTTAGTGAATTATCACCCATTGTCACTGTGTAAAATGTGCGAAGCTCCAAATATTAAGAACACATCCAACAAGTAGTAAGCAAATTCCTTAGAATGCTTAGATTCTAATGCTCCAAGGTGTACAAACTTTGTCAGATGGTTTTAACATACCACTTAAAATCATCATTTCCCTGTGACTGCATGTCAATGAGATAGACTTGGCATCTCGAATTCATTGTTTTTGATAGGCTGTAAAACCAGCCCTTTATTAGGATACTTATTGTTTCGTATGGTTCACACAGATCTAAATAAATAACGACTATTTCTATGGTAATATTCACGTACTTGCTCTTAAACTCTTTTAGTCAGTTCAGTCGGATTTGTCCTCTGTGTTGGATAGACATATGAGTTTCATAAGTAATATTAAATATTTCCTTTAAATAGTAAATTATCCGATCTCTTTTATTTGTTAATGGCACCACTAATTTTTGGCCATTATCAATCTAATTACTCTAAAATACTTTGATAATCTTCCGATGTCTTGTGTGAAATCATTTGTTTAGCTGTACTTTCGCTTTGGTCAAAAATGAAAAATACTCATCTCGTGTAAACAACTGGTGATTTTTCCTTTTCTTCGATTTAATCTTATGGCATTTCTACGTTAAACTTTGACTTTATATTCTCCAAATCCCCCATTTTAAGTCAGGGTATACAAAATCTAAAGAAATCGTAAAAAATCACGATACGTAAGACTTCTAGCTGTATCGCAACGTGACCCACCATGCTCATGTTTTACTCACAACTCACAACTGACGCTTCGTTACATGTCACACCGCTTCTAGCACTCTCTCCACACTCTTCACTGACCCATATACAAGGTATATATGGATCATGTTCCATATGTTCTATTCCAAAAAAGTTGTAGTAATTTTGTATGGAAAACAGGAAACCAAGTCACCAGGTGTCGTCTCGATACTACCAGCGCCTAGGTGGATGGCGCTGTCTAGGGAGAATCATTACCCATAGATGAACTTGTAATAGAACATCGAATTAATTTTTATTAAATTTAATAATCTGTTAATATATTTATTAAAAAATAGTTTTCATTTTGATGAATTTTTTTAAAACTTTAAAATACCTAACATTTCATGAAACACATATCTGAGATATTACAATTATAGTAAAGATGTATTCTAAAAGATAATTTTTTTAAATTATTCTAAAAGGTAATTATAAAGAAGTAGTATACTAAAAAGTATTTTTTTCAAAAATATATTTGGATTCTCAAGTGACTTCTGAAGCGTGCTTCAAGGTTTATCTAACTTCAACGCTTTTCAAGTCGAGTATAATCTTGAAGCTCACAGTGCTGGATATTTAATAGTTTGTGGATGACCTGAATTGTAGAATTGAAAATAAAAAACTATCACATACAAGTGCAACTCACACTACGAGGGTTCCGTACATATTTAGGCATTTATAAATGTTTAATATTTTATACTATTCCTATCAAAACATTTACAAAATTTAATTTTTTTAGAACGAAAAAGCCTACCATACTGATGCCTACTATATCTTTCAAAGGGGTATCAAACAAAATTGGTATCATATGAGAACGAGTCAACGATTTTCGGATTTTTTCCTTTGCTTGTGCTATGAAACCTTGCTTCTTGCCAAGTTTCATCATTCTAGGTCAACGAGAAGTAACCTATAGGTTTTGATTTATTTGCTAGTGTCAGAATATGCGGCATAAATGGCCGTATTTTTAGAGTTCTTGATTGCAATGACTTAGAAATTTGATTCTTTTTCAGTTCTACCGGACCGTAGATCTAAGTATTTGATATTCATTTCAACTTGAACCTACACGCGTTCTTGAGAAAAAGGGTCTTGGTAGACAGACAGATATCGTAGTGATCCCATAAGTGTTCTTCTTTTTCCTTTTGAGGTACGGAACCTTAAAAAATACTTTACAAGTGTAAACAACGGATACATATAAATGTGGATGTTATTGCGTATTGTTTTATGTATATTTCTTGGTGTTTGATAAAGCTTTCCATTCAAGTTTGTATTTTTTGCAATTATTACAGTATAAATTTTATTAGTTAAAAGTATTCTCACTAGTTTTAATAAAAATTTTGCATAAAAGCATTTATAAGGAAATAATTTTTTCATTCAGTTACAATGTTTTGTATTGAAATTTACATAGATGGACTTTTTAAAATTTCTCCTCGAATTTCACATTTATATTTCTCCTCGAATTTCACATAATAACTTCAAAACTTAAGCATTTTACGTTCACAAATAACTTCAGCACTATATTGTAACTTTAAGCTATTGCTAATCTTAGTTATTACAACACTTTTTGTACAGGTACAGTTTGTCTATTGTGTTTATTCATTTCGCAACTTTAACGTTGGATTTACAGTAAATCGGTAGATTCTTCCACATCAAATGAAAAAAAAACAATTTGGCAGCACTTGAATAGTTAGAGTTTTAACTCACACTTGGCCAATAATATGTGATTACCTTATTTCGTAAATGTGTCAAATGTGTTCTATTGTTCGATGGAAACCATGAGAATTACACTGCTGTACACACAGAATCACTGAAAATTTGTTCGTCTTACTTTACCTTTATATACTTAAAATTAGTTAGATATGATGATACTCAAGTTTTGGAAATAATTTTAAATTTAGGGGATCACTATATCTAGCGCTATATATCTAACACAGGAGCATATCACAATATTACCTTCATATTCTAAATTATATTTATTTAAGTTATTTCTAAGAAATTTTAATAAATGGAGTGGATCATAAAAAAAGAAATCATTAACTTTATTTTGTAAAAAATACGACCGATTTACATCAATATTTAATTTTTTTGCCGAACCCTGGCTTTTTGATCCCTGATCACAAATTTTGCTCTAACTATTAATCCTGCATTTAAAATATTAGTCGTTAACCAATGACATAATCTTTCAAAAAATATTGAAAATTTCCCATAATAATAATTTCATCAAATAGCATACTGACCAATTTATAATCATCATCAATTTATTATACCACGACTACAAAGTTGTTTGCTTAAGGCGACCTATATTGATCGCCTCAAGCAAACATTTTGATCAAATCGATTCTTCCTAATTTAACTCTAAAATGATAACCCCAACGACGTATATTTCTAACTGATGTTAATTGTAAAATAGTAGCCAAATATTTATAACCTTTTGAGGATTTATAAAACAAATTCATTCCAATAACTTTACTTTTTTAATCATATACCGCTGCGGTTTCTTTTTAATAATTTATTATTTTTTTCTAAATTAATTTCTAATGGCCTTTTGGAAAAATAAGTTTCAAAATGTGTTTTACCTTAGAAGTTTTTTACTTTCCGAGTAACTACACTCTCCAGGCTTCTGCATCTTTTTAATTGAACCCCAACAGTTCAATAATCTTATTCAGTGTATGTATCTTTTTAACAAGCTAGGGACTCTTCAGTTTACTTTCCTGGCTGCCTCTCTTTGAAACGCTGACTCTGGTACTTTTATCAGAGCCAGCGTTTCAAAACTTTCAGAAATAATGGATATAAATTGGTAAGTAACGATTACATTTGACATGCAATAAAAACCCATGTTACTGTTTTCACATTATCGGGCAACTCCGGACAATGGGCGACTAATATAAGATACACATAATGTATCTCACGTCAGTCTTATCATTTTCAGTTAAAATTGAAAATGACAATGTCTATTGCAAGATGTATTATTTACAATTAATGAAATGGTTAGTGTTTATCTCCATCCTGACGATGATAACTTGAATCAAAATGAGTTAAATAAAGTGAACAAATTGGTTTATAAGCCTGATATTAAGTATTCAATCAAATTACAATCAGTAGCATCACTAGTTCATACATATTTATATATACTTAATGTAAAGGTGCTATCTGGTCTGCATAATTACTTGAGTATAAATTCATATTCCATCTAGGTTATAAATAATTTCACTGATTGTGAAATCAGAATAATATAAAGTACCTTAGCTATTCCTTTAGAGAAATAGCTCGCATCTGTTGCCATGCACCTGAACTGGTATTCGGTTGATCTCTATTCGGTTATTCCAACATGTCTGGATCCAATACTGTCGTGTAACATCTTAAGTTGACGCTGGCAAATTTTAAATCGGCTTTGCATTCACTTGTAACAATTTCCTAGTTGAAATAGTTTGAAAAAATTGAATTAGGAAATGCTCCTCGCAAACCTTGTAATTGTGCTCTTTGAATTAAATTGCCCTGCAAAACAAAACAAATTGTTTGTTATTGACTGTAGTTATAAAGGCGTATATGTCTACGTTAAAAAAAATTAAAAGGTGCATTGTTACATTATTTGGCAATAAAAAATAATACTACAAACAGTACTTACCGAGTTTCACAATTTGGAAATCTGAAAAATATAAGTCCTCTCGTAGTTTTTTGAGTAAAGTGAGGCAGTCGAACACAAGCATACCATTTAGATTAGGAGCACCGCAATAAAAAACAGTGAAAATATTAATTCCTAAATGAACATAAAAATACTTATGAAATAGTAGTGTTAAAAATACAAGTTCTCCGGAGAAAATATATATGAGGTGAAACAAAAGAATTTCCAGCCTAAACTTTTTCAGGCGGCAAGTAATACCATATTCATGCCCGCCGGTCTGCCAAGCGCTATCATATTGGTAGACGCGCGACACCTATAATAAATTGAATATATTTAAAGTTATCTGCTGTTTTTTGAGTCTATTTAATTGCATACCTTACAAGTGGAAGGAAACTCAAATAAGCTGATCGTTTAAAATGTTTGCCCTCAGCTTTTCTATCTTTACTTATGCTATATGCTCACCCTTTGTTTCAATATTCATTCAATTTACCACAGGTATGAGAAAATCATTAATAATGATCAGTGAATGTGATAAAATTATCACTATAAACCTGCAAGTTGGTTTTTATTAATAATACTTTCTTAAAAATTAAGTAAAGTTCTAAATACATCGAGAAAGTAGATCATTTGTGTAAATGGAAAAAGCCTTGGAAATAACTAGCTGGGCGAGATATCTAGGAAATGAAAATTATTTACTTTAAATGTATCACTTTTTTGTTCTGGTTAATTTCTTTGAAAATATTTCCCAATTGTTCGTATCAGAACCATACTGTATTTGTAAAGAAATATCAGTGTTAAACTCTGTCTATAATAAAAACTCTAAAAAAATACAAATCGTAAATAATGTCACGAATCTGTCTGATGATAATAGGAAATTTTATAAACTTCCCTTACCTTCTCATGTTTACAATATTAAAAATATAATATCTGTGCGTAGAAACAAACTTACCAGACAAACATAGAGCCAAACAGTGTTTTTACATGATGTGTATACAAATACATAGATAAAACTATAAAGACAAATCATGGTCTAATTTGTCTCTATACTGTGTTTAATCTCCCAAAGAATACAATCCTAACTAATATTATAAATGCAAAAATTTGGATGGATGGATATGTTGAAAAATGTTTATTGCTTTGTAACTTCGTAATTTCTGATAGATCCACATGAAATTGGATCAATGGATAGATTATAAGCTGGATTAATATATACTATATATAATCTAGCATATACTTTTTATCCTGAAATCTAAATCAATTCCTAAGTGATAGCATCTATTTTTTTTGTTTTTCATGAGATTTATACTTGATTAGGCAGTACTGCCAACGTATTTGATCACGTGGCATGAAGAAATATTCAGTAAGTTTGATTTTAGTACTTGAAAACTAATACCTTATATACTGAATTTCCAAATCTGAGCATGGCTCCATGGGATAACAGACAAAATGTTCTCCCTTTTATAACCGGAAGACATTTTGAAAAAACAAGAGATGGATTTTAATCTAGTTTGAAACGTAGCTTACAATCAATATAGTCTAAAATCGCAGGCATAAGCTACTTACATATATATGATAGAACCTTGGTGACAAACAAGAGAGATTTGCCTTTCCAGTCTCTAAAGATTCCAACAGTGACAATCAATCTTCTTCGCACTTTTCTTTTTAAAAATTATTTACCAACACATACAGACAATGAAGGGAGTCTGTATCCTTAATCATTGTCAATGTTTTTGCATGTTACTCCAATTAATTGGCTCGGAGCGTCATGTACAAATGGTCGCCACCCAGGAGCCCAGCGATTCACTGCAGTATCATTACGTCTTAATAGGGTTACTTTATTTATATATACCTCGTTGTATTTCACACTTTACTATAAAATATATTAAAAAATTGTCACAGAAGATTTAATCAGAGTATGACACAATAAAAATGTGTTCAAATGCTAAAAAGTATCAGGTCTGTATATTTCCACTTACTATTTAAAAATATTTGAATTAAAATTTTTGGTATCATATACAAAGGTATTAATTTCTTACAGTTCAAATCAGTGTCGTTATATATATTTATATATATATATATATATATATATATATGTATATATATATATATATATATATATATGTATATATATATATATGTATATATATATATATATATATATATATATATATTAATTATGTAAATATAAATCTTGGTGTAATTTTACAATACGTAAAAGAGTAGCAATTATAAAATCTATATTTTTACCAAAACTTACAAGTGATTATGATAATTAAATTATTATAGATTTATTAAAGTATATAAAGTAAGCTGGCAAAGAAAAAATGGCAACCAAAATTTATGTTTTTGTGTGTTTTTTGTTATATAATAAACGTACTGTCGATAGTAACGCTATAAAAGTGCTTAGTTAGTAATGCATTAAAATTTATTTTACGAATTAGAAGACTTTATCTGATTCTATTAATTTGCTTCTTTAATCTTAATTAATGTTCGTTTAATTTTTTGATATTAAAAATACTTATATTATATATTAACTATTACGTGACAAATTTTCACTTTCATACTTTGATTGTCGCAATTAAGTTAATCGTTATAATAGGTATTCACAGAATACTCGTACCATATTTAATTCTTTATCATACTGTTTTACTTTCTTGTATATATGCATTTTCTTGCCTAGAATTAAAATTAAGAGAATACTTATTTTCAAATATGTTTTTTTATATTTAATTAGTTTTCCATATATTTAAATAATTATCCATAGACAAACATTTTTCTGATGGTAAAAATATAAAAACTACTTACAAATTTTTCACAAAAATGATTTGCACGTAAAAATATGACCTGTATCTTAAATGGAAAAATTAAAATGCTTTTCATTATATCTTACTATTTTATATTACGCTAAACTATAACAATATTAAATTTAATGGACTATTAGTATAAAAAAACTAAGGTCAATTCATAGTTAATTTTTGATTATAAAGTTTCCTATATCTTAAATGTAACGAACATCTGAGTAAACTACAACTACATAACTCCTATTCAAACTCTATAACTTCTACAACAATTATAATCGATATTAATAGCTCTCTTATTAAAGAATTTGCAACGACGTAGCATGTAACGTAAACTCACTAGAAATAAAAAAAATCTTACCCATGAAGATGTATCATTGATTATCTTAAAATCCCCGGAGATCTTTAGGGTGACAGCGAGGGGAGAATGTGGAAAAAATAGGGGTTCATCGGGAAAAACCTCCCCTTTCAGTTTATTAATACCTCCGCCACTTTATCTAATTATCCTGTTTTCAGAGATCCATTATACTTCTCAAAATAATTTTCATTCAGGAATTAAGAATTTCATATTTAAGAGAAAAAAGGGATATTAAAAATCAATTAGTTTAAAAATAGCGTCAAATTTTTCTTAATGCCCATAACGCGGTCAGTAAGGAAAACCTAATAAATTTAGTTTAACAGTCTGTAATAAATAAACTGAAAAAGGTTTTATTAAAAAAATAATAAACTTTTAAACAGTTAAACATCTATTGTCGAACCTCGACTTAAGATATGTTCGATTCTTAAACTACTGCAATGAAACGAACGTCCACACCGCACTCCGCTACTCAAAATGCGCGTTTGTATTTATCTCCTCGATCTAACTGAGTTAACTTCGACTATGCGGTGAGAACTCTCCTCCGTTTAAGGCTTTGACTTACTAAAGTTAAAATCAAGTTTTTAAGAGACTTGTATTTTAATTTGTTAAATGTTTCATATGAAAAGTATTAACCTTACTATCAATGGCAGTCTACAAAGACAAATGTACGTGATATATTATGCAAGCAAACTGCAAAAAATATTACGACAGCCAAACAACCATTAACCAAAACCTTATTATCAAATCAATACTATTAGCAAAACATTTTCTAAGTTACGTATAAATAAAAAAAAACAAATGTTAAATTTTCAAAGATCTGCTTTCTAACATTCCCCAATTTTAAAACTTTGGTAAATTTAACAATTTTAATTAGTTTTTCCTAATAGCAATGTAATTAAATATTAATTATCTTTTTAACAAGGCTGTTTTTTATTTAAACTTTAGTAATGCTGATTGCATAATTAGTATACGATTTTATACTAACGCATAAATTTGTTTCGCTATATACATACATATATATATATATATATATATATATATATATATATATATATATATATATATATATATAAATATATGCTAAATCCATTTATAATCAAACTCATAAGTTTTTTTCATTCATTAAATATTTTTTCAGAAAAAAAATATTAAACTTGCGTCATTATATGACAGCGTACTAGTGTTCTAAGTTTGTTTAATTAAATAGAAAATATTCGCGTTTATCTAAAGTCAATTTAGTCGATTTATTCCTGCGGTGTGGCTGCATACACAAGAGCACACAGCCTGGAAGCCGCGCCGCGACCGATACTAATCTCGCGCGCCCGTCCTATTGCCGTGCGTAAATCTCCACTTTATAATCCACTCTCCGCTGCGAGTAGCGTCCGTTGTCTCGCCCGTGTGTGCCGCAGGTACAGTCCGACGTAATGATTGGTGCGTCTCAGTATGAATTTATAAATAGCCACTATTTTTTATAAAGGAAAAAACGTACCCTTCACCGCCCGTGCATTTGTCACAGATATTTATCTCGGAAACAGTTAGATGTAGAAATTGTTTATAGTCATGAAACATGCTAATTCACATATATTTTAAATGTTTATCACATAAAAGTATTATTTTGGAAATTTTGAGAATGGATTCTATATCGCGTAGGATAAAATTAAAAAAAAGGATTGTAAGGTTCCAAAGCCATTTTATAGTATTTTTACAATTTTATATAAATAGTTCTAAAAATATTGCTAAGGGATACTATTTGTTATTGAGATATTAACGACATTTTTACGACAAAAAAAGATATAGGATGTACATTTACATGGTGAAAAATAATATTGATATTTATGAATAATTTTATAAAAATACTATATAACAAATCATTTATATATGTCTAAATGTATACAGAACCATCAAAGGGCGAGTCACACTGTTGCTTAAAAATAATAAATACCAGAAATGTTTGCTGCAAAATATCAAAATAAGACGAGAAATTGGAAATACTCCAAAAGATTTTCTGGAGCCAACCCATGATTTGTAGATTGTAATTAAATGTTTATGTGTGTAATTAAACCATTTGACCCATTTTCTTAAACATAATGATAATCCATTTTTTACACGAGTCTACCACATCCATTATTTTCACGGAAAAATAGTAGCAATACGTAATATGAATTTACGTCCAGAAGTATGTAGAAAAATTACGCACATTTGAACATTATTTACACAAATAACTTCATTAAGAAATATGACATGTCGCCAACACATTCAAACACCTTCACCGCACGGATAATTTTCGACGCGGAAAAGTATATAATAATATAATTACTAAAATAAAATATTTCAAATCTACATTTCGTACACAACTGTACCAGTAGACCATAACTAGATATCAGTGTTATACTTACACGTAGGTATATCGCACTACACACAGCTATTCGTAGTATGAGCTCTCTCTCTCTCCATATAGTACCTACCTACTTACCTCCGTTGTTGAAAGTCTTTGAACTTTAGAGAATGTGACCTTAAATATGTTAGAACTAATGATGTGCCTAGCGTTTGATTCTATTAAATACTTCTTCATTTGTATTGTAATGCGATGTAAACTTATTGATACACGAAGATACCAAAGTATTTCATATATACATTGTATATATTGTGGTCCGGGATAAAGATACGTTACCTAAATTTCACACACACATATCGAAAAAAAGACTATCTAAAAAAAACAAATATTGAAAGACCTATTTCAATATTTGTTTAAGAGCTAAATATCAAAATAATTTTCCAGGAAAAATATTGTATCTGACGTGACTCTTATTGATAAAACCAATGAATTAGCTAAAATCATGTTTATTACAAATTATTTGTTCAGGAATTTATCTTCAATATTGTTTTATTAGGAGGGTATAGTAAATGATATGACGATTAGTAGACATACAATATTTATTTGGGGGTCTGAAATTCTCATAATTAGCGCAACAGGAAAAAAAACACTCATTGCGTTTCACGTTTAGATTTTGATATTAGTATTAAGATAATAGTCTAAGAAAACTATTAAAACAATGTTATCATAGATTTGCCCAGTTTAAACGCAAAAGTTTGCGTCAACAGGTGTCTCACGCGTTTAACAACTGGTTTATAACGGTTATAGAGGTAATTAACGATTCTCGACTAGCTTAAGAATTCGAAACGTCAAGTGCGATGAAAAATTGAGGTAAAATTGTAAATTTAGTACTTAAAGGAGATTGGCAGATTGTGTTGGGCCCAGGTGTAATAAGTATAAAAATGACACTGTTATATAGAGAACAAGAAAAAAGAGGGTCCTTAGAAGTTTTATCAAAATAGCCATTCAGAAAAAAAGAGAAATCTTATATTTTTTTTGAAAAGTTAGATTGTTTTTCAAGATTTACAAATTGTATTTCTATGGATTCTTGGAGCTAGCGAATAAAACATATAGTGTCTCGTCTCATCCTCTATTCATAAATGTACCATATTTATCCATGATAATCACAGGCTCGACAGAGTTGTGGAAAAAAATCGCGTAAACCTCGGTAAGAGCGAAAAATATATTCATTTTGAAAACAATAGAAACATTGTCAACGGCAGTTAACAGTTTGTTTTTAATTCATTTGGCCAATGGCTGCACATTAAAGAAAGCAAACGCTATTGGTTATTTTTTATAATCGTTTCTAAAAAGGGATTATGTATTTCATCAGGTTTTCTTTATTCCTTTTATTTGTCATTAACAATTCTTGATATTTTAAAAATATAATATATGCGCATTTATAAAAATAGCTTTTCTATGTTTTTTTATTATGGCTACAAATCATATTTTAATTTTTGTTCTTCCCTGATTGTCAGTCGTTGAATTGTTTGATATCAGACATGCTTTATCAATGTTTGATTAATTTAGGCAATATCACCATATTGAAAAAAAACAATTATAATTTTATTTGTCACTAACAATTCTCGGTATATTAAATACATAATTTATGTGCGTTTAGAAAGATAGCTTTTTTATTTTAAATTATGGTTACAGAATTTATTTTATTTGTTGCTCATTCTTAATGGTCAATTGCCGATTTATATATTTTTTTATATTTTAAAATTTATCAGTTTTTTTTAAATGATGTTCTATATCTATAACATCAGCCCCATTTTCGTAGATCTACTTTCAAACAGAATCGGAATAATATTATGTTTATGAAACTTGTTTCATAGAGACCTGCGAAAAGGAAGCAAAAAATAAAACGCAAACTGTATTTTATTTTTATAACAATAGTAAAAAATAAAAAAGCTATCTTCGTAAAGGCATTTTCAAAATACCAAGAACTGTTAATAACAAATAAAAATAAGAATAAAAATCTAAAGAAGTACATTATAACTTTTTAGAAACGATCACAAAAATAATCAATGCCGATTGCTTCTTTTTACTATGTAGGCATTGTCTAAATTAATCAAACATTTATAAAGATTTACGAGCCTGTAAATTTCATATATTAATATGTTACATCTATGCAATACGAGATACGAGATACAATCTGCATTTCCTTTGATCTTTCTGGTTCAGCAAGTTTGTATTTATATCCTTGATCTAACTGAGTTAGCTTCGACTATGCGGTGAGAACTCTCCTCCGTTTAAGGCATTGACTTACTAAAGTTAAAATCAACTTGATAAGAGACTTATATTTTAATTTGTTAAATACTTTATATGAAATATATTAACCTTACTATCGATGGTAGTCTACATAGACAAATGTACGTGATATATGATGCAAGCGAAATGCAAAAAATACTACGACAGCCAAACACACATTAATCAAAACCTTATTGTGAAATCAATATTATTAACGAAATATTTTCTCAGTTACGTATAAATAAAAAAATTTAAAAATCTTAAAAATTTTAAATTTTAAAATTTCGGTAAATTTATCAATTTTAATTATTTTTCCTTATCATCGATCTAATTAAATATCAATTATCTTTTTAACAAGGCAGTTTTGTATTTAAACTTTAGTAATGTAATCACATAATTGGAAATACAATTTTATACTAATGTATAAGTTTGTTTATATCTATTAAACCTATTTATAATCAAATTCATATGTTTTTCAAAATAATTAAAGCGTGCGTTATTATATGGCGGCGTGCTAGTGTTATAAATTTGTTGAATTAAATAGAAAATATAAATTAATCAAACATTTATAAAGACATGGCATAAATTAATTAACTAATCGAAGGTATATACATCCATATACATTCATTCAATATTGTCAAAATAATGTCTTTTTCGCTCTTTTCTAGTTTTACGTGGCTTTTTACGACGACCCTGTTGAACCTGCAAATTGCATGTATAATATGTTACATCTGTACATTAAGGATACGAGACACAATCTGCGTTTACTTTGATCTTGCTGGTTCTTTAAGTTACGCAAAAAGAGCATTTACAAACTATTATGGAAATATATCTTCTTTCTACATGATCAAATATAATTGAACTTTATGTTCAAATATAATTACAGTTCTTTATATATTATTCCAAAACTGATACAGTTTTGGGTTAATATATAAAAAACTTTTTTTTTGTTTGACTGACACAGTCAAAGGTTAAAACAATAACAATGATAGCATTTTGTTTCAATTTCTCTAACTAAATTATTTTTTATGGCTACTATTCTAAAACTATTCCTAATATAATAACAAGTGTTGCTTAAATAGGAATATGAAGTGTATATGTGATGAATATTATCATGTTCATTCCACAATTTGTTGGCTCATCAATTTACTACAAGACCTTTTTTTTAACAGTTTCATCGAAGCCAAATTGCATTTACTCGGAAAAGGAAATTAAAAAATTGCTTGCCATCTAAGTTCAAAAATTTCGAAGTTTAAAAAGTTTTTAGTGTATAATAAAACTGCAAATTTTTTGTTGCGTTAGCAATAAAAGTATTATATTTATATTATATGTGTAGATTAAATTAAATCAATTTAAAGGCGTGGAGGATGCGACTTCTTGAGTTCTCACTCTCCAAGAAATATAGTGACACATGATTCATTTTACTTTTGTTTTCAGAGCGAAAGCTTATCAGTTCCAAAGATTAGGACTATATTTCAGTTTCTAGCTAATATTTCCTTACAAGTCACTTTCAGTTACGAACTGTTAGATTTGTACTAGTTTGTAACTATTATTACTCGCTGAAACAGTTATTAAAACGCGTAATGTGCTTTTACATTTTAATGCATATCAAGACACTGAATGAAAAATGTAATATTTTCATAAAATTATCCCAGTGTTTATTTTATATACATATTGACACAAATTAAAGAGATAGATGCAAAAGGTTAAAATAAATGTAGATACTTGATGAAAAAAAGAACTTTTTCACTTTATGTCCGGGAAAGTTTCTAATAATATTATAAATATTCCTACAAAATTGTTTTAGATTATTGGGAATATGGAAGCTAAGAAACCTTAATTTATTTGAGTATGAACTTGATAATTTAGTATAATATTTACGCAAGCTGTGAATATATTTTATCGAAGAGAAGGCTTGTAGATTCCGATCACGAATCTCGGTCATCTCAAATTATGGCCGGGCATAAAAATGAGTATGCTTTCTGAAAATGGAAATAAAAGAAATACCTCGATACAGAAATTGTTTAAATTTCTTTAAAAGTAATTTTATTATATTGAGGTTATAAAAATTGAAGCATTCATATTTCAATCAAAACTATTTCAAAAATACTAAAAATATAACTTTTAATTTCAAATGATCATGAAATATTTTAATCGATCATTTGATTCACATCTAATATTATGAAAAATAAAGAAATCATATTGTCATTTAAATAATTTATAGATACGTAAAAAAGTAGAAAACTGATATCAATAATTACAGGCTATATTTATTTTCATATTATCAGTTTCTGTACGTCATGAATATGTAATATAAAATAAAAAGACTATTCGCCAATAAAAAAATTAAATAAACATAAAGAATTAGGGTATTGTTTGGCACATTAAAGGCAAGGTGACATATAATATAACCAAATTCTTTAAGTACTGAAAGAGGGTGGTAACGTCAAATAATGTGTTTTTTACTGTCAAATCTATCATATCAATCAGTGCAGGCATTGCAGATACATATATCGATAGAGATCAAATTCCCTAGAGTGTTAATAAATACCAATTAAACTCTTTAATCTCTAAAATATTTTATCTCGCACTTTTGGAGTTGCAATCATAAAGATAGTATTATAAATATTTAAAAAATTAACATCAAATTTAATTTTCAATTAATTTTGAGTATGTATTATAGATACTAAAAACACATTTTGGTAAAATATATGTACCTGTGTTTCAATGTGTCTAATTGTTGTTTGCTTTATTAAACCAGTTTTTCTAAATGTTACGACAAAGAGACTATCTAGTAGCAAATAACCTTAGATTTTTTTTAAATTTCACTAATTGTTTGTTGGAAATTATTTCAAACCATTTTACCCGGCATCATAACAATCATACAATTTTTTCGTCTTGAAACAATTGAGTATTTGACTAATTTTTTTTAATTTCTTTAATCATAATTTCAAGGTACAAGCTGATGAAGAGCGAAAAAAATTTTTAATAATCTTAAAAATTGACCGAGTTATAAAAGTTTAAATTTAACCTTTAGAGAAGGACGGCAATACTGTGTTGTGAGGTCATTTTTAATATTGCACATTATGTTCTATGAGAGGAAAAGAGACAGGGATATACCCAACTCTATCAGTATCTTCAAATTTAGAAGCCTACAACTGGCTTATTTTTCAATCAATTTTTGAATTTTTATCAAGACTAGTTTTTAATTAACTTGTAATTCACAATATTGTACAAAAAATATAAAAATTTAGAATGAGTCAACTACCGTATTGCAAAGATTCAGTTAGATTACCATCCAACTTGTCCAAGTTGTGTGTATTGCGAAACTCGTTAATTTGATACCTTGTGAGCATACAAGAAAGCAATATCTTGTAATATGTCGTCAAATTGCAAACTCGCTAGGAAAGTAATTAATATTCATATTTTTAATTTAACAGTGATGTTTTTATAAATGCAAACGATTTTACAATACAAGGCTAACGAGTCTATTTTTGGATCTTACAGTTTTAGTGAGCAACATCAAAAATTATAGTTTCTTACTATTTTCGATACGCTTCAAATGCTATTGACCTTATGAGGGAATTAGTAACTGAAATTTGTATCTGAATATAGATATTGAAACCAAATGCTCTCTGTACCCACTGTACCACTACAGTGGCAATCGTTTAGGCTAAATCTGAAAAATAAAAGAATTGAACTTCATCCTAATTCAAGTGCGGTAATAATGAGACTATACAATGCATCACTAGAGGACCGTCTCTCAACTTCATTCTTTATTTTACAAGAAAAAACAAGTATATCAAACAATTCATCTACCTTAAGATGTTGACTCCGTGTAGACGTACATGGAACATCAAAAAAGTAAATATAAAATATGCCGGGAATGTACGAGTATTATGTATCTACGAGATGAACGTGGCAGAGAGCGTGGGCGAGACGTCGGAAGCTGTGAACGGACGACAGTCTCCAGCCAAGGCCGTCTGTAGGTAAATGAGAGGATATGAGCTTATTTATGAAGAAACATATACGTGTACGCATTGAACACGCTTTCAAACTAGCTGTGATGTTGATGATGTATTTTTTCTTTTTTTTTACTGATCGTGTTTAACTGTAAAGTTAACGTGCTTCTGCATAAAACTTTTATATTTATTTATGTACACAATTAAATTAAACTACGTGATGTGGTATTATTTCTACTTTCTTTAAATTCTTTACCACCACATAGGTTTCGTTATATTACAACATCTTCAGGTCGGCTATTAGCTACGAGATACTCTATCTTTGCTAACAGCCCACCTGAAGATGTCGTAATACAACGAAACCTAGGTCGTGGTAAAGAACTTAAAGAAAGTAGAAATAATACTACATCACGTAGTTTCATTTAATTGTGAATAATGAATTTCTACAAAATTAATGCCAAATATATTCAATATTTAGATACATTACATTTATTATCAGAACATGAATACGATCATAACCTTAAAAATTGCGCAAAATAGCCTTAATTCAGGGAAATATTTCTCCCTTACTTTTGGTCGTTTTCTTCCTTACTTTTGCAGTACGTAAATTTTATCTTACTCGAAGGGTGTCCGTCCGTCCATCTATCTATCAGAGGTAAATTTTTAATTTTAAGTCGTCATATAGAAAGTTGAAGTTTTGATTTAATGTGTAAAATAGTTCTTTGGTCTAAAACTAGAAACAGCATTGAAAATGGTTTAACATTCAACTTCAGCCCACACACGTAAAGATGCTGAAAAAAACCGAATAGGTATGTCGAGCATCGTTAGAGCATTGGCCTTTTTAAACCCATTTTGTTATAAGATCTGTCTTAAAATTGCCATTATGTGGGAAGATGGAATTCGACTCTAAAATTTCTAATATGTTGTATTTAAACAACAAACACTAAAGACTAAATTAATTATTGTTAATGCCTTCATAGTAAAAAACTATGAATTTGAGTATACGAAAAACTTCCATCAACTTATATATGTTCGTTAGTGATATACTATCTTCACCAATTTTAGTAAGAAATTTTGAAATATTATTGACATGAAAAATATGTTAAAATATGATTTTGGTACGTTATAATATTTACATAAATCGTGAATTACGTATCTTGGTATTCAAAAGAATATCCATCAATTATAATCTCTGGCTATCCTATCCTGGATTTGACCAACTTTGCTAAGAAGTATTTGATAGCAATGAAGCGACTTCATTGGATGTTAATAAACCGATTTTATTGAGAACAAGCTGTTGGAGTTCAATTTTCCTCGGTTATAAAATGCAAGTTAAAATAAATCTTTAAATCAAGAATTACAACTTTGGATATTTAAAGGAATACCCATTATCTATGTGTTCATTCGTTCGAGGAAATCGAACCATATCAATTCCTCTAAAACTTAAGCATATTGATCCAAATTCCTTACTCTTGATAATGTAAATAATATATACCGGTTACAATTACTCTCAACCCAGATCAATATCGAAATATTCTCGTCTACATAACTAGATGGAGTCGGTCTAGGTATAGACACTGCTAAAGCATCCGCGAACTATCGACTACGTTGCATGCACGTGTCAATCTAGCGCTGCGTTATTGATTGAAATGTAGATGTGAGATGCGCGCGTCGCGGGCAGTGTACGAGTATAGTGAGTGGGTGTAAATGGCTAGAAATCGGGTCTTAACAGTGTCATAAGAAAGAAATCAATACTTTATTTTTAATTATGATTTCCAGATGTAAGTTTGCAAGATATTAATTTCGATGAATAAAAATATTAATTTCAATTAAATCATTCAACTCAGTCATGTTACAGCAAATGTAAAAGAATAGGTTTATTATGTTGCGTAATTTTATGTTGTTTGTAATAGGTAAAGTTGATTTCTGTCTATAGTTGATAATGTAATTAGATTGGCCATATCAAATAATTTGTCACTAGAATAGTTATTTAGCAAACAAGAATTTAAAAACAAAAAGTATTGTTTCCTTTGTTAATTAAATATAAATGTAAACACTAATTCTACAAGCACCACGTTATAGAACTGTGATTCAGAAATCAATGTTGTAAATATTGTTTCAAAGCTTTTCCCTTTAGTAAATTTAAATAATGTAATAATTGTAAAAGTCTTGATATAGAACTGTGATTTAGAAATTAGAAAGCCATGATATAGAACTGTGATTTAGAAATTAGAAAGCCATGATACAGAACTGTGATTTAAAAATTAGAAAGAAAGTATAGAACTGCGATTTAAAAATAAAAGTTTTTAAAATGTTGCAAATATTGTTTTAAAGCTTTTCCTTTTAGTAATCTTAAATAATGTAATAATTGTGAAAGTCAGTTTGTCTGTTTACTTGTTAGTTGGCTTAACTTTCTCGGCTCAAATAATCAGCCGGTGCACATGAAATTAAAACAAATATAACTTTTCTCATACATATAAAAATAAAATAACTTTAATCCTTAGAAATACTAAGTCGAAACACTATATTTATACTATTCAATATCCCACCTAACATGAAATTTATCAAATTCTTTAATTAATTTATTAAAAAAAATATTAGTACGTTAGGATAGAAAATAAATGTCAATTATTTTAAACAATATTATTATATGAGCAAGAATATTGTATATAATAAATTTAGATATGAATTAATGAAGATGTTATGGTATTAAATACATTTTAATTTATTTTTATAATTACATTAAAATCATTCGGGAAAACTTTTACATAGTACAAACTAGTAACAGAAAAGAGTGACATATGAATAATGGTGCCGGAAAAACTAGTTTAGAGCTGACGCCTTATCTTTATGCATTACAATATTATTATACGAATACATCCATATTATTCGTAAATTCGTAGGCAGCAAACAGTGTAGGTCTCACCTTTATATCGTAAATCACTAAAAAATGAAGGAAAATAAAAAGTAAGTTGAACAAGTACGTACTTGTTCTCAAAGTTATGTGCATATATCAAGAAAACACTTGATTTAAAGCTGATTGATACGTATCGATCAGCTTTAAAACAAGTGTTTTCTTGATATATGCACATAACATGTTTAGGATGTGTTAAGCTATAGTTAGAGCTTTCAATTCTTTATAACATGAGTTGAGATCTGTTGCTTAAAATAATATGTGTGCTTTAATAGTACTAGTGAAGTAAACGCTAGCAACAAAATCAGTATAATCGATACATACATAAATTCGTTGTGTTCAGTCTTTACGTCGACACAACAACAAAATACTTTGATTGTTGCCACAGCAAAATTCTCACACTGCCCGCAACGTAGCCATCCGCCGTATCCTCTCCCCATAAACGGGAATCCCGCAACCCCAGCACATGAGCCTTAGGGGACCTCGATCGTGAAGGGTGCCGCTTTGCGCCCCTCATAGTCCATTTATGGATTTTTGTCATTACCCCGCACCGTCTTTACACGGCAGCCAACTGGCCCCGGGTCTATATTGTATTAGTTTCTAATCGGGAAATCAATTACTCCTTCAGTATTGAGTATTAGTGATGTTAGGCGATTTAGATTTGAATATTAAACAGCTTTCCGGAGGAAATCTTGAAAGAGGGTGGGATTATTAGATTGAGAATCATATGCAAAAATCAATACCTTCACCAGTTTGCTCACATTTTCAAACTTGCTCCACAAGAAATTTAAAATATCACTTTATTACGAGTCGTGGTATCATTTGTAAGCAAGGCCTTATCCGACGCAAAGATACTTACTTGAATGGTTAAAACAAGATCGAACGTGAAAGTAAAAACGCCTAACAAAATGGCATTGAATTGGATATATAATAAGGAAATATAAGATAGACCTTGCTAAAATTTATCTGAAGAGAATCCCTAGAGATGATTCGAGGCAATACGAAGGTTTCGGTAAGATACAGAAGCATATAAATAGTGAGACGATTTAATATAGATGTTGGAGTATTTCTCAAAGTTTATTCCCATGAGTGCTGATTTAAGAGAGAAATACTTTTGATACTGGGCTACGAGAATACAGCAAATAACTTCGAATGCTATATTTTATTAGCTTCTAGCAATAAAATCAATCAGTCTTTCAAAATAGAATGCGAGCACGTATCTATTGATATTATCGAGAATAAATATATTTATATCAGACAGACATTATAATAATCACAAAGACTCAGAATGGTCCTTAGAAATGTTTTTAATGATCATTACTTAGAAGTTTTTTCACAGATCAAGGGACCCTAGATATAAGTATTTGATATTAATTTCAATTTTTCCTCAGATGAACGAGGAAGTGATCTCATAAGGGTTCCTTTTATGGTACGGAACTTCAAAAATTGTACTTATATTATAAAGAGGAAAGTTTCGTTTATTTATTTTTTATAGGCTTATTTTAAATAGTATAGGTGGATATTATAGACAATGTTAGAATACTTAAAAAGTTAAAAATTTTTTATTACTTATTTTCTGTTGCAAAATGGACCATAGAAGTATCTTTGAGTCAAAGTAAACTAAGTCATATATATATGTATATATATATATATATATATATATATATATATATATATATATATATATTTATTTATTTATATATATACAGAATAAATTTTAAATTCATATCAATTAAAATACGTTCTGACTATTGTACTTTTAGTTGATGGGAATTTATACTTGGAGTAACAATACTATTATTCCCAGTAATAATAAACAGTTTGTACTATATAATACATCTAGTACAGTGCAATAAACCCATACTTGCATATTATACACTTCCAACCACCGTCTTTCCGTATAGTATAACTACTATACGGAGGGTGGATTTATATCTAATAAATCCACCCTCCACAATTATTGTAACGGCTTCGCTGGGAAGACCGTTTAATTTCCAAATTTCAATTAACACTTTGTCTCTACATGCTAGAGAAGTAATTGATTTCGAGATTAGAATCTAATACAATATTCGACTGGGTCTTGTTAATTTTCCATTATGAATATCTTTTAAACTGCAAGGAGCTTAAGTCTGTATCTAATTTAGATGAAATATTACTATAATATTGGTTGTAATGGAATTGATTACGTTTTATGGAAAATAGTAGGTTCAAAGAAAAATTGTTAAGAAGATATATATGAGAAAAGAAGTTATGTTGCAAAATTACATGAAATACCAAGAAAAGCAAGAGTTATATAGATGAAAATTTAAATGATGGTAAGTTTAAAATGCTATAAAAATAAGGAAAAAAAGTGATGTGTAGGGGTATGGATAGAGGGAGGTAAGGGGAAGAGAAAGGTGATGGTGAAGTGGAGAGTAGGAAGATGGGGAGGGAGACAGGAAGGGGAAGAGGAGAGGGGAGGGAAAGGGGGAGGAGAAACGGAAGCAGAAGTAGAAGCGGGAGCTGAAGGGGAAGGGGATGGTGAAGGGGAAGGGGAAGTGGAGGAGTAGGGGTATGGGTCGGGGGAAGTAAAGGCAAGGGATAGGTGATGGTGCAGGGGAAGGGAAAGGGGAAGGGGATGGTGAAGGGAAAGGTGAAGTGGGGTGTAGGGTAGGGGGAGGTAAAGGGAAGGGAAAGGTGATGGTTGAAGGAGAAGTGGAGGAGGAGGATGGGGAAGGAGAGCTAAGAGTTAGGTGAAGGGAAAGGTATGGGGAAGGGAAATTGGAGAGGTAGGGTAGGGGGAGGTAAAGGGAAGGGAAAAGTGATGGTGAAGGGGAAGGAGAAGTGGAGGAGGAGGATGAGGAGGGGGAGGTAAAAAGAAGGTGAATGGGAAGGTAAGGGGAAGGGCAGGTCAAGAGGGAGTGGAAGGGAAGAGGAAGATGAAAGGATGTGAATGGGGAAGGGGAAGGGGACGGAGAAAGGGTGGGAGAGGGAGGGAAGGGGTATGTAAAGGTGGAGGGGTAGGGGGGTTTAAGGTGAGGGGAGGAGAAGACGAATGGGAAGGTGGAGTGGAAGGTGAAGGGGAAAGCGAAGGGAAAGTGGAAGGCGAACAGGAGGGCGAAGGCAAACGCGACGGCGAACGCGAGAGAATATATTTATATATCTATATATATATATATATATATATATATATATATATATATATGTATGTATATATATATATATATATATACATATATATATATATATATATATATATATATATATATATATATTCATGGTATTATATTTAGTATTACATTTTCTTTCCCATCCCTTTCCCCTTCCTCTTCGTCTTTGTTTTCGGGTTCGGCATTCGGTCTCGCCTTCCCGTTCGCGTTCGCGTACCTTCGCATTTTTGCCTTTGCGTTCGCCTTTGCTTTCGCATTCGTCTTCGCGTTCGTCTTCGCGTTCGCCTTCGTTTTCGCCCTCGCGTTCGCCTTCGCGTTTGCCTTCGCCCTCCTGTTCGCCTTCCACTTTCTCTTCGCTTTCCCCTTCGCGTTCCACTCCACCTTCCCATTCGTCTTCTCCTCCCCTCACCTTAACCCCCCCCCCCTTCCCTCCCTCTCCCACCCTTTCTCAGTCCGGTTCCCCTTCCCCTTCCCCATTCCCTTCCTTTCACCTTCCTCTTCCCTTCCACTCCCTCTCGACCTGCCCTTCCTCTTACCTTCACATTCACCTTCTTTTTACCACCCCCTCCTCATCCTCCTCCTCCACTTCTCCTTCCCCTTCACCATCACCTTTCCCTTCCACTCCCTCTCGACCTGCCCTTCCTCTTACCTTCACATTCACCTTCTTTTTACCACCCCCTCCTCATCCTCCTCCTCCACTTCTCCTTCCCCTTCACCATCACCTTTCCCTTCCCTTTACCTCCCCCTACCCTACACCCCACTTAACCTTTCCCTTCACCATCCCCTTCCCCTTTCCCTTCCCCTGCATCATAACCTATCCCTTGCCTTTACTTCCCCCTACCCATACCCCTACTCCTCCACTTCCCCCTCCCCTTCACCATCCCCTTCCCCTTCAGCTCCCGCTTCTACTTCTACTTGCGTTTCTCCTCCCCCTTTCCCTCCCCTCTCCTCTTCCCCTTCCTGATCCAGGAAGATGGGGAGCCATCTTCCTACTTTCCACTCCACCATCACCTTTCTCTTCCCCTTACCTCCCTCTATCCATACCCCTACACATCTCTTTTTTTCCTTATTTTTATAGCATTTTAAACTTACCATCATTTAAATTTTCATCTATATAACTCTTGCTTTTCTTGGTATTTCATGTAATTTTGCAACATCACTTCTTTTCTCATATACATCTTAACAATTTTTCTTTGCCCATTTGTTAAATACGACTAAAATATATTGGGATCAACGGAGACGAACGACTTTTGTAACTGGTGAGTCAGCGACCGAAAACTCTTGTGAAACAGGATGGTGGCCGACTAACAACCGACTTATTGCATAAGTAAAGATGAGCCGTCGGACTAAATGTCTGCTGTCTCCGTTAGCGCGTGCTCAGTCCTATGTTCTATTCTTTTCTCCGTTAGCCCATTTTAACTTGTAAAGTTCGCATCGGCAGAATGGGCACAAGCTATGTGGTCATTATACCTAATTATATTGCCTATCTTTATTCAATACAACGTGTTGCATTTATTTTATTTCAGTAAAAACAAAATGGCGTTTATTTTCGTACGAGAACCTACTATTTTCCATAAAACGTAATCAGTTCCATTATAACCAATATTATAGTAATATTTTATCTAAATTAGATACAGACTTAAGCTCCTTGCAGTTTAAAAGATATTCATAATGGAAAATTAATAAGACCCAGTCGAATATTGCATTAGACTCTAATCTCAAAATCAATTACTTCTCTAGCATGTAGAGGCAAAGTGCTAATTGAGATTTGGAAATTAAACGGTCTTCCCAGCGAAGCCGTTACAATAATTGTGGAAGGTGGATTTATTAGACATAAATCCACCCTCCGTATAGTAGCTATACTATACGGAAAGACGATGGTTGGAAGCGTATAATATGCAAGTATGGGTTTATTGCACTGTACTAGATGTATTATATACTACAAAGTGTTTATTATTACTGGTAATAATAGTATTGTTACTCCAAGAATAAATTCCCATCAACTAAAAGTACAATAGTCAGTATGTATTTTAATTGATAGGAATTTATAAATTTTAATAGAAGATAAATTTATAAAAGAAATTATAGTTGTATATAAATACCGAATGGATATGTTACCTCGTTACCACTATTGCCTATTGTTACAGGCAGAAAAATTTATATAATTTATATAAAAATTTATATATAATAATACTATTATTACCAGTAATAATAAACAGTTTGTCGTATATAATACATCAAATATTAAAAACAGAATTAAAAAGAAAATAAGTTAAGCGGAGGAACAATTTGTGATATATATTCTTTAGCTTCGAGAATGAATATTCTTGTCAGGACTTAACTCATTCGTAATCGGTGAAAGTGTAATTTTATCATTGAAATTTGAACATGAATCTCTTTCATTATTATACCTACCAGATTTGTCACTGCTTTGCTCTATAAGTTTTATTGTTTATGTGTTTAAATTTTCTTTGACATTTGTTTACCTTAGAACATACTGAACAAGTACATTATTATATCGTTCGTTAGGAAAAATCACAATACTTATAAAATCGTTACACTGCTCGTACATAAACGGTAAATTCGATAAGTAATGTGTCGAGTTGAACTAAACGTCATACAGATGTTATTTTTATTTTGCTTTAATATTATTTAAAAAAATATCATTTACTGATCCAAAATACAGTTATCGTATTAAAATATTTTTTCTACAATTTCACTGTGCACGATATCAGAATAAGACTCTCTATAAGTTAATAAAATATTTATTTTTAATTTTATCAATATTTTGAGACTTTAAAGTCAAACTTCATTGAATTGAAAATACACCTCTTTTGAATACGCGTTTGTACAAGATTTACAGATCTAACAAAATCCGGTACTTTATGATTTATAAAATATTTCAGTTTCGATAAAAATAAGCATGCGTTTTACTTTTCGAAGAAATGTTTCCAAGGAAATAAGTATGCATAAATGCGTGTTAGCTGCTTACAAGATAACTATTTATATATTAAACAATGCTTTTTAAAAAACTGTCAGAAATATATAAAATCGAGTGTGCGACGACACTAAACACTTGGTATCGTGGTTCGGTCAGCCGAGTTGTCAATCACCTCTTTCTTATAATTATAAGAAATCAATATAAATTCAATTCAATATAAAAGTGATATAAAAAAACTAAAAAACGTCAAAAATACACAACACAACAAGTATACCTACCAATGGCTTGTGATCTGTATGAGTTATCACTTGTGACCATATATATATATATGTATATATATATATATATATATATATATATATATATATACATATGTATATATGGTCACATGTATATATAAATATATAGGTAAGCAAGAATTATTTTGCATAATAACACGTTGAACTAGTACGGGAGTGTTCGAAATAATTTTATTTAAAATATTAAAATATTGCTCACAATTTTCACCCCACAGCCATTCGACTTTATTTTTTACACATTTCTTAATATTTTAGTTTTTAGGTTCCCGTATCTCAAAAGGAACCTTACAGGATCACTCTGTTGTCCGTCTGTCTGTCTGTCAAGGCCCTTTTTCTCAGGAACGTGTAGAGGTATCAAGTTAAAGTTATCATATCAAATATTTAGGTCTACGGTCCCATGGGATTGTAAAAAATCAAACTTCTAAATCAACGCAATAAAAAAGCACGTTCATTTATGTCGCATAATTTGACACTTTCAAATAAATACAAATTTATAGGATACTTACGTTGGCCTACAATTATGAAATTTGGTAAGAAGATCTTACGACATAAGTAAAGGAAAATGTCTGAAAATCGTTAATTTTTAATTACATCACATAGAAAATATATTGTTTCAAACAAGCGCCTTTGAAAGATATAGAGGGAAATTTATTTTTTGTTCTAAAAAATTAAAATTTTATAAATAGTTTAATAGGAATATTATGTGCCATTAAATGTTTAAAGACGCCTAAATTTTCACGGAACCCTCTTAGTACGAGTTTCACTCACACTTGACAGGTTTTTTTTACTTTTAATAAATTAACTTAAGCAACTAAGCATGCCTAAAAATCTCTTACGTTTTGTTTTACATATTATTTTACATCATTCTTTAACATTTTGTAGATTTAACATTTCTCCGATGATTTTGATTTTTTTTATTATTGATTTTGACGTTTGTTGACTCAAAACATAACCCAAAAAATAGATTTATTTAAAATAATTAGGTTTTCGCCTATTCAATTTGAAATTATATTTTCAGATTTTTTTCAACACTTTGCTTAACCTTTCATAATACATTTCTGATTTTTCAGGAGCTGAAGAATCATGGACGAAAATTTATATAGCTCCATATCCACAAAAAATTAAGTCATGGACGTATAAACAATTTCTTTTGTAGCATTCTAAGGGGTCGTAAATATTTCTTAATCTTAAATATCTATATGTATATATATACATATATATAATAGTATAAATTACAATGTTTTGAGCACTCTTCATCGAATTTTAAAGATAAAAATCTAGAAAATTCATGTAGATACTGTAGCTGAACTTGTCAGTGGAAATTGCTCCCAATTTTCAATGGATAATGTTCTCTGATTTTGATCTGAATTTGAGAGTGAAGAAAAATAATTAATTAACCATACGATTTAACTGTTATGACTAAATACTTAACTGTCTATAATGTTGGTTTGGTAATTTTTACAAACCCTTCACCTCTTCCATTTCTTCTAGTTCTTGATAAAAATCTTTAAGCAGCGCGAATAGATCCTCTGTCAGAGAATTTACAGATAGAAATAAATCTGGTTTTAACTTGAGATGCTTGGTTAATGCAACTATTGAACTGAACCAATATAAAAAAGAGAAGGATAAAAATTACAGACGTCACCTAAATAACCGCAACAATATATACTACCACATAACACATATACATATATAGTAAAACATACACGTCGTTCGTTCCCAAATATTGAGTCTGAGATAAGGGGTCTAATGTTAAAAGGGTTGAATATTATATTTCAGTAAATTAGGCATAACAGAGAGTATTAATTAGTTAAGAGGCAAGCAAATAAATAAGAGCTATAATAAAAGATGGTTGAGATCGCCCTCCTCCACCCACAGATTCTGGATAATATAAACATGGACAATAAACGATATCATAACCCACAATTTTGTGTTAACGTGATTACATAATTATTATTTAATGAAGTAATTAGAAGCTGACTGTCATTAAAATAATTCCATTTTAAATCAACTATCGTTTAAAATTAAGCTATATTCTTAAAACAACAAGCTTTGAGAATGTAGGTATAAACTGATGTTTTTTTCTGATTCTGATTTTTATTCAACTATACCCAGGAATACCTTCAGAAATCGGTTCAAGGAGACCTAACTAAGAAAGACTTAAATACTGATGTGAAACTTAATTCCCTTGTTCTATTATATCCGAGGTTTTTGCTTTTTGTCCCCTTTATTCAAATGTATGTTTGAAGGACCTATAAATGTTAATAATGACCTGATAAGTGAAAATAAAATACATGATGCTTAGGGATACTGGTAATATTATTATTCTGTAATATATATGATCACGTGGTACTATTATTTTATATCACTTAATGCGATGTCTGTTCATAAATCTCTTATATAGTCGACTGAAGTAATTTAACTGTATGCGACTCTAATGCGGGGTTGTGGGAAAAGTATCTTTTTGGAGGTGGATAATAATTTGCTATTGTTCATAAGACACTAAAGACATTGATGATTTTTTCTCATTTCCACACATACCAGAACTATGCTTTGCATTCAGAAATAGAAGTGAAAGCCGTTTTTAAAGAACATTTGTGTATTTTTTTTACAAAGATAAGTATCGAATGATGTATGTCAATAAAAATCATGTGGATATTGCATAGGAATGTAGTATACTTGAGAAATATGAAACGAATGTCAAGAATTTTAAAAATAATTCCAAACTTTTTCTCTAAATCTTTAAACTTTTTTATTTTTCTATATGTCCGTAATAAGTTTTAAAAATTTTTCAACAAAGAGGTTAAAATTTAAAAAAATGATTTTCTAATTATATAATTGTATAAGACAGACAAACCAAAATAAAATCTGATCATAAATTGGAAAACACTTTTATTCAGTAAAGGTAATAGGGTTTCATATTATATTTATTTACTGTTTTTTTTTAGATTTCCGTATTCAAAGGGTGTGAATGAAGTGGAGCTCTCACTCTGTTGTGTACCTTTCCATCTACCGTCGCTCTCTAGTTCCAAAATTGTAAATAGTACCTTATCGGAAACATTACTACAGAAAGAGCCTAATCCCTCTTTCGAAGTTAACTTCAAAGAATAAGGAGGTAAATACTAATGATAGGGTTAGAGTTTGCGTCTAGAGTTATTGAATATTATGTCTATCACGACATTAAACTTGGCCATGATGGAGAGTTTTTAGATTTTATCGCTTCGACAACCAGTGTTATGCGAAGATAAAATAGAGATTTTACAAATCCTATAATATAGCAAAGAGATAGAAAAATGAGAATTTATTGCGACTAAGATCAATATGGTAATAAATACAATGTTAAATAAATCTCGATGCAAAGCTCTAAATCTGTCGACTACATTTCTCTAGCAAAACTCTGGCAGAATTTGACTACTGTAATCTTACTAATTTTTATGGATAACTGTAATGAGATTTCACTTCTTTTTATCAAGCCTCTTCAAAATATGATGGCTGACATAGATTATTTGTTTTTATTTGTATTTTAACTTTTCCTCTTCTGTAAAGTTTTCCATTTTTTTTCTCCCGTTCTTCAACATATAGAATTTTAGCAGTAGGTGGTCGCGTTATACTACGATAAATAATATTAATATGTGTAATATACTAACAAAAATACCTTTTAATATTTAAACTTTCATTTGCTTGGCACATGCAAAAGTTTAATGTGTATGGGGCGTCCAGGGGAAAACACATTTAATTCTTTTATTAACCGCAAGAAATATTACATACGGGTCCCGTCGATTCAAAACGTCAAATACCCCATCCCAGGATAAAATATTGAAATATGTACTCTTGTTGGCATCGCCATGATTTGAAATTTCTATAAACAGATTACAACCCCATCGAATTCATTTTTGGCGACGAGGGCGGCGCCCTGACGTCGATGGCAATGCGCATGATTCAATGGGGAGTGAAACATTATTTGTGGGGCGTTTAGACTTTGAATACGATGCTTATAGAGTTTTATAAGCCAAGCGCGATCGACTCTGACATTTGAATGTACATAACTTGAATATTTTAATACAAGAATCATGAAATAACGTAAAGAAGAAAATAAGTAGATTTAGATTTGTTTATGTTACCAGATTACTTAACTAGGCTTAGCACGCGTATTCACAATTAAGAGGATCCAGATATTTTTTGTATTATATTATATTTATTGCTATATTATTATTTATATCTCCTTGTTTTAAAACAAATTAGTGTCCCAAGGGTAGCGGAGAAGTTGATTACCATCGACACAGAGTCCCATAAAGTTGGATCACTCGCAAGTTGTCGTCACAAGTTTGTGGCTGTAAAACACATAAAAGCATTTATCAAACTACTATTCACTTAACTAACAAGTAAATTGAAAAAAAGCATTGATCGTCACAACAAATTGTTACTCTTCTTTTATTCACACACGTACTACTGTTGTGATTCATAGTGACTCACTCTTCAATGTGAGGACGTCATGTTTTCCACAAATGTTTAATCTCTTCTAAATATGTTTTTTTTATTAAGAAGCTCGTTATCTACTTAACACGTTCGTCAAAAGACAATGTTTCCTTCTTTACAGAATTACGTTTAATATTAAACTTTGAAATCAAAAATGCTTATTTAATTGTTCATTTTGCTGGATTTAGGTAGTAAGAACAGAAAAATTAATTTAACTATTTCCTACCAATGTGAAACCGAGGATGTGATAGTATTTCAGAGGCGTTGCTATAAGTGTATATTTTGTTCCAGGAATACTGCTGCAGGTTTCACTCATTCCTGTTCTATTGGCGATAGACTGGCAATTATGTAAAATATATTTTACATATATACGATTTTTATTATATATATATATATATATATATATATATATATACATATATATATATATATATATATATATACATATATATATATATATATATATATATATATATATATATATACATATATGGCTATGTATATATTCTACAGTATAGTTAATGACAGATACGATAAAGGTTTAAATTTCCTTTTAATCCTTTTTTTTATATTGTTTTTTAACTTTTCATAAAATTGGTACAGTAAAACTTTTTTGGATTTGAAAGAAATTAATTTTTTCTAATGAAGTCTTGTCACATACAAATGAAAAAAAAAGTTCACGTTTTCAATATTTTCTTAAACATAATTATATTTAAAAAGTCTACTGTCAAATTTCCATTCACAGGAAGAAAAGAATTTGTAAAAATACTAAATTTCCAGTATATTTGATTTTATAAAAATAATTTTTATATCCAAATTTCAATGAGGGGTCTATTTTATAAAACAATGCATCACACCGTATTGCGTCGTATGCTACGCGGCGCTTGGCGTGTGTGTTATGAGCGACGCTTAACACTTTAGTTGACACTGAAATAGTATAATTGAAGTGAAAATTTGATAAAAGAGAAATTTATTTATTACACTTAACTTATTTTGTATTACATAATCTACAGCAGGCGGCCTGTTATACTAGTTTAACAACACATCTTGATTGCTATTACTAAAGTAATTTTCCATTAAATTACATCCATGAATTTAGACATTTATTATAAAAATAATAATATTAAGCAAGCACCTTAGGGCAATATTAAATGTGCACATCTACACAGTGACGAAAACAATCAAACACATACTGTACACTGGACTAACTACCGTATCCAAACGTTCGAAAGATAATTGTTTCTATTTATTCATGATTTTTTACCCAGTGTAATTATTGGGTAAATCTCAAATGAATTATTAAATGCATTCAAAAGGTCTACCCTTTCCGAATTCAATATTCCCTAATTAGAAAAAAAATGTTACGCAATAAATGAATGACATAATACAATGCAGTAATATTCTGCAATAATATTATGCGATGATATTCTGAAATTTTTACTGAGTGTAATTATTGAGTAAATCTCAAATAAATTATTAAATGCATTCAAAAGGTCTATCCTTTCCGAATTCAACATTCCCAAATTACAAAAAAAATGTTACGCAATAAATGAATGACATAATACAACGCAATGATATTCTGCAATAATATTACGCGATGATATTCTGCGTAAGCTACAGCAAGTTAATGGGTGTGCATCTTACGTAAATCACCTTTTTTGTAAACAAACTGCCATAGAGCAAACAAATTCAGTCGTAAGCATCGTATTCAATATTGTTTACTTCATGAATGCCATAAGAGCCTTTGTGCAGCCGAAGTTTGTCGAAACATTCACCAAGTTAGGATACCATATAAACGCCCTTGTTGCTTTCAAAAATTTAGAGAAGAAAATAAGAGTTGGAAAATACGCTTTGGATGTTCGTTAATTTTCCGAATTGAATTTCAATTATACCGTATCATATGATAAATAAATGACAGTAAAATAATTGCATGAAAAATATTCGTTACACATAACAACTACTGTAGTTATGTGACTTATTGACATTGATTTGACATTGACATTAGCATAGACTACTGACGTTATATGTTATATGTTATAAATAAGGGCGAAACCAATGCTCAATTTAAAAAAAATTAGACATACGGGTTTTACATTAATTATGAATAATAATAAAACGAAATCAATTGAATAGAATGGATATTCGTGTTACTGTGCCTCAATATACGACAAATTAATGATTTTTGGAAAGATCAGTGAGGACTGAAAAAATAGATCATTTAAAAGAATATAAATCCGTATGCCAAAGAAGAGTTCAAAAACAAGTAATCAAAAATTATATAGTACATGGTGACATATTAATGAGATAATCCATTGGGAGTTACTACTACCTAGTCAAATTTTTTATCAATTCTAATATATACTGTTCGCGGATAAAAAAACTGAATAAAAAGTGAAAAATTAAGCTTTCCGCCTTATTCAGTCGTAAAGGCGTTATTGACAACCATGGTAGCATTAGATTTCATATAAATGTCTCTACTTGAAAAAATTGTTGACATTAGGATGAAAAGTCTTACCTTACCAAGAAAATGATAAGGTATTATTAACTAATAAGACTATTTTTATACCATAATTTTTATTTCTTATTCGTGATGGTTATATTTTTGCACATACATAAAATTAACTCGAAAATGATTCCTATCTAAAAAAACGTCGACATTCACATGATTATTAAAATGTTGTACTTAATAGGCCAACATCGATACTAATGGCAATGAATATTATATCCACATGTCTTTGAACGAATTAAGAACTAAACTAATTTAAATAAAGTAAAACCTTTATAAGAATAGTCATTCATAATTATTAAATAATTCATTGATATCCGAAGTAATATATAAAGATAAATATTACAAAGACATTATATTCAATGTACTCTCCCGGATTAGAAAAGGCGCTTGTCCACGGTGCCAGTTACGCTAACCACAAAAGGCGCTTTGGAGAAGTAAACTTCTGCCCCAAACGTTTTTGTTTTCATAAAATTATTTGACAAGATTCGCCTGGTTTGATGTTAATTAAAGCCATAGTCGAGAGAGTCGAGCAAGAAGGAAGAGGGGCCAACCCCCGCCACGTCGCCGTCACCACCCCACCCCACTCCCGTCTCCTGACGACCTACTAAAAGTGAGATTTCTTCTATTTCACACTTTAGAGGCGGCAGCGACCGCGTCGATCACGTTTTATTACTGAATCAATAAATTATAGATGTAACATATTCCTTTTTTGGGGATTCTTTATTCGTCGCGGTATGCTTGTCGTAAAGCAATGGAGTGAAATAAGGAAATATTTCTTCAAATTTTCGAGAACGTTCCAGGTAGAAATGGGTTTCAGTTTTCCATAAGGCTTTATTTTAAAAAGGCGACAAATCGGTCAGAGTTTCGCTGAATAGGAGTAATACCCAATTAAGGTAAGAAATGAAAGATCGTATTTTGTGGTAAAAATGTCGAAGAGTTTATTTAAGATTTTTAACGAGCAATAGATGGAACTATGTTAGGCAACTATAAAGATGAATATTATACGATATAATGTGTAATTGCTACTGTATACTGTGTTCGCCCAATAAAGAATAAAATAATACAAAAAAAAATAGAGAAAGTCGAAGAAAATTGCGAAGCAAATTTCTTGCGACAGCAACCAAAATTCAAAGTAGGATAAATTGGAAAGTATAATAACGAAGTACTGGATTTTCTTATTTTGAGTATAATAAACATAAATCGTCTTGTCTTCTTTTTAGGTGCTCTAATCGTTAAACGCTTTACCCGATTATTAAGCAACAATTGCAAATATATAATAGTCGAAATGGTCGATAAACCATCCACATTTGGTAATGACTACATATATATATATATATATATATATATATATATATATATATATATATATATATATATATATATATATATATATATATATATTATATATATATATATATATATGTATATGTATATATATATGTATATATATATATATATATATATATATACATATATATATAAATTTTGAGGAGCGAAAGAAAAAAAAATAATTTTTGTAACTTTTCCACATAATCTCGCATTTTATTAAAACAGGACGGAAGAGTTAAAAAAAATTACGTTTTTTTCTTTTCTTTCTCTATTGTCTCTGGCGATTCTCAATTGCTCCTCAAAATTCGGTAACTAATCAAAATTTAATCCTGTATATATAACTACGTAGTAATGACTATATAGATTTAAAAAATATCATTCTTGATAACAGATTAACATTAAGTCTTAACTACCGTATGAGGTATTAAAAGGCACCAGATTTAAGACTTTATTACTTCAATGATTATCTAGTCATGTATGATTTTAATTTCAAAAAAATTAGATTTAATTTATGGAACAAAAATGTTATAAAATTATTGTTAGATTAATACAATTATATATTTTGTTAATGTATTGTATATAGATTTTGCAAAGACAGTTGCGGTTCCTTGGGTCTGATATTTACTCATTGTTTGAATAGTTTTAAAGGAAACCAAATTATTTATTGTTCCTAAGCTATGCTTTATTTCAAAATTTACATTAAAGGATATTTTGTTTTATTTTAGTTCAAAAAAGAAGAAAGAACATTTATTCCTAAATTCGAATTTAGTACGTCCCAGTTAAGATTCCAGTATTTTATTGCTGCCCAGTAAGTTGAAGACTTACAATCAAAGCTTAACTGTGGAAGATGCGAAATTGAAGCTTCGTATAATATAATAATTTAGCGATGACAATGTTGTATTTGGAAATATCAATGATCAAAACACCAAAAACTATTTTCTTTTATCAAATTTTCTTTGAATATATTATAAGCTAAATAGCTTTAGATAAAATGGTGTGACAAAATAATCTCGAACAACAGAAAAGTTTTTTAGTCTATTAAATATGTTTATGAATTCACAACAAATAAATTTGAGTAGAGTAAATATAGGGAGAGTTAAATTACATTGAATTTATTGGATGATTATCAGAATTAGGAACACGCTGTTCCTAATTCTGCCAGAATATTCGATACCAGATACATCTTAGCAGATACTCTATAACTCGGTACATCTTACTCCAGAAGATAAGCTTACTCGATACCCGCATCCAGGGTATATGCATCCATTTCCCTCAAATAAATTTTGGTGAAAGCTGTGGTGGTGTTCGATGAAAGCTCTATACTTCATACTTTTTCTTTAATTTTCCCTTGGATATGTAGAGCTTTTTTATGCAATTTCCGAAATTCATTTAACTATATTTCTATATTTTGAACTAATATATATTACCATAAATTAGGCTTATCTTCTGTAATCTTACTATTCCTTGATAAAAACTAAATTATCTATTTATTGATGGACTTTCATATTGAGTACATTGCACTTAAGTACATACATTCTTATGTCAATTGAGTATATTGCACTTATATACATTCTTGTGTGAAATTTCATAATTCTATTTACTCCATCTATAAGTATATTTTGTAATTTCAGTACTCCTCAAAAGAAATTAAGTCCTTTCTTTTCAATTATTTTATACATTGAAAAAACATTTATTTACAGACTCGCACGTATTCAAGTACATATATTTAAGTACGTATTTATATACGTATATTTAAGTATATATTAAAGCGACGTTTTATGATTTCTTTCGCTTTATCTCTACGAAAAATGACAGAAAATATAGGGAAGTATATATATATATATATATATATATATATATATATATATATATATATACGCGTAGTAAAAATCAACGAATCTTATTTTTGAGATCAATGCGTATTACCTTTGATGCCCAATTTACCAGTAGCACGAATTCGAAGGTTCCCACTCGCATCTAATAACACAGACGTCTCGAGACCATCAACAATCGTTTGAATAAATATGAACAGATTGGGTGCGCAGGATTTATTTGTTTACGCGCAAAATACCTAAACGCCCTTAATCAGAGCGTGACATGTATTCATACGTACGGCGGGCATCGTCTGGATTTAAATGGAGCGTCGCAGAACAAGAAAACAAGCGACAACGCGATGAAAAGGGTAAAAAGATATGAACTCCGCTTGACAGAAAGAGTCTGGCATACCGATGAACATATTACTATGAGCGCTGTGTGAAAAGGACAAAGTATTATTGCGCAAATATTGGTAACACCTGCAGGTTTGGCTTAAATCGCTAGTTTTCTTTGAGCATTATAAGGTGGTGAAAAATCAATGCAGATTTTGTTAAATGTTTTATTTCTTTGCCTGAATTAGACAAGAAATTATGATAAATAGGGTTCAAATATAAATAATACCTTAGTTTTTCCACAACGTTCCGTGAAGGAAATGAAAAAATATTTCAAGTCTATTTCAAATGAAACATTACTAACAGCAATAGAAGTAACTAAATGAAAAAAATAAGAATCTTTTCTATTATATCTATATAGCTGCTCTAAATGCGTTGGATGAATAAAAAATGGTGAATCATATTTTTAGCTATCTATAATACAGATGTCAATATTTTTTCATTATCTTAAAAACAAATTTAAAAAAGTATTAAATGCCCCTTCAGCCAAGGCAGCCGTCCAACACCATATCGTCACCGTGGAGGGCGAAAGGGCGCGGCGAGACGGGCGCGGCGGGACCCGAGTCAGCGACCCGTGTGAGAAACCCGCGGAGCAATACTTACAGGAGCGAACCTCTGCCCCCTCCGTTCGTTTACCCCTCCCCCACATCCCTTGATTCATCCCCTCCCTGCCCTCCCGTCGTCGCGCCCCCTCCGTGCGGCCTTCAATTAACAGCCTCCATCCAGTGAGTGTATCTTTTATTTCATATTAAAATAAAAGGCGCACTCCAATGCGCTCAGCGGTATAATATGCGTATTTGCCTATGTATTTGTTTATGTGTGTGTGTGAGAACTTCTACATACGTGAGTATGTATAGTATGTGTGTGTGTAGATTATGCATCAATGTGCGTGTGTTTGTTTTATGCATTCTGTTAATGCGACGGTCATTTGCAAGTCGCATCTGTGAATGTGATGTCAATTGTTTGTTTATTTTTAGACAATCAACATATTACACGTTACACGTATAAAAAATTGAAACTTGCTTTATGATTTAAGGCGGATACACTAATTGCTTACAATTAAACGGCAAATACTGTCGCCATATTTAGGAGGAATATAATATTATATGCAATGTTGAATATGAAACAAATAAAAAAAAAGATTTATTATAATTACAATGATGAATAATTTAAGTATATCGTATTATATTGACGTAATAATCCAAATTCTAATGGAATCACGCCACTGTTCTGTATAATAAACCTTGGTCTAATCCTAAACCTAACTTCTAAAATCATTCACTTAATAGAGATCGTAATGCCGAAAACCTGTACAGAAATACACACCTGTTTTCGATGAAATTAAATATATGTAGCGCCCAAACTCCACGAAAATTCTGCCAAAAACAGTTACAATTGATTGAATATTGAATATATTTGATTAATTTTGTAGAAATTCATTATTCACAATTAAATGAAACTACGTGATGTAGTATTATTTCTAATTTCTTTAAGTTCTTTACCACGACCTAGGTTTCGTTGTACTACAACATCTTCAGGTGGGCTATTAGCAATTTATAGATTGCTAATAGCCCACTTGAAGATGTTCTAATACAACGAAACCTAGGTCGTGCTAAAGAACTTAAAGAAAGAAAATAAGAAAAAATAGAAAAAAAAAATAGAAATAATACCATATCACGTAGTTTCATTTAATTGTGAGTTACAATTGAATCAATCAGTATATGTATAGCTCCCAACATTGACAGTATGGAACACTTGCTCCACAGTATGCCATTTTTCATCCTCTTCTCTGTACGTTGAATGAAAAAATACGAAAATGAAACTTGATAATGCCAGCTCGGAAATCATCGCTTCCGAATTATAGCTACCAGCATGCATGCGAATTGACATAATAGTTAACCCCAATTATATTTTTATTATTAAATATTTTTTTCACTTCACATGGGTCGTATTAAATAATTATGTATAATGATTTGGCTCAGCGAATAAAAAAAAATAATTGCGGTGTCGGATATTACTGTAATTTTTTTTCCCGAAAATGTATATCGTGTATAGTTTAGTTATTGAAATTAAACAATTGTTTTTTTCAATAGCTTAATTTATTTGCCACTTAAATTTCTTGAGTATCGGATAGTGATAAAAAAAGTAGGATCGAAAGGGCTTTGACATGTCAAATCTATCGATTGAAAACCGTGGTTTCACTTTGCGCGTTCTTAGTTCGCAACTTCCGATTGCCGCGATGTCTGATATTGGAGTAGTAATGACGTAAACTTTCATCCTTCCTCTTTAAAATGAAATGAAGATGACAGAGCTACGTCTATTTTTAACAGAGTTATTTCAATTTGAAATTACTTCGAGAAAAACTGTCGCTCATTTGGTCATGATTGATTTCCCATATGCGGCATGGATTTTAAAGATGTTTTTACACCAAACTAAATAATTGGATCAATCTGCCAAGAATCATCGTCTTTTAGAATGTTTAGATATACACGTAACGCACACAGTATAAAATCAATAAACGATAACCCACTACGTATATTAAAACTTACAAATTCTTGTCAACTCAGACATGACTTTATTGAACGTAAGTATTCTCTATGATAATATTGATTTATGTATATATTTTTTACATTATGTAAAAAGAAAAACTTAATTTAAATCAACTTGGGTACTCTGAGTAGAACCATAATAACAGGAAATATTTCACCTCTCTTCGCAAAATGAGACTCTATAATTAATATCAAAATAATGCCTTCTGTGCCATACTCTGAAAGTAATGTTAGCTATTTAACCTGAGTGTCGCCACTGAAATTAAAAAATAAAAAATTTATACCGATGTACATGACAAAATTCGCACGTTAATTTTTATATTAAAACTGTATTTTGAAATGAAATTATTAAATATTAACGTAAATTAAAGTCATTGCTTTATCCAGTATGGAATGGCGCCAGTGCGTATGGGTATGCTAGGTGATCGTTTGTTGCTTATGATGTTTTTTAAATACCGACAACCCAACTAGCGTTAATGGTAAATATAGATGTTCTGTAACTTAGAGGTAGTGTATATAGCGTAGGTTCAATAAATAGCAAATAGTATAGCTAAATTATCAAAACGCAATTTAGTAAATAAAAAATAACTGATTACGAGAGGACATTCTCTTATCTGGCTCTGTGACCATTTTTCTCTATAATAACTTTTGCAGGTGATATTAACAAAAAGGGCAGTCGGACATTCGGCATAGTGGTGGAAATTATTTCTTTCAATATTAATATTATGTTTTTCGGTAAAAAGATTTAAATAGAAATATGTCATTAAAAATATAATTATTATAGAAGGAATATTTTTAGTGTTCCGTAAATTAAAGGAAAAAAGGAACTGTTAGGACCCTAATTCTCAGGAACGCGTGGAGGTGTCGAGTCGAAATTAATATCAAATACTTCGGTTTTCGGTCCCTAAATAAAAAGATTAAAAAATCATGCTTCTAAGTCAATGCAATGAAAAAATCACTAAAAATACAGTCATTTAAACCTATAGGGTAATTCCTGTTGACGTGGAATCATGAAATTTGGCAAAAAGCAAGATCTCACAGCATAAATAAAGAAAAAAAATTTAAAATCTTTGATTTTTAGTTATATCATCATTTTTTTTTGTGAAAAATTCAATAGGCAATATATTTTCATTCTAAAAAGTTTTATAAATAGTTTAATATTATATGAATTCTAAAAAGTTTTATAAATAGTTTAATATTATATGTACCATTAAATGTTTATAAACACATAAACGTTTACGAAACCCTCGTAGAACGAATTCCACCCATGCTTGACTGGGTTTTTTAGATTGTTTTAGTCAAAAAAAAAAATTCTTAAATGACAAACGAACTCAAATACTAGAAGTCCTATTAAAGTATCTACCTGATGTTTTGGTCATTTTTGTGTGACTTTGTCCTCTTCTTTTTGAAGTTATACTTCTTTAGGCGCGTTATGAAAAAATGATGAGAGTGAAATTTTAAGATTCGTCACACAAAAGTTACAGTATGAAGTTGCAGCGGTTGCAGTCTCGAAACAAAAGCCACCAACAAAATAGAAATAGAACCTCTATTAGTCGCGCAAGTTGGCACCATCGTCGCCTCTGTTCACTGTTTTCATATTCATAGTATTTATTTTCCACATGTTTCTAGTGTCTACATTCACACACGTGTTTTAGTTTCATATAAGTGCGATTTATATATGTGCTGATAAATTATATTCAGTAGTGATTTAAATTCAATATTTTGATTAATATATTTACTATTCGTAAATATTTTAATGATGCCAAAGAAGTATAACTTCTCACGCGCGTACATAAGTACACGCACCCTTTTTTTTTTTTTTTTGGTTAGTGATGTTCTCACAATTTTGATATAAATATATCAATTGTAACAATATGTTTCGCGTAATAAATAACATAACGATATGTGTTCTATTTTTTAAATCCGTTGTTAAATATCGTCATCAAGCATTGAGCATTACTTCTTTTACAATACATTTTTAAATTGGTGATGAAATATAAGATGAACACCCAGCAAAATGATTTAAAGAATATTTATAGTCTCTAGTTTTCCCAAAAGCGATGTAATTTTGCATCATATAAAGGAAAAACACAGTTTAAGAAAATCTAAATAATTAAATATGTAAATAATTTATGCAATATTTTTTTCTTCAAATTTAAAAACATTACTCGCAATCCTTAATTGCTATTTAAATACAAAGAAATACAATAACCTTCTATATTCAAAAATATTATTCATGATAATTCCATTATAATGTATATCATACACTAAACACATTTGCTTAATGAATTTGAAGAGACAAAGAAACAAAAATACGTCAAACCAGCAAAAAATATTTTTATAATTAGACTAACGAATAGCTAATAACAACGATTCTAAGATTTATATACACTATTATATGATGCTAGAACAACGTTATATTTTACAACGGTATCATTTTTTATCATACCACATATATTTATGTGGGTTCTTCTATAATTAAAACAAGAAAGCTATTGTTATAGGTATATCTTGCCTTTAGCACTTTGGGTGACGAAATAATAAACTTTTGCTATGTTGCGTGCCCATCCAAGCCTTGAACTTGCGGACATATGGGTAAATATATAACAAGTTGACATCATATAATATAATAATAACGAGTCTACGTCTCTAATGAATGTTGGTTTATTTATATTAGTAATCTTATAAAAAGTATTTTACAAACTTTATTTCAATATTTATGCCTTTTATATACTTAAATACTGAAATGAAGGATGATGAATTTAAATATAAATGAAAATCATACCCTGGTATATTTAAAGACTTCCCTTTTTTTTAGATAAAATTGAAAAAAAGGTTGTTAGAGAAAAAGTCAAAAATTTAATCTCCGGAATAAATTCTATTTATTATTTTTTTTCTTCAAAAAAAGATTCAGTGTCTCTCTTCATTCCGTATATATTTTTTTTGGATTTCTCCGGCGTAATTACATAATTAAAGTACTGATGAAATTACTTCAAATAGTAATATAATTATTACAAAATTCATAATTTCTTACACTGATCGCAACTTGAGAACAGATTATGTTTAGCTTTCTCCAAAAAATTATTTCCTGATATTTAATTTTTCAAGCAATTTGACATAATCAAAATATGAGCACGATGCTATACACTCGAATTAAGCCTTTCTGTGAACAAGGCGCACATTATCAGTAACTCAACTATAGATTCAATTGTCTAAGATTAAACTGTCTTTTTAAACTAAAAAAGTGCCGTGTTCAAATTTTGGTGAAATAAAATTGTCTTTGAGCAAGACAGACATAATTGTGAATAAGATAACCTTTCTCCAAACAAGGTAGCCTTTGTTGTTGAATGTTTTGAAGGTTTAGATTATATAAACGATATACGAAAAAATTAAAAAAAACAATTGATGTTATCCAAAAAATATTGTGGAAAGTGGACATCTTCAATAAGTTTAAGAGCCATTAAACGTATAACAAACGCAAACGCGTTATTAGCGGTATGTTGAAATGTTGAAATATTTAAAACATTGTGGTTTTATAATCTAATATTTATCGGATGTTTGATTTCTAAATTTTAGATTCATTCTTTCTCAAAAGGACAAACCTTTTAGATTCATTCTTTCTCCAAAGGACAAAAGTGTGTATGAATCAAAATGTTGACTAAGTAATAGATGATATCGATTGAGATTTATTTAAATGAGAGTACCTAAATATAGATCACATATTATAATGGATCACTAGAACTGTTTTAGGAAGGATATGAAAGTATTGTCTTCATTATGAAGACGCTAATTTCATGTCCACAGCTAAATATTGTATTGATAATCATTACGAAAAATTCATTTCAGTGACTGCTTTTATTTCTTCCTTTTTAAACCTTTTGATGTGAAACATCTCTAGGCGCAGGTATAAACCGGATCGTTGGCGTGGCGACGCTTGCCGTGGCGCACGGGTCGCCAGGCTATACTAAGGTATATATATAGTCTATATGTAAAAGAGTGTACGGTATGGCAACGTGTCGCCATGCGCAACCGACTACGCGACCCCCTCCTCACTCAGTTCGACGCTGATGTTTACTACGGTACACATAACCTGTGCTTTATTATTTTTGTATTAATTGTAAATAAATGTTTATTAAATAAAGTCACCATTTTCTGTAAGAAATTCGTAATACTTTATTTTTTCATTATGCTATATTTAGTTCCTGTAATAATCTTGTATTTTATGCATATTACTCGTACGAACGCGATGTTTCACATCTGCCAGGCGTCCCGTGACGGCTCATTTCTTTTTTTTGTGTTTTCTAAATAAGGTTCGCCAATTTAAATTTTTCTCTACGTCAAGGCAAAATAATGATCTATATTATAATATAATTTAGGCTATTGGTAATTTTATTATTTAATTTTATGATTTATTTATTTTTCTTTTAGATCTTACTCGAACACTAAAAGTCACATGGCTACAAACAAAGGCGCCACCACATTTGACGCAGTAGACGAGTTCTCGCCACTGTGGCATTTTTAAGGCTTCCACGTGAAATGAAACGCAATGAAAGTTATGCTTTGTCAAGCGAAATATCGTACATAACTTGTTGTAAATAATTTTTTTATACAATGGCTATTGTGATATAAAACAAAATGCAAATTTTAGCAAAAATTCCTTTTTGTTAAGAAATATTATATAATCTATATACATTGCGAATCACCTATATACTTGACACGGTAGTATTCCTGAAGACTGAAGTCTGAGAGTAAAATTGAATGAAGTTAGAATTATTGAAGATACCAGAAAAACAATTATACATACAAAACTATTTATTTCAGCAACAGTAAACCGCTGAATTATTGACCATTATTATTAAAACTTTCTACTTTTGTAATGACTTTCTATAAATTGATTTTCATACATAAGTGACGCTCTGTTATAATAATGATTTCTTATAAAAAAAACAATGCTGTTAACAAATTTCCCTTATTAGTCAAATCATATAATACAATTGTCATATTGCGCAATAAAGGCGGTACCGCAAATAAAAGGAAAAACAAATGGCCTTTTCGACAAATCAGAATACAGAAATTCTTTGTTCTTAAAAAAGTAAACTTCGTTACAAGATGTATCTTATTAAGATTACATAAAATTATTTGGTCTTCCTTGAGATGTAACATTTAGATAAGTGTGCGCCCTAAGTTAGGGTAAACATGATTTAACGATAAGCATTCTTAAAAAAATTGCTTCCTCTCTTTATAAAACTGTATTCTTATTAGATATGTTTGTATAAATATCCCTTATTAGTCAAATGATATAATATAATTGTCATATTGCGCAATAAAGGCGGTTGCGCAAATAAAAGGAAAAACAAATAGCCTTTTCAACAAATCAGAATACAGAAATTCTTTGTTCTCAAAAAAGTAAACTTCGTTACAAGATGTATCTTATTAAGACTACATAAAATTATTTGGTCTTCCTTGAGATGTAACATTTAGATAAGTGTGCGCCCTGAGTTAGTGTTATACGGAACAATATTTCCTTGACAAATTCAGTTAAATGATTCTTCCTCTCTTTATAAAACTATTTTAAATAGAAGTAAGCAGTCTTATTTCTTAGTGAAAGGAATGCATTTCATTAAAACAATGTTTACAGTTTAATCTGATATTTCAATACATCCATTTAAAAAATAAAAAACGAAAAAAATGGGCAGAGTTTGAAGAAATAATAAATTTAAAAAAACAACATATTTAGTAGATGCTTTTTGCAATAAAGTTAAGAAAATCTTAATGAAATCCTCAATCTGGATTCTCGATATTAAAAATTGGTTATAGCAGTTATAATATACACACACAGTCACAGCTTCACATTTTCTATAGTTTGAGAATTCGTACATAAAATTTTGAAGTACTTTGTGTAAAGATCTTGATTCACATGTAGCAAAATGTTGAAACGATGTTCTTAAATAAAACCAAGCGGAACATTCATCGATAGAGCATGCAGAAACGTTTTAAATCTAAATTTAAAATAAATTCGGTCATCTGCAAATGAAAAGTGGCTAATTATTTTTGACAACAGCTGAGTTGAACTCCTCTTGAATGTTATTACATAAAAGTAATTCTTCTTTAGTAATTCTACTTTTCCGATTATAAAAAAAACCAAAGATACTACTTATGAATCAATCCAAATAATCTGCAAGTTATAGTTAATTTTTCTTTAGTTATTATAGGACACAAGTTTAAAATTTTCGGTGGCTTTACTCAAAGGCAGGACGAATTTTTAAGCTTGGAAACTTAAGTTTCTGTCCATTCCGCTAAGCAATATTAAATAAAAATCTATGAAAATCCAAATATATACGTACGTACATCGTATATGTACATAGATTGCGATGTTATTTGTGGTTATCCTGTAACATTTCCATTACAAACGCCTTTCTTCCCTTACTTTCATTGATCCTCTCCTGGATGCTATCGAAATACTTTCATTGTTTTGATGAAAGACATAAATTTTCCGTATTTACACACATTTCCCCATATCAAATGAACGTATTATGCAATTTTATTCCAGCAATTTAAGGAACAGAAAACGATTATCATCTTCTCATTCTTGTAATTGAATATCAAAAAATGATTTCTTTTTTAGACATAAACTAAATCGTTTACGTACGGTAAAGTCTGCAACTTCATTTAAATACACATCTAAAAGAATGCATTCTGTCACATTCTCTCTTGAGAAAGAGCAACATGTTAAATACTAAACGACGATAAAAGATTATCTCTGTTTTCAATTTGTATTCGGCTTTGAATCGATGCGGCTAAAGAAATATTTTTTATATTTAGTTATTGTATTATTTATTATGTTTCTGAAATATGTTTTATGAAACCTACGAACGTTAAAACTTGTGAAAGATATTTAGTAAAAACCTGAAAGGTAAAAAACCTTTCGGATCCATTGACTCGTACAAGAATTAATATATGAATTTTTATCAAGCTAATTTTGCTTTATGAATTAAAGAAAATATTATTTATATTATACGGTCTATTCATTGCAGATTTTCTTGTATTAATCATCGACGTTGTTGAAGTCTGACATTATAACAAAGCAAAATAATTATAGAAGTTCTTATGCAGAGTTCGATTCTCGCTATCGCATCAAGTCTACCATAGTAGGATGCACCACGGTCACCATAACACATTGTATCGCAGTGTGATACAATGTGCACTCCTACCCACGCGGTGCACGAAACGCTTCTATAACAAAGGACTCTTTACCTTAAACTCCTAACGTAGACTTATATAATATGGATCAATGCGTTGGTGCTGCATTGTTTAAGTTAGATGCATATTTCCATTCTAAGAATACTTAATACTTACGTCTTCTTTACTGATGGGAAAGAAACTGTAAAGACTTGGCCTGTAGTAAATATTATGTAAATGTTTGAAAAGGGGACATGGAACATATATTAATGCCATCTTATTGAGATACATAAGACTCTTACTATCAAAACTTATTTTTCTGGAAGATACGGACAGGCTATTTGTGAGAAAAGATGAAATGAATTAATTTTTATAATACATTTACACAATTATCAAATATTTTAAGCATCAAATTTGCTAGGGCAGAGTGATAGGGCAGCATAAGAGAGAAAGAGATAAGACAGGTAAAAGAATTCAAAATAGAAATATCATTTTTAGACGATTGCTGAAAACATAACGATATGTTACGAATGTTAGTGTCAGCTTTGTTCAAGGATTTAGCAGCATTTACAGTGAAGGATTACGCGTGTTAGATGATATTATGATTAAGAATTTGGGGGGATTTTAAATGTAAATCAAGGCCTGAGTACCTAGTGCTTTTAAAGTGGGGCACCATGAAGGTATTACAAATATTTACAACTTTACCAAACTTGAAAAGTTAAACAGTGCTAAAGTTGGGAACATTTTTAACCATATGAAAAAAATAATAATGTATTTTATCTAAACATCTATGTTACAATATTTATACGTTACTAAGGTTACTATGTATAATGAAAAACTAATATATAAAGTACTACTGTTGATACAATGTAGATGAACTGAAAGTGGCTACAAATAATTGGCGGAAGTCTACACAAAATGAACAGGAATTATCAACTTTTGTTCTGCCTTTCTTTAATTTTATTTTATCTTCTGTTTCTTCCCTAACTTTCATATTTAAATTTAAGTTATTAGGACATGTCAACAGACATAGGAAAGTTTATAAAGAGCTTACTTATTGTATACGTATCATTCAAGGCTTTTTAAAATTAACAGCGTAAAGCCTCTACTAAATTTTTTTGTTAGAAGGTTGAAGGAAATATTTACTTAGTATTCATGAGAATATAATGATATTCTCATCACGAAGAAAATGTATAACGTTCAGAGTATTTCTCCTCCTTTTTAGTAATACACCACATAAGAAAACGCTATTCTGTTTCCTAATTTATTCTTTTATTTTCGCGGTTCCCACATTTATTTTAAATTCAGTTTACATTTTAAGTTTTGCAAACAGAAATTGCTGCCTTACATTATTCTTTGGTCGTCCTCGCTATCAGGGCTTTCAGATTAATATTAAGTACGAAGTAATCTTTCAACATTTTCTTCTTAATTGAAATTTTCCGGAAATATTGATTTGAAGTTTTTTTACAGAAAGCAAATTCTGATTGATTGTTTGATAATATTTCATTTGTGTCAATTATTAATTTCATAGTTTTGATGTGTGTTGTAAGTTTTTATTTTTCAAATTTCCTTTACATTGTATACAGCAAGCAATTACAAGGTAAAGTGATACTTAGCTGTCCGCTAAGTAAATTACTAAAAATTAACAAAGAGGCTCAAAAATATCTTACGTTATCTCACATCCTCATATCTTGATTATTTCTAAAGTAATGACCTAATATTTATACACATATACAGTACGTTAATAAGAATGTTCAATACATTCGAGGCGAATGCAAACATAGATGAACAGAATGTATTGATTAGCTGAACTTTCATAGTATCGCAAACTAGAAAAGAAAAATAAATTTCTTAACTTAGTTATAAATTGTATATTTGTTCAATGTAAAGAATACATATGGTAATAACATTTATACCTCACTAGAGGCGATATTTAATACTTAATAATTTTTGGCCTTTCCGGAACTGACGTACGGAGTTTCATTTAAAAACGCATTTTAAAATATTAGATACAGACCCATATTAATAGCCAATATAACAATGTTATTACGAACCTGCTTTAAATTGTCCCGTAAAAATTGCACAACCCAAACGTGTATAATATTGTATGTACACACACTCCGATAGTAACGCTACCATAAAATTACCTTCAGCGTAAAGATCCGTTAGATCGAGCCAGCGAGCAAACGAGCATGGTGCAGTTTGCAATAATTCAATCTATTGTCGCGAATAGCAGACAAATATCGAAAAAAGTTGCTATTTGCACGATTATACTATTATACTAGATTGAATTAAAATTTCATTAATATTTCTACTAAAAACTAGTTCTTAATTAATTTCTAACAATAAAAGTGTGACAATAAACAATATCGTATTATCGAATTAAATGTTACGAAGCACGCGAAAGGTAGCAACTCATTTTCTTCGTTCCAAAATATGTCAATTTGTAGAACTAATAATAACATTGTACGTACACACATTCCGATAGTAACGCTACAATAAAATTACCTTCAGCGTAAAGATCCGTTAGACCAAGCCAGCGAGCAACCGAACATGGTGCAGCTTGCAATAATTCATTCTATTGTCGCGAATAGCAGACGATATCGAAAAAAGTTGATATTGGTACGATTACAAAATTATACTAGATGGAATTAAAATTTAATTAACATTTTTACTACAATCTAGTTCTTAGCTAATTTCTAACAATAAAAGTGTGACAACAATATCGTATTATCGAATTAAATGTTACGAAGCACGCGAAACGGAGCAACTCATTTTCTTCGTTCCAAAAAATGTCAATTTGTAGAACTACTCTTAAAATTAATAACACAAATTTTACGAAGCAATTTTAGTACAGCAAAATTTTACACACATACCACATAAACGTAATTAACTAGTTAAATTAATCAAAACGTCTTGTTAAACTCGAATTTCTTCTAAATATTTGATACATACGGGCAATAAACCGCTATCACCAATCAATATTACACACAGTCGGACCATCAAACACTCAGTTATTTTATAAAAATCGATCACACAATTAAGATCTCTTTCAAAAGATGCAGAAGAAATATTTGAGGTACTTGGTCATTACAATGTAAATTAACACTAATAATAATGTTGTTTCAAAATAATCAGAATTATTAAGAAATATATATAAATAATAAACGTAACTGTACTTTCTAAATACACATCATAAATCTATATATGGCCGGATTAAAATGATAGCAATTTAATCTGGATGCTAAATAAAATCAACAAGTGGAGTAAGACACACATATTCTAACAATTATTTAACTGAACTTATGAATGTTAAATCTACATTATCCGCATAAACATTAGTCAACCATTCGTATAAATGTTAAACTTGATCGTACAGTCGAGAATCGTACGTCTGGAACTTGTCACATAATATCAAAACTTTTAACAATTTAACTGCCTCCGAACTACGTTCAAAGACCCGTTAGACGAACCGAACGAGTCGACGTAGACGGCGGAATTTAAAGTAAGTCACATGGTTGTCACGAATATCGAGTGCACTGTGAGCCGCGTACAATGTTAATACAATTACGCGCAATAGATTTAACGAAAGGTTAACTAAAACAAATAAGTGGGTGACCCTGTTTCTGGTCAGCGCCTGCTCGGTCTAGTCCGCGTCGTCGCTGGCGGCAGATAGCTGGGTGTGTACGCATCTAGATGGTATAGCTGCCACTGTATTGTTATATCGTACGACTTCTCGTGTCACGCATTGACTGATTGTATTGTATTATTGCGAAATATATTTGTACAGTCTACGGTCTGGTTATATAAAAAAATAGCTGTCAGTTAAAATGTACGTGAAATATTTCAAATAATGATTTCATTACCTAATTACCAATTAGAAATTACTGTTTTAGTAAAACGATGCATGTTTTATTAAAAGAAGTAAAATAATTGAAAATGGGTACAGAATCTCTATCATACGTATATAAATACAAATATAACTTCATTGAGAAAATGGTGGAAGAGAAAACTTAGTAATTTTGGAAAACTATGTGAATCACATTTTTAAAATTCTTACTTGTAAGTATGAAATACGTGTGTGTTCCATTTAGATTCAATACTTCCTTCTTAATTATCTATACATATTTAATTAAATATAATGAAATAAATAAATCATATTTTAATCCGAAAATACGTAAAATAACGCTTTAAGAATTTCGTTTAAATACCGAACTATCCTGATAAATAAAAGACCTGTTAAGTACGAGTTGAATTCGGACTATGAGAATTCCGTTTCGTATACACTTAGACATATTTATCCGTATACACGTAGGCATGTAAAGGTATATAGTGTTCTGTTTAAGTATTTACAAGTGTTAATTTTATTTTTCACCATGCACATCTTTCACAGGTGTAAAAATATCTTGAATTGTTTAAAAACTACGTGTTTTTGAATCATCACTTTTCGTTATAGTTAAGGTAAATTTCAGGTAACCTTGTTTTTTTATTATTTGAATCAACAGTTTTGGAGATGGGAGAGAAGGGGAATATTTTTTATAAATATTTACAACAATATTTCTATACGGCACATGAAATTAAAAAAAAACACTTTTTCAGCCTCTGTAATATACAATGTTCAGGGGCAAAGAAAGAAGTACGTATTATATATATATATATATATATATATATATATATATATATATATATATATATATATATATATGTGTGTATGTGTGTGTGTAATATATATATAGCTACATTTTTTTGTAATATATGTGGGTTGACGAAACGCTTCCGAAAAAAAGTGTTCGACAGACAGGACACTCGAGGGAATTTATAAATGTCCCGCCTCTCCTTTTGAGATACGAAACCCTAAAGGAGACAAATTTACTTAAAATATTTTCTACAGTTTAAATTTATTCATTTGTTTCTTTTATTTGCCAATATTAAAGGAATTAATAAGAATTCTTCCATTATCTGACCGTTTGAAGTAAAGTAAAACCTTAGAAATCCATGAAAGTATTTTAAAAACGTCTTGGCATACTGCACTTGTTTTTTTGCCCTTTGTTCGCCATACTGGTTGCAATTTCCTATTTCAACAGTCTCTCCTTTGCTTCACAAAATTAAGGAATAACTAGAAATCGAAATGTTATTATTGATTTATCCAAGTAACATTGAATATTGGAGCCCATAACCGACCAGTACGTCGTATCAACGTATACCCATGACTAAAAGAAATGATCGTTCATACATTTCTCCTCGTATATATTTCCTGTTTCTCCGTCTATAACCATCACTTCTCAGAATACAGTCGTAACCCGACAAAGTCAATTGACAGCGTCTATAAGGCGGTGGAAAGGTTCAACGGCACCGCCTACGTATATTTTCGCCGACATATTAACGAGCCGACTTCGGGTCAGTTCGGGTCACCTCGGGCGCTCGGCGGACAAATAACAAAACTGGGTTAATCTGTGCGAACCACTAAGTTTCCCTAGGCGGCGAAATCGCTTCCATCAAGCGCCTTCCCTCGCGATAGAGCGAGCCGTTCGCCTATTCGCTCGCGCTAGTGATGTTTTGGAGCCGATAATATTTATTGTATTCGCAAAGTAACTTTAACGTTTTTGCTTATTTCACTGAAATTTAGGATTCTGTATCCTGAAAGAAATAAAAAGAAACACTAGCCTTATAAAAACACTTACTGTCCGACCGTCTGTATATCTGTGCGTCGGTCAAAAATATTGAGACGTAGAAAGTAAAAGAATGAAATAAAATTATCTAAATTCAAAATATCCTAGGTCATATAGCTCAATTTCAATGAGATTAAGTTAATAGCAGTATTAGATATCCTTAAATATGTATATCTATCTAAGTATATACCGACCTCTTGTATTGCTAGCAGATCTCGTCCTTGGCAGATCTATTGTCTTTTTCCTGTAGCAGTTACTTTCTTAAAGACTTTTATGGTTTTTCGGCTCAATATTGTTTCAGCTTGGGATCTTCGGTAAAATTCAGTTAGTTCTATTGTGAAATACTTAAACTCTTACGATTATTAGGTCTTGACTTTTGACAACTTAACTATAAATATCGCAGACTGACAACAAATCAACATGTAAACGCGTACAATTTACTATATTATATAACTATTTACTATATTATATTACTGATGTAAGGCTAAACAAAATAGCAATATTTAAAGGTACCTGTCATTTTTTCACAAATGGACCCCTCAAAATATGTTTTGTCCCGATTATTTTCAAAACCAGATGTCAGATTACAAATTTTAACCAAGTTGTAAGTATATAAAAATATTAATTTCTTTGTTGATATTAAACATTTTTATGAAACTTAAACCATTTTTTATTCTGAATCAGGTTTGATTCCATAATCTTATTGCTATTTTAATTACTATTCAACCGTTTTTACTAACAGTCTGCAAACTAGGGCATGAAAATAAAATAGTCGAGAGTCGGACGTTTAAAGAATTTTTTATCGATCGGTTTCGATTAAATTAAATGCAACAGACCAAGAAGAGTAATTAAAACAATTGGTCTGGCAATAGTTATTAACTAAAGAATATATAAATATGATGCAACTCTTACAACATTCCAGAATCAAATTTAAACTCTTTTATAATATTAAAATCAATGTGTTTAACAGGACATTTTTTTTTGGAAGTGTTTATTATATTTTATTTATGCCATATTAAAAGTAAATATTCACGTAAAAATAATATTACTGGTAAATAATATCTTTAAACTCCTGATTCAAATTTACCGCCAAAACGATCAAACACAATAGCATATCAGACTTCATTTCTAAGTAAATAAAGATAATTATTTAATTCATTGGGTGTAAACGATAAGCTTGCTTGTTTTCAAAACAGTCTTGACGCTAAGAAGATGGAACAATACGATAAATCGAACGATGTACAATATGAACAGGAGATGTAGATATTTTTTTGGGAGAAGGAAGAGAATATTATAATAATTTGAGTAGAGTAGTTATTAACGCAATTCACTTTTATTAGTATTTCCTTAAAAATATTAAACTTAAACCAAAAATAACATCTTGATTTTTGCCTAGATAAGTAGTAAATTGCCACGGGTTCATAATGTTGCCAATAAAAATATTTCACATAAAATACCTATTTTATTGATTTTTTGTCGCTTTCGTTATTTTAAATGATGAATGACTGAGGTAATGATCGATTTTAATATGTATGACACGTCCATGTGGTTTAGGTGGATAAAATTATGTTTTACATTCTCAAGAACCTAATTGGCTGCCCAAATTTAAGCTAGTTATTTTTAAAAAAAATCTTAAAAATCAAGTGATTTGAGTAAAATAAATATTTTATCTTTAGTTTTTAGTCGTTTTCCGATTTAATATACATTTTATGACAACTAAAACTGTCATAAAATGTATATTAAATCGGATCAGTAGTATGTTGTGCTCTGGGTCGAAAAATATTAAAAATTGCATCAGAAAAAGTATTAATTTATGTGCAATGTAAAAATTCAATGTGTAAAAAGTGGGTGTACATTCAAGAAGAAAGAATGCGGCTGAGATATTTACGAATTCACCGATCTGTTTTTGTGAAGGTAGCTTCGGTGTAAGCTTTAATACTACTATGTGTTAAGTAGTTGCAAGAAAAGGCACCTATTGTTGCAAAATATAATTAGAGATTGAAAGATTTGCTTTTTCAATGTATATTTTCCTTCTATTTTAGTTGCCAAATGATATGCAAAATTATATGGGGTTTAAAAGATGAGGTTTGTACTTTATTGTCTTGCTTTCATTATGTCATTTCATACTTGTTCATTAAATAAACATGCAATAAAATATTGATCAGATGTTACACTCTTATTGCCATAAAATATTATACTTACTATCTATAAATTTTGTAGACTTGGTAATTGTGACCAAATCATTATATGTTTCTCAATCCTTTCTATGGAAAATATCATTTAAGTTTTTAATGTCAGTCTTATTCTTTACATTAAGGTATTGACAATTTGAAAAAAGTGTTGAAATAAATTAGAAAACTGGTCGATACAAAAAAATAATGTATATCCTGTACATCGTTACCAGACTATAAACATTAGACAAGGAAAATATTATATAATAGCCCGAGTCTTCTTTCTTCCTTAAAAGAAATATTAACTAAAATATATTCACAGAATACTGACGATTGCTGTGCAAGTATTTTTACTAGGCTAATCCTAATCCATCTACATATAAGAATAATGTATATTCATCCCTTAGAACTGTTGTCCTTTTTATGTACACACAAGCAACTTTGGTGTAGCTGAATGCATCTTCCACTCGTTGGGTTATTTTCTGTTATTAATCGTAGCTTCTATTACCTTATTTTTAATATCAACATCAATATCATTGGAAGATGTAATGAGTAGTGGGCCTTAGATATACAGAAAATATGTTAAAAATATTTTATTTCTGTCACTTTCCGTAGTTTCGGTGTTTGTGAGTATTGAGCGTATAAACATAGTATCGAAGCTGTTGTAACTTTTGATTATTTCACAAAACCTATGTGTATATTACTTTTAAACTTGAATGCATATCCTATACATATCATAAAATAAATAATGACATGCGTTTCAAAACAGCGATAAAAAATGAGAGTTACTCGTAAAAAAGATTTAGTACATTAGTAAACAAAAGAAAGTGGAACCTTTTCAATTCCATGTTAGCCGAAAACAGTCTAGTTAAATTTTGTACAGTAACATAACAATTCAATATTATTGTCGATTTAATTCAAATTATATTATAGTTTATTGATATGTGTCAGAGTGGGTACGAATGAATCATATCAAATTGATATCCTTCGCCGATACAAAGAACCCGCCGGTTGTTCAACGTTTCAGACGAAAGGCAGTATTTTTTCATCTGCGATATTCCTATTATATGAGTTTAATGTTATGAGTTTTGGTTTGAGGAATGCACCAGCAACGTTTCAAATATTTATAAATTTAGCTTTTTCGAATTTAATTTTTTCCCCTACCTGAATGATCTGCAAGTGAAAAACAACACAGAATCCCATTTGAAGTTAGTTTTTGAAAAATTAAATTACTATGGACTTCGTGTGGACGTTTATAAATCCATCTTTGGCACAAAAGAAATATAATTCTTGGGTTATTTAATTACTCCACAAGGTCCACGACATCTTCCGGACAAAGTTCAAACAATTATAAATTACAAACTTCCAACAATTGTTCAAGAGCTCAGAACATTCTTAGGCCTTATTAATTTTTATCGGGGATATTTAAAGAATGCGCCTAAAAACCAATATCTCCTACACGGAGCATGGAAAAAATATAAACAGAAAATGATGAAATTTTTACGACCAAGAAATGTTTCTAAGAAATATACTCAAAAGATATTCGTTACGAAGAACTTAAGACAACTACTCATGTTGTTGTACGAGAAGATAGTGACGAAACAATTTAAACACCCATATGAAGGTCAATTGCCGGTAACTGCTAGGATTGAAAAATATTTTACGACACAAATTAGAGGAAAACAGGTTACAGTCTTAATCAACAGATTAAAATCCTGCTATATTTTACAAGAAAACGTTCCGGACACAAGAAAATATTTTTTTGAAAATCTATTGACTTTGCACAAACGTAACGAAAGTAAAGAAATTGTACCTGAATCTACAACTGCACCTGAAATATAAAACTTTTGCTAAACAAACTCGTTCAGGACGAACAATAAATAATATTGTATAAAGTGAAAATAATTTTATCCTTTATAATATTTCATATATGATTTTCATGTTCCATTCCTCCTGTTACATAACTTAGTTACTGGCAGGCGAGTAATGTTGTGATATCATTGTGTTTACTTTATACTTTAATGGTATTTTTTGACTTTTGTTTCAAACTGGCAACGCCAAAACTAGAATGAAGAGATTTGCCATTTGTACAAAGAAAAAAACGTTATTTGACGTCTGTTGTTGTCAAGAAAAAATGTGTTAGAAACTGATTGATTGATAGCATTTAATGTTCTTTTTTTCGATTTAACTCGCAAGCGTATTTTAAATAATTAGTGGAAGCTACTACTAACAAGTACTGCTTTTGAAGATGCGAGGCATATGAATTTCAAGCTTTTCATTTCGGCCTAAGAGTTTTCTTGTTTTTATTAAGTGAAAGAGGGAGAAAATGATATATTAAACTTATTTGCAATATATTACTAAAATCGTCCCCTATATTTGAATCTTTCAAACCGCAGTTGTAACTGCCCATATCAAAGATGCAAAGAAATATCTTGTGTTTTATTATAATTTATCACTGCTATTATATATATATATATATATATATATATATATATATATATATATATATATATGTATATATTATATAAGATATATGAAAATACAAAGAACGGTGCATGGCCCCAAATTCACATGAGATTAGCACAAAACTTGGTGTATTTGAAAGTATTTTTAACAAAAAATATTGGAACTGTGAAAATAAATAAATGCCGCTTCAACTCATTTTTAGAACGTTATTTTTTTAGATACGTAAAATGGATAAGAAAACAGAATAACTTATGTGGATAATGAAATAATTAAGATTATGGGATGAAATGACTTTAATACAATTGAAGTAGAGGTACACGTAACGTTGGCTGTTTTGCTTGGTTTGGAAATTAGGAAACCTGATTGAAATTGATAACTGGATTAACCCTAGGTTTATTGATAATGAATTATGTCAAGCATATTAATGATTTTCATCATGTACAATTATTTATATATAGTATCTCGTAAAGTATTCTGTTTGATTCACTCTTTTCGCAGGTGTTCACTGTTATTTAGTAAGTTTTTAGAAATTTTGATGAACGGACTGTCTCTCAACTATTTCTTGTAGTAATCTCAAATTTTAGTCATATTGCAATCCTAGTCTCATCTTTTCCTATATTGATACCCTGAATGCCTATATAAATATAATTAGCTACTAAATCAGCCAGCATGGCCTTCAAATTAATCTCTGTAACTCAACAGATATTTCTATTATTTTAAAATATGTACGTCTGTAAATACTTGTAAAAATGATATTATACACGGTGAAATTGATAATACGCATAGTGTAATTACTTCAACTAGTAATTGAAACTCCGTCATTCTAATTTCTTATGCCATAAAATCCTTCTGTCTATCAATTAAGAAAACTTTTGCTTGGCGTTCTTAAAAAAATAACAGAATTTGTTTTCTCATAATTCATTATCTCAAATTACGGTCAAAATACTTACTTTTCAAAATAAAACTCCTAGTTACAAATAAAATAAAATAGTTAGAAGCAACTTATTCTGTAGTAGAGAGGCACTGAATTTAATTCAAAAAAATATTCCTTTTTTTCTGAGTTTGAAAGAGAATTGTGGTGGAAATTCTTCATTATCGATGTTATCAAACTACGAAAACAACTTTATTAGTTGTTAGCATGACTTAATTATTTATGTTTAAAATACGTTTAAAAGAAGAAGAGTTTCATAAATATCTCTTTTTCACCTCCTTATCCGTTCTCTACTCCTAATGTATTACATTTCTTGTCTTTTGTGTTAGAATGTGTTAGTATGTGACACGTAATATTTTTGTGTTTATAAATCTGCTCTTATTTTTTACACTTATTGTGAATAGGAATTGTTTACTTTAACACACTGCTTTGTACCTAATTTTTTGCAGAAAAAATTTTAGTTTCTTTGCTTTTTTAGGATTTGATGCAAAAACGATTCATTGGATTGACATGAAACGTAATAGTGTTTGGATGGATAAAGTACATACTTTTATAATACTACCTGTGTCCAAAAAATAAAGTGAATTAGTTATTTAAAATTTGCGGGCATTATAAAAGCATAAAATTATTTTTTGTAAGTTGGTAATACTCTCCTTGATGTATATGCATAGTTTCAAGTCAATCTATTCAATTGCTGCAGAGCTACTCGTGTTTTTGTAAACATACGAAAGTGAGTTTCACGATTTTCACTATGTCTGATTTTGTTAAGTAAATAATTTGCATTATTTTTGTTTGCAGAATGAATATTCTGCCGCGAAAACGTTGAGAACGTTACAGAAAATCTTTGGTTACTAGGTTATGTCTCAAAAAATGTTTACAGGTGGTATAAAGAAGGCGGAGAAAGCATAAAAGACGACCAGCGTCCCGGACAACCATCAACGTCAATTGATGAACAACACGTTAATAAAATCAAAAATTTTGTGCTCAAAATCCGTTGATTGACCTTACTGATACTATTAGCATTTCAAAAGGTTTGTTAAATATATTTTTTTGAATACAATTCAAATTGAGCGTTTTTGGAACTAAAGGAGATTTGACGCATCTAAGATTCCTTTAGTTCTAAAAACGCTTAATTTTTTGGAAAAAAGCATCGAGCTGACATCTGTGAAATAATAATTTTTGACTACCAAAACTTCATGAAATGCATAATTACGGGAGACGAGACTTGGAAACAACTATTTAATCGAATGCAACTGTTTAATCGAATCGAAAACAACTGTTTAATCGAATGAATATAGTAAAAAAGGTGAACCAAGACCGAAAAAACCGCGCCAAAGTCACTAAAAAATCAAGGCCATATAGACAGTTTTCTTTGATTATCGTATCGTATTGCATTATGAATTCTTTCCAACTGACCAAACTGTTAACAAAGAATATTATCTGAGTGTTATGCGTCGTTTGCGTGATACTATCCGCAGTAAAAGACCGGAATTATGAACAGACAACTCTGGGTTATTACAGTTTTGTATTCAGATAAAGGAAAGAATAAATAACTAAACCTTTGAAAATCGATTTCCAGAATTATAGGTAAATAATAATTATATAAAAAGGCGATTAAATGGAAATGCAGTTATCGTCTCTTTTATGCCTTGATGAAGCCCGGAATAAAAGATGACAATAAATATATCGAATCAATTTATTTATTTAGAGCTTAGGTACAATTTGATAAGTATATTAAAATTTTACGGATATAATAATGAGCGAGTATATCAAGCAAATCATCGCGCTTCTTTAAATAATAAATTTCGGGCGGTTCGCATCCGGCAAAAGGTCTAATCGTCTATGTCCGCCTATTTACGCGACTAACAAGGTGTTTGCTGGTGGTCGATCGTATCTGGCACGTGTTATTATTAATGCGCTATGCTATCGTCGTCGCGTGGCGCAGTGGCTGGCGTGACGGTATCTGATAAGGTCGCACTGGTTCGGTTCCGGGCTGCGCTGTTAGGTGTCACTCCGTATTTGTTTGTTCTAAATTCAACCCCCGCGCCTATTGTTGGGCGAGTATCGGGTAGTAATTAAAACGTTTTCAGTTTTCGATTTAGTTGACCTAATTTCGGTACGTATTAATAGAGCTTTTACTTTTGGGATGTACTTTTTACGTGCTTGTTTGATAATAAATGCGTTAATACAATATATGTCTCTGCATCGTTTATTGTCAATGTCATTAAATTCTTACATCAATACGGGTTTGTTTTCTAAGTCCAACTCCTGATTATAACATTATGTGGGTTACTGTTGCTGTAGATCCAACCACGTTCATCAATTATGACTGTTTAAAAATTACTATTTAATCATTGCTGGTAATGTAAAAGCACATTACTTCACAATATTTTATAAGAGTCAAGAGATATATGTAAAAAATCTTATAATATACATAGACAAAATTAGCAATGAAAGAAAAAATAATATTTATTTAATTAATTTCTAGTTATGATCGAACATAAAATTAATGACAGACCGTAAATAAGAAAAATTACAATCAGAGAGATGCTGTATTTTGTAACGTTTAAAGATAACCCGTAATAATAGATTAACTCTTACTTCAACGGATCTATTATTTACATTAGGTGAAATATATGATGAAATATAGGTGAAAATTATTTATATTAGACGAAAAATTAGAATGAATAAATCAATCGAAGAATGACTGAGAAATAAAAAATAGAAGAATGACAGAGAATGCATAAAAAATAGATGAATAACTGATACATAACAATTGAGTGAAAGGTAGGTCATTTGTCTTATAAATTCAAAAGAGATTTTTTTGGAAATCACCTCCAAATTAACGTTTTATTAACATATTATCATCTTTGGCGATTTGATTTATTTATGGAAACTGAAATATAGGAAGATGTCAATGAAAGATTCACCATTTACATTTTTATTAAATATTTAACAGCTTAGATATCTTATTACAACACATTACTACTATTACGAATTATAGCAAAAACAGAGTAAAAGAGTATTTTTCTCTAACTTTCTTTAACTTTTACTGTTATACTCCATCTTAATAACACATACCTCTTTTAGGCTTGGTATGGACACACGATATACAAATGTCAATAGTTCCACAGATATACTTTACTGCAAACAAACAAAAGAGAAAAGATACTTTCCTCTTTCTAATAATAGGAGACAAAAAAGACAATAAAGTACCGATATTGACGAAAAACTGAACAAAATGATCCGAAAATACGCAGTGAAAGTTTCCCTTGTTTATTTTCACAATCACGGCACATATTACATTCTAGTCGAAAATTCTCATTTCCAATTTTATCACACTCAGGTTTTTCGCAGGAAGGATCGGTAAAGATCGTATTTCCTCTGAATGTAAATTGCTTTTATCCTTCTTTTCAGTGCTCAACACTCGTTTATACGCCACTGCTTTCATAAGAGCGATGTTCATTCTATCAGCTACAGACACTTGACCTTTCATGAAAATCAAGTTCCCAAATACTTATACTCGTTTTATTGTTGAAGCGCATTGATTTTTCTTTTATAAACTTTATTGATTGATATGTGTAGGTTTATGTTCCTAGTGGCAACTTTTCCTATCCTATGAAATATATATAGATGCACATACACACATACTATAGCGACGTAAATATACACACACACATACATACGCACGCACGCACGCACGCACGTACGCACGCACGCACTCAAGCGCCCACGCTCGCAGGCACGTACGCACATACGCACATACGCACGCACGCACGCAGGTAAAGAAAATTTCCTTTTAAAATTTTGAAACAAATCTAACTGTTGTTTAGTTTACTATAATTTGTTAATTAAACTAGTCAATCATTATTTACAGCATTTTAATTTACTTACCATTTTACGAAATTCATCTTAAATCAAGTTTCTTTTCACCTAATTGTGTGCATGAGTGCATTAATATAAGAAATCAGTGGTTTAGAAAACAATTTTCTTGAATAGGAAATTTGGTTACCTATTTTTTCGAGATTTATAACCTTAAATAGAAACTAAAAGTTTTATTCATAAACCTGTTATATATAGCTATCACATTCATGTCATATTATTAAAATATTTGTTTAAAAATATATAAATATAAGCAGATATTAAATATAAAACTGTAGATATTTTCTTGCGCATAGATTTTCCAAGATTCAGCTGATAAATTTCGATTTATTCAACTTTCTAATTAACAATATTTTAATGCTTTAACATAAAATCAACTAAATTTGAGAAATTCGAAGAATACATTCCCTTCTAAACCTAAGAGTACTTAACTCTCCATATGTGAATGACATAGCCCTCAAAACTAACTATCGAGATAAGACCAGATAAGAGACCCCTCATTTAAAATCAACCCACAATGTTGTGATAAACGGTATTAATGGCAACTGTAGGTAACAAGAATAGTATCATTAACACATATCGATGATAAGTGACTATAAATGGGGATTTAACCCTTTTAGTCTAGGTGGTAGATCGTTTATGTTAACATGTAATTTTATTGTTATCAAGGAGGAACTTTTTACGTGAAATGGCCTTGAAAACTAAGTCACAATGAAATAAATCACGATACTTAGTGGCAGTTTTTGATAGTTGTCCAATCACCAAATTAAGCCACGGTGAGTTTGGTCAATACTCAAGCAGCATAGGGACTAATATGATTATAATTAGATATATTTATTTCCTCATTACAAATCAGCACATTCTGCACAAATAATTATTTAAAGTTTACTTTCAATAATATTGACATCATTTTTAGTTATAGATTTTTAGTCTATTTAACTTAAAAAGTTTCGAATTAATTTAAATTAAATAATATAAAACATATTAGGAATAAATATTAATGATTAAAACTCTTCCAGAAATAAGACTTGCTATTGTGCAACGCCATTGTGTCATGTTACGTTATTATAATTAAGTAGTGATTGCTTTAAAATTAGCCCTATTCTCTGTCTTACCTTTTTTAAATAATTGCTATAAATAATGAATTCGAAAGTATTTTTTTGCTTTTATATTGAGATAATTCTTGACGTCTAAATACAATATACTCAGTATCTAACCTCACTTTTATTTTTATTTATTCACATATTGTTGATTTCAAAATTAATTTTCTTGGAATTTGAGATTGTCTTCTATGCTGTAGTTGGCCGTAATGAATTAATTAGCAATAGTATTGAAGATTTGTGGTATTCTATTAATTACAAAAATAGTTAATTGCTTTTGTAATACTGCAGCGTATTTCCTTCTCGAGGCTACATATTTGCGTTTCAAGATGTATATATAAGTACATACATATATATATATATATATATATATATATATATATATATATATATATATATATACACGGTATGTGTGTGTGTGTACGCGTCTATTCATAAAAAAAATACCATGTGGTTACGAATCTAATAATTTCATTTCTTTTCACAAACATTAGATATGAGCGCAATCATTTTAAATATAACAAAAACCAAACACAGATCATATCAAATTCATATTAAAAGAAATATTAAAATAATTGAATAAAATACCACACCCTTGACTACCTCGGTACTCCGACTAGATTTCAATTTGATGAACGGGTTCTGATTATAGTTTTTATTGGTATACTAATTTAAAAGTTTAAAAACTATCTGAATTAACTTTAAAGGCCTTACATGCCAATATAAAATAAAACCAATATCCAAAGTAGAAACATTTTAATAAAACGAACAATAAAATGTTGTGAGGCGATCAAAATGTAGCGTATTGAATTATTATAGGAACAGTGAACCTATAATTTCATTTAATTCGCGAAAAAGACGTTAAAGTAATCATTATAGCTGCAGGGGGTAATGAAGTTGCCAACTGTGCATCGAAAACACGATGAGAAGAGAAATCATTTTAGTATCGCTTTCAATGATTTATTCACTGAACCTAACAAAAAATATTTTAAAATGGTTGACGATATGAGATACAGAATGTGATAGATTATAAGAAGACCAAAAATGATACAAGTCTTAAATTAATAAGAGTTTAAATGACGTGGAAAATACAACACATCAATGTTAATTTTCGATTCAATAAAATGTAACACATATATGGATAGATAAATGGTATCTGATTTTAGCTTTAACCACAAACTAAATAAATTAAATTATTATTTACAAATGTATATCTTCACAGAAAAAGTAAAATGTGGAATACGATAAAAAAATGTCAAGAGAAAAAATGGCTAGTGGGAAAAATATGGAGCGTTGCATATCTCCATGAACGATGAAATTAGGTTAAGGGTTTAGTCTTTATAGCCATTTTCATTTTGAAAAACATATAGGTTAATAGTAATCAGTATTTATGTAAATTAACGACATATGTGTATACATAAATACGTTGCATAAACTATATTTGTATAAAATGTAATCATGAGCATTAAAATATTCTAAAGAGATGAAAATGAGACGTTATACACTGGGATCGTATATTTATTTGTAACTCTTTATCTGTGACTTCTTAGTTCTACAATACAAGCTCGAATATATCGCGTTTGGACATTGTAGTACCAATTTATTGATTAACTCCGATACAGATAATTCAAAGGCTTTACAGTTAACTCGGAATTAGATTTAACTGAGACGTATTCAATGTTGTATATTTCAAATTAAATATTTGTTAAAGTTCTAAACTCAAAACATTCAGAAGAATACAATTATGATTTTAATTGTTCTTATGTGCTTGTTTACAATTTTCTCATTTTTGAGTCAGAATGCAATGTTGGCGTTGGCAACTAAAAAATGTGTCATTTTTCTTATTGTTGCTGGATTTTATAGAATCCTTTCAAAGGTCACTGGTAGGGAACATAAAGATCACGTTCGATTTTCTGCTCAGTTAGCGACTGTGTTTTGACGAACAAAGAGAAAACTATAGAAACTTTACAAAGGTAATTCAGAGTGCTCTTGCTTCATGGATTTTCTTTAGGATTAAAAGAGAGCAAGTAACGTGCAATTTGTGCACAATAATGGGTGAAAGTGGTACTTTTTAATTACACAGCCAAGCATCGTCCCAAAGATTCAAAAAAAATATTGACCTTTTCGACCATTCTCATCCAAGGTGAATTTTTGCATTAAATTTAGAAAATTTTGAGAACTTAATTGAAGCTGAAGACAAGTTAAGTTCACGTTATCTGTGTAGAGCTGTTCTCTATCTGCTCTTTATCAAATATGATTTAACAGATTGATGCATTGGAGAAGCAGTGAAAATATTATGTTTGTCTACCACATGGGCAAACATTGATGAACTGAGATGGTGGATCTATTAGTATTCAATTTATTATTTTATTTTACATTTATCTTCCAATGAATATATAGACTGTTCATTAATACCACCCTTTCGAGAGAGAAAATATTATTAATTCCATCTAGGTCTAAATGTTACTTTATCAAGGTATTAATTTAAAAACAAAATTAAATTATACTGAGCTGAGGAGAGGTACGACTAATCAAAATAGTCCAAAATTAAACTCATGTCAATAAATATTATTTGGATAAACGAAAGCTTTGATGCAAGCATTGCCGGCGTCTCTAATTTCTAGTTTTAAAATTTATTTTAGAATCTCAAATTTTAAAAAAATTGGCCATTTTTCAAAATTCAATATGGTGGACAAATGTATTGGCCTGAAATTTGTTATGAAATCAATTATCAGCTTGTTTTGGATCTAAAAGTAAAGGTTATTACACATTTTAATTAGTTTTCTTAAAAACATTTTATTATAATAAACTAATAAATATAATGAATAATTATTATCGACCACTTTGACAAGATATATGTCACAAATTGTTTCTCCGCTTAACTTATTTTCTTTTTAATTTTGTGTCTCATTATAATATAATATTTAGACTACAAATAAATGAATTTGTTATACCCATTAAAAGACAAAATATTATATTTTTGGGTCACTCTTTTCCCGGATAATATATTTAGTAATTTATACACGTAAAAGCATACACATTGTAAATTGAAGTTGAGCCAAAAACCTGCAAAATATTTTTAACTATGATTGCGAGACTTCTATCGGAACATTCGTAATTGTTGATTACTTTACATTTTTAGTTACTTAGATAACGCTCCTAATGCAATTATTCCATTACATGATTGCATGAGTCCTCGTATGACTCATATTTAATTTCGCTAGCAAGAGGCAACATCGGTTAATAGGTCCAGCCCCTCAAGCAAACACACCGCAGCTTCTAAAAGGAATCAAATAAAAATAATCAGTCCAATGGAGTTGAGTTAAACGCGCTCGAAAATTTATTTCGAGCTCTTCTCAAAACGTCCCGCTATCCGCTACTCTTTGTTACCGAAATATTTTTAACTCGAGGCAAATGGACTATAAATTTAATGCAGTGGGTGTAGTGATTTGTTCAGTTGTCTCGTGCGACTACTTGACTCATTGACTAATTACATTAAGCACTATTTGCTCTTAAGGGTAGTTTACTCCCTTTCATAGCTAAGCGAGAATGTTTTGATTTTTTGTTGTTGTAATATCTCGTTTTTGAAAAAAAAACATTTATTTTTAATAACAATCAAAAATTTCAATTTAGGTTAATCGGTATGTATTGCTGGTATATATCAATGAAATACGTAATTATTTCCAAATATTTACGCATATTATCAAAATATTTCGTGAATATAAGGAATTGAAATATAAATGAAAATAATATATATATATATATATATATATATATATATATATATATATATATGTATATATATATATATATATATATATATATATATATATATTATATGAAGGTGATGTCTAAATCTAATTCAATAGTCTTAAAATGGCAACGATATAGTTTAAACAAATTGTCATCTTCCAAAAAATATATTGTCTATTGACGTTTTCAACAATACCTTTACATAAAATTGTAAACAAAATATTTTTGGTTTTCCCGTAAGCCGCTTCTTCAATTGATGTCCAACACGATGCCTAAAATAAAAAAAACATTGGTACTTTATTTCTGTCTAAAATTTCCCTACGAATACATTCAGTGGCTTTATCAGTATGCCAATTGTTTCTACATCGAACAGTTTCTGAGAAAAATGGCAGATGATGTGATGATGATGTGACAGATGTTTTTCCTTTCGAGGTGCGAAAGGTAAGAAGAACTTTGAAATAATATTAATTTTGTGTAGCAAGTATTTTTATCAGTTGTAGATAAAAAGCTCGAAGTTATATTTCAACTATGTTCTTATAATACAAGGTATAAAATTATATTATTACCTTAAACCTGAAACTCGGAAATTGCAATATAAATATAATATAATAATCAAAACTCTACGTTCTGAAAAATTTACCTTCCCAAGTGGTATCGGTACGGGGTTTTTGTTTTAGGTTTATTTTTTATTTTATATTCAGTGCACATAGCGACTTCCGGCCTCGATTAAAATATTTCTAAATCTCAATAGCAAAAGAACATATTGTCTAAGTCCATTCACGTGAATTGTAATCTTTAAATATTCACGCATAATTGCGTGTGAATTACTATTTATTATGTTTCCATTTCTTTGTTTCGTAAACGTTCGTTTTTTTTCGTAAACCAGTTAAAACGTTGTTATTTATTGCCAAAATGCAAAATGAACTTAGTTTCAAAAATGGTTTCTTGAAGATCCAATACCAAATTGAGATTAAAGTTAGAAGAAAACCAAAGACCAAATTGAGATTAAAGTAATATCCCCGTAATTTACATTTAACACTAAGCCATATCGGACGCCAATGCATTTTTAAATGCATTCCCGCACGCATTTCGTACAGTTATTCCTGGAATGCAACTTGCGTTTGAAACGAAATATCAGAAAATATACTTTAATAAGATGATTACCTTAATATATTTTGCACTTTGCCGGTAGCAAATATATACATTCGCTTTGAGTTGAATTTAGGTTAGATTACGAATATTTGTAACAGGTAGTAACAAGTAGTTGATGGTTAACCTTCGATCGTTTTTCTCACATAAATTAGGGAAAATTTAAATAAAACCCGGGGCTTCATATTAAGTTGGATACTTCAGGGAATAATAATTTATTTTTAAGAATACTCCTTCGTGTGAAAACACAAAACTAAATGAATTCAGAGTTATTTTAACTAAATTTGAGCTTAAATTTTGTATTTTAAATATTCGATCGCAATTTCCTAATATTTCCCGTAAATATATTTTATTTACTTTTTTATTGTTATTAACAGATCAACTTTAAAAAGATATGTTCCAGATGTAGACAACTCAACGTTATATTCTTCACAGATTTTAATAATTTTCAAATAGAATGATCATATAATATCCATAAATATAATTCAACAATTACCCATAACTTGCCTTTCCAATCATTTGCACGACAAAGATAAATAAAATAGCAAAAACGATTGAAATATTGGAATAAATAGCATCTTTTTAAATAAAAAAAAATTTTGGAACCAAGGCAAAAACTTTTTAATATTATCACAAAGCTTTTGATCAATGTTTTGCAGAAAAAAATTTTGATCATAAACTTATTACAAAAATTCATATTGGAATATAAAAAAGATTTCGTAATTACTTTATATAGAAAAAAAATTAATTACAACCACTTCAAAGAAAATACTTATGAACAACAATTTTAAATTAATTGTATATTAAATTAGTATAAGGTATATTTAAGGTTATAATTTTAAAGCATTACGTAGGAAATTATCGTAAATATCCATTAGATTAAATCAAAATTGACGTAAACGATTACGTTAATTTGTATTTAGCCTAATAGATATTTACTATCATGTAATGAAGTCCGATTTTTGTTTAAATTACGAAAACATGAAGTATTTATGGATAATTGTTTTTGCTCTAGAATTCTACTTAGGTTTTCAAGAAAACAGGGTTGGAAGCCATAACCGTAACGATTAAAACATTCTTTTTTTCTAAATAGTTGTCATGATTTACTAAGTGACTTCCACACGCAAAAAAATTCGAATATTAATTTCCATTGAATCAATCTTATTCAATAAGAGCAAAGTTTGGTATTAATTAATATAATTTATCAAATGAATCAATTTTATTCAATAAGAGCAAAGTTTGGTATTAATTAATATAATTTATCAAATGAATCAATTTTATTCAATAAGAGCAAAGTTTGGTATTAATTAATATAAATTATCAAATGAATCAATTTTATTCAATAAGAGTAAAGTTTGATATTAAATAACGTAGTTTATCAATAATTAATAAATGTCCTATTCAGCAACATTTTTATGGATAACTATCTGATAATCCTTATGATAATTATAAATTAAAATACTTGTTGATATTTTACAAGAGAATGTGAATAATTTAAAAATAGATGGATAAATGAACGGAATTATAAGAATTCTTCGAAGCGATTACGAAGTCCTAAATATAATAAGCAAAAGATAGTTCTCATAAATCTTATTTAAGTAAATTCAGAAAAATTCACATAAATCAGACGAGATTTTTAAATCTCAACTTTTCTCCACTATGCGCAAATTTAGTGTTTGATTTTTTTCGTATTCTTAGTAATATCCATGAGCAGCTTTTAACAAGACGTCGCGTCATCTCCCTCACAAATTTATCGGTATTGAAATTGTCTACCTAAGACTTCAATTTGCCAACTATAATTTTGATTCTGAAAGTAAAAAATCTGGTCTTACAAGGATAAAGAAAAGGAGCAGTTTAAAGAGTGACCGTTGTATTGTGTTTTACGAAAAACTGCAGGTAAGAAACATTTCTTACTAGTACAGAAGAGCGTAAAACTATCGTCTTTTTGTTTCAAGCAATAGGGTTCTTTCTGTTATGATCATTAAAATAGTAAGTTCAAAGATAAAGGACATAATTAAGAAAAAAATAATGGTAAAATAGATAAAAATCACGAAGAATAACAAATATCATTACACTTATAGATTTCCGAACTAAAGTGATTTATTCGCATAAAATTAATTTTTATTTTAATACAATAGTTGCTAATCATTCTGTTGAAATATTCGTACTGCAAATTGAGTAAAATTCCTACAAATGTTGGCTTTTAAAATATTTTAACAATTAAAAAAATTATCAATTTCGTACCCAAAAATTTAATTAAACATATTTTAAGTAAATACATATATAAAATATTACAATGACACTGTAATTTTATATACTTTCAAATAAATAAATATTTAATATTTTAAACGTTATTCAAGGATGAATTATCATTACATAATAAGTTTACATATACTCAAAGGGCTAAAAATTAGATCTTAAACATCATTGTGTATTACATCATTGTGTATTATGTAAACATAATGTTTACATAAATTTTAAGTGCATTGAACGGAATAAGCTATTTCACATTATCGTCCTCGTTTATTTATTAATCTGAATTACCCTTAGACATAACTAAAACTGAAGGAGACACATTTAAATAATTATTCTTGTTAATCATCTAATTAAATGATTCTAGTACCTTTAAAATAAAATTAATTTCAAACAATAGGATAAAGTATTATATTTAAAAATAACATACGTGCCTCGTGTCTCGTAACTTGAAATGAGCAAAATATTTGCTTAAAGATTTTAAACAAAACTCTGGTGCTTAAAGTAAAACTTTAAGAAACTTTTCTATTTCAAGAGAAAATAGCATATTATGTAAAAAAAAGAGTATAGATAAAGAGTAAAAATAAAATGGTGATGTATGACTGGACAACCCGTTTACTTCTGGAGCCTTAATTTTGGCGTAGAAACAGTGAAGCAATGGTCTAAAATTCAATTTGTAAAGTATTTCGTAGTATCATCTTTCCTCTCAAGCTCATATTTAATTTAGAAATATGGCGTATATCCCATTTGAAAATTCACTAACTACTCCCTCGTTGGTAAATGCTCTAACCACTACCCCTCTACCCCTTTCACTTTCACCCTCTGCAAAAGACAGCATGTTACTGCAGATTTCACTCTGGATCGATAAAAGCGAGATGTTGCTTGATTGGATTATATTAAAACGTCCAACTTTTTTTCTTTTCTTATTAAAATTGTAATTATATCCCGATATTTATTATATTTTATTTATTTACTAATTACACACTTGAGTGAAAGGATATATATACAAATTCAGCACATCAAAGACTATTTATATAAGCACAGTTTGTATTCAAAACCCATGTTGAAAAACATTGAATTTAAGTACCGACACTCTTTATATTATTGACACAATGTTTATATATTATTCCGAACTAATACTTCGACCAGTTTCTGCATTAAAATTAAATCCTTTTTTATTCGCGATTACCTCCCACTTCTAAACGAAATTTAAAAACAAAGTTAATGTGTTATACTTGTTTATTGATAGTACTATTTGGGTCAAGCGAGATATGAAGCTACGAGTACATTGTATAGGAAAAACTGTAAACAAAATAAAAATCAACCGATCTACGATCTTAGTTTCAAAGAGAAATTACTTAAAAGTTAAAAGAAGTTAATGTAATACGGCAGTAACTTAGTGCTGTTAATATTTTAAATACAGTAACACGTTCTCATCGACTTTTCCATTACATCTCTTCACGCCCTCTCTTTTTCTCATTCCATTAGATTTTTAAAGGTCACTGTTCCAGTAAAATTTTATGCTGTACTCCTCGGTTTAAGGTCTCGAATATGTGACTTACTTACCTCCCACTACCAGATCAATTTAAAGGTCTCCTCTTCATGTCATTATTGATAGTAGAATATAAATACGCGCTTTTAAATTGATCTTTATGAAGAATATTAAAACAAGTTCGACGTTTAGTCTTCAAAATCTTCGACCTCGGTAAATATGACTATATTTTTGAACACTGATCACATCTCAGATAGTTAAAAATCCGCAATTGATGCCCACTTCACATACTGAGGCTTTTCTTAATATAAAATCCTCAGAGTCCCAATTATCTCACTGATAGAATTAAACACTCCTCTGCTCACAGCCTTGGGTTATGTTCTAATATTTTATTCACTCTACTTATTAACAAACATACCTCTAGCTTAGCTTCAATGAGAAATTACTCAAAAAGTAAAAAAAGTTGGCTCGCAATGCATATGGCCATAACTTATTGATGTTAATCTTTTAAATATAGTAATACGTTCTCTTTGACGACAAATCTCTTACTATCTAAGCAAAAACCATTGGAACCAATTGAATCCTGGCATCAGGAAAATTTCCTCGAAAAATAACTTTAAGTTCGATTAAATTAGTCTCACTTTTAAAACGTCCCACATCTATTGTCTCATAAACCATAATCCTTCTGCAATCTTGTCCTTTACTTCTTCCATCTTAACTCAATATTTAGTTTATGACTTTTAGTATTTTTTTAATATCATCATTTATACCTTATATTTTATATTGTAACATCTCTTACAGTCTACCAAACAGATTGCTCCTATAGCGATATTTGTGTCATTTGTAATATACGTTAAAATGGTCAAATAAGTAAATTTATAAATCAATTAACGTCTTATTAACATTGCACACACTCCTATCAAAAACTATAGATTAGGCAACATTAAATATATTTTTAAAAAAGATTATTGGAATATGTTGTTTAGGGTGTTCTGAATCCAAAACATATTTTTTAAAATATTGTCTCTATTTTTCTGACAGTTTATTGGCAAATCTCGCAAAAAATAAATGTTTAAAGCGAAAACTTCTTTAAGCGCACCATGCACATTTTTTTCTGAGCAGTGGACGAAAGTGGGCCGTCATACTCGCGTCGGTGACGCCGAATTAGGTAACCTCGACTCCTTTCAGCATCGACCAAGCGAGTTCACTATTCGTGTAAACTCGTCTTCCTTCTGCCTTAGCCGAGCGGGTTCCCTATCTAACATGGAGTACATCATTTCAAGAATTACGTTTTATTTATAAATAGTTTGAAGGTAGCTTTCACTGGAATGATCTTTGAAGTTCATATGAAAATTTAGTCACTTTTGAATATTTCTTAAGAAATGTTTTATCTGCTTACGTGTTTTATTCGTCTATTTGTATATTTGTTTGAGCATCACATAAAAACTATAAAACCAACTTAAATAAAACTTTACTTAAGAGTCAAAATAAAAGTTGTAGTATTTTGTACTTGTAAGAGTCAAAATAAAAATTGTACATTCTTAGAAAATTTAGGCAGTAGGATAAAGCGTAAAGGCATAAACATATAAATAAAAATTGTTGAGACTATTATAGCGATTTAACCTAAAGTTTAGTTATGGTGAGTTAGCTTGGGCTAGGTTGTGTTGTGTTAGGTATATAAGACAAAGAATTAGTTTAGAGGTATATTATGTGAGGTTAAATTATATTGGATTAGGTTAGATTATATTAGTGAATAGAGAATGGCAAGGAAATTAAAATATATAACTGATTCCAGACAAGTGTAATATGGAGTATGTATCAGAGGGAAGAGTGTCATCTCCTCGGTCTTCTCTTCTTGCTACCCCATTGAACTTGGGAAGCACGTTTCTAAATATTTACCAACTTTGAGTGAAAATATGATTATTACTGGAGAAAACTAATAATCATTTGTTTCCGTCGCAACAATCAAAAATATATTGAGCGTAGACGCGAGGAAAAGGTAGTCTATTAAAAATATAATATTAAATCAAAAATAAAATTAACTGTTTGTACATTCGCTTCATACGTCAATTCTTGCTTTTTATTAAGTGTTCTTAATTTCCCACGTACTGACCGAGGTTTCAGAAGTTTTTTGCACACCGCCGTACATTTAGACTTCAAAAGAAAACTAATACCCCTTCCCTCTGTTTTGTAAGTGTAGAACAACATTTCCTTCCATTGCTTAGATTCATTTTCTATTCATGCTTACTAATAACAGAAACAAATAATTTTAATAGATAAAATACCACCTCAGTATCCGTATTTAATAGATTTTTTCTTCTTTTCAAATCACATAATTTGTCGTAACTTGGGCGTTATAGTCTCTTATTTTTATCACTCCTTCAGACTTCTTAACCGATTTCGTGTAAGGCTGTGTCGCTAGCTTTTCTTTCTTGTGACTGGAATATAAAACATTCGGTTTTTTTAAACTGATTACCGAAGAAGATATTTTCATTTCCGAATTTGAGATATTTATGGGAAATCTCTACACTTGCATTCATTTTCACACTTTTAACAATTGTAATCACTAACATTGCAAGAGATTTGAAGGTATAATAGAAATTAAAGACACGATGGGTATATCTACTTGAATAATTAGCGAAAGTTATTTGATAAATAAACAAATTATTATTTGTGTATTTAAATTTTCCAGTTTCATTAATCTATCCACGAAAGTCACACCTACGCGCTTCCAAAAAAAAAGTAACGAATATTGTTTCATAAAAATTTATATAAATCATAAAATCTTTGATAGGCGTTAAAATGTTTTACAAGTTAGATTGACTTTAATTATTATACGTATTTACTCAAGGTATGAAAGTACACGAAAAAAATGCAACAAAGTCAAATACCAATGCATCGCCTTTCAACGCATACAATTCTCAGATTAATTATACAACGAATTATAATAAAGAAGCGGCGCGATACATTAGGTACTTTATTTTTGATGATTCGGAGAGCAAGGGACTCGCAAGGTGAACCTTCGTCTGGATACGCCCCGCTCCGATTTCCACCCTCCTCCCCCTTTCCGTCTCCTTACCAGACGTCGCGCCGTGTCTATTCATCGGTAATGAACCCTGCAGCCGATAGAGAAACCGATACGCTGGAGTAGCTTTGAGTTATTATGCAATTGCTAACAATCGAATTCCTCTGAAGGTCTGAAGTTGTACAGATATCTCTTAGGGACATAAATAAGGATGATATCATTTTGAGATACACATGCGCGTGTTTACCAGAAGCTATGAATTCATTTAAATTATTTAGTCACATCACTAGAATTGAATAAACAACAGCACTTCAATAGTCAAATAAGGGTTAAATATCATAGCTTTTCACAATTAAATGAAACTACGTGATGTAGTATTATTTCTACTTTCTTTAAGTTCTTTACCACGACCTAGGTTTCGTTGTATTACATCTTCAGGTGGGCTATTAGCAAAGATCTTTGCTAATAATGAATTTCTACAAAATTAACGCCAAATATATTCAATATCATAGCTTTTAAACATCTTGAATATAAAATGAATTAAACGATAGCGTAATATTGAAAGTTTTTATGTATTCTTGGCAAAAGAAGACTTAAAATAACATTAGATGTATCTCAAATAAACATTGTGTACAATAAAAAAATAAATATTTAATAATCGTATTATTTTAATAGTTTGGATAATGGTAAAAGATTGACATGTATAATATCAATAAATATGACAAAAAAATGGAGAAATCTATACGGCGCTCCCTCTTTTATACTTAACTGGCCCTGTAACTGATAATTTATTATTACAAGTAAGTGAAAAATATTGCATGTAAATATAAATATTTCAAGAAAACTTTATTATGAGTATAAATATTTCAAGAAAACTATTACATATACGAGTATAAATATTTCAAGAAAACTTTATTACATATATGAGTATAAATATTTCAAGAAAACTATTACATATACGAGTATAAATATTTCAAGAAAACTTTAGTACAGAATAAGTTTCCGAAATAAATTTCCTCTAATGTTGTTATAATTTTACGAAGAAAAAACCAATAAATGCCATAATGCCATTACGTCAAAGCACGTATTTAGTTCATAGAGAAAATATCCCTGGATTTTGTAGTTTATTTTTAAACACTTTTTGGTCTCTTTTCTTATTTGAACTACATTGACAATTTCGTTATCATATTGGAGATTGTATTGATTGTTTCGATAGTCACCATCTAACATTGTGATTGATCGATAGTCACCGTATAATCATTTTTATCCTAGCGTGCTAGACCCATCACTACTTCACTGTTATTTAAAAATAAATTTATTAAAAAAAAATTATAAATTTCAAAATTAAGTGCTAACTACGTACCGTAAGAAAATTATTTTATAAGTTGCAATGTTGGACGAATGTGTGTTATCATATTACTTTTCGTACACTCCGTTTATATCGCAATAAATCTCACGATATTCATTAGGGTCAATGTCGTAATTATATTACCAATCGTGCAAGTCAGGTGTAACTCTAATATGGGATATATCCCGTGAGTTATTATTTAATATAATAAGCCTTTCACTCAACACAATAGTAGGTACCTCTATGCACGAATATCAAAATTGATACAAAAGTCTTTTCAATGCACGAATATCAAAATATACGAAAGACTTTTCTATGCACGAATATAAAAATTTTAACAAAAAACTTTTCAATGCGCAAATATAAAAATTTATACAAAAGACTTTTCAATGCACGAATATCAACATTTATACAAAAGACTTTTCAAATAATTAAATAAGACTTACAAAACATTTTTACCATTATTTATTATAAATGTGTTAAAAATTTATTTAAAAAACAAACTTAATACTTTCTGTATTATATTTTTCAAACTAAATTATTTCTCTCATATTGGGGTGAACTTCTACATTTTGTAGAAACCGAATATGTGAAGAAACTGACGAAGTTAGTGCAGCTTTGATTTTAGCACCGATTTAATATTTCTTTACGAAAATATTTTCTTTATGAATAAGTTTTTCTTAGAGTTCATTCATACTTACTCGTAAAAAAAGTAAGGTTTGACATACACACATTATATCACTTACATAAACTGAAAATATTGAATAACCTTAACTATTACGTATTATTTTTAACAAATTATTTGTTTCATCGATCACCTAAATAATTACAGTCAATAAACAATTTTGTTTCACTTTATATGACCTTCAATTTTATCACGAATCCTTGCTACAACTGAACTTATATATTTTAACAAAGACTTGACATAAATCATATTTGGTGCTACAAAACAAAGTTCATAGAAGTACTCGTAGATATCGATTAATAATTACGTCACGGTCAACTATGTGGGTCTTTGTCGCCTACTTATGTGGGTTTTTGGGTTACTGATATCTTAAATCAAATATCGAAGTTTATCTTTCATTATCAATTTAAATGTAGGTTACTTTTTATATCCAGACCAAGTGTACGCAATATTATTAATTTTCTCAATGCGAATATGCTGAGACACTTATTCGGTTATCGGTTACTATGAGTTTATTTAACTTGACATATATCCAAACCAGATTTACATTATTAGGTCAGTTTTTCAGCATATTTGTGTAAATATATTTAAATTATTTAACTCATAAGGTGGTTACGTCGTATAATAACATATTTTTAATTTCAAGCAACAATAACGAACAAAGAGAAGTGAAAAAAAATTGTTGTCGTCAAAATTTGTATGGAAATGGTTACATGTAAGTTTGTGCCCTTGCGTTAGATCCTTCATTCAGTTCCTAAGCGATTGGAATGAATTCTATAAAATTTGTCTTCGGAGAGTTTTTGATAAATATTTTCAAATTAATTTTTTCCTAACTTTGGAATTTTATGAAATATAAAAAAATGCAAATTTTCCTATAAACGGCTCTAAGGTTTTTCTTTAGACTAGCGACGTTATTTGTAAACCCAAAAATATTCATAACTCGTTATTCGTATTTTATATTAAATTAAAGTAAATTGCATGTTTGTATGGTGGAGGAAGGACGTAATGCGTAATGATTAAAAGCTTGCAATTGCTTTAGAATTATCAGCACAACAATGCACATATAGGAAAGTTCAGAAAATACAAACGGTTTTAAAATGAAAAATAAATAATAACAAGGCAAATATGGAAAACACAGCAATATTTATTAGCAGAATGCCAACCAATAATCCATCATAAATTATCATCATTCTTAAAGGCATTCCTAGATCCATTAACTGCATTCTTTTCTTACATTCATAAAGGCATTCCTAGATCCATTAACTGCATTTGTATAGGAAACAAAATATTAAGACGGGATGTGTTTTCAAACACGACTTTTTTAATATGACCGCGCGGAATACAAATAAACGCTACATGATAATTATGGTAGTTTACTGAATTTATCAAACAGAGAAATTCTCTCGAGTACAAATTATAAAAAAAAACAAATTCTAATCATAACGACTAGCATTTATATATTCATAAGTCATTATCTAATAAGACTTGACCTCGGTAAACCAGAACGGTAAATTCAAGTTTTCTGTGAATATTTTTCATGTAAATAAATTTTCTTTCAGGATAAAATTATAGTAAATAATTAAAATAGAAACTCACTATATTTTTTGGGAATTGCGAGATAAGTATTCCAACTCCAAAAAAAAACCTTATCATTTTCGAAATTAACAACGTCTTCTAAAAATATTGTAATTTTTTTTATTAGCTTTATTGATGTTGAGTCAGTTCATATTAATATTTATAAACTCAATTGACTATAGACAAACAAGAAAAAATAATTATTAATATTCCATTGAAGCGGTTCGTCTCATTAAAAATAATACATTTTTAATCAAACAAAATCTGTAAGTTACTAAAATTATTTTAAAAAATATATAAATTTAACGAAAACGAAGAAACTGTTATAAAAATATTAATATAATCCTCCATCAAAACTATTTATACGTCCGCAACAACACAAGTATTCAATGACATGTTGCAAAGTGATATTGTTGGTGTACGTCACCCCATTGACAGATGATACAAGTTTTCTCCCTTTACACTCAAACATTTAAAGGATTTATGGGAATAACTCAGAATTCTTCGGAATATAGCTCAGAAGTTTTGTTTTGCCGAATTTTCGGTACTTTGCCAAAGACTACTTTACATAATAATGATACTGCATCATTCAAATAAAATTTACGACAAGCTTTACATTGAACAAAAAAAACTAAAATACGTGTAATAATCGCAGTCAGCTTCCATCGATATTTAAGACCTGGTATGGGAAGATATCGTAAATTTAATTTTGACTCAAAAGTATACAACGTAAAAATAAAAGGTGCAATATATGCCATCTACCCGGACATTTTTAAAAGCATGATCATGGGTTGCCTTCTCTGGAAGTATTAACTGCTTACAAAGTATCTGATGACTCAGTCCTTGCTTATTTGAAACTTGTAACGTATTATAAGGAAATGAATGTACACGTAATTGCGCCTGTAAGTGTACCAATATTAATATTGTTGCATGGAAATAATCTACACCTCTAAACGTCCATACATTAATATTTATATTCATCTTGCTTATTGAATATATTTGGCTTTAATTTTGTAGAAATTCATTATTCTAATAGCCCACCTGAAGATGTTGTGATACAACGAAACCTAGGTCGTGGTAAAGAACTTAAAGAAAGTAGAAATTTAATTAATTTTGCTTTTAGAGTTTCGTAGTCAAACTACGAACCCTTTCTATTTTTCGTCCGTCCAACGTATCACAGTTGTATATTTTCTAGATTTTAAATCTATTTTCATTACTTGCATTTGAATTATGTATTAAACATAATTCAGATGGAAATTTTAATTAATATATAGTACGCCAAGATATTTTTTTAGTTGGTTTTCTGATAAAAGCAGAGTGAGGTGTAATTATTCAGATATTTTTGAAATGAAACTGAATTTCTTCAATCATTTTTTGTTTATATTTTAAAGCCTCAACTGTAACTTCAATACTGTTTTCAATGTACCCCTCTTCGTCTAATTTTTGAACTGATACAAAGAGAAGTGTACAAGAAACCACGAAAATAGCTTTAAATTAATTTCTCATTTAAACTTGTTTCGGGGATACTATATTAATAGCATTGTTTCATGAAATTATCGTGGTACCCTGTTTTTGCATACCTACCCGATTCTGACACCCAATTAATTGGCTTTGTGACGTACAAGTTGACATGCTCATTTACTAACATGGCCATATTTAATTAAAAGAATAGATGCTATCAAGAAATAATTAAAGCATTCAAAATTACAGTAAATTGTGATGGATTATCGTAAATAAATGTATATTATAAATCAAAGTAAATTATTTGGATAAATAAACACAAACCGCTACAACTTTGATTAGTACAAATTTATGAATGCAACATACGTGCCATACTCCGCATTCTGCCCAAAAATAAACCAAAGACATCGCATCTGTGGGAATCGCGATTGCATATTGCAGATAGTGGGACGCTCGACTCGCGGATCGCGACCACGGCCGGGAGATAAATGGAAGGTGGCGACGGCGGCGGCGCCGTGTGAAGCGCGACCGAGCCGCACCGGACATTCCACGTCCGGGAGTACGAGATGATAATGGCAGGGTTTTATTAAAATAAATCAAAAATATTATGTCTTGCAAAAATTCATTTTCCCTTAAAAAGCACTGAAATCAGCTTATAATATTAGTTGCAGGAAAATTTACAAACAGAAATAAATATTAAGATAAACCATTTACCGCAACTTCGTTCTCGTTAGTTTCAGCAACTATGAGGTAAGACACGTATGCCATCTATTGTAATAATTATGAAAGAACAATTTTTGTATGATGTATTTATGAAATGTCAGATTAGCAAACCTCCTTGTTAGTTGGTCGATTACGATGAAACATAGCCTATATGTCACCCCAGACATATTAGAACCCACCAGTGAAAACTTATCAATCCCCCTTTAGCTATTCTTGGATAATACAATAATCAAATAAACAGACTAACAATCAGAGCCTAACAGACAAATATACGATATCAATATTTTTGAATGTTTCTTTCCTTATGTTTCTGTAAATCACATTTTCATAAATAACTTTATTATACAGACAAGTTAATTCTATGGTTTTATTACGTTTGTGGATAATATAATACATAACAACTAGATTTATAGATAATAAACCTATCTAAGTATTAAATAAATTACAAGTATTGATAATAGATTCAAATGTTAAACAAAATAAACTTATATTAAAAATTTATCATCAAACAATTTATGTACGGAAGACGACCAGCAATGACGTCTCCCTTTGTTCGGCTGCCCGCATTGAGATTGCTTACTTAAGCGTCCATCTCCGCACCTTTCCACATTCCACCTCTGTATGTCCGGATGGAAAAATTGATTACAAGATTTAGAATAAATGTAGCGCAATTTATTCATGTACAAAGATACGCTGTAATATTTGTTACTACGCCCAGAGTAGTAAGGCACTTCTTTGTTGTTGTACTAGTACAATGTGACTGAATTTTTGAAATTATTGAATTCAAATATCTTCTGATCAAGTGAACCGACTCCGGTGAAATTAACGATATATTACTTTAAGTCAATTCCTATGTTTTTCAAACAATTCTAATTGAATTGAGTCAGTAATTTTAAATGATGCTTATTAAAAAAACCACAAGTAGATAACAATTTCGAAAACAATATTTAAGTATTCTTTTACTTCAATTATGTGCCCCTAAATATTTTTTGAGTAAAAATCTTCAAGGTACAGGCAGGCCTGTTCTATAGTTGTATTATTAGCGTATATAATATACTATTGTAGCCTCAAACAATAAGTTGAATATATTAGACTTGCATTTACTGAAAGATTTTCAGATTTTATAATAGTTCCATTAATTAGTTTTTAAATTAAAATCTCAATAAATAAATATAGAAAGATTTCAAAAATCATCAGTATTATTATCGTTTTTCAACTCAACATGACGTGCTGTTAATGTTCAAACTTTTAAAATTAACCCTATTTAAAGTTACTCTATATATATTGTGTTGGTAATCAAAAGAAATGTATCATTTATCAATATTTGTTTCAAAAATAGAATAATGTGAACTTTTCATTCAATTTTTAAACAAGTTAACGTCAATCTCTAAGCCATGGGCAGCCGCACTTTTTTTTAAATACGTTAATTCGAAATTAAATTCAAAATACAAAAATAAATTGATGTTAATTTTTAAAGATTATACTTTAAAATAAACATGACTCTTAAACAATCAAAGTTTCAACAGTAATTAAAGACCTTGTATTAAGTGCAAATAGCAGCGACGGTCTTAAAATCGTCCGCGACGTCATCGACGAGCGGCATTGTGCCCCCGCCCGCCCGATGACAACTTGTCGTTTTTCACCAGATTCGCGCGCGTCACAACAGATATCCCGGTGACAGCGATTCACGCGTGGAACCGTGAGACGCGACGGTAATTTGTAGGTACGTCGCATATCTTCACAATTACTCGTGAATTTATAATTTTAGGTGCGAGATATTTCAGCATTTTTACGCTTCTGGAGTAAATGTGGTATCGGGATAAAAATTTATACTGGCAAATTTTCTCTGTCAAGTGTCTAATTTTCCCTTTGAATCTACGTCAGTTGCATACTGCATTTTGTGCCCTCCAATTTATATGATGTAGAATGGAATATACACTCACATAATTAATAGAATTTTCTTTCTTATATAAATAGATTTAAGCGAATTCCTCAATCAAATACGACGTATGGAAATACTCCGTTTCCATTCTTACATACATACTGTCTTTTGATCTAATAATAGCTTGGAAAATAGAATCGTTATTCTAAAATATAAATACTTCTAACGCAATTTTTTTGTAAAATATATAGACGTGAATCCTTCTTTGGGAGCCTTCGAGTGCTGTGTAAAAATAGATCACGGGGTACTTTCCTGGTACGGATGCGATGCAAAGGTATATCAATTATTTGTCAGTACATCAAGCGAAACACAAAATGAACCCGAAAGTGAACTTTGGAAGTTACGTTACTAATTCATGTAGAATAATATTTCTTGATAGACAATATTTGTAGGAAATGATACGTTTTATTATTTTATAAGTTGTTATTATTTACTTTTCATTATTAACTAGTAGCAATACTCAGTACGATAACAGTCCTAATATGAAATAGAAGTTAAGCTAGCAATTAAGATGAAATTTACTTTTGTTTAATAACTATTTAACACTTGCAGTTTACGATCACCAGTAAGTGTCGTTTTAGTTTCATTAAAGAGGGAATTTAAAAGCATATTGTGAAATTCTTAATAATTACCAATTCAATTCCAATAAAAAGTTTTTTTTACTTTATTGCTTTGAAAATATAACAAAAACAAGCTTATATAATACAAAAACAAGCTTATTTTAATCATTAAAAATTAGTAAATATTATTATGCTTAATTTTTTATCAACTCCAAATGTAGACAAAAATACAAAAATAAATCAATCAATGAAATGACCTCTGGTTCTTAATGTTAAATTTGATTATTTTCCTTATAATTTTATTTAATAAATTGGTTCTTTAAATTGAAAACATTACATTTATAATAATTATTTTCCATTTAAAAGTGAAAACTTTTTCGTAAATGACTATGAAAATCAAAAAGAAACACAAACAGCTATTTTCTTTATGATTAGAAAAAAAACGTAATCATTGAGACTCAAGAAAAAATATAACACAATTAAATTTTTATTTAGGTTAAATATTGTATTTATTTTTATAAAATATTAATAAATGATATCATTTCATAGCACGGAATAAACAAAGTCCTATATTTCAATCACTCAAAAAATATTATTTGGTTTTAACTGAATAACAACTTACTTAATTTTGAAACAACACAAATTATTCATGTATATTTGCAGAAATTTCAATAATTGGTCTAAAAATACAAAATTTAGGTACACTCAGTACTGAATATTATAGAATTTCAAATATACTACACCTCACAAATTTTCATTGTATAATTTTCTAGTAAGTATCTTAAAATAAGTTCTTTGTTAGTTTTCTCGATTTTTAAATAATGTAATCTATGCTATGTAATAACATTATTGCAATAAATTTAATTCTGTAGATGGAAAATAGTTAAAAAAAAGTGATTGATTCCGCTTAAAGGATATAGAAGCCAGAAAACCTGTTTTTAGAATTATTGTCTGTCTATCTGTCTATATGTTAATTATTGAATATATTTGGCGTTAATTTTGTAGAAATTCATAATTCACAATTAAATGAAACTACGTGATGTAGTGTTATTTCTACTTTCTTTAAGTTCTTTACCACGACCTAGGTTTCGTTGTATTACAACATCTTCAGGTGGGCTGTTAGCAAAGATAGCCCGATAGAAAAGATGCTGAAATAATACTACATCACGTAGTTTCATTTAATTGTGTATATATTAATTTGTTTGTCAATCTCGCAAAATCTACTGGATGGATATTGATGAAATTCGGTATAATAATAGTTTACACCTAAGACGATATAATCAACATATGAGGAAGAAAGAGGATCAACATATAAGGAAAAATAACTCTAATATCTTCCCTTATTCCGAATGTCACGCGAATGAAACCCTGGAGCACAGCTAGTCCAATATAATTTTTGTCTTTTTATAACTCATCAATATTTGAAAGCGAAACATCAGGGAAAAGAAAACTTTAATAAGTTCACGCTAATATATTATAAAGTTTACTATTTTAACCCGAAGTTTACTATTTTATCTTGTTTAAAAAATACGAATGCTGATTCAATTTATTTTAGATGTCTTCTTTTTACTCTGATTTAGCCATTTTTCTTTACTCTGATTTAATCAATTTTCTTTACTCTGATTTAATAAATTTTCTTACCAATTTAGGTTCTCAATCTTGCTTCTTTTAGTATATTCTCAATAACACTTAATTTAAAGTAGAGAATATTTCATTTATTTCACATTACCTTTTTTTAAATACAGTATTTTATATATCACCTTATTTATATTGAACTTATACAAAAAATATGTTCCTCGCAATATTACAAAGTCTGTTTATCTGCAAATCAATATATGATCAACTTCATCAATAACTTTTAATTCTTTTTATAAATTTATTTGTCTATAAGTAATTATAATGGATCATAAATACTTATGGACAATAATCGTTCGCCAATAAAATTAAGAACAATGAAATCTTGGCTTCCATCATCTGACTGTGGTTTTGAAACGATAATTCGAGACTTCCACGGTCTGCTCGCCAATTGGCCTCTTTATTGTTGTATCTCACTTTAAATTGGCTTTGAACTTATTTTGGACCTTATTTATTGCAAACGATACGCTTTAAATACTTACAGTTAGCCCGTACCACACCGTAGAATGGTTGTAAATTCTACCGGACCGACCTAAATTTAGTTGCCGCATTCCTGAAGTATTCGTGGTATTGAGCGTATAAATAATTTTTTTTGTCTTATTTTTGTCGAACGAAACTCCACCTGGACTAGATTTTCATCGCGATCGTTATTTTTAGTTATAATTAAGTGTTCGCAATAAAGTGAGCGTGTTTACGACCCAGTTACGCGTTTTGCTTTTAGAATAGAATCGAATAGTTCATTTGCCAAAAACGTAACCGTTTATTGCGACTCCAAGTCATCTTGTACGATAAATAGCTCCAGCGCACTCGTCTACGGAAACGGGTTGCAAGTCAAATCTGACAGTTGTGTCATACTTTGTCAATAATTAGGCAAAGTCAACGTTATACTGCCAAGATTCCTTAAGAAATGAAGTGCTAGATTCTTTTGACGATTATACATTTAAAAAAAAAAGGTTTATTTTCTGATCGACAGAAATTAATTTTAAGCTTTTTATACGTACACACACACACACACACACACACACACACATATATATATATATATATATATATATATATATATATATACGTATGAAAATCCCCTATTTTTCATAAAACGTAATCAATTCCATTATAACTAATATTATACTAATATTTTATCTAAACTAGATAGACTTAAGCTCCTTGCAGTTTAAAAGGTATTCGTAATGGAAAATTAACAAGACCCAGTCGAATATTGTATTAGATTCTAATCCCAAAATCAATTACTTCTCTATCATGTAGAGGCAAAGTGTTAATTGGGATTTGGAAATTAAACGGTCTTCCCACCGAAGTCTTTACAATAATTGTGGAGGGTGGATTTATTAGATTAACTACTATACGGAAAGACGGTGGTTGGAAGCGTATAATATGCAAGTATGGATTTATTGCACTGTACCAAATGTATTATATACTACAAACTGATTATTATTACTTGTAGTAACAGTATTGTTACTTCAATCATCAATTCCTATCGATTAAAAGTACTACAGTCAATATATACTTGTAGTTAATAGGAATTTATACATTTTTCTGTCTGGACCATTAGGTAATATTAGTAATGGAATGACATATCCATTCGATTCTTATTATTCTATTTATATGTGTGTATATTAATATATATATATATATATATATGTGTATATATATATATATTACTGTTCACATATTTTATTCTATTCGATGACGAGTAATAAATATGCATTTAAAACAAAAAAAACTTCAATTTCAATATTTTTTGCCCAATTTGGAATGAGATCGATATATTAAGTACGATGGTCTCTACTTATTTTTTAAATATTTTTAGTGAATATATTTCGATATCGTAATTGATTTTGGATATAATACTACAAAGTTAAGAAACATTAAAAAATAGTGACATACCTGTTTCTTTACTGAAATATTCATTATTAGGTACGAAAAAATTCCGTAGTAAAACTTCTACTTCCGGATAAATATCCTATAATAAGAATTGGTTCAGAATTGATTTCATTCAAAATCGAAATATAAGAACCACAACTCCTACGTTATGTTTTGCTACTGACGTTTTTTCTCGTTCCATTTATCTGTTTTGCTGATCAATGCTAATTTATTATACAAGTCTCACTGATATATATATATATATATATATATATATATATATATATGTATATATATATATATATATATATATATATATATATATATATATATAGCACTCAATTAAAACTGAGTGCTATATATCTTAAATCATGAAATCACTCTCTGATGTCAGGTCATAATTTTTCATCAGTTTCTTTTCCATCCATAATGGTATTATAAAGTTTACTAAATATGAAGAATGCAAAAAATAACCTTGATCCCTCCAAAGTAATTTTTTCTTATAAAATTGATTTACCTTTTTTAAATGACTTAATTATCTTTAAAAGTGCTTATGTCATACATAAATTACTGGTGGGAAATATAAATAATTGGATAGAAACTTTGAACAGGTATCTATAACGCAGTAGAATATGTAAAAAAAAACTATTTTTTTGGTACCAAATGCAAATTTTGGCGCGAGTTTAAATCGACCTCGCGAAATTTATGTACCGATCCCTAATTACATATTAACATAATGGCTACTCCATAACAAATTGCCATTTTAATTAATGAAACGATCGAAAGTATGTGACAAAATAAATGACATATATACTTCTCTTTAGCAACAAACACAACTCACTACTTTTTATAGTTAATTCAGTTCACAGGCGGATATCGAGACGGATGCAAATGTAACCTAGAAGAGTCTATTGAATGATAATCGCGTCATCAGTTCAATGTGAATACACTAAGTTTGATAAATATTTATTTAAATTAATGTTGCATGGTAATAGAATGTCATTTAAAAGTATTACTTTGTTGAGACTCGATTCTAACATGACGATATGCGCTATTTAATTAGCCGCGATACACATATGGGTGTAGTCAGGATTTTATTTGGAGATGATGGATTTTGACGATTTCTTGTTTATTTAAAACTGTTCAATAATAGTTGAGCTACATATCCGTGGAAACGACATGTAAGAATTGCTTTTCTGATAATAACATTTTAGCCTTCTTCGCTTGCTTAATTACCAGTAAATAAGAGTCATTTGAAAAACTAATTTTCAAAAGGTTAACTGATTTCTATCACTTGTAAATTTTGTTATTTTATATAAACTATTTACAGTTAAAACTAAGTTGGTAATTGTTGGAATTTGGGAATTGGGGGAAGAAGTATCCCATTTGCTTCACTTCAACTACACCCATTAATAAACAGGTGCAGAAGAAATTATACAAATTCATGTGCTAAACGGATACTAAGGTGTTATACATTAGGTTTTTAAGTCATTCTCGTGTCGCAACCTATGTTCCTGAATAACGTTGGGTAATTGCGATTCCTTTCCTGAATGACCTGCAATTGGGTAATTGCGATATTGGGTAACTTCTTCCCATTAGGCAGATCTGATAAGGAGTTACACTATATCGATAATCATCTTGAAGCATATGAACATTGAAAGTGTTTACTAGATAATTGATATTGATTAATATATTTAGAAAATTGGTTTATAAGATTTCATGCCAGTTGTAATCATAATATTAACAAATAATGTCCTAAGCTTGACACGTCAAAAGGAAAAAGAAGTATGAATTGTGAAAGAAAAAAGATAAGAGCGATGAGATAAAATTAGGAGAGGAATGATATTTTATAGCAATAATTTAATGTGGATATGACGAGAATATGTTTTATGCTAGGATACAATATATTAGTAATATTACTTTCTGGCATGAGCAGAACGTATAGGTTTTCCGAACGTAGACCCAGGCTGTGGGTAGATAAATCTGTGAATCTAGCGCCAAGTTAAGACAAAAAATATAATTAGATAAATTTTAATAGAAAAAGGAAATAATATTATGATTGTGTCGATTGAATTAAACAAAACACGTCGAACGAATCAAATCAGCAGTGATCTGAATTCAGTCTACCATATTTTTTAAATCCAATTTTAAATATCCCCTAAATTAATTTTTTAAAATTTGATATAATAAATTTTCTGAATATATTTAATCAGTATGAGGGAAAAAACTATCTATAGAAGAAGTAGAATTCAACAATTTGCAGACAGGCTACATCATTTTATTTCATATCAATTGATTTATTTTGTTAATTTAAGACAAGAGTTTTTAAAATTTATTTTTGATAATTTTCAAACTTTTATTAGCATATTAAATGGCCCTATTAGTCATATTTTTTATACTACAGTATTTCAGTACGTCATGGAATAGAATAAAGAATAAGATGTTGCCAAACCACATTAGTCACAGCACTAAATCTATTTAAGTCAACGCATGTCGCTGTGCTTCTAGAGAAAAACTATGAATTATTCTGAGAAAACGAACTTTAATAGTAATAGTTATTAATGTAGGTGAAAAACTATATTATGAAACTTTTTGAAAATTGCGTTTGGAAATAGAACATGAAAATTTATTTCACTGCACCACGAATTAAAAAAAACACATAAACAAATAACAAATGGGTGCAGAAAGAGGAAGGGGTTATTTCATTTCCATTTCGTTATAAGCTAATAAATTATATGATAATAAAGGGTATCTAGCTATTGCTCCTGTAACTTGAATATGGAGATGCAGTACCATATGTAGCAGAGCGTTACAATACAGTATTTGTAGCGTTGGGTGGCGCGATTGGACGGATATTAATGGAATACTTTTGGTCATTTTATTGTGAGATTTTTCGTTATTGTTTACAATTTGCAACGATTAATAATAAATATCTGCCGTAATTGTCATACCATATCCCACACAGCAATATAGTCGGTAGCACAGAAACAGGACTATCAAATAGTCAATATAGGCTTTTTCTTTCTGATTACGATTTTCGAATATTTATGATTTTGCTTTCGAATATTTATGATTTTGCTGGTAATAGAATAACTATATATGGTTTTCATTTGGGTAAATTTAAAATTCCTCCATTTCTTAATCCTTTCAGGAGGAACAACCATTTATTTGTGATTTAATTTCAAATAACTTGTTATTGTTTGGACATTGACATCAAAGAATGTTGCTCTAGCTCAACAGTAACTTTAAAAGAATCGACTTCCACTATCATCTTCTTTTCATCCTTATCAACATCTTTTTTCTTTCAGGTGGGCTATTAGCAAAGATCTTTGCTAATAGCCAGCCTGAAGATGTTGTAATACAACGAAACCTAGGTCGTGGTAAAGAACTTCAAGAAAGTAGTAATAATACTATATCATATAGTTTCATTTAATTGTGAATAATGAATTTCTACAAAATTAACGCAAAATATATTCAATATATGACAATTATCAACGTTACTCTGTGTACACCCACGGAAATTAATTCTTTGTGATAAGTATTTCCAGAAAGGAAATGACTGAATAAATAACGCATAGTGCATTCGTTGACGCCAATTGGTTCATTTCCATGATTGTATTTATATTAGAAATTAATCGCAATTAAATGAAACTACGTGATGTAGTATTATTTCTACTATCTTTAATTTCTTTACCACGACCTAGGTTTCGTTGTATTACAACATCTTCAGGTGGGATATTAGCAAAGATGATCTTTGCTAATATCCCACCTGAAGATGTTGTAATACAACGAAACCTAGGTCGTGGTAAAGAAATTAAAGATAGTAGAAATAATACTACATCACGTAGTTTCATTTAATTGCGAATAATGAATTTCTACAAAATTAACGCCAAATATATTCAATATTAGAAATTAAATTATGTCACTAAAATTATGAAAATCCAAATGAGGCGAAATTCAAATAAAATCTTTTCAAAAACATATTCAAATTTGAATTTTAACGACAAACCTAAGACAATACTAGAAATTAAATTAAAAATCAATAAAATTTCTAAGGCTTATTGGAGGAAATTGAATATTTTGCTGAAATTAAAGATAATTTAAAAAAATCATTTAACACCTTACTCAACCTTAACATGCCATTACCTGTTCTGTAAATGTATTTCCAAATTTTTAATTATGATAAGAAACTAATTGTGATACCATAAAAAGTATATTTTTAATGGTTGGTTAAAACCTACTGACCAATAGATATCGAGTGTACTGTATTCACTATCACACAATTGCGCCACAGCTATATTTTAATTTACATAAATAATGTTATATGAACACGACGACATATTTTGAAACAAAGTTACTTCCTCAGACAATGAAACCGCAATTAGCCGCTTGAACAATAGTAAGCCGCAGAAAAGATGAAAGTTCCAATAAATTTAATTCTAGACGAAGAAACTGCAAAATGACTACGCAAGCTGAGATAAATCAACGCGCCGAATTCTAACCGTCCCACAGTCGTTCCAATATTTGTAAACATGCGCGGGATGGCGTCAAAGAGGGCAATTAATCGAATCATTTCATTTCGATTTGCGCTCGCGGGCTCCGTGGCCGAGCGTCGTTTGGCGAGACGCGTCGCGGCCCGAGTATTTATTGTATTAAAATTAGAAGCAAACAAATGTGTGGCACGAGTTATAATTAGGAATATTCTGGTTGGTTAGCGCGATCGGTTCTGGGCACCGAGCAGGACCCAAGGTCGATATCAGCAATACGATACCGATAATCGATCATTGCGTAATCTGCTCGATGATCGATTATCGATATCTTGTATGGTCGATATCGTGATGATCGACTATCGATATCGTAAAGGTGGGTAAGAAAGGACGGACGAAAAAGTTATATTTAAGACAGTCGACAATTAGAGCTACAGCATTAGCCTTATCGAGTCCAAGGTAGTCAGTAGACACCTTTATTTTTGTTTTTGTTAATAAATTTAAATTATACCAGCTGTATTTTAATATCTTTTATATTAATTACCCCTTAAAGTAGTTTCTGAGAAGGTAAGTTTCTGATAAGCGGAAAGTTGAATGAACAAACTTCAAAGAGATTCCATGATGTTTCTATTTTTATAATTATAATACGGTATATTATCATAAAAATAAAATACTGTATTTAGTCAGAAACGATAAGAGAAGAATTAATTGTAAAAGGAATAATATTTCATTTTTTGAACAAATAACTAGAAACAAAAATACTGAAAGCAATATTGTCAGTGAAAACTATTAAAAATAATACCAAACTATTGGTTGTTTTAGTGAAAAATGAAAACCCTCGAAGTAGTAAAATGTTAATTTCAGAGGAAGTCAAATAATAAATAAGAATTTGGAAACAATCTATACCAAATTGGTAGAGGTGATTCACAAAATAATGGCGAAATCGCAAGAGTAAGATGTTCATCAATCACATTTATTGCTTTATTTCTTGGAAACCCCATGCGCAACTATAGATTTACCCGAAGCGTTAGACATGTGAAAGATACATAAAAATAGTTACAAAACAGTAATGCATAAAACAGAAAACTAGTAACAGTAACGAATACGACAGAAAAACACAGAAATTCCAATAAATATCATCTAATCCAACGAATCGTGAACTAACAAGGGATTTCTGAATTTATCGATGGAGCAGAAAAAATATCTAGACTGAGTGCCGCTCTAAATACTTAATTGAATAATTTGAGTGAACGAAAGATAGGTGAACGCTGTAGGATATTCGTGCGCGCTTTATAAAGGTGAAATTAACTATGACATCTTCCTCTCATGTAAAGCGCTACTAAACACAAAATCAAAGAGTTATCAATGTAATATGATTTAATAATTTAAAAAAACCGTACCAAAAGTGTAAGAAATTCATTATCAAATAATACTCGTGTATATTGCAATACAGAACATGTTGAACTTTTTTAATATTTTCTCTAACATGAAGGTATAAGTGGCTTCATATGAAAACCAGATGACTACATCCGTTTCAAGAATACTAGGGTCCAAAAGGGTTAAACAAAGTAACAATACACTCGATATTATGAAAATCAATGGAATGCCATGTAATAAATCCGGTGCTTTGTAGGTTTTTTGACAGATTTCAACGATATAACTGTCAAATGTGAGATAATTATCCATAATTACGCCGAGAATCCGCACAGATGACACTCTTTCGAGTGCATGTCCGTCCAACTCATAATTATGTATAAGGGGCTCCACAAGAGGGAGTAATGTTATAATTGCTCATTTCTTCACATTAAAATGTAGTTTATTGCTCAAACTCCATTAGCACAGAGTTGATAAATTTATAACAATCACCAGCGGAGAATGATAAGTATATGGATATAACCGTACTTCGTCAACTGTTGTCTGGTTACGAATTAATATATCTACAAATATGTTCATGTACTATTAGAGTAAACGTTAATGAAATAAAAATTTATAACATTATGGCTGTAATATAGACTTGATACATTGATATGGATTAAACATAAAATATAAGCGGAAAAAAACCGTTAAAAAGATAAAATATGATATTAAGATTAAAAATATTGCTAAAGTGAAATAACGAAATAAACGTTAAAGAAATTAATGGGAAGAAGTAAAGAGAATAATTACAGGTACTATATAATACGAAATATGGCAAATATATAGATTTTACAGGCAGCAAGTACACCGTTATCGATACTATCATGGTACGAATCTTAAGTTTAGCCATCCCTAACACATACCTGACGCTCGGAATAAAAGAGATCATTTTGTACGCAGAGAAGGAGATGGCTGGAAATGTATTTCACGCTTCAAAGTATACGAGTGGCTATATCTATACAGGTCGCTCCAAAAATGTCACTTCACAAAAATTACCTAGAACACAACTTTCGAACATGTGCCAATTACGTCATATTGTCGGTGTTCGAGTCACGTCTCTACTTGTATTTTTAATTTTTATGGACATTTTGAATCCTGAAAGATATATTTAAATCTTGCGTAACTCCTGAAATATTAGAAAAATGTGTCTTGTTAACATATTTTTGGGTGAAATACTTTCAAATTTAATTACTTAGTTTTGCTTAATTAATTAAATGACTAAACTTTAATAAAAGTGAAAAATAATACTTAAAAAACACAAACATTTATCGGAAAGATATAAATAAAAAGAAGGGCAGTTGTTTGAATAATGAAAAGGTAAACAATTTTTAAACAACCAAGTTTATTTCCTAACTATGGACATGTTAAAAATGTTCTGAGCTAGTAATTGGATTCTTGTAAAAAGTGTAGCTTAGTCACAAATATCTCAATTGTTTCTTAAAGTTTTAAACTATTTGTATAACACTAAAGATTTTATTTAAATAACCACAACTGACCTTAAGCTATACTTGTTACTGTTCTCAATGACAACATATTAATTAAACGCATAATTATTTGTTTAAAAGTAAAGGATACCAATACCCTCATCTTTTTTACAAGTATCTCTTTTGGATAATTTCGACCAATAATCTTTATTATTTTCCTAATATATACATTATATATATTCCAATATTACAACAAAAATAAAATAAAAGCGTTTAAAACTAAGAATTATTCATCTTTGATTGTATGGGGAATATAAGTCGACTTTATTGCTTTTAGAAATTGCATATACAATAATCTTCATATATAAAAATGTATGTAGGTCTTTATATTTGTATAGACACCTAAATTTTTAACCGATTTCCCTCAAATTTTTCCCACTTACTCTCTACTAGCTAGCAACAAATCTTAAAGAGGTGGAGATTACCACCACACTTCACTATCCCTGTAAAACCGAACAACGCTGGGTACTTAACAAGTGTTTTATAAATTTTATTATTTTTATAGAATATATATGGAATAATTGAATTATAAGATATGAGAAGAAAGTGTAGTCAATTCAAAAAAATATCCTCAAATAATAAGGACAATGACGTAATAAGGAAACAATGAATTAATAAGGACACGTTTTCCTTGCAGGAAAATGTCAAATGAACGCGAAAATACACGCTACATAGAACTCACTGGATCAGTTGTTGAAAGATGGTTTCACTGGATCAGACTAAGAAGTTATTTATAGTGGATGAATTTTGAAATGTAATCTGTCCATTTGAATGTATTATGGTCAAACGTGAGCAAAAAGATTCATAATATGAAAACAAAATGCTTGTAAGTGCAAAACAGTACGCTTAGAAACTAAGTCGTTAGTTTTATTGAGCTACTAAGAAAATTTGACCCTATACGCATTTAATCTAAATCGACTTTACATCCTAGCTCAAAAGTTCTTACTTATCTTTATCATTATTTAACACCGATTTAATGCAACACTCCATATAAACTTTATATAAGTCGTTGTGGATATGCGTTCACGATCTATATAAGTGCTTTATTGGTGCCTCTATTTAGAAAATGTTTATTTTAGCGTATGAATACCGACGCCCGCAGCGGCCGAGCTCTGCCGACGCGGCCGCCTGTTTTGTTCAGCGTTACGCTACTGTTATGCGAGTGATTAAATAATTGTTAAATCAAATTAATTACTCAAACTACACGAGCATGTATTTTATTAGGCCATTGTTGTTAAAAGGCGATCCGGACTGATTGTTAATCTCGTGTTTTAACTTTGTTTTCTGCACTAAAACTCGTTTTATTGGTTTATATGGAGCATTACTTTGCAGTTATTCATTGGTTGGGTTAATTGCTTAGGTATACGTTTTACAACTGATTGTCATTCATGATTAAGTCATTTAGGAAAGTGATAAGAATTTTAATATGATGAGGGGGTATAATTTAGATAGGAAATATGAACATTTGAATTTGTTTTATCGCCAGAACAATACTGAATGAATATTTATATACAATGAATATTTTTATACTTTAAAAAATATCAATGAATATTTTTATACTTTAAAAAAATAAAACATAAAAAGTCAGTTTTATAAATAGGATGTTAAGTAACTTTCCAAGTGTTAAAATTATTTTAATTCCATTATGAATTTTATTTACAATAACAAAAAGATTTAATTCATAAAAAAGGAGTCGAGAAATTAAATAATTTTCAAGCAAATTGAAATTTGATGGCTCTTAAACTCAAAAGTTTATTGAATAAATGGTCTCAGTAGGTCTCCTTTTGGGTACTTTTTTGTACAATTACTTTATTGTTATAAGCTTTATTTATCTAAAGTATTTCGTTTAACTATAAAACTCCATAGTGAGACACAAATAGGTTAAGTTCTATATTTCATTGTTAAAATGTCGTCTGGTTAAGCATTTACACAGAAGCTTTTATTTATACTATTAAAGTAACTGCTCCTATCATTAGTTGACCAAGCCATCTACTGACTTGCATTCATTGTGCTTTTTGTGATCCCTTCAAATCCACGCTTGACAATTTCAAGGTATTTTGGGTTATCGCTATTTTAAACATTCATTATCCGGTTTATCAACTCTCACGCAGCGTTAAATGCGTTATTGTATCAATCAAATTCTGCATTCGCAAATGGTGTCAGCTACTATTTTTTAGCTATATAAACACCAAAATGTGAATTGACATGGGTGCTCGTTCTATTCTTACGCAAGAAATTTTCTCAACATTGCAAAATAGAAAAATTACATTAAAAGTCAAAATAAAATAATTTCTTATTTCATTTTGATTTTCAAAGTGAAATGTGATTTTCAAGTGAAATGTGATTTTCAAGTTCTGACTTTTGCTTTTGAAAGTGATAAAATGAATACTGTTTTAATGCCTTTTGCAGCCATTGTAGTCTAATCACAAAAACACTCGTATCATGACAAGTTCAAACAACGATGCCTAAAGCAGGAAAATATTATACATACTGTAAAAAATCCTTATTTTAATTCAACGTTATATAACCATCTAGCTCCCAAGATACTATTTAAACCATCATTCAAAATCACCTTAAATGCATTAACGAGTCATAAAAGTCTTTAAAAACAATCATTTGAATTATTACTGCCATAAAAAAATATTCAATACCAGCTCAAAATTAAGGAATTCAAAAGCTACTCGACGTTCAAAGGTTAGATTATATTCACTTCTGTATCCTATGTGAATGAGTAAATATGAGTATATGTGACATTAAATTTGATCAATATACTCCTCTAAACTTCTGCATACCTAAAATAAAATTTCAATCTACCTTTTATTACAATTACCTTGATGTTACTAAAATGAAAGCTAAAGGAACTTCCTTGATAAAATACGAAAATTACATCCGAATCTATGCATACATATGCCTACCTTCAGTGAATCAAAACTGTAACTACCACTGTTCGTCTACAGACACTAATCCGTCGAAACATAAAATATGATTTGCATAAAACTTATCAAAAGTTTCAAATAACCCGTGAAAGCAACACCCTCAATGAATTATGGAATACTACATGAGTGCGTCTTGATACTCTATTATTTCTGTGTATGCAAGTATTAATTGCAATCGAATGGAAAATTAGACCTTTATTCCTTTAAATTATTTATGGATCTTTTCGTCTCTTACAAAATTGTTTACCTTATGCCTAACTCATGATTCTAGAGGAAATGCGTTATCCTCGTACTAGGTAACTACTCGTACAAGTGAGCTCTTGATTCAGAAAAGAGAATGTCATCTATGTTACTCATCCACCAAGATAAAACTTGCTCTACCACATGGGTAAAGCTGCATTACATTCTTTTGAAAATAAAGTAGTTTTCCACTTCAAATTTCTACTACAGAAAAAGTCTGGATATTCAATCAGTTAAACAAGAACCGGTTAAACAAGAACCAATGAACTGTAATTTAAAAGAAGATTAACCAAAGTTCGTGAATCATCAAGAATTGCTAGCAGCATCTTGGTCTGCGCTAGCAAATGAAGAGGCACGACATTGAAAAGCTGTCGCATAATGGAAATCTGCATAAAAATAATTTGAATCGAATAACTAGAGCAGGGTCACTATAGAGGAATAATTATGTTGATGGTTGACCCCATTAGAATGAGCATTCTAGCACAATTCATGTACGTTACCATTATAAGATATATTTTAAAAACTAAATTAGTTTTTTAGAAGTTCACTCTTATCCACTGATTGTACGACCAACAAAATTCTGTTTCTGGCATCAACATTTTGTTGTTCATATTACGCTTAATGATATAACAAAAACATGCAACTAAAAAACAAAAAAATAACAGTGTATGGCTCCGCGGAACAAATGTAAGATGTAAAACTTCTACGGAAGTTCCATTTTACGTCACTAAACGTATTAAAAACACTAGATATACTAAAAGTTACAACTGTTTTATTTTCACGTGAACTTTATTGCAATGGTGCCATTATAGACGTACAGTCGAGTGTAACAACTTAAATAGTTATAGCAATAACAACAGTACACATATAATTTCATTGTTATCTAAATGTTACCGTTTAATTAATTGTACTTATTCACTTCCTGTAACATTTTATAAATAAAATCGGCCAAGTGCCAGTCTGTCTTGCGCATTCGGAGAGTTCCGTTCCTCGTTTAAAGTGAAATTTCTTTATTTACAAAAAATTATCACTAATAAGATCTGCCTAGTGCGATAAATATTTAAGAATACGCCATATAATTAAGTAAGGGAGGGAGGCATATTATCGTAAACATCTTAATAACTGTGACAGCTAGAATTACGGTAATGGTTTTCCTACCACGTTTGTATTTTCTTATTTTTTTTTATAATTTTATGTTCAGTAGTTTTGGAAATAATTCTTTTCTATTTTTCAGTAAATATCTGAAGTTATATATTACCTAAAGCTATAAAAATATATTTTTAAGATTTATATAACTAGCCCTTTCAAACAATACCCTACACAATATATGAATATTTTTTTCTAATATTTAATTCAATGTCCCACATTTTCATATAAATATTTTTAAGAGTTAGCTTTTGAGATGTGAGCGAGTTAATATGCTGTATAATTATCTCCAATTCCCAGTTTCTGCGTCAAGAGTTTGCTGAGCAAAGCAACTGTGGCAGACGGATTCGTGAGTGATTTTATAAGGGTTTCGTTTTTACTTTTGGGGTTTAATAAATAATCGTTATGACTAAATGCATTTACACATGGAACGATAACGTCCAAGCTAATAATATATGCCACGATAACGCACGATTACAACGATTCTTTGAAATGAAAGCCTGTTGTCAATACGTAATTGTATAATAGATGGCGTCATGATAGCATTTTATGTCAATGAAACATTGATTCTTCATCGTTTCACCTACAGATGCAAAAAAGTTCCATATCAGAAAACTGTTGACAAAAAGTTATCGAAAATATGAAACATTCTTCGATAGATTTATTGTTGATAAAATACTTGCATAAATGACTTTTGTGGACTTTATTGCCTATAGAACTTGATGGTTGCCAATTTGAAATTTGTCAGTTATACATTAACGATAGGTAATTGCTGAATTTTATAACTATCAATAAATTTAATTTTGATTACATTTACAGCTTTATTAGCAAATCACTTCATATATATATATATATATATATATATATATATATATATACAAATTTGAAATTTGGCATATATGCATCTTACGCGACGTAGACATCCAATGAAAACGGATTTTATCGAAATCAACCCCTGAGGAGGTAAGTCGGGGTGGAATGGAGTAATAAGTCAATGCGCTATTTCTGGATGTATAAAATCGACAAATTTGCAATTTGGCCTCTATGCTCCTTATGCGAAATAGACACCTTCTAAGAAAAGATTTTATCAAAATCAACTCCTAAGGGGTGAGTGAAGGTGGGTTGGTGAATGAATCGGTAGCACTATCTCCTTACCGATTTGACATCGGCATCAAAAAATTCTAGATTTTAGTGAAACAAACCCCTAAAGGAGTAAGTGCGTTAGTGGAATAAGTCTGTGGCATTATCTTTAGACCAATAAGACTTACAAACTTGAAATTTGGTATGTATATTTTTAAGCGACAAACACCCACCGAGAAAGGATTTTATCAAAGTCAACCCCTAATGGGATGAGTGGCAATGGGTTAGTGAATTGATATGGTGGCATTACCTTTTTATCTATAAGACTTAAAATCTTGAATTTTATCTATTAAACTCAAGGAATATACTGCATTATCGATAATTTCAGCTCCCCATCTAAATATATAAAAGACATGTTCACACAAAGTTCATGTTCTAGATTTCCAAATATTTCATAATGTATAATTGATATATTATTAATAAAAGCGTTGTTAAGCTGATCTGCTTCATTTTAATTTTATGTATGTACCCATATTTTTATATATGGGTTCTATCAAAATTATATTTCTATGACATAATGAAGAAGTATTTGGATAAGGAATTAAGTAACTTGCATTTGTTCTATGTATATAAAATTTATATGCATTTAACATAATCTTCATAAATATTAAAAGTAATTACTAATGAATAATAAAGAAAAAACTAAAAATGTTTCATAATTCATTTAAAAAAATTCATTTTAAAATTGCTATGTTAAATATTAAAAATGTTTGCGCATAACATAAACATAATAACGTCACTCGGATGCTAATAAAAAAATGACACTTTGGACGTTTTATAGATAACTTTTGAATGTATAAAAGTTTATAAATATATTGCAGAATATTTTACCATTTATTTATATAACTATCAGCATTGATCTGTTTATATTGCTCAGCTTAATTATGTTAAAATAAAAAAAAAAATATTGAATGGATTTTTACACGAGATTTTATGAAAAATGTCTTATGTTTATTAAAAATCTATTAAAAAAGTTAAAAATAAATATTTGAGAACTTAATAATTACCAGTACATAACGTTTTGTATATTTTTGTCCGGTTGAAGAACCACCAGATTGTCAAGTAACTTCTTGGGCAGATCACATAAAATTGACCATTAGAGAAACACACCAGCCACTTTCAGACTTGATCTCTGTCCTTTATGAATACTTTTTCATACAAACTCTCACATGAAATTTTAAATTATTGAATTCAAAGTGGAAGTCTGAATAAATTCTTAAGATGAATACGATCCCGCCCTCATGTTTGTCGGTGAAAATAGTGGCTTTAATTACGTTTTTAGGGTTCCATGCCTCAAAAGGAAAAAAAGGAATCCTTATATAAGACCCTTTTTCTAAGGAACGTGTGGAGGTATCAAGTTGAAATTAATATCAAATTTTTAGGTCTACGGTCCCGGAGCTGTAAAAAAATCAATCTTTTAAGTCAATGGAATAAAAAAACTCTAAAATACGGCCATTATGCCGCATTTTTGTATACAAATTAAAACCTATACGGTACTTCCCGTTGACCTAGAATCATGAAATTTAGCAAGAAGCAAGATCTCACATTACAAGTAAAGGGGAAATCAATAATTTGTAATTATATCAAATAAAATTTTTTTTTTAAATATGCGCCTGTAAAAGGTAAAATAGGCAATATATTTTCGTTCTAAAAATAAAAATTTTGTAAATAGTTTAATAGGAATATTATTATACCATTAAATGTTAATAAATTCCTAAATGATCCACTGTCTGCTCTGAAAGATTTTTTTTGTGTAGAATTTTTATCGGTACCGTTACACAAATTTGGAGGGTTTAAGCTGCGCAGTTGCATAATTGGTATGTCAATTTTAAGACATAGAACGTGCAGGAGTATTCCTGGTGGATTAAATGTCTGTAAAACTCCCCAGAGTAAATGTACAGTGCGCTTTTACATCAGGTTACAAAATTTAGACTTTGGACAAGATAGAAATAATTTAGACCCAGGCGATAATTTTAGCTTTCTAAATATATGAGATATATCTTTCTATTTAGAGACATCACAAAATGCTAACTCGGAATGATTCAGATTAGGAAGTAATTTGAAAGTAGAGTAAGCTATTTTGTCGTGTATGAAAGCTGCAATTTCTGTGAAAATAACGGCAATAGCCATACTTCTCTCGCTTCTGACTTTGGTAAGTAGCGGGTTGATCAAGAATGTTTTGAAAGTGTCATAAGGAGAATCGAGAAAAACAACTGCCACAATCAGAAGGAATGGTATTTAAGATTCCATCGTAGGTTGCTTTCTGATCATTATTTAACTTCGGAATATTTGTAGCAACTACTTCACTCGGATGAAAGGTATCATAAACCAGCCCATTCAAGCATTGACGATTACTAATAACGGTTTCTTTGCTCTTTTGATTGTGATAGGAGTCCAAATTGTGAGTGTTTTACCCGACATAGATAAGAGTACTAAAAATAAGAAACTGCTTGTAGGCAAAGTCAAGTATCAGCTCGATATTACTTCGTTCTCTTTGTAACTTCTTTGTCTTGTAACTTCTTCCGGAACAATACTCAGCATATTTCTCATAACATTATTTGATCTCCAACTTAATAAAAAACTAATATAATTATAAATAGCTCACAGATTTTGTACGGAGAAACGGAAATAGATGCTTCTTTTAAAGTGCGATCCCATTGAGCATCGTCTTCCAGCAAACTAAATGCTCTGAAAGCTGCTTTAAATGTTGGCTGTACTATATTTGCTACAATTTTTAGAGCAATAAATGAAGTTGGGCCACGAATTTCATGTAACAGAAGACATAAGTAGTGACTACTGATTATTACCAGGATGAACAATATACACTCCTAAAGCATGATCTTTTTTAATTCTTTACTTTGGAAACACTTTTTGTTTTTCCATATATAATGAGACGCAATTTCGCAATATAAAAAAGGTATTTCAAAGTCAACGACTTGACAAAATTCAAAAAATTCCCTAAATGTTGTCTTGGGTGGATTATTAATTCTACCAATGACGTTGTCTTCCGTAAAATAAATCCTTTTTTCTTTTTAAGATGTGCAGCAAGGTACATAAAAGGGGATATTTCTTGTGAATGGAAAAGCAGAGAATGCGTTAAATGGCTTCAGAGCTGCCGACAAACATCGTGCCTCGTATTTTTTTACCCCATCTAGATTTTCAATGATGAACACTGCTTGGTCAGATACTTTATTGAAATACTTGCAGATGTATTTGATAGATTTAAATGAATTGCAGTAATATAGTTATATAAATACTTATATAAAGTATATTACCGCATAGGCTTATATAAATGTCTTGAAAGTGCAAGATTGAATGGGATTGTATGACATCACCCATCGTTAATCGATCAACATTATCTCCTTTAATTTTTCGGTCATTCCGACGTGTCCTAGACGTTGTCTACGATACACGGATAGCCATCATATTCTGTTTTAATTTCTTCCAAAAAGAGCCTTGAGTATTTTTTTACAGGTTCTATGTGACGTACAGAGTAATTTCTATCGAGGGATCCTTATGGGCCGTGAATCATATTCGACTTAATAATTTCTAAGTCAGGATCAGGTATTTCAGCCCGTGGCCTCGTTACTGGGTCATGTAGATCGTAAAAATTTAGGCCTCAACACAAAACCTATGTTATTTCAGGCCATTTAGGATTGCTAGTGAATATAATGAACAAACCTGGCCTTTCAAAATGCCGCACATAAATCAATGAAAATAGATGACAATACAACCATATTTCCAGTTCTTGTCATTTTACGATGAAAATATGTCTCACATCTCAGTTTTTTTGGTTGTAATGAATAAAATTTAGTCTTTTGGGCTCAATTTTTGCACACACGTTGACCTAAAATTGATTTGAAAACTATGAAATGGTAATACATAGCATTCTTTATTACCACACTCCATTATTATATAGCTGTAAAATTCTAAAGCCTGTACGGTTTTATCGAGAGGAGCTTTTCTTTCCACAGCGTGCTTAAGTATATTGATGTGACGTTTCCACAGAATATGTCAGTGGATATTGTAAGCTATAGGCACGGTGCGTCTTACTGATTCGTACCAATCTGTTATTTCTGCTGTAGAGAAAGGTATCTCTTTTTTAAAATTCTCTCCGACAATGAAAACTTCTACTTCTTTAGTTTTAAGTAGCCCCATGACTGAGAATAATTGATATTCTGCAATAATACTGTCCTGTAGATCACAATGAAAGATTGTACAATATATTGTTTTAATCAGAGGTTGATATTTATTGTGCAATCTGCTAAAAATATTGCATTATGTGTGGACAATATTGTGCAATATTGTTTCAGTTCTGTTTTGATTGTTGTACTGTAAACATAAAAATATGGTTACAAAGGGGAAAGAAGACGAACAGGATTTATTTTACAACGAGGTGTATCACAATATACCAGTATTATGGAATATTCGAAGCAAAGATTATAGTAACAGAATGAAAAAAAAATGAACAATACGAACATTCGCATCGTAGATATAGAGAAAACTATCCGGATACTGATAACTCACAGTTAGTTAATCAATTTAATTCATTACGTACTAACGTCAGAAATAATAAATAGACAACTTAACAGAACCAACTTTATGATATTTTGAGGATATGATATGATATAATTCTCATAGATCAATAAGAACCGAGTACGTCACAAAATACTATTGAGGATGACAACAAGGATGCAGTTGATGATGAAATCAACGATTTAGACAATAGTAAAAAATCTACTATCAGTGTAAGTAACTTAGTTTATTTATTCACATCTATATTTTATACAAATTTATGTTGCCATGAAAACGTTACCAAAAAAATCACAATAACTATTTCTGACAGCTTTTGCAACTGCGGGTGACTTTCTGGAGATAGTTATCAGAAGCGATGTGGATTACCCAATTGTTCTCCAAGTTTCTTCGGCGATATTTCCTGATTCAAAATTTTCTTCATCCACAAATTTGCTGCACTTATATGTTTGTGGACCGTTTCTTCTGAAATAGTTGTGCAAATATAAACATGCTAAGATAATTACTTGGGATTTTTCAGGAGATAGCTGTATAGGTCGTTGAAATACACTGAACTTGGAAAGTAAAATCCCAAACTCACTCTCTACAGTGGGATGTGCACGACTTAGTTGATAATTAAAAATTCGTTTTTCCGCAATTAACCCTGTTTGGCTATAGTTTTGATGAAATTTTCTGTCAATGTAAAAGCATCGTTCCAACAGATACAACAGTTTTTTTTCATATTTGTTAATGGAGCAGGTTCTGGGATTTTACGTAATTTTTCTGTTAATTGTTTTTCAAATTCATAACGGCCCAAAATTCCTATCTGATATCCGTCTGTTATATGCCCATTAATACGAGTATCTACCATAATCAATTCATAATTATAATTTACAACTGCTAACAATACAATACTGCTAACTTTTTATAATTACAGTAATATGACCCTGTATGTTGTGTTATTTTTATTGACATACGCTTTCCGCCTACTGCTTCTAGACAACTCGGAAAATTCCTTGGGTAATTAAATCCATTCGCAATAGCTTGCTATCCATCTTCTGTTTCTGGAAACTACAAAAATGATATGTTTATTAATATACGTATTTATTTAAAAAAAAAAGACTTGATGAGTTCAAGAAACTAATATCGCTAGCAGGCAGACACCTTGAAAAGTCTCATATGAATACGACAAAATAGCTTCAGATTGAGCAGTAGAACTTCAAAAAATGAAACCGGATCTGGTGATCCGGTTTTATTTCATTGTTAGTAAAAGAAGCCCTCAATGATATATTATTCGAAGGCCAAATAGAAACTCTGCACAGGGTCTTTTTTTAAATTGCACAATATCTACTCCATTTAGCCCCATTTATTGTGACCAGTCATAACACAGAAACTCTTTGTGATCTATACTTCACAATATTTTCATACTTTTCAAGAAATGTAATTTTCTGCTTATAAAATAAATTTTGAATAATTTCTGGAATAAATAAATTTTGAATAATATTCTAGAAATTATTGTTGTGTAGTGTATTTACTTTTATGTAATTCTTCAGACTGTATATTATAGCTGTGCAAGTTTCAGTTACAATTATGCATATAGATTGTGGAGATACAGTACTTTTTAATTTTAAATCTTCAAAAGTATTTTCAGTTGCTAGATAACGCAGCTTACTTGCACTTCTTTTTTTCTTTCTGTTTTACTATAACTTATAATGCAGTTGCCACATAACTTGCTTCTTTTTTATTCCACATGTTGACTGCAGAAGTGTTAGCCATGGTTTATGCATAATGCACAATAATATTGTACTGTGTAGGTTAAACAGCAAATTATTGTGCAATATATTTGTGCTATGTATTGACCATCTAGGGGCCGCTTTAGGAGCATTATAACGACTTTTATGTTCTCTGGAGGGCTTCTTATCAGCTTTACTAAATACCAGTAACCCTTTCTGGCCCTTTGGAACTGAATCAAAGTAGCTTTTAAAATCCAAAATATAATTGCAAAAATATTATATCTACAGTTCATGCAATATATTCTACAGTTTTCTGACCAATTTAGATTTAATACTAGGGTAAATTACACGACATGGGAAATACACGTTCATCTTCACCAACAAAATATATCTGAAGTAATGAAGGTTGTTGATGAAGTTCAACCGCGGAGCTGGAAAAAAGTGTACATTTATTTTATTAGAATCCGGGTGATATTATTATTTTTTCCTGAAGAACATTATTTTTTTTTTATATAAGACTTTCAATTTTCAGAAATCAATATTTTGGGAAATCTAGAACTTGAACATATAGTTAATTATATCTTACATATTTATGCCGAGCGAAGCGTCGCCTAGTATATACACACACACACGCATATATATATATATATATATATATATATATATATATATATATATGTATATATATATATATATATATATATATATGCATGACTCTTTTTATCGATCTCCAAAAACGAATTATACGATTGACACACTTGCATTTAAAACCATACACTAAAAACCACAAATATATAAGGAACTCTTTTCAAAACCAATTTCCATGGCATTTCCGGACGAATAAAATCTATGGAGTCATAAAAACCATGCCGTCATAACAATCTAATACGAATTTGGTTCTAATTAACATGTAACTCTTTACTTCTAAGCAAGATAACCTATACCCCCTCCCTCTCTCTAAAAAAAGGTATAAAAAATCGATGCGCCCGACCCGAATCACATCCGCGCTCTAGAGATCGCTCCAAAAGCAGCGGACGCGAGCATTAAAAATGAAACATGATTAACGCAGCGAGCGGCGCGGCGGCGGTAAACAATGCGGCGCAGTACGCGGGCGCGCCGCCGCTGTTGACCTCACGCGTCGACAAATTTCATCTCATGATGTCCATCTCTAGATGTCTGATGAAAGTACCATAGTGTAGTATGGCTGAAATTTATTTAAAATTTAATAAATTACAGCGATGAAAGTATCGATAAATTTACGAGTAGTAAATACGGATTTATGTAACCTTAAATTTCAACTAAAAAAGTTTAAACGAGTCGAACTTGTGTAACCTTCAAAAAACCTAGAATAGAAACACTTTAAGAGAACGAAATCTTTGTACCATTTAATTATTTAATACGATAGAAGACCTATAGAAATTCGTTTTCATGTACCAAATGTTACACATCACGCAATCGTAGGTTAAATTAATCAGGCTCTTTCAAAGTTATAGGAGTACAAACAAACAGACGAATAAATGAATATTATATCCATAATGCTATCCTCACTACATATTTATAAAGTATCTAGAACCTGGATACCATTTCTTTTAATTTTAACTAACAATTTAGAAGATTTTGATTAAATGGCTGGGAAAAGAAGAGGTTTGTCGTATATATTTTCATGTTCAAATAATTAACACTAAAACTAGGATTGTAATTTATTAACTGTTAATCATAACATTGGAAATGTAGAAGATAGGCTTACTTATTAAAGTGAAAGTATTTTGCATTAATGTTCTTATAATAAACAAAATATAATACATCACATCTGTAAAGTATAATAAATTACCACTTACAAACATTCCTTATTAAGTTGTTACAAGAAAGCTGAAATCAAATCAAACAAGTTTCGACTCCGAAATATTTTTTTCTATTAAGTTCTTAATATAATAAATTTAAATATTATCTTTCTATCTAAAGGCTAAGATAAAGTTATATTGTGGTTTTGATTGAACATTCACTGAAATTACTTTCAATTCAAAAACGATTTTTTTTATTACGGAGAGCTCAAGTTTTCAAACAGATTTAATACCAATCTAGTTTTTGTAGACAAAGTAAAAACAATTTAAAATACATATTTAATATTATCGATTGTTCTATAAAATATTTACCAATATTCTCGCCCTCCTTTTTTCAACGTTATTTTTTTTCGATTAAAAAAGTTTTTGAAACTACACGAAAATGAACCTTATTTAATTTCATTACATCACTAATTTCCTTTTTTTTTGATTCAATGCCTAAATATTCCAAAAAAGTAGAATTGTTTACTATTTTCTTTTAATCATTTTTTTTATTGTACAGCTCTTTTCATATTTTTTAAATCTGGTATCAGTTTGTCAGTATTTTATCCTTATTTTTCATTAATTGGTAATCGCATTTTGTAAGTTTCCTTTATCATTTTTCTATTTTGTATGTTTTATCGAAAGCTTATTAGTTATAAAATATTAATTAATGTCTTATTGGAATTTTCACTAACGTCCTTTTATTCTTACTTTTTTAAAGTAGAAAAAATACGAAAAACACAATTGCATGTATCTGACGTTTCTAAGCTAACAAACAATGGTATCTAAATACAGCGATAATACTATCGTACATACAAAATACTTTTTTCTTATTAAAAGTTATCGATATAATTTGTATCATAACGAATAAAACAATTAAAAAAATTCCGACTTACAGCAACCTGTCTATTATGGGCCAAATTATGTACCGACTCTTCTAATTCAGTGCGAGTGAGCGGGCAAGCATGAACAGTCATATCGACAGAAGTGGGACAGATGGACAAGCGCGCAAGAACGAGAACGATTACCACGTTCACGTTGACGATTTGCGGCGAGTGAAAGAGAAAAGCGATTAGTATTCTACGCATGCGCGTTGAATAGAATGGGATGGATGATGGTTATAAAATAGGATGGGGTCAGACCGCTCTCATTAATTTGTCGAGGTATCATTTTGATCTGAATTTGAGGCACGATATTGTTCTGTGTCCGGTATATTAAAACGTAATTAAAATGCAGTACAATCTTTAGGTATAAATACTCTGTATAGAAGTATATAATTTATAACTGTTAATTTGCCTACTAAGTTAATATGATTCACTTCCCCAAGATAGATTACTTTGCTTAATTCACTATAATGCAACCTCGAATATATATCGTTTTTTATGTTAGTTTTATTTAAAAAAATATAAAACTATAAGAAAACCTATGATAATCCTGAAGACGTCATTTTATATTTCCATCGAATTTTTTTATATCTATATTTATGTCATAGCAATTGATACTAATTGATGCTTCTAAGCGCTTTGAAGTTCCATAAATATTTTAAGCTCAAACACGAATTCAACTTTATGTTAGTTCCACCTATTCAATCTGAAAAAAAACAATTTTTCTATGTTTTACACGTTACAGTATATACAAACTCGTGTTCTCTTTATTCTAATTACACAATTACATTTATCTAATCTAATTACATAAAAAGTATTAATGTTAAATATTTAACATGTAAAAATTAAATTTTAATTTCACTTCATATTTTTTTTGAGAGTAATTTCTTTAAATTTTATGCTACCTATAATCTCATAAACCGCAGTTTTAGTATAGAATAATTCTAGTTTTGCACTTTAAATAAATATTTCAAATTATTATTTCATCGACAACCACATTTTAAAAGTTCTTAATAATATAAATATACATAAAAACGTACAAAAAATTATATATATATATATATATATATATATATATATATATATATATATATGTGTGTTTGTATATATGTATGTATATTTGTTTGAATTTCATGAAGAGTTACCGGTTATCAAATAAGTGAGCTTTAGATGTAACCGAACCTCAACTTCTATATTCGTATGTTTATTGTACGCGCATCGGTTTGTGTAATATTGTATAGAAATGTTATCCTGTACAGTCAGCTACAAAGTGAACATGATTGATGAGAAAATACATACTCGAACTGTGTGTTTTTTTCTTGATTCAACAAAAAAACTTGATTGTGCTTTCATTTACGAAATTACTCAAATGATTTTACGCACGTAAAGATCGTCACTATATCTTTAACCTTAACATCCTTTGTGATTACTTACGTGCTGTTTATTTTTTATATTAATGAATTTATAGTTTTATTACTATTTTATATTTACGACTTATAATACTAGAAGTCAAATATTATCAATATTTTAACTTTAATTTATTAAATATATATACATCGTTAATATATGAAATAAACATATTTTTGATTCGATTCTTGTTATTGAACATGGGAAAATGTAATTGAAAGAAGTACTTTTTTCAAATGTGGATGCATCTTTTGAAAATTTACAAAATCCGTAAACTTTTTAAAATCTAAATGTACATTATCTCAAAACTGTCATACTCATAAAAAACTGTCGTACTCATAAAAAACTGTCGTACTCATAACAGTGATGAAAAGGTAATAAAAGCAAGTTATTTTTTATATGTTAATATATTTTGATGTTATTTTCTACTTTTTGTTAGATTATATTACTAATCAAACAATTATTCCAACGTAGATCCAAAATGACAATATTTATTTTTATTATTTTATTAACAAGATATTTGCATGAAATAAAACTTGAAAGAAAGTTTTATTTTATATAAATATCTTCAAGCCTAAATTTTACAACTAACGTAGAAAACCATAGGTTAGCTAAATGTTTCTTATTTGTTTTTTAGTTAGTAATTTGACTACCTAACTTGTGTTATATCGTATTCAAAATAATTAACATAAGGTTTGTGATAAAGTTAAAAATAAGAAGTTTTATTTTATATAAATATCTTTAAGCCTAAATTTTACAAGTAACTTAGAAAAACATAGGTTATCGTAAATGTTTGTATTTGTTTTTTAATTAGTAATTTTACCATAGTTGCTAAGAACCAAACTTCTGTTATATCGAATTCAAAATAATTAACATAAGGTTTGTGATAAAGTTAAAAATAAAAATATATAAGGATGTAAATCTTATTGCGTAAAACTGTATGTAAGTTCTGTTGCAATTTTTTAAAGTAATGTGTCTTATTTGGACGAAAACTGAATCGGAACCGAAAGCATCATGCGCCACTGTACTGCGGGTAGTAAGCGCGTCTGTCGCGGTGAATAGCTGAACGTAAGCGCGACCGGCCCCGCGTATCGCCGCACCGATCTCATAACTCACTTGGTCGAGATATTTGGGAGAACAGCCTCCGACGGACTTGTAGCGGCCATAGCCCCTTTCGCTTCTCTCTGTTTGCAGACGCACAGGTTCTTGTTATTATTTTTTTAAAATAGTATATATTTTTAATTTATTTATTCTATACTCGTACGTATCTATAAAAAAAACTAATATTAAACAAGCGACCTTCCGGTTAACTGAGCCATCAGAAATTTCTGTAATGTTCAAAATTGTTTATAGGAGATTACGGAAAATTGCAATTTATTATATAAATAAGATTTAAATAGAAATATACCGTTTATACCAATTACATTTTTCATATGATTTTGTTCTTCATTTTCTCCAAGACAAAAATATTTGTAGCAGGTATCGTGCGTCGTTACGTTATAATACGTTCAAAAACCATATTTATTTTTATATAAAATCGGGATATATTAATATTTTCATCATAATCTAATAAAATATAATTTTGAAGTTTACCACGAATTATTTAATTGCTGCTTTCAGATTTCGATTGCAATTGTATGTTATTAAGCATGTTTAATCATAGAAGTTAAACATGATATAAAACAGCTATCTGAAGTAATGAAGTAACAGTCAAATATAGGAGCATATGTTCCGTCATGTGTCAATATTAAAAAAATCTGAGCAGGGTTCACGCCCTTTTTTCAAGTTATTAATCATAAACATAGGACAAGGACTGTGAATAGAATGTCACAGTCTTTGTCCTATGTTTAGGATTACAACTAATAAATAGGTAATAATACTAATAAAGGTAATAATACATATAATAAATTAATAATACAATAATTAGAAAGCGTAATAAATCAATTTTATGGCCTCGTTAATCACAACTTTTTCAGATACCTTTCGTATGGACACATTAATTTTTAACCATCACACCTGTTTTCAGTAAATTCACTAATAAATATTTGGTTCAGCCTCAATAATAATTCTTTTGTATATTTTAATGTGAACTATATGTTTTTTATAGTTCCTTTCATTTTAATTTTTTAAATAAAATTCTCTTGTTTTTCAACCTTCGGTACCCATCAGCAATGATATGTCCTAAAACCAATATAGAGCATGTGTAAGATAAATTCTCTCCGCATTGGTAAATTATAGAAAACACCTTCTTTCTTTTCTCCTTTATGAGCATAATAACTGGTTACAGGTCTTTGCTACCTAACGATTCTTCCAGCGTTCTCTGTCCATACCTTCCTTTTTCCATTATTTCACTCCTAAGGAGCCAAATCTCCTATCTACCTTTAGCCCTAATTTATTCTGGATTTTTGAAATAGAACATCAACAAAGAGAATAAACCATTTCCTTTTTCACTCTCTTCGTCGTTATTTATACTACGTTATGTCAAGTACTGTTAAGTTCTGTCTAACGTTAAAAATATCCATAGAAGACGGTTATAACGGTTTCATTTTATATAACTATGGTTGTAAAGATAGAATTAATACTAAATAAAAGATACTTAAAAAATGATTAAAAATGTTCTATGTAATAGCTCGTTGGCAAAAATTATCAAACTATGATTCTTTACAACATTAATACGATGAATCGTACGCAAGGTCGTAACAAAATATAAAATAAAACTACGTGGTGAAATAAAGTGCTTGCTAATTAAATAATAAATTATTGAAGAAATTGAATAATCGGGTTGTACAATAGAATTTACAGTTGGTATAACGAAATGGATTCATAATAGAAATTTAAAAAAAAAACAATAAATTGAGCTTAAGCGATTTTCGGTAAAAGTACAATACAGAAATTCGTCTGTTTATGAGCCAGAAATTGTTAAAAGACAGCGAACGCAGGGACAGATAATTCCAACATCTACATCGCCTTCAATATGCAATATTATCCTTTCAATATCGTACATTAGTTCCAAATAGTAATCTTGCCACAAAGCTAACACATAAATATCCCCAGTCAACAAACAAACTACTCCAAACTCATCAACACCTAATCACAACCATCTCAACACACACTCGAAAGCGCGCGCCTCCGCAGCATCCACATCGCGGCACACCTGGTCTTTTGTCACCGTCAGGTAGACCCTTTTCAGGTGGATTTCTCAATGAATCACTTATAGAGAAGTTGAAAAAATTGTTAAGTGAATGCGGAGCCTTCACAATGGGCATTAGCCCTTGTCGGAGTCCGATGAATCGGTCCGAGCGTGATCCCGTACCGTGAATGTATCTTTGCTTTGTGAGGGGGTCGGGTTTGGCGCGACAATAGGATGAGTATCTCGTGCCGAAATGCCGACGTGAATACTGAATAAACACTTCGATTATTTTGTTGGACGAGCTTAATATTTCTTTAAACGTTTTTGTTATGTACTTTTGTACAACAAAAATGAAATGAATGAAGTTTGCCACTGTTTCTAAGTTTGCTAAGTAATTATTGCAAATATAATGTCACAGTCCTTGTCCTATGTTTAGGAACATCGCATAATAAATAGTTAGTTTAGTTATAATAAATAAATAGAAATCGTAATAGATAATTTTTATTACCCCTTTACTCGAAACTTTTTCAAGTACCTTTTGTATGGACACGCTAATTTTTCATATTCACACCCGTTTTCAATAAATTAAATAATAAATTGTTCATTCGATCTCAACATCTTCCTCTTTTATATTTTTTCATTCAATTTTTCCTGCTTGATATTGACACGATTTCAATGATCTAAATTCTCCAGAACTTTGAAAGCAGATGGATGACATTTTACTGGAAGCCCTTGGAAATCTTCAAAAATTTGGAATAGGAATAATGTTTATCAATATTTTTACACTTCCCTAAAATATATCCAATTTCGTGCACTTCGTCGCTTTGTCTAAAACTATTAATTTAATATTCCTCTTGGAAAATGTAGAAATATTCTAGCCACAAGTAGTATTTAGTGTTAAAACTACGTAGAGAAAGCCGATTTCTTCTTCTTAAAAATAGTTCTTAAAATTTACGTTTGTTGTTTGATGCTTCTATTTTCTTATACATATCAAACTTAATTGTCAAAATCACAACTGATAGTTCAAATTCTCGAGAGAAAAGCTTAAAAAATAACAAAAAACAACTGACTGTATTCTGCAGTTAAAATTTACCACAACTCATCCACGCTTATTCAAAATTTAAGGCATTAAATAAACGGAGAAATAAATCAAAATATGAAGCTGCGCCAAAATAAAAGCAAATAACGTTAATATCTGAAACGCAGCAGATACTACAAACTTATTTGTATGTAACAACCTAATGAAACAGCCTGGAATAAAAACTATACTAATTCACACACCAGCTATAAATATTTGTTCACCTTTTCTCGATCATCAAAATTTCTACAGTCGTTAACTTCTATAGTAGTTAATTTCAAGGCATGATTTTTTTAAAGTTAAGGCATGATAACTTATATAATACCTAATATAGTTATTACAGACTTAACAAAAATCTGGTGACACATTCTGTTTTCTTTTGCACGTTTTATATTAACTTCTATAGTCGTTAATTTCAAGGCATGATTTTTTTATAGTAAAGGCATGACAACTTATATAATACCTTACGTAGTTATTATAGACTTGACCAAAATCTGGTGACACATTCTATCTTCTTTTGTACGTTTTATATTTACATTTGTGCCTTTTGAATTTGTGCATGTGATATTTTAATATAATTTGATACTAAATGTTTAAAACAATTTTTTTATATTCGATTGGCAACGAATAAAACCACCATCTCAGTTCATCAGTATTATCCCATGCGGTAGCCAAACGTAATGTTTCTGCTTTTCCAAAGCAAGAAATTCTTTTCTATTTCAGTTTAAGAGTACTAGCGTAGCTCTATCAGATATCATGGACTTAACCAAGGACATGTTCCAATAAGGCTTTTTTAATTATTTTATATTTAATGTAGGAAGTCGCCTTGGGTGAGGATTATCAGAAAGGTCAAAATTTCCTTCTTTAAATTTTTGAAACCAATGCATGACTGTGTGGTATAAGAGTACATCTTCAGCCATATTACTGTTATTTACTCACCGAAACTCAGTTATTAATTGAACAAAAAAATCTAGCCATGATGGAACACCTGGCACACATGAAACACACATCTTTTTTTATCATTGTAACTCACATTTTAAATTAATAAACGCCTTTCGCATTTTAAGAAAATGTAATTCAATACTCCGATACAAATGAGTTAAGTTTTAAACGTTAATAAATAAGAAACAATGCTGATAGCCTAACACCTACGAAAAGTAGCGTGTATGTAGTGTAGTTGAAATGGAAGAGTTAAATCGGAAAAAGCCGACAAGACGCAAAGCTGGCCGAATGGCAGGCAATACACGAAGCTGGCCGAATTAAGCCGGAAAGAGCCGACGAGACACGATGCTGTCCCAAAAACAAGACGCGAAGTCCCATCGAGACGTTTTAACTCCCATCCAAACGCGCCGTTGGACGTTTCACATCAAAATCAAAAATGGAACGGCGCGTTTTATGTACCATACCGCAGATAATCGAGAAGGGCTGATTTGTTAATTGCCAACTAGTAAGCATCTGCAGACGACTTTATTAACAAAACCTTATTAACAAGCCATAAAATATTTACAAGTATAAACTTTTAACAATTACAAAAAAGGTCAAAGACCGTGTCCTCACGGTCAACGAATCCGCATATAACCCCGCATAACATAACGAGACTGTAAAGAAGCCATTCGGCTATCGAGCCAATTCTCCCTGCCGACATCGTTTCAACAACGTCGATGCATTTCGAGGTCCCGCGCTTTGTCTCTCCCACGGCCGGGCCTACCTGACGGACGCTTTCGAGAATAATATCGTCCTCGCAGGAAATGTACTTTTTTGTTCTTCTTTTTGTTAACAAAAAATATAATACACATGTAGGTATTAGGCTCGTCGCGTCCTGTTTGAACGCATTGCCCGATCGCTCCGCTCGCCTTGTAATTATTATTTGGCATTCGCAAAGGTAAACGCGGGTAAATAATTAGCGGACCGCTTTTGTTGGGAACGGGGTTTTAGGAGACTTTTTTATTGATTAAATATAGACATCGGAATTTTTGAAGATGGCTCACGTGTTTCATATGGGTACAGTGTCTCTATAAACGTAAAAATCGACAGTCATAGTTTTTGGAACTACCTGCAACCATGTCCAATACGCTTTATATATTCAGAGTTAGCGATACTCTGTGTTCTTTCTAAAATAACATTTTCTAAGTTTTTAGAATTACATTGTAAAACAAGAGACCCTTATAACTTCATCGCTTCCGTCTGCCAATGACAGCCTCCATATTTCGGCAATTCGAGACCTTTACGCGTGAAATTTAACAAGTAGCTGCTTTAATTAACAAACACGATTAACATTTAGCAAAATATTGCATTTTATGAACGTATAAAATGGTGACGAATTATATTTTATTTTCCACACGATGTCGAGTGGTATTTCATCGAATAAGTCTTTCGAAATAAACGTTTAGTTTAAAATTATTAATTTTAAGCCTCATAATCAAAATATTGCGCTTCAAAGCGATATGCAATATGCCTCGAATATAAAATCTTAGAAGTTAGCATATGGTCGTTTTGATAACTGTCCCGTGCTACTTGTGACGTAGATTAATTGCTGAAGTGAAAATAAATTTAAGGAATAAAACAGCTATATAAAATATACCTTAAAGGCATGGAACAAATGGAATCTAAACACAGCTCGATATTTGCTTATTTTCTAAACTGTAAAATCATTTCAAATCCGAAATCAATTCTTGATATTATTTTGCCGTCACTGTGTTGAATTGATCACAAGGCATACGGCTTTTGATGTCGTGGCGCACCGTGAAGACCCGAGATCGATTCCCGGTCATCCATCGAGCGGGGCAGGACTGGTGTTCTGGTTGGTTGTAAGCTATTGCTCTCGTGTCAATAAGTTTGCCAATTGCATCAATCAGATACATTAAAGCATATAAATAAATAAGTAAACAAAATATTTAATCATAATTTTGTCTTTTCATATCCTTTTTATATATTGCTACCGTTGAGACCACTATGTTCCATGTAATTACTAAAATTTTCCACAGTTTACTGTTAATATAGGAAACAATAAAAACAACTGCCTTACTATGTTGTTTTTTATTGTTTCGTATATTAATAGTAAACCGATTTACTTTTACTTTTGTTTAATGTCTTAAGTTTGTGATGATTTACGGTATATTTTAAACGTAGAATAAAGTCAGTTGTTTTTTATTGTTTCTTATTTCCACTGTTTACTTAAAACGGTTACTGAAAATAAAATTGATCTTAATATAAGGCTATTGATCTAAATAAAAACGAATAACGATAAGTCATGCCAACAGATGTTGTTGAAATTTTTTATATAAATTAAGATTTATGTAAATTAATATTTTCACTGAATTTTGCAGCCCCGGAAAACATCGAACTGTGAATACATATATTAAAAAAAGCCAAACAATACTTCCTTCATTCCTAACCAACATGATGTTCATTTCCATTATTAACGTATACTTGTTAAATCTGTATATTAGGTATACTAAGTTACTTTGAACACTTAGCCTTAAACTCAATTTAGCAACGATAACCGAATCCTCCCAAAGTTGAAACACTCTTTAAAAGTCTCTGCAATAGATTAACTTTATTGACTAAACAATGGATTTTTACCACAAATAAAAATGTTTTACCACAAATATTATATATAGTTTAGAGTCGAGACACGTAACACGTTTGCACGAGGAAGAGCATTGGAGACAGGAATCAATTCATAATCAAGCAACCAACCTTCACATTATAATGGAATGACCTGGCTCCATTTATGAACACTTGTTTACTATGAACGTTTATAAGTATTTCATTTTCCTGTTACAATATTTAATTTCTTTATTGAACGTACGTTTTAGATTACCGTATATTTCTCGACATATTTGGAGTCGATTTTCTTTGAAATATTAATATGGTACCTAAATTAACGTTCACCAACGAATATTAAGTTCATAAAGGTGTATATTTTAAAGGGTAAAAATTATAAAGAAGCCAGAAGAATTGAGGCACGGAATAAGATGAAAAGAAATTGATCGTAATAATTAAATTCATTGATACAAAATTTGATCATAATTAGTTTCCTCTCTTCTCATTCGGTCCCTCGATGCTTCTGGCTTCTTTGTAATATTTGACCTTTAAAATATACAAATGTTGCAACTTACGTATTCGTTGGTGAACGTTAATAGTCTCTGCGGTAAGTATTTATCAGTTCCGATATTCTCTATTACACAACGCGTGACAAAAAGTAATACAGCAGAATTCGGCTATAAAATCAAGCAGTTATAATAGGTGAATAAACGAATCCATCGAAAATACTAGCAAAGTGTGTCAGTATGTCAGGGAGTAGTGAATTTCCGGCGACACAGCAAGGTTTAATGAGCTAATGTGATCACAGGAGCTCGTCGCTACCGGGCGTCTATCTACGTCACGGACGCTCTAACGAACATTATTTTGGAGCCATGTGTCGACGGTTATTGAGTAAGATCTATCTTCGTAGAGTAGGGCAGAACAAAGGGCCGATATATAACAAATACCAAGAAATCAATTAATATTATTTCGTACAAATTCCATTACAAGTGATTCTATTTACTAGGAAGGAAAGAATTTGAAATATAAATAAAACCGGCCAAGTGTGAGTCGAACTCGCGCACGAAGCGTTCCGTAGCACCAAATAATATTAACATTTAGAAGTTCTTATTTCTCAAAGACGCTGTGAAAAGCAAAGTTAGCTGCGGTCAACACCGAAAATATCCGAAATCTGAAAAACTACAAAACGTATCTCATTTAAACCAATTTTTGTTGAAAATTTATTTTAAGTTCTACGACCCTAATTTTTAGAACTTTACACACCTTAGTTGAAAAGTAAGAGTTAGTTAGTTTTTGTCATAATTCCACTTTTTCATTCTATAATGGTTCATAGAAGATATATACTAACCAAATTTCATCTATATAGTGCCAATAGTCTCCGAATAAAATGGTTTTGGACGGACAGACAAAAGGAAAAATAAACAGGCGGACAGACGGATATATGATTACAAATTTAAGTCGAAACAAACGTGAAAAACCATTGATGTGGAGATAGTTTAAATAATTGATAATATATCTGATATGTGAAAGTGAATTAAATTATTTAGTTACATTAAAAATTACATTTTATAATATTACACAGAGATTCAAAGAATTATGTCTCTGAAAAAGGGGCGTAATAAATTAATTCAAACCTGGTTTTAAAAAAATCGCCTCAACTGACAATTGTCGATTGTTCTCTTTTTAAGATAAAATAATTACTGTGTAAACCGATATTTTTTTGAGAGTAACCTAATCTGATAGAAAAAGAAGATAGAGTTACATTATTAAAACTGCTAAAAAATGCTGTAGAACTTTAGAATAAAAATTGGATTAAACCAACCGGTAGTATTCAATATTATAGTTACCATATAAAAAAGTAAACCAATATTTGTAGAAAATATCGAAAGACAAAATAACAAATACGTGAGCGTAAAAAACGTGAGCTAGATTTTGTAATAACCATAAATAAAAATTATATTTGATAGTTGACGAAGGCTTTGAGCAGTCGATGTATTAAGGAGATGCTTCGGTTGACCTGCTTCGGTTATCACGACTTTTTGGTGAAAATGAGATAAATATTTCGTCCAGTTTCTAGTCTCGACCTAAGAGTTTGTCACATAAAAAATGTCACTCCCTCATCGTCTTCCACTGAACATTGGAACTTTTCAATTACGACATAAATAAGTGCATAAGCAAATGCAAAGTATATAAAATAAGTTAATTATACGTAATTAATAGAAAGAAGAAAAAAATAGAAATACATAATAAAATGAATATCGTGAACAACTCGCGGACACTATTTTCCTTTATATCATTACTACTACAGAACATTGAGTAATGTTCTATGATTATTAACTCTATAAATAAATGAAATTAGTATACATATACCGTAATAGTACCACTAAGATTAACTTTCTAAAGACAGGTTCAATTGACAGACGTTTTACGTCTGTCAATTGATGATATTGCAATTAACATTATTAAGGAATTTTCTGTTTTTAGCTTATAACACCAATCTAATGACTATATACAAACTTGGCGAGGACACTACTAATACCTTGTTTTACGCGACCGGTTAAAGGTTCCATCTTCGTACCTGACTTTTTGTGAACTGATGATTTGACAGCAGGGTATTCGGGTATTGAGCGGATACACCTACGAGGGACCGAAGCTGTCGGCGTGGGATGGATTTCCTTTGATATTCTGTTTATTGTTTTAAGCGATGTCGCGCTGGACGTTAGCTCAAGGTCGGACGCTAAATAGCCCTTAATTTTGAGGCAAACAAGAAAGAAATTATGTATATGTGGAATATAATCGCATTCTTGTTTTATTTATTATTTTACATCTTTTAAAATATTTGCTTACATTTACATGCGCACTGCCATGGATATACCTATAGTCCTATAGGATCTGATTGCCTGAGATTGAGATTTGTACTTTATTTCATCCGTTAACAGTGTTAGGAACTCATCAATTCTTTTCTAACCAAATCTTGTCATAAAATATTAAATGTAAAATCTAAATTTATGTAGTACAAATTCAACACTCTAATTAATACAGTCTAAAGAAATTATATAAAAGAGTCGACCTATTTATTAAAACTAATGTTTGATTATTCAACAAAAGTAAAAAACAATAATATAATTAAATTGGAATATGCGACAATTTAAGAACACTTTAATTAAAATACCTGGGAAAGATTTTTTTTGTTATTATTTAAAAACAATATGCCAGAAAATAAAATAACTAAAAAGATTTCAAGCAGAGTGCTAAAATTTCTTTACCAAATTATGTTTCAAAAGTTTAAAATAAGATGAACTGTAAAATATTACATTTTCTTTAATACTTTTTTTCTCTTATGTAATGACCCTTTATACTAAATATCACTACATCTAATGGCCCTTTATATTAAAAATCACTACATGTAATGGCCCTTTATACTAAAAATCACTACATGTAATGGCCTTTTATAAATAGAAATATTTTTATTTGAACGAATTGAAAACAAAAAAATTAAAATTCAAATAGTCGTTAATAATAAAATATTAATTAAATTCATTATTTTATTTTTATGAAGTTTATCTATCACACAAATATATTTTTATAACACAAATATTTCTTAATAATCTATTGAAAATATATTTTTAATTTTATAAAACTCTTAGTCGACGAAACGCGAAGCTGGCCGATTGGTACGTCGCGACGTTCCATCAGAACGTTTTAACTCCCATCCATTAGATGTTTCACATTAAAACATGTATTACAACAAAAAAATTCAGATGCTTTCCTCTGCCAGATGTCCCATGATGAACCAAATATTTTTTTATTACAGTTATAATTTATACGGTATATACAATGTTGATTTTTAACTAGCAGTATTGATATAAAAGTATATTTAACTAAACAAATTGGCCATGACATTATGCCAAAATAAATTTTTATTCAAAATTTAATTTTTTTCTTCTTACCATTAGAGTGTCAAAATTTCACAAAAATACAAGTGAAATTAATAGGGATAACTTTTTAAAAAAAATATATTTTGTGTCAAGGACAGTTTTCTTTAAATTATCCTGTCACTTTGAAAATAGTCCCACTTTCAAAAAAGAGGATAATCGATAAAATCATTTCGGAATATAAACAGAAGAAATTGAGAGGATTAAAAATTAAAATATAATGTTGCCAACAATATTCTGTAATAAAACTAACGTGGAAAATATTTGTAATTTTTATTTATTTCTGTATTTAGTCTTTAATGTGACACTCGTACTCTAGACACGACGGAATTATTTCCACAAGAATAATTTCTTCCAGTCAGCCACAAACAAGCAATGTAATTAATTAATTTCATAGTTGACTGCAAAAGGTTATATTATTATTATTTTAACAAAAAACATTTTTATATAAAACTAAAAAAAAATAATTAAAAAAGTAAAGAAAAGATTTAAATTTTAAATGTCGATAGATAAAAAAATTATGATTCACGAAGGAAAACACCATGTGGATGAAAAAAATGACGTGGATTAAGTCAGGACAACTGTAATGTTTTTAGACGACTTTAGAAAGTGTATATGGACGGTGAGTTTCTTATATTCTTTTCTAAAAAAAACAAACAAGGTTTAGGAATGAGATGTTTGTGAAGGTTTTCAGAAAGTGAACCGAACCCACGAGCAAATAAATGAATCTGTTACAGAGGTAAAAAGGTCTGTGTAGATTGTTTGAAATATTTAACGAAATGAAAAAAAAATATATAAAATTGCACGATCATGAATCGCCAATTATTTGTGGTGTGATCGTAGCTCAGAAATGTTATCATATTTTTGAGACTAAATATATATGAGGACACATATATTTTGAAATCTTCATAGTTTGTTAAATAATTGATTAAAAATATCTCTATTGAACACATATCTACAGACAAATAAAGGTTTGATATAAATGAACTATAGTTTTAAAGGGGACGAATCGTTGGAGACGTTTTAAAAAGAGTTTTACAATGCCGGACTGTCAATGGGACTGGCAATTCTTATATTCATATTTTTCATGTCATATTACTTGCAATTGCTATAAATCGCAAAATGCTATAAAAGCAAATGCTATAAATTGGGTTTACGAGTATTTTTTATGAACTGAAATATACTCTGAAAAAGAGCGGCTTAATGATCTTTGACAAGAAGAAGCATGAAAATTATATTTTCTAATAAGAATCTAATTAGCCGAAATATTAAAACTACAATCAAATTTAAAGGTCATGCTGTGACTGAAAAAAAACCATGCCATTCATTAGATCATTCTTCAATTTAATTTGTTCGTTTTTTAAAGTTCCGTCTCTCATATTGAAAAAGTGAAATCCTTGATGATCTCTTTATTGTCCCTCCATCCGTCCATCTGTCTGTCAAATCCCTTATTCTCAGTAGCGGCTTAAGAATTAATACCATATAAAGAAGTCTAAAGCTTGCCTTACATTGCTGTAATAATTCTCTATTTTTGGTCCACGGAACCAAAAAACGTGGCTCTTTTTAACCGTATTTTTTTCATACAATAAAAAATACGCTTGATAAAAGGTCTTACTCACTGATCATGAAAACCTATAGGATATTTCCGGTCGACTTACCATCTTGAAAGTTGGCGTATTGGTGATCTTATAGCCCAAGTAAAGGGAAAAATACAAAAATCAATGATTTCTAGTTCTATGTGGAATCGTACATTTCTACATTTAATCTGTTTTTACTACTATGAAAGACAGTAGATAATTTATTTACGTTGTAAAAAAACAATATTTTTACATAGTTTAATTAGAAATACAATGTATCCTTGAATGTTTGTAAGTATTTAAATACATAGGATATTCTCGTAGTACGAGATTTACTCGTGGTTGACAGGTTTTTGTACAAATATCTTTAATTTGCTTATGTATTGAATATTTAGCTAACTTAAAATATTTATTATTCTGGAATAAATGTTATGTTTTTTTATATCTATCTTTTTCTACAAATTATTTCTCTTAACTATATATAGTGAAGAAAGGTTTTAAAACACCACAAATCACATAAAAGAATTATTAATTTTATTGCTCCATACCTTTTTTATTTTAACTTACCAACATTGCTTATTTTGAATTACTAATACCGTTATACCTCGTATTATAATAAAATAGTTTATGACAAGTTCAACAGAAATAATATTATTGTAATGGAATATACTTTTGTATGGAATATACCTCGCAATAAATTTTATTTTTTGAATAAATTACTTCTGCAACTAATCGTCTTCATAGCCTACACCACACAATGCCGTGCACCGGTGACACCTGCCTTTTTAACTTATGCATATCGTTTCCCCACTTATTTGTTTTATTTCCTTTGACCGATTTTAATTTGTAACGTTAACGTTCTCTACCTTCACAATAAAATATTGTAATATATGTATAATTGAAAATAGATGAAATAGCCTTAAATCATAATCAAGTAATATTTTCCGTTTTTAGGGTTCAAAACCTAAAAAGGAAAAATGGAATCCATATAAGATCAGTCGCTTTTCGTCTGTCCGTGTGTCAGAGGCGTTTTCCTTAAAAACCGCTTGACGTAGAAACTTGAGTTTGAGATATATTCATAAAGTATATTAACCCGTTCATATCTCAATACGCAAAAATTGTAGGGGCAGGTAAATATTATTTTCTTTAATTAATCACATATATTTATCGATAACGGCGGATGAGTGGATAACTTATGGCGATAATGAGATGTGCAATAGACAAATTGAATAAAATATTGAGGGACCAAAACATTCCCCATATTTGTATATGCCGCAAAGACTTGAACGCTGCGAATACATGAGAAGAACAAAATAGACGCTCTGGAAATGTAGTGCTGGATAAAAATGCTTAGGGTGTCACGGATTGAGTTCCGCACGAATGTCTCTATACTTAAAGAACTTGACATCAAGCAACATTTATCGACACTCGTTTAAACTCGGATTCTAAATTTTTTTAATCACGCTATGCTTGGAAATAATCTCTCCATAGAGTGTATTGTTGTGCATGGAAGGGTAGAAGGCACTAGACCACGTTGGAGGTCGTCGATGCAGTGAAGAGACCAGATCAAGTCTGCTTAGGGCGGTCTCCTGTATTAGGGCAATAGGGCGACGACAAATAGAAAGAGATGGAGAGGCATTGTTAGGCTAGTAACAACAGCCGGCCATAAGTACATGCTGACCACGACCGCTCAGATAAGAGCGAAACAACAGAGAATATTTTTATCGATACATTACAGGTAACTTATTCGTAAAGATAAGAAATTATTGGTTTAACAAAGTTTGAAATCTTTGTATAAATATGAATTATAAAAGATAACGACGGCACATTTCGACAAATTTACTTTCACTCATCATAAATTAGTGACCGTGATCAGATGATGGAATAGTTTAATACCGCGGCAAATTGAAGAGTTTCAACATAATTCGGTTCTAGAGGGTGGTATTTCAAAAAGATGATGATTGCGTGAGCACAAGAAAATGTTAGATACGAAGAATTAAAATTTACTCAATAATACAGAACATAAGGTTTTTCCTTTTAATAGCTGCAAGGTAAATTTCATAATCCCAACGTCTCTTCTCAAGAAATGGAAAACTAGCATAACCAAAATAAAATCGGTAAGAAATAGAAAAAGAAAGTAATAATAGTGAAAAGAAAGTAAATACGATTTTTTGCCACATCGGCCATATGCCCATGAAACGTTAAACACAAATCTGTCTACCAAATCAATAAACTCATCCAAACAATGTAATAAGATCCCATTGGCCGTATATTCAAATTATATAGAAGCGTGTACTCGGCTGTAACTCACTGTCAAATATTTGTTGGGTTAAGGCGTAAGCCGCTTGCTGTGCTCCAATTAACGCCAACACTGATATCACACTGCGACGTTCGCCATCTGGTGCCTCTTTCACGATTTTAAAAAGCTTAATTTCTTCTGCGAATAACAAGCAATGCGCAGTCTTCACGATGCAGCCAATATCGTTTACCAGCATAGTGAAATGTAGTGGCCCGAGATTCAAACCCATACCTCACTCCCGATCGCGTAAAATAAGTTTCAGATATGAACTAACCCACTCGTACTTATTGCTTCCTATCCGTAAGATACGAAGAGAAAAACGGAGAACACTGCCTCGCCAAAGTGATTTAGTAAGATGGCCTTGCCTACAAGATCGAAAGCTTTCTGGTAGTCAAAATATGCAATATTTACTTGAAGTCCGAGGTCAACATGATAAGAAATATAGTCAAAGGGACATGCAAGATTCGTCATCACCGAAAGTCCGACATGAAAGCCATGCCGATGCCTATAGTGTAGAATATCGTTTAAAAGTGTTAATCGTAAAGTTTTTAAATTTTTTTTTCATATTTTCAGGTACTGTATCTTCCGACATATGGCAAAAAAAATTCAAAACAAATATGTCTCCCCACCCCATTGCTATTTTTGAGACTATGGAACTTTACGTCCAATAGTCTTATGACAAACAGGAATTTTATATCATTATTTTTTTAAATAAAGACGATGTCTTCGCGCATGTGAAAGATATAGTAGGTAACGTATTTACGTTGTGAAAAATTAACATTTGTAAATAATTTAACAGAAACGCCATATACCCTTTAATGTTTATAAGTACTTAAATGTGAAGAGTTCTACTGGAAATTGACAAATTGTTTGATGTCCTTATTTTTTAAATATTTTTTATTCGTAACACATGGAAAAGTTACACTTTGATTAGTTGTTACACATGGAAACAGTGATAAAATCAATTTGTGTTTTTCATGTCTTTCCCAACTTCACTTGTAATGATAACCGCCACTTAACGACGAAACTTCACAAAAATAAACACAATTTTTTTAGAAATAACTTACATAGCTTTATAGAAATAACTCACGAATACTCTAAATACAATTTGAAATTATTTTGTTCTCTGATTCACGGCTTTAGAATCTCTATCGCGGAATGTTTGAGTGGTATACAGTCCACGTAGTGTATTCTCTACGTAGTGTATTTTGAGCGTTATTTCCTTTTGTTCTTATTATTGTCAATCTTTTTCGTAAGTATACATGAAACTATAAGTTGGGCGTAATTGTCAAGCACCAACATTTTTTTCCATTCTTTACACATTTATTTCATTAATTTCTGAGCCACCCCTTTTGTCTTATCAATCAACTCGAATGCAAAAATATTTTTTTCAACTAGCTTTGCCCGCGATTTCGTCCGCATGCATGTTTAGAAAACATTATTAAAATAGCACCATTTATAACAATACGTATGAAAGTAAACTTTTTTAAGAAAATATGCTTCGTATTAAACTGTCAAACTACCATATCCACTTTGTAGTTAATCGATTGCTATGAAACACAACATATATATTATCCCAGACCCAATGAGATCCTTCAGTAAACTTCATCAAAATCCGTTTAGCTTTTCTTATGTGATGCGCGAATAAATAAACAGATTCACACACAAACTGACAAATAGACAAGAATTTCAGGAAGTATATTTTAAAATTTTTATTTAGCCTAATGCTGAACCAACTAAAGTAATTAAATTGCAAATATTAACAACAAATTCAAACTTAAAAAAATGAAGAAACAAATTAAGCTTACATCAAATACATAAACATCGAAAAATTTATGACAAACAACGATATCTGCCCTCATGTGTCTTCCCGCATTCGAATTGCTTGCTTAAATAACAATCTTTCCCACACCACTGAATTTAAAATCGATGCCCATTTCACCAATTTATGTTCAGTTGGAAAATTTCGTTGCCCAATTTAAAAAACAGTTTCTTCATCTTCATTTTTCTTCAGTTTCATTATACCTATGTATAGGTAAGACAACTGATGTTAATCAGCGATCTGAATTGTGTTTCTTAAAGTTAACAGAAAAGGAACGATATATATTTAACCTCATTACCTCTACATCTTACTATCTCTTTTTTCAAGATCATCATTTATATTTTGCAAGCAATTTATTAAAAACGTTGAACTTAAACAATTTTAACAAATATCAAGAAAATATTATCAATAATAAATTATTCCAGCACTCAATTTTAAATCCAATAAAAGACTCTTTGACACTAATAAAGTAAACTTTTTGACATTTTTAACATTTTTTCATTTCATGTAAACTTGCAAAGGTAATAAAAAACTTGCTGAGTACACTGTTGGTTAATTAGCATAGCGCACATTTTTCGAAAACTTTTTTCTATCAAAATATAAGAAAAACTAATTCATAACATCTTCTGGTTTGGACCTTTGCTACCAGAAATAATTTATTTTTCAATAAAAAATAATTTTTATTTTTTATAATTTTCTGAATCATATTTGCATTCAAACGTTTCGTTGTCATAAACAAAATATCCAAGAAAAAGTACTTCAGAAATCCACTGATTCACCAGTATAATGAATTATTCTTTTCACTAAATTGTCATAGTAGAATAAGCTGTTCAACGCGTCGCGGTCTAGGAAACGGGATAAGACACAAAAATGTTATAATTATGATCATCTTATTTTTTCTCACAAACTCATAGAAACTGGCTTGATATAATTTAACAACATTCTGAAAATTTTCTTACGTCATATTTTACAGTCACCAGTAAATGTCAAATGTATCGATATGTTAATATTGCATTTAAATGTGACGATATCCAAACAAAAATCCATACATATAATTAAGTTTCATTTAGTTAAACTTTACATCGATTCGGTTAATCGATTTAAACCAAAATGAATTAAAATTTTAAAAACGCTGATCTTCATATTGTTCACAACACTGATTACAATGTATATTATTGCTAGCTAATACTTGTCAACAGTGATGTCAGAAAGGACACATAAAATATATTAATACCAAATATTTATTGTACAACCATTTTGTTCATAGTTGAATATGAATATATTTACATACCGTACATTCAACTATCATCTTAATATAGATAACTTAATAAACGTTGCTATTAGCAGGTCATCCATGTAAAACAGAAAGTATACATGAAATTCATTTTCAAGAATTAAGTAAAAGTCAGAAAAAGAAGTAACGCTATTAAAATATTTTACCTAATCTTATTCATGAAATTAATTAAATTACAACATTTTACCTAATCTATTTCATTTTACCTAAACTTTTCATTTTTGGGAATCATTTTCCTAGCTTTTATTTTGACAAAAAAAATTATGCGATTTAACTTATATTTTTTATATTTTTGTGTTTCTTATATTCTCGTATTAAATTAAATATCAAAATAGCATGTAAACAAGATATATTTCTTAAAGATACTGTGATACCGATATGTCGAGCATTTAGTCCGAGTTTTAGTCCTTTTAATTATCAAACGCAACGCTTTTAATTAGCAAACGATTTAATTATCGCCATTGCTATGCAACTGCTATTGAACGCCATTACTATATAACTGCTATTGAACGCCATTACTATACAACTGCTATAGCCATTACTATACAACTGATATTAAACGCCTTTACTATACAACTGCTATTGAACGCCATTACTATACAACTGCTATTGAACGCCATTACTATACAACTGCTATCGCCATTACTATACAACTGCTATTGACGATATAAATACTATATCCAAATCGAGGTATTTATTTCTGAAAACCAATTCTTTTTAAATGTTAGTTGAAAATAAACACAAATAATTATTATCTTAATTATAGGTCCAGTCAACGCGAAAATTATTTATCTGGACATTTTTCTCATCGAAGATTATTTTTTTAAATGTTAAACGAAGAGATTATTGGATGATATAAATCATAATTTCACCTTTATTTTGATGGTTTTCTTTTCTATCTACAGAATATCTTTTATTCTTCAAGGAACACTGGGATTATATGTTTATCTATGGTATATAGGCTATAAATATAAACGTTGAGAAAGTTGAAGAAAAATGTGTTGAGGTAAAAATGGGAACTTCGTGGAAAATACCGTATAACTTCATGATTATATTGTATTATTACATATAACTAAGTTGTATCATATTATTACTTATAACTAAATCACATTAAGACTATTTGAGACAAAACTGTTGAACGTTAAAATTCTTTCTAGACACGGCATTTACAAATAAGCAATAGTCGTGTTTTAATGTTATTAGATTGAAAATGGCCCCAATTTACTGGTGTCATTTTTATGCTCTATCTTTTAGTGCTTGCATATAATAAAAAGAACTGGTCAAGTACGAGTCCGACTACGTTTCTGTAGCACCAAACAATATCAAACTTATAAGTTTGTTTTTCTCAAAGATACTGTGGAAAACAAAGTTATTGCTGCGATTGGTACCGAAAATAACCCTTATTTCCAAAAAATGCACAACATATCTTAATGGAACCATTTAAACTGTTTATTCTAAGTTCTACTATCTTAATTTTTTTCAGTATTTTACGCACATTAGTTGAAAAGTTAGAGTGGGGGCTCACTTTTTAAAACTTTAGAAGCATATATCTTATTAATTATTGACTAAAATAAAAAAGTTATTTTGGAACCTCTATATTATTTTTTTTACTTTCTAATGATACTCTGTACACCTATGTGCATTGAATTTTTTTCAATCCTCAGTTACATGCATGGAGTACCACCCCTAATACTTTTTTTTACAATTTAACTACTTCATTGTATAGCGGTTCATAGAAGACACCTACCCTCCAAATTTCATCTATGTAGTGCCAATAGTGTCCAGGTAAAATGGCTGTTATATACGAACAGAAAGACGGACTGACAAGACAAAAATACAAGGGTTCCGTTTTTGTCATTTGGCTGAGGAACTTTAAAAATGACATCGTGTAAAACCGGGACAAATCTCAATTTAAATTAAAGCAAAATTGCAAATTTTACACATAGTGCTTTTTGTTGCCTTTCCAGCCTAACCATTAACTCTTATTCAATGCCAAATATTAGTAGCACACAATATTTTGACCCTCTTTGCTCCGCCCAAATCTTAATTCTGCTCACGCATCTCACCAATTACAATATTCCGACACGTCACATTCCGTCATCTCAATGTCTGTTCTCACCAAACTTTGCCAAGTACGAGAACAGTGGCCGACCTTTGACCTTAGTGATGTGAACTTGCGGGGTCCCGCAAGGCCCGTCCTGGGACCGGCAGCAGTCTGCGCTTCGTACGTGCGGAGCAATCTAACAGGTGCATTACGTTTAGCAGGTAGCTACTTGCGGAGACGATAGCAATGGGTTACTGTGGGCCTTAATGGCACAGTGCTCGTTAGCAGCAAACGTGAAGAGAGAGATGAAATGTGGACTTTTCTAATACAGAATTGCAAGTCCTTCGTGACTGCAATAGGTTGTGTACTTTTGTCTGTGTATTTTAAATGAATTGATCTCTATGATAAGTAAATTTTCTTGGAATACTTAACACAGTATTTCATTATGCTTAAAAATTATACTCTAGATAAGTATTTTAATAACGGTAGTAGTTTAGTACATTGCTCATTGAAATAATTCATTAATGTATTGTAATTAACAACTTATGATTTTTTATAAATATTATGAGTCACATTTAGCTTTGTGTTATCATTCTACTTAATTTCAATAACACTTCCAAGTCTTGACCCTGATGTATCGCTTATTTGATTTCGTCATTTTATTTCAATCACTTAATTCATTACATGTCATGAAACACGAGTAGTTAACAAACTAGAAATGTTTTTCTATGTTTAGAAAACCATGCATGGTTTGGTTAAAATCTCTAATTTTACACACGTTGTATTTTGAATCCAAGTTGTTCCCAAAGAACATCAACTTTTTAACTGCATATCTAAATCAGACCTACTCATATACTGGATCTCAAACTATATTAACTGGTGTTCTACTACGTCTACCAGAAATGTGGGAATTCAATCTACCAAAGCGTCGTACATCTATCTAATTAACGTTTTTGTGATACCTTTATCTTCCATTGTTAAATACTGCGGTCTACTGATTTATTACTATTACAATCTTCCACTAAATATTCCTAGTCCTTCAATGCATTATTTGAAAAAGCTATAAAAATTCTTCTACATGAAATTAAAGTTTTCCACTTCCAAAATCTCCTTCAACTAACTTTTCAACTTGAAATAAACATCGCACCACATATCCGACTTACTTTTGACTTCAAAAAACTTGACTATATTTCAACAATGTCTCATCATGTCATGTCAGATCTCTAAAATATAAAAGTATCGGAATAGATACAATATAATTATTGTTTTTTTTTCATTTCCACAATATCCTTTCCACTTTTTCCAATTTTCAAAACGTACAAGTATAGGACACCAAGTTTAACACTTTCCTTAAAATATTAAACAATTCTATAAAGGTTTCTTTACTGACAATCCGATTATGCAATCCACTTATTTTAAATGTTTTATGTGGTTTAGGTCAATGGCTGTGTTCAAAATTAATCTGAAGTATTGATTTTCTTATCTTTTGCATCATCATTTTTTTCATCTTGTTACCTCTTTCCATCGCCTTATTTTTTCTTGACCCTTGTATATTGCTTATCTTAATGTATAATTACTTATATTATCATTTTATGTGTCTGTAGGTTTATTTTAGGTAAACAGTAAATTTAAAAAAAAAATTAAAATAACATTTTACTCATCAGTGACAAAGAAACAAAACACCATCATTACCCGACTACCGCACATTAGACAGGTAGTAAGGCATGAAATGCATGCTATTATAATTACATAAAATTTAATATAATTATAGAAAATTTAAAGGCATGGAATGTATGCTATTATAATTATATAAGTACATTCAACAAATTATAGCACAAGGAGTTGTTTGACATTCTAAGGAATTAAAATAAGACAGCGACAAATATTCCTGCAATAAACAAAAATGAGCAACGTAGTGACGACAGAAATGATCGCTCATTTCTGTTTCTTATGCACCTACGCTCGCTCACTCGATATTGTTTCTTGTGCACCTACGCTCACTCACTCGATATTGTTTCTTGTGCACCTACGCTCACTCATTCGATGTTGTTTCTTGTGCACCTACGCTCACTCACTCGATGTTGTTTCTTGTGCACCTTCGCTCACTCATTCGATGTTGTTTCTTGTGCACCTACGCTCACTCACTCGATGTTGTTTCTTGTGCACCTACGCTCACTCACGCGATGTTGTTTCTTGTGCACCTACGCAAGAGAGTTTCCTCATGAGCCACTTTAAATAAATTGATTAAATCCGATAGATCAAGTTCACCGTATTTGGTAATAACATAAGCATACTGACATACAGATATTGTTGTTCAAGGTCATTATTATCCATCAGTCTCTCGCAGATCCACTCTTTCACTCGTAACATGAATTTTCAAAATCCAGGAAAATTCGGCCGACTTCATGAAACCTCTTTTTTCTTTTCCGCCCGAAATATTTTATTTACCTTCTTCAACTTCACTGAACTAACAACGATGTCAAATAAAGTCGATTAGCCCTTAATTTGCTCACATAGCAACAAAGATTCTCTTTAAAACGTATCAACAAATAATTTTTTAGTAAGATATTATAATTAACATAATATCTTACTAAAACTTATTTAAGTGCCTGTCAAGAAATAATAGCATTATATATAAAATTTGTATATGGGTTCAAACTAAATGTTTTTGTAAGATATTATGTTAATTATAATTTTTAGTCTGATGCTATTAAGCAATAAATACAGAATTTGAGTAATTATAATTCACTTAATACTTATTATTCAGACTAGTTGTATTGAATGTTTCAATAATACAAATTTTACGTACAATTAAAATGTGCAAATGTAAACGTTTTTCATTAAAGTTGGATTTTCGAAGAATGAAATTCTCCAAAAGAATTAAGTCAGTAATAAAGGTTTGCTTATAAAAACTATTCGTTTATGTACATTTTATATCGTTTATATACATAATGATTGAATAAAGATTCTTATAAAGTAACTAACTGGTGAATGAATGAAAAAATATGAATATCGATTACTAAAAGCTTTCAATAAACGTATTGCAATATATTCGACAATTTTTCCAAGGAAACGGGCTGAAAAATCATTGGTCTGAAAACGTATAAAAATTTAACGTAACGTTAAAAATTAAAATTCAAAGCTCCAACATCGAAATCCAACTGCGGATCTAACTTTGGAACGTTTTCAGCTTATCCGACCTCCCTCGTACTGTTGGCTACAACAATACAATTGCAGTTAGAAAGTAATTTTCAATACAGACTTTTTAATGTCAACATACATATTTAAACGAACTTTTTTTTGTAAATTATAATCAAAATAACGGCGTAAACTTGGAAAATATTTTAATTCTAAGATTAAAAATAATTGCAAGGAAACAAATGCAGTTCAATTCCACAGTAAAGGATTTGGAAAAATATTTCTTGATTTAAATCAAGTATTAAATTATATTTTTACATCAAAAGTTTGAAAGAAAACAATATGAAATGCCTAAGCATCCACTAAACTACAACTACGTTTTTTAAATGTAGCTTCATGTGAAAATTTCCTTTATGACTCAAAATATTTTTTTGGGAAAATTTCTTTTACGACTGATTGAAAAGTTTTTAACTCAGAGTGCATTTACATTTAATCTCTGTCATTAATTATCTTTATCTACAAGTAGGATACGTTTTGACAATAGAAAGCGACAAGTTAGATTACTAACAAATGATTAAATCATCTACTTATAAACTACAGAAACTAAACAGTCTTAATTTAATTAGATAATAAACTTAAGCAAATTATTTATTATTATTAACAGATTTACACACTTCCCTTATCGGGTAGAACACAAACCCAACAAATAGTCTTTTTAAACAACTCTATAAAAGTTACAGAGTTGTTTAAAAAGACTATAATGTATCTAATGAAAAAGTGTTAATAATATATGTGCAAGAAATAGCAGTCAGGTTTGCCAAATCACTATGTTCTTTATAAAAATACATTAATATTCTCTCCTATATTTATTAATATCTTCATTCTAATATTGAATTACCTTATTATTTGAATACTTTTTTATTTCAACCTACCCAAATTATTGTAACATAATTTAACATACAAGCAACTTTTTAAGATTTAAAAAAAAATAAAACTTGTTAAGCACGTGTGGAACTCGCACTATGAGGGTTTCGTACGCATTTAGATATTTATAAACGTTTAATCGTACATAATATTCCTATTAAACTATTGACAAAATTTTATTTTTTTAGAAAGAAAATATATTGCCTATTATTTCTTTCGTAGGCGCTTGTTAAAAAAATTTTTTTCATGTGATATAACTACAAATTAACAATTTTCAGATTTTTTCCTTTACTTGTACCTTGTTTCTTGCCAAATTTCATGATTCTGGGTCAACGGGAAGTACCCTATATATTTTGATTTATTTGCGAATGTCAAAATATGCGGCATAAATAGCCGTACTTTAAGGTTTTCCTTGATTACGAAGATTGATTAGAGCTCCAAGGGACCGTAGAGAGAGCCGTAGTATTAGATATTAATTTCAACTTGATACTTCCACGCGTTCCTGATAAAAAGACAGAGGGGCAACGAAGTGATCCTATAACGGTTCCTTTTTTCCATTGAACAAACCCTAAAGAACGATAAAACTATTAATAAGGAGAATATTTTCATTTAGTTTCACCCTCCTTTGAAATTACATTTAGTTAAAATTAATTTTATATCATATCTCCCTAACTTACATTTTACTGTATAGCTTGTTGGGTTTAATCTTTTATACATACTACTGTACAACTTATATATATATATATATATATATATATATATATATATATATATATATATATATATATATATATATATATACGAGTATCCTCAAATGTTTAAGCTTTTGTAACAACTTGTAAGTATACGTTATGAAAGTGCCATTTAATTTAGGACAACCATTTTTTATGGCACTAAACAATTCATTTATTTTTTTAATTTATTAAAAATCCTTTAAAATAAAATATTGGATTACAAAATATTCACTTGTTCATAATTACGTTAACTAGTGATGGAGGTTGATAGCTACCACAATGAACGCTTCGATTTCATCAAACAGACAATTGCGCCAACGACTGTACGACACTTGAAATATTCAAGCCGTATGCGAAATATGAAGCGCGGAGAGCAAATACGAGTATGGGGCGCGACTGACTGAAAAAAGAGAGCGAGAGGGAAGAAAAAAATGTGTATAAATAAACGTTAACGGTCGCGCCATGGAAATCTACGGTGGGAATATAAACGTTACGGTGGCGGGAGCGGGAGGAAGGGGGCGGTAGATGAAGAGGGCGAGTGCATGCGGAAAAGAACCAGTGGGAGAAATAAACGAATTTTATTTTTATTGAGATAGTATAACTTGCAAGAAGAAAGACAAAATTGTGGGTAACGTAACAGTTTTTCATTGGTGATATGAAATACTATGTTTCCAGGCAGCAATAGTACTTAAATTTACCCATAAATTAAAAGAAAATGACTTAAATTTAACAAGAAAAGGTTTAAATCTTAAAAGTTTTATATCGATTTTTGGATTTAAATTCGAAATTTAATATATTTTATTGATAATATGTAAAGAAATGTTTACTTAAATTTAAAAAATGCTTTTAAAGTTTATTAATGCATAGTATATGTGAAAAATAAATAATCCCGTTTTTCAATCGATCGTAAGGTCATTTATGTGCTGAAAATATGTTACTTTTTTAATCTATCAAAATACGAGAATAGGTCTTACGAAAATATAACGGTCTACGAAACTGCATAATGTGCTCTTATTTTACATAGAGATATGTAGTAATATTCTATGAAGTGTTTTCCAAATTTATGACGTAATAGTTTCCATTCATAATTAAATTAGTTCACTAAATTATTTTTTAAGATCTAAGACTTTAGTGTAAACAAATTAACTTTCGGTCGTGCGGGATATGAACTGAAAGAAATAGTTTTATAGATTATAAAACGGTTTATTTAAAATGTTGTGTGAGCTAATTCTAAAGATATTACTGAAACTGTTTACAGAAAACATGTATACTACTTTCCATTTCCAAAACTGCTTAATGTAAAATTATAAATAAACGTAGTTTATAGAACTTTATATAAATTCTATCGGAAAATTAGTGCAATGAATCTGGATCTCACAGTTTTTTTAATTCATAATATAATTCTTAGACCTGTTAAATATTCATTATCATATATATATATATATATATATATATATATATATATACATACATATATATATATATATATATAAATATATATATATATATATATATATATATATATATATATATATATATATACTTGATGTTAGATAAAAATATTTGTGAATATTTTAACAAAAATGCTATGTACCTTCAAATGTTTAAGCTTTTGTGACTACTTGTCTAAGAAACAAGGCAAGAACTAAGATTCATTAGCGATACCAAAAACTATAGCAATAGCGAAACTAAGATAAGTAAATATTCGCAAGAAACCCCTTCCTAAAATTAACTATTGTATTCGACATTAACTTCTCCACCTGCATAAACCCGGCCATCATTGTACGCGCTCGCTTTTACTTTTTTTTCCATTTACAAGTTTCAGTACGACCGTTGGCTGAAAGTTACACGGACCGAGAGTATCAGTGTCGCCGTCTTGCTCACTCGCGCGGCTCTTTCGTTCGCCAGCGCCGCCCTTTTTTATTTCATTTTCCTTCCCTCGCCGCCGACGTCGCTGTGGCACAGACCGCCGTCGAAATGTCATAGAAGTTAAGCGATTATATCGATACTTAGATGCATTCGACTCTGATGGCGGACAATGTTTTTTGTTGGATAACGGTGGATAACGCCAGATTTTATTATTTATCCTATAATTGATTATATTCCAAAATCGTTAACTAATTATGTTTAAATGACATTCAAAAATGTTAACGGTATAAATACTCCACAGGCAGTAGTAAATAGGCATTGAGATCAAAAATATAAATTTTTAACTTTAAAGTACCTACACACATTTTTGGAAAACTTTCGAAAGTGACCTAAAAATATTCAGTCGAAATTATATAAATGTTACTATTGGCAATTTCTCTAACTTGTTTCGTTCCTTTGTAAGTTACATCTCGTATTGAACATGGCGAGATGTAACGTTGGATTGCATATATAACAGATATATGAAATTACAGCACTAATATACTTATAGTATGCAATAAAAACATACTTTTAACAAATCAGAAAAACGTTCTTAACCCTTTTTTAACCTTTAACACTATATGGCCCAAAATATAGGCTGGCTTCATCTAAATAATAATTCTACATTCAATATTTTTATTACCTGTAGCGACCAATGTATAACACGTGTACGTAGAAGCAATTTGGTCATACGTGATGTGATGCATTGAGGATTTAATAGCAGGGATGTATTTCCAAAAAACATGAAAAATTGGTTCCGAAGGACGATAATTTGACTGAGTAAAGCAAGACGTGGAGAAAACCATTTTCGTGTTGTTTGATAACAAATAGAATGACGTCATCGCTTATCGTTAAGCGTTCTTCACATACCGAATAAAAATTCAAAATGAGAAAGTCCGACGGAGAACGAAACTTATAGACAAGACGCTTGATATCAGCAAATGAAAGTGACAATGAATAGGTCGTAATTACTAAAAAATTGGCACCCATCTATTGCCAGTAAGCAAGATCTCGATTGGAGATTACAAACCTAACGCAATTCTAAGTAAGAACCCTCCCATAAGTCACTGAGAATTAAAACTAAAAATAACTTTCATATCCTACACTCCTTTTACCAGCGCAGTCGTTTACTTAATATTCTACTTTCTGTAATTTTGGAGGAAAATACGTTTAAAAACCTCTTTTATTATCATGTGTTCACAAATGAACAGTTATTTAACTACATACAATATTTAGAATAGAATGGCGCTTTCGTTAATAGAGTATTTTACAACAACTACTACAGCACTAATTGAGAACAATACAAGACCAAGGACCATGGACCATATCTATCTCAATCAAATTATTAGGATGAAGAATGAAAGTATATGTGAATATATAATCACATAAATATAAATGCTATAAAATAGTTTCTCCCCGTTCCTTAGACACGTATTTTAGCTTTCTCTAATATAGCTATTTATAACAGCCACTGTGCGTTACTACGACATACCATCTGCTCGAAGATTTAAACATCACTAATTGAGAACAATACAAGAACAACGACCATGGACCATATCTATCTCGAACAAATTATTAGGACGAAGAATGAAAGTACATATGAATACATAATCACATAAATATAAATGCTATAAAATAGTTTCTCACCGTTCCTTATATATGTATTTTCACTTTCTCTAAGACCACAAATCTCATTATATCCTGAAACTTCTGTCGAAATAATCAGGAACAATTTTTGAGCTTATATAGTTATTATACCGGTAGCTAGAGAATTAGCATTTATTACGTGTTAGTTTTGCGACGCAAACATTAAATAACACAAAGCGGAGCTCACTCGAGTGGCATTTGTAAAACAAAGTGGTTGGTTCTTTTGAAAAATCGTATGTATTATAATATTATTCATCGTGGTATTAATTACTGGAAAATTTAAAGATTTGTCTGCTCACGGCCTTGAGTTACGATTTGAAAGTTCACTCACCCTACTTATTCCTAAACATACCTCTTACTAAAAATCCTTCGCTGCCCAAGAAACAAAAGTTTGAAATCACCTGGATTCTGACACCAGGAAAATCACGTCTCTAAATTTTTTTAAAGATTCCTTTGTGCCCTTGTCCTTTCCTGTCTTTTCCGTTTCAAATACTGTCAATACTTTGTAAATAATACAAAATATTGACATGATTTGGAACTTTTTATTTTTGTACTACTTTACTTTTGTATTTTTTTTTGTCTAATGTACTTTACATAATTCTCATTGTAAAATTTCTTACAGTCTACCAACTAAATTGCAATACCAATTGTTATGGTTGACTGGAAGAGATTGCTCATGCACCAATAAGTCCGCCATATTTACTATGCATAACAGTTGATAAATAAATAAACAATAAAAAAGTGTGCAAAAAAGGTTTCTTCTAATCTCGGGATTTACTAATTAACCTAGAAAAACAACGACCACTAAATTTCTATTAGACGCAACTGAAAAGGATAGGTGTCTTATTTTCTATATCATATTATCCTATTACAGATATCCGTCGGAACTTAGGATATCTCTAAGTTCTAACTAATTGATAGAGAGGAAATGTCTACTGTTAAGGTACTGTTTGGAGGGCTATACGATTCCACATCGACACCGAATGGTTGTAAAATGTACCTGGCTGATGGCTTTGAAATTGTCACTCCAAAATTATTTCGAAACTAGTCATTCTACCCACTCTTGACGTGATACAAGTCGTGCTACATTACACATTTCTAACATTTCTAGAACTTAACATTTTCTCCTTGTGAGAATCCAAAGAGTTTGATAGAGTGTATTAGAAGTACAAGAGGATGCGTTAGAGCCTGGGATACAAGTATACAGATAATTACTAATATGTAAATAAAATTTCATTATTAAATTAAACGCATTTACAAAAAATATTAATAAATATTATCGTTAGAGGAGAATAATAAAACTATGATTATGAGGGTCGCTTATAAAATAAACAGACGTCGCTAATAAATAATTAAATAGTAATCTGTTAATCGACTACTGAATCCCCATGAGAAATAGCCTGATGATTTCTACTGAAGACGATAATCAAACCTCTGACATATAAAATTACAATGTTTCATTTAAATGTTGTTACAAACACGGTTTCATTGCCACTTTTTATAGGTATAAATCAGAACCTTCGACTTTAATGTCAAGTCAAATTATAATAATACAAAAATATCTGGTCTGTATGGGATTCAAAAGATAAATAAAAGGCACTGCGAATTTATTAATTTACTAAGACTTCAACGTTTTTAAACATTTAGCTAACTTATTGCTAAACGAGCTATCTCTTTCAGTCAACCAAAACACTACTAGTGTTTACCCTAGGAGTTGAGAACTTAATGTTGTGGTAGATTGCAAAACTGTCTGTGAGACGTTATGAAATTAACTATTCATTATAATTTGACAATCAATAATATAATATAACTACTATAATATTAAATTAATTGTAACTAAGTTAAAAAATTGTTTATGTATCAACGTGGATAGCAAAAAAGGATAAGAGAGGAGAAAAAGGATAGCACAGGAATAAAGATCGAATAACCTTTTTAGAAAACTTTTGAAAACATAAGTCCACTGTATGTTTTATATGTTAACATCAAGTTTATACCAGAGTTTAAATATATGACAAAGAAATTATGTATATTCCTTTGTTAAAATAATTGTTTAATAGAGTCAGAATAATAACATAATGATATACATATATATATATATATATATATATATATATATATATATATATATATATGTATATATACATATAAATATATATATATATATATATATATATATATATATATATATATATATATTTATATATATTTATACACTGAAGAATTCTTTATGTAAAGAATACTTTAGAAATTGATAGTACCGCCGAGCTACATACACTTTATCGCGGAAAGCAAAGCGTATGTTTTCTTTCCATGTGTAGCAATAAATGTTTATTGTCTTATTTTATTGTAAACATCATAAAGACTAATCAGTGCCACACCGCATATGCCACGCTGCGCCATATCCAGGCACATTTATAAAAATCTAATAATGTAGAAAGTTTACGGACAATCGTCGAATCCGTTTTAAAAAAAATCGAATGTAACATTTTTCTTTATAGATCCTATCTAAATTTTGAAATTGGAAAAAGGGAGAAATATCATGAACATATTTATAAAAATTCCCAAATAAAAATGTCATTCAGATAAGTCCAGTAGCCCTATATACATATAGACCATGCATAAGATATACACAAATATTTTTTTATTTTAATTTAGAGTTTTTGTGCTCTATGAGTACTTTAAAACTCATTTCCGTCAAAACCTCAACTTCGAATTGTTCGACATTTTTTTCTCCTTACGTCGCTTAAAATTAAAAATTATTTCGAGAATAGAATATCGATATACTATATATAAAATAGAGAAAAAATGATGTGTTCATATATTTCGAAACCTTGCGACGTGCAAAAGAAAAGCATAAAATCTATACATGTAATAAAATAATAAAAAAAGAAATAAGTCTGTACATTGTATATTTTTAAGTAAAACTAAGCGCTACCTACTAAAGACACGAACTACCTACTAAAGATAAAAACTCTAAAAATTATTGTTTCAGGCTTAGTAGCTTAAAAAATTTTTTGTCTGTCTGTGCGCACCTCGGTTGTGTATTTTAATCTCAACAACGGCTGAACCGATTTGGATGCGGTTTTCGGTGATGTATTTAGATTATCTCGGATTAACAATTAATTTTTAATTTCATTTCAATCGATTCACGAATAAAAAAGATACGTCAATCTTTAGTATATTTTATTCGTGCACGTTAATATCAGAATCGGCGGAACCGATTTGAGTGCCAACGCCGTGTATTAGTGTTTTTAGTAAACTTTATGTTCACAAAATTCTGAGAGAGAAAAGGAAAAAAATATAAACATGTTTAAAAACTTTTCGAACGTAGTCGCAGAAATAGCTAGTTACACAATAATTTCGCTTCTCTCACTCACGTAGAAAACGAAAGTTAGGAGCAAAGTTTCTTTTAATTACTCGGAAGACACAAAAGGACATCTAAGTGAGCTATTGCGCAAGCGCTTCCCACATCGCAACCAGTTGCCGCGCAAATGCAGTACGCTAATTGTAATCAATTATAAAGCCATTCATTTTCAATTCAACACCTCGAGATAAACTGCATGCGCCCGACTGCATTTGCATAAACCTGCGCCAAACGAGCGCCGCACCGTACTGGTTTCGCTATTGTTGATCGCCGGTCGTTGACAGAGGAATTGACGTGTTTATTCACGCTAAGCCTTATTAACGCGGCTCGCTTTGAAAGGTTTGATTTAAGATAGCGATTATTCACGTTTTTTTATCCACATTAATGGAGTTATGACTACGAAATCAATAAATTTCATTAATATTATGAGAAAAACTCTCTCGCTTTATCAAATATTGTGATAAATAGTCATGATACGTGTAAATAAACAAACCACATTATGATTTATTTCGAATCAGATGTTTGAGTATGTTAAGAAATCTGTTATAAGCTTCAATACTATCGCGCGGTGTTGTATAAGCAATAATAACGGAGGCGTAAAAATATTATTTGTAATATAAAACTTTGTAAGAAATATACTGCATCAAATGTTAATTTTTTACCAATTGTTTTTACTTAATTGAAAAAAAAACATATACTTATAACTCTTTTGGATAATTATAAAGGTCATTTTAAGGATCACTTAATTTATGAACAAAAAATCAGTGTAAATAAATATTTCTCATACAAATTGTATTTTTCCAATGAATAATTTATTACAGTTTTTCAGCTTTAGCTTTGTCAGTGGATACGTGAGACACGAGTTGAATACAAATGTTTTATTCTTGAAAATACAACATTAATCATAACAACAACAATAAATAATTCATTAATTTATAACAAAAAAAAACTATTTCAGATCCTGATAATTTTGATCAAGACAGACTTCATCATCAATATTCTCGCTTTTTCAGATTTTTCTGACCCTTTCAGTAACATTTTTTGATGTCACGAGGGAAGAAAACAATTTTTCATAGAAATTTAGAAATATTGTTTATTTTTTCTTTATATTAAATAAACAAGTCGTATATTTTGGAACTCATATTCAATTAACCTTTCATTTGATCGGTCAACAAAATGATTTTAATAGGTTTTTTTGCCTCCTCTCCAAAACTGTCACCATAAATACAAATTTCACTTTCACGTAACATATATTATACGTAACGTATATCGTAACGTAACGTATATTGCGTTGTTTTGTCATTGATCATATTTCGCTATGGCAAATTTCTTTATCAAACGAATCCGAGAAAAATGTGTATAGGCAGACAGATGCCGATGTAATTTACAAGCTTTTTTAACAAATATTAAAAACGTAATTAATTGTATATTTAATTACAATTAAAAAAAATATAATTTTTTTAATTAATCCATAATACATCAACATAAATATGTTTTAAGACTTAATGTGATGGAAATAATTCTTAATTTACTATAGCTATTTCAATTTGAAGACATTAACAAATGACTATATAAGTTTGTATTTGCACTTTCATTAAAATTATAAAAGTATTATCTTAGAACGAAAAGGATGGTGAATGGAAGAAACTAGAAAAAGTTTTTTTATATACGTATTTTTTATATACGTATTTTTATATACGAATTTGTATATAAATACATACATACATTTGAGCGCTTTCAAAGATTTATAAAATCTGAAAGGATCATTCGGTTAAACACAGGCTTTATCATTCGCTAGTACGCAACGGAATTAACAAAACGGTAAATTTCTGAGCTCAAAAATCCATTCCGCCCTTCAATTATGCCACTGAAATTTTATAACTTGGTCCTACAAAAACTAAAGAAAACGAATTGGATTGAAATTGGACAAATTGGAAGCTATTTGTATTGATATATCATAGAAGGTACCTATTATTTATAATTATAACAAATAAGTATTTCCGGATATAAAGGGAAACAAATTAATTTCCTTTTCATACCCTAGAAAGTCACAAGCAGGCCGCACGTTTACATAAGAGTAAGATGTCTGCCACGTTAATACTGTTACGTTCTTTGACAGCATATATTCTTGACATTACTCTTTTCTCTTACAACTCAGAAAAGTCTACTACATGTAATGATAAATCATCTAAATATGTTTGTGACATAATATAAAGTTGGTAGATTCAATCTCAAATTGTTACTGGGTAACATTTTCATTTGGTGGGTTCACATTAGTGGATTCTGATGAAAGTTTTGTTTTTCTAATTTTTCGTCAGATCGTTTATTTTATCTCATTATATATTATAATCTAAATGTGTAGAATAAATAGGGATTGTAATTATATGAATTTGTTTTAAGTATAAAACAAATGATCATAGAGCAACAATAAAAGTTTTATTTATTTTTAAGTCATCAACCTGCACAAAAGTGTAAATTCAAGATATTTTAAAATATGCTAATACAATATTCTAATACATATGCTAATACAATATTCCATAAACAATAGCTATTTCTTTAAGTTTGACCACTTTCTATCACGTGGTGGAATATAAATTTTAAACCAGTGTCCAAAATTTATCGAAATCACGTCTATATATAATGTAAAACGCTTTATAGGATCATGAAATTAAATATTTCATATGATACACATGTCATATCATTATCAAATAAAAATGGTTAGATTGTAATTAATGTCCTAATCCATTAAACCGTGTACGATTTAAGTATAAAATGTCCCATAAATACAAAATTTGAATTTCGCTATCCCAGAAATTTCACTTTAATAGTTTTGTGTTGTTTTTCTTTTATTGTGAGAGATAGTCATTAGCCTTGCAGATTCATATTTTCTTTGATGTTATGCACTGAAATATCTTTTGCAGGTTAAATTTCGTAAGCTACAGATAAGTAAATCAATCCCTTTATTTTTGAATGTCAGTTTTATCGCGGAACGAAGGCACCGCAGGTAGTTCGAAATATTAACGAAGTATGTGGCGTGGATAATGAAAGCAACGTGCATCGTAGGTTTCAAAAATTTCTATCTGGCGGTTTTGATCTCAAAATGAACTAATGTTTTTTTAATTTGTATCGTTAGTGTAACATTTCAACTAATCACTAATGATATGTCTTTAAGTTTATATTTAATATTTAGTAAGCTTTCAACTAATACCCACTCCAATATTTTCTCTGTGGTGTCATTAGTTATTGATACTCAGATAATGTTTTCGGGCCGTTGAGGACTATGTTTCTGTATCATATGATCAATGGTTTCCTGTGTTATCTCCTTATTATATATATATACATATATATATACATATATATATATATATATATATATATATATATATATATATATATATATATATATATATATATTTATACATATATAAATATATATATTTGCATTTTTGTAAATTTGTACTTATTTAATTGTATTTTTTTACTCTGTTAAATTTATATTGTATAGTTTTGTTAATTTTATCCTGGTTAAATATTGACATGTTTTCAAAGCCTTCTATTTATTCCTTCCATTCCTGCTCCTCTCCTGTCTCTTCCGTTTCAGGTGACCTTGAGACATTTTGTGATGCCTTCAATACAACCACGCACGACATTCTTCAGTTTGTTTTTTTTCTCGCAGCCTTTCTGAGCTGCATTTCTATCATATCAATGCTCAGAGCATCCATTCCATTACTCGGATTGTATTATTTATTTTGAAAATTTAAATATGCATGGTTGTCTTATTAGCGAAACCTAGCTTAAACCTTCACTCTCATCTATAGTTATTAGCTTCCAGGTTTGATATTAATCCGTAATAACTGCCATTGTAGACACGGTGGTGGGGTCCCTATCTGTCTTCGAGATGATCTTCCTATTAAAATTATCGCAAAATTCCCGACAGACTGTCTATAATGGAATATTTATTCACTGAAATTACTTTCTACGGAATGAAATTACTCTTAAGAATTGTGTACTCACTACCTGGTATTTGATATTTTGGTGATTTTGAGAATATTATTGACAGTCTTATACCATTATATCTCCATACGGTGATTGTGGGTCACTTCAACACCTGTATGTATAAAAGTGGTATAAGAAGTATACAGCTTTGGGACATTGTAAAAGCTGGAAACCTCGTCATTCTCCCATCCTTTGCTACCTTCCATCAAGTAAATTATCATTCCCTTCTTGATCTTTCCATTTTATCCTCCCCTAAAGTGTATGTTTCTACAGCCAACTTCCTGCTCCTGGGCTCTCACACCATGACCTAATTTACCTATCCTGTAATTTGCGTAGTCCTAAGTCACCTAAAAATTTCCGATGTTCGTATTTTTACTAGTATTGACTTAAGTTGTTTGCTTGAGGATGCCCAGCTCATTGATTGGGATAGTATTTTAGCCATTAAAATGGTAGATGAAATTGTTGTTCAATTCAACAACGCATCATCAAGCTGCTTGATAAGCATACACACCCTTAAACGAGAGAAGAGGCTTAATAATTCCATCAAAAAAAGTTAGCTAAACGTGATCGAGCCAAAGTTTGATATAAAGCGAACACCAATCCTTCAAAATGAGAGACATAGAGTTCTTAGGAATAGATGTACACCAAAGTGTAAAAATGCTAAAAAGCATTACATCTCCACTTCCATATGCAAATGCGCTACTTTAAACATTTGGAAGTTCCTTGGCAGTCTGGGAATTAGTAATTGTCATTCTGGTGCACATTGCCAGCTTCACTTTAATATTTTTAACCCTTTCTTTGCTAAGCTCCTCTGACCCAGCTGTTAAGTCGGAAACATTAAAGAGAAGCCATTCTCTCTCTTCTAACCACGAATTCACATTTAATAATACCTGTGATTCGGAAGTTAAAATCAATCTTCTGGCCATACAAACCAATTCTATTGGATGCGATAGCCTAAATATTAAAACTCTTAAGCTTATCTTAGATATTGTAACTCCTGTTATTACTGACATATTTAACACACCTCTGACAACTGTCACTTTCCCTCCTGAATGAAAGAAATCATATATGATACCCTTAGCAAAAACATTATCGCCTGTATATCCTAAAGTCTTCTACTACTTCTATCGAAACTACCACTTCTATCGATATTCTTTAAGCGCATAATCCATGTACAACTTCTTCCATATCTTAACCTTTGCAAACATCTATATCCACTTGAATCTGGTTTCAAAACTGACCATAGTACCTTAACAGCGTTAGTAAAAATTACAGCTGATATACGTTTGGCCATGAATAACACTCAACTCACAATACTTGTACTTCTTGACTTCAGTAGTGCATTCAACTTCGTTGACTTTGACATTTTGCTAACTTGTCTGAAATCTTTAAATGTATCACGATACTCATTAGAATGGTTTAATTCATATCTATATGGTCGTCGGCAATCTGTGAAGTCTTCAGGTACTTTCTGTGAATATACGGACTTATCAGCTGGTGTGCTTCAAGGAGGGGTTCTTTCTCCACTTCTTTTTTCAATATTAATTGATGGGGTTGTTGGGAATAAACACATTAATTATCATTTTTACGCCGATTATTTACAAATTTATGCCCATACTGATATAAACTCCATAGCAACCGTGATCAATACTCTCAATGAAGACCTCGCTTCAATCGGTTAGTGGGGTCATAAAATGAGTCTGTTAGTTAATCCAATTAAGTCTCAAGCTATCATAATTGGTAGCCAAAGACCACTTTCTAAAATTAGGCTGTCAAATCTGCCGTATCTAACATTACATGACACACCAATTCCATTTACAACAACTATTAAAGACTTGGGTCTGTCGATCGATCAAAATCTTAGCTGGCAACAAGTAAATAATGTTAGTCGTCGTATCTTCAGTAGAATGCACTCCCTCAAGCATCTTCAAAATGTTCTAGACGTTCAAACTAAAGCTCACCTCTGTCAAATACTCTTACTGCTACTGCTTGACTACTGAGATATATGCTATCCAGACCTTGCTGAGTATCGCCTTAGAAAATTAGAAAGCCTACAGAGTTTGGGCATCCGCTTTGTTTTTGGTTGCAAAAAATATATTCACATGTCTCAATTAAGAGCACAGCTTAAATGGATGGAAGTCCGTAATCGGCGCAATCTCAACGTTCTAACACTTCTCTATTAATATATTGAATAATGCTACTTATCTTAGAAGCAGATTTAGCTACTTGTCAGTACACGGTATATCTCTGAAAGGCTCTGAAAACAGCTCAGTCTCCTTTTTCCCAAACATACAATCACCTTTTATGAAAAGTTCTTCGCTGTCCAAGCTATAAGAAAAGCTTTGGAATTGGCTAGATTCGGATACCAGGAACTCGCCCTCCTTAAATGTATTCAAAGATCGTGTGAAAAAGTCCTTCCTCTCATAATTCCTCAGTCCTACCGTCCCTAATTCAATTTTGTTCATTTTCCGTGTTCCTAACATGTCAAGGTTTTAATTAACCATTGTTTTTTTTTATATATTATTCATGTGTAGCTTAATTTTGTTTATTTATATGTTATAACATTTTTTGTTAATTGTTATATCTAAATATATCTGTTATATCTAAGTTTCGTTTTTTTTACTAATGTCTTTTACAGTCATCCACATCACAAAATCCTTATATTTAATCAATGTGGTTGACTGGAAGAGATTGACACCCATATAGCAATAAGTTCGCCCCAATATATGTATTATATGTACGTTAAAGTATGAATAAATCAATAAATTACTTACTTACGAAATAAGTCATCAGTTGAAAGTTATATATTATTTCAGATTTTACTTTGAACAAAATTCCCATTGTTAGATAACATTTTCTCCATAAAATTATCATTACCACGTAAACTCGAAATCTGGTCATATAATTAGCAGCTTAAAAGGAAAGAAAGAAAATTTTAACCTTTAGCAACTTTTTCGTTTCTTCTTCTAAGTAGATTTCGCTAAAATTAATTGAAAAGATATTAATGTAGACGACTCGTAAATATTACTGTAGATCGGTACCAAACTAGCGCATACGACTATTGCTACCTATGAATAAATGTTCTGTACATTAGAGATGGGTAGAAAAGATTCTATGAATGAAATGACCAAAATTCTTTGACAGAATGGGTTAAAAAATAAAAATGATATTATTCTTTAGTTCACTTCACCAAAAATCATAACAAATTAAAATTCTCTTCTCATATACCCCATATCCAATACACCAACTTGATGTTTATGTATTATGATAATTGTATAGAACATAATTTTAAATATGTGCCTGTGTGTGTATATATGGGAATTAATTCAGTCGTAAAGACATTCGTGAAGTGAAAAACAAACATATTTGCAATACATGCTGAGATGCGACGTTAACTTCATAAATCTATTTCTGCGCGCGAACAAGAAGGCATATAACAATTTTCTCAAGAAAGAATGGGATATTAAACGTACTAGATTGATTGACCTTAAGGATTTAGATTGATTGACCTTTACTACTAAACGTACTAGATTGATTGACTCTTTCATTTCGATCCCATTCAATCGAAAGAATCGGTCTGTCAAAATGTATCGATCTTAAAAGATTGAAATCAATAAGTCGCAAGTCTCTATCAACCAGTCAATTGTCTGTGTTTTATTCGTAGATATTGATTGTATCATAGAAAAACGATACATAAATTCGTCAGTTTACACACATTTTTTTTTAATTTCAATCACATTCGCCGTTCAGTTATATGACAGTTTATCGTATATTATTTGAATACGTTGAGTGGTGAGTTTTTCGTTAAATTTCCTAAAAAGTAATGATTGAAGTAATATGGATTAGATTTTTTACTTATTTTAGCAGGTTTAATTATTTTTTTTATAAATTATACTATTATGTCGTCTCGCAGACGAAACGAAATCTGGAACTATTATAAGAATTTACCAATGCCAATTACTTTCACATATTTTATTCCTAGAGGTAATATTTAAAAATCTTAATGATTTCTTTTATTTATAATTCATGTTTACCCTGTAGTTTTTTTATGTTTTAAAAATAAAAATTATTTAGTTTGTTGGAAAACATGTGTATTTATTGAAAATTTTAAAAAATGTAGTCTGTTCATATTCTGTAGTCGTTTATAGCTTATCTGTGATACATATTTTTAAATAATTTATTCATGTCTTAAACGATTTAAGTATTTACTTAATTAAATATATATTTATTTTTCGTTACGTTGGTGTAGATTATTAAATTGGTTGACTAGTTGTAGACAAATGTGGTAGTACTTGTCACAGTATCGCGTGACTTTGGTTTTTATAAACCATCAACATTTTAAATACGCCAGTCTCTCGAGAGCTAAGACTACCAGTCTCAATTCTGAAAGTTTGAGAGGAAAGTTTATGTTTCTTTAGGTACAAAGAACGAACTTAAATAACTAGTTCTCGACTTTCAAAGACTAGATTGAACTAGGTCACATAAGTGAACTTAAACGCATTTCTCTAGTGTACATGTGGCAAGACGTCACTTTGCGTGCGCATTATGAAACACAATCTGCCTCTCTCGTAGCCTGAATACTTATAAACATGACAGAGACGCTATTGAATAGATTTAATATATTTCGAATAGGTCTATGATCTATTGCTGGCTGTTTAAAACACAACATGCTTTTGCTTTTGTTTTCGTCTGATCAGTTAGTTGTCAATCAAGAGACGTGAATTAATGTGACGAGTTTTATATTGTTTACTTGCTGTAAATTGCAAAAATATTTTTGGTAAAAGTCGGATCAAAACACTTAGAGGGCAATCTCGTAAAATTTTCTAGTATGGTTTTAACTTTACCATGCATAAAAATAAAAGAGGTAAACAGCACATGTTATCCAGAAATTGCATAATCTAATTGTGGAAGCGATGAGTATTTCTAATAGAAGCATTCAGCGGCTTGTTTGTGAAGCACAGCATAGGAACCACGGTTCCTTTAAACTACCAATATCACAACCTAACCATCAGAGCCAATAGTATCGACATTCTTACTGATACCAACAGTATGAGTTATTTTAAGAATGCCGAGAAAGACACAACCAATGTTAGAAAAAAAATCCACAATGGACCATTTTGATAAAATTGTCATCAGACATTACTTCGATTTCTATTTAGTTTGAAAAAACATTTCCCACCCCGGAAAAAGTTATCAGAAGGGCCGAGAAATAATTAGTTGTAAAGTTTAGATACGCCATTTTTGATAGGGAAAAGTCAATAATTTAGTGATTGTATAAGGCAAAAAAGAACAGTTAATATGTAAGTAAAAATGTAAACAAAATTACAATTATTGCCAATAAAGACGTAAATAAAACGCATACATACATATTCTGAACAATTTCATAGACACATGAATTTATTCACTTCAACGCAAACTTACGTGACGTGAAAATATAAATCGACACAAATAAATAGTAATAAGAGTATATAACTACAATAAATTTATCTACAATTTGTAAAAAAAATATGAGATAAATTAATTTTGCTTACGCTTTCGAAATCCTTAATCTAAAGAAAAAAGTATAATAGACCCCTTTTTCCAGTTCATATTTTCATAAAATTAGTACAAAAAACACCACTAGACTTCGCACTATGAGGGTCTCGCACACATTTAGGTACTTATGAACATTTAAGTGTACATAGTATTTCCATTTAAAAGTATTAATTTTTCATAATGTAAATATATTGCCTACAATATTTTTCACAGGTGTAAAAATATTATAAGGTATATTTCAGATTTATAAAAACGTATTTAAAAAAGTTATGATATCTAGGATCATGACTATGGCTTTCCTACAACATTTGCATGAGCTTCTAAATGGCCATATTTTATTTATAATTTTAGGTTAAGTAATTTCGGAAATAATGGGAGGGTATATATTTTTGGCATATTTTCAGTATATCTCCGAAGATATAATACCTAAAATAAATGTTTTTTGATACCTTTATATACTTTTTAAATAACACGCTACAATATATATGGAAATTTAAAAAAAATCGAGTAATTAGTGGCCATGTCAAATTTCAAGTTTCTACGTCAAACGCATTCTAAGAAAACAGCTGTGACAGAAAAAAAGTTGCTATAAAAATGTCGTTAAATATGTTGTGACAAAGGAAGAAAGATATGGAATCATGAAATTATTAGATTTAGATGAGGTTCAGATATTTATTTATTTGTTTCTTAAAAATGTCTCAACTCATATATGGAAGCCAGTTACTTAAACCGTTAGGCATGTGCAAGTACCAAAAGTACAATGTTTCATAGTACAATTCAAGCAATAATTAATAAACAGAAGAAATACGTAAATTATCAACGTAAATTAAACATAACACTAACAAATTATCAGAGCAAAAAATATCACACACTTGTGTTTATTAATGTGGTATTAATACTTAATAAAATAATATAAGTCTACGTAAAATATATGAGCAATAGACAATTAGAAAACAAATGGGAATAGTAACTGTATTTTTATATAAAAATCTATTAATTTTTTTTTATGGTATTAATACTTAATACAATAACGTAAGTCTGCGTAAAATATGTGAGCAATAAACAATTAGAAAACAAATGGGAATAGTAACTGTATTTTTTATTACCTTCAACACGAGAACATGAGTTATTTCATGCGAAGACCAAATTACTGCATTCAATTCAAGAACACTACGTGCAAGTAAAATAATATAATCGGTTTTTTCGCTTTAGGCGTATAACCGCATTTATGCATGATTCAATAATGTTAAAACCACTAAAGTATGATCTTTTTTTGTTCTTTATGGCGTTTATAAATGTTTCGTTTATTCCATAATGTACACGTACTCCCATCCCTAGAAACCAAACTTCCTTAACAAATTAACTAATCAACGTATATACCTTATACATTCACTATTGTCAAATTCATCTAATTTTCCACTTACATATATTTTATCCTATTTCTTCAATTATATCGTTCTACTCCCTTTCACAAATAATTCTCAAACAGCATAAGCCCTTTAAAGCTGACGTAACTCACACACAAGCAGCCACCGAGGTGCACGTAACGGCTTCACAAAAGCGAAGCCGTCCTGTTTATAAAGGCAAATCGCGGAATATTATGAAACGTGTTTTGATACTAGATTTAGAGCGGATATTCCTTGAAGTCGGCCTGAGCCGCGAAGTGTTATGACACGTCTATTATTGAACCGCACTCGTAAATCTATTAGAGGCGGTTCAAAAGAATATTTCATAATGCGCGCGTTTGATTCCACGGCCGAATGTTTATGTATGGAGCGGTAACGGGACTCGCGATACGGCAAGTGGAGCGTCTGCGAGCTGAACTGGGACGGACAGCGGTCACCAATCATTCTGGCCATTATAACTCACGTCCTCATTAAATATGCTAGACTTTTGCGGCGAAGTAGATGTGTTACGTACGTTTTATTTCGTGTTGTACGAAATTAGACTGAGAACAACGCGCTTACACGGTTCGGTAAAATCCATTACATTAGAAAAAACATATTATTTGTATTTCTTGTAATCTGTTGTAGTTACGTACAAGTTTAAGGTGGTCATATTTTATAATAAGGAAAGTGTGTGTGTGTGTGTATGTGCTTTATGTATGTGCTTTATCTATTAATATTTCCAAACAGTACAGGCTTTTTAAACATACGCGTGTTCCATGTAAGTATCGGATTTGAAATCCAAAACTATACAAATAATAACATTAATGGTAAAATGAATCAAAAGGTAATTCATTTATGGACACAAAGATTCTTTAGTGGTATCATGATCTTTAATTCTGATGAATTTATGTTAAAATTAGTGTTAATAACGTCTATATCGTTAATACCGTTCGCTTTTACGTACTTTATTTCAAATCCGACCCCCGATACATGAGTGGAATTAAAACATACGATTACTTTGAAATGATGAGGCTTTTATAAACATCTTTACATTTATTAAGTTTTTGTTTTTTTATTTATAAGTTATTTCATCGATTTTTCAACTTGCCGTATATATATTTAAACATATGTATAGTTCTAAAATGATTACTATATCTTATGAAATTAACATATTGGTGCTAATAAAAGAAAGATTGTTTAATTTCATTAATCACATAAAGCTATATTTAAGTTTAACTAACCCTCTACCTCCACCTCCTCATCTAATTTATTATGGTCTAATTTGAAAGTATGGAAAAATTGACAAAGCTAATCAGTAAATTTTAGGGACAAAATAAACCAATTAATCCGATCTTCATTCAAAAAGTATATTTTAAAAATCATTTTCCTTATTATATCTCTCACTGCCCATATACATATTTAGATTTATTGTCACGAGAACAATCTCTTCCAATCAACCATAATGATAAATATCCGATAATTATTACCGAAGTGAACTGCGAAAATAGCGGTAACGACACAAACTAGCAAACAATTCTAGTAATTGTAATACGATAGTTTAAAAAAATTAAATACGTAAAAAAATGGCGACGCATAGTGGAAACTGAGAAAGAATGGAGTAAGCACAGTTAGGAAAACTGTGAAAACGAATTTTGAAAGATTTATTTCATAATTTGATGGCATGAAAAGAAAAGCTATTTTCATAAAAGAACGACCGATATTTAAGGAAGGAGCGTTACCTATACTAAGTTTCAAAGAAATGACCTTAAAAATAAGCAAAATTTTTAAATAATTCACGCAAAAAATCTAACAGCGCTCTTATCAACCCTTGTCTTGCGAAAATTATGCAAAAACAAACGTCAAGCACACCACGCGATCATTTTGTATTTAACCAGTCGCAGCGCCATTCGTTTCTGTCGTTTTTATATTAAAATGTAAAAGACAACAATTTCCAACAAAATAAGTTACAAACTAAAGTCGTCAAAATTACAACTCATATTTTCACAAATACCAGTAACCTTCTTCGCAGTCATTGCGGTTGACAAGCCAGCTGAGTAAGTAAGTACCGTACACAGTCGGCTGACTGCCGCCAGCGCGTTCTCCTCAGCTCGGTATCGCAGCATCTGGATCACGGACGACCGTAAGAAATATTTCTATTTCGGTCAACGGCATTGTCATTTTAAATGACATTACTTGATCACTATTACTTTAATGTTGCCGGGTGTATTCTTAGTATGGTGCGGCACTTGGATCATTTGGGTTTTAGATGTTGCCTAAATGTGTTCATTTGTATTTTTTATACTATTCTTTAGAATTAATATTGTTTTTTTTTTTAATTATTGCCGGGTGTATTCTTAGTATGGTGCGGCACTTGGATCATTTGGGTTTTAGATGTTGCCTAAATGTGTTCATTTCTATTTTTTATACTATTCTTTAGAATTAATATTGTTTTTTTTTTAATTATTACTGGGTGTGTTCTAAGTATGGTGTAGCACTTGGATCATTTGGGTTTTAGATGTTGCCTAAATGTGTTCATTTGTATTTTTTATACTATTTTTTAGAATTAATATTGTTTTTTTTTAAATTAGTTCACTTTAATTTATTTTTCTACCTTTAAAATGGTTATGTATCCAATAAAATAAAATTAATTAATAAGAATTAGCCATGTTTTAGCAAACGAGCGTTCACCAGATTTCATTCACACTCTCAAATTCCTTATTTAGAAAGTTTTTTACCTGATAAAAATTTGGCTTTATATTTTTATTATATATTCACACACGTAAATCTAGCCCCAGGTTCGTTATCAAAAAATTAGATAATTTTCAACGTATTAGAAAAATATTAAATTGGTCGTGACAAACCTTGCACTAAATTTGTTCTAATTGAAAACTTATCTTTGTTAATATTCCCGATTTAGAAGAAAAATAAAATATTACATAATTTTAATCTTTACATATAGTTCATACTATTTATCTAGTTCATACTATTTTAAAGTATACTCAAAGCATTATTTAAAACAAAATAATATCAATAAATAAAAATTAAAAATTATTACGAGTACGGAAAACATCTTTTTTACTTAGGTTGAATTAAAATACGCTTAGCTATTAAGACTCAATAATTTACATCACTTAGATTTTAAGACTCAATAATTTATACATTTACATACAAACACATTTACAAATCAACAAAGTCTCAAAGAAGGTAATTAAAATAAAAATGGTAGATATACTTGCATTCATAGAGAATGTAGTACATTGAAAAGAGATAGTCTAAAAGATTATTAATTCATTATTTACTTTAAAAAAAAACCTATATATAATCAAATATTTATAAGTAAACAAAGTATTAACCAATAAAACTAACAAAGGTTAATACAAATGCTAATAATATTACACAAATCCGAAAGTCACGATGTTTGTGTGTTTGGATATTTGTTACTCAACCACGCCATACAAGTGAAATGATTTGAATAAATATTCGGTAAAAATATAATCTATATTTTGTTCTGAAAATTATCTTTCTTTTGTTGTAAAATCTTATTTCACATTCTGAAGTGACACCATGCAAAAACTTATAGAATCATAATTAAAAAACTCTCACTCTCCTTTAGATTCCGTAGTCATTGCATACGATGAATTATATTGTAAGTTAATGTGGAGCTAATACAAAAATGAAAAACTGAAAGGTATTTGCGAATAGGTAGTACTATATAATTCAATCTTTACCAAGTGTACAGCAGAAGAGTAAGCTGCCCCTCGTATCGAATAAAAGAGCGGCCTCAATCTGAGCTCCAAGCTCACAAAGCTGGCACCGGCTATTCTGAACAGTCATGAAACTACATTCTTGGGCGCTCGGTCATCGTTCCATTTTTATTCTTTTCACGTTACATACTTTTTAAAATTAACGTTTCTCAAATTGTCTTGACCCCTCTATGTGCTCTTGAATTCGTACAGTCCAGATATTCGACAGATTTTAGACTGGACTGCAACAAATATTTCTCAGTATAACATATCAAACCTAGCTATCATTGTAACAAATTATGTCAAACCTTATATGGAATCCAATATTATAATTAGAGATTGATCATCCTTATTGTAAATATTCCGAATTGTATTAATATTATAAAAACGTCATATTGAGGAGATTTTAAAAAGGACAAAGCCAGAAGTCTTGAAAATGGATTAACATAAATAAACTTTCTGGCTCTGATCCTTACGTTTTATTACATCAAGATAAAATGATAAATATGAATTTACACTTTATCTAACCATTAGCACAATTTATCTGACACCATGTTCATAATCGGTTGATACAAATAAAAAAAAATTATTTTCTGTGCGTAATCGTAAAAATGCTTATGTATCACAATTTAAATGTTAAAAATGTTGTACGAGGAAAGTAAAGTGTAATTGCAGAAATGCTTATATATTAACAAGATAAATGTTAAAGATATGAGGTAAGTAAAGAGTGTAACCGTAAACATGAAGAAAGGTGTTTACAAAATTATTTAGTCACCTAGAATTATTGATAATTATTGTGAAAGGCATGAAAAAAAATGATAAAGACAGAATTCTTGAAAACAGATTAACGTGCACAAAATCTTCTAGCTATAATTTTTAGGTCTTATTACGGCAAGACAAAATAAACAGAAATTAATTTTCACTTTACCATACTATTAACATACTTGTAGTTTACCTGCCACCATATTCATAACCGATTGATCGAATAACAAAAAAATAAATTTTCGGCACGTAATCGTAAAATGCCTTTACATGACAATGTAAATGTTAAACTATGAGACAAGTGAAGAGTGAATTAATGAAAATGCTTATGTCTGACAATATAAATATTAAAACTATTGTATGAGGCAAGTAACGAGTGCAATGGCAAAAATGCTTACATATGACAAGTAACTGTTAAAAATATGAGGTAAGTAAAAAGTGTAATCGTAAAAATGCTTAAATATGACAATGTACATGTTAAAAATATGAGGCAAATAAAGAGTGTAATCGTAAAAATGCTTATATAGGACAAGTAAATGTTAAATATATGAAGTAAGTAAAGAGTGTGATCGTAAAAATGCTTAAATATGACAATGTATATGTTAAAAATATGAGGCAAATAAAGAGTGTAATCGTAAAAATGCTTATATAGGACAAGTAAATGTTAAATATATGAGGTAAGTAAAGAGTGTGATCGTAAAAATGCTTACATATGACAATGTATATGTTAAAAATATGAGGCAAGTAAAGAGTGTAATGGCAGAAATGCTTACATATGACAATGTAGATATTAAACATATGAGTCAAGAAAAAATGTAATAGTAAATATTAAGAAAGGTGTTTGAAAATTGTTTAGCCAGATAGAATAACTGTGTAATTATGATGAAAGGTATAAGAATGAAGGGTTTATAGAAAAGAGCAAAACCAGAAATCTAGAAAATAAACGAACGTGTATAAAATTTTCTGTTTCTAAATGGAGTTCTTTAAGTCTCACTTTACTTAATCATTTACAATTCTCCTAATCAATCAATTTGCCACCGATTGATACAAATAACAAAATATTATTTTCTGCCTGACTAAAGATATCATAACATTCAATTTATTTTTCAAATCACCGCACGTTGCCATTTACTATAAATGACACGTGAGCACCACACAGATTTTAATGCTTCTATGCTGACGAAAAGATACATCTCCCCGTTTCTCTTTTTTATGCGACTACGCAAAAAGTAGTGTTTTGTATTTAGGATTCATGTATGTAAAATATAACTATGTGAATGCCTTTATTCCCTCGCAACTGCGAAACGTCTCAACCGATTTTAATAAACGAGATACTATTCAAATCGGGGTACCCTGAGTAGCATGAGTTATATGACGTTACGGCAAAATCAAAATGGCACCCATAATATTAAAATTTGTAATACGAAAAAATATATTTGCATATAGCAAAACCTATTGAGTGAATATTGGAGTCATCTTCAAAAGCTCGTTCAGAGAATTCCAGAAATGTATAATAAAATAGATATTTATTAAAGGGCTGTAAGAGAAAAATGATAAATAAAATTTCCACGTGGGAATTTATAGTTTCGAGACAAAAATTAGACAAAAATAATTGTAATAATAACAAAAGACATTAATAAGCATTAATAAATAAATACCTACAGCTCAGTCGGCCGGTCGCGCACTAGTTCACAGGGGAGCGTGGCAGCCACGTCTCACTCACACGAACAGGAGAGAGAGCAGTCAGCGAGTGAATAAGCTGGAAGGGCACACACGTGTACACACGGCACATGTCATTGCAAATGGATGTCTAAGCGCTCTTTTAATTTCAGAATTGTGGATGTAAATTTTAATACTAGGAAATTCTATAATGGCTTTGAGTTCACCTTAACAGGATTTTCCTTTTGCTTTTGTGGTTTAGAATACTTGACTCCTCCAATATTCTCGTGGCGCTTTTGTGGATTTGGATAGTTAATTTCGTAGATACGTTTAATGAAAGGTAAATATGTATCTATCAAAAAGAAAGTTGATGTCATGAAATTAAATTTGTCATCGAGTTCCGCTATAAAAGCCATTCGAGGAAATGAACCGTTTAAGAAATAGATTTGTTTTCATTATGTATTTAATTTCAATATCCACAACTCCGTACAAGCTTTGTCATAAATTCTACTTGTAGAGATAAATAATAAGAAAATTAAAAATAATAAGTCGTCAATAATTTAAAAAAATTAATTTTATTTCCTTCAATTCTTTGCGCAGAGTTAATTTTTTTACGTGGCCGTGACAGCGTAAAAATAACCTTCTATGGAATATATGGACCCACGAATGCTATCGAAATATAGTTTAAAGAATTATCTATTTAGAGTATATGTTATACTTAAGAATTAAACCAGTCTTCTATCAGACAGGCCTTCCAACTGTGAAGTATATTTCAATTTAAGAACATAAATTTCCCTGTGATCATTAACAACAATCTCTGGTTGAAATTTGAGAGTATTCTACTACTACCGTTCGGATTCTTAATCGCAAGTCTATTGTAACTCTTTATTTTTAATTTTTTAGTAATTTTTTACATAGGAGTTTTTTGTTGCAACAATTAGTATAATGGATAAGTTATATCCAACTCTATTAGCCGAAATTTTAAAGGAATAACATTCTCATTTATACCTAATTACCGTATTTAATCTTTCTCCGACATTAATCATCATTTAATGTTAGAACCAATATTATCTTTACAAATCTTATTGATATTTTTCTTTTGCGAGATTTTTTTCGATTGTACCCAATCGAAATTTGTTTACCAATGTTAAAAACCAAACATAATTTTTCTAAACATCCTAAAACTGTCTATTTAATTAATAAGCCTGTTTGAAGAAACTATTTTAAACAATGCAGCAATATATGTTGTAGCTGCTCATTAAAACCAATTACAATAAAAACAAACCAACATCGATATATGTTGATCAGTCAATACCAATATCGATCGACTAACATGGATATATGCTGATCAATCAATACCAATATCGATTGAACTATATACTAACATCGATATCAATACCAATATCGATCAGTACCAATATCGATCGAACTATGTACCAACATCGATATATGTTGATCAATCAATACCAATATCGATCGAACGATATACCAACATCGATATGTGCTGATCAATCAATACCAATATCGATCGAACTATATACCAACATCGATACATGCTGATCAATCAATACCAATATCGATCGAACGATATACCAACATCGATATGTGCTGATCAATCAATACCAATATCGATCGAACGATATACCAACATCGATATGTGCTGATAGAGTTCGATAGGTCCCGCTAGAAAATAATGTCATGAGGTTATTTTTTTCATTTTTCTTCTTAACATTTTCATTAGTTTTGGAATTTTAAAAGATGATTTTGATTGGAATATGATATAGAAATATATTTAACAAATTTGGTTGACTAGTCGTTTTGCATAAATATGCTGTTCAATAATTCCTTGTTAGTCATTTTATTGATTGAGCAAAAAATTAAAGTAAAATAATATGCATGTTAAAACTAATTACTTTCCAAAATTGTTATATCCAGACGTGTAGGATCATAAATTCAACGAGAAATTTAGTCAAAATTATTTATATATATTACAAAAATATTTTGCTATAACGGACAAATATATATGTGGATGTTATGATGGTTTTAGATGCAGTAGCTCTCCAATATCTGGGAGCCTGGTATAATTTTAATAAAATATTTATTCTATTTTTTGTTAAATGTTTTTGTCAGCAATGAAGAATATGATCAGATCGGCACGCTTCAACCGAAACCATCGAAATATGTATTAATAAAAACACCAATAAAACCGACGAAAGATCATCCACCAAAATCAGCGTGCCTTAATCAGACACCGTCTAAACATTTTAGCAGGGCGGAGCGCATGCCATGTTTGTATAAATCAACGTCGGGCGGGCGGCGAAATTGAAAGTAAAATGGGCGCCGGGGCGGCTACACAATTTCCGTTTTAGTCGCCGCTGGTGGGCAGCCCTCGCTGCGTGAGTCGGAGACCTAAACGAGATGGAGCCGAAGCCGACGCGCATTTTGATATGTTATTCGTGTTGCTCTCGCGCGTTATTGAGTGGCGCGATGTCTTTAATCAAGCGAAGGGTGGGCGGGCGGATTTGTGGTCATATGTTGCATATATTTAACTAGTGTTCTCTAATTGGCTGCTCCCAATCTCGCAAATTATACCACAATTTTTTACAAGCTGAAATATAACATTTTTTTAATATGATATATAATTTGCCTGATCTTGAAATTTCAATAAAGATAACTTCAGAATTTTTTTTCGTAAAAACAGAGAGGTAAATTACATACATTAAAATATAGCTCATAACTTTTAGCTTTGAATACTTTTATATTGTGATGAAATCTTGAGTAAAACGGATTTGACACTTCTGATATTGGCTTAAACGAACAGACAGATATTTAAATACACACTATATTTCTTTATGTAATGCGGTATATTCAAAAGACTTAAAAACGACGACTTCATTGAAGGTTTAAACTACCAACTTAGAATTTTTGCAATTTTGGCAAGTTTCCAAAGCCCGTTCGTTTAAACAGGCATACAAATAGTTGCCCAGTAAATATATATATATATATATATATATATATATATATATATATATATATATATATATATATATATACATATATTGCATTTTTGTAAATTTGTACTTATTTAATTATATTTTTTACTCTGTTTAATTTATATTGTATAGTTTTGTTAATTTTATCCTTATATTATTATTTGAAAAAATTTTAGCTCTTTTAGTTATTCATAAAAAAATCTAATATACTATTTTCAATACTTGACAGTTCCGATATAGTATATATAATACTTTTGAAAATTTCCTATCAGTTTTGATGAAAGAACTTTTGACAATTTCATATGCATCGCTTTATGTTAAAGCCAGGCTTTCGCTCGGAGTTTCTATTTCAATAGGTTTCAGTAGTTATATTCCCTTATGCACAAAAGTATACATTTTGTAACCCTTAATCCTAAGTGTGAAAGAGCACAAGATATGAAGCGACGAAGTTCTGTAAAAGCCCGATTGTAAAAGAGAGACAAATAATCTGAAAACCGTGTTTATTAAAGTCTGCTTTAAAACACAAAAATGCATGCGATGTTTACGTTATTATATTAAGGATACTTGTATAAGTTTTAAGTGTACCAATTCACAAAAAATATTTCATCGCGATCATATTGATTGCCCGTTATAAGAGCGCAGAGGATTTTTATTGAATTCAGTAATCTCATATATATTATTATATTTATATTATTTTTCACGATTTCATAATTATATTATGTTTACAAATATTTCTAATGTTCATGTAGACAAGACCGACTTTTCGGCAATATCCTCAATCCTGTCAATATGTAAGACCGTCCAGCGTCAATAAAAAGAATTTTAAGCACACATGAGCACATTAAAACAGTAGGGGAAATTCAGGGGACTTGACCAGGTGGGAGACATGCTCCACAATGCGTAAATCCGTTTAAATTTCGCGCTCTCGGGTTCGCTGTTAGGTCGTTGCATACTCTTTTCTCGGCGGACACTTATGCGTCGCCATTTTGGCGACCATTAATCCCGGTTTGTCTATGAACGATGTAAACACATTTTTGATCGTCGCATTAAATTTTTTTTGTATTTTTACATTACCTCGACAAATATTAAGGTATGTAATGTTTTATATACTAGTTGTATTATTGAATTCATGTACTTTTATGAATGCAGATGGTTTTTTTTTCTGATTTATCCAATTTCTACTACGCGCCATGAAGTGATGAAAGTAAGATTAGGGAAACTTGATCCACAATGCTTGAGGGAGATTTGATCAGTGGTTCAAGTTTCCCTTACGTATATTATTTAATAGCAAGACATGTATTTTTTGTTTTTATTTGCAGTTATTAATATCATGCCATTTCGATATAAAACTAAGGCTGATTCCACCAAGCAGGAATTACAAAACGCTATTGAAGAAGTGTCTTTTGGTAGAATATTTACTAAAACGTAGTAAAATGAACAACGGTCTTACTGGCGTACAAGCGATGAAATTAGCATTTAAATTTGCTCTAAACACATTTCAAATAATCGGTCAATGAATAATTTAGCTGGAAAAGACTGGTTCAGTGGATTTCTTCTTAGGAATCCAGAGACAAGTTTACGGACTTCTAAAGCAACAAGTTTATCAAGAGTTTCTACAAAAAGAACGTAAGCGATTTTTCTGAAAATTTGAAGTTAGAGAAAAATATAAGTTTGAACCGCAAAAATATTTACAATTGCGACGAAACAGGATGCACTACCAAGACTGTTTAAAGGTATTAGAAAACAGGAAATCGAAACAAATGGGGCAGGTTACTTCTGTAGAGAGAGAGGAACTGTGATCACTGTCTGTTTTGCAGTCAATGCAATTGGTAATGTCATGCCACCCTTTTTTATATTCCCGAGGCTAAAATTTCGGCCAGCTTTTGTGGTTGACACGTATCCTACTGGGTGGATGACTACAAAGAGTTTCTTGAAGTTTCTGGAACATTTCAAAAAGTATTCCTTGCATCAAAAGAAAATCCCGTCTTGTTGATTTTCAATAATTACGAGAGTCATGTAAGTTTAGATGTGGTCAAGTTTGCCAAAGACAACGGTATAATAATGCCAACACTTCCTCCACACTGCAGTAATAAAATGCAACCGTTAGATGTAGCCGTTTACTCTCGTTCAAATCAAGATAGAATAATGTGATTAACAATTGGATTCTGTCAAATCCCGGTAGAATGGTAACAATTTGTAATATCCCTGGGTTTGTAAAAACAATGATGTCACAAGCTTTCAGTCAGGAAACATTCTTAGTGGATTCAAGAGTTCCGGAATACATCTATTCAATTCTGAAATATTTTGGGAAGAAGACTTCATGTGCTTTGCAGTCACTGACAGAAATTCGTCGAATGTTGAATTACTTCCTGCAATTCCTACTTCGTCTCGTCAAGGTTAACTTAGCTTCTCCGCTGATATAAATGAACCGTCATCTTTGAAGCACGATTTGGGTAGCAATAACAATGTTGTGGCTGATTTCGTTTCACCAGTTGATACAGAAGTTGCGGTCATTGCTGAATCAATTATAAGTAACCGGGATAAGATTAATCTTGAACCAATACTGTCCATTTGTCAAGATCAACAAATTTCGGTAGCAAGAGAAGCTCTATTTTACCCAACCAAAATGATGCTGGTAGTACACCAGGCTCATCCGCAATTCCAAAAATCTCACTGGTGACCCCAGAAACCATAAGACCGTACCCAAAAAGAAAACTACACGTTGTAGCCATCAACTAGGGAAAACTAAAATTCTAACCAAAACTCCAGAAAAAGACGCTACAGATAATTTAACACTTAAAAATTTAAAAAAAAACCAGAAACAATTCCAATGTAGGAAAAACAAAAAAGAAAATTCTTCAATGTAGTGGGAGCGGAGCAGAGAATGATGAATCTACCGAAGATATTTCAGTTAAAAAAAACCAATAAAGAGGAAACCAAATAAGAGAAATGTTCAAAGTAAGACAACAAGTGCAAACAAAAAGAGAAAAATATCCAAGATCAAAAAAAGTGGTCACACAATTGAAACCGAATTAGAAGACGAAAACGTCATTCCATATACTGATCGCTCTCATCGAAGAAGTTCCGGAAATGGATATTTGGTATTGTTTCATATACCAAAAATAACAAGCTCTAAGCATGAGACTGTTGTCTTGCAATAGATATATTCTCGAGATATGTGTTGGATTGACCAAATAAGACGATGAAAATTACATATGCCATGAATGTGAAGCTTAATGATTAAATTATTAAAACTAATTGTGATTTTACATGTGCCTTTGAATATTAATGTCTGATTATTGATCTCTTTAGATAAGGTGCTTAATTAAGATAGAGTTAAATATATTATTAATACATTGTTAAATATATCTATAAAGTCTATTGTCTGTTATTAATTTTCATTTAGAGAATTCACAAAAAAACTGTTGTTATGAAACCTAAATTAAGTAATAATTGGTAAGAAATAAGTATTGTGAACGTTTAGTATCTTTATTAAACAAATTTGTTTATTACGATGTGTCTTTCACTATTTATCCTATACAAATAGATAATGTCAAACCTCCCTGCGACTATGGTCAACTCTCCCTTGCGTTGGGGACATTTGAATCACAAATAGATTTTTGAAAGAAATCAAATATTATTTGAAATTAATTGACTAGCGGAAAATTTTATTTATTAAAATACAGATTTTAGTTGCAATGTTATGCGGGTTCTAAGCCCCTTTTACTCTAGTAAAAGTGGGTTCAACTCTCCCGGACTCCCCCTAATACCCATATCGAATCTATTGCCAAATGTCATAGTAAGAGTGAAATATAACAAATGAAAGAAAGGTTACCCTTAAGTGAAACTGCTTTCTCATAATTGATAGGTTTAAATAATTCATAAAAAGTGAATACACAGTGAATTAGATTATACTGATATTCTAATTCACGTGTATCAAATTTATTTAATATATTTTAACGAATTTCGATCATGTATTTCCATAAAAGCTCCGCTGAAATGTGCTTATATCAATATATGTGTCCTCTATTCTAATTAACGACGTCAGAACTTTGTTTTAATCGAAGAAAGTCGTTCGCATATACACTACATAATAAATGTCCCTAGATACCTTTCCCTACTACAAGCTACCATAATGTTTGACCAGGTCTATTACCGCACACGCCCAGCATACGTAACACGGCACCCGCCCGCTCAACTTAGCCGCCCACCCTCCTGAAACCATTATTCTAATTACGATACGCTTTGGCATAATTAATAAACAATCTGTACTTGCGCTTGCTTCTATAATGGTGTAATATGCTGTGGGGGTGGAATGGGTTATGTGGACAGTTGGAATGGTTACTTTGTTAGCAATGAATTTATCTATCAATATTCAAACATCTCGTCATTGTGATGTATCCTAGGAGCTATGCATGGAGGAATTGGGATTTTGACTTTAGCATAAAATTAATAAAAACGTAAGCGAACCAACGACCGTTGTCAGAAGAAAAAACAAAAGTAGAAAATTATACAACTGAATGTTTGATCCCTATTAAATTCGTTGTATATTAGTCATGCTTGATGAAAAAAAAATTGGGACCGTCATTTAAAACCTGCCGTAATATGAATGATATATATTTATATAAATACATTATACAATAACTTTTGAATACTTCAAGCACTGGAGTTTGAAATTAAATGTGTAACTCACATTTCAGTATGTCTTATTATAATTACCCTGAGTTATAAAAATCACTCAGTTTAATTTTCTATAATAATTTTCATTCATGATCACGTCGTATAATGTTTATAATTTATAACATGATTTCGATTTATTTAAAAAAAATTAATTAAAATCATTAGTCAAAATTATTGCATATATTTTTTGTCTTTTCTCGAACTGTACACAATTTATGACTTTTTACATAATGATTCAGACGCTTTTTCTGACTCTTAAAATGTTCATATTATATTTAATATAATTGACACAAGTTACAATCATATAAAGCTCTTTTATATTGAGATAAATTTCTCATATGTCGAATAACATAACATAAATCATTTCCAGTATTCGCTTAAATATGAATTACTTAAACTGTAGCAGTATTTATATTAATGTATCAATAACTTTAAAAGACAATTAAACAACTATAGATAAGTAAATCTTAATATTTTAATTTTACGCATACTAATTACTAAATTTTTCAATTTCGTCAATTAACTCTAATACCCTGATTTTGAACTTTCTATTTTGCTGCGGCGTAAAATTCTTAATATCAGGCAGGATGCTTTTGAAAAAGTTTAAATCATTTATGTAAGGATCATTTCTGTGGTCGTCGTGTTTTCTTTTCACTTGCCTTTTTGGACAACTATCTTCACTGTCCTCAGTTATAATAGCTTCTGGTTCTAAGACATTGCTCTGCGTTTGGTATTTTGGTTGTGTGGTGCTGGAGCACTCGGGTGCTTTTTGATTAATCATTTCTGGTCCCAACTCCAATATGTAATCATCTTCAATTTTAACCATTACCTGATCATCTAAATCGGTTGAGTTGCCTATTAATTCTTCTGTGTCACTTTCTCCTAAATGTAAATCTTCGTTTTGATTTAATGTATGTAAATCTATCATGGTAGATCTGAAAGAAGGTAAAATATAAAATAAAAGTGAAAAAGAACTGGCCAATACATGGCCAATAATAAATGGAGTTAATCTCCTGAGTTTTGGTAGTTTTCTTATGATTTAATATAAAAAATAAAAACCATAAAGATATTTTTAAAGTATACAAAAAAAATAGGGAAAAAGCTTGAACCATTTACGTATTTTATTAATATTTATATATTTTATTAAAATTAAACTGCTGAGCAGAAATGCGTTACGTTTTAAAATGTTGATAACTTTGAAGAAAAGCCGATTTTTTTGTTTTTATTCAAATAAAAATATTAATTCACTATATAAGAAAACAATATAATATAGAAGGTATAGTAAAAAGAAAACAGGATAAAAGAAAAATACATATGTCCCTTATCACGTATAGCTGAATATAGCAGTTGTAGTAAAGAATTATCAATATGACAAAACATGAAAATTATCAAACATGAATACACTTAAACTTAATTTAGCATATTAACAGTAGATAAAAAGGAATAAGCACATCCTATGTGAATGATAGGAAACAACTATGTTTAATCGAAAACTTTGCCTAATAGTATAATAACAAAGGTTAAAAATATTTTTCTAATCTAAACGGGATTGAAACTACAAACTATTATTACTTCGAACTAGTCTACAACTACTACTACAAATTATAATAGTTTCAAAGAATTCCTATTTGGTTACGAACTAATAAAATTTCCCCTAAATTTGATAAGTTTTTATTAAGTATGAAACTTAATTAAAATAAAAAGTTGACAACTACAACTGTTAAATATAAAGTTGACAACTAAAAATAATACGCTATATTTTTCAGCGACCTTTAGCAAGCTTCACTTCTCTAAAGCGTAAAGTCTTTGGCTACCGCATGAGCTGCTACTGGTGATCACAAATAACAGATATATTAATTGCCAGCCTAACATCAAGATAGATACGGAACTGTTTGCAACTAATTAAAAAAATCTATTGAAAACACCTACTAATAAACAAACAATGTTTAACTTTTAATACTAACGGTAGTCCTTCTGTATCTCGGCAGTCATTGTTTCATTAAAAATTTGACCATTTATATCCTTTCTCTTTCGTTTATACTCACTTTATTCTTTAATACAAGCCTAAAACTACACAATTAATGAAACATACTTACGCTCGAATTTTTGTAAATGGACGAATAAATTGCAATGCATCGTACAAATAATATGGTCTGCCTTCTTTTTCAGCAGTTAGTCTTTTATTCCTATATCGATTAAACGACGAGCGCAGTCCCTTCCATCTCACTTTGCAATCCTCCACTGCAATATATAATATATACTGTTTTATATATTCGAAAATAGGTAACAAATAACCTTCGATCCTTATTTGATCTAAATATAGTATTTTATTCCTACATCGATTAAACCACGAGCGCAGTCTCTTCCATCTCACTTTGCAATCCTCCACTGCAATCTACAATATATACTGTATTATATATTCTAAAATGGGTAACAGATAACCATTGATCCTTATTTGATCTAAATATTGTATTTTATTCCTATATCGATTAAAGGACGAGCGCAGTCTCTTCCATCTCACTTTGCAATCCTCCACTGCAATATATAACATATACCGTTTTATATATTCTAAAATGGGTAACAATTAACCATTGATCCTTATTTGAACTAAATATAGCAGAACACAACTCCTTATTTTTTCTTTAGTCAATATGGATCTAAAAACAAATTATCTTATGGCAAGACTAACTCTAGAGAAATTTTGAAACATGTTTACCTATTCACTTTAATATTGTTTGACATAATTATATCTTACAAAATTGTTCATCAAGTCTGCTATAATATTAACGTCAATACTCGAAGTATTAGGTCGCGTAATATGTGTAAAATGATAGCCACGTTCTTTAAGGCAGTTAAAAGATTTTTTTTATTTGTATTTATATTTCAACAAATCTGACTAAAACTGGATTGAAAAAAAAATTACTATTTAATATAATAAACAGTGTATTCACCGACTTGGACATGAATCTAATTTTTATTTTATATAATAAAAAAGACATGCTTACTGCGCCATGTGCGAATAATTTATAGAAATAATTCAATATATATTGATTAATAGAAATTAAATCGTACCAAATAAAGCTTATAAATTTTCTAATTTTGAATATTGTTAAATCTTTCCGTAATGATTATTTTTCTAGGACAATGTCCAAGATTATATTTCTCGTATCAAATTAGAAATCAAGGATTAAAATTGTTACATTAACTTGTTAATTTTAAATATTAACTAGTGATAATTCTAAATCTTAACCATTATCACTTTGCAAGTTATCACTTGGTTACGAATTGTTTTTAGTTAAACGTTAAGTTTCGTCAATCTACTTTTTTGCAACAAAACATCACGTTGACAACAATTTTGCAGTCTACGAGAAAATATATACCGACCTGTACAGTTTTCATTGAGTTTCGTCTTGATAATTTCCACAATTTCGTCCCAAGCTTTATCCACAACCAGCCGCTTGCTGTACCCTGACAGCGTATAGTCGTAGATTACTGGATATTGTTGAATTATCTGCACAAACTCTGTATTAAATTTCGGATCATCTTTCATTGTATCTTTTTCTTTCTGTAAATATTAAATGAAAAATAAACAAATGAAAATAATCTCAAACGGTATTAAAAACATAAACAATCTGACAACTATCAAAGAAAGTAACGATGTTAGAAGAAATCAATTTTTTGATGTAATAATGACATACTTGTATAATATGTTTTATCGTTGATGTCTCTTAGTCACAGATACAAACATTTTGAACTATTTAAATTTTATAATTATGATTTCTAATTAAAGCTTAATAAAGTGAAAATATATGAGAGAAAAATAAAATTAATTAATATATTTTAAAATATGAATAATATTCAAATCCATTGGTCTTTTCACAGATCTGATATGATACGATGTGGCTATGAGAACATCCGAGTGGTTTTTCAAATTATCACCTCAGATACTCGTCATCTACTTTCGAAAATTAAAGCAATTGGTTTCCCAAAAATTTAAACGTACTTCAAAATTTTTCTTTTTATAATTTGCAAAACTTCTGAAATTCAATAATTTTTTTTTAAAATATTTTTAAATTCTTTTTCTGACATGATCAGATGTGACAATGACAATGTGACAATGATGTGATGAAGGAAAAACGCAATCATAAGCAAAAAATACTCATTCTGTAACTGCAGAGACGTATGATCTTAACATAAACATTAATACGTGAATATATGTACAGCAACTATATACCTATGCTAGGTAAGCAGTTCGTCGCGACGACTCGCCACTATAACGTCACGTAGTATGATACAAATGACCTTGACCAGTCGCGTAGCCATTTTTAATATCCATCCATTAAACGATCAATATTATTTCATCTAGGTAGACTTGGGCTATGGTCTTGACCCAACCCTGATTTATGCCAGAGATTATTGAAACAATTTTGATGCAGTAAAGTAGCGATGAACTAGGTGATGATATGTTAAAATCTAATACCTCTTTGCCAATTATTTACAATATTTTCCCACTATCTTACAAACCTATGATTCAATGGGATATTTAAAGCCAAAATGTAGCAAAACAACATCATTACAGAATGCGAGTAATATTGTTTAAATGTAACGTAGACAACTGTGTTGTAAGACATACTTAAATATATTCAATTTATCTATTTGTACCTGGCAACGCATGATCTGAAGTCTTGCCATTAGAATGCATAAACATTTTTTCGTACTTATTTACTTTGTCGTTAAAACAAGTATTCTTCCGCACGTGTTTATTGAAGTGTTAAGTGCGTATTATCAGTCAATTCTCCTTATATCTTCAACTTCTAATTTAAAGCTATGAAATCAAGGGTATTTATGGCATTTAATTTTTATTTGCTGTACTGTTAGTTGTATGTTCGAATACTTAATTTAAAGAAGTGAAACCACATTAGTTTCAGAAGGAAAAATAATAAGCGACGTTCATAAAAACGAGTAATAGTGAGCAAGGATAACAGGAAAGAATATGTATGGAACGTAGCAGGAAATGCGTGATTCAAAAAATATAAAAAATGGGTTTATTGAAAACAGGAATTATTCCCCAATACCTCAGTAAGAGGAAGAAAACAATTTGTAAAGTTAAAAGTTAAATTTCTCCTATAAATGTCAATTGCAGTTCATAATTATGTTTAAAGATCCGACATTAAATATCGAATCGATATTGCAACATCACTACTTCATATTTTTAATATTTACCAAAACGACTAACGACCATATCCATATAGAAAACTAGAGGGTACGTATCATTATTAGCCAATACGATTGAATCATTACTAGTTAGCTCATTATTGAAATATTATGTTTGACGAATTCCTTCTTAATATACAAAAGACGATGCCAAGGAGTCTTACCAATTTAAGTTCACACCGATGAATAAGTAATAAATTACTCTAAAGGAAACGGTATTATTTTAAAAAGTAGTAGGGTATTTATATCTCTTGAATTGTTGATACCAGTTAAGAGAAATAATTGTATTAGAAAGTTATAGCCAAATGCTAGTATCCATAATATTTCCAGATTTTTCAAAAACTTAGAAGGAAGGAAGAACTTTGCAGGTCAATTTGATGTTCAATATTTTGAAAACGGGAAATAGTGAAAAATGTTTAAACAAAAAATTTAATTTTAAACGACTTATCTAGTGGCATAAGAAAAGAAATGTCATTCCCACTTTACACATACCAAGATACATTAAAAAATTATTTTAATATTTTGTAGCCGTTAACTGAAATCTCCTTATGAAATCACTTGCAAAACTTCATTCATATAGGACTTAAATTTTAGAACTAGTCGGCTATGACACAAGGACGAATTGCCGGACAGACAAACGTGACGGAACTGTAAGAGCTATTAACTAGCTCTTATAGTTTCGAAACAAATCTTATTTCCCTACGGAAGCCTAAAAATGGTGAATTGGTAAGATCTTAATAGTGAAATTATTTTTCAGGTAAAATTTCCCAAATGAAAAGTAGATACTTAAAAGTTCAGCAATGAAAAACTAAGGGTAGATAGATCCCTTCTTATCATATAAACACGTCTTCCTCCTATATAAGATTGTTTTTTTAATACCAGAGGATCGCCATTGAGCTACATTTTTTTTAATTAAAGAATATATATATATATATATATATATATATATATATATATATATATATATACATATATATATAATTCCACTTTTTACTAACAGTACTCATACCAATTCTAGTCTCATGAGTAATGAATAAATACCATTTCATTTTCAAGAATAATTTACAAATTATAACGAAATGAATTATCTTGGTTACAAAAACTTTACCTATCGTAATTTCGTCATGTATCTTGAGATTTTCTATTTATTCAACATTGTGTCATCCTTGTATCAATCAACGGAGAATCTCCTTCGAATTACGAATGACCCTAGTTGGACGTGTCATAGTCGGTTATTTGTACAACAAAGACAAAACTATTGGCAAATTGATATCATATTAATAATGAGATAATATGTTCCACCATTCCATCATAAAAAATAAATAATCGTACATTCGACCTCTACATATGGACAACAAATACAATATGTACGTATATTGATAACAACGCATAGATGTGTACGAAGATAACGACGGTCGCCTGACCTTGTGCCGACGAGTAAAGTGACTGCGCGAATAAAAAAAAACTCAAGTCCAATAAAATACATAAACCTATGCACCTGTACACTTCGAAACTATAAACTGACGGTAACTTACGATAAACACACAGCTGATAATGATGTGATCCAATGCCGTATTTATTTGCTCGTTAAATTATTTAGAAGAATGTTTCCAGGCGACGTATTAGCAAATATTAACGAATTAGTTGCACGTAATAATCAATGTTTTGATAAATCTTCAACTAATTCACGTATAACATAGAGAAAAATTTTAAATATAACTGCACTAAATATCTCGCTTGTGGCCCGGTAACGGCCATGTCGCTCAGACGCACGGCGGACACTAGCCGCTGTTGCCACGTTGCCTGTCGACGCCACACGCAATCGAGCTAGAGCGGGAACGAACGAGGGGACGCGTGTGCCGTCCCGCTCGCCTGTGGTCTGTCTACATTGTGGTTTTGTTGCTCGAAAGCATGGCTCTTTGAGCGCATGTGATACAGATTTGCTTCTGATTCAGGATTGTTGATACAGTGGTAACATATCGATGAGCGTTGCGATTTTATTTGCACCGATAACAATGAACGGATGGATGCTTGAAGTTTATGGGAGTTCTACATTGGTTTATGAAGTAATGTCACATATTAATAAAAGGATTTATCTGTAATGAGAAAGAAGGCAATTAAATTATAAACTTGGATATCTTTTAAGCCTATGTTATTTATTTTGACAAAGTATATTAGTTTTCTAAATAATTATGAGTATATCTATTATCCTACGTTCTACAATGTATACTTACAAAATGCAATAATCATATTAGAAAAATTGTTAAACGCTTATTTGAAAACTCACATTTATTATGACCAGGAAAATGATATTCATATATTTCAAATTTCTTCTATCGCCAGTAAATATTGACGTAATTATAATTAAATAATTGACAGTATTCAAATATGAAATTATGCTCTATAAATAAAACTGTTTATAAAAAAAATAACTTCATGTCCAATCTAATTGAATGAATTGAGGAAAAGCATATAAATATTTCCGAGACTTAAAAATGTTTAAACCTATTTATAGAAATGTTTTTAGCATTGCAATAGATTTTCATAAAAATGAAATTTTACTTAGACCTAATCTGTAAACATATAGAGCCTACTTTACGATTGCATTATTTACACTATCCAACAATCATTAAAATTAAACTGAGTGGGGCTAAGAGACGCAAAGTAGACATTAACAGATCGAAAACCATATAAATAAACTAATAAAGCACAATGTCAAGACAAAATAGATGTATTCGTATTTCTTACATTTGGCTAAGTTAATGTCTTTTAAATGATCTAATAGGTATTACGAAGGCGCAGAAAATCGGACAGCGCAGACGTTCGAATTTTAAATTTACTTCAAGCAATTTAACTTTTTGTCTTATTGCATATGGTCGGTTTAATTTTGTTTAACTAAACATTGATATATACAACCAGACAGTGATTAGTTTTGCCAATATCCATACTGATCCGCATCAAATTATTCATTAGCATCGGTCGTAATTATTTCATTGTTTTATTATTATAAATAATCGTGCAAACACATCAGACATAAATAGTTTCACATCGGTACGTATGTTACCTCTGTCATTTATAATGATCTTGATAGATTTAAGCTAGCAAATATTTAATACTTGAAAAATATTAATTGAAAAGAATAACAATAAAACTATGATACAGTATATCAAAACACATATCACATTCCAATAAACACCTCTATAACACACCTTATAATAATGAGTCATTATATAGAAAAGAGATTTAATTATAGCGACACTACATTAAAACTACATCATCTATCGAGTCATAAGCACACTACAATTTTACAATAAGGAAATAATATTTTCACACTGTGACAAATCGAAACGCGTGATTAAATCATACCACCGCAACAAAACAATATAATTTTACATCAAGGAAATAATATAATTTACTAACAAGGTCATTTTACAGCAACGAAAGTCACACAGCAGTAGACTTCTCCCCCGTGCCGCACGCGCGCCACAGCTTGCGGCGTGCGGCGATCGCGACACATGGCGCGGCGCGTGCGAGGGCAGGTGGCGTGCGCGCAGCTGCTGCGCGATTGAACGCTTTGTTTCAACGCATCACGCTCAACCCGATCACGCGGCGGCTACGCGGAGTGGCGAAACGAATCTAGTTATGTTATTATTAAGTGCATTACGAACAATACTGAGATGAATTAAACATAATTTTAGAACCTTATTTACTTTGATCTTTGTCACGGGCAAACATTTTGCGTCAACAGCCAAATAATAAGGATACGATTGATTTATTTCAGTTAGTGTTAGATTCAAAAGAAAAGAAAACGGATTGAAAACGGAAGAATATAATTTATTTATTGTTTTATTAATACGCACGTATCAGTGATTTGCGCATAAGGAAGGCCAGACCCAAGAACTGAGCATAAATTAAACGATTACGTCACCATCTTGGTTTAAGCTGGCTGTAATTGTTGCGCTGTATTTAGAGCTCTATGGTTTTATTAGTGTGTATACTTTTCTTAATATTTCACCATATAGTTTTGTTATTATAATTTATTTATTGTTTTATTAATATGCACATATCAGTGATTTGCGCATAAGACAGGCCAGACTGTGTTTAAGCTGGCTGTAATTGTTACGATGTATTTAGAGCTCTATGGTTATATTAGTGTGTATACTTTTCTTAATATTTCACCATACCATTTTGTTATTATAATTTATTTATTGTTTTATTAATACGCACATATCAGTGATCTGCGCATAAGACAGGCCAGATTCAAGAACTGGGCAGAGATTAAGCGATGACGTCACCATCTTGGTTTAAGCTGGCTGTAATTGTTGCGCTGATTTAGAGCTCTATGGTTTTATTAGTGTGTATACTTTTCTTAATATTTCACAATATCTTTTTCATATTATAATTTATTTATTGTTTTATTAATATGCACATATCAGTGATTTGCTTATAAGACAGGCCACACCCAAGAACTAGGCACAGATTAAACGATGATGTCACCATCTTGGTTTAAGCTGGCTGTAATTGTTGCGCTGGACTTTTATTAATATTACTTTACTTTTATTAATATTACCTTTAAATTAACATATATCAGTTTTCAATTTAGAATTTCTCCTAGCCTTTACTAATTGTTTACTTTATTTAAAGGTGTTATAAAAATAAACTCAACTATGATGATCAGTTTTCGCAGTGTTGAGGTTTGTACTGATAATTACCGGTTACCTAGTCCCTATTTATTTTATTTAAACAAAAGTAATTTCGGCCGCTGTCAGCCTCACGATTGAAATAATTAAATACTGTTTATTTATTACCCCAACGAACTTTAAATAAATATGGTAAATGTCAGACATAGTAAAAGGACAGACGAAAAGTAACTTATACATATATACGTCACAGTATTTTTCACAAATGAACGAAATTATCATAAAGGCGTATCATATAAATGTATATAATTTCAGTTTCATTTATTTAATACTCCTCATGTAAGTATTAGTAACCGGGTTAAAAACCGGAATATAAACAATATAGTTTTTTTTAAACTGAATATACCGACGTAAAGTTGTTTGACAACCAGCACGAATTGTGACGTCACGACTCCTCGCCCCGACTTAATACAGTTTAAACAGTAATAGCCCGGACTGCAAATGTGTGCATATTTATACAAGATTATTGGAATTTTCGGTGGACGGAAATCATTTAGTATTACGGATTTGAAAAGTGGTATTTTCATATTTCGAATTTACTGACGATAATTGTATCACGTGAATGATTTTATGTTAAAGACGAAATGAATATTTTTTCTAGTTTTTCTTTCATCAAAAATTACACAGAGTAATTTGGCACTTAGTTACTGTTTTGGATAAAAATGTATAGTAACTTCAGTCTAATCGAACGAAAAAAAAAATTAGATATTTTTTAAGAGCTTTACGAAAAAATATCCAATAAAAAAAACTTCAAATTCAATAGCATTTGGATGAAGTATTTAGTTAGTTAATATATTTAACGGTTTGATGCTAATATATACAAATTATAAATGAAATTAAAATTTACGTTCGGCAGAAACTCTCCTGAAGTGTATTAATCTCGATTTACATCTAAAAGAAGATAGATACCAATCAAAATTATATTTTTAAGCATAAGATCAAAGACATCAGTAACACAAATCTGGAAATATTCCGTGCTGACTTTTTCTTCCTCCATTTTATTAATTTTTGTAAATAGTCCATCCATTTATCCACTTTTAAATACGAGATCATTATATTTAATAGTTTGTAAGTAGCTGCGTTTTTTTTATTTGCAGCTTTAATCTCACAACTTCAAAAAAAAAATTAATTGTAATAAAGCCCGATTTAAATAGAAATGTACAGATAGCTTTTGAGTTTTTTTCATTGGATTTCTTGTCACATTTGTAGTTGCCAGTGATCGAGTTGTTCGTTACATGTTGAAGGTTCATAAATAAATTATTTTCAATATTCGGTTATATATAACAAATTATTTTCAATATTCGGTTATATAAAAAAGAAAAAATAAGGTGGAGAATCAAGAAAGGCTTTAATAAATAATACTGAGACTGGCGAAGTGATGAAGATGCAAGGAATCGTAAATATTGGGTTAAAGACTCGTAATAAGCGGTGGGTAACAAGTGAAGCGAATGAAGAATTTTGGTATCCATATTCCTTGGTTACCCTGCCTGAGTAAAAACGTTAAAAACGTATGAAACCATGGTTTGGAATTATCTCTTGACAATAAATATGTTTAACTGAACAGTCAGACATTATATTTCAATAATTTTTTTACTAAAACGTGATCTACCTCCCCCAGAAAATAAGCAATTGAGATAAACTATTGTTAATTCTATGACGGTATGTATCTATTCTACAAATTATTTACCTAATGTACTATTTAAATACTATCCTCTTCATGCACATATTTGCAAAATCTTAAAATCTACACTTTGAAGACTTATTGAAAACACCTCATCATAATCATAAGATGTTCTCACTAACCGCTACCTGTCTGTATTAAAACAAATAATAATTTAATAACTCCAACAGGTCAGACAGTCTCGTTCCATCCACGTCGAGAGACCGGCACACTCAAAAGATCTCGTGGTCATTTACCTCCTCGTCCTAATTTGGAGTCAGTGCACAAATCATGCAACACTAGTTTAAGATCTAGCTTGTCAGATAAGCCAACAATGACAGCCGAAGCCGCCAAACTGTTTGTACAATAGGTAAGGTCATTTAAACGAAGAGTCTAGAGATTAAACAGTTAGAAAAGGAATTCTTTGGGAATTGGCATTCAGGACGGGCTCAATTGTTATTTTACAATTACAATTCGATGTTAAGTTATGGTATTTAACGTATTTCGTTAACCAATGGACTTTCTATTTATAAATTCTGTGTGCATTAAACATCGTAAATTATATTATCATGATGATAGGTAACGTACTTATGGCGTATTGTAATTCACATTCAATAAAAATATAAAATAGTAAAAAAATAAAAGTAAACTCCGACAATGAACAAATCAATTTGGAAAGTATTTAGCTACGTACTAGTCGCCCGTCCCGGTTTTATCTGGACAAAAACGATACTAAAATTGAATTTTGTTTTAATCGCTTTTTTAAGTGATGCTATTTACGGTTAATGTGATAACAGTATTCTCGATGGTTTACTTATTAATTCTCTGCTTCAGTCGAGTGCAGAACCATGTTGCCCAAACTTATAATATAAAAACGCTATTTTTAAACATTTTCATTCTATCTAACATACCTTCCTAAATTATTTAACTATAGCTGTAATAATTTAAAACTTTAACTCAAAAATGTACCCGGCGCTTAGACTTCCTTCACCTTAATCATAACTGTTCATTAGTCATATATTTTAAAAGTACATTTTACATATTACTTCTTGATATTATAATCCGTACGATGTTGAAAGTTAACGAAGTGCAAATAAAACTTTCCTCTTTATAAAATTATTATGATATTTGCATTCTGTCTCTCATAGAAGAGAGATAGATAACGATATTGTAGTACAACTTGTATCGATACTTTATAGTCGTCGAAATAGTTTAAATCCGCATTCACACATCCGATAAAAATGTAATTTCTTACAGATTGTTAAATATTTTTAATAAAAATATGGTAAGTTTAGTTTTCCAACTCGAATATTTACTTAATCTGTCAATTGGAACAATAATATCTTGTTTATCCAACGACATTCAGAAAAAGTCTATTTGTCTATGGTTTATGTTTGAAATATTGTTATAGTGCTGATATGTGCATATACATTGCATGGGAATTAAATAAATTTTTTTCCGACATTATTTATGACCGGAAATTATTTTAATTAAATATATCATTTGTCATGTATTTCTTTTTATATAATATAATATACGTACGTAATGAATTCATAATATAAAAAAATATATTAAATGCAAAGGGTGATTGTTATAAATTTAAAAAAAGAAGGGACTATAAATTAAAAATTTAAAGACTTGACTGTGACGTCATCTGACTTTTAACCAGTAATAGGGTGTTTGCGACGCTGATTGAATTTCAAAAAAATATTGTGATTTCTTTACTTTTTTTTATAAAATATAAACTTATTCTTCCGAAAATTAAAAGCAAGAGGCTTATTTAAGTTATAATTTAATAGAATGACCCCGAATTGTGTTATATTTTCGATGTTGTCAAATAGCCAATTCTAAAATTAATGACAGTCTTGGTCTTAGCAAAGTTATGAGAAACTTATGGATTATAATTTATCCTAGTAAAACTTTCCTTTTTTTTAATTACACTTGTATGAAATAAATTCGTTATTACATTTAAAAGATCGGAGGGCTATAAAGGATTGATTTGCACGTTTTTCCAAAGAGGTCGGAAATCGTAATTCGAAAACGAGCAATAATTATAATTAATAAAGTCAGAAGCCGTATCTAGGAAATTTTTTTGCCGAAACTACTACTTCTGGAGGATCGCTTAAAGATGCTTAGTAATTGTCTAGCGCGGTAATTTTTTTTATAATTAATGTATTATTTTGTTATTTATTATTTGAAAAATAAATAATAGTTTCATAAGGTATTTACTCGAAGGCTATGGCACGTGTAAAATACTGTTAATATTATTTTATCGGTGCCTTAGATGTGAGATATTTTTCTTTTTTAACATACTCAACTATTATATAAATTCATCAAACGCAACATGGGCGCCGCATCGATTCAACATTTTCGTGTTCGATGATATTCGCCGAGCATGTGAATAGATGCTCGTGGACTCACTCGTACCTAAGACGTCAATATTCACGTCGAATATTCGTCGACACTGTATTTATCTATGGCCGAGACATTTGGGCGAGTATGTGAGTTAGGAATAAAGGTTCTCAGTCACTTCGCTACAGCTTAAACGTATATTATTTAACTAAAATGAACAAAACGTTTGATCAATAAATGCGATGATGATTAAATTGATACTTTCATTCATACTATGCTGTAGTCGTTAACATTTAGAATGTGAAGTACAACGGTGGGTTTAAAGCACCTTTAAGGGTAACGCTCGCCTCGACTTAACAGAACTAAGGTTATATTAAATGCGTTGGAGGCATCTAATTGTAGACGTGAAAGTTCTTAAGAGCTGTCTGAGTCATTCTGTCACGTTAAAATTGTGTAACGCTTGAGAAAACAAATACCGAACGCATCCGACCGGCTGTAGGACCGGTCGAGCCCTAATATTATGATAGTTGAGAACGTCAAAAAGTTTCTTCAAATGCTAATCGGTCGAAGAATCCCACTAATTTTCGCAAATTTGTACTTTAACTTTGGTCGTGTATTTAGTTTTATATACGGTATAATGCCAGATTATAAGTCAGTATGATATTTTTAATCATTCATTGGCTTCTAGTATATATTTATTTAGTAATTACTATAGTTAGTAGAAATAAAAAAAAGAATACCAAGACAAAAGAACATATTTCTTGATAACAAATTACTATTGTAAAACTTAACTACAGTTAAAGAGGTTTCACTTCCTCTGTGAGCTTATGCGGATGAGGCTTATACCTTATTTAATGTAACTTATTATTCTGTATCAAACTTGGCTCTTTAATCACAGTCGGCGCTCAATAGCGGTTCAAATCAAAGGATACCCAAATGTGTTTGTGGGAAAGAAGCCTTACCAAAATCAAAAAAACAACACTCTGAAACCTCTCTCACTCACGGCTGTAATTCATCATTTCAGGCAAAAATTTTAATTAAAAATGTTTACCACGCCTAAATAAAGTGGACAATCGAGCAACAAATCCACCATAACATAGAACTTAACTCGCTAACAAAACACACGGCTCGCGAACAAGTGGCAACAACTTACATAATAGAAACAACTCGACGGTGATTACGCAATCCTTTACGCGGATGTAATAAAAATGTTGGCGAAATATTGTTTATTTCACTCCGTCTCGGTGTGCGCGGCGTCTGGGTCGCGTTGCCGGTCGCTGCCTCTGTTTTGTAGTGATGCGACGTAGAGTATTTTTTGGAAATCGAATCGGTGATTTAATTATTTTAAAATTTATAATTGGTATTTTCGAAGGTTTATTCAGATACTATTCAGTAAATTAGTAGTGACAGGTAAAAATTTATAATTTATTTACCGTATCAAGTCATTGTTTTGCAAAATTTGCAATTAATAATAGTGGCTCTTTTCATTAGCTAAAAATAAAATTTATTTTGAATTTTACATTATATTATAATAATTCTATAAAATTAAACACTAGAAATCAACTAACGGTCCGTTGAAAATATTTTACTCTATAGTTAAGTGATCATCTGAACACAACCAGATCAAAATTGAGATTCAATTAAGTAATAAACTTTTTAATTACTGTCGAAATAGTCGGAAACTCTGTAAAACAGAATTTAGTCTAAGTCATCTACACTCAAAGGCTATGGCACGTGTAAAATACCTTCGTACACCGACAAAATTGGATGAATCAATAACTTTAGAGAATTTAGCTAAACTTACCGCTTTTTTAATAGTCGAGTCGAACTTTGAGTTTGTTCTAGGAACCGGAGGTATAATAACTCGGGTAAACGAGTACACAATGGAAGCGATTTTAAAGATGAAATCACTTAAATAACTGAAATTCGACTTCCGGAAATCACGTTCAACGCGGTATTTGTTTTGATTACCGTCGATCAGTGTCATTATAAATGGAACGAAAACTTTCGAAACAAATAAAAATTATACTGAAAAATGATGTTAATACTAGCTTACCACCTAATTGCGACTATATATTTACAAGTCGACGTTCGCAATATTTTTTTACAATGCCACATTCAACTTGGTTTCTTTTCCGTCTGGATCATGACAGTACGTCAAAGTTACTCGAATTATTTTAGTAATATTTTTTGCTAGTCACATCACTATTGCTTGATATACCATCCGATGTGCATATATTTCATGAACCGTACATGATTGTTGCTACGTTCTTCATTTGATATTTTTCAGTAATAATTGCTAATAGTTTTTTACAAATGTAATCTTCTTCACATATCTAAAATTGATCTAACAGCACAATGAAAAAAATACGTGTGCCTTTTGAAAAATATATCATATTAAGAAGAAAAATATATCATTGTTAGAATTAGAACAAAAAAAATCCAATAAAAAAAATGTGTACAAACATTCTATTTGGAAAATGCACGATAAAATTCGGTCTGAAAGCCAACTGAGTTTATTCTGAACATCGACTGATTCAAGATCAAACAGACAATGGTTAAAAAGGGCCAATCGCTTCATTAAATGGAAGTAATAACCAAGTCAATGTGAAACTTATGAGTTGCTGCAAATATGATATCTCGTTTAGAAAAAGGTTAAGATTCACTGCGTGAATATTTAATGTTTTCAGTTTTATGTAGGATCGAGACATAAGAGCAAATATAAAAATAATTTAATTAAAAGAGCTACTTTGTAAAATTAGCAAGCCCTGTCTTATAATACCGCTGAGGAAATACATAATGAAGTAGACGTATAAAAAAACGTCAATATGTTAAATTAATTTATTATACATACACACACATAGTAAAATAATTACTCACAATCCTCTTGTCTTTATTTGGTGAAATTAAAAATATATTTGTGGGTTTCTCAATTTTGTGTAAATGTTTTTTGCTAGAGAATGTTCTTATACCTATTAATGTCTACAGTTGAATATACTGAAATAATATTCGTTGCAAGGCGCGAATTCAGTATTCATAACGACGTTACGTAAAGTAAAACAGTCAAGGTCAGACGCTTCCGTGTACCAGACTTAATTAATTTCCCCCGATAGAGTAAAGAGATAACGTTAAATTGCCTGCGAATGAACACAACTATTTCAAGCAGTTTCTAAAATATTCCAATCGTTGTTTCAGTATATTTAGGCGTTGAAATAGGTGGCAGAGCGAGCTTCCAGGAAGGCCTTTTATTTTGAATACGTAAACAACTAAAAAGGGATAATTCGTCACTTTTACAACTTTTAATAAAGGTAATAAACTGATGATTCCTGTTAATAATATTGTTAATATATTTAGAAACGAGCTATGCGTAACGAGGAAAAGAATAAAACTGAAAATCGGAGAAATCAAAACGCATATCAAAATAATGGATTTACAGCACAAAATCTGACATGGCTCAGACTATATAATATATATTTAACTATTATATATTTGCAAATAAAATTGACTAGATACGTGCTGGATCACACATAATGTAGGATTCTGTAGTTGTGTATATCTTTGAATTTTCGATTCGAGCAAATGGAAATAATTTTATTCAAACTTCCTAATCCAATCTTAAATTTTTCAGACCTAGGTTTGCGGAAATTTCTAGAGGGTAGAAAGAAATGGACATACTATACGTCACTTTCAAGTTTAATTCCTAGTCCTATTTAATGTTATATTTTGCTATGTATTTATTAAGTTCCCTTTACGAAGCAATTACGAGTACTTGAAGAATTACATATCCATGAATCAATATTGTAGATGAACAGAGGAACGGACATGATGAAGTGATATTTCTAAAATGATACTCCAGCATAAATGAGTATATTCCACAATTATATTCTCATCCCTTTTCCTTTACCTCCCATTATATGTAAAAAAAAAAAAAAAAAATATATATATATATATATATATATATATATATATATATATATATATATATATATATTTCAAATAACATTAATAACTAAGAAAGTGATAATCTAGATATTGATACCTGAAGAGATAACTTTGTGCCCCATTTTAAACATATTGGCCGCATTGAGGAGTGTGAAATTTAAAGTTAAAGTTTATATAAAGAAGGAGTGCAGAAATCTAGGTTTATAATAAGTTTTACAATTACAAAAGATCCATTGTTTACGTTCATACTGTCAATGTCAAACATATAATAGTCTGTGGTCAAACAATCGCACAGAGTAGAGATTGAAGTTAAAGAATTTTAAAATGTCAGATTGATTGAATGAGTTTCGAGCTGTGAATTTTGTGTGATTTAATGTTCCTTTTTCAATAGTCTGTATAGAGTATGTCAAAGCGAAAAAAGCGTTTATTTTATATTTCGTTAAAGAGATATGTGTGTTTTATATATTATTGAAATACAACTTGCTTAAAATACACCAGTTGCAAAAGAAAATATCTGTCACCTTATCTAATACACGTCTATTGCAAAAGAAACAAAATTGTAGCAGCAATCTGCATTGATTTGCTCCCGCCTACTTATTAATGTTTTCAACAAAACAATGTGATTATTCCAAATCAGAAGTGAGTATTCCAATTCAGAGTTATCGACAAAGTGAGTATTTCGAATTTCAACCACTAGGCGACCATCAGGTAATTATAAATCGTCACCACCGATCATCAGTTAATTATAATCGCACAATAGAGACCATACCGAATAAGTTAAGAAGAAAACATCTAAATAGATGATGAGAGAGAGTGAGAGAGAGAGATAGAGAGAGAGAGAGAAAGAGAGAGAGAAGGAGAGAGAGAAGGAGAGATAAATATAATGATAGAGAGCAGAGGACAGAATAGAAAAGAGAGAGAAAGATATTTAAAAAAATGAGAAGCGAACCGTAAATGTTAATTGCACAAATAGAAAATGTGAACATTGGACACCTAAAAATATTTACATACATTCATAACGTGTTATGCGTGGATGTGCATTATAATAGTCATTTAACAGTAGTAAATATTTGCTCATCCAAAGTGACACACATCGTTTCATTTTAATAGGTTATGGGTTCGGTTACATAAACCTAGATTTTTGCAACAGTTTTTACTAGCTTCCCAGTTCTAGCTCATGATCTAAGTTGGTAATGAGAAGGGAAGTGATTTTTGAAACTATCTTTAAACACGTTTATAGGGAGTGGATCCAACTCGTTCCATGATTTGAAAGCATAAAAGAAAACGAAGGTTCATAAAAAGGTGAAAAACTTTTAATTATGAGGAACTTATGTATATATGTAGTAAATAGTTTCACTATGGGTAGATAAGCCCACAAATCTAATACCGAAATAAAGTCTATATTTTCAACCATTCTCTTATATACATTATTTATTCCTTAGCACTCTGGATGCTTCTAAGTGCTAAAAGCAAGAAATATTGAAGTTATTCTTGTATTGTCATTCATAATTTCTTGGGCTTTGGTTACAGGTCAATCGAAAAATTAACATTTCTAAGTAAAGATATTAAGTCGATTTATTTAAATTTATGTATTCAAATAATGTTAGGAAAGGTCTTGAAACTAGACGATTTATGTGCTAAGAAGAGAAAGTCGTAATAGAAATATCCAGAAATGACAATTTAAATATAAATCATAAGGTATTTTGAAGAGGAGGTTAAAGTAAGGTCTAAAAATGAGGGCACAGGCTGAAGGCGGGAATACATCAGAAGGTTGGAAAAGAATTTTAGTAAAAGAAGGTTACTTTTATTAACAATCTGCCAAAGTTCTTTCTTTCTGGAATCGTTCCTATGAAGCTTTGTAACAAATCCACTCGTAATCATGATAGAATAATAAACAGACATTAATAAGATTTTTGAAGTCGTGAAAGCAAACATAGAGGGGAAGAATAGGTAATACCTAATAGAAAGTGTATCCCATAAAACGACCCCTTCTATAGAAAGGTGCAGTACAACAAACGGTCCATATAAGGGTTTGTTTTAAAATTTTCTACGTCGACCTGCCTAAAAATCATATATATTAATACGCTAAGGTTAAGATGTTACACTCCCTTTTTAGAAAAAACCTCACAACTAATCCACATAAATTATATATCATTTTATAGATAATTGCTTGCTCTACCGGCATCCACAACTAAAAAATTTATTATTGCTATTGTTTTTGCAAATTAATTAATTATTAAAATTATATACACAAAACAGCAATGCTGCCATCTAACGGCTCAACGTCAATATGATTGACGGTCGGTAAAATTTTTGTTTAATTTCAAATCCACTCACGTATAAATAAAGTGGCGCTTTAGCTCAATGCTTTTGATACTTGCGCCTCTATATGTCAATTTTAGTAAAATATTTGTTTGATCTGTCATCTGAGCTTCATAATGGAATAAATAATGCGAAGACTTCGCACGGGTCACGCTAGTTAATATTGATTTCACTTATTAAAATGATCATTAAACATTAAAACATATACACTTAAAAATGAATACAAATTTGGAAGAGAAATAAATTCGCTAATAAGAAAAAGTATTTACATTAGCAAATATTATCAAAAGAGAGACATCGTAAGAAGAAAAGCTAAAGAAAAAAAATTGAAAAGGTGCAATAAGCACTAACATAATACACACACTGAACATTTTATTTTGCTTCATTTATAAACATTGACGAAAACACTCACAATAGAAAACTCATAGCATAAAACTAAATTAGATGTTAAATGAAAGGAAAGAAACAAGCGTTTTTCTTTTCAAATTTACCCCGGTCAAACTTTGACCTTTTATTGATTTTTCTCATCATTACTATTTTCAAATCTACCATAAATTTATTCTAGGAGTCAAAACTAACTTCTTTCTTTGAAGCAAGTGCGTTTATTGAACTTGCCGAGCCTTAAAATTTTAAATTGGTTTCATTTTCCTTCTTTATAAAAAGACTGAATTTTTATCGATCGAGTATACGTAGAAGAACGATGTTTTGCGTGCCTGCTTATAATATTTAGTTCTTATTTGACAATTTTCAATATTAGTTGTCGGCTAGTACTCATGTACCAGTTGCGATTTAAAAAATTCAAGCTTTCTTTTCTTAAGATCTAATATTTCTTAAGAATCTGGCTGCGTTAAAGCGACGTTCAATAAATGAGGTGTTCTCATTTGTCCACAGATGTAGCGCAGGCTGTCGAGCCAGAGGTCACGACCGATCGCTAGATTCACCTGCCAACAAGTGGAAAAGTTGATCGTATCATCGTTTGTTGACTCGAATAATATCGGAGACAGAAAGTTGTCTTTTAAATGAAATACTTTTACCAATAGCCCCGTATAACAATGTAAAGATTATGTGTTTGTGTATATGCAGGGGATAATTTTCAAAATTACTTAGCTTAGTTTGACCAAAGTTCACAGTTAAATGAAACTACGTGATGTAATATTATTTCTACTTTATTTAAATTCTTTACCACGACCTAGGTTTCATTGTATTACAACATCTTCAGATGCACAATTAGCAAAGACGCTATTGCTACGATATTGCCCACCTGAAGATGTTATAATACAATGAAACCTAGGTCGTGGTAAAGAATTTAAATAAAGTAGAAATAATACATCACGTAGTTTCATTCAATTGTGAATAATGAATTTCGACAAAATTAACGCCAAATATATTCAATATTTGAAAAAAGTTGTTATAGATTTCTCGTAATCCATTTCATGTAGTCCCAATTTGACCAAATTTGTTATCAATTTCTTGCATACCAATTCTTGTAATCCCACGTTCCATAGATGTTATCTAGATAAGTGTCACTGAGTGAAAACAAGAAATTATACTTACATTTTGCGTTTGTAGGCCCCCATACTTGCATCAGTCATTATGAAACTATTAGATGGAATTTCGAAACAATAAAATACAACGCTAATAGAACGGTGTGAAAATCTGTACGTGTATCGTGTGATAATGAAAGTAACTGCTGTTACAAAACGAAGTATTGAGCGTTATTTCTCACATAATTAAAAAATTAAACTAACAATACATTTTTACACAAGTTCATTCTCCAATTTTCAATAAAAGTATATAGGTATAAAAACATTTATTTCTTCTATGCATATTCTGTTAAATTTTGAAAAGTGTTAAATTATAAATATTATTTAAACTATAACTATAAAATAATAATAAATCAGCTCTCGTGAGTACATATGTATTTGAATATATATACAAGAGAATAACAGAGAACTGTGACATATTCGTATATATAAATATGATAAATGGAAGAAGAACAATATCCAGGAAAATCGATGAAATTTGAAATATTTATTATAGACATAAAATTTGATATGAAAGCAGCACAACTTGTGTGCAGCATTGTGATTTCATTACGTCATTCTTCTAATACAATAAGCATGATCAAAACAATTAAAATAGATTTTGCGACACATTAATCAAAATTATACGAGTCGCAACAGTAATATAAAGATTGGTAGTTTTAAATCATATTTCGTGATAATTATATTCTTGTAAGAAGACGTGTGTATACCACAAAGAGAACATTCATGTTTATACTATCGGATAGGATATATATATATACATATATATATATATATATATATATATATATATATATATATATATATATATATATATATATATCAATGGCACATATAGAATTTTCTCATAGGCTGTGCCACTCGTGATATAAATTTATCTAATCTTCCTTTTTTAATGTTTGTACAAAATAAGCGTAAGCTACGAGTAATTACTCAAGTAACAGCGCTGTTCCAAACGCACCAAGTGTTTAACAAATGTTAAACGCTGTATCTATTAACATATAAGTGCAACATACAATGTAACAATGAACGTGTCTATTATTAATGCGGGAGATTCTGTGTATCAAACTAAGTATATTTGAAGCGTGTTTCTGTAAAAAAATATATTTTTGTGACATTGGAGTCGCTTTTTTACAGTGATTTTTTCAGAGGCGGAATTATCATAAAGTTCATTAACATTTTATATTCAGTTTGATGCACAAAATCATCTGTATGAATAATATTCACGTTTTTTGTTACAGATGTAAATATTAATGCAAATTTAACAAAGAACGTATCTATTACGCAAACAGGCGATTATGTGCATCAAACTGAGTACACTTGAAGCGTTTTCTGTAAAAATGTAAATATATTTCATTTACCGTATTAAAGATTTTAAGTGATTTTTCAGAAACGATTGAGATCTATCATATTGTTCTTCAACATTTTCTACTCCGTTTAATGCACAGAATCACCTGTTTTATTTATTGATACATTATTTGTTACCCTATCTATATGTCGCTGGTGACGTACCTAAGTTTGGTCAGAAACATGAACATATAGAGAGAAACAAAAATAATATAATGGGTAACAGTATAAATTTGCCATTAAATGTTTTTTTTATAATATTTATAACTTGTTAGTATTTATGAATTATAATATTAGAAGTGAATTGAAAAATTAAAAATTATTCTTAATATTATCAACATACAAGGAGGTAGCATCGTTTTAATAATATGTAGAACATGCAATATCAGATCACTTAGTCACCTATTGAATAAAGTTGATTGACGGCTTTGTAATTGACGTGTAAAGACTTAATTTCAATTAGTGTCGGTCGATTGAAATATAAATATTTAAAATATTAGATAAAAATGATAAAATTATTACAAATATCATCTTAATATATTAATGAAAAGAGAATTGCAATCTGCACATATAATAAAATGCAATCGGTTCACTTAATCAGAAGATATGCTAATGTAATGTTTCAAAAATTAATTTACATTCCATAAATATAACAACAACGAATAAGTGCATCGCTGTTCGACTCTTAGTAATTACGTAAGAATATAGTGTACTTATGTAAATCAATAGATGGTGCTACCTGTATTTTAAATCGTTCAATGAAGTTTTCCACCCGCACATACATTAGTGAAATTGGGGTGATCAGAGTTTAAGTGTAGAAATATACTTGTAAAGCAATCGATACTCTTTAGTGGCTTATGCATACGAAGTCGTGAAAATGGTAATTTAAATGTATAAAATTTGTTGCATATCAAATAAAAGGACAATGTAATAAAGAAAAAGGAAATTAAGGTCATAATCGCCAAAAGTACAAGGATTGCTTTATTTTTGGGATTCCTTGGTCCAAAGGAAAAAGGACGTCTGCCTGTCTGCGCCTGTTCGCGCACCACTGCCATTTTACTCAGAACCCGCTTGTGATGGGAATTTGAAATTTTAAACATTATTACAACATATTAATGCGCACATATCTCAATAACTAACACTCAAAAATACATACACGGAAAATTTAGCTGGGAGGCAAATTAAATACTCGATTTTTTTTTAAATTCGATGAATAATATAGGATACCGTTTTAAAGAGTTAGTTACAATATATATCTTGCATACTGTATTATTTATAACTGTACTGTATTATTTATATTAGGTATTGTTAAATATTTATTGCGCTAAAAAGTAAATATTACATAAAACAAATAACAAATAATTTAACTTTAAATGAAGGATGGCCCTCTTGATGTCCCTGAAAAAATCACATTTGACCAGTTTTAACTTATTTCGTGCTGATAAGGTATTGTTAAATAGAGTATTATTAAATAAGGTATTGTTAATATAATATTACATAAAAAATAACAAATAACTTAACTTTAAATAATGTATGTCCCTCCTTATGTCCCAGAAAAAATTACATTTGGCCGATTTTAACTTATTTTGTGTTGATAAGCCACGAAAACATCACACCGATATAAAAATATTTTCTCGTCCAAGCTACTTATTATTAATTTATTCTTCCAACACAAATATAATGATCATTCGTTTCGAATATATTTAAAAAACGTTTAGATTTATAGCCCAACTTACTGATAATAAGCGTTTAACAAATAGCTAACACGCGAACAACTTAAAATAGTTTATTATGAATGCAAATAGTAAAAAATAAATGAAAAACAGTGATGATGCATAGAACGTATTCACTATAAATAAGAGACACTCTTTCATCTAGTTCATATAACCATGAGCTGAACAATTATACCACTGCGCTTCTGCTCAATTATTTGCTCAAAATAATTTAGATCATGATGAACGGAATTATGGATGCCTCCTGAGCACCTGATCATCGTGCATAAAATAATGTACCCTAATCACAACTTTGAGGCTTCGAATAATAAGTATGTGTGTCCTAGTACTACCCATTAAAATAAATATTTTGTTATATGTACAAGTGCTGTCGTGAGGTGTGGAAATTAATTGTTGTATTTCGTTTGTAAATAGAGCGATACACTTTACATCCTATGATATGTGATACGATGTATATAAGAATGTAATCCAGAAGAGTCATTATTGGTCATCTATATTTTCCTTCTTTTCTTTTCCAACTTTATTACGAGTAGATATTTCAGTAGATACTTTTTTAAAACGAGGTATTCGGGAAATATCACCATATACTTATTCTACAAGTGTTTGAAGACAAAAGATTTCAAACAGCGTGTGTTCCCGGTGATGACACATGGAAATAAGACGTGGTCCCTTACCACTAGCGCAGTAATAGTTAGTATTCTTTGCTACTGGCCTCGTAAAAAGCCCACAGGATTCTCATTGAACCATGGAGAAAGCTATGTTCGGGGTTTCTCTACGAGATACAATCCGTAAAGGGCAAATCCATAGGACAACTAAAGTCACCAACACATTTCATAGGATTGACAGGTTGAAGTAGTAATAAACATTTCATATAGCAGGTCGAACCTACAACCGCTGGGTAAGAAAGGTTTTCAAATGGCGACCTCGTGCCGAAAGACGAATACTGGGACTATTCCTCGCTAGATGAATAGGTGAGCTTATAAAAGTCGTGGGAAGTCTCTGGATGCAAGCGGGACGGGATCGATTTTTGTGGGTCTTTAGAGGAGGCCTGAATTCAGCAATGGGCGTCTTCCGGCTGATGATTATGATTTCATTATCAGCGTGTTCGATTCCATTTACTTATTTCATAAATATTCGACGTAATCTGTCTCGATACCCCTTTTTCACTAATATTGAGATGGTTTCTTTGAAAAATTTAAATTTTTTCTTTCAGTTAGCATCACATACCTAAGTGTATTCGTTTTACGAGGGTTCCCCTTAATTTTAAATTGACTAATCGAATAATTAGACTGAAAAATTACGAAAGGTTAAATAATCAAATATATAAAAGTGTAATTTTAATAATCTCTGCTTTTTACCCCACCCGACAACTTAACACAGTCAGTTTTATATATTTGATATTATTAAATCTTTTATAACTTTCGTATGAATATTATGAGATGATTCAAATTTTAACAAAATTACAATGTAATCTAAAAGAAAATTCATGCAGGCGCTTATCATCAAACACGCTTTAACTAGGTTAAAATTTATCTTTTAGTTTAGACTATATACAGGATTAATGTTGCCCTCGCCTCTGCCTGTGTAAGAGCATGAATTGTAACAAATATCTTTTATGAGCGACGTTCTGGCATGCGTTTGAATAAGCAAAAAAAAAACATCGATTACGCCATTCAGTATAAAAATATCATTAGTGCACGTTATAAGTACTTTCATTACAAATCTCATCTAATTCGAAAATATCATTTTATATATCATTCCTAACGATTAATAGTGTTCTGCGTCAGGTAAAATATTGTCAAAACTAGTACTTTTAACAAAGTTTTATATTGAGTGAAAACCCTAAACGAAAATATTACTAATTGAAAATCTTAAATTATGTAACTATGTATCTTTGCTTATATCCCACCTGAAGATGTTGTAATACAACGAAACCTAGGTCGTGGTAAAGATAGTAGAAATAGTACTACATCACGTAGTTTCATTTAATTGTTGATAAGCAACATTAAACGTTGGCTGGCTAAGAATCTTGAGATTTCCTCGCTTATTCTATCAGCCAACAATTAAGCTGAAGAACTGACTACCAAGTAAGAAAGATTATAAGTACGCATATTTTTAAAGACAAATTTCTTTTAACAAGCTTCCTTGAACTTATCAAAAATAAATAAAATATTTTCATGCTCCTTAGAGCTATATGCTAAAGCTATTTGTCTTTTAATAATCGTCAGTATTATTTATTTTTATTAATGGAATAAATATTATTTATTCGAATGATGGGTAGACTCGATGATACGAACACATCCACTATATCATCCGCGCCACTATCAACAAAAGACTTGCTAACTGCCATCTAAAGCAATACCCGAATGAAGGCCCGAACGAATGATCCATAGCGATGAGAAGCAATAAAAACAGCGACAGAACACGTTTGTGCGGCTGCCGCCGCTACCTGCCACCGCCCAATCTAATGTCGAGTGATAGTTGGCGCCCGCGGTGGTACCGGATGTGCTGGCAGTAGTTGAAACAATGTTTAATATTTGTTAATAATTTTTGCATAATAATCTAGATTAAAATGTTGCAATGAAGCTTTATTTTTATCGTAAATCATCTAGGTCCAAAATTAACATCCTAATTCAAAATTCCAAAATTTTCGTATTGAAACAACAGAGTAATGCACACTTCGATGTAGTTGATATGAATTTATCCCATGAAGTATCAACTTTCGACCTTTTTTTGTTTTAATAATTTGACACCATTTTGCTTTGATAATGACATCAAACACTATCGTTAACTGAACCAAAATCTGCAAGGATATTCTTCCACAACTGCCTTCATTTCATTATTTGCAACTCCAGTCAGAAAGGCTATAGTTGCAAATAATGAATAGAATAGAGTTCACAGAATAAATTCTTGGAATAAAAATTTGCACGATGAAAATGATTAGGCTTTTTTGTCTTTTTTTGTTTTTTTCAGTAATGCATTAGGCATTTTTTATTATATCTTGTCAGTAAAATTCGATAAAATGTTATTCTATCTGCCTATTATATCGAAAATAACATGAAATAAATTGTAAAAAAAAACAATGGAATCGGGTGATTTTTAAAAAGTGATGCGTGTTTTAAGATATTTCTGCATTTGGAATTTAATGATGAACTCATAGACTTTATGATCAAACCTTGGTATAAAAACCCCCATCTTTATAGGTACAAATTTATCGTTATAAAGCAAATGAGGATAAAAAATTGAGGATAAAAGTTAAAAATCTATTCTTAAATTGTTATAAACTATTCCTCTAACAAATTTTATTCCATTGTCGGAAGGATGAACGAAATTTCGGTTGGTAAATGATTTTGTCCTTACGAAAGTAGCTTAGTTTCTCCTTTAGCAAACAAAATAATACTAAATATTAGAGTCCAAATGAATCACAAAATTTATAAATTTTTAATCTTATTTAAATCATGAAGAAAGAAAAAGGATTAAGGGTAATTACAAATATTACAACAGAATTCCTTTATTTTTCTTATTTACTTCCTAAAAATTTCATATCGAAATTAAAGATTGATCTAGAATCTCGTACTTATTTGTGAAAAAATTATAGAAATATGAATTACAAAATAATTGAAAGAATTGAAAACGACGAATTATGGTCGATCGTAAACCATTTTAATAGCATTATAATGGTATCAGGGTCAAGAGTCCCTTCACAATAGCACATCCATCAATGCGAGCGGCCGCATGAAGATTTTAAAAGCGCTGCAAACTTTTGTGCACACTCTAGACAAGTAAAAAACTATGACTTCGTTGTCGCATGTTGGAAGCCAAAACCGTCACCAAATCCAAGACGTTGGAAGCCAAAACCGTCACCAAATCCAAGACTCAAAGGCCAATAATTTGATTAGAAGCTAATTTTCAAAAGTACATAGCCAAATTCATCTAAAATAGAAGTAAAATATCTCGAAAATATGCATTACGAAATTTTAAGAGCACAATTTCTGTTCTGCGTCTTTATATAGGGTTTTCTTATTATATAAACACAAAAGAACAAAATTTGAAAAATGAAAATTACATCACACAACATATTTTTCAGTAATTACGTAGCGTCCAGTGCTAAGAGAAAAGTCAGTTTCCATGCCGTGTTCACCTCAGCTTTTTACTTGGATGTGATATAGTACTGTGTACTCCTACTAAAGGAAACTATAGCGCCTACTGGGTTGGCGGGTGTCTCGGCCCCCTTTTTGGTTCAGCGATTTCCAGAACCTTTCTAGTCATATGATCATCTTCTCTTCGTATAACATGGCCATAACAACGTAGGAGGTTCTCCTGCAATTTGTCTGTTATATTAGCGACTTTGAACGTACCCCTAATGTAGTTGTATCTCACCTTGACTTTTAGGGTAACTCCTCCGGACCAGTGTAACATTTTCATCTCGATTACATTAAGTTTCTGTTCGTCTGATTTGCGCAACGCCCAGCATCATTAGTTTTAATCACTAAACCATATTTAACACTATGATATGTCTTCTTTTTACACATCCACCACCGTGACGCTACAGACGATGCGTTTTTGCATGATCGGTCGTCGCCAACTGAATGAACCCACACAGATAGCCTTGCAATGTGGAAGATGTGGTCGTAACAGAGCGTAGTAACCGTCATTGATCCCTTGCTTTAGATCTTAGAGTGTTCTGATGTTTCATGATATTACTTCGTAAATCAAACTTTTTTAGTTTGTATAATAAGATAACATTTGCGTTTGAAAATATATTATTAATAATTTTAAAATAAATATAATAAATTATTATACCTTATTTATATACATACACATGTATATATATATATATTACATTAATGTATTCTGTGTTAATATAACAAATGTAAATTTTATATAAATTAATTGATAATATAAAATTTAGAACATTTCATTAGTGGATTTAATTAGCTATGAAAATCAGTTCAACCTTCGTTTCCTTTTTATTTATAATTTAAGTGAGAAAAAACTTAGTATAAAATATATTTATTTCGTTTCAAAACTGAGCTTTGAAATATATAACATTCAGCTCTATGTTATATCATTTAAACCAAAAATAAAATAAACTCTAAAATTTCAACATTCGTTTCGTTTTTATTTATAATTTAAGTGAGAAAAAACTTCGTTTAAAATATATTTATTTCGTTTCAAAACTGAGCTTTGAAATATATAACATTCAGCCCTATGTTGTATCATTTAATTTACTTAACGTATATGTTAGTTAACGCACGATTGTAATGATTGCCCTAACGTTTGGTTTAAAAATCGTCATACTTATCCTTGCATTTATTTTCCGTTAAAGTTCGGTCGCTTGCAAGAAAATAATAGTATCATGTAATTTTACGAGCAGAAACAAAAGGACGGAGCTATTTTGTCGACGATAACGTTATGTACTTTATCTGTGTAGGACAGGAGGTTTTTATAGATTATTTTGTTTTGTTGGGCATAGAGTAAGATTTATTCATCGTGTCACTTGCAACATCAGCCGCAAATTGTCGAATTTTAATTATTTAGATAACCGAAAGTATTTTATTAAAGTACTATTCGTTACCTACAGTAAATTAATTCGAGATATCTCTCAATTCTCGAATATGGATCTTACATACATTTCTGGATCTTACATGCATATAATGATGTTTGTTGATATCTAATTTAATATATAACATAATTTTCATAAGATAACTAAAAATAAGAATTAGATGTTTTCCTTTCAATTTGCGTAATTAATTATACTAGTAAGGCTAAATTTACTAAATTACCGAAAGAAATATTTAAATATTCTGTAAAGTCAGTTGTGATGTCAGTCGTGTCATTTTAAAGTACGTATTTGTGAAAATAAAGGTTTCATAATTATATAACATGCCGATATTTGCTTAAAGGCTAATAATTCCACGTTTACGTTAGTCACTCAATAATTCCACGTTTACGTTAGTCACTCATTAATTTCACGTTTACGTATTAACGTTTACGTTATTCAGAAAATAACATGATGCAATTTAGGGCTGAAAATCAGAAAATCCGAATATTCATTTACTGGGATGTTTTTTAGACAGCCCAGTCGTATTAATTAAACTGAATTCAATGCAATTTGTTACAGAAATAAGCTCCATTGAAAAAAACCTTAGTTTAATCTGTGGTTTTTTAATTTTATATTTTTTTATGAGTTTTTTCTTAGCCTAAAATAGAATTGTTACCTGTTACAAAAAAATTAACACGTCAGTGGCTGTTGTAAATATTCTCTGCCTAATTCATACTAACGCTTTAAATACAGAAGTGAGTGTGTCTCTGTCTCTTTATTATCTTCATATATAAAATACCAAATCGATTTTGATGAATTTTGAAAAAGAGATAACCTCATCACGGTTTAATTTGGCGAATAGTCCAAGATGACATTACTTTTTTATTTAGAAGCTACTTTGACATGTCATGGATATAACAACTCTCAACCGTTTCTGAAAAGTCCCTGTAGAAGTATTTATTCTAAGGAACAAATATTTATATTTGTTTATATAAAAATGCTTGAAATATATTCAGTTTGATACAAAGAGTCACCTAATAGTTAGATAATAGACACATTCTTTGTTACAACTTCTATGTAATAAATGACATCCCATGAAGTTCGGACCAAACGGTAGGTTCTCACTATTGGAATCGCGTACGCGTAGGCGATAGCGGAGAGGGGGGGGGGGTATACTTTGCCATCCACGCCTACCTGAATGAGTATACATTATTGACGGACGGTTTACTAAGAATTTTCGCCGCATCACATTTACTTTTTTAATATTGTAATATTAACTTATAATCTTTGTATTTTCACTGCACGAGTCTTATAATTATAAAATATCCTCTACAGAATATAAAATTCGGTCATGAATCAATTTTTTACGCGGACTAAATAACGGATAACAGCTAGAATTATATAAATCCCAAAACCCGAAAAACTTAATTATCGTAACGGCAATAGAACTTTGAATATAATTTGTTACAAGACAAATAGTTAAAATGTATAGAGCGGTAAAGATAAAGAGAATAATCGTTAAAGAAAGATAATTTAGGATCTCATTGTAATAATTCAAAATTAAAACAAAAGAAGTCATCGGAAATAGTTAATTTTCTTAGATTTTCTAAATTTTTATTCAAGAAAATAAATAATCTGTTTTTAAGTAAAATTTAATGATATACTCGTAATAGTAAAACGGTAGTTGATATTAAATACATTTTAGTTTTCAATGTTTTGATCTAAATTTGAAGGGTAAATAGAAGATTCTATCTATGATACCAAATATTGAAGAAATCAGTCGCTTATAAAAATTTAAATATAGTTTCAATACTGAGTTTACACTTCACCTTAATGAGGTCTTGCCGTCTAGTTTACCCAATACATATGCTCATGCGTAAACATTCCACTGGGCTGACCATATGTATTGTCGTCTTGTTTAATTACTGTATGGACTGTGAAACAAGTATAGAGGCCACTTGAAAACGATAGAAATAAACATTTTTGCTTTCTTGAAAACGACAGGTATAAAAATTTTGACACGTTGTCAATATCTGTGCAGTGTTTTGTCAGCAGAAAATAGCAAACGTCATTGAACGTAAAGAGGTTATGACAAGAGTAAATTAGTTTCCATTTTTGAATAACTAAAAACTGTATTCTTATTGTGAATTAATTAAAATACATACTACATAATATTTAGGTGTTATAAATAATTTTGATTGATTGGAATATGTATGCTACACACTAAAATATTATATCAGTGTAACGAAAAAATAATCAATATATCATCAGACGAAACTGATATAACCTTTCATGGTCTGTATAAGCTATTATTTTGGAACATTAATAATAGGTGATTATCATCCAAGATTTATCATCAATGAATAAAATAGCCTATAACTTTTTTTTTAATTTAGAACTTTCGTGAATATATTTTCCGAAATAAACGAAAAAAACTACAAAAATGGTTTACGTAATTTATTTTCACCGTCACTATATTAAACAAAAAAAAAACAAAATTTTAATGATAACGCGAAAATTATAAATTGTATTTTTACATTTCGTCTTAATATTGACCTTGATACTTAGCCATTTCGAAGTTCCCTAGACTTACATTTTGGATTGGTTTCACTTTTAATTTACCAAATAATAAATTTTCATTTCTATTCTTTAAAAAATATTGAAATAAAAATTGGTGAATTGTACTTAAATAAATCCATTTTTGGTATCCTAAGGTCTCAGAGACCCTGATGTGCTTCGAGAGGGTAGTTGAAAAGGTGTGCCTCTTACCTAAGTAAAACAAAAAAAATATTTTCCTCTAAACATTCAATACAGCACACCACCCTACTGCAAGTATCGAATTTGTTATATTTAATAAAAAAGGAAAAAATTGGACTCCCATCAAAAGTTTAAATAGAAGATAGTGGAAGGCGGAATAACTCAATCACCTCAGCCTGATTAGTCATTTTATAAGATGAAGCTATGACTTAGTAATTGATAAGCAATAAAGGAAACAAGAACGATCTTTTCGATTTTGTTTCTGCTAAGCTTAAATTTTCGAATACATCTTTGTTTCATTTAATTAAAAGCTGTTTAAAAGTAACATCCACAAATTAATGAAGTTTAATCTAAATAAATATGAACGGAAATATGTATATACACGATAAGCAATCCTACAACATTTCCTGTAATGGAAATTAATAAACACATACGAAATTTGTACACAGATTCGTTTTCGCAGAATGCCTATAAATAACGACTACTTATAACGTTAAAGCCAATATAAAGCATCACCAAATATATCAATAACAAAAGAAAATACACAAAGATCCGTCTGGCCACCCCTTCGGCAATTTCCGCTGAACTTCGTTATCGTTCGGATCGTTTCGTTTCTTTTTCATTTGGACCCAATCAAAGATCTTAACTGCCCTAGATGTCATAAATTTCGGCCAATTTTATTATGTGCCCATTTTTTAGATTTATACGGTATTGGTCAATTCTGTACATAAAATTAGACAATATATTTATATGCGCAACTGTGTACGGAACGCGGAGATGAGTAATAAAAATAGAGAATGGAAGCAAATTGAAGTAGTGATGTTGAAACTAAAAATTTTGAGAGTATATAATCAAATTTTTATCCAAACATTCACTTATCCTATCGAGTTTGTACCTGTGGAACGAGGAACGTAAGATTTTATTGAATAAACATAATAAGGCATTAAAACACTTTATCCATTAAAATGTTCAATAAAGTCTTTTTTTATTTTTCTCAACTATTGACAAAAAATAAGTTTAGATTATATATATCTCACGCTTCACTACTATAATCTCACCTACACCTGATTTCATTAAATATATTTTCAAAGCAAAAAACTCAGAGCCAAATCGATATTTTTAAAACACCTTTATATCTCTACGTATTCCGTGCAAACAATTCTAAATGAATTTAGATTACGTGTTTGGACACAATATTTTTATTGACACCTTTGAGTCTCGAGAATAAAATGAGGGTTGGAGCCCATGTTGTATAATTCTAAATTAAACTATTTCAGCTTGCTGGTAATCATGTCGCATAAAGTAAATTTATTAAAATAATTATGTTAAATCCTCATTACTAAACATGATATATGTCAGTACTAAGTTGAAAGAAGAAAGATCAAACAACAGCTTACTAAATAGGTATCATGACATAGTTAACAATCGATAATACGATAGTTGACTCATTCTAAATTTTGATATTTTTCGTACAATATTGTGAAATATAAATTAATTAAAAACCAGTCTTGGAAAAAATTCAAAAATTGATTGAAAATAAGTCAGTTGTAGGCTTCTAAATTTGAAGATATGGATAGAGTTGGGTATATCCTTATCTCTTTTCCTCTCGTAGAATATAATGTGCAATATTAAAAATGACCTCACAACACAGTATTGCCGTCCTTCTCTAAACGTTAAATTTAAACTTTTATAACTCGGTCAATTTTTAAGATTATTAAAAAAATTTTTCTCTCTTCATCAGCTTGTACCTTGAAATTATGATTAATGAAGTAAAGAAAATTTAGTCAAATACCCAATTGTCGCTAACGACTGGATAAGGAGAAAGTTCACCCGAGATAAACATCGAGCTAAATGAGTGTATATTTATGTAAATATATATATAATAGCGCTGAGAATGCACTGTAGGCAATTATACAAATTAATTTCATAACAATTAAATTTCATAATTTCATAAAAAGAAACTTCAACAATTGTAAAGAAGTTAACATTGTTCTTTAAATACAAAAATCATATTTAAGTTTAACTATTAATTAAACAGAACAATTAAGAATAATAGTTACTAAATCATATTAATTATGAAATAACATAAAAATAAACAAGATAACACTCTAACATTGTAATTGTTTAAAAAAATTATATTAAAAATAAAACATTTTTCTAAAAGTTTAATAATACTTGCATTAGCTATATTAATTTAAACGTGACATATTTATATTGACACAGTTATTCAATTTCTTTTAGAAATAATTAACTTATATAATCAGTATGATTTTAGAATTTTACACTCCAATTTACTATTACCTTAAAGTGATGTGATCATTTGAATATCATATTAAGCAGGATTTGCTTCACATGATTAAGATTACGTTCAATGTTACATCCAGTACATACTGATCGGCAACATATGTATATACAAATATCTATAAAAACGCAACAAGCATTCGTTGTGTATGATATCGAATGTCGGTGCAAACCGAACGTCCACATGATCGACTCCGTTAAAACTAAAGCATATGCTTAACACCTTTCATTACACACGGCAATATATTGATGGATTGATTATAAATTGAAGGACAAGTTGACTTTCATTATCTACCAGTAATTTGTTGATCAGTTCATTATAACTTAAGACATACAAAACAAAATGTAATAAGAAATAAAAATCTACTACTATAATTTTTTTTTTAATTGCTTATATGACCATAGCAAATGTTTATTAATTATCAAACTAATCTATCTTACTGACATAAAAATATTTAAAAAATTTGTAACACATAAAAACTGTTTAAAATTTAATTAAATATAAGAAACAAATTAGCGTCACATATTCCAAAGCAAAAATTAAATAAAAGATATTCGGCGCCTGACAAAATTACATGAGTAAAACTGTAAAACACAAGCAGTTTAATTTTGCTTTAATTGAGCACTAACAATGCTAATACGATCGCTGGTCAAATTTCAGAAAAACGCAATTATATATACTCCATGAATTTGTTGTTTAAAATGTCATAACTATCAAACTGTTAGTTAAACAATTTTGGTTACATTGAATTCGTTATTCATTTTAGTTTAATTTAAAATAAGAAAATAACAAAAAATAAATAACAAAATTATTTACTTAATAAATGAGTATTGATACAATAGTTAAACAACTATTATTTAATATTTGATCATATTTATCTTAGCAGCAATTGGTTGGGCTAAGATCTTCCTTTGAAGCATTTTCTAAGACTGTATATTTTTCTTTTTTTTTAAATTTGTTGTTGAAGTGTGCTTCAATAGTCAATCTAAAAGAGTTTCATTCTATAGCTTTTCCTACTCCCAATCAGTTTTGCAAGAAATATTCTTTAGCGGTACAGATTTTTTTCGACTGAAAGAAATAAATTTTGACCGTTCATTCTTGAGAAATGTGCATCCCAGTTCATAAAATTTATGTTAATACCCTCTTTTAATACAGACTTCTTTCAAGAATGGATAAATTTCAAAATTACTTTTTTATCGCATTATTTTTTAAATGTCCCTGTTCCGAACTATAAGTCAAGATAAGTATAAGTAAGTAAGAAGAGATTAGAATATAATTTTTTTTTTAAACAGAAATTTGATTAATTTAGTTAAGAAAGAAAATTTCAAGAACATTAAGGCTCGAATTTTATCACATTTTCAGAGTCAACTTCAAATTTCAGATAGAAGACTTATTTTATTTTTTCACCATTTATTGTTTTTTTAGAGGGCTCTTCAGGACATTCTATAACTCTTACAAAGCCGAAACTGTGCTTGCAACAATTTGATACGTTCTGCATATACCAGCTACACTGTAATGCTCGTGGTAATGGATATTTAAAAATTAATATTGAATGGAATTTTAAATTCGGCGACAAAACATAGTTTATTCATAGAATAAACATAATTTGGTTATTTCCTGGTTGAAATTAATAAAAATTCAAGCCCAAAAATGGGGTATATACTTACGATGCAACACTATTAGATTAAACAATTTTCCTACTTTTAGAATTGAGTTTCTAAGTGATAATTAATACCTAATATAAAAATAGCATCTCCATTACCAGGATAGAAGTCCGCGGCGCCTTCGAAATACAGGGGTTGCATTATAAACCTATTATTATTTGGTTAATACATAAAAACACAACGCGGCCGACACCACGTGACCACGCATTTGACGCATTTCCGCCACCGGGCCACCGGTGCGTAGTGTTTTGTAATAACGACCATTGCTATAACGGGCACCATTATATCATTTAAATTCGTAACTTTGCGCAGAACACTTTCCGCAAATAATACAGATATTAAACCTTTGTAAAAATGCTCTCATATCTACACATTTGTTAAAATAATTACTAGCAGGTAATAATTGCCGCGACGATGTCGCTTTAACAAATACATAGCAAGTATCTTAAAATAGTTTATACAAATCGTAAGTCAAAAGGCTGTCATTTTGTTTTCGAGAACTTATCATATACGTACATATACTTCATTGGTTGGGTTTTGAAAAGTTATTGTTTATTTTACAACAATATCTAATCGCCAATATCGATCTTACGCGTGCACTTTTTCCTCGTATAGATGTTTCAAGTTATTTTCTTAAACCTTCTATAATTCTTGAAAGCGAGACAAATCAAAGATAAAAACCAACCCAGCCACGTTAGGTCGTATACGAATTTATATCATACAACACCTACGTTACGTCACGCAGGAATATATATGAATATAATTACATACTGAAATGCGAAATACATAAAAATTATAGATATTTAAATACATCCCTTCATTTTTTAAACTATATATATTTTAGTACAAAAAGAATAACATTTATTTATTTTAATTTTTCATTCGCCATTTGTTGGATTGTACTAATTTATTATCCACTACTGTTGGATAATATATTAGTACAGTCCACTGTGGCGAAATGAAGGCCAAGCCTCAGAATGGAAAAAAGGAAAGCTGAAAATTTACAAAGAACTTTCTTTTGACGTTCTAAAGATGGGCTAAAAACTCTCATGAGGTATAGTGTCCGTTAGTCAAGATATCAGAGGTCAACGGTCAACAAAATAGTTTTTTTTTACAAATATCTCGCTTCTTATGTATAACTCGCATCTCAGTAGAGATTGTAGAGTATAAAATTATCTACAAGTTTTTTTATATACACTTTCCTTGTATGATTAACCATTTTCGAAATATGGCACGAATAGTGGGAAGTCGAACTGTTTACAGGATAACGCAATTATACTGGGAAGCCAGATATATAGTACAGTTTACAGAGTTATTTATATGATAAAATATTGTTATCATTATTAATAAAGTTTCAAAATTGCTATTTATTAAAAAATATGTTTATAAACAATATAAATCATAGATAAATTCAATATATGAGATGAAGAAAAATTTTATTATTTAATTTCAATAAGCTTTGATGTTTTGATTAGCGGATACGATATCTTATGAGACTTTCCAATCCGTCTTTAGAACAGGGTCAAAATAAAGAGCTATGTTAATTTCCATATCCCCCCTTTTGTGAATCACTTTTCTGTCCTTCCCTTTGTTCCAGGAAGTTTTCTAGATGTGTAGATAAAAATATTTCAATCTTAATTTTGGGTGTTTATTAAGTAAGTGGGTAGTGAGGAAGTGAGGAAGTAAAATGGAAAGTAAAGAAAATTTTCCAATAAACAAAAAAGATTTCTTTGATATTGTTAATAAAAAAAACTTCTAAATGCGAAAGTGTGTTTATTAAAACCTTTCATTACAACCAGACAAAATTCATTCGATCTTTCTATTTTAAAATTATTTGGTACTATCGTTAATAATATAATCTTTTAATGTTTTACGTTTATATAAAATATTAAAAGGTTACATTATTGACACCTCATACTTGGGATGGTTATCACCTGTTGTATCAAATTGTTATGTACGAGTACGAAGACATCCTCTACTTGATATTCTGCATGCACGTGTCAACATTCGCTTGCAATACCAGATTGTCCGAGCGCTTAATTTACTTAACTTGTCATTGAAAACATTGGCCCTTCTTTGCTTATTGGGGATTTTAAAGTTAAGTCGGTGGGGTATTTTAATGGTTCAAGGTTGACTCATATTGTTCATATTCGATGTATTTTAATAATTTTTTCGAGTACATATCTTACGTGCAAATATATTTTGGTCTTAGAAATAAATATATTTTCGTGTTAGAAATAAGCTTTAAATTGAGCAAAAATTTTGCTAAGAAAATTCTATAGTCACAGATCAAGATTAAAATGGAATCATTTTAATTACCAAATTGTTTACCATCTGTATGTGATGTATAATTAGCTCTTTAAATATATTATACTTTCCGATAGAAATTTCAGAAATGGAGAGAGATTGCCTTAGATAGAGATTCTGGGGACGTTGAGGTAGCCAAAACATTTAAAAGATTATATATCTCAAGAAGAAAAATACGAAAATTAATGTATTGAATATATTTGGTGTTAATTTTGTAAAAATTCATTATTCACAATTAAATGAAACTACGTGATGTAGTATTATTTCTACTTTCTTTAAGTTCTTTACCACGACCTACGTATTGTTGTATTACAACATCTTCAGGTGGGCTAGAATATAAATACTTGCAGAACTAACATATAGCTACTATCACTTCATTTTTAGTGCCCCGATGAATCTTTGATGAATAAAGATGAATCTTTGCTAATAGCCCACCTGAAGATGTTGTAATACAACGAAACCTAGGTCATGGTAAAGAACTTAAAGAAAGTAGAAATAATACTACATCACGTAGTTTCATTTCATTGTGAATGTATTTATAGTTAAAATAAGTCTAAGAAATATGCTCATAAACTACCGATTGAAGCCAGTTAAAGTTTGCTGTGGTTATCTCATGTTAAATAAATTATATGAAAACGAAGCATTGAATAATAACATGGAGTTTAGCTCTAGTATTCGTTCATATCTAAAAGAAATAAACCATCGCTGAAACTAAATATTACATAATTTTTCAATACCAATCCTAGAAACATATATAATTTAGCAATACCAATCTTAGAAACATTTCTTCTTTTATTAACATAATTTAATGCACACAAATAATACACATAACAGATTTATGGCAATAAGAGAAAACTCGAACAGTCAAGCAGAACATCAGTTCGGCTACACCGGACGAGCGGTCGAAAAACGAATATGGGTCCCCGCGATGCACCACGCCATCAAATACCATAAGCCTGTAATCAACACAACACATCACCGTGACGATATTGCAACCATTAATATTAAGTTTGTAGCCAAAAATTAAGTTTGTTGTTACTATGGATTCATTGCTAAGTTGTAATGTTTTAAAGAAGTTATGACCATGAATATCGTGTTTTAATCATTTTCTCATTTTGCATCATACATAATTGTTAGAATTAATAAAAATTCTACCTTGAAACTAGATATCTAATGATACGATAAGGCATGCGTACCATCCTAAGATAACAATAAGACGGAATAAATGTATCTACGTATAAAAAGGTACACATTAAGTACAGTATCATAATATAGTTTTGATGATTGGTAGCGTCTTCACCAAAGAAGACTGCATGACCATCGCTGCATCTGCTTTCCGTCAGCGTCGACTACCTTACAAGGGAATTCCACCTAAAAACAGCGAATAATTCACTTGTAAACTACATCTTTAATGCGTTTATGTAAATTTGTGGTCATTGAGGTCACAATAAGTGATGAAGGCTAATGGCATTTGGATCAACAGGAAAGGTATCAACAGAATCGGTAATGAATTGTATGCAACAGCTGCTCGCGGATTTCCGGTAAGCTGGCAATGATCACGACAAGGAATTATTTACGACACAAAACTTGATATTAGTTAATGGACTTCATATTTGCTTAATCATTATGAAACGTTCATCTTTCCTTTTAAAATTGTCTATACTCGTATGTTCAATAAAATACAAAATAGTTTAAAAGTTTGTCGATCAATTACGAATAATACACGAAAAAGGTCTTTATAATAATATTTTCGATTAACGTGGAAAAATCTACATCGACATTTTCAGCAATTATAATTTAACGTTCAGTGTAATTTTGGCTTCACATAACATTAATCAAATCCTGAATAATACTTTGAATGACCTTAAAAATGTAATATTTAAAGTATAGTTTTAGATAAGAGAGAAAATAAGTATTCTGGGTAATTAAAAAATTGAGCGCATATAGTAAACTGTGTTCTTTGTTCTAGTAATTATACAAACATCTTCCATTTTATATGCTTTTATCCGCTAATTTAAAATAATACTTAACCAGGCTACCAAGTACTCAATGTCCAACTTCCTAAAATAACAGTAACTAAATAGAAACGACTCCTATCGATGATGATAATCAGGGGGGGGGGGGGTAATTTCCTGCCAGAGGAAGCATAGAGAAACATCGGAAATTAAACAATTAGCTTACAATTTTTTTAAGTATCTTTTGACATTACTGTATTTAGCTTAATATCTTTTTGGTAGTGAGAAGATAGTGTAAGTTATACACTTTGCAATTTTTTTTAGTTATAATTACTTATAGCCAATCATGTTCTAGTTCAACCATGTTTTAACTCAGAAACTCACTTTAATTAATTACCTAGTTTTTGTAATACATGACATTTGATGATATTTTAATACTTCGCTTAATATTGATAGTCCTTCGTTTTATTTCCTGAAATTTTTAAGAACAATAGTTTGTGCAAACTTGGAAAAACACATTTTATTCATAAGCGCGAGGATCGAATGCAGGTGTAAACAGCGCATGGATACAGCGAGACAAGTGAGATGTATCGTGAACCTTGTGGGTGGCATTCGTCAAATCGAGCGGAATATGTTGAAACCCGAGCAAAAACTTTAACGTGAGACATGGAAAAAGTAAAAAACGAAAAAATGCAAGTCGTCTGCACCGTACGGCAGCATGCAGGCGACGAGGTGTTTCCAAAGGGCAAATATGCCATCTTTTTCATGTCATGTAACAGTAAATATTACGCTTTGTGATATATATATATATATATATATATATATATATATATATATATATATATATATATATATATATATATATATATATATATATTAGCGATTGTTTGTAACCAATTTTATTATCAAGTTATACTCATCAAACATTTCAATTACGTTATTTTATTTACGAGTACTCATTAAATAAACATTATGGATTTCTGTCAATGAATGTAAAGCTTTTTTAATTTAACTTTACCGCAGTACAATTTTCCAAAGCACTTAATTTTATTTTCAATATTATTATTTTTTTAAGGACTGCTTTACTTAGCATCATAATAAAAATTACGTAACTGTGAATATGAGCCAGCGTTAATAAGATACGAAAACTTCAGCAATACGTATTTCGTTTTTTTTTAAAAAGCAATTCAAATAAAATACTTTAATCAAAATTAAGTAAACTATTTACGAGAGCGTTCAGATAAGAACAGTAATACACTTCAAGGAACCTATTTATTACCTAAGTGTACGCTGGAAAATAGTTCCAATATACTCACGGTCGGATTTTCCTTCGAACACTCCCCTCCCAGGATACAAACTTAATGCACTGACGGAAATTTTACGGATTCTAAGTTCGTCGGCAGGCGTCTATGGGGAAATTTGCATACAAATTTTGCCATTACTTTGCTCTCTGTTTATTGCCAAAGTTCCAGTGAGGGTGCGAAATCGCCGCACCCAAGGCATTAAGGCATGTTTTATTTAATATTTATTGTCATTGTCAAGGAAATTTATGTACATATTTTCATTATTCACAATTATAAAACTGCATTTAATTTCGTTCAGGATAAAAAAGCTCTATAACCCGGTTATAAGGTTCAAAGGTAGTTAAAAGGTTCCTGCCACCTATTCTAATTTCGCATTCCAATTTCTTTTTATGCTTGACTGGAAGACCAATAATATAATTTACAAACTTATTGCTAGTCTCTTCCAGAGACTTCTGGTATTTTGCTTGACTGGAAGACCAATCTCTTCCAGTCAAGCAAAACTCCAGAAGTTGGGAATTTAGTGTTATGGAAAATTGAAATAGACTACAGTGAGATATTTTCAAATTAATTTTCTGTTAATGGGACTGAATAATAGATATTAAGCTAATGGTAATTTAATTAGGAAATCGTTTCTTTTGCAGACGTCTTTTGAAAACAAAAATTTACATTATGTTTTGAATGGTGGGATAAAGTTCATTCCAAAGCTCGGCAGAATATACAGTGAACGAGCATCCGTAAAGGTAGGGTTATATTTTGGAATAAGAAGTTTGAGGAGGGATTCAGAGCACAAACCAAGGCAAGAGGTGATAACTGTCTAGCTTCATAAAATAAAATTATATGAAACAGCAACATTCTCGTTAAAACTTATTTTTAATTGTGGCTAACACTAGGAACCTTATGAAAAAGGCTTTAGTGCATGTATTTTCAATAAGTTCAGTGGTTAAACCATATCTGCCACACAAAAAAAAATATACATATATATATATATATATATATATATATATATATATATATATGTATATATATATATATATATATATATATATATATACATATATATATATAAACACACACAGCAATATAAAAAAACGCACCAGAAAGAGCCACTCATTTATACACTATAGTAAAATAAACTGAATTAAGTCGTTCCTAGTAGAAGATCAAATTTCTACTTACTGTTAAAGAATGAGCTTCCAATGAAGTTTTAATTTTTAAAAATTATTTTATCCATTAATTTCAATAATCTAGATAGCATAACTATTTGAACTATTTAAATTATATTTAAAAAACCAAATTATTGAAAATCCTGCAAATTACTTAAATTATATTTAAAAACAAAATTATTCAAAACTATGTGCAATAATTCAGCTCAACAATTTTGTCATTTCATGCGGCAGGTAGCAATAACGAGGCGTCATATAAAACTTATATGACAGTAAAACGAAACATTGTCTAATCGAGAGTTCTGTATCAAATTCTGAGAAAGAAATATTCTAAAAATATTTTATATATTTAATTTATAAATTTAAATATATTTCGCACAAATTATTTAATAAACTTTTCTTAAGAAGCATATCCGATATTTGTCAGTCACCGTTAATTCAGAACGTTAAATAATACGTTAAATGACATTAAAGTAATAGCCGATAAACAATGAATAAAAACTGGAAAAGTTCTTTATAGTAATAGCCGATAAACAATGAATAAAAACTGGAAAAGTTCTATATATAACACTGGATGAACTAAAGCTGAAGAAGATTAATTCCATTTAATATTTCTTTCTCAATTCGTTTCTTTTCTAATAACTCTGTAAGCAAATAACGAATCGCTAAAAGGTAATATACATAGTTTATTTGGTAGGTTAACTAATAGACTGATATCTCCTCTCGCGTGGAATACTAGTAGTAGGAATTTTTTCTATGATATTTCTGCGGGAAAATAATTCAGTTGTTCTTTTTGAAAAATCAATGATAAGAAATTGGTACTCAAGCATGTCAATATATTACACAACATTACGTACGTTGTGCAATCTATTGACATGCTGGAATGTAAAAGCAAGCGAAAGACCCTATATTGTTGTACCCAGGTATTAGAGGAATAATAAAGACTTTCTTATACAGAGAAAATGAAAAAAATTAGGCCATTAAAAAGTCCGTCAATCCGTAAATGTTTACAAATGCTATTTCTATGGATCTCTTCGAACCAGCCTAATGAGATAAAGTGCTGATTGTGTCCCGTTGTATATCCCGTTCTATCTCCATACACAGATGTTACATACTAAGATGAGACTGTAATATAGATATACTCAACAGGATCATCAAAAAAACCCACGTAAAGAGCGAAAAAGATATTCATATTGACAACACACAATGCATGTCATTGTCAGTTAACAGTTTATTTTTAACTTATTTAGACAATTTCTACACATAAAGAAGATAATAATATTGATTACTTTTTAATCGTTTCTAAAAAGTGATTATGTGCTTCATTAGATTTTTATTTCTCATTAAAATTCCTAATATATTACAAATAAAGCATTCGCGCTTTTATAAAGATAGCCTATTTTTTTTATGTAAAATATCTAATGGCTCTTGCCTACTTAATTTGGCCAGCTCCGCGTCTTGTCGGCTAATAATATTATAAAATTAAAAATGTGTTATGATAAATATCGATTTTTTTAAAAGTTATATTTGATTTCTCTAACACCAGACTCACCGGTCTCCTTCAATGCTCAAGCGTATCGAAAGCTCAACACTTTGCTGAACAAGGTAAAACTTGTAGGACTTTTTATTGTGGGGTGTTACAAAAGTCTCACTGAATCAGACACAAATACCGCCACCTTAATCAAATATCTACACGGACAAAACCCCGGGGAAGCTAGTAATGTGTGAATTGAATATATTTCTAACCTTAATTATAAAGTTTATATCCTTACTCAAATCCCACAGCTATATAGTCACTACCACAGCGCCAGACGATTTGCAAAATAAATATAAAAAAGTGCAAGTGCGAACTACAGAAGTAATGAAACGGAATGGTAACGAGCGTACGTACGATGCAGGGTGGCAGGATTCGAACCCAGCACACGCATATGCAACACACAAATAAACCCGTCCGCTGGTTGCAAGTGAATTTATTATGCGTTATTTCGACGTGCAGTGTAACCTTAAACACGATATATAATAGCGTGGATTTAAGTGTAATCTATAAATATTTAATTATTTTAATATTAATAATAATTTATTTAAATTATTTAGGGTTTTAATGAAATTACTTGCCAACAATACTCATTGTTGAATATATTTGGCGTTAATTTTGAAGAAATTCATTATTCACAATTAAATGAAACTACCTGATGTAGTATTATTTCTATTTTCTTTAATTTCTTTACCACGACCTAGGTTTCGTTGTATTACAACATCTTCAGGTGGGATATTAGCAAAGATTCTTTGCTTCTCTTTCTAGAAGAATCTTTGCTAATATTCCACCTGAAGATGTTGTAATACAACGAAACCTAGGTCGTGGTAAAGAAATTAACGAAAATAGAAATAATACTACACCACGTAGTTTCATTTAATTGTGAATACTCATTGTATGAAATATCGTTTTTAATTGTAAAGATATATGCATTTCAATCAGTAATTGAAAAAAGCTAGAAATACGCTAAGGTTGAATACAATTGATTTATTTACATTACAAAAAAAGGCTAAAAATCGAATGGGGCACGTAAATAACTGTGTCAAAACTTCAAAGTAGAATTATGCCACTACTGCGTTCTTTTTTTTTTTAGATATATATTTTTTAAGTAAAATGATATAAACTTTGACTTTTCTTTATTTAAAAGTACAAACAGTAGTAGTAAAGTATATACAGTCGAAAATTACCAATTAGTATTAATAGAAATCATTAAACTTTTCTTTATATTTTCACTTCCAATTTTGATATTAAAATGTATTTCTATTTAATTTCATTATGATTAGACTTGTAGTTCAATGCTTAGGAATATGCTCTCACAATATTTTTTTGGTCTATTCATGAATATTATTGACGACATTTATTTATAATTATTTTAATATACTAAACGTCTTTTTTATTACATCAATTCTTTTTAACTAAAATAGTTATTTACATCTTTTTTTTCGATAAAATATTACAATTTTGTTCCCTAAAAGTGTATTTTATATATCTTCATAATCCATGTAAAATCGTGAGAATTAGTCAAATGGTTTAGGAGAAAAATATTTTTTTTTCGAAATTTAGATTTTATTGTTTTTCTCAAATCTATACATTATTTAAAATTTAACATTCGGACATTATTAACGAGATCAAGATAAAAAAACTCCCCGACAAAATAATGGGAGAGATTTGGGCTAAAGGCATTTTCAGCAAAGAAATCCGGTAATACTCTGCGTGTATCCTATGATTCACAACTTATAATAAGCTTTTTATCGAATCCGAAAATATAAATTATTTGCTCCTTAATTAAAAAAGCATATATTAATATTTTGTATTCCTTTCTTGAGATAGAATGTAGAGAATATTTTTTACTCTGAAGATAGAATAGATCAAATGGTGGGAACGTTATACAAAATATTCTAAAAAAAGAAGTGTTTTGTGTAATCACAATTTTAAAAGTTCCAGCAATAACAAAGTACATTAATACTCTAATATTTAATGACAAATATGGCGATAACTTTTTGTCCATTAAATATCACATCGGTTTTAATTGAGATTTAAGAAATTTAGTTATTTTTTTTCAAACATTAACAGAGATCTTAACAATTTAGTAGATAACGTAGTAGTCAACATAATGACCACCAAACCTCTGGAGATAAACGCCAACTTTCCGTTAATTCTTATAGTTCTAATAATAATATTTTGGTTAACAATTGCAAATTGTAATCAGATTGTCAATAGATGGCATTCAATCATTTTAACCCATATATGTTTCTTTACAAGTTACGCTAATCAATGTACAGGATATCAAATATTGGTTCCAAAGATATATAAGGATAAATTAAAATAATTTAAACCTTATAATTTTTCTAGTTAGGAAAATTTCAGAGTTTTTGATCAAAATGAAAAAATGCAATTCTTATAAATGAAGTGCAAGATCGTCCGTCCGTCTTTTCATACAGCCATTTGACATCGAAACTTTGACACTGTTGTAAAGTGTACTAGCTCGTATGATGTATTAATTATATAACATTCGAAAATACTCATATAGAAATTTTATACAAGGCAAATACAGTAACCTAAATTTGTTTATGTCTTGTATCGGTTCATTTAAGTACATTTGGCGGACTATATATATAAGCAATCCCTTCTAGTTAACCACGATAATAAAATGTGAGAATTTACTTTTGTAAAAGATATTCATAAACCTACTCTATTACAACACTTACGAATTAAAATATATATTTTAAAGAAAGGCAATAATTTTTTTTTAATAAATTACTAAATATAAAAAAGACGTTAATTACAAATCTCGACATGGTATATTTAAGGAAATGGGAGCAAAATGGAATAAAAGAAGGTTATGACTAAAGGTTTATGAAAGAAAAGTTTCAAGGAAATTTTTTTTTAATTTTTATAAGAGGTTGTTGTATCTTTGGGGAAAAGAAACTGAGTTGGTTTTCTGAGCGTAGTCCTAGTCCGTGAGCAGACAAGCACCTAAAACTGCTTCTGATATATGATGGATATGACCCAACCATCTGATACAAAATCGCCAAGTGAATTTGACCATGTTGAATTCACCATATTTCTCATAGATTTCATGGTTATATGCAATCCTCCATGTATTATTTTATTTTACCTTAATTTTTTTCTTTCAAGGATTAGTAAAAGGTCTTTGTCTACATTATTAAATGTCCAGCATTCACTCCCATACAGGTTAACAGGTGTTATCTATGTTTTATATAGACCAGTTTTTGTTTTAGTGCTGATAAGTTTGGATTTAATTTGGTTTATAGAAATATCTATTGGCCATAGATTATCGACTTTTTATTTCTATTTTTATATCATTGCAGCTTGCGATCGTTGTATTTAGTTATTTGAAATGTTTCATAGTCTCAAAAGTATAATTAAGAATCCTCAGGTGGGTTAGGTCCACAGTTTCATCGTTTGCAATCATGAATTTCATTTTATCTTCATCAATATTTATTCCCATCTTCCTTCCTGCGTTTCAAGTGAGACAAAAACCTTAGCAATAGCGTATTTTGTTCGCCCAACGATGTCGATATCATAATCAAAAGCCAACAGCTAGGTTCTCTGTAAAATAGTTCCATTTGTGTTTAGTCCAGACTCTCTCTCCGCATTTTCCAGAGCCAAGTTAAACAATAGACGTGAGAATGAGTCTCTTTGTCACAGTCCTTTTTCGGTGTAGAAATATTCTGAGAGACACAACATAATTTTGATTCTACATTTCATGTTTTTTAAAGTCATTCTTGTGAGGTTTATCAATTTCGTTGGGATGTTAAATTCCACCATTGCCTCGAGTATTTTTTCTCTATTTACTCTATCATATGCAGCTTTAAAATCAATGAAGAAGTGGTAGGTGCCTATGTCATATTCCTTTGTTCTTTCCAATATTTGTCTAATAGAGCGTATTTGATCAGTCGTTGTTATTCCTCCCTGGAAAACACATTGATAGTTCCCGATCATTTTTATGATCTACGTACTCAATCGTTCGTAGCGAATGGTGGAGAAGATTCTCTAGAGTGTATTTGATCAGTCGTTGTTTTTCCTGTCTGTATTTGCAACATTCCATTTTATCTCCTTTTTTGTATATAGGACAAACACATCCTTCTTTCCACTCAGTTTGTCCCCCTAATTGCCTGTCCTACCTCAAGGAGGATTGGTGGGTCGTTCTCTATTCCTCGATCTGCACTCTATATGGCAGGTACTGCATTGGGCGTAGTAAACTCTTCTGCTTTATCTATACCTTCAAGCAGCCCTTTGAAGTGTTCACACCATATAGCCAGCACTTCTTTCATATGTCTAGTAAGTTTCCATTGACTTTTTGCATGTTGTTGTTCTATCATATCTCTAGTGAGTTTCCATTGATTTTTTGGAAATTTCTTTTTGAGATTTCTGAATCGGGAAGGTTTTTACGAGGCAGAATGATTGGCCCTATATTCAACCCTCAAGCTGAATGACCAGTTTTCTGATATAATGCCCAGGGACAGGGTGCACGGCTATACTCGCGGATTCTGTGTACCCATTTTATTGGTACGCCTCTTACGACTTGCATGAGCTACGTTGGGACTATTCTTCCACACACGAGAAGATTTAAAAAATTACAAAAAATTAAGTCTATTTTATATTATCTCCCGTCATTGCTCATGCAATTCGTTACGTTCATGTATATGTACAATGACTGCAAAAAATAAGTTTGTCAGGTCAAATAAATTTATATCACTTTGAAATATGTGAAATGTAATCAGGATAGGAGGATCTTATCTACATCTACTGAAAAATTCAGCAATATTCAATAACTTATAATAAAGATATTAAGTTAAAAACGTCATTATGACACGACCACAATGACGTCGGATTAATAGAAATACTATGTTGTACCCTTAAATGTTTATATGTGCCTAAGCGTGCACGGACTCCTCGTCAAGCGAATTCTACTTGTTGAACAGACAAGTAAACGTTGACAGGTTTATTTCAAGAAACGATTCTTTTTAAATGTTTCCTTTGATACAATCATAGTTAAATTTAATTAATTTCAATGTAGCCAGTTATTTTTTATTTATATATAAAAAATATTTATTATACATATATTATAATATTTATGTTAAAATTTTAAAAACCTATTTCGAAAAGTTTGTTTATATTCTTAAATTGAATATATTAATTTACTACTTCTTTGCACACGTTTCTCTAGCTTCTACTACTTGGTTTGCCCCAATTACACGTAAAAGGATAAAATCTGGTTAATCATGTCTTGATCGTTAGTTGTTTCTTTAGATAATAATTTTCTAACGTCAAATAAAGACATCACTTATGTTCTAATGAGTACGAAGGTGAAATATCATTTAGATTTACTCGGTTACTTTTAAGTGATAAAGAGTACAAACAAACAACCAAAAAAATTGTCGAAAAAAGTTCCAAAATACATCATATTATTTACATACAACCTTCATCTAAATCCGTTTAATAGGTTTTATATGATGGATGAATCTTATCAGACACACCAAATTTCATTCATACCGTTCTTTTCTCTAAGTTAGTTATAATTATCCGAATCTATTTTTTTCACCAAACTCTATATTATCAAAATCTATCTAATATATACTCAACGAAGTACACATCGGCATAGTTGTTATCCGTCGTTAAGAAGACTCGACGCGATGCTACACCGACGGTTACTGCTGCCGACTACCTTGCAACTACAATATATAAATTTATAAATGCACTCATCGGTGCTATAGACAGACTCGATTGCCATATGTCCCATGCCACCTCCCACCAGCCTTCTCGCTTTATTATTTCAAGGCTGTATCGAGGTTCAGCTTGCCGTTAATTTTGTCCTTTTTTTCTTCTTAAAAACATAATTTATCCTCCTGCCAGCCGCGTTTTAATAAGAAGTTTACAAAAAAACGTTTACTAGAATGGCGAAAACATATTTTGTCGACTATTATTAATTTAGTAACAATGTATTTGTTTAGATGAATACGTGCGTGTGATAGTATCGCTCGTGTAATTCACGCGCGTCTGCGACCCAACGTCAGTCAGGTGGACTTTGTCAAGGATAAACAAAAGATATAATAAAGTCAAGAGGTATTCTGATTCAAATTTTATAGATTTGTTCCGCGATAAAAAGTTACACGCTTAGCGTGATAGCGCAATAAAAATAATCATAGCGCAATAAAAATAATCATAGCGCAATAAAAATAATCATAGCGCAATAAAAATAATCATTAATAAATTTTTGTTCGGTTAATCATTTTGCGAATACACCCATATTTGCAAAATATTTTGGCATGGTTTCACATCTATTTTAAGTCTTGCACTCGGCGAATATTTGAAATTTTCATTGTGCGAGATAAATTTACGAAATTATATTCAAAAGTGGAAACGTAATCCGCTGATTAGTTTTAATTTAATTACCTGTTACCCTGGCACTGTTTGAAATTTGGTTTTTATCTCGATTGTAATTTATTAACTTGGTTGTAATTTGTTATTCAAAATATAATGCTATAGACTAAGTTGCAATGAGTATCCTCATTGAAGATAGCAATTTTTCTAAGCAGATGCAGTCGAAATTCTTCTTCTTCGTATCTTCATTACTGAAGGTTTTACACGCACGGAAATGTAGATCCGCACGCACGCGCACGTACACACACATAAACACGCTGAACACTTAATTTACATCTATAATATGATCCACAATCTACACAAATTAAACAGAATGCCAACAGTTTTCTTTATTCCACTAATTCTAACATACTTCCATAAAGTGGGTTGACTAATACGTAATGAGCAGTCATTACCGTTATAATTGTTTTATTATATTTAAAGTTTAAAATTAAATAATCGTCGATATAATAATCACCATAATTAAAAGGCATATCAACATAACTAATCACCATAATTTTGTAGGGAATAGATAGCATCTGCGTTAATTTCAGGTGGCTTGGAATTTAAAAAAATGGCCTATGGGCCATGGCCTGGTCTTCATCATTAAAGTTTTTTCACGTAAGGCGTTGCTGAGCGATATAAACAAACAATAATAGTAGGTGCAAGATCTTGACTATATGGCTGGCGGGAATTTGTGTCCAACCTAATCCAAAACTTTAAGGCGGGGTTGTTGTTTGGCTATATGAGGAACGGGCTGCGGCTATGGCTGGTCCGGGCTAAGTTCATGTATTACACACGCACCGTATTTGAAGCTTATTCCCAAGCGGTGTAAATTATTTCTATAGTTTCAGGGGGGAACTCCATCGCTAGTCTGTGTGTCGTTAATAGGCTATCTTTTTCAATTAACAATTTTAACCTGTCGCTATTCAATTGCGCCGGTCGACCAGAGCGTGATTGATATCAGGTTGACTCAGAATAACCGCGGTTGCGAAACTGCTGGAACCATCGTTTTGCAGTAGTTTGATATATTGCTTCAGGACCTACGTGTTGATATAGATTACGCGTTGCTTCGGCAGCAGTGTGACCAGATTGGTACTCGTAGACAGAGTCTTAATGTCATCCATATTTTATACATGTTAACAATGCAGCGTCTTAGTTACTACTGAAGCAGTGAGAGCGTGCCGCGCCCTTTATATATATTTGATCATGGAAGCTTCTAGAACGTTCCCATATTTTATAGATAATTTTCGAAAAAACGCTCATTACTTTTTAGCCAACCCAATACTTTCTTAACTTTCATACCAACTTATGTTACCACTTTTAAACATTTTCTAATTTGATCCATCCATGTCTTTCTGCAACATTCATTTCTCCCAACATTTCTTTCCTCATCTTTATACACACACTTTCTTCGACGTCACATTCTCGTCAAATATCTCCATTTTTTAATATTTCGCTTAAATGTTTTTTTGCATATATTTCGCACAAATCTCTCTTTGTTATATTTTAAACCCAAAATTTTAAAATTCAAATATACATTACGTTATTTTGTCCTAATGTAATTCACTATTTAAAAAAATAAAATTTCAAAGTTCTCAATCGAGATCATATCCTTTTTCAACGACGGGATCTAAACAAAAAACGTCTGTAGCCTTTCATTATATACTTAGTTTTAAAGATTCGCCTACCTGTCACTCTAGGCGACCAACATTCCTCCGTCGCGACTTACCAAATCGAATTTGTTACTCTCAACCGTATTTCTTCAGAGGCAGTTATAATTTTAACCCGACAAAGAACTTTTTTTTTCGATATCTGCACTTAATAACCGTACAGATTGGACTGCAAAAGAATTCCGGGTACGAGACACAAAACATTGCAACCCTTAACGACAAGGACAAAAAATGGGTTTGAAAGGCCTTTTTAAAAACGAATACATTTCTACGATCATCCTCTCGAGGAAAAAGTAGTGTTTTTGTTAATGTGCTTTTGTTCCTGTACTTTTATTAATGTGTCTCGTTCACGTGAATATAAATCAAATGATTTTTTCGAACAAAATCCAAATCGATCTATAGAAAAAGTAATTGGCCAAAATTACTTAGAGCGCAATAAAATCACGAATAACGGATATATAGTAATAATAAGAACAAAGTGAAACAATATAATTATGTTTTCTATAGTATACATATGGGAAATATCTTGCAGAAATAAAGAACAAAATGAGGTAAAACCAAATACAAATAGAACTCATTATATATCGGTGCACACTATTTCTAGTAAACTATTAATAATTACTAGTTATTATTTTCCGCCGTATAATTATATTGACTATTGTATCTTTAGCAGGTGTATGGAAAATGTCGACGATTTTTCAAAAACAGTAAAATCTATTATTTTACAGTAAAGCTTCAGTAAACTTTTAGTATACTTTATTAGCTTCGAAGTTAAAGTACGTGTTTTCAGTAGTCAAATTCAGTAATCCTCTAGATTTCTTTTACATAAAATCCTGAAAATATTACTTTTTTAAACCTTACATTTTGTTTTTTTAACTAATGTTCCATAGACTCGTAAAAATTTATTTTTATTACACCAAAACTTCTATTGCTTTTTATGTTCTTACTATTGTGAAATATTTAAATCGATAACTATATTATTATGCTATAATTTAACTTTCTACGTTAAATAAGTAAAAATAATACAAATGCTTTTATACAACACCATATTTAGGTGTTGTAAATAATTTTAATTGGTTACAATTTGAATAGCATAGGTGTGTCACACGAAAATATGTTTGCAGTGTAATTAAAAGTTTATTAATTGATAACCAGGTGGCATTGACACCACCTTGCACAGTACCTATAAGAGTTCTCTTGTTTCCCTTTTGCTATACCCTAAAGATTAAGAAAGTTGGTTCTAGATGGTATGGCTACATAAATAAAAAACATGAACAACAAAATACTGATAAAATTTGAATACGGATATGGCTTATATACATCTTACAAAATGCAGGATAATATTCAGAAAATGGAACAAAAGCTAAAATAATATTTGTTGTCTTAAACAGCGTCCTATCGGCAATTATCCAATAGGACGCTGTTTAAGATTAGGGACAAAAAATATCTGCACATATATATATATATATATATATATATATATATATAGTATATTAGTATTATAATAATTCTCTCAGTTCATCACCATTGTAATCTAATCAAAGTCCTAGTATCTAGTATCAGTAACAGTAGCATTCGCGTAAAGATAATTTGGTGACCGATTTTTAGTATAACATATTTCTATTAAATCCGTTTGCACACTACATAATTTCTAGATAAGTATATTAAGATAAAAAATATATTTTGATTGATTTATTAAACTCGATAATTTTTATTTATTGGTATCTATCATTTCATGCCTAATACTAATCTTTCTATGAATTTGAGCATATTCAATAGGAACGTAGGAAAATAGTGGGCTAAAATAAAACGATAGCCTGTTTGACAACATCGAAAATATACCACAATTCGTGGTGATCCTATTAGATTACTACGTAAATAAGTGTACTGCTTTTCATTTTCGGAAGAATAAGTTTATATTATATAAAAAAACGTAAAGAAATCACAATATTTTTTTCAAATTTAATCAGCGTCGGAAACGCCCTGTTATTGGATAAAAGTCTGATGACGTCACAGACAATTTTTTTAATCTTTAAGTTTTTTTTGTTTTTTTAAATTTATAACTATCACCTTTCACATTTAGTATACATTTTTTAATAATATAAATGCATTACGTATGTTATTCATTACATATTATGTTATATAAAAAAATACATTACAAGTGATATATTTAATTAAAATAACTTCCGGTCATAACTAATGTATAAAAAAATGTATTTAATTCCCATATGCTAATGTGTATATCAGCACTATAATTTTATTACAAATATAAATCATAGACAAATAGACTTTTCCTGAATGTTGTTGGATAAACAAGATGTTATTGTTAAAATTGACAGATTACGTAAATATTCGAGTTGGATAATTAAATTTACTATATTTATATTGTAAATACGTAAAAATTTGTAAGAAATTATATTTATAATTGTGTAATAAGTGCTTAGCGATAAAGGATAAAGTGAACTAACTGGAAAAAAAGGTTAAAACATATTCCATCGCAAACAAAAGTCTTCATATCAGAAATTTCAATTTAGATAAATACTAACAATTGTCAAAATATCATTGGTACCAAAACGCATTCATACCAAAATTTAATATTCTTATTCTTTTGGTTTATAGGTATGGATATCGATAATGTTTAAAACACAAATATTACTTATATCGAAACGATCTTCACTCATAAAAACATTTGAGTGAGCTACAATGCTGTTTGGGTCTCTTTGGGTTAATTGCAGCCACATTGTTTTTTAAGATTTGTTGGCACTGAAACGAACACTTTATGTCGACTTTTTATAGGTGTATTTGTACATTGTGTCACTACACACTATTTACACACCATTTTAATATGAAATTAAATAATAACAGGACTGTTTGTTTACATTGCATGTGATGTCACATTAGCCGCCATTACAGAAATTGCGTTTTTAGCGTGAGTTCGAAAATTCAAACTTTAAAAGTGATTTATGTAAAAAATACGGCATATATCCTGGAAATATAAATGTAGTGATACTTATAATACAAAAGAGAACAATTTAAAACAATTTAAAAATTCAAGTCAAATAGCCTATAGCATTAAAGATAAGTAACTCTAATGGCGTCGTATCTATATATGAAATAATAGATATTTAAAAAATAGTCAAATTGTATTATAGCACATTCACAAGAGATCATTTAAAGCTTAGCAATAGTATAGAAATATAATGTAATACCAAAAGGCAGAACCGAAGGACTATAATAAATTTTATTAATGATATCATTCAACTTGCATAGTAACTTGTATAAATAGGGAATATGCGTGTAATTTTTACAAATATTTATCACCCGGATATGGTATCTAAGCCATTGTTTTTTTAATTAATTTCTTTTTAATTGTGTAAATTAATAATTAAAAAGTGAAAATTATGCAAGATAAATTCAAATTGTCCAAACAAAACACTAATGGTTAGAATGAAACGTGACATCAGAATCTATGTCAACAGGCTCATGTGCTGACGAGTATTTGTTGTGTTTGATAAAGAAAAATAGTGCTTTTGCAATATTTTACATATCTAGTGCATTTTTAACATCATAGTGAGATTGAGAATCATCTAGATCGATGACTGAAAGTGATTTTGTGAAAGCACAATCGGATAATCTGCTGAGAATCTGCATTCATGATAACTTCATATTTTGCTTCAAATCCAGATTTTACGTCCGCTGAAGTCAAAGGAGTGAAAGCTGCAAGGTAATTATTTTAATACATGATTTATAATCACAAATTATGTACATTTTCTATGCCTAAATACACTCATAACTTTTAAAAATATGACAGCATAGTGCCTATATTTTATTAATTAATATATTCGGCCAAGTTCATTGGGTTATGTAGTTTCTTGTAACGTAAAACAACAAGAAACAAATGTCATATTCAACTTTTGTAATCTAGTTTATGTACACAGTTATATGTTGTTTGTTTGATTGTAATTCAATACAAAACACACTTACAAATCATTACAGCTGTCCAAATAAAACATACAATAAAATGTTTTTCACAGCATTGAAGTTGCTTGTTGGAGGTGCATCTCTTCTCATAAGGTTATGAGACCACTTTTTCATATTTTTGCATCTCTCGGGACATGAAAAAATACTTTATCAGGTGCACTTCTAATAGTATTGTTGTATCTAGACACCATACAATACTTATATATTAGCTTTCAAACTTCTTATATTTAAAATAACAAGAACACCTACATATAGTAAATAAACGTCATTCAAGGTGCGCGAAAATGGCGGTTTTTAAACAGCTTAAATTTATTGAAAGTTTTAAATATTTTTTTTTAAATTAATTGAAACATTTCCAACAGTATTTGTATATTTTTAATGTACGAAGTGAACAGTGAATTAAAAATATAAATAAATTACATGCATCGAAGAACTAATTTGAAAAAAGTAAGTGGAAAAATTTCAAATATTTTTAGTAACGATAGAGATGTGAAAGGAAAAAATGTGATAATTATGGAAAATTTATAATTTTAAGAGAGTGGAAGGAGGCATTTCTTCCCGATGTGGAAGTGTTGCATTTTTATATATCTGTTAAGTACTACGTTTTATATTTAAAAGAGTATTGAAAAGAAAACCCTTTCCAACACTATTTTATACCAACCTAAATATTAAACCCTAATTCATAAAAGGGGCTTTAACTTATATTTCCATAACATTTTGCCAAAAACGGTAAATTTATAAGTAAGCAACTATATAATGATCTAAGTTTAATTATTTCATAGGGGTTTGTAACTATATTTGAATATCTATCGATGCAAAAATTGATCATATCGCCCTTAGTACTAGAGAGACAATTATGATGTTACCTATATTGTTATTGAAATTCTAATAAAATGAAAATCTAATAAAGTGATATTGAAAAGTAAGAGAGCAATAAACATAATAAATCATATACATTCTCAAACGAAAGGGTAACTAATGGTTTCTGAGACATAGTTTAACAGGCGAACTAAAGAAGATCGACCGACGTTCTCGTATAAATCATTTTCTACGATTCGACTCCTAAATTAGACAATCAAAATGCTATCGCCACGGTTGCGTAATTCGAATAATTAGTTAAGAAAAAATATATCTTTGATAAAAAAGAAAAAAATATTGACAACTAAAATTAATTATATATTGGAGTTAAGCGTTTTGGAATATTTTTGCCACGAAACTAACTAGAAATGACTGAAGGGAAGCAAACTGGCGTACGATTGTCATTTTAAGTAATTAAATGACAGAAGTAGTAATTTTACTAGTAAGTAGACTTACGGGACTATTACACTACCCTGAATTTAGGAATCCTAATTAGGATTTATGAGAGGAAATCAGGAGATAAGGAAAGTGTGATAAGAGTTAGGATCGTTAGAATCCTAATTAGCCAGTCACGATGATGCCTACCTGACTCGTTTAGCTTCCTTATTAGGAAAGGAATAAGGAATCGCCTTCAGGACGATCAGTCGGCTAGGGACAAGCGAGACGAAGAGGACGTGTTCATTGTTTTGTAAATAGTTTGTTTACCACAAAATGATATTAAATCAAGAAAGAGGATTTAAATCTACTGAGGATTCTTAAAGCCATACATTTGGAATAAAAATAAAGATTATTCGGATAAAGATATAAGAAACTAAGGGTCCCAGGTGTGTTTAATAGCACCTGTGTGTGTTTAATACAATTTTTTTATGAGAAAGCCGCCATTAAAATTGTGCAGAATGCATCCTTAATATTGTTCCAAAATATTTTAAATGTGAATACTTGATGATTTGTCTCTTAATAACGAATATTTTTTCACCTAGCGCCTTCTATTTTTTCATTTTCAATTTTGGTGGTACTAGCTGTTAACGCTAGAGCAAGCCTTGCATTTCGATGCTTGGAAAGAGTTAGGCACCATTGTGAAAGTTCTATACCCGTGTAGACGTTCACTCTTGGACTAGGTTAGGATCCTGATTCAAGGTATTGTAATTAGGAGCTCCTAAATTCGCTTTCAGAAATCACAATTAGAATCCTATATTCAGAGTAGGGTAATAACCACCATGGATTTAAATTCGAGTACACATGAACACACTACCCAATTAGGCATATATAAAAATTTAAGGGTATATAGTATTTCTATTCAATATTTAGAAACGACATTTTTTTCACTATGTAAGTAAATTGCCTAGCTCACCGTTTGCAGGCGTATAAATATCGTGAATATATCAGACACTATGGAAATTAGAATCATTGCCATAGTTTTCTAGTAAACTGTAGGTGAATTTCTAATAGTGCTGTTTTTTGAATAATTTTGACTTCAGCAGTTTCGGAGATGGGGGAAGAACTTATTTTACGAATATTTTCGGTAATATTTCTTGAACTATTTTAGATCTAATTCTTTACCACACGAAATGAAAAACAAAACAAAATTAAAAAATTAACTTTTTCCTTCTCCATAAAAATAGTTCAAGGTAGAAGCTAAGGAAGAATGAAAATTTGTTGACAAATCTCTAATATTGACAGGGCAATAAAGGTTTATCCTTACCGCACAAACAAGGACGGCAATACTACAATGCGATGTTTTTAATAGTGCTAGATGTATTCTACGATAATAAACCAGATAGGTAGAGAGATATTCCTACTATATCGTTAACTATTGGGTTTATGTCAGTTACTATGCTTTACCGCTACGCTAAATTTTAAGGTACTATATCAAACCGTTAATCACAAATGAAGAGATGGGTATAAAAGTGAGTGACCTCATGAGGACTTCTTTTTTTCTTTTTCAGCTCTAAAAAATAGAGGAAACATTAAATTGTTTTATTGAATCTTAAATTAATAATACGTATTTTTCATCTAAATATAGAAAGTAACAGAAATAAAATATTATACGGATATCTGTTAAAATGGATACAGCCGGCAAATAATAATGACAAATCGAGCAATTTAAATAATTTTCAACAAAAAATTTAAAGACGAACTTGATCAAATTCCGAGAAAATCAAAATCTTTGGATAATTTTTGCCGCAAAATTAAGCAAGGAAGCTAAGGCGAAACGACTTTAATTTCCCAGTCATAAACAAATACCCATATTCCGTCCAATTTCGAACTAGACAACTATAGCCTGTACCAGAAGTTACGTAATTCGAATAATCTCAAAGGTAGTTCGGAAGGAAGAGGAGAGACATTGGGATCGATAGCATCCCTTGGTGGTGGCATAAACAAGGCTGCCGTAGGGCGGCCGTAGGTAGGAGCGGCCCGTTTTATTCTCTTCGCCTCGCAACTGTACCTACGGGTTTGTTCGTGGCCCCGAATAGGTAAGGGCCCAATTTGGTGTGGGACGCTGTGGGATTTAAGGCCGATAGTGGAGGTTAAAATACTGCTTTGAACCATTTGACGGTTTTTTTTAATTTCTGGTATTTTGAACAAAAAAAAAGACTGAAAAATGGCCAAAATATATCTTTCTCTCAGAAAGATTTGTGCGCTTACAAAATATTTTGGGAAGCAAAATTTTATTACTTTCTGGCTTCGACCTTTGAAAATGAATATGAAACATTTAATGACGCTCTCGTAGTTCTATAAACAAATATTTAAATATCTGGAAATTCATTATGATGAAATAAATTATATCCAAAATTATGAATATCAAAATACATGTATTAAATAGTTGACATCAATATAACATATCTAGATGAATCAAAACAAAAATTGTCCATATTGTGTGTGTTTCCTTGTCATTTAAATAACAGTTAATTAACATTGCTCTTAAAATAATTAATTATCACTGCTTTAAAAAAAATATTGAATGAAAGCTGACAAATACTTTGAAAATAAATACAAATGAATGGAGTTTCTTGTCTTTGAAAAAATATATAGCCATTTTACTCCTACAATTTTAAGCTCATCTATTGATTTATGACCGTATTAGAACACATGCTATTAATAATACAACATTATAATAGTACTTAAACGCACTTGAATAATAATAGAAAATATATAAATACGATCAAATACTAGAGATCCTGTCTGTATACGTATCACGTAAAAATCATTGAACAATTTTAATGACATTTTTTTTGCAGTCAATTTTTGTAATCCATTAAGACAATTACTTAACTCTATTACCACTTGATTAATTAAGTGATAGCGACATCTCTTTCTTTTATAAGCAACCATCATAGATGTGTAATTTTATAATTCTTCGCCAGATAGCGCATTTGTTATTTTTAATAAATGTTTTAAAAGACTTTTATAATAACATATATAACTAAAACATAATCTCTATCTATCCAACTCTAAGATGCCTACTAGGATGCATTCCGGAAGGAAAAGTTTGAAAATTTTTAAATGGGTCAAATTTCCTGAAGGAAAAGCAAGAATAATTGTAATTTATAATACAAATCTATATTTTCATTTTACGTGATACCATAGTTTTAGCGAAATGAATTTTACGTATCAGCTCCGACGCCCGACTGGAGTTTACTCCTTAAGTACGATTATTTTGGAATGTATAAAATAGATAACACTGTATATAAACATGAATATCAGTATCATTACACGTAACTGGAAATTTATATATCGTAACAAGACCAAATTTATAAAACAAAATTAAAAACATTTAGTAAAGTCAGACTAAGAAGTTAAAATTAAAAGGGACTTCATTTTGTAGGATAAAAGACACCAAATATTCACACATAATGACATATAATGATTACAATTGAAAAATTCGATTATTGAAATTTAATCTGATTAGTGCCAAGATTCCCTTTACTTGTAGCTAGAATATTAAAATGTTCATTAAAATTAGTTTGTACTGGATGGTTCACTTTATCTATAGCCAGAATGAGAAAATGTACATTCAATTAGTTTGTATTAGATGATATAAGCCAGTGACTGCTTTAATTCAGGAAGTTATCAATACATATTTATTCTTCATACGAGTATTTAGTAATTTAACAAATACTTGCAAAAACATATTATATTCTGACAAATTGAATTCGAGTAAAAATGATGACAGAAGCTATATTAAGTAAAAGTTTTGTTATTGAAATGCAATGTATGGCTCAATTTGCCCATAACTAAAACAAAAACGTACATTAAATTAGTCTGGACTAGATAATACAAACCATTCTTTCACATGGTTTCAATATGAAAATCTATTTCATTGGTTAATATACCATTTCATTGAACATTTGTTTTACCAATCTCTTACCAAATTATAATGTATACTAATAGACCCTTATTAACATAGCTTGTCAAAGTAGATACGACTTTAACTTTTCCTCTTTCTACTCTCTACGCAGTAAATAATTCCCACCATTTTTGTGTAAGATAAAAAATACAAACATTAACATTTTTTAGCTTTTGAATGGTTTAAACAACGTGTTACACTGCTTTTTTACTTCAACAAAAACATTAACTATGTGCTTTGTTACTGAAAATTTAAATGTTTGTTGTGAAATTTGAAAAATAAAAAAAATAATAATCTAAAAACGTATTTCACTAATTTTTCAATTCCCTCTCTGCAACTTCTTTCGCTTCTTGATCTTGTTTTAACAATATTTCCTTGCGGGTTTCACGGAGCTCGTTTTCTCTTTGTTGTCTCTGCTCAATTCATGCCTCATGCAATTTCTTTTTAAATCTTCCCTCTGAAGTAACTGACGATAGGTGAAAGTCAACCGGATATTGGAATTCTGGCTGCTGGTGCATCTCCTGCGTATTGATACATTCGTGTCCATGTCCCATATGGTTTCCTGTACCTCCCCTAAAGCTGACCCGCAGGAACATCTCTTGCCTCTGACGTTGTTGGCAAAGTTTTCGCGGCTTCAGAAAAAAACTTCACTTCTATTCGTCGATAGTTGCTCATACGGATCTGTAGATAATTTACTCTAATTAACTCAATGTCAATTCATGAATATCACAAATTTTAAATTTCAACACATTTTTGCATATTACTAGAAATAAAATAAAATAAGGGAAGGTTCCAATGGAAAGGTTCTTAAATGAAGTTTACAATTTGTAATTTTAAAGGTGATTAAATTACATACACTTATCGAAATTCATGTTGTTTACCTCGATTGAATTGCTGGTCAAAGTCGTTTGAAGGGACTTCCACAATTAATCCTGGCGCTATTAAGAAAAGGACGAGCCCAATTTGGATGTCGCTAATCGCCTCTTTCCGCCAGTAGCCATCCGCTGCTACCTTTTCTTTGCCAACTCTCTTCTCTGCTTGGCTTTTATAATAAGTCAAAGTCTACACAGTTGATTTCATTTTGCCTGAAGAAACAAATAAAGTACACGTTTCTTAAGCACATTATTTAAAAAAAATTACATTGGTGCAAACAAATTAATTCTGTATTCATCAAACTAACTAATTCCGACTTCATCATGGACGAGAGCATAGATCCTATGAAACCCAACAACAGAGATTTAATTTGTCATCAGCTAGTGAGCTGCACGGAGAAAAAGTGCTGATTTATTATATTTACATAAAATCATACATTCGCATGTCGACTGTTCCTGTCTCCTCTCTCTACTCAACTTCAACACCCGACTCAGATTCCGTACACCGTTACAGGGATTATTCGTACTACAAGTTTATAACAATAATACCTCTTTCTATAACCCCATAATTTAAATGTGCCGAATGCATAACGATATTGTTTCTCAACATCCGTCCTTGAACATTTTTGAACCAAAGTTATTAACATTTAAAAAGAAAATACGAAATATATTATTTTTAAATTAAAACCAGCTACGATAGAATTAATGTTTTGTTCAGTATGTAGAAAATAATATAATTCTAAGTTAATACTAACTTTAACAATTGATCAATATATATTGTAATGCATTTAATAACACAAGTAACCCTTGAAAATGTATATATAAATTCTCTAACCATTTTGTGAACACATAATTAGAGTTACAGCATAGTTTTATACTGTGTTCTTTTTATTATACATCTACGTTACTGTAACTTGTTTTGTGAGCCTTTCAATAAATAAATAAATAAATTCTATTTTCATCATAAATGTGAAAATTTTACTATACTTACCCTTTTATTAATAATACTACTAGCATAATATAGGCATAACAGCATTTTTTCATCTTCACGTTTGCTCCATCAGTGCGTTTATTTTCAATTTAATCTTTGTGAGAGACGAATTTCTTCCACACTGTTCCGTGTAGTTTCATTTTCCCGTATTCATTTTACTACTTTTGTTAAACGCAATACTCCCAGCCAAAACAAACGACTTTTACTACTGTCAATAGATAATTTGACATGTCAATTAAAGATGTGCCTGAAATTAGCTGATTCCACTTTTATAACCCTTCCTAACTTCGTACGCACTGAACTTCTGATTTTATTGTTCATAAAACTACATACCAGGCGCTATATATGAAAATCGATCCTTAAGGAGTAAACTCCAAAAATCATACAGTGTCAACTCGACATTACGTCATACAGTCAACATAATCAACATTGAGCAGTTTAATTTATAATGAACAACTAAAACTTAACGAATTTTTGGTTATACTACAAATCTTTGCACTAACTTTGTGAGAAACTTATTATGTTGCAGCTAATGTTATAAAATCAATAAAACGTACGATTAACAAACACAGATATTTCGTCCACATTGGTCGACCTCGGGCGTCACGGTACGCGCGCGGGCGCGGCGATACCGTAATATGTTTGGGAAAGGATCTTTTACCGCCAACACTCATCCCTTTTTGCTTCCGCCCCGGCCATTTTTATCTTCGACTTTTTTACACCAGCGCACACGTATACAGTCACATGCGTGTCGGAGGATAGATCAGTTTATATACACGTCCGAGCATAGCTTTCAATGGTACATCCTCACCGTTCATTCCGATTATTATTTCGTAAATACTACTTGGTGATTTTCTAACGATACATTTATCAGTCACTTCTAACTTTATCATTGACATCAGTAGAAGGCTCGACTCGAAAGATTCTTGTTTCATAAAAATGGATATCCGACTTGTCCATATATCCGAGATTAGATTGTTTTATTATTCTACTACAGAAAACACAGTAAAAAAAACGAAGTTTTACCAAATAAGTATTCGTCAAAATGGTAAGAAATTTTCTGGAAAATTAATTCTTTGAAAGTAAATCGGGTCAAAACACTATTTATTTATTTTTATTTCATTTATAAAACTTGGCTCCTACAGATTGAGAAATCTAAATAACAATTTGGGCAGACTTACATCGATTTAAGGATTTGCAGTAGTCATATTTTATTATGGAAGATCAATAATAGTAAATAATTATTTACTGACCAGATATTCAGATATTTCTTTGGATATAAAGATTAATTAAAATAGAGAGAGATATAGCGCCCAAAATCCCCATTTTTTCAAATTTCCCCTATTGTATCCAACACCGTCATCATATTTGAAGTTAAATTTTAATCAAATAAACGACCTTCGAATTCTATTCCAAATTTTGGTCACAACTGACTGAAATCTATCAAAATTTTTCGACGAGGACAATCCTTATTATCAAAGAATCTAGGCAATTTACTACAAAAATCCCATTGACCGAAGCTTGAAAACTGGACATTAACCATTCCATTTCTGGAAAAAGTATTGGCTTAAGATACGTATAATACTGAACTTCTAATGGAGGAATAAATGTCTTATTTCTCAATTAGCAAAACCGCTTCTCAGTAATGAAAAAACTAATAACTATAAAGAACATGTATCGAAATATATCCAAATTATAATTATTTTGAACATGTATGGTATTTTAAAAAAGCAAGGCCAAAATTACAATTGACTTTCACATTTCACGTCTGTAGGCATTGGGATTGTAATACAAGGTTTGTGTGTTACTTATAGAATATTATGTAATTAAAAAACTTAAGTTAAGGAATTTAAAAAATACCTAGAATATAAACATAGAAACCATTCTGCTTTTGATGGAAAAGCCAATCTCGCAAGTGTAAACAGAAAGACTTGAATTAGAAAATTAATACTATAAATACGTGGAAGCAGTCTGAATATAAACAGGTATACTAAATCAAATAATAACGTTTCAAGCTGTTATAATTTAATCTGGCCATATTTTTAAAATAAAAAGTCAACCCACCTTTTATAATTCATCTCCTATTATAGCCACTAGCGTCAGACAAGGACGGTCGGGATCAATTCATTGTCTAGACTCGCAGTCGCTAATTGAATAAATGAATGCGTTTAAGTAACTCTGCCGTGACCTTTGAATATTTAGTAATAACCTCGTCAATTACTCAGTCGACCGAGAAAATTAAATATTGAAGAAAGTATTTCACTTTGCAGTAACTCGATTGTGGCCATTTTTTGTGAATATTTAAAAATTAGGTTTTGTTACTAATTTTTTTTTATTAACCATTAAAATATTATAAAATAAAACTCATTGTTTATGTGTTTTATAGAGATCTATTTGACGTGTTTTTTAAATGTTATTGTTTTTAATTGTAGTAATTATTACTCTCATTGATTACGAGTAATTATTATTGTCTGAAACGAATTAGCGTAAGATCACTCTAACGTCCAATTTAAAAAAAAATCAATATCCTCATTCCTAATAAACAAAAAAGAACATAGTATAGATAAGGATAATAATCCATTAATGACTCCAACTACTTTTAATCAGCATAAGATGTTAATTAATAAAATATTTCTATCATTCACAGACATTATTAAATATGAAGAGTTTAGTAATACATCAATGTTCTTGTTTGCTTCTCCTTTTTTTAGAAGAAAAATGATTTACTTTATTTTTCTCTCAATTTTACTATTTAAAAACGTTTTTATTGATTTATGAAAACTTGTTAGTTTTTTGATCTATTTTGCAAAGCCTTCATTATAACAAATATTTTTTTAATAGTTTTCACTCATTATTTTTTTTAATTACAACCCGATAGATAGTAACTATAAAAACTATTTACTGAATACCTCCTAGGGAATAAACCTTGGCTATCATGCTACATCTTTAATATATTCTTCCTGAAAACTTTCTAGACATAAATGCAGTAGGTATTATGATCAAAAAACCATGAGAAACAAATGCAATATTAAAAAATACGATTGATTCACAACTTCACTTTAACGACCATCTTGCGGTGTACACGTGCGAGCACACACGTGCACGAGGGCTTTCGCCAAGTCTGGGAGTCTATTTTTTGCCCCCATTCGGTCCCATGACCAAGGTTCCTTATTGGTGAAGAAAAAACAATTCCAAAATAGAAAGCGTGCAAGCGCGGCTACCATATTTATAAGTAGCCCTGTTCTGAACAAGTAACAAAGATAACGTGTTCCCATCGATGTCATCGTATTTGCTAATTAAGGATTAGACATTTTCTTGCTCTTTTTAATTATGGTTAACCTGTCTATAGATAAATTTAAACAAACATTTCTAACTTAAATAATCAAATAAAACCTATTAAAAGCGAGCTGAACTCACACCACTACGAAGGTCTGTACATCTTGCACATACATACCTAAACATTTAAATGTGCATAATGCATTTCTATTAAATTACTTATAGGTTTTAATATTATTTTTTACCATTTAGCTTAGTATTTCTTTGAAATGCGTAATATATCGTGAATCTTTAAAAAGCAAAGAGATTTAGAATCACCGCCATATTTTTCTGATAAATCTTAAGTAAATTTCTAGTAACACACAGTTTCTAGTAACTTCACAGTTTTGACTTCAGCTGTTTTCTGTTTTCAGCAATATCTTTATAAAATCAATATCTCTCAAATATAAAAACAAGTAGTTCTGGAATCGTTATAACAAGTTCTTTTATATTATATGACACATACATTTAAAAGCTATGTGCTATTTTTTTCGAGTATCGAGATATATGTGGGTTAACGGGCATAGTTTATTACTATGGTAAATTTCAAGTGTTCGCATTAAACGGTTTCTGGGAAAAACTGTTATCATAAATAAACGGACGGACATGTGAGTGATCTAACAAAGTTTCGTTTTTTCTTTGTGTAAAAATCGAACAGTGTAAATGAGTGCTTGTAAATCAAGCGGTCGAATGAGTAACGTTAAATAGCTCCAAGAGCTAAAGTAAATGATTTTTCGCTAAATGGTTTCGTTAGTAATGATCACTTGACGTTTTTTACACGAACCTATCTTTACTCTTTATACATAAAATCAATTGCGATCTACCACGTCTGTAATATTTTAATAATTTTTACAAAGGTATAAATCTCTGATCCGGATTAAAACACATTTCAGTAGTTGGCCCCAATTCTGAGTTCAAAGATGAGAATACCCTACTGATGTCTTGGGATAACAGTAATAATCTGCATTCAAAGGAAGTTTGAAGTCACGTTATTGGATAGTCAAAAAAACTCTTCAGTCCATTATTACTTACTATATTCTGATATTTTTACTTTTTCTGATACTTAGCTCGTTTGTGCTGGTATATCTATAAGCTTACGTTTATACAAACATTTCTTTTTATAATGTATGAGTGGTCTGTTTTTGATAATTATTTTCTTCAATGTTTGAAATAAGTAAATTTAAGTTACAAAAAAAACTTTCAAACTACAACAATAAGTACTAATGCATCATATTACTTGTGCTGATATTCGCCATGAGATTTTACAGCAGTAATTATGCGAATTCTGCAAAAAGTAAAAAAAATATTTATTTATTGATCATTTAGGAAAATTTCCCTTCAATAAATTATGGAAAGGAGACCGACAAAATTCCATATAATGTTGAGCCCGAGTATTAGAAAAATAACAATGACACCGTTTGATAGATAAAATGAAAAAATAAGTTCCTTAAATGTTTTTTTTAATCGTTTGTCAGACAAGTGAGAAATCTTGTATTTCTTTATGAAAAATCAGGCTATTTTCTATAAATTTCATAAATGTTATTTATGCGAAACGCTTTGAACGAGCAAGATGAAAGAGTTTATATTGTCTCTTTGTATCCTTTATACGCAAGTGTAACACACAAATCCATGAAATCCGCAAGCACATTCAGCGGCGTCAAAAAATGTTTCATAAAACTCGAAAAGAGTAAAAAACACATTAATTTTGACAACAATAGAATGAATATCAGTTTACAATTCATTTTTAAATATTGAATATATTTGGCGTTAATTTTGTAGAAATTCATTATTCACAATTAAATGAAACTACGTGATGTAGTATTATTTCTTCTTTCTTTAAGTTCTTTACCACGACCTAGGTTTCATTGTATTACAAAATCTTCAGGTGGGCTATTAGCAAAGATGATATGATGATCTTCATCTTTCAATTCATTTTTAATGAAATTAGGCAATGGCTACATAATAAAAAAGCAATCGGTGTTGATTTTTTTTCTTACAATCGGTGGTGAAAAGTTATTATTTAGATATACTTAGATTTTTGTGGTTATTTCTATCTCTTATTAATATATACATTCTTGATGTATACATGCACCTTTTTGAAGAATTTTTTTTCTTTTATATTATGACTACAATTTATCATTTTTTTTGTTCTTTTCTGATTGTCGATCGCTGAATTGATCGATTTTTTATATTTCAAGAAATAAGCTTTGTCAAAAATTATGCTGTATTTCTGAAACTCCGAGCACATTTTCATTACAAATACGTAGAGTTTGAGCGCGTCTGCAGTGCGTATGTGTGTACACGTGTGTATGTATTTATATGTCAGATTTACGTGGTAAAAAGTTGAATATAAAAATAAATAACATAAAATTGCCATCAAAGAATAATTACACATGTCATTATAATGTATATTGTAATCATAGAATAATCAGAAACTTAGCAAGTACTGTTAATAAAACGAATATAGCAATAAGTTCTAAAATAATTCTAATATTCTGCAGGAGTGTGTCATAATAGATTATAAAAAAATAAAATGAAGAATAAATATTTGGATCAACCACTGCGCAGTATTAACGGTCGCTCAATCGTAGAGCTTTGTTGTTTGTTTGAGAAAGGACGTTGCCCTACAAGGACAATGTCTATCGTCTTCAAAATGACATCAATCATATTCGGATGAACCCAAGAAAAATAAATATAATAAAACGCGACTAGAAAACTCGTAAAAACCGAAAAATATTCTATGAAGCGTAGATAACTCGCCACATATATGTATAACATAATAAACTTGTAAATATACATAAATAGTAACGAAGATGAAACTTCTCATCAAGCAACGCCTCCACAATACATGCATAAGCGTGGGTTACGCGCAAAGAGTACGACCCGTAGGAGTATCACGGCGACTGATGTACATAATCATCCTCAGAAATATGGAAAGCGAACAATATACGTTAATTCATAGAGCAAGCACGGAGGCGAGGGGACCGCTTTCGCCGGTTCAACCGGAGGGGAAGGATCACAATCATATATCAAAAGGCCAAGTGACTCGTACAATTCAGCTGATTAAGTTAAAGGATAATTTGTAATGTCAAGGGCCAACTATATGCGACACACTCTCAGCTAGTTGTATGTGTGTACTAGAATAGCGATATTTAATGCCTTCCAAGAAAATGAGTATGCTGAAACCAAATGCTATCTATTGTTTAAACATACCTACATTATTTTTATCTTATTATTTCCTATAGTTTTAAAAACAAAATCTTGAATTAGAATAATGAATATGAATAAACATGGATAAGGGTAGGATAATGAATATGAATAAAACCATTTATTTCATATTCATTATCCTACCCTTATCTATGTCAAATTCTCGTGGTGTAATATTGCCTTTTCTTGCTTTATTCTTATAATTATTACTAGCAAATGGTCATGACTATTTAAACTAACGTATCGTAAAGTAAACAATATTTGGTTTCAATAGTAGATTTCGTTTTTATACGTAATTGCTTCCTTTAAGCTTTCTATAATAGTGAAAGTTAAGGTTCACAAAAAAAAATTAGTCACTACCTACTTCTTCCCATAATTTTGGTATGTTTATGTGTTTATATGTATAATACTTTATTTACGTAAAGTCTCTTAAATTAAAAAAAATGCCTTTATTTCTAGAAGTAACATATTCCATTTAAGGAAAATACAATGTATTGGAATATTTTAAGTAAGTTTAAATATATTGTGAGGTCATTATGAAAATAAAAAATGGATTGAAAAATACTTACTATAAATTAGAGTTTAACTAAGAAAACAATTATTTTATTAAACAATTAACAGGTATAAAATGAAGCTCCTTATTTGTATATATCTTTTGAAATTGGAGATATAAGTTAACAGAAATATTTTAGGTGAAAACATGGAATTTTTTTCACATGTTTTAAACCTATGATTAGAGGCAAACATACATTAGAGGCAAACATATTTTGAATTGTAATAAAAAATCGCACTACATTCTACGACAAAATATTCTAAAAACGGTACTTAAAAAAAGTTTTAAATGGAACCTCATTTCATTTTGAAAGACTTCTAATGATACTTCGATGGGCTGCGTGAAAAAATAGCTCCAATTTGCATTTTTGGGGAGCTAAATTACAATTTTGTTAATACCGTGCAAAATATTATTTTTTTTCAAAAAGAAAGATTTTCTTGCAAAATAATAAGATTTTTCCAAAAAGAAAGATCTTTGCTAATTGCCCACTTGAAGATGTTGTAATATAACGAAATCTAGGTTGTGGCGAAGAATTGAAATAAAGTAGAAATAATATTACATCACGTAGTTTCATTTAATTGTGAATAATGAATTTCTACAAAATTAACGATAAAATATTTAATAATAGATAACTATCTTAAAAATCTACCTGCAAAATTATATGCACGAAACTGTTGATACTGTGTGGGTGTGGGAAACAGTCTTACGGACGAACAGTAGACAATGGACTTACAGACAGTGGAAAACGGATTTACGGACGATATTATAGGGAATTTCCCTTAGAAATCATATGCTGACGACAGGTTGTGAATGTCAAAATCAATTTTTTATCGTTTCAACACCTATACGTAGTGAAGCAGTCGTAGAATGAAGTGCGATTATTCACTACGAAGAAAATGTTTAGAATTAAGTTCTAGATAATACTCACCTAGAGCTCAGGATCTGGATACCGAATCGAGTTGCGAAAATACATAAAAATACAATATAAGTTACGATGATCATATAACAGTAATCACTAAAATGTAATTTTTACTGTCGATTATATTATCTTTAGTAACAGTAGCGCTTTCTGTTTTTCTCTTGTAACGTTTATTGTAAACTTAAGTATTTTATTGCTTATTTCATTTTAATATATTCGGCGTGTACTCATAACCGTATTATGGTAATTATATTTTGCTTGTACATGTATCTAAAATTTGGTATTAGTATTTCATTCTCAATTATAGCCAGTTAGTATGCGTAATAATCAGAAAAATGTTAATTAAAGTCTCTTATTTACCAAATTATCTTTGGTTCTATATGTACCATCTTTCTCAACTCCATACTTTCTTGTCTGTTACGCACTATTCTACTATATTATCGTTCCAAACCTTTGTTCTAGACATTCCATTATTTTTTACATTCAATCTTTTCATCCATAAGCAATCTCAATCCTTCGACACGTAAAACATCCTCCGCCCCCTCCTTCGTTCTCACATCTAGACACGAAGCATTTCCAACCCACCGCAATAATCTATAAAACATTCCGCCGATACCCGAGTGCAAACGGCGCGAGGACACTGTTGTCATTCAAAATCAGACCACGTGTCCCATATTTCATCATCACCCCCATCCCCCGCCCTCTGTCCGCCCGCTCCCCTCTCTCCATCGCCACCCCAGTCGGGGTCGACCCCAAAACTTCGGGCTCTGGCCAAACAGAGATAGATTATGATATTAGAGTGAGATAAAAGATAAATATGTTTCATGCTGCTGAATTGCCGCGCCTAGGTAGCTACGGAGCACGGCATAGCAGCAAACGGGAGCGGGACGGAGAGAGCTGTAAGCTCCGCAACGTTACTTGTGATTCTATCTACGCGACGCTGTTTATGTCGGTGCGTATAGTTAGAGTCAGATTCGTCAGTTAGCACTGAAGCCAAATACAGAATGATTGTATTATATCAGCTTTATACAATTTGTTTACCAATGTCAACAAATAAAAACTCCAAAGCTCAACTCGGGAAAAGTCAATGTTTAAACTCTGAGCTTTTGTAAACACACAGTGAAACAATGCCATTAGTGTTTTCTAAATGGCATATAATTTCTTATAATTCAGATTATTATTTCAAGTTTCAAACTTATATAAAACAATGTCATTTTAGATAAAAAAATGCTGTAATAAAGATAGCTTTCAAGAAGAAAAGTTAAACTATAAATTCTCATATTGTAAACTGGTATCAAAATGATTTTCAAATTGGTTGAATATAAAAAGTGCATCTGAAATTTACAGCACACGGGAAGTAAAATTAAAAAAGTATGACATCAAAAATGTCACTTCCATTTATATATATATATATATATATATATATATATATATATAACTGGGTTATTTGGTAGGTTTTGTAAATATAGGTTTTCCGTACATCGTATATTTTATGAAACGCATATTTTTTTGAAATATTTTTTCAGTAAAAGTGGTTATGAAGCAATGTTTAAAATCCAATTCTTGCAGAAGACAAAGTAACAAATGCTTGTAACATTATAAATGTCTATGAATCAACTGGTGTACTATTTGTACTAGTCTATAGCTGGTAAGAAAATACGAATTAAAAAATGAATTTAATTTTCACACGACATGGTTTTAATAAACTACGCTTTATAATTTCAATTAAAATCTCTTTTCAGTGATTCTTATTAAACGTACTACTCACATGCATTTTTCTACAAGACCAAGACTTAAAGAATTTAGCATCGTTGTAGAAATTAGTTCGATTCCAGACTTTTTGAGCAAAAAGTTGATTTTCCAGTTTGGGAATCACTTTTGAGAAATGAGAGCTAGCAAAGAAAGTTCTTTTTCATCAGTTCAGTTTCATCGTGTTGAATATTAATCCAAAGTTTATTAAAATGCTAGTTCAAAAGTATAATTTTTTTTCAAAATAATATTTATCTAACAAAATTCCCAAAAAATCTGAAAATTCACTATCGATCTCATAAAATATGGGTCAAAAAATTAGATAGTTTAAGAATATTGGTAATGAGTTCTATATCGAAAAATACTATCAACTTTGCATTATCTAAGATAGTTTTATTATAAACAATTTAAATCCAAATTAAAACCAAAGTATTACTGATAGCGAAAAAAAATAATATGATGTTGTATATTCCTTATAAAAACATAAAAAAATTATTTTATGTTTTTACTATTTGTCAAATGATTACAATGTTAACACAACATGGTTTAAACAAATGCCGTAGACCCAAAGGGTTGTGGGCATCACACTAGATTGTTACGCGGTTTAGTTGTGCGTACAAGTTTGCTTTTGAAAGTGTTTAATATCCCGCAGCTATAATAACACTAAAAATTTATAATTACTTGTTTCGGTACAGACTTCTCTGCTCCCTGCTTAGTTTAACGCACATTAAACAGTTTTTAATTTTTTTAACACACCCTAAAAACTAAAAAAAAATGAAAAACATTCTGGCCATTATTGCTTTAATTAGGGTAACAATAGCCAATTTTTCCTAGTTAATTTAAAATTATGCTCTATTTCTCATATTTTACCGTATTTTACCGTTTGTTTCTCATATTTTACCGTTTGTGTATACTTTTTCAATATAAGAATTTCGTTTATTTTACAACATATGTACGAGTATATACTTTCAATCGTATATTAAAGCTTTTTCTGTCTGTCTATGCACCTACATTGTGCTAAATGCTTAAATTCGAAATAAGGAATAAGCTGCAAGTTTAGCAAGTAACTTCCTGATGAGATATGGTAGTTCACTTCATTCCTCATTCATTCCCACTTTCTTATTCAATTCCTCACTCTGTATTCCAATTGTACCTATTTATTTATTTATTACAAATACTATTTTCAATTTAAGGCTCGCTAAAAACTCGCTATTGTACTAATAATATATATATATATATATATATATATATATATATATATATATATATATATATATATATATATATGTATATATATTTTTGTATGCTTTATTAAAATCTTGTATAAAAATTTATAATATATTTCGATTTGTCATCCAAGAATCAACCTTTATAGCAACATCGTCTCGAACATTTTCCACAGACACAAAGAAAGAAAAAATAAACGTTTAATTCTCCCGAAGCTACGAGAGCTGATACAGTCCACTAAACTTTGTCGACTGCATACTGTTCGGGAATTATTTTGTTTTAATTCTACTCAGACCGAAAATAATTTTTGTCTGGCAAAATGTAAAACATTAATTAAAGTAATTTTCAAGTGTCGGAAGAAAAAGTGTCCGTTTCACTACTGTCAGAGGCCATAAACAAATAAGCATAGCGACGAATATTAACACAAATTAAAAGTGCTTTAAGCTCATTGTGTCGCTGTGTGTACTAATAAAATAAGCTTTTTATCAAGGCGTCATAGTGTAAAAATATTTAAGACCATATGGTCTTAATTTCTTTTTGATTATCTAAAAACTTAATCTCAGTTTCTCTTTTTACTTTCATTTTCATTTCTTTGTTTTTATCGATAAATGTAAAATTTACATATATGTATATATATATATATATATATATATATATATATATATATATATACATATATATACATATATACATATATATATTTATATATAAAATTCATATATATATATATATATGAAAAACTAGTGAAGTTCGATTTGTCTTTAAGTTTTCTGTTACGTAAATTATGAGACGAAACAAATGGTAATTACCATTTGTACAGGCGAAAGATCTGAACAGTACAGTGGGTGAAGTAGCATACTTCATCCAAGTGAACGTAGTTTTTTACTACGTGGGGTTGAGCATTGTCATGTAAAAATAAACTTTGATTTGGTTTGAAGGAAATTTAGCGGAGACTGCGCAATTGTTCCCTAATAAATGTTAGCTGTAATCATACTGTTAGCTTGAAAGAGTTCCCAATGAATAGATCAATGAATAACTCTATTTATATTCCACCATGTACTCAGAAGTATCTTGTGTCTAATATTATATTTTAGTCTAGGTGCATTTTTTCTCCAGGTCCTAGGCACTGGCGTTTACACTAACAATCAACAAAACTACCCACCTTTCATCTTCTGTAATCTGATACTTTAGCCTATCGTTGGTACAATGAGAACCAAGCGCACAAGCACACATTACCTCTCCTCTGAAGTGGAAAGGGTGTTAGCTCATGTGGTAGCCAAACGAAATATTTCTACTTCTTTCTCAAAGCATGGAGTTGTTTTTCCATAGCAGTATAAGTGCATGAAAATAGCTCTGCCAAACAACGCGAACTTAATCTTGTATCTGTTTCAATAAGGCTTTTAAACTTTTCTAAATCAATTGTAGGAGACTAGTGTTTGGCTGTGTCGTAAGAGGACATACCTTCACCCATCGTGTATATATTGCATGATACTTCGCTTGTTTTTCGCTCCAAAGGACATTCATAAAGGAAGAGTCCTCTAAGTTCACTTCGAAATACTTCCATTTTCGATTTATTCTTTACTCGCCGATTGCAAACTGACCAGAAGTTCGAATGCCGCAGTCTTTATATACTCTACAAGGATTATTTTAGAAACTTCTATATATAGTTATATATATATATATATATATATATATATATATATATATATATATATATATATATATACATATATATACACACTACGAAAGACGCACAGCGTGCAGTGACCTTCTGTCATTGACAAATTTTGCTTTGCTGAAAGGTTTTTTCCTCAAATAGATTATGGGTGGAAAAGTATTAATTTATACTGAGGAGTTTTGACAAAAACCCCTCTCTTACTAACAAAATACTTCAGAGTATTATAGTTAAATGGATACTTTCAATAAGTAAGTTATAATTAAATAAAATGCTTTACATAATAAAAAAGTAAATTACACGAACTTCCATCCAAAGTTTCATCCCCTATTTTAGAGGTTGATTTTTTGAGTGTTGATTTTTTTTAAGTGGCCTATCTCCTATTTCAAGTCATTATCCATCTATATATGAAATTTTATACGACCCTTACGCAGTATTTTTTGCATGATTGACAGTCACATATCAAAACAAAGACAAAGAAATATATAAAATTTCACATTTAAAATATTAATAAGATGTATATATATATATATATATATATATATATATATATATATATATATATATATATATATAAATATATATATATATATAACGGTAGAAAACTATTTAGATTTTTAACATATTTATCTATTACCAACTCTACACATATCAGCCTAAACAAACTTGTTTGACTTTTCCTTCTGAGTGGTAAGTATATTTTGTCTTTTTTACTTTAAATGAAATAAAAAAAAATACACTTACAGAAACAACACGGTCGTGTATGTCTCATTATAATTCATTAAAACCGATCTTTGGAAATTTACGAATATTAACAATATTATAATAAATATTAACAATATACAAGATCTTTTGAAATTTACGAATATTTGCTCAATTTTTAAATTAACTTAACTTAATATTTTAATTTAATTTTGAGATGAATAAACTAACTCAAATAAATATAAAGTAACTCAGTTACAATGACATTCCAGGAGAACTATAACAAATCTTCGATATTAATTATTAAGCTCCAAAAATAAATTTTTTCCTCATATGAAAAGATGAGAAAACTGTAAGAAAAACAAATTTGAAATAGTATACCTCCCTTGATATCTTTTTGAATTTTTTTCATTGTTTATTATATTGACGCAAATTTTTGTTGCAAAATAAGAAATGTTTATGAATTTATATAATCCGGGGCACGATTTTCGTACTAACAAGAAATATTGTAAAAATGTGAACAAAAAATTACTCATCGAGCCAATAATGTTCGAATTTTCGTTCATACGAAAATTAAAGTATATTAAATAATACGTAAATACTTTTCCGAAATAAAAAAATATATATATTTCTGTCGTGAAAACGACTATTGGGTCATTAAGTACAGTTATAACTCGTCAACCTTTGTTGTATTACAAAATACCATCAGATTTCAGTTGCTAATAACTAGGAGAATAATAATGGTCGAGCCCACAAAATATATAGGATAAAGCACGTTTGTACATGTTTGTCGTGCAATATTTGATTTTCCTATGATGTTATGAGACTAATGTAGGTGCATGTGCGTGATTGTTACGAATAACGTTGTGTAAAGTTATAAATTAGATTAGCATGAAAACGCATTTAGCTAGGACAATGAAAGAGTTTACGGAGTACTACTAGGATCTAAAGTGATATAATAATAATATTCACCGCAACATAAGTAAAAATATATATTAAATGGAAATTTACAAACAAATTAAAAACGTCGTCTTACATGAATCGCAAATATGCTCGGAATTACAGAAAACGCAAATCAGTGAAAAGCTTGCGTCAAACAAATCCAAGAAACCTAAATAATCTAGGGCCGAGTAAATTCGAGAGCTACGATAGTGTCGAAATCAAGTGAAAAAAGGGAAAATCAAGTGAAAATCAAGCTGGCCCCTCGGGCATGTACCGTCCAGCGACAGTTCCTGTTATACTACTCTGTGTAACCATTGTATTAAAGAGATTAGGAATTTAATTACATATTAATATGAAACACTTGTAATATTTTATCGCTACGTTTTCACGAAAAATCTCCGGTACAGACGTGAACTTCCTTTTCCGATTTATTTTTTATTCTACACTCATATATAATATAGCACACAAAGTATATACTCTGCGTAATTATATATATATATATATATATATATATATATATATATATATATATATATATATATATATATATATAAATTCTGCCTGTTTAATAAAAAATCTTATGTTTGTTTATAACTTAAGGTTTACGTATTTCATAACAAATAATTTAAATAAAACAGTATTTTTCAAACTTGATAGAATTCAAACCCATTTTCCCTGTTACTAGTTTTAGGAACCACCCTAATATAATGATTTGTTTAATAAAGCAGAAACCAGCGCTTTAAATAATGTCATGACTCAATTTTTTTTTTCATTTTGCTCCATAATACAAGTACCTTATGAATAAAAGATTCACTTAATGTTATTGTTCCGTATACATTTAATTTTTTTCGAACATTTCATAAGAATATGACAGCATTTTCCGGTCGAATTAAAACTTTAAACTGTTGACTAGTATTATAATTTGTTTAATTTATATTATTCGCATAAAAAATGAGACTAAAATAATTCAATTTTGCCCACAAGTTTCGAATTTAATTTAGTGTTTTATTATTTAGAAAAACATAAAAAAATTCTCGAAGAAGCTTAGTAATATGTGACTAGCGTAATTGAATTTTCAAAAATGTTCTATATTGCTTTTCAGCATTAGGGTCAAGCTTGTCTCGAAATTATTTACAATTAATTGTTGAGGACCATAGGCATGATTTGTTTAAACGCTTTTCTCGGAATTTTTTTGCTACTTATACAGTAAAAAGTTTATTCATTTCGTCCTAAATGTACAAATTGGCTGATAAACGTTTAGCCGCGGGACGCTTTTTAGAAAAGTCGTTGAAAGTCCCAGCATATTATAAAATACAGATGCGAGTGCCACAACAAATAATATGGGTATGACTGGCGATAACTGGGCCAACAAAAAGATAATTTGGTTCTTGATTTTTCTGAGGAATTCAGCTACACTCACGACATAATAGAAACAAATTTAAATAAATAAGAAAAAGTTCCAAAATGCAGTACTCTCCAAGAACAATATATTGCGCAATAAATCATAAAGGTAATTTGCTGAAGATATTATAACGAAATTAATTTTAGTAACTAATAAGGCATTCCTTTTCATCTATTTCACGTAGCATTGATGGTCGATACGGTATGGTCTATAATAAATATACCCTATCAAGCAATAACAAGCAGAAATAGATATATTGGATAGAGATAAATATATTTTTTGACCAGCTTTACCAATCTATAAATCGAAATAAACATTTTATGTGGGTGAAAATATTTTTTCTTGTCCTAGTCTCATTTTATTTCAAATCTTAAAATATCTACAATATATTTTATTATCCATATAGAGTTTTGACAATAATGATAAACAGTGCTATGTCACTGATAGACATCTTATCACCTCGTCAGGATCCGGCTTTAACAAAACGCCACAGAGACAATTCCATGAAATTTCCCGAACATTTCCCGGGAAGGGAAAAAATAGTCTCTACGCTACAATAGCGAAACAAGTAATTTACGTTAAATACGTTATACATACATATTTAATGGTCTATGTCAACTCAGCATATGAAGCTTAACAGAATATTTAAAATATAAATCGATTTAATTTTTTTCGTTTTCTAGAACGAATTGTTGCTATATTCCCCTTTATATTTCTTAATAGACATGTCATATCCATCTAATTCCATTCAATTTCGACGATACGTGGTTTTAATTATACAGTTTCTTCAAATCTTAAACTCGGTGTGAATTTTGGGACATTTTACCATATGTGCATAAGTGAGCCCGTTTATTATTTTATCTACCTAGAGCGGCACGGTGTACTATGGCGTTCGCCTGTTTTCCGTCTGTCTACTTTCCGTTAACTATTTTAGAAATAGATTTGTACATTTAATAGTTGGATACAACTACTCATAGTTTAAAGGCTTTAAAAATGACATCCATGTTTGTTATCGATTTTTCTTTGTTTCTCTTTTATGGTCTGTTTTCTTTTATTTTCAGCCATGGCGATAACAAATGGAAACACACTAAGCTTAAAAATGTATGGGAACAAGGCTGCCACTTTCGGGTTGATACCCGGTTACTAACCGATCACCGGGTGCTCGGAGAGCTGAAGATTTGCGTGATATATTTGTCACTCTTCACTTTATCGACCGGGGTTAAAGCGGACAAATGATTTAGTCAATAAAAACGATATCGGTATTTTTGGAGTTTGTTTATACTTCAAAAGTTAGTGACTTTTAAAAATGAATCAAATAATAATGATGTTACATATTCATGGATCGTTGTCAATTCAAATTAGAATTAATGAAATTATTGTGACTAAGCTAAAACAATTACTGTTATAAAATAATAATCACTGGCAAAGAAAAATATTTTAAAACTTTATTGGATATATGCGCATAGCGTAACAAATTCTGTAATAAAATTTATTAAAGTAGATAATACCAACAGTAGTATAATAGAATAGGTGAGATTGAAAATTTATAAGAATGCGTATATAAGTAAGACTAAAATTCTTAAAAATAAAATAAAACATTTGAAAAAAAAAAAATAAATTCATAAAAAAAACCCATAGATTAAAAATTAAAATTTTAAATATGTCCTCCAAGTCTTCCAATTTTTTTAACCCCTTGCTTGCAGCGCCTTTCTTCAGATACCCATTTAAATCATTTGATGATGGCCATAAGTTTTTTTTTCGAGGATACACTTCTTCGACGGTATTCGAAGTAGAGGCTATGGACCACATTATCAAACGACATATTCGTTCAGTATGTCCCGAATAATTTATGCTGGTTTCCGCGTTAACCTGAAAAAAAAATCTAGACCTGATAAAGTTTTGCATTTCCTTTTAAATAAATTACTTAACTTCGCATGAGAACTGAAGCTTGTAAGCAAGCAAGAAAAGTTATAGCTTATATTTTGAAAACAATAACTAAACAACAATTTCATTACAGTCTAAATTATAAGGATATTGCTACACAACAAAATATTACACATAAAAAGCGTTAAACTGCAAAAGATACAATAAATTGTGAATTAATGAGGAGGAAAGAATGACGTAACATTGAAAAAAAAACCTTGAAGATGCAAATAACGGGATCCTAATATAAACTATTGAGTATTAAAATTTATTAACGTTATTTTATTAGTCACGCACACATATACACACACGGACAGACTCGCATGCACGTGCTCTTTATATATATGTGTGTGTGTGTGTTTGTGTGTGCGTGTTGTATCAGGTCCCGACCATATAATATTCATCGCTGTATACTCTGAATTTGTGGGACATGACATGAAATTATGGATATAGATATAATCGAATTAAAAAAACAGCCAATACCTACTTTTAGTTTTTAGCTTTAGTATTGTGTTCGGTAATGAGAAGCGACGTTTTTTTGACATATTCATGAAAGTATTTTCAAAATGTTTTGAACACACTCAAGACCTTTTTTTAAAAGGAAACCATTTAACTCTTCCAATGGTATCGATCCATCTTTCCTTATATTTCGCATCCTTAAGAAAATTGTAAAAAAAGAAACATTGAAACATACACTGGTATTTACGACATTGACGTCAACAATAATTGGAAAGATATAAATTTGATAATACCATATTTTTAACTAGAAATCTTTTATTGTTTTTAGATAAACCAAATTTTAATTATAATATTGTTATTAATATTACAAACTTTATCGATATTTGAATTCACTTCACCACACTAATGTACAAAAAAATGCCATTTTGAAGTGGACACTAATACTTTCTCGTTATTGATTATTACATGGAAAACGTACTTACCAGTGATATATACTGTACTATTCCTTAGGTTTTTGCTCCTACTGTCGTTTCTGCACATTTTCATATAATTCCTAACCATATTTGAAACTTTAAAGGTAAAAGTATTCACATAATGTTCACAGAGACGTACGCTAAGAGCATTAGCAACCCACTGGTGGACCTTTGCAAGCGCAGATATACACCAGTTGCGGCGTGTGGGCGGCAGGGCACGTCGATTGTTACGCTTTTTTATTTGTTATTTATTCTGTCTTTTCAACGCCTTGACGCAAATTGTAAATATGTAAAGCCAAGATGTGTAATTGGTAATTAATTATTAATATGATTTCCACCATTTACGTATACTATTAATTTATTCCGTTAAAAAATATTTAATTAAAAATATTTTAAACCTGTTTAAGTTTAATACACTCCAAATATATTATTCTCATGCGTCTTGAAAGTCCAAGGAAAGTATGTATGTGGAGAAATTCAATTTGTACAGAGCAATACGATATACTAATTCAAGAGTAGTGTTGCTAGAGATCCGCTTTGTAAAAAATCGGGATTGGTGACTAAAATAACGTGTACAGAGGTATAAAATTCGGTAATGAAAAAAAACACATTTCTCCAAATCATTAAATTATTTATTTCGTCGCTTTCGGAAACTGATTTTGAATGCCTTTGTATAATAAACATAATGTTTTTTGTTGACTTGCTCCAAATATTTAAATTATTGGTAGTGCCAAAAATATGGAATATATTTGGTATTGAATATATTTGGCGTTAATTTTGTAGAAATTCATTATTCACAATTAAATGAAACTACATGCTGAAGTATTATTTCTACTTTCTTTAATTTCTTTCCCACGACCCAGGTTTCGTTATATTACAACATCTTCAGGTGGGATATTAGCAAAGAATGACTCTTAGGAACATCCAACAGCATTTATATGTATTGTGCTTGAAACATATAAATGCTGTTGGATGTTCCTAAGAGTCATTCTTTGCTAATAGCCCACCTGAAGATGTTGTAATACAACGAAATCCAACAGCATTTATATGTATTGTATTTGAAACATGTAAATGCTGTTGGATGTTCCTAAGAGTCATTCTTTGCTAATATTCCACCTGAAGATGTTGTAATACAACGAAACCTGAGTCGTGGTAAAGAAATTAAAGAAAGTAGAAATAATACTACATCACGTAGTTTCATTTAATTGTGGATATATTTGGTATTACGCCATCCTTAAAAATCTGGACACTCCGTAAAAGTTCGTACATCTGGCGACAGTATTTACGAACCCGATGCAATTAACGCTAACATACATTGATCGCTAATTACAATAGTTGCACTCCACTTGTATAAATATAATATTGTTACATATACCATTACGCAACATAATCATACAAGCAGGTACACGAGTCCACAGACCCGCGAAACCTCGACCAGGTTCTATAAGAGCTTGCGTCACCCGTCCTCATTTACGTAAGCAGCGCGCAAATCCAAACAAATAGGTTAATAATAGCTCGACTATGCCTTGTCACTCGCTATGGATTTAATGACGCAATTATTTGCAGATACTACAAGAAATTAAATCGCGGACACCGTTGTTAATTGTTAATTAATTTCATGTATTCTGGTGGAACGTTTACAGTTAAATTTGAAAAATGTATAAAGAGGATGAAATTCGAGGTTGATCTGAACGTAGGCTGTTGTATTTTATAATAAGAAAAAAGTGATTCTTAAACTGATGTTTTGTTTAGTGACGTGCTTTTATATACGAAACACTGAGTCGAAAACCAAGGATTGAGTTTCTCAAGGATTGAGTTACTATGGTCTTTAAACAAGTTGATTAAAATATTAAAGTAATTATCAAAAAAAATTGTTAAGTATGAATAGAACCACATGGTGCCACTATGAGAATTCCACACGCACTTAGCCCATATAAATATTTAAGGATGCACAGAATTTCTATCAAACTATAAATAGTTGTTAATATCATTGTTAATATCAAGTGTTAATATCATTTTACACCACGTAAATATATAATTTTATAATAATATGTATTTGATAAGTGTGAAAATATAGCGATTTTTCCAATAAACTTTGTATGAACTTCTGATATCGCTGTTTGTCCCTAATTTTTACTATGGCTGTTTTAGAGATTTGGGGGCGGCATAGTGTAACGTTTGAAATATTAATTGAAATTAAAAATTGTATTGTCATACATTTTGAAAATGAAATTGACACTAAGTTCATTTATGAGATCACTGAATATAATTCTAACACATTTCAAACTGAAAAACACTTTTCAAAGTTAATAAATATTTTAAACCTGTTTAAGTTTTATATTATATCCATGCGTCTTGAAAGTCCAAAGAAATTATGTAACAAAACATGGAGAAATTCAATTTGTTCAGAACATTATGATATTCTGATTCACGAGTAGTGTTGCTAGAGTTCCACTTTGTAAAATATCGGTAAAAATCTGTACACCAAGCATGAAAGATGAACTTTGCATTCGTTAAAATACCAATAATTGCCAGCGAAAATTATTTTATTGGAGACTCCGAATCGATGACACTTTTGATTTAGATGTCTTTTAAATGTACGAGATAATAAAAACTTTTTTTTAAACAATGTTGAAATTAGATAGATATATTAATTAGACTAAGCTGAAAATCTGATTTTTCAATTGGATAAAATCATTGCAACAGTATATACCACAAGTCTACTGATACATTCGCAGAAACTCGGATTACCAAATACGAAAGATTTAAGAATATTTTATTTGCAGTCAATGAGATTATTTCACTGAACACGACAAATATAGACTCAACGTGAGAGTGGTATAGGATCAAAGTTAACGTTCTCTACTTAAGTGATTTTGGTAAAAAATGACAAAAACTTATATATCTAAAGATTCATAATTTATTATGCTGTATGTTTTGCTATTCAGTAGAATATGGAAGCAAGTCTGAACCAAATTGTGAATTTAGAAGTTTATCGACAAACATGATAAGAAATTTGGTGATTGCCATATTTATATTCGTCAAGTGGACATTGCTACCTTTGAAATAATTGTATATGGATATTATATTGTTTAATTTACTCTAAAATGTATATTGCTGATATAGTTTAAATTAAAGACATTTAGTTATAATGTTAACACTATATTTTTTATTGTCTTAAATTAGGAACTTTTCGCTTATAATTACTTAAATTCTTATTTCTACACACATTCTTATTTCTTCTCTTTATTTTAACAAAACAGTTTCCAAAACTTTGAAACAAGTAGTTAAAAAACTAAAACTAAAAAGTTATAAATTCAAACATTCATTACTGGTGCTTTTTCTATTGGGTTAATACAGTATTCTTTTTCCTCAGTATCATCTTCCACAATGTTCTGCTGTTGGGAATTATTAACAAAATCTGCATAAAATTATAGATTTCATCATTCTGCCAATGTTTTTCGAAGCGTTTTTCCAATAAATTCTCAACAACTTTCAGTAAATTCATTTTTACTGAATATGATTGTATCAGTCTTGGTTGCATCATTTCCAAATTGCATTTTTTACAGATGCTGCGGTAGTTGTTTTGATTAACATGAACCCTGTAATTTTCTTCTTCTGTGATAACAACTTTTCCTTGATTAGTTTTTCTGAGATAATTTTTTTGTTGTGGAGAGTTTAAAATGCCATTTCTCAGGTGAAAGTAGAATTTCTTTGCTTGCTTCTTTTCAGCCATTAACAGGGCAGAGGACTTCAATTTTCAGAACAGTATCAAATTCTACTAGAACGTTTTCATATTCTTAAGGAAATAAGATGGTTTCCATTTTCTTTATTAGTTTCTCAGCATTACCAAAAACTCTGTCAGTTGTTAAAAACGAGAGACCGACAATAGGAAAAATAAGTTGTATTTTTTCAACGAAGAAGGAGCTAGCAAAAACCATATTAATAAAATTACAATCGTGATAGAATTTTTAATTTTTCCACCACAGCCATCTGCTATTAGGCGTAATGAAGTGATGTTATCATCAAAATGTATATTTTGTAAGCGATAATGAACAACTGACGCTATTAGATTTGCATTTTTAGAAAACTGATTTTCAGTCCAGGTATAAATAAAAATATTGTACCGGTTGAGTTTTGTAGTAGATGGTTCTTGCATAATAGTAAAATTTTAAAACTAAAGCTGCCTACTGTAGTACGCAGCTTGGTCATAAACTTTTGATAGAACTTGATTTTTCTCGTAGTCAGAGTCAGAATTAACATCTTCTAAAAACTTGTGATTTTTTTTATATTTCAATGTGTGTATTCGCTTTTGTGCTATATAAGTTTCTTTTCAATTTTCATCATTCCATCTTTTTTTTCAGACAAATCTATGCAAGTTGAACAGATATCTACTATAGGAAACTTGAATCCTAGACTGCATTTTGAATTAAATACTGAAGGGAAGTAACTTTTCTTCACATTTAATTCATGAGGGCTACTTTCATTATACATTTTATATAATTTATTTATTATTAGTTCCCTTGGAAGATGACTTCTTTTGTCTGTGCTCGAAAGCAGTGGTATTGAACACATTTTAAGGAATTCAAAAAACTTACAACAACCGATTTTTTCATCTCATGTTTGTAAATGTGATGACCTCCGCAACGTTTTTTAATTAGGTAGCCTCATAGTTCATGAAACATATTCGTAACATAGTTCAATCTAGCTCTTTTAATGTCGAGGATTGCTAGAAAAGCTCTTTTGGTAGACAGGTACCAAATGCTTAGTATTTATTTTGCGAACAAAACTTGTAAAATTTTTGGAAAATCTTCCGAGCTCTCTGGTATTTTGCGGCTTCCTTCTTTCTATTGGTGAGGTGTAAATTTTATTATTGTTTCTATGGTTGTTATATTGTTCACCAGTTCTTTCTCTCTTTTTAATTTAAAAAATTGCAATCTTCATTTGAATAACTTATAAAATCTTAAAAGAAGAAATAATTATAACACGTGACACATTTTTTTCTTCTTTTTAATGTTTTATCTAATATTTATCCTCCTGACACATTTATCCTCCTAACATGCCCCTTAATTTTTATTAGTGAATTGGAAAATAAAATTTTGATGGAAACTTTGTGTGATGAGTTTTCTAAGAGGTCGTCCGCAAAGCTTTTTGTTTGAAAAAAATATCAGCGTGTAGAGAAAATCTCATTACGAGTTTATTATTTAAGTATAATTATAGCACGTGATACATTTTTTTCTTCTTTTTAATGTTTTATCTGACATTTCTCCTTCTGACACGAGTGCCCCTTAATTTTGATTAGTGCATTAAAAAATAAAATTTTGATGGAAACTTTCTATGATGAGATTTCTACGATGTCATCTGTAAAGCTTTGTTTGAAAAAAAATATCAGCGTGTAGATAAAATCTCATAAGAGTTTATTATTTAAGGATAATTATAACACGTGACACATTTTTTTCTTCTTTTTAATGTTTTATCTAACATTTCTCCTTCTGACACGAGTATCCCTTAATTTTGATTAGTGAATTAGAAAATAAAATTTTGATGGAAACTTTGTGTGATGAGTTTTCTAAGAGGTCGTCCGCAAAGCTTTTTGTTTAAAAAAAACACCAGCGTGTAGAGAAAATCTCATTACGAGTTTATTATTTAAATATGGTAGGTAGTAAATACTCGGCGATAAGATTCAAATTTACTGAATTTAAAGATCGGTAGAAGATTTTCTACACAAAATGAAATTGTACCCTCTATGATCTCCAATACTCTTCGTTTGCCAATGAGACGCTCTTTTTATTATATCATTATTGATATTAAATAAAGATTGTGTTAGTGTTAGTATTATAAAGAGTTTAACAATAGATTTTAATAATTTCTCTTTGTAGGTTCAAATCGTAATTGAGTTAAAAAAAATTTAAACAAAAATTTTTTTCAAAATATCTATTTTATACGAGACAAAGAAGAAGAATTGAAGATTCTGCGAGACGAAAAGGAAAATTGGAAAAATTAAGTAAATACATCAATGTTACAATTTTGAAGATATTGAAGATGGGATCTCTATTGAGGTTTATCGAATTTACGAATGAATCTTACTGTGTGAAATATTTTTGTTTCGAGTTTATAAGTTGTATACAGAAAGAAAATTTCTCGTCACATTTGTGTACTAATCTCTTTTTTCCTTCTCTTCCACCTTTGAGAGGATTCCTCTCGAAACTCGAACCTTCGCCGCACCCAACAGACGCCGTGCGCGCAAATAATTTGGCTAACTGTTAATTGGAGCGAATTTTATCGCGGTTTTTATATTCTTTTAGTGTATTCATCAGCGAGCGCTCGTAACTCGCTTACGGTTAATGTAATTGACTGTTTACTCGTCAGGCGAGTTTACGGCGCCCGGCCCGTGTACCCGGGCGGCTAACTTGCAATTTGGGGAATATATTTGGGGTAATGTGGGCGTTTTTTGTGGATATCCGTGGGAATAAAATGGTTTATTGTGCGCCGGGGTACGCGCGTGTGCGTGTCTAGAGATCGGCTTTGCAGAGTTCGGTTTTAGAGGAATCATGCTACTGGAACGAAGAGTGAGGTTTTTTTGAACTATTGTTTACCAACGACAGAGACGTTAAAAACATTTATATGCACATAAAAATATTTAGAAAAAGTGAGTGAGAAATAAAGATGTGAGTTTTAGTAAAAAAAATAAAGTAGTATAGAAAAAATTATGATTCGAAAAATTTTAAAATCGGTTGAAACTAATCTCATTTGACAAAAATGAAAATTTTGCGTCACCTATACAAAGTTTTAAATCGAAAATCACATTATTTATTTCAGTAAATAACTGGAAATTGATAGGACTATCTAAATTAACCTAATATCAGGAGTCCCACTATTAGACAATCATCAAAATATGTTTACTGAAAGAAAAGTATGCCGACATCTTAGATTACATCGGACAATATAATAGCTGCTACGCTATTTACTGAAAAAAGATGTTACGTAATAAAAATATAAGTCACATACACAGTAAAAAAACATAAAATTAGCTCAAAGAGAGCTGTTCTTATTGGTCTCAACAAAATATGGACTCTTAAATACCAAATTATGCGAATATTTTATTTTTATGGTGTCTTGTTTATTCTATAATTTTTATACGACACATTTTTCGACGACTCTTGAGCTAAATGCAGGATGATTTTTTAGAAACACCTAAAACATTAAACACCGCCCGAACGCGCCCACCTCTCCTCACCGATATCGAACATCGACCGCAGTAGCATTTCCCTTTTTCGCAAAATATCAGTAAGTCGAATCACATTTTGAATATAACTTATTAGGTTACGTAATGGATTCTGCAGATAGGTGTAAGCGCCATCGTGTATCGGGAAGGAAACGTTTTCATAAGCGCGGCATACTGGCACGTAAAAGCTTACGCCCCCGCTGTGGGGTGAAAAAATTCTTGACATCGACGTCGGTCGTAGGGGCCATCTACGTGAGTGTAATGGTAAGGTGGGATTTTATCGTCAAGAGAACATTTCCTTTGTGTTATTTCGCAGTTTGATGGTTTTTCCGTTGATTTTCCTGTGTGTGGGTGCGGCCGCCCCCGCCCATACATTATTCAGGTCCGCGAGGTGGAGCTCGTCGTCGGCGGGAAGCTCTTTTCTTGCGGCGCGGGCGACGGCTACAATATGGCGTTGGCAAAACATTATTTTGTTTATTTGAGATTCGTGTCTTTTTGTTAGTTCAACAAGTTATTTGTGTAATATATGAGAAAATTCATTATATATTGTTTATATGATAATATTGTAAATCCAAAATAAAAAAAATCGTTTTGGACGCTGCATAGGACATTATTAATTTTTTACTACTTAGAAATTACATAGTGTACTTTCTACCTTACTCACGGTATGCTACTCATAATTTTGCAATAGTTATACTCTTGTTTTATTATTAACATTTATTATACTAACTTATGACGTTTCCAGAGTTTTAATTTAATAAGTATTGTAAAATAGCACGTAATTTTATATTGTCTAATTTTACTTATAAAACAGCATCTATAATTTTCCACGTATCCCGTTTTCGGAAAAATTTAAATAGATAGCATCACCCTATTATTTTTTTGTTCTTTTCTTTCTTTAATAATGTAAGATACTGATTTGGAATGTATAAAGTCTAAATTTGAGCTAAATATCACTGAAAGTTTTAATTTATATACGATTATTAGACCAAATAAACCAATCCAGTCTTGTGAAGTATGCTCCAATTATAGCAAAACACTCTTCTAGAAGGATACCTTGGTTTTATTTTGTATAAATATACAAAACAAAAGTAAGACAATACATAAACTTACATTTATATTCAGAAAGTAGCCACGGATTTTGAAGTAATTTAAATGTAATTTTCAATAAACTGGGAAAATATTGAACAACCAAAATATTATATTTCACAGAAACACTTTTTAAAATTTTCCAAACAATGTACGTTCATTGTCATACTATCATATTTATCTTTCACTTTATTAAAATAACGCCGACTAAACTTAACATAGGTGTACCGAAAAAAAATGGAAAGGCACTTTCAAAATATCACTCTAAAAAGACAATAAGCTACTTTGGATCGAAAAATATTAATAATAATAATTCCGAGATAAAATTATCTTAGAAGAAGAGGGTGGTGAAAAGTTAGTAAATAACGAAAAACTTATTCAATTAAAATAGCACAAAGTCTGCTCGCTCGCTCGTTTGGTAATGAGCGAGTCAAATCCGAGAGAGCAGGCGAGCCGGCTCCGGCGGGTAGGGGCCCTTCGCTTCCCTCAAGATTCTCGAGGGGCCGCGGGAGGAAATCCAAGGAGGAGGAGGGGGAAGTTCGCAGAGTACATTATACCCCATTTTCCGGGTCGTCCTTCCAACAAATACGTTTGCTACTTTGGCGCGACAAACCTTTTACGTACCGCCGCGCTTCCGCACAAATCTCGACTCTATGGAAGGGGTCTTATAGACTATGATTGCTTAATTTTCAGCATCGTCGCTTGCGATGTTGGGCCGATAAGCATGGCGACGATACAGATGGAAGAGTGAACGTCGAGTTTGGATCAAATTTGCGACTTTCAATTTTATTTTCGCCTCTGACGATGGCTCGTCTTCCATGTTTTATTAAGGCTAATCTGCCCTTTGCGGTTAAGTTATTTTAATTACACGCAGCAGGCAGGTGGAGTGTGGGATATGACGAGGGCGTAAAGGTTTAACATCTAGCATTAGTTGCGGAAGAGGATACGCTTTTGCTTTGATATTGCAATAATCTGTCATTTTGCTGCGACAAAACATATGAACTGTTTATTAAATTTAAATGGAATTTACTTTCGATATATTCTATTTTAAATTCTAAATGTCTTTTTAGGGATACATAATAAAATGTAAAAGCCAAAATGTTGTTTTCATAGACTAATAGCTAGGAAAGCAATCAGTGCATTGATCATTAAAATTATTAATATTACGTCCCTTTCTGACTCAAAGGATTCCTTTAGATTTTTTCTTTTTTTTAAGAATTGCAACTGGAATTTATTTTCATTAAATTTTATTATGATTTACAATGCTTCATGCTATTAAATTGACGATATTTTAATTGTAATTGACGTGGAAATAGCTTATTTAGTGATATCCTATTTGTTGCTACACAAGATATTTTTACAATGCCGTAAAATATATTTTTGCAATTACCTTTAAATATTTTAAAAGGATATATTTCTCTTAGATAGAAAATTTTATAATGTAAAGTTGAGGTGTGAGGTAGAAAATTTTATAATATAAATATAAATGAAATTAACGTTTTCGTTACTATCGTTATTACGTTTTTGTTACTACCTCTAACGAGAAGATTAAACACTGTTAAAAAATAACTTTTTTAAATTTATTTAACAGTATCTTGATTAGTAGTGTAATTGACAGAACGTATATGGGTAACAGACGAAAAAGACGATTTTACTTTTATTGAGATACCACCCGTTTCTACATATAGCTATAAAGGAATCGAAATATATTTTGCAAATATAATCAATTAAATTAAGATTGCAAAGTGGAATTCAAGAATAATTCAAGCTAGATTTTCATTTTACTAATTTTATATCCGTCTTTTTATCTAAAATGAAACAAGAAAATACATGCCATATTATGAACTATTTATTTTGTTTTTTATCATAGATGTTACAAATCTACTGGCTAAAATGATAAAAGATCAAAAAAGCGTAATATATAAACTGTACAAAAAAATTAATTGTGTACTTAAAATATCATTTAAGAACAATAACAAAGCAGAAATGAATATTACGCTACTCTGACATCCAGAACAATAACAATCTAAACGCAATCACCCGGAACAAAATTTAAATACAAACAATGCACCTAAATATTTAATGAAGATATACAATTAAAAGCGACAATCCCGCCCTAGACGCTGAATGTTTTCATTTTCCTCGACGCCCACCGTTACTGTCTGCCTCTTGACATTTACACCCTTTTATAATTTCGATCTATCTTTGCGTCAACAAATGCCTTCGTCGGTCAATCGCGCCACTCCTTATATAATAGAGAAGGAAAATTAAGATGGGAAAATTAAAATAACGTCGTCGTGAAATATAACGGTTAATACCGTTATATTAATGATCAAAAAAGTAAGCCGACTCCATATTTTCATTAATTTATTATACTCTCATAAATTTTAGTAAAGATAAAGCAATCGTTACATTATATTTAAAAAGGGCCAGTAAATAGGTTATATTTTTTTCTTTTCAAATTGTTAAAATTTTCAAATTATTTCTTTTATTATCGTAAGTTTTCTTGCAACCTTATTAGAAAAATTCTTGAATATCATTTGTGAATTATAGAAATCATGAATTTGGGTGTAAGATTCTACAAACAGCCAACTTTTATCTTCGCCTCATTGACATGTGACGTCCTTGATGATCTAATGGTGTATAATATATTTCAAAACAAAATAGGGTTGAAAATTTCAAGCAATACATACGACTGTATGTAAATTTTCAACAAACTAAGAATCGTTTTATGCTTCAAAGAATTGAAAAAAACTGTTTTGATATATGCGTAAAAATATGCACTTACTTCCTTTTTTTCCTTACTTCTTTTACATTTAGAACAGTTAACTTACATTCTTTTAAAATAAAGAGAAATATATTTTTCTTTTCAACCTGCTCACAATTAAATGAAACTACGTGATGCGCATTATTATTTCTACTTGCATATTATTACTACTTTCTTCAAGTTATTACGTATTATTTCTACTTTCTTTAAGTTCTTTACCACGACCTAGCTTTCGTTGTATTACAACATCAAAGAAAGTAGAAATACTACTACACGACGTAGTTTCATTTAATTGTGAACAATGAATTTCTACAAAATTAACGCCAAATATATTCAATATTTCAACCTGCTGTTGTAAAAATTCACGACCCTTGCTGATATGTCCCTCATTATCCCTGATAAATAATTGAGAGCTCATGTACACGTTATGTACCCATTTACATCGTGTAAACCCTCTTTGTTGTGATAGAGATGACAGAGATCTCACTAGAGTGTCTAAAATTTAAATTTATTGTGAATGCAATCATGAGAATTTATTCTAGTTTTACAACATTCAATTATTGTGTTCGTGGTATGTTTGTTGCTTGATTATTAAATTACTTGTGTATAAATATAAATATAGTCAAATATACTTCTTTTTCAATCTATACTTCATCTATATACATAATGCGAGACGATTCTGCCTTTAAAACATATATACGCATCCACATGTACCAGTTTCATATTGCTCTACCGGACGAGCCAGTCACAATTACAATGTCTAAGGTGACTAAGGTATAATGATAAATATAACATTTCTATTATACTCACGTGGTTGGAAAACGTATTAAATCTTAATTCCATTATTGCTACTCCCAAAGAATTTCTTGTTATTTGTGGATTTTTCCGAAATTCGAATCTCAATCTGAGAATTGCTAGTTGTAGAACATAAGGACTAGGTTACAAAAAATATAATTCCTCCATCCTTTTCTACAATTCCTATAATAGTGGGTAATTAAAATTACAACTACATTCATTATACTAAATATTTACGTAATCTCCGAGATTATTATTTTAATGTCTTAGAGAAATGTACTTTTACAAAAGCTCCGAAAAAATTACTTTCACTCCTTATTATTTATATTTTCTGTCGTTAGAAGCTGGTATATAACTTACATTAGTGTTACTTAGCCAAGAAGGTTATTTCAAAATTAACACCTAATTCTACATTAAAATTTATTAATAAACAAGCCTGTCGAAACTGACAAGTTTTCTCGAATAATTACGCGTTTAATAAAAAATAATAAACAAAATTTAGTATACTGACAAGTAATTAACATCTTGATGCTCCAATATCTGAGCATATAAAAATTCCAAAATTTGTGTTTGAAACCCGCTATTCATTAAACATGTAATGGGTAAAACGCTGGTTTTATTAAAATATTGGTAACATATTAAATATGCAAATATTTAATCCACAATTTGAAAATCCTTCTACCTCACTCAAGGACACGCAATTAACCCCATAAACCCAACCGGACCCACGCATTAACTTAACCAATTTAACCTCCACATGCCGAGATCGAACGCCGCTAAATAATGCATTTCAGTAAACGCGCAGCCACTTGCCTCGCGCGCAACCCAACATCCTCAACCGAATAAACCCACGGAGTCCAATCAGGGTAAAACCGATATAATATTATTTCACCCGAACCGAGTATAATATAATAATTAAGTGGCAATGAATCACCTAAACGACTAGTGGGGCTACCGACAGGGATGTAAGCCCGACGCTCTGTATCGTTCGCCTTTCGCCAAACGTAGATGCTACGGCGTAGAACCGCGTCTACAGCAACTTTTTCAAATGTATATTTGCTAGAAGGTAGGGTGACTAAGTTTTAAATTTGAGAAAGTTCGAATTTTTTTGATTGAATTCTGTAAAGGTGAAAATGTTTTTAATAACATTTTGTTTATTTATTTAATTTATTATTTATTAATTACGTGATTCATGACACACGACATTTATAAAATTTAAAATTCAAAAATAAACTCGCAAACTTTAGAACATATCGTATCGTATAAGACTGTGTTGAGATAATTGAGTCAAAGTTTTTCAAAAATATGTACGCTTACATAATAACGTAGAATATAATTAGGTATTGAAAAACGCGTTAGTACATACAATGAAACAATAGACAAGGTAATAAATCCAAGAAGGAACATTTAATGGATATTTGTGAGATTTTTTTAGTGCGTGTGTTAGTCTTACAGTGCTTGCAATGAAAATGTTTGCGTAATTATTAAGATAACACTTTTACTGGTATATTAAAAGCTAGACTTTTTATATCCAATAATGCTTAAAAAGCTCATCTTCTTGGTAATTCAGTGGAAATATTCCTAAATATTAAACATTCCAGTACTGACGTATAATTTGCATTAAAGTGCTTAAAGGAGAAGAATAAACAAATCTAGAACTGACGATAAAGAATCACGAATAAAATGACGATAAAGAATCTGAAAACATTTTATTGATTAGACAATCTAATGCAGATTGCAAAAATATTACCGCAAAGTTTTTTTGCATTGTCAAAAGCTAGGTTTTAAACATTTTAACTTATATAGATATACTTTTTATATTTTTCAAGGGTTTAAAATTACTAACCCGGTTCGATTTTACAATTAATATAGAAATTGTTGACTTTAGTTACATTAGCGATTACAATTATGACTTACCTCTAGCGAATACAAATATGGAATGAAATTAATATTGTCTTCGAGCTTCACATGAGGAGTCCGACGTCCGGTGTTAAGTTCTCCTCCGGTGCTGAGGTAGCTCGCTTCTGGGAATTTTCGCTGAATTTTGTATGATCAGAAATGTGGTCCACCATTGTACGTAAGCATAAATCATACCGTGTGATATGCTAACTTTTCCTAACTTGAAAACAATCCCGTATGACGACGAGGGACAGTCTTAGGGGTAGTTTACAACTCTGACGTTGATGGTCGCATTGGAACTTCTTAATTAGAGGATTTAAGCTTCCTGTATAGGATCCAAGGTATAGCATTAACAACGAGTAATAGCATTACACTGAAGCTTCCAACTGGCAATATTTTAGGTATGCTGGTGTTTGGTTCTGTAATATATTTTCTTGAATTCTTCCCAGCTCTTTAACATGTGACTGTATATAATTGAATTCTTGAAACTTTATTACTAATGGTCGCTAATTGTCTTCCTTTAAAATTATATCCGGATATTTTAAAATTCTCTATGTCGATAAAATAGATCTGCTGTTCAGAGTTTAATTTTTTATCTGTAGTTAGTCCATTATTTTGTTTCTTTTATTTGTTTTTTCCATAAAAATTGCCAAGTTAACGCTGTCGTTGCACAGCTATATAGGTCTTCGCTTTTTAATTTTAATTTTGCTGAGCGTATATGCATCATATTTTACTATCATCTTGGCAATAATTTTGTTTTTGGGTGATATATTTATACGGTTAGTTAAGTTGGCCATATCCATCTGGGCTAATTAATGCGTTCTTTGGATTGGAAATACGTGAAAGGATTTGTTTTTTGTGAAAGGATCGTTAAATATTTTCGAAATGGCTTCATGTAATATGTCTAAATTCATTATACTACTATGCATCTTACCCAACCTAGCAAATACTATAGCATTTTTCAAACTGCTGTATTAATAAAAAGTTCCACATTATTTAATAAATAAATATAAATATCTCTATGTAAGACTTCTCTGCTTGCTGTTTCATCACGTTTTTAGTCGAGTTACTTTAATGTAATTGACTTTTCATCAAATGGGCATTTTGTTTATTAAGTGTATCTAGTACCGATTCCGTTGCTGCTATTTGCTTATGTATATATATATATATATATATATATATATATATATATATATATATAATATATATATATATATATTAATCCTTATATTCCATCATAATTTCTTATATTATTAATTTCTGTGTCAAAATGTTCAGCATTCGCATAAAATAACTAACCTAAAATTAGCTAAATTTTACCTCCAAGTGGATTAATGAGGCCCCTTGCTCTTCGCATCCTGAATACTCCCAAGTTATTATTGGCTCGCTTTAAGGCTTCCGTTATTTGCTACATATACATTTCAAATTTACTTGTGTTATTTGCTTCCATTTACTCATTTTCTAACTAAAAGATACTGGTCAGCAGTTGGAAACATATTTAAAAAATATCGAGGTTACGAGTAACTCCATTGAAGTCTAGTTGTAAAAATAGAAAATCCGTGAACCTGTGGCTATTTTTTTCAATTTTATTTCGGCTTCGAGCACGATGGAACGTCTGAAATATTTTATTTTATTGGTTAAAATGAGCTTTGAATCATTTTTCATTTTTTCTAAGTGTACATATTTTTAATTCTGATATACTTCCTATCTTAAAAGGACCACAATACAACTTATTTCCTTTTAGTTTCTATCTTTTGGTGTCTTTATAAATTAGTTTGACTGGTTTACATGTTGGGGTTTGATATTTTTGTTATACTTATGAACTACTCCGTATTTTCTGTTACTTGTTTTGTTAAAAGTTAGCTTATCTTATAAATCTACGTCTACGCTTTTTTATGTATTCATCAACAAGTGTTTTTTTCTCTGTCGATATCTAATATATCCGGAAGACTTGTAAGTTCACAATAAATTTCGTTAGGGGTACTGCCAGTACTCAAATGTATTGAAGCAGTATAAGATAAAATCTCTAATCCTATTATAGGTATGATAGAAGCATTTGGATAATCCATTTTTAAAATGCGGGTCATTTCTCTTGATGCAGAGTGTAATCTTTATACAGGTTAGTTTGATGACAGATGCATTGTAGCTTAATTTTATGTATATCTATGAGCTTTTTGACAAGTAAGATATCAATTTCATTACCATTTGTCACGATTTCACCTAGTATTCTTATAATTAACATAATCATAATTAAGGCTTCCGCAATGTGTGTTGAAATCATAATTACCAGGGGTATTGCTTACAAAAATTTGGAAAACGTGTCTATTCTAGTTACTTTTTCACCTCAAAGTTAGTTTTATATACATTTACGTGTCAACTGTGCATTGGTGCAGTTGTGGTCTCTATGAGATTCATTGGTATAAGTACTGAGTGTCGTTGGTATTTTGATTTATTACAAATATCACAAGGTTGTAAGTATTCCAAAACCGTTTCCTTTAATTTTGGCTAATAAATATTTGTTAAAATGGCTTTACAAGTTTTTTTAATACCGCGATGAGCTGTTTTAACTAAATGACAAGTTTCCACTTCTTGTCGTTTTTCTTCATCGTCTACAATTGTATTTACCAGTTTAGACAATTAATTTCGGCCCCGTTTTAAGGAAGAATCAAACGCATTGTATGCTTCGTACACTGTACTAGGCAACTAAATTTCCAAATTTTCTATATTTAATTATGCACAGACCAAATAACCTGTCGACTGGATTCTTTAAAATATTTATGCTTCTAGCATCTAAGTTATAATTGTAAACCACGTTATTACTCTCTACGAGTATAGTAAATAATTTTATAGATGCCTGGGGTGTTGCCAAGATTTGTTTTTCTATAAAATATTGGCTTTTAATTTTCTTAATATTTCAATATTTATTAGGCCGTCATATGGTAGTCAAAATTAAAAATGTAAAATTTAAGGCGTTTACTCCAACGAAAAAATTTAAATGTTTGTATTCCAATGAGATATATATGTTATGTAAAGAAATACTCTGGGCTGTGCAAACTGAAAAATTTTCTGTTCAAATAAAATACTTTTGAACTAATCGAGGCTATATAAATTATTTAGATCAACGTATCCACGTTGAAATAAAAATTTACCTTTAACTTCAGGAATTATTGCGTATGGCAATTCACTACAGTTATTTATATTTAAGTAGATTTCGATAAAGTTGTATCAATTTACTTTTAACTTCCATAATTATTACTTATGGCAATTCACTACAGTTATTTATATTTAAGTAGATTTCTATAAAGTTGTAACAATTTACTTTTAACTTCCATAATTATTACGTATGGCAATTCACTACAGTTATTTATATTTAAGTAGATTTCGATAAAGTTGTATCAATTTACTTTTAACTTCCATAATTATTACTTATGGCAATTCACTACAGTTATTTATATTTAAGTAGATTTCTATAAAGTTGTAACAATTTACTTTTAACTTCCATAATTATTACGTATGGCAATTCATTACAGTTATTTATATTTAAGTAGATTTCGATAAAGTTGTGTCAATTTACTTTTAACTTCCATAATTATTACGTATGGCAATTCACTACAGTTATTTATATTTAAGTAGATTTCGATAAAGTTGTATCAATTTAGTTTTAACTTCCGTAATGATTACGTATGGCAATTAACTACTGTTATTCGGCGAGCTTACATAATTAACTTAAATTTATTTAAATTATGTAAGCTCGCCGACTGGATCATCGTGAGGAAAATTTTGGTGAGTTTTATTTTGATAAAATAAGTCTTCTGCTCCTTACTTAGGAAATTGGTGGTTGTTATTATGTGTAAGATTAAAACGATTATGACGCTGTGATGGCTTTCTATTTACTGTCCTCCTTTATACATTGTAGCGGTTATACTATTGTTGACTTGTTCCGGCGAAATATTGACGACTTCCGTTATTATTAAAATTATTATTATGATGACAATTCGTGTCGTTGTTACTCCAAGGTGTTTTGTACCCATTTATCTTTCTCCGTTTCAGACATATTATTTCTTCAGGTGATAAAGCTATCGTTGTGATTACAATTGCCATAATTTATATTACTTCTAGAGTTAATGCTATAAAATTCTTTAGGCTTGGAAACTAAGTCTAACGTTTCTTTTATTGTTTGGAGATTTTGAAGTCTGATTTGTATGCTTTATTTAAGGAATCTTGTGCAGCATGCTGTGCTTTAAGTTTCATCGAAATAATAGACGTAAAATTTTCTATTATATTAGCTAATTCTCTATAAGTTTCCCTATGCTTTATTTTCATTCGCACTGTACCTCTGCCCCAAAACGTTTCACAATTCCCTATTTATAATTATGAACCGTAGAAAATATATTCATAACTCTATATAATATCCTTAATATATGTACCTACGTCTTCATAAGCATTTGTATTCGCTAGAATCTCCTTCATACATCAAAATGAAAGTATTTAAAGACTTAACATTTTCTTCATTTTTCGCCACGTTTAAACAACTTTAGCAAATAAAATTTAAAAAAATTACGCAACAGTCACACCCCAACAAAGTAAGTAAGGCAAACCAAAAACAGAAGAAAATGGCAAGAGTAATGGAAATAATTTACTTACTGTGCCGTTGCCAATTCAATAGTCTGCATCTGTCCTAGTCTCTAGTCCACAACATAAAAACGTTAAACTTATTTTTTTCATAGGTACTTAAGTCATAAAAAGGATTACCAAAAACTCGATCGCAGTCTTGGCAGCAAGAACTACTGACTATGACAGTTATGAGTTGCTCTAAATGGTGTCACTTTGTAAATACGTTAATTTTGCAATTAACATAAAAACGACTTTAGTTACAAGAGTAATTACAATTATGACTTAACTCTAATGAATACTGTAGTGTGACAGAACTGGCCACAATAACAAATGTTAAAAAAGAATAACTTGTTGACATTTAAAAAAGAAAATAATAAAAAAGATCATCTGTCAGAATAATTAAAAACTTACACTTATCAAAATAACTAAGATATACAAAATAATATTAGTTAGGAGTCAGAGTAGTGTGTGTAATTTATAGAAAACTAGACAACACACTTTATTGGTGATCCCGACGTGATCCGCAGAGCTTCCGTTTTCAACATGCCGGACGACAAAATCGAAAATAATAGCGATGCTACAACTGCAACAGTAGCTAGGGTAAGCGTAAAAGCCCCCTTTTTAGAAACCAGACCCTAAAATTTGGTTTTTGCAACTTGAAGCACAATTTAGAACTGCTAATATTACTGTCGACCAAACCAAATACGATTATGTTGTTAGTTCTATTTATCTCAAATATCGGATTTGCTTCTCAAACCACCAGAAACTGATAAATATGATGGTATTAAAACCAGATTAATCTCACTTTATGCCGACTTTGAAACTCAACAAACTAAACAATTATTGAGTGAACTAGATCTTGGTGATAAAAACCCTCGCAATTACTATGTGAAATGCGAAACTTGGCAGGTGATAAAGTAACTGACAATTTTCTAAAAACAATTTGGTTACAACGATCGCCACTGCACATGAGCAGCATTTTATCAGCTAGCAAGGATGATTTCACACATTTGTCAGATATGGCAGAATAGATTTGGGAGTTGAATCCTGTTAGTCCTCAAATCAGTAGCGCTTTTTCTGTCGCAACAGACACTGGAGTGATTGATAAATTACAAAAACAAATTAGTGATTTTTACTACAAGTTGCAGCATTGTCCAAGCGACAAAGCAGATCCCCATTCCGTCACAGATCTAAATCAAGGAATCGCAATCGCAGCAATGCTCGGTTCGGTGACCTCTGTTATTTTCACCAGAAGTTTGAAGACAAAGCATTCAGATCCAGTTCTTTCTGTAGCTTCCAGTTGAAACCAAGCGATTTGGGAAACTGAGCCCCCGTCCCCCGTTGACGACCGAGGGACAAGGGATGGAGCTGAGTCGTCTTTTCGTCAGCGACAGAGTGTCAGCCACCCAATTTTTGATAGATACTAGAGCAGAGATATCTGTATATCCGGCTATGCCATCCGATCGAAAAACAGTATCGAAGTTAGAATTGTTTGCCGCAAATGGTACAAAAATCAAAACATATGGACAACAATTATTGAAGCTTGATCTAGGTCTCCGGCGTTGTTTCAACTGGTTTTTCATAATTGCCGACGTAAATAAGCCAATCATGGGAATAGACTTTCTCGCCAACTTCAACCTCCTGGTTGACTCTAAAAACCGAAAACTGATTGATGGTATAACCTTGTTTACAACTAATGGAACTCCTTGTCATGGAGGCAATGATAATAAAGCACCAGTTCTAAATCTCATTCAAGAACCGTACAAGGAGATAATTAACAACTTCCCAGATCTATTTAAATTTAATACAGCCAACAGCAAAACCAAACATCCTAACATTGAACATTTCATAGAGACTAACGGCCCTCCTATCTTTGCTAAAGTCCGAAGATTATCGGCAAAAAAACTCAAAGCAGGAAGAAAAGAATTCGAGTTCATGCTTCAAACCGGATTATGCAGACATTCGAAGAGCAGTTGGTCCAGCCCTCTACACTTGACCATGAAAAAATCAGGCGATTGGAGGTCTTGTGGAGACTATCGAGCATTGAACAATGTCACCATTTTTGACTGATTGCAGCTATATTCTACATGGTGCAACTATATTTTCATCTATTGATCTGATCAGGTCATATCAACAAATTCCGGTTCGCGAAGAAGACATTCCAAAAACGGCAATCATCACCCCCTTTGGACTGTATGAGTTTCCATTTATGACGTTTGGATTACGCAATGCAGCACAAACGTTCCAACGTTTCATGAACAGTGTCCTCCAAGGCTTGGATTTTATATTCTGTTATTTAGATGACATTCTGGTAACTTCTCCGGATGAAGAAACCCACAAGCAATACCTGCATCTAGTTTTCGAGAGGTTAACAAACTTCGGTTTGTGCATAAATACAACGAAATGTGTATTTGGATAAGCAACACTTCCGTTTCTGGGATACGAAGTATCTGCCGAAGGACTCAAACCTCTTACAACCAAGATAGAAGTGATTAAGAGTTGTCCGGAACCGAAATCGTTTACCATCTTACGCCGGTTTTTGGGGATGGTAAATTTCTACCACCGATTTATCTCTAACTGTGCCAAATTACAACAACCCCTGACAACATTACTTGCCGGAATAAAGAAGAACAACTGAAAACAGATAATATGGACAGATGAGACCAGAAAGGCTTTTACAAAACTTAAAGAAGCACTCTGCCATGCCGCTAATTTAACCCACCCCTCGAAAAAAGCAGAAATATCGCTGACAAGTGATGCTTCTGATACAGCCATCGGAGCAGTCCTGTATCAGGGTTACAGCTCGCCACAAGCTATCTGGATCTCATCGACGATGCGCAGGCTGGCTTTCGTAAGCATAGGAACACCATGGATCAAGTTGTGGCTTTCTCTCAGTGCGTTAAAGACGGTTTTCACCGGAAGATGTCCACGGTAGCAGTCCTCGTGGACTTCAAAGCAGCTTACGACACCGTGTGGCGCGGCATGCTTTTGCACAAGATGGCCAAGGCCGGATTGTCGGGAAAGCTTTTCCATTGGACAAAGTCCTTTCTTGGAGAGCGCTACCAAAGAGTAAAATTCCAAGGCCAGTGCTCCAAATTCCATATCCAAAGACAGGGGCTCCCTCAAGGAGCCGTTATCAGCTGCCAACTCTTCAACCTCATGATTAATGACGTGCTTGATGCTATCAAAACCAACCCGGGTGTGGAGGCACTACTGTATGCTGACGATCTGCTCATTTGGGCCAGCAGTAGCTCTCTTCTTTCCATCGAGTCAGCGCTGAATAAGACCCTCGAAGATCTCAAAAGATGGGCGGATGAAAATTGCCTCACAGTCAGCACGGAAAAAACAGTATTCCAAGTCCTCAGCCTATCGACAAAACAGCCAGATATAAATCTGACTTACAAGGGTGTGAATCTTGAAAAACAAGATGTTAGTAAATACCTAGGCGTGTACATCGACAACAAAATGACATGGAAAGCCCATATTAGCAGCTCTGCCGAAAAGGCCATCAAAAGATGTCGTCTACTCAAACGCCTAACAGCAACGAAATGGGGTGCTACCCAAGACGTACTCCTAACGACGTACAAAACCTACATTCGTCCTGTCCTTGAGTATGGAGGCGAAGCTACCATAACAGCAAGTGAAAGTACTGTCTCCCCCCTGGAACTCGCACAAAATACAGCACTGAGAATCATAACCGGAGCCCCGAAATCAACACCTATCGCCGCTATGGAAACTCAAACTAACATTGAGCCTATACAGTGCCGGCGAGACAGATCTGCACTTCTTTTCTGGGAAAGACAAAGACGAATACTTCCATGTAAATGGAAACAATACAAACAAGCTTTCTCCCGACTGAAAACACAGAAAACGCCTCTCACGATAACTGACTCTATCAGAGAAAAATATAACATACCACTACCAGAGCCAGCACCTTTTCCTCAGAGGTCAGATACTGTGTCCTGCTTGCCCCTTGTGGAGCTTCGACTCATGAACCACAACTTGCCGAAACACCAATCAATTGATGTTGCCCTGAGAATGGCTGCCCTGGAGACTATCCACACCAGGTATCCCTCCCAGGACTGGTTGCATATTTACCGTGACGGCTCGTCGATGCCAAACACAGGGAATACCGGAGCAGGCTTCACATCTACAGTATTTGAGGGCTCTGTTGCTGTCGGTTCCCCGCTTACCAACTACGATGGAGAGATTGCAGCGATATACGAGGCCGCCGGGGAACTGGAGGGTAATTTTCATCCTCTAAGTCGGCCGTCATTTTCGTCCTCTAAGTCGGCCGTCTGCAGAGCGATACATGCCTGGATCAAGTCTCGGCGCACACAGTCCGCCGTCGGAAAGAACTGGGCTTGTCTAATTGATTCGCCTATTCGACGCGACCTACCCAGAGCTGTCAGTGTCGCAGCTTTCCGGTGGGCCACGGGCCACGACTACCTGGCGTGCCACCTGAAACGTATTGGTGTCCTGGGGAGCGATGCCTGCCTGCTCTGTGGACGTCCAGGAATGTCTTTTGACCATCTCCACGTTTGCCCGAAGATGAAGCCCTACCTTGATGATTGGGAGAGGAGGGCGCCCCCTGATGATCACCCTGCCTACAAAACAGCTTTTCTCTACTGGTCAGCGCGCCACCTAATGGCAGACATGCCAAGGGTGGGCGTTGGCTAGTAGTAGTAGTAGTCCTGTATCAGATTGAAAACAATAAGAAGCGACCATTAAGGTTTTTTCCAGGTCATTAACACCAACGCAACAAAAATATAACGCTTATGACCGTGAGCTATTAGCCATTTACACGGCCGTGAAACACATCAAATACATCTTAGAAGGCCGTAATCTCTATATATACACGGACCACAAGCCAATAACTTTTGCTTTCCAATAGAACTTGGAGAAAGCTTCCCCCAGGCAGTCTAAAAAATTGTCATACATCGGACAATTTACAACGAACATTCTACACATCGACGGAAAAGACAACACTGTTGCAGACACACTTTCACGTTTAGATCTTGAAACCATTGAAATGCCATCAGTAATAGATTTTAAAACATTAGCAAGTCGCCAAGAATACGAAAATCTTGAAACATGCAAGAACAACCCTAACCTGAAAATAATTCGGATACCTATACCAGATAGTGATTTAACAATATACTGCGACACTTCAACTGATTACAATTGGACATACATGCCTAAAGAATTACGAAAGAAAGTATTTTTATTTGTCCACAATTTATCACACCCTGGAATAAGATCCACAGTAAAACTAATTACCAGACGTTTTATTTGGTCCAACATCAACAAAGACTGCCAGCTATGGAGCCTAGATCGTGCCTAATTGTCTACAATCTAAAGTTCAAAGACATACACGATCACCTTTAAGCGACTTCAAAGTTCCACTGAAACGTTTTCCGCATGTTCACATTGATATCGTTGGACCATTACCTTCATGTCAAGGTTGCAGATATTTATTAACTATGATTGATCGTTTTTCAAGATGGGTTGAAGCAATACCTATGGTCGACCAATCTGCAGAAACTGTTGCAAAAGGCATGATTTCTACCTGGAGAAGTCGTTTCGGAACACCTCACCGTATTACTTCCGATCATGGTCAGCAATTTGGAAGTAAACTTTTCCTATCATTGAGCAAATATTTTGGCTTTCAAACATCTAGGACTACCGCATATCATTCACAATCAAATGGGTTAATTGAAAGACAACATAGAACTATCAAGACTAGTTTGATGTGTCATTTGCAACAAAGCAATAATTGGGTTGATGCCTTACCATTTGTTCTTCTAGGAATATGTTCGGTGGTCAAGGAGGACATTGGACAGTCTTCTGCTGAGCTTCTCTATGGCAGCCCCCTCTGTTTACCCAGAGAATGTGTGACCAAGTACCTGAATTATCACATTCAGATTTCGTTCAGAGGCTGCAAAGAATTATACGCAGCATGAAACCTTCTGCAACGAACACTCATGGCAAAAAACCCATTTTCGTTTCAAAACAACTTTCAAATTGTTCGCACGTTTTTGTGTACAATAATGCAGCCACTTCATCTTTGCAACCAGTTTATCTCGGGCCTTATGCTGTTAAACACCGGACATCAAAATACTTTGATATAGACATCAAGGGTACTGTCAAAAGGATTTCAATTGACAGACTGAAATCATGTTTCTTCCTAAATGATCCCTCCGAAAAGTCACTGCAAAAAATAAAAAAAGCGCTACTACCTCATGCATTCCGCCAAAAGGTATTTTGATCACTGACCATCCCACCACTACACGCAGCGGAAGAACTGTTCGTTTCCCTTCTCTTCTAAAAGACTATGTATCCTAATCGTTTTCACTGGGAAGGGAGTGTGTAGTGTGACAGAACTGGTAACAAGAATAAATGTTATAAAATAATAGTTGACTTGTTGACATTTAAAAAAGGAAAAGGTCATCTGTCAGAATAATTAAAAACTTACACTTTCTAAATAACTAAGATATACAAAATAATATTAGTTAGGAGTTAGAGTAGTGTGTCTGATTTATAGAAAACTAGACAATACACTTTAAATACAAATATGAAATGAAATGAATATTGTCTTCGAGCTTCACATGAGGCGTCCTACGTTCGGTGTCAAGTTCTCCTTCGGTCTGCTGTAGCAGCTCGCTTGTGGGAACTGTAGCTAGATTTTGTATCATCAGCAATTTAGTCCACCGTTATACATAAGCATAACTCATACCGTAAGGTATGGTTATGTACAACAGTGTGCACATACACACAAGCTCTCGTGCTCACGCACACGCACGCATATATGAACAAACATGCAAAAGGCGCGGTAAAATTTGTGCATAACCTATTTTTAAAATTATACGTGTATGTATATTTATATAGTAGCTTATTGTTTACATCCCTTCATTACAAAAAAAGTCTTACTAGTTTATAGTAAGGCTATTTGAAAGTAATATTTCGAAATTGCCTTATCGTATCGACAATGACAGTTATTTAAAAAGCATTACATGTGGTCACCCCAACCAAAAGTTGTCCATCCTAGTAAATGTAGATACCGAGTACTATAAGTAATCCGTCCGTCGGTGAGCGAGAGCGGAGGCTGTGTGGGTAGAGATTAACTCAATGTGGGCGGACGAATTCGTTGCCTCTATCCTCGCTTCTATAGTTTTGTATTATGCTCTCATCTGCCGCTACATTTCTTTTGTTTTGCGGTATTTCTGTTGATTTTTTTCTAGCGAGTATATATTGGGAGTGTTATAAGAATACATAGTATTACATTCCGACTGCACCAGATAGACTAATTATTTAGCAATGAATCGTTTAAGTTACAGCACAGATAAATGTATATTAATATACACCTTTCTCTCCGTAGTTGGTCAAATCAAGCATCTCTATAATTTTCTCTTTTCAAAATAAAAATAAATTGAAATAATGAAATATGAAACTTCAAAAGAACCATTTCTTTAACTTTTTTAAATATCGTTTATGTCCACAATTAAATGAAACTACGTGATGTAGTATTATTTCTACTTTCTTTAAGTTCTTTACCGCGACATAGGTTTCGTTGTATTACAACATCTTCAGGTGGTCTATTAGCAAAGAATACTTTGCTAATATCCCACCTGAAGATGGTGGTAAAGAACTTAAAGAAAGTAGAAATAATACTACATCACGTAGTTTCATTTAATTGTGAATATTGCATTTCTACAAAATTAACGCCAAATATATATTGAATATATTTTATTCGTTTATGTCGTTTTCCACTAAATGAATTATCAATTAAATATAAATATGATTCAAAGTGTACAATATATTGAAATACCATAATATTGAAATATTGTCAAGGTAATGTTTTAAAGTAAGAAAGATATTGCGTAACGATTTGTTATAATATCTTAATAATGTAAATAGGAATCATTTAAATATATTACTTAATATAATTTAAAAAGTTAATATCGATAAATAAATTAATTTAAAAATGTTAAATAAACTTATCTTTCCGTTTTTGATATACTGAACTCTTCCTAAAAGATTGTTTTATATTCGATTTATTAAATTGTGTTTATTTAAAATTACATACTTAAAATTTATTATGAATTATATATATATATATATATATATATATATATATATATATATATATATATATATATATATTAATGTACTTATATTAAATAAATAACAATAAAAACAAAAATTCAGACATAAACAATAATACTTGATATACAAATATATTTAATATGTCAGAAAGTGACGCGAAGTTATTTCCCAAAACGCCTCTTTCAAAGCGCGGCCACAGGTTTCGCCCGCTTTAACAAAATCCTCGTCCATATCCTTGTTTTTTAATTCGCCGTACATTTATAAAACCTGCAGGAAACTGGAAATCACTGGAAAATTCAAAATGTTAAATGAGTGCGCTGCGCTTCTGCACGACGTCACTCGCGGTGAGTCACACAAAATAAACCCACTCTTCCGTTTGCCTCGATAAGGTACAAAATTGTGCGCAGCCCGCACATACTTATTACCTTACCGCACCGCCCTACGCCGGTATCCACATTTCAAAAAGTCAGTATCAAAAAGGACATAAGTTACACCCGCCCTTAAGAATCAAAATCGGTGCGTTCTCCCTATATTTATAGGCCTTATCGACATCATGTTTATTCAACATAAATTATGGTTCAGATATACTGTTCATCTAATCCTATATAGTCAACCACTCACGCTGCTACCCCGGTGAGAGCATAATCCTGCCCGAAGCCGTAAGGTCTTAAGTGCGCGAATAAACTTCGCTAGACTCATAATGTGCCCTATTTATACTTGCCGTAAAAACGATTTATTAAGGGTGGCTCACAATGGAAATTGTACGGCTGCGAAAATGTCTAATAGTCACACAGATATTTCGTTGTACATAGTACAGGCGGAGAGCAGCTCTTGCTTGGCTAGGGTAGATTACTAAAGAAATTCTATATAAATACTAGTATTTATTTGTGAAAAAATACCTTATTTGCGGTTACCTCATCATCTTTCTTGTTAAGTATTTCGTTCTTGTTGAAAAAGAACTTGCTGAGCTTATAGGTAAGCGAATTTACGTCTAAGTTAATCGTTAAGATGAATTTCTAAATGAATATTGAATAACATTGGATCGTGATTTATTACCCAATGGTTATTATCGTGAGAATATAACAAAGAGATAATGTTATTAAAACATATTTTCGGTCGAATACGTTAAAGGATAGAGAAAATCATTTTGAAAGTTCGTTAATTTATTGTTTTAAATCAAATTGCCCTTAATCGATAACTTGAATAGTTAATAATTTATAAGTGGGAAAGATCTCTAACATCAAAGTTCTGAAAAAAATAATTTTAAAAAATCCATAAAAAAGATCTGTAACATCAAAATTCTGAAAAAATAATTTAATACAAATTTTTCATAGTTGTGCTAATTAACAATCTTGTGAACCATGACTGACAATTAATAAGAAAGTAATCGCAAATTAAATTTTAAATATAATTTTTATCTGTATATTGGTTTGCACGTTTGTTTGTCACTTAATAGCTTTTTAAAAAATAAATCGGTCCTTGCTAAATTCTACACACCAATAGAACTTGTTATAGAATAAAAGATAGAATTATTTATAAGGTGCTTCGGAAACAAACAATTCCTTAAGGCGTCACTAGGTGGCGCTGTTACTGCTTTGCTCATATAAGCAGTTTCCTCATTAAATTTTTAATTATTTATCATTTTTCATATTTTCATTACACGGTTCCAATAATAACAAAATACCATCTACGGAATATCAAATTCAGTCATAAATAAATGTTTACTCCAAGGAAGTCGCGAAAAACAGCAAATAGTAATAACAAATATGTGTACTTTACCCGAATACGCTTCAAACCGCTAAACAAACTTAAAATATTCTCAATCCAACTACACTTTAACGATTCCGCCAAACCAAAAAAGCACAATTTCCATTAACCGCGCACCCCGCCGACCGCCCCTAGCACGACTACAGAGGCCGGGAAAATCATTTTCGTAATGAGAAAAAGACAAAGTGTAATACGGGAAATTCTCGCAGGTCGTCTGGCCCCTCCCACCTCTCGCCGCCCAACATCAATTTAGATAAAGTATTAATCAACAAATACTACGCTGCCGAGCGCTGAATGAATTATGGCTCGTCCCGTTTATTTCTTCCCTGTATTGTTATTAAGCGTATATGTTTTCCTCGTGCGCGCAACACTTTCCAAATTGGATGGGTTATTATTACTGCGAAGTGTATTGTTCCCTTGGTATCTTCTTTGCTTTACTGCGATGTATAATTTGAAATATATATTTCGATTAAAAAAATATGAGACGCGTAAGTTAATAACTTTGTCTAACAATACTTTGGTGCCCGCACATGTGATCAAGATTTTTACCTGACGTGGATATATCTCTTATAGATCGTGTCGCCTATCGTTGGCATTTTTAAAAAACCTTAAAATAAAAATCTGTGGTTTATTAAAATTTTGCCTATCGTTGACATTTTTAAAAAACCTTAAAATGTAAATCTCTCGCAGTCCTGTCCACCATTTCCACGATATTTTTGGGATATATATATATATATATATATATATATATATATATATATATATATATATATATATATATATAAATACACGATTTTATTATTATGTGATGTCACCGACATTTATCGCCATCAAGTGACACCAACTTTGATAATTTTTTGGGTGAAATTTCCATGGTGACATCGAATGGCATAAAATTAATTAACAACAAGGAAGATCGCTGAACGCCTGATACAATTCTGCTTGACTGTTCTAAATGGTCCGTTGGTATATTATAAAGGTTCGTTTTGTATATTTTGTTCCATAGTGTTCATTTGTAATTTTTTAGTCAGATACTTGGATCCACATATAAAAGACTCATTGTGCCCAATAGTAATTTTCTGCACCAATCTTTTAAAATACAAAAGAACTTTAAAAATTCTAAATTGTGGAGCAAAATTTGGAACATACTTATTGAAAAAACATAATTTTTGCATACTTAATATCTCTTAATAAATGCATTTGTAGTTATCCTCTTTCCTTTTTATTTCAATATTATCATTATTGTTAACATTATTTGTATAAGTTTTATAATTACAAACATGTTTAATATTATAAAACCTAGAATTGAAAAATGAGGGAAGGAACACCTTGCAAATTATGTTACGTATTATTTGATGGATTCTAATCTGAAATAATACGTAACATAATTTGCAAAGAGATTCTGATCTTTGTAAAAATATGTTATTCACACACAGATGTCAAAATGTATAATAATTTAAAGACTGGGCAAACAGATGGACTTAATGAAGTTACAGAATTCCCTTTTTCACGACCGAACTCCAAAAATGCAATGTAAAAATATATAAATAAAACGTGTTTAGTTACGCAGTATTTCACAAAATAGTCGAAAGTATATTAGAAAGTATATTAGTCGAGACTATTTCATTTTAAACTATACTGAGTAAATAAATATTGTATAAACACATATCGAAATGAATTCCAAGTAACTTTCTATTCTTCATATAAAAAAAAATTATGATTTAAAAAGGACGTTAAAATGGACAACGTTTATAGAATTATATTATATTTGTAACAAATGGATAAGATTTTTCCCCACAGGGGCAATACTTTTCCTTATACGGGTGAAAAATTGTAAAAACATAACTTAAAAACATATTAATGGTAATACATATTTATGCTGTTCAGATTTGTACCCAGACATATTCTAGTAATATCACCGTGACTAGGAATTCACTGTGATATCCAATATAAGGCATGTAAGGAAGAAACTAGCATTATTCCTAAAAAAATCCACACTATATTGTTACTAAATGTTATTTTATATATATATATATATATGTACATATATATATATATATATATATACATATATATATACATATATATATATATATATATATATATATATATATATATATAGTTATAATACCATATATAGCTAAATAAAGACATATTCTCTCGAATGGCGAGCACGAAACTGATTTAGGGGATGATGGCCTGAAACGGTGAACTAAGGCAATGGGTCTAACAATTGCATTTTTATTCAAAAATATGTCAGCATTTTTTTTACATTATTAGAAATAACGCTTATTGAACATGAAAATAAAATAATAATAATAATTTCGTATCAAATATTTATTGAAAATGAAAATTCGAAAAACCTTTTCTAAAACCCGCTTGACCCGAATGGTGGTCTAAAGCGGATATGTGTCTTGGGAAAAGCGGGTAAACATTTAATAAGAAGGAAAACTCACACATAACTAGTTAGTTACTAGCTAGTTAGTTAAACTCACGCATAGCTATTTGGTGGGAATCACAGTACGATTTATCGTACGGGTAGCATCAATAGCATGTTTTTCTATCTCACTTCCAGTAGGTCGTAAATCTATCCACTTGTGGCTTATTAAACCTCGGCCTTGGGCAACAGAAGTCATTGGTCGCCTAATAATCAAATACAGATGCCGATTTTTAAAACCTAAATATCAGTCATTCCCTGCACGACCATTTTTAAAAGGATGTGTTATATTATTTTTTTCCGCATACTGATGCACAAGTTCTTAAAAATTCTACTTTAGTCAAACCATAAAAAATATCATCGACATGGAAGATACACTCCAGTAATTTGTTTCTTGCAGCTTATTAAATACCTTCTTGTATCTTCTCAGTTGTTTCTCACTACTTCCCTTTTTTAAATGTCTTTGTAAAGTGGACAACGTGATACATACTTCTTCGCTGCAGCAGAAATTGAAGATTTGTTTGCTTCATCCATCGCAAGTTTCATTGTGCTCTCGCTCAAGGTGTTTGCTCAGTTTTTCGTTTGTATTTATTCACCATGTGGAGTTAATGCCAAATGTTTAATATTAAACTGATCGGGACAAAACGAGTACCTATCCACTTTACCCTACCCGCTTTACCAAAGAGCACATTTTTTATTGAGTGATAATAACTTCAAAATCTAAGTAAATATATAACGACTTCTTAACTGATTTCACAGTTCATAATACTAAAATGATATGGTAATACTAACAACGACAAAATTACAAAGCTTTTCCACTAATTATTAACACTTACCATCATTTTTTTATTAAAAAGAGAAAAACTGTTGGTGCATGTAGCTACACCACCACGTGACCTCAGCGCTCGAGCGGAACTGATCGAACCTAATGAACAATCGGTCACTCTCGGTACACGCACACATTGACAATAATATTTGATGCGGCAGTGTAATGGCGCTTACCCGCTTTGGCCTACCTTCCCCTACGATTATTCGATTATTTATCTGTGCATAAGCCTGGATTCACAAAAAATAGACCATGAAATTAAAAGCTTATTTTTAAATCCCATTAAAAGCTTATTTTTAAATCCCATTAATTAAAATAATAACAACAAAATTAATCATGGCTTGTTGCGTTTATTTTAACCATGTATTACAGAAAAAGTTTTTTCTTTAATAAATTTGAGAATTTTTATATCAGATTGAATATACAAGGACATTTAAAAATAAATTTTGTTAAATACAAGTAAAATTCGCTGTACAAGGATCCTGTACCTCCTTAGGCATATAGAAATCTTTAATTTGTATTAAATTATTTATAAATATTTGCATTATTTTTCACACTGCAAATCATTTCCTATTAGATGGAAACATTTTTTTCGGATTAATATTCTATCTTTTCTAGCGTGAGCTAGGTTAGCGTGGGCAGTCTACTGCAAAATTGAATTCACCTTCAAAATGTAAAATTACAGCTGAACAGAAAGCTCGCATACATGACCAATGTATCTTACTAGTACTTATCTATGAAGCTGAAACATGGGTATTTACAAAAAAATCCCAAGCCCAGAGGGACTCAGAGAGAAATTGAAAGGATACTGTTAAAGGTAATGCTGAGGGAGCGAAAGAGAAACGAATGGCTTAAAGAAAAGAACAATGTTACGGACGTCATAAAATGTATTTCAAAGTTTAAATGACAATGGGCTGGCCACGTTGTCAGAATGCAGGACTCGTGGTGTAAATCACTCGTGAAATGAAGACTGTTTAGCGAAAAGCGCCCACAATGAAGGCCAAATATGCGTTAATACGATGATATCAAAAGAACATCTGGAGTAAAATGGATGGAAAAAGCATAAAATCGAGAGGAGTGGTATAAAATGTAGAAGGCCCACACCTATGCGGTAGATCTATAACTCTATCTCTAGATCTGTAACTCTTATAAAATAAAATGAAAAATGCTTATAACTTCCTCTTTCAGTTGACAACATACAAGAATTATTTATTTACCTGGCAAATTCCTTGTTCAACTTACAAGTTAACACCAATGAGCAAGTTACTGCGAAATGAAAAATTAAAAATATTGCGTATTAGGCAATTACCTCAAAATAAAGATTACAATGAGTGCAAACAATTCTATTAACAAGATAATGAGCCGGCTGCGATCTGTACAAATATTTCATATCCTTGACTCGCAAATCGAATAGGAGAACAAATCGAGATGTCGCAATGTCCCAATAAGGTTTTAAGTAAGTTAAGTGTACGCGCAATTGGGGAACGCAAATAATATTGGTATGTGCATGCGCAATATGAAATCCGGTACAGTGACACTGATCTCGACACTGACTGATTATCAATGTAGCTTATTAACATTTTGAATGAATGCTGTGCTGAGACCAACTCTTTTAATACTTCAAGAAAGCTCAGTATGAATACCCAGTCATATCCAGAATTAAAAGTGAAGGGTATATACGAGAATGATAGCCATAATTTTCAAAATAAAAAAAATTAATAAATCTTTCTATGGCAAATCTCAATATTCTAAACCCCTTTTCTCTAATTGCCTTACAGATATCAATAGTGTGACCGTTAAATGAAAGGCGACCGTCCATTACAACACCGATGTCCCGAAAATTGGAATAATGCATTAGACAAAAACACGGTAATTTATGTACTTACGCTCTGGCAATTTAATTCGTCATCACTACGCACTTACTTAAAATAGTTTGTATCTCAGTTTTCATTGTAAAACTGAATCGAATTAATTTTGAAGTATCTCAACAATCGCAACGATTTTCTGTATTTTGAAACTATTTGCAATCATCGGTAAAAATAGACATTTTACAGTTTTAATCTCTGATCTGCCATCCAGCATTCAAAGGATTAAGATATGATTTAATTCACTACTTTGGCTCACGCCGGAGTTAGTAACGTTACAGCTTGATCTGAAACTTCTGTACTGGGCCAAGCTTTTCAGATCGAAAATAGTTGGCGTGAAATCAAGTCAATTAAAAATTTTTTTAATGAAAATAGTTCACATCAATGTGGCGTCCTCGATTCGTCTCAATAGAATCCTAGACAATAAATTAACAATAGAACGATTAGACCGAAAATCATCTTTCAATTCAGTGAGCTGAGCCTGAGTTTGAGTAATCATAAGTCGGTGTGAGACCATTTCAAACACTTTATCAAGGGGTATCCTTCTCGTCATCGCCAAAAGCCTATATCTGTTCACTTCGGTTCTAGAACTGCTTTTGTAAACGGAGGTAACGCGCAAAATTTTCTCTCGCAAAATTTTGTAACTTTTGGTACAGAGATAGGATATGCACCGGAATCCAAGCTTAAATTAATTAAATACACTAAAGGTGGGACGAAGAAATCATGCGTTTAATGAATAAGATAGAAGTCCATCTGGACCACAAGTTTCCTTCGGCCGATGTGTCCCGACGGCTGAAGAATTTTATCAATATTTACCCTCTTGATACGTACATAAAGCGAACTAGCGGTATCCATGCAAACCTTGTTCATGGATTCCGCTAACTACTACATATAAGGTAGGGCATACCACTACATATAACATGCAGATATGCTACTACATATTACGTAGGATTAAAACGTAGCAGGTAGAGCCGCAGACGTGTAAGTGACTCCAATAAAACCTTACGGTTCAAAAAAGTTGACTATCTGAATAGTTGGATCAAAGGTACGATCTTAATGCCTTTGAATCATATTTGAGACTAAGCTCAAGCGTCCAGCAGTATACGCTGCGCAATGCTCTAAAATATAATAAAGGGGAACTAAATACGCAACACTTCAAGAAAATAACGCAGATGCGATAGTAAAAAACAAAAAAAAGACATTGATTGTTGGCTTAAGAAACGATTTTATCGACAACTTCTTTATTTTTTATTAATCTTGTGATTTTTTCAACATTTTTTTGTGAAAATTCCTTTATTATTGAAATTCTAAATATTGTCGTCTCTTTTGATTCAGATATTTTAGTACCTGATTCAGAATAGATAGAAGCACCTATTGCGAGTTTGCCCGTTGACAAGAAAATATATAACTACATACTCGTATAATAAAAGAAAAAACCATAGCACAAAACAACATCAATTCGAGGAGGAAATGATTCGCATCGCCACGGTCCAATTACAAAATCGGCAATCAGCAAATGGTCGTATGCCGCTTAACTGCAATGATCGAGCGGGTTATTGAAAATTAACACAGGTAATCTGTCCACTTGCATTGATTGATGCACGCCACTGGCTGTGTACTCGATACAAATACCGATTTTAATTGATAGGATTAAATAACCGGATCTGGTCTCTCGCAGTTCGAAAATAAAACCCTTTAAAATCGAAAAGAAATAGTTTTTGTAAGATATAATATGTAATTTATATAATATATATGTGTGTATATATATATATATATATATATATATATATATATAATGTAATTTATAAATATTACGTATTTATAATATACATATTAACCAAGAAGGCCGTCTTGCTTGCGTCTTGCTTACTGGAAACACCTCTACAATAAATATTTTATATGGGTACCATGAGAGCATTTGAAGGAGGGGAGGTGAGGTTAGCGGAGAGCGGAAAAGATTGTGTCTGTTTCGCTCTTAATAATTTTATTCATACATTCGTGAATAAGAAAGAAACTGACACAAGGATTATTTTAATTTAGAACTATTTGCATTTCATATGAGAGAAGTTATGAAAAGTATTACTTTCGCTGTTCACCGTAAAAGCTGTCACTTTGGTTTCTCCATTAGGTTACGGAATCCACGCTTATAATATTCCTTAATTTCTACAATTAAATTTTTTTTTATTACATTTCATATGCTTTTTTATTTTGCTCAACATTTATACTGTCACTTCGTACTTGTACTTGTTACTTCAAAAAAATACTCACAGTTGAAAAAATATCTCAACTTCCTATGTTCGTTTACTTTTAAATTATATTTCGTCTCACATCGCTGCGTATTTATTATATTTTTCTTTTAATTTAATTAGAGACTTAATAGCGAATTTTTACTACATAAAATACAGCTTCATTTAATATTTGTGCTCACATGATTCTTCTCCGTCACGTGAGCACAAAAACTATGTGATTAAAGTCTCTGAAATTCAACATATAACTTACTTATCTAACAATGTCCTGTGGAGTTTTATTATTTAAATAAAAAATTAAGTGAAGCTAGGTCATTTTTTTACAAAAGATATTTATTTTATTGAGTATGTTATTAAAAGATTTTAACTAATTCTTTATAATAATTAAAAAATAAAGACTGAAAAAATAAGAGCTAGAAAATAACATTAAGAAGAACAAAAACACAATAATTTACTTCTAAACACCTTAAAAAGTAAAGAAATTATAAAAAGTAAAAAGGATGATAAATTAATGAAAGAGGATAATTTAATGGAGCGTAAGAAATATTACATATAAACAAAGGGAAGAGTCATTTCTTTAAACGTTTAATAAAACATAGGGAAAAAGTCACTTCTCCGTTTCTTTAAGCGTTTAATAACACAAAGGGAAAGAGTAACTTCTCCGTTTAAAAGTTTAATATGCAAGCCGCAATTAATGTGCGTTTAATGTACTTTAGTTTAAGTAAGTCGATTTCTTTAACGATAATCTAATAATTTATTTACAAACTTTATAAAAATTTACATACAAATTACTTCTAAAAATCAGTATTAAATTTATATTTCAGATATTTAAGACAAATAATCGTACAAACGTCCTAATCGTTTAGCTTAAAAACCTGAAATATTAACTTAATCACAATTAGATCACTATTTTGTTTTTCAAGTTTCATTTGTGATTTTTGAATCCATCTAAGTATTTGAAATTTAGGAAATTAATTTTGAATAATTCGGTAACACAAATTAAATTAGACAAATATGGAAATTCGCTTTTTAAGTACAACTAAGTTTTCTGTCTGAAAATGAAATGAACTGAAGGACTGTGTGAATGTAATGTGCACAAAGAGTGTATACGAGACTTAAACCACGTACGACGTACGGATCATGTCCGATGAATATTGGCGCAGTTTAATGCAACTAATTGGATATACCCACACTGTTATTGCTATGATAGATAGCTGATTTGTTAATGCAGACAGTATGCATTCGACGGTACTATGAACTCCATTACGGACCGTTATGGAAATTCATCAAATCTCGTCACTGATTGGAACGATATAAACAAGCTACCGTGTCGAAACTCCATCACAGAGCCGGGCACGGTTTTAGTGACTGAATTTTGTGCTATGAGAAATAACATGTTGACATGAAATATTACCTGTTTGGATTCACAAGGACTTCATAGTTATAAAACCAGTTATATTTAACAGATAAAATAAATTACATAGCCTTTATCGAAAAAGGATTTAATCATACAAGAGTCAACAACACTACGTTTTAACTATTTACCATAGAGCAAATACAGTTTATATCACTAGGGGTCGACGCTCGGTCTAGCCTGAGTGTTGACTTCGAAACACGACTATAACTCTGGAAGTATGAAAGTATTGACGTAAACCAGATGCTGTAAAAGAGGTTTTCGTCTTTATCTTGTGGTAAATAAATAAATCCTTAAATCCATAAAAGCTACGGAATTCGTTAGATAAGGCAGATTTTTTATTGGAAATGACTGCTGTAAATATACCAATTGTAGGCTACTTGCAAAAAAACATGTTGTTGTGACCTTTTTCGCAGATCGTTCAATCCGTAATTCTTACTCGCTAGAATATTTATAAAAAGGCATCCAGCCCGTCTTCTCCTTCGACTCGCTTTACTAACAATTTATTATTTTTTAAGATAAGATGCCGCAATGGAGGAAACAAAGTGTATTTTGCAACAAATAGATGGCTGGAGAAATTATTGACTTTAAACATAGAAAGAAATATATATTTATTTTTCTTTATAAAACTATCCTGCGAAAAGTCTGGCTGGTCAAAGGAGATAAATGTAACAGTATATTTATGTACTCTAATAAACAATTTTTTTATGAATTAAATTTTCTACCTTGTAATTTTATTACGTACTCGAATGTTTACAATATAAAAAAATGTACCGATTAATTAATTACAATCACAATGACTTGATTTTCTATAATTAATCTGTTGGCTCTAAAAATAAGGATCCGTCTCCCTGGCTGTCTGTTCCTTGTTCTTAGCAAACAAATGTGTCAAATTAAAATTAACATCAAATGCTTAGGTCTATATATGCTCCTATGGACTTGTAAAAAATAAGTTAAGCTCTCAACACAGTGCAATAAAAAGGTACAGCCTTTGAAATAATATATTCTTTGATAAAAAATCGCTCATCGAAAGTACTGGGTACTTCCCGTTAACCTGGAGTCTTTAAATATTTTAGGTTTTATTTGCATGTTATTTGCGCTATAAAGTTAAAATTATATATATATATATATATATATATATATATATATATATATATATATATATGTATGTATATATGCTCGTTATATATGTTCATAACCCCTAGAAAGTTGTAAAATAAAATCTCTAAAAAAGGTTTATTGGCTCGCCAACATATAAAGTATGAGCGAAATTATTTTTTTCATCCTGTACCCAATTGGGAAAGATATCGTAGAATAAGGGGGCCTTCCAAAAATATTGGGTTTGTTCTTTTCAATACAGGGACCCTTTACGAAATGTTAAGCTTTAAAGTTAATTAAAGATAATGTTTCTTAAAGTTAAGTTTCGCCACCCCCCTAATAACTAAACCGTTATTTTGTAAATTTAAAATATTCACAATGGTAGTATTTATAATGAAATGAAAAGTAAAATTATCACAGCTAAGTAGGATCTGCTAGTTTACGAGTAATAGTCAACCAACTTATGACATGTAGTTTGATCTATAGAAATTCCATACAGGTGACGTAAATAAACTGTAAAAATAACTTTTAATATATCTGTGAAAGATACACTAGACAATATATTCATGTATTTATATGGTGAGGAATAATATTATTAAAAGGTATAAAACATTCATACTTGACATATTTTTTTTATTTATAACTAGCTTCACCTATGACTATGATTTATTCTCTGCTATTGGTAATAAACGTTAATCCTGGTATGGTATTAATCAAGTTTAAAATAAATGCCTCCTACTCATTGGGTAACAATATTAAGATTATGTCTCCATTAAAAAACAATCAAATCCAAACTGGATCTATGCACGAGGGATTACCCCTTTTTTTATAATTTCAATAATTTTGGAAACATTTTGTATAAAATCATTTACAAATTACTTTCCATTTTTATTTTTATGAAAAAAAATTATTTCGTAATTGCATACAATCATAAAATTAAGAATCATATAACATCAGATTTTTTCCGCAATATTTGGCCTATTCGGATGTTTCTAAAAAGAATCTAATTTTAAGATTCTCTAATAACTAATAACATTGAGTAAACATATTAAATACAAACTGTATCAAAATGAAATTTTCATTTAATACTTATACTGGATTATAAAAAAAATATTTTTTCCATTTCATATTAAAAAAAAACGAGTGTGCTTTAGACCACACGACTGAAATAAAACTTCAAATTCATAAAATATGAACTTTAAAATGAATTTATAATTTTATTCACTTATAACGTAGAATATTTAATGTATTGAACAAAATAATAATTTATAAAATTGTTCAAGAACGAAATGAAATTACAAAATAATCAAAAAATCACCATTCGCGTAACGCTAGCAAACTCGCATACATATGTATATTTCATGCCCTGGCTATGAGAGGAAGAGAGAAAGAAAATGTGCGCGCGCACTGCTCTCTCTTGCTCCTACAGTAATATACGAAACGTAACTCTCTCTCTTTCTGTCTTCACTAACTTATATCTCCCTCTCAACTTCCGTTCGCCTCGACCGATCAGATCATACTTCTCGACAGATCATACTTTTCGTAACGCTCTCGTCACGCATTCACCAGCTTACTCCCCAAGTCAAGCGTGCGTAAAGAAGTTTTACTTCAATAAAAAATCTTAAAGTGTTTCTAAAGTAAAGTAAGTGTACATATCTCACTTGTACCAAATTTTGTAAAGACGATGACAATACAGTCAACGGTACGACCTGATAATACACAGTTACATCTTGTAAAGTTGGTATGATATTCTTAATAAAATGATCAATTGCATGTCAAACAAGCACACTGAAATTAACCTCAACATAATTATATAGTTACAATGCTAACATACCGGTAAAAGAAAAAAAATATTTTGTATCTTAATTATAAAATATAAAAAACCAACCACCACTATAGTTTACAGTAATGTCCTTATTTTCCTTTCATCGGTATAATCCTTTAATCTCTATTATACATGTTTGTTTAATTATTTATCTAAAAATTTTAGAAATGAAGGAATTAATCGAGCAATAAAAACAATCTGAAGCTATCTTCAGAATTTTCAAAACAATTCTTTTGAAAAACTTAGAATTATTGACTTTGCTTAGATAGTAATATTTACAATGACAATAATGACTTCTGTCACTTTATAATACCTTCTTAAAAACACCAACAACAAATTTATCATTATTTTTAAAGTTAAAAGTCAGTATCAAACAAAAACTAACTACTTTTCTTTAAATTTCACGTAATCGTAGCAATATGTGTAGTTTTAATTACATAGTACCTTTTTTTCTAATTAAAGGAAAAATGGATTCCTAATTTCCACCAATCTATTAAGATTATGTTACTTCGGTCTATTTTGATATACTGTTATTAAAAAAAAAATTTAGGATGAAAAAGTTAACTAAAAATTACTAAGGTAATAAACTAAAGCGTCGGAGCCTTACATATTCTTATATCTGTTTCATTTTTATGTTATTAGCTGAATCTTAAGAAATTAGAAAAATGTATTTAACTTATTCCCCTGTTTTGTTTTTCATAACTATACCACATTTTCATGTGGTGTAGTTATGAAAACAGTGATTGTAATTACAAAATTATATTAAAATGCCTCTGTTTTTAGGGTTGCATTATATTTACATTCTTTGTAATTCTTTTAATACTCTTTTCCACAGAGAAGTCTTTACTTTTTCATTGTTAAAAAGAATTAGTTTACACCTTTTTATAACGTATTCAATACAGCAAATATCTTTTATAAAAAATATCAGTCGTAAAATTCATCATTTAGTTTTTTATTTAAATAATTAAATTCCATACTACATTATTAGATAAGTGAATTGTATTTTGAATTTCACAGCCTTTATTCTGATAATTTTACCTAATTTGCACATTGAAAATTAGGCTGGCGCGAACTGATTTTAAAGTGACACTAGAATGACGCTGAATTGAAATTGATCTGCAGTTTCATCACAAACAATAATTAATTTTATATTCCATTTGAGAAATGAAAATAAAATATAAGTTTATAATATAAGTTATACAGAAAGCATGTCAATATAAGTTATACAGCAAATATAAGTTATATAGTAAGCATCTCATGACTTCATTTCTAACCTGTACGAGTAAATAAAACCTCCTAAGTACGACCACAACTAAATAGGTGGACGTTTACACTTAGACACAGGTATAATTTTATGAGTACCTAGTATTTTTATTAATCTATTAAAATATTAATATTATTTTTCATAGTGTAAATATATTTCCTAGTAGGTGTATATTTTAAGTTCACACTGTGTAAAAATTTATGATTTTTTTATAAATCCACCATATTTTTATGTGAATTATCGATATAGTTTCCGATAAACTTTAGGTAATCTTCTGGTAACGTTGTTTTTTTTTACTATTTTGTCTTTAGCAATTTCGGAGATTTTTGTGAAAATTTTCAAAAATATATATAAACAAATGTGTCTTTATAATATACTCTTTCTTATCCCTCATAACACATGAAATTAAAAACAACATTATATGTTTCTATTGACCCCATCTAAAATTTAAGTATGAACGATTGTGATTGATAAATGCGAGTTACTTTGTTTGTATTATAATTATTTTAACTTGCTAGTTTTTTCTTAACTGTAAACGAAAACTTCATTACAAAAAAAAAACGTATAAAATCCTACAAATGCTATTTAAATTTGTTTAATAACTATTGAAATAAATGCAAATGTGCATTAATACAAAAGTATAACCAATGTAAAAAGATATCCTGTTTAAGGTTCCATATCCGAAGAGTCCGAATGTAACCCTGTTGCCTTGTCGCTCGGTTTTCCTTCTGTCGTTCTGTGATTATTGTCTAGCTTCGAAATTATAAATGCTATATGCATGAAATTTGCACAGAACATATAAAATAATACCCTAACACCAGAGCTGGATTATATTTCATTTGATACTGACACCAAATGAAACTTAATTAAAATTTGCTAATAAATTGACTTGATAAGGGACTTGAGCTCTTCTCTAGTAAATGCAAAAGTAATAACGAAAAAAATTTCTAATGTAGAAAAAAAATATATTTTTTTAGTTTTTCAGTCGTAATTTGAGCTTGTGGAACCCGAAAATACGTGATAATTGAGTATCGAACTCTATTCTCTAAAGTTCACGAAATCAAAACGTAAAAAAAACATATAATTAGTCCATTTTAAGTTTACCAAAGGTAGAGAATTTCATTTTTAAATTTCAAGTCGTTTAGAAATCATTTTATTTTTTTTTCTTACGCCTATTCGATACCTAAAGAAAAAATATTTATATGATCGGAAAATAAAATAACCATTTGTAAATAGTTTATCAAAACACTATATATACTTTAAAGTACATATTTTTATATGTATCTAAATATATTTCAAATCTTCATAGCGAGAGTTTGTTTGTCACTAACATTAACATTACATAACTTTTATTTTGAAAGAGTTGCTTTCTCTTTTTATTATTTTAATTCATCATTAACGTTATTAGCACTCGATAGAAGCAATCACTTAAACTTGTACTCTTGCGTAGAACTAAAATCGATTCCCCTTACCCTGGAAAAGTCAGCGTAAATACGTCATTTATCTATATTGCAAAAACACAACCGTACCCGCTCACTTACGCCGTAAACAATATACGCACGTAGGTGTGAGAGCGCGTATAGACCACAATATATTCGGAAGTAAACACAATGCGCATACAAATGTACATAGGAACATTGGCCTAAATTGGACTTGCGAGCTTTACCACTTAGATATGTACGAATACATGTCGACTGCTTATATGAACTTAGCCTTATATTGGTTAGGGTAAATCTACCTACAGCCGTCTATCTGTACATATAATAAAACTGTAAAATTAACGTGTCTATACATTGAAGAAGTTTATGAAAAAAATATAAAGAGTTACACACACAGAAAAAATATATATAGGTTTTAATATTTTTGTCTGTTTCTTTGAATATACATTAAGTAAAAAATTCTACTTCGATTAAGTTGAAGTCTTCTGTAAAATATGGGGGTCGACTTGACATAAAATTAATATTTCATGTGTACTTAATTAGGAGATATGCAAATTTAATATTCTTGTACTTCTACAACAACAAACAAGTGCCTAGCAACTCGATGCGAAATAATTGCACAAAGGAATAGTGTATTTATTTACGTCGATAGATGGCGCTCCGTGTAATTTAAATCGCGCAATGAAATTTTGCCACAAAAAACTTTGTTTTAGAACAACTATAAAGAACACCGATAAAGTTTTTACTGATGGATTTTGTTAAGTCGCAGGTAACATACAGGCTATGGTTTATCGCAGATGACCAGCTAAAAAGAAGATTTGACAATTTAACATTTGAATTCAAAATATACTTACTTAAAAAAATTGGTTTTATTATTATGATAGATGGCTTTACGTCTATTAATCTTACAGCTAACTTGATAACATTTTTTTCAAGTTACACGCGAGCGGTGTCACGTGAAATAAAATGTTAAAAATGTAGTTTAAAAAACCATCATTTTTATGAAGATGATACGACATAAAGATACGTAATAGTTATTTATTCTGTTTTGGACCGTATAACTATAGTATTCTTTGAAGTTATGGCGAAAAATATTTTAATTGAAACTATGCACAAACTACCTTCAGAGGAAAGAAACTGTGGAGTGAGTTGTTATGAGTATATCTTTAGATTAATTTGAATTATTCAGTAAGGAAAACAAAATTACTATCTTTTTCAACTTTTTCATAATTTTGAAGTCGTAACCGAGTAACCCGCATAAGTTTAGAAAATGTCGAATATGATATTATTAAAATAGTTTACAATTGCAACGGTAGTTGAGGATACCAACTAATCGACTCTAGATATAACAAACCTCAGAGGATAATCATACAATAACTTATATTAGAATTTCATAAAATAACTAATACGACAGTTTTATAAAATATGATGCGATCTGCTTCACTTGATTTGTAAATAGCTACGTTTGTTGACAAATATAATCCTTTATTCCTAATTTCTCTAGTCGGTATAACAATAAGAGTCCTATATTTATTTTGAATATTCTGTTCGGGTATCTTGAATATCTTGTTCAAAAGCACTATAAAAATTAATATTGCAGAAGTTACCCTACATCAATATAGCTATATAGATAGATATTTTAAACGTTGACACGTAATAGGGCTTAAACAGGAATCAATTAATTTTCAAAAAGTTATAAATCACCGATTTCGAATTATTTACCGATTACATTATTAACTGATAATCTATTTAACAAATATTATTCATTGTTAATTTTACATAAAATATAACAAAGCGCAAAATTATTTTAATCCCAAAATTAAACCGATACATCAAATTTATGCCATAAAACTTTTTTTTAGGATTTGATGGAGGAAACTTAAAACTACGTAGTAATATTATATTTTTATTAGAAATAAAACAAGTTGAAAATGATGTATCTGAACGGATAATCAAACAAATAAAATCGAATTAAGTATAATATAAAATGAATAGAACTAGTAAAATTATAATGTAATTAATGTTCCTGAGAATAAAGTATACCGTCTAACAGTAAAGTCAAAACAGAAAAGAATATGAAATAAAATTTAAACCACAACTAAAAATCTAAAAAATAAGTTACTTAATTTAAATATTATTATAAATATGTAATCAAACAGAATAATGGAAACATCTGTTTTTCTTTATTTCTACACGACGGGTGTGCACCTTTATGCGTATGGAGCTATTAGCTAACACAGCCCTATGCCTACGGCCGTAGAGCTACGGCCGTAGAACGTAGGCACGTAGATGTACACGTGTGGGAAGGGATCTTTGTTTACATTACAGATTCAAGTAAAACGATATAATACGATGGGTTCACAGAATTGCTTGACATGTACACGATTAATGAAATAAATGCCTAATATTACCTGTAATACCAATATTTAGTTCTAATATTCATTCTACACGTGGAAGTGTAATATATATTATAGTTAACAATTAAAGTAAACTTTCTGACTGTTGGCATAGAAAATTAACGAAAATATCGCACCAAAGTACAGAAAATAAAGGGCTTATATGGAGATTTAGTTGACAACTTAAGATTATTAATAGTTTTTAGAATACGTTGGTACCGAACCTATACGTGATTGATTATAATTGAAGGAAAAACGCAGTTAGCTTCAAGATCTCAATAAATATATTTCTTAAATGAATGGGTATGAGATGAAGAAATTCATAATCACTTTATTCAAAACTAGTATTTTGAAAAAATTTGGTCATTAGTTTCTGTTTATTTTTTAGTTTTAAAGTTGATCTGAAGATTATTGAAATACTACTTGAAATCAAGGTGGTTTTCTTAGCTAGTTTCCTTATAAAAGTACAAACATACATCCAGGAAGACGAAATTTTTTCATAATATTTGAAACTAAAAAGTTCTACATGTACAAGAATTAAAAATAGTAAACTACTTTTAATCAATCATCACATATATAGTAACTAATACATCTCTATAGCCATTAATACATTCACTTTATCCAACAATATCTCAACCTGACGACACGCACAACAATGAAGAATTCAGTGCACGGAGAACGTAATTATAATGTAGAACTATGCCGCCCTATTGCTAGAGACAGATTAATATATGTCAATTATTTCTATGTTAAGCTGAGCGCACACCGAGTTTCAAATCATAATCCCTTTACTAATTCTATGAGAATGTACCATAACGAAACTCAACCTATATTTGAATTTATAACAGGTTTTTCACGCATTCATGCATTACGTAATTGAAATATGTTGATTTTCAAATTCGAGTCTAATATTTAAACATTAGTCGAACAATTCCATTACGTTATATTGAGTTAACTTCTGTATAAACTTATTTTTTCCTTAAGTAATCTTACTTATATTCCCATACCCGTCAGTTCATGACTTTGAGTATTATTAGAAAGAAAAAGACCGCTTAAGTCATTCCTTCTAATATATTCTAGGAGGAACATTTCAGCACTCGTGCGATCAGGTTAAGACATGAAATAAATATAAAAATATATAATAATATACTTTATTTGTATTCCAAAATTATTTGAAGCTACATTATTTACTATTATATACAGATTAAAATTCCTTTATTAATTCCATTAAACAAATTAAAGCATTGCATTAGCATGAAAACCAGGACGAATGTGTACTTTTAAAGCAAAATGATAGTGGATAAGAACAAGTTCAAACGGAGTCTCTGAATACGTATGTTTGTATGCACGTGCGTAATCTTTGCGTGCTATGAAAAGCTTGCAGATCATCGAATTGCTTTCGGACTTGTTTGTTTGATCTTGCTTGATGACATTTATTTAACGGTGTGCTTTAGAGTTCAGAAATTGTACCATTCTTGAGATGCAAGCCCTTACGTTTAAATCTACTTACGTTCTAAAAAATTTGACCTCAATAAACGGGTCCCTTTTATGGTACATATGTAACACCTATTTTTTTAGGTTAAAATCAATTTTAAATGTTTTAACTCGAACATGTTACCTACCTTTGATGCCAAATCTTCCAACCATATTTGTGACGTAATACTAGTTTTCTTGTCATATCATAATCATAATAAGACATTCTCAACCAATTTGGTGTAGGTCTTCTTCAATTTGCACCACTCGGTTCTGTTTTGGGCTGTCTGGATCCACTTTGTTCCCGCCCCTTCCATTATGTCATCCTTCCTTCTCATTTACGGCCACCTAACTTGTGTTTTCACTCCCAGGGTCTCCACTCCAAGATAATTTTGCACCATTAATCCAACTTTCGAGCAATGTGACCAGCCCACTCACTTAAATTTCGTCACACTCTTTATAATGTCAGCAACTTTGCTTTGTCTCCGAAGACTTACTTGATTTACAAATCTAGGAGATTCCTTCCAACTTTCTTTCCCTCGCTCTTTGAGCAACGATAAGCTTTTGTGGGATGGCTTTATTGTTAACCAATTTTCGACTCCATAAGTGGGGACTGGTAGTACACACTGATTAAATAGGCGTATTGGCGACATATTGGGCACACGGATGAGTTCAATTCCCTAAACCCTTCAATCGATGTGAAAGTAAAGACGAGCTTTGTTGGTTTAATATTAAATTGTGACTACTTTATACTTATCTTAGTGTGATTGACGCATTGCCAAATTTCATTTCGATGAAAGATTTTACTTATATATATATATATATATATATATATATATGTATATATATATATATATATATATAAAGGGGTACTTTTTCCGACAGCCAACTCATAATCTCATTCTCAAATATGTTTTATCATATTTGCAACTACGTAATTAATACAATTTTCAAATAAGGCTAATAAAGTACTGGTTAACGTAAGATGCTTCTAATGTCTTAAATGCTAAGAGTGTCTTAAGTTTAAAAACATATATGTTTAAAGTACTAGAATTATTTATTTGAATCTCAATCATAAACTCGGTATGCGTATTATAGTGACTAATTATGATGACTAACAAAAGCTTATATCCTAAAAGATACATTACTATGTTGCTCAAACTAAGCTCCTCAACAAAGATATATGTATATAGAAATATTCCTCTCGTTAGAGACGCTCAAACCTCAGTTTCTCAAAGAGTCTACGAAATTTGATGCACTTCGCAGGCAATACGCCACGTCAGTGACGCCACAACACTCAAAGAACTCACGGTCGTTGGTGTACACGCCGCTCACACATCCGTCGCAGTGTTTGCCGAGGCTTACCTTCACTTACTATTGATCGTGCTAATTCAGTAAAGTGCTTCCCGCTCGACTACGTACTTATGCTATATCGCACCCGACATATATATACATATGTACACTTGTACCGAATATACGTTCAGCACTGGTGATAGTGCTGTCAATAAATCGATCATATAGTAGTTTTAATTATATGTTAGGGATAATAAAGTAGTGATTGGTATAGGTCGCGTATTGTTATGCGATCTTATTAGTATGGTTTCCATTTCAAAAAACACAAAGTATAAAACAAATTATTTATGTATTGATATTACAGAAAATCTACTCAGTTCTGAAGATAAGTAACAGAAAATAAATAACCAGTTGCTGTAAAAATATAAGTTAACTTGTCATCTGATCTTTCAATGACTAATTGATGCGAATTTAATCTCAACAAGGAACTATTTAATTTAAAGGATCAGAAGAAACTGAGTGGTGGAATTAATATGAAGCAGAAAATATACCCATATATAGGTCTTTTAAGAGATGGTTTCTTTATAATTTACACGATATTTAAATTATAAAGAAACCATCTCTTAAAAGACCTATATAATAGTATACTACGGTTATGAAAATATTACAATTTTAAGTTACTTCATGGGCAAAGTGATATTCACAATTTGTCAATTGTTATATAGTTATTTGTTGAATCTATGTTCACTCATAACTTATACATGGAATCCCCAAATTACACATAAACTGATTCGTTTTTTGACAAGTGAATAAACTGACATCTCGAATTGAATTGGCTTTTATGCTACCTTCCCTTACGCTACTTGCGAAGACAAAAAGAAATAGATTCCAATTGTTTAATTAAATTTGTTTTTATAAATTATTATTATGTCATTTTAGTTGAGTAGCATTCGTTTAATTTAGTAATTTCTTTTAAATACACCAAATATTCAAAATTGACAAAATAAATAAATAAAAACAACATACGTGAACAAAAACGAAGTCTAGTTATTCCATGCCCTGATCCTATTAGAAGTAAACAAATATCCTTGAAATCTATGCTGAAGAAATGTTTTATTTTTTTGGAATGCAGTTGAAGGCTGCGTACTAACATACGCTGAAACATGGATTAGAAATAAATAAAGGCTTGCACTGTTATGAAATTCTATTAAAAAATAAGGATATTCAGATCGCGCAGGTCCTGAATCTCTAATCATCAAGCTGTGAATGAAACTGTAAAATGTCGTCAAGAATTCGTTAAAACTATATTATTAATCAGGCCAATAATTTTATGACGGAGTACAAATACAGTGAACGATCTGTCAAAAGAGTACACGAGACGATTAAAGCATGATTGAAAAACGTGTTACACATTACTCAACTTAAAATTAACCTTTAAATAAAACATTTCAATCTTCATACCACTGGATCGTAGTTTCTATTACTTTCATAAGTATAAAAGTCTAATCAGCTGAAAATTTAACTCTTATTAGAGTGACAAGGTACCTCGAACAGTTATCGTGGTTTGTAAGTTACTACAAAAGTTTGTAGGTTACTCATTAAATAATGTATAAATAAACAATAGTTTAGTTAAATCTAATATTAAAATCTAAGAAGAAAATAAAGAACAAAGCAACATTCACAAAGCCCCGGAAAAATAAACACTATCGCTAAGCAAGAACGAGTCAACGCCTCAGAAAACTGTAACTCACCCAATCTCCCGATAACTTCATAAGCCGTTCGCATGAACGTTTGCGAATACACTCTCGGAACAACAAGCATTAAAAGCAAATCACAACCACCCAAACAAATGAGTACAACGAATAACCCTGAATAACCCTGTGGAAATTTCGCTGGCCTTTCCCTTTTATTATTAGTACATAACTACTTTGTCTTGTATATAAAATACCTTACTGGGAAATAAGAATATTGGACCTAAAAAGAAATTATTTAAATATTGAATTTTACTCGCGTCTTAAATAGTTCATCTATTTTTCTTTTATTTTTTAAAAATAATAAATACAATGCTTTATTGCAAAAAAGTCCACAACATCTTATAGTCAAGCTTTCATGGTAATAGCTGTCCTTTGTCTACAGATTTCCTTCTCCGCCTTCCCTTCTTTACGCCACATATTTCTTCATGTTTTACGTTTTTAAATGTGATTATTTAGTATATGAATACGGTTGAATTATTTTTTCCTTGTCGCCAATCAAAAATCTCAGTGGACACTATTATTTTGTGTCCTAAAACCATAATTTTGAAACTACGTATTGCGGATTTATTGGAAAAGATTACTTAAAAAAAATAATAATTCTGCGATTGTTGGTCACAATAAATATAAAAAAGTTAATAAATATTAAATTTGTAAAATTACCTTACAAGCAACATTTTAGCAACATAGCGTGTATTGTTAGATGTAACATCTTCTTTATATATATATATATATATATATATATATATATATATATATATATATATATATATATATATATATATATATATATATGTACATATATATATATATATATATGTACATATATATATATATATATATAGTGCAAATTAGCTATTAAACATTTTTCATGATTTTTTTGTTATGGTTTTTGCAACACGGGAGTAAACTAAGGGATCGCCAGTAAATAATTTTCCACACTTAATTTTCTTAACGAGACTTAATTTAATTCTACGCTATTTTAATAGAATACTACTAGTATGCAAAAATATCGTCCAATACGCAAAGAAAACTTAGTCGTCTTTTCTATGGATCACTATACCTATTTTTCCCAAACTTTGATATGTCTCAAAACCTAATAGAGACCCGATACAATCATTTATCTCTCAATGAAAGTCAAAGAGAAAGTGCTGGGAAATTACAGATATGCCACGAAAAATAAATATAAACATCATATACTCTAACATGTTCTGACCGACGAGATTATTACTTATAAACGTAGAAATTATTCTAAAGAAAAATTACATTATCCTTTTTCTACATTTTCCTAGAACTTTTCACAGAAATAAACGAATTACAAGAGTGCTTAAAAGTTTGAATATATTCTTCATTGCTTGAGTATTTCTCTAATGCAGATTTTCAACCCGTATTAACCAAAATGAATAGAAACAGTACTTCTACTAATAGGAAAGTAGAACAGCACACAATTTTTCAGTGAATGCGATAAAAATTACTTTCCTAATTTTATTTGAAATAATATTGCAGATTTCTATATCAATGTTTTTAACATAATATATAAAAACGTATAGTTACATACCAGCATATTTGATATTGTCCAATTATTTATGAAATTTCTCTGCATCAAATTGAATCAAATTACAATAAATGCAAATATTTCAGTAATGCAGTGCTATTTCATTTTAAAATTCATTTTTTGCTTTTAATTTTCAATTGTCTCAATTTCCTTTGTACTTTAATAGATATACTGAAAACAATCACAGAGTGTTTCGTGTTCTGACGTTAGCAAAGAACCTGCGAAAGCACGTGACCTTTACCACCACAATTAATTAACGATCGAGTTGGAGCAACCTTCCGCGTATGTATTAGGATCTAATGTGAGTGAACACTTAAGGCGTGTTCATAAGTATTCCTCGAATGTACAAAAATAGAAACTGATTTAGGTAAAATCATAAACTGAATTTAGATTTCGACAGACAATCAGATAAAAGGCGGTCATTACGATAAATAAAATGTATTTTCCCTTGAGGGCCATATCGCCAAAAATATCACTTCAATTTTATTATCTAAATGGGCTTCTAATTAACGACTTAAAGAAATTAAGTCCTCTTTAGCCTGTAGTACGTTAAATTGTATTATATGTAATGAAATCCCTTAAAATGAAATCAATATTAGAAATTTACTGCAGATTCTTGACATTATTAGGTATGGAGATCATTGCTACTTATATCAAATAATAAAACTGTCAAGTAGGAGTAGAATTCGCTCTGTGACGATTCCTTTAGGTACATATAAAAGTTTAGATCTATTAAATTATTTACAAATATTATTATTGACGGTGTAGATGAGTCTCATTAATTTAATTGTACGTCCAGTATAACTTAATAAGTTTTTACAAACCTAAAAGTGGTGGAAATTTCTGTAAAATTATATAACTTTATTATATACTACAGTTTTTCTGCAAACTTTAAGTAAATTCTAGAAATCCTGTTAATTTCATCATTTTGGTTACAGTAGTTTAGGAAATGCTAGAGAGAGACATACTTTTAGCATGTTTTTCAGAATATCTCTGGAGATGATTTTCTTAAAATTAATATAAAAATAGATTTCCTATATTTCTCACAACATATGAGGGTAAAAAATAATTGAAATAAAAAATGCACTTGTTAAAATTTCTTTATAAATATTTTTAGTGTAACTAGATTAATATGTTTTATTATTATGCCAAATTTCAAACCCTTACATCGAACAGTTTCTGAGAAAAATAGCGGTGGCAAATAGACTGCCACCTTATAAGGACTCTGTTTTGAGATATTTACTTTTATGCTAGATTTTCTTAATGTTATGAGCAAAAAGGAATTCTTAAGGTTACTGTCTCCTAATTTCCAATTTTTGTTATGAATTGAATACCATAAAATCAGTAACTGATATACCAATAAAGGAAATTGGTTTGGGGTACAAACACAAGCCACAAATTATTTGTAATATTTATTAGTTCGTATTAATTCCATTTTTATAATGAAAATTGAGAATGTTTATGCAGACGTTACCACTTCTGTAAATTATTTCATTTCATTGTAATATATACACACACAAAAGTTCAACTAACTTCTGTGAAAGCAATCTAGCTCGTATCATCAATAGTATTAAATTAGACTCTGTAAATTATTTTAACTAAACAAACTTTGTGACAAAAAATTAAATATGATGCCTCCGAAGGAAAAAATGAAAAGAATGGAAGATAAAAAAAATTTTAACGCAGAAATAATGGATTTAATTAAATTATACCAGATGTGCTTTTTCAGACTGTTTTTCAATGTAAACCTATATTTATTGTTGAGAAGTATCTTCTTAGATTAAATTGAAACAAAACAATTAAAATTTTACCGAACAATATAAATTTAACAAAAGAAGTAGGGAAAGCACGCCATATTATATAAAACGACGTCGGTTCCTTTAGGATAGGTAAAAACATTTCTAACAACTTAATCATGCTTAAATCTGATTTGCATTTTTACCAAAGGTTGAAAATTAATAACTAAATTAAAAATAAAATTGATTAACTATTCAGTTAAAAATTTTACCAAAACACAATAAAATTACCATACCGAGTGAGGATTCATATTTAGTCGAATGTCATCAGTAACCTTTACTAAAGCAATAATTTGACGTGATTTAAAAAGAAATTAGAAAGCTTGCAGAGCTGTTGTTTATTTGGAAATATAGTTAAAATAAGTTTTGAAATAGTTGAAGATTTCTAAACGCAAGTGGTAAAAACATAATGATATGAGTGATTGGGAATGCAGACATTCCAATCAAAGTGGTAAGAATTGGACGAAATACTACTGCTTTGTTGACACTTCATAGTTTTTTTTCCAATCAGGAGAAAACATGAGTGTTTTAACAGATGCATTACATAACAGGGCGATTAATCGATGATGATGAAAGTTATGGTAACTTTTAAAATTTTAAAAGCATCTATATTTATACCAATACTGCCATAAAAATTGTAAAGAGCATTTTTGATTATTTTTTACTAAAAATTAAATTAAATCATTCACGGTAACTTAATTGACCGTCAATCAAGAACACCAAGCAGCACAGTCACAAAGGAAATATTCTCATTAGTTCCAACTAGTTTTGAGAGTTGAAGTTAAAAGAAGTCATAAAAATTAGAGAAATTTTAAATATATTTTTAAGTTTTAATGAAATTATTAAAGAAATATAGAAGCAAGAAGAAGAATAAAGAAGCGGTTGGCAATAATGCAACATAGCTTTAGTCAGTAGCACTCCTAAGTTTTTTTTAAATCAAAATATTGTTTAGGTCATAAAATATTTAAAATGGTTTGAACACTATAAATTTTTCGCAATTAATGTGTTTTTACGAGTATTTACTTTATTATTCAATTAATTAACATAAATATAATAGTATGCAGTGGAATGCCAAACAATCCCGATAAAATTTAGGTGATAAAACGCTATTAACCTGCGAACATATACCAAAGTGCAAATTTATTTTTAACCTCAATATTTGCTACGTAATGCACTCATGTATTACTTTATTGGCATAAATAAAGTAATATAAATATATGGGATACACAAATGTACATCTGGACATATGTCCAGTAAACAAATTAGCGGAACTAATCATCTGTAGGGTACAGTGGGTTCTTTACTGTTACTGACCATACACTTACTTCTTTGGCTTCACATACTTGCCTTCTTAATTGCATTTTATCAGTTCATATATTCATATCTTCTTTTAGGAAGTCGAGAAAGACAGCGATGGTGTAAGTTTCGAAATTATATCGTTGCCTTTTTAGAAATATGTTAACCATATTTTATTCTAAACTAACTAAGTAGGGCATATATTAAAACATGTCTGCCTTCGTTTTTGCTTTTATTACCAATTTTCTTTATATTTTGTCACATGCACTCGTTTCACATTTATTTTATAGCATTATGTTTAGATTTCGTAAAAATATATGGATTATCCATCTTACCCGAAGCTAAGTAAACATAGTTTTGCTGACATGCCCTATTTGGAAGGGATAGGAGAAATCTGATCTTACTTTGAGAATTTACCGTGCACGAATTACTATTAAGATTGCTTACCTACAAAACTGTGCAATCGTTTGAAATTACATTTCTGCACCAAGCTTTAACATAAACTAACAAAAATTTCCAAATTAATAATTATTTTGCAAATTTTTTATTTACATACTTTAATGTACACAATTGATAAATATGACAGACTTATTTCTCCGAGAGCAATCTCTTAAAATCAACTAAACAGCAATGCAGGCCGCTCGACTAGGGGCCAGGATTCAAACCCGGGTGTACCACACCTCAAAGGTAGTATGCCTTGTGATCAATCCAACAGACTCCAATGACAACACACGCCATGGCTATGACATATTACGATTAATGTAGGAGATCTAATTTCATTTATAAATAAGATACTACACTGGAAACATGAAATTATGATATATAACTATCATATATAAGATTCATTAAAAAAATTTTGCGTCTAAAAGAGCAGAAATGTAAAATATATTGAAATGAAAAAAATATATGTATTAATTTTTACATACTCCTAGTATGAACATACCTTTACACTTTCTTCCATAAAGCGAGTGATATTCCGGGTTCACGTGTACCTAACTAGACGAGGCCGAGAGGACGCGCGCATGCGAGAGGCACTACCGTGCGAGAGAGACAAGTGAAGCGACGCCAAGGAAGAAGTTATTTGCCTGAAGTTACCTCGGGCGCGCCAAAAGACTAGCCAGGATTGCCAACTTAGGCTTAAGTAAGTAACTACATATCTGTATCCTGTCGGTACAGACGATTGCGAAAGTGAGCTTGGAAATAATGTAGAATTATATTGGGTGAATTTAGGCAGAAATACACCTATTGCGGAGATCTCGACTTTTGAAATTTGAGATGATCGATGCATGTAGCGTAATTTGTGAATGCTCTGGAAGACATATGTCTTATTCGATCGAAATAAAACTTCAGTGAAAACTTAAAGTGCATCAAAATTATCCGAATATTTTCAAAATGGCGTCAGTTAAAAGATTTTCTAAAAATTGATCTTACAACCAAAATACTCGAATGACACGTTCTTAAAGTAAATTTTAAAATACAACAATTTTTCCGTCAAACAATTTTTTTCTATCACTTAAAGGAAAACTCAGGGCATCTCCATACAATGTCATTTCATTTTGATAAATATTTATTTGAGAAATAGTATATTTTATTCTATATTTTTATGTATTCATTAAAGAAAGTTTCACTATTTAAACAATCAATATTTATTTTTTCTCATTTGGCGTTGTTAGGTACTCCATCTACTCTAGATTCGTAGATGACACCGTACAACCAGCTTTCTGCTAGAAGTCAACTAGATGGCGCTGTGTTTTATTTTTATTTTTGAATGTGGGTAATTTAATTGCATTTTTTTTATAACTCCTTACACTGTTTCCCATCATTACGCATTTTTTTCTAAGCAACACAAACAACACAAATAATGAAAAAATTCATAAAATTTCTCTTTCCGACTGGCGATTACCATTGGCTTTATTTTTCATACATTATAATTTTATACCGAACAATACGATACATTCTAATATGAAAACAATTTATCACAATTGTTCTATTAAGATATGTACAATAATATGATAACGATATTATAAAGAAAATGTAACTTATATTTTTGACCTACTTGTTTCCAATAATTTAACTTTACATTTTTCACTTTAATCGATTGGATGACTAAAATGAAAATAAAATTTTAGAAAAAATATAACTCCCTAAAATAAATATTTGATGTTAGCGGGTTTTGTTTGCAAATTTTTACTTGCTATTTATAATATATTTTAATAAAGGAGACCGGATAAAACTGCGTTACAAAAATAGACATAATTTTTAAAAATGCTGGTATTTTTTACAATAAACACCCGAACAATTAAGCGATTCACTATGAAATACGGTTCGTAAACACAATAAAAAACAAAAACGCTACCTCTATAAGCGCGCATGTGTTATATTTTTAATACATCAGGAATTATCAAAAAGAAATAAAAATAACAATAAAAATGAAACCGTGTTTATAATAAATTTTTGAAACGATTATAAGAAATAACCAGTACCGATTGCTTTTTTAACGTGTAAATATTGCCTAAATTGTTTAAAAATAAACTAATCGATTTTAAGATTCATTCTGTATTGCTAAATGAGTGACTATTTCGCGTTTTTCGAAGTTCACTTGGCTTTTTCCGATGATCCTGTTGGACCTGAGAGTTTCGTGGATTAGTATGTCATATATGTGTCTAGAGGAACCAATAGGACATCCTCTACATTTTATTTCATCTTGCTGGGTTATAGAGTATCCTAGGATACGCATTTAACTATTATGAAAAATAACCTGAATTTTGCTTATTTTTTCATTTTCTATACATAAGAATAAAAATTTTACACATGTACCCAACACTATATAGACTTTTACAAATTTCCTTTTGACTCTATTTTTTCCATTAAAAATAAAATAATAGTAAAAAATTATTTACTGTATTAAAAAATATTTTACTCAGATATATATTCAATGAATATCACTTTAAATAAGCTCTTGCATATAATGTACACTCTATCTATTTACCTTGTCTTAGCTAATAAAAGACCATCTTATCATTGACCCAATTGTACATAATATATGTCAAATATAAACCAGGATCATTCTGTTTTCGTCACACCAGCCCAATGCTCATTAACTTGTAGCTTGATCTGCTGCTTCGCTGGCTAGGAAAAGGGAAAAATGACTGTTAATTCATGGAACATTTATATAGAATTAAAAAATGAAACATATATATAGAATTAACCATTTACTATGTAAATAAACACATGTACTCGTTATGTCCGTATTCTGAACATTAACGAAGTAATTTGATTTATTAATAAAACAAATTTATTCCGAAAAAATCCAGGATTGAATATCCACCTACATGATTGCTAGATGTATACGAAATTTCTTAAAGATCGATTGAGCAGTTAAGACTTTAAAGCAAAATAAACAAATAAATATTTTCACATTCACACTCATAATATTTTATCAGTTGAGATTTTTTATTATTGTATTTGTATATTATATAAATACATATATAAAATTGCTAGATTATTAATTTAAAAGAAGCATTGTTCTGTGGAGTTTTCAAGACTAACAAATTAAAAAGATTCTGACCGTTGCAGAGAAGAACATAAAAAATCGTTTTAAATACACAATTATAGTAGACAAAAAGAAAAGAATATGAAAAAATATACCTCAAAATTAAGTTTCAGTGACAATTTCTCTATGATTTGCTTTTAAATCTTAAATGTGATGTTGGTTACGACACCTTAATATATCAGCCTAAATATTGACAATAATTTTCATACAAATGGTTGTAGTATTGAGCAAAGATCTCTTGAAAAACCGATGCGGTGCATTGTAGAAGACAATAGGGTAATTTTCTCTAATTTTCCTTATTTCCTTTATTTTAAGTATAACAAACTTCAGTTATGAACTGTCTTGTCATGAAAATGAATATCATTATCCAATTAAATCTAACAACTTTATTGTTACGTATTGATATCTCGTATTTATAGAGAAATTAAATTAATTCATTCATTCATTTATTTTCAAATTTCTCAATTCCATTTAAATCTTCTTTACTTGCTAACAGATACTTAAGCCACAGTGTAAGTAAATTTCTGAGTTGTGAGTTTTTTTTTGTCAAATATTGATATTATTTTTATTTTGTTCTTAATAATATTTTCATTCTATCGTATGATATATAAAAAAAAATATTTCTGCGTGTCAGTTGCATCCTAGACTATGCCTGATATTAAATACAGACCATAAAAAGTAATTGACCGTGGGACAGGAATACTTTACTTATAACTTTTTTAGATAATTTAACCTTGTCATCTTGAAGGATAGTTTTCGAAGATACCTCCAGTATTCTGAATCTGAGGCGCTTTAAGTTATTTATTGATCCTGAACAGCGGTCTCTAATTTCAATATAATTTGTGTAATTACAAATTATTACAAAATATATTTCTGTTGGAGAAGGTTTTGAACCTACCCTCTTTAATAAGATTAAAATTCTTCTAGTAGGTTACGTTAATTATTCTAGTCTTACAGTAGGTTATGGCGTCACCACTATTATTCAATTTACTTAATTTTGGTAACTTATTAGTTCTCTTGGTTAAACGTACATAAATTAATGAATAATTAGAAAACTCGTTCACTGTCCATGACACTGACACGCGAAATAAACTGGACCCTGACGTCGGAAAGCAACGTCAACAAAGGTACCCCCTCCTTATATCTCCTTATCCCTACTTCTCCCTTTTCACTTACTCCTGTCAATATATCGCCTAAAACTCTTTACATTTATATAAACCTATATTTAGTTTGTTTTTACAATGCTTTGTAGCTTTTCATATTGCTATATATTGGAATTTTATGGTGGGGCATTCATCTGTGATAGAAATAAAATCTGTTTATTTATTAAAGTACTGTTAAATTGCTCTAGCGAACCAGATTCTATGGGTTTCGTAGCAAAAATAAGACTAATATAATAAATTGTTTTTTGTACTTTATTCCATTTCGAGGTACACGATTTCAATGGAAACCCAAGAGTTAAGCGCTCTGCAGTGCATGCACACCCTGCGTCACGCGCCATTATAGTGGCTTCAATGAGACACGACGAACATTTTATTTAACTATGAATATTAAGCGATACAAATATTATTTAGCAGAAAGATAATTTATTATATTGCTAATTCAGCGGTTTTCAGAACTTTTTTCTCATTTAGCTTTTTTCTTTAATAATGGGGCGTTTAAATAATCATTTAAAACCTTTTTATTGAGAAAATTTAACAAATAAAAAATATTTCATTGTTGAAAAATAAATTGTTTTTCTGTAATAAATAAAAAAATATATATATTATTTTTATTTTATACTTTCGAGAAGAATTCGGAAAAAATCTTGATATATAATTGGTGTATTAAGAATTAGTATTTGCTTCACCGACAATTCACAAAAATGTTCAGCGAAATATTTATTTATATACTTTAATCTACGTAATTGATTTATATAGCAGACTTATTACTACGAGAGCAATTTCTTACAGCCAACCCAAACACCAATCCGGCCCCGCTCGACAAGCGGCCGGGAATCGAACCCGGGTCCCCATGATGCGCCGCGCCGTCAAAGGCCATATGCCTTGTGATCAATTCAATATATCATTTTTTTAATAATTTTTTATTTCATTTTTTATTACGACATAGAAGGTGATTAGATAATCCACTTACCAGAAAATTACAATAACATTGCTTAATACTTTAAAACAACGTATTACTGGAAATAACAATATTCATAACCGAAGTTAGTAATAATAAAATCATCGTAGCAATCCTCAATTTTTGGAGAAACCGACCACAAAATACAATTCAGGAACCGACGGTATTTAATTAATCACAACGACCTCAAGAACCAAACAATCTTCAGAAAGAGCCCCCTTCGCAGTGCCTCCCTGCCCGTTTATCCCGCGGCGGCCGTGACGTAATCGTCACCCTGTCTTCTTCCTCTCAACCTCGCCCCCTCTCCCTCCGGACATAAATCTTCCCACGAACCCCCAGCCTGTATCAGTCAGGGATGGAACTTGATTTTCATATCGATATTTTTATCATTCTTTTTCTCGGAATCTCGATGATATCGATAATATATCTTACACTTACTTAGAAATGACGATGTCATTATAACATTAACTAATTTGTCAATAAAATAAATTCTATTGGCACTAGTGGTGCAATTACGACAAGGTAAAAATATGAATCATTTTAAGATAATTTGAGTGATTCAAAGGGTCAAACAAAAAGTTTCTAAGAAATACAACAATGATCAATAATGATGAGGTCTAATCTTCGATATTTAAGCATGGTTTTATATCGATAACCTTGCATGTTGATGTATCGTTGCATCCCTAATATCAGTGGAGACGCGGATGGTGCCTGAGATGCCAGGTGATTTGTCTAGTTCAAGCGTGGAGCTGAGTAAGTGTATATACAGCTTCACAATTTCAACAAGTAATTGGTTGTATAGAAGATGGCGCCTGTATGCCATTCAACAACGTCGTAGATTTATTTATTTAGTTAACAACTTTTGCCGACGCCTTAGCTTGCGATATATCGGATTTCAAATTACGAGGACAAAAAAGTTTCGTTCAGTTACTTTTATGTATCTATTTCGTTCAAAGTTGACTAACGAAAATAAAAGACGCTTGGCAAATACCGAGCCACCATAAACGAGTGGGGGGATCCCCACTTCACGCGCATGTATCTCATGTCACGTTGTTCGTAAACTGTAGAGAATTGAGGAGTCACAAAATTTGGCCTTCAATGATATTCTGCTCTAGTTCAATGAATTACGATGAAATAAAACTTTCTAATATAAAACTATGTAAGTCTGAAATGTTATTTTTCTTGCTGTTTGTCTCCAATCCAGGTCAACACCGAGAGTTTCAGCTACTAAGTTTCGGTTAAATTGAATTCGTACTGAATAAACATACATATTTATATGCAGACAATATATACAGACAGTATATATATATATATATATATATATATATATATATATATATATATATATATATTCAAAGTTTAAGTAGTATACATATTATTTATTTATTTATTACACATTTATTTATTACACGAAATATTGCAATTTCCTCGTGCATAAAGGACACCCACAAATAACGTAATAATTTTGCAAGAAAATAAATAAGTTATATAAAAATAATGACGAAAATGATATAAAATAAGACTTGAACATATATTCATTCAATAAATAGGTAAATATGAGATTCAGTGACGAAACAATTAAAAAAATCATACAGCGACACAATAAAGATATAGGCCAGTTCGAAACGGAGGTGCGGCGAATAGTTTACATTCAAGAGATCTCGTGGAAGATATCTAAGATATAAGAATAGTTAGAGACATGATATTTTTCTATACAACAGTTTGAAAAGAAAAGATAATAACTTTGCTGGAACCTGAGAGAAATAAAATTATAATATTTCATTTCATTTTCGGCTCATAAGTTACTAATTGTTAATCGTGACTTCATCAACCTAAAAATTGATTTATAATCGTGTGTGAATATATAAAGGTTATAGTAACCAGATAGAATTATGTTATCGGAAATTGTGATCACTTTTAAATTATAAGAGAATTTTTAGAATCGGTTTAATGGTTTCTGTACATTGGTTTAATGAACATTTTCTCATCAAATACATATAAACTTACAAACTCAAAAACTTAAAAATGTTCTTTATGATATTTGTATCAGTGGAGATTTTTATTGTAGGATTCATGAATTTATAAAATGCTAACAATATAGAAAGTTTTTAAAGAAAATCATTCAAACAATTTTTGAGAAATAAAATTTATTATTTCTTTTTTTGTACGCCATTTTCTCGAAATTTTGAAATTATAAAAATATTTTATTCACAAAAATCTAAAACTGTAGAAACTGTGACAGACAGATGAAATCTAAAGGTTCCTTTCTTTATCAGGAAACCCTAATAAATCACACCCTAATATTATATTTATCACTACCCTACAAAACATTTGAAGAATAAGAGTGAGTAAATGAATCCATTGGTGAATTCGTACTGCTATCTATTAGCATACACATTTCTTCCAAAAAATCATATCCAACTCAGTCTAAACGAATATAATACATCTTAAATATTCTTGTAACTTTTTTTAAACTAGCGATTAGAAGAGGCTACTTCTAACAATTTTGTAGCTAACAACGAAAAATATAGTTGTAATTTTTTCAGGTACTACATAATCAAAGACATGTTTCATTAGACTTATTGAATAATTACATACATTACTCCGGAAAACCAAGCAATTTACTTTTACTAGTAAAAGACCCAAACCTAATTTACAGCAATTTAACTATGGGAAAATACAGGATTAATTAATTAAAGATATTTCAAGACAAATATCAAACAATTATAAATTCACTTCCATTTCCCAAAACGGTATGCTGCTCTACAGTTGCATTATTCAGCTGTTTTGCTCTCTGATATATAAACAGAATCAAATTTGTACTTCGAATTCTGTTTTTGCCCTTGAATATAATTATAAAAATACTCAAACAAACATTCCCACCATGAATTTTATCTACATATATGTATTTACTTACGTGTACCCACCTGTGTCTACTTTCCCAACTCAATGCCATCCTATTGACACGAGGTCGCGCGACATAATCAACGTCCAATGTGAAATTAACACCAAAAAACCCAAATTTTATATAAAATGAAAAATTAAATAAACAAGTCCCAATTACTGTAGATAAAATATTAAAATCTTGGACGTTGGTAAATAAATAAGTGTACAAGATGATTTTAGGACAGGTGTGGCCAACCTATTCAATTATTTTATTAGAACGTTTAATGCGATGTGGAAGGTTAAAAACATCGTATTAAAAAGTATGTAAAGATAAGTACAGAGTGATAAAGCGACAACCAATTAACCCAAATTAGATTTTTTATTGAAACCCTTCGAACAAAATGATTATGTTCAAAATTTATGATAAAAGACATATTTTTACATCAATATTTTTTGTATATTCATTTATTTTCTCAATAGAATAGAAATAACAAATTAAATCAAATATTAACACACTATTTTTTTTTATTTTCGGTTTTTACACTCAATCAATTCTTCTGCCAATATTCTAAATATAATATAATTAAATATACGTTAGCGGTTGAAGAGGACATGTAATTACGATTTTGATAAAATAACATCGAACTTTTTTTTTATTGTAAGAGCTTCTACACGAAGATGTTAGTTGACATACGGATACTTAAAAATTAAAAAAATACAATCATATTTTGCTAAATATGTTATTTAAGTCAAGAAAATTTTATTTACTCCAAAAAACGAAAATGAATTATTGCGACTTATTCTCTTCTTCCACTCAGGTCTTCTTAGTAGACAATACATTCATTAATTTGCATTAACAAATTGCTGGTTGAAGTAATGGGACACGATGTTGCGTGGATTATAGCAACATAAGCGACCACTATGATTCCTGAGTAAATATAATATCTTATTTATTCTTTTCCCATTTTAACATACAAAGCCTTTAAGAACACTCGTCTTTGAACTGTCCGAAATTCGCAAACATAATTATGAGGAGTTATAATAATATATATATATATATATATATATATATATATATATATATATATATTTGATTATTTATTGTAATACAATAAAGATGTGTAACAAGTACAATGGTCTTTTGTATAATATTTACAATTCATTGTATAATGAAATAATAATTACATATATGTATTTAATTAAACGTAATTTAGGTGAATAGTGAATACAATAGAAAAACTAACAGCTAAAAGCAATTAATCATTTGTTTATCAATATTTGCAAATTATCTTCACATATAATAGATACAGCTTTTCGAAATACCATTCTTTGTTTCGAAAGTCGGATTGCTACAATTTTTTTGTCAGCTTTAGATCAATAGCCATTTACGTCAATTTCAATGAAACAAAACACTTAATTATGAATAGAAATCCAATGAGATAGTGTGGGTTCTGATTTATGGCAAAATGTATAAGGCTGGTCAGGCTCTTTTCAATTAAATATTCTGTCCTTTTCATTGATTACGTTTCGCAGAGCAAACAGCAGAGAAAGAAATTATGAAAATTCACACTAACTTTACAAAAGTTTCCGCGTGCCTGTCTCTAGGTTTTTGACCGCTTCGTCGGTCCGAAAACAGGTTTGTGAACCTGTAAATCACATGGCGACGAGTGGAGCGAGCGAGCGCATTGTTTGACACCTACCGAGACACCGGACCCGGCCACCGATAGTTCCTTATACACGAGCACAGAGCTAGGACTAGATTAGGACCATCCGATCCATAAAAACTAAATTACATGTTTCATGGAATTATCTAATCGGACGTTGCTATATAGCTTATTTCATCAATTACAAGAATAACAGTTTCGTATCCTCATCGTAACCACAATCATATTAACAAATCTAAACGGTTTAAATACTTTGTGGTTTCGAACGACAGATATCCAATTCTACAAGTCAATAAAAAACATGTTTGTTTGATTTACCTAGTAAATTTGTCGCCATAATATCCCAAAATAGTATTTAACGTCATAGTATACCTAAAATTAAAGCCAAAAGGGGAAATGGAAAATGTATTGTTAGGAATGTATGCTTCTGTAAAGTATTCTACAATTTAAAATTACATTCCAGAAAACTTGGGTTGAGAAATTCTATATGTAACTCTAGCATCATATCTTAAATATCTAACAAAATGATGGAATTTAATAAATGTGAACAGATTGTGCCATTATTATTATAGTAAACAATTCGTCAAGTATCAGAAATATCCAATGAATATAACACAAAGCATTATATTATACTGTAATTCGGTTTCTTCAATTTCATACTGTCATAGAAATGACCCTCCATTTTCTTTCAACGTGCATTGGAATATCTACTCTTATTTTAATACACATTTTTCTTTACATTGTCGAAAAATCTTTACGTATGTAATTCTCCCATATCGGGTTTTTAAACACTAGTTAAACTGCTGTTTTGATGGGTTTATTGGTAGTTAAACTGCTGTTTTGATACGTTTATTGCTAAGGATTTTGTATCTTCTGTTATTCCACTCCTACTACCGGAATAGTTACTCTATGGATTAGACTACTTTCTATTGCTAAGGCCGTAAAACTCAAATCCTTAATCAGGGGAATAAGATAAATATTGATGACAGAATATCACACGATACGGTATATAAGCCGAAACGACAGACATCTCGTAAGAAATTCGATTTATTAACTAACTTGGCTCTGTGATGTATATATGGGTGATAATTGCAAGTGAAATTTGTGCAGTATTTTTTGCGCAATATGCTTACAGATGCGGTCCCGTCATCATGTTGTTATGTAGATATCAGCTACTCATAATCTATTTATTCCGCAAATAACAAATCTTACAAATAAATTTCTTCTATCTGTTCCATATTCTCGTATTTTGTTTTGTCTGCGCAACTTAAAATAACCCAAAACGTTTTAATAGATCATCTCAAACTTCTTAACAGACTAAACATTTTCGAGCACACGAATCATATCCGAGGAAAAAGCCACTCATGTATGATTACCTAACAGTGACCACGAAATTATAACTCCTAACACCGAGCAGAGGAATGTGATTCATCTCATAGCCGTTCCGCTGGCGACCAGATCGTTACTACGGTTCAACGTATATGAGTTAAATGTGTTGTGTACGTACAAATATATGTAAGTATATACATAAACGGGACACTGGAAGATTTCTATTACACGCTCATGACGCAACCGAATGCTTACGATCAACCGTAATCGTCGATTTCAAAAGAAATGTTAATCATTATTATCGTGATCATTTGTTTATATCGAAAGATAAAATGATGCCCACTCATTTTAGTAACTTTCAGAGAGACGTTTTATAGTAATATTTCATATTATTTTATTTCATTTAATTTTATTGATAAACATTTGAAGAAGTATGACGTATGTTACGGATCCTACGCACCACACAAACAGTCGCACAGAGTAGTAAAGATGGTCGCCAAAGAATTTTGAAATGTCAGGTTAATTGAAAGAGTTTCACGTAAACGAATAACGTTCAAACTTAAAAAATTCACTGGGCGACTACTAGTTGTCAGTAGTAATTTTTAAGTTTGAACGTTATTCGTTTACGTGTAACTCATTCAATTAACCTGACATTTCAAAATTCTTTGGCGACCATCTTTACTACTCTGTGCGACTGTTAGACCACATACTATTATGTGTTTGACACTGACAGTATGAAAGTGAAAAATCAATCTTTTATTGTTGAACGTAAACAATATACAATATGCTTCCCAGTAGCATTTTTTAAGTTTGAACATTATTCGTTTACGTGAAACTCATTCAATTATCCTGACATTTCAAAATTCTTTGGCGATCATCTTTACTACTCTGTGCGACTGTGAGACCGCAGACTATTATGTGTTTGACACTGACAGTATGAAAGTAAAAAATCAATCTTTTATTGTTGAACGTAAATAATATACAATATGCTTAATATATAGATTAAAAAAGGCATGTTTAAAGAAATATTTTCTAATATCATAACTATATGAGTATTACGGAGTTAAATAGCATGGTAAGATAGCAAATATTCTGTAGCCGATATTTGCAAACAGAAATGTGGCGAAGATTTGTAGATTAGATTCTTCGCGTCGTCTGTTCAAGAAGACGTAGAAAATAATTCATAACTTCAACAATCGTAATATAACTTCCATAACAGATAAGCCTCCCCGTAAAACTTTCTTAATTGCCGCATAAAAAGACTTACATTTCCCGAAACACCGTTGCAAATAATACATAATTTCAACATTCACAATAGGAACTTGTTCATAGAAAAGTTTCTCCGCAAATACATCTTAACACCACATAAAAAGATTTACCCTGCCCCCAAAAAAACTATTTTGCTAACCCAAGAGTTAACAATATAGCTAATGTTGGAAGTGATAAGTATTCAAAAAAGGTAAAACCATCGTCCGTTAAAGGATAATGGCGCCAATAAGGAAAATTAATATCTGTTTTGATACTTACTCCCCGGAGTATCTGAGTCTTCAAAAAACGACTATTATTTTTATTGGGTTAGCTGATAAGTTTTTAGACCCGTCTTTTTTTATAAAAAAAAACATTTAAAAGTCTAATTGTCACAATAAAATCAAACTACATATGTTTCATCTTTATAAGTTGCCGCTATCTGGTAGGCAGTGACAATATACCTTCATAGTAAAAACTGGTGCCGTGATTCAAAATATTTATAAAGCTCTTTCGAACTGCGGATTTTATTGTTTTGCAAAAGATTATTTAGAATTATGAACGAGTAAAATCTGAGATGTCAAGTGGATATACTAGCAGAATTCAACCAAATTCAAGGAAATTTTGACAAGTATATTTTGGGATATCTGGTCTAGCGTTATGGTGGGGAAAATAAACTCAGTCTGGTTGACTGTTGAATATAATTACTTATAATAAAGTTTTATAGTAGCACTGTTACCTTTTCGATTTTTCGTCGACCTTTAAGTAAAGAAACTCCACTTTACTCTGCAAATTAACTAAGCTACTGAAATTTATGGTTAACGTTTGTAACTCATTTCTCTCTGCCAGCTATTAATTGCTTAAGCCAATCAAAGTTGGGTTAAAATGTCAATAACTTTTGACAAATATTAACTCATAAAATTAAATCTGTCCGTACTATTTATCGATTTTAATAATTTCTTGAAGAGTTTGGTGTTATAATTAACCGGGCGTACTTCGGCTAATTTATACCGTGTAAAAAATATTTTTCGACAATCTTTCTAACAAGGGTTTAAACTCGTGGCTAAATCTTATTTATCCAAATAAATAAAATAAAAATTCACTTCATCGAATTAGTAAACTGGAACCAACAACCAATTACAGAACAATATCTCAAAAGAAATAACCCAACCAACAGTTACCACGCGTGTCGGAACTCGGAACTGTCAAACGACACTTTGCAGCGATAACAACGACAGTCACTTTTGTACCGCATATGCGCGGGTTATAATTGCTAAATGCTAAATGCTATCTAAGACATTATACGTGCTTGTCACCAACAAGATTCAAGTAGATTCGAGTACTGTGTCACTATAATTTTACTAAGATATACTTTTCGCTTGCGCATACTTTTACTTCAATCAATGTACTCATGCATTTTCGTGCAATCTTAATAAATATTCACGAAATATAAAATTGTGTAACATCATTATCTATCAAGGTGAGACAACGCGCAATGGTGGCAGAAATTCAACTGAAATTATATACGTAAATCTGTATAATGGAATTTATTTATATGAAACATGTACACATGTAAAACGATTCTCAAGTCGTTTTGTAATTAATTATTTATAGTAACTTTCTACAAAAAATTATTATAGACTTATTTCACAATTTGCATATTAATTTTGATTATAATGTAAAGTTACAGATGCCTATAGATTTTTTAATCAAATTATTATTTCCCCAGATACAAATTTATATAACTGTATATATATATATATATATATATATATATATATGTGTACGTATGTATATATATATATATATATATATATATATATATATATATATATGCATAGTAAATATAACATTGCAATTGCAAAACTACCCAATAATAAATAACAATTAAAACCGCGACAATAATTGGAGAGGCTACAGTTGATTTCATTCGCTCGTCTCGCACCCTGTCCACCCTCCATTCTAAATTAGTAAGATTACTCATCACCGTCTACATTCCGTTAGAGAGGTGAAAAGTTATAAATAGATTGAGATAACTCTGAAAATATCAAAGGCTAACCCGATAAGCTATGTAACTAAAGGTTTAAAAGGAGAATGCCAAGAATTGATAGAAGTTTAGTCCTGTAGCAATAAAGGTCGATGTACTATCATAAAATACAGCTAAAGTGTAAGAGTTTAAAGGTGAAATTACTTTTAAGGTAAAATTTCACCAACATTGCTTGCACCACAAGATGTCTCCATTAATTTTTTTTTTGTAAAAAGGTAATAATTAATCTCTTCAAAAATATGTTTAAATAATACTAATGATAGTAGTAAAAAATAATGGTAAACTTCATAGTTATAATGACACGAAAAACGAAAACATAAAAAACGAAATGAGATTAGGTCTGGAAAATCATCATGACAGGGTGGTAAATAGCAAAAAGTGTATATCCCTTTCGATTTATTATTACTACAATTAATCGACTAATTGAGCGTCAAGAAATTAAGCAGGAGGTATTATACTGACATGGTGTTTTGCCAAATCTAAATATTATAGAATGGTAACAACCTACTGTCCTTTACCTAAAAACAACAATCCTTAATCAAGCGGGATCGTCATACAGAGCAAGTACTTATCCGAAAACAAACATCAAAATAGTCGTGGTTAGAAAAGAAATGGAGATCCAAAAATAACCGAATAAGTAAAAAGGGAATAAAAATAAAGTAAGACATGACGTACTCAATAGTTCTCCACACAAGAGAAAGTAATGTCGTTTTTAATTTTGACATTTAAAAAGGCCAAGTGTCGCCAGTTTGAATTGTAAATAAACCATGTAACATTTATTTCAAAATCGTGATTAAAATCAAACTAATATTATTGCTAAAAAGCAAATAATAATTCATATATATATGATAAATGAAATATTATCATATTAATAGTTATTGAAATAAATTTAATTTAAAAACTTGTCAAAATAATTTCTTTTATCCAAAATATCTAAACTATAAGTTTTAGATATTTTGGCGAAATATGAGTGTCAAATATTTTCAAATGGTATTATTTTTAATATAAACAAGAGGAAATCGCTGATCGATTTAATTATTTTAAAAAATAATACTGAAATTTCTTACGTTAAATTTGCAGGGAATAGTTTGTCTATTCCAATAATGTTAATTATCTCGGCTAGAAATAAAATTGTCGAACGCAACTTCACCAGGTCATATTGTGGCATTCTTCTTTCAGCCCTTTCCTAGTGTCAGAATAGACGATGCTGGTATGTCATATTATTCCTTGAAGGACCATACATCAAAATCAAGTAACAGAATCTCTATACAGTGTATGGTGACTGTCAGTCTGCCACAGTGTTACAAAACACAAATATTTAAACAAACATACAAGTACACCAACACACTAAGCCCTATACTCTTCATTTCCTGTCTTGTTATAGATGTAGTCTTAAAAAAAGTCGAAGTGCTTATTGAAACACACATAAATTAGGATTCTAAAGTTTTCTTTATCTCTTACATTCATTTAAAATTTTTTAACCAAATATAGAGAATTTTTTGGAAAAAAAAAAGAATTAAATCGGTGAAGCACACTGCACACCAATGTGAAACTTCATATTTGGAAAACGAAACTTGAAAATAACAAATAGTAAATGAAACCTCAATTTAATTTCGAAAATCCTTTCTGATAACACCTTACCCGATGGAGTGCATGAATTAAAATGTACCATTCTTACTTGTCATGCACACACTTAACAATTTCACGAAGATCGATCTAAAATTTAGAAGGAGTGAGGTTGTGACATGTGAATGAACGGACAAAACAAAGGATAAGGGGACAAAATCCTAGGGGGGGTAAATTTTTGTTTCACCACGGAATCCTAAAATGCATCCAATGTTTTTTTTACAAAATACATTCTAATAATATCCGAAAGGTACTATGTTTATGACAGTTATAATATATAAGAAAAGAAATAAAAACGAATCGCAGTATATTTTTCAGTGAAATAGCCTTTATGTGTTCGGTACTTCAAAAAAAAGAACTTATAAGTATCACTAACACATTTGTCTGTCCGTTTTATTTCAGAAAACGCTTGACATAACAACTTGAAATTTGACATGTAATAACACATGTTAACCTGCACTCATGTCAGTAGCTAACTCTCAGAAATATTCGTATGGAAATTTTCGGGGAGGAACTTAAATATTCAGGAAAAAAAGGCAATTTCATAAATAATACGGGATATTGTTTGAAAATGCTAGTTTTAAGGGTTGTAAATATTATGCATCATTAAATGATTATAAGTTCCTAAATGTGTACATAACCCCCTTAATGCGAGTTCTATCAATGATTAACAGAATTTTCTACAAACCTAATTAAACAAATTTGGTGTGCTTGAGACAACAATGTAAAAGTGAAAACTTTAGCAATCAATTTTGTGTATATTGGAAATTGCATTGTATAAAACCGTATTGTGTATATTGGAAATTTTAATACAAAAATTTTAAAAACAAAAATAATATACGCGTGCTATGTTAAATTACACAGAAATAAAATATTATTCAAAAATAGAAAGACATTCTTGAAAGGATGCACTCCATGTTATACAGGGAACTCGCTTGACCGATGCTGAAGGGAGCCGAATTTCCCGAACAATACAGTGCACATTCAATTGATCGTATTTCATTATTTTTGAATTTAGAACTCGCTTGGCCTATGCCGAAGGGAGCCGAGTTTACCCGATTCAGCGACATCGACTCAGTTTCGGAACCTGACCGGCTCAGTTTCGTTCACTGCTCAGAAAGAAGTTTTCACTTAAATTACCAATTATGGGTAACATAGGTTGACCGGTTTATTTTTTCTTTCAAAAATAACTTCAGTAAATTATGCCATTTCGAGTGGAATGTCTTCACGACCCTCCTTTGCGCAAAAAACGTCGACACTGATCTAGCGGTTTACAATAGTCGAAAGGTATCTAATTTTTTCCCAATTGATCTATCGTAGGGTGGAACAAAACGAAGTCTATTACTATATTTAATAAATAATATCTCTAACTAGTTGCTGATAGCCGATTAGTTTAAATAGTGTACATTTATTTCGTTTATTTCAATATTTTGGCTTTTTAAACCGGCTTTTTTATTATTAGTAAGTCGTTTATATAACGGATACAAAGCACAGAAAAAAAGCATTTATTAGAATTATTGCGTATTCTGAAATTATATCAGAACTATGTAACTAATTAACGCAATATCTCTTGCCTGGAGGGTTTAAAACAACGAAAAACAGGTATGTTAAAATCATAATTCTGCAATTCACATAGGTTGCGTAGAATACTGTTTTAAAGCTTTCATACATATTATTATAAACCGCCCCACACAAATGATGCTGGAAGAAAAAAACAGTAAAGTAATCTGAAATAGTTTTTTTTCACTATCTTCTAAGTAAATTATTCATTTCATTAGATTGACTTTAACATCTCAACGCACACTCCAGAAGTCAATGCCGACCGACACCCGCAAAGGCTTAACCGAACGAGCGCCCAGTAAGTAAGTGATTAGAGACGCGTATGCACCGCTCGCATTGTGGCTCGCTGCAGTTGTGAAACTGCATTCCGGTGCGCCCCTCGCTTCCCGCGCACCTGTCCCAGCCCACCCCGCCGTCCCTTTGCCTTTAAGGTGAATGTGTGAGCCCGCTTTGTGGCGGGTATTTGTTTATCGATCAGATTGTTTATTTTTTATTTTGTTAAAGTGGAACTTCTCATAGCTCAGTGTGGTTCAATTCTTACTTTAGCTCATATCAGATCAGATTTGTTTAGAAAGATAAGATTTCAGAATTTTACTTCTAATGTCTTTATGTTCACATGCAGCTTTGCACGGTGAGCTATTACTTTCACTACACCTAATATTTTTAATTACTCTTAATACAATAAAAATATTGTGAAAGTGCTACTTCAGCTGCGTCATACATGGAGCACGCACTAATTTTTTTACAAATGGTTCTTCCAACTTTAGCAATACTATTGCTCGTGAAAGGATCGTGAAAGAATCTTCCTAAAATAAATTAAAAAAGCTTAAGATGTACATATATATTTTTAATCACGCTTAATAAGGCAAAATAAAAATATTGTAGGAATTCAGCTTTGGCTGAGTCATACAGGAAAAACTATTTTTTCCAGTCCATCTAAATATAGTAATAGTATACAATAAAGCAAAAACTATCCTAAAATAAGTGAAAAAATCTTAACATGTATATTGCAAACAACCATCATATTAACATGTATATTTACAAACCATCATATAAAATTTTTTTACCCTCTGAAAATAAACAAGTCATTAATGAATGAAAAGATCAAATGAACAAGTTTTTAAGAAATTATTAGGGATAATTGCGGAATTTTTGGAACTTTTAGTAAAATTTATCGAATTTAGTAAGTATTTACCTGCTAATTTTAAATCATTTAATAAGCTCGCATACACGCATGCATGAACGCACGCACGCACGGTATTACCTTGTTCAGATTAATTGAAACTACGCGATCCTTTTTACCCCATAGGTAATTATTGATAAAGGCGCTATTTTTAACAGTGACTCAATCTGTCATGAGCTACCTTCATGTCATCTGACGAGACATATTTAGATTTTCTCACTCATCCTATGTGATCACGCAAATAATTATGGAACTAAATATTATAGAGTTATTTCACGATTGTTTACTTCTTGGTATTTCACTATTGTATTATTTTTGTATTCAATAGGATAATTTATCTTACATGATAACTGGTGTTATTGTGTTTCATGATTCAATAAAAAGAAAAGTTATATTAAAAAACCTGTTAAGTATATATCAAATTAGAAGGGTTCCGAAAACATTTAGGCACTTGTAAGTATATAATTGTATAATTATTTTTGTACAAATATTCATTTATCGGAAGGTAAATACATTGACTGCCACATATTTCACAGGTTAAAAAACATAATATACGTTTCAGAAGTTATAAGATTTAGGATAATCGGTGTCGTTTTCCTATAATCTTCTAGTCAAATTTGATTAACCCTATTTTCATGATCTTTAGTCAATGGGGAAGGGGGGAGGCGTGATGTTCCACATGATATATAAAAATATTAAAAAAAAGTTTTGGGTACTTTATTTAATTCATATAAAAATATTTAGAAAAAGTTAGCTGATGCAAACTATGTGGGTTAATAATAAGTTTCTGAGAAAATCGGCTGTGACGGACTGACTGCAAGTGAGTGACTGCAAGTACCTCAAAATGAAAAACAGACCTCTGGGTTCTGTTTTTCATTTTGAGGTACGGAACCCTAAAAATTCACTTTTATTCTTCATTTTCTTTTCCGAGCAACTATATATATCCATATTTTTTAATTAATTTAACATTATATATATATAGTCCAAAAATTCTTTCAAAATATTACTTCCCTCCGAATTTTGTAAATTTATGCGCCGAAAAATACTTTAGACTTTCAATGCCAGTCTATAGTTTTTGTAAAATGTATGTGAATCTATCGATTTATTTTTATTTTATTAGTGTATGGTCTAATGCAATATTTACAACTCGTCAATCTTTGTTATTTTTAGGCTAACTATAGGTCGTTTTTAAAATGACGATAACATAGACAGATAAATTGCCAAACTTTGACGTGAAAAATTAATTTTGCCTAACAAGCAAAACGAACAATTTACATTTTTACGATAAGAGTATATACCAACCAGCTACATACACGAAGCATAGTGACATAACATACTAAGTACCACGAATAATTGCGTGGGAGTTCAATGCGAGAGATGCGATCATCTCTTGATCGAAATAAAAGATTTGGAATGTTAAAAATGCCTCATGCATCTCGGGTTACTGGCATACAGAGCCCGTACCCGATTGTTTGACTTGATGCAATCTACTTTTAACAGCTTTTTTGATGTCATCTGTCTATTTAAAGTGATATAACATGTCATAGTTAGAAGATAAGAGAATCACTTTTTCACAAGTCAGAATGATAGGCACAGTAGAAATATAATTATTGAAAAAGGTAATTGATAATACATTATGTATAAAATGGACATGCTAGGTTTCATATTTGAAAGAAATGTGAGGTAAAAGAAAGTGCAATTAAAAAAATAAAAGGAAATCCATTAGAATCATTCGCATAGGTATAGTAAATAAAAACAAAATTATTATAAAGAATAAAAAATAAACACAAAAGTGTTAATAGTCACGTATGAAAATCTACTAAGTTAACTTTAAGTCTTCGCCAAGATGTATTCTTGGTCACCTTAGACATGCGTATTCTCTGAAAGTTCTAGCTCGCGAACAGATCTAAAGAAGACTTTTCGTAACAATCTACTAAAGTTGCAATTAAACACCAATTAAAACGCCAGAAATTAAACTCTAGATTAGCCACATGTCCCGAAAGAAAAAAATACATATTACCAAAAAGATTTTCGGCTGAAACACTCAAAAAAGAGGAAACGTATGTATCCAACACAAATCTACGTGACGCAAAACTTTAAACCCAAGATCGGTCAATACGGTGAAGAACTGTGGACGTGTTTTGTAATCTTAAAGCGATATAGTAAACGAAGAGAAGAAACGTGGAAATCTGCATGTTAGTGAATAAAACAAGTTAGTGCCAAGAAATGCAACATTCTATTATTAAGATCTATAGTCTGCAAGCGTTGGAAAGAAAATTTACATAGATATTTAACAAAAACACAATGTAAAGATGAATTTTGAAAATCCTGGATAAAGAATACTTTTCTTTTTTTTTCTAATTCCATATTTAATAGCTAATATGATTTTTAGACGTTATATTTTTGCCTTCTACCGTCACAGATGACCGCAATCTATACATATTTCTTCCATTCAGTCACCTCTTGGCGCAATGTGGGACATTGCGCAACTACCACATTTGAAACCTGTCAGTGCATCAACACATACAGTACGAGTAGATACGCATTCAATGCTTCTCTTCGGATATGAAACTATGAAAGAAAAGATTGCGGCAGAGCCTGAACTTGTCTTTTTGAAATAAAATAATCTCTTTTTTCAATAATTTTATTTACGTATTTTTTAAGTAGATACGAAACAATAACTACGTCCTGAAATACGAATAATAACCTGTCAGTGCATCGACACATACAGTAGAATACATTCAACGTTTCTCTTCGTACACGAAACTGTAAAAGAAAAGATTTCGGCAGAACCAGAACTTGTCTTTTTGAAATAAAGTGTACTGTTTTCAACAATTTTATGTATGTATTTTTTAAGTAGATACGAAACAATAACTCGTCGCGAATAAGGTGTATATTCATTGTATACGGTAAAGAAAATTTAGAATATACGCAATGAATGCATTTTACAATAAAACCGGATATGTTATTTGGATTCCTACTATGAGGGATTCCTTTTCTATATTTTCTAACGTAAATACACTTTGAAATATACCAGATATTCATTTTTTTCATTCAAAAAGCATGATGTGGATAAAATATTTATTAATTTGCATTATATTTTAAAGTTATTCCATAGACGATGGTAATAACTATAAAATCTATCTTCGTGTTACTAACAAAGTGTTAACTATTACCTTTGAACATAATCTCAGTATTAAGGATATTTGGATTACTTCGATTATTAAGTCTTTCCCACGTCAATATGTTTAACGAAAAAATGTTTTAAAAATACATTCATATGTAAATATATATGAATGTATTTTTAAAAATGTTGTTCGTTAAAACATATCGACGTGGGAAAGATTGAATTTTATGACTGTATTTTTTTGCTACATCACTATATATTATTACATAGTATGTTTAAGCTCTTATTCCTAACGGGTTGATTTTTTTTAATTATCAATAAATTCGAGAGATATATCTTATTAGTATGTTAATTTTCGTAACACAGGCTGCACATATACGCAATGAAGTTCGGTGAAGTAATCGAGGTGTATAAGCGAGACAAATAAAGAGACAAACTCACTTTGGCATTTTTTATATTAATAAGGACTAGTTACGGCTACTTACTTGCGTATCTTTACAGAAAGAAAAGTTTATTCTTTTGTATATTCTGAGACACGATTTTACTGAAAAAAACTTTAAACATTTTGAAATAAAAATGCCAAATGTCAAGAAAATAAAATAATAGAAGGTAGACATATAATGCATATAATTAATATTCAATTAACATTTAATTATTATTTATCAATTATATAAAAGATGCGATAAGAAGAGCGTATATAGTTTATAAAGAAAATAAATCTTAATTAAAATATTCCCTTAAAAATGTATCATGTTACATTACTTTTTCTTTACATAAAGAAACAAAAGTTAAAATTGAGTTTAAAGTAGGAAAAAGCCGGTCTAAATAATAGCCCTTTTTCCTGAAAAATTCAACGACTTCCGCTAAAAAAACAAAAACGTAATGACGTACGTATCCACGACATACCTGCAGTACGCCAAGTCCTGGGCATATTGTTAATTACGTATATATGGCACAATAACAAACAAACGCAGTTCAGGAGTCGGCGGTCCGGCCGGACGGGGAACGGAGGGGCGGAGGGAAGCGCCGATTAACCCCGTGCCCTTAACGAAATGGAAGCGGTGCGTTTGTAATTATTAATGAGAGGCGAGTTCAGGTATACGGGGTGATACAAACGGTAGCACAAAATATATTCATATTTCAACGTTAGGTCCGTCAATGTGGAACATTCCGATGAAAAAATATGCAAATACAACAAAACATCCCTTTGGAGATTGTCACGGTTACTACAAAAGAATGTATTTTACTTTTTTATTTACCTTTTAATATTTCGATAATGTATGACAGTCATTAACTTTTAAATAATTTATATTGATACCCAGTCCAGTCTACACATATCTACATTCAACTAATAATGAAACCATGTCTGTACGCGCTTCACACTAAAACCACTAGAAAAATGTTGCTCTGCAATTTTATACCTTAGAAGTTAAGTCAACATCAGCAATAGATTTCATCAAGATTATTTATTACTCAAGTCTATTACTACCTAAGCAATTAACAGATTACCTCTTAGTTACCTTTATCTTTATTACCACTTAGATTAATTGACAACGAGATCTGTTTCTTTTATAAGCAAACATCATAAATCAGTAATTTTATAATCCTTCACTAGATGGCGAGATTGATTTTATTTTGTAACAAAATCTTTTTTTTCAAAACGTGTGTATTTTTGCATATTAGTAATTAAAGTGTCATCACTATTGGCTGATATTCTCTAGAACACCTCGGGGAGAAAGTTTAAAAATGTAGAAATGTGTAATTATGCAAAATATTAACAAAATGTTTCCTACATTGTGCCCTTGTATGTCAATTTATTAGGGTTTGTCTTTAAAAAAGACAAAGTGTTCGTTTACTACAGTAAATTTTAGATTTTTTTATTTATTTACTCAATACTAAAATGTTTCATATATTTTTTTTAATTTTCATGTATGATGATCCCTAGCAGCCGGGTAAGCCACGTTCCACATCTAGGAAAATTCTCTGCAGGTTCGTTGAATACTTTGCGCCCCAGTAATGAAACAGAAATATAATTGACGTCACCAAGTTTGACATTGATCTTGAGGCAAAGATTACTCAGCATTTGCTTTTGTTTACATTCTTGGCTATTTGTATATCAATTAAAAAACATATTTTTAAATAGATTATTAAGAACGTAAGATTATTTTTTAAATTTCACACCATTCCTTAAATTTAATTAAGTCTTCTAACATTATTTTTAATCAAGCGTTGATTTCCAAAGAAAATACTATCGATATCGATTATTTTGATAGATTCAATTATATTGTTACTTTAATTTTCCGTTTTAACTTGAACGTGATACTTTTGTAAGCATTTTTACCTTATTAAAAATGATAAAGCTAATTCAATTAGATACAAGTCTAAACCAGGAATCAAACATTATAAATTTAATATTTTTCAAACGAATAATTTCAGAAACATGTATTTGTGGAAGTTTATCTGGAAGTGTGAGAATATCAGTATAATATTTCAAATCGATACGATGCCCAACGTGATATCACAATATATAAAAAGATTCTATTTTTTTGTTTTCCACTTTACTGAAATACAATAATAACACTTGACAATATATGTAGTTAATGCGAGTCACATAGTTTTTTTCTAACTTTAGGCGAGTATGTCAAGTGTTGAAACAGATTATAGACCTGTGACAAACCTAAACAGTTATCGTAATAACTCAATTTTATACATACAAATCCCTAAAAAATATCTATAAATACTAACCGTAATAAATAATTCTGGCCATTCTAAAGCTTTTAAATCAGAATATTTAGACACTCCAATCCTTATGTCCAACACAGACGATAACTTATCCCGCGTATCATTTGCTCTGTGGTCCAAACCTGTTGGGAATACCAGCTTGCACAACGTGCTTCCCAAAACTATAACTGTTCAATAAACACGGTTTTGTGATACTTACACTTTTACCCGGATTACTAACACCACTATCCTAGGGTTGGATGGCGATGTTACTAATCAGTCAATTCTAATTATTAATTTCAATATTGTGTTAAAATTAAAAAAATTTAGGATCCATAAAATATTTTTCTGGTTTCTGAAAGTCATATAAAATGTTAATATACGTCGAAGACACCAAGTACGATAAAATAATAGTCAAAAATAATCGATGTTAAATGAGCTAAAAATTCCCAGATGACACTAAATCCAGAAAAGTTCTTTAAATATGGAGGAGAGGAATAATAACAAAATCTCATATAGATAAAATAAATAGATTCCAATTAAAAATATATTGACTAATTATCGACTGAAAATTGCCGTAAAATAAATTATCAAGCTGTAATTCAAACGGATTTTTCCAGCAACTTATTATTGTACGCATTTTTAATAAGAGGATATAATAACAATTAGAGGATAAAAAAGTGTGTTTTGAAACTTCAGATCTTCATCATTCATTACTTATGTCTGAAATGTGTCTTCCGGTAGAATACAATGACTACAAACACCGTAATTCTTTCAAATCCAACTTTACATAAATTCGTGAAATCTGTCAAAAGGTATTCATTATTCGAATTGACACCATGAGTGTACGTGCAAATGGTACGCCTCTTCCTGTCGCGCTGTTGTCTGCTGATGGTGTTGGGATATCACATCTTTGATGTCACAGAGTATTAGTTAATGGCCATCCGGTCGTTGAGGTTACTAAACTTTACGTAACATCGGCATGTAAATAAATATGAATTTGGGTCTTTTTTAGCCTTGTCAGTTTTTTCGTTGAAACGATCCAAAATCCTAAATTATAATAAAAATTCATGGTAATGGAACCAAAATTAGTTCAGTAATTTCTGAAAAAATAAAAAGTTAATAAAGAAAAAAATTATAGTATGAAAACTTACAGGAAATTTCTTAACCTTATTGTACATGGAAAATAAATGGAAAAAAGAATGCAATTCTGCAATTTAATTTCTTTTTAATATAATTTGAATTTATTATCCCCTTCAACTTGAACGTGACAGTTTTGACCATCATCTAAACACTTTGTTCTATTAACGATGATAAAAAGTCGGAGGTCAAAGATTAATGATTTAATATGTAGCCACTTAACTATTTTAATAATTATAAGTAACTAAGTAATATCATTATTATTTTTGATGTCATTTAACATTTCTAAGTAATCAAACCAAATACTTTTCCTCTAATTTCAATGTTATTAAATTAATAGCGTATTTGATTTTGGTAATATTTTTATGCACGTAATATTAGTTTATTCTACACTATCACGCTAGGTTTCATGTAGAGAACTACCAAATCCTTCAGGAAGATGAAAACGTATCGCATCTTTTATACAGTTCTTATTTAATCTCAACTTGAGTAAGCTGTTGCAATCTGGAATCCTTAATGTACTACCTATTGTGATATGATTGAGCTAGTATAAAGGCGCTATAAAATAAATAATATTGCGTTATTATATATATTTATATAATAATATAAATATAAAATTGTGTTATTATATATATTTATATAATAATATAAATATATATAATAACGCAATTTTATTGTTTAAATACAGCAACTACAAAGCAGGCGTGTGGAATTGTGAGCAGCAGTGCTGTATGTTTGACATGATCTATACGATTGTTCAGTTATTGTGAGCCAGTTGCAGTTTCACGTGCCAGGAGATCCAACCGAACACTTTCACCTTTCCACAGCTCGTACTAAAGCCGATAACCGCCACTATGCAGACTTTGTGATAATTGCGACAAGCTGTTCCATTCTATGGACATTTCTGCTATTTCGTCATCCCAATACAAGCTGTCTGTCCATTTTTAGAAAATTGCTAAAAAGTCAATCTCTTAATAAATAATATCCTTCTTGATAATTGTTGTTTGGATGATTATTTGTATTACCATATTCTTGTTACGATTATTTTCAATATTTTTCTATTTTAAATTACTATTTTTTTAAATTATTATTATTTTTATATTTTAACACGCGCAGAAGTAATTAATTTTATTTTGTGTTCTTGAATTTTTTTTTTCATTGTTACGTAAATTATTTTTCATTTTATTAAAATTTATTGCTATTTCACGTTATTCAATTATTTTTATGTCAATTTTTAATCTTCTTTTATAGTTATTGTTAAATTGTCACTATTATTTTGTATATTATTACTATTATCATGACTGTCTTCAATCTTTATGTGTATCAATATTTAAAATAGATTAGTATCTGGACGTGGGAATGTCGGAACATAAATGTGCCTGATATAAAACTTACACATTGTTATAACGTAATGACTTGTATCTGTTTTTCCCCTCGTGATATAATAATAACTTATATACACAAAATATCATTACGGGAATTTGAAATAGGACTAATTTTATAATTTACGAGGGTAGCACCGAATATTTTCAGGACTTGACCAATGGCAATAAAAATAAATTAAAATTATGAAAATTGTCCTTTACGGAAGCGCTTCGCTTGAATTTTTTATTATTTTTTTACCAAGTAGCGGTTAGTTTTAAAATTATTTGTATCATGTCAAAATGAAAAATTTTCGTTCGATAATTTTTTATAACTTTCGTTGTCTCAGTCAACAATAAAGTCACAATCTACTTAAATGATGAATTGAACCCCGTCCCGTGCCACTCTTTACATCCGATGTAACCAGTTCAAGTGTGGTCATACCAATCTCAGCCATGATCTGCGTGAGGACTTCCTTCAACAGCGACTACTGAAGGTTAAACCAATGTTGTACGACGCATGTTAAAGGCTAACAAAAAAGTAACCTATGAGCAGATTCGGGCAAGTTTAAGTATTGTTATGAATTAAGGATAGAAAATTTTACGTGAACATTCAGGATTTATAAAGATGTGCTTTGTGCTAGGTGGTTATTCCATAATTAGACCAAAGCTTCACGTTGATTGGTATTGCGAAATGTTAAAATTTCATAGAGGGCCCTCAAATTCTGAATTCGACATAACGGATGCTGGATATACTGTTGATATATGAGTTCAAAGCTAAGAAGAAGTCTGAGCAATGGGTTGTTCCTTCTAAATAATTGACCACAAAGATGAAGGACGAAGTATCGGATTAAAGAAGGGCGCTTCTTTCTTTGGACAAAAGAAAATAACAGTTATCATCTGCTGGTATACCAGAAATCGTTTACATGTTGTTTTGGAAGAAGTTCGATAGCAATGCCTACTTCATCACGACAACGCCTCTACACACTCGGCTAATTGAATGACTGAATATTTGACTAGATCGGATTTAGAAATTGTGCGTCACTCACCATACAAACCAGACCTCTCACTATAAGATTATTTCCGAGAATAAAAGATAAATTATTCCCGAACTCCAATGAGTCAGGAGATAATTGAGTCCCGACTCTTTCTCTGAGCGGCACCATCAAATGTAACCATGAATAGCATGCCACGTAAACAATTTTAAAACACAATAAAGAAATTGCAAACTTGCTAGTTGGTCCCATTTTTTATATTATAAAAACTTTCAGTTCCACCTCTGGTATTTCTAAAATTTCAGATCTTTTCCATCATTTTACCTTTCACATTTTTATGACTTATGCTAAATCTGTTAACCTTTACTATGTAATGATATATTCTCTTCTACCCAGAAATATTCTACCACTAGAAAATTCACATAAAATAAGTTATGATGAATTACATTTTTTTTAATATGACGAAACTTACATTATCCGTTTAATTTCCATTTTTTTATATGATAACAAACTCCATAAATCTGTAAGTACATATAAAATAAAATTATTACCAGTTTGTAAGATATATATTGCAGGAATTAACGATTCATAACATAACTATAATGTGAACCGTTTTCCACCTTGGTTACATAAAAACTCCATAGACACTTTTCTATATTAGTAATTGGTTGAAAGCAATTTATAAATAGCGCAATTTACAAAACCATCACAAATCTCGCAATCCATTATAATATATTAATGGACTACAAGGTCACACTGAGCTCACGAAAGTATTAGATCACGCTGTACACCGGGGGAACAGTGGGCGAGTTGGGCACGTGTGCCGGGTGATCGCGCGATCGATTTTCACCTGCAAGCCGCGTGCTATGATTGTTTTATTACAAGACAATGCCGCTTCTATTTATACTTGGCATTGTACGGTCAACAAGCCCTTGCATGTGTTCAGTGCATTTATTCAAGGAAGTGCATTCACTGGTTGTCCAACTACTATGTTTTATTGGGTTCATTCACCTATAAAAGTAAAATAAACCAGCGCAAAAATAAATACAAATTCTCGATCATTGTTGAGTCTCGAAATTATATGGTAGCAACAAAGATTGTACACGTCTAAATTTCGATCAAAAAATAATGCGATTCAGAGGATGGCTAAATCTGCATGTAAATTGTTCACTAATTCAAGTAATTATCGTTTTCTTAAAGATAAAAGGACACAACAGTTTTTACAAAATAAATCACGTAAAAACTAATAAAACTAGCTTCCCGTTCGATCATTTCTTTTACCAACAACTAATTCTTTAATATCACAATCGTATCTGGGTGAGTTGTATCCTATATCCTTTTTTTAATTGCTTTGCATTCTAAAATAAATTCTACTACATAAGCTTTTATCTGATTTTCAACAGTTTGATAAAAATGAAAAATATAGTATAAATAAACATACACTTGAGGGCATCGCCATAAAAGAAAGGCACAACGCAAACAAAGACTTTTTGACTAAACAAAAGGATTTTATTAGGACTGCGATATCTAAGTCAATTTAATTGTATTAATATCGAAGTGGAAATTATATAAACTGTCTCCTCACAAATTATTTTAAAGTATATATGTATGTATTTATATATATATATATATATATATATATATATTATATATATATATATATTATATATATATATATATATATATATATATATATATATAACATAGTGCCATAAATAAATAATTATAGCTTAAGAGGGGAAAATAATTAGGATATGAAAATATTTCAGCACGCTTAGAATTTTCCTTTCATTACTTATTTTTATTTAGCCAAACTCGAAAATATAACAAGTAGAAGAATAACTAATATAATAAGATATAATATGAAATAATACTATAATATGAAATACTACATGTAAATTTCTTGGAGTCGACAAACATTGTCGTATATTTTTTTTACCTTCACTAAGTTTTGCAGAAGAACGCAATATTGTTTTTACTAGATAATTGTATAATAAATGTGAATGCCTTTAAAATTCAGGTACTGTTTAAAATTCTGGGCTCAGAATTTTTTTTTATATTTCTGAATTTAGGCCGGTGCTCATTTGGGTAAGGACAAGCTATCCATTCTTAGTTATGCATTTGCTGCTATTACTACGTTTAAAGAAATTTTACCCTGTCCTCGTTTTTCTAAATTTCTACGTTTCCAGAGATTTACTTACAATTCATGTCTACTGTCTAAAAACCATCCCATGCTTCTACTTTCCAAACATGATACATCCTGCTAAGGGCATTCGTTCTTTTTGTACGCAGCCGAGTTATGAAATAAATTAGATAACAATTCTTCATCAATAGACGTGTATGGAAATTACAAAAGAAAATTTTATTTACTTCCTTTCACTTCTTTCATCACGTCCAACTCCTTTAATCCTCCTCCGAAGTACATCTTGACATACTGAGTTTACTTTTCTCGGAATGTTTTATTTGCTCGGACAATGATCGGGAACTCGTGTTTATTTTTGCACTGGTTTATTTTATTTTTAATCGCCTTTTTTAATTCACTATCTAAATGAGTGTTTATTTTTTAATTATGCTAATATAAAAGTTTATTATAAAATTAAATACGTGATATTTACGTTATTATTAAAGTTGCAATAAATAAACCTGCAATTTGCTTAAACTACACACCGTGGAAACAATTTTTAATTAAAATACTTTTAAAATTCTATGGTAAGTCGATACCACTAAGAATAAAAATAGGGTAAATGGAACAATGAATATTGCAATAAATAGATTAATCCACAAATAATGATTTAAGAGTTTAATCTTTCCGACCTATTCATTCTAACAGGGTCTTTCATACTAATGATTCAATGTAATATAAACAAAGACTCGATTTCCCAGGCAGACCAATCCTCCATAGTCTACTTCAACCCTGATACATAAAGAGGACACGCCCGGAAAATCTCAATAAACTAAAATCTTTTGCGAAATCCACCCGGTATGACAGCCTACAATAACAATAATTAGTGGTAACCCCAATCTGCGTCACGGTCGCAATTGGGTCAATTACGACCGCGGCTCGCTTGCTATTTCATATGGTCTTTGAACTTTTATGGCCCAGACAAGCTAGCGTACAATTGATCGCAGTGTGATCCTTAGTTTATTTTTGACACGTCTTTGGACGAAGGCCACAGTGACAAACAATTTCAAAACACTTTTCTTAATTTTCTGAACAATAATTTCTATCGTCTCACATTTTTACTTCTATTCCATTCATGTTTTACAAACTTGTGAACATTTCTCGCAAGCTTCGTAATTTAATAAATATGCTCATTTTAATTATGATGATTTAATATAACTATTCCAAAAAAAATATTCCGAAAAATTTGAATATACCATAGCCACCCAACAAGAATATATTAACGAAAAAAATTTACACCTCAGGTTTATTTGCGACATCAAAATATATATTTTCATGAAAAGTATGTAAATCACCTACACTTGGATAATTAATAAATGTACAATTATAACAGTAAATATTTATGATTTTAATAATCAGCTAATATTCCTGGACTCCATTTCCTTTGATAACTCTTCTCTATTAAGGAAATGTCTTAATGAATTCTCTTGCTTTATTTGTTACTTACAACACCCAGGTTTTCGGGAAAGAAGTCCAAATACGAGTCCAGGATATGTATTTTCATGGACGTGTTACATCCCAAAACTTTTATGAGTTTGTAAGTTCATTAATTAAATGTTTGTAATTTCCGCTCTGCGATTTCCTACAAAATTGTTAACGACATTAACAAAACATATCCAGGCAAATTTTTCACGATCATTCGGTTTATTTTCAAAGTTCTTGTCCTTAATTAGCTCCCATACTTGTGGACCAACAAATATTCATATTCGAACAATGGTGCTAAAAGAAATTTGTTTCCGTTATATTGCAATCTGCTTTCAAACTAGTTTTTGCGGAGTCAATGAACAACCATCAGTGACTTGTAACATATTCAAAATTTAATAGATTTAGTACTGTAGGAAAGTCATTACAATAGACCAAAACATCTGTTTTAGAAAAGTAAGGTTTCAATTCATCACTGTGATGTCGAAAATAGAAATTTTCGTGTCGGGACAAAATAAATTCCAGCCGTTTAATGTAAACCCCAAAAGCTCGGCTTATTTTTTAAACTAATTTTAATTATCTGCTAAATCGTTTAGACAACTTTTTGTCAATAAGTAGAGCTGGTAGTCTTAAGAGGCCGTAGGCTCATCAGTCGGGTCACTCTCTGCACGTACATTATCTTATTAACTAGGAACATATTCCTGACTTCCTAATGAATATGGAGGCTTTGGTACCGGCAATTCGACATTATGTAAAATTATTCTGGTGGCTGATGATAAGTCTGAGTACTTAACAATTGGTTTGGATATGATTGTTACGCCGTTTATATGAGTCAAACCAAAATAACAATTGATTACATAATTGTTTGCCTCCGTCCAATCAATTTCATTTAGTCAATAAATTTAATTAGTCTAATATGATATCTATCTGCTCACAGAAATGAAGACATTCAAACAAAATCATGTAAATGTGGTAAAAATGAATATTTTCCGAATACTCTCGGTTTTTTTCTAATAGTAGCTGTCAGAAAAAAAACTGATCAAAATATTTATTTTGTTACGGAGGTACATAAACACAAACAAAAAACATCACAAAGTTCGTGTTCATCACAAACAAAAATCATCACTAAATTTCATTCGGACAGATTTAACAAATAACCCATAGATTGACAAGCGAATTCCAAAAAAAATTCCCAAAAAAGAATTTTTTTTTTACTTGTTTTTATCACATACCTTACGAGACACTGAATGAGAGAGGTCGATGTACTGTGCGAAATCTATACATTTAATAAAACTATAGCAGATTGAATTCTGTACATGGAAAATATTTTTTTTGTTTTTGCGTATAGAATAATAATAGAAACCAGAAAACTTATTTCCAGGATTTTTGTCTGTCTGTATTTTAATTTGTTCTTCAATCGCATGAAATCTATTGAACGGGTTTTGACAAAATTTGGTATGCTGATAGTTTAATGTCCAAATTAACATATAGGATACTTTTTATCTGATTATTACAGATTTTAAAAAAAACTTTACTTGATGAATATTACTATATTGGTACTGCCAACGCCATCTATTAGCGTTTTAGTAATAGTAATTATAATACTATAGTAATAATAGTTTCGACAGTGAAACCCTAATTTTACGCAAGTGAAACCGTGGGGCACAACTATTATAATAGCACTGCAGCCTATATCTCGCAAATATTTATTATTCCATTTATTCGTTACCACAATGTTCTTAATTTGCTCCGAACCGTTGATAAAAAAATGAAAAAAAAACTATTAAAAAATAAATAAATCATAGCAATTTAATAATAATGAAGAGTTTAGAGTTAGAGTTGTAGGTTTGTTTGTTTTTGTTTTTTATTGCGCTTACAAACGTTTCAACAAATTTCAATAAAAATTTTCATATAGATAATTACGCTGTTATTTACAGCAGAGCAGTAACGCTACAAAATACACACTAACAAAATTTGTGTGTACGCAACAAAAATTGGGTACGCTATTATTAATTTAATCTTTAAGACTAGTTAAATGTTTCATTTGAGATACCAAATTTATGGGTTAATTATTACACAGTACTTTATTACAAGCTACTTACTATCGTGTAAGTCGCGTACACTGCATGATATGTGAAAAGTCTGATCTGGCAAATTATATTCAAAATTATATTTACCTCGTAAATATATAACTAACCTGTTTGAAATCTATACTAACTTTTTTGAAAACAAGGTTTATTACCTTTTCTTAATGCCGCGTGGACGAAATCGTGGGCGAAAGCTAATATTGATTTATAAATAATTAAAAAAAAAATAATCTACGACTTAGGATTTGGTTTAAAATCCTTAAAAAGCAAAATCGAAAACACAAAAACGGCTTCATCTACTTTTGCAATCATTATTTTGTAAAGCAAGATTGACATTATTCTGACAATATCCTGAGAGATTTATTGATAAGACAGCGAAATATGACACAGAACGAGAACATAAACTGAAATAAGCCAGGCTCATTTGACGCTGTGACTTCCACTGATGTGCTGAGTGACTGATAGCAAAGGGAAACTTCTCCCTATCTGTATCCCTTCCTACTACCGCTGTGTTTCACTTCTCGTTACGATCTCATTAGTCGCTACGGTTGGTTATTTTTAAAAACATTAAAGAAAAATGGCTTTAAAAAAAGAAGAAAAAAAAATTATATATATATATATATATATATACATATATATATATATATATATATATATATATATATATATATATATATAATAAGTGGAATTCAAGTAACTTGGTAAGTACCTTCTAATCGGGGATTTCTTGTAAAAAAAATATTCAAAAATTAAATTAACATAAGCGGCTTCTAACAAACTTATCGAAATCGTAAACGCAGTAATAGTTTCATCTGTCACCACATTATACATTACTACTCTAAAAAAATTAACTCCGATGTTAGACTAACTTAAAATTAGTTGCATTTAATTAATATCACTTTTTACAATTAACGAAAACACGAAAAAACATTTCTTAAACTATATTTTAATAGCACAAAACGAAGTGTAAACATACCGCAAACTTAACGCAATTCGATATGGACCCTCCAAATGAAGGGTTGACTAGAGGGTTCGATTCACTGCGTGTATCTAAAGTTAGTTAAAAATGCATGTCCCCTATGACACGTATGTTAAACAACACGACAAACGCCATTCAAGTAGCCAAATGTTACAATACCATAGGTATCATTAGTCACAAAAATAATTTGATAAATTAAATGAGCGGATATAAATAATAGAATTAATTCAAGGCTATCATCGTGTCTGATGGAATTAATGAGTCATTCAATACATAAGAAATTTATATAAAGTTACCTACTCTGCTTATAAATTACTATGTACTAATAAATTAAGGAGCCTTAACAAGTTTTAGTTTAAAAAATATACTGGAAAGTTATTATTACAATATATAATGTTTATTACTGAGTAATGTTATTATTACCATAATACTAGATTTATACTAAGAATTCAAAATAAAACATGGATTTTTTGTTAAATGGCAATTTCTACCCTTCATACATTTTAATAGATTGTCATAATTTTTAAACACTACCATATACTTACGGATCAAATATTTTTTTTAAATATTTGGGTACACTCTCAAAAATAAGTTCAATATTTCATAGATCAAATCTCAAGCATAGATTTAGAAATTCACTTTTCGACCTCTCAAGCATAGATTTAGAAATTCACTTTTCGACCTCTCAAGCATAGATTTAGAAATTCACTTTTCGACCTCTCAAGCATAGATTTAGAAATTCACTTTTCGACCTCTCAAGCCATTTATTTAGAATTCTTTAGACGGGATTTACTAATAATTTAATTGTGCTTCAAACTATCACAATTCTTCAGCTCATTATTGAACAAAAATAATGTTAATAAAAATTACAATGTAGAAACATTGTATAAAATATTTAATTTTAAAAAATAAGTCACGCCTCAGAAAATTTATTTTTCGACTTAAAATTTGGTTGAAAAAACCAAAATCCTAAACATAAGACTGCTTCTCAACTTTTACAATTATTATCTTAGAAAGTGAGAAGCCAAACTCAATTGCAAGACAAAGAAACTCTTTATAGTAGAAATAGAAACTACATAGAAAGATGCATGAAAAAAAAAGTTTCTTTTAAACTAAAACTAAGAAAAGATGATTTTGAAAATTTCCTTTTTGTGGAACCAAGCATTTTTTATTAAATTGTAGTTTAAATGTTACCTTATGCTACTACCTACCTGCTACTTGCTACTTATCTACTTGCTAGATAATATAATAGTTTAAATGTTATTAATCTTAAAAAAATTAAAAATGAACAAAATATGACTACTCAAAGCAGTTCCGATTATGACTCATCTCCGATTATAACGCATGTAAACTGTTTAATGGTTTTTGGTGATTTTGACCAAATTACAAAATTCAATATTTCCCTAGAACTTTGAAAACTTAATATCGTCCATAATAGACACCCGAAACAGATATTAAAATGACATGTCATCCGAAACCGGCATAAAACCGATCATAAAATGTTTCTCTCTTAAAACGGAAATATATTTTATTTTTTTTTAAACGTACCCCCGAATATATATTATAATAATTATTCAAGTTTAATTACGAAACGATCTTAAAATACAAAATTAACTATACGTAACTAGTTGTCGACAACTAAATTAACTGTAATTGTAACTAGTTGTCAACAATACCTAGTTGTTTGTTTTTTTTCAATAACAGATCATGCATGAATTTCTTAACCTTAACTCGTTTTTAACACAGCTCAATTCAACGTTTTCACTATTTTATAACGCATAACTAATTTTCTATCAGCTTAACGGATCACATCCCAAAAATCATTTTTACGTTCAACTTAACTTTATTCAGGGGGAGGTCAATGTCTTATTATAAGCTACCTTAAAAAGCGCGTCAGAAAGCCACTGTTTTGGGATCTTTTTACATTTAAGACCACTTATTTCCTTTCTTTACTTTTAGAAACTATATAATTTAATAAAGCTTTTTCCAGTCTTCAGGACAAAGTACAATCAAAATGGGAGAAATATATTATATCACCCAGATTCTTAGCATGTTATCCGGTATCAATACTTTCTAAATTAGTTATTCGTATTAAAATATTTTACCATAATAATAATTAATAATTTACGCAAACCTTCGTACTCAACTAGAACCAACCAACTGTACTAGGTTTCAACAGTCGACAGCGCGTCGCCTTGTTTATCAAACAGTAACGGTAGCGTGCGTGGCGAGTAAGAGATAGAGACAATATGTTCATAAATTCCACAATCAGCCCTCCCGTAGTATAGTGAGTGAGTAACCCCTGATGCTATCTCTAGATATATATTAAACTCATCAATGACAAATTGGAATCAACGGGGAGAAACAATAAAATTGATAATTTATATAGAAATATTTAGTTTGACGTATGAGTATATTATACTATCTGCCCCCCACGATTGCTTTGCTCCACTTACGTGAAATTCGGAATGAGAGAAAAATATATATTTCTCTCATGTGTTGCTCTTGGGTGTAAACGGTTAACTTACAAAATTTCATCAAAGTGCGTCCAGTAGATTTCGCGTGATTGACGAACAAATTAGCATACAGACAGACAAAAGTTCACACTGTGACAATTTCATTATACGTGTCGATTTACGTTATTGGAAATAAGCTGCTTCCTGGGGCCGTCAATTTTCATGAAAAAGTTTCGAAGATAAGTATGTAACATTTTCTTACTTAGATATAAATGATGAAAAATAGTGAACTTTGAAGATTTTCCAATTAAATATTTCAAGTATCCTTCGAGTCTACGTAGCACGTGTTGAATGGCAATCGGATTTGCTGAAACATTAAGTCAATTTATTGAAATTATTATCGAACTATCATTTTCTCTTTACATACTTTAATGTGTAGAATTGATTCTATGGAGGACTTATTGCTACGAAAACAATCTTTTACAGCCAACCATCACTGCAGAACATCAGTGCAGACCCGCTCCACGAGCGACCGAGAATCGACTCCGGGTCTCCGCGATGCGCCACACCCTCAGAAACTGTGTGCCTTGTGATCAACCTAACACAACACGGCGACCATATTAATATTATAAATGTGTTTTTGTTTGTTTGCTTACGAACTCATAACACTGGTGCTAAGCAACGATACCGAATTAAGCATATACGAGTATATAATTTGTGCGGTGTTGTAATGTCATAGGCTGTTACCCCCGGCCTTCACACTCTTGTAATACTTGTATTAAAAAGAGTGTGTTTGTTAATCGATTACGCCTAAATGGCTGCACAGATTATAATAAAACTTGTTCTAAATCAATTTCTTGATTCGATTCTAACTTTTTACCTGATAATAGCATCATATAGCATCTAATAGTATCATTTCTGTAGGTTGAATTTCGGTATTTTTTACTCTATACTACAACGCGCTAAATTGGCGCAATGTGCCATATGTTTGATATTATTTTTAGCAAAATTCTCATCAGATCACGGCCACTTTAATACAATATCCATGAATAAATAAAAGTTGACCGAACAAGATTTACCAATACATTTATGTGTATTTTCATTGATTGAAAATCATTAAATATTTTCCTAAAAGACCACAGACAGAACATCCATAATTGTCATATATTATTCACCAACTAGCTCATTTCACATTATTAAAAACATGCTTATAAAGCATACGAACATTTTTTAAACATCTAAATCAGAACTCCAGAAAAGAAACAAATCATAAACCCTCATTACTTATTTACGTATATGGTGGTCGCCAGTGTAACAAACCGTATACACACAAATTTCATCAGGAGTTGTCAATTGTCAGCCGGTGGCCGTATCGCACCGGAAGCAGCACGTACGGCGACATCTGTCGGAGTGAAACGTCTCTGCCGTTGGTTAGGGAGATGCATACCGCGTGTAAGTTTTTAAATACCCAAAAGCACTTTTGCTCACATTGTTCGTTTTTTGACTCGAATTTTCAAATTTTCTCTGTTTGAATACGTTACTGAGAAAATAAGGAAGAGTATTGTTGTTTTTAAAAAAAACATAATAGTTTAGTAACGTAAACCGAAAAGAACGTGTTTTTTAAATATCTTATTTTCTAAGATGTTTCCGATATAACTCCGGCAATTAATCAATTAAACGTTTCTGGCAAGATCTCCAAAAATACTATCAAAAATATATAAAACTATTTATTTCCTTTACGGAGTTTCATATTTTCTTTTTTTTCCTTTCTTGTTTTTTCAGGAAATTAGTCCTTTATTTATATTTTTATATTTTGCTACTGTCGAATTCACAAGTGTTTCTTGTTACGTAATAACGCGAGTATTACGTAACAAGAAACGCTTGCGAAATCCTCAATATATAATTCTCATTTGGCCAATTGTTTTTAAGTAAGTCCAAACCAAACGATAGAAAATTTCAATCTTATCTCTTGACGGTATTCACTGGGATCCACTTAAATAGTTATCAAATTGGTTGAAGCTTCTTCATTTAGCCCTGTTGACAAATATTATTTTTTTCAAAGTCGTCAATTTTGACTTAAATTCATACCCAAGTGAAAATATTGAAATAACACAATTAAATATGGATCAAATATAGACATGCATATCACGAAGCTTTTGGCAATAAATTTTGAATTGTTTTTTACATTAAACGAGTGAGTGTAAATTTTGAAGTTAGCTAAAAAAATAATTTTAAAAATCACTTCTAAAAGGGGCCACAACACACGGATAATTCGGGCATCATACATAGAATGATATCCAAAACATTTATTTTGAATGTTTTCTCGACCCTCTTAAAACACCAGGTCTTCCAAACTATAGACTCATAATAGTCACCGGATGTATTCCAGGATAATCGAGGTTTATACTACGCATGCCTGTAATACCATCAGATTTCTCTTTGAAACTGTGAGGTTGCAATTTCTCCTAAAGATTCACCATGACTATAAATTATTAACATTGAACCTCGCAGTGGTAAAGTGAAGGAAGACTACTTCTCGCATAGGCAGTTTTATGTAACTTGCACAAAAATAAGTTCAGACAAAAACAACTAGTGCCTGAAGCACCTCTCTTCAAGCGCCAGTTGATTTTTGTATTGCCACAGAAATTAATGTGCTTTCAAAATTTAACAAATCATAGAGAACACAAAATTTATTCTCCAACGCTTAAACAAACAAACACAAAGCCAAGCCATTCTACCATTTCAGTATGAATAATATATATATATATATATATATATATATATATATATATATATATATATATATTTGTATACTACATCTAGATGAAAATAATTCCATATAAAAAATACAGGTGATACAAAAAATAATTTTGATAAAGTCTAAATAAAACAAATTTTTATTGCGAAGGAATGCCATTAAGAACGATGCTTTTGTAGAATATTACTTGTTTTGAATTTTTTTACAAATGTGGAAAATTTCGTATTTGACTATCTATGATGTTTTTGCACAACTTACCTACCTGCTAATTCAATTTAATGGCACCATACGATGACATTATCACCACATATTAGCACATAAACAGATAACTAGCTTTATTTAGAGACAACTGTATTTTATAATGTAATGCTTAATATTTGCTTTAAAAATAATTCTGATTTTGTGTTTTATTATCAGGGTACAATCTAAGAATCGAAAATACAGTGTAAACTCTTTACAATGAAACTAAACGGACCGAGTATTTGCTTTCGTTATAGAGAGTGTTTGCTTTATGGAGTGTGTAAATAAAATGCATATTATTTGATTCAAGTCGCCAAAATGTTGGCTTCCTTAACTTCTTACAGGAACTTTCATCCAATTAAGCTTTTAGTATCTTCTCCTTGCTCTTCAAAATGGTAGATACAGTTGAGCAAACATCTCCCAACATCACCTTTCTTTTCTCCTTGCTCTCCCGCGCGGATTAAAGCCACTTTCTTATCTGTCAACAAATTTTACCTTTTGTAGCCATGTTTACTCTTTAAAATCCAGCTTACATCTGATTAAGTGATTATACAAAAGTGGTAACGTGTTAAAGGTCAACTTTATCTAATAAACACGGGTGCCTAACGAAAACAGCCATAATGATCGTACCCAATAACAGCAATTATACTGTGTCCATTCATTGTTAGAATTTTCGGCATTGGTAAAGATGATTTCGGAGTCAATGTGAGCCTATTAGTAATAAATATGTCCTTAAAGGTAATAAACGATATCAACTTTTGCTACCTAATCAACGACTTCTCGTTCGTAATAGAGGATGGCGGGTTCGTTATAAAAGGTGAATCTATGTATAAGGTAGAAGGCAAACCAACCAAAACCATACAGTGTTTACGTTATCGAGAGTTTTCCATTATAAAGACTGTCATTATTAAGAGTTTACTCTGTAATTTGATAAAGATTTAGCTGAATATATCAATTCTCGCGTTTATTATTAAAAATAGTCATCTTGTCCTCTAAAATGCTAAATAATTTTAAATCTGAGAGAAATAAGCGAAAGTATAAGCCATTTAAGAAGGCAAGTTTTACTCCACATTTATATTTTTATTACTAATTCTTTCATCCATAAAGTGTAAATCTAACGCAATTCAAGGTAGACTTAACGATTAATCGAAATAAATTATACTCTACTAAACTACTAAATAACTCTAAACAAGACAATATAAACAGTGAATGCGGCTCAAACAAATGTCACAACCGCTATTCATAATACCATAGCTTCAAAACACACTCGACGAATGGTATTTTTCAAAGGTTAAAAATAATTGTAACTTATTACCCGATTAAGTAACTCACTATTGAAATGCGCCTATTCAACGAAAAGGCGACCTTCGAACGTATGACATATGGCTTGCGCGGCTATTCAATGATCAAGTAATCTAAACATATAAACAAAATAAGCTTGTTGGTTTGTGCCTTGAATTTTTTACTCCTTTCTCAGATGATTTAATTTTGACGCATACAGCGCACTGACTACATTACTTTAATAAAAGGAAAATAAAATATCGGAAAAGTTTACTGAATAAAAGTTCTTTGCGACATAAGAAACAAGTGGACTACCAGGGACATCTAGTGGGACATAAATGGATCGAATTAATATGAAGTAAAAGAATAGGAATGTATACAACTACTTGTTGATGACGTCAAATGGTAGATAAATTCTATCCACTTTTTCGTCAATGATTTTCGGAATTATTCTGCTATTAATTCTTTATTTTTACAAATATAAGTATTTTAACCCAATGATTTAATTTTCATAAATATTTACCAAAATGTATTAAAAAAAACATATTTTAACAAAAGGTTTCCTTACTCATTTAACTGAACTGGAAGAAAATAGCTTACGTTGAATGTTACAAACACCCGTTGATTTTATTCCAAAATACTTCCAGAATAATCATTACAGATGCTTTCTAGTATTCCATGTACAAAATATAGTTCAACAGCACTACTGTCAAAGAAAACTACGTTACAACTCAATAGCATTACTGTCAAAGTAGAACAACTGCCTTACAATTCAATAGCACTAGTGTCAAAGTAGAATAACTACGTTAAAATGCAATAGCACTACTGTCAAAGTAGAATGACTGCGTTACAATTCATTAGCACTACTGTCAAAGTAGAAGCCGTCGCATTGCCAAAGGTTTACTATAGACATAATTTTTATGCTAATCACTTAAAACGAACAATAAATACAATCTGATTAAAAGGGTAGGATAAAATAATTTAGTCAGACAAACTAATTCATAAACTGTTAAGTTGATATCTAATAAACTTACTATTTTATTTTTTTTATTTTTTAGATGTAATTAAAACAATAATTAAATTATCTGTATAAACATCATCATTTTCCATAACTTCTTGCCAGAAAATATACAAAAATAAAATTCCTTCCATGTAGAATTCTTTGGGCTATGACTAAAAATTGGGTAAGTTGAACCTGAAGATGGTTTGCATCTTTAAATTATTTAACGCGTTATAGCAAGCAAAAGAGATGATGGTAGGATGGTGAAATGTCTGGAGAGTACAGCGGCTGAGGTAGCGCAGTCTATGCGAGTGAAAGCGTTTTTTCGCGTCACTATGGGAACTTAATATCTCCACACATCGGTGATGTTTTGAAGTTGAGGTAACCAAAATGAATTTTTCCTTTCGTCCCCAGAGCATGAAATTATTTTTCAGTTGCAAACAAGAACAACAACTCTGCCCCTTAACGTGAATTTAACCTGGGATCTGTTTCAATAAAGTTTTTCTTTTTTTTAATTTAACGTCGCCTTGTATGACAAATCAAAATTTCCTTTCTTTGAATCCTTGAAGCCAATGCTTGGATTAAACCTTTAATCATCTTTGCACACATTTTGGAAGGTATTTCTCTCGCTCTCGTCTAAATGAAATTCATAAAACAAGAGCACTCTAAGTACTCTTCGAGAAATTTCAATATTTTGTTTGTTCTTTACTCGATGAAACTCAGTTGCTTACTGAACAGAAAACTTTATACCACGCTCATTTCATATTCTCCTAGAGATGTCGAATGATGTTAATGAGAAATCGCTGGAAAAAATGGCGGGTTTATTACTTGTCAACCTAATGACATACTCTTACCTGTGGTGTGCATCAGCTAAGTGCTAATAGTTTAAGACCATCATATTAGTTGCTGAACGTCCTTGGGTAGTGACAGAAAGTGACTAGAAGGCAAGCAAATAAATTAATCCGTACAAAGCCGGTCATTGCAGCTAGTATACGTATTTGTAAGTACATAATATAATATCAAAACTACGATAAAGTACCTCGCAACGAGCATACTTCAACTTGTTTGATGTTATTATACGGTAAGCAGACATTGAGCCCGCTGTCCTTTCTCTATGATCGGCTTTGATTAACCTTTAAGAGGCTGTACAGTAATTCATAGTGTTAAGGCTGTGTTAAAGTTTCGTAATAAATATTGAAGTCAATGAAGTTTAATTAATTATCAGTGACGTTTGCTTATAGATAAATTACGTTTTTGTGCAAAATAATTTGGTAGCTGTGATGTCATCTGTTCGCATATATGTAATGTGTAATAATAAGTAACACTATAACTTACATTCTTATAATGTTAGTAAGTCTTACCAATTGTCTTTTGTTCGACCTTGCTTTCTTGGGAATTGACTTTTCTATGAAAAATTAATGCTACAGCATTTGGTTAAATGCTGTGAATTCTTTTCCGAAATAAAGAGTATCTTTAGAAGAATTTGAACCCAAGTTTTTGGCGAAAATCTATGATGATACCTTAAGATCAATAGTCTCACATGAAATTAAAAGGAATATATGGGCTAGTGGACGCACGTGCATTCTTGCCTTGTTTGTACCTAAATGCATATTCGGAAAAAAAGGCTAAATTCCGTCAAAAAATGGCCCTACTAGTTCTTTTTCATTTTTCAACTTATTAGTACTTTATAAGTTCTAGCACACATCTAGTACACACACACACACACATGTATATATATATATATATATATATATATATATATATATACATATATATACATATAAATAAATATATATATATATATATATATATATATATATATATATATATATATATATATATATATATAAATAAAACTTATTTTTATTAAGCTATTTTTAAATATTAATATTATTTTTAAACGGTTTTATTTAGCTTCACGTTCGGTATGTTATTAATTCACATCTTGCAATCAATTTTTCAGCTATTCTGCCTAAAACCGTGAGACTTGAGGATTTGCTTGATTTAAATTGGTATTGTGGATCTCAAAGAGAGACTTGGTTATTGAATTCAGAATTACGACCCCTAAATCTTGATGCTGTGGGGATACTGCCAGCCTAAATATCGACACTTGGCGATATGTCGGTTTAAAATTTGTAAAAGAGACCAATAATGTAAAGCTTGCGCCCTTTGTAACTTTCAATTCTAATTAGTATTTATTAAAACATATAATATTATTATATTTGCATATTTAGGAAAAAAATTAAATTAGATAAATGCCCAGAGTCAAAGATGGAGCTCCCGTAATATTTTAATCATCAAATCATATCAAATGAATAAAACACACTAAAAAACTTGAAAAATAATATAAAGCCAAAAAAACCTTTTAAACCAAACGATTTTATTTCCAAATTGCACTAAAAGCTCGGAAAATGGGATATCAATATACGCTAAAGGCGGATTAGAATAAAGTAGAATCGTGGCACACATTTACTATTTTGGTGAAGGTTGGAAATTATAATTATTCATGTTGGAGATTATTATGTTACATAACCCGTATATTATTTATTATGTTATAACATACAATTTGACTATAATTTTAAGGAGCCATATTTGATGTATCCGGCTCCATATATACTGAATTCGCTCAGCGATTTTATTTTAATCTGATCCAAGTCCCAAATCGGTGATACATAATTATTTTTGAGCTTTTAGTACATCATGGTTTGTACAATAGAACCTTTGGACTTAATAAGTTTTGTTATTCCTTTATTTTATTCATCATGTAAAATATGTTAAGTTATGCGAAGTTATTTATTCCAATATTGGAAAAATATCATAAATTTCTAAAAAAAACTATTTGATTTAAAATCATTGCAGTTTTACAGTGAACTTTAAGTAAACTCCCAACAAAGCTTTTTTTTTTAATTGCTACAGCAGATTCAAAGTTTACGAATGGGGGAGGGGGCAGAACATTTTTTTCAGCATTTTCAGAAGTATTTCCTTACAACATGCGTTTTCAGTTGATAAAAAAAATTATTATTTTATTTATCACCTCGTATTTTCACAAATATTCTTGAGTTTCGGCCATGGAAATATATGTGAATCGTTGTGCTTCATCACTGTTCCAAATTACAATTTGGAACAGTGATCAAACTACAATTTGGAACAGTGATGAGTGACGACGTTTTTAAATTCAAATTACAATTTGGAACACTGATGAGTGACGACGTCAAAAAGTTTCTGAATAAAAAATTTAATAGACGGACAAACAGACGGACACGTGAATTATGTTACAAGGGTTCGGTTTTTTAATCCTTTTGAGACGTAGAACCTTAATATGATTTATTTATATGATTTTATTTACTCCAAGTATCATTGAACTGGCAAATTTGTATGATAAATCATTTTCTGTGTTAATAAATTGTAAACAACATAAATTGTAAACAACAGTACAGACTGTGACTAAAATTGTAAACAAAAGATACGATTTAACAACAAGAGGAGAAACTAAAACCCGGCTAAGGAAAAAAATAACTGAAAAACACGAAATATATACATACACAGCTTGTGAAATTCATAAACTTTCCTCTGTCGTAGTCGGGAAAAAATGTTTTTGTACGCACGATCTACCCTAAAATAGTTAAGCGTCTCCTATTTGTATAACCTTTAATATATCTTTTTTACCATTAGTCGCTTAATTAAGTCCAACCAGCTTAATTAAGTTTTAAAATAATTTATATATATGATCAAAGAATCGAACTGAAATGTATTAGAACCGAACAATACAAGCCTTCTCCACAAGTGCTTAACCTATCCATTATCAATATAGACATAACAAATAATGTTAAACCTTTTGACAGGAATGTAACAGTGTATGTTAAGAGATTAAGAACACAAAACAAACAAATTATTGTAACAATTAAACGTAGGTTATAGATAATTAAATATCGCTTCAATTATTAGTTATTACCCCGATCATTTTCTGTCGACCCTTATTTTTTACTCGTACTCTTATACAAATATATTTCAAACGAGATATTTTTAGAATCATTGATTAACTCTTATTAATTTGGGACAATACTGGAAATATTAAGAGACATTTTTTATTCCGGGTCCGACATTCTAATTTAATATTTAAATTTTTGGTTTACAGGAGTCACTAAAGGTTACGTCGCATTTATTAAAATTAATTCACTTGTCCAAGTTCTGTTTGATAAAATGCAGTTAGCATTTAAATATACATGTATCGATACACAAGTTATAATTCAATATAATTAATTTCAAACTAAGAGATGTTTAAATGTATATTGGTGTATATTAATTAAATTACAGGAAAATTTTAAAATGTAATATACAAATAAACTTTGCTCAAGTAACATTGAGCGTTAAACTTTGTTTGGAAGTCAATATGACTTCTGGGAGCTGAGTTGCCAATAGCTTCTATGTTCCAAGTATATTAGTAGTACAGGTTTATGGATCACATTAAATTAGTGATAGATTTAATATACACAGTTAGGTAGAAAATGTTATACTATCTAAAGAATTAACCACAATATGCAAAAAAAATTACTCTTCCTTTTGTCTGACCATAATCTAATGCTAAGTAGAAAGAAATTTGTAATTATTTAAATATCACTATTTAATTAAATATTATATGATTCAGAAATATTTAACGAGTTTAGAATGCACTTTTCACGCTTATAGTTTGAGTATTTATATCATAAATCAGAGTGGCCAAGAATTTTTACTCAATCACGTAATAAACATATTAACGTTAATAATTCATAATTAAATATACAGGAAAAACCTAAATATATTCGTTTTCCTGCATAACACTGTTGCAGAGAGTATATGAATAATCAACAGACAGGAGTAGAGACAAATTAAGTGGAGTTCTGAAGAAAAGTTTGAGGAAATAAGCATGATTACAAGGGTCATCGTAACTAAAGATCATTGACTATTTATCAACACCCCATAACACTCACACTATCAAAAAAATCAACCTCCCAAGCAGCTCCCCTTACTAATTGATCGACGCTAACCCCACGCGTACTTATAGGAATTCAATACAGATCCACACATTCCCGCGCAATGTTCGCCACGTAATTTCTAGACTAGACAGTAATAAATCAATCCGTAGCACGCGCCGTCTCTGGCTACTGTGCTCCATCTAAACAAGCTCAAAATAAGTGAACGTAACTATTAATAGAGAGACACCGAGGAGATAGACAGCAGGCGCCGCGCCGCTGCAGCACCACGATTCGACGCCACAGCAACCCACGAGAGTGGGAATTAAACATTCCAACGGTAAAATCATTAAATTACTGAAATAACTGTTCCAAGCTACTATAATAATTACAAATGCACGTTGGATAATTAGAAACTCTCAACTCTTCAAAGGGGAAAAGTTATTTGTCGCTACATATATACCTAATTAATCTTTAAATGTATTTTTCAATCAAAATTTATATCTATCCCTCATTAGAAAACTTTTCCTACCTATGTTTGGAAAAGTCATAAAACTTGAGATCACTAAAAATTAATATTCAGGACTTTGTAAAATTTAAAATTTTACCAATATTCTTCCTTTTGAATACCTTACTTTCTTATCTTTTACTGAATTTTTATTTCAAACCCTTCGCCTGTCATTAAGACTCAAATAAAAAATCACTTAAACACATCCCAGCCGTTTTCATTGTTAGCGCTAAAAACACGTATCAAAAGTGCAAGTCAAACTTAAGTACTAATTAAAACTTAACAACGACACAACAGCAATAATTATAAGCTAATCTGTTACTAATAAACGGCATCAACAAGCCGGGTCGCGACGCGCCGCCCGCGATCAATTCATTAATACTTTCACGTAGCCCGCCACCGTACATCAACACCGCGCTCTAAAGCTACTAAGCCGTATCCACTCGCCCCATTGTAAATAAAATAGTCGGTACGCATAAGCCGACCATAAACGAGTGGAGATATTGGAGGATGATATCCGCAGGAGATTTGATTTTTCAGATTTCTTTTAGGAACTCAAATATTACTAGTAATACCTTTTCTTTACGCGCCATAAATTCGTCTGAATCAATACAGAAAAATTTATTCAGATGAATCGTAAAATATAATGTGGTTTGCTAAATTTGGTCAACAATTTTTTTATTAATGTAATTAATTAAGATCTGCTATACAAGTGAAGATCTACTAGACAAGTGAAGATCTACTTCAACTACGTATATATTTTGGAATGCAAGTTTAATAAATATCAGTTGTTTACAAATGCACTTCTTCGTTTTATGTTGACTGTATCCAATAAGTCAACGAACTGCAGAATTACGTCATGAGTAAACTTTTACATTTTATGCAATTTATATTAAACTTCATTTTTTATACTCATAAATACTCATTGAATATTGTAAGTCTATTAATTTCTATACACTCACGAAGAAATTTTTATTTTTAAGCCTGCCGAACCCGATCCGGTAAAGGCTGCATTCATATGCAACGAGCTATTGTAAATAAAATGGTCACACACCGTCGAGCTAACACGGTCCTCGTACGCGAGCTTCGGAGCGATTGTATGTGTGCGAGCGATACGGCGCGGCTTGATGGTATGTCGCACGCGCGCCTTTAGGGCGCGGTCTTCCTACGGAGTCCAAATGGTACAGTAATCAAAAAATATTAATGACATGGCGACGTTCGATTTCCTTAGTCGGAATTACTAAACGTCTTACAGGGTTTAGATTATTATTAAACGTCTTACAGGATTTAGACTTATCTTTATTTGCATTTAAATAAAAGAATATATTTTGTATATGTTCATGTTTTGATATTTGAATGTAAAAGATTTGTTAGTCAAGTTTATTTGCTAACATTAGTTAGTACTTCTTGATTATACAGGTAATCAAAAGGAACTTGTATGCTATTTGATTTAATGAAGGTAAAAAATTTTAAACTTAAATATGAACTTTCTGCTGAGTAAAAAATTATGTTTGTTTAATTCTTAGCAAAAAAATTGCATTAAATATAGAAACTCGTTTTTACAAAAAACCGCTGAATAATTGTACCTTTTATATGATGTGGTTGTAATTTCCATAAACTGAAATTCACAAAAATAATTCACACTGTAAAAATTATTTAATTATTACAGAAATGAATGAACAACATCATCCTATTCGGCGAAACATCCGTTGCCGAAACTATATTTTATGATTATATTACTTCAATAGGTATTAATCGTAACTTTTCTAGATCACATGTAAATCGACAGTGGGGTGTCGCCTTAAATCCCACGCACACAAGCGCATCGCACACGAGAGCGCCACATAGGGACGGGTCGCGTCGCGCGCCTTGTATCGCGTGCGACGCGCCCGCCGCGGCCATCGTCGCCGGCATCAACCCAATTCCACTACTCGCCATTGTTTTGTTAATTCATTTATTAATGTGTCCGAGGAGGCGATAGCGATGGTCCGCTTACTAGAACCCACGACACAAATCGATAATTGTACCGTAACGATTTGTATTTATGAGAATATCCCTCAATTTTGACAATTTATACATATAATAAAATTATAGAATTGGTATGTCTACATTGAAGATATTTAAGAAAAAAATATTTAGGGCACATAATAAAATTTTGAAACACAAAACATATTTTTTGGAATTTTTTATGTTTATTTGCCACTGACGAGATTCTAACCAATGGATTTTGTAGGATCTGAGGTAACATATAGGCTTTATTTCATTGCAATCAATAAACTAGAAAAGAAGATATGGTAATTTCAATTCAAAGGGTACTTACTTGAAAAAGTTTATTTTAAAATAATTATAGATTGCGTTACGTATATATTAACCTTTAATTTTACGGTTAACGTAACATTCTTCAAAAGTCTACGTGAATATAATGATGGGAAGAGCTAGTATTTTATAAATTTATTTATACTAACCACAATATAATGCATTTTTTATCAATAGTTTTTTTAAGATGCACATATGTTTAATGAAGGCACAAAGCCAAAAATCGGCTCCCCAATACTAAAGTAAATTTGTGACTAAACTAAAATTAATGAATATAACATTGACCTAGAAAAACAACATCTTTCCATCTTATAAGTATCCTGTTTCTATTTAAATAAATAATGTAGAAAGTGAACTGCTAGAAAAAGGAAAAGAAAAGCTCATGGTCATAGATATAACAAAAAATTAGAAACATGCTGATTAAAAACACAAAGCAATTGCAGTTTAAAATAAATCGACTATATTAGACTCTGTCTAAATCTTTTGCTATGGACAAAGCTGTAGGCACAACCAGTCTATCTGTACACGACTTAATATACTTATAGATTCAGCTCGTTGAGTAATTCTACCATTTATTTATATATGTAGACGATTGAAAAAAGTATTATAGGTCAAATAAATAACTTTATGAGTTTTCTTAAAAGCTTTCAAATATACTCAATACTTTTGGCTTTAAAATATATAAAGCTTACGTCCCTATAATATTTTATAAAAAATATTATAATATATTTTATCATAATATTTTATAAGGAATATTTAAAAAAAAATTATATTTATAATTTTCCAAAGAGGTATTTATATAAATATGCAAAAATACGAAACTGGAAAACATAAGTTATGGCGTCAAAAAACTGAAAATGAAAGAGTGTTTTATACCAAATTAGAGTAACTAACCCTTCCACTTTGTTTTCTTTTTACTCTTTAAGTTCTACTTATAAAATAAATTATTCATTGTATTCCCGAAAAATTATGATCCTGTGAAATAACCGTATAAATTTTTTCTATGGATATAAAACTTTTGTACTTTGTCGTCATATAAAACTTTTATAAGGATGTAGCCGTTGTCTTGCAAGAAATCCCGTTATTTCCTCGTTGTTCCGCATGGAGAGTTGCTAGTTCCCAATAAGTATTTAGAGCGAATTAAATTTACGACAAGTAGTAACATGTCTCAGAACTAATACAGAAAGTAACATGTCTCAAAACTTTAGTAACTGTATCCCATATTGTGATATATTTGTAACGATAACTTATGTTACGCTCTGGTAATAATTATTGTATGATGATCTTATAGTATATTGTTTCACGTTACTAGAATTTGTAATTGAATGAAGGATTCCAATTAGAAATATTAATGTCTACTTTTTTTAATTAACCTCATTGATTACCTTCTTACTTCCTGCATAAACATAATTTGTCCTTTTTTATTTTTTGGTTTTCCCTGGTTAGCTTTAAAAATTCTTTATTTTGATTTATATTTAACAGAGCTTGATGCAGTCACGAAAATTAAAAATCAAATATTAAAGTAGTATAATCACCTAGACGGAAAAATTTACTAAAAATTCGCATATGGAGGAAGTAAATAAAACAAATGGATAAACGTTCAGAAAATATTGCATGATTTTGAAAACTAACAGTGGAATAATTCAAAAACAATAGGACAATTGTGAAGCCAAATTGTAAAAAAGGAGAATTAAATATATGCATCTCAATAAATACGAAAATAATTTTGAATTTCAAACCTTAATCAATACTAACAAACATATTTCCTTAGGATGCATACGTATACACTAAATATAATATAAATAATAAGGAAAACATTTTCCTTTACAATGTCCTTCACATTACATAATTGCAACAATTGCGAATATTTTTGCATTTCATTAATATTTTTATCCAGGACTTTATATCCATATATATCTTATTTTAATGTAATTTGCTCTAAATGGCTGTGAAAAAGCAGTTTAAACAAATTATTTATTAACAATTGAAATTAACAAAGCATTAACCATTACCCTATCCTCCAAACAATAAAAACACCACCAAGAATATCCCCTTCCCACGCGCAACACATAAAACCGTATCTTCCTTATAAAAATAGCGTATATGTACATACGCTAAAATGAGAATACTATACGGATCAAATCATGTCGGCCGAACTACTTACAATATGTGTGTGTAGCCACTTACTGTCCTTTTACAATGCTTATATCCGTCTAATAGGGTGGATGTCTCCCTCCAGTGAGACTTGGCAACAGCGCACCGTCATTTGACATTTCGACACACGAAACGTACGCATAACGCCACCTATCGGACGAGCGAAACACAACTCGCTCGGCTTTTAAAGCGAGATGGAGATAACAACAAAGTCACTTTCACAAGTTCATACTTAAAGCTAAGCGGTTTAAATTGTTTTCGATTAGTCACGCTACCCTTACTCGTATCGATGTCGATGAATTGTTTATTTTTGTTTTGTTTGAGCGCGGTTGACCTTGTCAAGATTTGGATAATAATAGATTCCTCTTTCTATATTTGAATTTCGCATGACGTTGTATGTTCAGTGTATCATATTATAGGACTGTGACCTAAGATTTTAATTCGGTTATATTTTACTACTTACAAAATTATAATTTTATCATTAAAAAGTATTCAGGTATTATAAGATGATATTTTAAATTAAAATATGAAAATATAATATTTTATACATAGAATATTATTATGAAGCCAACAACTAATTGCTGTAATATTTAAACTATAATTAATTAAAAAAAGCTAACGATGATGGAATATTATAAATAAAATGTTGATACACTTGACATTAACATTGCAAATGGCTCTAATCAATTCTGTGAACTGTATCACAGCCTACCACCGCAACACTATAACCGAAGCTTAAAACTTACCAGTAACAAAATATGTCAGTTACTTCGAAACAATTTCCCGTATCGACCACAACGCCGCATTACTAATTTGAAACTGTTTTGTTTGTTTGTGTTGGTAAACTGTTTGCCGCGTCGTATTACTTGCGATGTATGAATGAAATGGACGAATGCGAGAGGAGGAAGCCCGACTGCGCGCGCCGACAGGTGCGAGTGAGAAGTCACGATTACGGTTTCAGTGTTTCGTTTATCTGATTACATTCTGGTATATCATCCGTGCGCTGATGTTTTGACAAGCGATAATCACCGGATAATATGTACAATCTTGAAGGCGTTTAGGTTTATATTAGGTTTTTTATTGGCATGTCACTTAGAGCGTGTTATGACAATTTAAACATTTACATAGGTTCGTTCGTACGTTTGTATGATATGATTCGACTTTGGAACGGAATGTGGGTGAAAATATGTCATCCGTCCGTGACAGTCACGCGCGCCGTTCTCGGTGCTTGAGTTATTGCTTTATACGCGCGTAGTATTAGATGTATGCATGCATGTATTTAAAGTACCGACTACTAAATCTCGCTTGGGCAATAAAAGCAAAACTATAAAATGAATAAAATTTTTATTCGAAAATAGTTTACATAATATTATGATCACACTTCAATCACTCCTAACTATACAGTCCATCCATTTTAAGCAATTAAGGGGACTGGACACATATGTGGAGGAGTATCTTAATATTTTTTTGGATCAGGATTATTTGGCCATGCAATAAATTTTGTGCCTTCAAGAAATTTACGTTATGAGTAAACTTTTTTCTTTATTTTGACACTAATTTTTTTATATAGTACCCAAGACAGAAGAGCATAAAAATTAATTTAAAAAATTGTTACTAATAACAAATTCCTTTTAACTACTAACACTCATAACTTTTTTATTATTCACAAAATACAAAAAAAGAAAGTTAACTTGGAGACGTAAAATAATTACCGGAATATATATTTTTCATCCGGTTACTATCTCTTGCTTCTTGCAGCTATTTCATTTATCTTTGAGGGAATGTCACTAGTAGCCAAAGAAAATCGTTAATAATGTCATATTAAATTTTAGGCAGTTATTTTTTTTATTCATAAAGTTTCAATAAACACAAATATATAGCACACTTTAATGACAAGTGCAACCATTTTCATTTTTATGCCTTCCGTATTTTAAAATTGTTATAAAAATGAGTGTTAAAAAATTGTAAAAATATATTTTACTTGATTAGCATTATCACACTAAATTGATTCTGTGACTGTACCGAATAACAAAAATGAACAAATCTAGCCTGCCTCCTTCACAGCTTGTTTATTGGTTAGTAGTAGCTTAAAGGTATACAAAATAATATTTCAAAGAACATTACGATGACTTTTTACTAAACGTATCATAATATTAATTTCACAGTTATTAATTTTAAAAATAATATTTTGATATCAAAGAATGAAAAAAATTTAACTGAATCATTAATCAGTTACAATTTCTATTTACTGGTAGCTAATTGAAAACCAGTATATCACACAAAATAATTATAAACGACTAATATATATAATTGTTTATAGTTTAATCGCTGAAATATATTCAGAAAGCAAGGTTTGTTGAAAGAATAATGTTTTGATAGTTAAAGAAACTTGTTTTACTAAAATATATGAATTGAGGAATGTCTAATATAATTAAGGTGCCATAAAAATTGTAAAGAAATAAAATCGAATTAAAATGTTACAACTCTAAAGTAATAAATATCTTAATATCTGTCAATTCTTCTTATTAATTTAAAACAATGAACAAAATAATAATCACTTGTTAATATTGAAACGTCAATTTCTTATCGTTCAAAATTATTTTACTTCCGATAAATTTGTCATTCGCATTTTAAATTAATATTGAACATTGCCGAAACAACTTATATTCGTTACCTAACGTAATAGAGATTTTCAAAATCACATTTGTTGAAGAGATTGAACATATTTCAAACTTACAGCGCCATCTATGCGGCGCTAGCGGAATTAACGATGACTACAGAAGCCAAACAAAGGCTTACTCGGACAATATTGGAAGTTCAGCTGAATATTGAGAAGTGTTATTTTTTCTTTTACGACAATTTTTCTAAGTTTGATTTTAATTGTGCACTGTCAATGAATTAATGAACTTTATTACCTATTCACTTGTTTTGTTTTTAATATTAATTGACATCTCTGCCATAATTCTTGATTATAGATTGTTTATTTATTCGCATGCTAAATGCGAAATTGTTTTACGACCTATTGGAATGAATTTGATACATAAACTTATTACGAATTATAATGTATTATTAATCCTGTATTTTTATATATTTTTTGATTACACAAAAATCACAAAGCATTAAAAAATTATTTGTAAAAAAATGTTAAGAGATGTAATGAACATATAAAGAAATGATCTATCTCTGATTATGAGTTAAACCGTTTGGTATAGAAAAATATACAGAATTTTCGTATTTCCACTTAATTCTTTCTTAGATTTTATTAACAAACTATTTAAATAATTCACAAGTCCGGTAACAACTACAGAAAACAGGATGAAATTGGTATTAGGTACAAAAGAGAAACACTTGTAGGGGAGGCTGTCCAATGCGTAGCAACCGGCAAGGGGAGGTACGGATAAGAAATCAATGTGCTTATCTAACGTCCAAAAAATTGGTTAAATCGATGGCAAGTGCCAGTCGGAAACGTAAATTTTCTTTAGAGGTATTTGCTCTATTGTTAAGGAAATAATAATGAGAAACTTTATGTATACGAGGGACAATTTTTGGCATTTAATTAAAAAAATGTAGTATTACTATATTAGAACGCCACTTTCTAGTAGAAAATTGACTACCGCTTAATCATATTTAAATTTATCAGCTCTTAATGGCGTACTTACCTAGCATATTGCGCGCACGTAGTAATGTGAGATTTGGCATAGTTAAAGTTTATATGTTTTTTTTATTTTAACTATAACTAACATCACATTTTAAATTTCATAGGTATTGCAGGAAATTAAGGCAAACAACACACGCTAATGAAGTATTTGTGCACGCTCTCAGCTAGACGTAAAAGATAAAAATTTTAAAAAATTATATGAAGTGATTATAGAGGTATAACTCTTTGACAAAAGAACCTCGATAACGTCCAAACTTAAAAATTTAATGAATTACCGTCGAATTTCGACATTAGATGACCACTCGTGTATATAAATCGATATTCAAACGAGATCTGTTATGAATTTCTAGTATGGACTATTTGCAAAATTTGGTAATTAGATTTTATAAGTACTAGAACAAAAAATTAAGCATATTTTTTTAAAATTTTGGTTAACTATGTACTTGAAAGGTTTAAATAATTAAAATTTTCGCAATCGTCTATCAGATTATCGAATTCTTCCATAACCGTAAAGAAACAAAAAATATCTCATGTTATTCAAACGGAGGCTGTGGGGAGTTTTGATCGCTGTGGCTTTTCAGGGTTTCATTCTTCTCCAAAATAGTTTTCTTTATTTATCGACGGATTATCGTACTGTTTTTCGTATTAACCTAAAACCACTCTCTTTCAATTATTATTTATAAAGTGATCAACAAGTTTAGTCATATTATTATCAGAAACGAATCCCTTGCTCCATTAATACTTTGAACGCAGATTGAAATTTGATGAGCCATTAAGCTGTGCTATAGAAACAAGTATTGTATTAAGTTACAAGCTTAGTAATTTTCGTAACAAAATACTTCTGGCAAAAGTAGACGTCGTTTTTCTATCCGTAACTAGTTGCTATCAACTCGATGACTCCTTTTCAGGATTCCGTATCTCAAAAGGAAAAAAGGAACCCTTATGAGATCACTTCCTTTTTCGTCTGTCTGTCTATCAAGACATTTTTTTCTCAGAAATGCGTGAAGGTATCAAATTGAAATTAATATTAAATACTTAGATCTACGGTCCCTTGGAGTTGTAAAAAAATCAAACTTCTAAGTCAACGCAATAAAAAAAACCTAAAAATACGACTATTTTTTTAAAATTAAAACCTATAGGGTACTGTTTGTTTACGTAGAATTATGAAATTAGGCAAGAAGCAAGGTCGCATAGAACAAATAAAGGAAAAAAATCGAAAATCCTTAATTTGTAGTTGTATCACATATTTTTTTTTAAATATACGTCTGTGAAAGATATAGTGTGCAATATATTTTAGTTCTAAATAAATTATCTATTTTCGTTCTAAAAAGTTTATAATTAGTATAATAGGAATATTACGTACCTTTAAACGTAAATTAATGCCTAAATGTGTACGGAACCCTCATAGTGCAAGTTCCACTCGTGCTTGACAGGTTTTTTCTGCATTCAAAGCTCTTGACATATTAATTCACTCATTTGAAACTGTGCACTAAATTACGGTAATTGTGTAAAGGAGAAACCAAAACCTTAAAATAATGTCCAAAACAACTCGAAAACTTCTGTAACTCCAAACCAAAACTCATATTTACTGAACTTTGCATTTTAAAAGTATTTTAAATCATTAATACTACTTAAAGCTATAGGAACAGTTTCTTGAGGAATTACTCCAAGCAACTCCAAAACATAAATAAAGTCCATATTTCTCACACGATAATTATTTCTAAATTTCAGCCATGATTCTAATAGCTGGACATGATACTGACTTACGCAATTAACATTTCCTTATTTTTTTAATTCCCAATTGTTCTCTCACTCGTTTCTATTTCTAGCCCACATTTCAAAATCTGTCGACAGACAGCTTAACCTTAAGATTTTTCTGATACCTTGACATTGACTGGAATTGTATAATGAATGCTTTATTACAGAATTCTGGTAGATAGTTCAACTAAATGTATGTAATGCGTCTTCATTATATCTGTTTAAAATACCTCTAACATTGTATTATATTCTGTAACTGGGGTCAATGTCCTATTTATAAATAATTCCTTTCTATCGTTCCACTCATTACCTACATCTAATAAGTCCCGGGTTCTGTTATTTATAATTTTTAGTTATATTTAAGTACATGTATTTCATTTGTCACAGCAATAACCGCAACACTAAATTCTTCATATGACTATTAGAACTGCCTCACATGGAAATAAGTCCCCCATCTGTTTTTATAAATTTTTGAACAACTAGTGGTACTAAGAAACCTTGATCCTATGTACTAACATGGGTTTAATTATCGAAATAATTTTTCTGATCGTGAATCAAACAGTTTGGAATGGAAAAATATACCAAACTTTCGTCTTTCTACTTTAATTATACTTAGCTTCTATTCAGGAACTATTTAAATGATTCAAATCGGCATATTCATACTGATCTTATTTTTAAAAATCTTAGTAAACTTTTATAAGCTTTTTAAATGCACTTAATTCCTCAAAGTATTATATACAAATACTAATATTTTTTTTTCTCCCAAGATTCCATAAACTGGAAATTAAAGGATAAGAAGTCAATTGACCATTTTGCTGCTCGTGAAAAGGATGAACGTACCTCTGTCACTCTTACATCTAATAACTAATTTAATTTATTTGATACTAGCGACTCAGGTTCCGTAATACCTTTAAACAGTGATCCTAATAATATCAGTTGAAAAGTTTTTTATATAAAGAATAATATAAGAAGCAAAGTCTTAATATAAACCACTCTAAGCCAAATAGTAAATCTCCTACTATATTTAATTTTCAAATATAGTACGATAGTTCGATTGTTCGAGTCATACTTTTTGTCTTAGTGTGGTTTATATTAAGACTTTTCTTCTTATAATATTCTCTATATGAAGACTTTCCAACTACTATTAATAGGCAAGTCAGGCGAAATAGTTATTTATTTATCGTAAGTGGAATCAATAACATGATAACAAAGAAGGAAATAATGCGAGTATGAAAAGAGTAAACTAATATTTACTGTAAATTGTTCTGCATTTTAACGATATTTCATACGGATTAGAAAAAAAAAACAATTAAAACCATCTCAGTCAGAAACAAATACAAGATCAATCGATAGGCCAAAACGCATCGACATCGTTACAAATTGAATTCGAGTCAACTTAAGTTCAGCCAGTCGCATTCTCCCGCCAAAACGAACATCTTCCCGCGCCCATTCGCCGCGCATTCTATATTTGAATGCGTTCATCACGGAAAGCATTCGAATTCGGAAGGGGAGTATTTTTAAAATGGCGGTCGCGCGACTGCTGCATTGTGCTCTGCTGTTAGCGCGCTCAGATTGATGGAGTCACGGAGGGGCGAGCCACGCATGTGTCGCTCTTGTTGACGGAAAAAAAAATAACGTGCGACGCGGCTCGTGTAGATGTTTGATGCTGTGTTTATCGATATGATATTGGTTGGCCCCTTTGATTGCATTTTTTTTGTTTCTTTTTTATATACGGCAGGGATTTATCTGCTTAGACGTTTAGATGCATTCGTTCACTCTTATAATGAATGCTGCTGCAATTTTGATAATACTGGACAGATATTACTTTTAGGAACGAAGTTCTTCAAAATCAATGTAATGATATAGGTTAGAACGAACAAACGCACGTCTATCGATTTGTAGCACAATAAATGATGTGTTAAATGAGCAAGTCAAGAGTGAAAGTGCATTGAAGGAAGTATTTATCAAGAAATTCGAAAACATGTCTCGTAATGATTTCTATTATATGAAAACAAAACCGGCCAAGTGCTTGTACGAACACGCATAAAGTATGGTTCGGCAGTTGTCTGTATTTCCTAAAGTTTTTAATACGAGTTAACCGATATAATTAAATATATATAAAACTCTAATCAATTATATTATCTAAAATTATGAAAACGGATTGTTGACAAATTTAAGGCACCATTGCACGCCCACTTTAAAGCTTTACATTTTACAAAAAAAATTAATATTATAAATTGTAACCTAAATGTCATTTTACGACTAGTTCAATATATTTATTTATTTATCTACTTCAATTTATCTAATTGATACTAATGGTGAACTTATTGCTACGAGATCAATCTCCAAACCATAACACCAGTCCAGCCCCGTTTGACGAACCGCCGGGAATCGAACCCGCGGTGCGCCGCATCGTCAAAGGTTGTATGCCTTATGATCAACCCGACAATGAATTATAGCCCACTAGGTAGGAAAATCTCCCAAAATTGACACGTGATAACCCACAATTTTTTTTAAATGTTTTACTATGTGTCAATTGAGATTTCTGTACAAAGCGTCTACCTTTAAAATGTAATTTACTAAGTTTAAAACTGTAGTAACTGTTAGGCTGTTACAAACAGACGGATGGATATAACGAAATTATAAGATTCATTGCTTCACTAGAGAACCATAAAAAGTTTGAATAATAGGATTGTGTATCAAGAGTAGCATTATATGTAATATAAATTGGCTGATATATAGGCACATTTTTATATAAGATTCGGGAATTGCTGAAATTAAAGAAACAAGATCAGCATGCAGCCAGCATTGGTCAAGTTAAGTTACACAGTAATGAAAAAAAATGTTCATTGATTATATTAAGTTACACAGTAATGAAAAAAAATAATCATAGATTATGTTAAGTTACACAGTAATGAAAAACAATGTTTATAGATTGTATTAAGTTACACAGTAATGAAAAAAAAATATTCATAGATTTTATATAAGATACAGGAATCCCTGAAATTAAAGTAAAATCAGAATGCAGTCAGCGCTGGTAAAGTTAAGTTACACAGTAATGAAAAAAAAATGTTCATAGACTTTATATAAGATTCGGGAATCACTGAAATTAAAGAAGCAAAATCAGCACGCAGTCAGCGGTGGTAAAGTCAAGTTAAACAGTCATGAAAAAAATTGTTCATAGATTATAAGTAATATTAACTTCTTAGTTATGAGTTAATTCCAGAACAAGTTATTAACACAGATTAAAAAAAAACGAAATCAGAATGGACATAAGATTGGCTTAACACTTAAAGGTTTTAGCTATTTAATGTAATCAATATCATAGACCACCAAGATAAGTTCTAAAACGAACTAGCTGCGACCGTGTATGTAACTTTAACAACTGGAAACTCACATCTGTCATTCTAGATATCAGAATCGAACTAAGATAAAAACACTCGTCAAGCACGAGGAGAACTCGTACTGCGAGGGTTTCGTACATGTTAAGATATTTATAAAAAATTGTGGATACTTAGTATTCCTTTTAAATTATTTACAAATATTATTTTTTTCCGACGTAAATGTATTGCTCACTATATGTTTTCTGAAAGCAAGGTTCATATTTAGGTAATATTATTTCTCAGTTGATAGTATTGGGTATTGTTTGAAAGGTATTATATTTTTAGATGTATATTGAAAAATACGCAAAGTCGCCCAGCCCCTTTATTTCCGAGACTTTTAACCTTAAACTATGAAGAAAACGGAATTTTTAGAATGCAACAGAAAGATTGTAAGAAAATTATGGCAGCCATATTAGATAAAGTGAAAAATTTATATTTGTATACAGTTTAATAGAAATACTACTTCTTTAATGTTTATAAGTTTCTAAACATACATGGAACCCTAGTAGGGTGAGTTTTACTCGTAGTTGACAGGTTTTTTATTTATTTTACACCTGGAAAACTTGTCACAAAAAATAAATAATGCAATTAAGCACTAGAATTAGATATTGTGTTACACCTAATAATTTATAACATAAAAATGGATGAACCATTTGCGTCACAGCACACTCCAGCCCTTATTCTAAGCAGCGTTTAGCACTTTTGAAAAACTAATTAGTAGAATATATAAAATGAAATCGCCTCCACACAGCTATAAAAATTATAACCAAAAAGTATTAAATATTATGTTAATTAGAAATTGTATAATATAGAAGCTATCAAAAATTCAAAAAATGTTTTTATGTAACATGGCTGTCATAATTCATGACTTTCAACGTGTACAATTAGCATTTTATACAGTATTCTTCAAATTAATGTCGTTATCTGATATTGAATATATTTGGCGTTAATTTTGTAGAAATTCATTATTCGCAATTAAATGAAACTACGTAATGTAGTATTATTTCTACTATCTTTAAGTTCTTTACCACGACCTAGGTTTCGTTGTATTACAACATCTTCAGGTTATATGCCACCTGAAGATGTAATAAAACGAAACCTCGGTCGTTGCAAAGAACTTAAAGATAGTAGAAATAATACTACATCACGTAGTTTCATTTAATTGTGGATCGTTATCTGACACAAAAACAAAGGTTCAAGACAGGAAATACAATAGACAGTGATTTATAATAAAACTTGATTATTAATAGAAAAACAGTGAGCATGTAAAACAAAGATTCAAGCGAGCATGTGAAAACAAAGGTAAATAAAGATTCAAGCGAGCATGTAAAAGCAAAGGTAAAAGAAAAATTCAAGATAGGAAATACAATAGGCAATGATTTATAGTAAAACTTGTTTATTGATAGAAAGGCAGCGCGCATTGAAGAAAGTATTATTAGATGATATATTACCTCTTGAACATATTCAAACTACTATGAAATATGTATATTTAAACTTATACACTTTTCGGAGGTTTAAGAATATATATATAAATTTAAAACTCTCATAATGCGTCAAAAAGCTTCAAAAATAAAAATTAAGCATCCCCTTATGCACGTTCCAGAAATAGGTTTAAAATATTTTTATCTTTATATGTTTGGTTTTAAAACTTTTAAACTGAAATCAGCAATATTTCAGTGCATAGACACAACAGTAAATTAACGGGATGACATGAAGAACCTAAAAGTTTGTGAATAAAATGCACTTTAAATTCTTAATCAGGATTTCAGTACTACACACCATTAGGAACTAATACTGTTCTTATAAGTATAATAGAAATTTATCGTTTGCAACAAAATATTTATAATGATTTCGCAAACCATTTTCTTCATGGTTTTAAATAACGGACGTTTTTGAAGTAAAACTTCTTTACGCACGCTTGACTTGGGGAGTAAACTGGTGAATCCGTGACGAGAGCGTTACGAAAAGTGTGATCGGGCGAGGCGAACGGAAGTTGAGAGGGAGATATAAGTTAGTGAAGACAGAAAGAGAGAGAGTTACGTTTCGTATATTACTGTAGGGACAAGAGAGAGAGTTGCGAGCACACATTTTCTTTCTCTCTTTCTCTTATAACCAGTTTTGTTTCGTATATCTAAGACACAGTGCAAGCCTATTGTCTGCATCACACTGTAGGAGCAAGAGAGAGCAGTGCGCGCGCACATTTTCTTTCTCTCTTCCTCTCATAGCCAGTGCATGAAATATACATATATGCGAGTTTGCTAACGTTACGCGAACGGTGATTTTTTTATTATTTTGTAATTACATTTCGTTCTTGAACAATTTTATAAATTATTATTTTGTTCAATACATTAAATATTCTACGTTTAAAGTGAATAAAATTGTAAATTTATTTTAAAGTTCATATTTTGTGAATTTGAAGTTTTACTTCAATCGTGTGGTCTAAAACACGCTCGTTTTTTTTAAGAGGTATACAACTTTAAAATGAAAAAAAAAACGGATAGAAACCATTATCATGGTCATGGTATTGGCTTTATTGAAAAGGTAGTTTTATGCTATTAGTGTTTTAATACGATTCCAGGCATATAGGGGCTACAGCTGGCTCAAATGAAGGGCAATCTGAAATCCAATTCTCAACCACTTATACAGTCCATCATTTTTTCGAGGAGTCAAAATTTTCTAACACCTATTTTTATGAGACTTCCATAAACCTATACCTTTACTTCAGAGCTTTTACATTAATCACAGTACTTTATTTAGCCTTGTAATTGATGATACTCATATAAAATTACCGTATATCGTTATATATTATATATACATCACATAATTCACCATAGTCACACTTCTATTTGATTACTGCACTTACTTCCACTTTCTGTCAAATAACTTGAATCTACCTCCAAATGTATAGAAATAATATCAAGCTTATACCTACCCGATCGTGTTTATAAAATTTACGTATATTTATTTGACTAACTCTTATCCTCATAGAGACCCACCAGTTGAAAATATCAGTCTCTTCTTCCATTTTTTATCTTGGTAATCATTAGTGACGTTGTCAAAGAAAATAATTGTAAACATCGTGTTGATAATCTTAAAATAATATAATCGCTTGTACTGACAGTAATTCTATAACAAGGATAATTAATAGTCATAGTGTGGGTCTAATTTTAATGGGTTTACAAAATGACTCTTCTGATTAATAAAATTATGTCAGAAGCCATTTAACAAAACTTCAAAATTTAAGCAGATTAGCCTTATATGACGTTAAATAATATACCAATTCCGTCCACGCCAACTGTGGAAAACCTGGATCTATTATTGATCAGTAATCGTATTTTGAATAGCAATACCAGAGCAGTCTTCAAAAAATGTCGTTTCCCAATTAATATTCATAAAGTAGTTAGTTACGTCTTTGATTGCCATTTCTCCCACAACCATAAATTGGTTGTGAGGCTTTATAATCTATGTATATACGATAATTTCACAGGTGTATGTGTGTGTATAAATGTATATATAAGTACTTATGTACATAAAGATACATCTATCTATCTATTCCACATTATTTCTATTCCGTTTCATAAAGTTAAGATAATTGTACATCGATTTTGTCATGTTTCAGTTAGCTCCAAAATCAGTAATTCACTCCAGGAAATATTGTTTCGGAGTAACTGTTAAAAACTGCAAATGTAGCGTAACATGTAGAAACATATCCTTACACAGTTCATTATCATGTCTTTAAATAGTTCATCTTTGCATAGTTCTTGTGTCTGTATTTAGTTCTAATTGCAGACGGTAGCAATACATTTTACCTATATTGTTATGTTTTTATACTAATTTTTCGTCTTTATTTTTATCCAGTCTCAAAAATAACTTTGGTGTTGATAGACATACTTAAGTCAAACGCCAAAAACTGAAATTTCTAAAAGTTGACATATTTCTTTCTAATTTTTTTATAATCACTCTAAGCTTAGTCTTTTGTGTTCAATTGAGTATTTTATTACATATTTTTTGTCCATTCCGAGCCACTTATTAATAGTTAGCAGTGGATAGTCTCAAAATCTACTAAATCACGTCGCCGTGGTGTGTTGGGTTGGTCACAAGCATATGGCCTATGACGTGACGCGGTGCACCGCGGGTTTGATTTCCAGCCGTTCGTCGAGCGGGGCTGGACGAGTGTTATGGTTGGAGATTGCTTAAAGTAAACAAAAAAATAAATCAAACCTTTTTGTCAGTCGTCTTAAAGTACTCCTTATATTTTTGAAGAAATATATAACTTTTAAAAATAATAACATGGTTTTCAAAATATTATATATATATATATATATATATATATATATATATATATATATATATCACCAATACACGTCATTGGTTAAAATGTGCACTCAAGTATTTAATATCTGTAACCTTTCCCAAACGTGATCACTGACATTGGGATATCGTATACTTATGAACTTTTAACGTAACCATCCAGCCGTAGGCGATCGTCAATAATAAATGTCATATATTTTACGTCATATATAAAAATCTGTGACAATAAAAGTTAACTTATTATTATCTAACCACGTCTTCGTGTAACAAGTATCGTTTCTATCTTTGTCATAAATTGGTACCTGATAATATCAAGGAACGGTTCATTCTGCAAAGTGTGTGCCCTGTCATCAATGTTATGGCCGAGAATGTCATTAGTGTATTCATATATTAAGTAAAGAGACGATTTGAACGATTTGTAAATCCTTACAAGATATCTTAAACAATAATCTCTGTTTCGCAAAAAATGTCGGTAACGTTCTCTGGCTATAAAGTACTACAATTAACAATCGTAGATTGTGTTATACATAGTAACGTAATAGGTACCTCTCGAAAGTAATACTTCGGATACTAAGACATAAAGTTTAAAGAGATTAAAAAATACAAAAAACTCCAAATTAAGAAATAAAAAAAATACCAAATTCCCTGGCTCTTCTTCTATATTTATTAATTACCAGGATATTTTTTAATACGTTTTAGGCACATTGTTGACCGATTAGGTTACTGACTTGGTTTATCTAATCTGTATTATTAATGTCCCAAGTTACCTTATTTTTTCTCTCAACTTCATCTGCCGATGTATTTGCGATTATAAAATCACTTTCCGTTATGTTTCATAGACCCTAATCTTATTTCTTTTCATTTAAAAGTTCTAATATTTGAAAGGATATTTCTCAACGGTCTTATTAATATATTTAACAAATGCTTTCCATATGTCGACCGTTTCAGTACAAAACCTACATCGGCAAGGGTTTTGTGTTAGGTCTGCAATTTATATCCATTAATATTTTCCTTATAGTCATTATATTAAAAATACGTTTATCAATATTTTGTTTGTAATATTTTTATTTTGCTTTTCTAATAATAGTCTTGTAATTTCATAATATATTTTGCCGCTTTTTAGTACCTTACTTTTTAAAGTAGGTAGATAATATTTCAATACTTGAGTTTCTATATATGCTTATATGAGATTTGAATCGATGCGAATGAATTCAATACTGTTTAATAAGTTATTGCCAAAGTATCAATATTTTTATTACTTATAAAGTAAAATATAGCGGAAACGGTAACCAAAAAACACATAATGAAAACATTTTCACCACGAACTCATAAAACACTATTAAAACAATTTAGTAAATTGTGACAAACTTTGAATAGACACTTAATTTTTACAACAATTTTGAATTCAGAACATGTATTCATAAATTTATTAACATTTGGATATTGAACGGATCTCGTAGAAGCAATCACTTTACAAGTACATTTATTAAACTTATTTGATTTTAAAATGTACTCTGTTTATATATGAACGTATTTATATCCCTTCATATTTAGAATCGACATGTGGTAAGCAATAATATCGATAAATATCGATAAGGTAGTGTTTTCTTGTTCAGAGGAAGGCTTTCTAAGTTTTTCAAATGGTTTTTAAAACTCGCCTTGTAGAACTTTTCCATCTAACTATTTCATATGTATAAGAGGTCATCTCTTTATTTGCTATATTGATGTGAATAATAATTTAGGATACGCGTATTCATTAGTTATCCAATACAAGTTACAACTAGTTAACATCCCTAAATGTCTTATTGTCATCGTCACTTTCAAGGACTTATTACAGTAACTTAAAGTTACCTAAACATATTTTGTGATCGTATATCTGGAATCGCAATTAAGACTTACTTATATGTAATTACATATAAATAGATTTCGACAGTATCGATTATGCTAATAGTCGAGTATGCTAATATTCTTTTATAAATTTAATTTTAGTATACATATGTATATATAGTGGAAATAAAAATAACTAACGACACCAGCGAGAAATATACATATATTATTAGTATATTTCTCGCAGGTGTTGCCAGTCGTTTTTAATTATTATATTGATATAAACATTTCATTAGTTTGGCACCTGCACATATAATAATATTGTAAAATTTGTCTGTTTATAGATTGAAAATATTTGAAAAAAAATAAAGAGTTAGTGGTAGAATGCATTAAGATAATTTTTGATGCCTTTCTTTATATTTTTTTTCTGTTTGTGCGTTTTTGTTTGTGTCCGCATCACATATTAAATTACTGACCCAATTGGTATGGAGTAAACACAGACGTCGAATTGAAATATTATTTATTTTTTATTTCATCACAATCGGTTCACTCAATCAAAAGATATGTGCATTTAATATTTAAAAAAATATATTTGTGTAGCATTAGCACCTACAACGATAACAAAGATGTGTCTAGCAACTCGAAGCGTAGTACTTATATAAAGATAATGTATGTCAATTGATGGCACTATATATATTTTATAACGTGCAATAAAATTTCCTATCCCAACTTACATTGACGAAATTAATGTGGCCAGAGGGGAAATGTGAAATGGAGTGGTGCTTGAGTAAGCAACGTGCATGCGAGTAGATGCATGAGGGCAGCCGTCGTTGTCCATTGTCTCCCGCTTATAACATTTTTTGATGTTATATTATTGTGATGTTTGACATAAATTTACTCTGTTTCCTCAATTTGTTTAAAATTTCAATCCGTTATCAATATATGTGGCAATTCATCAATCTCTACGCATATATCCCTAGCGGTTCTATTAGTAACAGGGCTTACATAGTTTACAAGGAAATTTTGTTATAGTAAACCTAACTATTCAAAGAAAACTACTTTTAATTGAAATGTTATATTGTCTTTGTTTTTTTTTCCACTTAATTTTAAGCATAATCCAAGGCTAAGGGTTACTTCTAAAAATGGCATTTGGTATCTTTTTCTGTAGTTTGGCATAAAAATGACGAATACAGTTAGTGGTTAATGATTTAGTTATACTGCGATATAAGGATAAAAGTTCTGAATCACAAAGAGCGTTAGTTTTAATTACTAATTTCATTAAATAATATTATTTTTTTGTATTCATTATAAATAACATTTATATTTAAAGCAATGTTATAAAACATTAAGGCCTTTTGAATTCATATATAGCGATAGTGTAAAATATGTTAAAACTAAATAGACCTTAGATGGAAAAATTTCATAAAATGCTAATCCTATTATCTACATAAAAAAAATCACGCAAAACGCAATTAGCGTTAATTCGATATAATTAAATAATGTAATATCTCATTCAAAATAAAAAAAAACCACTTGGATTTCCACGAATACTGTTATTTTTATATTCAATTCTATATTAGCGTCTTTAAGCTTTACGATGTTACATTCTTTGTTTGTAATCATACTCAATCGTAAGAAAGTAGCATAACATACCCCAGTAAGTCTTATTGCAAGTTTCAACTTGGTATGATCCTGTAACGAAACCATAATCAACGCGAGATCACTTACGGACTAGTTCCTCTCAAGCTTATTCCATCATTGAAATTGTGAATAAAAATAATACGCAAACAGTATGATCATGACCTAGACTAAATGAAGCTTGCAGCCCAGATGCACATTGAAATGTTGAAAGGATATCGCATTGGAACAGCCCACGATCTGATCGGTTATTCACTCTCAATGAGAATTTGTAATTATCCTTAAAACGATCCTTCAGTGAAATAAACAAAATAAATTTTTTTTTCATCAAGTAGACAATAATAAAGAACATACGTACAGAAATTTAGCACGGTGTGCATCCCGATCAATACAGATGCCGCTTATAATGATGTATTTAATGAAAAAAATATGAAATAATATGTTGGATTGGTAGGTTGCAACGCATTCCCCGCATCGCTGAGACCGGACAGAGCTCGGAAGCTGGATATTACCAAAAACTTATTATGAACAACTTCGTTCGCGTGGAGTTTTGAAATAAGATCTAAGACACTTGTCAATCAAAATGTTGTCCTTAAAGTTTGTGTGGACTTTCAACATTTCGCTTCTTGAATTTACGTGGTAGAGTTTTGAAAAACCTGTTTGCAGTTGATGTATTCGCTGTGAAGCAATCTATTCTTCAAATTTATTGTCTCAAAGATCAATTTAATCAATCTTAAAAATATATTTATTACTTTTAAACGAGGACTTCTGTCTATAGATACTCTTTGACTCTTTACGAGAGTGTAATAAATAGATGAAACACTTGATGAAATAGCAAATGTACCAAAGGGGGAAATATCATTTCTGTTATAATGAATAAATGTAGAAGAGCATGTAAGTGATCTTTATTATGTTGACGTATTTTAAAAATCATTAGCGCATTCTAAGTCACCTTCTGATTTTTAGCTGACTATCCAATATCCAATATTACGCAGTAGCCCATTAAAACGCTCTTTTCTAACAATAACAAAATACCAAAACGATGCCAAAAAAGCTATGAAAACATAGATTTTCCCACAGTATCTGACGTCGACACAATACGACTCCCCCATAATAGAGAAGATAAACAAGAGTTCAGATAAGCGCACACCGCCCGCGTCGCCTGCGCACTGTCGCCGACGTAAACTAGATAAGTGAGGGCACATTGAATATTTATTTGCGAGGCGTAAATTCGTGAAGGCGCTCGTCCGACGTCGCGACGCCAGGCGCCGCCGACCGAAGCCGTATTGAGATGTGAGTATTGGCGTTGCGTCGCACGCGGCTCCCTGATCGCCTCTTCGCGATGGACATGTCATTTTGTTCTATTTATTTTTACGGCACAATAAAGAGGAAATAGGATTTAGTAGTTCACAATTGGAACAATTTGTGTTTACTACGGATAATATAACTTAAAGTAAATAAAGTGATTGGTTAGTAAAAACGGTGGCCATAAAACAAAATTACGTACATGCAGAATTATAGAACTATTTTTGCAAAGAACTATATAGGCTTCAAAAAAGGAAATAAATTTTCCGTACAAGTAAAGTAATTTTAATAAGATAACAATATAAGTTATTTCCAAACTTTCACCAATAAAACTACCACAACGGGAACCCCGTTGTGCACATCAAAAGATAAAATCTTATAGCGAGACTCATTGTCATTTGATTGTCTGTATATCACATATTATATATTTAGTAGGGTCTATGGCTCAGAAAAATATCTCATTTATCGAAATGAAGCTCTTAAGTTAAATTCTCAGAAAAGTGGAAACAGTAGATATATTATCATTTCCATAAAAAAGGAGTACATATTATGTATACAGATATAATATAGCAAAGTAAAATGAATGATTTTCAAAATGCATAATTATTTCATATTAGACTTAAAGGAAAAGTAAACTACAACCAACAAGATTTTATACTTTTGAATTTATTGGTAGAAACAAATTAAAATAACCATACCTGCTAATAGAACGTTCGACAAAAATTATACAGAAAAAGGAGCAAATTTCCAATTTAAATAAAAATGTGAGAAATCCTAGAAGTGAAACTTTTTTCGAGCTCCAATAACTTTCTTCTTGCAAAACTTTATAAATGTTCAACAAATGTTTCATAGTTACCTTCATAACTTATTGTTTACACTACTTCATTATTTCATGTAAGAAAAACTTTTACTAAAACGATCAATATTTGAAGTCATCAGTTATTTTACAGTTACATAAAACGTCACAAAATCAAAATTTTAATTTCGAGTCGCTAGTCGGACTGCGAAATCATATCTATGTGTTCAAAATAAACAGCAAGTTCCAAATATATATATATATTTTAGTAATGTATTAAACACTCTTTCAGATTTATGCAAATTATTAACCAATACTTTGATAAAAAAATATTTCGTTCAAATGCAACGATTAATAAAACTTTGAAAGATTCATTTAAATATCTTTTTTATCTTTTAAATGTACGTAACATTATACGTTAAACGTACATTCATAACAAAAAAAATATTTGTCATAAGGCAATCTTACATTGGTAATGTGTCAAATCACTTCTGCTATTTTATTTAGCAGTTACCTCCATACTATCGATGAGACTTGTCTTAAATTATAGGCAATAGTTTTCTGTCTTTATAATTTCTGTGTTTGAATAAAATTGAGATTTTATATCTACCAAAACTATGCCATAAACACAATCTTAATGATCTATGACGTGAAATGTACATTCATAACAGAAAAAAAATTGTTTGTCGCAAGGCAATGTTACACCGGTCATGTGTCAAATCATTTCTGCTACTTTAATTAGCAGTGGCCTCCATACTATCAATGTGGCTTGTCTTAAATTACAGGTAATAATTTTCTGTCTTTATAATTTCTGTGTTAGAATAAAATTGCGATTTTATATCTACCAAAAACTATGCTATTAGCACAATCTTAATGATCTATGACGTGAAATGAACATTCATAACAGAAAAAAAAATTGTTTGTCGCAAGGCAATGTTACACCGGTCATGTGTCAAATCATTTCTCCTACTTTAATTAGCAGTCACCTCCACACTATCAATGTGACTTGTCTTAAATTACAGGCAATAATTTTCTGTCTTTATAATTTATGAAATTCTGTGTTACAATCAAATTGTTTGAGATTTTATGTCTACTAAAAAACTATACTAAAAATACTATCTCAATGATCAATTTACTGCAAATTACATTTGTTAACGCGACAATGTAGACATTGAAGACACGGTGTATATATACTATTGTATACAACAGGAAAAATTTGTTTCTTTTTTCTTTGTTTATCCATGTATAAACCGAATATACAAAACTATTTGACCGATTTTCGTTAAACTTTCTATGACCTATACCATTAACATTCCTGATTGTTATAAGCTGTGTATCATCACGCTATGTATAAAGAAATGAGCAGTGAGGTTAAATGCAAGAAAAGGCAGAATAGAAACTGTCTTTTCATGCTTCAGCTAATTAAACTGTGAAAAACATATCAAAATCGTAAAGAATTATCAATAATAATTATTAAATTGATAAACAGTCATAGAAAGTCTTGAAACTTGCGGAGGTTATGGTGATCAGGAAAGTAGTGAAAGTATCTAAGAAACGGGATTAGTAAGGAATACCTTGTTTGTATCCGACAATAAAAGAGTTAATTTTCTATAATAGTGTTGTGTGTTTAACCCGTGTTTGAAAATAATATTTTCCACTTTACAATATGATTTGATCTTATGAAAATATTATTGTTTGATAAGCTTTATACACATTTAAAACTTCCTCCAAACTTTTCGGTAACCAGTCTTTAATCTATTCGCACAATGCGTAATATTTTTATTTGTGGAATCATCTTCTTTATGTACTACTTATTTTTAAAAGCATCTACGTTCGCATGGACAACATTAACATTAAATATTTTGATATATACTTAGGTAATTAAATATTACAGTACCAATAGATACCTACTTAAAAAAGAGACTGCTAAAACTATTCTTAGATATAAGCAACCAAACAGCAATAAATTAAACAATAAAAAAAGAATTTAAAAAATGAAGTAATGGAAAAATTAAATTTTTTAGCTTAAATCCAAAACATAAGCTTTGATTCAACCCCAGAAAATCACAGAATTCCCTAAAATCTCTAATAGACATATTGTTACCGGCGAGCAATTGGGTGTTCTGAAAAGAACGACACGCGGCCCAGCATCTCTGTCGCTCATTACTGGCAACGACGTTGTATACGATTATGAGTTTTTTGTTGCTATATTTATGTAAATATTAATTAAACTTATTTAAAAATAGTCTATGTCCTTTCGGTAAGTGTCATCTTTTCAGCAGTGAAGGAATTTTTGAAATAGCTTCAGCAGTTTAGGAGCTTATTCTCTAACAAACTCACACATTCATATTTCTTCTTTATCATGTTATTGTAGATATCTATCTAAATTTGAATGGTTTCAAACCGTTTAGCTTATCACGAACACTTACCATGGTTGAGCAAACATGAGTAACCAGGGAGTCATTTTTTAAAGCAAGCTTCAAAAATAATTTACGGAGGAAGCAACGAGTTATAGTTAACATTTGGACGCGTCCATATGGCCCCAACGCATCCTATCCGATCGACATATTCTGGTCTGCGGGCGTGATGGTGATCGCCACTAGATATTAATAGTGAGTCGTATTTTATTGCTTCCTCCGTATCGACACGCGGCCGCAGCTATTTCCATGGTCGACTGCGGCGAGACCGCGACGCACTTGGCTTGCGACGCACGGGACTGCTTTGGCGCAATATTTGTGTTAGCTGTAGACAAATTTGTAACAAGGCAGAGCTTACTTTCGCGTTTAAATTTGTATAAAGAGAGTACAATTTATACGTGGAATTCTTTACTGATGAACAGTGTATCAAAAGAATGTAGGAAATCACTGCATCATATGATAGACAATTATGACATTGTTGGAAAAAAGAAAATCTGTAAGCAGGACATTCATCAATGTAAATCTAAGTTGATATGTATCTAGAGAAATGTGTTAGCTTTTATAAACGACTCTATATTTTAATCTCTTTTGCCTCATTGAAAACTCTTGAATATTTATTTCTTGAATATTATTATGCCATCTATCAGACTTTGTTTGGCATGTTGTTCATCAGAGAGTTTTTACAAATTTATATAATTTACTTTCATCAATAGTATACATATTAATATATTTTAAATGTATTAAAAAATCCCTTCTGTGTACTACTTCTAACATCTTTTTATTTTGTAGCTCTATCATATTTCTAATTTAACGATTCAGCCTTCCTTTTCATTAAGAATATATACAATCGATCGTTATACAATTACTTGAATTAAATACTTTCTTTCTAGATGTCACAATTCTTCTATTATTGAATGAATTATGACATAAAGCAAGTGCATAATTCATATTATTTTATTAATCAAGCCACCATAATTCTGGAAAATAATTAATAATAAAATTAAAAATTTTAAAAATTCCATGGCCTGAGAAAATTGGATTAAAAAAAAAATAAGCAGTTGAAATAGAGTTGTGACTAAAAATTCTTATTGTAGACTGCTCTCAATTTTCAACCATAACATTTCGTTTTCACCACAGGGAAATTTATGATCGTTGATTGAGGTTGACATCACAGTTAAGAGGCAATTCTGCTGTTCCAAATTTTTACACATGACATTTCCTACTCTAAACAGGCATTTTTTTTAAATTATTTTTTATAAAAATCAAATGTATCTAATAAAGCCATTCGATGAATCTGATTTCTTTCGGTGGGGCTCACTTTACTTGTCTTTGACAGAGGTAAGACAAAACGTAGATCCTTTTATCATAAATATTTTTATAATCAACTATCCAAATTCACAAAAGCAAAAAAGAAAATCCAGTTAATATAAAACTAGAATAAATATAATCTTCCTAGGAGCAAAACTATGACAAGTTAATAAAACTGATAAACCAAAATCACAAATGCAAAACGAAAATTCCATTAACGTAAAGCCAAAGTCGTTATAATATTACCTAGAATTAAAATTCGCATCCACAATTGTAAATGAAAATATCGCTTAGACAAATCTCGCAGTGATATGTGACCTCACTTGCGTGCTCGTCCGGGTTACTTGCGTGATGTGACAAGTCCGTCACTGTTCACGTCACTGTCCGTGTCTGTCGTAGACTTGTGCGCGACCGACCGATTAACCTAACCGTATTATTACTTATTATTTCTTATTTTTACATTAATTTTTGAAACCCGTCAATCATAAATACACGCGCAGAAATTTTAAATAGTTTCTTTATTATTTATTTATTCGTTATCCATGATTCCTCATTTCATTCCTCATTTCCTGTATGATAAATAATATTATCATTTCTCTTTGGAGTCCTCTAAATAATCTCGACAATGATACCGAATTTTTTCGTATTGTAAGTTTCAATATTACAGACGCCATTTTATTTTATTGGAACATTGTCTGTTTTAAAGGTATCTCACTTATTAAAATCGGTTGAGGTATTTCATAGCTACAAGGATATAAAGGAACTCACATAGTTACAAATATGAATCCTGAATACATAACACGTCTTTTTGCTCAGTCGTGTACACATACATACTCGTAAATATGAACGGAACGCTAATTTTGTTAACCTTTGATAATCAATATCTCTCGTTGCATTCTAGTACAGAGTAGTTGATAATCAAGAACAGGCTATTTGGTAACGAGTGTATTGAAATCTGATTTTAGGATTTGAATACAACTCACATAGTTCAAACCTGATTTTAGGATTTAAAGACACTCACATAGTTACAAATATAAATCCTGAATACATAACACACCTTTTCGCGCAGTCGTGTACACATACATAAATATGAACGGAACGCTAATTTTGTTAACCTTTGACTATCAATACCTCTCTTTGCATTTAGTACAGAGTAGTTGATAATCAAGAACAGGCTATTTTTCTCGTTACCAAATAACCTGTTCTTACCAAAATAGCCTGCACTCGTTACCAAATAGTCTGTTCTTGATTATCAACTACTCTATACTAGAATGTAATGAGAGGTATTAATTGTAAAAGGTTAACAAAATTAGCGTTCCGTTCATATTTGTGTATGTGTACACGACTGCGGAAAAAGGTGTGTTATGTATTCAGGATTTATATTTGTAAGTATATGAGTTTGTTCATATTTTCTCTGTTCACTTTGAAATTTAATCATGAATACTAGTGTAACGTTTACATGTTGTATAATATGACTTATTTAAAATACTTCTCCCGGGATATTAGCAGATAATAGAAGCAAAAATTCGACCTCTTCACTTAAATATTTAGTAAAACATTAAATATTTTGATGCAACTGAGTTTACCAACTTTATCATGAATATTTAATTAAAATTTAAATATTTTGGTGCAACTGGGTTTATCAAACTTGAAATAAACACAAATCAAAATAATTGTGAACATATTCGAACTGTTGAAATATAAGTATGTAAAGAATATTGAGAAGTTTTCATTCTATTTCCTGCAAACACAGTAGTGATAAGTCCATTCCTAATAACGTCAAACTATATACATAGCCCTATACATATGAAAACCCAGTCATTTAACAGAAAACAAAGAGGCGGAATCGCATTTCGGACTATTTGTCGACAAATCGTAAGAACTTTGTCAACCTGTCACGCGCCGCTATATATTGCGAGTCATTAATAGCGCCCACGACGCGTGGGTCCGCATATTGTATCAAGCGATCGCACGTCTGCCGCTCTCGCCAGGGCCACAGCTATTCATGTAACATGTACGCTCGATTTCTTACTAAATATCAAAATATGATTGGCAAGCGCATTTATCCGCCAGATGACGCATCGTCGCCGCGTCCATAGAATATATTCGAAAATAGAATGCGACGCTCATAGCCGCCGCTATATAAAACGGCTCACACGTAGCAGCAGTCACAGGTAGCAAAGCACTCTAGGAATGCGGATGTCTGCTTTGGTACTAGATGAAATGATGATAGACTTTTTAGGTAATTTGGAGGAAAATTAAGCGAAATATATAATAAATACCTCATTTATTTATATATTGCCTATTTTTTGTGCATCATTTAAAAAAACAATTAAATTAAATTGTCATTTATTGTAGATTTAGGTAAAAATGTATTAAGAATATTGTGATATTGCTTTAATAAATATTGGGAAATACTCAGTAACAATTAAATATATTTTATTTTCTATGTCAAGCTTTATAGTGATCTGAAGACTATTATTATGATTGCACCATTATTTAAATATTTATATTAAAAATAAAATACTAGACTCAAACCTCCGTTTATCACAGTATAAAATCAATATAGATAAAAAATTCTATATTAATGACTGCGTTGTAATGATCTTGCAAAGTACAGCAATGCAGTTTTTTTCCATTTAAATTATTTATTGTAGTTTTAATTTCAAGTGGGAAAATGTTCAGAAAATTTTTGGATAGAATTTATAGTATATTAAGTATAGCATATTTTACTTCTAACAGATATACTAGAATACCTATGAAATTACATCGTCAACATACATTCTGCTTAGTTGTACATTGAAACATGCTAGCCGCGTAACACAAACTGAACAAGTATATCGTAAATAATTACGTGATATTTATCAATTATTTATGCCATATAAATCTTATGCATGCTTTTATCTAATTTATTTTTCACTTGAAACATGTATTGATATAATGAACGCATTTGTCTGATTGCCCCGTTCACGATATTGTATGTATACAAAAACGAAAGTACGATAGTACCACACTAGTACTGATACTTATTTTTCTTCGTTATTAGTGACTGGACTCTGTTGATTCTTGGAAACTTCGCGACATGTAAAACCTTTACACGGAAATTTAAATAAACTAGTTATTAATATACTTATATTAATATACATGTATTTGCCTTCAATACAGTCCCTTCGCCAAAAATTTGTTGAACTCTTGAGTCATTGAAAATACATGTTTTTTAATTGCACGGTAATGCTCTTTAAAAATAATTGTTAATCTTTGTCTAGTAACTACAATTATAATTAAAAGTTAATTAATTGTAGTAACGATCACCAGTTTTATTTTATTTTTGTCTTTATCGCCGATAAATATTTAAAATATATTTAGAAAATGTATATTTATTCATAAATGAAAGTATTATATTATTATATATTTCAATATTATTTCAACAAAAGAGCTTAAAACTTCCTTCGTTCCTAAAAAAAACTAAAAGTAATATGACAATAAATAATAAGTTTCCGTTCCGAATAATTTCGATTGATCTCCTCTTGGTCTGGAACTTAAGGAAACTAAGCAAATAATTCGTAGTTATGAGTTTATAACTAAGCAAATAATTCATAGTTATGAGTTTTATAGTTACTGATGGCCTATTCCAACCTTACAGGAGAAACGATCAACGGTGGATGCTGCAAAACCTACATAAAATTAAATTTCTGATGCAAATGGGTTACATTACTAGCTTATAACATGAGTTAATAATTTCAAATTAGCAGAATATACTCCGAGCAAGTAGAATAAAACATGGTAATTAACGCTTATAAAAGACATAATGGCACCAAAGAATACGCGACAAATTTATTGAATTTTTTTCAATGTGGACTTCGAAATATAGCTTTAGATTAAATCGATACGTCAAAGATTCCAACTTTAAAACTGAATACATTATCTATATAATGATATGTTTTTTTCTCATAAAATGAATAAAAATATTCTGCCCTGCAGTATATAAAATGGTGTCTAACCAAAAAAAATTGATTTTAATTTATTTCGTTTACCAAACCGCACATCCCGATAAACTTTTCATCGGCTCCACTCACAGCTTACTCCTGCCCAGCATCGCAATCGATCAATCGATAATGAGAACAGGCACAGAACTATCAATAACACACGAAACATCCGCCCCAGCCAGGAAATCGATTAGCCGCCGGCATTGAGTGACTATTATTAAAGATTACTCCGGCGCGAGATGAGTGCGCGCGCGCAGCGCTGCAGGCGCGAATCCCGAGCGGCCTCGCCGATACTTTATAAATAGCGCGACTTTAATTTTGACCGTAAATTAAAACTTGTAACGTTTCTCGAATCAGTCGATCCGTTACACATTGGCTGGTTATTATTGGACTGACTGGCGCGGTTCTATTTGCAAAAATAAATATTGAAGTAACCCGATTTCGTAAGTATTCGGCCGGGCCAATTATGTATATTATTATGTGCGACTCGTATAAGTGGATTCGAAAAAGATCGATTAAGTCCTTAGAAATGTATGTAAATTACTTTCTTTATACGATTGGCGTGCAAAATAGGTATCATTTGTGGTAGCTGTAACCTAACCGGCAACACATCACGATTTTCTCTTAAAAAATGAAAGATTTATATATTAGTATTTTTTTCTTTTTGTCTCATAAGTCTACTTTAGCTACTAACTTTAACTACTATAAGCTTTAACTACTATAGTATTTAGCTTTAACTACTACAAGTACCTTCCGTTTTTATTTTTTTAGTAGTTTAGTTTCCACAATTAAATGAAACTACGTGATGTAGTATTATTTCTAGCAAAGATATCTTTGCTAATATCCCACCTGAAGATGTTGTAATACAACGAAACCTAGGTCGTGGTAAAGAAATTAGAGATAGTAGAAATAATACTACATCACGTAGTTTCATTTAATTGTGAATAATGAATTTCTACAAAATTAACGCCAAATATATTCAATAGTTTAGTTTCATTAGAGATGACAGGGCTACCTTGCCAAGTGGTGTTGCTGAAGTGCGACCATACTGAAAGGATGAGAAATACGAGTCCAGACTACGTTTTGTGACGAAAATTGTGATGGTTATTGTAAATGCGTCAAAGAAGGATAAGAATCTTCTTTCGTCAATGATGATAAAGCCACAAGAAGAATATGAAGAGCGAGCGTGGGCAACATTCAGAGGCCGAGGGTTCAACCTGGAAAGGACCTTTAACTTTAGGCGGGGCAGCCGCTGTAGCACCCAATTCACAACAGCCACCGTAAAAAAGAGAAAGTATTATCTCTATACTTGACCCTTATCATTGAGGTCGACCTCAGAGAAGTTCACCTTCATTCGTAGAAAGAAGCTGAAAGTAACGGTGACAGAGCGAGATAGTGTTAGAGGCGCTGCGCTAAGCAGAGAAGCCTGGCTATTTAGCGACAAATATATATATATCAGATTTTTAGGATGATTAGAATATATTTTTAACCGAGTCCTTTTCTTATAGGCAGTTGTAAATCAGAAAACCACAGTATGAACTTCAGAAAATCGGTATAACAAATAGAAGCAAATATTTCTGGTCAGTACGCTATCATCATCGCTAACTTGAAATGCAAAGGCCACAGCCGCTGAGAAGTCTTTTGCCCATAACCAAACGACAAAGAGGGTATATTCTTTACGTCGTCCAGTGAACGAGCCACTCAGTAACAAGGGCGTGTTATATATCTGCATTCCACAGTCAAAAATTTCTCGGGGAAAGGTAATTTAATAAATTGAAAATATAAAAGAAAAAATGTGAACGAAAAAAACTAAATCTCCTCCATTGTTATCGATATAAATATTTGATGGAACATTACTGCTTGTATCTTCCATTGAAAAGCTAAAGCAAATTTCGTGGTGGGCGGAGAAAGTAATACTTTTTTCGACAAAGAATACAAATAATTCATAATACCAATATTCCTACAACAGATTTTCTCATATATACCCATGTACAGATAGAACAAATGAAAGTGAAACGCTAACTCCACTTCCCCTATGAGCTGCCGACTGCTCGAGGCCATCTCTTGTAAGCCGGTCGTGCGTTTGCGAGACGATCGTACTTCTATGAAGCCAACCGTGTACTTATATGAACCTTTATAATAATTAATACTATAATAATGAGAAGTCAAGAAATACAATTTTAAATCTGCATTTTATATATTTTTTAACATTATTTCATTTTGCCCCATTTTCCTTGAGGAAGGAGGAAAATAAATTTGAGAAAGCAAAGTTTTTAGTAGTACAAAATATGATAACATTTTAGTAAAAGCATGTTTATATAGAGTTCTTTTTCATGTCGAAAATTTAAAGTTGAACATGGATAAAGTCAAAATAATTTAAAGAATAAAGTATTTCTTCAACATCAAAGAATCCGCTAAACCTAACGGAACGTAAAAAAAACGTTATTTCATACGTCCTCCAGCATATTCAAGTTTATTTCACCTGCCAACATCACGAACTAACATGCCACGATACTCATTTGTTGTTCGTGGGCTTGCATTTCCTAATTTGATGTTGACTTTTAATGCCACATCGTAAGTTTAGTTACCCTAAATTGGCTGCTTTACAGGTATAGTCTTGACGATTATGTTACCAATGGTTGAACTTCAGATAACAGTATGCTATTTATTCTTAGATTACTTTATTATTTTATGTTTTTTCTTTATTCTTAGATTACTTTTAGATACTTGCGGGTAACAGTAATGATAATAAAGTAAATATTAAAAATGACATACTTCAGTAGTCTCTTTTATAAAGAATATTACTCATTTAAAATATGACCGTTTATAATTCTATTTGAAAGTTTGACATTAAATTAAAACCCAGTCGGTACTAGTTGTCATAAACACTTTAAAATAGTGAAATAAACAATTACGCCAAGAATAGAAAACAATTCGAACAAATTAAACGGTATTTTAATATAAACGAAATGTAATCGTCACTTGCAGAAACATATTCTGATCTTAGCAAAATGGCAACGGTTGTTGTTTTTTTTGCCGGCAACGGTAGCAAAGCATCGCGATGTAATTGAAATTATATGCATCGTGTTTAAAATTACAAACCATTTAAAACTATTTCTGTGACTAAACTACTGAATTTTGTTGACTAATTTTTGACGTACGATTGAGGAACACTATATTGTATAAGAGAATTCATTTAATGTCGATCAGTCAAATCCACATATTATATAGTACAACATTTTTCCTTTAAAGAATTGATATTACTAAATTTTATAAAAGCTACGTCTGTATTAAGGTAAGGCTCTATAACATTTATAATAAAATCGTAACTATATATAACTATTTTACGACCTGCTACGTATAATATCTATTACGGTTATCATACGTGCAAAAATATAAACAGAAAGAACGTAGAAATTAAAGACAGCCAAACTGTAACTAATTCTGAGCAAATTTTGATGCATAATCTGTAAAATATTTATATTTCTATCCATCCGAGAACATTTCGACTCTTTATATTTAACAAGCCAAAAAGTATGACCAACTAGCAGAAAGTCAAATAGATAGACAAATCGAGAAACAAAGATAAAAGTATTCCCGATTTTCAGGTTACGAGACACCGAAATAACAGATACAATAATCACAATTTTAGTTGACATAAATGGAAATATATCGAGAGAGGAAGATCGGCTGCTCAATTGAAAATATAATGGTATAATTGTTTAAGATGATAACTGAATGTATATATCGATGATGAATTTCGGGCATCAAATCACGTAAACAATATAATATCGAATCATTAACAATGTGCAATAATTTATAGTATTAGTTAGCAACTAGGGGAATAATCGATTTTTAGAATCAATAATTATTTCTTTATTAGGCTAAAAAGGCATGTAATTCGTAAATTTTTAGAAATTGAAATCTCTGTATATTTTTTAAGTCATAACATATTTGATTTGTTGAAAAACGTCTGATTGGATAATAAAATGGAAATAAATGGAACGTATAATAAACTTCAATTCACCCATTAATACATCCAAAACGATAAAAAATATATAATAAGGGTCAATTCCGGCTTAGAACTTCCTAAAAATGCTTTTATTTTTTGTATTGTCGACATATTTTGGGCCCAAGGAATATGCATTTAAAAGAAAATTTTCTGAGGCATACATTTATAATCATGGTTACAAACTTCTGTCTTCCAGCTGCTATACAAGAGTTTACCTACTACAAATGAAGCGAATATCAACGAAAGTGGTACTTCCTTTTCAGTACAAATTGAAACAGGGAGGGATTTCCCAGGTTCAAACTAATTTGAGCTAATACCATTTAGAGTATATTCTCGAATAGATACGTAAGCCACTTCTGTCTTATCCGTTGTATATTCTGAAAAGATTGGATGGAAATACAGTAAAAAGTGGTGAAATATTCTTTTTACGGATTAAATAATTATTCAAAGGGAAGAAGGATGGTTTCGTAATATGTATATAAATTAACAAGAAGCACATACAGGTGAGCTTTAACAAATCATAAAATCAATGCAGGCAAAATAGAGATGGAAGCCGTTATTGAAATATTTCATTGGTAAAGTACGCATCGTATAAAGGATTTATGAAAAAGGAGAAGACATTTAAAGCGGTTGTATAAACACATTTACCTTTAATTTTGGTTAAAATCCCTAATGTAACATAACGAAAGAATGAGATACGTCTAAAAAGGAAATAATATTTGTCTTCAAATAGCATCGGAAGAAAGGAGTAGGTAAATTGACGAATCGAGTTATAATCAAATCAACCAACAACTATGGATTAATCATAAGAAAAAACTTCATTGAGTAGAAGACACGAAGAAAGCAATGTGGGAAAAATTCTATGTCTTTTATTCGTTATCATTTCCTCAATCGAAATTGGCCTGAGGCAACAAAATGCGAACTTCATTTTTTTTAATATTTTCTTTAACTAAATGACAAAATAATTAATATAATTTACCAAATATATGAAACTTTAACATCTGGCTAACCATAGGAAAAATACACTGATGGACACACGCAGATACATAGCGAAAGTTTTATTCAATTCTACTAGTATGGCCCCAAAATACCTTGAGTATGAAAAGAAAATATCATTGAAATTGTTATATTATTGTCGATTTCTATTTTCATAAATGGATTATCTTTATAATAATGAACGCATTAGATATTATTGTTTGGTGACAAGAAAAATCTGTGGAAAAGACGTACAAAAAGGGCATTGAGCTAGAAAATGGCCACAGGTAAGAGCTTGAAGGATTAAAGCAAGGACTTAGAATTATAGATTAATATAAGCAATTTTTTTACAATATTTTCATCGTGTAAATCTTTTAGAACGCTTTTCTTAAAACATAATTTTTTGAATCGATAAAACAAATATCTCAAAAAGTAATCGCTAAATGATTTCTTCTAATGAAATATGCACCCTTCTACAGGCAGTATCTAAATTATATATCATATGTCTCCTTAGTAGGACAAAGACCATTCACGGTACTTCACCACGCTAATCGGTTCTGTGTATCACGAATTGCTTCACTCCTGGTATTGTTGATGCTCTTCAGTTACAGCAGCATAATCCGCCGCCAGGTCCGCTTCGGACAGCCATTTTTCTTTTAACAAATGGTAGGCTGGTTTTGACGAATATCTGCAGGCAGTAAATTAAGAGTTTTTAAATGAATTTATAACTCTACATTCTAAAGTAATGTAGAGTTGTAAATTTATTGAAAAAACCGAACTTTCAAATCTCTGAACAAGTAAAATTGTTTTTTTTAAATCAATTTTGTCGTTATTTTTTAGAATCATAGCTGAGGAATTAAATGTTTCACTTTCTAACACATTATTTCCAAAACCTATTACAGTATAATATGATAACTTCTATGATATGTGCAAATAGTAAGTTATCAATTTAAATTTTAAATATTCAAAGCATAAATCATTTATATTACCACTCATAGTTATGATCTTCGTTAATATTTTTTTCTTAAGCTACTAGACCTCTTATGAAATGAAAATTTCCGTCCAATTTCCGTCCGTATGTGTATGTAGGTCACACCAACTACAGTGTTTATTTCTACACTCACAACAAAATCTTTACGGTTTTGTTTACCGCATCTTCATTCAAATATTCCATTCGTATCCTATATTGTACACCTCTCACTTCGGAAGCGCTGATAAATGAACCTTTTATCTCAATGTCTTAAATCGATACAGCTAGACAAAAAGCTTATATTTTGCAATATTGAACCTCAGTTATCTTGAAGATAACTGAGGAATTGATATAAACTTTTATTAGATTTTACAATAAGGATTTCATTTCATTACGAAGTTAGTGGTCCTTGGTTTGCATCATGTACACAGTTACTTATGGTACCTGTATAGAAAACAATAAACATGCTCTATTTACTTACGTATTTATCTAATTCCTTTTATTTTTGTTATTAATAAATAATCATATTGAATTTCATTATTATCGAGCTTACAGCATAATGTGGATGCAAATTCAGTACATATGTGCCAACCTGCCTCAAAGAGCCAATCTAGTATTTCTACAAATATATTATATTTATAATATTTATACAAAACAAATTGCGACACAGATACAGCTATTTTTAAACTACATGCGCAGTATACCTTTTACACATATGCAGATTTTATCATCATCAAAATTCAGAAATCTTCTCTACATTGACTAACATTGTGAAAAATAGGTGTCTTAGCTTCAAGGTCTCACGTGGATGCCTTTTGTTCCATCAATTATAAGCAGACGGGTCATTAAAATACGAAAGCGTAATTCTGTCTTAAAATAACACGAGACCACATGTTTAGTGTTACGTTTGCTGAGAATAATAAATAGTCTTTAGTAAATTATTTACAATGTAAAGCATTTGAATTGAAACGATGAGCTACAATTTACCAACTATTAAAATTCATCAACTAATAATTAAGATACATTAGAAAGTTGGTACAAAAAAATTTTGTATTTTAGTTAGTTTCATTCGAACATATTTTAGCCCAACTTCGTTAAATATATTGACACAACCAAAGTCGACTGAACGCCCCCAAAGATCTTGTACACCTAAACAAAAATCACGAGGTTGCTGGTTCGTTTTCCATCTGGGAAAGACCTATTGCTCTTATGAATAAAGCTTGTCTATTGTCAGGTGTGAAGAAGAGTATTTCTTCTATTTAATAAGTGGAAACATTATTATTGGATTCCATGATCGATAAATTCCAGTACTCGGTACTATCTATTACATTCTCGCAATTGGTGATGTTTTAGAATCAAGATACACTTTAATTGTTCACTTATTTGTTTTAACTTACTTCAACGTACCGTTTGTTTATGACATTAGCTATGGATTTTATATTATGATCCACTAGTTTTGACCCATAACTTTGCTCGTGTGGAAAATGGGATTAATTGTGGTGCAGTTCCTGCTAATTTTTTTTTTAAATCGAGACAATTAGTTGTTATATTAAGATGATAATCTCCACTTACGATATAAATTTACGTTCTTATATTTCTTATGTTTACACTCTTATCTCTAACCAAATGATTTTTAATTACATATATACTCTAGGATAAAAATGCTATGTTTATCACCATGTTACAATCTATATGCGTGTAATTTCGCAGACATTGTTTAAGCAGTTGAGTCGTTAATGAGAAATAAATTAATAATTTTGTTCTCAATGAGAAACAAATAAATAATTTTGTTCTCAATGTGAAATAAATGAATAATTTTGTTCTCAATGAGAAATAAATGAATAATTTTGTTCTCAATGAGAAATAAATGAATAATTTTGTTCTCAATGAGAAATAAATGAATAATTTTGTTCTCAATGAGAAATAAATGAATAATTTTATTCTCAATGAGAAATAAATGAATAATTTTATTCTCAATGAGAAATAAATTAATAATTTTGTTCTCTTTTGCTTTCAAGATTTTATAAGTCAAGATTTATTTATTAAATTTCTTAATTATACGCTAAAAAAAGAAACAGAAAAGCGCAATTCGGGTCGGTGCTGTAGAGTTCCCATGAAAACATCAGGACAAAATCGTAACAAGTATTTCGTATTAATATGTAATTAATTATCAATCGCTTTAATACAATGGTTACACAGAATAGTAATTACAATGGGGTCTCTTGTTGAACGTTGTATGTCCGATGGGCTAGCCACATAATTGCTTTACATGGTTTTTTATTTTTTTTTCGACGCTTTCGTAGCTCTCATATGACCCCTCACCGGCCCTGTTTTCACGTGAAAAATTAGTAAATGTTTGTAATTGATTTTCATCTTTGCGGATTATTAAGGTTCATAAAATGTTGTGAATCAAAATGAAATAACAAACTTGGAGACAACGAACTTTTAAAGAATGCAATAGCATAATTATATAAAATATATACCAAATAAAATAAGTACGAAGAGAATTCTTCAATAAAATTCTAATGAAAATTATTAATTATAGGAGAAAAACGTCGAACCAAGTACGAAAAACTATTTACCTATGGCAGACAAAATAAGTTATACAAGTACTTCAAGTTAATATTTAAATGTTATATTTTATTCCTCTTTTATGAAGCTTATAGTATTTGTTTATTATAACAAACATCCAAATACATAAAAATAACCAACTGATTTTTTTGTGACTTATTTAATTTATTATTTACACATTAGAAACGAAGACTGAAATTATAGGGAAGCGGTAAGGTTTAACATACAGCAGTAATGTAATAAAACATTCGTCAGCAACTAAAGCATTCAACAACCAGTATGGAACACTGAAGTGATTAAAAATTATTAAAAAAATATGTCAAACACGAGTGCAACTCGCACTACGAGGGCTCCGTACACATTTAGGCATTTTTAAACATTTACTGGTACGTAATATTCCTATTGAATTTTTTACAAAATTTGAATTTTTAGAAGAAAACTATATTGCCCACTATATTTTTTACAGGCGCATATTTAAATTTTTTATGTGACATAACTACAAATTAACGATTTTCGGATTTTTTCCTTAACCTTGCTTGCTTGAGACCTTGCCAAATTCTTGCCAAATTTCGTGATTCTAGGTATAGGTTTTGATTTACTTTCGAGTGTTGAAAAATGCGACATAATGGCCGTATTTTTAGGATTGTTTTATTGCATTGACTTAGTAGCTTGATCCTTTTATAGCTCGAAGTGACCGTAGATCTAAGTATTTGCTATTAATTTCAACTTGATACCTCCATGCGTTCCTGCGTTTCTTGACAGATAAACAGACAGACGGACAACGTAGTGATCCTATAAGGATTCCTATTTTCTTTCGAGGTACCGAACCCTAATAGTCACGTTATTAGTTTCACATACTATAAATTGAAATACGCCGAATAGGATGAATAAAAAAATGTGAAGATCAGAACTTGAGATTACAATGGTATAATTTTGAATGTGTATCGCATGCATCGCACTCTATTAAATATACAACCATCAATATCAACAGATTCATATTTTAAGTATTATTAGTATATAACTATTATTATTTTTTTAAATAAATATTGTTCAAATATAGTTTCATGTCTAGCTTTATTCTTATATCGCCATAATATTATATTTATAAGGCTATATTAACTTTATGCGGAATTCGAATAATGAAAGTAGTTCAATACTGAAAAGCTAGTAAAGTTACCGCAGCCTATATTTAGTTACCGCAGTTTACCAAAGTTATTTTCATCGAATTTAATCTCAATACCGAAAATGGTCATATGAAGACAGTAGACAGGCTAACAAGAATTAAAATATCATTAATCGCTTAATGAAATGCTATGCTAAGTGCTTTTCTCTATACCGGAGGGAAGGGGGAGAAGGGGATTTCCACAAAGCTTCTTCACTGCACAAACTCAAATTCTACACTTTTCCTCGGACCCTTCTTCATTGGTCTCTTGTAGTAAGCTACTATTTCAGTTTATTCCAGATCTCCACCTTTGCTCCGGTATTCTTGGGGGTTTCCTTTGTGGGCGCAGTTTTTAGCCTTTTTCCGAAATGTTGCGCTTGATATCCTTGAAACATTAAATTTAGAGATGTTTGACGAAAGGGGTTTGCAAAGTTTCATCATTGTACAGTTGCAAATCAAAGTCTCAGAGTCAAATTTTACATAAAAGTTAACCAGGAGAGACTTAAGGCAAGTCTGCTTCTGTCACGATCAGTGGTATGCTCTAGAGTGAACTCATTCAAATATTGGGAATGCCATTAACATGAAATACAGTGTAAATTCTTTACAATGAAATTTAAGGAGCCGAGTATCTTTCGTTATATAGAGGTTTCACTTCATATAGTGTGTAAGTGTAAATTGAATAAATATTATACTATCCAAGTTCCTAAATTTCGGCTGCCTTAACTTCTTACAGCAACTTCCTTCCATTTCATCATTTAGTATCTTTTCCTCCCCCCCCCCAAATGGTAGACATAATTGAGGCACCAAGTCCAAACCGTCTCCTAACATTAGTTTCTTTTCTCCTTTCTCTATCGCACGTATTTAAAGAAGTCTTTAATGCGTGCGATAGAGCAAGGAAAACTTTTCCTTTTTAGCCATGTTTGCTCTTTAAAATCCAGCTTATGACTGATTAAGTGGTTGTATTAAAGCGGTAAGGTGTTAAGGGTCAACTTTACACAATAAACACGTGTGCCTGAAGAAAATAGCAGTTACGACTATAAACAATGACAGCAATAAAGCTGTATCTATTAATTCATAAGATTGTCGGCATTCGTAAAGATAATTTCGCAGTGTTTGTAAGCCTATTAGTCATAAATATGTCCCGAGTGATGATAAACAATAAACAACTTTTGCCGCCTAAACAATATCTTCTCGTTCGTAATAGAGAATAGCGAGTTCGTTACAAGGAGTAAATCAGTGTATAGGTTAGAAGAGAAACCAACCAAGACCAAGCAGTGTTTACGTTATAGAGAATTTTCCATGTCAAATCCAATAATATTCAGTGGATTTTGTCGTTCTATAGTGGGCAAAAAATGACATATTTTAAACATTGTTTTTTATTTACTTTACATTAAATACAAGATCGCCTGTTAGGAGAATAAATTCACACTTAATAATGAACTAATTCATCCATGGTTAGTAAAATAAAGGCATCATCAATTTTTTCTCATTATGCAAAGCGCCATATTCTGTATTACTTGGTTAATCTTAATATTCAAATTTCTTAATTAATATTTTATTAATCTTCCCTAACGCTATATGTTTATAAATAATATTAATCACATAGTGCTGATAAGTTTGCTGTAATTTTATATTTTATATCGATTCAGGTAATAAATTGTAGTATTCTCTTTCTTTGCAAATCAAGAAGAAAATTCTTTGTCTAATGCCTATTAAAATATGAATAACCAACGCACAGTAAATAATAGACACACCTAGTGGTTTATTACGTTTATATCTAATTTATTTAATTATTTTAAGATTCTGTAGTGAAACAATGAACTCTTTTAATTTTGTCTAGCTCGTCTATTGGTCTCTCAGTCACAGCCTCGGATTTTCTAATACTGTGTAATAACGAAATCTTAATTTAATACTTAACAAATAAAAGCGTAATAACGAAATGTTGATAATTATGTATCATAATAACTCCGTACATATAATATGCGAGCACATTTCTTTCTCACATGTCATCGAGTAATGCATCATTAGATAAAATTCAGCTCGTATTTATTCTTTCTCATTTTAAACTCACTTTACGAATTATTAAGTTTCAGGGCAATGTGCAATATCCTCATCTCTCTAATTATTCAACCGTGGGTTTGGGAAGATATAAGATACTATAGCATTTAATTAGAAACGTTAAATAATTTCTTTCGGTTAACTTTCATCAGCATGCACTTATTCTGTAAATTCAGTAACTGTATATATATATATATATATATATATATATATATATATATATATATATATATATATATATAATATATATATTTAACGTTTTCGTCAAACTGCGCAGCAGAACGTCACTCAAAGATTTTCGTATTTTGTCTTATTACTTCCTCAGCATCGTGCATTTCTCATCAGAGACTGAGATAAACAATTTTGTTTGTACCACAAATCTGTTGACTATTAATGGCAATCACAGTTACTTTGCTTTTTTGCTCATAGTTTATTTTATTATCGATAATAATAGGTCCCTCCCTATGAAGTTATCAATGTCCATCCTTGTCACTTAATACTACATTATTTTTTAAATTTACGTTTAAATTATTTTGCACTAACATGAAAATTCATTTCATTTTTACAATACGCATTATGGAAGTACAGTAATATAAGTAGCATACAATATCAATGAGTTACGTACTAGACAATACAAGCGAATGCATCTTGCTTTACTAGTTCAATGTTAAAAGGTTAAATTTGAAATAAAAGTGAAATGAAAGATATATTGAAATCTGATGCCTTTCATAATAGAGTTATGATAGCAAGGTTTTTAAAGTCCGAATTAAAGCAATTTAAGTCACTTTTTCTGAATAAACATAACAAAGAAGGTTAAAAAGTATAACTCATCGGCTAAACGGGGCTATAAACAAATATCCAAGCAAAGTACTGCTGAATATGAAATACAAAATAGAAGATCAAGAAGAGCTTATAATGATGGTCTCGTAGGTCTGTATGCAGGGTTTATTCCCTACAGCTTCATGCAACCTTGTACTGTAAACAATTAAGGAATATCAAACAATCAAAATAGCGAGTCTAACCAATTATCCTTCGCCACTGTTGGGGCATAAAACCGAGCAAACACATGGGCGGTCTTAGAGTTATTATATCTAGAAATCTTTCGTATTTATCGGGCGTTGTCCTAGCAGATTCCGCTGTTTCCAAAATTTGAACAATTGTTTTACGAGTAAAAAATTTAACTTTAAAAAAGCCTTGCAAACTGTTGTTAAAAAAACCCATCATTCAGCAAACGTTTATAGTAGAGACATATCAATAAATCAACTACCATTAAAATAATAAGTAATATAACCTAGACAGCAGAGGTCAGTCAAAGAGGCCAGACAGAGTCATTAGAATCATTTAGTAAATAAAAGTGAACTACATATTATCTATGACATTATTTTCCTTTGACTCTAAGTCTCAATGCCATAACTATAGCCTGGTGGATAACGCATATAATTAACTTAAACGGTATCACAACAAACAAACATTTTAATGTTACCTAATTTCTATATCTGACATGCATGTTTATTAGAATTAAAACGTTTAAAAATCTTAATTCTAGTAAACATGCAAACAAAATAAGTTATGATTTATGTGGCCAATTATCCAAGTACTGAGTAATGGCAGACATTTTTTAACTTATGCTTTCAGGCCATAATTGAATTACTGAAAATAATGGCCATTCCACAATTCAACAAAAATCGTAATAATAATCACTATAACATTTAAGTAAATCTATAATTTCAAGTACTGTTAAGTAACACAAAGAAAAATTGAAATGAAATTATTTATTTAATGTCGGCCGCCATCTATAAGCCTATTATTTAGCATAGCAATACGTGATTTGTTTCATTTCAATTCACTTATAAATTCTATGCTTTGAAAAGTCATCATTTAGATAAGATGTATTAAATACTTTTCTTTCGCATCGAATCATCTAGATGGAATGTTTAGATTTTGCAAGTGGTTTTGGTTAAGAGTAATAAACTCGCGACATCGATATGTTTATAAGGAAAAATTCAGTAACTTACTAGCCCATTTAAGCCTAAGACCGAATATTAAATGTTATTGGTTTAGACTTCAACGTCATACATTATTTTTTGCATGACCAGTCGTACGTGGTCCTGTCACGTGTAACAATTAATTATAATCTGTTCTTTCTAGCACCTGAGGGGGAAAGAGAAACATAACGTGATGTTTAAAAAAAATATTTCAAACACTAAAAAAACTGGGCTTTGGGAAAAATCGAGCTGGTTGTGAAGTGAAAAAATATGTAATGAGATTGACAAAAAGACAAAGAACAAGTAGGAAAACAAAGATGTTTCGACTAATTTGAGAAAAGTTTAAAAATTATTAATATGAGAAGTTATAAAAATTTAAGGATTTACATTAAAATTAAATGAATAAAAAACACTACATATCAAAAGAGAATTATATTGTTCCATTACAGTTGCTTTCATGAAGAGAAAAAAAAGATAAATAATTCAGAAATTGATTCTACAATAATAAAATATTAGATTTAAAAGGTAGTTGCTTCCTAGTGGATGAGAAAAAGCCTTTGGCAGACGTCGTTAATTTCAATAAAATCCCAAAAACGTTATTAAAACTGTTTTCAACCTAGCAGTCACTAAACATATCAGAAACAAACATTAGAATCAACGTCCTACTGTAGCGAACCCGTTCAACACCATTGTACAACGTGGTACCGAAAAGAAGGTTAATGGAGTATCTGGGACAGCCTGCCACGGCATTACTTTAAGGAGTTATAACGTTCTGTCACCTGGCATATTTTTCCGGGCGATCAACTCTCTACTTAATGCTTATGGTAACTTATGGAACATGAGGATAACTTATGTTGTAGTTAATGGGAGAATATTGAAAGACGTCACAAACATCAATTAAATCCTTACTTCAATGAACTTTCAAAGTTACTAGCAGCTGTCTTAAGTACCTTAATAAATATGCTCGTAATATCAAATTGAGGTCTGACATACTGCCATAAAGAGAAATATATCTATAAGCTAAATGATAATCTCCTTTCCGGCTTAATATATTTTTTCACAATTCTATCAGAGCCAATTTTCACTATTTTCTATTTGCAGGAATTTTTTTATATGTAGTAATTGTTCAACTGTGTTTAGAAATAAAAAATTATAAAAAGAAAAAAATAACAGGAATGGTTATTTATTTCTTTTCAATTTACAGTAATTTCAATTATCCCATAATGACTATAGTAGTCTATACTATCCTAATCTTCGATGAGTATATACGATGATTGTATGTCTAATATATTTGTAGGAGAGTGAAATACAGTTTTGATAATAATAAACTCATCAAATATTCTGCAGAAATATTATTCTTCAAATAGTCGATGGATAACTTAAATACTGTGGCAGATCAATGACGAAATATAACGGAGAATAAAATTTTAAAAGATCCGGCCAACAAATGACATATTTGTTGTAATTAATCCATTATCATTATTATTATTCATACCTAAGTCGGCTCGAATAATTTGTGTCTAGGTGGGCAGACTTCACAGCGTGGCTATGAACAGTGGTAATATAAATATACATTATATAAATATTGATAACCGCAGTACGTCATCAATATTCAGGTCGATTGACAGTTTAGTTGTTGATAAAAAATCTCGTCTTTTAACAAAGATTTCATTTTCGTATAACGCGACAAAAATGCTGACCATTTACAGTACTATGGAATATAAATAGAATTCAAATTCAGGAGGCATTATTTGATTCACTACACGACTTCCTCGGCGCGAGGTTGTCGACAGCAAGGTGGCGTCAACAACCGGTCGCTAGCGGCATTAATGTGTTCATCGATATCGCGCGCCGAAGGAGCGGCCGCTGCGTAAAAACATTATCTGCATCGCCTTTAATGGGCGGGCGGGCGTGCGTGCGACGCGCCGCCTGCCGCCCGTAAGGCGCCCGTCTTACTGCGCGCCGACCGCTTTGTTTATTTACGACGTCAATGTCTCTCCCACCCCTGCGTACTTGAAACACAAGTGACTACTATAGATAATAATTTAATTAAATTTATTAACTAATTAAAATTATTAACTAATACAAATTAATTATTTTATTACTTATTATTTAGTGTATAAAAGTCGTATAAATTAAATAATGGAATTATTAAATCTAAGGCAATTTTAAAATCTCAAATAGACCTACTCGTCTAAGCACGAAAAATTCTATTTTCTCATACTTTAAACAGTTTTAAATTTATGAGGAAGCAAACCAATACAGGAACGTTATTTTTTTAAAATTTGCTAAATTTTACTGATTTTCCATCGTATTTCCTATCATTATCTTTAAACCCATTTCCGGATTTTCTATTTCCATCTCATTGTCATTTATTCCCACGTTCATTATTGGTTTAATTTACCAAATTTTTTCTTAACCCTAAATCAGTTTTTATTTTCGTATTTAACATCCTCTCAATCATTAATAATCACAAAAGACTACAGATCTATTTTCGTTTTTTCAAAATTCTTGCAAGTCATTAATAGTGTATTATTTAACAATAGAACGGAAACAAAAAGTGTACACAGCGTACAACAATGTACGCAGAACAAATTTTCTCGGTTTATTTTAGATGATAGCATTCACCATAGGCGTTTTCGAACACCTCAAATGATTTAAACAACGCCTTCTTGACGTTTATGCTCACGGCTACTTGACATTTATACTCGTGACTATAAAATTCAATTCGGAAACGACACTATTGTTGTCACACTCTAAAAATAAACTATGCTTTTCTAAATAAATGAAGATTCGTCATGCGTCCATATTTTCCAGTTGGATTATGACTAAAGATAAAAAATACATCAACTGGAAATTTTATTTGAAATTTGTGACTAAAACTTATATCGGTATAGCGTATATAATGCTTAATTCAAAAATCACGGTAAGTAAATAAAAAATATTATTCGCTTTATTTAACCTTATTTATTCGCTTTATTTAAACTTAAACGGTTATAAGAGTATGTGGTTAAGTTATATCGACATGTAATTTATATTTTGGTGAATAATTATTCGAAATATTATAAAGCTGACTTACATTGTCAAAAATAATTTTACACGTAAAAGTTAACGTCTATATAATTTCTCTTAACCCTTTTATTTAGGGCATTTTTATTATCTTTAATTATTTAATACATCAGTAGGTGGGAAAGACTTGATTATACAGTAGGCATGATGATAATTCTGCGTGTAACGAGAAGTGATGAGAATCAATATTAGCATAAGTTAAACACATTTTGATTGTTTTCTCTAATTCAGAAGTTACTTTTATATAACTTTGTATTTATATAATTACAATCTATGTGTAAGGTAATAAGTAGTGACGTACAATGATAATCAAAACGATTATAATTTGTAGTCAAATTTACGAAATTTCTGTTTCGATATTCGATAAGAGTGTAATATAAATTAATAAAAATTACCAATATTATGAGAAAAGATGAAGAGGAAGTTCTCTTTTAAGAAAAATACGTCAGTCAAATCCTAAGATGGAGGTTGGAAATTGGAAAAATCGTTTATCAGTATTTCAGACGAAAGCAATAATACCATGGTATATTATACATACCATTTTCGGTTACTTTGGCCATAGTGCTCGTCGGCAACCAGATAACCTCGAAGAGTTGGTTGTGTTAGTGATAGATGATTGGCTGCGAGATTTCTTTCCTTCTACGGTAGGCAATGTGGAATGAAAGAGATCCCATGACCAATTATCTATAAGTTGTTGTGACTAAGTAACCGCTATTGCTGGCCTTCCTGTAGCAACCGCCTTGAGAAGCTGAAAACCAGACAAAGTAGAGGAAGTTTTTAAATAAAATCACGATCACCTTTCAGGGACACGAGTTTCAGAAATGAAGAAGACGACCAAGAAGAGAAAAAGAAGAGATTTTCTTTTTCTACTTTACTTCTTTAGAATCTTAGGAGTAAAGATTGAAAATTGTAAATAGAGGATAAAGCGTCTTACATTACATTTTTTCAATTTTATTTTTTTCCACTACAATAAAAAAATAAAAATATAACAAAATATTTTTCATCCGCTCATCATCACAGGGCAACTACGTTCTAATCCACAACGCCGCCCGCCCTATTTATTTAATTGAACAAAATGGTGCGAAGGCAGAGTGACGGCGCCCTACAAAGCCGAGGTCGTGGCAAGGACGGCGTTCGTTTGCTCTAACCAATTATTAAAGCGCCTCGACAGCGCCCAGCGCCGCCCTAGCTTACCGCCCTACACGCCGCCCGACCTGCCGTGCGCTATCTAACCGCGAGTGTCAATATGGGGCTAGGGCTTCGTTACTTGCCGCGACTATTAATACACTGAGCGCTATTTAACCCTGTAAATCACAAGCAGCTTACATTTTTATGCGGAAGCAATCATATTAAATTTGAATTATTTTCATTGAGTTAATATACTTTATAAACTTAGGAAACTTATCGTCAAACAGTATAAAAGAACGTATCCGCTGGAAAAAATAGGCTTCAAAGTAAAAAAAAAGATACGTTCTTTCACTTTTTTAAAAAAGCGATTAAAAATTCTCTAAATTTACTTATTGTTTCCATAATAGTAAATTTTCTTATTGTTGTCATTAGAGACAAAGTGAAAAAAATAAAGCTAGTATATATTAGGCTAAGCATTTATTAGTTCCTTTGATTTCAGCGTGTTGAATAAATAGAAAATTCAATTTAACATTCCATGTATTATACCTACGTATTTAATTATCTTTATTAAATACTCATAGACCCCACTCCCCCTCATGAAAAGTGTTTAATTTGCAAAGAATTAAATTCAATGGCTTATTTTCCAATATCTTAAAAATTTTAACGCTCTTATGGTGAGAAAATTATTAAAAATATTGAACCAGATGTAGAAAAAAATATTTAAGTTTAATTTGACATGTATCATAACTATAAATCAATACAACAATAAATATTTCTCAGGTTTATCTTTCAGGAACCAAAACCGACCACATAATAAATAATTAAAAGTACACCTAGCAAATTTATAAATATATATATATATATATATATATATATATATATATATATATACATATATATATATATATATATATATATACATATATATATATATATATATATATACATATATATATATATATATATATATATATATTCGTACCTTAGAAGTTTCGTCAATATCTACAATAGAAATCATAATGTACTTACTTATGGGTTGCTGAACATTTAATTAATAGATCACTATTTTATTAGTTAACAGTGAAATATTTTTAGTCATTGTCTGTTATCAGTTTCATAATTCTCCACTAGATGGCAATTTTATAATTTTAAAAATTTAAATTTTCTCTAAATTACAGTATTTGTTTTATTTTTAATAAATGTTTTTTTTTAATTTAATAATGCATTTATTTTTACTGATTAGTAAATGCAATATTATTTGACAGACTAGGAATTTTCCTGAGCGAGTGGAAAAAGTTTGAACGTCTAGAAACTTTTAATACTGCAGCATAGAATATTTGAGTAAAACCTTAGTAAAAATTTATCCTAGAATATATGAATTAATATAATTTGTAAAACGACTTTATAAATTCATTCTAAACACACACTATAAATTCAAAAACACATCGATAAAACAAAATGTCACAGGTGACCCCATGAACTTTACAGGGTTGACGTTCTGAGAGGTATATAATAACATAATACCCGCATAATACGAATATTACACGCGATCAAATCAGGCTGTTCCGTCTCGGTGTGTGGTCTACGTGTGACACGGACTGTCTTCGTCATGGGAGTGTACAAGGAATTGAGCGAATGATTTATGGAACTAGAGTTGAGGTATTATGGGTAACTCGGTTTGTTGTATATTTTTATAATGCGTGGACATATGAATGGAAACGAATTAGTTTAGATAAAATTACCTAATTTCCTTTCAGCGACGGTTTATTTTTCATCGTTAAAAATATTAAGATGTAGTGATATCGTAATGAGTGAAACATTATGCTCTTTAGGGTTCCTTACTTTAAACACTCTTGTAAAATCCCTCACATATCTGTCTGTCCGTGTGTCATAGCCGATTTCTTCAAAAAGTATGAGAGGTAGAAACTGGAAATTTTGCATAGTAATACATCTTTTTAACCCTATATTTTTCATTAGCTAACATTTTAAAATATTCACATGAGAATTAAGGATGGAGTAAGCAAAGAACTTATATTATATTATAAAATTTTGTATATCACGTGGGTGAGATATATCAAAGTTTCAATTTAAATTTTAGATTGTACATTTATAAAGATATTTTCAAAAATAGGTGATAATAAAACAATTCAACCACCCTCCTTTTTGGAAACTACTGAACCAAATAATCATGAAAAAATAGGGTTGGTAAAATCTGGCTAAAAAATTAAAGTCATTATCCTAGTCTTATAGTTTTTTAGTAGTTTAAATAGGCACTATGTTTTTACACCTGTGAAAAATATAATAGGCGATATATTTACGTCGTGGAAAATTAATTTTGACGTATAGTTTAATGGAAATACCATGTACACTTAAATATTTATAAGTGCTTAAGTATGTACAGGCCTCTCCTAAAGCGAATTTATTTTAAGTAATGACTTATCGGTTGAATGGTTTTAGTTTGATACGTCAAATTATGCTTTGTTTATTATTTCTTTTCTTAGATATGCGATTATTTTAAAAAGTAATGGCATGTGAAATAAGTACAGCTGACCACAAAACTCACGTGCGATCTTGTGAATATATGATATGATACATAGAATGACAATTTCCATGCGTTGATTCTACCGTGCGTCAGTTTTCAGCAAAATTAAACATCATTTGCATTGCTTCGAACCAATTTTTAGTAGCAGTCACGCTCAAAGTAAAACTTAAAGTTAAGCTAACATAAATTACCTAGTGTACTTTGGTCATGACTGATACAAAAACGGGTTCAAAACAGTAAAAACGACACTCAAATTACTTAATATACTAGTAATTTTAAAATTAATTAATAATCTCCATTTTCACAATTAAATAAAACTACGTGATGTATTATTTCTGCTTTGTTTAAGTTCTTTAACTAAAAGAAAGCAAAAAAACTTTGCTAATAGCCCACCTGAAGATGTTGTAATACAATGAAACCTAGGTAGTGGTAAAGAACTTAAACTTAGTAGAAATAACACTACATCACGTAGTTTCATTTAATTGTGAATAATGCATTTCTACAAAATTAACCCCAAGTATATTCAATAATCTCCATTTTGTTCAATGTTATGTTCCTTAGAGAGCTATTATTTATTTATTTAAGATATTTTATTGTAATTCATAAACAAAGAAAAAACACAAGTTACAAAGCGTTTTAACCACAAAATTTTACTTTTCACTGAACTGTCAACCCCGAGTACACCTTGACCAAGACGATAAAAAACTAATAAAATTGGAAACAACCCCTAATAAAATATTTAATAACATCAATAACATTTTAAATTGCAAACTATATTACAAAGGACGCAAACGCTGAAAATCTGACGAAATGACCAAGTACCTATGCAGACATTTGTCTAACGCGAAGGGAGGGACGATGCGACATCCCTTCACACTCGTATAGCACAGGGGGTGGATCCAGTCGATCATAGCAAGGGAATATATCGAATTGCGCCCCCAAATCGGATGGGGAGAACAAGGAAGCTTTGCTCACTACTCGTAATTGAGTGGAAGAATACAGCGACAATCTTACGGAGTTTGTGTGTTTTATGAAGAATTTTTGGCAGAGAAAAGAGAAAACCATTAGACTGGTACGTGTGTAACATCAAACATTTTTCTATTTCGTTTCACAATAAATTAACTTTAATTATTACATTTCACTGGAGGTTGAATAACTAGCTTCATTTGATTAGTTCAAATTTTCGTATTCATTTTATTTCATACTAATGACAAATAATATTTGTTCACTATTCCATTAGGTAGAGTTTTATAAATACAGTTAGCTAAATGTATTTAAAATTAGTAATTATAATGCATACACGAATTTTTATTTATTTGCATATTTTGTTTTTTATTTGAAATGCTATGACAGACGAAATTGAAAATGTAATTTAAATTATTAAAATTACACACTTAAGTATGATCATAACGTACAAAAATTACCTCTTAATTAAACGAATACACTGAAATATTCACATTCATTCAAATTTTTCGATATGGAATTTTGGAGTAATCAAGAATAATCTCCTAGTTGTTAGCACGATATTGAAAATTACATGAAATAAGACCAGTATCTTAAATGTAAATTTTTATTTAAGAGTATATTCGGTTGATATTCGAAAAATCAAGTTTTAGAAAGATACCTTTATATAATTCCTACGCCAAAACTTAGCTTAACATTTACCTAATTTTTTGCTATTGCTGAAAGTAATTTATTCCATTTTTAAATAACGCTTTTTCTTAAGCGGATGTGAAATTAAAAATGCTTTTATTATTTATGGAAATTTTTCATTTCAAAATCGGATATCTCTTCTATAATTTTGAAAACTGTCTTTTTACAGTTGACGTACCATTGCACTTTTAAATATCCTTTCGGTATACAGTTACTCGATATACCGAAAGAAGATGCCATCAACACAAGTCTACACGTGTATTTGAGCCTCGCTAAAATTGTAAGGTACTCATTTTGTACGGTATTCTTATACTTTTAAATACAAAGTTCCAGACCTTATCTCTTTGATTCTGTACTATGATATATTGACTATTATTATAATACAATGAACACAATTGGGTTATTTTTTATTAGCCAGATAGCGTTAACGTCAAGAAGACGTTTGATGTGAACTGAATAGTGTCACTCCATAACATAAGGTAAGTATTATCCTGTAGTAACCACCTTAATAAATTTTTGTTATTTAAAATTTTATAGACTTCTTCTCTATGAACAATTTTCCGGTGTCATTAAACACATGGGAGAATGAAAGATGAGAAAAATTCAAAAAGGGATCCATATCAAATCAGTCATCTTTCCTTGATACTATAGCCTATTATGCTTGTTCTGTTTTCGTCTTTAGCCATTTTTTGTGAAAACGTGGCCTTGTGAAAAAAATTGCTTACCTACTACATCCATGTTTTTAAACTAATAGCTATAACCAAAACCTGTTTGAATTCACTATTTATGCTTTCTTTTTATCAATACGATTAATTTTTATTTAAAAAATGGGTCCATCACGGGACGACTGGCAGATGTAAAACATTTAAATTTTTAATGTGACACATTTTTATATTGAAATATTTTTATATTAAAGAAGAGAAAATCAAATAATCTTATTTAATTCTGCAAAAGTAAACTACTACTAAATAAATAATAATAGTAAATAATTAAATAATAATTAATAAAGTGAATAGTAATAATTAAATATGTATATATATATATATATATATATATATATATATATATATATATATATTTTAATTGAATTATTAACATTATTATTAATATTATCATTTGAAATGATATAACAATTTTAACATTTTAAGACAATTTAATGCTATATACCGATATAAACGATTAAAGTTGTAAGCTTTGGTTAATAAAAAACAACGCTGATTGACGATGACGCGAAACTGACCGACCGGCAAGGCGCGTCTTGCAATCAGAACATTTTAACTCCCGTCCAAACACACCATTAGATGGCCATCAAAACGCCGCCTTCCATTAGGCTACTTTATATGCTTTTATTCTCACTACTCGCAAGTTTAATTTTTGATTAATCATATTCCAAGTTAAAAGCAAAAAAAAAAAAAAAATTTTTTTTAAAAATAAAATTATTCCGTTCACATTTCCAGCCTTTATTGATGTATATAAAAATTACGCCCGTTCTTTAATTTTGTTCTAGTGTACTGTAGATCCAGAGTATTTAAAACAATTCTTTAAATTCTTTATTCCTATGAATATTGTAAGTATTTAATCGCTATTGATAACTGAATAAACTAGGTTCGTTAAACAACTATCTGTTGGTCCGAAACTTAATACGAATATGGCAGAAATTAAACTCATAATAATAACATACAGAACATAATATTTGATTTATTTTTGGAAAGTGAAATCAAATTAATTTTAAATTATACTGGCACCAAAACTACAACGACATTGATGAAAAAAACCCTATGATATCAGAACAAAAAAATGATGGAACTAACTTTTATTTTTAAACTTCATGTTGCTAGGTTCATTGAGAAATAAACGTAAAATAATTGTGTCCAATTATAAGCTTTTTTATTTTTCGCGGTCACCCAATAGTCGAAATTCGACCATAATTCATTAAATTTTTAAATTTTAACGTTATTCAGGTTCTTTTGTCAAAAAGTATATCTCTACAACCATTGCGTATAAAAAGATACGTTATGAAATTACAGAAACTCCGAACTGAAATTACGAAACAGATTTTAATTAAAATAATAAAATGTACTTACCTACGTACTTTGCTGAAAACATTACGTCAATTCACACTGCTGTTAAAAATTTCCCCTTTTCAACAGGTGTATATTAAGCAAGCTGACATATTTTTTCCTTATGCAACAGGTGTAATATTAAGCAAGCTGTATTTCACTAATATATAAAACAGAGATATCTATTACACAAAATGTAAAATAAACGTTTTTTGCCTTGACACATACACTCCACTCCAGAGACTATTGCAAAAGGAACATTTGAAATCACACAAAATTCACAGCTCGAAACTCATTCAGTCAATCTGACATTTAAAAATTATTTGATGACAATCTCTACTCTGTGCGATTGTTTGACCATAGCCTATTATATGTTTGACAGTGATAATCTGAAGGTAAACAATGAATCGTTTTATTAATGCACGTAAACAATGAATCGTTTAATGTATTTGTAATGTATAATTTAATGTATTTGTAACACATATTATATATAAATTTCTCTGCACTCCGTCTCCACATAAACTTTAACTATACCAAATCTCATACTCCTTCGTGCGCACAATAGGCTACAAAGGGGTACAAAGTTTTCTTTTCACGTATTAATATATACATTATAACATATTAATGACCTACATTAGACATTAAACATAACGTAAAGATTATTTACTTCTAATCTATTTTTAGTAGACATATTATATTCCTTTTATCTAATCTTATTTATTCCTTTTAGCAATTGTTTGCTAAATTATTTTTTCGGCTAAAAGTTGAACTATGACATTTCTTCATCTAAGCCATTCCTGGAACTCCAAATGATTACGACGTATTCAGATCGCTTAGTCTACCGGTGTATTCGATATTTTATAAAGCGTATGATATTTTCGATATATTCTTTTTGGTCAAAAATAGGTTAAAATGGAAATCGGTTGTGTGAACAATGGATATAGGGGAGAATCAAAATGACTTAACGAAGAAGCTACTTACACTCTATTATAACCCAATACACCACTACTGAACAGAAATATTAAATTACCACAGCAATGAACTCAACGCCAACTTCTTCAAACCTGCCCCCTCCCCCCGCAAGCGGGTGGCCCACACGAGACACGTAAACCGGCGATACGGATCGCGACGACAAATGAGATCGCGTGGGCGCTAAGGCCGTCACCCGCCTGTACTTGGCACCGTCGTGACGCCACGGTGACGTCACCGCCCTAGACTCCGCCCGCCCTCGCCCATCCGCCGCCCCCGACGCGTCGCCGCCCTACTAAATTACTATTGAGCTCTCGCCAAATAATTACGGTGACCTTTAACCGCGGTTCGTGATGCTAATACTCGCGTTGTTTTCCCGCTCGTAATTATTTCGATCGCGAAATAATATCCTGTAATGAACTTTTTCTATTATTGCTGATTGCCGGTGCTATAATGAAACTTGACTTTTTTCAGTTTATTTTGGAGGTGACGGGGCGAGCGGCTACTTGTTGGAATGGGCTCAAGGTTATTTAGCTTGCGTCTTGACGGTAAGAGTATATCGTTAGTATAAGTGGTCTTCATGTATGTTTCAAGGTATTGTTTGTTTATCGATCCCGTATTTTTAACAGAATTCAGTTAGTAATGACTAAATGTCGTTTACATAAAAATATATAATTGTATACACAAGTTTACGCGTCCTACGTTTACGGTGCCTCAGATATACGAATATGCGTTGTTAAAAAGTTATATAACTTAAGTAACATTTTTTGCGTATTTATAAAATAAGATATAGGATTGCATTTTATAGGCCTTTTTGTCTCTTTAAATTCAAAACACTACTAATTTACATAGCAAGAACTATGACTGACACATGTTTTTAATAAATTGAAATACACTAATAAGGGCACCAATTCTACAGAGGAATGTTTTGTTAAAAACGGTTTATACGGTTAAGACTAAATTTTCATCATCATGTTCATAATACCAATATAGATATGACGTACATAGAATAATTTTAGTGTTCATATGATGTACATAGTACCTTTTTAGAATGTGTAAATAATGAGATATAACTACGTAAATAAAGGTAGTCGACGGAACAGACGCATTTTTGAGTTAGACATTTAAACCAGTATTGACAAAACAAAATAATTTTCCAAAGAATGTTTGACGACAATAAAATCTAAAAAAACGTATAAGGACATATATAGCTATATATATATATATATATATATATATATATATATATATATATATATACATATATATATATATATATATATATATATATATATATATATATATATATATATATAGGATATATATAATTTTTTATGTTACAAGATTGAACCAATAAATTCTCCACTCGACTAAAAAACATAATAAATAACTAAACAGCTGAGAATAACGTTAAAAAATCGTTATAATTAATATGAAAAAAAGCTAAGCTAATAAATTCTGAAAAAGAGCTAGGATATTCTAATATTCCCAACCCAAATTACCATCATGTTATTAACATTGAAAATAATCCATACACTGTCATCAGAACAAACTTCTTTTGTTTAACATATCGACAAAGATCGAGACACAAATATAATAAAACCAAATTTAAGGGAATACCTTTATCATTATTAATCACACAGGCACTTTTATATTGAACAAAAATTATGACAGGAGCATTATGTGTAAAACGCCACGTATATGCTTAAAATTACTACTTTGTCCAATATCAAATTATATGTCACTACAGTAACAGAACATGCAGCACGTTTAACGTATTTGACGTCATCATAACGTAAGTGCAAAGGCAGATTGTTAAATTAACAATCAGAACGCCGCGTGATGAAACCTGTTCACGAAAGCTATTTAAAAGTCTTGATTACCCACATACCGGAAACCGAAGTTACGGTTGATTTTATGAAACTAGCATCTATTTTTACCTCCATCGTAAAGCTAATTCGCATAAATATCGGTCGCTCGTGTCCGCCGACCTACGCTTAGTCAGGACGTAGTCAGACCGTAGTCTGTTTACGTAGGCAGAGGCCTACGCCGCGGCGCGTGTGGGCGCTTAGACTTTAAATGGCAGTTTTCAGATGGATTATGTTTACACTTAATTTACTATATCGTACTACACCTCTGGTTGATCGAAGTCAAATTATATTACTAAAAAAATAAATGTGCGCGCACATATTATATAATCTATAAGACAAGAGGTTTGCTTGAAGACGATGATCTTTTAAATATATTAATATTTTAATTTAATTGCCAGTTATTTATTTAATACTGGAGAGAACAAGTTGAAGCAAAGAGAAGAATTTAATTTGACTTTTCTTTCGATAAGAGATTTACTATATAGAGATTTACTATATATTTATATATATATATATATATATATATATATATATATATATATATATATATATTTTTTTTTTTTTATTTATTTTTTTTTTCAAAAGTGTATACATGTACAATGCTTGCTCGAATGTGTGAGTAGCATGCGGTCGAAAGAATATAGGTACGCGCTCCCGTCTATATATCACAAGATATTGCCAAATGTCACATAAGGCGCTCCTCTGGCGCAGCTCTCGGTTCCATGTCATATTATCGGCTTTCAAACTTCCTGAATATTTTCTGAATGCACCTTATAAAATATATCGGGCTATATACTAAAATCCACATATCCTCAAGGAAGGTTTCCTAAAATATTGTTCATAGTTTCACGGTTGTTATGTCTGCCTGGTTGGTTGTTGCGTCTGTAAGAGGCAAACCACAACAAGGTAGCACATAACGATACGACAAATCTAATAGTACGGCAAGAATAGAAGAAAATATCTGAAAACGTTCTGGTTCTCTACTCATAGATTAAATTTTAATATCTTCCTTAGAAAACCCTTCATAAATACAAAACAGGGTATTCTAATATAAATCAGTTTTTAACGAAATATGAGAAATAATTTATATTCCAGAGGTCTTGTGTACTTTAAATAAAAAAATGCCCACATAGACTTGTCCACGAGGATTTGACCTCCGGATGAAATTGATTTATCCGGTCTGGGAAACACCGGCTACCTGACAGTTGTCAGTCAGTGGCCTGTAGCGTTAAAAATCCAGACTACGCAATGGCCCAGCGTACTGCTCCGAGATCGCCCACCACATAACAGCCAGATAGGCCCTGTCACAAAAAAAATTGAAATTTGGCGCACAACCTTCGGCATGAAAGTTTAAAAGCCTTTTCATTGTTTTTATTTTTAATTCTGAAACCGTATCGTTTTATATCTTTACAGGTTTTTTTTCTAAAACAATTAATTTCTTTGAACAAACTAATTTTGCTTACTCGTTTCACAACCGATTTATGAGCCACATCGACAAATTCAAGTTTAATTTAAATTTATCAACGCAGTACCCTTAATCGACGAAACAAAAAAAAACTTCTAAAAAAATTTCAATGATTTAAATCTGGTTTAGAAACATACTATTTAAAGCTAAGGTCTCTGGCCCCAAAAACACAACATAAGTGGTGTTAATCAAACTTGCGACGAACAAGAGCGAACATGTAAATAACAAATTAAACCAAACTAGGACAATGGAAAATTAACGAACGCCCTAAACGGCTAAATGAAAAGTCATGGTAACAGAGAAAAGCACTCGGTGCGCACCTATTACGGGTAATTAATTAAATTTATTACATAAAGAACTTTAATTTATACTTTTTAAGATATAATAGGTCTAATGTAATTTTAAAGGGTTTTTTTTATTGAAAGTATTGCTATCATAGATTGAAACCATTACTACGCTTAACATCAATAAAAATAATTGACAACAAATCTATTTTTAACATAATTTACATTAACAGCGAACTGCCACCCATAAACTATTTCCATATGATACAAAAAGCTCTGTCAATTAAAAAGCTTTTAAGCGTTTTATTGAATATATTTTGAATCAATTATTTCATCGAGTTTAGAAATTTATACACGCTACAATGCTTTGGAAATCTTGATAACCTGGTTTTAAGATTAACAAGTTTACGTCTATTGGATGTTAAGTAATAGCGAGGTCACAAATTTATTGCCGTGTGATTTATTAAATGTTGACCAATTTTCAAAATGTTACATAGTCGTGATTTTTAGGGTCTCTTTTATTTTTTAAGATCCCTTTTATTTTAAAAAAACCCGTAAAATATTTTAGAAATTATACAAACAATTTAAGAAGTATAATGTAAAATAAGGCAATACAGTCGAGAGTTATTTATTTACTTTTAACAAGGAGTGAGCTTTAATATTGGAGCTTTCACACCCTGTTGACAGTAATTTTTTTTACAATTGAAAGATAATCTAAATATCATTTCATAATGAGACAGAATTAAAAACTTATTTCCAACATAGGAACATTTTTTGAGATATGGTTTATCTTCACTTATGTCTCATACAAAGATTAATTAAATATTAGGGCAATGTAAGGTCAAACGGTCGCACGGTTTGGACAAATGTTTAATTTAAAGAAAACTAATTAATACTTGTATTTATGTTCATGTTAAATGGAAAGGAAACCTGTCAATTATGAATAGAATTCGCATTAGAGAATTCCCCTTATATTTAGATACATATTAACATTTAAGGGTACATAGTATTTCGACTAAACTATTTGCAAATATTAATTTTTTACAAATATCTTTTACATGTGTTAACTAAATAATCGAATTTTTTTAAATTCCATATACAATATCAGAATATTTAGGAAGTTTTATAATAAGGGCTTCAAAAATATTTTTTCCATGATTTTAGGCAATATGTCTTCAGAGTTATAGTAAAAAATGTTCAAAAATTATATGGTATTTTTGAAAATAAAAGAGGGGCTCTTGTTTCCGAAATATCTCAAACGTAAATTTTGAAAAAAGTAGGTTTTTAAAAGCTTACGCACAATTGTAGAAAAACCATAGTGATGATTCTAAATATCATAATTACTTATAAATGCATCGTGTTTAACGTCTAAGAAAGATATAGTAGGTAATATATTTACAATGTGAAAAATTAATATTTGTAAATAGTTTAATAAAAACACTATGTACCCTTAAACGTTTATAATAGACTAATTGTATTCTGAATGATTATAGATGTCATAATTTCTTATAAATGTATCATGTTTAACACCTGAGAACGATATAGTAGGTAATATATTTACAATGTGAAAAATTAATATTTGTAAATAGTATAATAAAGACACTATGTACCCTTAAACGTTTATAATTGCCTAATTGTGTTCTGAATGATTATAGATATCATAATTTCTTATAAATGTATCATGTTTAACGCCTGAGAACGATATTTACAATGTGAAAAATTAATATTTGTAAATAATTTAATAGAAATACTATGTACCCTTAAACGTTTATAATTGCCTAATTGTGTTCTAAATGATTCTAGATGTCATAATAACGCCTGAGAAAGATTTAGTAGGTAATATATTTACAATGTGGAAAATTAATATTTGTAAATAGATTAATAGAAATACTATGTACCCTTAAACGTTTATAATTGCCTAATTGTGTTCTGAATGATTCTAGATGTCATAATTTCTTATAAATGCACCGTGTGTGACGCCTGAGAAAGATTTAGTAGGTAATATATTTACAATGTGGAAAATTAATATTTGTAAATAGTTTAATAGAAATACTATGTACCCTTAAACGTTTATAATTGCCTAATTGTGTTCTGAATTATTTTAGATGACATAGTTTCTTAGTAAAGTAAATGCACCGTGTTTGACGTTTAAGAAAACTATAGTAAACAGTATATTTACGTTGTGAAAAATGAGTATTTGTAAACAGTTTAATAAAAATACTATGAACTTAGATGTTTAAACACTTAAATGTTTATAATTGCCTAATTATGTACTGAACCCTCGTAGCACTGCTTGTACCCGACAGGTTTCATACCAATTTCAGACGACTATATAAAATTTATAATATGATCGACATTTAATTACATGGACTACTTTGATTAGTCAATTATAAATACTTAATATTAGTATATAATATGAGATATCAAATAGAAAAATCAAATTGAGTACAGGAAGATTTTCAGGGATATAATTAGTTATATCCCTGAAAATCTTCCTGTACTCAATTTGATTTTTCCATTTGATGTCTCATTATATACTAATATTTACATAACGATTTGGTTGACAGTTTTCTCTCTATTTTTTTTTGGTTGACATTTTTTCTCTCAATTACTCCCAAAGGTGTGATTTCAAAAGTCACTCCTTGAACTAAAATTTATTTGCAGAAAAAGTAGACAGTTTACTTACAAACATTTAAACAATTAAGCACTGATAAATAAGATATTGACAAACAATTATTACTGTCAACACGAATTCAGAAAACAGTATACGCAAAAATCTATCAAAAACAATTAACTACCATTAATAAAAAAATTTAAATCATCAGATAAGTTCTACCTCATCAAAACCTTAGTCAACTTCCAAAATGACCTGTTTTTTTTCCTTTAATACCTTTTCCTCCTTTAATACTAAGTTTCATCTTCGGGACGTATCTGTAATTTAGTTTCGCGAAACGATTATTGTACAACCACACTAAATACTGTCAATTATAATAAGAGGTCAACCAAAAAGTCGACTGTACAAGTCTATTTATCGATAAAATAAAATATCGTCAAGTAGTCGATTTAAATGATGTTTGTGTTGTGTTTTAATAAGTTGTGTATTTTATTAATGCACGAATATGAACCAATGTTTGTACGAAATAAATACGATACTTCACGAAGAAAAGTGTCCTGACATGAAAAATTATAGCAATATAAATTATAGTAATATAAATGAGGCTCATTTAAAAATAATTAACAGTAAAAATTGACGATGTGCCTTTATCCTCTGTAACACCTACATACTTTATTTATATATGGATAATTTCTCTGAACGCAGAATATAGAACCAACGTGTCGATTCTGAAAGAAAACCTACCAACAGAACTGTGAAGCCCATTATCACCGGAAGAGTTGAAGGACGGAGACCACGGAAACTCTGCCATAGACACTGTACGGACCAGATCCGATAAACGCTTGATATTCCATTACATGGTTCCGTAAATAACGTCGAGAATAATAAATTTTTGATCCTCTGCAGTTAGAGACTGATTTAAGAATAATACTCTATATTAACTGACGCTTCAACTCCTTTTATATAAAATTAACTTTCTGTTTTATTGCAACTTACTTTTTTATCGCGTTGCCCGATTTCTTATATATTATGTCGACTCGAGCAACTCCTTTTATATAAAATTAACTTTTTGTTTTATTGCAACTTCCTTTTTATTGCGTTGCCCGATTTCTTATATATTATGTCGACTCGAGCAACTCCTTTTATATAAAATTAACTTTCTATTTTATTGCAACTTCCTTTTTTATCGCGTTGCCCGATTTCTTATATATTATGTCGACTCGAGCAACTCCTTTTATATAAAATTAACTTTCTATTTTATTGCAACTTCCTTTTTTATTGCGTTGCCCGATTTCTTATATATTATGTTGACTTGAGTAACTCCTTTTATATAAAATTAACTTTCTGTATTATTGCAACTTTCTTTTTTATTGCATTGCCCGATTTATTATATATTATGTCAACTCGAGTCGAGTCGCAGGTGCTTGACTCGATGTTAATGCTGGTTCATATTATTTTAGTAGTTTAGTCAAGTAGTTAGTGATGTAGTAAGATGATAACAAACAAATTTATTCAAATAATTTATTAGAATAGTTTAGTCCAGTCAATTCATTGTTATCTAATTTGTTTGATCAAGTAGTAATAGCTGCGAAGACTACCGCTAGGCAAGTCTACACGTTAAGTTATTTAGTTTAATTGTACTCCCTTCATCTTGACTCGCTCACTAATCTACTGTGCTCGGATACTATTCAGTTATTAAAACATTTAATGATATATCACTCGTTACTCAACTAAAATCACAGTCGTCATTGTGGTGTGTTGGGTTGATCACAAGGCGTACGGCCTTTCACGGCTCGGTGTATCGCGGGGACCCGGGTTCGATTCCCAGCCGCTCATTGAGCGTGGCTAGACTGGTATTCTGATTGGCTGTAAGAGATTACTTTCGTATCAATAAGTTCACCATATTTTTTAATTATATACATTAAAATACTAGCACAATGTGAACTAACCTTTAGGTTGAGTCGACTTTTACTCGGAGAGTCGGTCTGGGAGTCTACTTGATTTAGTCTATTATCTTTAGTAAAATTATTTAGTTTAGTTATACTCCGTTCATCTTAACACCCGCTCTCGTATTGTGGTCGGAAATAATAATAATAAGAATATAGTTTATTTGTGGATATAAAATACAACAGGTAAAGTAATAGACATGTACAGAAATTTTTTAGGGCTAATGACAAAATTAAAGTTAAAAATTAAGTTACACGCCTTAACCTAAAATTATTTCAATATTTTATCCACAAAAAAGTTACTAGCTCGGCTTGCGCAGTTATGCTATAAGCAAAACCGACACGGCCGGTTTACAGCTATCACCTATTGATATACATACATATACAAACATATACATATACACACACATACACATATACAGTTTACACACATACACGCACACATACACAATATATAATAATATTAATAATTATTTTTAATACAGGTATTATATACAGACATATAACTACATACACGTTATTACCCATAGAGGAAACATAGCACAAAGAAAAGAAGATACTAATAATAAATATAATTTAGATGAAATGATTTCGAAGAGCCGATATTTTCCGTTTATTCCGTTTGCATTTGCTGGGTCAAAAGCCACTTACGGATTGACCTTTTAAAAGTAGTCATGGATCCAGCAGTTTTCAGGGGTGGAGGGAGGTCAAATTTTAGTTGCGGCAAATTTGAAACTACCCCGATAACCGGTTGTGCGATGTTCCGGGACTAAGAGAAGTCGGTCTCTGGCGCGCGTCACGTGGCTATGAGCACTGCCGGACCAGTTTAATATATCGTAGAGATATTTCGGCTCTTTTGCTGTGAAAAGTCTACGCAAAAAACAGAGTGTGATAACTGCGACGATTGCGCATTCGGAGCATTCCATGCTCTTTTAAATACGGCAATACACGGGATTGCCGCGGGATGCCGAAACAAAAACGCGCGCATGCATTTTGTATTTTTTGGATTGAATTGGCTGATTTTGAAAGTAAACGCGGGCCGTATACGATATCACCATAATCGAGTACAGGAAGAATGAGGCTTTCAATTAGAATTTTCCTAACGGGAACAGAGAGATGCTTTAGTTACTAAAATATTCAGTGGTAAGTAAACCACTTGATACTATAATAAAATACTACTATAAATCAAATACTGGCGTAATGCGAACTAGCCTTTAGATTGAGTCGACTTTTACTCGGAGAGTGGATCTGAGAGTCGACTTGCAGCGGCAGACCAAGTTGTCTATTTCTTAATAATAATATTAAACATCTACAAAATCTATAAGAGTGTGAAACGTTTTATCTTTTTCAACAAAAATATCAGGTTTTGGAGTTTCTCTACCCGGGGTCAACAGTTTTAATATATACAGAAATGTTGTATTATTAAGTTATTGTTATTGATGAAAAAGATACGGATTTTCATCCTAAACCAATTTTTCAGACGTCCTAAAGATTAAAAGCCAATATATTAAATCGAAAAATGTACTACGTCTACAGTATATTTCAAGAAAATTCGTTAATCCGTTTAGGTGGGATTGAGTGTATAAAATCAATATAGACTTTTCGTGATGTTAACCTTTGGTACTATCAAAACTGGAAGTATACTATATCAGATTATTAAGTCACAAACAAACCAAATTTATAATTTACTAGTTATACCGACTACTTTTTTGCTTATAATTATGAAAATAAAATTGTTTTTCTCTTATTTATTGCTTCTGATTATTTATTATCAACATACCAAACTTCATCAAAATTCGTCCAGTAGATTTCATGTGAAACCCGCCCAAATTAACATGAAGACAGACAAAGATTCTAAAAAAAGCTTTTCTGGTTTCTATAATCATTCTATCAATCACTTTTTTTAATATTTTCAATGTACCTAGTTCACTCTGTTACAATTTTATTATATGTGTAGATAATATTGGTGAATATTGATCGATTTTTTTAAATAATTGTACCTTTTTAATTGAATGTTACAATGAATTTCAACCATTCAATTAGATAACCAATTACACATAATAAATAATATAAATAAACCATTTATGAATAGAATAACTTCTTGTAACTAGGTTGCAAAATTTTAAAACGGTCGAAGGTCCCAGTTGGCCTCATGAAAACAGTGCATTTCGAAGTCAATACGGCGAAGTATGTTAGCTTCAACATTGGCACTGGATACACCCCATTATGTGTATGTGATTACATTTATTATCATAAAGAGACTAGGGGAAGGACTCTCTCTCCTTTTTTACACCCCTTTACAAACGTATTGATTTTTATTTCTTTTGTGTGCACTTTCGCGTTATTAATATAGCTATACATATTTCATACTTTATTGGCGAATGTGTTTTTGTGAAAGTAATTTAGAGTGCTGTTGGAGTGACATGGGGGAAATATTGCGTTCAAATTTATAGTACAGCATCTAATTGCGGACACATATAAAAGCCAAAGATTAAATCAACATTTTTATGATCTACATATTCATTTGTTGGGGTCTCGTCTATATTGAAATAAATAAAGAAAGTAACTAAGAATTATTGCGATGCCTTGATTATAATCGATCGGTAGTATCACCGTCAAGATTTTTACTATAACATGAGGGGAAATATTGCGTCCAAATTTATGGTACAGCATCTAATTGCGGACACATATAAAAGCCAAAGAGTAAATAAAAATTTATATGATCTACATATTCATTTGTTGGGGTCTCGCCTATATTCAAATAAACAACGAAAGTAACTAAGAATTATTGCGATGTCTTGATTATAATCGATCGGTAGTATCACCGTCAAGATTTTTACTATCTCTCTTCTATAAATTTTCTTTAAAAACATGAGATTAATCTTCCTTAATTGCAATCAATTCGAAAACGACTTAAAATTTTGACATAAAACATTAGCTTTATAATAATACTAGCGTGATCCGTGCGAAGTCTTCGCATTATTTATTCCATTATGAAGCTCAGATGACAGATCAAACAAATATTTTACTAAAATTGACATATAGAGGCGCAAGTATCAAAAGCATTGAGCTAAAGCGCCACTTTACTTCCACGTGAGTGGATTTGAAATTAAACAAAAATTTTACCGACCGTCAATCATATTGACGTTGAGTCGTTAGATGGCAGCATTGCTGTTTTGTGTATATAATTTTAATAATTAATTAATTTGCAAAAACAATAGCAATAATAAATTTTTTAGTTGTGGATGCCGGTAGAGCAAGCAATTATCTATAAAATGATATATAATTTATGTGGATTAGTTGTGAGGTTTTTTCTAAAAAGGGAGAGTAACATCTTAACCTTAGCGTATTAATATATATGATGATAAATAATTCTGGTCGCTTTCCGTATAACTGTATTATCCGGAGAAGTTATGCTCTGTTATATGTGCATTTATCTATATTCAAATTTATTTCAATTGGAATGCACACAAGAGAATGTTTAACAAGTAAGTATAAATACATTATTAAATGAAAAACATTTAATTAAAATACTAAAAATACAATCATTTCATGGAGAATTACAAAGTTTCGTTTAATTTTAAATGAAGTGTATATTGCCATCTAGTAGCGAATTATAGAAATTCTAATATGACGACAGCTTATCAAATAAAGTCTCTGTTAAACAATCAAGTGGAAATCTATCAACTGCTCAGCCCCATGAGGAATAGCATGATGATTTATATTGGAGATATTGACTATGCCTCTAGGGTACAAAACTGTTTAGTTTCATTTAAATTTGTTCAGTATCTTTTCCGTGAGACGCGCGCGAACATAGCGATTTTATTTTCCATAATTAGTTTTGTTTAAGTCATAATCTGGAAAGCTACTTTCATCGCGGTGCCTCGGCACAGGCTGTTATTTCCTTTTAGCCTATGACAGTATATGACAAGTGCATACATAAAGTAAATTATAAAAATTACATTCCCATTGTAACTCTCGATCCAATTACTCGTGCCCAAAATTAAACCCGCTAATTACTTCATAGTCCCGTTACAAATCCACCCGCGCCGAACGCAATCTCACAGCAATTCCCCACCCCCGATGCATCTAACCAACTACATAAATGTTTGACAAAATCAAAGGGAACGTCCGGGCGACCCCCTCTCATTCATGCAGACATTAAAGCGGCTATCACACCCCCGTCTGCGGAGCTCGGGACCACTTAATTCATTCAATTCATACTGAGCGTCATTATTTTATGTATACTTACTTGTTTGCAATCATTCATCATTGTACGTCGCGTCGTTTCGATTTAGTTACGCTGCGTACAGATTGATATTATATAGCTATGCTTGGATTTGGCCCGAATTAAGTTTTAGGGAAAGACCATGATATTATATGTATCTATGTATTCGAAATATAGTAAAAGAACATAAAATAATACCGATTAATTATTATTCTTTGGAATTGATGAATATTTATTTATTTCGTTTACAGTTTTCTTATAATTTACTATGTCTAATAGAAATACAAGAATTTATTACATATATCTATTAATAAGATCTGAACACATAGATGACTTGTCGCGATCGTCCGATATAATATTACAAAATGCCATTATTCGAAATAAAATAAATACTGTGAAAAATAACAAACAGTTTCCCGTGCGATGTTTCAAAAATAAAAATAAATCGTATTGTATCCGTTGTTTGAAAACCCATATGTGCCAATAAATGTTCATTCTTCCCTTTTCAAACTAAAATTAACTTCGGACAACGGTTTACTTCAAACAATTTTTGATTATTTAGTAGTTTTTGCCTATAGATTCGCCTGAGTGTATTTTGGATTCAGACGGCGTGATTTGCACCGAGCCTAATAGGACTAACACAACATTGTATATATTTGGCGTTAATTTTGTAGAAATGCATTATTCACAATTAAATGAAACTACGTGATGTAGTATTATTTCTATTTTCTCAACATCTTCAGGTGGGCTATTACCAAAGATCTTTCCTAATAGCCCACTGAAGATGTTGTAATACAATGAAACCTATGTCGTGGTAAGGAACTTAAAGAAAGTAGAAATAGTACCACATCATGTAGTTTCATTTAATTTTGAACTATCACAATACTTTTTTGCAAAAATATACAGGCTTTGGACCCTCGAAACACAAGACTAACAGATTTTATATACATGTTGCGACATCTCTTGACGTGGCTCGAGTACTACAAAGTACAAAATTGTTATAATTAACAAAAAAAACAAGAAAATTCGACAAAAAGGAATTATGCTATTCCTGGCACCAAAAAGTTAAATATATGTTAAATCGAATTCTAAACTATGTCCACGTAGAATTTTATTCAAATTAGTACACTTTTTCAGGTGCGAATGAATAACAAATATTGAAATACGTATTAAGTGCGATTTCTATTTTGATTTAATGTATATTTCCACAAAGTAGAGCCACGGGTGATTCTCTATCATAAGAACTATGTACATTCTCGCCAAATTCAGTAGTAATTTAATGTTTTGTTGAAAATTATTAGGCAAACACACTTTTGCATTATAACTAGATTTATAATGTTAGTTAGGATATCGATCTATCTAAACAACTCTATCTATCGACAAATTTACACTTCACTATTTTCCATTTTGAAAAAAAGACACGTTACAGAGAGATGTCAATTATTTATATTCGATACACCTGTAGCCTTCGCAACTAAACGTAGCTTCATTAATTATTGCCTTCTTCAATACAATTTCTTTCAAAAACAACTGAAAGAAGTTGCTTGTTTCCTTTGAGTTTCTACACGAAAGCTTGTACCGCATTGTCGCATGGCATTTGTCGTCAAATATGTTGATATACCAACCAATGTTTGGCTCGTTGAGTTGGCTGCGATCACCCGTCTCGGAGAGGGGCAAGGGAGGCGTAGGGCCCCTCGACAACCCCGTTACAGCGGGGTGCTGGCTAATCCGCGCAGCATCGCGCGCCCTACCGGACCACCAATACGCCTGGGTTTGATACGTCCTCGTGTTGACATATTTGCTCGCCTTTTACACGTTACGTCGTCCGATATTGCTTAGCTGCGCGTAATTTGTTTGTTTTTTTGCTTAATAGAAGCATCTATAAACATAAAGTATCATGGAGAATTAGAAGAATTCAATCGGAGATAGGCCTGTATTTTATATATGCCTGTATTGCTTAAACACTATTTTTAGATTATTTTTAAATTTACCGGATTTTAATTACAATTGCTTTTTAGTTTAAATATAATTATTAACCTTTCATTAAGAATTATATATCCTTATTGACCTTAGATGTCCAACTATAACAGTATTAACATGGTTAATAAACTATAAGCACTTTTATCCTAGGGTTAAGTTTAAGTACTATAATTACAGTAATCAGTATATTATTTATATAAATATTACTTTAATGTACTTCATAGAAAAGATATAGTTAGTCACTATTATGAACGTTTCTCTTGTTAGCCATGTAGTAAGTATAAATAACAATACACATATATCGCATTTTATTGCGATTAATGTCATTTTATTATTACGATTCATAGTCATATTTACAATTAATATTTTTTTCAGAAACATAGTATTGCAGTTAAAATTTAACATGTTTTTCCGATTACAATGAAGGAATAAATATTTATTTAAAAAAATAAACTCACATACGGACACTTCTGTTAGGACCAATATTATATGTATATTTATATATATATATATATATATATATATATATATATATATATATATATATATATATATATATCTATACAATATGCTTAACAAAACACGCCAACATCTCACCGTCCATAAAGCAATCCCGTTGTTACGTAATTACAAAACTTAATTACGCCCCACAAATCCACGTTGACGGATGCATTCAATATGCAAAACAGTAGCCCCTTCACCGAGTTGCTACGATGCAGAAATAATTAGGAAAAAATACAACAAACCATAGCGGGCCACGCCGACTATATTATGTTGCGAGTGTAGAGAAGCGTGAAGCAACGTAGGGCGGCGCCCAGAAGCCAATTCCATTTGCTCTAATATTAGCCGCTTCGATGGTTTATTGCGAATATTCGTAATCGCGAAAATGGGCTTTTCAGTAAATATATGTCGGTTATACAGAACGGTACGTGAACGGTATGTTTCACAACGTAACTTCAAAATATTCTATCTCTTTGTATCGCGTTAGTTCTGCATCGGATAAATGTTATTCGGAGAATAAGTTATCTGGACCTCTATGTTGGAAGTTTAACTCTCATACCATGATATTGGGATTGATACTTATTTCGAAGTTAGTTGAATACAATGGGATTTTTAAAATACGTTTTCATATTATAATTGAATACTTTCCAAATATTGAAAAATATTACAGGGCAAATATACCATTTTTCCGGTATTCTAATTTATTCTCTCTTTCAATTTGAAGAGTTAGATTAAAGTTAAAGAGTTAGATTAAGAAAAATTTCTACGGCTCAAATTATTGGCTTTTCTCTGAGCTCTCGAATCTATGGAAAATAACTATATTTTAAAACTCAACATGGCTATAATATTTGTCGAAAACTAGTACCAATTGACTTACTTGTTTACACACCTCCCTAGCAATTATATCTTTACTATACATTCAGAGATACCAACAGTTTCGACTGGATTTTTCGTTTTACGTATTTTAGTCCTGTTTCGATCTCTCATATACATACCGGAAATAAAATGTGTGTTTTTTTCCAATTTTGGCATTTTCCGGTTTTGGTAATTTGTAATTTATAAAACAATATATATTTTTAAGTACGTCTTTTTATTTATGAAATTACATTTTTACTTTATTTATATTATGTAAATAATAATAAATTTTCTATTTACTGTAAATTTCTATTTACTGTTAATCCTATTTACTATAAATTTAAGCATGTATTCAATCTTAAATTTATTTACATATTGATATTAAATATCTAATGGCGCGTTTGGATGGGAGTAAAAATGTTTTGATGCCACGACACATTACCCCAGATTCGCGCTTTTTTTTGGGCTCTTTCCGATATAATTCAGCCAGTTTCGCGTCCCGTCGGCTCTTTTCGTCATAACGCACCCCTCTCTGCTACACTACTTTACGTGTATGTTAGTGTATCAGTAATATTTCTTATTTACTAACACTTACAACTTTACTATTTTATGTCAGTGTTTGCAAAATCCGTTATCGAACGTACAACGTCCTAAAAATATTTCAATATAAAAATATAAAAAAAATTTAGATGTTTCACATCTGCCAGCTGTTCCATGATGGTTAATTTTTTTTATAATGTAAAATCACCTGGCTCCCCATTTAATTTTCGGTCCAGTCGGAGAGTATGGAAAAGTCTACAACCTTGCATACATTAAAAACCGGAAATGAAGGCTCTATTTTAATTATGGAAATAATAAAATTATTACCGTTACAACTAAAAATTGAGATGAAAAAGTTCGAGGTTTAATAACCGTAAAAAACATAGTTCTATTAAGGAAATAACATTATTTCTATCTACATATGTGGATACTGCAATTACAAAACTAACCCGCTTTGTTAACCCGCGCTACGGATATCTTAAATATATAAATAATTGTTAATAATTGATAATGTTAATTACTAATTTCTAGTATCAAACGAAATAAATTATCATTGGAGCGACAAATTCAAAACCAATAAGCCTTTTTATATAATTTTTTATATCAGCAGTTTCCAAAAAATCATTAAAATATTGCTGTGTGTTGAGTACAAAATATAAAGACAATAAAATAAAATATGTAAATAATTCTTGTGGTTTTCGATTAACGCATTTTTAGGAATTAAGTACTCTTGAATACAGGAAATTTTAGAATAATATACGTACTACATCAAAAAGCACTACAATCAAAAAGTACAAACCAAAATTCAGTGTTCCGTAGTCAGATTTTACAACTTGTTATGAATTTTTCATCTTATAATGATAATCTTCAAATGACTAAACAATATGATATGAAAAATCGGTCTTAAAATGGCTCAATAGTATAATGTGAAAAGTTAAACTCAAAATAACTAAACGGTATAATCTGAAATGATTGATTAAATAGTGTAATTTGAAAAGTCATTTTTAAAGTCACTAAACAATATAATCTAAAAATGAATGACTTATTAGTATAATCTGAAGAGTCAATAATAAAATAACTAAGCAGTATAATCTGAAATTATTGACTAAATAGTATAATTTGAAGTAATTTTTAAAGTGATTAAACAATATAATCTAAAAATGAACGACTTATTAGTATAATCTGAAGAGTTAATAATAAAATAACCAAGCAGTATAATCTGAAATTAAGGAAAGAGATGATTCCTCGAAAAACGTAACAAGGAAAGCTAATTTTGTCGACGTGTCTTGGTTCAAGCGCGACAAATAGTGATATATTACATCTGTCTTTATTTAAAAAAAAACATAAGTGCGCAATAAACATTTCAAAACTACTTTTTGATTACTCAATAAATTTGACGCTCAGATAAAACAAATGCTTCACACGAATATAAATATTCTAAAAAATATTTTCAAAAATAAAAGTAAAACATAATATCAATAAAACTTATTCCTTCAAAACTTACAACCCTACACAACTATATAAACATTGCATAAGGCAAATACAATTGCATAAATATACACACACGCTCGTGTGCAAACGCCCATAAAAACGTGTACATCATCTAAAAATTCACAGGCGGGCACACAATCAATATTTTAATTACATCCAATTGGTAAATATTAATAAAAAAGGCGGCGCGCCGGACCAGTAGAAGGGGGAGCCCATCATGACGTCATTAATTGGAATCGCGATGACGTCATCTTGTCCCCACCGCCTCTTCTAAATCGCGCACGCATCACTCTGCATCTACGGGCGAATGTGTAAGGGTGAAGTTACTATGTGCGTTTAAATATTTAATTACAAAATGCAGTTTATTTGTTTTGTATTAACGTTTAATACAAGAACACAATATCATGTACATATGACGTTACACGCTATTTTTTGTGTATCATAGATATTGCACGACTTATACGCTTTTACGTAGATGAACAGTTTTTACGTAGATGTAATAAAATCCAACCTACGATTTAACTTATACATCGTTACATTTTTCATAAAGTTAACCTCATATCTAAATTTTTTTATTTTTGCATTTGTGATTTATATCAAATCATTACTGGAAATTTAAGAGTTTTTGGGGCTTAAAATAGGTAAGAGAAAGATGACACTAATAAGATTAAATTTTTCAAACATATCGATTATAAAATCGATATACCTTTAAACTCTGGAGTAGAATATGAAATAAATCAAATTTGGTCAAGAAAATTTTAAACAAGAAGAGATATCATTTGCATTGCAAATATGATTTTTTGTACGATTTTTAATCATAATTTTTTTTTAAAACCATTTTAATGCAAGCAATTTATATTCAGTCATATTTAATTAGTTTCACCACAGTTCTTCATATCTCATACTTGCTATACCTCAAAATTCCATTATCATCTAATAGCGTAAATCGGAAGAATCTGCGTTTACAACAGACGTGTAATGTTTAATGTATTCCTAGATCTAGATACGTGTTTCATATTAAATACTGACAATATTTCATACGAGTTTTAAAAATTATAAAAATGAAAATTTAAGTTGATATTTTTCTTAATTAAATTATTTTAATAACTAACTCTGTATTTTGAACTGACATTTTTAATTGTTAAATACATTTCTATACCATACAGTAATAAGAAATGTCATCATATCATAATATAATTTACCAAAATACTCGTCTCCCTATGTAGACTGTTAAACTACTTCAAATTCATAATAAAATATTAAGTACATTTCATTAAAAATCCAGACTCTAAACATTTTGTCAAATCAGCTGCAATATAGGTATTATAAGCGATTTAAAGTTAACAATAAACAAGCTTTGCCCAGTTCAGAATAAACAACCTAAAATTGAATGCATAGACTTGCTCATTTCAAATGAATCAACCCAATTCACTTCCACTTCGCCTTCATCCTAAATCACCGCAGTCCGGCAAGGTTCTAATGCCCATTACGGCTTTGTAACGATATTCTAATAATTAAAAAAAATGATAATATGGAAATAAAATAAACACGTGTATCACTTGAGGTATAGATTTATGCTTAACTTTTTAGCAGTGGCACATTCATCTAAATGGTGATTGCCTAGAGCGACCGTTCGCCCCTGAAAGCCCCCGGTGGTGCCCCTCCAGCAGTACGATTCTACAGTAGACGAATGTTGTCTCACAGGCGTATATTATTGTTTTAAAAGTGTTTACGTCTCTTTTAAACATAATAAGGTATGCTTATACAACCATTGATTAAATTAGTATAATGTAAAGAAATGAACAAACCTATAAGATTAGAAGAAAAATCTTAAAAATAGTGGAAATCATGTTATTTCTTCTCTGATGTGGATGAGGGTCATAATTCATGAAAAATAAAGTACTTTATAGGGTTTTGTCTAAAAGCTGCTTGTCAATGCGTCATCACGTGCGTTTTGAAATGTCTGCAAATATATATTAATTCTACAATTGTTTGATAAAATTTTTATCCATATTACACTATCCTATTTTTTAACTCTGGCGATACGATTAGCTTCAGCTAATCGTATCTTCAGTAATTAATTACAACATTCATAATCACACAAGGGTAGAATATTGTCTTTTTCTCAATCAAAGAAAAGATGCAAACATCCGTTACATTTCTCCTAATACACAAGCAAGAATCACCACTTCCGTTTCGCACCATGAAGGCAGCAGACCGCCAGCAACAAAGCGATAATCTATCGCCACTACTTATATGTTATTCATAATATAACTTAAAGATCCAAGATAAAGTCGCGAACGTGTTGATGGGCGCATACGTAAACATCCTTCCATAAGGACGTGCGAGCACATCTGATTGATTCGCCGTGCGCGCGACAGAAAGACGGAGTGTAACGCGATTGACATCATCCACCAACGATACACGATTAGTTGACCATATTACATTAACTGTTATATTTATAGTTGACCATATTACATTAACTGTTATAACAATTTTCGAAGAGAACGGTCATACTGCGGAACGATTTTTAATGCGTTATTACTAACATCGCTCACAATTCTTAACAAATATTTAAAGCAGTTCTTGACACTTAACGAGATTCATATCATCTTTGATATTTACAGCAGAGAACGACAATGCCAGCAAATATATTTAGATACTACATCAGCTTTCAAGCGACAATATGAGAAACATAGGACACATTTCTCATGCAGTGTAAATACCATTCTTTGCCGATTCTTTAAGTTTGTTCGGATCTACAACCGCTGAATATTGCCAACAAGCTACTTAGTTTTTCGAAATGTTGAGAAACTTGCATATTTTCTTCATTCGAGACTATTACAAAAATGTTTCAATGAACCTGACAATGAATCTTTGGAATATCTATTGAATACTCGTTGGTCGAGCAAAAACTAAACCTGCGCTAGTTTGAATACAAACTGGAATAAAAGATACTCTGAGTGTTTTAGTTGAATAGAAGAAAACTAATATTTTGTCTAACAGTTTTCTGAAACCTGTTACAACGAGCGTTCAAGCTTCGACTGTGTATATATTCAAATATTCAAATAACGAATGTATATATATATGGACTTGTACTAAAATTATAAACATATAGACACGTCGAAATGCACAGAGTTTACATGATATCATACAGATTGCTTCAACAAGCCCGTTCAATTAACGAGCGCCACCCCATTCGTCCCTTTGTATTCGATCCCTGACATAATGGACCAGCTTTGCCTTGCTGCATTATTTCTGTATTTGCTTATATTCATTATACGTCGTTAAAATTATCATTCAGATAGATGGGGTAAGTTATCATATAAATCAACCCTGACATATTTCCATAACTTTCTTAGCATCATTCAAGTAGTCTGTCTCTGAGACACTTTAGATTTGCATACTTCAAATTTATTCTTCCCTTTTAAGAAATTCGTAATGAAAGAACTCTTATAACTTGGTTCAGCTTACTTATCCATCTGTTCGTCTGTCACGGCTTCATATTTTCTACAGTTATAGATCTATGCACGTGACATGATTGATTTTATAAATACACGCTTCTTCTTCCAATTAGTATATGGAAATATAAAAAAAAATTAATGTATTTCCGTTTCCTATAAAATAAGGATGTATGTTTTTCGCGTATCCTTTTTATTGAAGTGTCGTTGATTACGCCTTTTAAAATAATATGTGGCTTTATTTATGATTTTTTTATGATTAAATCCCTCTTGCGCCATATTAAACTTAAAAATAATTTCCAATACCTGAAATTATTATTTAATCACATATTAATTAACTGTCAGTAATTACATATATTATTATTTCCCAAAGTTTATATGCAACTAGTCTTTCTTAAACTACACGATTAGTAGAAATTAAACTATATAATATATAAATTAATGTCCAAACTGCAGTTTAATTATTAATTAATAACCATAGTACTCTGTCATATTCATTCCAATACAGAAATTTGTTTGATACCCACAAAATAACCAGGTTTCTCAAAGAGGTAAAGAAGTAGTAGAGTACTATAAATAGAAGAAAGTATAAAAAGATGAATGTTATACTGTGCTAATGGATATACTGAAAAGAAAAATTATTTCAAACGCATCTACTAGTTTCTAAATGCACCAAATCTTTCATGTTTAATTGAAATGCAATCATATCATACATCAAAAGCAATAAATGAAGTGGAAATATGAAAATAAGTATATGTAATGGGTGTTTTTTAGAGTTATATAACTTTAAAATGGGAAAAAAATAGATAAAAGTCATAATGATAAAAACCACGGTATTTGCTTTATTGAAATTTTACGCGACTAGTGTTTAAACACGATGTCAGGCATATGGGCGCCGCGGTTGGCTTGAATGAAGCGCAATCTGGAAGTCCAATTCTCAACCACTTTTTAGAACAGTCGTATATTGACAATAACGCAGCGAATATTGTCTATCAAACGGTCCAACGTCTATGGTTCTGTGGTTCTCAGATCCTGTAAAGTACTTGACAGAAAGAAGTCGAAGAGAATTATGAAAAGAAGATGACGTTACGATAATAGAAAATATATTTGATTCTGATGAAGCTATGTTATAAACCATTGTGGTTAACTACAGCCACATCTTCAAATTATAAATGAGAAAACTAATTAAAAATCTCAAAACATCAAACACTTTCCCACTAATACGCCGCCACTCATAAGTCATTAAACAGATAAAACGTACCGAAAATTAACTTTACAGCACATCCTCGCGATAACACAAAACGACCAAGTCACAATTCTATTTATTACGACTGACATATTATGGCCGGAATGGAACGCTCACCCACACATTAAGTAATCAACCCTCGGGCTGGGGCGTTGCACCCCTTGTCGTACTCGTCCACATGTATGCGAAGCGCACTACATCTCTTCAAATTCATTTGCCGACACGCGCCTGTATTCTGGTGAAGGGTGCGACCGCGTCTATCCCTCTGCATAGCCCACAATGGGCAGTTACTACCAACACAAGTACTGATATTTGTTGGTTCTAAGTGGGTTATATTAATAATAAAGATTATCGATAGTCTTTATTTATTTATATCTTTGTCGCAAGTTGTTTGTAAAGTTTACTGTATGCAAAGCGAATAAATCGACATTTACGTAGTTTTTTTGTTATAATTGTACCAGTGAAAAATTTAACTACATATTTATAACTATATTTGCCGTTGACGGAATTATCAAAGCCACTTTACCATAAGTGTTATAACTGTTACTTTTGACGACAAATCTAGGGACATATACTTGTTATATTAGTAATAAATTTATATTGTTATATTGATAATAAAGATTATCGATAGTCTTTATTTATTTATATCTTTGTCGCAAGTTGCTTGTAAAATTTACTGTATGCAAAGCGAAGAAATCAACATGACGTAGATTTTCTGTTATAAATGTACCAGTGAAAAACAACTACAAATTTATAACTATATTTTTCGTTGACGGAATTATCAAAGCCACTTTACCATAAGTGTTATAACTGTTACTTTTAACGACAAATCTAGGGACATATACTTTCAATAGATTAACTGGTACCATTATTTTTTACTGAACGAGACTAGAGTCCGATCAACGATAAGAGAAGGAAATATTCCGAACTTAATGAGGATAAAGTAACAATTTTAAAAGTATTACCAAAGTGAAACACCTTTATCTATAACTTCTAACTAACTTGTAATTTTAATCTGTAAGTTTAAGCTTATTCCAATAGTAGCAATACAAAAGTATAAAATGTAAAGAGATAAGAGTTCCAATATGATTTTTAAGTTTAAGTTAATTCCAGTAGTAACAATACAAAGTATAAAATGTAAAGAGTTAAGAGCTTTAATATGATTTTTAAAGTTATTTAATACTAGCTGTGGCCCACGATTTCACGCGTATAAAATTCGGAATAAGAAGTTATTCTTCTGTCTTACGTTGCTCTTGTCTCAAATTTTATCAAAATCGGTCTAATATATTTCGCGTAATTAACGAACAAATTAACATACAGACAGACAAAAATTTCAAAAACAGGTTTTCTGGCTTCTATTGTCATTCGTTATGCTAAATCAATCAGTCTTTTTAAAAACATTTCCACGTATAGATATTGTAATATACTATAAACTTTTAACATATTGTAATGTTAATATTATACAGATGACATAAAAACTTTAATTATAAAAATCTGATCAGTTTCAGCGACATAAATCCTGAAAGTGGAAACCCGCGTATATGATAATACACTTTTTCAGCTCACGATACAGGGAACACCGTATTGCTACTTACCACTGGAAAACGACACACGTAAAAGTCATAGTAACAAAAGAAAGTATTCGCAGTAGAAATAATCATATATAAAAGAGATTTAAATCATTTTAAGTTAGTTAAATTTAACCAAAAATTAATATAAAATATAATGAACTATTCTTAATAAAAAAAGTTCATTTAATATATTATTGAAAAGACTTCACTCGAAAGACTTGAAATTAAACTTTGCAATAAATGATAAAACTACTTGCTTTACCTAATCTAATCCATCTATCGCTTATAGAATCAAATCTATATTCTTTTATCCATATTCTACATCTTACATCTATATTCCTTTATCCTATATTCTTTTATCTATATTCTACATCTTACATCTATATTCTTTTATCACTAACATAACTTCGACACTACATCTTCCCAAATGAAGCATAACCTGTACTATATCATTCCAGACCAGCCAAATGCCAGCCACGTGTAACATTCCACGGTTAAGCTCGCATTGAACCCACACACAGGCCGTGACACCGCTTCCCCTAACTGAAGCAGCTTCACTGCGCCCACTTACTATTGCCATCAGAATTGTCACCGTACGCTCTCCCCACTCGCCTCCAATAATGCGTCGCAATCCCCGGGCCCGTTGATACACAGCGATCCCCCGATGTGTGTATTAACATGCATGTATGTACGTATAGCCATTCTGCCTTCCCGCTATCGGCACAACTACTGTTCGATAAATGTTGCTGTAAGTAAAAGGGATGGCCGTTTAATTCGTATTGTGCCACTTGATAAACAAGATATCTCGCTTATTTACAAGTATACGTTGTCTTTTAGGAAATTGGGTTGCAAGGATATGATAGATTTCGATGATCGAACATCACTGTTTAAAACGTCGATTGAGTTCTCTCACACTACATACTCGTATATAAGATTATTTTTAATAAATGTCTATATAAAGAATCAAGACAATAGTTGAAGTTTTGGTTTACTGTTATTAACAACTTAAATCTTTTATAGGGTTGCTTTGTTTTTAATTTTTTTCTTGTAGAAAACAAAGGTTAAAATTTAATTATTTATTCTACGAAATATGGTATAATAAATTTATGTACTAGCTTTTATCTGCTCCACTCATGTGGAATGCCCTTTAAAATAAGTAAGTATACATGAATAAATTACGTTTCTGTGCAATGCAAACTTTTAGAACTGAGGTTTGATATACTTATATATATATATATATATATATATATATATATATATATATATATATATATATGTGTGTGTGTGTGTGTGTGTGTACATGAGGTCCGAGAATAAATGGCGGATAAAGAAAGACGCTATTCGTTGGCTATAAAGGAATAAAAAAAAAAAAAATTATCACGGTGATATCTACTAACAGAAAAAGGAGCCATTGATAGATGATTGCAAAAAATTATCAAATAGAAGAAAAATTGAAATTTGAGGCTAAACAAAGGTATAAATTACATCTCTTGTATCCAAATCTACGCTACAGAGACAACATATTCAGAGTCAAAACATTTATTACGATTTATATGAAACGATACGATTTATTACGATTTATATGAAACGATACTAAATTTTATTTTCAACAGCATAAAAATTCTAACAGTATTACAGTAGCACCTATTTCGGAAAAAACATGGAAAGAAAAGCGCAAGATATAAAATAAGACAATTGCTTGAATTATTCTAAAAGTAATGCATTACCGAAACTACTGCTTTAGTTACATCGGATATAATGGTAATACTCGTATAATTAAAAATATTCTAATTGATTAATCATCCAACATAATTTCTTTTTCATAATTTCTTCATGCAACCTGGGCATTATGAAAACGTCACCATTTCAAAAACAGTTCCTAATTTTAGTGTCAATAATCATAACAATCGTTCAAAAATAATTCAAAAAAGATATCAAAAAATGGAGACTGATTCTGTCCATACCATAATAAAAAGAAGCACATCAATTTGCGTAGTAATTGTGATCTATTAATATCAAAAGTCAGGAATGCATGCCAACCGTACAAAACAAACATTTACTTCCCAACTGCACAAAATACACGTTTACTTCCCAACTGTAAAAAACAAACATTTACTTCTGAACCGTACAAAACAAATATTTACTTCCGAACCGTACAAAACAAACATTTACTTCCCAACCGCACAATAGACACGTTTACTTCCCAACTGTCAAAAACAAACATTTACTTCTCAACCGTACAAAACAAATATTTACCCTCGAACCGTACAAAACAAACTTTTACTTCCCAACCGTACAATACAAACATTATAACTATACTTTTCATTAGAATTACTATTTACTTTCTTATTATATATTTTCTTAATTGTCATACCGATGAATCTCCAAGGTGCCGAAAAATGGGATAGCTTCGATCAAATTTTCATGAAATACGCCAGTTGGCAACAAATCCATGCACTGCCACTGCTGCTAAATGCACTTCATGCGTTTTATTGTTCCGCTGGCGGTTGTTACCAGTTTCGATCAAATAAAAGATAAAACAGTCAAATAGCGATATTTCAAGAGAAATTCGAAATTTAGACCGGAAAACAAAACCAAGAATCACTTTAAAAAATATTAAAGAGTGACTTGAATTGCATTCCTACAAATATATATATATATATATATATATATATATATATTTATATATATATATATATATCAGCGTGTATACTTGAATTTGAAACTATAACATTTTGATCGTTGATCCTATCCAATTCATTTATATTGTTAGTTTAATGAAAATTTAATTGAGAATCAGGATTTGATTCGATGGTTTAATATTTTTTATGTAACGTAAAAAACGAAACGTAAACGTAAATACGAAACAGAATGCCTGCGTTGTAGGCATTGCAGTTTTGTGAGATTTATAGATTATTGGCGCATCGTATCGTCATATATTTCAGAATTATACTGAAAATATTAAAAACAGATACGGTCCATAATCATGCTAAATCTGCAATATTTATTAAGTGCTTCTTTGACTTCCAATAATATAAGGGGAGTTTATTCCTACTGAACAATTTTTAGACAACAAAAAATACGATAAAAGATTGAAAAACCTTAAGAATATATCATATCTCAGGAAAAGAAACCGTTAAACTGAAAAATGAAAGCTATAATTCTCAGAGAGTATGAAAGAAAATAATGAAGAAAAATACTATTTTTTGACAACCTATGAATGAGTAATCTAAAATAACTTTCGGACACAACTCGTGCTCCGTTCCACAATTGGTGAAATACTGAAAAATATGTAGAATTAATTAGCATAGATGAGCTATTTAAACGCAGGTAACATGTCTACAAAGCTATTGAAAATGTTGTTAACCAAAATAATTGCAATGATTACGAATCGTCTGGCAACCGATCTCGAATCTTTAATAAAATATATCGTTGTTTTTCCTAAAATGGAAAATCTAACCGACGCTACGATTTAGGGACACTCTAATTTGCTTCAACTTAAATGATCAGTAATTCAAATTTACCAAAGTCAATAAATAAATACACAGTTATAGATTATTTTCTAGGATATAACCCTCAACAATTTCTCAGACATTAAGTACTTTGATAATCTTACAAAAATGCCCGAATCGTCCTTTCTTTTATAACCTTTCATTACTTTTCTTGTTTGCAATACATGTTTTATACTCGCAATAATCGGTCGCGTCGTTTTGCCCCCACATTTACCAACAGATTTGCTCAGTATTGTAAATACAAAACTATGGTTACAGTTCCTACACCCATAGGATATTGTACAAGACATGGGGTCCGCGACAATGCAGTGAGTAATAGCGGGCACACAAGGAGGAGTGGTGCGCGACGGTGGGTGGCAATCATGTAGCCGCACTGCGCAGAGCGCGGCTGCCACGCGACCTCTCAATATGCCCTGTTAATATTTCCTTTCAGTTTTAATTCCCTTTGCATTTCTTTTTTTTTGTAATAGTTAATCTTCGTGAGTAGGGTGGTTGCAAAAAGCGATCGTGATGATTTTTTTTATATTTACAATATAAATTCATTATCGCTGTGAAACATTTTTAACAGTATCGCAAATCATGAATTGAGTAATCATTAAATACGTTCTAATCGTAAACGGCTATGTCACCCGTTTATGCCTGATAACCGAAGTTAAGTAACGTCAAGAGTGTATAATTACTCTGGTTAATTGCGTGACTGTGATTAGAGATCCAGTGACAATGTGGGAAGAAAACGTGATACTGCCTTGCTTTCTATTTTTTTTTCTTTAAATAAGCGTGTACTGTTTATTTCCTTCTTTGATACTTTATTGTAATAAGCATGTCAGTCTGAACCATCCGCTTGAAATCTCTATGTACTTTATAATTTGACCAAATCTTTTTTCCTAAAAATTTTCATTTATGGCCGCTTGCTTTTTTCCTGACCCTATGAAACTGTAGTAACGTTTTTTTTTCACATATACGTTGGTTATCTATCGATGTGACTACTTTTTTAGTATTACGAGAAAAACCTCGAGTTTCATCCTACTGAAATTATATTATTTCTCAAGTTAAGAAAAAATCTATATTAATATAAAGATATTAAACTCATGAATTATATTTATAGCAACTTTCCTAAAAATTTGTTCAATCGTTAAGGATGGTATGTCGTTAGTCGTAGTATGAATATTCGACACGCACGAAGCCTTTGTTAAAAGCCTACTTATTACTCCACCATACACATTACTCAGATACGATTTGATGTTTAATTGCCGAGCTATTAGGTAACAAAGGGACGGAAAACCAATTCAAATTTCGAATGTTAGTTAAGATATGTTTAATAAAAGATGAAAAAATTAAGTACACTAATTAGAACATATAAAAATCATAACGTCTAAATAAAAAATTACATATATATATATATATATATATATATATATATATATATATATATATATATATATATATATATATATATATATATATATATATATATATGTATATATATATATATATATATACAAGACCTTCTAAATGTAAAAACGAAATACATAAAGTGAAAATTAAATAAATACTTTCGAAACTTGGCCAAGCTCTTTTTTAAAATCGCAAAATTTGTGTTACGACTTTCTTCCTTACGGGTGTCAATTAGTAATCTTAAATTAAATTTGAGAAGAAATATGAATATTTATTGTTCAGCATAGAACTGGCAGCAAATGTAGCTAAATATAAAATCAGATTGACGTGAAAGAAAGAAATACATGCAAACTTGTATTAAGCGGTTATATATGTATATAAATATTGTTTAACCTTTGTAAGAAACAAAGGACAATGAACTTATCCGATACGGATATATACTTGATTCCTTTTTTATTACGTTCATAGATTTTATTGTATATATATACATACATATATATATATATATATATATATATATATATATATATATATATATATATATATATATAGCAGATCAGAGCATATAATACAATGCTCCAGTTCCGTAACAGCAGTATCTATTGCGTAAGAGTTTGTCAGTTATTAACAATAACTGAAATTATATAACATGATTATCGCTGGAGCAAGAGCTATTGAGCGTCTTTTTACCATTCTATAGTCACTAGGGATGGCATCAAGTATATCCGCCCATCTGTCTACGTATTATAATCTAGTAACTCAGTCATTTTTACGCGATTTTATTAAAATTTCCCAGCTCTTCAATTCGCTAAAAGACGTTACAAAGTTTAAAATTTGCAAGTTCCTATGACTATATAATATTATGGTGACATAGAGCTAATCTGATGATAGAAACAGAAGGTGGTCCAAGAAAAGTTCTAAATAGATCGCAGCACAAATCTCGTTTTAAACTCATAATTCGTCTTAAAGAGGACTTTCGTTTTACATAGTAGCTACGTTAAAATATTTAAAAAGTGAATTGGAATTCATTTGAAATGTTTAATGATCAATTATTGAAAAGGATTCATTGTTTAATTTGTTGAATTTTAAAAATTTAATCACAAAAAGAAAATCTCTAGTAGATGTGTCTTTTCCGAAGCGCATTGTGATTCATTTCTTAGAGCAACAAGATAAAAGGTCTTATCACGAGTACCAGAATTTATTGGCAATATGTTAACATAAAAGGTTAATTTTTTAACCGATAAGGGAAAAAAAGTGAATAAAACTTTGAAGAAAAACTTTAAAGTATTAATTTCGTAACTTCCAGCAATTATTTAAATAATTATCGTAATCGTATTGTAATTTGATTAAAGTGATCTACTTTGATCAAAGTGGTATACTTAGAGATGCATTCGTAATATTAATAAGACAAAAGATCAGATATCGGAAAAAAATAATTTCGGTAGCTTAAAAAAAACAATGAAATTGAATGAAACTGCGTTTGCGATTTCTAACAGTCAAATGGCAGCCGAACTAAGAAATATAACTCCCCAGAGATATTGAAAAAACATGGCTCTACAAAATATGATTTACAAAGACACCATCTTTTCTGACGAGGAGATTTTCGAATTTCCTTAGTGATTCTATTCGATCCGATGAGCCGATGCGTGGATCTTTGTTGAAGTGTAGTCGAGGGAGCTGCGTACCACAAGTCCAGTTGGCAGTTCAAATATTGCTTCAACAGTGTGATAATTTATATCAAAATAATATAAACCCATAGTACAAAAATAACTTTCCCCTACAGGGACTGCACAAGATGTTATTAATGTCAGCTCGTGATAAATTAATAACTTTAGGTTACACTGTTGTCATTTTGAAAATTTTCATTTCAAAGTGATATAATTCCTACCAAAGCTTGCATCAAGCTTCATCTCCAGTATGACTGTAGAATACTCTAAAGCTTTCATGATTTCAAAGCTCTTTAGCTTAAAGCACAGAAGAAGCTATCAACGCCAATCAAGTATTGAAGTAATCACTAACGCCAATATCCAGTATCGAAGTTATCCTTTTAGGTAAAAATAAATAAACGGTGCATGATTTTCGTTTTTTTTTAAATTTTTATATGTTTAATATACAGATTTATAATTAATTTGTGTAACTAAAATAAAACGTTTTAAACACAGCGATCTTTATTCTCCAAACGGTCCAATATCAAATCAAATAGCTGACGCAAACAAGTGACAAACTTGTCATTGTCATTGAATAAAATATTCACGTACCTACATTTTCCCACACAGCTCGTATAAAACTACATAAAACCCACATCGTTTACTGACCACCCTGTGCTCGCGTCAACTAGGTCTCATCGCAACACTGCCATGGAGGAGGGAGTTGGTGGGTGAAGTTGGGGTGGGAGGGAAGAGAGCAAGGGGAGGCAGGGCTCGACCGGCGGCCAATTGAATAGCATCCACTCTCGCTCGCCATGTGGGAGCTGCTAGAGCCTGAACCAGGCTGGATGCAGTTGATAGCTGCACCGTTATGTATTGAAACTAAAATTATAATTTGGCTATAAAACTGAACTAATAAAATGGTAAGTGCTGATAGATTAACATAATCTAGTATCGAAATTTATTGACACGAAATCATTAGCTGAAGGTTGTGGTAATATTTTAATTCTAAGATGAATACTAAAATATATACGATACATTTAAACTAAACTATGCATTTGTGTATGTTGAATATCCATAAAATAAAACTCACAGTCAAATAAAAATTATGAAACAAATATTGTCAACAAAGTTCACATTATAAAAAAAAAATATTAAAGACTTGTTCACACTAAATTAATATGTTTTATACAAAAAGTAAGAGAAATAATTTTGAAGCTACCCTTTCTACTAAAAATGGGGCTAAGTGTAATTATTTATACATACACTTTTAAGATATATTTTACTTACAATTTACAACAATAATTGAAATAACATAAAAGAATTATTCCACCAAAAACATTCACCTTAAAAATAATTAATAAAATGTCTAAGTATTTGTTAATAAATATTAAGTTATCATAAAATAGCGAGATTTTTTCCTATCCCAATATAAAAAATGACGCAATGGACGGGTTACGTACTTCTAGTAGGAACTAGATGGCGCTATCAAATCTTAACCACCAACGTATTTCATATTTTTTGCACTTATTTAAAAATTGTTTGTTATTTACTTGCACAAAATATTTTTTCTCACTAAACAATGTAATTCCTAAGTTATGACAATGTATCAAAACATAATTAGAAGTTTTAAAAATGTAGTTTATGACACACATATATCTACATTCGAAATTAACGTCACCGTTAACACATTATAGAAATAAATTACGATAAAAGGAGTTTTAAATTTAAAACATCTGTACTTTTTCTAATTTTACAATTGAAAATATTTATAGTGCAGAAACTAATCATATAAAATATCTCTGCTTTTCAGGACTTTACAAAAATTTTTAATGTGAAAAGCATAACATAAAAAGGATATTTTTAATTGAATGTAAATGTAATGTAAATGTAATTAATATCTTATTTATCATATAAATATCTTACTTATCACAATTTAATTTAGAAACAAATTATAAACCGCGCGGAGCATTACGGTGATATCAAGCATTAAAACACATTTCCGTCGCCAGTGGCGCCACCAATTTTACTTCAACGAGTATCTGTTTACTTCTTTCGACAATTATTAAATAGAGAGAAAATTATTTCTAAAAATTTAATAAAAATAATTAAAAATACTGTAATTTCTTGTGGATATAATATTCATATAATTTTTCCACGTTTCAGTGATGACATCTGTCTAATTCAACATACGATAATAAATGATACAATGATAAACATATAGTGCAACCATTGAAATATTATTTAATGGTTACTGAAAAATTAATTATTTGATCAAATTATCTTCATATAATAGTAATTGCGAGAAAATCTGCAATAAACAATTAAGTTGTTATCATGGTAACAAGTGAAAATGAAAAAAAAATACGTAAATTTCAAATTATCGAAACGATTTTTAAGTAATAATCAAACTGAACGCGTTCATTGATCACATTCATTACGATCACAAAGAACGATTTAAACATTTTAATAATATATAATTTTAACTAAAAATACAACTGTGATAACTTATTAAAATAAAAATATTCACAGAGTAACAATCGTTCCGTTTCAGTATGACATAGGTAATGTCTAAGTTAATATGTCAGATCTTAATTTCACGTGTAAAATATCTTAGATGCTTTATTTGCGCGTTAAACAAACAAAACTAAAATGATTAACTAAGAAGTCAAATTTAACTATTGAACAAAATTACAAACAAATCGACAGCTGTCATTATCCAATTTGAAATCGCATTCGATTTCAAATTGCCCCCAAATAAAATCGTCAAAATATTAAGCCCAGCCGTGTCTGGGAACAAAGGCGGGCCACGCAGCGACCGAGGGCGCTATCTCGGAGCCGCCTGCCGAATCATTACATCTAGTGATGTGGGCTGGGCGCTGTCGATAAAATTCTATTACTTGCTACGCACATATTTCATCTGTTTGTTTACCGACACTGACGCAATACGACTATTTTTAGATTGTGATAGATTAATAGGGAATTAAAGTATTCTTAGTAATAGATGTTTGAAGCTATTTTTTGCATCGATATTTGTTTCAGTCTTTTTATAACGCAAAGGTATGTAGGAAAAACATGCACTCTATTTTAGACTTCCGAAATATTTTCTCTATCTCCATTCTTTTCAATATAGATTAAATTGACATCAATAATAATTCGATCGTTTTAATATGAATGTTTATTATTACATAAAGATGAACTAAATTGAAAATCATAAGTTATATAAATTGTAATAAAAAAAATAAAAACGAATACATCATGAGAACAACCTTAATTTACGACACAAAAGTTCCATTATTAATATAGTAAAGCTTTTAAATAAATTTTAAAATATGGTTAATTTATATATTCAAATATATCTTTGTATTAATACATTTATCAACAGAGAGGATAACAATTAAATGTCATCGTGAGTATTGGATTGAAATATTAATATTTATAATAATCTATCTAAATACTCGATTTTACGAAATTAAATATGTCATGGTGATAGTATTTCTAAAATAGTTGCTATAAATATACGATTGAAACAATTGTAATCTTATAAACTAACGCAGAATCATTTAACATTTAAAGCTGAAAGTTTCCGTTAAAAACCTACCTGTTTGTAAATTATATCGATTTACAAAATTGTAATAAGCATTTATTTCTTAAAGTATCGATATAGTAAGTGGGTAAATGCATCCCTTGTACGGTATTGCTAGTGCACACTTTATGGGTTTTAGCCCGGGGTCGGTCTCAGCGGAATACAGGGGCGGCAAACCGGATCAATCTACTAATTATTGCTACTTCTCGTTGAGAATAATGTTTATCAGACAATAACCCCGCCTGAAGGAATTTTGATACGAAAACATTTTCATACTTCGGACAGAATGGAATAGTGCCGTTAATTTGTACCTGTCTCAAAATTTTGTTGCTCTTATTATAGGAGCGATTTCCACTTATTTATATTTTAATTATACTATCTATATAGCTTAGGATAAATATAAATTTAGTACATTGCGCTTATCAACACTCGATCATTTATTGCATATCCAAGAAGAACTATATCTTCCATTTTAAAGGCAAAATTATATATTTTATTAAATGTAATCTTGTGGTTACATTCTTAATAATATATTATCACTTCATGTCGAATATACACTCTTCCATTTTACCACCTATCTATGTCTGTTCCATTTACTTTGAATGATACCACGTCTTCTAAGCTTTCTTTGTCCATTTCTGTACCAAAATATATGCTTCTTTAAAAATAAAACAATTTTTGATTTTTTAAATTATATTATCCGCAAAACATTTATTTTATATATTAAAACAACAATCGAAAAAATTACATAGAGAGGAAAGTTTTGCTTGTTTGTTTTTTCGGGGTTTGGTACAAAACCAGCCTATTCTTTTGACGTGAAACTTACGTCAATTTTAGGTAGTGTTCAGATATAGGCTGTGTAATATATTTTTAGAACGCGTGGGTAACGAGAAATAGTAATTTCATTAAAAGAGTCAAAGTGCGCCGGGTTCATTTTTTATTTAAAGTTTTCATTACATGATAATAAATACATAAAGACATTGTACATGATATGGAATTGTAATAAAAAAGTTCGATTCAATTTATATTGTTAGCCATTACAGATTGCCTGTTATTATTAATTTCCTGTGATAAAATTGGACCAGGGGATTTTGAGTTATACAAACTTAGCCTTCATAGCTACATCTAAATAATATTTGAAGGAATTACACAAAAAATCTAAAAACAAACTTTTAGGATGTATATCGTTAATTATTTTTTTATTTTTAATAGAATAGGCAGCTAATAATAAAGAAATATATTTCCTTATTCATCATTACATAGATACTAAATTTAAAAATAATTAATTTATATAATAATTAATTTTTATAAATAACAAATTCACAAAATATGAACTTTAAAATTAATTTACAATTTTATTAATTTTATTCAATTATTCAATTTTAGTCACACAATTTTATTGATGTATTTAACAAAATAATAGTTTATAAAATTGTTCAAGAACGAAATGAAATTACAAAATAATCAAAAAATCACCATTCGCGTAACGCTAGCAAACGCGCATATATATATATATATATATATATATATATATATATATATATATATATATATATTATATATATATATATATATACATATATACATATATATATATATATATATATATATATATATATATATTTTATGCACTGGCTGTGAGAGGAAGAGAGAAAGAAAATGTGCGCATGCACTGCTCTCTCTTGCTGGTACAGTGTGATACAGACAATAGGCTTGCACTGTGTCATAGTCATACGAAACATAACTGGCTATAAGAGAAAGAGAGAAAGAAAATGTGTGCTCGCACCTCTCTCTCTTGTCCCTACAGTAATATACGAAACGTAACTCTATCTTTCTGTCTTCAGTAACCTATATCTCCCTCTCAACTTCCGTTCGCCTCGCCCGTTCACACTTTTCGTAACGCTCTCGTCACGCATTCATCAGCTTACTCCCCAAGTCAAGCGTGCGTAAAGAAGTTTTACTTCAAAAAAACAATTAATAACGAAAAAAAAATAAAATGACTGAAAGTATTTTGTCACAAACACAAAACATGTTACCTATTATATCACTGAAAACTTTAACCACAAGTTAGTATTCAGCTTGCACTATATAATAAAACGTACAATTCATTTGCATTATTAATATTACAAGTATTATACTTATATTTCAACAATTTTTTTGTTCAAATACAATTTAACATTAACCATTAGTCCTTGATACGCTTAGTAAAATTCTAAACGTTTTTCGTAATTCAACCAACTTTTCAAAGACCATCAACCTACAATATAAATAAATGCCACCCAATCCACACCTTTTAAAATTATAAGGGCAAAAATGAGCTAATATTATTATTTGCCAATAAATTGACAATTAGACCGTAAACTCGTATTAACACGCCAGATTGAATAATTCAAGACAGACCGTGACATCGAAACAAAATGATTAAACACCCGTCGCCGCCCCTCCCCCTCTACCGCCGCTGCCCACCCGTGTCTCCCCAGCAGTAAGTAACATCCACCTGCCTCGCTACGTGAACAATATAAAGTAATAATGAACCGACGGCTATTTGTTATCATATGTAGTCACCGTAGCCACGGCTCGTAGATAGTCCCGTAATAAATACGCGATTGGCATTCTTAATGTAATATCGGACCCAATAAATGAACATCAAAAGAGGTTACAGAAAAAAGATTCGACTAGTCCCCCTCCTCGCCACCACTGGAAAATGCTCCCGCCCCTCGCCCCGCGCCTCCCGCGCTCTCTCGCACCACGACGAAAGCGCCCCTCAACGGCGGCTCGTAAATAGGTTATATAATTACATATCACGCTTCATTGTTGTGATAAATACTTTCTCACACTTATCATTTACCAAATCTACGCCACTGTCCATTTGGTGAGATGGTGTGGGCAGGAACAGGACAGCGGTAGGCGGTGCGAGTGAGCACGCGCTAGTAGTGCGGAGCGGCGCTAGTAGTAGGCGCAGTGTCCACAAGCCAAGCGGATATTGATTATCTGCCACAGTTGAGACCCCGCACCGCCCCGCACACCCCTTTTGCTTTACCATTTATAGGGTGACCGTTTTACTCAGGAACGCACCTTAATTATTAATATAAAATTATAAAACAACGAATACCATGTTAAACATTTTCGGCGACATCCAGATTTTTTCTTAGTGTCAACATAATCTAATTACAAATTGTTTCCTCATTAAATTATGAGACAAAAAAAAATTATTTATCCTCACAATTCAATTACAACTATATCGTATATTTTTAACCTTTTTTCACTAACATTTACTCGCGAAACAATATAGGTGGAATAACTGTATATCTCCACTCTTTATTTTCCACAGGCATTTAAAATATTGTCAATAACTTCTTTTTATTTTAAAAACCACATAAAAATCATTCTCTTCATCCGCTGAAATTGAGATTCCTCGAAGTAATGTCATTCCGAAACTGTATTTATTTACTTTGCCGCATAGAAATAAGAGTTTTCTAAGATTGCCCTTTCATTTGTTACTGTAGATAGTATGTGGCATAAAAATAAAAACATCTCATCGTCGCAATTATATTTTTTCCTAAATTGATGTTTCTTATAAACTCTTTTGTAAATTATATATTATTTTGTTCACAATTAAATGAAACTACGTGATGTAGTATTATTTCTACTTTCTTTAAGTTCTTTACCACGACCTAGATTTCGCTGTATTACAACATCGTCAGGTGGGCTATTAGCAAAGATGAGAGAGAAAGATGATCTTTTCTAATAGCCCACCTGAAGATGTTGTAATACAACGAAACCTAGGTCGTGGTAAAGAACTTAAAAAAAGTAGAAATAATACTACATCACGTAGTTTCATTTAATTGTGAATAATGAATTTCTACAAAATTAACGCTAAATATATTCAATATTATTTTGTTATAAAAGTCGACTAAATTTTGTATATAATAATGTTTAGCTTTGAAAACTTTAACCACAAGTTACTATTCAGCATAAATTTTGTATATAATAAATTCCATATTTATGTAAATACCTCAAAACAAACAATTGGTGTAATATTAGATGGCAAGTATCATAAACCATTTGTATTAAATTTATGCATAGATAGTATAATAAAAAAAAATATTAGAAAATATATATAAATATTTTCATCCCATTTTTGTATATGTCCAAAAAACTCTTTTGAATTAATGGGAATTAATAATCACAAAAACAATTAATACGAAGCGACGTGTAATATTTTACTGAAAGTATGAAGTGGTGCGTCCAAAAAATTGTTATATTGAGATGAATTGCCAGTTACGTCGTCTTACTGTCGTCTTTAAAAAAATTGTTGGACATAAAAGCCTATACGTTTGTAATGAAACTCAGTCATAGTGAAAAATTTGGTTTAATTAATTTAATTAGACGTATACATTACAATTAAACAGGAAAATCACTCATAATAAATAAACAATAATTAATATTATTTCAAAATATCAAATCAAAAAATTATTTCTTTAAATTACAAAAAAAAAAAAATTAACAGCACCACCTGCGAGTCTGAAATTAAAATTAAGCGTTACTGAAATAGTTATATAATTTGTCCGCTAGATGACGTCAAAATGAAATTATATTTCGACATGATATACAGTGATATGCTATGTAACGACCCATTCTCGTTTCATTTATCAACAATTGTACAAATGTGAATCTCGAGTAGCACGAATATAGAAAATATTTTCTTAAAAAACCACACAATAGCGTAAATGATTATGTTCGACGTAAACGTAACGTAATATATTTTAGTTGATTTAAAACGCTAAAATACGCACAATGATTTATGAGAATAGGTGGGGAAACGGAATTTTATACATCATTGAAAATATATCGCGAATGCCTTACGGTCATTTTGAATTTGTTCTATCGTTTACGTTAATCGTTTACTGTGTAACACAATAAATGAGGTAACATTTACTATCTGGAGAAGCAAAATATTCTCCTTTCGAGTCAGAGATTTACAATATTTAGGACAATACTGTAACTTTTTTTCTTCCCCTATTTCTTTAGAAAGTCTTGCTGGAATGGTTCAAAAGAAAAACAATCGTTTTGACGACGCTTTCCGTCTGTTTCTCCGTACTTCAGGGGCTCCTAATGTTTATAAATAATAAGACAATGAGTTGAAATTTACATGTAATATGTAGTTCCCTGCCATGAAACTGAAAGTAATTAAAAATACACAATTTTATTTTAAGTGACCCCTATGCGAAGAAGTTTTTAAGTAGTTATCGAATTTGTGGAATATACTTAAATATATTATGAAAGGATTTAAAAAAATCCGTTAAGAACGTCGCGTTATTTATTTTGTTACCAAGTTTATTGTAATAAACCTGATACGTACGTACCTGGAATTCCTAATCAGTATTCCAATTATTCTGTATTTATAAAACCAATACTAAGATTATCATGATCCCGTGATATAGCTTTATTAAATAAATTAGTAAAAATGTAAAATTTGTATCCACATAATGACTTTTAAATTAAAAAATAGTAGGTATTATACTAAAGCGAATGTAAGTTTAAAGAAAGCAGGTAAGGAACATGGAAAGAAACAAAAGGTAGCATGGAAAGTTCTTATATATATATATATATATATATATATATATATATATATATATATATATATATATATATATATATATATATGTAATAGCATTGAAAGTCATTTGCAATTATGATCATAAAGTTAAATTTCGAAAATCGAACTCTTTGGTAATCCATTGAAGTTCGTTACTTGAATTTGTCATTTGTACATCGATAGTCATTTATTTTTATAAATTGGCAACGATTTGAAAAAATAATGTGTATCAAGATGAATTTAGCACGAAAAAATTTTTGTTGTAATCTACACAAAAAATTCTCATAATTTTCGATTGACATTTTACGATGAAGATGAACCCGCTTTAAAGAGTCCAAGCGTGACTTAATCGTGTCTCTATGATGATCTGCGTGAAGGTGTCCCTTGTCAGTGACGACTGAATATAACACCAATTTTGTTATCTTGTATTGTCGTCGAAGGTAACATTAATTAAGCATTAATTTAAGATAACAACACATGACAAAAGCTGAAAAGAAAGTAATAACCTATAAGCATATTCGGGTAAGTTTAGGTATAGTTATGAGTCAATTCTAGATAGAATATTAATACGTCAGGAAGCTTTGTGAATTTCCCTGAGAGTTTGAATCTAAGAACTAAACTAAAAATTAAAAATAAGAACTAAAAATTCTAGTTCGAATATTGAGGCGTCACGAACCTTTGTGGATTTCCCATGATATCCCTGAGAATTCGAAAGCGAAACCTTCGCAACAGAATATTCCATTATCAACACAACGCCTCTGCACAAACAGGCAGACAAACGACCGAATATTTAACTACGTCGGGTGTTAAAGTTATGGGTTATCCGTCATAACTTATACACTTCCGACCTCGCTGCATGCGATTTCTATTTATTCCCATGAATAAAAGTAAAACCGCAGGGAATACAATTCCCGGACGTCAAAAATGCGGTGACTACCTCGAAAAGACCGTAGAAGAGACATCCAAGGAAGTGTAGGCTGACTGAGAGTCTTTTAGTGTTTCCATCGCATGAAAAGACGCGGAGAACGCCATGCAGACTATTTTGAAAAATAATAAACATTTTACAAATTCGTTTGTTGGTCCGATTTCTGACATTCTAAATACTTTCCATGTTACATCTCGTACCACAATATATGGTAAACTTATGGCACACTGTATGGTAAAATTCTATTCTTTCTAAGTTTGGCCCTTAAATAAAAGAACAAAGAAAGGAAATTTGAGAGTTTAGAGGCAGGATGCCATTATACACAATAAAATAGATTGAGCGTGTATTTTATAAATTGCTCAACATAAATCCTGTAATATGCTTGAATACGTTAAAATAAATTAAACATACTCACCAAACAATATTAGTTCATCTACTTTATTTATTCTTGACTCCGTTAATAATAAATTTCTTGGGTATCAAGGTAATATAATGAAACTTTGCTAATAGCCCACTTGAAGACGTTGTAATACAACGAAACCTAGGTCGTGGTAAAGAACTTAAAGAAAGTAGAAATAATACTACATCGCGTAGTTTCATTTAATTGTGAGTAATGAAACTTACTTTAATTCTTAAACTATTAAACTGGAAAATATTGTGTATTATATTCCTAATCGCAAATTAGTCTCTATTAAAAAATATGTACTTAAGAAAATATACTCAGGTGCATAAGAAATATTAGTCTTATATTTAACGCTTAAATTTTTTGTTTACTGATAAATTATTATAATTTATCTTTCAGTTCATCGATGTAGTGTTTAGACTTATCGAAACATACGGTACGTAAGGTAAATTAAAGTGTTAAGTGGAAACTTCAAATATTTATGGCCGTCAACAAATTTGCAATAAAATCTAAGCACTTTAAAATCTAACAATTTATTTTGAAGGTCAGAAATCTTTTATCAAACTAGTTTACTATTTTTAGTTGGTTTTGGAAATATGTGCTATTTAGGTCCATAGAAAATTAAGTCAATGAGCTCTAAATAGTACGCATATTTTTAGAAATGTCTTAAAAATACGTGTGTTCACATCTTTGAATTTTTATATTTGAGAAATTAGGTTACTTTTCAACTAGATAATGAAAGCTGACCGATGCAACTTATATTTTTATATCATCTTTAATATTTTTGAAAAGGTTTTCATTATCGATGGTATCTAAACACGAAATTCAATGATTTCGTGGCCTTAAGTAATATTCTGAATCTCATTGTAATAATTATAATCGTTACTTCCAAATATAATATCACTTTGCATGCATGTGTAGACTATGAAACAATGCTAATGCAAATAATGAATTAAATTGATCAAGTCACAGTCCACAGTATTGTGCAGGATGTTTAAATATTTCTAAAATTGTTATTGTATTTTTATTCAATATTTGTATTATTATTATTGTTTATCTATATTTTCTCCTTTTCTCTCTTTCATCTTATTCCTCTCCCCTGTTCATATCAATATTAACCACTACAAAATGACTACCTTATACTTAATAATATTTTGCTGTGTGATATATGCATACCTACATAGAAATCACTACAATATACGGTACAGTTTGTTGAATGGGTTGTAATACATTAAATTCTATTCAGCTCGGAGTATCGGATTATGTAGTAATGAATTCGCCTAATGTAGGTTAAGGTTTAAGAAAAAATATTGCTTAGATAAAAAAATACTGAAACTAAAAGTTATTAAACACTTTAAAAATATACTTTGCTCCCATGCCGGCATAGCCCAAATAAAAAAGTGACCATGACTGCATTATGTTTTATTGGTTCGGTACCTGAAAAGGAAATACTGAACCCTCGTAACTCACGTGTCACTTCGTCTGTTACATGTTTTATCCGACTACAGCAGAGAAATGGTTATGAATTTTACAGGCTACGTATGTATGTATGTATATGAGTAAATTTGTTCTCTCATATAGACTAAACTAATAAAGTGATTTATACAAATGAGATGTCCTTCGATTCGTCTTGACCCAGAGAGTGTCTTAGAGTATGTAATATAATTTAACAGGCTTTGTGTGTATGCGTTTCGTGCTTTTCAGTCATTTTTTTCCGTAGCCAGATTTTAGTTTTTCCTCTTGTCCTTAGAAATCATTTGGTGTAAAAAGTTGAACATTGGAATAGTGATAAAGCAAAATCGTCTATATATTAACATTTAAAAATCCATATGAAATTTTTGAGGGGCGGAAAGTTTTAAAAAAATATTAATAAAAGTATTTTTATGTATTTTTAATATCGTGTGGCATATCGATTGGAAGAACGGCTGAAAAGAATTTCAAACTATTTATTTTCGGATTGAAGGAAAGGGAGTTATGGAGATAAATTTTTGGGGGCCAGAAAGTTTTAAACAAATATGAATAAAAGTATTTTTTGAGTATTTTGTACCGTGTTGCATATCGATTGGAAGAGCGGCTGAAACGAATTTCAAACAATTTATTTTACAATTGTAGAAAAAGGAGTTATGTAGATATTGCTAAAAATATCTAACCAAACCTTTTCTCATATTCTTGTGTGTAACACGAAATAACAAATTATTAAATTAATAAAATTTCCACAAAAATAAGTGCCAATTGCTATGTATCTACGAAACTGTTAAAATGCAAATTATTATAAAATAGCATTTCTAGCAATTTACATAAAATTTTAAAGAAAATAACAGCTCTTGTGGCTGTTTGTAGTTTTTTTTATTTTCATGTTAATCATTCACGATATAGGCAATATATAGGATGAACAATGAATTCAATAATAGTAATTAGTTTAATAGAAATATTGTAATAAGTATGTACGGAATCATTACAATATTAACAGATGTTTTTTTTATTTTAATAAATTATTTACTGTTTATTTATTAACGAGTTAGTCGTTTAAACTATATTTTAATCTTAAAACCTTAAAAAGCTTGTAACAGACAATCTTTATTTATATTTACAATTGTATATTTATAATTATTCCCGGATATAATTTGAACTTTTTTGTTATGTACTAATCTTTGAAACGTTGTATTGATATAGCTATATTGATTTAAAAATTTAACACAAAATAGCACCTAGCACATTTGGCTTCTTTTATTTTAATTATCACTGGTCATTACCCGCACTTTCTGAAAATATATATTGTACTATACTCCACATGAACGCTATAAGCTACACGATAGTGAAAGTTCTACGTCAATCGAATAAATATTTTGGTGTCAAACTTTGAAAACAAACATACGAAACCCTTTGCTTTATATAACTAATATGATATCAAACAATGAGACACCCACACAAATGTTTACACAACACTATATACAAGTCTTCAAACTTGGAGCATCATTATACAGTCCAAGAAAACAGATTATCTAAATTAATTCGCACTAAACAACCGCTTATTCATTACAACTGAACCCTATTCAACAATTCCCATTCACATACAAAATCAAACGTCGAGGTCACCCTACATCTTATTCAATACTCTGTCCCTCTCTAACCCTAGTAAACGATAGGTTCTGTTGTCGCATCATCCTTGTCGCGCAACGCGGGGCCAGGGGTGGCACAGTATCATTGCATTCCCATGTCATGCTTTCGCATCTGTATTAGCATCCCTATAACTATAAGAATAATACGTATTGTATTGTACGTACTCACTTGCTCAGCAGCGTTAGCGTGTTGTTAATGTTGTTACAATGTATATTTGTATTAAACGTACTTCTTGTCACATGTATCACTTTATTGCTCTTATGAAAACGTTGCTTTTTTAATAAAATAAGCACCAAATTCATATTTCTTTTCGGAATATGGAGAAGTAGAGAGATTCGTTACGAACTTAATTTGTACGTAGATTAACTTCTAGAAATATCAAATACTTAAACAAAATGTCATTAAGTGAAGTCTTGTTTTTTGTAAATAGTTTACTAATTCTTTTGTATTTTTATTTATTTAAAGGTATAGTCGCAATAAAACAAAACTGCGCCACACAACAGAGTCCTAAAACATTTGATATTATAATTTGGTTATGTAATAAATAATAGACTTGCTTAATTTTATAGAAATATATTTAAATATAAAAATAATTACAAAATGTTTAGGCTGAATAAAAGTAATTTATTGTAAAATACACCTGTCAAGCTCGCACTGTAAGACTCGCACTACGAGAGTTCCGTACATATTTAGGTACTTATGAATGCTTAAGAGTGTACAGTATTTCTATTAAACTTTTCACAAATATTAATTTTTCAGTGTTAATATTTTGCCTACTGTATCTTTCACAGGCGTAAAAGCTTTGTGCATATCTTCGTGTATTATTTATATTTTGTACATATTTGTGCATATAGTTTTCCTCTACCCCAACCCCAATTTTATAATTTTCCTCTAATCTTATAATTATATTTTTTCATGGTTTTGGCTTAGTAGTTTCGGAAATAAGGGGGAAGATGCTCTGTTGTGGGCATTTTTTGAAATATCTTTTTAAATAAGCAATTTAAAATTATAATAAAATATTTTTGTTTTCAAAAATTTGAAAAGGGTTACTATTAAATTATATCACATACGATGTAGAACATTAATTTTTTGTTTATTAAGACTTTTATTTACCACTCTTTACTGCTTATATGAATTTTTGACTAGTGTGAAATATGTGGATTAATAAAATATTATATTATTATGTTAATAATTACATGGTTTCTGAGAACATCGACTGTAAACATAGAAAGACTTAAATAGATCGTCTGCTATGTCGTTCACAGACATAAAAATTATGGTATATATTTTTAAAAAATATGACATGTAGAACCATCGCTGTAGTTTTCCTACAACCTTTACATAGTCCTCTAAAAACCCATATTTTTTCATTAGTTTAGTTTAAGTAATTTCTAAAATAAGGAGAGAGGGACATATTTTTCAGTATATCTCTGAAGTTATAATACAGAGAGTTATGAAAAAAATATAACCAACACTTTCAAACCACATCCCACAATATCTATATGGAATTTAAAAAAAATCTAGTACTTAATTTGGCTCCCTAATATTTCCAAGGTAGAGTTTTAACTAGTGAGATATGTGCGTTAATATGTTTTATTACTATATCTAATTTCAAATTTCTACGTCAAGCGGTTTCTGAAAAAAACGACTGTGACGTACGGCGGACAAACAAGTGGTTCCGGTTTTCCTTTTAATGTTTTTTTTTAAATTTTATACTTTCATTACAACATTAATTAAATTAATTATGACTATTACAACGCTACGAAATATGCACTGTAAAAACGCACATCTACACTCGCGCGCACACATACTCAACAAACGTGCTCACGTTGTCATATTTCTCGTAATAATGCGAGAACAATTATATAAACAGCGCGCCAACTTATATACTGCTTATAGGTGTGCATAGAGAATCAACTACCAGTATGCTGAGATATTGCACTGTGTGTAATATTCAGTTGAATAAATATTCAAAACACCGTGAGTTAACAGTATTGCGCTGTTATGTATTATGTACATCGTTAAATTGAGAGTTAACTACTAGAATATTGTAATAGTTGTTTTTTACTGTTGTTAATAACGTGAACCCTATTAGTGAAACAGTTCTCTAAGATTGTGTCTTATGTAATAACATTGCATATTTAATTAAAAAGTGAATTAATATAGTTGAGGAAAATTCACGGAACCGCGAGAATACCCCTCTCCATTCATGATTACTTAAAATCAATTAAAACGTACACAAATAAATTTTAGGTACAATTTATTTCACTTGAAAGTAAGAATTGTAAAAAAAATAATCCCTCCTTTTTCGTGGCAATTATTTTTCGTTATTATTAACTTGTGTAGTCTAAATATTACATCATATTTTGTTGATTTTGAAACAAATACATATTTAATTTTAAGTAAAATATTTTAATCCAGATTTCGGCGAAAATCCGAAAGAAAATTGTAGAAATCCTATTACAAAAAATAAAATTAAAATCATGGACAATATAAAATACTTTTCAAATTATATGGTTCCTTTAAAATCTACGTCACATTTTCGGAAACGCTTAATTCAATTCAATTTCCTGATTTTGATGTATACATTTTTCCTTGTGTTTAAGTTTCATATTTTGTTGAAACATCGTTTACTGTTGCACTGAATGCATTCTACTAGTACGAGTATGTACATGTACTGTATTGTCCTATTATGTACATGATATTCATACGTGCATAAAGATTTGTTTACCAGCCCGATAAGATATCCCACTGCCCTTAATGCTATAGAGAACGGAAACAAAAACAATCCTTTAGTAAACTAAACAATTCTATACTGTCTTGTATATTTGACTGATAACTTGAATTCATTATGAGTATAAACTATCAAAGTGATTTTTACTAATTATGTTCAGTTTGATATAATATCAATGTCGATATATCTTAAAGTAATTCACTTGTTATCTACACATATAATAATTCAGCGAGAGAAGAGTGATTGAATTAAAGTATGATAATACAAGCCAATCTGTCTGTCTGTATATTATTTTGTGCGTCAATTACACAAAATCTACTGAACAGATTTTCATGAAATTTGGTACAGCAACATATGAGAAAAAAGTCATTTCTTTTTCCAAAATTCACACGAGTGAAACCGTGGGTCACAGCTAGTATTTTATAATAGTTTTTATTGGCGGCTTTCTTTGCGTAAATTTTTGAATAAAGTGGCCGTGTTTTTTTCTCACTAATCTTGTTTATATCTCAAAAGTATCTTTGACCGGGATAAAAGTAACTTATACTAAGTAAACCAAGCTCAGTCGCGGTAACAGCCTTCAGAAATTCTATTTATCACTTCTTAAGCCCACGCACTTGGTTCTTATTGAGTGGGTAGTATAATTGAATTTCAAGTCTCTTGGGGCACATTCGATAGTAATAAAATATATCCATTTTAAGCTTATTTTAATTTAAGTACCGTGCATTACCTTAAAGAAAACTTATTCAAATTGGTATAGTTATTTTTGCCTCATACTCTAACAAATTATTTAGAAAATATTCGATGAAGGCAAAAAATAATCTAGATTTTTATAGAAAATCTAATCAGGATTCCAGTCAATTCTTATTGAAATATGTGAAGTACTTTTAAAATGCTTCTCTAACAAACGCACAAATAGGCAGGCATATATAAAGAAAAATAAATATAAAATGAAAAAAATTGTTTCAATTTCTAATCGATTTTCCCAGCGCGTTCCAGGCACGTCTATGATACAGAATTTTCCAAAAATTATTCATACCAAAATTACCCCTCGAAAAGTTTATATTTAAATAAACATCCATATGCCGCAAGTTTCAGTAACTCAGTTGCATTAACTTTAATACTGTTTAACATACTGCAATTTAAATTAGGGCTTGTTCAACTAGACACGTGCAGTCGTAAGTCTGTTTTCGACAATTGCGCACCAATATCATTTAAGTTGTAGCGAGTCACAAAATAATATGTTTTCTGCATACTTCAATAAAAAATCTGCCAGTGTTAAAATAAATATTTAAATGTATTGTGCTTTATTATACTGCATTGTCTTGACTATTCCTTTAACACCACATTAATTTTTTTTATGTGGGCACATATCAGAATTGTGCTATTATATATCATATTTCTGAAAGGTATTAACGACTGACATACTATAAAGTTATACCGTGAAGCGTTGTATTATGCAGGACATATCCACTTCTCTCGAGCTGTGGCTAATCGACTGCCCGCGCGGTCGAGTAGGAAAATTTTGTGTAGGCGTAATTGAATTCGGTAAAGTTCAAAGGTGACACTTTATTTCTTCCTTGGAAAAGTGTAAAGTTTAAAGTAAGCTTAGTTATTTAGTTTTTCCTTCCGGTTTAATCGATTATAATGAAGCCTCACTATAATAATCCAAACCGAAAAGGCAATGAGAAACTCAGTGAGAGATTTTTTTCAGTTTGTTCGAATTCTGCTGCGCGCAGTTAAATAAGTACGCACTATAATATCTTTCTTTTGTTAGGATACAGAATCACGTTTAAAATACGTCATTTTCATTTTGTTAATTCCAGAGCGGCAGATTTCTACAAAAACTGGCTTGGTATCATGTAAGTGATAAATATGTATGACAGGAAAAATTATATGAATAATCCCATCCAGTTTCTCTGTCAGTTTCTTTGATTACCGGAAATTATACAGTCGTTTATCACCAACTGTTAGTTATAGACCAAGCGGCATTTATTATAAAAAAAAGGTAGAATGTCACAGGAGACCAAAAGATAAAGAGAAAAATTGGATGTTCTTAAACCCTATCCTTGGAGACTCATTTAACAAATACAAATTTTCGTTATATTGTAAGTTAAGTACATAGTCTGGAAAATTTATGTTAAAAAAATGGTGTGCTTAAGTGTTGAAAATTTTGAATACTAAAATTATTTGTACAGTACGATTACATTGGTTGCCAAAGTTTTCACTTTTGCAGTGTGATCTTAAGAGCACCACTTTTTTTAACTTATTTAATTTTTAGACAATATATTTAAATCAAAATATAACGACAATTTGTGTTTATTTAATATTTCTCCAAGGACTAAGGAGGTAGTTACAGTTTGGCATGTATGTTATAGTTTAAATTTTAAAAAAATAATAAAAGTTGACGCTAAATACAATTTATCTCAAATTTACAAATATAAATTTCTTACAACCATAATGCTTGCAAGAATATTTTAGCTCCAATTTTTACCTATAACAGTTTTAACTTTTTGGTTTCATATAAAGGATCACAGCAGAGATAACAAAAGACCGTATGTAGGTATTACTTGCAAAACAGCAATGCTACGCCCGGAAACATATGTAAGCACCAGGGTTGGCCCAGCCTCCTGTTTGCGAGCTAATTACAACTATTAACTATGATCCGCACCGCGTTATCCAGCACGGGTCGCCCGCCGCCCACTGTACCCAAACTTGTACTGTCACAGTATTTGACTTTTATTTACGTAACACTATTTTAAGCAAAGGTACTCCTATACCATCCTTTTAGGATTACTTGTAGACAGATAGAATATAGATAGATATATTTACATATAAATGGAATAAATAGAAACAATAAAGCATAAAATAGTTTTAGTGAAATCCTGTTGAATTAAAATTAATACCGCTACTTAATACATGATATCAGCACTTCTATTTATCTTATGTATATTTGGCTATAGAGGAAAAAAATTATAGTTTTGACATTTTCTTTATTAATCTTTTTGTTTTTTTTTCTTTTTTAATTTAAATAGGATTTCCACTGTTACGTTATTAGACACTTGGAGGTACTAGACCTGAACGCAATACTGTTATACATAGCAATAAGCTCTAATTATAGTACAAAAACTATTGAAGTAGTGTCAATGGCGTAAAAATGAACTATTTGAAGATACATGAAAATAATTTTGAGATGGAATAGGCATTATTCATATAAGAACAGAACTACTAAGCGAGCTTGATTTTAAAAATTAGCGTAAAGTATTTAATAGACATTTGTTTTAATATAACCTCAACGCTTAAAAGGAATAGACAATGATGAAATTGCAAAACTTTATATAATTGAATATTGCAAATTTCTTATTATAATGGTTTATAGGCAAAATGTGACGGACAAGACAATTCGTGGAAGTCAGATTAAGAAATTTTTAAAATAGGACAGTGCTCTTAAAACTTCTTGTCTTAAGGTTATTTCAAGGACATAATTGATGTTTGTTGAAAATTACAAAATAAACAATTACTGACATATCTTTATTGCATAATTACTCGTCCGTTCGAAGAATGAGGCGAATATGTTTTTCCCAGCACGTCGTCTTTTCTTTAACTTTGTAAGCGATTCATCGGACGCAAACTTCCACTACATAGACTATCTGTTAGTTTTGAGTACCTAACGATGTGTCCTGCTTTTGACGTATTATTTTAGTCGCTATTGAGGAAAGTCACGGACGCAAATCATCATTTAGTTTGGTACGACTACGCTTGAACACGTTAAATCCACTGTAAACAATAATGCAATATAAGGCCTGGTTATGAACTTATTTTCACGCAGATAATGTTTGGAAAAAGTAGTAATTAAATGGTTATAGTTCAGGGTTAAAAAGTATGCAAGGTACCGAAGTCCCACCGAGATGAAACTGCCAGACTTTTTTTCCGTTTTTCTCAGTTAACTTTAACCAACTTTTTCTACGCAAATTTTATGTTACCTCTTTGATATCATCCAGAAACTGCCAAAACAACACGTCTTGTGAATCTTAAGATACAGATAATAAAATCTTCTGACGGTGAAGACTGTTCTGTACTCAAGACTTTTCACTGAGGGTAACCAAAAATCGTACCGCTTATCATTTTATTTTAAAAGGTAGGACGTCTATTTCACATAGTAAGAACTTTCTGATATCAAGCATAACTGATGATGAGATAGTTATGCTTGATTTCAGAAAGTTCTTGCTATGTGAAACAGACGTCGGAATTATGGATTTCAAGATTGTATTTAAGACATTTCATGGTATCCCATAAACATTAAAGAGCGATCCATGCTATTATAATGATACCCAAGAGACTTCTCAAATTTTTAAAATCTTTCCAAAAAAATCGGAAAACAAACTAGAAAAATTTGGGCAAATTGAATGTGGTAAAGCAGTTATACATCCACCCACTTGTTGAATGATGAAAAGCGACACATTCATTACTTATCTACTGATCCGCTTTTCATGATTCAATGTCGGGAAAGTCAATGTTAACTTTTTTAGACATATAACTGTAAATGTTCAGAGTAAATTTTTACACAGGCAACTCAAATTATAGATCACAGGCGACTCAAATAAATTAAAAATCAACATGCAACTCAAATAAATTAAAAATCGACTTATAAAATACGACAATATGAATATGGTGTTTCCGAAGTCTTCGGAATTTCGTCGAAGATACTTCTTGTGAACTTCTGAAGAATGAAAATAACTTATAAATAAGAAAACCAGATAGTATCCCCCAGAAACGGTAAGATATTAAATTTCAAATTAACACAATAAATCATATCTAGTGTAAAAATTGTGTAACGAACTAGACAGGATAATATATATAAAATAATTTTCCTTTAACATTTTCATTATCGCTATCCGCAAAACTGGCGTGATAAAATAGACTCGTAGATTAAAAGTTAACGTAGTTTAATGTCAAAACTAAATATTTTAAAATAAACCTACCCTTTATTCGCTTCCAGACTTAGTGACTATTAGTTAGAAACTTCATAATGACGAACTGTAAAGCGTCGAACAAAGACATTAGCATTCTTAATGGAATAAATACCACGACCCGTGTTTGTTACGTAGTTACGTCCATTATGAAAATATTTGGAAGGGTGAGTAGAAAATATGTAAATGACATATACATTTAAAATATTAAAGTTTATTCATGGATTTTAAAAACTTAAATAAAAAGCTAAATTTAAAATGGTGATATGATTTTCATTGCCAAGTTCTAGCAGAAAGTTATTAATAAACCTACAATCTGCGTCGTACTTTGACATGCCGATTGATCCTGGGCATTAAGTATCACTTTCATTCAATCTTGTCGATGCTCTTAAATTCTGCCATCACAGTCCGCCATCAGGTCTACTTCAGATGGCCACCCTTCTTTCAAGAATTCCAATCCAAAGCCTGTTTAGGAAAGTGAATATGCTCCCCTATGAGCATATGATCAATCATACACATATTACATAATTTTAATAAATTTTCGTTGGACATATTTTCGTACCAAAATATTTGGAGGATATATCTAAGGCAGCAATTGATGAAGACTTGATTATGATGAGGTCTTTTGTTACCCCCAAATAACATCACGGTTTTGGTATATGCTTTATGTCGCAATATTTTTTTTTTAGTTTTATTCTTTATGTTAGGTACCACGAGTGTCACACGTGGCAATGTCCCGCAAAGGTCTTACGCTAACCTTGGTGACACTCTCTAGGTATGGATGACTACTTACTCCATATCTACCACCAACGGTATTATTTTGTTTACTTAAGATCTCATGTCTTTGGTTTCTGGGTATTGGTGTCAGCCCAATATGCACCATCCCTCTCCGTAAGTCTTTTAATTTAACTTATATATTCACATGCTTATGGCTCAGTAGATAGGTACCTTTGACATAATTCAAAACATCTGGGACCCCTTACAATCCTTACCCTATTATGATTTTCCTATTGCTATCAAGAACTACCAAAAAATGAAGCAGTGAAAGAATACAACGTGTCAAACACCCGCATATATTGTGATATCTTTAGCAATAAGGCCTTTATTAAACTTCTTGTAAAAGGTTTCTTTTATAATATATGGCAAGACATCAATTCAATGCGTTTGAATAACAATTGAGCTTACAAATCATTGAAAATTTTTTCACTTATGATGGTGAGATAAATCTTCTTTTCACATTCTGATGCCAGTTCCGAGAAAGGAGACAGGTAGATTGATTTTATCTGTGCATGAGTGATTAGGATGGAAACCAGTTTGCTCTTTGCAAAGAAAGAGTTCAATGACATCCAAAAGTCTGTTCAGGATAATTTTGCGTAGTAATTTGGATGGCATATTACCTTTCTTTGCATATTACTCTTCCAATTAACAAGGTCCTCTTTTTTCGGAAGGATGATCGTGGTTTTTATTATTTTCAACCAAACTTTGATTCCAGTCTTATGGGAGTTTTGTGCTTACTCAGATGTCAGTTTTTAGATGCTAAACGGTTATTGGGTCCATTCATTATAAGTTAATTTCAAAATTAGGTCACAAATAAACATTTTGTGAGTTTTGAGTACGTGTCCAAATAAATAGGAGTCAACTTGCGCACCACCAAAATTCCGTACCATATTTATTTATATGAAAACTATATAGCGTCAACCTCACTAGAATACTATAAAGAAGTACAACACTAATGCAATTATTTTGGAATATTATAATTTACTTCAGAATTAAAACATTAGAAAAAATCAATTTTAAGCGATTCGCATTAGTGAACCATCAAAGTACGAAAGCAATTTTAATTGACACTTTACAGTGTCATTTATTACCATGTGCATAATTATATGCACCACGACCCTCATTTTTACAAATTCTATCAAAATTTTAAAAAATCCAATTTATCTAAATAAAATTTATCTGAAACTTTAGAATCGTGATCCCTCTATGACAAAAAATAGAAAATGTTTACCATGTAATTAAATCTAGTAAATCTTGACTACGCCATGTCACAATTTTGAAGCTTTTATCTTTAAAATTCGAAATTAATTTAAATCCCTCTACGTAGAGAAACAAAGGGATAAATAAATGAACCAAATTTAAAAAAAATTACCATATTTGTTATAAAACATCCTTACTTTTGCCCTATATATACTATAGAAAAAACTCTGTTCTTCGTGGCTAACTGTGCCTTCGGCATAATCAACCAAAAATAACTTAATGTTAAAAAATAACTTTGTTGGTAAAGAATATTCTATTCTATTATCAGGTTATTACTGAATCTTTACGGATTGCCATGACCGTTTTTTCTTTAATTTAGTTATTTTTTGTCTTAGGGGATCAGTCTTTAAATTTTTTACCTAATTTGCTACTTAGATATAAATAAACCTGTCAAGTACAAGTAGATTCGCATTACGAGGATACTGTATATATTTAGGAGGTATACTTGAAAGTGCTAAACGTAAAACATTTCAAGTTGAACAGTGTTTCTTTTAAATTATTTAAAAATAATGATATTATTATTCACTATGTTAATTTATTACCTTTATGTTTTCCACAAGCGTAAGACGAATAAAAGTTTACGTCTTACAAAATGCCAGTATCCAAATTTTTTATTTCCCATTTCAAAATAATATATCGCGACAGAGAAGTCATTTTAGAAAATATCACTAGACGTTTTTGCTTGTATTTTATTTTGTTTGATTTAGTGTAAAGATATTTTTGATCATTTTTATCATCTGCGGGGAAATAATTTAAAAGAACGATATATGTTTTCCTTTGTCTTCAAGTGTTCACGTCTTTCTGCAAAATTCTACTCCAATCGGTCTTAAAAAACCTTTTTGGACTTTTATATAACCACATAAAATAATTTTCTCAATTTATTACAACCAAATTACGTACAGCTGAATATATTAGTTTCACAAAGCTAAGTACCGAGAAAGAATTTTGTAGGATTGCTGTGTATTTATTTTGTTAAAAAAAACCTTTAAATATTAGTGTCGAACGATGTTTAATCGTAAATATTAGTAAGATTGTCTTATGGGCATATTATTTTAGTATACAGAAGATGTCTATTTTATTTTTATAAAATTAATCTAAAGCAGCTCATAGTATTAACTAAAATATAGTATAACCAAAATACATGGATACAAGAAACAATTGTTCTTCAAACCAAAAAAATAACAAGACCGAGCAGGTCTCTATAAATTCTCTTTCCTTCTACGCTTTTGCGTGGGAATTCTTCGAACCGAAGTGTATCTGAAATTACTTAAGTACATCTCCACTTTCCCGCAGTGTTCGAACACTCATCTTAATTACTAGTTTTTGTTGCTTTGCTATGAGAATTTATCAGATTTCTCATTTCAATGTTATATCTAAATTAGAAATTGTTATGAAAAACATGCCCAAAATTTGAGAAATACTATCACTAGACAGCAACGATTCTATGCACATGCTCAAAATAGGTTCATTTACATCATTAAAAACACTTTTTGTCATTTATAATCATTATATACTGAATTGAGTAGTGTACTTACTAGTTTTTGTTTCTTTGCTGTGGGAATTTACGAGATTTATCATTTCAATGTTATATTTAAATTAGACTTTTTTTATGAAAAAACGTGCCCAAAATTTGAGAAACATTGGGCAGCAATGATTCTATGCACATGCTCAAAATAGGTTCATTTACAAATCATTGAAAACAATTTTTGTCATTTATAGTCATTATATACTGAATTGAGTTATATACTACTTGCCATAATTAGTAATTGTGCTTTAAAGGAGAAATCACTATACGTTGTGTCATGGTTGTTCTCAGTACTTTGAATGCTACCATCTGATGAAGCTTCTAAAGTAGTATCTTGATATTATATATATATATATATATATATATATATATATTATATATATATATATATATATATATATATATATATATATATATATATATAATGATCTGTGAAGAAGTTAACGTAGGCTCCTCTTCCTTTTTTTATATTCATATTAACCTATATAGAATTCTGTCCGTTTTCTGCTAGGCTATTTCCATTGAACTTTACATCTTTCGGAACTATTATTTTCATGTTTAGATCATTTATTTTACAGCTCTCATTTTCTCTTTTGGAATATGAACATAATCTTTTGGCCCAACAATTTTTACATCAATTTTTACCCAATAATTTTTATTTGGTTTATCTCCAAATTAAAATTACTGGGAGGGTGAATTAACAGTTTGGCTAGACAATTTCTATTAAGTAAGTAGAAGGTTTATTATGTTTCTATTAAGTTAATTAATTTTTTAGCAATAGAAAGTACAGTTAACGGCGTATAGCATAGACTGCGCACTCTGCTTTATTGTACGTACTTATCTTTCAGCCCTGCTATTTTGCTGTGGGGTGTAGGAGACCGTATACTCATTACTTGTCCCTTTATTTAAAAAAATTAAAATCATTCACGTATTCATGCACATTAGCTGCATGTAATATGCGTATATTGTACTTCAGGAAATAAAAATGGCGATAACTTATTGCACCATCCCTGAATAATACAAGATATCGCAAACTTGAAGTTCTTCTACATTTCCTACATATATCAATGTATACCATATCACCAGATTTACATGGATCTCTAATACAAGATATCGCGTACTTGAAGTTCTTCTACATTTCCTACATATATCAATGTATACCATATCACCGGATTTACATGGATCTCTAATACAAGATATCGCATACTTGAAGTTCTTCTACATTTCCTACATATATCAATGTATACCATATCACCAGATTTACATGGATCTCTATTCGATTTCATGGACGGTAATCCTTACTATTCTTTACAAATACAATCAACACTTTTAGTCACTTCTATAGGAATTAAACCATTTCCATTGGATATTTATAAACATCTTTCAGGAAAAACCCTTAAACATTATCATCATCATCAAAACGATCGCTTCGAAAATTCTGAAATAAATCGTGAACATTGTGAATCGTGAACATCTGATAATTTTTATTCAATTTATAAATAGGTATAAATTCGAGTACGACTAATTATTATCAACAATCTAATTGTTTATTTCCTTGTAACTGGAAAAAGTTTTTCGACAAAAAATGATTCTCGCAATTTAAATTTAATTTAATTATTATCAACAATCTAATTGTTTATTTCCTTATGGCTGGAAAAAGTTTTTGGACAAAAAATGTTTTTCACAATTTAAATTTAATTTAGAAATAAATTATTTGTGCAAGTGTAGCTTGCACATAATCTATTTTTAATTTTTTTAGTATTCATAGAAAAGAAATAAATCATATTGTAAAATTTCAGCACAATTAGTTTTATAAGTTAAAAGCTGCAGAGATACGGGTGTTACGAAAATATAAAGGATTATTTTTGACATTTGTCTAATAATAATTATTTTATCCACTGAAGATTAATCCATGAATTTGGATGGCATTTGAGAAAAACTTCAAATTTACAGTATGAAACCGAATTGATACAGTTCAGTAAAAAAATGTAAAAAGCACCTTTCGCATATAAAACTGAATTAATTCCAACAAATCCCACTTACATCTGCCGGCACACGGCACGCAATCATTACAATTGCATACAGACAGTTATTCGCACGTTGCAGCCCATAGCATTTCATTAACGCTGCTTTTGTTTTAATGGAATCGCACGTGCAAATGTGCCCTGCAATATGTGCAGCCGCTGCACGTGATGCAGCCGATAATGCAATAATTAACTGACGCGAGAGCGGAATCGGTGTCAATGACAGCTTTTAACTTTGTCCACTGAATTTATCGTACTGCAAAATCCGCTCGGCGGCATGTCATTTAGCTTTGATGAGTAGAAAAGGAACGGAAGAGACCGCAAATAAAACAAAAGTTTTAAGAGATCGCGTTTTCCTGTATGGGGTAGATAGACTAAAATTATGGTGAAAATTTCTTAGTAAACTCAATAATAATAATTGGATATCAAATAACTTATCATTTTTGTGCAGGCGAATTAGAGTGATGTGTCCCTTAACCAAGTTACCATTGTTCTTCAGTACCAGGTTAATATTAATAAAACCGACGTGATGTTGAAACATGCACAAAGTAGAGTTCTGTAATAGTCTGTATCACTCAAAGTTTTTGAGGCAAGTTGGCTATAATAACTGAAAGTCTAATAAATTCTAGTGTAGATAATTTTTCAGAATTTCGAACCCAATGTTAAAAAATTTAAAATATTCATATTTCAGGAATTTATTAATGTTTAGAGTACATATGAGTTGCACATTATTTTCAAGTTTAATATACGCAAACACAGTCGCACATCGCACACGATAATTTCCGCGACAAAAAATTCGCTCCCGCTTGTATGGGGAATACATTTAAAAAAAAAAAAAATGTATATATATATATATATATATATATATATATATATATATTATTACATATTATGTAGGGTCTATATATAAAGAATATACTTGCAAAATTTCATGCACGTAGGTCAAAAACTATAGAAATTGCAAAGCCGCCGTAGACGGATGAACGGGTTCCTTGAACCGAAGCGACATTATAAAGTTTTTTGTACCCTAAAAATTGTCAAATGAAATCTGAAGTTTCAAACCTCAATTCTAATTCTAATTCTGTTATACTCGTACATATTTCCAAGAAACATATATCATATTATTAAAACATCAAAATCCCCTTGTCACTATCCATAGTTACAAGTGTTATGAATCATTAAAACTACAGCTGTACGTAATTCATTAAATATATAAGAATATTCTATCCATGATCTTGCAATATTTCTCATTGAAACTGTATGGCAAATAAAAAAAGCTCTATGAATAAACTAATTAAGAAATAGCAGGCTGTCAATAAATTATTACTAGTGTATCCGTAATTGCTTAGTATGCAGATACACGGTGGGTCGCATGTACAACACTACTAAAACTTAATTGTCATGGTAAGTGTCGAAGACACACGCAATCAAATCCAATTACGTGTTTATTATAACGATAAAATTCAGAAAGCAACTCAGTCATTTCTGTAAATAGCCAGACATTTATCAATTCAAAGCAAGGTATTAAATATATTATATGACCACGTTGTAATTACCAATTCAGCAACTGGTTGTATTTAGATACTATTTTTCCAATTTCAAGAACTCATAATCATCTCATTTGGATCTTAAATAAAGGCATACAATGCAAAAAAAGAAAATGTTATTGCTTGTTTGTTATAGTGACCACATTGAGAAAGCGACACAGTCATATCAGTAAAACATTTACCAATTCAAAGCAAGGTATCAAATGTATTTCATGACCACATTGTAATTGCCAATTCAGCAACTGACTGCTATATCCTCAATTTTATGAATTTAGTAAGCATTTCATGTGGTCTTAAACAACGGTATACCATGCAAAAGAAGAAAAGGAAATTACTCGTTTATTATAGTGATAACATTCAAAAAGTAACACAGTCATAACTGTAAAGGGTCAAACATTCACCAATTCAAGGCAAGGTATTAACACATTTCGCAATGATCTTCTTTCAGCGACTATTTATGTTTACACTATTACTGCACTGATTTAATTTCTCATGAAGGCGCAATATGGAAAAGAAGAAAAACAACTTAACATTTTCCATAAGCGCCAATTACGAATTGTTCTTTTCTTAACTTAAAAGGACAGATCTACAAATGAAAGTATCCCAAAATGAATTTCCAACATCTGGCTAGGCGTCAGATGGATTACACCCATTTTCCTAAGTGAATTTTTGCAGAACCAAATACGCATGCAAAATTAAATACATCAGTAATAGACAGTAAGAAAATATAATCAAGAAAATCTAATGCTTAAATAGGCTTATCAGTATTAAAGTCCTTCCTTTTGCTGGAAAACATTTTAAATGAGAAAGAAGAAAGTAAAGTTTTAGACTCATTCGACTATCTGGTTTTTCAAAATATTCCAATATGTTTTTTTTTTCACAATTTCCTAGTAAATTTCTACTATTTATATTTCCGAAAAAAATGATATCTTATTTTAAAGATAAGTATACTTGCAATGAATTTCGTTAAAATTTTCTTCAAATTTTTGTCTTTTGTATGTTTTAACAAGAGAAAATCAACGTAAATTCCTCCTTTCTCGTTTACTACTGACGAAGAAGGAAATATACATCACATAAGTATTTCAATACTTTTTTGTTCAATACCAATAATTCCAAGTTATCTTAAACGTAATTCCAATAACAAACCTTGATATCATTATACTATAGCAAGTTAAAATACCAAGCTTTGCACGTTGCATGATTCCAAGGTTATTCTCACTCCACTTTCTGACCACTTCCCAACTTTAATAAGCACGTTAACTACACTTCATTTGGTTTCCAAACTTTGTTCTGATTCTGAATACTAACACAGAAAAACAAGTTTCGTAAATTTTCTTTGCAAAATATATTATGTTTTACTAATGAAATTGTCCTTTTTAAGTTTTAGTCGTGGTCTTGGTTATATCAATAAATGCTATCATGTTTTAAGCCGTAAATATAATTTATATACAATAAGTTACTTACCCTAAATATATTCTAATAAATAATCTTAATAATAAATAATATTTAATAAAGTATTATATTATTTTTAAAAAGAGAAAAGTGGTTTAAATAACGTTCTATGGAATTTAACGAAAAACAATGTTTAACAATGTAATGCTAAAATGTTTAACAATGTAATGCAAACTAAATGTTTAACAATGTAATGCTATGATTTTTCCTTTATTTTTCTCGTTATGAGTAATTAAAATTTCATCTGAATAATTTTATTATTCAGATGAAATTAATAATATATTATAAATAGTATTTTATTAAGGGTTTCCGTGGTAGATCTATTTTAAAGACAATGAATTAATAAGCTATATAATAAATTCAAAATTATTTAAAGTCTACTGATGTTATAGAATAATTAAGGGTTAATGTTACTCATTACGGTCAATTGATTATTGAATGCGCAATAAACAAAAGGGACAAGCCATCAATGTGTGTTATATTGATGGCTTGCCAGTTTTAACACACAACGTAAAATTCCAATTTTTTACTACACTATTACATGTTGCTTAAATTTTAACTTGATCTAATATTTATTTTATTCATTGGGAAAAAAATCATTCTAGATTCGTATTCATAACATGCTTGATAATTTGCTCCACCTGTGATACTATAAATTTATTGTATATTCAGGAACACATATAAACCAGAACGCCCTCTTTGACCCATACGCCATTATGTTATTTTTTTTAATATTCGATTCATAAATGCTGACTCATTGCTTTCTGTGCAATCTCTTCCATTTAATAAATTAAAAACTACATAAATTAAAAGCTACATTGTAAGTGATTGCAGTTGGTTATGGGTCGTCTGTGAATAAAAACCAACATAAGCACACAAATACTTAACGACAATAATATTAATAATGAAAACAATTACAAAATACCAACTTGATTAAATTACATGAAACTAGAGAAAAGAAATGTGATAAGGGAAAGAAAAATATTGTTTAAGACTATTTAAAAGCTTATAAAAACACATCATACTCAATTCAAAACAAAGCACACGGAACTGACGAGGTTGTCTGATCGCAGCCAAGACCATAAGCTGGTGATGCCTGAATACCTGTACTTGAGATAAGCTCAGATACAAGGATGCTTTAACATATAACAAAGGAAACGATGAATGTGCAGATTGACACATCATACAACTATTTCGAAATAGGTGATCTGCGACTTACATTCAGGAAAAGTGGTAAAATTATATGGGGACAAAATATAAGAAACATTTATCTTACAGCCATTTACAGATAAATTAAATACGTTATACATAAATAAAATGCGCAAAAAGACCTTATTCAGTTTGCTTTCTATAAATAATATTTACGTTTATTAAACGTTAAATCCACCTGTGTTCTCAACTCGTATCCGCTCCGCCCGGTCAGTTTAATATATGTGTTTTTCGAAACAAAACTGTTGACTTTAGGGGATTCGGGTGCGAAAATGGCAACGCTATTTAACTCTAGATTTCAGGTGTCGATGTTGGTATGGTCGATGCTGGCAACGCTCAGTTTTACTCGCTTATTACAGGGGAAATACTGCATAGTCAAGAAGTATTACTGAAAAAAATTCTTTGAAATCTGGTGAAAGATTTTTTTCCTAATTCAAATATGTAATTATAATGTTGAAGATAAATTGCAAATCACGTTACATCGTTCAAGAAAGTCAGCCTTATGAGTTACAATATATATATATATATATATATATAGTTAATATATATATATATATATATATATATATATATATATATATATATATATATATATATATATATAAATATATATGATCAAGTTATGTTGAATATTGGAAAAAAATGAAGACAACGGTAACTAGAAAGTATTTCAATGCAAATTTTTTGACAAATTGCAATTTTATTAATGACACAAAGGTTACCAAGTTAATTATGTAATTCTTGCTACTCATATAGTTGATATTCGTATAGTTGGCGATAAGGGTATGAACATAGTGAAACATAATCTTACAAGTATTATTTGTATAAATATTAAATAGAATTAATATATGTCCTTAAAGTTTAAAGGATTATGTATGATTAAGGTATGTGATTTAAGGTGCGGCCTGATAAGGAAATACTCCTCATAAGAAATTAGCTAAAAACCGCATAATCACGAATAGTACTCGAATTAAAAGGATACTGTTAGCACTTATTTATATATAGCGGTTTAAATGATATGTTTACATAATATTTCTGTTGAATTATTGCAAATTTTAACATTATTTTTCGTAATGAAAATTTCTATGTCTCGAAGTAAATCTTTCACAAGAGCTACGCAAATGACTTGGCCGAACTTTTCAAAACTTGGCCGAATAGCTCTTAGATTATTGCGCAATACTATTTAAATTGGAAATATCCAGCAAATAGAAGTATCTTATTTTTGTACTACTAATTTATTTTATAATAATCTCAGATAATTAAAAGTTAATGAACTTATACTTACATAGTACAAAATTCCTCGCTGTGAATAACGGATTTCGATAAATCAGCACATAAACAGTGCGCCATTTCGAAATAATGCGCACAAACGTTGCGAAAGTCACACGAACAAAGTATACTCCGATATATTTTCATGTACCTAAATTAAATTAAATTCAGTCCCGGTTTTACAACTAGGAACAGATCTCTATTTACATGCAGTGTACTTGTAACCAATTTTGTTGGGAAATATAAATAATTAATTCGATATGTAAATAGTTGACAAATAATACTAGTTACAGAATATAGAGTTTATATAAATCTTAGGATAAAAAACATTGATCTTAACGATAAACTTTTCAAATTGCTATTTATAATTTTTTTTAAATGTGTAATTATCACAAATACAAAGATACAATAAAAATTATACAGCAATCAAAATTAAATATTAAGTCTACAATTATTCTTATGTTTAGTTTCACTTAAACTTACTAAAATTACAATTTGTTCTTCCGTTAGAAACCAATGAAGAGTGACAAAGAATATTCTTCACATACAAATGAACGAATGCATTAACTTTTTCCTATTAAAAGAAGTCTTTCGTTAATTAAAACTGTAGGCACCTATTGCTATTTACAATTTATGAAAAAGTTATTTTTAATAACATATATTAACCGCGATGCAACTAATGGACAGCAAATAATTCGTCTATGAGGCTTTAATTGAAGTAAAATGTATAACAAACTATAGATAATATTGAATTAACAGAGCATTGCGGCATTAAAAAAACTGTCAAACACGAATAAAACTCGCATTACAAGAGTTCCGTACCATATATGTACTTATAAATGTACATAAGGCAACACTGGGTTTCTGATAAATTATTTAAAAACATTAATTTTTCACAACGTCATATTGCCTATTATATCTTTCACAGACATAAAAGCATGATATATATTTTAAGATAGTTAGTGAAAAATATGCCGGTTAATAAGATGTTATTGCAAGTATAATAATTCCAAGTTTCTACGCCGTATAGTTTCCGAGAAGATGACTGAATATATAAACACGTAAATATATTGTCTACTGCATCTTTCATAAATGCATATTTAAAAAAAAAAATAAAATTTCATCTAGAATCAGAAAAGATTGATTTTTTTATTTTCCCTTTATGCTATAAAGAATACCAGAAATACCCTATAGGTTTTGATGACGATGTAAATAATCAAAATATACGCTTTAAAGGGCCATATATTTTAGTTGCGTGGACCAAAAAAACACTTTAAAGCAATGTGAAGCCATCCGCTTTAGCATGCGAATTTCAGCTCGATATCTCAAGTCGCTTCTGAGAAAAAGTGCTTTGACAGACAGATGGGCAGACGGATGGACAAGAAAGTGATTAGGATCACTTTTAGGGGTAAAAAAACGGTAGTTTTTTTCATTCTGAGGGACGGAATCTTAAAAAAATTGCAATTATAAAAGGGCCATCTCTTTAGGACAAATGTGAAAATGAGATAAATTTATACACTATATTTAACAAGGTGCAACATTTCAGGTTTTAAAACACCTCTCCAAATTTATGACTTTAACGGTCTTTAAAAATTATACCGAATACTCATATACTTAAACCACCATATACTTAAGCTCATATACTTAACCACTCATATACTTAAACCACAATATACACACCATATACTTAAGCCTAATTGTATATGTTTTAAAAATTCAGTTTGTAAAACACACATATCCGGCATTCATCAATCAGTACACTCATTCAAGGCGTTTCGTTTGAACGCATTTACACTTGCATTAGCATTAGAAATAAGCTATTGGGTTAAACAATATTGTGAAAAATAATAATATTGATAATATTAAGCATTAGAAATAAGCTATTGGGAAATTATTACCGAGTTTTCAAAATATAAATTGTTTTTGTTCTAATCAATTAAATTATCAATATATAACTATATAAAAATAATAAATTTATTTTCCCTTCATATCCTTAATTATTAAATATTTTCACGAGTGATTATTTTCATCGTTTCTTTAAAACGAAAAAAATAAATCACTAATTTTTTAAGGTGTACAAAAAGAAAAATATATCTTTATCGACTAGTACCTTTTTTTTAAATACTTTGTCTTATTTAAATAACATATTATTAGTCTTAATATAACATTTCTCAACTTGTAAATTCTGCCTTTCGTTTTGGGAGAAAAATCAAACAAAAAATAAATACACTACATTCTGTTTATATTCCCGAGTAATTAAATTTACAGTTTATTTTTAAAAAATACGGGTCCCAAATGCTTTACCAACCTGATAGCCAAAGCATGTACCATATTATCCAGAAAATGTATCAAATACCCACTGATTAACAGATTTTAATACCCGACATACCGTCATGAACGTCTGTACAAGCTCTACAATAACGTGGACCATAATAACACTCGTGGACTAGTCACACAAGTTGAATCACGAGAAATACAACCGCCGCCCGTGACGCCATGCCACGTGAACAAAAGCTTGTGTTACGATTCAGCTCTGAAAACAAAACAACAAGCTCTGTTGGAGATCGCTTTATTTGTCGTCACTCTTCATGTATTCACGAAAAATGTTAAAAGCACCATATGGGTTATTATTAAACATTTGTCTACTACAGGACAGCGATGTATTACTTTACTGTGCACTCAATAACTGAAAAATTATCGCTGTCTAGACCCCCGTGGTGACAAAAATTGTTATAACTAAAACATTGTTATATTAAATATGTACCTATGCATTGTTGATTCCATTAAATCTTAAAGTAAATTGTAACATAATCAAGAATTTCCTCAAAGCAAATTTAATACTGCCGTAGTGAGATCATTCAGAAAAATGTTTTATAACTGGAATAAACTTCCCACATTCGATTTTAAACGTGTCAGTTCGATCATATTAGAAATATACATAAAAATACGCTCACTATTTCTAGCAAGAGAGAATATATGAATTAAATTTGGAGCCCCAGGTATTATTTCTGATAAAGTAAACAAAAACCAAGAACTGAAAAAAATTAATAATAAAAACAACTGAGTATCATTCAAGTATAAAAACATGATACAAGTATGGACAATACCACTAAAAATTATAGCAACCATACCAATATAATTCAACATAGTTCAACAAAAAGAACGAATACCAATATAATAAAACTAACAGAAAATTATTGAAATTTGTATAATGTGCCAAAATAAAAATTGTTTTACTTTTATTCCAAACCTTGTTTAACTTTTCCCCCGTTTTTGCCTAATTTTCTACCAGAAATGATTTGTTAGAACAGAGAAACAACCCGAAAACACACATCAGATGTGCTCGTATGAACTGCTTCATTGGTATCAATTTTGTCAGCGTCAACAGCGTATTCGCTAAAAAATTAAAACGACATGTGGTCATAAACACAATACTTTTTTTGAATCAAAATACTTTTTTAACTAACAACAAGCTTTTTTTTCTCCAATATACCATTAACGTCAATTCCATAGAATTAATATTGAAATATTTACCATCCTGGCTACACTGATTCGGAACCTGAAACTTTAACTTCGACATACAAAACTGTTACAAAATGTTTACCAATGTCTAGTAGAGTTAAATTTCCGATTTCACAGTTAACTATCATTTATAAGTAATACAACATAGAAAATATTATGTTCTTGCCTCAAAAGAATTTTAACCAGTATCCTTAAACCAATATTTGAATGCTTGCGAGATTGTTCATAATATTCCAATGCTTACTAAAATATTTTAAACAGATTATCTTTAGAATATGTATTATTTTGTCATAGAATATAAACTATTCTACATTTACGCAAAATCTTAATACAAGTTTCAACACTTTACTTATCTATATATTCTATAACGTCCGACTGAAACATCCTCCCAAAAATTATTTAAAAATTATAAATTATTATCAAATTAACTTCAAATATGAGAAGATAGTACCAAGCAGGTAGTCATAAAATAATATTAACCATTATTATACAGCTATACACATCATATTTTTTTCCGAAGAATATACCAACACAAAAAAATATAATCAGTTCAACGCCTCGCATCGTATAGAATTTTTCTATACAGTATATATATGCTATATAGCACGCTAAGAAAACATAAAAGGACGGGGATTCGTATTGAAGTCAGATGGGAATTATTAAGAAAGCTATTAAACGTCTTTAAATGGGAAATATATATTTTTTTGCAAGATGAAAACTTTTATATAAGATCAGATGAAAAAATTCTATTTACCTCTTCGTCTAACTTTTAGTTAAAAAATCAAAATTGACCCAATTCAGTTTATATTATCTATGAACTTTAATTTCCTCATAAAGTATACGACGTGGGCAAAGATCAAAACGATCATTATATCAATTGTGGGTAGGACGCCCTTTCTAGAAATACTTTTAATGTCAAGGATACAAAATAAATTACGTAAAATACGAACCTTACGTCAGAGACTTTCCTGGTAACTGAAATTCGGTATTTATTTCGTGAAGGTAATTTAGCTGCCCAGGTTTACTTGAACGAGTAAGATAAACATGACGCCTGTGTAACTCATGCTGCCAAAAAGGTAGTATTAATGACATAATACTTAAAAAGTTTCTACCAGTATAATAACCACGAACAAATTAAGTCGTCAACAAAATTTAATTTTCATTATATAATAAATATGACGAAAATTAAATTTTGTTGACAACTTAATTTGTTCGTGGTTATTATACTTGTGTTTACGATAAATAATTACAGAATAAACAATTTCTTGCGTGACTTAATACGTTATTTCAGAAGACGAAAACATTTTATAGAAATTTGTAATTTGCATGCAATATAAGCCAGAGTTAGTTAGTCTAAAAAGAAATCAAACGATAGTAGAAAGAAAATTTAAAGAAAGTATACATAACATTATATATTAATTACATTGTAGTTTTTTTCTAAATATTAGAACAGATTTTTTAAATGCTGGAACTAATCTGAAGCATTAGTTATTAAGTATATTTATTTCAACTCGTTCTATAAATAAAATAAAGAAAAATTACCATAAATTGATTCCAAAACTACTAACTTACCAAATTTAATATGGAAATGTTGAATTTAAAAAACACAAACTTAATTTTTTTTTAATATTAAAAATTTATACTGAAATGCATTAAGAAACCGTTCGCCGCAGGAATCAATTGACACTTGAACAGTTCCTGAAGTTGGACTATTCAGCTTTATTCAGTTTCAGAATAAATGTTAGTTTTTAAAAGGAAATAGTAGTTTCCATGTCCAAGTCAAGCTGTAAAACTTATAATAAATAAATGACCCACGTTTTTAGGAACGCTGTAACGTACTATAAAAAAACAAAACAACATTTTTTCTATACTAAAGTATATCCATCTACATTTAAACTAGTGTTTCCTTTTTGAAACATTTTATCCTTTACAACAGCTTTTCCAAATCAAAACTTTCCATATTCCAAATCAAACCTTTCGATTTCAAGTTCTTCGTTCACTTTTATGTGCAAGTAACCTTTGTACGAGTATATTAATATTCTCCAACGCTTAGCTAAGAATTTATGAAAACACAAGCTACATTTTATTTGTTATCTTCAACGACCTGAAATATTCAAAATATTAGTAATAGTTAATAGAAGACAAATGGGGCAGCAATATAATGATAATTAATTCCTTTAAAGTTTTTGAGTTACATGTTACATTACGTCAGTTACTAGTATATGTTGCTAACATCAGTAATTTTTTTGAATAACATCTTTGAAACAAGTCATAAACTTCGGAGAGATAAAACGCTTCCACCAACGGTAAACCTATCCCCATTGTAAATAGTAAATACAAAAAAACACATATTATATATAATGATACCATAATATCCGGATTTCAGTAAATATAGTAATAGCTTCAATAAGCCACAGCGAAATAATGCTTTGTTAACGTCACCGGCAAGCCCATGCTGGGCCGCTCTTTGAACGCACACAATTAAATTTTAAAGAAATAAATTAGCTTAATACTACCAAATATCTGTAAAAAGTAGATGTTACAAATGTATTTATTGTGTCATATAATTCATACAATTTGTTAATCAATATTAATAAATATTAATTTGCACATTGTTCCTTTTTACTCAGTTTTCGAGGCTACCAAAATACGCGTCATTCATTTACATGGTCACATTTCCACCACTCTTAGGTGAAAATGGTTTTTCCAGTTCGTGATTTCGACTTCAAAGTTTACCGATCAAATGATATAGAGCATATTTTCTAGTTCAATAATATAGAAACTTTTAGGACAGTTGTGACGCAGCGGTTTTGTATATTTTATAGAAACATGAAAGTACTTTGTATTACATATGACGCAGCGGTTTTGTATATTTTATAGAAACATAAAAGTACTTTGTATTATAAAGTACTTTGTATTAACACACAAAAAATATGTATTTGTCTATATTATATTGCCACCAAGAGTAAAAAAGTATCTATAATAAAAAGGAAAACATTATAATAAAACTCGATTTGACACCATCGTGAAGATAAGATTTTAAATTTTATAGGTCACAATATTAATTTTTAACCCGCTAAGAGATAATAAAATCCGAAGTATCAGCACAAATTCCGTCTTAGTATGTATCTATGATTCGATGTCAAACAAAAAACACTTATAATTTCGTAAAATCCATTCGCTGGCATCTGAGTCACAATTTTTACAGAGTCATGCCACAAAATTTTGCAAGTTTATGGTTCAAATAGAAGTCTCAATTGTTAGCAAAATATTAAAAAGCAAGTAATTTTTTCCCTCCCCTAATGCAAATTATGGGGAAATATTTTTAACACCTAACCCTTCGATTAAAGCATTATTAAAAGTTCATTCAGAATTAAATTGAGTTTTCATTTAATGTATTTCATTTTTAAGCGCCTTTTAAGAAATATTAACCTTTAAATCTATATGCAATATGAATCACCATTCTTCAAACGTTTCAAACGCAGAATCTAATAAAGTACTAGTTAAACGCATTGAAAAAAGAATAGTATCGTTCGATTAGATTTTCAATTAAAATTATTTTGATTTACTTGCATGAACAAACTCAAGAAGTATAAATAAACAAGCTATTGCTAAATTAAGTTCGTGGAAATTCCATCAGAAGATTTCATAGATAATTTAGTCGAGTGTTGTTTGAAGCCTCGATTATTAAATATCAAATATAAAAGTAATTCATAAGTCTCAGATAATACTTTACATACTAACTTTTACTTAATAATCATAATGCCTTAATACCATTAAGGCATTATGATTGTGGATTATTAAGTAAAATCGAAATTAGTTTGTAATATATTATTGAGGTGTAACTTACATAATAAGAACTGCATGCATATTAATCATTGATGATATTTGTAAGTGGACAACTTTAAATTAAAATTATTTCTACTACCTTGCACGAACGAACTCAAGAGGTGTAGGTAAACAAGCCATCACTAAGTTAAGTCCGTGGAAATTCCGTCAGAGGATTACATAAATAATTTAGTCGAGTGTTGTTTGAGCCTCGGTGATTAAATATCAAATACAACGGTGATGCGTAAATCCGCATAATGTTTTACATATTAAATTCGATTTTACTTAATAACCGTATTACGGTTATCATTTACCATTTAGTATTATGATTGTGGATTATTACGTAAAATCAAAATTTGTTTGTAACATATTATTGAGGTGTCACTTAGATAAGAACTGCTTACATATCGATTATTTCCTGATGATAATTTGTAAGCGGTCAACTTTAAATTAAAATTGTTTCGACTTAACTTTCATGAACATACTCAAGAGGTGTAGATAAACAAGTTACCGCTAAGTTGACTTCGTGTAAATTTCATTAGAGCATTGCACAAATATACCTCACCTCTGAAATATACCTCTGGTTCGTATACCTCACACTTACTTTTCTTGTCGCCGGCCCCATCAAAGTATTAAGATTACAGATTATTAAGTAAAAGCGAAATAAGTACGCTATAAATTATTATGAGTAACTAGATATTAATTAATAATTAATAATTAATAATTATCTACAAGCAGTCTAAAAGCCAGCAACATGTTTTTGTACGACGACCCAGCGATAACACTCTCTGTTCTAACCGGATTCCGGATTCTTACGAAAGTCCTAACGCTATACTGTTGTCCTCTAAATTCTAGACTTATTTTAGTTAAATAGTCAATTAAAGTAAATTTTGCTGTATGTGTTTTTTAATAATATTTCTCGAAATATTTCTCTGGTAATTATTGAATTAAGAACTAGTTTCGTTTAGATTTAAGTTTCATCCCATATCTCAAGCTAATTTAGCCAAAGCCTCTTCGTAAGTCATATTTATTACTCAAAGGCACTCGTGATTTACTAGAGTTTTATGAGAACCTATATTTCCTTTGTACCGATAGTATAGTAAACCATATTTTTGGGAAAGTTGCGGTTACACATTGCTATTTACAGAATATGTGATAACAAGAAGTGTAATTTGTTTTTTGTTATAATAGACCTTTATGCGTGCGCATACTTTAAATAAAAATATGCATGTTTGTAAAAATATCAGAAAAAATCAAATAAATTGCGTCACAAGTTTAAAAAAAATTCAAAATGTGATATGATTAGAAAAAGAATTATCGTAGAATTATCCTATACTTTATTAATGCTTCTGCAAATAAATATTTGGATATAAAATTGCTGTATACGAAAAGTAATATCCAAACGTAATTGTAATAATTAAAAATTTGTAATAATTAAAAGATACACTGTATTCAAAAAAAAATATATATATTAAGTACTTTCTGTACGGATTTTATCAATTACCGTAACGGGGTCATGGAAGGGTGTCGCAAATATGGCTTCGTTGCCACGTATCCGCAGTGTTACGTAAACAAAAGCTTGGATAATTGTTTCAACTCGGAATAAAAAGCTTATTAGGTAAAATGATTACGTATAATATAATGTTAACGAGGCCATGTCTGTCACAAAATCGTAAGAATTTTAATAAACATTTTCTTTTTTATACCTTAAAAGCCTGAACGATATTTGCAATAGAAATTATTATTACTCTACTTTTAGTTAACTTATATATTACTGCTTAATTAATGACAGCGACGTCTGTTCTTTATGAGCAACCCTTTTAAATGTATAATTCAATAATTCTCCACTAGACGGCAGTATATATTTCATTTTTAATAAATTTATTTCATTTCAAAATGCACTTAATTTTTCTAACTAGCACTATCTAACTGCAATCAGATTATAGAACGCTCTCCTGGGTGAGCTCCAGAAACACACGTGTGTAATGTAACACAAATTTTAGTATACGACCGAACTTTCGTACTCGTCGCTGACCTTATTAGATAATTATATTTAACAGCTACATACAATTAGTTGCAATGGGATTCGAAAAAAATAAAAATATAACTGGACAAGTATTGAGAAAATGTTTATATTATACATATGTACTTATTTACTCCACCAACTGATACGTTTATCCATTTATATAACCTAAATGGCTAGCGTATCAGTCAATTGCGAAAGTAATCAATTTTAAAAAAGATGTAAAATTTTAACCACCTAAAAAAACTTAATATTACACCCAGAATGACAGTATTATGACAGCCCATGTAGTACAGTATTATGACAGCCATGACCGAGCTCTCGATTACCCTTAGAGACCGTAGTAAGCCTTGTATCGCGTGTGTCCAGGAGCAGTACGTCCCCAGGGGCAGCAGCCTGGGACTGGAGCCTCTCTTCGTTCTGGAGAAGGGGCCTGATCCCAAGGCAGCAATTGTCCTAGACCCGAAAGGGCTGGGCGTTCTCTTCCTGGAACACCTTTCGACAGAACCAGATATCCCTCGGTCCTTTACACATTGTGGGAATAAGCATCTATTTTCAGTATTCTCTGCCCACCGAACTGTTCTGCGAGCACCTCAGCACTGTCCTCCGCTCGATCGGGCGGAGCCCAGTTGTCATCTGTGCCGATGCTAATGCGCAGTCTTGCCTGTGGTACTCGAGGCGCCCCAATCTGCGTGGAGAAATCTTGGAGGATTTCGTCCACCAGAACGGCCTCTTGCTGTGCAACTTGCCTGATATACCCGCAACGTTCTTGGGACCCTCGGGAGAGAGTGATATTGATATTACTCTCATCTCGAGTGGACTTGCGGGGGTGTGCGCAGTTGGCGGGTCGAACGTGACGTCTTCTCGAGTGACCACAGAGCAATACTCTTCTCTATCTCCCAGGCGCGCCCCTCCCCAGAACCTGGGGCGCGAACCAGCACCCGTTTCAGAACAGGGTCCCAAGACTGGGATGGATTTGTCCAAATTTTCCGCCGAGAGCTCGACAACTTTTCCAAATTGTCGAAACGTGTAGATTGTCCTAACACAATGGCTGTTGAGTTTCAGGAGAAGGTGATCATCAGTGCCGAGGGAGGACTGGGCACGGTTCAACCGGGCCCACCCAAGAAGCATCCCTGGTGAAGTAGCTTTCTCCAGACCCTGCGATGGAAATACCGCAGAAAGAGACGTAACTACCAGCGCGCTAAGAACCACGGAATTGATTGGGAACTTGTTTAGGCTCACCGGGTGGCCTTGGTAGACACCCGGTGTAACTACAATAGAGAGGTTAAGAGGGCTAGGTGCTCCCACTTTCGAAATTATGGGTCTCGAGTAGGAAATTCGGATCCCTGGGGTGTCGTATACAGGAGTGTACGGGACCCCCTTGAAACCCTTTGTCTTTAGCGCCCTTAAGAGGACCGATGGCAGTTACACCGGGAACATTCGCGAGACCCTCGAATATCTTTTGTCATCCCTCTTCACAGTCGAACAGCCGAGTATCAGGTACGCAGCGAGCTTATTTCCTGACAGCAGTTCAGATCCGGAACTGCGACACTCGGACGTCATCATGGGGAACTTTGACTCGAAAAAGGCCCCAGGCATTGATAGAATCGATAATCGTTTAGTCAAAATTGCTTGCGATCTTTAACCGCTGTCTGTCGGGCCACTTTCCGAAGATTTGGAAAGTGGCGAGGCTTAAAGTCATACCGAAGAGTAATGGGAAATTGCCTAGCGATCCAAAATTCTATGGACCCATTACGCTCCTTCCAGCCTTCGGGAAGTTGCTCGAGCGAGTTGTGGCGGCGCCCTTATTGGCGCAGCTATCTCATTCGCCGGGTTCCGAGAGACAGTTCAGTTTCCGTCCCGGAGTATCTACTACAGACGCGATTTCTACAGCTTTATCCTGGGTTGATTCGTGCCCGGATAAATACGTGCTCGGTATTTTTCTGGATATCTCCGGCGCATTTGGTAATGCCTGGTGGCCAGCCATTTTGTCCGCGCTAGAGTTCCGGGGAGTGTCAGCGGACCTCCGCCGGATTATTATGAACTATTTTTGTGACCGAGTTGTCTTTTTACAGGATGGAGACATTGAAGTAAGGAAAACGTTGACCAGGGGCTGCCCGCAAGGCTCGGTCCTTAGACCAATTCTGTGGAATGTCATGTTCGATGGTATACTCGCAATACCCCTTCAGGGATGCGATACCGTCGCCTATGCAGACGACACGCTGCTGTTGGTCATAGGATCGAGCCGAAGAGAGTTAGAGAACCGGGCGGCGGACTCCCTCGCCAAGCCACATGACTAGGGCACCAAGAACAAGCTCTGCTTTGCCCCACAAAAATCCGAGGCTGTCCTCTTCAAGGGCAGGCTGGTGAGGGAGCCGTCTGTGACTATGGCTGGTGCTAGAATCGGCGTGCGGGACCTGGGCGTGGTCCTCGATTCACGGCGGAGCTTCTTACCGCAGGCGCTGTACATCGGGGAGAGGGCTCGAGTTGCCTTCCATGCCATGGCCCGGCTTGCCAGTGCCGGCTGGGGTCTCAATAACTCGACCCTCGAGCTGATGTATACGGCAATATACCTCGGTATATTGGCCTATGCACCATCGGTTTGGGCTTCGTGGTGCGTCGGGGTCCAGCAAGTTAGACGGGTGGTGCTAAGATCGCAGCGTGCGCCGCTGATTGCGCTGACCAAGGCTTACAGGACCTGCTCAACGGATGCCTTGCCGATTTTGGCAGGTCTTCTTCCTGCTGACCTCGCGATTGCAGAACGCGCGGCTAATTTCATCTTGGCTCGAGGCAAGAGTTTTGTCGCGGGTTCGTTGAATTTTGAGTTTTTGGCAAATTAACCCCTTGCAACTAGAAAGAGACGTATTTTAGAGATCGTCGTTGCTCACTGGCAGTCTAGGTGGTCCTCCCCCGATTCCAAGGGGGAAACGACCAGATTGTTTTATCCCGATATTTCCGAGCGGTTGAGTAAGAACTGGCTCGTCTCCGATTACTACGTTTCCCAATTCCTAACGGGGCATGGCGCATTCCATGCCAGTCTTTTCAGATTTGCATTAAGAGATAGCCCGGCGTGTTCCTGCGGATTTGAGACACAGGACATGAATCATGTTTTATTCCACTGTAGTGAGCACGCCGATGCGCGTAGAGTTTTATTAGAGAGCATACATCTAAATAGTAAAGTAGAATCACGCGAAGACTTAGAACGTGGTATATTTAGTCACCGAGACATGGTTGAGAATGGTCCGATCTTTGAGTCATTTAGAGCGTTGGCCAAGTGCGTTATTGAAAAAATGGAGATACTAAATGACACATTGAGCAGGAGCAGACTCTAACCCTGTTGGGTGGAAGCGCTGCGATTGTAGATACGGGATACTATTAGAGGACTTTCGAAGGTCCCCTTTTTGTATGAGGTGGGTTGTTACGAGTCCCAGGAGGGGCCCTGAGACTACCCGGGTGGATGGATTGGGAATAGCCCACGTAGTTCTCAGTACCACAAGTGGTACTGAGGTCGCAGGTGGTACTGAGATCGCAGCTTGCGCCGCTTCTGGCGCTGACCAAAGCTTATAGAACCTGCTCAACGGATGCGTTGCCTGTTTTGGCTGGTCTCCTGCCTGCCGACCTCGCGATTGTTGAACGGGCGGCAAATTTCATTTTGGCACGAGATAAGAGTTTTGTTGCTGGTCCGTTGAATTTTGAGTTTTTGGCTAATGAATCCCTTTTTGCTAGAAAGAGACGTATTTTAGAGTTCGTCGTTGCTCACTGGCAGTCTAGATGGTCCTCCCTCGATTCTAAAGGGGAAACGACCAGGATGTTTTTCCCCGAGATGTCAGAGCGGCTAAGTAAAAATTGGCTTGTCTCCGATTATTTCACATCACAATTTTTAACGGGATATGGCGCATTTCGTGCCAGTTTGTTTAGGTTTGCCCTCCAAGATAGCCCGGCGTGTACCTGCGGATTTGAGACGCAGGACATGAATCATGTTCTTTTCCACTGCAGTGAACACGATGATGCGCGTAGAGTTGTGATAGAGAGCATACGTCGAAATACTAAAGTAGAATGACGCGGAGACTTAGAAAGTGGTATCTTTAGTCACCGAGACTTGGTTGAGAATAGACCGATCTTTGAGTCATTTAGACCGTTCGCCAAAAGCGTTCTAGAAAAAATGGAGGTACTAAATGATTCATTGAGAAAGGACAGACTCCAACCCTGTTGGATGGAAGCGCTGTGATTGTAGATACGGGACACTATTAGGGGACTTTCGAAGGTCCCCTCTTTTGTATGAGGTGGGTTGTTACGGGTCCCAGGAGGGGTCCCGAGACAACCCGGGTGGATGGATTGGGAATAGCCCATTTAGTACTTATTCGAAATCACACTAATCGGTCACATTTTCGTCTTAACTATCTTTATATTCCATTCACAGTCATTGTAGATGAAACTCCCAGTTTTTCTATATGGTGCTTCTTTACCAATCATATACGTGAGCTTTCTTTCAAACAAACCATACAAAATTGATCGTATGAAAAGCGAGAGTAAAACCTGTTGAGTACAAGTAAAACTATCAATATGAGCATTCCATACAAACTTGGGTACAAATAAAAGTTTAAACACTTAATGGTATACTGTATTTCTACTGTACTATTCAAGTTGCGAATATTATTATTTTTTGCCGCATGTATATACATAACATTGTTTAGTATATGGTTTACAGGTGTAAAACTATAATGGGTTTCTCTAAAATTATGTGCAGTAAAGTGATCACAAAATTTTTGTTATAAACATGAAATGGTGTCAAGAAACCCAGTAATTTTTTTTTATTTTAGGAAATGGGTGTGTGGAGTATCTTTAACTATGTTTATTACCATATCCCTGGAAATATATATGATATGTTAAAATCAAAATGTTATTATCGTAAGTAGATTCTTCATAAATACACAAAAAAATGGAAAACAAAAAAATGAAGTTTGGGTACGTAATAATTCAGGACAGACTTAGAAACTAATTATTTTAGACTTTTTTCTACGGTCGTTCTATGAAACCTTCCTAAGTGCCAAATTTCAAGATTCTAAGTAAATAAGAGGTACCCTAAGGGTTCGGCGAGTGAGTAAGTAAGTTAGAATCAAAATACACACACACATTTCAAAAGGCCGTATCTTTTATTGTATTTAAATCAGGGTTCAAAGCGTTAATTATTACCGATAATTATCTTTGATCTTGATAAATATAATCGAAAATATTTCATTTGCTGCTCTTAATCTTTTTATAAATATTGGAAATATTACGCGCGCCATTTAACAGTTATGGCGGAATTTTCCACGTGTCGTGTTAGTTTCTATCAAACTGTCTTCTTAATTTAAATCTCAAATCTGATTTAAGTTTTATTTTGAATTCAGAATCTTCAGATTCAGAGAATCCTCAAACAGTTCATGCTGTTGAGGAGGATGAGGATGATATTCCACTCAATAATTTTATTACTAAATATGGAGTTTGATTTTTACCTATTTTTTTCATAAATTTTTAAATAACCACAACTTGCTTCTAGCGTAAAATTTTATAGATAATACTGACCGGTTAAATAACTTTCGATTGATACATACTTGTTTGATAATTATCATCATAATTATCGCGATAATAAACAGATGACAATGACATTTACATAAATTATCCTATACTTTACATTCAATATATCTAATATAAGGATCGGTGCGGCGCAGACACATCCTGTTTCTGTTACAGGCCCAAACACAGAAACATAGCGATTGGGCGGTTTCGAGCCCGGTATATTTATGCAAAATCAATTTGTGAATGTCCAACGAGCGGCCCTGCGCTGTTTTGTGGAGGACTCGCTGGGGTGCGCTCACAAAGCGCTTTGTTCATGATCGCGTTTACTGAACCCGCTATAGTACTTGCTGTAATCTGATACGGTATTATGATCTCCAAAATATGCGTATATGTAACGTGTATGATTGCAACATACGTGCTTTGCGTATTGTTGCAATAGGAGGAATTTGATATTATACATATATTTACATACAGTCTGAGGATTTTTCTTTGCGTTTTAAATCCAGAATTTGTTTTTTTTACTTTTCGATGGTAAATAGAACATTTTCAGGGGTAAATAGTAATAGTTAATAGATGCGTTGAAATAAATTTTGTTTGGGTTCGAATAAATTAGTAAGTATATAAGAAATTAGTAAAATTATTTAGTAATTTAATGATTTTTTTCCACGCTGAAGTAATTATAATTATTCAGACTTCAAAAAGGACAGTAAGAAAAAGTTCGTTGCTGTCTGTCATATATAATATAAGAATTTGGTCGTTTCTTGTGGTAGAGACGGGAAATAAAGAAAGTATTTTTCTTTGTTTCCCTTCTCTAAGAAAGCTTTAGCTTCCACACTTATGCGTTGTATAATTTATTTGTGTGTAATATTATAAGAAATAACTACATATTATTTACAGTAAAAAATGTTAAGAAACTATATGAAAATTCTTAATCATTTCTCAAAAAAATCAGTTTCAAAATTCTAATTTCGACGAAAAAATTTACATTGTTTTACAGAAATTTAAATATACTCAATTTGATATATTTATATGAAACTGAATATGTCTAGTTTCACCTATATGAATAGTAGACACGTTCATTATTACATATTTTTGTACTTAAATTAACAATGTTTAATTCTTTAAACTTGGAGTAACAATTACATGTACAGATGCAAATAAAAAAATGGCCATTAATTTGAAGTTATTTATTTTTCCAATGTTACTAAAACTAACTGAAATAAAAAGTGTTTAGCAATATTTTGGAATTGTTTTAATTTAGGTACATCATAATGTGTAATCTATATGTGTAAAGCTTATAAGTTGGGATAATATCAATTTAATCAGATAGCCTAACGATGCATTTTAAAAACTATGTTAATCAGAAAATGGTTTCTGTGTAATTCTGAAAGTCGGGCGATTCAGAAACTTAGACCACATAATTATTGCCGACGATGACGATGCAAATGACGAAAACGAAAGCTCGTCTTCTATTATGAATTTTTAATTGCTACACCTACTTGTCACCGTTTGAATTTTAAAAATCTTACACAATCATGAATAGCCAAATCTAAGCTAAGTCATTTTCATAATTATTTGAATATTTTTATTTAGTTCGAGAAATTTAAAATCATATTCATTTTAAAAAACAAGATTAACAATCTCAAATATCCTTGAATTTTTCATGATGAATTCAATGTGATACAAGCTCAGCTATTTACAGTAAGGGCAAAGCATTATTTACTAAGCTTTTTGAACAAAATCCATTAATAAAGGATATAGAAACTGTGTTTTATGACTCAACACCAACTCCGGATACCATAGCAGAAGCGGGAGAAAAGACATTTCTTGCAGTATACCATGCACTTTCTACTCAGTTTAAGCTTAACACACATCGATATATAGTTTTTTTAAACCTTGTACCAAGTCCAAACCTAATCTGTCTTCTTTCCCCTCTACCAAAGGGTGAGCGAAATATTACGCCTATAGAGTATTCCATCAAGCACAGGAGTGGTTTTGAAACCAACTGCCCCCTGAAATGTGAGGTTGGAAGCGAGAAGTCGATGAATACCTAGAGCCAATCGTGACCTTGGACTCTCCTGCTCCTGATACGTTATTGAATTCTATTTTCTGCCGATACAAGAGTGATTATTATGGCAAATACACTTTTCGGAAAAGCAGGCATTAACTGCAGCCGTGTCTGTAACGGCTGGCTAGGAGCATGTACAAATGGAGCCCACATCGATGTGGATGAAAAATATGACGATGATGAAAGACAATTGATTGATAAGTCGGCATACCCATGTAACATTTTCTTTTGTTATTTTTCTTAATTGAAATTTGCGTAACTAATTCTATTTTTTATTTTTATCAATTTAGGTACTCTGTATCTTCTAAAGAATTGATCCTACAGTAAAAATATTTATAACCTAATTTATAGAAAATTTAACGTAAATAATTTTTCACAGATTTTTACAGATTCCCTTAATTTTATCAAGCTACTGGAAAATATTAAATTTTACAAAGTTTAAAAGACATAGTTCCACGAAATTAACCTACAAGGAAACATTATGATTGCATCGTAAATGTTTATATCTGTCGAATTTTTACATAGTTTGCTACACATGGCGTTAGTTGCAAGTCTGTGTCCGGCCGTCTTAGCGACTGCAGTATGGATCTTTCTTGGATATCAATGGTCCTGCATAAAACATAAAACAGTCAAAAATGTCCAAAGTGATGCAAAAATTCGTTATTGATTTTTCGGCTTTGATGTGTGCGCCAAAAACCGAGACGATTCGGCATATTACAAATCTTTGAAAAATTTGCAAATGATTATGCATATACTACCTCCACTTGTGTACATTTGCGAATTTGTTCATATGAGAGGGACCGGTTTTACAAATGGCCTTTTCAAACGGTGCCACTCACTAAATATGGAATTTAAAAAAATTCGTAATTGGTCTCTTTTCAAATTCCTATTTAAATATTATTTTGGGTTGATTATAGGGATACATACTGATCATTTTACTCATGTTTCTACCTTGAATGGTTGTTCAGAAAAACATCTATAACAGACAGATGGGCGGGCACGTGAATGATTTTTGCGAGGATGTCTTCACAAAAACCTACGAATTATTAAATCTGTAGAAAACACATAATCGTCTTTTGATTCAACATATACAAATTTGTCTTCACTATGCTTAGTATAATGTAAAATATGGAACGCGATCTCTATGCCAATTAAGAACAAAATATTATACAAAGACACAGAAAAACAAAATGCCTTAAATCTCTAAAGCGCTTTTCTCAGAAATATTTTAATGATAAGAAGATGAAATAGGTTATAGCTGGTTTCTTCTACATAAGTGTTTTCCAGAACCGATATTTGCGCTTTAATTTCGTGGAAATTTAGACATACCAACGCTAGTTAAAAGGAAACAAAACACGTTCACATGTTACTAAGGCAACGTTTGCCGGCAATGTCTTAAGGATACGTTAAAAAATACGATAAACGTTTGAAGTTTTGCCGTCAACTTGTTTTCTACGTGTTGTAGTAATCTATAATTGATATATCTAATACGACAGTGAAAAAAAAATTAAGTCTCAGTGTTAAACTATTAAAACATCTTTCTGAAAAATCTTAACCGAAGTTAAAAGTGTGAAAATTATTATCAAAAATGAAACACACTCTATTTTACATAATTTTGTAATTATTTATTATATAAAAATTTTTTCTCGTCACTCAGTGCTAATTTTCAGTAGAACTAACTAGCATGGAAATCTATTCAGAAATGATATTTGCCATTTCTGAAAATTATTTTTAAAAATTTATAATTTAATTTTAGAAGAAGTCTATTTAGCCTTCTTCTTCTCGATAGAATAGCCCGGATATAAACATTTACAGTGCAATCATAATGTTTCCTTGGAGGTATATTAATTTCGTGGAACTATGCCTTTTAGACTTGGTAAAATTTAAAATTTTCCAGTAGCTAGATAAAATTAAGGGAATCTGCCCAAATCATTTATGTAGTTTTGAAAGTTGGTACAGTTATTTCTTGAGATATCCAGATGAACACACTAAAAGTCTCCGAGGGTTAGAGCGGACCGGTGGTGGAAGGAAGGGGGAAGGTTCTTTTTTCAGTTTTTACTTGTATCTCGAAAACTATTAATAATACCGTTACAATTACTTCTACATTAACTATTTACATTAAATTTTCTATAAATTAGGTTACATATATTTTTACTGTAGGATCAATTCTTTAGAAGATACAGAGTACTTAAATTAATAAAAATAAAAAATATAATTAGTTATGCAAATTTTAATTAAGAAAAATAAGAAAAGAAATTGTTACACAGGTATGCTGTTCTTATATAAATTATCTTTCATCATCGTCATCTTTTTCATGGGGGCTCTATTGGTATATGCTCCTAGCCAGCCGTTACAGAAAAAACTGCAGTTAATGCCCGCTTTTCGGCAACTGCATTTGCCAGAACAACAACTCTTGCATCGGCAGAAAATAGAATTCAACAACGTGTCAGGACCAGGAGGGAGGGAGGAGCACGATTGACTCTAAGGTTCCATCGACTCCTCACTTCCAACCTCACATTTCAGAGGGCAGTTGGTTCACAAGCCACTCCTGTACTTGATGGAATACTCTATAGGTGTGGTATTTCGCTAACCTTTTGGTAGGGGGGAGAGAAGACAGATCAGGTTTGGACTTGGTACAAAGCTTCAAAAACTCGATGTATGTTAAGCTCAGAATGAGTAAAGCGCGCACGGTATACTGCAAGAAACATCTTTTCTCCCACTTCTGCTATGGCGTCGGGAATTGTTGTTGGGTTATAAAAGATAGTTGCTATATATATATCCTTTATTAATGGATTTTGTTCAAAAAGCTAGGTAAATAATGCTTTGCCCTTTCTGTAAATAGCTGAGGTTGTATCACAACCACTGAAACTATGAAGAAAAAGAATTGAACAACAAAATTAAGTTCTTGGGAAAAAATATACAGGTTTCCCCTTTTCTCCTTCCCGTCTTGACAAAAAATATTTCTTTTGCTAGTGGAGTTAGAGCCATTAGAAGAACTAAAAGATCAACATCTTCTCCAACAACAGCGACCACAGAATTGTCTGCAGCTTTATCAATTGCAGTGCGTATAATTGTCCATCCAACATCACTTGCAGCTATTTGAGTATGTTAAAAAAATAAATATTGTTTCTTGGTTTGATAGGGACTTCGCTCATTTTATATGTTTTTGTAGAAATATACGTTGTGTACTGTATACTATAGTTACTATAATTCATATCACGTATAAACAGAAAGTAATTTAAAAAAACAAGTCACATGACGCTGACACGAAGAAAGAGTATTGCGAAGAAATTCATAATAGAAGTCTAGCTTTCGTTTTCGCTACAGTCATCGTCAGCGTTGGCAATAATTATCCCGTCTAATCAGCCGACTTTCAGAATTACGCAGTAACCATTTTCTGATTAACATAGTATTTAAAAGGTATTATTATATTTTCTTATAACATAAGCTTTGCAAATATAGATTATACATTGTGATGTACCTACATTAAGGCAATTGCAGAATATTGTTAAACTCTTTTTATTCCAGAAATTTTAGTAAGAGTAGAAAAATTAATAAATTTTTAAATTATAGACCATTTTTTATTTATCTCTGCGCTGAATTTTTGCTCCAAGTTTAAAAATTCCACTCAAACATTGTTAATTTAAGTACAAAAATATGTAACAATGAACGTATGTATTATTCCTATGGGGGAAACCCACTTCAGATTTACTCAGTTTAATATAAATATATCAAACTGAGTATATTTAGAGAAAAAAATGTAATTTTTTTGTTGAAATTAGAATTTTGGAACTGATTTTTTTTTGCGAAACGATTAAGAATTGTCATGCAGTTTCTTTACTGTCAATACTAGATAGTTGTTTCTCATACATTTATTTATACAAATAAATTGCAAAACGTTCAAATATGCAAACTAAACGTTTTTCAAACAAGAAAAATATTTTCTTTGTTTCCCTTTTCTAACACAAGAAACTACCAAATCATTTAATCAGCATACAACGAGCTTTTTCCTACTCCCCTTTTTGGAGTCTGATTAAATATAGTCACTTTAGGGTGTAAAAAATCATTAAATTACTAAATAATTTTACTAATTTCTTACATAATTACTAATTTATTTGAACCTAAACAAAATTTATTTCAACGCAAAAAACCATCAAAAAGCGAAAAAGACTAATTCTGGATATAAAACTTTAAAACGCAAAGAAAAATTCTCAGATCGTATGTAAATATGTATATATATATATATATATATATATATATATATATATATATATATATATATATATATATATATATTGTATCAAATTCCTCTGATGGCAGCAGTACGCAAAGCACGTATGTTACAATCATACACGTTACATATACGCATATTTTGGAGATCATAATATGGTATCAGATTACAGCAAGTAGTATAGCGGGTTCAGTAAACGCGATCATGAACAAAGCGCTTTGCGAGCGCACCCCAGCGAGTCCTCCACAAAACAGAGCAGGGCCGCTCATTGGACATTCACAAATTGATTTTGCATAAATATACCGGGCTCGAAACCGCCCAATCGCTATGTTTCTATGTTTGGGCCTGTAACAGGCGCAGGATATGTCTACGTCGCACCGATCCTTATATTAGATTTGTTTAGTGTACAGTATAGGATAATTTATGTATATGTCATTTCCGACTGAAATAGCATTGATGTCATTTTACATGACACTGTGACATAGAGAATTCGAAGGGTGTGCTCATTTTGTGAGCACATTCCTTTCCAGGGCAACCTTTTTTTCTTTTGATTTACCCAAATAATTGAGTATCTCTTTTTCAGCATATCCTGAATTTCCCTATTCTTTAGATTGATGTAGATTGTCCAATCACAACCCTTATTACTACACATAATTTTTCCAACGATGCCCACTTCCGGTTAATATTCTTATTTGTTTTAATTATTTATGCAGAAATACTAGTCACCATCGTATTTCACAAATCAATACATTGGACAACCTAGCCATACACCACAAATGTTGAAAAATATCATTAGGATAATAACAGAACAAAGATAATTAACGTTACATCAAGTTAATTTAGCGAGCAATAAATTACTGAAATACCCAAAATTATACCATAATCGTATAAGAAAATGTCAAAATTATTACAGAACAAGAATATAAAATATTGCTCTATACTTAAAGAATATAAAACAATGAATATTTCTAGGATTCAATTACTATTATAAAAGCTCTAATTAAAACTATACTTTAATAAAAATAATTACATTCATATTGAAGCTTGTAGATATATTTGTAAAAAAAAAGATATTGTGAATATGTCGGTAAAAAGAAATAAAAAAACATGTCGACATTTGAATGCTAAATTAATGAAGCAGTTTCAAAACAGCAAGTCAAGTCTTTTGTTAGTTTTATTTTGCAAAACTTATTTTAAAATAGAGTAATTTCTTTAGAAGTAGAAATTAATGTTACATTAGAAAATATAATATTTCTATCGTAATGTATATAGGAAATTAAATATTACAACAAAATTAAACCCATAAAAATATAGACTTTCTAATGATGAAAAAAATAACTGTAATGAAAAGTCTTCTATAAACACAAATCGACTCATTCATAATTTTTTTTTTAATTTTCATAATTAATCCATCCATATGGATTAATTATTATGTTAAAACAGTATTCATGTAAAAGATAATCATAAAAAGTAATACTTACCACACATACATTTTACATGTTATCGGAGTGAATTGAGAATAAAAAGACAAGATGCTCAATACTTAGGAGACAAGTTTACACGGTGGAAAGTAGGTTAAAGTAACACACTAAAATAATCTAGCAGTCTGCACTTCCGCCAGTTGACTTTTTTTAGAAAGTTCATTTTTTACTCGATTTCGATGGTGTCCTCTGACTAATACACAAAGGTTCTCGAAAACTACTGAAACAAGATGTAGTCACCGTGGCCTGTTAGATTTTGATCACAAGGCATCCGGACTTTGACGATGCGACGCACCGCAGGGACCCAGGTTAGATTCCCGGAACGGGGCCGGACTGGTGTTATGGTTGGCTGTAACAGATTGCTCTATCATGTGTATCTATTAGATACATTAAAGTAGATAAATAAATATTTTACATGTCAACATATAAAATGAGTCTTAGAGAAATATGAGATTAAAAAAATTGCATGACATTTACAACAAAAATGAAGGAAAAATAGTTATGAAAATTTTTTTGACACTTAATCGTCTACGCCGTGCACAAACGTTTACAATGGAAATAATTTGTTGAACACTTAGCAATAAATACTTTGTACCTTTTTTAAGCAACTTCCGTTGCATGCAATGTGATGATACTATTGCAAGACCACAAAGAGCAAAATATAACCACTGTGAATTTCTTTTCTTTTTCGAGAAATACATCGTTTCTATATCATCGATGCAACACGAACTTTTTAATTTTAAATAATTAAATAAGTTTTTCATATCTTATTTACTTGTCTGTATTTATGTACTTGTGATTATTGCTAAAATTGAAATTGACATCATCCAGTAGCCACTATCTCACATTTACTTGCCTGTACTTATGTACTCGTGATAATTGCTAAAATTGAAATTGAAATCATCCAGTAGCCACTACCTCACGTTTTGATTAGATAGATAAAATCTCTATCAAAAATGACTGGGAATACCTGCCAGGGGTTTTCTTAGACAGCAATGTACCAAAATATTTTGGTTAAATATGGTGTATAAGTAAAAAATATTGTTTTTTACAAACGGGAAACTGAAGTTTTGCGCAATTTATTAAAAATGAAAAATAACATAAACATATTTATCATAAAAACAAAAAAGACAACATGAAATATTGATAAATATAAGCACGATTATTGATGATAAACAACGATTAACAAAAATAGTCTATATAGAGTACTTTATCGATGACTACTGAGGACAATGCACTTTGTAAAGATTGAAAAGACGAATTTTGAGCCAGTAATGGTTCTGAAAATTCAAAAAAAAATAAAAATGTTAAGCGTTGATTGAGTGAGCGAACAATTAATAAAACGGCTGGTATTTATAAACTTGTTATGAAGTATACATCAAGACCAAACGCTACGAAATTTGGCAAATTCGTTATAAAATTATGAGAAACAAACAAAACAATAAACAAGTAACGTAGACCTGGTCTATTTCTGTAGTTTTCTCATTTTAACTAAATCCAAAATGAGCTATATGTCAAAAGATGATGAAATAAGTAAAATCAGGCAAGTTTCATAAATAAATTTATACACTTATCACACCCAAAATTACTTCTATAAATTACGATACTACAGTTTAGAACACGCATGTCAATTACAAAATAAAACTCTCCTACGAAATAAAAAACAGCACTCCACAAAATGAAAGTTTACTTTCCAACTTGATATCTCAGGTTAACATTTGAAAGTTTCTTCTTAAGTAAATTTTCCTACAACAATAGCTGCTAACATCCATCGAGCATCTATGTAATAGTTCTTTCATAGGCGATAACACTAATTACTATAACAATTACATCAGCAGTTATCGGTTACTGACTCAATTACCCCCTGTAATATAATGTACGGCTCACAACGAAGCAGTGCTGCCAAATAAGACTAATTTATGTCACTAGCTTAATATTACTTAGCTACTATCATAACAAAGTTTATACAATTAGTGATGACTGTCATTTAATGTGTAATCTTAATTTAAATCTGCACAATGTTTTTGTCTCCCATGTACCTTTGAGTATTTGAGAAATACAGACGTATGAAATCCCATACCTGTTACATATATATTTTTACGCAGAAGTTAGGGTAAAAAATAATTACTTAGCGAAGCATGTCCCGATGTCAATCATGAAAATAGTCTTAAGGTTGTATAGAGGAAACTGTGACATAATCCGGTATGAATGCAGCTTAGGGCCAAAGTTATGTTGACAAATGTTTGATATGATATGAAAAAACATGCATTAAAAACGTCATATTTAAAAATGTATTTTGATGCTCGCTATCATTTATTATAAAAAATCAATTTGAAAAATTTCATGCCTGATGATTTTATTTGGGAAGTATGTTTTAAGAAAATAGGTTTCTTTCACTTAATTCACTTTAACTTTCATCACTCATCATATATTATACAATTATAAACACAATTTCGTATAAATTATTTAGTGTTTATTATAAAAATTGAAGTAAATTCAATTATCAAACATTGATTGTTTTTCAACCTTTTAATTTCAACATTTACATTTTGCTTACATGGTACCAACATTCAGGAAACGATAGTCCATTTGCGTATAGTTTATATTTCGAATAATATTATGGTATATATATATTATTTATATATATATATATATATATATATATATATACATATATGTATATATGTATATATATATATATATATATATATATATACACATATATATATATTTGTATATATATATATACATTTATATTTATTGTTAAGAATAGTAATTAATTCGAAATATGTATAACAAATAATTTTTTTACGGCCGGAAACGACCGGAAATTATTTTAGTTACATGCATTATTTTGAATATATATTTTTTCACGTAATACCCAATACATATAATAAATTTATATCATAAGAATAAATTACTTTAATGTTACTTGAAATTTTATAACAAATCCAAAAAGTAATAATTATAAATTTTAAAAAAGAAAAAGTACCATTAATTAAAGACTTAAAGATAATGAAACGAATGTAAGTTGGTATGTTTGATAATTTTTATTTTAACTTGTTAAAAACAATGATTTTTAAATATGATTTTTAAAAAAATGATTTTTTAATTTTTAACGCATTTAAAATGTTTATTTTGAACTTATATAATTTCATTAATTTACTTTTATTCTTTTGTGAATGTTATATGGTTAGTGATAAATTCATTTTGAAATTTTTTTTAATTGTGAAAGGAATACACAAATTTGGAGACATATTTCGTGAGTAATTTTTTTTCAAGTCTACTTTTTATAATAAATAATCGCGGGCCTTATTTTTTTAATGCCTCGTTTTTAATGTGTATTCTTTCATATCCTATCAAAAAAATTGTCAAAATGTCATTGGTGCTAAGCTGCATTTATTCCCGTAAATCTATTTTTAATTTAAAATTATATGAAATAAATGCAAAATTCATTTGAAATACTAGCCGACCCGTGCGAAGTCTTCGCACTATATCGCCATCTAGCGTGTTCCAAGTATACAATTTGGCTAAGATATTTGATGTGTTGCCCACAGATGGCGCTCATGCCAATTGTTATAAAAATTAATTTTTTTATTAACAAAAATATTTTTTTCGAATTTTTTTATATTTTTCGCCCAAAGTAGAAAACAAGCTTTAAGTGGGTATTTTTTTTATTTTTTTTGGTGCAGTAGTTAAAGAGATCGAGCCGCTCGACCAAAAACACCTTTTAGAAATAATATATTTAGATTATTTGCTTTATTTCTATTTAATTAATTACAAAAAAACAAAAGTGATAGATGACTTAACAAAACGCGGAGAGGCCCTTTAAAATTATCGACGGTAAAGTAGCAATCAGATTTTGCTAATATGATTATAACAGGCGTTTTGTATCCATGTGTATTTCTCAATATTCTCTCATGGATGCAAATCCATTGGGTTGATGAACGCTTCATGCTTCGGATGCTATAATGCTTTTATGGAAATATCAGCAACAAAGTCCTGAATATTCACAAACTTCACAGAGGCTTGTACGGCCAAAATATTCTCTCGTATGAAATAATAACGAATAAATATGTGGTTTTGCTTCTTGCACGTTAACATTCGGCACCTGAAAGACTGATGGTAATTGTTATTACCATCATACATTAATACAGATGTACTTGTTAAGTCTGGCCAAAACTCCTCTTCTAAATAATAAAGCCATAGAGCTTCTTAAATTGATGAGACTAAAGATATATATGTTGCATCTCTACTTGAAAGTACTATAGCTTGCCGCTTTCTGCAACACCAAGTTATGGCAGTGCCCTGAAAGAGAAATGCGAATCCTATGTAGGATCTTTGGTCTTCTGAGTGACTTACCGAATCGGCATCATAGTAGCCAATAATATAATTTTAATTCCGTGTAAAAGACAGCGTATAATTTATTGCAGCCTTCAAGTAACTTAATACTCTTTAATGCACAACAATGTTAAACAGTTGGTTCATTATTAAGTCTACTTACCATGTTATCTGACGGCTTCTTGACATGGTTATATTCCTTAATATTTCTTCTTACTTGTTTTGCTTTCTTCAACTGTAAATTTCAAATCACGAAGTGTCCATACAGGCATAAATTCACTCTATTAATTCTAGTTTAAAAGTTAATGTATTTATATTGATTGGTCGAATAACATTTTATTTGCTTTTTCTGTTATACGAAAAGCAGTACAAAGCTTTGCCTTTTCTATATCTTTTATATGAATCTTCGTTTAGTTTCTTTTTTATCAATGCCCATATATCGTCATTGTTAAAAAAATAAAGCATATCATCCACACATACTGAGACAAATAGTATGTTATCTTTATCTAAGAGGGTGCCTGAAAATGGATCCATTTTTGAGTGAGTCATTTCAATCTCTAAGAGTTAACTTGTGGTTCCATAGTCTACTTACATGTTTAAAGCCATAAACGAATTTATTCAAGCGACTAACTTTTCTCTTTGCTCAAATAATAGCGGTTGGGATGAACATATATAATTTTTCATCTATATCCCTTTGAAGAAACATTGTGAACGGTTGTTTTTTTTTCAGATCTAAAGTTACTGATCATATCTCTTTTAACACTTATCTCTAGGAATACCATATCTCTACTCATTAATGCTTTTCTGCTTTTTGGATCAATAAATCTACATCCTTTTGCACAGTCTGAGTATCCAACGAAAATGATTTGCATGCTTTTGCACCCAATTTCTGTCGTTTTTCATTATGTACGTGTACCATAGCATTATACCAGGTGTGGTGTCAGAAAGAATAAGTATTGGCGAGCGGTTGATGATGTAAGCTGATTTTGATACAGGTTCAGCTCAGAATTCTTTCCGTAAGTCAAAATTTAATATCATATATTTAGTACACTAAATTAATGTATGGTTCGTTCGTTTCCTTAATCCGAAACTTTATTTAATTTTTTTTCAGGCGTATACCGGTTGGAACTTTGGTGCAATATTCTACATTTCTTTAAAAATACTTAAAAATTTTTTTTTAGGTTCTCCTTTCTATTGTCACTTCTTAAAACCTTTATCTTTTTATTTAGTTTTTTTTTTCCACGCGAATTTTAAAATCTATGACTTAGTCAATATCTCGGCTTTAATTTTAGTCAAAAATACGTAAATATTTTACGTGAATAGTCTTTAGTCAAAAATGTAAAATATTTGGCGCTTTCAAGTAATGCAACTTACATGAGGTCGTAAAAATCGGTGCAGGTTAACTATGGCAATTCGTCAACTCCCGAGCTATTCATTGGAAATTATTACATTCTATATGGCTACTTTTTATCCATTCTTGTTATTAATTCATCAGCCTTTTTTATCAAATGTTACTTTAAAACCATTTTTTATGATTTTAATGACTGACAGTAAGTTAGTCAATAACTCTGGAATATATAGGACATTTTTCACCTGTATTGTTTTGTTGCTAATATGTTTGTTGATAATATTTTTTTAGTTGGTATTCGTATGGTTACTATACCACAACTTTTAACACGTAACACTTTGTTATCGGCAATTCTAATGTTTACTACCGTCTCATTTTCTAGCCATTTTTATGCATAATCATGTGGTTTGAGGCACCAAAATTTATAAAATACTAATATAAATAACTACTAATATATTAAAATATGCATACTTCAAAAATAAGGTTTATAATAGCTAAGAAATAAGGTTTATAAAAGTTAAGCCTTTCCAACTCACAAATAAGTTTGTTTTTCTTTATTAAAGTAAAAAAATATTACAAAATAAAAAAAATGAAAATGACGGGAATTTTTCACAAGTAATTTATTTTTCAATATTCTCATCTTATATAATGATATTTTCTTCATGGTATTTCTCTACATCACACATCTATAGTATTGATTAACGATATAAAATTATGCGAATGTGTTGTCATGTGATAAAATCATATAATACAAATTTAAAACATCCAAAGGTTTATATAAAATACTGGGTAAGTAATAAATTATTTAGCTTAAGTTAATGACTTTTTTATAAGTAAGAGAAGCGTGCTTGATTTATTACATTTTTAGCAACCCTATTTCTTGACCTCATTGAGCGGTGGTTTAATATTGGTTTTTTGTCTAAGGTGAGTGACCTTATGAGTGATCAACATTCTTGCTGAAAAAGTAATTGACCGTGATTATTAGGATTTTGGATCTATCTATATAGCATTTATTACAGATGGTTGGCGAATAAAATTACTTCATTATACTTAAAGTGTATTTAATTACCCAAAAGTTATTAAGTAGGTGTTAAAAGTTATTGAGGAGGACCACCAAGACAGCCAATAAGTACAAATGATCTCCAAAATACGTCTCTTTTAATCAATAAGAGATTCATTTGTTAAGAACTTAAGACATAACGGGCCAGTGTTAAAATTCCCATCCAGTGCCAAAACGAAGTTAGACGCGCGTTCCGCGATCAGCAGGTGGTAGTCCATCCAAAACAAGCAAAGTTCTATACACCTTGGCAAGCCCCATAAGCAGCACGCACTGCGACCTGAGTACGATTCTTATAACTTGCTGGATCCCAATGCACTACGAAGCCCATACCGATGGCGCATAGGTCGATATATCCAGATGTATCGCCATATACTTAAGTTTGAAGGTCAAGGTATTCAGTCCGCAGCCAGCTCCGGCAAATCGGGTCATGGAATAGAAGGCCACCCTAGTCCTATCCCCGATGGACCGCGCCTGCTGCATAAATCTCCGTTTCGAGTCGAGGACCACGCCCAGGTATGTGCTCTTGTCCAGCACACTGATTCTAGATCCGGCCGTCACCACAATCGGTTGCCCATGAAGAGGATAGCCTCGGACTTCTATGGGCAAATCTAAGCTTGTTCTTAGTGTCCTAGTCATATAAGCTAGCGAAAGAATCTGCCGCCTGATTTTCTATTTCTCAACGTTTCGCTCCTCCGACCATAAGTAAAATATCTTCCGCATTTACGATGGTCTCGTATCCCTATAGGGGTATAGCGAGGATATTATCAAACATGATATTACAAAAAAGAGAACCGTGGACCGAAACTTGAAGACATCCCCAGGTCAACGTTTTCCTAACTTCTACACCTTCATACTGCAAATAGGTTTTACGATTGCAAAAGTAATTCCTAACCAATCTACGGAGGTCCGCTGACACTCCCCTACCAGGCATTATCAAAGGTGCCGGAGATGTCAAGAAAAATTCCGAGTCCATATTTCTCTGGGCGCGCGTCTACCCAGGACAACGCGGCGGATATCGCATCCGAGATGGACATCTCGGTCCGAAAACCAAACTGATGACCCCGGCGAGTGAGACAGTTGCGTCAACAAATGCACCGATATCACCCGTTCGGGTAGATTCCTAGGGTAGACGGGAAGTAGAGTAATATATCGCTAGACGAATTCCCATGACTATTTGGGTTGACTATCAATCTCCCATCTTCCACATATTTGGGAAATGGCCCCTGCGCAAGCAGCGGTTGAAGACAGTAAGTATCTCAGGTGGTACGATACCCCATACCTGCTTAACAATTTTTTTATGGATACTATCTATACCTGAAGCCTTGTTAGGGTTAAGATTTTTCACAATACTGTCTAGCTTTTAATGACGTAATATCGGATCAAAGCTACTAACTGAAAATGTGTTCGCTGTATTCCTAATTTTCCACTGCTCGACAGTGTCAAGGTCGAAGTTTTCATCAGAGAAAAGTGATGTCAGAAGATAGTCTAAGGTCTCACAAATATTCTCGGTGTACCTCCGATCGGTTATTTTTAAGGTGCTAAGTTAAGCTTTTTTCCGGAAATCTTGGCACAAGGCATATAGCACGGAATTCCACCAAGGAGTCTTTTTCATTGGCCTGGGTGGACATTACCCAAACTACCCTCAGCACAGATCACCACCCCAAATTGGAACTCAACAGCCATGTAGTTTGGATAAACTAAGTGATCTTTAACTCTACTGTACTCGTCGAGTTCTCGGAGAGGAATTTTGAAAAATCGATCCCAGTCTTGGTATCTTGTCCTGAATAAGGTACTGATTCGCGCCTCATGTTCTGCACTGGCACTCCTCACGCAAATTCGGATCAAGATGACCAATTTCAACTTTCTACATCAAAGTCTTTCTGACAAAGAGAGTTGTGACAGGCGAAAAAGAATAAAGCTTTCTTTTTTCCCTCTTTATAGTATGGAACAATAAAAACAAATAAAATACACAAATTCATCTTTAGTACTTCCCATAATCATTTCTCTCCTATCTAACGTTTAGAGTTTCATACTATCGACTTTCTATGCCAGTTTCCTATATTACAATAATCTTAATTAATAAGACGTTTTTAAAGAGAAAACCGTGAAAATCTAGAAGAAAATGTTTTTCTTCTAACCCGAGTTCTATTTCCGACTGTTCGTCAAGCGGAACTGAACTGGTGTTCTGGTTGCCTAGAGAAGATTGCTATAGTAGCAATAAATCCACCATAGTTATCAATTAGATACATTAAAGCACATAAGAAATAATTTGTAATAATTTACAATATTTTAAGATTATTCGAACGTCTTTGAGGTTAGATTTAATTGATCAGTCTAGATCATGTAGTGAAGTGTAAATTAGATTATGAAGTGTAAATTAGTTTTCGAAAAGTATCTTACGTAACTAGAAATATTAATAAAATAAAAATATCCTTTTTCTAAATATTACTAAAATGCATTACGTGCGAATTATGCGACTATAAGTAAACGTAATGCAATTGTTGTTCTCCGTCTTTAATCCTTCTCTCATAACTCCCCCCGGCCCCGTGAAAGGTCATTTGTAGGATGCTTGTGATCTGGTCAGTCCAACGCGGCAACCTTCGACCACGAGATCTTATCCACTCGACACTTCCCAGCCGGTTGTCTCGCACCACGTTGTCAGGGTTTTACTGTTGGAGACGAGGGTTTTTTCAAAATTGATTGGATACATTTCACTGTTATATAATATTTCTTAATAATGCCGCAGTAGAACTGAAACAATAGATTTGTCGACGTTTCCATTTACTTACCCATCTACAAGCGGAACTTTTTTCTTATATGCAATAAAAAAATATATGTGTATATATATATACATATATATATATATATATATATATATATATATATATATATATATATATACATACGTCCTAATATGTTTATTTTTAAAATATTAAAACGATTTCTTTTGAAACAGCGTTACATTCCTTCTCCTAAGTTTTTACATCAAAGTGTTACTGGTAAACATTTTATTTAAATTTCATATTAAAAAGTTTAAAAGAAGTGCAATAACACAATATTAAAGAATAACTGAAATAAAAAAACATTTGATAAAAAAAATTAAAAGATACATAAAGAGAAAAAATACCCGGTAAGCATAAAAAGAAAACAAAATTCTAATATAATCCACAAAAGACTAGTTAGCTCGGATTGCGCGGCTTAGTTATAAGTACTACTAGCATAGACAATTTTTAGCCGACGTCTATTATTAATTCTGTCATTCATAGCAAATATTGTAACGCAATACAATATTCTGTATTCCGTTAGAGGTGAACAAATAACGAAGATATACGACACTCAATTTGCAATACTCCTAAAGACATTACCAAAATAATAGTCTTATTGCGTTAATTAAGTAGTCATAATATCACGTACGTAAGTACATGGCAATCTAATCACTAGTTGGAAACAGAATGCGACATTAAAACTGTTAATAAACCACCAAATTAAAATCACTGCCGCGTTAGCACTTGATGCTTATTTTATGCACATTTTACCCAAAGTGCGAGCTTCATTATCCTATCTCGCTGAACGATGATAAGTTGAATATACAGAATATAATATACTTAATAATTAATATGTAGCACGCATACTATCGATTCGGAATCATCACTGTCGTAGAAACCTTCCCTGGCTGAGCGCACCTCGCTCGAAACGTCGCGAGGCAGCCCACGAACAATGGCACGGGCGCCTACTTAATTATCGCGATCTGGCTGGCTGCAGGTTATTGAAATAATTTATTCAGCGCCCGCCCGCCCTACGCCCGCCCAACTTATCGGCGCCGAGGGCGGATAGTGACGGGCGCGTGTACGATCTTCGAACCGGCATTTTTTATATCCTCTTTAATAAAAAATAATATCTTCTAGACTTCAATAGGACGACTTATTTTTTGGATTATTTTAATTTCTTCTTATTTCCCCAATTGGCCTGAGCTAGTTAATTAACTAATCGCAATTTCGTCGCATTCCCCTCAATATAGATGATAGAGGTGGAAGTAATTTCTTTGATATTATAGCTCATATTGCCACGACATCATTCATAGTACTAATTGGATAGCCAACTTAATATAATAAATATTAAGTCAGATTAATTAAATACCCAATTTTAAATCGACTTTAATGATGCGGTTGCTCGTTCTACGCGAAACAATCCAAACATTGTAATTAAAAAAAACGATACATGCCGCAGTAATATTAGACATGAAAAAGTTCAATAACCATCGTGGTTTATTGAACTTTTTCATTTTTAACCTAATAAAATTTCACAGCATCCCTCAACGCCATCAACTACAAAGTAACATCTCTATTTCGCTTCCGTCTCGGAGATTACCCACGCCTGCTCTCGCTGTTGAAGCGTCCCTCATCCGCGTGCCGCGACCGTGCCCACCCTCATACTCATTTATAATTTCACGACAATTTTCATTACAATTACTCAACTAACTTCTCAAACTTGGCTACTTGTAAATATAATATTCTACGCGCTTAAACCTTAGCGACTTCGGCCTTGGATTTAAGTACGGGAATGGAAGAAGGCAAATTTATTTAAGTCTCACATTGTCCCGTCGATTTCGGTGTCAAAGCTCTAGAGAAGCTTCATCGCAAGTCTGAATAGAGTAAACTTTAAATTTCAGGAATTTCCAAAATTAAAAAGCTTAATAAACGTTTTTCGCGTGAAGCATAATTTTTTAATATATTTCAATAGACATTTCTTTATAACCACTTAAAGTAAAGAGGTCAGATCGTTTTTCTTAGAAAAGAGAATATAGAATTATATATTTTAAAAATAAAATAATTAAAGAAAGGTTATATCTTAAGGAAAGTAATTGTTGGTTATATTGATTCACAATTAATATATTTTCGTTGTCGATTTGTTCGTTTTTAACGAAATATAAAAAAATTAAAGAGAAATTTGAATTTCCTTTTACTTTCTTTTCATCACTATTGTTGTAAAAATTGAATTTTTAACAATACGTGGATATAAATTAGAATGAATATTTTGGGCTTCACGTAACTTTTTATTTTTCGATAACAGTTTTAATGATAAGGAAACAAAATTTAATACATATTTTATAACTAACATAATTATACATATGTGAAGATAAAATTCTTTAAAATGTCTAATAACTTCCATATAGAAGGTTTTTATTTGAATAATACCTTTACAAAATATATGAAACAAAGAAACCATGAACTGTCATGTAAAGTTTTATAACAATATACTTTATGACATCACAGCGTAATATCTGTTAAACGTGATAATTTTTTTTTATATTCTTTTATATTAACGAATAATCGATAGGTTTATGACAGATATATTATATAACCATCTTAATGTATCTCTTTGGCTATTTCCAAAAGGAGTGGCTCAAAGAAGTCTGAACAATTTATGATAATACATGTGATGCAAACATCGTCACACTATATTTGTGGTCACCCTATCAATAATAATCAGCAAAACAAGTCGTAGAATTTTGTAAAGAATGGAAAACCTTGTTTTTAAATATAAATAAGACCAAAATTTTCGGTGGAATAAAAACGTTAGATAGTTACGTATTACTGGAAATATTTTTTTACGACTAGTCGAATTTAATCCTTTAAAAAAAATGTTTAATTATAAATCTGTAACCATCAAGCTTCAATTACTACCGCAGTAAGTTTTGAAGCATATTTTACATAAGTAGGTAAAGCATAATCAAAATAAGTCGAAGGAAAGGCTAACCTTGGAATAAAAGGGGGAAAACTGAAAATTGCATAGATCTTCATTTTAATATTCTAAAAATTGGCTGAAAAGTCTCATAAATTATGTTCGCTAGTCAACATAAAAGAATAAAAGAGCACGAAAGTGATTTTTTTGGCAAATATCCTCGCTTCTATGTCTTTTATGTCATTACAGGTCTCACAGATCTCACCTCGGTACGGTATCCTCGCTTCTATGTCTTTCTGTCCTTACAGGTTTCAGAGATTTCATAGATTTTTTCATCTGATTAATCGTTTTCGAGATTTAGCGTGGAAAATGTAAAGCAAGCATCCGTATATTGGATACCGCTACATTAACTGCCAAATGCGTAATGTGCTTTAAAAAGTTAATTATATGATTATTATTATTAATGAATTTAAGAATTTTTTTTTCATAAAAATATGAGAATTTTCAGCCCATCTTTAGCATACCAAAATAAAATTCTATTCAAATTTTTAACTTTCCTCTTTTAATGCCGAGATTTAATACTTCTATGACTGTACTAAGAGAGTTAAAAATGAATGAGCGTATATATCACCACGTGTCATATGATTATTTCAAAAATATTTGCTGTAAGTAACACCTTCATTTTCTAAAACGTATACTATCTGATACGAGAAATCTGAACAGCTATCGTTACTCAGCACTTATTCTACCACGTGGCTGCCATAAATATTTTAGAGTAAGCAAGTTGCACGTGGAGTGAATATATATATATATATATATATATATATATATATATATATATATATATATAGTAGGAGAAAACTGCTATCTATGTACTGTCGGTATCTTCAGGTTTTCTCTCATTTAGGCATGGACGATAGAGTCATATGTACATAGCACGGAACATCGAACTACTCATCTCGGTAGAAACCAATTTGCTTGGAGTGTAAAGCGGGAATAAACTATTCTCTAGAATACAGGTAATTCACTTCAAACGACTCTTGTATCTTCTCATGTGTGTTAAATTAAAGTTACAAATTCAGTAAATTTGTAACTTTAATTTAACTGTAGATGAACCTGTAATATCAATGCAATATTTCTTATTAAAACTTCTCTAAATACATTATGAACCAAATATCATGAAAAAAAATCAATGACGCACTGAAAAACATTTTATGAAGTTTTTACATAATGTGTTCATTTAGTTTTTCTATCCCTGAAAATCTTGATAGAAATATTTACGTCAACGTGGAAGACGACTTCGGATAAAGTAAAATGTTAATAATACTATATTGATGTTTTTCTCATATCAGCAATATAAGAAACGGCCAAATCTGAGATATTTACAGTATAGCAGCATCGTTCTATTTATCCATATAATAAAACTGTTAAATTTGCATGTGTGTGTATTGAAAACATTTGCATAAAAATAAGGGGGGCGGGGGTGTGATAAGGAATGGAATTCATTAATAGCATGTTTGGCTATTTATCAGTTTGTGTGTGTTTGTGCACACGTCACGTAAAAACTGATAAACTAATTTAAATGAAGTTTTTAAACTACCGTAAGGATCAATTATATAATTTTTACTTTATCGAAATAAATTCACACAATTAGAAGATATCGAATTCAATATTTTAATAAATTAATTTACATCGCATTAATAAAACGATAACGAAGTAGAGCCCAGCTAGTTGATGCGTAGTAATTACACAAATGTACAGTGTATATACGTTTAACAATAGTTAGAGCTACGTATACTTTAAATTGCGTAATGAAGTTTTCCACCCGGATATATACTGGCGAAATGAACATGGCCAGAAGTGAAGTGTGGAGTGGTGGAGGAGAGGAAAGGGCTTGAGTAAGCAATCTGGGCAGACACACGAGGATAAATGTTGTTGTGGGTCGTGTTTCGCAAATAAATGTTTGGATGTTGTATGTCCTCGATATAAACTTACTTTGTTTCATCAATTTGTTTGAAATTTTAATCTGTTCCCAATAGTTGTAGTTTGATTAACTTGGTATATTTTGTATTAGGTTGTATAAATTTGGTTATTATGTACGTTATTGACTATACTGACGGTATTAAATTGAAGGTATTTCGAGAAAATGGTTTAGTGGAACATAAAAAAGATAATAAAACACAAAAATATTGTTTTTGTCATTTTTGTCCGTAAGTCTGTATATTTGTTTGCATTTCATGCAAAAAGAGCTAAAGAGATTGACTAAAGGGACATGTTTCGTAGTAATCAGCTAATTAAATAGAAGATATGGCAATGTGGTATTTCAATACACAGCGGACTTAAAAGTGTTTACTTATTTAGTTATGATAATAATGGCGTTACAAGTTTGAATTTCAATTAATTTAATATTTTCCAAAGGTCCACGCAAATGAAGTCGAGGGCACGGCAAGTGTTTTACTCCATCACCGTTACTTTCACTTTTCATTTTATTTATATCAATGAATAGAAAATTTAAAATGATAACTGTAATTATCGGATAATCACTTCTTACTTAATAACAATTGTTATACGTATTAATACCCGCGTTATTAGCTTATACATAAACAACATAACATAACAATTCTTATACATATTAATACCCGGGTTATATACGTATTAATACCCGCTAACTTATTAACATCCAATAATTATATTTTAACTCTTAAAATATTTAACTTAACTCATCTATAATGTAATTTAAATATTTCATTGGTCCCGAATTTTCCTAGAAACTATTTAATAATTTAATTTTTACTAAAATTATCACACATGAAAACTTTAAAAAACATCTATTCACAGCAGGTATAAACATATATGAAAATTTTCACCTGATTCTAGATTGGTTTACGAATTAACCTAAGAAAACAAGTGAATTCGCTGGAAAAGAAAATACCATGATATTATGAGCAAAAATATCATTAACACAATGTTTTTTGTGTATGCAAGCTACGGGTATATTGCCACGTAACACGCGACGTAATACATCCAGAATAATACAGTCAAATTTGTATAATAATACCAAATCAAGAATTACGCAATTCATATATGAATTCCAAAAGTTCAAGTATTGATAGATCAAGGACAATAGCATCTAAAGACACTATTTACGGTACTCATAGCTAATTTAATCAATTTTAACGATCATATACATTTATAAATAGACACATGAAAGATACGTTATAACAGAAAACTCCTTTATCTAGAGCTTTGATAACTATAAATGCGTGTTATTAAATAACTCGAAAACCAATTAAACTCGTCTATCATCTTTAAAAGGAGAGTTTAGTTTTAGATATTATGTTTATTATAATTATAATTAATTTTTTTCAGTGTTTCGAAATAAATAAACTACTTCCATGCACAGAGAAAATCACTCAAAGAACGTATCCAGGTAAATAAAAACTGTTGAAAAAACAGCAATAAACATTATTGACCATGTTCACCAGCATTTATTTGCCATTGGCATTGATTACATCCAAAACAATTAACTAAATAAATATATCGTCGTACAAGTTAAGACGAAACCACAGTAACAGACAAACGTAGACACATACGAAAATCCGTGTAACAGGAAAAATCGTAAAACTTTTCCACGAGACGCAGAAGAAAGAGGTAGGAGCGGCTCGCAATGTTTTGAAAGTTACCCAAGTAATTTCGCCAACAATAAAGCGGAAAAAAGGCGAAGAAGCAAACAAACAGGGAAGCGGTGTAATGAATCGGTTATATACAAGTAGACATAAGTAATAGACTCCCAGCGAGAGCGAAGTAAGTGAACATAGGTTACGCTGGGTACAGACGATTCAAAAATAAAACCTTACACTTTTTTCAGAAACAATTGAAAATGTTGCATAATATGAGGTGAAAGTAGACAATAATCCAAATAGGGGTAGAACATCTAAACTAATTTATAACCAAAATTTCGCATCTTATTTTTTAAACAAACTTTGTAAGTTTCGAAAATTGCTAGTAACGAGACAGTTATCGTTTCCCTATTAATTAGAAAATATAACTCTAATTTAAAAATGAAATTTAAAAAAAACTCCAAATGAGTAATAACATGTACTATTCTTTACAACTCCAATACTATTCTTTACAACTATTAAGTAGAATTAAAATTCTAAATTAAAAATTAAATTTAAAAAAACCCCAAATGAGTAATAACATATACTATTCTTAACAACTCCAATACTATTCTTTACAACTCTTAAGTAGAAATATAACTCTAATTTTAAAAAACTCCAAATGAGTTATAACATACACTATTCTTTACAACTCCTCCCAGATTTTAAATTCAACGTTCCCTATTACAAAACATTGATAATATATTTATATTTACTGTAATATTCTAATGCTTAAAAATTCCAAAATATCTGCTATCTTATATCGTATTTAAATTATTATTTAAATTCATGTCTATAAGACATGAATAATTGTTAGAATTATTCATAAAATTAATAACATGAAAATAGAAAAAATATTGTAATTTTTGTATTTCTTGTTTTTATCTCTATATATAATTCAAAAACTAGCGGCAATAAGTTATATGTCGTAGCATCTATTTCTAATATTTTATTTTTAAACGTCACTAGAAAACTACTCAATACGTGACATCACTACTCGCCACGCTTCGCAAAACCCACACAACAACTTGTCAACGCGGTCGACTGTCCAACATATTCACGCCAAAAGTAACAATACGTAGTACACGACACACGTAAGCCGCCCCCGCACCCCGGGGCGGCGCTTACGTCACGCCGGCCGCCGCCCGCCCAGACCGTAGCCGCCCAGTAGCTGGGCGAGCGGCTTGCAACTTAAATTTACTTTGTTCGCCGCTCACCTAGCGACTCCGACTAACGAGAGTAATTAGCGGTATTAGATAGACTGTAGTGCAGGATTGATTTTCCGGTATTTGAAAGGCGTCTCTTGTTGAAGAGGAAGGTTAAAGGGGAAGATATGACATGTAATATACGATATATGTAGACGCAGGTAGAATATTTCATACCTAGATAACTTTTCCAGACAATAGTTTCTAACCGTATTAGAAAGTCAATGAGCCCGACCAGTAAAGATGGATTTTCCAGACTATAGCTTGTAAATATATAGGTAGAGGGCGTGCAGAAAGCAGGGTAATGGTTTATTTTTTTTACTAACAGGGGTCTATGAAAGCCACATTAGATAGATAGGTTATAATTTTAAGACTTCGTTATACGTGACAAAAGAATTTCCGTGTATGTGATATTAAATTTTCAGATATTTAAAAAATGTTTTACTTTTAATTAAAGCAATAAAATTATTTTATAACTTTTTTAGATTAAAAATTGAATCTCTAATTCATTAGAAACTTGAGATCTTTGGATAATACCGTCTGGAAGTTATTCGTTAATTTTTTCTAGTTACCAACGAACAGACATTTAGAAAAGTTATTTTGCAGTATTTTACATAAAACTTCTCCGGAATTTTGGCAATATAAGAAAGTCGTTAAAGGAAATGCCTCAATTATTTGTGAAGCTCGTAGTTAGCATAACGACTAAAGTTTACCGAAACGACCAAAAATCAAGTTCAGTATCGGCATCGTTTGTTTTCACATTTAACTTATTTTTAATTACAAAATTGAGAATTTTTTGTATTTTCTAGGCGTAACCGCTTGTATTTTGCGTTTGGGGCTATATAATTTATATATATATATATATATATATATATATATATATATATGTATATATAAATATATATATATATATATATATGTATATATATATATATATATATAGAACTTACTTGACGTAGAAACTTGAGATTTCATATACCATAGTAATAAAGCATATTTAACTACCGAATGTCCTCAATACGTAAAATTCTCAAATATTTGGAAATTTTTCGGAAAGTTAATTAATTTTTTTTTAAATTCCACACATATTATTAGTTATGAAGGTTATAAAGGCGTATAGAAAGGGCCATTAAGAGTACGTCCATATTTTTGGTAGTATATTTTTAAAGAAATACTGAAAAATTCAAGAAAAAACATAAATTTTTAGAAGCCTATGCAAAGCTCGTATGAAAACCATTATTCCATATGTAATAGTTTTTTAGATATTGTCAATATATAAATATATATATATATATATATATATATATATATATATATATATATATATATATATATATATATATATACACACGATAGGCGAAACGATAGTTGATCCTAGTGAGACCAAAGGATCACTTAGTACCCAGTCGAATACATTTATTGGATCAATGAAAATCCAACTTATCCTCGACTAATCAATTGGCCTAGAAAATTTAAATTTTACAAGAATGAATAACAAAATATATGAAAAATAGCTAGCACATCGAATATCTTTGTAAAACATATCCTTATAATTTAAAAAAAATCTGACTAAAAACTGAGTGTCACCTACTCCCCATACAACAAAGGCACTATAACTCTTATCTTATTTCTCTCTTTACTACGTATTCCTCATTCTCATGCACTCTTTACTGTAATATTACCTTACAACACCCGACAAACGTATAAACGCTAACATAAACCTTTATATTTCCCCACAGCCTCCACGCACGTAGAGGCAAGATTGGATCAGCCGCTGCCGCCATCTCTCGGCAGCCCAAGGAACAATCTCGCGGGCGCGTCTCTGAGACGAACTTGCCAAAGTGGGTCACATGTTGGGTATCCATTATTTAGTTTATAGTCGCCTCGCAGTGTACCTACACGTCGGTTCTACCTCATCACCTCGCTACCAATATCTTCGTTATTGACCGTTATTTAGATATCGCATATTATTAAAGTAAGCTGGCAATGAACACTGTATATATGGCTTTTCATGACTTATAAAATATTAAAAATCAGAAGAGTATTATAAATACAAACTACGATATTTCTATAATATAACAGCCATTAATTTAAATACAAGTTACCAAATATTTTGCAATAATGAAAAAAGCTGTAGATGCCAGTCTATGAATGAAAACAGAATTTTATAAGCGTTTTGTAGGAAATTGGGTCTGAATTTTGTATAAAACGGAACCCTTATATGGTCACCCAAGTGTATGTCTTATTGAAATAACCGTTTTTCTCAAAAATGACTTGTAAAAACTTAAAATTTGGTTTAGTAATAAAACATATTAACACGCACATATCCCAATGACTAATACCTAAAATTATTGATATGAAAATTTCAGGGAGGGTTAATTATGAATTCGAAAAAAAATCGTTTCAAAGATTAATTATAAGTGCCTGATTTATATTTTTTTCTAATTTTAGATAGTATATTTTCAAAGATATATCGAAAAATATGTAAAGAATATTTTTTTTAATTTTTATATATAGTGTGAGGTATTATTTAAAAGAGTTAATTATAAGTGCCTCGTTTATGTTTTTTTTCATAATTACAGATAGTATATTTTCAAAGATATATCGAAAAATATGTAAAATTTTTTTTTTATTTTTAAATATAGTGTGAGGTATCGTTTCAAAGAGTTAATTATAAGTGCCTTGTTTATTTTTTTTCATAATTTTAGGTAGTATATGTTCAAAGATATATCGAAAAATATGTAATTTTTTTAAAATTTTTGAATATAGTGTGAGGTATCGTTTCAAAGAATTAATTATAAGTGCCTCGTTTATGTTTTTTTTTCATAATTTTAGGTAGTATATCTTCAAATATATATCGAAAAATATGTAAAAAAAATTTTTATTTTTATATATAGAGTGAGGTATCGTTTCAAAGAGTTTAAGTGCCTCGTTTATTTTTTTTTCATAATTTTAGGTAGTATATGTTCAAAGATATATCGAAAAATATGTAATTTTTTTTAAATTTTTGGATATAGTGTGAGGTATCGTTTCAAAGAATTAATTATAAGTGCCTCGTTTATGTTTTTTTTTCATAATTTTAGGTAGAATATCTTCAAGAATTTGTAAAAAAAATTTGTTTTTTGATTTTGATATAGAGTGAGGTATCGTTTCAAAAAGTTAATTATAAGTGCCTCGTTTATGTTTATAGTATATCTTCAAAGATATATAAGAAAATATGTTCCTGCATCCTATTTACAAAACAAACCAATCCAAAAATTAAAATAAAAATACCGTTTTTAGAGACCTGCATAAAAGTTGTAGAAAAACTATAGCCATTACCCAAAACCTTATAATTTTTTAAATATGTTCCATGCTTTTTACACCATTTACAAATATTAATTTTTCACAAAACAAAAATATCCAATATATTTGTTTTGTGAAAAATTAATATTTGTAAATGGTTTAAAAGAAATATTACGTAACCTTTAATGTTTACGTATGCCTAATTGCGTACGGAACCCTCATAGTGCGAGTTCTACTCGTACTTAACAGGTTTTTTAAAATGTATGTACTTGAAAAACCTTTATAAATACGCGCCAAAGTTGCTATTTGTCATTTTTTCCCGTGGACGAAGAAAAATGTGGAAAAACTAAAATCGAGATCGCCTTTCGAAATTGAAGATGATGCTGATTTAATTAAACTTCATTTTTCTCTTTTTTATTTAAATTTTTGCTTGTATTTTATAAATTGTAAAATATAAAAAAAAGTCTAAATTATTATAATCTATTTTTTTATAAAATCATTACACTGTAACTGTATTGAAAAGTTGTACTATTTTATTTTTACGAAGCATTAACAATTCTTTAATATATTGTAACATTACACTAATTGTTATCAATTATTTCTTTTCAATTTATTTAAAAACCTTTAAAAATTGACTGTAGAAGATGGTTATACAAATGATAAATTAGCATTAAGGTAATATTATCATAAATACATCCATTTTCTATTTCTAATTTCAAATTCGAACGATTTTTATTTTTTTCAGAAAATTATTTTTAACTCAATTTTTCTTAGTGGCCTAATAAAATTTAAAAAACTTATCATTTCTAGATATTGAATATATGTGGCGTTAATTTTGTAGAAATTGATTATTCACAATTAAATGAAACTAAGTGATGTAGTATTATTTCTACTTTCTTAAGTTCTTTACCGCGACGTAGGTATCGTTGTATTACAACATCTTCAGGTGGGCTATTAGCAAAGATGATCTTCTATTAGCAAAGATGAAAGAGAAATATTTGCTAATAGCCCACCTGAAGATCTTGTAACACAACGAAACGTAGATCGTAATAAAGAACTTAAAGAAAGTAGAAATAATACTACATCACGTAGTTTCATTTAATTGTGAGTTTCTAAATATATTTTTAACACGAGCAAGAAAACACAAAACGCATTATTAGTACAGTTCAAAATTAAACAATGGCTCCTTTTAATATTTTACAGAAATAAATATATCAGTTTTAAATAAATAAGAAATCTAATGTTTTATACATTTTATCATTATACACGAGAAAGCAGGTCTTAAAATTTGAATAAAAAAAAACTTTACAACTCCGCCGAATCGGGTTAATTTCTGTATCCTTCCCCAACACCAGCCTCAATTACGACATTATTACGAAACCATTGGGCGCCCCTTATCGGCCTATTTATCTGAAGAAGTTGTAGAGTTTTCCTGAAATTCCGTCGCGCGCTCGGGCGTAGTCGGACACTGTCGGGCAGGATCGGGCGCGCGCACCGAGCGAAGGACGCCGTGTCATTGTCTGCCACGCGCTTATGTTTGGTTTCTCGTGACGGTATTGTTTTAGTCACCCCAATGATGGTTGGTTCGACATCCGATGTAATGAATTTTATATCTCCTGCGACAAGCAGGAGATATATATTATTTCCAGTGATTGAAAATATTAAAATATAATAAAAATCATATTTCCGTATAGATAATACTTTTAATAAATCAATATTTAACAACATATCATCGGAATTCGGTTTAAAATATTAAGGAATAATAATATAATACTTACGTAACTTTGGATTTGTTTTTCGATATAAAATATTTACATCATGTCTTTTTTTTCATTTCGTGTTTGCTGAAAAAAAATTTCAAGAAATTTCATACCCCCTTCATCACTAGAACGGCGTAGCAAAACAGTAGTATTTGAAATCGCATAGATAATTTCAATTCATATCCAAATTTTTTATCTCTTATTTGGGCATATTTAGGCCTTTTCCTAGTAAATCCAGGTCGCCATTTTAAAAAAAGTATAAGATCCTCTAACGAAAGAATAAAATCTAATAAGAAATATAAGGTTCCGAGAGAATCTCGAACTCGGAATCTTATACATACTTATTTAAATACTTATTGTCAGTTTATGACAAACATCGCTGTGTAGTTTAAAACTTCTAAAAATATTCATATTTGAATATTTCATCCTAGATTAACTATAAAGCATCAAATATAAATAAAGATAGCGGAAAATTAATTCGAATTAACGCGATAAGTTCCACACCACAACTGATGTTACGTGTATGTATGCACCGCTGATCATTTTGTAAATAGCATCTCCCTTACTTTTTTCTAATATTTCTTACCATCATTTTAAGGGATGTAGTGGTGGAACAATGATTATTATTGATTTTTCAAAAATTTTCCACAATTTGTTTAATATATGAATAAATACGTCATTTAATAATATACCATTTTACTGACTTCCAATTGGCACCAAACGCAATTAACTTCGTACTCTTCGTAACTTTACGTTTGGGTCATTACTAAGTGTAATTCTGATAAAATCTTGCTCACTACGTCGCATTTTTTTGAGAAAATAGATTATTATAGAGGGAATTGTTTTCCCTCTATAATTAAACACGCACTGAGTTGATTCCATAAGCGTTAATTTTATTCAGTTTTAATACAGTATTAAAAAAAAATATAAATATAGTTATATATTTTATTATGAGTTAGTTTATTATCTGTATTAAATTATTATATTTTGATCAATCATATATCATACAAATTTATTTAAGTTCATAATGGTTGTACCTGAGGTCGATTGGATTAAAAATCATATTTCAATATCCTTTACTCAACAAATTAAACCAAAACTAAACTAACTCAAACCAAACAATGGCTGTACCTGAAGTCAATAGGAGAAAGGGGAGAGGCTGACGTGTCGGAAGGGAAAGTATGCCTATATTAGTTCAGGCTTTATAATTACTAAGAGTCATTACTTAGTTTCGTTAAAAGCATACAGCGCACAAAATCAATCTTTGCAATCTTTGCAAAATGCCAACTTTAATTATTTAAGAACATTTTCAATTTAGTGGAAAATCGAATTCCTCCGAAAGTAAATCCGTTAATAATTACCAAAAACGATAAAGCGCTAAAGAGCACACTTCGATTAAATCGAGCCAAACCCTGCAACCAAAACAAACCATTATCGACATGTATAATTGACTTAACTCAATAATATACAACATCAATCGAGCATAGGCTAAAGGGCCAGCAAACGTGGCTCTACTCGTCCATTTAGTAATTAAATTAATTGAGGTGGCAATGGCGCCCGTACTAGGTAGCGCGGCTCGGCGCCTACTGCCGACTAAACCGATACCGACATTATTAATGCAAAACTTTATACACCCCCCACCCTTCGCGCCCCCTCCGCCCCGCCGGCCCCTCGTGGGGCGGCCAAAGAGGAGGGAGGAGAGTCGCCCCGCGCCCGCGCGACCCCGCGCAAACCTCGTTCGCTACGTAACAGATATTCAACATCCACCGTACGTATTACGGGAAAACGCCACTTAAACATTGTCACACGACAATAAACCTTATTGATACCACACAAGACATAACAAAATCGTGTAACGAAATTGTGATTTATTTATCAACATTTTGCGAGTCGCCCGGTCGGTAGCGCTGGCGGCCGTACGTTTGCCGGACCCTTGTGTGTATGGGTGAGCATATTGGTATGTATTGCGTGCGTGTGTATATGTGTGTGTGGTGTGCGGGTGGGCGCAAGACTGTGTGCGTGGGGGCATAGGTAGAAATGGGAGAGCGGGTAGGAATAGAGATACTTGTACTCACAGTGACGTAGCGGCGTATTGTTGATGGTACAGTCGAGTGCTGGAGTCTAGTGACGTGATTAAATTAAAATAATATTGTAATAGGTAATAGTTCAAAACAAAGGTAACTAATATTAAAAGAAAGATCAATCATTTAGAAATATTAGGTAATAGTTCACTAAAAAAGTTGGATTATACTTAGAAAATGACGCACTCAAAGACCTAAAAAAGTATACATCTTTGTCAAAAATATGTAAACCATAAGTTTAAATAATATAATTGTTCAAGTAAGGCTATTAGCATATAGTGCAATTAATAAAATTTTTACAAATGTTTGTTGCCAAAAGTATAAATATTATAAAGAAGAGAATTTTTTATAAAGATATATTCAACATCAGTAATAAAAGAACTTGAAGTTTTATTTGACAAAAAAGAATTGCATCGATTTCAAGTAAGAAAAAAAAAAGATTTAATTTTACCGTTTGATTCAAATTCATGTAAGGTTTTTATTAAAGTACATTATGATATTTTCCCAAATTCCATGTTACAAATCCAATTTCAAAGTAAGAAACATTATTCAAGATGAAGAAACTCTTTTATAATTCGTAGTCCTACTGAATATATTTGTTCGTATTTTTGGTTTAAAAGGGACTGACCGTTTGATTCACCTAACTTTTATTTTTAATTTATGTAAGATTTTTATTAAAGTACGTTATGATATTTTTCCCAAATTCCATGTTCGAAATCCAATTTCAAATTAAGAAGCATTGTTCAAAATGTAGACACCCTTTTGTATTCGTAGTCTTACTGAATACATTTGTTCATATTTTTGGTTTAGAAGGGACTGAAAGCTTATATATGATTGAAACCTACATTAAGAAATTTATGTTTAACAATGAAAAGCGGGGACATTCCTATATTAACAGCTCAATATAACCAATATAAAGAAATAGTCTACACGCCATCTCACGTTGAAATAAAGTATATAGCCACTATGAAACTTTAAATTCATTTATCCTTGCTTACCTTTACTTTTGATTAAAGTACATTATGATATTTTTCCAAAATTCCATTTTACGAATCCAATTTCAAATTCAGAAACATAGTTCAAAATGTAGACACCCTTTTGTATTCGTAGTTCTACTGAATATATTTATTCATTTTTTTGGTTTAAAAGGGACTGCAAGCTTATATATGATTAAAACCTACATTAAGAAGTTTATATTTAACAATGAAAAGCGGAAAAATTCCTATATTAACAGCTCAATATAACCGATATAAAGAAATAGACTGCACGCAATTTCACGTTGAAATAAAGTATATAGCCACTATGAAACTTTAAATTCATTTATCCTTACTTACCTTTACTTCAGTCGTTTGATTCGTTTTATTCCTTCACGAATTCATATAGCTCTACTAATTTTGTGTCTCTTTATATTTTAATTTTTCAGAGAAAGGTGTTTTGAAAGTGAATTGAAAGTCAATATTCTGAATATCAATGTTCCATTGGCTACGGAAATTTGACCGTCTTTGCGGTCTTTTCACTCGTGACGTGAGTGGACCAAGTTAACAAATGTACAACAGATAGCTATACAGAAATTTAAGAGTAGAATATTGTGTGAGAAATTATATCACTGAATAATGGAAGGAATATTTCAACAAAACCTATCTAGATGCTCTGTGTCTTGGCTTATTCAATCATTATTAACAATTATTGTAAGTGATTTTACACCATGACTCAAACATTTTTAATTTAAAATATTTCCTGTACAATATAACTGTCAAATTATAAAACATTATAAATCGTTGTGATAGTGCTAATAATATTGTAAGTAAAGTTACTGTTATCTTTGTTTGTGACAAATTTAAAGGTCCACAAACAATTCTCGACAAACACATAACAAAAGAATTATTCAGTTGTTAATGAATTATTGTGAAAATTTCTACACAATGACTCAAACATTTTTAATTTAAAGTCTTTCCTGTAGGTACAATATATGTATCAAATAATTTTTATGATAGCGCTAATATTATTGTAGTTGCGATTATCTTTTTTATGATAAATTTAAAGGTCCACGAAATATACTTTACTAACACATGACAAAAGAATTATTCAATCATCATTAATGAATCATTGGGAGAATTTTTCAGTATGACTCAAACATTTTTAATTTAAAATGTTTTCTGTACAATGCATATATATATATATATATATATATATATATATATATATATATATATATATATATATATATATATATTCAAATTATAACACATTTTGCATTTTTATGATATTTCCTAATAAGTCATATTCTCCTAAGTAAAGTATTTTTATTTTATGATACATTTAAAGACCCATAAAAAAGTCTTGACTAACACCTGACAAAAGAACGAGTATAATTAAAGCATTAAATGAATTTCAGTGATAGCAATCAACAAACTAAATTAAATTAATACATATCGTTTAAACAAAATTAGAAAAAAAAATTGAATTAAAAAAGTTGGCCTGGAACATCACAAAAACTAAATTTATGACAAACAACAGATAAAGATAGAAACGCTTAATGTATATTAACCGTTTCCATACATATAAGATAACACCTAGCGAAAGTAAATTCATATTCACATCTGGACTAAGAAAAGGCAATAATAAGAACAACCAAGAACTTTAAGTTAACAGAATAACACATTGGGGTGAAACGCTTATGGTACAATACAACACGTTTTTGTATCTAACCTTTCTTTAATAAAAAAATAGGTTATACGAAATTCATTATCCAAGTGACAACTTATAACAGTCAATAACACCTTCAGGTTGAAAAAATACTTAACAAATAAAAAGTGGATCAAGTCCGACAGAAATAAATATGCTAAAAGTTACACTAAAAAATCACAAATTGAGTGGTCAAGAGATCAAAGTAAATGTGCTGTATGCGAGTATATAGTTTTTCTGTAAAACTGTTTTTAAATATTAATTTTATTTTTCGTTATGTAAATGTATTTCCTGGTTCATTTTTCATAAGGGTAAAAACATTGTACATAATTATTATCTGTAACTTTTTTATTATATCTTATTTAACTCTTAACCGTGTCTGTATTTTAAATGCAGAATATGTTAAAACCAAATTACAACTTTCCAATTAAATTCTTTTTTGGGTAGACTTGGTAACTAAATCGATATCAAAATTGAAAATTTGATGGTCCACCAAATAGTTTTTTAGCGAAAGAAAACTTAAAATGATATTTATATTCTACTTATTTTTATGCCAATGAAGAAAAAAAATCAACCACTTTTGAATGTTTGCGAGTCCCTCGAAAAATAACTTTAAATCATTATAAATATATATATCTATTCCTAGTTGTGGGTCAAGGAACACATTATGTACGCATTTCAAGTAACTATCTGAAATCGTTAAAACGTTCGAAGCCTTTGAGAGACAAATAGATGGATACACTTCTGGATGGACAGACAACGTTTGCCACAACAATAGACTTCCGTTCGGAATTTTGGGAACAGAATCCTAAAAATCAGTGGGTTAAAAGACAAAACTAAAATTTTCGATATAGCAAGGTTTATACGCATTTAAATTAATCTGAGTTAGACATGTCACCAGAAACACTTAAATGTGAAGCGGGAAGTAACGAGATGGAAACAAAGTGAAAATATGATGGTATTTAATAGATAGTAAAGTGAAAATGGTATGAGGTACCAAAAAAAAAGGAAAGCTATAAAGGAGCCCCACACCCAAAGAATGTGGAAATGACTGGGGAGAGGACGAAGTTAAACAAAATAGAGGTAATGAAGTAAGTTTTAGAAATACTTGTGTGTGTGTGTGTAACGTTTTGAGATAAATTGAGGAAAGCCTAATCAGGTTATGGATGAAAAATCTTTGTAATACCCTTAATTATCTTTTTAACTGATTTAGTTACCAGCGAATATCTGGATGTAGTGAACAATTCTTACCTTCTCACCACGTAAGTCAGCAGAATAGGAAAGAGCGTTTTTATAATATCATTATCTCTTTCTTGTACGGGTCTATAAAAGAAAGGGCTCGCAGAACTTATTATTTTAGTTAGTTTAGTCGTTAACTTGACAAAATATTTGATGGCTTTTCTAAACTACGTCAATTACTAATCGGGTAACAAAAGGTAATCGACACTATTACCTATTGAGTAATATATTGTATATTTAGGCGTCTCTTTCATTGCCGTTTGAAAAACTGCCGCAGCCAATGAACTTATATTTAATAAACACGTGATTACTGTCCTAAAATTATTCCTCAAAGACAAATATAGACAATAATAATCTACCTTCAATTTAACTATCATGATATAACAAGTGCTCTCTTTGACTCTGCTTCTTTCTTTATTCCTGGAGTCACTTATTTTGTTAATTTCAGAAATCCGCAGTAATATTTTGTTGGTTTTATTTTGTTAGTTTCATATAATATGTCTGTTTAAAATAAGGTTATTGACCTTAGCCACATTTACGTTCGTAATACATGAAGTTTTGTGCCTAATTTTTGCAATAAATAATAGTACAACAGATGATTTCTTATATTGAATATATTTGGCGTTAATTTTGTAGAAATTCATTATTCACAATTAAATGAAACTACGTGATGTATGAAGAATCTTTGCTAACAGCCCACCTGAAGATGTTGTAATACAACGAAACCTAGGTCATTGTAAAGAACTTAAAGAAAGTAGAAATAATACTACGTCACGTAGTTTAATTTAATTGGGAGATGATTTCTTATTACACTGCGTAAATAGGAGGTATTTAGGATTTATATACGTGTGTTTTTATATGAATATTTTATTTTCTCCTAGAAACTCTAGGGCAAAACAGATTTTGATAAATTAACTCTCTATGTAAACTTTATGGTGTATAGAATGTCAAAAATTTTTGACGCGACAGAAATTACAATATTGCCGCTATAAAATTCAATATTCTGAAATTATTACATTCCAAAAACCAAATATGTTATAATAATCAAATTAAAGTACATAAAGAGTAGATTTTGAAAATATATAATTTTTATGCACTTAAAAATCCGACACATATATAGATATAAAGGAATTAACTAGTTTTACTAACACTGCCAAAATTTCTTTAACACGGCAATTACAAATTATGACGAGGAGGAGGAGGAGAGAGAGAGAGAGGAGAAAGGGATTTGCATTTCTTTGTATGGCAAGCGATTTTGAACGTTGCTACCAACGTTCCACACCAATACCGCAAGAAAAAACCTTTAGAGATGATCCAGTTGTTTATGACAGTATTCACTCCACTGTATATCGATAACATGTCAATATCCGCCCAGAATTTGTTAAGCGACATTTGATTAAGTGAATTAGTTAAACTGATTTTTTATATTAGGGTCAACTTGGAAAATGGAGGAGAAAAGTGAGAGGTTAACGCAGAGGAAAAAAAATATTGAGGTCATTATGTAGGGTATCAAATAAAATCTTGTTAAAGCGCGTGTTTAAAATATTTTTAATATCAATTTTTTAATTTTCTCCCAAAAATCTCTTAAAAATAACAATCCGACTGTACCCATTCTTTCTTGAAAAACATGACTAAGCAAATCTGAAAAAGTCAAGAATGAGTTCCATATTGACCAATAATTACAATCAACTTGAGACTTTTTTTAAAAAACTATTATTGAAAGCCGAAATTACAACAGAAGTATTAATGATAGAGAACAAATAATTTTTGTAAATTCCTCGTATTAAAATTCATATAAAAATGTTCCAACCATTTTTCTAACTCTTTATTTATGAAGTTATTAAAACGTTAACAAAATACCGTTTATATCAAATCTGTAGACCCAAAGGTTGCGCGCGTATCACTCTACTGAAACAAACTTCACGTATGTTTCGTTTCCTGTATATGTCCATACAATGACGCAGAATACTAAGCGCGTAAGTTCAACCTGAACTTGGTTTTTCTATTAACTAAAAATAATAAATTATTTTTTATATAAAACATATTCCCTTTACTTTTCACTATTTCGTCGATAAAGTCACATTAACATACACTGTGCCTTTATTCCGCACATACCGTATCTATCAGCTTACCCTCAAAAAACAAACATTCCATCCCATATCAACACGACTGTACCCGACGCCAGCTCGGTAGCCAAATCAAACTTTATTATACCCTATCCTTTTCTACGATGCCCGAAGAGAGCGAGACGCCATCATCGAGTTAGGCTCCGCGCACACAGGCACGCGCCGCACTTGTGTTGGAACATAATATATGGACAGCAAAAAGGTCTAACGTACCTTTGTACGTAGTTGCAGATTCTCGCCGGCAAGAAAATGAGCTTAGTCGTATTCCCGCGAGGGAACACAAGATGTTTATATTAATAGATAAAATTTGTACGGTGTCGGCGCGGGGTTGTTTAATAATTTTATAATATGATTATGACGAGGAGATTGGGATTTGTAAACGATATCGAGCCACCTTTGCCTTCGGATTAACTTATGTTAAATAATTACTAAGGGGACGGATCTTTATTGAAGTCATTTTTATGTTTTTTTTTGTCTATCAGAATGATTGATTTGTTCGATGATCATAAAATGTTATGTAATAAATATATGACACAGAGACATGTAAAACAAGCTACTTAACCCAATAATGATAGTTAAGAATTATATATTGTAATTTTAAAGTGACCACCACTTTAAAATTATAATATATATTTCAACACGACGACTACGAATTCTGCGCAGGTTAGATTTTATTAAAATTTTAGATTGGCCAAAGATATAAAACTTCTTATAAAGAATTATTCTATAATTATTATACACTATAGCAATACATAAAATACAATAAATAAAAAAAAATTCATTATAAAGATGGTGAAAATCGACTACGTTTTATTAAAAGAAAATTATTGACGCAAAAATATCAATTTAAACTTAAAAAGAGAACATTTAAATAAAATATGTTTAAAGAAGAAAGGTCCCTAATTAAAATCAAACACGAGTACTTAAAATTACCGCTTAAATATCTTGGAAACGTAATATTGATAACAATTAAGTAGTCAAAAGAAATAGGAATACAAAACTTATCTAATCAACCGCTGTCTCTTTTGTCAGACTGTGACGGCAAACCACCCGCCCTCCACAGCCGCTTTAACCACCGCCCAACCCAGTGGCCACCGAGACCTATTCCGAATCAAGAATTACCTTATATGTTAATTGTATTAACTTCAAACTAAAATATGCAAATCGATTGCTATAAATATAAAACTTGCACCAATTAATTTTTTTTAGCCTTTAAAAAAAATAATTTATATTTAAACAAATTTAAACTAAAAACGTCTAATCAGTTAAATATTTGCTTGGATGAAGATGTGAAATCAACTAGCCAATAAATAGAAACAAAAATAACAACAAAATAATTAAAAATATAAAGTATAACAATCAGGTACTTGCTACAGCGTTAAATTAACTAGTTTTGATTTGACGTCAAGTTTAGGGTTTCCAAAATTACTAACTGAGGGGATTAAACCAAACAAAATGCCTCCTTTCGGTGGGCGGCGGGGTCGCCGGGAGTCCCTTCTTCCACCGCAGTCGGTTTGGACAAAATGAACTTATCGCATTTCATAAATATTAAATTCTAATAGTTGTTCACTTTAAAAGTTAGTACGTGGCTACAAAGTGCACGCGATCAAGCAAGTCATTTCAAAGTGAAAATTAATTTCAGTTTAAAAAAAAAATTTCTGCCATTAATTTCTATATTAAAAAGAAAATGGTATTCAAATGAACATTTCCATTATTTTAAATCATTGCAACCTTTGTAACGGTTCGAACTATCAGATCTGTCTATCTCTGCAAGTCCCGGCTTTACATGTTTTTGAACACCATAAAGTTAAAACAAAAGACACACGCCCAGTCCAAGGATTAAACGTTGAACTGAATTGAAAATAATTTGTAATATCGCTTAATTGTCTTTGTTTTCTTACCTCATGTATCTAGCTTGACATTATCACATTATTATATGTGAAATTTTTATTTTGCCATGCAAATTTAACAAAAAATTTCTATTATTAAATGGATTCTGGGAACATTGTATAGGAAAAATTTATTAAATAATTCTTCTAATTATCGTCATATTTGAAAGAGAGCTACTATAGTACTAGAATAAAATTATTCTACGTACTACTAACTGTTTTGTAACGATTTTTAAACGTTTTATTAATAATATTGTTTTTAATTTTTCTGCAGCAGACTTTCTAAAAGGTTAGACTAAATATACCATTTATCAATTAGTACAAATACATTCTTTTAAGAAAATCTCTCGCATTATTGCAGATTTTCGTAACAAATAATTGTCGACTTGATTTTCAAAAACCACTTTATGCCCTCATTACACTTGACATAATTAAATTTGATATTTACATATGTATTCAGGAATTAAATATACTCAAAATGTTGTCAAAAATTTTGTATCCCATATAAAGTGTTACCGCCATATCGTTTTTCATAAAAATTTTATTTTTCCACTCTTATTCGAAGGTTACACAAGCATAGCGATCGCGACTCGGCAGCGATGGTTTCGACCAAATTCAGCATCGTTCGTCGCCTACGCGGGCAAAGGATAGCGATATCGGATTGCTTGTACCTACTTGACATTTACATACATCGGCTCGCCTGGTGTGAAGCGTCTTTATGTTTGTTGTAAGTAAACGGTATATTGTTGTACAGTCTAACAAAATGTTACGATATCTTCGTTAAATGTTTGAAACACTGATTTTTTTTAACACAGGATTAGCATTGCAAAAGTTCAGAGTAAAACTATTTTGTAACATGACGATACCTGATGCTAATACGCACAATATTTTGTTCCTAAACAGGAAACTTAATTAATTATTTACACATTAAAATATTGCAAAAAATACATTTATAATATATATATATAATATATATATCAATATTATTTGGAAATTTATATACATAAATTTATTATCAGAAAAAATACTTGTAGACTCTAAATTTAAGGTAACATTAATATCAATATAAATAATAGATAGTACATACTACAAAAATAAATTACTAGTTATACCATACTAGCAAAATATCTAATCCGATCAATGTATATATACACCTTACAAAGTATTATCTTTATTCTACAGTCTATTTCTTAAAATAAGTTTGATACGAACTATATTAGGTTTTGAGCAAAGACAACATGCAATATCGTAAAATATTCCGCATTTCAATTGTTATATTCTACCGGAGACGCTATTTAAAAAGTTTAAGCACGGCCGCTTAACTGTAACCCAGAACGCTGTCCCCACCTCTGTGGCTTTACTTCTGTCGTACATTTCTGTGACGCCATCTGAAATGTTTACCTCGCATAAATAATTTTCATTAAAAAATATACTTATTTATGATAATATTGAAAATACATCTGGTTAAGTTAAGATTCAAGCTTATATTCATCTGCGTACACGTCAGACTACGACGACTATTAATTTTTGATAAATGGATAAATATTATTATTAATGTACCAAAAACAAGCAGCAAATTCATGTATAGGCTGAATAATAAAACAATAAATAATAAATAACACAAAAATAATTTTGTTACTATTAAATGTATATCGATATCTATACAAAATCCTTCATAGACTGTCGTCCAATATTACGTTTCAAAATAGCGCGGTTCTCAAAGTGTGTCATTGCGCTGTCGTCATACCTTTACTGCGTCACCGCTTTCACTAAAGCATTGTTTTATTGTTACAACGCACATTGACTCAAACAACCGTTACTTTCCTCATTACATTACACAATCACTTTCACAATACTCCCGTCAAACTCACAACTCCCTACTTTCGCAATCGCATGTACACGCACGTAACAGATTAAATGGAGAGTATACCTCAGAGCTACCTAAATTTCATACCGCCGCCAATATAGTAGATCACGACTACATATAAATCAATACATTCCGACAGTCATCTAATGCCTGCTACTGGAATAAGGTAAAGGATAAGTAAGGAGAAAATAGGTTAAACGAGGAAGATGTACTGTTTATGTGTAAGTATTCCTCCACTGTATCCGCGCATAAACACAGACCGCTTCAGAGGAGTATATTAGAAGGGTAAAAGGGTACAGTAAGATGATTTAAAAAGAAAAAAGGTATGTGTATATGTAAAGTTGGAGTAGCGTGAAACATTGTTTTAGTATCCTCAATGGAATGTATGCGCCGTTTATTATATTTTATTTCTAATAAATGAAATGGAAGGAAATACATTTTTATACAGATAGTGGTAACCTATGCGTAAGTCCGATAAAAGTATTCACTAAATATACCGGTACGAATGAAATTAACAAGCTCGCCTTTCCAAAGGCCTTTTATAATAATAGTTAAACTAGGTTTATTATCTTGTTTGACCTATAAAGAATTAATTGAAGTATTTTTTTCTGCAAACTAACCTGGTCAGTTATTAAAATGAGGTGAAAATACTTTTAAATTAAAAGAAATAATTTTTGAGTACCTGTCTGCGTGACTAACTCGTTTAACTACAAATTGAATATTTTAATTAAAGGTGTGGAACTGAACTCGCACTCCCTAATTTCATTTTACACAATAATACTGTAAGAAATATTTATTTTTACATGTGTGAAAAATAACAAACAATAATTCTTTACAATATCCTGTGTAAAGAACTAAAATCGATGATATGTTATTTGTGTTATCTAATTTACTCCGTAGGTTATCAGTAAAACAGTTAAGAAGTAATCTTAAAAGATGTTGATGCGCGGGGCAATAAATCCAACTACAAAATTTTCAGAAATAAACAAAGCTATAAAAAGCTACACTACATAAGCTATGAAGGACTACATAGGAGACTAAAAAGAATGTAAGAAATGTATAAATTTGTCATATCGCCTTATTTTCCTACATTTGAACTAGAAATTCATGCTTAAACATGCAGGTATCTCTTAGGGCTAAATTCGTGTAGTATCCAAAAATAGCAATTCACTTATTCCACAGATTTTCCAATATTTTCTTAATAAATATTGTACGTCTTCTTTTTAATCAAACTCAAAAGATTTTTCAATTCATTAATTCATTGAGTTATAAAAAATTCTTTCACCAATGGATTAATTAATTTAGTTTAAATACCAGTTCCTTTCATCTTACTCTAAATTATTGATACAAATTGAAAATTAAAAAAAACATTCCAATTATATTCCAAAATATTTTATATAATATAAAATTACGTAACTATTACTTAAACGTACATACTATTATATAGAAAACTTCAGTAAATAAAATTCTTAAGAATGAAATGTACTTTTGAACAAGTTATTCAACAAAACATTTTCCGGCTTCATACAGCATGAAACGTATTATAATCCGCACCCTCTGGACGGCGCGGCGTCGGAAACGTCCAGGGAGGGTTCGAGGGAAGCGAGAACAGCAAACTGTCGATATCGAAACGATGTCAATACTCAAAAACTGTCCTTTTATACCCTCCAAACCTTTGGTCTAAAAGTTTATGTAACATTAAGAAGTGGCATAGATCTACAATTGTACACTGTTAAATAAAGTCGTTGCCAGAGTTTGTTAAGTTTTTTTTATTCCATTAAAAGAAGAGCAACATAGGGTAAATTGAAATCACAATGTAAACGCAAGGGCAAATATTACAAAAGAATTTCTGGTGATGTTCTTTGCGCCGTGTATATATATTATTAGCGCCACCTAGTTAGCTTTCTTTAATTTACTATTTACATAGGCATTTTGAATAGGAAAATATTATTGTAAAATTAATTCAATTACATAAATTTGTCAATTATAAGTGTTAATGTGGTTCCTTCTAATTTTTTTAATTAACTACTCATGTAATAACCAAAGATTAAATCATGACAAAAAATGTATTTGTCATGATTTAATCTTTTAATTTTAAATTTAATACTTTAAAAATAAACGTGCTGTCAAATTGTTCGACTATATAAATATAACTTAAAAGAGCTAATGAAAACGTATTTCTTTTTCTACTTCTTCTTTAATCGTTTCTGAGCGATAGGTAAAAATTGATAAAAATTGTTTGGAGCCAGTTCTTGGGAGCTTTGGATCTTTCGGTCTTTTGGACAGATATTTGTAGAATATCATCTGGTCGGTCTAACGAGCCCGCCGTCGTTCTGCCTTCGTTCTTCCTAGCAGAATGTTTCACTATAGCTTATCAGGATATTTTCAATTAATGTGACCGAGATATCCGAACGTGTATTATGCAAAAAACACTGGATGAAATTTAAAGAAACTCGCAATTTTATACGTTAGAAACTTAGTCAATATCGGTATTAGAAATCACCAGGATAATTATTCAATCTATTATTACCTAATTATACAAGATTATAATTACTTAATTTATTGAGAGCGACATCTGTTTCTTTTAAAAGCAACTGTAATGGATGTGTAATTTTATAATTGTCCACTAGATGGTAGAATTTATATTACTTTTTAATAAATGTTTAATAACGCATTTGTATTAACGTTTTAGTAGCTAAAATTTTTCATTTTCTATCCGACTCTACAACATGAGCTGTCCCACGCAAATGTCGAGCAAAAATGTTAATAATAGAAAAAAATTAACTTTTAAAAATAAATTATTTTTAAAATCGAGTATCTAATGTAAATGTATAGTATTCGTGAACGTAAATAGATTTAACCTCCTGCCCCTACTCTATTTTTAACCTTCTTTTTCTTTAGGGATGAAATTTAGAAAAAAAGCTTATTTAAAAGTACTTTTGGACTTTTTATATGAATACGTTGTGTATACAAAAATAAAGGTGCATTCTTACCGGACCCAAGAGGTTCATTAAAAATATTATTTCTGTTCGCTGATTTAAGTATAAGAAGATAGAGAATCTACATGTGGAAATTTTTTTCTTGAAATAAGCATGTACATTTCTTAGTACTTGCCGACTTTATGAAAAATATTAACAAACTCAGTTAAGATTTTTCTTTATACGCGTATGTTTATAATTTGTACAGAAGGCAAGAACATCGAACTTTTCAACGGTTTTAAAATTAGAACATACAAATATTCTAACAACTAATACTCACCATAAACGTTCTATTTTTAATCTTAAAGATACAGAATCTAACAACAAAATTATCCTTAGGAACAAAAACCATTTTTGTGTATTTTTTTCAAGAAATTAAAAAGCCACCTTCAGTTTCTTCCACTTTTGATGATTCTAAGCTTCTAACACCCAATCTCAGACTGTATACTGGCGGGTTTCTTTCATTTATCTCTTCGATGGTCTGCCGCGAGGTCTGGAGAATCTTCTGTTTTATTTTTTAAATCCACCTTTTAAAAAAATAACATATTTTTAATATGGGATATCAGTAGAAGGAATCATAATATAAATATTATGTTGTATATCAAAGATTGCACATCCAATAAATAGAGAAAAGAACTACCTACGTACTTATTATGTACCTGTTTATGTACTTAAAGCACCAATGCAGTAAAAATACATCGTAAAAGCCATTATTTGGATGCCAGCCATATCGAAATAATATTTTCTACGTTAAAAATACCGATTTTTAAAAGAATGTAAAATATTAATTATTGTATCTTAGTACCAAAATTATATTCATAAATTTATTTCCCAAACCAATCGGTACCAGTTTTGCTGGCAATAGAATAAATGTAGGGGAACGGTCATTGTTCCCAGTTATAACAAAATTAATATTAAATTGAATTGAAGAATTTACCGGTCATTTTAAGTAATAAAAATAATCACCCATGTTCAAAATGTAGATTATAAATTTTTAGAAATATTTCATTACTTTTTCTTACGTGGCAACTATAAAATAATTTTAACATATTCAATTATTTAATCGTTTCACTTGAAAACTATAAAAAAAATTAAAAAAGATTTCTACGTGAATTTGTATGAAAACACGCATTATTTATCATTTTAATTCACGAATTGACTTATAATTTTAAATATGCAAGTTTCGTCTATAAAATATTAATAATAGCAGGGTAATTTTCTGAAAAAGAAATAGTCACAAAATGTCGAAAATTGTTTAATAACTGAACAAGATTAAAATAAAAAGCGTTGATTTAAACGGTAACTAACATTACACAATGACGACATAAAATCTCTTTACTTTTACCTTTAACTATTTTCTTATTAGTTAAATATTTCCCGACATGCCCACTATCTACTGCTACATAATTTATAATAAGATTATATTCAAACATATTGTAAAATTTTATTCTGCAATCCTACCTACCTCGTGCGTATGCGCGGGCGTATACTGTCGCTGAATACTTTAGTACGTCATCGCCTTTACATTTATTTGCTAACAAGCCTGATAGTGACGGAGAGCCAACACTTGAAAATAAGAAGAAGGAATGATAAAACACTGATCATAAAACCTCAATAAACAGATTCGTTTCTTATGAAACACGATTTTTTTAATACGGTACTTGACTCATTCTAAATTTTGATATTTTTCGTATAATATTATGAAATATAAGTTAATTAAAAACCAGTCTTGAAAAAATTCGAAAATTGAATGAAAAATAAGCCAGTTATAGGCTTCTAAATTTGAAGATACGGATAGGGTTGGGTATATCCCTGCTTCTTTTCCTCTTGTAGAATATAATGTGCAATATTAAAAATGCCGTCACAACACAATATTGCCGTCCTTATCTATAGATCAAATTTAAACTTTTATAATTCGGTCAATTTTTAAGATTATTAAAAAAAAATTTCACTCTTCATCAGCTTGTACCTTAAAATTATGAATAATTAAATAAAAAAAAATTAGTCAAATACCCAATTTCCTTCATGTTCCTTATTCTTATTTTCACATATTACAGAACTTTCAGATTTCGACACTAAAAAAATTTCATTTAAAGTTATTGATCATGGAAACTGTGTGCTCAAGAGATAAAACAAATTCGAGTGAAACTTTTCATCTAAGCTTTTTATTAGTACAAAATCGACGAAAGTTATATAGAAGTCAACTATCAACAACGTCAAAGGAAACAGGTACAAGTCCACTTATTATATTACGCAACATTGATATACAATTCACAAGCAGTGATTTAATAAACATTAAACAAAGGATAAATAAAAAATGCAGTAAAACATCGTCAAATCTTGGCCTCCGAAAACCGATATTCCCCGAAGAATTACGACATTTCAATTTGCTATGGCGGGCAGAAAATGGAATTACAATTCGAGCGGGACACGCTGATCTCAGTCGATGAAGCGAACGTTGCCGAGCGCACCCGAACGATCCCGAACAAAACGTATTGATTAGATGCGGTACTACTGCGAAGCGACCCGCCATATAAATTAGGCCGCATAGAAAAAGCGACTTTAAGTAAGTACTGATATTAAATGTGATATGAACTACTTTCGCATTTACAGACACAATCGAAATTTCGATGGATCTAATGAGGTTTGAAGATTTGTCGCGCCAACTCATTTAGGTGATGTATTGCTGTTTGCATTCGAATTATAAATATTGGCGCGAAATTTTTATTTATTTTAGGACACTAATAGATTTTGTTTTTTTTTTCGAAAAGGCTTCTATTTTATCATTTGAAGCCATTTATGGTCATTATACCGTTATTTTACATTTTGTTGTTAAACAAGGAAATGAAAGACGATGTGATCTTAAAAATCTTATCTTAAGGGAGTAGTAAGTAGTAGGTAAGTACTTTATTTGTATTATCTCTCGGAGGAGTTTTGTTAATGAAGTATTGATAAAAAGGAGAAAATATTCAAAACATACTTTTGCTAAAAACATTATTATGCTCTTATATTTTTTTAATAAAACTTTCCACAAACAATAGCTGCCTAAACAATTTACGAACACAATTACAAATTTCATTTAACGTAACCGTCTATATAATGATAATAAAACCGTAAGGCTAAAGCTCATCATTTTGCCGAATAAAGTAAAACATAAAAGATTCCACGACGCAATCAGCGACCGTATAGACATTATTAAAGTAATGTTGTCCCAATTTTGCCGCGCTCGCCGCTAGCATTGGGCCCGCCCGCGCCAAACTCTATACATAAACAAGCTTTCATTCAAATGTCAACGCAACGAATTATCGACACTCGAGACCTTTGAATAGAGGCCATTTTCGCTTTTGCGCGCTCGGGTTACATTTCATGATTTGTGAGTTTATAGCATCGGTGAAGTGTCGGTGGTTAATGGTACGGGCGAGAGGCGCGCCGCCCCGCTCCCGCGCCCGCTGCTGCGCCATATTGAAAAAGTTTCGCGCGCAAAAAAGGCGCGAGCGGCAAACATCGCCAGTGGAGAAAAAAGAAATTGAAGCGCGATTTTGCGTGCGGACGGATTCAAGTGTTGCCCGCTTAGCGTGCGCCGTTTGAATAATTTTAATGCTTATTTCATATTGCCGACGACATTTAGGTACCATTTTAAAATAAAGCGTAATTGTGGGATCTTTTTTTCATTGCTAGTTATTTATTAAATTCGTATTGAAACAAAATATTGTTATATTTAATAGCTTGACAATTCCTAATTTTTTATTTCTCTATTCTTTTATTAGATAAATGGTAAAAAACTTCGAACAGCTCTTGTAATTAGAATCGGCTTAAGATAATACTAGTTCGATTCTCCATGTTAAGTTTATATGACTGATCACTAGTTAGAGTGATATTAATTCTATTTGCCATGTATTTATTTCTCATTCGTTATTGTTACCTGTTCTGTCTTTGTTGTTATGTTCTTCCACGTATCCAACGCTGTGAGTAAATCTATAAGATGGGTATGGAGTTTCTAGAAATAAATAGGAATGTATAAATGATAATGTATATGTATTTGTCGTAACTCAGTTTAATAATTTATTTTAGGAAATTAGGTAAATAACAACAATAATTTATTTACCCTAACTTTTTTCATAAAAACCCTTATTACTTATTATCCCCACACCCCTTTGGAGCACAAATACACTATTCGATCTCAATATCTCAGAAAGCTGGTACAACAAAATGTTTATTCAAAAAAGGGGAAGGATATATTCAGTGACAAATAAATACCAACATCTACCAAAAATAAGCCACCTAAATAATAAAGAAGTTATCTATACACACATATACGAACACATCTACAAAGCATACATATTACTTGTATCTGCACACACGTGTAGATATATATATATCCCAAGTCAAGTTATTTAGCATCTTATTGCGCGCCACTCCACAACCTGCCGGCTAGAGGGAGAAGACGCGAGGCGGCCAAGCGGGACGGGTGTACAGTGGAAGAGATGTTACGAAACATCATCTTAAATACATAAAAGTACCTCTCAAGGTCAGAAAATGGCCTGAATTTCGCCAAGACTGAATATACAATGCCAAACGTAAGTCGATTTAGGTACCGTAATCATATATACATATAGGTGTGTCCGTCCGTTATATTAGTTAATATGAAACTATATGTATTACAATTTTAAACTTTAGAGTTCTTAATAAACTATTTGATTTATACTCTAAATGTAGTCATTGGCAAAGTTGATGACATATTTAGTTAAAATTTCCTTTCTTTTTTTAGTTATTTTTATTTTCCATGTGAAACATTTACATAATGCGCAAATTGTAAATCTTCTTCCGATCCAAATATTTTACATAAAATGAACATTATCACGTGCCATTTACAATAAAAGTTAAAACCTTCAATTACGACACATCATACTTGTACACTGAAACACCCGAAAGTCCCCCGATTTATTAATCACCCTGCTCCAGTGCACCGCTCTATCTGATCCGATGGATAATTTATCACTAGTTAATTAAATTATCGAAAACGTAAAATAAGTATAAATCATATGTCATATTAAGTAATTTAATTTATAACAAAAATAGCTAAAACAGAAGAGTTAAATATGAACGAAAATAATAATTTCTATTTAGGAAAAGACCAAATTTATTATCGAAATACGTAACTTATAAAATCTATATAATAAATTACATATAAAATTTTCTCTTTGTATAAATTGTTCAAATTTAAAGTTTATAGTATACTTCGTTACGTATAAACATTTTTATTGTTCACTTCAAAATATGGTATTTCCAAAATGTCAAAATGTATAAAAATGTACATATTACAAATAAAAATGTATAAACCTGGTTCCATAAAAATAAATACACATATAAATGTTTTTATACCTAGAACGTCTTAAGTGAAAATGTCACAATTTCACAAACAAAACTTTCATCTTTTTACTTGTCATTTAACTTCTCTCTCATCGTATGAAAATCATTAAAAAAATGTTATTGGACTTTGTAACAACAAATGTAGATCGTCATATTCTGACGAGATAATTCAACATATACGATAAAGATATTAAAATGAAAATGAAGGCTCTTTGAGAATTGTTCACCGAAGAAAGAAGCGCCAGAAGCGATGAATGAAATTACGCAAAATTAATTTAATAAATAGTGGTTACGGTTAAAATATTTGAATTTATAAAGATGATTTTTGTAATTTTCCAAAATCTGTATATTGAGTAAGTTAAAAACCTATTTTCATTAAAGATGGACCTTATAGAAAGTTTAGACATACTAATCTCGGAAATTTTCGAAAGTTGCACTATATTCATATCTTCATCGATCATGCATACCAGATAATATATATATATATATATATATATATATATATATATATATATATATATATATATATGTATATATATATATATCGCACACACACACATACACGCACATACACATATGTGCGTGTGTGTGTGCAAGTGCGCACGAGCGAGCGCATGTGCGTGCGCGTGCGCACGCACTTGTGCATGTGACTTTCAAACACAAAATTGATCACCGTCAGTTTCGGGTTGTCACGATCAACGTTTTTCGATAAATCGGAGCACAGACGGTGCGCCGATAGCGGAACAATGCGCAGTAATGGTGCTAAAAGGGCCACAAACGTTACGCCGATGATGGTAAGATTGCGCGAAGAAAGAAAATTTTTTACGAGTACACTGTTCCGCGTGCTACTTTTTTATCATCGAATCCTGTTATGTAGTAAATTTAATTATTATTATTCTGCTTAAACAGCAAATTAAAAAAAAACAACTCATTACAAAATTTAAAAAAAATGATATTCAAACATACCTTAATTCCGTTGTTAATGAAGCATAAATCAATTGGACAATTTTTGCATTAAGTTTGATAACACGCGTTAAATCTTTATAAAATATTTTTCTCTTAAAAACAAATTTAAAAAAAAAACAGAAGAAACAGTAACTAAGGGAGATATAACAGCAAATATCCATGATGTCACTTTATACAAAGTGCGCGCTTATTTCATCTGAAACTGAAATCCTAATTTTGTCTTCAAAGATGGAGTGGGAGTGCACGTGCCTTCTAACAACCTACCGCTTCTGTGTCGTGTGTCGGATACTTAAGACTTCATAATTCTATAAGTCTATAACAAATCGTGGACTGTACGTATAGTTAACTTTGTAGAGCTTTTTCCAGATCTCTTTGTAGAATCTATATGATTATTAACACTTTCAATGCGGATATCGTCACATCGTCGATATAAGGAATCTATTGTATGTGACTGGTGTCGGTACATTTTTCACGATTTAAAACGCTTTACAACTTTATTATTTGCAATGAATGATAAGTATTATAAAAGCAAAACAAATAGAGGAAGAAACCAAAAGAATATACCCAAATTAAATTTTTTGTTTTTCTATTACGACGGTATGGTTTTGACCTGCTAATACGTTTTACATTTTTTGGCAGTTTATGTATTTTCTGGTAGTTTATTATCGTATTTAACTAGTTTCAAATAAATTGTTACATTTTTTTAAAAATTGTAATGAAAAGTGAGAATGCGAATAGCGTTCTGAATTTTATGCACACTGCTACTATTCGAGGATTTTATCGTTCGTAAATATACGTAAAATTATATTTCCGTGAAACTATGTATGATTATATTTGGTGTATTTTTCTTTTATTGTAGTAATCTTCACAGTCCTATTCAGATCAGGATAAAAATGCTGTTAAGTAAAACTAGTGATCGCCCAGTGGTCGACATTCGACCGTAATTGATCATTTTTTTTAAGTTTGAACGTTATTGAGATTCATACGTCAAAGAGCATATCTCTATAATTATTACATTCATTTTTTAAATTTTGTTCTTACGTCAGCTGAGAGCGTGTACAAATACGTCATTAGCCTGTGTTGTTTGCCCACAGATTGAAACTCATTCAGTCAATATGACATTTTAAAATTCTTTGACGACTATCTCTACTCTGTGCGACTGTTTGACCACATATTATTATGTGTGTGACATTGACTGTATGAATATACACAATGAATCTGTTATTGTTGTACGTAAACAAATATTTTTTTAAATCATTTGTAACACATATTATAAATAAGTTTTAGCCTTCTGCACTCCTTCTTCATGTAAACTTTAACTATACCAAATCTCAGACTCCTTCGTGCGCGTAATATCCTTAAAAAAGAGACAACGTTTTCTCTTCACGTATTGATATATAGATAACTTAATTTACGTACCATGAATATTAATAAAAAAATTAGAATTTGTTTTATCAACGTGACAGTGAGTTATATGTAAATACCTGTTGCGATCCTAACCCTCGTAACGGGAAAAACAGTTAGTTATACGAGCACGCAAGAAAATTTATTGAAATAACATTTTTACTGTAATAACTTAAATTGATACAATAAAAACCAACTAGCAGCGACGGGTAATATTGGTGGATCAAATAACTTTTTTTTAACTCGGTTTGCGTGATTATATAGCTTTGAGAGTAGATTTATTTTAGCACATCAAAAAAATTTATTTAATAATACCAACAAGCAACTTTATGCCTAACATGCATTTATTAAGCACAGGAATAGCAGAGTAAGTCTCGGCGACCTACCCGACAAAACGACAAAATCCAGCTAATTAGCTGTGAGCACAATCGCTGGCACGCGTTACGCGCGCCCCCACGACCCCCTCGAACTCAGACATAATTAACAGCGAGCACACACCCGATTATCTTACAACAATATATAATTCACAAAGTAAATCTGTTTGGCGCCTGCGAGCAAACTTGAAATTCCCTCCTTATCGGGCGGTAGAGTAAGTTAACAAGTTATCTGAGTAGAGACGGCGCGCAGCTTCTCGACGGGATCGATATTGTGTGAAACTTGTAAGATTCGGGCGCGAGCCCATCTTTAGCGTAATTCACGTCTAGGGCGGCCCGCCCCGCCCCGCCGCACCAGGTACTTGACGTTTCTTTGTCTGGGCGCCGCCCGCGAAAGTGCTCATCGTAGCCACTCGCCTACTTGCTTTCTTGCTTGCCTATTCGCCCAGTCGACTTGCGCGTCAATTCGATTGTCAACCGGTGTAAACGTCAAAATCGGTATTATTAATAACTTTATACATACACACACACACACACACACACACACATATATATATATATATATATATATATATATATATATATACATATTGACATATGAATTTTGCACTACATAATTAAATATCCATACCAGGTTATTATATCTAATTTGATTACATATGATTTAAATTTTCTACTTATTTTTTTAAATACTTATTATTTTAAATATTAACTTATTTTTTAATAATACACATGATACATATAATCGAATACTGATAATAAAAAATAACAGTAATTATTATCAGTACTCTCGATTACAAAAATATCTTCAAGCACGAAACTTGTGACAGCCATTATTTTAAAATACTTCACAATTAATTGCGATATAATAATCTGAAACAATAAATATGTCAGTAAATAAGGCCTTCATAGTTTTTTCTTCGTACGTCATGCTCTCTAATAAAGAAACAAAAGAAAAAAGGGTTATTTATAAAATAAAACTTGGCAATAACAAACAGAGATAGCGTATCGGTGAACCGGTAAATATGTCACGTTCATCTAATCTCGCAATCGAACAATAAGAAAATAACCTACAGCGTGCTATTGTTACCAGTGTATTTGATTAGCAAATTATACCTTTATATTCATCATACTTTTTTTAGTACGGGTGATGAACAATAACAATACAAGTATCAACTAGATTTGAAGTATACCGGCATTTTTGAATCAAATTTTAAAATCATTAAAGTAATATATGAAGATCGTAGATAATATCACAATTTATAAAAGAGTTTAATTATCATAATTACTAATCGTTACAGATTTTTTAAGTGAAAACTTCTTTAGGCGTACCACGCGCAATTTCATGAGCAGTGAACGAAACTGAGCCGTCATGCTCGGGTCGATGACGCTGAATCGGGTAAACTCGGCTCTCGTCGGCATCGATCAAGCGAGTTTACTATCTAACACGGAGTGCATTGTTTCAAGAATTACATTTTATTTTTTATTAAAATTTTATTTGAGTATAATCTAATATAATACGAGTATGTTGTTATATATAATCAGTGCAATATATCAAGTATATACAGCTAGTGTTTAATATTTTATTTGAGAGTAGTTAATATAAGAAGCCTATGTTATATTATTTTATTTTAGTGTTCATTTTATCGTGTGGTCATGAGCACACATCAGTGTTTGTTTATTAAAACATTATACGTTATGAGCTTTATAAGCGTTTTTACCAAATTGAGCCGTACTGTTCTGTATTCAATCAAACATAGAACAACAAAAAATAACCGTTAAGGCTACCATTAATAATTTAAACGTAAATAACTCTTTAAAAAAAAAGTTTTATGCACGGGCAAATTCGAGACGGAAAGCTAGTTCACAAATAACGAATTTGATGCGTACTTCTGCAGCATACGTTAAAAAACCTGCCAAACACGAGTGGAACTCGCACTACGATTATTCCGCACACATTTAAGCATTTATAAATATCGTATATATTATATTCCTTTTAAACTATTTACAAAATTTTAATATTTTATCTTCACAGGCGCATATTTAAAAAAAAAAACAATTTTTGAATGTGATATGAAACTACAAAGTCGCGATTTTTTCCTTTATTTATGCCATAAAACCTTGCTTCTTGCCAAATTTCAGGACTCCAGCTCGACGGAAAGTGCCCTATAGGTTTTGATTTACTTGCGAGTGTTAAAGTCTGCGGCGGAAACGGGCGTATTTTTAGGGTTTTTTTGATTGCATTGACGTAGAAGCATTATTTTTTTACAACTCCAAGCGACCGTAGACCTAAGTTTTTGATATAACTTCAACTCTATCGAGTCTTTCACGCATTCCTGAGAAAAAGAGTCTTAACACACAGACAGACGGACAACGAAGTAATCCAATAAGGGTTTCTTTTTTTCTTTTGAGGTACGGATACTAAACATTAAAATGACATATTTATATCTGTTAATACATTATATCTTGTTTACTAAATAACTACACAATTTATTTTTAACCTAAACATAGAAATAACTTATTTAATTTAAAAATTGACTATGATGTAGGTAGGTGAATTAAATCGACGCACTGTTAAACTAGGCTTCATGAACTCACGTTTAGCCTGATTTTTAAAAGTTTTGATCTTTAAATTTAAATTTTATATTAAAATGAATTTTAAGTTCGAATTTACAACTTTTAATTCATTCTAATATAAAATTTAAATTTTATATTAGAATGAATTAAAAGTTGTAAATTCGTAGTGTTTAAAATAATCTTAGATGTGTCAACGTTTTTTTTATTTATTTAATTTATTTTGTTGACATGAATAATCGCTTCATGCTGCTTTGAGAAAATTGCTACAATTAATCTTTACTAATTATTTAAACAGTCTATGATATATAGCAAGACATTATCAAATATAGAAAATCAGACAAAATAAATCTAATAAATTATAGCAAAGAGATTTTTCCTGCCGAGTTCACTTACAAGATTTATTGTGAATCCTAGAACAGTTGAGTGTGGGAAAATACACTTAATTAATTAAAATACATCAATTAATATATTAGAAATTGTAATGTCAAATACTGCATAATTTATACCTGAAGAATCAACGCTTTTCCATGAACATCAATACAGCTCCTAAAGGTTCTTATAACAAATCAACGTCAATTCCGTACAAATCATTAGCGCCATCTATTCTAAAACTGTGTAAATACGTATTTGATTGACGAATTCATTATTGATTTTACATATGACAACTTCTTTACTAGTACCGCTACAACGTTTTACAATTTAATGTATTTAATACAACTACTGTCAGTTTTTATACTTCTCATACATATCGTAAATATCTACTTCACTTCACAAATATACATAAGCAAATAGTTCCATTTTAGATATTGGATATTTACTTTAAAACAGCAAGAAAATATGTAACGGCAACAACCTTTACAGTTTTGCAAATTAAAATGAAATGGCAAATAGTGAGTGAAATTTGAAAAGGAAACAGTCCGTAAAATGCGGTCAAAGAAAAGTGTCTGTTCGAAATTGGGAAAGGTATGTATTTAGATACACTATTTCAATTTGCGTTTTCATTAAATCTGATTACAGTGGGATTCACCGAATGAGAATAAGCTTAAACAAAAAAAACAAAAATACATATTATACATCATTAATGTCATATATTCATAATTAATTTAGACATATTTTGCTCTATCATTTTATAAGCAACATATTCGAAAATATGTTAATAATGGCCTTATTTTACATTCAGTTGACTGCGTAATTGTAGGTACGTAGCCTATATCCAGTCATGTCAACATACTTTACAACTACTTATATTCCGTTTAGAGTCGCAAAATTTTGATCTAATATTTAACTTAAAAAATCCTCTCTCTTTTACGCTCTATCTAGCTGTTATCTCTTCGCATGGAATTCGAATTCTGGCCGGAGGCGCTACCACCGAAATTTTCTTCTATACAATTGTTATATTCCATTTACAATACTCTTTTATATTATATAAGAATTGTAAAGATAAAATAACTTTTCTAGTTTTTCTTGCTGTTAGAATGGAAACTCCATTCTAATAGCAAGAAAATGTATGTAAATGAATACTTTATAAGAAATAACAAAATAAAAATAAAAACTTAGAAAGACAGAAAAATCATTCAAAAAGGAATACGTTTTAGAAATTTGTGGTTACGTGTGCAAGAAATTTTTTTTTTTCATTTCAACCCTTCGGAAACTCTTAAAAATAAAAAACGTGTTCCTCAGACCAGCAGAGCGCTTGAAATATTAAGACGTATATATAATCTTCTTTTGTACCCTTAAGGAGTGGAAATAAAAAAAACAATTTCTATTGAGTATAAAAGCAATGCAAAGAATAAACCCATATCTTGAAAATTTGAACTTCCTAGGATTAGTGCTTAAGGCTGTGCATTGATAATTTAATAAATTGGGATTACTTTTTAGAGTTTAGCATTAAGACAAGGAGCTTTTATAATTTTGTCATATCCTTCTGCCATCCAACTGTCCGTCCGACTGTCACAGCCTAGAATACAGTTTCTAAAGATTTAAACCTTCAAACGGGACTTCAATTAATATTTTACAAAATATAAAATAAAAATTTAATCTGTCTTTCCATAGATGCAGTGGGACATAATTGAATCGAAATCAAGTTAATGTGACGTGCTATGTGTAACCCCCTAAACACCCCTAAATCTCTGATTGTAAATTGGGGAGATCGAGGGATAGGCCATTGTTACGATCATAGACTTTACACGTTTACTTTTAAACTTTTTTTGACAAATTTGTAAAAAATTGAAATGGGTATTTCATTAGATCTTTCAATTATAATTAATTCGTTTAACTTGCGTTAACAATATCAAAAGATATAGTCAATTACAGAATCCTAGTTTAAGCTTGTCTTGGCACGCATTTTGTCGTTTGTCTAATATATATCTTGATTCTTTCTCTCTAATCAACTTTTCACCTAACTTAATACCCTGGGTCCATCATTTATCAACCGTTTATTCCATTTAATTTGTACAAATAATTTTATCGTGCTGTATTTGATTAACAAGGGAAAAAAACGAAAAATACCTTTATTTCAAAAATTTATACAATGTAATTATTATTAAATACTTATTTTGCAAACGTCTTAATAATTTCTTATTATTTATTCTTTGATGTGTAGATTTTGTGTACAATTAATTATATACACATTGCTTATATACACATTGCTGCTGAATAAACAATTTCTTCCACACAACCAAAATTGATATTTTTTTTAAATTAGGATACAATAATAAACAGTAAAATATTTTATGATGCTAAAATATAACAGTATTGGCAAAAATAAAAGTAAACTCGACTTAGAAAAACGAAGTAAAAAATAAAAATATAAGAATATTTTATATTAAAAGGCAAATTTAAAATTTGACAGGGTTAAGGAATGGAAACCATACGGGATTAAGGAAGTGCAGAGGTAAAAGTATACGAGGGGTAGACTTATTTCAGACATTTGAAGACATTAATAAAGGACAAACTGAGGACATTAGCACCCAGTTGATTTCAAAGTTTTGTAGTTTGGATAGGAAGTTTTTTCATAAAAGCTAGTTCAGCCTGTACAGATCTTGAAAGCGTAGGTAGTTGAATAAGTAACTGAATCTACTTAAGAGGTATGTTGTATGATTTATACTGTCCAATATATTGTAATGAAGCGTAAGCACGTGTAGACTGAGTCAATTATGGACTTTATCCAAGATATTAAGAAATTTTGTCGTATCTTGGGGAACCAAAAACGATTCAAAGAAGAAATACTAATTTGTATCACTTATTTTGCTAAGACAATCTTCAGTAAAATCTTCGTAATTAAGCAAATCTAATGTAGCTAGAAAATTGTGAAACGCTTGAGAAAATGCATTCTGATGAAGATGTATTACCAACATCATTTTACTTCAGATTTGGTGTGAATAATATTGGTGTATCATTTGGCGTTAGATGCACCAAATCTAATAGTTTAATTTTAGAAAACAGTGTTAGACTACTAATGATGATAGTTTAAAACTCAATTTGATTAGTTAATACACCTATTTTATGAGCACGCTGGCTGAGTGAAGTGATGAAGAAGATGGTGTTGTTATAGTTTCTATAACAACTCTTCTAACAACAAACCTTCTATAATATAGAATGCATATTAGTGTGAGCATATATTTACATGTCATCAATTTAAAAATGGTAATTACCACGTATATTTTACACGTGTTACATAGATTATACTTCTTACAAATATTAATAATATTCTGTAATGTATAAATTTTTACTGGTAATAAATTTTAAGAAACGATATCAAATAATTCATAACGAACTTTACTGAACATTATATCCTTCAAAGTTCTTCAGACCTTCTTAAATTATGTATAAAATTTTCCATACAACAAAGATGCTTTTAAAAAATTAATTGACTACACAATTCGATTAACTTTATAATATATTATCGACAGCGCTGGCATTGAAAACTTAGAAGATGTTATACAGAAGTTGTTGGTTCTGTATAGACAAATTTCCAGCCAAAAAGTTCGATTTTTTAGGCAAGGTCGTGAAAAAATTAATCTTTTACAGAATATATAGACAAATTTATTTCTGAAAAAAGTTGAATTATTAAGAAAAATTACAGTTCTCAATATGTTAAAGTTGTTCGGTAGAAGAAGGACCCATTTTATAGCTCGTAACCGGTCAATTTTCACACTACAAAATAAATAGACGTATTAGATTGAAGCGAATTCTTTCAGCGCGAAGGAGGAATACTCCTAGTGCAAGAATATCAATGCTCTATGAATTTTTCCGCATTAAGAACTTATTACTACCGCTGTTCTCTGATGAAAATGTTTTTCCCATTTTTCCATTCTCACACGAGAGCTTGTCAGTTCCACGAATATTGAATGAGTTTTATAAACATCTTTTCGTCTTACAGGAGGCGTTGTCATTTAAATTACAATTTATTGTGTATACATAAATTTCAAATTTTCTTTAGTAGTGTAATTTAATGATGGTAACATTAAAATTACACTAAACCTTGTAGTGTCAAGCCACAATCGAATTTTATAGACTAGTAACAAAATCTTCATAACTCAAGCGCCAAAACAATGCATTGTAATGAAATAAAACCCATATTTTTAATCACATTAATTACAATACGTGAAATGGAAAATTTTCTTTGTTGTTTTTTTAGGACTTTTCAAGACAACGATTTATCCAACTGACATGAAATTTTCACCATTGCGTGGTGAAAATTTCATATCATTTGGATAAATCGTTAAATCGTTTATTAGCTCATAAAATCCAAATAGACATAGTGTACAAGGTATTATACCTTCTAACTGTTTTATCAGCATGTTTGTTTTAATTACCTGTTTGTTTGTTTGAACTGCATGAGTAATAAGCAATATCAATATACGTGAAGGGAGTCGAAGTATGCCGGTATATTTTTGAGTTAAAATTTTAAACCTTTATAGCTAGGTGTATTAAATAATGTATGCAAATTATATCTACGAAAACAAGAGTAACTATTTTTGTTGCTACTTAATACATAGTCGACGTAAGGCTGCAGATTTTTTAGTTAAAATTTTAACCCTTTATAGCTAGATGTATTAAATAATGTATGCAAATGATATCTACGAAAACAAGAGTAACTATTTTTGTTGCTACTTATTACAGAGTCGACGTAAGGTAGTATATTTTTGAGTTAAAATTTTAAACCTTTATAGCTAGGTGTATTAAATAATGTATGCAAATGACATCTACGAAAACAAGAGTAACTATTTTTGTTGCTACTTATTACAGAGTCGACGTAAGGTAGTATATTTTTGAGTTAAAATTTTAAACCTTTATAGCTAGGTGTATTGAATTATGTATGCAAATGACATCTACGAAAACAAGAGTAACTATTTTTGTTGCTACTTATTACAGAGTCGACGTAAGGTAGTATATTTTTGAGTTAAAATTTTAAACCTTTATAGCTAGGTGTATTAAATAATGTATACAAATTATATCTACGAAAACAAGAGTAACTATTTTTGTTGCTACTTAATACATAGTCGACGTAAGGCTGCAGATTTTTTAGTTAAAATTGTAAACCTTTATAGCTAGATGTATTAAATAATATATGCAAATGACATCTACGAAAACAAGAGTAACTATTATTGTTGTTACTTATTACAGAGTCGAATTATGATGGTATATTTTGGAGTTAAAGTTTTAAATCTTAAGAGCAAGATGCATTAAATAATATATACAAGTACTGTAGATAACATAAAATCTACGAAAACAAGTTTAACTGAAGCAAGAACTATTTTCATTGTACTTATTACAGAGTCGAATTATGGCGGTACATTTTCCAGTTAAAATTTTAAACTTTTAGAGCTATATTCGTTAAATAATATATACAAGTACTGTAGATAACAAGAAATCTAGGAGAACAAGTATAACTAGAATAACTATATTTATTGCTATTTACTACAGAGTCGAATTATGGTGGTATATTTTGGAGTTAAAGTTTTAAATCTTTAGAGCTAAATGCATTAAATAATGTACGCAAGTACTATAGATAACATCAAATCTACGAAAACAAGTTTAACTAGAGTAACTATTTTTATTGTCACTCATTACAGATTGGCTCTTACGGTTCATTGTCTATAGCTAAAGCGATCATACAATTATTTCAAAATCATACAATAATTTTTGAGTGAAAGCAACTAAACTGTCATAGCTATGACACGACAATTGTATGGAATTTACGTATACGGCTAAATATTGATTGTTTTTATAAGCGTTTTTATCATGTAATACTGAATCATAGAATTCCATAGTAGAAGAAAGTCCAGAATAAATAATTAAACCATTAAGAGCACCGTTAAAAAAGTGACCGAAAATAATTATCATATAAAAAAGCGATCAAAACAAAATAAAATTACGATCCCTTTTTGCCCAGGCAATGTCGAGAAGTGTAGCTAATAAAAATATGTGATGAGTAAAATTACAAAACCAATTCACATAGCAGACTGCGGAATCAATGTCTCTAAGATCACGGCACACGCAGCTCTTCGAGATTTATGTAATCCATTCCTGCAGAAATCACTGGCGCGATCTATAGATCAAAACAAAACAGTGCAATTATGTTCCGATTGTCGCTTTTAGTATTCAATTTGTTTGACATGTTGACGTAATTAATTTATTGTTATCTTCTCAACTTATAAATACGGAAATCATCCAAGTTTCTTTTCGCAGTGAGCCATTATTTTTTCTGTGCACCGCAAAATACGTTAAAATTTAAAGAATATATGCATTCATGTAATATAAACTATATAGAACGATAATATCAGATTAAGAAAATCAATCCTACCAGATAGAACATAAAAATAATATGGAAATATATTAATGGCAAAAATTTATAAGATATAAAAAAGTCAAACAAATAATTAAAACATATATAATCCGTGCTTGTAATATCAAGATAAAAATATGAAATATATGGAAAAAATAGAGAAGAAAAAAAAACGATTCAGCTCCTCAAATTTGCATCGATATCTTAAGTCCAATAAAAATTAAAACGCCTGTCCTAATTACATTTTGACATAATTTGATTAATATTCAATTAAACGGCGAGAAAAATTGAGCGACTACATTATATTGAGTCATTTAGAAAAAAAAACCTCCTCTTGAAGTCTGATATAAATACCATTGCTATAGAGTAATTTAGGATTTTGTAACGATAAGTTAACAGGTTATAATTAAATCAATCCCAATGAAACGAAAATTTCTACCTTAATATGAACAACAAATTTTCCTATAGCAACAGTTCGCTAATAATAATGTGACAAAAAGTCGCCTGACACGAAATTAATGTCTTGAATAGATAACGACTGCAACAAAAAATAAAACACGTTCTCATACACATAAACAGCTCCGACAACAAAATACAATAATGAATCCGCCCGCCCACCCCTGAGCTTAAGCACTACCCCACAAGAAGGCGGCGGGCGAGCGACTCCAAATGACTCTTTCTCCTTCAAACTTCAACTCTGGCCTCGTCGGTCGCGGGCGGTCACTTCGCGGTCATTATTCCATCACTCGAAGGGGATACTGAGCAATTTTGTGGAGAAGAATTATATTTTGTAGTCAGTATAAAATTGGGACTGCTGAAGATATCGGCAATAACTTTCGAAAGCATTCTGTAGTTTCTACTGAAGCATGTTTCCTGCATTATTTCGATATTATCGTGGTAAAAAAAAGTAACAGCTATTTAAACGTCATGATCTTGCTATGGTTTATAAACAGAAAAAAGTTATATAAACCATAAATACACTCAGAATTAATATGAAATCAAGATAACGTTTTATCCAAAAGAAAAGAATTCGTGCCTCAAGTTTAATGTAACATTGGATATAATCCATGGAGAATTCTAAAATAGATTGTTCATTAAATCGATACATAATATTAAGGCTGGAATCATATCACATTCAGCAATCCACCTGAAATAGTATCTGACTTTAGCGCCGATTTAGTGTGTCTAATCGGCGACTTTTATGTCCAAGATTCCGCTTTCAGAAACTTAACTTGTCCGGCCTCACGGCGAACCAAGTAAATTATTTCAAAAATTTTCATTTTGCAATATAAAAAAACTACTGAAAATTTTCTCCTGATACCTGTATAAATTTTGATTTGTTTGCACTTAAACAATTACATTGCAAATGCGGCTACAATGAATACAAACAAAATGCAACACTACGTTGTTTTTCGTCCCTGCCACACAAACAATGTTTTCATATATATAATCTCAAAAGAATCAAATTAAAATTGTAAACCAAACAAAGTGATACTTTACAAATAAGGAGTCTATTAAGGGGCGAGATGAAAAGGCCGCCTGAACAAGAATGGACAACTTGACAGCATAAAAATGTGGCACTTCACGCCCACCGACGGACGTCACGCGGACGTGCCAACCGTACGGAGCTTTCGCTCGCTCCCTTCCTTCTGAGAGTAATCAGATCGTTTGCCACACCGCCGCCCTTTGCGTCTTATTGACCTGTAATCCGACAAACGTATTTTATTTGAATAGTTGCACAAAAAGTGGCGTGCTTTAAAGCTTAAAATTAGGAAATATTATAGGAAACGTTTGACAAATTAACAAATATTATTAATGTATTTGCCCTTTCATGCTGTAAACTTCGCACTAGTTGAGTGTTTTTATAGTTCAGAAATCATGGGATAAAAAAAATCAATTAAAAAGATTAGTGAAATCGGAATTGGTGGCTAAAAATGGATATAATGGGTCAAAAATGAGAAAATGAAAAAATACAGTTTTCAATTATTACCACCGTCGTCGCGTTCAGAAATTGGATTCAGAACTGAAAGCGAAAAAATTGGTATAAAGAATTAAAAACTGAAACTTGAAAAACACACTTTTCATTCATTATCCCTGCCATCTCCTCCAGAAATTCGCATCGGTTTCTTGAGGTACATTGTTAAGCAGTAAATTTTGGATTGTTAGCATTGTTGAAAAATCGTGACAGTTGGTATTTTGAGTAGTTTCCGCAAAATTATATTCAAAACTATTATCTCAAACGATCTAAAATAATTCATAGTAATTTTCACAAAGAATTAAATAAAAATTAATTTCTAATTATAATTCTCAACCCGTGACAACCAGTGGCACGTTGCCTCATTTAAAATGCACCTCTGCAAACATTACTTTTTGTATCACCCTCAATTTTTTTCTTTCGTCTTTAGTAACTCAAGCAATCGTATATACCACAGGATATTTAAGTTATGGGTAGACATTTAGTAAACATATAATATTTCATTATAAAAGAAATAAAAGTTTTCTTGTCGCTTAACTGTAACTTGACCGAACTGGACAAAGCATTGTAGTGTAACTTTAATTATAAATAATAACAGAGGAAATGTTTTTATAATTTTTGGCATGACTCTGTTTCTTTAGCATTTAATTTCAACAAAAAACAAAACGGCAAGATTATTGCTTCTGGTAAAAGACACATTTGTAATATTGCAATTATTTTCTTAGTTACTAATTCTCCAAAGATAATTGCTCCGCTTTGCTTTACCCATTTTAACTATACAGGAATCAGAAGTTCAAAAAGCGGTGAATATCATATGTCTACATTTGGTATTAACACATATGTATATATTGTACTATCCACGAAATCAGTGTGTGCAAAAAACTTGATGAACAATGTTGATTTACCCAAAAAACAGATTTATTGTCCAACCTGAGCACGCATTAGCGCGACATTCCATCCGATAAAACGCGGACCCGCCGCAGAGAGCCGCCGCACCGCCCAGAATCCATTTCGCGTAGCTAAAAATTAGATATCAACATGCAAAAAAACGAATTAAAGTTAAAATTTGGCCGCTAAAGAGATCAGCTGATAGGGGCATAATTTAAAGTGAGTTTTCCGCGCCCGCGCCCTCCTTTCGTCGCGTTTAAACATTTTCGCGCCTTTTTCGGTTATTTATCGCGCGCTTTCTGTTACTCTCCCTCCCGCCCGGTCCTCTTCCCATCCCTTCCCTCGGCCTCCCGCCGCCCGCACCGCCTCCCGCTCTCGCGAATCATTACTCTCAAGCCGTGTTCGTGTGTAACGGCGAGGTTCGCAATATGATATGTAAATAATTAATTTTTTTGTCTATTTAATTTAATAAATAACCGAATAATAAAATGTTGAACTTTCCTCGCACTTAAATAGTGTTTATTAAAGTTTAGATTAAAACAAATTTATATAATGATTTAAAGTGGTACTCAATGTTTTTCCTAATTTTTATCTTTAAAATCACAGTAGACGATGTTTTAAACATTAACAATTATGAACAAATCAATTATTAAAATATCTCTTATTCTTAATCTTATTACTTCAATGTACCCATTGTACTTAAGGGTACAAGAAAGAGTGTTAAACATAGATTGACAATATAATCATATGATAAATATAACAGTCTCAAGTGAATATATTTTTCAGTGTCTTCAAAATTCTGCTAAAAAAAAAGAATATGAATTGTTTGATTCTAGTGTACTTGTTAGCATATACTTATAAACAGGGTATATTTATGATACCAATGAAACCGGAAACGTTTGAGTTCTACAAGTTGTACCCCGCGAAAATGAACATCCGTAAGATTACACTGCATACCAGCATATTATGCCATGCGGTGACACAATTTGTAATTGCGTAGCTCAGAACTGTATTGACGACCAAAACTGTGTACAAAAGTTAAATAAATTGAAAATAAATTTTTAAATTCAAAATTCCATTAAAAACTAATTTTTCCGCTTAAATACTTTTGTTGAATATGGATGATAAAATCTTAATTGGAAATTAATTTGTTATCACTGAAGTTATTGTACATGAGCAGGATTCCAATAAGTCTTGAGAAAATTTACTAATTCTGTGGTCAGTTCCCATTGCTCCATTGTGTTAATTTACGGGGATTAGTCTGTTTTAGCTTTCTAAATTCATGGGTTCATCCATATTTATATAATTTTATAGTCTGTATCCATGTTTTACAGCATGTTCCTTAATCACTTCATTGATATATTTGGTATCTATATCATAACGCAGTTCTAATTTATCGTATAGTGATAAGCCTTTGTATTCATACGCGAGTATCTGTTTTGGCTTCTTTGGATATATTTCGATTATATATTTAGTAATTATTGTATTCCATACATATAAATTGGTTCTGCAATAGATTGATAAATTATTCTTTGACACATTAAATAAAGTTAGGAGTGGTGTCAAATAAATTATTACATCTGACGACTTTTGAGATGGATTTGCTTTGTTTTTATTTGTTGTTTGCAGTTAAGCCCCATTAAAATACATCTGTGCCAACCAGGGTATTTCGCTGAATCTGCTTGGGAATTTCCATTCCATTGTTCAATTCCATGTAAACGCCACGTAATTGCATTTTGACTCTTTGAATTTAATTATTCAGTCTGTTATCTATTTGCTGGTTTTATCACATAATTGATATAGTTGATCAGTTGTCTCATGTAGTGTTGTATCGGTTGCATTAATTACTGAGTCATCATCAAATATTTCTATGAACATTGTTTCTGTCGTTGGCATAATGTGACAACAGTGTACAGACAGCAGCGTACTGTTTATAGACAAAATGACCTAAGACAATTCCCTACGGCACTACAGCCAAGATCGATTAGAAGTTTGAGTATGCTTCTTCAAGTTCTACTCTGAAATTTCTATCTGATAAGTGCGATTCGAACAGTTTCCAGTAATTTTTTGATAGCAGTTTGTTCAAGTGTTTCGTGCCACACTAAATACCAAAAGAAAAACTGCGAAAATTTATTTCTTCGATTACCGTTGTAATTCCGTAAAATTGATCTATTGCAGAGAGTTTCATTTCTAAACTTAAATAGGGGATATTGATAAGCGATTTTAGTCGTTTTCATGTAATTTTTGAAACAATTTTTATATAATATTAAAAATTACTAACAATGAAATTAGTTCATACGCCATTACATGCTCTTCTAGCTTATTAGATATATTTGACATAATAATTGACGCCGTTGTGAAGCAGGGGTTTTAGGAACGTGTCTTGGTCTAAAGGAAGCATGATAAAGATATGTTAACATGATGCGGAATTTGTGTAATATTTCCTTAGTTCCAGGTGATATTTTATGTATTCCAGGTGTTTTTTCATGACTCAGATTGTTGTCCACTTTTTAAGCTACTTCCACAGGAGTTACTAGTTTGATTGCTTCGTCTGTTTAAAAGAATGAGGTCAAATGTGTAAAGAAGACAAATGTGTCGCAACTACATATGCTTTTTCGTTATTCTTCCTAGCCCATCTAGCTACTTTGTACTTAATAAGTAGCACATCTACATGAGAGCATTTGTATACGTGAGTTGCTTTCCAAAGTGAGTATTCTTTACCTGTTTTAGAATTCAGTCCACTCAGGCACTCTTAAATGCAGCTCTGGCCAATTTCTTTACTCAGTTTGTTAATTATTACTAATACACACACACACACACTCATATATATATATATATATATATATATATATATATGTATGTATATATATATATATATATATATATATATATATCTAAGTAATTTCCGCAGAGTTACTATCTTCTTGTTTTGGTAGTTATATTAAACTAGGGGTAGCTACATTTGCATTCAAGCGAATGTTTTCAACAATCCTTGGTGGCGTGATTTATACCAATCAGGCTATCTAGATTATTCCTAATTAGCTCCCAATTGTTGTATTCTTTGGTAAAATTTAGTTTCTATTTCCTTTTTATAATTCAACTTTTACAGCACTAGAGTGTGATATAGAGTGTGATCCGAAGACAAATCATATGTTCCTCCCGTTTTGATATTAGCAAATTTCTAGCAAAATGAAGAAACCAATTAGGTCAGGAATTTTATTGTTGTCTGTAGTTCAATATACTGGACTTCGTAATGAATGAAAATGACACTTCGCTTAATTACTGGCAGCTAACCTTTCTTGTCATTGCCAGGAGCAATCAGTTGAGATCTCGGGCTACATGTTTTATGTTCAAATCTCTCTCTATGATGAATCTACTGCCAAGTTTATCGAATATGTCAAGGTGTTGCTCTTTTGAAAAATAATGTAGGGGTTATAAGCAGGTCCTATGTTTATATCAACCCCAGTGCAGCATGCATTATAATAATAAGTAATTTTAATATATGTTTCTCTTATTTTCTCATGTTGGAAAATTGTAAATTTTATTTAAACGAGAGAGCTGTAGAGCATTAAAGTGAGTGATCCAATAAGTATTGTATCCTCTCATTTTGATTTTCTAGGAATAAATGACATTGATATTTCTTTAATTCAGAAACCCAATTCTCACAAAAACTTTATAACTCAGTACGATTATGCAAGTCAAACACGTAACAACCGTCTTGTTCCTCTAGATTTGAACATTCAAAATATCAATAAAAATAAATAAAAAAAGGATGCGTGTACTTATGTACGCGCGTGAGAAGTTATGCTTCTTTGGCATAATTAAATAATACATACGGATAGATAACCTCAATTATATTGGAGCACTTAAAAAAGTCTATAAACACAATTTTTTCCCTAATATTTACGAATAGTAAATATATTAATCAAAATATTAAATTTAAATCACTACTGAATATAATTTATCAGCACATATATAAATCGCACTTATATGAAACTAAAACACGTGTGTGAATTGAAAATGACACTAGAAACATGTGGATAAATACTATGAATATGAAAACAGTGAACAGAGGCGACGATGGTGCCAATAGTTTTGTTTCGAGACTGCAACCGCTGCAACTTCATACTGTAACTTTTGTGTGACGAATCTTAAAATTTCACTCTCATAAATTTTTCATAACGCGCCTAAAGAAGTATAACTTCAAAAACAATCCGACGCGACGGTCATCACGCCACCCGGCGCAAATATTACATTTTGACGAAAAAATCCGGCTAGCCGGCTGGATGTTGGCTGTTATAAAATGTAGGAGCTACGGAAAGATCATCCATCCGGAGTGCGCCCCCGCCCTCCCCGTCGTCCGTGCCCCTCATCCCCGCTCACCCCTCCCGCGGGGTTGGGGGGCGGGGCTTGATTTATGGTCGGGTGTCACCGAGCGGCGGGGCGCGCCGAACCTTTTTATCATTAACTAGTATTTATTTTATTACGTAAGGAAATTCTGTTCCGATGAAACGATTCCGCGGCGAGCCGCCTGATTGAATATTTATGACGTAATGCGCTCGTGTCGGCGGTGGCTGGCGCTCTTTTTATGGCGCGAGTTTTGACTCATGGGCATTTTCGCGGTTATAATTTGCCGCATTAATGTTTAATCTTAAGGTAACAGGTATTAAGTTTAGGTTTGAACGTTGATTCAAATATTTTTTTGATTTGCGTGATTCAAATATTCGATACAATTACTATGAAAATCATAAGAGTATAAACTTGCCAGAAAAGCTCGTTAATTAAGCACTTCCACATTGCACGTATAGCTAATAAAAACAGCAAAAGAAAACTTTGCGCAAAAAATTTATGTAAAGACGACAATCAGAAAATTTGTAATTCGACCTACATTCTTATCTATATTTTGCCATGAAAATGTCGTCCAAATTTTTCAAGTATAAAGGCGTTAAACATTTTAAATTAGTTATTATAAATATAAAATAAAAGGTAAATAAATCGTAAAAGACCCATAAACATTTTAGTTTAGGCATAAGTTATTCACATTACTCTCTATAATTAACAATCACGGAAATTAATATTTATTTTCAGGAAAACTCTGAAAGATAACGTCTCGAAGACGAAAATCCAAAATATAATTGAGTATCTTAACTTCATTTATACTGATGCAATCTTTATTTTTACTTTTACTATTTTTATTTAATAATAAAAATAGTAAAAGTACATTCCTGTTCTAGATAATCTTTAATAATAGATCCTTGATAGTGTAGTTTATAATTTATTTCCTATTTGCTTTATTCAAGTTGTAAATAATAATGATATATTGAATAAAGATTTTAATCGTCTAAAAATAGCATTATAAGGCTACTGCAATTATTTTATTCTTGACAAAATGCATGCTCACGGACATTTATGTGACTATTTGTGCGTATGTGTTGCGTTGTGTGCATTGTGTGTATATCACTTATATAAAGACTTTAGTTATCTTGGGAATATTTCCATACGTCTTGATTTTTTTTCACCATAAAAATATTTCCAAATAAGCGAAATATATTGATGAAAGTAAAAATTAAAATTCCGACTTTTTCAAAACAATTCTAACATTTTGTTTAGAATTCTCGCGTTAAAGAGTATATTAGTAACATAACGAATTGCTGTTATAATAGTTTTTTTTATATAAAACATAGAATTTTTCCCAAAACATAGAAATATTACAAGCAAAGATTTTTGAGAAACTTAGCCTAACATTTTTTTACAGTGGTCTTTACTGTATTAGTAAATAACGCCTATATAATAAATTTAGTACCCGATACTTAAATATTGAATGGACCTTTTTCGCATAATACCTACTTGCGAACTTCACTAAAGAACTATATTAATATATTTTTTATAATACATAAATTACATTAATTATGCTCTTCTAGTTAGCAAAAGAAATGTAAATTTAAAAATAACTTGCTTTGCACAAACACAAAATAAAGTTAATGTTGACGTAAGTTATATTTTAAAAAAATAAGACATAACTTGTGCAAACAAAGTATTGACATGTATCTGTAATTATATAAAGGCAACTTGAAAACCCATAAAAAGATTATGCAATATGAGCAGCCCTCTCTCTCGAAGTTACACTCGCGATCATAAACAAGACGCGTAGTATTTTCAACATCAAAATCGAATAGTTTTCAATCTTTCCTCGCGAGAAACAAAGACGAGAAACATTCGAGAAGTGAAAAAGCCAAGCCGACGCGTGCCATTTTGTGCGCAGCGTTTGCCGCCGGATCGCGCTACTTGCACGGCAGGTTAGTGATGTGCGTGATGAATATTTTTGATATCATCGACGCTCAATAGACAAAATTGCATCGTTAAAAAGAAATAAATATCGGTCAAACTTGCAGAGAGTTTTAAGGTATATAATGGCCCCTCGTTTAAATGCAGAAAGGAAATAATTGTAAGTCGGGTCAGAGAGTAAAATTATTATGTTATTTTATCGACTGAAGCTACATGTTTTTTATCAATGGCAATTTAAACTTAATCAGTTTTATATTGTCGAACAACAGATTTAACATTGTCGAATTGCATTATTTACAATATAGTATTAAATGTATTACAATAAAGTACCACTCGGGCTGTATAGCTATTTGACATTAATCACAAAAGCGAGCTTAATGCTTTGTACGAGAAAATAATAAAAGGATATATTTTCCAGGGATGGAATCAAAAACTGTCAAATAATAAATCATCCAACATCGACAAATCCGTCTCCGATTCAACACGGTACAACACTCAAACCAAAGTTACTTCATCTTTAAAAGCTACATCGCGAAACACTTGAGAATTTTCCATCTCCTTCTCACCGCTCCCCCTCTCGGCAGAAGTATCACCGTCTCTGTCTCGCTCGCACCCGGCTCGCAAAATGATGCCCGTGGATGGGAATAAAAGGGTGAGCATAAAATATTTGGGGTGTGGATATTCCAGTTATTATGAGTGTTAGGCGGCGGTCACACCTAAGCCGGTTGACGTTAAAGATCTTGTTATATTCTTGAATCGGTTTCATCCGGTTTGGGGAGGGGACAGCGAGGTGACGCTGCCTCAGCCGTGGAAAACGCGGCGCGCTATCGTTTTTGGTGTAACCGTAGTTTTGTGCGCTTGCCGCCATGAGCAATATGTACGGAGACAAGCCTATGACAGACGACGGTTTGATGTAACGGCGTCGTCGGCGTCGTGAGATCGTACGTTAGATGTTAGTGTGAGTGAGTAGTTAACAAATATATGTTATGGAAATATTTTTGCTTGCCTGGAGCATATAAGTAGTAAGGAAAATACTTTTTTTATACAAGTACTTATATTTGCCAAATACTATTTTAAAGGGGAAAATTGTTTTATGTACATAGCAGTAAATAAGTTCTATCCAAATTTCTATTAGTTATGACATGTTTAGTAGATACATATGTATACAAAAAAAAAAATTAAATTCAGAACAAGTATGAAATATTTCAAGAACTTGGCTTTACGTAAAAAAGAATCAATTAGAACTAAATAAAAAAACTTTAATATTTTTTGAAACACTCAGGAATCAATCATTACTAATAATTCGACGGTATTAATTAATAATAAGTACATAATGACTATAATTAATACAGGTAAAACGCACAAATTGCTCTTTAAATAATGTTATATTATTAAACTTTCTAATATAAAAATACACCACACTAATCTAAATGTTATGTTCAATGCTGCCAGTTTAAAATTAAAAATCTTTAATATATCTGATCGTAGCGCCATCTAGGCAGCCAAAATAAACTAAATTATTAAATAAATAACTTAAGATGTGTATGCTGCGCCATCTGTTAGCAAAAAGTTCAAAAAATAACTAATAAATTGTCAGTTAAACGGATAAATGTGCCATCTATATCCGAATAGTACAACTAAGCAAAAATAATCACGATTTTATGCATATGTCATTACCTATGTTAAGTATTACAAATAATTTAAAAAGTTTGTTTTAAAACAACCACTTTTAAGCCATATATACATTTGGACAATTATAATTTGTAACGATTATACTTTCTATGGAATGGCTTATATATATTATTTTAAATGATTTATATTCAAATAAAAAACCGTTTTTAACCAAATAAACATTTATCTACCAGATATAATCATCGATAATTTTTTAATTAATAAAATCATCAGTCGTTTGTTTTTTTATTTGTCGCAGTAAATTGAAAAAAAGTAAAAAATGAGCTTGTCAGAAGTGGGATTCGAACCCACGCCCACAGAAGTGGACTGCGACCTGAACGCAGCGCCTTAGACCGCTCGGCCATCCTGACTTGTTATAAATTTTGCAAATTTACTATCTGGTCTCTTTGATTAGTACACTATTTTTTAAATTAACCTTTATGAAATTAGCTTACAAGATTACAAAAAAATAGCACGCGTGTTTAATGAAGATTTTCACTGACAACATGTGACGAGCGGTTCTGGTTGCAGACTTATTTATTAACTTTAATCTAAACATAAATTTTACTGTTAACACATAAACTTGACCTAAATCATACGAAGAATAGAAAACGTAAGTTTCACAGATTTATTGCAGTAAATATAATTAAATAAAATAAAATAAAATATTACTCAAACATCAAAACTAGTACGCTTTTCAAATACATTTAAGGTGCAGTTACATTAAACAGATTAAATGCAGTTACATTACACAACTTAGTGTTTCGACAAGATATTTCTGGGATATATGCCTTAAAAGGAAAATTGGAACCTCATAAGATTACTTGTGTGTCCGTCTGTCCATCTCTCATTGGTGTTTTTTCTCAGTAACCTTTTTGTGTAGAAACTTGAAAATAGTGTATCAATAAAGCAAGTTACCCTGTACATACTTAACGAATTGTGGAAATTATAGGTGAAAAATGAAATACTTGAAAAATAATTAAACTTCGTAACATCATTCGAAAGGGTTAGTTATATGGGTAAAAATATTTATTTCATAATTTTAGTTATTATACCTTCAGATGTAAACTGATAAATGTGCAAAAAAATTAAATATAAATAAAATGTATATCAAAATATGTATATAATTTTTTAAACATGGCAATGATTTTACGCTTGAGAAAGACAAAATAGGCAATATATTTATATCATGAAAATTGATATATGTAAATAAATTAATAGAAATACAGTGTACCCTTAAATGTTTATAACCATTTAAATATTTACGGAATCTTCGTAGTGCGAGTTCTACGTACTTGACAAGTTTTTTCCTTGCAATCTTTGCTCCCCGATCTTTTAATTCTGTGATCAACTAGTCCAAAATTCCATCCAAGTTTATTTTAAATAAGCATGAATTTTGCTCAGTTTTCACGATAAAAAGAACATTTTTAACATTGACATTTATTATATCACAACTTAGCACCTTCTGTAATAATTTTGCCTAAAAATTTCTATTGAATTCAATTTTATTTTTCACTTAAACTTTTAGGATTTAAGAAATACCCACTTACTTAAAACATTTTGACTAGTTAATTTACCAAATATCAAATCGAGTCTTATCACCACATACAAGGATCAGTTATGAGATATTATTATTAGCCGAGTGCGGTTACATAAATGCTGTTGCAGAAATGGAAATATCTAAAGGCTTGTGTTAAATATTGTTATAGATAATATAATTTACTTATCTATTTATTATTCTTTACGAAAGAATATGCATAAAAAACGATGTATTTCGTATTATTAGAGCTCTAAAAGTGTCCTCAGAAGTTGAGATATTTTGGCTCAGCTTCAATACTGCTATCTCTTTTAATCTACTGTTATTGTGCACTCTCATCTCCGTCATTTTAGTTCACGAATTATGCTACTTGGGGTCATATTTTTTGTTCATTTTATATGCGTTTAATGAATCTATAGAGTATAACATTATTGAAGTTAGGACGTAGATATTGGTCGGGTGCGAACCGCAGAGTGAGGGTAACGAAATTGACCACAACGCTTGCTGTAGCAGAAATGGAAATGTCTAAAGGCGTCTGTTAAATATTGTCATAGATAATATAATTTACATACGTATATTGTCGTATTTACTTCTGGAATCAGTGCTTAGCAAAAATGCGAATTTCACTGATGTCTTAATGAAGGAATATACAGAAAGAACAATTTATTTTAAAAAAATAGGTCTCGGTAGTCATTATTTTATTATGAACATTTTTTGGATGAAAAATTACAATAATACCTCCGTTTCTTATATTACACATTTTTTCACTATTTTCTCTTTAATAAAAAAGAAACATAAATATGAATGGTGATAGTAAGAGAAAAAGTTAAATAAGAGATTAATATATCATATATAACAATTTACAAAATTTTAAAAAGATGACGTCTATCTTACTTAATATCAACAAAAATATTTAATTCTACCAATTTTAAAAACTTATTATTAAATCTCTAGTTTACGATTTTTTCAAATTATAAATTAATAACTGGGAACAAATTCATTTTAGCAACAATGAGAATTTCATTGTTTATCAGCCCAAAAAACCAAGAAATTCAAAATAACTAAAGAGGATCCATGAAAATATAATTTTAAAAGTTTGTATATCATAAGCTAAATATTTAAAGGTCAAAATTATTTACCTTTTCAATACTTTGGAAATTGCTATTATTAATATTTCTGTTTAGATTGAGTGTATACACTTTAAAATGAAAATAGTAAAAATACTTCAACAATAACAAAATAAAAATATTTATTGTAATTCTCTTGTAATTATCTTTTAAAATCAATTTTTGCAATACTGAGTCGTATTTGTTAAATATGTAATTTTAAAAATAAAATTAGTATTTTTGCTGTACTGAACTCATATCTATTTTTTTATATATTAAAAGCAAATTTTCTAAACATGACACTATAGTTATTTTGTATTAAATTGTAAAAATACTTCAAGAAATAACAAATTTTACAGATTTCCAATATTGAATTGGAAATTAGATTAAAAAAAAAATATATGGATAGCAAGTATAAAATGCATTCCATCTGACTATGTTTGTACTTGGACTTAAAACCAATGGATATTATATTTTGGGTTGGACGGACAACTAAAATTTTGTTGTTATTCGTTAAATAAAGCAGAATCGTAATTTGAAGCACACTAATAAAATTGAAGGGCCTATAAAGCTATTGACGCTAGGCGGCGCTGATATCATCATCCAGCCAATATAAAGTATCGTTGCAAATTACGTACAAGTTGACTTATCTATCATTTGTATGGATTCCACCTGGTCCTTTTACATATTTTTAAACAAAAAATTTTGGGCGAGCCCCAGCTACAAGAAACGCATTAATTTTTCCTAGCGACCGTTTGCAGGACTAACGCATTACAGAATTGACCGATACTTTTGAACAACTGACTTACAGTATTGAGAATTTTGCTACAATTTGCAATATTTTGAACAAATTATCATAATTCGCTCATAATTTCGCTGTTAGACGTCTAAAATGCAATGAAAATACTGTATGACCTATTTGCAAAAGCAAACAATATATTTAAGTGTTAAAAAAGATATACACATTTATAATTTACTTTAAATATGTGCATTACCCTAAATATGTGCATTACTAGTATTGAAAGAACACTTTCTTTCAGTCCGTGCTAAAGAATTAATATTTTATCACGCTGCCAAATAAGGATTTTATTTCAAATATTATTTTTTGTCAAGCGTCGTCTGATATTGTTAGTACCTGAAATTGCAGGTTTTAGCTAGTAACTATTATTTAATAATCCTATGAATCAGACCAATATGAATGAATTAATAATAATTGGAAAATAATCAATGAAATGTATAAAATGTGACGATAGTGCCTTCAATTTCCCAAGGGATATACGTAAACTGAGAATTCCTAATTACTCTAATGAGGAACTCAGCAATAGATGTGCAATCTTTTTTTATTTCTGTTTGAATTCATAATAACACATTTTCTTATAACTTTGGACAAAAGAACTCAATTATATTAGATGTAGTTTTATAGCCTTTCCATTGTCTTTAATGAATTATTTTGCAACATGCTCCTACGGAATCTATTTGTTGTTAATAAGTAGGTATGTAACTAATTTTAACATACGTAAAAATTTAGTCATATGTATTTCCGCTGAGGTAGCGATGAAGTAGCATCACTAACAAAGTACGAATGTAAAATGAAATGCTCTATGACACTTAAAAAAAAATTAATTACTATATTGCAATATACTATTTTTAAAGATACGGTATATACTCATATATATTAATATAAAAATATGTTACACATTTAAAAAATACTAAATAAAAATATTATATATAAAATTAAGTGAAATTTGTACTGAAATTTGTAAATTGTAAATCATTATTTCTTTGTTAATTATAATGAAATATTGGTGAAGTATTTACGTTTTTAATTATATTAAAATACTGGAGAAGCATTGCATGTTTTGACTTTGAGTAGTTTACTGTTTTTTTTGGCATAATTAACGTAACAGGTGCCGCTCCGACATATTACAGTAAAAGCTCTTAATTTTTGAAGCAAAACATTTTCGTTTCATATATTTTTGCATCCATATTTCCTGGCAATTTATTTCACTTACTTTTCAGCAACTTTCTTTCAGTAATTTTCGTTATCATACAATACATATCACATGCCTAATAGTAAAGTGTATAACCTGAAAATAATACAATTATTGATACATTATCGAGATTTTTAAGTTAAAATTATTGAGCAATAAGGAAAAAAAAATCAAGTACTCATGACAATACAATAATGGGATGCTCTCAACTTACATTTTCATAATGATTCAACTTTACAAATAGCTAGCAATAAAAAATTTACGACAAGTGATATCACGTAACCCACACTTTCTTTATACTAAAATTATTTTTTTAAAATTTGTCCTTTCGGTCTTGACCAAAGTCTTTATATTTAAAGACTTTTTTTATTTTTTAATTTATATTGCTACGAAAACCGTTTTATTTTTGGCTTGTTTTTCTATTTCAGATCCACGACATATCAGAAGACGAAATTTGAGATGATGAGCAAAACAGGTGTGTGGAATATAGCAAAAACTGTTATTCTACTTTATGAACAGAAGATTATACACTGTGCCTCCTGTTAATCTTAGATAAAGGAGTTCTTCATAATATATAATTCTCCCTGCGATCATTGTGGGAGGAAAGGTAAACGGAAAACGTAAAGCAACTATTAAGAATAAGAAGTAGATTGATTTAAAGATATCAAATCCATGTATAAGACTAGTTGTTAATTTGTCTTTCAAATTATGATATTATTGTTACTAATAAGTATAAGGTTTAACTGATATTAGTTTGGATATCTCCTATAAATGACAAAATGTGTCATTTATAGGAGATATTGTTGCAAAATTTACCACTTAAGGTTAAAAACACTATTTCGTGCTAAACATTTTTCCCTTTCTGTTTTTCACTTTGCATATTTATAAATACCCTATTAATAAATAAATAATTCTCTGTTTTAGTTAGCTTTGAAAAAAGTGTAACATATTGTAGCGTTTCATCCAAGCTCTCCATTTCTAGGTGTGCGTTGTTCCGTTGCTACATTGCCATATTAGGGGTGATCACATTCATGATTCCAAAGTGTCCCTTATATAGAATTCCAAGTATTGGTACACATTTATTGACACTTGTGATGTTAATGAGATCTTACGTATGAAAATATGTCAACTGGTCAGGTTACAAGATGGAGTATAGACTCAGACATTCACTCTTTTTCGCTTAGCGCAATAAACAAATAACAAATGAAAAAATGTGCGTATAAAAACTTCAATTCGAATTGCAATGTAATTCATAACTAATTCATTGTTATGAAATACAAACTCTCAAAGTGAATTTGACATTATTAAATCATTTTATACCACTGGATTTATTGGTTTAGCTATGATATATTTTCACATTTTTACATTAAGACTAATCAAACAATTTTATTCTAATGTTTATTTTCTTACTTTTTGGGTATTTATTATTAGGCTAATTTGTTGCAATTTTATAATTTGAATTATAATGTGTATGTAAGCTGTAGACAGTAAAATGTTTCAAAGAAAAAAATTGTGGAAGTGATGAAAATAAAAATAATAATACAAATAACATTAGATAAAATGGACTATCTAGTAATATTGTAAATATAAAAAAAAAACTTATAGCACAAAATTTATTTGTAACACAATAATAAAGTATTCATTTAATATGTGACATATTTTAATTCTGTTTTCAGAGGTTCGCATGGCAAGGCCCTGAGCCTTATTAGTTTCACACACCTCTCGTGAAGCTACGTCTTATGAATGGTTAAGTACATCAGCCGAAGCTTTGAAATTTCATAGTGTTTATAATTATGTTTCCTATATTAATTTCTTAACGATTGTTAATTTTAAATTAAATTTTTATTAAGCTTGAAGTCCTTGAGAGTTTTTTCGTGCTAATTTCTTTTTAGATGAATTGGAAATAAGTCTTTTATATTATCAATAACGTCGATTATTCTTAGATCATTCCAGTTCAATTAAAAAAATTATACTTTTACCTACAGTTTTGCAAAAGGTACACATGGCACTTTAATAATATATAAAGAATATTAGATTTTTATTCGAAACATTAATAGATGATGTTATGGTAGTGAATGCGATCAACTTTATTTACCAGTTTATTCTTTTTAATGTAGATAGAACGTTAGATCAAAATATATTATAATTGTGCAACAATGTGCTGCACAGTGCTGCATGATTATTTCTATGAAATAAGTCGAATGCTCTGTGCTGTGCAGCTAAATTCTAGCGCGGATTGTGTCACAAAATATAGTATAGTTTATAATTCGTTGTGTCGCTTTAAGCAGTGTCGTACAGCTATCATGCATTTTGAGCTTATCTCGGTATGAAACGTGTATTACTTTCAGAGTATGATGCAATGAAAAGCTTCAATTTCAGCGTTTAAATATGTGACACTGGTAATCATATAGCAATAAAAATATATCATTTAATTGATTAGAGTGTTCGATTTATAATAAGATAGTCTTTGATTCTCATGCTCTTTAACACTGGAATGCTATAATATCCTAAAGAAGAAGTAAACTGAAAATAAGTAAGATATCATTTTTATTAATTTGTAATAGTTTCATTACAATATTTTCCGATAGACTTATCGATTATTTTTTCAGGTCTTTTTCTAGTCTGGAAATTAAACTTCATGATACATAAGGTAAGTGTACATAAGGTAAGGGTAATCCATACATGAATGTTGGGATTTATATTAAGCAAAACAGATTTTACATGTCCAAAATTGCTTTTTTCTTAGTGTAGGAAAATGTAAATAAATTAATAAGAGTATTTACACTGTCATCCAATCCTTTGCTTGAAAATCAAGTTGAAGTGAAACTTCTACTTTAAAAACATAAAGTTTGCTTTCAACCATGTGTAGCTATACTTTTGTATATAAAACTAAAAGGATAAATAAACTTACCGCACATACTTTAGCCATAAATCTGTGACTGTATTGATGTTTATAATTTCTGTGTTTTAAGGAAAACAATATTTTGGAGTTTAGATAATTTTCAAGCAAGTTTTCTCAAAGTGAATATCAATGTCACACATATAAAATCGTAGAATTCAGCCCATTTCATAAAAATATACAAGTTTTTTTTAAATTTTAAAAATTTCATCAAATTATTGTTCTCAATAAGATTCTTTCATGAAAGAATTTCAAAATAAAGTTGATATTTAAATAAACAAGTTTTGCTTACTTTATAACAAAGGATATGTAATACTTAATTACTACGGTATTGAAATCTTTTCATTTGCTCCTTATTAGTATATTCTAAATATATTTCTTAAAGTAAGCATATTAAGTGAATTTCGACATTGATATTGATGATTGAGTGTCGGTTATGATGCAGTAAATATACAAGTAAATATTGGGATAATATTCGTGCATTAGCATAAAGCTTCATGATTGAACTTAAAAACACGACTCCATAAAGTAAACACGAACAGAAAAATAAAAATAAATACAAATATTTAAAATATGTTTAGAATTGATTTACTTCTGATAGACATTTATGGAACTCTATTAGCAAAAGTGATTTAATTTTTTCTTAAAGGGCATAACTATGTTCAATTCTCAACTCAATAACTCTCATCCTCAAATCTCATAAAGATTCCAGTGTAAGTACTTCTTACAGACCTAGAGCTCTTTCTCTTAATTTTGGTGTAGTTTATTCCCAGGCAATCAATTTGGTTTTAGAGAAGCTAAAAGCACGATGTACAATGTCAGTGTCCTAACTACCGACAACTGCCTTGCCCTCTTCTGTAAATAATTCCTGTAGCTGCGTTCTTAGATCTTTCCTCATCCTATGATAGCGTAAACATTCCAATCATCACGGCCCGGAAGGTTTACATTATCGTTTCTATAAAAAATTTTCATGATCCAGAGATTCTAGTTAATGTTACAAGTTTCTCCTTACTTTTTCCTTAAAAAAATCTATCACTTAGAAACCCCAGGGAAAATAATTTTATGGTGAGGGCTACCGCAAGGTTCTGTTCAAAGTCCCTTACTTTTCAATATCTACTCTAATTTGATCAAGTAATTTATAATACTTTCTATAGTGTGTTATAATATGCTAATGATCTGCTTTCATATACTTCTGATAAGTCCATGTTGGCCGCCAAAAATGCTTTAAACTCTATTCTTATTAATTGGAGCAAATGGGTAAACTCTCATGGTATAGATTTTTCACCATCCAAGAACGGTGTGATGATCTTCGCTGGAAGGAGTATAACTCCATATATATATGTATTTCTTGTAACTGTTCCTTGACCCCCTTTCCTTTTTAGTTTTGAATTTTTAGGTATCTTCCTGGACACAAAATTATCCTGGAACACTCACATTGAACACATAATTTCCCGATGCCAGGCTAATATGAATATCCTCCGTGCGATTATTGGAGTGTGGTGGGGCTCACACCCTACACCTTAAAAATTAATCTACAGGCTCTGGTATACTGACATCTTACTATGACTTTACTCCTTGATACCACATATAAAACCAATGTCACTAAATTGATCCCCATTCAATCTCAAGCACTGAGAATTATAGCATGTGCAATGAAAACCAGTCCCATAAATAGCCTCCAAGTAGGATGTATTGATTCTCCCTTACTCCTTTGGCGTCAATACTTAGCTGATCGTTATCTACCGAAGGCAGCAGGTATTCCATGCATCCCATTTTTTCAAAACTTACCCTCTTAATTTGACTTACCAAGCATGTTCCTTTTTAGGGTTTCAAGACTCACACTCTTCTTTCTGTTAGCTTTCAAAGATTCAAATCTTCTCAAATCCGGCTTATTAAAATTGCCCTCTCCATAGTTTTCCATTTGACTCGGTAATTTGTGTTTCGGAGTTGATAAGGAGTCCACAAAGGCCAATTCACTGTTGAATTCCATTTTGATTAATTTTTGTATGGATTGGACGTATATTCGCATCCAAGACCACTGACAGATGTTAATAGACGCAAGCTCCTTATCTTCTCGGACGCTTTAAGTTCTTTATAGTCTGTCCTCTTTAATCATTTTTTTCACAAATGATCAACATATTAACCATCTTACTCTTAATTTGGAGAGATCACGATTGAATGTGGTCCCTAGTTGCAGCCTCATTCTAGGTAATGAAATAGTCGACGTAAAAACTTGCTTTGCCCCTGTGAACAGATCTGTAACAATCTTAATTTCATTGAGGTTCTCCTTCCTCTAACCCGTTTTGACTGCCAGGGGGTATGGGAAATATTATCCCATATGACGGGTGTGTGGTACTTCCAGGTCCAATCTACTATTCCCTCTAAACCTTGGTTCTCAAAATACATTTTTTTGAAAAGGAAAACCTCAGTGGTATCTTGTATGCTTTTCGAACATTGTTCTATTCCAACCCATTTGGTTACATTACGCGTCAGAGAATCTCCAATCTGCGAATGTGGGGTTGTCTAAATCCTTTCAATTTTTACTTTGCCGTGTAGTTTATTTTTTTTATCAAGCGACAATGAAAATCTGGAATATGATTTAGTCAGAGTTGTGTAGCCACATTTTTAAACTTGACATTTTTGCCGATGTTCATTGTGAAGATAATGAAGCCATAGAATAAAAGATAAAGATAAATATAGAAATAAAGTAATATTGTGTAGTTCGAATTCAGCACTGTAATTTATATCAAGAGATACAGACAGATGCCGCCATCTTGATTCTAAAAATATTGTCAAATTCGAACTAAGTACCCTAAATTTAATTGAAACTGAATACAGTGTTGACTTATTTCGAGTTAGATGCCGACAATTAGATTCTCAAACACATTGTGAAATTCAAATGCAGCACACTAAATTTTGTTGAAATTGAATATAGTGACAATTTATTTCAAGATAGGTGTCGCAACCTCCAAACAATGTATAATACAAATTCAGCACCCTATAGGCTGTCGAATACCAACAAAGGAAGATATATTGCGATAGGCGTAAAAGCTACCATCTTGATTCTCAAAAATATTGGGTTCAAATTCAGCACCCTAAATTTAGTTGAAATTGAATATAGTGACTATTTACTTTAAGACAGATGCGACAACCTTGAATCTGAAAAAGTTGTGAAAGTTTAATTTAGCATCCCATAGGTAATAGTAAAATGAGTGTAGTGGCGATTTATTTTGAAACAAGCCGCCAACTTGATTCACAAAATCGTTGTGAATTCAAATTTATTTTAAATTTAATTGAAATTGAATATGTTGATGATTTATTTCAAGACTACAAAATTGTCCTCCAAAATATTGCGAAATACAAATTTAGCACCCCATAGGTAGCCGAAAATGAACATAGTGAAGATTTATATCGAGAGATAAAGATACTGCCAATTTGCTTTTCAAAAACATTGAGGAATTTGAATTCAGCATTATATAGATATTTGAAAACGACCACAGTGACAATTTATAGATAGATTAAGAGATACAAACAAATGCCGCCACCTTGATATTAAAAGAATATTGTGAAATTTCAATTCTAGATAGGTGCTGAATTAATTTAATTGAAATTGATCATAATGACAATTTATTTTGAGACAGATGACGGCATTTTGAATCTAAAAAACATTCTGAAATTACAATTCAGCGTCCTATTGTTACAAAGGTGTTGCAATCTTGGTTGTTAAAAATGTTGTGAAATTTGAAAGCAGCATCCTAAAATTAGTCGACAATGTTTAAAGTGATGATTTGTAACGATAGATATAGACAGATCCCACTATCTAGATTGTCAAAAATATTGTGAAATTCAAATTCAGCATCCTAAATTTAAACAAAATTGAGTGGAGTGTCGATTATTTCGAAACAGACTCTGTCATCTTAGATCTCAAAAATGTTGTGAAATTCGAAGGCCTACCCTATAGGTAGTCACTAACAAATTTACTGATGATTTATTGCAAGCGATCAGATGTCGCCAATCAATGCAGCGCACTCAAGTTTATGGACTGGTGGTTAAACAACAGCAACCTTAGCTATCATTGAATCACTTCATCAAGTGAAAAGTGTTAATTTCAACATCATTCTACCGAAACTGATCCTGGTATTGTAAGTGTCCAGTGTCACACATTTTATATTTCATCTGAAAAATGAATAAAATAAACCGGAAATACCAATTATTGAGTTAACTGTCGAAAATATGTATAATAAAAATATCGAAAACATGTGTAGTTAAATTATGGTTGAAAATATGAGTTGAGATAGCCACAATCTTATAGATTATAAAATCTATACTTCGTGAATTTAAGGGAATTTTAACTGGATTATAAAATACTACTAAATTCAAGTAAAAACTCGCATCTTTAGTTTTACAGTCATAATATAAATATAGTCACTGACATATTATAATGTGTAAAAACATAATAAAGTAAAAAGACTAAAAATGTTGTATTTCATTTAAAATTGCGTGAATATATTGAGCACGACTTGATCACTGTCCCAGGGAGCAGGTATGTCAGTATGTAGCAAACAGATTGCTCATATGTGATGTAAAATATCTAACTTCAGGGGACGGCTTAGAGCACTGTTCGCTCTTAATGACGTATCGATATTTAAGTTAGGGAAATTCGGCTTCGTATAAGCATATAGTAGTTCATCGAACTATTTTGTTGTCGAGCTTGATGATAAATTTAAAAAAATCACCATGAACGTGTGTAATGGAAATGAAGTATGAGTATATTAATATATTTATAAATTTTTTGTTGTGACTATTGACTATTATTATTATATATTTCAATTTATATATTATTTGTTATTATATTATTTATCTCAGTATGCACATATCGCATTCATTTCCGATAAAAGTTCATAATTTTAAGAAGGTGGGGACTTTTTTTTGGTGACGTTTCATAGATACATAACTGTGGACATATATTCCATGATTATCGGCAATAAAAAAGCACAAAAAAAATGGAAATCAATGCTATTTCCATAGTATTCCAAACACATTTGCCGTAGTACTCCTGTGTATTTATATAAATATAATAAAAGTATAAAAATATCTAGATACGTGCATCTGTGTATACATAAATGTAAATACACACTATTTCATTTATTTGTAACAAGCCACAAATTGATACATCATTTCTATGGTTCTATACCCAAATGAAAACGGTTCATAATGCTCTCCATCGCTTTGTCTATAGGGGGCTTTTAGATCTGAAACGGAATAAATTTAAAAGGTTTATGTTATTTTTCATGGAATACCATGAAATAAAATATAAATTCATTTCTACATACTTGCAAAGGTGAGCAAAGAATACTCTTTATATAATATAGGTACTATACCCATGTCAGGCGATGTAGCCGGTTTTTAGACGTAATTTAGTTATACTTCTATCTTGAAAATGTTACTATATAAAAACTTGAGATTAGTCTCTAGTACTATCTATGTTGTATTATTTATATTTAAAGAAAAATACTAAAACAATTATAAAATATATCTATTCCGCCCACTGTTTGTGTCTGACTGGACCAATCTGACATATAGAAAAATCTCCTGATTTTTAAAGTAAACATTTTGATTGTACACAATTTCCATCTACACTTGCTACAATATTTTCCACTTCTTTTTCAGCAACTTTTTTAAGTTCTCATATAATAAATATCATACTAATAAATAAAGTGATAACTCCAAATATAATTTTAAATTACAGTCCATTAACAATTTGAAATTAAAATAAGGTAAATAATGTTATCAAAATTTTTTAGTCAAATTATTGAGATAATTAAAAAAATTATTTACAATTAAATAGTTTCATCCTATCTTGAATAATAATACCACATTTTGTTTAATTATGATGATCGCTTGTAAAAGAAATAAATATTGGTGTTAATTCATTTCATTTTATTAATGTTTAAAATTATTATATATTTATGCAGATTTCTATTACTGATGTTGACCAAGGTTATTATGTATAAAGCTGCAAAGTTTCATTAAAAACCATCCAGTGGTAGAAATACAGCCTCATTAACATTTTATATCATGGTTATTACCATTTTATTATATCATCATTACATTTGATTCCTCATTCTCAAATTTAGTAGTAAGTGAATTTTTATTGACTGATTGATAAAAATAACTACTTCATTGTTTGTGTACCCAAATACAGGCTAAAGCGAATAATAAGTACCTACATATAAACTTAAATACCTACATGTAAACTTCATATATTAAAGTTATTACTGATCTATAAGTGAACAAAAATTAAGTAAAGCATTTACTAATTATTTTAAGTAAGTAAACTGTCTTTTCATATCAGTAATACCTTAAAAAGATTTAAAACCACTTATATGTCAATAATTACTCAAGTGGGTGTGAATAAAACTAGAATACTTTTTAAGTTTCATTAGTATTTCCTAACATTTCAAAAGGTTTCTCAACATCAACCTGATATGCATCTCCTTTAATTTCTTTTGCAACCTCAACTTGAATTGTCGAAGGTATTTTTTTAAAATTGATGGTTTTTATTGATGTCAAGTTACTCTAGAAATTTTTTTTCCAAATCAACAACTTTATTGGCTCATTGCCAGTTTATTCTTATCAATTTTCTCTGTATTTCAATCTTTATGTTATTTTATAAATTTTTAAGTTTCCACTTTGTGCCTTTTTTCCCGTAATCTGTTCATACTTAGCACATTACAAATATTCTGCCAGGACTTTTATTTTGCAGTTACAATTTTTTATAAAAGGGGTCTATTTAAAATTAGCTTATTCTTTTCTAAAATATTCACAAATTTTACACTGCTACTTTCTGACTGTGGAATAGCTTGGAACTCTTTTCGTCTTCACAATAAATTTTTTCCGCCTATGATATTAACAAATAGAATAATTAGAATAGTTTAAATGCAGCTACCATCGTACATGAATAAAATCAACAGAATGTGATCAAAACCAAATGTGACTTCTTATATACCTTCAAATAAATGGACCAGAATGAAATAAATAAACATTGCAGTAAACAAAATACAATGTGTAGTTTCTCACATTGTTTTGAGTAATATTCTTATCTTACCATGTATTACTAATTAATGGATCATCCAATATTTACCATCATCCTTTTAATATTAATAAAAAATGTGAACTTTCTTCATTATTCATTATCGTTCACACTTTCTGAGATTGTAGATAACCCCATTATTTCTTTTTATGTTTATTTATTTATCATAAGAACCCCCTGTCCAACTTATAAGTTACCCTAAAGCATTGGATATATAGAAACGCTATTTACATTACACATAACATCAATAATAAGTAATGAAACAAAAAAAACACAAATTAATTGAAATGAAACGTAAACCTAACTAATTATCAATAATGCACTAGTAAGCAACCCCATAATCACGTTCCTAAAGAAGTCAATGAAGTATAAAAAAATATCAAGATTTTGTGTATCTCACAATACCTCATTGATCAACATAAGTATGTTTAAAACTCGTGAATGCTGGAGGATATTCATGTGCGCTCTAGGCAGATGAAATAAACTATGACTCCGTCTTCTCCAATAACAGTCAGGAGCATAAAACGAGACAGAGTTTAATAATTTGAAAAAATCTATGACACTAGCAATTCCTGTCGGAGTTTAAATGAATTACATCCGATCACGCCTATATTAAAATCTGAAGGAAACGAATATCAAAGAGGATAGTACACATACATTTTTTATATAAAAATTTATTAAACTTCTTTAATACTTTCTCCATAACAAGTATGTAAGTTGCTTCATGTGGAGACCAGATGACTGCATTAGTTTCAATGATACTTCGGAATAAAGAATTAAACAATGTCACTATATCTGCATATCATTTCTAGATTAAAAAATAAGCTGTAAAATGTAAAAATATATAAATTAAACATAAAGAAAGATGCGTGGAAATAAACCTGTGTGTGCTGAAATAAGCCTATATGTATTGTCCATTTTAAGATACTGTTACCTGAAGGATTTTAATTTTGAATATTTATAGGTAATAATCATGAAATAATCATCATCGCTCTGTTAATTTGCTAATATCCTGCTGCTTCTATCACCGATTCAAAACTGTTTAAAAAATCCTCAGCATTTCAATTTACATTATTTTTCTTATTAGAAAATCAGGAACATTGCCATAGGTAAAACATGTTGTAAAAATGTTTTCATTAGGAAAGCTATGAACATGGAACAAGGGAGGTGTTTGAGATTAGGGCTTCATATAATCTGGTGAAATTTCTGTTGTCTAATATGTCATAGATATGTAAACAATTATCCATAGATTTATTAATAAAACAACTTTAATTATAATTTTAAAGAGAAGAGCAAAAATACACATAAAAATCAAACCATACTATTGTTTACAGAAATGTTCACCGTATTTTGATTTAAAATAAAAAAATTCAGAAACCAAATTAATATAGAACTGTGCAGTATCCCATAAATTTTATTCCCTTCTATCCAAATGTTGTCTCAGTAATTTTAATATAACATGTGAATAAATAAACAACAAATTAACATTTGTATCCCATTAATCATTATAAAATTCTCTTTTATTAAACTTTAAAAAATGGTAATATTTTGAAACATTTCATCCAAAATACCATACTCCATATTCCCATACGTGTGCCAATCTGCCGCTACACAACCTTTTTGTCCATCATATTGGATTTAAAAAAAAAAGATGTGTGGACACTTGTAAAGCTAAGAAAAATGTACCGAAAAGTCATATATGGAATTATGTAATTTATTCAAGCTACAGGACAACATATTAAGCATATTTTTTTAAAACATTACCTTCCTTTAATTTCTTACAATACACCAATAAGGAATGAATAAAATGAAAGTGGATATCCACATTTTTGTTCGGAAGCAATATTAACTATTTAATTTATGTCACACGTAAACTCTCGAAGTAAATTTGATATAAATAAACTGGTTTATGTCACTTTCTACAATTTCACATATAGACCCTTCGAAAGTTATATTCCAAAATGTTTGCTTTCTCGTCGAAATGGAGAACACAAATCATTATGGAAAGGTTTACTTGAATATTATTTATTGAAATAATGATTTAAACAAATCTCAAAATTATATATATATATATATATATATATATATATATATATATATATATATATATATGGCTGTGTGTGTGAGTTTGTGTATGTATAAATATATGAAAGAAAATAGTATAAATAACATAAAAGCCTGCAATCTTATTAATATAACAAATCTTAGGTTGATAAAAGTTATAAACATATGTAGCATTATTTCCATTTTTGTAAAGTTTAAGACTTCCTTGCTGATGTCTTTTTTAATAAATTGCAAATAAAACCTTTTAAAATGACAAAAAACGTCGATTTTTCTTAACTCGTTCCAATGCAATTAAAAAAATAATGCTTTAATGACAATATACAATGAATACTTGAAACACTAATAAATTGTGCTATGGTAGCGCATGAGATGACCTTTATTTACCAGTTTATCCTTTTTGAAGTAGATTTGTCTTTAAGTTAAAGCGCACTACAGCAAGCGAGATACTACACTGTGTGGCACTGTATCAATTTCTTTATAAATTGATTTGGTCACTCCAAGCTGTGCAGTGACATTGTACTGCTGTTAGCGTCATAAAAATTAGTACAAATTATACTTTGTGGTGTCGCAATATTCTCCTTAAAAGAAGTAAACTAAAACAAGGGATTTATTTATTTTACTAATTTGTAATAGTTTCATTATAATATTTTCCAATCAACTTTAATACATTTATTTTCACTAGTATCTGTTAATTAAACTTTACTTGACGAGCTACATAATGTTTACATTAATAAGTATCAACAATATCTTTCAACAGAAAAACAAAACATGGTGGTAGAAGTGGGACACGAGCTCACACTCTGAAGAGATGGATGCCTCAACCCAAAAGACTAATGTCAAGTCAGTTTACTTGATAACCTCAGTTGAGTCACTCAAGACAGTAAGTTCAGACAAGCCAGACAAGTTGGGAAACTCAATTGAGCCATTTGAGTCAGAAGACGCAGTCAAGTTTATATTGTTGGTAAGCTTATTTGAGTCAGTGGAATCAGTAAATTCATTAAAGTTTTTATGTCGATAAATGAAGTTAGTCTAGTCAGCAGCAGTTAAGTAGAGTTGAGCCCGTGGAGTCAGTAGCATGGTCAAGTCTGTATAGTTGGTTAAGTTCAGCCTAGCTAGCTGAATCAATGGACTTAGGCAAGTCAGTCAAGTTGGTAACTTTATTCGAGTCACTCAAGCCAATAGACTCAGTCAAATCAACGTAGTTGGTAAGCTCATTTGAGTTAGTGTAGTAAGTAGACAAGTGAAGTCAGTAGAGTTAGTAGACTAGTAACGGAGTAAGCATAACGGAGCCAGTAAATAAGGGATCAAACAATATCTTGTTTTGTAAAGAAAAAATTAAATTAATTAATATATATATATATATATATATATAGAATTTGGAAAGTAATTATTTTCATAAAACCAGGTATTGTTTGATCACTTATTTACTGGCTCAACTGAGCATACCGATTCAACTGACTTGAAAGAGCTTACAACTATATTGAATTGACTTGATACCAGGTGTTGATTGACATTTATCATATTCTCATTTATGGATATGGTGAAAAGAAGCATAATGGAATATTAAAAAAGAATTCGAAAGGGTAGAAACTATTTCTACCTAGTGGTAGTTAATAACAACCATTAATTTAAAATAAATACGACAAACTGAAAATAAATTAACTATTCATGGTATATTCTTTTCATATGTCGAGCTTTTAATAATTATTTATGTGAAATGAAAAGAAATTCTTTTCGTGATTATTTATTACACTTGCACGTTATATTATTTTGACGTATAATGAAAGAACTTTACGCAATTTTATTTGGCTGTCAAAGTGTTTACAGTCATAGTAATAAAGTTAACCTGGACATTGACTATTAAACTTTTACTTAATCGGTTTAAAAAATTATTGAATCAAATACTAAATAGACCGCAGAGAATGATATTAACTTTACCGTTGTATAACATAGATATTGTTGTCATTCCAGGAACTAAATTATATTCACCAGTTATACTTTCATTTGCTCCATTACCAGATAAAAAGGACATTAGCATATGTCATAAAGAAATAATTACAAATGCAAGTATGTTAGTAACATGTCTTTCTGGGTCTCAATCGTAATTAAGATTATACAGTGACAAAACTGCTAATGACAAAAGCTTATAAACATTAATTATATAAGATAAAACACAGATGAAATTGTTTTCAAAACTACAAGTCTAATTGTTTCTTATCTTTACAGAAAGCAATGTAACTAGAGAATCATTTGAGTCATTTAGATATTAATAGAAGGAAAAACTTAGCAAGAAGAAGAATAGGTTTGGTCAGACATGAGTAAAGATATAGAACAGGTAGTAGATAATTGTCAAATATGATTGAAATATAGGTCATCTAACCTACAAGAGACTTTGATTTTGAGTGATTTTTTTAAATTTCATTCATAAGTTAAGCATCTCGTGTAAGTTTGTAGTGTCATTGTTTTGTATAAAATTAATAAAAATGAAAGTATTTATGTATTACAGAAAGGCGATGTAAGGAACATTCAATTTTCTACCCAGGAACCCCAGACAAGATGTGAAACAAACAGTGTCAATTAAATGAATAGATATCAACAATATCTTTCGATACAAAAAAGTAACATCCTGAAACTTGTAATTTGAAAACAAAGCATTATCAGAAAGTTTTATCAGTCACACACAATTCTACTATTTGGAAATCAATATGAAACTAAAAGGATTTATAGACTTACTGCCATAAATCTGTAACTGTGTTGATTTACATCACGATTGAATTCTTAGAAAACAATATCTCTAAGTTTCAATAATTTTCTCACGAAATTAGTATCCTCAAAGTCGATACTTAAAATTCTTTCATTAAAAATCGATAAATTCAGCCCATTCCATCAAAATATTTTAGTATTTTCATCAAAAAATTATACAGATTTGAAAATGTTTTAAAATAAAATTCATAGATTAATAAATAAATATTCTTTGCATTATAATAGTGGACATACAATATTTGAATAACTACAGTACTGAAATCTTTCCACTACTCATTATTGTTATGTTCTAAACCTATTTCATAAAATAAGCATAGTAAATGCACTTTGGCATTCTTATATACAGTATACAAGGAAATATCTAGATAGTATTTGTGCATTTGCATAAAGTTTCACGATTGGACTTAAGAATAAAAATACATGATATAAACACAAATGTAAAAATAAATATACAAACACATATTTTTGGAACATGCTTAGTTTTGGTTTACTTCCGATAGACATTTATTAAACTCTATTAGCAAATGTTTCATTTTTTCTAAAAAGAATAATAAGTACAGTGAAATCACTCCAAAGATATTTTCAAAATATTATTTGTTACGAAGGTGTGTTATGAAAAGACAATATTTATAGTTATTGGACTTTGACATGAAGGTATTATAAACGAAAACTAAGTTTTTTTCATAAACTATATAAACTAGGAGAGTTCATCATTATAAAATATATGCCTCAGAAATGTTCAAAGATGTAAGATAATTGGTACGATAAAACAAAAACAAAACTAGTCTACGAGTAAGTAAAAACATATTCGAATACATCCTATTTCCATACCCAATATACGAGTATATATGTTTTAGGTACCTACTTAAATCAAACTGGGATCAATTCCGTAAACAATTTAGACAATTATTTCCATTGAATTAAAATTCAATGATTCAACAAAGAGATTACATAAATACAACAAAAGTTAATTGTAAGTTACATCAAAAAGAAAAAAAATATTGTTCAGTTAATTTTATCTCTTTAATAATACTGTGTTTTCATCTAAATCACACCTGTAGTTTAGTTTTAAAATTAACTTTTTAATAAAAAAATTTTTTCTAACAAAAAATGTTTAATTCTGGTCAGGCTTTACATAGTGCATGAAAAAAATGGACATTAAATATATCTTTAAAACCACATTTTTTTCTAATTGTCTCAAGGTCGGTTAGACATCAAAGTTCAAAACTTTATGTATTGCTGCTTATGAGGATGTGCCCACAACAATATTTTGAAAATATATTTCGGAGGCCATTTCTGTTTGCTCATGCCACTCAACCTTTGTTAATATTTTTGCGAATGTGTTTTTATTTAAGAAACTATGGGATAATAGATAGAAGGTGTATTTTATAATTTGTTATATAAATTAATGTATTTATTATTCAAAAGTCAAAGTAATGTGTGTCCTTTGAAAGTATTTTTCAAATTAGTATTTCATGTGATGTTTTGAGTTGGTAGTAAGTATTTAATTTGATTATTACTTTTTTAATTAAGTTGTTTCAGTTGCAATATGGTCATTTACTTAAATATTTACAGAGTTAACAAAAGGTTGCTATTTAGCATCATTTTCTAATCTTCCCATTAAATTAAAATTAGGAGGCAATGTAAAATACAAAACTATTTATACATTTTGATAGGAACTCTGTATATGTAAAAAAAAATAAAAAAAATAATTCAAAATTTTACGTGAATACAATAATCGTCAAAAGCTATAAATAGTTTAAAAACAGATTTTAAAAACTTAGTATTAACTTATTTCGAACCTCTCTTGTTATTTATTTCATTGTACCGTCACTAATGTGTTTATTCCGAAAGCAATATAAAATTGAAATGTGGTAATCATCTTTCCCACAAAGTAACATCAAATACAGCTGCAATTTTAATTATTTCCCGTTGTCAAAGTTGTATTGATTCTTTGATTGTGTTTTTGGAACTGATGAACTCCAATGGTAGTTCTGCGTGAAATGAGAAATCTACTCTCTCATTTATTCATCATTAGGATAGGACACATTCCTCAGAAGGTCGATATGCCTTCCATTTAAAATAACATACAATTTACTTTATAAATAGACTGTATATGAGTTGATAACTTACATCATTACATATTTATATTTTCGATCTGATTACATATAGTTTAACCAACTATTAATGTATAGCAACTATAAGAAGTTACACGATTTGGGTGGTTTCCAACCACCAGTGAATTTTTCCATCTCCTTAGCGACACCTATTGTCAAATGATCATTTCCTGGGGCAGCTACAATTTGTACACCGACTGGTAAGCCATTCTTTGTTAAGCCCATGGGGATAGTGGTTGCAGGCAGACCCAGGCAATTGAAGCTTGCCAGAAATACAAAATTAAACAATTTATAGAACATCTCATAGTGTCTATGCGCCGGATGGGGAAACACCGGGTATATGAGGACGCCGTTGTCTCCTAGGATTTTCTGAAATTAGATTAAACCATCGAAAGTTTGAATGAAGCCACCATTAATTTAAACAATTTAGAGTCAGTTTAAAGCTGTGAGTTCATAACATTGTAATTATAGTTGTTATATTAAGTAAGACAGAGAAACTCACTCGTTCTTATCCAGTTTTGATAACTAATAAAATTAATACTTCATTATTTTGATGCCATGATCTATTGAATAAAGGACGGGCAGCAGTAAACATTGGAACATATCAAATTTTATATGAAAATGAGTATTTGCTCGAAGCTTTCGACTTGTAAGTTCAGGCTTTGCTTGTATTATGACAACATTATTTTTAAGATCGAGAATATAATTATTTTTTATAACCAAGTTCTAGGCGATTTGCAAAAAATGTTATATATCATTTTATATAGTGCAAGTTTGTTCAAGTGTTTGCAGACTGTTAAAAGTTTTTGTTCTGAATCATGATTCCTTAACTTAGTTCCATCGAAATCCATTTAGTGGTTCTTATAAGATATAGTGGGAAAAAAGATAAGTAGATATCGCAGGAAAAAAGATATAACCTATTGTTGGGATAAACATTCTCTACAGGTAGGTAAGTAATTAATTTATACAAAAAAATATTCAGTTTATAGACATGTTACATTTATAAAATGCACAGTTGGTGTATAAAATGTTACATGTGCTTTTTTAAATGAAATCCGTATGTACTTTTGTTTACAATAAAATAAAGTATTTGTATTTAAAATTGCAATGCAACATGGTAGATACCAATAATATTAATTTGTAATTTGGCGAAAAAATTAAATAGATCTTAAATATCCTTTCTGTATGTCTTTGTAGTTGCTGCTATCTTGCGACTTCAATACTTAAAGATAATCCGATTCAGACGAAGGACAAATTATGTAAATTATTGATGATAATTATAATTTTTAATTTATATCTGTATAAGATTTCCAGCGAATAGTGCATAATCAAATTTTTGATAAAAATTACATTTTGACTATAATTAAAATAAAAATTGAAACTCGTGAGTCAAGTATTGAAATATTAAAATCGAAATATACATAAAAATCCATAAAAGAAGTAAACATTTAAACATGTGACCTGACCCCTATAAAAGACTTATATTATTAGAATATTATATAGCAGAATATAAAAGCGAAGGTGATAAATGAAAAATAAAATAAGTAAAATTTATATCATAATTACTACTTCATCACAGATATCCGATAAGTCCGAACATACGAACAGATCATTACCATAAAGTGAAAAAAATGTATGATAATAATGAGCATTGGTTACTAATACATACCCTGAATTAGAATAATTTAGAAAATCAACATGCTAGAATTTTGTTAAACTTGAAGTCCATTGAGAATGATATTCAAAGAAAATATTTTTAGTTAAGTGAAGTACATAGATTTGTCCTACATGATGGTTTACCTTCCCTGATTGTAGACTATTTACTTTTTAAAGATTCTATAAGAAAGATTTCTAATAATCTATTGTTAGCAGATCCTTTTGATTTATTAATTTGTAAAGTTCAACCCCTTGTTATAAGACAACACGATAAACTTATATTTGTAACATCAATCTCTTTAATAGAAAATAAACATCACGAAGTGATAACTGTATTACATGCAATAACTCTTAAAAAATCATACTGCACAAGGACCTTATTTTCTCCTTCTAAAATGACAAGAATAAACAATGAGAAATATAAAGCTTACAATTGTTATGAAAAAAACAGGCAACAAGATATTAAACAACAAATGTTAAATGAAAAAGTTACTGTTAGAAGAAATACTATGTAACACAAAGTCCCACATGCCAACAAAGTCACTATACTGTATACTTGTATGTAACATATTTTTATTTATTTATCGAAGGAAGTATAATAACTGAATACAGTAATATGGCATTCTTATTAAAGATACAAGCAGCTGTTTAGAAAGCACAAATTATTGTACAGATATACTACTTGGTATATATTGCAATACAAATTTATTAAAAGAAAAACAATTTTGTTTGTGATTTTCAATGATTTTTGTTAAGTGGCACTTGCTCCAAGACACATCTATGTCAGTGTTGGACTGAAATCTATAATAATGGGAAGTTTTTAATTAATGTACACATGTGGATAAAGTAGATCAAAGTACAATAATAATAATATGTTTTATATTAATTTTTGTGAAAAAGGCCCAAAAGCAAAGTTGAAATTTACTTTTTCACAGAAAAATTGATAAGTTTTTGTTTGAAAAACCAAGTTTTTTAACAATTCCCATCTACTTTGTCTATTAAAATCAAGTTATATAAGCATATAGCATATTTTAATTTTCAAAGTACTAAAAACTTTGTAATTCGATCTTTGTAGAGAATGGTCATAGACTCGAAAAATGTTGTAAATATATTCTATAATAAATCATATTTTTTATTACTTACTATCAATATGCTATTCTAACACCAAATAATACCCATTGCTGTTCTTCAAATATCTCCTTTTGACGTACATTCTTTAGCAATACATCTATCGTATTTGTGATCAATCATTGCTTTTAAATTAACATCTATTTTAGTTCCTATTATTTTCATTATTTGGAGGAAAGGCATAAAACCTTCATTAATAGTACAAACCACTAAATATATAACAATGTCAGTAATTCTCCCGGTACAAAATATCTGTTTGATTGCAAAATTCTAAAGAACAGAGTTATAGCTGTCTGTATTATTTTATGTATTGTCACCAAGATATTATTCCAATAAATCATATGACATATCTCCATAAATAGGACAAAGAATGTCCAAAATCTATAATGAAAGTTATGTTGTGTGCTAATTGGTGATCCCGTTACCAACAATTGTCTTTATTTATACTACGAATTAGGATCGGAAAGAAAATATAAAGATATAGTACAACACTTCCGAACACTATGAGTTCTGTACTTTCCGTGCTTTTCTTTCAAGGCCACTAATTAGGGAAATACCAACATCTAGTCATACAATTTTATATGGATATGTATATATATATATATAAATATATATATATATATATATATATATATATATGTGTGTGTATGTATATATATATATATACATATATATATATATATATATATATATATATATATATATAGAAAACGTTTTTTAATGTCATTTCCTGTAATTTTGAGTTATTACGAAAACGTATATAAAAAGGTAATTGTTTAGATCGTTTTTTGTTTCTTTAGTTTTTTTGTTTATTATATAAAACAATGTTAGACATGGGGGCATAACAGGGGCATGGTTATGGGGCACAATGGGGAATCCTATTACGACCTGTAACTGCTGTTTATTATGTCCCTGTCATGTACGTAGTCTGTAAGTATAATTTGTTCATTTCATATTAAAAATGGTACAAACGTACAAAAAAAGTTCGAGAGACTGTTGGTCTGTTAAAAGTATGAAACAGGCAATTGATGCAGTCTTAAGTAAAACAGCAGTCTACAGAAAAGCTCATGTCGCCAAAATAAGTAAAAGCGAGCTGTTTATTAACTCAATTCTCAAACAAAAATGTCAAACAAGGAAAAATTATCGAAGAGGTAAAACTGTTGTTTTCACTTTAACCCCTTATAAAAACTTAGAAGAACGACTACAGCTTAAACAGACAAAGAAGTGTTCAATCGAGATCCCAATTGAAGAAAAATGCAATGAAATAGAAGATTAAAAATCTCATTTTTGTGTAAAAAATATAGACAAAGACACCTTATGCCTGTATTGCGTTGATGTGAACTACACATATTTGATGTCTTCGGAGCATTGAGTGGGCTGCCAACTATGTGGACGTTGGTATCATACAGACTGTGCAGGTTTGGACGAGGAAAATAGAGAAGAAATCCACATCTGCTTATACTTCGTACTGCCCTGAATTGGGTACCCAATGCTACTCCTACCCTGGGGTACGATGGGGTTTTCATGAGGGTTTAGTAACTAATCAAATAAACATTATTTGATTAGTTACTTCACCAAATTCTATGCCAAATGACAATTTAATATACATATTAACTAGTCAAACTGTTATGATTAGTTTTAATTAATAAATATATTTTGTTTATACTTTTATTGTTAATTTCCCTTAAAGTCTCCATTATGCCTTTCCCTATATATTTCCCCCCCTTTCCCTATATATATATATATATATATATATATATATACATATATATATATATAAATATACATAATATTTTAAAGTAAATTTTGCATAACTTTTTGAAGTTTATTGATTATTGCAACGGAAAAGAGACCTCATTTTATTACGACGGTGTAATTTCCTCATGAAATGGACATAATGATATCAGTGACTTAAAAATATATAGCATTACCGCATATAAAAATAAATAATGAGCAAATTAGGGATGTACACATGTTGCCAAAAATTATATATGTAACTAAATAATAACCATAAACACCTTTATGAAAAAATTTGAAACTTTAAAAACAGTAAATATGATTGAAATAAGAAATAACAATATATCTTCTCTTAGTGTTTTGTACACCTTTAATCATAAAAAAACAATGATATTGACAGTAATGCAAAAAAAATTACATCTAATTTCACACCTGACATATGTAAGTAATGCTATTTACTTAGCACCTCGTACATTTACAAAGTCTAATAATATTAATGTTTGAGATATGATGGAATAAGTAAGATCTTCATGTCTGGAACGCGCTGCTGATTTACGGTCTCAAATGTTATCTAAAAAAAATCCTTTCGTAACTCTCATTCCTAAGTCTTCATTCTTCCTTCCCTGATTTCCCACCTAAATCCTATCTCCCTCCCTATATATTTCTGCTAATATATTTTCATTAATTACTTGTTGTGTTCTTTTTCCTTAGTAGCCTGCTATTTCATTTCTTATTTAAATGTTTTTTTGCAATTATATTCATAATTTCTTACAGTCTTCAAAGCATAATATATTTTAATTTAATGCTTTAGTTGACTGGAAGTGATTGGTTCTGTAGCAATAAGTCCTCTTTACATATTTCTGCATTAAAGATATTAAATAAATTAATAGTTAAATAAATGATGGAAGAAACATTTCATTTGTGAATGTTGTAATAAGTTATGAATTTGAATATATTTGGCGTTAATTTTGTAGAAATTCATTATTCACAGTTAAATGAAACTATGTGACGTAGTATTATTTCTACTTTCTTTAATTTCTTTACCACAACCTAGGTTTCGTTGTATTACAACATCTTCAGGTGGGATATTAGCAAAGAAATCAATTAATCTTTGCTAATATCCCACCTGAAGATGTTGTAATACAACGAAACCTAGGTTGTGGTAAAGAAATTAAAGAAAGTAGAAATAATACTACATCACATAGTTTCATTTAATTGTGAAGTTATGAATTTATTTGATTGTTTAAAAAAACAGAAAAATATCACATTATATTGATTTGGCCAATATTTTACAAGTTTGCAAAAAAAGAAAATAATCGTATCTATATTTAAAATTCCAAATTGCCACTTTTCTGATTATGGTCCTACGAAATTTTGATGTTATATATGTGAAATATTACACTTTAAACTTAATTTGACTGTCAAAAACAATACAGATTTATAAGTCAAACAACTTACTAATAAATCCTTTTTGATTTCTTCATTGCATGTCTTTATTTCGCGATTTTCTGGTAGGGCATCAATCACTTTTTTGATTAGACCATATAATATTGGGAGAAGTGTGTGGTTAGAAATTCCGAAACATTTTTTTAACACTTCTGGCCATATTGACCGCCATTCATCATGATTTTCAGGCTTAGAATAGATACTGAATATTCCTTTTAATGGTACTATGGTTTTTAGAGACACCTCAACCATATCATTCCAATTTTTTATTTCTATCTGTAAGCATAATTTGAGAATATTAAAGGTATTAAAGAATGCTTTCCTAAAACATACATCATGATAATTAATTTCATATGTGTACAAATTTGTTTTCAGATATCAGGTATTTAAGAGATTTAGTAGATATTTTTCTCCTTAGATTTCCCATGTTTTTTATTTCAAGAGATTAAGATTTTACTTGGTGAACAGTGTTCATGCGTAATGCTTTCTACTTCATTCCTAATCTTGTTGATAAACCTAATACTAGTTTTAAAAAAAGTTTGTGATAAAAAGTTTTCTCAAAATTATATGTTGGTACTTTCTAAGCTATTTGCATATAAACAACAAAAGAACATATAAAAGGAATGCGGAACTTTATTATTCCAAATTTGATTAAAAATGATCAAAAAATCATAGTGATTCTATTATAGTAATAACTTGACGAGATCAGAAGATTATAGTAATACACTCGCATTATAGTAATAACTTGACGAGATCAGAACATTATAGTATTATAGTAATAACTTGATGAGATCAGAAGAAATACTCTACCTGTTCCACATCAATATTATAATTTTCTTTTAGTATGCTCTCCATACTTTTCATAGCATAATTAACATCTGTTCCTATTTTTTCAACTAAATCGGATTTAGCATCATTCATAGTATAGAACGAAATGTCATTTAAATTAACCTGGATAAAAGAAAAAATGATAAAGTATTAATACTCTGTTTTTATAGTTCTTATGTGGTAATATAATAAAAGATGATGGAGGTGGGGGTTCCTCACTCACATATATTCGCTAATGTGCTACTCGTTACGAGTATTTATTTATTTCATCTTCAAAGTACACATAGTCAATATATTTGGTGGACTTATTGCTACAAGAGCAATATCTTCCAAAAGATGATTGTCAAAAGATACTAATAAAGAACAAAACTAATTAAAATATTAACAACAAATAACAAAAATATCATAACAGATAAATAAGCAAACCCAAGTAAATATAAAAGAATACAAAAACAGATTAATTAAAAATTTAGACGTTTTAAGGAACAAGGAAAGTGGAACAAAATGGCTTTTTCAGATGATTTTTGAATACATTTATGGAGGCGAGTTCCTGATATCCGGCTTTAGTTGATTCCAAAGTCTTATAGCTTCGACAGAGAAGATCTTTTCATAAAAGGTGGTGGTATGTTTAGAAAAAAGGAGATTGACTTGGTTTTCAGAGTATAGCCATATACAGTATGCAGAAAAGTAACTAAATATGTTTCTAATATAGGTTGGATAAGTAGGATTGTTCAAAATATTATAAAGAAATGTAAGGATGTTTAGATTGCGCCCAATGTGTACCCCTGTCATGTAAGTTGTGCTCCGAATCCAGAAACATGACCATCGTTTTTGCAAGCAAAAATATAGCAGATGCACAAATTTTGAAGACGTTCTAATTTTTTAAGGTGATATTCCGCAAGGTCTGGATAGCATACATTTCCATTATTGAGCAGTGGCAGTAAGAGTGTTTGACAGAGGTGAGCTTTAATTTGAATGTCTAGAAAGTTTTGAAGATGCTTGAAGGAGTGCATTATGCTGAATATACCGCGACTAACATCATTTACTTGAGGTTGCCAGCTAAGATTTTGATCGATCAGCAGACAAAAGTCTTTAACAGTTGACGTCAATGGAATTGGTATGTCATTTAATATTCAATATGGTAGATCTGACAGCCTAATTTTAGAAAGCAGTTCTTGGCTACCAGTTATGATAGCTCGGGATTCAATTGGATTAACTAACAGACCCATTTTTGACCCCACTGACTGATAGAAGTGAGGTCTTCATTGAGTTTATTGATGACGGTTGCTAAAGAATTTCCATCAATATGGGCATATATTGATAAGTAATTAGCGTAAAGATGGTAATTACCATATAAATTCCCAACAAACCCATCATTGAATATTGAAAAAAGAAGTGGAAAAAGAACCACACCTTTTCCACACCATGTGATAAGTCGGTCCATTCAAAGAACGCAACTGAAGACTTCACAGATTGTTTGATTCTAAAATTATTGAGAGATTGGTGACGTCCATGTAGATATGAGCTAAATCTTTCTAGTGAGTGTTGAGATACATTCAAAGACTTCAGACATGTCAGCAAAATGTAAAAGTCAACGGAGTTAAATGTACTGCTGAAAAGATATTGAACCAGTTGGGCATGGATTATGTGTCAAAAGACTTTTGATAGAAGTGGTAGTATGGAAAACGGTCGAAAGTCTTTAGGCCGTGCAGGCAAACTTTTCGGTAATAGTATCATATATTTTTTTTTCATTTTCATTACTTTCTTTCTTTGAGAATAGAAGGTGGCTGTTATCAGAGATGACATTTAAGCGATATATATCAAGTTTCAGCTTAACTGTGTATTCAACTTCTGAGCTATCATTGATCAAGCAACTTTTTCTGGAAGAAATCATCTACTGTGGAGGAAATCGAATTTTGAATTGTCATCAAGGTCTTGACAAAACAAGGAAAAACACTACAAGTCATATTGATTGAGATGTCATCAGTTTACGAGGACTCTTGCTTTAGTCAAACTATGAATTACAAGTAGCATAATCTTTTCAAACAAAGCAGAAAGTCGATCAAAGATGACTTGCGTCCAGGGCCAATTGACACTATATCCTCTAACATTTTTGAAGCAGTTGGAAGAAATCATTGGAGTATCTTCTGCAACTATTTTGAATATTTTTTACGAACATCTTAGCTTGTCAAAAGTCAAAGTAAGATGGGTGCTGGGAATGCTCACGCCGTCATAAAAGCAAAAACGTGTTGACTGTTCAAGCAAATTTGGATCTCTGTAGAGAAAATAAGGATAAGGTTACAGGTGACAAAACTTGAATTCGTCATTATGGGCTGAAACCTATGCAGGAGTCTATGTGGTGGTATAAAAAAGATACTCCATCCTTTAAGATGTTCATATTGGGCCACAATAGACATAGTGATGGTTTTCTGGGACACAGAAAATGTCCTGCTCATTGACTTCAAAATGTTTCTATAACGAGAGAGTACTGTGCTGGTTTTCTGGAGTAGCATAAAGAAACATTGAAGAATAAGAGGCGAGGGAAATTAGCGAAAGATATGTTGCTTTTGCACAACAATGCACCTGTATACGAGAACCATATTAAGATGGTTGTCATTTATAACTTTCAAACATTGCAAGCCTTTCAAACATTGCAACGCCTTTGCAAGCTTTTCAAACATTGCAACACCAACCCTATAGCCCAGACTTGGCCCGTTGGGACTATTAATTGTTTCCAAAAATTAAAAAGGAGCTTTCGGGAAAAATATTTAGTGGAGGAAAGGCTGAAGTTTTTAATATTAATTAATGTTTTTTTGCTGTTATAATTGTTATTGAACAAGCAAATTTTTCAAAAGTTATATTGTTCCTCCTTTCAAAATTAAAAAAATGTTGCCCAAAAGTTTACAAATAATCACATTATACATATTACAAGAATCTTTCAGATAATTATAGATTCAATTAATTATTAATTTTTTCAATCTCGGTGGAAAGTGACAAGAATTATGCAATAAATTGTTATATAAGATGGTTAATATGTATTTCGTTTCATTATTTAAAATATTTTAAAACACAAATATTTAAGGCCATTATAGGATATATATAAACTCTTAATAAATTTTAAAAATACTATAAATAATATGTTTTACTGATACATTTAAATGCAGCCGTGGCCTCTTTGGATTTTTGATGGCGTTGAGTAGCAACGGTAAATCTTCCGCATACCTCGTTATAGGACCTATGGTAAAAATGTTACTAAAGTCAGGGTCTGTACCATAGGGGAAATGCCCTGAAATATAATGGTTGAATTAATTAGTTTTATCAGATGACGTTGTTGTGTTTGTTAGTTTGTGTGGAAAAATTTTGTATAACAGATGATCACTTACAAAATACAAGACAGCCAGTTTTAAATTGATTAGCTCTATGTGTCTCCTTACAATGGTATCAAATTGCTGATAGGATAATAGCTATGAACATGTTTAAGACGATTTAATCATACAAATGACAGATGTTTAAGTCTCCGTCATCTGGTGACACTACCTTTGTGATATGTGAAAACTATCTAAAACTGCTGGTGATTTTGCACTGGTGTCGCTGGCACTTTTTGGAAGCTATCACACAAATGCCTGTGGCATTACATGATAATAATACATACAAGAATATATATATATATATATATATATATATATATATATATATATATATATATATATATATATATATATATATATATATATATATATATCCTTCAAATTTTACGAAAACTCTTTCCATTTTTTCAGGTTTAAAAATGATTGAGGTTTTTATATATTACTAATACTAATTGTAATTATACAATTTCTAAAAAAACACTGACGACAGGTGGTCTACTAGATATTTACTCACATGTGATATGTGTAGATATCAATGTTTTAATATATACATGTTTTCATAATTTGTATATTGTAGCAAGTTTGCATTAATTTTAAAAGATGTAGTGTTCATATGATGAAGATAAACCCATCCAAATAAAACAAAACTGATTTTAAATCACACAAGAGAAATAATTTAATAAATATTTAAAAATTTTTTTATTGCTTGTTATCAAGCTTGTTTACCTTTTGATGAAACAACATGTGGTGATGGTTTGTGTCCATATATACCAGTAAACATGGCAGGCAATCTTAAAGACCCACCAAGATCTGAACCGATTCCCATTATTGAAGCTCCTGATGATATAAGGGCGCACTGAATACAGATAAAGCAAAAGGTTATTTAGGAGAAAACAGCCTCAGGTGAAACTTACTTTAAAAAGAGACCCTAAAACATGCCCATTTAGGGGACTAATTATTGTTTAGTACCATATGATGAGATATTAATCTTGAAAAACTATAAACAGAGTAGAGCAATCATTTAGTAAATATGACTAGTAAGTGTAGTCCACATTGTAATTAATGCATAAATTTTATGTGGATAAGTAAAGTTTTATATATAAGTGTTCCTAAAGTCTATAAGATATAACTTAAAAATGGTTTTTGTTACATCAAAGTTTAACGATTTTGATCAATCTTCAAAATTGGATTTAACGACATTCATATGACAATTGGAGAGTGGCACAAAACCAAATAAGTTTTTATTTTCACTTAAAATTAGAAATATGTTATAAAATATTTTTTTAAATTTTTTGTATTAAATTCTTTTTCATTTGAGATATCTTGTGTAATAATTATTAAAGTTAAATTATAAAGTGGGCTGGAAAATAAAGAATATAACTCCAGATCATACACTGATTTTGTGATGTTAGCTCATGCTTGTGACAGGTCATATCTTAATAAGCACTTAAAATTAGTTGGGTATAAAGTCTCATTATAATATTTGAGTTATAATGTGGAACCTAACCTAACCTAACCCAGTTTTCTATTCTATTGTCCAGATTAGAATATAAAGCTGGGTTATCTACAAAAACAATGCCTCTCGCTACCATTGTTTTCTAGTATTACCTACCATTGTATTCTAGTAAAAGAGGTAGGGACAACAAAATTGGATTAAAACTGTTGCAGAGAGCATATGCACACGTAAAGTATTTTTTTCTTTTTTTTTATGTAACTGCGACCATTTCTTTTGGACTATTATCAGTTTTGTCGGGTGCGAGGTTTGTCATTTAGAGTGCAGTAACCATTCCACTGTTTCTCTATGCCCTTTTCTGAGTCTGGTGACTAACTTGGCCTTGTCCAACAATTCAGTAGCGGTATTAAGGCGTCCCGTGTATCTTTTTCTGAACCGGTTGATCTCCTCTAAAACAATGAGTGTTGAAATATTTGAGAATTTCGCAATTTTGTGTAAACCAAGACGCACTGACAATGTTTTTCAAGGTTGCATTTTGAACTCTTTAGAGACATATTTTCTTGCCACACCTCATAGCTGAAGGCCATACGTGCATATGGGCTTGAGGAGAGAGTTGTACAACAGTAGTTTATTGTCTACCGATAGCACCGAGTTACGACTTCTAAGCTGGCCCAGGAGTTGTAACTCAGTGCTACCTGCTGCTAGTGCTCAGTGCTAGATGCAGAGTCAATAACTAAAAAGAGTAGCATTTCTGATGTAAATAATATCATTCATTTTTGAAGATATTTCTTTCCGTTTGGCAAACTTGAATAAAATCAGAAAAATATTAGATTACAATGTGAGCCTTTAGAGTATTCGGTCTGTCTGTCACAAAAGGTCCTATTTTGTGTGACAAAATGCCCTATTTTAAGATAATTCTCACCACCTTGCTAAATAATTACAAGGCATATTTTACCTGGAACAGGTATAATTCTATATATTCTTGTAATTACACTTTAATTGCTGAATATCTTGATCTAGTTCTTTGGATTTACGACTAGACTCTCTTTCTTCAATGAGATATTTTGATAAAGATCTAGCTAGTAAATTAGTCTACTTTTCCTTAAATTTTTTTGACTTAATTTTTTGAGGACCTTATTTTTTGGGATGGCTTCTTGTCACTATGAAAAATTGATACAACATTATAACCCATTTCAAGTGGAATTTCAAGAGTTATAATATTTTTTTAATAAAAGAAAGCATTTTTAGGACTTAATTCCAATTTTCTTTTTGAATGCTCAGACACAAAATTTTTAATTTTTAGAAAAAAAGAAATGTCACTGAATTATGATTTGGGATATTTGGGACCACTTTTCACAGGTTAATTATTTATACATAATAAAAATGGAATTGATTTTTTATTTGTCATTTTGAAACAAATTTCACTTATCTTCTCTTAATTTTTCCATATGATATGGATTTACATGCAATATTAATAGTTTTCCCTTTTTACTTCTATGTCCCTATCATAAGTTATAATTTTTCACTTATAAAATTGTTGCTTGTTCTGTTGACTGTTATTCACACATAATACACAACACACAAAAATGCAATGCATTCCGAAAGTTCGATAATAAACTCAGTTTCCCAATAAATGTCATAAATTACTTAGAGTTGTTCCACTAGGCAATCGCAATGCTCATAATGCTTACTATCATTCCCCTTGGCGGCTGCAGTCGTTGCGGTCGTGATCATAACATCATTGATGGTGTCATTGTTCACGATTGCTTCGAGCCCATGCTGACTCACGTATCAACATGGGTCGTTGTGGTCGTTTATCTGTCAATTTGACTTTGACATATTGATACATAAATAAATTTATATTGTCTCATAAAATTAAATATGGTGATGTAGAGAATCACTATATGTAGCTCCGAAAAATACATAGTGAAAGTAAAGGTTACACAAAAAGGCGCAAAACATGCAAACAAACATCAAATTTTTATAGAAATTAAATTACACTTTTGCTATTAATGTAAGTGTAAATTATTATATAACGATTAATACATAAGAAAAAAATACAATGCTATACTCTCTTTATTTTTGTCAACTACCAGCCTTTTTCTCATAGTTAAAACACGCATTATTGATATCTCGTTCCACTTGAATTGACAGTTACTTCGTTGATAAGCTAGTGGAATGGGTTTGATCGCGGTCATGGACGCGAGTGGCTAGTGGAATGTACTCTTACAATAAAATATATCCTCTTGGAATACTTTAGATCAAAATAAAATTAAAAATATTGTATTCGGTAAATGGTTACTCTTCTACTTCTGGTTACTGGTCTACTCTATTTATTTTTTTAATTATATGCATTCTTATTTGTGAATGTCAGTTTATTTGTTATTAAATTCCTTAAATCTTAATGTACATTCAGTGATTTTACCAATATGCAAAACTAGTTTGAATTTTAATTTTGCTATTTATATATAAATAACAATGATATTTTTAATCATTGTCTTTATACTATTTATGAAATATTGCAATTCAGTATATTTAAAAAAAATTTTTATCCTCCATATAAACTTAGACCTCAAAATCTTGGTATATGTTCTCTAAGAAAATTGTTTATATTAGAATTGGATAAATGGCTATAAAATGAAAGACTATGATCATATTTATAGTCTAGAATTTAGAGGCTTGTAGCTATGACTAATATCGGTATTTTATCATTTATAAATTAATATTTTTGGAAAATACTACTAACAAGTCTTTGATAAAAAGACTCGTTAGTAATCGAATATAGTGGAAATAATTTTGTTAAATTATTATCTGTTTGATACAACAGTGAAACAAAACTATTGGATCAATTTGGAGGGACATTCACTGAAATAATGCTTGAGGTACAGATTAAAATCTAACATATACTCAAATAAACAGATTAATCTCTAAATTCATAGCCAGACCTGAAATATAATTATTAGCACCCACATAGACAATGTAATTATTAAAAATGTATATAATGACAATATATTATAACTTATTTATATGCGTGCTGCACATAAATAAGTTATTAGCGTAAATACTCTTTCACAATTAAATGAAACTATGTGATGTAGTATTATTTCTACTTTCTTTAATTTCTTTACCACAACCTAGGTTTCGTTGTGCTACAACATTTTCAGGTGGGATATTAGCAAATCTTTGCTAATATCCCACCTGAAGATGTTGTAATACAACGAAACCTAGGTCACGGTAAAGAAATTAAAGAAAGTAGAAATAATACTACATCACGTAGTTTCATTTAATTGTGAATAATGAATTTCTACAAAATTAACGTCAAATATATTCAATATCAGTAAATACTCTTATAATGAGAAAAAAATTAAACAAGTTAACTTGCTGGAAATGAAGTAACGAAAAGAATAATTTTATGATACTTTGCAAGTATCGCAATTAAATGGCTTACAGGCAACCGTTTATTTAAGCAAAGGTATTATTTTTGTTAATAACTTTGCTAATAAAAGCTGAAACGATTTTATATTGACTAAAAGATAATGAGAAAAAAGATGGTTTTATTGAAATATTTTTATGATAATCTAATAACTCAATTTTGTTAATATAATTTTGTACATATGTGTATTCAGAGATTAAAAGTAATTTAGATATAAGTATGTAGAGAATTTCATAATTTTTTATTTCATCTAGTTCTTAATGGTAATCGGGTTAGACTATATTACAGATTGTTAAATTAATTAAAACATAACAAAATTTGATGTCATTATGAATAATTTGGTGGTGGTGCTATTTGTTCAAATTAACTTTCTACATATTTTTGAATCTGGTGCTAGAAACAACATGACAATGAAAGTATTTTTGACAAATCCAAATGAATGAAATTGAATTATGGACAAGGATGAAGGAAATAAGATTTTGGCGAATATTGTTTATAAAAATATATTGTTATTAGAGATTGGCCAAACATAGGGTCTGCCAAATATGAATATTTGGCCGAATATTCGGTTTAAGATATACCGAACAAAATATTCAGCCGAATTATTTGTTCCTTTTTGGCGTGCTTTGCTTAAAGTTCAAATATGTCTTTAAGGTGGTCGGCAAGTAGCGGCATTTGCCCGTCCCCATAGATTAAAAGTTTCTATATACCTCCATACAAAAAAGTGGTGGTATTTTGCATGGAGCCCATACGACGGAAATATCAGATGGAGTAGATAGCGCTATGTAGGGAGCATCCATAGATGGTATTAATTTATACTTATTAAATAATTTCAAAATTTATATAATACATTCAAAATATTTTTATTTTCATAAATTTTTTCGATTTAATATAGTAACCAATTTATTAACACCAAAATACCAAATGTCTGGAAAAAAACACATAAGTGAAATTATTTTGCAACAAATTTATGAAAAAGCAGAGAAGATTATTAAATTAAAATTTGTTAAGGCTAAAGCAATATCAATAACTACTAACATGTGGACTTGTGTGAAAAATTTAATTAAAGATTTGAGCTTCACTCTGCACTAGCTTGATAAAGAATTTTCTGTTCAATACAGTGTTCTTCAAATTAAATATTTTATTGGACAGCACATAGCAGTCAACATTGTGAGCACAATTTGCTAAAACATAAACTTATTCAAGATGTAAGTACTATATAGATGGAATGGCACGTTTTAGCCATGTCATTATATATTTCCGATAACTGTGCCACAACGAATCTTCATAACTGCAGTGAGTGTCTATTGCTAGTTTTGAAAGAGATTATGACGTTGATACATTTGATGAGATAAAATAAATTTTCTTCAATTTCTGAAGATATACTACAAGTTATCCCTCTTTTTTCTACATACACAGCAGGTTTGCCCTAACGTAGCCGAAATGAGACTTACTTTATAGACAGAACTTTGATATTGATTCGGAAGCACAGATGATAACAAATGCTCTGTACTGGAAACATTGTTATACCCGAGATTTCTATTGAATTTTTTCTTTCCATAAAAATCTGAATTAATAAAATATAATTCTTGAGAGAACAAATTGAAATGAGCAAGGCATTGGAAAGCAGTAGCAATGACAATCAGAAGTTTTGGACCTACTATGAAGAGATTGCTTCTTTTAAGGAGGTAGCAATGTCCAAAGAAATTACTAAAAGTCCAATTCCAATAGAATGGCAAAGTTATTTAGACAAAAAATTTAAATCTGTTTTTTCTTCTCCTGCTTCTGTTGCGTACAGCGAATATCTGTTTTCCGAGGAAGGAAATGTTTATGAAGAAAAAGGTGACAGACTTACTAGAGAGAGCAGAGTTTAGCTTTCCTTCAACACAATTCCACTAACATCAATTTTAAGTATTAATATTGTACATCTAGTAAATTTGATTGTGGTTTACGATTAAAATTATTCTATATTATTTTACTCTGCTATATGTTATTCATTATTTTAATATAATGTTGATCATATATTTGAGGTAAGCTCATGGTTAATTTCAAATTTGTTATTTTGTTCCTATTTAAGTTTCTTTAACTTTAATATTATTAAGTGCCTCTGCAAGTGATGCTAAAGTTGGTGTTTTTTTCTTTTTTTGACTAATATGTCGAAGTACTCGTTGTTACATACCTAATTGTTAAGTACTCGTTATATTCAGCAGTTGAATTGAATATTCAGCCGAATACGAACATAGAAAAACATACTAAACATGCCGAATACCGAATATTTACCAAAAATTTGGCCCATCTCTAATCGTTATTAACTTTGTAACACCCATACAATATAATTATCAGCTAGGTGAAGCTGGTCGATAGTTTTGATAACAAAACTAAAAACAGAACTACTAATTTTTAAATATCATTGTGTTCATGGAATTCTGAAATAATTTACAATAATCAATGCCAATAATAACCTCTCCTCCAGAGGAGCCACCACATGTTCGTTTGCTGTCATATGGGTTGAGTGTGATGCCCGTAACATAATTATATGTCTCCAAAGACATACAGAGCTCTGGGGTATTGGTGACAGCCAGTGGGATTGCGCCAGCTGCCCTCACAAGTTGTACGCATTCAGCGTCTTCTTTTGCTGGTATTCTCTTCTCTCTTACTAGACCAGCATCATTGCTCATGCCTAGAGCATGTGAATGGTTTATAATTGTAGAAAAAAATAAGGAAATTAAGCAGAACTTAGTTATAAAATGTTACATAGGAAAATGTAATGTATAGTACATAATGTAGTAAAATATAAGGCAAATAGGTCCAAAAATAGGATATAAAAATTAGGCAAATAGGTCCAAAAATCTAGCTACTTATACACAGGTATTACAGCATGTCGGTGACGTGAACTTACAAGATTTTACCCATACAAAAAATATCCAACACGCATATCAAACAGTCGGGTATATACAATGTGTTGGTATATATATGTGTATACGTGTACACAGGCCTCTGTACGTGCGGAAGTCTGGTGACAGTGCAACAGATGTTATAGATATTATATATATATATATATATATATATATACATATATATATATATATATATATATACATATATATATATATATATATATATATATATATATGTGTGTGTGTATGTATGTTTTCACCTCTGGCCAAGCGCAACACGACATACTCGTAGCCACAGATATACATCATACGACATTCTCATATCTACAGATATTAAGAGCTTACAGATATACCATTAGCATGTCGGTGATGTTAACCCATAAGATTTTCTCCTACCGAAAATTGCGCAACGCGCTTTAAGAAATTTTCACTTCAAAATCATTACACGATTTAGTACGATAAAGAAACATAACTCAGATGAAACATGAAATCGAAAGGAATTTTTTGCGATACATTTCGTTTTCTAAAATCACCAGGTGAAAAGATTCAGGTTTAATAAAAAAATTATCTTTTTCAACATTCACGCAGCTGACTTCTAATTGCATTCAAACCTTGATCACTTTCTTATTTGGAACCAATTCTTTATTAAATTTGACTACATTGTGTAGTACCAAAGTTTCAGGAATTCAGAATATTATGTTATTAACTCTAGTACGAGCTTGAGTCAATAATGTATTAGATAGTAACAATGGTCATGTTCTTATACTATATATTCAATACCCTTAGTTATAATTACTTATTCACTTTTAATCAGATATTGCAACCTGGAATTTTTTGTGATGGAAATCTTTACACTACATTTGAAAATTGTTATTATATATACCAACCTTTCACACCTATACTTTCTTTTATAGTGATAGGTAGACCCAACAGAGGTAACTCTTTTTCCAATTCCTCAACTGTCTTTATTCCTTGCGCCAAAAACTTATCAACATTCTTGGCTTCGGCAAGAGCTTCTTCGTACCGTGGTTCCACTATAGCATTCAAAACTTTGTTGACTTCTGTACATCTCTCTATATATGCTTTAATTACTTCTTCACTTTTAACCTGAAATATTCATATAAATTTTTTTTGTATTGAACTTTCATTTTTTTTTAACCGAAGCTAAAGTACTTTAATACAACTACAAAACTTTATTTATGGTATTAAAAAATTTAGTTATTGCTTTGGAAACTATATCTTGCATTTATATTTTGTTAAGGATATCTTTAAAATAAAAATCCTGTCGAAAGTGAAACAACTAAGATCCATTATAAAACGCATAAAATCATGCGATGTTTCCTATTTAATCTGTCATAGTTTTCCCTCCGACTCTAATTATAGCGTTAAGGGGTTGTAACTCCAGGATGGACTTAAAATATATTTGGATTTATTAAATAGAGTGATGTGGAAAAAAACAAAATGTAAACATTATAATAATATTTATTAATATTTAACGCAATGAATTCCCAAGTGAAATTATATTGATTAATTTTTTACTCAATCTGAAAAATATAGCTAAAGTCACTGGTTATTTTGGAAACGATTTTTTACAACCTTTTCTATATTTCAACATGAGTATCATGTTTTAAAGTACATGACACTAAATCGAAACAATTTTTTTACATTTATGGAGCTGTCTGAAGTCACTATTAAAAAAATGGTGTTGGGCTATTTCTATAAGGACAGACTGATTTTGTAAATGCAATTGCCCAAATAATAACATGCACAAGGATAACCAGATCTATTATCACAATACTCACTTCACTCACTAAATGAGATACATAAATTTGGCCCTTTCACTTTGAGACGTAATGGAATTTCCAATTAATTTAGTTTTTACCTTAATAAAAGTTTAATAAATATGTGGTTTAAATGATTAAATAACATATTGAATATATTTGGTGTTAATTTTGTAGAAATTCATTATTCACAATTAAATGAAACTACGTGATGTAGTATTATTTCTACTTTCTTTAATTAAAGAAATTAAAGAAAGTAGAAATAATACTACATCATGTAGTTTCATTTAATTCTGATTAAATAACGTTTAAAAAAGCCTATTTTTACGTATTATATATCTCTCTATATTGCTATCTTTAGTTTTGAGCCAGCAAACTATATAGGTTAATTTCTATCTAATTATTTAAACTCACTTAGAATTTAAAATCCTCTAACAAAGAAACAGATGGAGGAACAGACAATGTTACCCCAACACATAATTTTTTTAGATAAAGAACCCTAAAAATTAACTAATACTCCTCGCAAAACAGCAAATAAAATAATACAATATTCAAGTATGTACAATGCTGCATCATTTTGGCGGATCCTCTTTAATTTCTTAACAAACAAAATGAAGAAAATAAAATTCCGGCTCAACATCTATCACATTCCAGTTGTTTTAACTAGTTACTTCATAACTGAATTGTGAAAAAATCAGCACCCAGTGAAAATCATCGTTTAATAAGGGTTAGTAAAGAAAACATTTCAAACTAACATTTACACCATTATTAATCACTTGATAAAAGAAGTTACGTAGTTTTGTATTTATAAGATATATTTCTGAGCGACATATGAAAACCTAGGTCTCTTAATCCTTGAATGTTACTAAGACTCGACTTTATATTTACTTATCACACATGACAAACATAGTTTGTATCATATTGAAACCACACATATCATATATCCATGAATGTTACTAAGACTCGACTTTATATTTACTTATCACACATGACAAACATAGTTTGTATCATATTGAAACCACACATATCATATATCCATGAATGTTACTAAGACTCGACTTTATATTTACTTATCACACATGACAAACATAGTTTGTATCATATTGAAACCACACATATCATATATCCATGAATGTTACTAAGACTCAACTTTATAATTACTTACCGCACATGACAAACTTAGTTTGTATCATATTGAAACCACACATATCATATTGAATTATGGAGGTAAATTATTTAGTATATAAATCTATTATGTTATATGTACTCAAATAGTTTATAAAATAGACGTTTAGTGAAATATCAACTTTATCAAGACAAATCTTGCAACAGAAATTCTAAAATCGTTCATAAAATGTATATATGCATTTTTAAATATGTTTATTTTAACAGTTTGTAGTTTCTTTTGTATTTACCATTAATCATCTCAACCATCTATAAATATGACCAGATTTTTTTACATGTGTAGTAGAAGATTATAAGTATATATTATAAGTAGAAGAGATAAGTAATAGAAGATTTAACAGATTAAGTAAATTTATTACTTTAATCCATTAAATCTTTTATTACTCCTTTAAAGCCACGGTCCTGGAAAAATTTGCACTACGAGGGTTCCATATAGACGTACACACAAAAATTCAATACAAAGTCGTGAATATCCCAATAATATAAATATATTTTAATAGAATTATAGCTTCCTACATACATTACATTTTTCAGATGGACCCTGGAAACAAAATGGGTTTAAAAATGGCGTATTTATGATCCACCAAATCGTTTTTTTTTCAGCCATGACTATGTAAAAAAAATTTGAAAATCTCCTTACATGTTTAGGTCCCGCTAAAAATATTAACTCACTTTAAATATCATTTTAAGTTCCGAACCAGGAAAGTACATATGATATATCAATTTTAAGCTTCTACCTTATTTTGATAGAAGTATAAAGCCTCTGATAGATAAACAAATGAAAGACATGTGGCGCTGCCACAACAATAAGAGTCCGTTCGGGTCCTTTGATTACGAAACCTTAGAAATTAATTTTTCACACTTTTATCTCATATAAACCCTCATAAAACCGTAATTTAAATAATACAAAACTTATGGATATACAATGCAATATTGTTTTATCCAAACACTTTGAATTTTTTAACAAAGTGTAACAATAGTAGCATTAAAATTTAGGCAGATAGTATTCGGAAATTAGATATGTAAATTATTAAGAAAATGAACAGAATTAAAATTATCTTCAACATCTGTCACATTCCATTTCTTGTAACTAGGTAATTTCGTAACTGAATTGTGAAAAAATCATCACACAATAAAAATTCTTATTTAATAAAGGATATTAAAGAAAAAATTCCAAAATGCCTTAGTTTGCATTAATTAAATTATTGTGGAGAAACTATGAAGTCTTGTATCAATAGGTAAGATAAATTTATAAGTCATGTAAGAAAACCGGGAGCTTTATTAACTGCCAATTTTATACACTGTCCAATTTCCTTTTTATTTTTAAATATCACACATGACATAATGTTTATCACATATTGAAATATGTCAGAATTTTGAAGGTAAAACATTCAATATTTAAATTGGTTATTTTGTAACTACCCAAGTAGTATATTATATAGACAATTAGTGAAATATCAGCCTTGTCAAGATAAGTCTTGTGAAATATTGATAACAATTGTATGATAGAACAATAATGATTAGTTTACTCACTTGTTTGTGTCTTATCATTGCAGCTAGCTTTGTGGCACTGTGCAACAGCAATGGATTAGAGGGGGGCGTACATTTCTTTGATTTTCCTATACTCATTATAAACACAAAAGGAACAATCACAAACTGGAGTATTCTCATAAGGGAAATTAAAAGGAGCCTTTTAACATTCATTTTGTATCCCTGCAACAAACATTGATAAAATTTTGAAATTCTATAATAAAAAGCACATCATAATGTAAAAGGTAACATGCAATTCACTCTTTTATTTTGCCAACTTCGATGACATGTTCATTCCAATACCGACAAAAATTTCAGGGGGTGTCCAGCCCCAGGGTCTATAACTTTGGCTTTGTACATGTTAAAGATCAAGAAAATATATTAGTTGTTATGTGGCAGTGCACCCCTGGAGAGTGAAAATGAGCTATGTAGTGGATGTACAATTCTTTTGGAAGAGAGAAGCATTTATGAGAATATAGATAATGGGATAAAAATTTACATTTAGAATGTGTATTTTTGTTACGTAATGTAAAATTTTCATTGAATTGCACATAAGTAAACGTTGTTCGATAAAAAGTCATGGGAAACACATGTGTCGTGTGTATTACACATATAAACTACATGTGTGTGTGTGTGTGTGTGTGTGTGTGCATGTGTGTGTGTGTGTGCATGTGTGTGTGTGCATGTGTGTGTGTGTGTGTGTGTGTGTGTGTGTGTGTGTGTGTGTGTGTGTGTGTGTGTGTGCATGAATGCGTGTGTGCATGAATGCGTGCGTGCATGTGTGCATGCGTGTGTGTGTGTATGTGTGCGTGTATAACGTTTATGGATAAAATTGGTTTAAGACTCAAGCCATGAAAAGGCATCAAGAGATGCTGAAAAATTTAGCACAATGCACAATGAAATTGACTGTTAGTGGATATACATGTTATAACTATTGGCATTAATAGTGTCCACCGTTGTAACCTATTCTTTATAAACAATATTTCTATTTCTACCTTGTGGCATGAAAATCATCACATTGCTAGAAAAGTTGACTCTGGAGCAAGCAATGAAAAATTATCCATGCAAAAAACAATCCCTCCCTCTAAGTCAATCCCTTCTGACTTTAACATAGTACTTATTTATAGTAACCTGTAACTTTCTAAAATAAAAAATATGCTCCCTCTATGAATATTCATCTTTAGAGGAATTAGTTAACAACATAACTTTGGTGACATTCCTGTGGAGGGTCTGAACCCGCAGCCTTGTTTCATGGTATAATTTAGGTAGGTTGAGATTTCTTAATGGCATCACAGGCGCTCCCACTTTATGATGAATTTTTTCTGGGAGGCTGGGGGGATTTAATGCACTTATTTAAAAATTCCAGCGGTTAGTGTACTGTCACATCTCTCTGGATCGGTCTACGGACCATTACTTTTTAAGAAATCAAGGAGAATTTTGTTCATTTCCGTAGCAAAATTGTTTTGAGGGTTAATTCCATTGATAATTGTTTTATATTGTGTATGTCAGAATGAGCTATTGATTATATATTATTTCAGTTATATGAAAAAATTGCACCTATTTGAGAAGATGTAGTTATTTTCCTCTTAACTCTAGGAAACTCTCCATTGCCAATTTTAAGATATATCGCTTTTATATAGCTGTAAATATAAAAGTTTTATATAAGCTTTAACCTTATGGCCCTTGGAATTATTTGCAGTTTATTGGAATCACTGGCCAGTAGAACCATTAAACTTCCCATAATGCCATCATTCCCCCTAACATCTTTGAGAGATCAGCTAGAGACTTCAAAACTACTTTGTGCTCCATTTTACTTAGTTCAAAACAATGAGCTTATAGTCTTGCATCACCTGGCCCTTGTGGATCTGCTTTATGATATCGCATGTTGAAGTTGATTGTGAGGTCATGCCCCCTCCAACAACTTAGAAGCAATTCCAGATGAAGTGACCGCCAGAACACTTCTACACAATGTTGCATTTTGACCAAAATCATATTAATGAGAAAACATTTTCCTGGAGTATTGAAAAAAATTTCCCAGCTCTAGTTTCAGTACTTTGAGAAATTTACTTGTTGGGCACAGTCTTGTATTGTGTAATATCTTCAATGAAGTAATTTTTGTGTTTTTCCCAAAGACTCATAGGATCAAACAATTCTACTGTAAAAAGTCCCCAACATTACTGCGAAAAGTTTACGTAGTTATTAAGCAAATAAAGCAACATATTTTAGACTATAATATGTGTCATCCTTCCACAATCCGAGCGTATAACATGACACCTGGTATGTTGGAAAAAGAACACAAACATGGTTTTATAATCAGTGAAAGAAGTCAGAGAGCACACTTCTTGCAGCAAGAGGGGAAGTTTATGATATTATATGTTATTGGAGTGAACGGTACCTATTACACTGTAACAATGTATCATCCTTTTTCACATCTGGTCGACCTTTTTCACACATGAACCTTTTCCACACCTGGTCGACTTTCAAGATCACTTCAGAGTACAGGAATGTCTTTTCAAAACTATTTGTTTTGTATAGCTCAAAGAAATCTATATGTTGTCCCTATCGGATTAGTGACTATATTATTCTAATTAAAATACACTTGCTATCCAGTCTTCAAGTACACAGCAAGATGGCTGCCTCTCACATATTGGTAATGACAAAATTTGCTATACCTCTGAACTCTTGATGCAGTACTTTATTTCATCTATCCCCCATTATGTAAATGGCAGTAAACTCATATATTATACCAAAAATGTGTACAATTATAAAAAATTTGCACAAATCACAATCAAACATGTTGATGTAATAAGCATCAGCGTTTAAGTACTTATCACCATTTAGGTAGTGGGTCATCAAGGAAAATTTAACCCAATCTTGCTTGATATTATCCACAGTTTTTTCCTCGATCTTTCTAATTACCATCTGAGAAACCTGTAATAGGTAGGAGAATCACCAAAGCAGACAGGCTCTATCTTCTACAATAGGAACAACCACATGTGGTAAAGTACTGCCACATAAGTTTGAATGATACCTAACACAGAAAAAGTAAATGACTTTGTCTGAACAAATAAGTAGATGTTAACCTTGCTAAATTCTTAAGTACCAGTTTTTAAGGAAAGCAACAGCCTTTAGATATTGCTTGCAAGGCTTGGAATTAACTTGCAATCCCAAAAAAACCAGAAGAAGGACGTGAAAGAATTCCCTGCAGGTGAAATTGTGAGCATACATTTTTAAGAAACCCATTTTATTAGGTCAAGAAGAGCAATGCTCATCCTATTTTACATTTTCAAAAATGCTAAACTGTATGTTTATTTATTGAAGTGTAAAAAATTCTGAAGAGGATCTGCACAAAGAAACCGTATCTTAGTTAAAAAACTGAGATCCAAAAATATTCGGACTTCAAATATTTTTAAATTCTCATCCACCATTCCATCCCCGATTTCTTCCATTTAAAATTAGATCCCTTGAAAACGTTAAAACATATCTTTATTTCTAAACAAGAGCGTATTTACCAACTTTCATGTTGCTAAGTTCAAAAATTACGCTTTCGAATATTTTACTTCCATTTGCACTTAGGGGTAAATTTTTTAAAATATCTTAAACATTTATGTCTTCATTCCTAATTGAAAGCTTAAATACGGACGGAGTTTCACGTGTCTAGCTTTAAAATGTATATACATATATATATATATATATATATATATATATGTATATATATATATATATATATATGTATATATGTATATATATACATATATATATATATATACATATACACACACATATATATATATATATATATATATATATATATAAACTTCCAACTTATTACAACAGAGTACTGAATTCCTGTTACGCTAAGCTTTTGAGATGGAAGATAACATTTTTTTATAATTAAAGGCCACTATATTTGAAGAATAGGTTAAGACTTACGAGTCTCAACGAAATATACGATAGTGACAATTTATTACGAAGGACGGATTTTAAATTCGATAGTGACAATTTATTACGAAGGACGGATACTGTCATCTAGAACAAGATGGCCGCAGTTGTAGTCTCTATATATCGTCACTATATCGCTTTTAAAATAATTTTTCGATACTGCGTTTGAAATTCACAATGTCTGTGAGACTCAAGATGGTGGCATCTATCGCTAGCAATAAATCTACATTATTTTTGTTTTCGATTAACTTTATGGTAGGGGAGAGGGGGGTAGCCCCGGCCATTTTTTTTGTTTTCAATATTATGGCTATATTTATTAAGAAAAATATAAAGAAAACTATAAAAAATATTCAACATTATATTTACTTAAGATAAATATTGAAAACTTAGACAACAATATAATCTAATTGTAATTTAAGTCACTTGAAGTATTAATCAAATTTTGGTATCTTTTTAAGGTCGCGGGTAGCTCCGGCCAGCCACGTATTTAATGACCAGTATGACCGTTTTTTGGCGACACATACATCACAGTAGTAGTACACATGAGATGGATTTAAATCTACATATGCTTCGTGAGCCCAGTCCTCACATATTTTGCAGTGGATCCAATCTTCATCGAATATTTCACCGCAAATAATGCATTTCATCTCCTGATGTTGCGAATCTGGCTGAGATGCAACCTTCTTCACTTTTACTCCCATTTTCATATTTCTCTTGACCTTTACCACAGGTTTGGATTCTTTGGCCTTTTCCATTATTTCCTTTTTAAAAGGCGAAGATGTGAAAATTTAATTTTTTTGTGTTCTTCTTTTCCTAGCTCTCAGTTGTTTTTTGAGGCATCCGGAATAGGTGACAAATCCTTAAGCACATCATTAATATTCGCAACATCAACACTTGCACTTGGCACTGCTTCTTGTAAGGTCGCTAACGACGCAGCTGGAACACTAGCTGTTGGTTCAACGTTCGTGGTTGGTATTGTTTAATGAAGTTAGATCAACATGAGGTTTATTTTGAAATCTGTAGAACACATCAAGCTCGTTGCCTCAGGAGTTCTTAGTGCCACATCTGGATTTCTTTTCTTGAATTCGCAGAAAAAATCTTTTCCAGCCATTCGCTTGTCTTTGTTAAACCTGTGAGGAATTTTAATTTTTTCTGCTAAATCAAAGGCAAGGCGCAAAAACTCACTTCTTGTTAAAGGCATGAGTCGGTTATCTAGGTTTACAACATGATCACAAAGTTGTCTTTCAAACTCTAGTTTGAATGTCTGTTCAAAACGTACTAATCTTGCCTTAAGAGTGACCTGATGACCTTGTTTTATACATTTAATACTATCTTGCAGAGAAGTACGTGGAACTTCGTATTGGTCTGCAGCTCTCTCAGAATATTTTTTGTCAAGGACGGCTTGAATTGCTTTTTTCATATTCTCTTCACTCCAGTCTCCGCGATTTGTAGTTCTATTTTTAAATTTAGGCATTGTACCACTGCAACCAATTATTTTTGAGTGTTAGATTTAAACATATAAAGAATAATAATGTCAGCACCTATGGCCGAGAGTACCCCCAAAACTGTTGGCCTGTGTTACCTGACAGGACTTTCGTCAAACAAAAAATTCTATTTAAAAAGCATATTATCACACATTCAGATAACCCTAAATATATGAAATAAAAAGGTATTGAAATATGTAAACAATATAATATAAAGAATTATATACGTGTATCCAATAAATATAGTCTCCGAAATAATTGATGTCCCATGCAACCAGTCCGCCTAAAACAAAATACACTCAATTGCATCCGAGCGCCACGTTCACGTGACTTCAAATGTTTGAATTTGTCAAATGGCTCATAAACACACACAAAGATCACACGTGATTATAGGTTATGTCACTAGTATTAGGGGTGGCCGAGGCTACCTGCCGGCCGGGGCTACCCCCCTCTCCCCTACTGAATTCGAATTTTGCATTGATTGTGAGATTCAAAATGTCATAGGCTATGAGGTAAGTTAAAGGCAGTGGTAAAATATCGCATATTACAATGAGAGTCTTATGGATGAATGAAAACCGCATCATTTATACTTTGTTACCATAAATACCGGAATTCCGAAATCGTTATATCTGAAGAATCTTTGTAACCACATGTCTAATAATGAGCAGGAAGAAGTTACCTTATGTGTCTATTTATAATTGTTAATTTAATACGAATAATATATTTTATGTTGTTTAACTTAAAACTGATCTCTAATCTTTTAGTCGTTACATGGCTGCAATGAAAAAAAACAAATTAGTAAAACTCAAATTTAACAACCTGCAAATTGTCAAAATCATCCTAAAATTCGAACTCAGCATCCTAAAATTGGTAGGAATGGAATATAGTGATGATTTATTTCAAAATAGACGGACGCAGCCGTCTTGATTCTCAAAACCAATGTGAAATTCCTATTTAAAACTCTAAGGTTAATCGAAATCGAGAATAGTCACAATTTACTGTGAGAAGAAAAGATGACGCCATCTTGATTCTTGAATATATTGTAAAATTGAAATTCAACAAACTAAAACTAGTCAACATCGAATGTGGTGATGATTTATTTCAAGAGAGAAAAACGCAATAGTGTGAGCAAAGTAAGACCCACAAATATTATTTAAGGAAAATTTTAAATATTTTTTAACGAAACTGTGTAATTGTCATATCACAGTGTAACTTATATATATATATATATATATATGTATTGTTTACATAGACGTCAGTTCCTATGAAAAGGTTAGTATTTCAACTATATTCAAGGATTCAAAATTTTTAACAAACTTATGAAAAATAATCTAAAAATTCCAGAGTCTAGACCTATTTTGACTGAAAATACTTTACAAGTACCGTTTGTTATTATTGTTAATGAACCATTTGGATGATCTCATAAAATTTATGCGTCCTTATGGTGGTTTAAGTCTAACAAAGAAGCAAACAAAAAATTTTAATTATAGCCTTTCTCGTGTCCGGCAATATATTGAATTTTCATTCGGTATATATTGCATTTTCATTCGGCAAATAAATGGCAAATCCACGCACTTCAACTTGGATCTAGTGAACAATATCATTAAAACATGTTGCATTTTTCACGACTATACTCGACGCTATAGATAATCCGACCATTCCTCCGACAGTTTTAGAAAAAGCACCAAATGGGACCCATAGACCTACGCGATGCAGTATATCCTATAGGAATGTGTTAGCTGATTATTTATGAGTGAGAGTGAATTGAGAAGCAGATGTGAAAAATTTTATAAATATTCAAATAAATATTTAACTTACCTAAGTGTTTTTTTTTAACTTGTAAAAAATACTCCACTATATCCTCAGATTATTTTTTCTTCAAATACCGATTAGAATACTCAACACTAGACAAATCTCAAATAGATTTTTGGGATTCAGTTTCTAAAATAAATTTTTTTCTGTCAAATAAGAGTATGTGAGCAATTTTGCACGTCGTGCAGTGGCTTCGGAAGTAGATGTGAAAAGTGTGAAAGCACCAATCTTAACGCTTGCACCTGATTGGTTACGGCGACTGGCCAGTTGCTTGCGTATAGTCACTGAGTCGTGAGTCGTTGGTTGACGCGGTAACCCGGCGACGAAGTGCGTAAACACATATATGAACATTACTATCGCCGATGACCGTGTCGCCGATGCCCAGTCGACAGTGCGTAATGACTCTTAAAGAAGAAGACAATAGGTGTAACGTGTTGGCGAATGGATCATAAATGTAGGCAGATGATTATTTTTTATTATTTTCGGAAGGATTGTAAAAGGAAATTGAAAATGTTCAACAATCGATCCTTATTAGTAAACAATTTAGGTAATACGATTATGGTGGCAGTCATTGTGAGGATGTAGAGGTATCAATATTAATTCGGATTTAATAATAACACATTTGTAAACCTAGAAATGAAAAAAGATAGCACTTCAACACTTCGTAGAAAATCTACACAGAATTTGGAAATTAAAGTTAAAAATGAAAACAAAACTGAATTGAATATTTTTTTGCCAGCATCAACAAAGAATTTAAAGATTCGTTTAATTCTTATGTGAAAATTAATGGACTTATCACAATTATTTTCTCAGTGAATATCAAACAAACAAATATCAAACAGGCGAAAGGTAAAATTATAAAAATCCCTCAAGTGAATACGAACTCCTCAGAAAAGAAAGCTATACAAGTTTAGAAGATTTTATCTCTTTTTCAAAGACAAATCAGTATTGCCTTGTAAGCGTCATAATAACAAACTCGAAAAATATAACCTGTTCCTGATAATGAATCGTAAAAATCACAGTTCCCGCCCACATTTAAAAAATGACACCGACCACTTCGATTATCGTGAAAGGGATGTAAAAGTTCAAACAAATTTAATTATGCGTAGATTCGTAACTGCCCAATAATAATAAAGACGAATTAGGTAAAGTAAAATAAGATTTTGGTGTTGTATATTATGTACAGGTGGGCACGAAATTTGTCTTGGAGCTGCATTTCCAAACGTGAAATTACAGATGAATGAGTTTAAAAATACATTAATGAATTCTATGTAGTATTGTTTAAAAAAAAAATTAATTGTTGATTATCTAAATGTAAGATTACCTATCTTTACGAAAGGGAAGTTTTTTTGTAACCCACTTTTATAAGTAAACAAGAATTGATTTTTAAATTTTGTAATGCCTTGATGACCTGAAATATGGTAAACCACACCTTAGCGAGTGATTACTTTAAATTCATAAAAATTAATTTATTGGCATATATTACTTTCATATCCATAGTTAGATATATTATAAAATAACAGAATGGCAATTAAACAGGCAAATCTAAGTTTATTAGCAAACAAATGAAAGAGATGAAAAGAAAAATTAATAAATAATAAGAATGAAAACAGTGTCTAATCCATGAATATTCAATGTTGACATATAATACTTTGAATATTCCATGTTGACATATAATATTTTGAATATTCCATGTTGTCATGTAATACTTTTTATAAACGGCTATGTAAATATACATTTCTCCATGGTAATTGTACACAGTTTCAAATCTGTGATATTGAAGGATTTTATAATCATCTTTATACAGGTTGTCCAGTGGCAGATTTCAAAGTTTGAACAAATATAGTTTCTAAACGCAACACATAAGAGGGGGGGCAGGGGGCGTCATTAGAAGCGCAAGCGGTGCGGATGTTTTAGTAGCCATGGAACAGTGGAGTGGAGAGCACCGCGCTTTTGCCGTCGAGGCGTACATTTCGAGTGGATTTTCGCTGTCTGTAGCACGCCATCGATTTAATAATTGTTACAGTATTCGTCGATTATGTGATGGACCATCAATCAACCTCATTCAGTCATGGGTAGCAAGGTTCAGAGCTACAGGATCAACATTAAATAGGCCCAGGCCAGGACCTACACCATTGGTAGCCACGGATGAAAAATGTCGAATGTGTTATGGTTTCTGTCGTTGAAAATCTCCGTTTATCACTGCGTACACATTCATCGATATTGGGAATTCCGAAATCAACTTTACAGGTAATAATGCGAAAAAAGCTCAAGTTCTATCCATATAAAATTCAAATTGTTCAATATTTACACATTTACAAAAACTTACGCGGAGGTGATGTTGTTGAGATTTCGTACTGCTACCCGAATGGGCAACATATTCTTTAGTGACGAAGCTCACTTTCACATTGGAGGATATATGAAGAAGCAGAACTTTCGTTACTGGGATGTCCACAACCCAAGACAAATGCATCAAGAGCCTTTACATAAGCCTAAAGTAACAGTCTGGTGTGCCATGTCTCCATCTGCATCATAGAGCCTTATTTCTTTGAAAATCAACGTGGCCAAACTGTAACTGTGAATTCGGAGAGATATGCCCAGATGTTAAATGACTTTTTCAGAGTAGAACTACAGAATAGTCCATCCCTTCAACCAAAACACATGGTTCCAGCAGGACGGGGCCACAGGCCACACTGCTAATGTGTCTATGAATGCAGTGCGGCAGTTATTTCCAGAAAAAAACATATCCCGAAACGGTACCGTACCGTGGCCACCTAGGTCACCCGATTTAAGCCCATGTGACTTTTTCTTATGGGGATACTTAAAATCCGTTGTTTACAAAACAAATCCGAGCACTGTGCCACAACTAAAAGAAAATATTCGAGCCGAAGTCAGTAGGATACCCCAGTCGCTCTGCAAACGCGAAAACATGCGTGCTGGACTCGAAGAGTGTGTCAGACTCGATGGCCGCCATTTGGAAAACGTGGTTTTTAAAAAATGAAATCCGCATTTGTTGTTATAAAGTTAAAATAAACCTACTTTATATTAGAGGTGTAGTTTTTTTTTACAATTTTTCAAACATTGAAATCTGCCACTGGACAACCTGTATATAACGTAATAGGAAAATTTTAATAGTTTTTAGGGTCTTTTATGACAATAGTTCTATAAATGGTGCCTGCGAACATAAAATGTACTCCTGAATACTCCGATCATTTCTAATCTCTATTTAATATTTGAAATGACTTAAATTTTATATAATAACAAAATATCATTAAGCTCGAATTAAATTTGTGTATTTTTACTTAAACCACAAATATTCAAAGTACATTCCAATAGGTATATTTCATCATATTTTTAATAAAAATTAGTAGTTGATTTAATTTTAACATTCCCGTTTCTATGAAATACTTTATCGTTTAATCAAATACTTTTTCAACAGATGCACTAATTTTTCTAATTTTCATGAAACTTTTAACATTATATTGAAGATGGGTCAACAAGTACACAAGCTGTACTGGTTAATTAATAAAAACAGTCCACTGTCAATGGAAAATAAACTCCTAATATATAAAGCCATAATAAAGCCAATATGGACATACGGCATACAGCTGTGGGACACAACTGTGAACTCAAACCTGGAAGTCTTACAAAGATTCCAAACAAAAATATTACAAATGATAGTTGATGCACCATGGTATGTCACAAACGAGAGACTTCACCACGACCTTGGTATAAAATCTGTGAAGGAAGTAATAAGAGACACCATTAAAACTTACAAAGAGAGACTACAGATACACCCAAATGAACTGGCAAACCATCTTATGGATGACATATTCCCAAGTGTTCGGAGACTGAAAAGAAGAGTACCACAGGACTTATATTAAATTAATTAAGGAAATGTCATAGGATGTTTACCTTGCAAAACCTATAATATTGACACAAATATTGCTGAATGTCTCTTGGACAGATTGTAATACGAAAAAAAAAAAATATAGATTGAAGATGTCATTATTATGATCACCATTGTAGCATCAATATCTATATACTGGAAGGTAAATAATAAACTTGTCAAGTACGAGTAAAACTCGCACTTCAAGGGTTCCGTACACACTTACGAAAATATAAAGATTTAAACATTTAACGGTACATATTGTTTCCATTAAAGTATTTGCAATTCATGATGTTATTTTTACTGTTAAAATATATAGTCTTGCGAGTGTTTCACAGACCTAAACGTAACTTAAATAAATAAATTTTCCAAAAAGTATGTTGGTTCTGTTACTCATAATTTTATTAGTATTTTATATTCATCTCTATTTATTATTTGCTCTCTTCAAAATTGACTTTTGAGGTAGACCTGGTGTCAAAATGAGACCCATTTGATGGTGCCTCAAATCAATGGTTTTCAGTGAAAAATTAATATAAAACAGATTTGTGCTCTATTCAAAAAGGTTTTTCCAATGATACGCCAAGTGCAAAAGAAAATTTTTATCAGCCTGCACCCGTCTTACATGTTTGGGAGGTCCCTTCAAAATACAAATATAAAATATTTTGAATATAATTTTTAATTTTGCGTCTAGGAGTAGTATATTATACATCAGTTTCAAATTTCCATCTTATTTTCTTTAGTTGTTAGAAGTCTATAAGTGACAGACGGATGAGCAGATGTCGTTACCACAATAATAGAATTCCTTTCACCCTCGTACGATACACTATAAAATTGTATAAATGAACATTAAAACGTCTAAAATTAATCTTGTCGTCAATTTGTTGACGCTCGCATCTTGCATCTCATATCAGTATTCAAATATCAAATTTGAAATTATTAACATTTCTAAATGAGAACTACTTTTTATTTTGTAAAATATAGCAATATCAATATATCGAAACTAATTTCATTATTTGAAGGTAGCGTTGAATCCAATAACGTTATATTACATGCACATGTAAATAGCGCTTTAAAAGTGATCTTTAATGTTACGTTATATTGATGAATCGGCTTCAACACGACTGTATCTTTTATAGTAGTGTTTATTGAGTCCAATAAGTAGTGTCGATTGATTTAACTTCTTAGTGTCTTTTAGTCTAATGTTAATGGTCACAGGTTATTACAAATGTTATTGCTACACATCACTATATGTACTGAGCCGGTTAATCCCAAATGAAAAGTGTTGCGATTAATTTAACGCTACAAAAGATTGGAAATCAAGTAATTTTTGAAATTTAATCCTTGAAGTTCACATCTCCGAAAAATTTATAGTATACGTGGGTTCCAGTGGACGTGTGTAGTTTTAAAAATACATATGCCACTTGGAATTTAATTGATATTACGAGCTGATTATTTAAGCACGTTTGTTGAAATTTCTCAAAAAGATTATTGGCTATAGATGGTAAGATATCATATTAAAAAAATTGTAGAACGAAAAATTCTTAGATAAAAATTAGTCACTTTGGTAATTACTTATTAGGTTTTCCTCGAAAAAAAGCTAGCTGCATACTTTTGAGATACAGCATAATATGAGAAAAATAATGCTCTTACTGAAAGTTCAAAAAAAGATATTTATTTGGAGAACCGAAAGTGATTTATATTTTTTGGTACAGAAAATGGGATTGTTGAATGGTAAATTTTTAGGCAGAATTATCCGAGAATGATAGTTATTAAGTGGGTTATAGTGAATAAAAACTTGAAATAATTTTTTTTTTAATTACAAAAATGTGTTCCAAATATTATGAACTCAAAGTAGTTACTTCAAAAATTTATCAATATTCATTTTAAAAATGAAAAATTATAGAAATTTTTTGGATTTTCTCATCAGTTTTTTTTCGGTAAATAGGCACGGCGATCACATGAAGGGCAGTTGTTTTGTTTATTCCATCTTTATGTCTGAGGTTTATTGAACATCGTGTTTTTTTGGGGTAATATAGTTTAATTTTATAGATCACGAAAACATAAAAAATTAATACTTAATTTAATATTCATTCGTTAATTTAAATTCCGTGAAATAATGTTAAAAGTTGGTAAAGAAAAATTAGATACCACAAAATCCTACGACAACAAACCGAAAAAAATGAGAATAAAATTATTAAGAAAATATTTTAAATAATTAATTTTCTTAATTGCCGATATATGGAAATAAAATATCACCTGAATAAGTCACTCCTTTATCTTTTTTATAACACAAAGTACTCATTGCCCTAAACTACAAAATTTCGAATATTTTGCTTAGATCAGCTGTAAAACCTTAACTAAAAGCTCGATATCCAAAATTATAGCGCCATTTGATAATCGAATACATGTATTTTGACAGATGGTATCTAACATAAAATGTCATATGTATTTAAAATCATTCATACTACTATGCCAGATTAAGATTGACTGAGATTGACACAAGTTTTAACTTATTGTTAAAAGAACTGAATTAAAAATAATCCTTTTAAATAAATATTATTAAATAACTAGAACAATAAGATAAAAAAATTACCTGGTTTATGATAAATTTTATAATGACACTAAGAAAACTCGAGAACATGCGGCGAACTGGTAACATGACATAATTTAAAATCGTTTCATAGACGAATTGGAATGAATTAACAAATATTTCCACAAGCGCAAATATTTGGTACATCATCATGTACATTAATAACAACACGGATTGCATACATAGTTAACAAATAAAGTTGAACACTGTCGGGACGGCGTAAATTATAGAAGAAATAATTAATCCCATAGACATAATATTATTACGCGAATGACGGCTTGAAGATACAAGGTCTGCCGACAGCGGAACAGCATATGCTTGCGAGGATGGATTCTTTGCTTACGAATTGCTGCTTAATAGGGAAAATGTTGTAGATAATGTAAATTAATATAAGTAAAATTGCATATAGTTAATTTTAATACCTGGCTGGATCGATTACGAGAACATTATTTCAAACTATCGACAGCATTATGAAATCTATGTTTAATATTATCTTAATAAGTACTCCAAGAAATTAATCAGAAATAATTCTATCTATTTTAAAGTCATAAGAAATAAACAATAACACAAATTTCCACTTTTCTCTGTTGCATGAGATGTATTCACTTATTTGCAATAAATTGAGAGTTCAATTTTAATTTTATCTTCAATTTTTCGCCATCGGTTCGAGTTCTTGCAATATGAACATTCTACTCTCACTTTCATTTAACTATTTTTATAGCAAATTTCTGTTTGTCTATCAAAATTACACCATCCCAAAGAAAGGTCGTAAACAATCCGAAATATTTTTATTACCTTTGCAGTGATAAATACACAATGAACATTTAATGGAAATGTTATAGGGATTATAAAAAAATACTTTTGATTACTTTGCGTTTCCATTAAGATATAAACACTAAACATTAATGATCTGGCACAAGAGGAGGCACAAGTTCGAGCGATTTTACCTCAAAAATATCCTTTAAAACTTTGCCATGTGAATGCGTCAAATAACATCATGACAACGGAAATAAAACGATTTAACTGGATTTATTTCAATTTTCTATTCTTAAAGAAACCTCTCTTTAAGAATAGAAAATTGAAATAAATCCAGTTAAATCGAAATTTCTTTCTTACTTAAAGTGATATATCAGAACCGCTTCAAGAAACTCTTAAGCCAAGATAGCAGCCAAAACATTCAACAACCTGACAGTCCACTTATCGCCTACCGGTTGGAAACTTCCCTCAAACTTTTTGAACTGTCTGCAAAATAAGCCAAATTTTTAGTCAAGAATCTTTTTCTATCTAAAATGGGTTTTAGATTGCTAGCTTTTCTATAAAAAGAAGACAATTTATTAATGACCGGTCAGATCACACAATACTGCTCCCACTATACATCAAATTATGCTTAATTATAATTTTTTTGCTTCCAATAAAAATGTATATTATTTTAAATATATCGAAATAAAATTCCCGATATAAAGTTCGAAGAAATTGAAAGCGGATATTTTTGGTGAACGAAACTGAAAAACTATTAGCCTGATTTAAGAGATATAGTCCACCTATATATAAGATTATTTTAATAAACAATCAAAATTTTGCGAATTGTGTGAATATTACTGAGGAAAATGCAGAGTTTATTTTAGTGGTCAAAAATTTTGAGAACGAAATTTACTTTCAATAGATTGAAAGGACAGTGATCAACTTCTTATAGTCTGAGTGTACTGTATACATCAGCTTTACTTCCTTTATCTGGAACGTTTCCTCGAAAAACTTGGCAATTTAAGTGCAGAGTCAGAATAAATATTCCAAAATATTTAAATTATGGATAGTTGAGGGTTCAAGGTTGCTGGATTACTTGTATGATGGCCGCCATTTGTTGGAGACGATTACGGATCATACTACGAGATCTTGAAAAGGAAGTTTCTTTTAGCTACAATATATATTTTGCACATATTAAAAGGTTAAGTTTTGAAAATCTGGTAACTTCAGTGAAAAAAGGCTCTCTTTAATATCTCCAAAACTAGAGCTGATATAAAGAAACTGTGAATAGGTAGAAAATATAAAATTTTTGTTCGATGTTATAATATTTATCGGATTCGGAAATTTTCAATTATTTACTAATATTATGGGAAATTACAAAATTCTGTAATGAAATAATTTAAAATTTCCTTCATATGGTATGTTTAAATGTTTATTTCGAAATTGATTATTAGTATTTTTCAATTATAAATTTAATATACTAGGGTAATAGATCACTTCAGTATTAAATTCCGAGTCATTTAAATACACGTTTAGCACACCTGTACAAGTAAAACGCGTAAGTATAGAACTCCTCAAGTAAACATTAGATTAACAGAGTTCAGGCGTAATTAACTTGATGAGTCCTTTGGTCACGAATAGTGACAACGATCGTGACAAGAACTCCTGAGTTTTAATCGTTGGACTTATATCATTTATATATGTAGCCTGATGCCAAAAATAGAGTCACTTATCTTCCTTCGTTTTTAAAAACAATGAAACTGAACTTTTAATTCTCAATTACTCATAATAAACAAAATGACGGACATCATTCGATATAACAATACACGGTACTATATTTGTTGTTCGATCAGTAAATATCAGTAGATAATCCTAACAAATTTCAACAATTAACTGTCGATCTGAAATCGTTAACGATATGCACAGTACATGTAGAAATTATCTGAATAAGCTTAACTTAATACAAACGTTAATTTGTTTAGGTGCTGTAGACTTTATTAATTTAAGGATTTTCAAGGAGAAATTGTATTTCTCCTTGAAAATTATTTTGAAACGATACAAGTACCAGTTTTTTTAAGACTCACAAGAAGGTTTATAACTTGTCACTAATATGAATAGATTTCCATCCACTTTGCTTTGTGACTGATCTTTGAATCTTATAGGCAAAGAAGCTCTAATGTGACTTGCAGAAAGTTAAGGAAATGCCATGCTGAACAATCTTTATTATCAAACAGTTTATGTTACCTTTACCATTAACTTTATGGTCTAAACGGGTTTATGATTCGCTGCATGAACATATAGATATTGTACAATGATTATGGCCAATGATATTGTACTCAATAGACATCTGGTACTTGTGTAAAAGGAAATAAAAAAAAGGCGATATGCAGAAACGCGGAGCTAGATAATTTCCATTTTTCCCGCAATAAAATATATTTACTCGATAAATACCTGAAAGCATGAGATACTACAAAAATATTGAAGGCTACATATGGTCAAAAATTAACGATCCAGTGACAGATGAAATGACACGTGAGGGTTTTCCGTTTATATGGCGAAACTTTAAAAGTTAATATTAATTTTAAAAATAGAATCGCTTTCTTTCTTTTGTTGAGAAATCGGCACATCTATACTTAGAAAATATTATTCAGCAAAGTTAAGATAACCTGTTAATTTAACCGATATAAAGTTTATGATTAAAGAAATCTTTTGCTTTATTTAATATTAACTTTATAAATAAAGCAAAAGATTAATATTATTAAGGTGAAAATTGCATGATATGTCATTTAATATCAAATCGAACATAAAATGGTTCCATAATAGGAATATATGATGACAACGCAGTTATCCCCTTTATAGAAAAGTTTTACATAATATATTCTTAACATATCCATAATATATTCGTAAATTATAATATCTAGTATCCACTTATCCGTATGTATGGACATAGCAAATAATTGAAACAAACCTGCAGATTATCAAACATATAGTAAATTTAAGGTAGTAAATTTCAGGTAGTAAATTGATAGGTAGTAAATTTTATTATCCATTCGAATGCATTAATGTTATAAAAACATATTTATGGTGAAAAAATGTTACTTTGTTTATCCATTACCTTACCTATAACTTTGGACGAGCTGTTTGAGAAGATGGAGTCAAATCGAAAAAAATTTCAAAAATTATGCGGTCAGTTGAATAACTTTATTTCAGAGTAAAAGTTGTAAGTTTTAATAATAAAAAAGGTTAAGTCCTAATCGGACTCACATTGCTGTTCTTATGAACTAAATTAAGTATGTAGTATTTAAACTTGTATTATTACAAGAGAGCAAGCATAGTTCTTTATAAGATCTCATTCAGGTCTATGCTCGCATTTTGCGCTTTATTAAATATATTTTTAAAGATGCTTAACATTATTATTCTCATTTTAAAGGAATACAAAAACTGTTGTTTTATTGCTTATTAATTTTCTCGGATATTTCCTAATCCTGACAAGCGGTGTGTCAAATGAAAGCTACTGGCAATTAACTTATGTCAAACTCTGTTTAACAATATTTTTTAAAAATCAATTAAAATTGGAATGTAATTATCTGTAGTCTGAACAAAAGCGTATAAAATAAGCATACTTATACAATGTGAACCGACACATAGTAAACCACACCCACACAAATTTGCACGAAATTGCGTAACTTGGTAAATCTACTCAAATCATCGTAGATCATGATAATGATTTTTGTGAAACATTATATACAAGGAGATCTTATCTAGTTAAAACAAATATTTCGGAAAACAATATTTTAAAAAAATAAATAGAAGAAAACAATTAAAAAAGGTTTTAAAATAAATTAGTGTATCGCAATCACAAAAAGACCTAAAAATTATTTATAAATTAGGTATTATTTAAAAATTAACATGAAGAAAATACGCAACCAATAATGTAACAAATTAACATATTTACTAATAACATCCAGATCTGATTGATTACCATAATAATAAACGTTTACACTTTCAAATGATCACTGACACTGCCGTCAGAGTCATCAGAATCTGAAAACTTCACATCCTCGAAATTGGCGTCCTGGGAAATGGTTGCAGAAGAAGCAGGTTCTGGACAAATTAAATAGCTCAAAACCTACTCTGACAGATTTTTCCTAGGTTTGGTACACGTTCGAAGGGACGAAATTGTCAGATCTGATGTCAAAAAAAAAAACAAATTCAGCAAATTCCGATTGATATTAACTCACGAGGCTTTCCTAGTGTGATGTTTGTTTTCCGATCGTTTTATTGATAGTATGCATCAGTAAAATGAACTAGTATCTTGTGAACAGTCACTGTCATGTAGACACCATAAGTACCGATCCAGATACAAGGACTTGCTTTGAATCACAAATTGACCGAATTTCTCAATGTTAATATCGTAACTATAAGAAGTAACATTGAAAATAATTGTCATATTTTTAATCAATCCTGTTAGTTCAACAGAAATTTCTGGGTGTCTGAAAAATCGTTTGGCAGTATTACGGTCATTTGTTGAACCAAATCCTAGCTCAGGTTTATCGGAAATAAGTCCAAGTTTTTCTTTAACTGAGTATGGTATGTAAGGGGTAATAACTTGTTAATTCGATCAGTATAAAATTTAATATTACGCAACATTTTTAATATGTTTAATATAACTAAATACTTGTATGGTTACATAAAAGTTGCATGACTCGTTTGAATACTGAGTCGTTCTCATTTGCATCATAATTTATTAGTCCAGTTGCCAAAATATTTTTCACACGTAAAATGTTTCCATGATAATTAATTTCATTGAAATTTATTAAAATGTTATGACAATACAATCGATTCTAAATTAGAATATGTCCGTATGTGCTATCTAAATAATTACATTGTATATTGATTAAGAAGCATCGCTGGATAAAAAATGGTTGTATAATGTCTCTCTTTCTACAGTAAATAACATAAAATTTGCAAACAATAAGACAGTTGCAGTAAACGGGTGTGGCAATGTAGACAAACAAAAGGACTCCGATAGCATACTTCTCACAATATAGTAGAAATATTTTATATGTCGATGACAATTAATTTATTTTCTGCAAGTCAGATATTGAATAATGGCTGTGAAGTAAAATTCGAGAAAGGTGGTTCTAAAATTTACAAAAATGAAAAATTGATTTTGACAGCTTTGCATAGCTATAAACATATGGCATAAGTGAATGGGTCATCTGAACTTCACAGACTTACAGAAAATACCAAATAATATCGTAGGGGTGGAGTTGACAAAAAAAGGTAACCAATTGTGTACAACTTGTATTGAAGTTAAAATGAGTAGACAACTATTCAATATCATTGGCACTAGACTTTCCGAACTATTGCAATTAATTGACTCTAATTTATGTGATTCGTTGGAGACAAATTCTAATGGTGGTGCTAACTGTTATATCACTTTTATATTTCATTTTAGTGGAAAAGTGTTTGCTTAAATTCTTAAAAATATATCTGATGCTTTAGAAAGATTCAAGGAATTCAAAAACTAGAAGAAAGTAAAACTTATAAATTAAGTTAAAGTATTACGCACATATAATCGAAGGGAATATATTAACAATGATACAACCTAATTCCACCAGTGACACCTGTCTAATTGACATTTTCAATCTTATTGAATACATTTAGATGATATCCACTCGATTGCATATTTTAAGAAAAATACCAATTTTTCTTTTATAGCAAATCAGCTCTGAAGTTATTGTATTTAATTTTTCAATAAAATACAGAAAATACATCTAACATTTTATTCTAATTAGTTTATTTTAAAATAATAAATATTTGACAATTTTCGTCGAACAAATAAGTAAATCAGTGTACCTGCCATCTTAGGGTGTGAATATTTAAAAAATAAAACTTTTTTGTGACACGATTTTGTCTACTTACGATTTTTGGGAGATTTTGTGAATGACAGTAAATAAATTTCAGAAATTATCTTGACAAGGAGGTGTCGAACAAGAGCAATGTCAATAAGGTTATGTCAAACAGGCTATTTGACTTATACTACATTGATATTTCCAGGATATATGCCGTATTTTTCATATAAATCACTTTTAAAGTTTGAATTTTCGAACTCGCGCTAAAAACGGAATTTCTGTAATGGCGGGTAGCGTGATGTCACACACAATGAAGAGATCTTTATCAAATTGCTCAGAAATTACAAATCAGTGATACGTGTTGCACCATTGTAATATGAATATGAAAAAAAAAATTAATTAAAAAATATGTTCTATGTTCATAGCTCGTATTTTAAGAGAGGCGTTCAATAAATACTCAACCGATATGAAAGCAAATTAGTAATAAGCATTAATATTCATTAAATGTCATTTTGGCAAACTTAGTTATACAATTATCTTTTAATAATAATAGAATTTTACTTTACTATCAAGATTTTATATTTTTCCTTTGCTACTTTTCCTTTTCAATAAATCTTCATCACCAAATCACTTTTCACTAACTTCTTTTGTGATATTCATGCAAAAGAGTTAATAGGTGTCAGATCTGAATGGTGAATGGCGCCTCCAAATGCACAAGTTGCGTTGTCATGGAAAATTACTTTTCTTTAACTGTATCTCTTAGCCAGTTATGAATAGAACTGTAGTACCACCCGATAATAGAGACAGAACTTGTGCTTATGATCAATCAGCAATATTCTTTCATAGACATGTGCTCATATTATTCCGTCAAAGGAGTCATTGTATTTTCAGGACGGTTTGTTCATTTAACGTGTCATTGAATGGATTACTTTCATATTCGTAGTGGTGGTGCCCAGATTTCATCTGCTGCTTGAAACTTTTTTACAATTTCTTCGAATTTTTGCTTGCAGAGCCCTAAAAGCGCTTCACACAGGAAATTTGTTTTTGTGGCAACGTCGAATGTGTCAGAGGCTTTTCCCTTTTAAAGAAATAAGGTAAGAACCAGAAATTGATATACAGTGTTGAGTTCCTTGTCCCAAAACTAGAAATATTATGTAAAATCACTTTATATCAAACTTTAAGAGGCTCCGGAATGAGGGGGGAGCTTACAATTTTGTTCTCATTGAATAGAGCTCTGAAATGAAGTACAAATTTTTCTGAAATTTTTTTTACTGAAAAACCGCAAATTTTTGATCCATCAAATTTACAATTTTTATATCCGTTTTGTCGCCGGGTCAATCTCAAAAATGGCATTACATAGAAAATTGCAATTCGGTTTTCAAATTTCGCAGTATTTAAACAAAAAATATTAAAAAGACCTAAATATAAAATCATAAAAACATTTGTATGCAGGTTTGGTCCTTAATTATAATCTATAGTCCTTAATTATAATCTATATAAAATTTCATTAAAAATTGTTTGTTATTTTCAACATTTTGTTAATCAGAATTACATTTAAACTTTTAATTACTAGAAATATAATCTCAGTCTAAAAAAAAATTTGGGAACAAAACTCAATTAACAGTACAATCGATTTTTCTTTCTACAACATGATAATGAAATCGATCAATATTCAAACCAGAGAAAGGTGCTCAATCGCCTCGACTTGCAGTACACACAAGGCTTGCTATAACGTTGAAATAACGTATCTTAAAAACGGGATAAGATATAAAAAATATTTAATATAATCTTATTTTATTCTTAATAACCCATAGAAGCCCACTTGTTGCAATAATTTTACAACACCTGTATAAACTCGAGCAAGTATGGAAGTCTCGTAATGTTACCCATAATTAACATGTTTGTTAATGCTCTTTTTAAACTCACTTGATGACTTGTGGGTAGTGAATAACCAATCAATTCCCAGTAAACGACATTTAAGTCTTTGCAATGAATTTTTTACTTATTTTTTCAAGAAAATTAATGACTACTAGTTTACTAGTTCCTAATTTATCAAAGAATCATGATGCTCGTGTCATATCGTAGATTGTGGAGAGATTAATGTTTCAATAATTGGAAATTTATAGCAGAAAAAACACCTTTATTTTTATGGACATAATTTTGAACACCCCCTCATACATTCAATTGTTCGATATTGACTCTGACATTTGCTAAGATTTATATTTTCTTTAAAATATTAAAATAAATGGGCAAACAGAAATATTTTTATAATAAAATAATTGTTACAAACACTTGCCTCAATATTTTAATAGTCGAAACTGATCTTTATTCTTGAAAGGTAAAATAAACGTGCAACTTTGGACGCTTTGGGGGGAAAATGGTGCTAGGCCTCGGTGGTGCATAGTTATGCTAGTAGGTATGTACCTAGAAAAAGCTGAGTTAGAGCCGGTAGCGTACGCCTAAGTGTGTAAGATTAGGCTATCAGACGCGCATCATAAAGTCCTATCTTACACGTCCTCGCCACTGTCAAACTGCCGCTGCAGTCTGGTAGTGGACTCACTTATATGAGTCGTCCCATTCCCCGGGCAATGTCCTGGTCAATAACGAGTCTTGCACAACACATCTATCTCGTGACCTTGATAGCAAACTAAGAAGGGCGAAGGCGAGTCATCGGCGCCTTAAAACCGATAAATCTAGCTAAGGGAGACAACCCTGACAAAAAAAACCAGTGTGCATCCCGAAAGGGTTGCCCCAGCACCGTAAACCTGTGGTCATGTTTTGCAGGAACGGGAGTCTGAGCTTCGCCACTTGGACTACGAGGAAGGTAACCTCTTCAAAAATCCCCTAATCCTACGGTGCGGGGCGCGCCAAAAGGATGTGTGACTGGCAGGTGGCCAGCCGCTAGCGACCAACCTTGACAGCCTAGGCGAACTGTCATTGTATAACTGCCTTCTCCGTGGGAATGGGCGTCACCCCAGGAGCGACAGCTTTTATCGATCCCACTCGTGGGACCAATATGAATGATCTAAATACAAATACCAATACCACCATGGGAGTAGGCAACCAGGCTCCTGTGTTAGTGAATGCTACTGGCAGCAATAAAAAATATATTCAGCAGGCATTTCATTCTAGCCTCTTCATTGGCAGACCAAGATCTGCTTCAGTGAGTGATCTAACCAATCTCCACTCTGGAATGAACACTGAAAATGAAACTCCCTCTCAGGAAAACCCACCTGCTCCACCATCGTGGCAAAGGGTCCCGAAATAAAAAAATCCCATAAAAAAAAGGAAAGCCACTGGCAGCCCATCACCAGAGGCTACTAAAACTACCAACAGATTCAGCAGTTTAGCTGTTGATTTGACAGAAGATGAACCGGGTTCCTTACCAACGAAACCCAATAAACCTCCTCCAATTATTCTCTATGGAGTAGAAGATATTAATAAGCTCACAACAATACTGGAAACTGCTGCGGATAGAGGTCAATTTACATACAGAATAGTGACTAGAAATCAGCTGAGAATGACTAGCAAAGATATAGAAGTTTACAAAAAACTCATTGCTCTGGTAAGGGAAAATGGACTAATTGGTCACACCTTTAACAGGAAAGATGATAGATGCTATAGGCTCGTCATCAGGAATCTTCACCCGTCAACACCAATAACCGACATAAAAAAAGAAATAGAAGACACTGGTAACCAAATCACAGGCGAAATTATTAACGCTAAATATGGTCCTGATAAAATTCCTACTTCAGCCTTCTTTGTCAACCTAATCTCCGGACCTAATAACATTGCGGCCAAGAGCCTTAAGTATATATACCACCAATACATCGTGATGGAAGATCCAAAGAAGAAAAAGTCTGTAGTGCAATGCCAGAGATGCCAGCAATATGGACACACCAAAAACTATTGCCTGCGCCCATACAGATGTGTGAAATGTAGACAGTCGCACAAAACATCGGAGTGTACTAAACGCGATCGTAATACCCCAGCCCAGTGTGCCCTTTGTAACGGTCCCCACCCTGCTAATTATAAGGGATGTGAGGTATAGAAAGAAATACTACTTAGACGTACTAGGAATATCGTGCCTAAAACTTTATGGACAGAAAAGCTCAAACACCAAACAACTTGAATATTAACAACATTGAACCTGGAGACGACAAAAATACCACTAAAAAGTCATATGCTAAAGTACTACAAACGACAAATGCTAACTCCATCAGTAGCACGCAATTCACACACAACACAAAAGAGTCACTCTCTTTAGAAGAAATACTCTTAAAACAAACTGAGAAGTTTGATATCATACTCCAACAAATGGGCACTCTAATGAGTCTCATAGTCAAACTTGTAGATAAACTATCAAAATAGGTACAACTCTACATATAGCTGCTTGGAACATAAATGGTTTAGCTCCAAACAAAAATGATGCAGAGATTCTAATGACGAAAAACAAGCTTGATGTATTGCTAATTTCAGAAGCACACTGTACACCTGCATCATGTATTAAGTTCGCAAACCACAATTGTTACCATACTTCCCACCCCGATGGAACTAGCCATGCTGGAACTGCAGTAATAGTAAAAAAATCTATTAAACATCATCTACTTCCTAGCTACAGGCATGATTACCTCCAGGCAACCACAATAGCGGTCGAAGATAAACATGGGTACTTGATTGTCTCGGCAATATACTGTCCACCAAAACACAAAGTAAGCGAAGCAATGTTCTCTCATTTTTTCAGTACGCTTGGTAACCGTTTTGTAGTGGGCGGCGACTGGAACGCTAAACACACGTGCTGGGCCTCAAGACTAACAACAACTCGAGGCCGGCAACTCAAATCAAGTATTACCAGTAATAACTTGACTACTGCCACAACAGCCGAGCCAACATACTGGCCGAGTGACCCGAATAAAATTCCTGACCTACTGGATTTTTTCGTGGCTAAAGGACTTTCAAAATACAACATCAAGGCAGAATCATGCTATGACAGCTTCTCAGACCACACACCTGTTATGTTAACCATAAGCACGAAGTTAATACAAGTCACAAGGCCAGAAACATTGTACAACAAAAAAACTGACTGAGAATCATTTAGGGACTACGTTGAAGAACATCTACGGCTAAAAGTAGCTCTAAAAACACCAGAGGAAGTGGAAAACGCTACAACACATATTACAACACTGATACAAGAAGCATGTTGGATTAATACTCCTCCACTCGACCCCCAAGTTACACCAACGAACTATCCCATACAAATAAAAAGCGCAGTCCTACACAAGAGACGTCTTCGTAGAATCTGGCATCAAAGCAGACTAACAGAAGGCAAGAAGAATTTAAATAGTGCTTGTAAACCCCTAAAGGAAATGCTACAGGCTTGGCCTGATGATACTCTGCAGACATAGCTTGAATCATTGACTGCTTATGAGGACACTAATTACTCACTATGGAAATTCACTAAGAACTACGATAGACCTCAGATAGCTAAACCACCCCTAACTATGAACTCGAAGTGGGCCAGAATACCCCAAGAAAAGGCAGACGCTTTTGCCGAACACCTGTCAAGAATTTTCTGTCCTAACGACAAGAACGACCAACAATTTGAAGACCATATCGACCAAAATTTAAGTCAAGCTCATCAGATGTCACTACCACCTGCTCCCATAACATTTTCAGAGGTCTGTAGGGTTATCAAAAACCTTAAAGACAAAAAATCGCCTGGCTTTGACTTAATTACGAAGGAGATATTGAAGCAGCTTCCAAAAAAGGCAGTGATATTTCTTACGACGTTATTCAATGGTATCCTTAGAGTGCAACACATCCCACAACAATGGAAAATGTCACAAATTCTGATGATTCATAAACTAGGAAAACCACCCAACAATGTAACCTCATATAGGCCAATTAGCCTATTACCTATTTTGTCAAAAGTCTTCGAGAAACTTCTCCTAAACAGAATACTTCCCATACTTGAAAAAGAACAAATAATTCCTAACCACCAGTTTGGATTCAGATCACATCATTCCACTACGGAGCAAGTTCATAGAGTTACTGAGAAAATAAGGAAATCCCTGGAAAACAAAGAGTATTGTTCCTCAGTTTTTCTCGACATCCAACAAGCCTTCGATCGAGTGTGGCATAAGGGATTACTATTTAAAATAAAAAGATACTTGTCACACAGCCTCTATCCACTACTACACTCTTACCTGACAGAACACTGGTACCAAGTGAAAGAGGCTGAAGCCACTTCCGAGTTCTATGAAGTCAAAGCGGGCGTTCCCCAAGGATCAGTCTTGGGACCTTTATTGTATACCTTGTATACGTGTGACCTACCGAGCACAGAGGGCACAAAAACTGCGACATTTGCTGATGACACGGCGATTCTGGCAAGCAGTAAGAATGCTAATGAAGCCTCAGAAATGTTGCAAACTGACTTTAAACAGCATGTTTGAGATTAGAATATAAGAGTACAGCTGTCGTAAAGAGGAGAAAGCAATTTCAGAATCTCAATTTGTATATTGAATTCATTTCAATTATTATGAAAGGAAATTATATTTAATAATCGAGAACAAAGTTATATTAAGTTTAAATAGCTTTTTTGCAATGAATTACTTTTTACATTTTTTTTTGATTGAATTTTTTCGCTAAATATGTAAATGCGATATAAATAATAATAAGACACGCCCAAACTCAAGAAAATACAATTATTAAAGATATATTTAAAAACAATTAAAATATAATGTTCGTTTGTCAGAAGAAAATATTTCTAACTGAATTTTTTAATAAAATAATCGTAAGCAACAGTTATTTTTTCTAAATTTGTGATTTTTTATGTGCATCCTTTCAGTAAAACAAGTGTATTTATACCCGAACAACTTAACCTAATTGTACCGAAAACAAACGCAATTTTAAATAAATTATGCTTATTTTTCGCGGGCTGCAACCATTGCTTACCACGTGCTAACTTTGTTCTTGATTCCTATTATTTGGCATTGTCTTATTTTCTATCATTTGAGATTGTTCGCTACGCTTTACAATATGTGGCCGTGCCTGCTTGATAGGTGAGGTAAGTCCAGCTAAAGGGTTTCCCTCAAGCGAAGCGTATTGGTAGGCGAATAGTGCGCCCAGAGCGCTGAGTGCAGCGACCAGGCGGCAGGTAATGCGCCGGGTAATTTAATATTTGATTTGTGGGGTAAGTCTTACGGTGAATGGACGATGAAGTTTGTTCGATGTTTTCGCTGAGAATGTTGCTCCACCAAGGGTTTAGCAACATTCTCACCCTTGGTGGAGCAGCATGCTCCAGGCCCTGCGACGGGAATACCGAAAAAAAAACGTAACTGCCAGCGCGCCAAGAACCACGGAACTGATTGGGAACTTATTGAGGCTCACTGGGTGGCCTTAGTAGACGTCCGGTGTAACTATAATAGAGAGGTTAAGCGGGCTAGGCGCTCCCAACTTCGGAACTTTGTATCCAGAGTAGGAAATTCGGATCCCTGGGGTGCCGTATACAGAAGAGTATGGAGCCCCTTGAAACCCTTTGTTTTTAGCGCCTTAAAGAGGACCGATGGGAGTAAACCGGGAACATTCGCGAGTATTTCCAGACAGCAGCTCTGATCCGGGGCTGCGATACTCGGAGTTGGACGTCATCGTGGAGAACCTTGGTTTGGACCAAGGCCCCAGGCCTTGGTAGAATCGATAATACGATGGTTAAAATAATATGGAAAAATGTGGCGCATGAGATACTTGCGATCTTTAACCGCCGTCTTCGCACGGGCCACTTTCCGAAAGTATGGAAAGTGGGGAGACTTAAGGTCATACTGAAGAGTAATGGGAAATCGCCTAGATATCCACAATTTTACAGACCCATTACGCTCCTTCCAGCCTTCGGGAAGTAGCTCGAGCGAATGTTAATGGCGCCTTTATAGGCTTTACTTTACTGTCTCATTCGCCAGATTCTAAGAGACAATTCGGTTTTCATTCCGGAGGGCGCACCTCTGACGCGCTTTCTTCAGTTTTGTCCTGGGCAAATACGTTTTAGGTATTTTCCTGGATATCTCCAGCGCATTTGACAATGCCTGGTGGTCAGTCATCTTATCCGCGTTATAATTCCGGGGAGTGTCAGTGGACCTCGGCCGGATTACAGTGCCCGGAGACATTGAAGTTAAGAAAACGTTGACCAGGAGCTGCCCGCAAGGCTCGGTCTTTGGACCAATTTTGTGGAACGTGATGTTCGACAGTAAACTCTCGATACCCTTCATGCGGTACCATCGCCTATGCTGACGATACTCTACTGTTGGAAGATCGAGTCGAAGAGACTTAGGGAACTGGGCGGGGGACTCCCTCACCAAGCTACATGATTAGGGCGCTAAGAACAAACTCTGCGACGAGAATACCGCAAGGGCAGGCTGACAAGGGAGACGTCTGTGGTTATGGCTGGTACCAGAATCGGTGTGCGACCTACCTGGGTATGGTTCTCGACGCACGGCGGAGCTTCTTACCACAGGCGCGGTATATCGGGGGGAGGGCTCGGGTAGCCTTCCACGTCATGGTCCGGTTTGCCGGTGCTGGCTGGGGGCTGAACAACTCAACCGTCAAACTTATGTATACGGCAATAAACCTTGTTATATTGGCCTATGCGCCATCGGTTTGGGCTTCGTGGTGCGTCGTGGGCCAGCAAGTTGACGGGTGTTGCCGAGATCGCAGAGTGCCCCGCTGATGGCGCTGACCAAGGCTTACAGGATCTGTTCAATGGATGCGCTGCCGGTTTTGGCGGGTCTCCTGTCTGCCGACTTTATGATTGCAGAACGCGCGGCTAATTTTATCCTGGATCGAGGCAAAACTTTTACTGCGAGTCCGTTAAACTTTGAGTTTTGGGAAACGAACCCCTTGATAGAAAGAGACGTATTTTAAAAATCGTTGTTGTTCAATGGCTGTCCCGGTGGTTCCAAGGGGAAACGACAAGATGGTTTTTTCCCGATGTTTTCGAGCGGTTACGTAAGAACTGAATCGTTTACGACTATTATGTTTCTCGGTTTTTAACGGGACATCGTGCACTTCGTGCCCGTCTGTTTAGGTTTACTCTTAGAGATAGCCCGGCGTGTACCTGCGAATTTAAGACGCATTACATGAGTCACGTTTTGTTTGTGAGTACGACGATGCGCTTAAAGTTCTGTTAGAGAGCATACGTCTGAATAGTAACGTATTCACGCGGGAAACTTAGAACGTGGTATCTTTAGTCACCGAGACTTGGTTGAGAATGGTCGGTCATTCTCAACCAAGTTTCTTTTGATCATTTAGAGCGTTCGCAAAATGCTTTCTTGAAAAAATGGAGATCCTAAATGATTCATTGAGTAGGGGCAGACTCTAACCTTGTTGCCTGTAGATACTGGATACTGGGTCTTTCGAAGATCCCCTCTTTTGTATGAAATGAGTCGTTACGGGTTTCAGAAGAGGCCCCGAGACAACCCAGGTGGATGGATTGAGAATAGTGTCTTTGCTTAATGTATAGGCGGTCGATTCAGATCGTTGCTTGTCTTTCTAGTAGATTGAATGTTTTGCAGTCCCGTTTTAATACCCCGTAAGGGCCATCGTGTAATGGTTGCAAGGGTCTCTTGAACGCGTCGTTACCTACAAATATACATTCGCAAGTCGCGAGGTATTGGTGAATGAACATAGGCCTTTACCCCGACTATGGTTTCGTGGGAGTCTATGGCTTGAATACGTTGATCGCCTTACGTAGTTGTTGCACGTAGTTGTAGTTCAAGTTCGCTTGCGTGTTGATAGCTGCAGTCAGAAATTCACTTGGTAGTCTAGGAATGAAACCTTAATTTAATTCGGCGACGATCACTCCGTTGTCCGTCCGGCTAGTAAACCAAGAAGTACGGTAGGTAATTTGTGCATCCACTATGTTTGGCCGCTCAAGCGAGACATTAGTGTGGCTTCCAATGAGCGGTGCCAGCGTTCAATAATTCTGTTGCACTGTGGATGGTATGGCGTGGCTCGTGTCTTCTTTAATGCCGAAGCAATTCGTGAGGCTGGAAAATAGTTGTTTCTCGAACGGCGTCCTTGATCGTTAGTTATTATAACGCGGCATCCGAATCTGGATATCCAGTTTTCATACAGAATTTTCGCGACCGATTCGGCGATAGTACTGTGCGTAGGTATAGCCTTAGGCCATCTCGTTGTTCGGTCGATAAATGTAACGCAGAATCGGTCGCCACGCGGTGTAGTAGGTAGGAAACTGACAAGATCGTTATGTATGTGTTGGTATCGGTCAGTTGGGGAGAAACTCGAATTGGCACTTTCATGATTGTTGGTTGACAAACGTCAATTTTTGTCAAATATACGTATATTGAAAAATATTTGTGAACAAGGTTATTTTGCTCATTGAGAGGAAGTTAATTTCAGCTCAATATTAACAGCTATTGTTAATGTATAACTGATAATGCATTTTAGTGACTAATTTTGATTACGCAGTAGAATGAAAAATAAGATAATTTAAAGTATTTCTTTTGGAAGGAAAAACTTCGTAATGTTTTTAAAGTAAGCTATTTTTAAATTCATTAATATCTAACATAAATAAGATTACTTTGAAGTTAGTATCATTACATAAAGCGTTTGAATCTTTTTCTAATAACAGTTAACTTACCAACTACATTTTCTCTGGTTTGGTGAAGTACTAAAACATTACTTGCCTCTCGAGCTCTCGAAGAAGTTAAAATAAAAAAAGCTCAATGTACAATATGAAAAAATTTTTTTTCTATATTTTTCTAAATTAATTGAGATATCTATAGCGAAATATCACAGAATACGCTTAAAATGCGTTTGGCTAGCCACGACCCTTATAGATATACTATTTCGAAAATGTCTGGATATTCTCTAAGTTTTTAGGTTATAATTATATAAAGGAAACCGAAATATTATTTACTGCATTGATTGTTTCCATAACTAACGTAACGTTTCTGTAAAATTTATTCATTTATTATGATAAATTTCTATATAATGATGTACGCGGATCGTATTTCTCATTATATGTACGCCAGTGTGTGGCTTCTTACGGATAATTTAATTCAAAACTCGACTCTAAGGTGTGCAAAGAAGAAAATACACTCAAATAATAGCAGATGTCGCTAAATGAAAATGCATTTTATTATAGTGTTGCTGAATATCATCGATCAATGAAACTTCCGGAGCCATATTTTTTGATGTGAAAACGTCTAATAAATTCAGTGAAAATTCTCGATTCAACAAAATTACGCCTAATTTCATGATACGATAACACTGTGGATTAATGGACTAATAAAAATTACCGTCCAGAGCTATCGATTCAGAAAGCTTACTCTTTTAAGATGCTAGCTAGTTAGATTATTTCAACAATTGAAGAAATCTAAGAGCATCTCTGCCTCTGAGTCTATCTCGTGAACGCGTGAAGCTAAAAGGCCGATCGTGATGTTCATGGAAAGCGCTTAAGTAGTTGTAATAAGACATCAGACATTGGCTTTCATAATAACAGTAAACATTTCATTACTTTATACAACTGAAAAATTATATTTTTTCAGAAATATCGGACGATATGAGCCGAAATTCTGACCAGAAGCAAAGGATTCGGCAATCAGAGCAAAGCACCGATCAAGAAGGACTAGAAAAGCACCTAAATGACATTAGCTTTAGTAAAAGATCAAATTGACTGCTGAATTGAAAAATTATATTTCTCTAGGCATATCGTCCTATGTGAGTTTCAGCATACATATATGTTAATTCCAATATTGTCATAGAATATAATAGTGACAAACGTCCTTGGTACTGCTAAAGATAATACATTTTATCAAAATAAAAGACTTGTATTTCTTTTATTAAACTCCAGCAAAGAAATCAAAGAATGTGATGTTTTCATGTTTCTTGCCCTCATTTGGGTACACGGTACCAAACTTAAATGTATACTCTACGAAATCTTGCGTTTACATTTTCTAGTCTTTTGTCGTTTAATACAACTGTTTCGTAGGGATTTTCATACTAGTTTAGATACTGACAAATTATATAGTGATCTTGTGTTTATGAGTTTCTAAACCGGTTGTATCTTAGCCCCAACTAAAACTACAAAATTCGAGTCCTAGAATTTTCCACAGCACCAAAATGAAAAATCGGTAACTATTTTCTATCGTATTTTTTTAGCAACTAATATACAGTAGATTATAGTTATTGGTACCGTAATTACTTCACTGTATTTACTAATATTGACAGTTGAATAGTAACGTAAATTCTGCCGTCATTGGTGTAGCATGCGCTTGCGAGGATGGACTCAACGCTTAGGAGTTGCTGCTTCCAAGCAAAAAATTAGAAAATCAATTATGTTGTAGATAATGTAAGTCAATAGAAGTAAAATTGTGTATAGTTAGTTTTCATAGCCGACTAAACTGGTACGAGAACATAATTGCAATATATCTTTTAAATCGTCAGCATTATGAAATCTATGTTTAATATTATCTTAATCAGTACTCCAAGAAATTAATAACAAGTAATGTTATCTATTTTACAGTCATAAAAAATAAACAGCAAAACAAATTTTCACTTTTCTCTGTTGCTATAGATGTTTTCATTTAATTTCAATAAGTTGAGAGCGCTAATTTTAATTATATCATCAGTTTTTCACTATCGGCTCGAGTTCTTGATATATTTGCATTTCAATCTCATTTTCATTTAACTACACTATATTATAGCAAATTTCTGTTTGTCTATCAAAATTACATCATCACGAAGAAATTATGTAAACAATCCGGAATATTTTTATTACATTCGCAGTGATAAATTCACTATAAATGTCGAAAGCATTTACTAAAAAGTATAGGGGTTGTAAAAAATACTTTGGCTGCGTTGCGTTTTCACTAAAACTCAAAATAAGAACTAGTTTTTCGTTTACGAGCAACTAAAAGGAAATTTTTTTGTAAACACCAAACACAATGATCTTGCACGATCTCTTGTTCCCGTCAAATCAATAGTGTTTGGTGTTTAAAAAAATTGGAATGAATCCAGTTATCAACAATTTTAAAGGATATCCTATTAAAAGTTTTCCACGTGAATATATGAAATAATGTTACGAAAATGCGAAAAAATCTATATATCTGAATATATTCCTATTTTATATTTTCAAAGAGATCTGTTTTGAATTCTGATGATATATCAGAACTGCTGCAGGAAACATATAACAACCCTGTCGTTTGGAAAATTTCCTGGAACTTTTTGAACTGTCCATGCAAAATAATTAAGGATCTTTATCTATTGAAAACGGGTTTTTGATTGCTAATTTTTTTATACAAAGAAGACACTTTGAAAATAACTTGAACAAAAATTGCTCAGTTAAGGATCGTAATGTCTAAAACGGCTACTTGAATGCTAACTTCTCATTTAAAAGAAGATAATTTATTAGTGAGGAGCTCAGATCACACGATATGTCTCTAATGTGTTTTAAATTTGCTTAATTAGTAATTTGCAACGCTTCCAATAGAAATGTATATTATTTTAAATGTATCGGAAATAAATTCTCGAGTTTTAGTTCGAAGAAGCTGAAAGTGGGTATTTTTGACAAACCAAGCCTGATTTTAAAGATACAGCCCACCGATACAGAAGATCATAAATTTAATAAAGAATCAAAATTTTGTAAATTATGTGAATATTATCAGGAAAAACGCAGTTTCTTTTTTTGTTACTGCTAATACTACGAGATCTTGAAAAGGCAGTTTCTTTTAGTTAAAATGTATGTTTTGTTCATATTAAAAGGTTCAATTTACAAAATCTGGTAATTTTAGTGAAAAATGCTCTCTCTAATATCCTTGAAACTATAGCTGATATAAAATAAAATTGTTCATAGTTAGCAATATTTATTTTTCCCTATATTTACTATTTAATGTAATCACTTGTGCACTTACTTTCATTTAAGCTAATTTGAATATTTATCAGATTAAGAAATTTTTCTTTATTTACTAATATTAAGTGTAATTACAAAATTCTATAATGAAATACTTTAATATTTCCTTCATGGGATACGTTTAAATATTTATTTTTCTTTTGTAATTAATTATTAGTAGGGTTCAATCATAAAAATATTATAATTCCATAATAGATCACTTCAGTATTAACTTCCGTGTCATTAAAATCGTATTTTTCGTGTGTGGGTAAATTTAATACATTTTAACTTTTATAGGTATTTTAATGTTACAGACAAAGGCATCAAAACATTTAAATGCATATTTAGTACACCTGTACAAGTATAACGCATAAATATAGAACTCCTCTTGTAAACAATAGACTCATCAAGTTTGGGCTCAGTTATATTGATGAGTCCATTGGTCAAAAATAATGACACGGATCAGACAATGGAATCGGAAGATTGTGACAGAAATCCCTGAATAGTGACGAGTAAACCCAAGGAGTCTGAACTCTTGACTTATCTCCTACGCACATGTAGCTTGATGCTAAATTACTGATATTCAAAAATATAAGATTTATTTTGTAATAGAATTATTTTTTTTGTAATTAAAAAAATCACTCTGTTGGAGGTAAGAGCTTGAATATAAATATTTATATATAACTAATGGATAATATTGGCTTAATCAACTAATCGTATCTTATAACATTTTTACATGAATAATATTTTTACTACATTTTTTTCCTTTCTCACGTGAACGAATCCAGAACTCAGAGCTAATAATTTTCCAAATCCTTTAAAGATATTTTTATCCAAGACGCTATTGTTGTCAGAATTAACCACAAACTTTTGGAACATGTTTTAATTGTCTCGAAGCAGAATAAATTAAATATATCGAAATAACAATACACGACAATACACAATCAGTGAATTGCAACTTAACCCTAAAAAAATTAACAATTCACAATTGATCTAAAATTGTAACGATTTGCATAATACATATAGGAATTATCTGACGATCTTCAAATCGACAAAACGAATCAGACGATAGATTCCCTGGTGATGATATCATAATCTTTATGCAAATATTGTACGGTCTATGGAGCATCATTAATCTAATGGTTTTCAAGGAGAAATTGTGTTTTAATTTAAAAACCACAATTATACGTTTTTAACTTTTTTAAAAACCTGCGAAAAGGTATGTATTAATCATTAATATGAATAGATTTGCATTCATTCTTTTTTGATACTTATCTTTGCATCTTATAAGCAAAGCAGCTCTAAGGTGGCTTGGATATAGGTAAGGAAATTTTATGCCAAACTGTCTTTATTATTAAACTATTAATTTTGCTTTCATCATAAATTGTATGGTCTAAACAGATTTTAGATTCATTTAGTTGAAAGACACGTAATGTACAATGATTATGGCTAATGACCTAATACTCAATAGACACGTTACAACCGTATAAAAAGCATCATGTGGAAAGGCGGAACTGGCGATTTTCCATTTTCACGTGAAATATGAAACACTACGTTCGATACGCACCTGCACATGTAAGATACTATACTCGATCGTTAACAACTTTGTATTGGGGGAGCCCGTAACTTGCTGGATGCTTTGACCATTTCCCAAAGTTGGCGCACCGTTTGTGCATTGTTACACACCGTTTGTGCACTCACCGTAAGGCAATGGTTCACCCGTTACTGAACAGTGTTCTTAACAGAGGGTATTTGGCTTTACAGCTTAATAATGCAGCTTAAATGATTTGAAACGACTTGACAGTGGTTATGTAAGATTCAATAATAATGTAAAAAGAAAAACATAGGATGTAATAAGAAGGTATTAATACTATTTTTACAATTATTTATTTATTTTGGAGTTTTTCTAAATTTTGTAATTTATTTTTTTTTAATTGTTATCATTTCAGTATTTCTAAATTTTAATCCACATAGATTAGAAGAGAAAGTGAAGATTACCTACAGTCAAAACTTACCATCTGGTGACAGATGCAATAACAAGTAAGGGTTTCGTTTTTCTTTATGGAGCGAAAGACAGAGTCGCTTACCTTCAAAAACAGAGTCGCTTACCTTCTTTCGTTCAGTAGTAAAGTGTAATATAATGATTACTTGATTTAATGTTAGCTGAACATTTGCATGGTTGTAAGAAAATGCCTAGAATTTTTGTTTAATGTCGAGTCATTCTCTATTGAATCAAAAATTCCAGTTCCATTGTCAAAATAGTTTTGAAACTTGAAATATTTCCATAATAATTAATTTATTATAAATTATTCTATGTCACACGCTGCGATGTTACGACGATAGAGTAGAAACTAAATTATAATATCTAGTATCCACTGATCCATATTTATGGATATGGCCAATTATTTAAATAAACATACCATAACCAGACACGTGAAAACAAATAGTAAATTTTCTCACATATTTTCTTTTCTTGATGCTATAAGATATATTTATTGTGAAAGACTATTATTTTGTTACCTATTACTTCGGATGAGTAATCCAAGCAGATTGAGTCAAGTTGGATAACCGGATAAAAGTTATGCGGTCAGCTGAGAAAGCCTAATTCCGAGTATATGTTGCAAGTTTCAATTATTAAAAGTGATTAAGTTCTAGTTGTGATTGTTCCGCAGCAAAATTAATTTCTAGTATTTGAACCTATTTTATCACAGAATGTATTTAATAAGGGGTTTTATGTCATAATACAAATATTTGAGAAAAAATTGTTATCATTATTAATATATTGGGAAGAGAAAAGTGATATTCATGGTTATTAATTTTCTCGCAAAATATAAATGACAATTCTTGCATCAGAGCATTTTCTTTTCTTTAAGTTGGACTGTCTTGATCTTAGCAAATGGTGGACTAATTATTTGTTCTTAACTCAGTAAAGTGCTTCTCTGAAATCTGAGTGAAAATAATATTACACGTAGCTGGCATTTTCAATGTTATCGATAATTTTTAAGTGTGCCTTTACGTATATTTGAAGAAAAAGGGCTTTTTTATTTTATTATAGAAAAATAACTCTTATACTTACTTTATAGAAATTCTACAAAATACGTCTGAAGTATAATTATTTTTATGATAAATAAATCTATTTACCTGTCATCTTATACTCATCATATTATAAAAAAATAATTAGAAAAAGAATAAATAAAAAAGAATAATTATCTTTAATTTAATTTTGCAGAAGTTAAATGTCTGATAGAAAAAAAATTTCATATGTTATCCTGACAAGCAGTCATGGAGAAAAAGTATAACTTCATCAAATATTCCCATCACTTTTCATTATATGCATCCTTTAACCAGTTATCGATAGAAACGCAGTACCACTGATGATATTGACTGAATTTTTCTCATAATCAGTAATAATAAATATATAATAAACTTTGCTATATTCGGATAATCTATATATTTTAACAAAATATTATTGGATAAGAAAAATTGAAAAGTTTTAAATGAAACATCTGAAACAATTTTCATTAGAGCATGTTCAAATAAGGAGCTCATCCAGAAAGAGCTATGGGGCCATGATGCCCGCTGAACCAAAACAAATTCTGAAATGGTAACGAAACGATTTTCTTTGATTTGAAATACAATTTGACTCTATGAACAATGTTCAATTTTATTTTTGAATATATGCTTAAATACACTTTTCTTTAAAAAGACTTGTCACCATCATGAAGTCAATATAAAATACAATGCCCTTTTGAGAAATGGTTACCATACAATGTTTCGACATTGACGACGTTTTCTTCAGTGGTGGCTTCGATCAACTCCAAATTTGTCGGACAGTGGTTACATTTATGATTTTGCGTCCAAACTCTACAATTGTGGCAACGTCATCTACACGTTTTAACTTCTAAACGAAATAACATTTATGTTTCCTTGGCCCAAAACTGGGAATTGTATTCAAAATGACTTCCAATTATGTAGAGAGCTCTCAAACATATAAAGTAAGCAGCTGAAAAATTGTTTTTTCTGCATAGTCATGTTGGGTGTACATTGAAAAGAGCTATTGAGTAGAATAAAAGAACATTTTATAATTTTTTTCGCTCAAAAATAACAAGTTTGTGTATCAACGCCTCCATTTTTGGACCCATTTTGTTATTAAGTCTATAATAAAACGGTAAAAAGTATTTAAACAATAAATACTTGATTTATGAGCAATAAAATCAAAGTATTTTTGAAAAATTCACGCTACGAGTACGTTTAAGTCCATGAAAGACAATATTAGGTAGTATATTTACATAGGGTAAAATGGAATTAATTTTTGAAAATAGTTTAATAGAAAATTCTTGTGCCTTTAAATGTTTAAATTTCAACAAAGATGTTGGTTAATTGGTACAGCAAGAATGATATTTTAAAAAATATAAGACGAATATAATTGATGGCATCGGCTTATTTTTTATTCATTAAAAATTAAAGAAGCTGGCTTGTTGTACCAATTAAACAACACATTAACAATTAAACGTATATGTACAGGAATATTTCCCAATCAGTGACCAAAATTGAAAATAATGTTTTAGAGCTCAAATTTAAACAAAAATATTGATCTTCATTATATTATCTTCCATAGATCGAAAAAAAACTTAGAAGCATCTGTTTGATTATTAAAAAAACATTGAATGACTGGTCACCCGAGGTCATTTCCGAGAACCTGTTAACAGACATGCGTCGGACAAATGCGCGAATGTTAACAAATTCTGCCCCGTGGGCGTGTAATTAAAATTTGACTTCGAGCGAGTTCTCAAATAATGAAAAATTTATGACAACATATTTAAATGTTGTTATTATTTATTAATTACGTTTCTGCACGATCTTTATTTTACGCAAACTTCAATATATTAATAGAATTATCTATTTTTACTTTGTGAAAAAAGATTTCAAATGTTCCTAAATACATCATAGGTAAACCCGTACATAATGAGTATATTCATAATTGTTTTGGAATTAAAATTGGTAATTTCATTAAGGAGTCTTTAAACAATTGAAATGCATCTCTTTCACCATAATTGAAAAATTACGTACTTAATTATTTCCGAAATTCGTTACAATACACCGATCAAATTTGTATGTTTTTATAAGATTTTATAAACTTTCACATCTGCATTTCACTACAAATTTAAACTTCAAAAATTTATTTCTAATTATTGTGATCGACCAGATATTTTGTTGCGAGCTGAACACACAGGTACATCCATACTATTTATGGCTTATTTAAAAAAAATGGAATCAACTTTTTTACAATAATTGAAAACTTACGCATCTGATCAACTTCTATTTATACATTTTTACATCCTGATCCTTAATAATATTTTAATAAAAGTTGAAAGTGATCCACTTGTAATTCTAAATTGTTTTTCAACAAATTAAAAGTAACACTTTATTTCACGATTTTGAAATTATAATTACATTATCTATTACTATTCTTTTCCACACATTTGCACTGAATTTCACTTGATGGTAATTGTCTCTAATTGCATTGGCTTAGTATAAGATCGAAAATAATTACTATATACTTTTTTCACCTATTACTGTCGTGTAGTTAATCTGTAGATCGCGTAGCAATAAATGCGGACAAAATTAAGCCAAATGGCATACTGACTATAGAGGGATTGTACCGTAGTGGGGAATGAGACAGGTGTGGGTGGGGTGATAATATTTTGAGTTAGTAGACAAACTATCTATGTAAACCACTATTACAATGCATTCGACTACGAAGATTACTTTCGAAATTACCGTTTTTTACTTATGATTTATGGTATGTGAATAACGTTTCAGAAATCTTTGAATTACGCTGCTCATGTACAAAAAATTCATTATTATTTGATTTTTAAAAAATGGTTGACATTATTATTTATCTATTTGCATGACTGTCGTAACGTTATTCATAATAATCTATATTAACGACAACAGCATTTACATAACGCCATCTGTGGACAGAGCTAAAAGTACAACTCACAATTAAATGAAACTACGTGATATAGTATTATTTCTACTTTCTTTAATTTCTTTACCACGACCTAGGTTTCGTTTTATTACAACATCTTCAGGTGGGATATTAGCAAAGATATTATATATATAGAAAAGCTAATGTCCCACCTAAAGATATTGTAATACAACGAAACCTAGGTCGTGGTAAAGAAATTAAAGAAAGTAGAAATAATACTACATCACGTAGTTTCATTTAATTGTGAATAATGAATTTCTACAAAATTAAAGCCAAATATATTCAATAAAAGTACCACTATTTACATTACACTTAGTAACGCAAATAATAACTAATAAAATAGAAAAAACACAAATTAATTGAAATGAAACGTAAACCTAACTAATTATCAATAATGAACTAGTAAGCAAAATAATCACATTCCTAAAGAAGTCAATGAAGTAGAAAAAAATATCAAGATTTGGTGTATCTCACAATACTTCATTGATCAACATAAGTATGTTTATAACTGGTAAACGCTGGAGGATGTTCATGTGCGCTCTAGGCAGATGAAATAAACTATGACTCCGTCTTCTCCAATAACAGTCAGGAGCATAAAAAGAGACCGAGGGGGTTATCAAAATAATTATTTAATAATTTAAAAAAATTAATAATCATTAGCAATTCCTTTTGGAGTTGAAATGAATTATATCCGATCAAGCCCATAATAAAATCTGAAGGAAACAAATATCAAAGAGTATACGTACATTTTTTAAATAAAAATTTATTAAACTTCTTTACTACTTTCTCCATAATAAGTATTTAAGTAGCTTCACGTGGAGACCAGATGACTGCATTAGTTTTAAAGATACTTTGGACCAAAGAATTAAACAATGTCACAAAATCTGAAAAAAAGAAAGATGTGTGGAAATAAATCTGTGTGTACTGAAATAAGCTGAATATTTTCATTTTGAATATTTATAGGTAATAATCATGTAATAATCATCATCGCTCTATTAATTTTCTAATATCCTGCTGCTGCTATCGCTGATTCAAAACTATTCAAAAAATCCTCAGTATTTCAATTTACATTATTTTTTTATTAGAAAATCAGGAACACTGCCATAAGAAAAACGTGTAAAAATATTTTCATCAGGGAAGTTACGAACATGGGACAAGGGAGGTGTTTGAAATTAGGGCTTTATATAATCTGGTGAAGTTTCTGTTGTCTAATATGTCATAAATATGTAAACAATTATACGTAGATTTATTAATAAAACGACTTTAATTATAATTTCAAAAAGAAGAGCAAAAATTAAAAAAAGAAAATAACCGTACCACAATGGTACGGTTATTTTTTTTTTTTACAAATATTTTATTTTGATTTAAAATAAAAAATTCAGAAACCAAATTAATATAGAACTGTGCAGTATCCCATAAATTTTATTCCCTTCTATCCAAATGTCGTCTCAGTAATTTTAATATAACATGAGAATAAATAAACAACAAATTAACATTTGTATGTAGAAGCCAGGTAAATAACACACCAAGTAAGGTTAAAAAACAACTTTGTTTTAAATATTTTGGCTTTTCTTAACTAATTGAAACACCATTATGTCGTTAAGATACCAAACTTTGTGCTTTTATCAGTATCCCATTAATCATTATAAAATTCTCTTATATTAAATATACTCATACTCTGTATTCCCATGCGTGTGCCAGTCTGCCGTTACATAACCCTTTGAAAGTTATATTCCAAAATGTTTGCTTTCTTGGCGTAGGTAAAATATTCTCCATGCACATTTTAAATAAAAATTATTTCCAGCAAATAAATGTTGACACTAATGAAATGAAGAACACAAATCATTATGGAAAAGTTTACCTGAATATTATTTATTGAAATAATGATTTAAACAAATCTCAAAATTGGAAAAACATGTTCGAACTTATAATGAATATGACTTATGATACACACACACACATATAAGTATAATATATATATATATATATATATACATATATATATATATATATATATATATATATATATATACATATATATATATATATATATATATATATATATACATATATATATATATATTTATATATATATATATATATATATATATATATATATAGTATAAATTACATAAAAGCCTGCAATCTTATTAATATAATAAATCTTAGATTGATAAAAGTTATAAACATATGTAGCATTATTTCCATTTTTGTAAAGTTTAAGATTTCCTTGCTGATAATAGTTTTGAACTAAAAGCTTTTAAAATGACAAAAACATCGATTTTTCTTAGCTTGTTCCAATGCAATTAAAAAAATAATGCTTTAATGACAATATACAATTAATACTTGAAACACTAATAGATGGTGCTGTGGTAGCGTATGAGATAATATTTATTTACCAGGTTATGCTTTTTGAAGTAGATTTGTCTTTAGGTTAAAGCGCACTACAGCAAGCGAGATACTACACTGTGTGGCACTGTATCAATTTCTCTATAAAATGACTTGGTGACTCCAAGCCGTGTAGTGACATTGTCCTGCTGCTTGCGTCATAAAAAATAGTACAATTTATAGTTTGTGATGTCGCAATATTCTCCTTAAAAGAAGCATACTAAAATAAAGCAGTTTATTACTTTTACTAATTTGTAATTCTTTCATTATAATATTTTCCAATTAACTTTAATACATTTATTTTCACTAATATCTGTTAATTGAACTTTACTTGACGAGCTACATAATGTTTACATTAATAAGTATCAACAACATCTTTCAATAGAAAAACGAAACATGGTGGTAGAAGTGGGACACGAGCTCACACTCTGAAGAGATGCCTCAAACCAATAGACTAATGTCAAGTCAAAAAAGAAATGATAACCTCAGTTGATAACCTTAGTTGAGTCACTCAAGACAGTAAGTTCAGACAAGCCAGACAAGTTGGGAAACTCAATTGAGCCATTTGAGTCAGAAGACGCAGTCAAGTCTATATTGTTGGTAAGTTTATTTGAGCTAGTGGATTCAGTGAATTCATTAAAGTTTTTATGTCGATAAGTGAAGTTAGTCAAGTCAACAGCAGTTATAGTTGGTAAGTACAGTTGAGCCCGTTGAGTCAGTAGACACAGTCAAGTCTGTATAGTTGGTAAGTTCAGTCTAGTTAGTTGAATCAATGGACTTAGACAAATCAGTCAAGTTGGTAACTTTATTTGAGTCAGTTAAGCCAGTAGACTCAGGCAAATCAATGTAGTTGGTAAGGTCATTCGGGTCAGTGCAGTAAGTAGAAAAATGAAGTCAGTAAAGTTAGTAGACTCAGTCGTATGAATTTTATTTTAAAATATTTTTAAATCAGTATAATTTTTTGATGAAAAAGCTAAAATATTTTGATGGAATGGGCTGAATTTATCGATTTTTAATGAAAGAATTTTAAGTATCGACTTTGAGGATACTAATTTCATGAGAAAATTATTGAAACTTAGAGATATTGTTTTCTCAAAATTAAATCGTGAAGTAAATCAACTCAGTTACAGATTTATGGCAGTAAGTCTATAAATCCTTTTAGTTTTAAATTACAAGTTTCAGGATGTTACTTTTTGTATTGAAAGATTTTGTTGATATCTATTCATTTAATTTATTTAATCGACACTATTTGTTTCACATCTTGACTGGAGTTCCCAGATTGAAAATTGAATGTTCCTTACATCACCTTTCTTTAAGACATAAATACTTTAATTTTTCTTTATTTTATACAAATCAATGACACTACAAACTTACACAAGATGCTTAACTTATGAATGAAATTAAAAAAGATCACTCAAAATCAATGTCTCTTGTAGGTTAGCTGACCCATATTTCTATATCTTTACTCATGTCTAACCAAACCTTTTCTTCCTCTTGCTAAGTTTTTCCTTCTATTAATATCTAAATGACTCATATGATTCTGTAGTAACATTGCTTTCTGTGAAGATAATGAAACAATTAGACTTGTATTTTTGAACAAAATTTCATCTATTAGATGAATTTCTGTTCTGTGTTTGTGAAAAAGAATATCTGTGTCATACAACGATAAAGTTAAACATCATTCTTTGCGGTCTATTTAGTATTTGATTCAATAATTTTTTAAACCAATAAACTAAAAGGTTTATAGTCAATATCCGGGTTAACTTTATTACTATAACCATATACACTTTGATAGCCAAATAAAATTGCAAAAAGTTCTTTCATTATATGTCAAAATAATATAACGTGTGAGCAATGTAGCGTAATAAATAATCACAAAAAGAATTTCTTCTTTATTTCACATAAATAACTACTAAGAGCTCTACAGGTGAAAAAACATGCCATGAATAGTATTTTAGGATAGGATTTTATATTATAGGATTTTATTTTAAATTAATGGTTGTTATTACATACCACTGGGCAGAAATAGTTTTCTATCCTTTTTAATATCTTTTTTTATTTTCCATTATCCTTCTTATCACCATATCCATAAAAGAGAATATGATAAATGTCAATCAAAACCTGGTATCAAGTCAACTCTCGGTCAATTCAGTATAGTTGTAGGCTCTCTTGAGCAGTAGACACAGCAAAATTAATTTAGTCAGTAGGCTCTGTCAAGTCAGTTGAGTCGGTATGCTCAGTTGAGCCGGTAAATAAGTGATCAAACAATACCTGGTTTTATGAAAATAATTACTTTCCAAATTCTATTTGTATTTTAATTAATTTAATTATTTACTGGCTCCGCTACACTTACTGACTCAACTGAATCTACTAACTTTAAATTAAACTATAAATAAATATTCCTCGTTTTGTAATACAGGACACACAATTTTTGAATAATTACAGTACTGAAATCTTTCCACTACTCACTACTACTACTGTTATGTTCTAAACCTATTTCATAAAACAAGCATAGTAAATACACTTTGGCATTCTTACATACAGTATACAAGGAAATATCTGGATAGTATTTGTGCATTTGCATAAAGATTCACGATTAGACTTAAGAATACAAATACATGAAATAAACACGAACTCAAAAATAAATATATATACAAATATTTGGAAAATGCTATGTTTTGGTTTACTTCCGATAGACATTTATTAAAATCTATTAGCAAACATGAATTCATTTTTTTTAAAAAGGATAACAAGTACAGTGAAATCACTCCCAAGATATTTTCAAAATATTATTTGTTACGAAGGTGTGTATGAAAAGACGATACTTATAGTTATTGGATTTTGACATGAAGGTATTATTAACCTGTTTTTTTAGAAAATATGAAACTAGGAATATTCATCATTACAAAATATATGCTTCAGAAATTTTCAAAGATGTAGGATATTTTGTATAATAAAACTTCCAATAAGTAAAAGCTAGCAAACGACCGTATGGTCGTTTACTTAAATATTTATAGAGTTAACAAAGGTATTTAGTATTATTTTCTAATCTTCCCATTAAATAAAAAGTAGGAGGTAATGTAAAATAATTTGAAATACAAAAGTATCTATACACTTTGATACGAGCTATATATATGTAAAAAAAAATAAAAAGAAATATTTAAAAATTTTAAGTGTGAATACAATAATCTTCAAAAGCAATGAATAGTTTTAAAACAAAAAAACTTAGTAATAACTTATTTCGAACTTCTCTTTTTATTTACTTCATTGTACCATCATCAATGTGTTTATTCCGAAAGCAATGTAAAAATGATATGTGGTCTAATCATCCCACAAAGTAACATCAAATACAGCTGCAATTTTAATTATTTCCCGTTGCCAAAGTTGAATTGATACTTTAAAACATTGTGCGTTTTTGGAACTGATGAACTCAAATAGTAGTTCTGCATGAAATGAGAGATCTACTCTCTCATTTATTCATCATTAGGATAGGACACATTCCTCAGAAGGTCGATATGCCTTCTACTTAAAATAACATACAATTTACTGTATAAATAGACTGTCTATGGTCGTGAGTTGATAACTTACATCATTACAAATTTATATTTTCGATCTGATTATAGTTTAATACATATAATATTTTTACATATATAGTTTAACCAACTATTAATGTGTAGCAGCTATAAGAAGGTACACGATTTTGGTGGCTTCCAACCACCAGTAAATTTTTCAATCTCCTTAGCGACAGCTATTGTCAAATGATCATTTCCTGGGGCAGCTACAATTTGTACACCGACTGGTAAGCCATTCTTTGTTAAGCCCATGGGGATAGTGGTTGCAGGCAGACCTAGGCAATTGAAGCTTGCCAGAAATACACAATTTAACAATTTATAGAACATCGCGTAGTGTCTATGCGCCGGATGGGGAAACACTGGGTGTATGAGGACGCCGTTGTCGCCTAGGATTTTCTGAAATTAGATTAAACCATCGAAAGTTTGAATGAAGCTGCCATTAATTTAAACAATTTAGCATTTAAAGCTTTGAGTTCATAACATAGTAATTATGTATCAACTGTATCAAATTTTATATGAAAACGAGTATTTGCTCAAAGCTTTGGTCTTGTGGGTTCAGGCTTTGCTTGTATTATGACATTATTTTTAAGATCAAGAAAATTTATATTTGAAAATCAAGTTCTAGGCAATTTGCAAAAAATTATGTGTATATCATTTTATATAGTGCAAGTTTGTTCAAAGGATTTGCAGATTGTTAAAGTTTTTGTTCTGAATCATGACTCCTTAACTTAGTTCCATCGAAATCCATTTAGTGATTCTTATAAGATAGCTTAAATAGACAAGTAGATATAGCAGGAAAAAAGATATAACCTATTGTTGGAACATACATCGGTAGCGAAAGAAATTAATTTATCCAAAAAAATATTCAGTTTATAGACAGTTGCTGTATAAAATGTTGTATGTACTTTTATTTACAATAAAATAAAATATTTGTATTTAAAAGTGCAATGCAACATGGTAGATACCAATAATATTAATTTGTAATTTTCATGAAAAAATTAAATAGACCTTAAATATTCTTTCTGTATGTCTTTGTAGTTGCTGCTATCTTGCGACTTCAATACTTAAAGATAATCCTATTCAGACGAAGGACAAAATAAGTTATGTAAATTATTGATGATAATCATAAATTTTAATTTAAATATATATATATATATATACAAGATTTCCAGCAGATAGTGCATAATAAAGTTTTCGATAAAAATACAATTTTGATTATAACAACTCGTGAGTCAAGTATTGACATAGAATCGAGATATACATAAAAACGTCTAAGAGAAGTAAACATTTAAACATGTAACCTGACACCTATAAAAAACTTATATTATTAGGACATTATATAGCAGAATATAAAAGCGAAGGTAGATAAAGGAAAAAAATAAATGAAGTAAAATTTATATCATAATTACTACTTCATCGCAGATATCCGATAAGTCCGAACATACGAACAGATCATTGTCATAATGTGAAAAAAATTTATGCTAATAATAAGCATTGATTACTAATACATACCCTGAATTAGAATAAGTTAAAGGAATCAATATGCTAGATTTTTGTTAAACATGATTTTTGTTAAATATTGAGAATGATATTTAAAGAAAAATATTTTTAGTTAAGTGAAGTATATAGATTTGTCCTACACGATAGTTTACTTTCCCTAATTGTAGACTATTTACTTTTTAAAGATTCTATAAGAAAGATTTCTAATAATCTTTTGTTAGCAGATCCTTTTGATATATTAACCGTTTTAGTGCCACGGTTTTTACTCATATATACTTAAAAATGCCAAAGAAATCTTTTGTTTTTGATGTCATTTACCCTTGTCTCGAATAAAACTGTATCTCTGCCAAAAATTATCCAATTTGATTAAGTTTTTTGGTGTTTTCTTAATAAAAACTTGTACTTGTCACATCGTATTTTCACAGTCCGGTACATCCTCTGTATCAACAAAATAATTGTTATAGTCACTATTATCACTATCACTCAAAATTAGCATTACGCCAAATTGTGAGCTCATATTACGTATTTCGACATTATGGGTTAAAAATTTTCTTTTCCTGGATCCCTTTTATATTGTAATTACTAATAATATTATAATTTGAATATTCTGTAACATATAGAAAGATAAAAAATTAGCGATGCGTGCGAGCGACCTCACCTACCGCTCGCTAAGCAGCAACTGATTTCTGTACCTATGAGTTTGAAGTTAAAGCTAATCTTCTTGCGATAAAATCGAAATCCATGGGATTTGATGGCTTAAATATTAGTGGTCTTAAACCAATAATAGATATCGTGGCTCCGGTCATCGCTGATATTTATAATACCTCTTTGAAAACTGCTGTTTTTCCTTTGGAATGGAAAAAAGCCTATATTGTGCCCGTACCTAAAATTCTATTACCTATGCAAACCAAGGATTTTCGGCCCATATCTATCCTACCGCTTCTATCTAAAGTCTTTGAACGTATTGTTCATGGTCAACTTGTTACTTTCTTCAATGCTCATAAGTCTCTAAATCCACTTCAATCTGGCTTTAAAGCTGGCCACAGTACCTCAACTGCCCTTGTTAAGGTTACTGATGATATACGCTTGGCTATGGATAATACACAAGTCACTGTCCTTGTGCTTCTTGATTTCAGCAGTGCGTTTAACTCTGTTGACTTCGATATTCTTCTTGCCCGCTTGAAATATCTTAATATATCCCAACATTCACTTGAGTGGTTTAGTTCATATCTTCATGGACGCAGGCAATGTGTTAAGTTGTCAGATACGTATTCCGAGTGGACTGATCTTACAGCTGGTGTACCTCAAGGCGGAGTTCTATCTCCTCTCCTCTTCTCAGTATTTATTGATGATGTTGTTAAAAACATTTCCAGCAATTATCATCTTTACGCTGATGACCTACAAATCTATGCGCACTCGAACCTCCATTCCTTATCAAAAACCATCGACATCCTTAATCGAGATCTCGCTTCAATTGGTCAGTGGGCTCATGAAATGGGTATTTTGGTTAACTCAAGTAAGTCACAAGCTATCATCATTGGTAGTAAAAGACTGACTTCTAAAGTAAACCTATCTAGTTTACCGAAATTATTGCTAAATAGTACAGTAATACCATATACGTCAACTGTTAAAAACCTGGGCCTACTGATCGATCAAAATCTTAATGGGGGGCCTCAAGTAAATGATGTTAGTTGTTGTGTTTTCAACAGGATACACTCTTTGAAACGTCTTCAAAATGTTCTACCGAATAAAATGAAAATCTACCTTTGTCAAACACTTTTAATACCATTAATCAATTATGGAGACGTGTGCTATCCTGATCTTAATGAAGAATATTTGTGCAAGTTGGAACGTCTTCAAAATGTATGCATTCGGTATATAATTCTTCTAAAATGGCTGAAGATCCGTTATCGACGCCAACTTCACATACTTACACTTCTTTTTAACATATTAAAAAATCCTCATAGCCCAAATTATCTTAGTGGCAAATTTAAAGATTTGTCTGCTCACGGCCTTGGGCTGCGATCTGAAAGTTCACGCACCCTACTTATTCCTAAACATACCTCTACCACTTACGACAAAAACTTCAGTGTCCAAGCAGCAAAAATTTGGAATCACCTGGATCCTGACATCAGGAAAACCACGTCTCTAAACATTTTCAAAGATCGAGTGAAAAAGGCCTGCATCTCCTGAAACTTTTTCCTTTGTGTCTTTGCCCTTTCCTGTCTTTCCCATCCCAAATCATGTCAATATTTTATTTTCTTTTTTAATTTACTTTTGTATTTTCTTTTATCTAATGTGCTATGAATAATTTTCATTGTAAAATCTCTTACAGTTAAAATTTCATTACAAATTGTTATGGTTGACTGGAAGAGATTGTTCATGTAGCAATAAGTTCGCCATATGTACTATACATAAAAGTTAATAAATAAATAAATATATAGTAATTCTCGCGGTACAAAATATCTGTTTATAGCAAAATTCCAAAGAACAGTGTTATAGCTTTCTGTATTATTTAGTGTTGTCATGAAGATATTATTCCAACAAATCATATGATGACATATCTCTATAAATAGATCAAAGAATGTCTCCAACCTATAGTGAAAGTTATGTTGTGTCTTTGTGCTAATTGGTGACGCCATTAGCTTTCTATTGTCTTTATTTATAGAGATATAGTACAACACTAGAAAGACAATATAGATATAGTACAACACTTTTGAACATTATTAGTTCTGTACTTTCTGTGCTTTTCTTTCGAGGCCAATAATTAGGGAAATACCAATATCTAGTCATACAATTTTATACTGATATATATAAAGATATACATGTGCATATGTATTTATATACATATATACATATATATATATATATATATATATATATATATATATATGTATATGTATATATATTTATACATATGCAAAAGGGGGCATAATGGGGACATGAGGCACGACGGGACCACCTGTACATACAAGTAACTATGCACACTAGAAGTGTTTTGTTTATGTTAATAGGCAGCCACTTTGGAGTCTAACTTCTTAGTTATCAGTCTTCAGTATGACAGTGACCGGTGGCTAGACTGTGCGCGTTTGTTTGTTACGACAGAAAATTTTTTTCAACATCATTTCTTGTAATTTTGAGTTATTACGAAAACATATGTAAAAAGATAAGTATTTCAATTACTACTACTGTTTTTTAATTATTTTTCTCTAGCGACTTATTGATATGTTTTGGACAAAATCACTATTGATTTGTTTTTTTTGTTTATTATTTAAAACAATGTTAGACATGGGGGTGTAACAGGGGCATGGCTATGGGGCACGATGTTGCACGATGACGATCACATTATGCCTGTAACTGCTGTCCCCAATATGCCCTTGTCATGCAAGTAGTTTGAAAGTATGATTTGTTCATTTAATAATAGAATTAATGTAAAAAAAAGAAAAGTTCAAGAGGCATTCTGTAGAAAGTATGGAACAGGCAATTTAGGTAGTCTTAAGCAAAACAGCAAGCTACAGAAAAGCAGCTCAGCTATATGGTATTCCACAGACAATTTTAGAGCATCACGTCACCAAAATAAGGAAGGGCGACCTATCTCTTAACTCAATTCCAGGTAACTTCAAACCCGTGTTTTCCAAACAAAAGGACGAGGAGCTTGTGAAATCAAAATGTCAAAAAATGAAGAAACGTTTGTTAGAACTGACAACTGTCGCCTTACGAAAGCTAGCGTATCAGCTGGCAGAAAAAATGCTAAGACTTACAACTTTAACTATGATAAAAAGACAGCTGGCATAGATTGGTTAAAACGGATCATGAAGCGTCACCCGGATTTATCCATTCAAAAACCAGAAGCTACATTAGTAGCTCGAGCAATGGGCTTTAACAAAGTGGCTATGGATAAAGTCTATGTTTTGCTCAGAGAAATATATGACAAATATAATCTGACGCCAGATAGAATATATAATTGTGATAAAATTGACATATCATGCGGCTCCAAAACAAAGAGCAAACTTATTGCAGTAAGGGGAAGGAAGCTAATAGGTTCGCATTCTTCAGCAGAACGAGGGCAGACAGTTACGCTTGAGTTATCTTTAATGTAGCCAGAACTTATATACCGCCCATGCTAATATTCCCTTGATAGGTGAATGAATGAAGCAGGAGTTATTGGATCGAGCTTCTCCAGGAACGACAGCAAAATGTAACGCTCGAAGCTAGATGAGTACTGAGAAGTTTATGACCTGGTTGCAACGGTTCGTCAAGTTTTCTGGTGTGTCCACTAATAACCCGGTCTTGCTTCTGCTAGATGATCATGTAACAAATACTCAAAATATGGAGATTATTGAAATTGCACTCAAGAATAATGTTGTAATGCTTTGCTTTCACCCGCACTGCACCCACAGGCTTCAACCCTTGGTTGTTGGCTTTATGAAACCTTTGAGTGCATATTATGACCAAGCTTGCTCTAACTGGTTAAGGTCATACTCGGGGTGAATAATCACAACTTTTTAAATAAGTGAAATTTTTGCTCATGCATATGTTCAAGCTGCAACAATGTCTACAGTAATCACAAGTTCACAAAATGTGGCATATGGCCATTCAATCAAAACTACTTTAGAGATTCAGATTTTTTAGCTGCATCAACACAGATGTACCACTGATAAATTATGAGCCTGAAACAGGTTCTTTAACTGCCGAAATCTAACAACAACTGACTCCTTTTGAACAGTACTATCTTGAACTGTTTTTGTTTACAACTATGTCACCTTCACATCAGAGAACCTATCTTATAGCCTCAGCTTGATTCCCGATTCGAAAAGTATGTCGTGATCAAACTTCCTTCAAACATGGTACTCTCAAGGACATTCTCGCAATTCCAAGAGTCGAATAAAGAAGTCAAACAAGGAAAAATTATCGTAGAGGTAAAACTGTTGTTCTCACTTTAACCCCTTATAAAAACTTAGAAGAGCTACAAGAACGACAATAGCTTGTACTGCCTCAAATTGGGTACCCTATACTGTCCCTACCCTGGGGCACGATGGGGTTTTTATGAGGGTTTTATAAAATTAAAATTAAAACATTATTTGATTAGTTACTTCACGAAATTCTATGCCAAATGATAATTTACATAACCAAAAGTATGTGATTAGTTTTAATTAATAAATATATTTTGTTTATATTTTTATGATTAATTTGCCTTAACATCTCCGTTATGCCCCATAAATATATATAAATATATATATATATATATATATATATATATATATATATATATAATACTTTAATATAAATTTCGCATTACCCTATTTGTAGTTTATTGAAAAAAGAAAATAAACGAAAATTAGCAATAATGATAAATGGCAATTGAAAAAATACCTCATTTTATTACAACGGTGTAATTTCCTCATCATAATGTCATCAGTGACTTAAAAATATATAGCATTACCGCATATAAAAATATAATGAGCAAATTAGGAATGTATATATGTTGCCAGAAAATTACGTATGTACGAGGGGCGTTTTTAAGTTCGCGGAATGGAGGATAAGGAGTGAGAATAAAAATACAAAATTATTTAATATATTCACCTGCTACCCTAATACATTTTTCAGATCTTTCAATTAGCTTATGTATACCTTCATAAAAAAATGTTTCGTCTTTGCCCGAAAAATAAGCTGAAACTGCATCCTTCATTTCTTCATCGCTTGAAAACTTCTTTCCACGAATAATTTTTTAAGGTTTGGGAACAAATAATAATCACTGGGAGCCAGATCTGAACTGTAGAATGGGTATTCTAAAATATCGAAACTCACCTTGTGCAGGGGGGTCAGCGCAATGTGGCTCGTGTGAACAGGCGCATTGTCGTGCAAAAGCAGAATACTTTGGTAAATTTTCCCCTTCTTTTTTCTTTGATTGTTCTTTCAACCTCTCTAAAATTGACGCATAGTATTCTCCGGTTATGGAAACACCTTTATCTTTATAATTCGTTAACAGGAACCTTCTGAATCCCAAAAGACTGTTGCCATGATTTTTTCAGCCGACTGTGACACCTTAAACTTCTTGGGTGGTGGTGTGCCTTTTTTGTACCACTGCATTGAGTCTTGTTTCGACTCAGGTTCATAATGATGACCCCAAGTTTCATCTCCAGTAACAATTCGACTCAATAGTCCATCCTTTTCTTCACTATAGAGGTCCAAAAATGTGCGAGAACACTCCATGCGGCATTGTTTTTGAGGCGGTTTGAGCATTCTCGGCACCCATCTTGCGCTGACCTTTGTCATGCCAAGATGACCATGGAGAATTTTAAAAATTGTTGTATCCGAGACTCCAACCATCTCTGCAAGCTGTTTCTTCTTTAGTCTGGCATCTTCCAATACTAATTTTTCAACTTTTTCCATAATTTCCGGAGTAGTCATTCTGATCGGCCGACCGGGGAGTGGGTCGTCTTCAAGTGAGTCTCTACCCTATAAAGAGACTATGCCAATTGTAAACCATGGTTTTACCCGGGGAAGAGTCCCCATAAACGGATGCCATCTCTTTCAGAATGGTTAGAATGGACTTTCCTTGCTTGGTAACAAATTTTATAACGGCGCGGTACTCGATTTATTCCATAGTTCAGACTTTCTTCCAGGTTGAGTTGTTTGTTCGACGATAGTTCAAAGACTAATGATCCGATTATGATAAAACTTGATATTTATACTAGTAATTAGAGTTATTTAACTAGATATCATTCCGTTAATCACCTTTACTAATAGCTTACCTTTCCATTCCGCGAACTTAAAATGAATAAGAACTTGGAAACTTTAAAAACAGCAAGTATTATTGAAATAAGAAACAAAAATGCATCTTTTGTTAGTTGGTGTTTTGTAATTATGCCTTTAATCATATAAAATGATGATGTGGGCAGTAATGCAAAAAAAATTATAGATGGTTTATTGGACACAATAGATGGTTAATTTCACACCTGACATATGTAAGTAATGCTATTTAATTAACACCTCGTACATTTACAAAGTCTAATAATATTAATAATATAAATTTGAGGTATGACGGAATAAGTAAAATCTTCATATCTGGAACACGTCGCTGATTTACGCACTCAAATGTTATCTAAAAAAATCCTTTCGTAACTCTCATTCCTAAGTCTTCATTGTTCCTTCCCTGATGTCCCACCTAAATTCTATCTCCCTCTCTATATATTTCTTCTAATATATTTTCATTAATTACTTGTACATAACAAGTTCTTTTTCTTTATTAGCTTACTATTTTATTTGTTATTTAAATGTTTTTTGCAACTATAATCACAATTTGTTGCAGTCTTCAAAGCATAATATATTTTAATTTAATGCTTCAGTTGACTGGAGGTGATTGCTTCTGTAGCAATAAGTCCTCTTTACATATATGTTTATTGAAGATATTAAATAAATTAATAGTTAAATAAATGCTTAAAGAAACATTTAGCTTCTGAATGTTGTAATAAGTTATGAATTTAGTTGATTAATTAAAAAAACAGAAAAATATCACATTAGATTGATTTGGACAAACATTTTACAAGTGTGCAAAAAAAGAAAATAATCGTATCTACATTTAAAATTCTAAATGGCTATTTTTCTGATTATAGTCCTATGAAATTTTGATAATGTTATACATGTGAAATATTACACTTTAAACTTAAATTGACTGTCAAAAACAATACAGATTTATAAGTCAAACAACTTACTAATAAATCCTTCTTGATTTCTTCATTGCATGCCTTTATTTCAAGACTTTCTGGTAGTGCATCCATTAATTTTTTTATTAGGCCATATAATATTGCGGGAAGTGTATAGTTAGAACAGCCTAAACATTTTTTTAACACTTCTGGCCATATTGACCTCCATTCAGTATGATTTTTAGGCTTGGAAAAGATATTGAACAATCCTTTTAATGACGTTGTGATTCTCAAACACACCTCAACCATATTACCCCAATTTTTTATTTCTATCTGTAAGTAAAATTTGAGAATATTAAAAGTGTTAAAGAATACTCTCCTAAATCATATATCATGATAATTAATTTCATATGTGTACAAATTTGTTTTCAGATATCAGGTATTTACGAGATTTAGTACATACCTTTCTTCTAAGACTTGCCATATTTTTCATTTCAAAAAAATTAGGTTTACTTGGTTCATGCATAATGTTTTCTACTTTATCCCTAATCTCTTTAATAAATGTAACACTAGATTTAAAAAAAAATTGTGATAAAGGTTTTACAATGTTTCCCAAAATGATATTTTGGTACTTTCTGAGCTATTTGTATGTAAATAACTAAAAAAACTTATAAGAGGAATGCGGAACTTTATTATTCTAAATTTGATAAAAAATGAGAGTCAACGTAATATTTGAAATGATGAATCAGTATGTATTATAGTAATGATTTGACGAAATCAGAAGAAATACTCTACCTGTTCCACATCAATATTATAATTTTCTTTTAGTATGCTCTCCATATTTTTCATAGCATATTTAACATCTGTTCCTATTTTTTCAACTAAATCAGATTTGTCATCATTCATAATATAGAATGAAATGTCCTTTAAATTAACCTGGATAAAAGTAAAATATGATAAAGTATTAATACTCTATTTTTCTAGTTCTTATGTCATAATATAATACAAGATGACAACATAAGAAATATAATAATATTATCGTTATATTTTTTGTAAGTCAAAAATATTATTGTCATATAATGAGAAGAGAAATAAATTTAATTATATCTATTTTCTATTACTATTTGTCACCTTCTTGCGTGTAATTAACAAGGAAGACCAAACTAGCTTTGTACAAGGATGGATCAAAAAGTTCATGGAATGGAGGAGGTAGTGAGGAGTGGGGGTACCTCACTCACATAGTCGCTAATGTGCTACTCATTACGAGTATTTATTTATTTATTTTTATTTATTTCATCTTCAAATTACACATAATTTGGTGGACTTATTGCTACAAGAGCAATCTCTTCCAGTCAATAAAACTAATTATAATATTAACAAGTAAAAAAAATATCACAACAGACAAATAAGTATTAGGAGGGGCAAAATGGTATTAGGAGGGGCAGGGCTAAGGGATTATGAGAGGAAGGACTTTTTCAGATGGTTTTTGAATACATTTATAGAGGGTGAGTTCCTAGTATCCGGTTTCAGTTGATACCAAAGTCTTACTACAGCTTGGACAGCGAAGTTCTTTTCATAAAAGGTGGTAGTATGTTTAGAAAAACTGAGGCTGATCACGTTTTTAGAGTGTAGCCATATGTAGTGCGCAGAAAAGTAACTAAATCTGTTTTTAAGTAGGATTGTTTAAAATATTATAAAGAAGTGTGAGAATGGTTAAATTGTGTCGAATGTGCACCCCTGTCCATTTAAGTTGAGCTCTGAATTCAGAAACATGACTATAGTTTTTGCAAGCAAAAATATAGCAGGTGCACAAATTTTAAAGACATTCAAATTTTTAAAGGTGATATTCCGCAAGGTCTGGATAGCATTCATTTTCATAGTTGAGTAGTGGCAGTAAGAGTGTTTGACAGAGCAGACCTTTAATTGTTGGTGTAAATGGAATTGGTATGCTATTTAATATTAAATATTGTAGATCTGATTCCTGAGTTCCTGAGTTCCTGGCTACCAATTATGATAGCTCGAGATTCAACTGAATTAACTAACAGACCCTTTTTATGACCCCACTGACCGATAGAAGTGAGGTCCTCGTTGAGGGTATTGATGATGGTGGCTAAAGAATTTCGGTCAATATGGGCATATATTTGTAAGTAATCAGTGTAAAGATGGTAACCACTATATAAATTCTCAACTGATGGGCTTCATCATTGAATATTGAAAAAAGAAGGTAAAAAGAACCACACATTGAGGCGTACCATGTGATAAGTCGGTCCATTCAAAAAACACATCTGAAGACTTCATAGATTGTTGACATCCATATAGATATAAGCTAAACCTTTCTAATGAGTGTTGAGATACATTCAGATACATACATTTCAGACAAGTCAGCAAAATGTATAAGTCAACGGAGTTAAATATACTGCTGAAAAGATATCAAAACTAGATGGGGCATGGATTATACTTTCAAAGACTTTTGATATTAGTGATAGTATGGAAAAGTCTTTAGGCTGTGCAGGTGACAAATTTGTTGGTAATGGGATTATATACGCTTTCTTCCATTCAGAAGGGATGGTGGCTGTTGTCAGAGATGATATTTAAGTGATGTATACCATGTTTCAGCTTAATTGTGGATTCAACCTCTGGGCAATCATTGATCAAGCAACTTGTTCTGGAAGAAATGGTCTACTGTAGAGCAAATCGAAGTTCAAGTTGTCATCAAGGTTCTGACAAAGCAAGGAAAAACACTACAAGTCATATTGATTGAGATGTCATCAGTTTACAGGGACTCTTGCTATAGTAAAACCCTGATTTACAAGTGGCATAATATTTTCAAACAAAGCAGAAAGTCGATCGAAGATGACTTCTGGTCAGGACGGCCAATTAACGCCACCTCCTGTGACATTGTTGAAAAAGTTGAAAAATTTGTATCGGAAGATGCCCGATTTAAGAAGAAGCAGTTGGAAGAAATCATTGAGGTATCTTCTGCAACTATTTTGAATATACTTTATGATTATCTTAGTTTGTCAAAAGTCAGAGCAAGATGGGTGCCGAGAATTCTCACGCCGCCATAAAAGCAAAAACGTATTGACTGTTCACGCAAATTTGGATCTCTGTAGAGAAAATAAGGATAAGGTTATGGATGACAAAATTTGAGTTCACCAGTTTGGGCCGAAATCTACGTAGGAGTCTATGCAGTGATATAAAAAAGGTACTGCATCCTTTAAGATGTTCACATTGGGCCACAAAAGTCATAGCGACGGTTTTTTAGGACCCAGAACATGTCATGCTCACTCACCTCAAAATGTTTCTATAACGAGAGACTACTACTCTGGTTTTCTGGAGTAGAATAAAGAAACATTGAAGAATAAAAGTGGAGAGAAATCAGCGAAAGATATGTTGCTTTTGCACAACAATGCACCTGTACATGAGAACCATATTACGATGGGTGTCATTTACAAAGGTGGATTTCAAATATTGCAATACCTACCTTATAACCCAGACTTGCCTCTTGGGACCATTAATTGTTTCCAAAAATAAAGCTTTTGGGGAAAAATATTTAGCCGAGGAAGGGCTAAAGTTTTCAATATTAATTGATATTTTTTCATTGTCATAATTGGCAATTAAAAAGTAAATTTTTTGCAAGTTAAATTGTTCCTCTTTTAATAAATAACTGCCCAATAGTTTATAAATATGACATTATGCATATTATAAGAATCTTTGAGATAATTATAGATCTAATTAATTACTAATTTTTGGAAAGTGAGGTAGTTTTTCCATTGATAAACTAATGTGTAATAAAAATCTTGTAAAATCTTTTAAAACACAAATATTTAAGGGTTAAAGAGATTATATATGTCATACAGCGGTATGACATATATAATCTCTTAATAAGTTTTAAAAATATTATAAATAATATACTTTACTGATATATTTAAAGACAGTTGTTGCCCCTTTGGGTTTTTGATGGCGTTGAGTAGCAACGGTAAATCTTCCGCATACCTTGTTATAGGACCTATAGTAAAATAGTTACCAAAATCAGGGTCTGTACAATAGGGGAAATGCCCTGAAATGTAATGGTTGAATTAATTAGTTTTATTAGATGACGTTGTTGTGTTTGTTAGTTTGTGCGGAAAAATTTTGTATAACAGATGTTCACTTGCAAAATACAAGAGAGTCTTAAATTGATTAGCTCTATGTGTCTCCTCATAATGGTATCAAATTGCTGCTAGGACAATAACAATGAACATGTTTACGGAGATTTATTCATACAAATGACAGATGTTTAAGACTATGTCATCTGAAAACACTAAATTTGTCATATGTTAAAACTATCCAAAATGTGCTGGTGATTTTGTATTGGTGTTGCCGGCACTTTTTGGAAGCTATCAGATAAATGCCTGTGGCATTACATCATAATAAAAAGTCTTACATCCAAGAATACATATATGTATATATATATATATATACATATATACATATATACATATATACATAAATATATATTTTCTTTTTTTTATGAAAACTCATTCCATTTTCATCAGGTTTCATTAAATTATTGAGATTTTTATATTTTAGTGAAATATAAAAATCTCAATAATTTTTAATTTTACAATTTCTAAAAAACACTGATGACAGGTGATCGGATATTTACTCACATCACATGTGTAGATATCAAAGTTTTAAAATATACATGTTTTCATAATTTCTATATTGTAGCAAGTTTCCACTAATTTTAAAAGGTGTAGTGTTCATATGATGAAAGTAAACTATGTTCATTAAGACCATCCAAATAAAACAAAACTCAGTGTAAATCACACAAGAGAAATAATTTAATAAATATTTGAAAATTTTTCATTGCTTATTATCAAGCTTGTTTACCTTTTGATGAAACAACATGTGGTGATGGTTTGTGTCCGTATATACCAGTAAACATGGCAGGCAATCTTAAAGACCCACCAATATCTGAACCGATTCCCATTATTGAAGCTCCGGATGATATAAGGGTGCACTGAATACAGATAAAGCATAAGGTTATTTAGGAGAAAACAGCCTCAGGTGAAACTTACTATTAAAAGGGACCTTGAAACACATCCATTAGTAGCCCGGTAGTATTATTTCTACTTTCTTTAAGTTCTTTGTCACCATCTAGGTTTCATTGTATTACAACATCTTTAGGTGGGCTATTAATCTAGGTCATGATAAAGAGCATAAAGAAAGTAGATATATTACTGCATCACATAGTTTCATTTAATTGTGAATAATGAATTTCCACAGAATTAACACCTAATATATTCAATATTGATTGTGTGACGTCAGTTTGTGCTTCTGACAGGTCATATTTTAATAAACACTTAAATTAGTTTGATATAAAGTCTCATTACAATATTTGAGTTATAATGTGGAGATAACCCAGCTTTCTATATCTCTTATTGGCCAGATTAGGGATGGCTGGGTTTATCTATGCAAAAAAATGTCTCTCGCTACCATTGCTTTCTAGTGTAAAAGAGGTAGAGACAACAAAGTTGTATTAAAACTATCGCAGGAAGCATATGCACACGTAAAGTATGTATGTAAGTAAAGTTTTTATATGTAACTGCGATTTCTTTTGGACTATTATCAGTTTTGTTGGGTGCGACATTAGCATTTATAGTGCAGTAATCAATACCATTGCTTCTCAATGACCTTCTTTGAGTCTGGTGACTACCTGCTCAGGAGTTGTAACTCGGTACTATGCTACTGTCCAGGAGTTGTAACTCGGTATATCTTAACCATGATATTTAGTCGGTCAAGTTTCAACTTGATGTGAGTTTTCCAGGTAAGCCTTCTAGATATTTAACACAATTTGTGTGTGGTGCAATATCGATTTCTAGGCTCACTGTGAGAAAATTGCCTCTCCTCAATGTAAAGGTGATGTGATTTAATTTTTGTCTGCTGGCACATATGTGCCATTTTTGCATTTCGTCCATCAATACTTGGAGCTTGTTCCTGGCAGATTCTAGATCTTTGGTTCTCGCCAGATAAGCAACATCATCAGCATAAATTGCAGCCGTTACATTTGCTGAGGTAGGGAGATCTGACATAAAGATATTGTGTAAAACAGGTCCCATGACCGAACCTTGTGGTTTTCCAGCTACCATCTTTTGTAGACTAGATCTTGTGTCTCCTTGATTGGAAATAGCAAATATGGAAGTTTTTCCTTATTTTACACATTATCCCTTTTTGCCAGATGCGGTCGAAGACATGTTTGACGTTTAAAAAACCAACAGACGTGAATCCCATCTTTTCGAAGCCCTAGTGAATAATGCGGTATACACAGTGAACCTGCCCATTTGCTGAATGAGACTTTCTGAAGCCACATTGATCACAAGTCACAATCATCAATAAAGTCTTTTAACCGATCGCAACAATGAAGCTCTATGTGCAGGTTTGCCAAGGATAATATGCTGCTAAGATTTCATTCGATTTCAATTATCAGTATTTATAAAGGAGTGTCTGTGGATAGTTTACTGCCGACAAAAAAGATACAAATACAAAACATCTTTACTCACTAATACAAAAAACAACTTTACTTATTCTAAGAAATTACCTCTGTGTCTTTCTAAAGTAACAACTTCTCAGTGACCTCTGAATGGGAAGTTTTGTTCAGCTAAAAATGATGTAGTATTTAAAAGCAGATAAAAGATAACCCACCATTTTTTAACAATTTTGATGATGATATTTTAATTTTTTCTATCAATGGTTTCTTTAGCTTCGAGCCAAACTCTTAAAGTTCACCATTTCTCTAAATTAGACAAGTGATTAGAGGAATGCTCGTAATCCTGTATATAATGCTCGATTCCTAAAATTTACAGATTTAATTTCCACCATTGATAAAAACTAGAAATAAGCTCTTCAGATCATCTGAAGATGCATATTCAATAATTCAAAAGTGTAGTATTTCTGATGTAAATAATATCATTAATTTCTGAAGGCATTTCATTCCATTTGACAAACTTGAATAAAGTCAGAAAAATTAGATTACAATGTGAGCCTTTATAGCAGGAGTTCCCAACTAGGGGGGCATGCCTCCCAAGGGGGGCATAGAGAGATGTCAAGGGGGCGGAAAGCGTTTGCATTTTAGAAAGAAAAAACCCGAAAATAATAAATACCATTACAATGTAATGTTTAATTTACATGCATAAAATTAATGAAATTAAATATCATATTCACTATTATTACCATAAACTTGCGAAAAATTTGACGTTTTGGTGTACATTTTTTATTGAGAAATCAGTTTGAGTGTGTAAAATTATTGTGTCTCACTGTTAAAAGGTAAGTTTGTGTATTTACAAACTTCAGTTACCATTTTTATTTAATTTACTATATCAAAGGAGGGGCATGAAAAAGTAAAGGGGGGGGGGGCATGAAAATATAATTTATAGTCCGGGGAGCCTCAACAAAAAAAAGGTTGGGAAACCCTGCTTTAGAGTATTTGGTCTGTCTATCACCAGAAACAAAAGGTCCTATTTTAAAATAATTCTCACCATCTTACTAAATAATTACAAGCCATATGTTACCTGGTACAGGTATAGTTCTATATATTTTTGTAATTACACTCTAATTGCTGAACATCTTGACCAAGTTCTTTGGATTTACGACTAGACTCTCCTTCTTCGATGAGATATTTCGATAAAGATCTACCTACTAAATTAGTCTACTTCTTAGATTTTTTTGAGAACCACTAGGGCCACTATTAATAAAAGCCAAAACGATTTTATATTGATTAAAAGATCGTTAGGAACAATTTTTATGACATTCTAATAACTCAATTTTGTTAATATAATTTTGTATATATGTGTATTTAGAGATTAAAAGTAGTTTAGATCTAAGTATACACAGAATTTCATTATTTTTGATTTCATCTAATTCTTAATGGTAATGAGGTTAGACCATATTACAGATTGTTAAATTAATTAAAACATAACAAAATTTCATGTCATTATGAATAATTTGGTTGTGGTGCTATTTTATTAAATTTGAACCTAGTGAACTGCATTAGAAACAACATGAGAATCGAAGTATTTTTGACAAATCCAAAAGAATCAAATTGAATTATGGACAAGGATGAAGGAAATAAGATTTTGGCAAATATTGTTTATAAAAATATATTGTTGTTAGAGATTGGCCAAATATAGGGTCTGCCGAATATGAATATTTGTTCGAATATTCGGTTTATTAAATACCGAACCAAATTTTCGGCCGAATTATTTGGTTACATTTTGGCATGCTTTGCTTAAAGGTCAAATATGTCTGCGAGGCGATAGGCAAGTAGCGGCATTTGCCCGTTCCCATAGATTAAAAACAAAAACAATGGGGATATTTTTATATACCTCCATCAAGGCTAAGGCAATATCAACAACCACTAACATGTAGACTTGCATGATAAATTTAATTACCGTTTTGAGTTTCACTGTTCACTAGCTTGACAAAGAATTTTCTGTTCAACACGTGTCCTTCAAATTAAATATTATATTGGGCAGCACATAACAGTCAACATTCGAATTCACCTGGAAGATGTGATCAGTGTATGGCAAATTGATTTGGTAATTCATGGGATAGAAATAATGGATCTAACATAGCCGCAATGAGACATACTATATAGTCAGAACTCTGACATTGATTTGGAAGCACAGATGATAACAAATACTGTGCACTGGATACATAGTTAGATCCGAGATTTCTATTGAATTTTTTCTCTCCAGAAAAATCTGAATTAATAAAATGTAATTCTTAAGAGAACAAATCGAAAGGAGCAAGACATTGAAAAGCAGTAGCAGTGACAATCAGAAGGACACACTTCCATTTTCAAATATTACAAATGTACATGAATTTCTTCAAAGTTTTGGACCTGCTATGAAGAGATTGCTTCTTTTAAGGAGGCAGCAGTGTCCGAAGAAATTCCTAAAAGTTCAATTCCAATAACATTGCAAAGTTATTTAGACAAAAAATTACGATAACGCAATCTCAGTCCATTCGCATGGTGGACAAAAAATGAAGAAAAGTATGGATACGTGGCCAGTTTCGCTAAAACTTTTTTATCCTCTCCTGCTTCTTTTATGTACAACGAATGTCTGTTTTCCGAGGAAGGAAATGTATATGAAGAAAAACGTAACAGACTTTACTAGAGAGAGCAGAGTTTAGCTATCCTTCACCACAATTCCTCTCATATCAAATTTAAGTGTTAATATCGTACATCTGGTAAATTTGTTTGTGGTTTAAGATTAGAATTATTCTTTATTGTTTTACTATGCTATATATTATTTGTTATTTTAATATCATGTTAATCTTATATTTGAGGTAAGCTCCTTGTTAATTTCATGTTTGTTATGTACTTCCTATTAAGTAGCTATAACTTTCATATTATTTAGTTCCTTTACAAATAATAGCCGAAGTGTTTTAATCTGTTTAAGTCCATATTTAATTCATAAATCATGTTAAGTACTTGCTACTTTAATAATTCAGCAATTTAACCGAATATTCGGCCGAATACAAACATAGAAAAATATGCTAAACATGCTGAATACCAAATATTTACCAAACATTCGGCCCATTTTTAATCATTATTAAAGTTATAACTCCCATACAATATAATTATCAACTAAGTGAAGGTGGTCGATAGTATTGGTACAAAAATAAAAACAGAACTACAAATTTTTAAATGTTATTGTGCTCATGGAATTCTAAAATAATTTCCAACAATCAATGCCTATAATAACCTCTCCTCCAGAGGAGCCACCACATGTTCGTTTGCTGTCATATGGGTTGAGTGTGATGCCCGTAACATAATTATATGTCTCCAAAGACATACAGAGCTCTGGGGTATTGGTGACAGCCAGTGGGATTGCGCCAGCTGCCCTCACGAGCCGTACGCATTCAGCGTCTTCTTTTGCTGGTATTCTCTTCTCTCTTATTAGCCCAGCATCATTGCTCATGCCTAAAGCATGTGAATGGTATATAATTGTAAAAAAAAATAAAGCAATCAAGCAGAACTTGGTTTTAAAATGTAATGTAATGAAAATGTAATGTATAGTACATAATGTAGTAAAATATAAGGTTTAATGGTAGTAAGATAAAAAGTAAAATAGTATTATAAGAAATAGTAAGTAATATAGGAGTAAAATAGTATTTAATTTCCATATTATTTAATTCTTATATTCTAATTAGTATATTCAAATAGCATAGCATATTCGAAAAAATTTATAAATTAAAATTAAAATATTTGTAAATTAAAATTATTAACGTTAGCCTGGTTTTCACATTTATTGGCACTGAAACTATGTTCTGAGTCTCTTCACACAATTTTACACAACATGTCACCTGTATAGCTACAGATATACAGCTATTACAGCATGTCGGTGACGTGTACTTACATGATTACCCATCCAAAAAGTATCCAACGCGCATATCAGACAGTCGGGTATATACAATATGTTGGATATATATGTGTATATGTGTACACAGGTGGCTGCACGTACACAGGTCTGGTGATAGTGCAATAGATGTTAGAAATATTATATATATATATATATATATATATATATATATATATATATATTTATATACATATACACATATATAAATATATACATACATATATATATATATATATATATACATACCAGGTGTATGCATTAATAATATTGGCCATCGGCTTCTACACATTTCACCCACCTTTCAGGTAATTTATGAATACCATGACAGAAAAACTGCTTATCTTTTGTGGCAAACCATTTGTCGACCTATTTTCACCATATGTTTCTACCAGCAAACGATGACTTTCAACAGCCTTTTTCTTTTGATTAAATAAGAAAAACAATGCGTGCCGCAAATGTTCTTTTTCAGGCACAAAACGCGACATGATCACTGAACGATAATACAAAGACACTAGTTTTTGGCGGACTCAACTTGTGTGTGTTTTTTTGGTTTATGTCAGACGAATAAAATGATGTATGTGTCAAATTAATATGCTGCGTACTTTTCGTTGGCGCTATCTCTTAGTTAAACTGGAAAAAACTTATGCATACACCTGGTATATATATATATATAAATATATATATATATATATATATATATATATATATATATATATATATATATATATATATATATATGTTTTGACTACTGGCCAAGCGCAACAAGTCATACTCATAGCTACAGATATACTACAGATATACTATTGGAAATCTTTACACTACATTTCAAAATTGTTATTATATATACCAACCTTTCACACCTATACTTTCTTTTATAGTGATAGGTAGACCCAACAGAGGTAACTCTTTTTCCAATTCCTCAACTGTCTTTATTCCTTGTGCCAAAAATTTATCAACATCCCTGGCTTCGTCCAGAGCTTCTTCGTACCGTGGTTCCACTATCGCATTCAGAACTTTGTTGACTTCTATACATCTCTCTATATACGCTTTAATTACCGCTTCACTTTTAACCTGAAATACTCACATAAATTTTTTTTTATTGAATTTTCATTTTTTTTTGAACCGAAGATAAAGTATTTTATTACAACTACAAGATTTTATTTACGGTATTGAAACAATTTACTTATTGCTTTAGAAACTATATCTTGCATTTATATTCAGTTCCGTTAAGGATCTCTTTAAAATAAAAGTCTTGTAGAAAGTGAAACATTATATTAAGATCCATTATAAAATGCATAAAATCCTGTGGTGTTTCCTATTTAATCTGTCATAGTTTTCCCTCTGACTATAATTGTAGCGTTAAGGGGTCATAACTCCAGGAAGGAGGTAAAATACATATTATTGGGATTTTTTAAATAGAGTAATGTGAAAAAAAACAAAATGTAAATATCCTAATATTATTTATTAATATTTAACACATTGAATTCCCAAGTAAAATTATATTGATTAATTTTTTTACTCAATCTGACAAATATAGCTAAAGTCACTGGTTATATTGAAAACTACTTCTTACAACTTTTTTTATATATTTCAATATGAGTGCCATATTTTAAAGTACATGAAACTAAATTGAAACAATTTTTTTCCATTTATGGAGCTCTCTGAAGTTACTGTTATAAAAATGGTGTTGGGCTATTTCTATAAGGACAGATTGATTTTGTAAATGCAATTGCCCAAATAATAACATGTACAAGGGCGACCAGATCTATTATCAGAATACTCACTTTACCCACTAAATGTCGTTTAAATGATTAAACAAAGTTTAAAAAAGGCTATTTTTACGTATTTTGGGGGATCTCTCAGATTGCTATCTTTAGTTTTGAGCCAGCAAACTATATAGGTTAATTTCTATCTAATTATTTAAACACACTTAGAATTTAAAATCCTCTAACAATGAAACAGATGGATGAACAGACAATGTTACCCCAACACATGATTTTTTTAGATAAACAACCCAAAAAAAACTAATACTCCTCACAAGACTGCAAATAAAATAATACAATATTCAAGTATATACAATGCTGCATCATTTTGGCGGATCCTCTTTAATTTCTTAACAAACAAAATGAATAAAATAAGATTCCGGCTCAACTTCTATCACATTCCAGTTGTTTTAACTAGTTACTTCATAACTGAATTATGAAAAAATCAGCACCCAGTGAAAAGCATAGTTTAATAAGAGTTAGTAAAGAAAAAATTTCAAACTAATATTTACACCATTTGATAAAAGAAGTTATGTAGTTTTGTATTTATAAGATATATTCCTGAGCGACATACGAAAACCTAGATCTACATTATTCCATGAATGTTACTAAGACACGACTTTATATTTATTTATTACCCATCACGAACATAGTTTGTATCATATTGAAACCACACATATCATATTGAATTATGAAGGTAAATTATTTAGTATTTGAATCTATTATTTTATATGTGCTCAAATAGTTTATAAAATAGATGTTTAATGAAATATCAATCTTATCAAGATAAATCTTGCAACTGAAATTCTAAAGTCGTTCATAAAATGTTTATATGCATTTTTAAATATGTTTATTTTAACAGTTTGTAGTTTCTTTTGTATTTACCATTAAACATCTCAACCATCTATAAATATGACCAGATTTTTTTGCATGTGTAGTAAGAAGTTGTGTTTGCACTTGTGTTAGAGATTCTGCTTTATAAAATTTATTACTTTAATCCATTAAATGTTCTATTACTTCTTTAAAGCCACAGTCTTGGAAAAACTTACATACAGATGTACACACAAAAATTTAATACAAAGTCGTGAATATCTCAATAATGTAAATATATTTTAATAGAATTATAGCTTCCTATATGATTGCATTTTTCAGATAGACCCTGGAAACAAAATGGGTTTTAAAATGGCGTATTTATGATCCACCAAACCATTATTTTTCAGCCATGACTATGTAAAAAAAATTTGAAAATCCCCTTACATGTTTAGGTTCCACTAAAAATATTAACTCATTTTAAATATCATTTTGAGTTCCGAACCAGGAAAGTACATATGATATATCAATTTTAAGCTTCTACCTTATTTTGATAGAAGTATAAAGCCTCTGATAGATAAACAAATGAAAGACATGTGGCGCTGCCACAACAATAAGAGTCCGTTCGGGTCCTTTGATTACGAAACCTTAGAAATTAATTTTTCACACTTTTATCTCATATAAACCCTCATAAAACCGTAATTTAAATAATACAAAACTTATGGATATACAATGCAATATTGTTTTGTTGGAAAACTTTGAACTTTTTAACAAACTGATAATTTCATACATTGCCAAAATTAAAAATAAATTGCGCTAGTAGCATTAAAATTTAGGCAGATAGTATTCCGAAATTAGATATGTAAATTATTAAGAAAATTAACAGAATTAAAATTATCTTCAACATCTATCACATTCCATTTCTTGCAACTAGGTAATTTCGTAACTAAATTGTAAAAATCATCACACAATAAAAATTCTTATTTAATAAAGGATATTAAAGAAAAAATTCCAAAATGCCTTAGTTTACATTAATTAAATAATTGTGTAGAAACTATGAAGTCTTGTATCAATAGGTAAGATAAATTTATAAGTCATGTAAGAAAACCGGGAGCTTTATTAACTGCCAATTTTATACACTGTCCAATTTCCTTTTTATTTTTAAATATCACACATGACATAAATATATGTATATATATATCACACATATTTAAATATGTCAGAATTATGAAGTTAAAACATTTAATTCTTAAATTGATTATTTTGTATCTACACAAGTAGTATATTATATAGACAATTAGTGAAATATCAGCCTCGTCAAGATAAGTCTTATTAAATGTTGATAACATTTGTATGATAGAACAATAATGATTAGTTTACTCACTTGTTTGTGTCTTATCATTGCAGCTAGCTTTGTGGCACTGTGCAACAGCAATGGATTAGAGGGGGGCGTACATTTCTTTGATTTTCCTATACTCATTATAAACACATAAGGAACAATCACAAACTGGAGTATTCTCATAAGGGAAATTAAAAGGAGCCTTTTAACGGTCATTTTGTATCCCTGCAACAAACATTAATAAAATTTCAAATTCTATAATATAAAGCACATCATAATCTAAAAGGTAACTTGCAATTCACTTTTTCATTTCGCAAACTTCGATGACTTGTTCATTCCAATACCGACAAACATTTCAGGGGGCGTCCAGCCCCAGGGATTAAACATCAAGAAAATATATTAGTTATTATGTGGCAGTGCATTCCTGCATAAACCCCTGGAGAGTGAAAATGAGCTATTTAGTGGACGTACAATTCTTTTGGAAGAGAGAAGCATTTATGAGAATATAGATAATCGAGTAAACATTTAGATTTAGAATGTGTACTTTTGTAAACGTTGTTCAATAAAAAGTCATGCGAAATACATGTGTCATGTGTATTACACACATATATACTACATGTGTGTGCATGCGTGTGTGTGTATGTTTATAACGATTTTGGAAAAAATTGGTTTAAGACTCAAGCCATGAAATGGCAACAACAGACGCTGAAAGTTATAGCACAATGCACAATGAAATTGACTGCAAGTGGATATACATGTTATAACTATTGGCATTAATAGTGTCCTCCGTTGTAATCTAATGAATGACTTCTTTATGAACAATATTTCTATTTCTACCTTGTGGCATGAAAATCATCACATTGCTAGAAAAGTTGACTCTGGAGCAAGCAATGAAAAATTATCCACGCAAAAAAACAATCCCTCCATCTAAGTCAATCCCTTCTGACTTTAACATAGTACTTATTTATAGTAACCTGTAACAATCAATGTGTAGAAATCAAGGAGAATTTTGTTCATTTCCGTAGCAAAATTGTTTTGAGGGTTAATTTCATTGATATTTGTTTTATATTGTGTATGTCAGAATGAGCTATTGGTTATATATTATTTCAGTTATATGAAAAAATTGCACCTATTTGAGAAGATGTATTTTCCCCTTAACTCTAGGAAACTCTCCATTGCCAATTTTAAGATATATCGCTTTTATATAGCTGTAAATATAAAAGTTTTATATAAGCTTTAACCTTATCAGCACATATGGCCTTTGGAATTATTTGCAGCTTACTGGAAATTACTGGTCACCATTAAACTTCCTATAATGCCATCATTCTCCCTAACATCTTTCAGAGATCAGCTAGAGATTTCAAAACTACAGGTGTCCAGTGGCATATTTCAATGTTTGAAAAATTGTAAAAAAAAACTACACCTTTAATACAAAGTAGGTTTATTTTAACTTTATAACAACAAATGCGGATTTCATTTTTAAAAACCACGTTTTCCAAATGGCAGCCATCGAGCCTGACTCACTCTTCGAGTCTAGCACGCATGTTTTCAAAAATGCGTTTGCAGAGCGACTGGGGTATCCTACTGACTTCGGCTCGAATATTTTCTTTAAGTTGTGTCACAGTGCTCGGATTGGTTTTGTAAACAACGAATTTTAAGTATCCCCATAAGAAAAAGTCACATGGGCTTAAATCGGGTGACCTAGGTGGCCACAGTACGGTACCGTTTCAGGATATGTTTTTTTCTGGAAATAACTGCCGCACAGCACTCATGGACACATTAGCAGTGTGAGCTGTGGCCCCGTCCTGCTGGAACCATGTGTTTTGGTTGAAGGATGGACGATTCTGTAGTTTTACTTTGAAAAAGTCACTTAACATCTGGGCATATCTCTCCGAATTCACAGTTACAGTTTGGCCACATTGATTTTCAAAGAAATAAGGCCCTATGATTGCAGATGCAGACATGGCACACCAGACTGTTACTTTAGGCTTATGTAAAGGCTCTTGATGCATTTGTCTTGGGTTGTGGACATCCCAGTAACGAAAGTTCTGCTTATCCACATATCCTCCAATGTGAAAGTGAGCTTCGTCACTAAAGAATATGTTGCCCATCCGGGTAGCAGTTCGAAATCTCAACAACATCACCTCCGTGTAAGTTTTTCTTAATTCAAAGTCAGAATCGTGTAAATATTGAACAATTTGAATTTTATATGGATGGAACTTGAGCTTTTTTCGCATTATTACCTGTAAAGTTGATTTCGGAATTTCTTATATCGATGAACATGTACGCAGTGATAAACGGGGATTTTCAGCGACAGAAACTATAACACACTTGACATTTTCATCCGTGGCTACCAATGGTGTAGGTCCTGGTCTGGGCCTATTTAATGTTGATCCTGTAGGTCTGAACCTTGATCGATGGTCCATCAAGTAATCGACGAATACTGTAACGATTATTAAATCGACGGTGTGCTACAGACAGCGAAAATTCACTCGAAATGTACGCATTGAATGCAAAAGCATGGTACTCTCCACTCCACTGTTCCATGGCTACTAAAACATTCACACCGCTTGCGCTTCTAACGAAAAAATGAGCTTATAGTCTTGCATAACCTGGCCCTTGTGGATCTGCTTTATGATATCGCATGTTAAAGTTGATTGTGAGGTCATGCCCCCTCCGCCAACGTAGAAGCAATTCCAGATGAAGTGAACGCCGGAACCCTCCTACGCCATGTTGCATTTTGACCAAAATCAGATTAATCAGAACACATTTTCCTGGAGCATTGAAAAAAATTTCCCAGCTCAAGTTTCAGTACTTTGAGAAATTTATTTACTTGTTGGGCACAGTCTCGTATTGTGTAATATCTTCAATGAAGTCATTTTTGTGTTTTTCCCAAAAACTCATAGGATCAAACAATTCTACTGTAAAAAGTCCCCAACTAATAAAGCAACATATTTTAGATTATAATATGGGTCATCCTCCTACAATCCGAGCGTATAACATGACACCTGGTATGTTGGATAAAGAACACAAATATGATTTTATAATCAGTGAAAGAAGTCAGAGAGCACACTTCTTGCAACAAGAGAGGAAGTTTATGAAATTATGTGTTATTGGAGTGAACGTTACCTGTTACACTGTAACAATGTATCATCTTTTTTCACACCTGGTCAAGCTTTTTCACACTTGAACATCCTTTTCCACACCTGGTCGACTTTCAACATCAGTTTCAATTTTTTCACACAAAATATATAGGCACTTCAGAGTACAGGAATGTCTTTTCAAAACTATTTGTTTTGTATAGCTCAAAGAAATCTATATGTTGTCCCTATCGGATTAGTGACTATATTATTCTAATTAAAATGCACTTGCTTTCTAGTCTTCAAGTACACAGCAAGGTGGAATACACTTGGCTGCCTCTCACATATTGGTAATGACAAAATTTGCCGTACCTCTGAACTCTTGATGCAGTACTTTATTTCATCTATCCCTCATTATGTAGGTAACAGTAAACTCATATATTATTCCAAAAATTTGTACAATTATAAATAATTTGCACAAATCACCATCAATATCGGGTCAAACATGTTGATGTAATAAGCATCAGTGTTTAAGTACTTATCACCATTTAGATAGTGGGTCATTAAGGAAAATTCAACCCAATCTTGCATGATATTATCCACTGTTTTTTCCTGGATCTTTCTAGTTACCATCTGAGTAACATGTAATAGGTAGGAGAGTCACCGAAGCAGATAGGCTCTATCTCCTACAATGGGAACAACTACATGTGGTAAAGTACTGCCACATAAATTTGAATAGTACCTAACACAGAAAAAGTAAATGACTTTGTCTGAACAAATAAGTAGGTGTCAACCTCGCTAGATTCTTAAGTACCAGTTTTTAAGGAAAACAACAGCCTTTAGATATAGCTTGCAAGGCTTGGAATTAACTTGCAATCCCGAAAAAAACAGAACAAGGATGTGAAAGAATTCCCTGCGGGCGAAAAAGTGAGCATACATTTTTAAGAAACTCATTTTATTAGGTCAATAAGAGCATTGTTCGTTTTCGAAATTCATTTGTCACCCTATTTTACATTTTCAAAAATACTAAACTGTATGTTTATTTATTAAAGTGAAAAAAATTCTGAAGAAGATCTTTGTACAGCACTGGGAAACCGTATTTTAGTTAAAAAACTGATATCCAAAAATATTCTGACTTAAAATATTTTTAAATTTTCTTACATCATTCCACCCCCGATTTCTTCCATTTAAAACTCGATCCCTTGAAAACGTTAAAACATATATTGAAACCTTTATTTCTGAACAAGAGTGTATTTACCAACTTTCATGTCACTAGTTTAAAAAATTACGCTTTCAAATATTTTACCTCCATTTGCACTTAGGGGTCATTTTTTTTAAAAATCCTAAAAATTTATATCTTCATTCTAGCTTTAAAATGTATATATAAACTTTCAATTTATTACAACAGAGTACTGAATTCCTGTTACGCTATGTTTTTGTGATGGAAGATAACGACACATTATTTTATGATTTTTGAAGAATAGGTAGAGACTTACACGTCCAAACTGTCAAATGCATCTTGGGTTATCTGAGGCAAATTACATTTATTTAAAAAAACATAGTCAATGTTTAAGGTACAATTCGAGGGATTGGTGTATTTGTTATTTTATAAATGACAAGATACTCTAAAAGTTATATTCGATCTTTGAGATTCGAGATGGTGGCATCCGTCATTCGTAATAAATCATCACTATTTTGTTTTCGGCTAATATTTGGGTTACTGTGTTCGAATTTCAGAATGTTTTTGAGGCTGAAAATGGCGGCCTCACTCATTTGTAATAAATCGTGACTATATCCGCTTTCGACTAATTTTAGGTTTCTGAATTCGAAATTTCCAATATTATTGAGAATTAAGATGGCGACTTCTGTCATTTGAAATAATTCGCCACTATGTCAGATTATGCCTAATTTCAGGAATACTGCGTTCGAATTTCACAATGTGAAATGCCAGCGTCTATCATTCACAATAAATTGCCAATATATTCTTTTCCAATTTATTTTTTGTCCAGAATTACAATTTTGCAACGTTTTTAATACTTAGGATGATAGCTTCTGATTCGCAATAAATGACACTATATTCGTATTCTATTGATTTTAGTGTCCCGATTTCGAATTTCACAATGTTTTTGAGATAAGTCATTTGCAATAAGCGGCCACTATATCAGTTTTCAATTAAATTTAGGGCACTGAATTCGAATTTCACAATGTCTGTGAGATTTAAAATGGTGACATCTATCATTTGCAATAAATCATCTCTACATTCGTATCTGATTAATTTTATAGTTGAATTTGAATTTTACAATGTTTTTGAGATTCAAGATGATGGCCTGCCATACGGAATAAATTGTCACTATTTCAGTTTTTGACTAATTTCAGGGTTTTTGCATTTGAATTTCACAATGTTTTTGACATTTAAGATGGACGCCTCTGTCACTTGCAATGAATCTCCACTATATCCGTTTTTGACTAATTTTCGGGTACTGAATTTGAATTTTGCAATGTTCGTGAGAAGAAGATGGCGGCAAGTTGTAGTCGCAATAAATCGTTACTATATCGCTTTTCAACTAATTTTTCGATACTGTGTTTGAAATTCACAATGTCTGTGAGACTCAAGATGGTGGCATCTATCGCTAGCAATAAATCGTCATTATTTTTGTTTTCTAATTAACTTTATGGTGCTGAATTCGAATTTTGCATTGATTGTGACATTTAAAATGTCTTAGGTTGTGAGATAAGTTAAAGACAGTGGTAAAATGTCACATATTATAACGAGAGTTTTATGGATGAATGAAAACTGCATCACTTATACTTTGTTATCATAAATATTGGGATCCCGAAATCGTTATATCCAAAGATTCTTTGTTACCACATGTGTAACATACACCACAACAATGATGAGTAGGAAGAAGTTACCTTTTGTATCTATTTATAATTGGCTAACGTTTACAGTTACTTTAAATAACATTTGGTAGACGAACTATTATAAAACTAGACGAATAATACACATGAAAACACGAATTGATATTTTTACAAAGGTTATATTCTGCTCTTGATGATACCATTCCTACTTTGCGTTAAAGAACATCAAGCGAACATGTTAAATTGAACCTCGCCCTGCCCCATAAAAATTAATTCCCGTATTACAATATCTAAACTTTATCAAGTTAGTCTAATATGCCTAATTTAAAACTGATCTTTAATCTTTTAGTCGTTACATGGTTACAATGAAAAAAAACATAGCAAAACTCGAATTTAGCAACCTGCAAATTGCCGTCTTGATTCTCAAAACCAATGTGAAATTCCAATTTAAAACTCTAAGGTTAATCGAAATTGAGAATAGCCACAATTTACTGTGAGAAGAAAAGATGCCGCCATCTCGATTCTCGAATATATTGTAAAATTGGAATTCAATAAACTAAAGTTAGTCAAAATCGAATGTGTTGATGATTTATTTCAAGAGAGACAAACGCGATAGATTGAGCAAAATAAGACCCACAAATATCATTTAAGGAAAATTTTAAATATTTTTTTTAAGAAACTGTCTAATTGTCATATATAATTATACAATTAATAGTGATGGAATGAGGCTTCTTATCGATTCTACGGCAATTATTTTAGGGATAGTATTATTAATTTATCAACACACGATATATATATACATATATATATATATATATATATATATATATATATATATATATATATATATATAAATATATATATACATATAGATAAGTTACGCAATGATGAATTCCTTTTTCATTTAGAGTACATTATTTTTGAATATATATATATATATATATATATTTGGGATTCTCCAAAATTACTTTTGTTATGCGTTTTGCATCAAAACTTGAGTTTCATCATTACTCACACAGGCTTGAGATTTCTATTATAACTGAATTAATAAGATAAGTTCGTTATTTTATATGGATTATCTTAAAACAAAAGTGTTTACCACAAACAAGAAGAACAACGTAGAGCAACAAAAGAAGCAGTAAAAGCACATAAGTTCTATGAAACCATTTAATATTGGATTGATATATCATAAATATAAACACTTTTTTTTAATAATATTACCTGCTATTTGTAAAGCTGACTACAAGTTTGTTTACATAGATGTCAGTTCCTATGAAAAGGTTAGTGATTCAACTATATTAAAATAAAAATTACAAACTTTTGAGACATAATTCAAAACTTTCAGAGTCTAGACCTATTTCGACTGAAAATACTTCACAAGTACCGTTAGTTATTATGGATAATCTAATAAAATTTATGCGTCCTTATGGTGGTTTAAGTCTAACAAAGAAGCAAACAAAACAATTTTTAATTGTAGCTTCGTGTCCGGCAATATATTGAATTTTCGTTCGGTTTTCATTCGGCAAATAAATGGCAAATTTTCCACATACCTATCAATGTCAATTTGGATCTAGTGAACAATATCATTAAAACATGTTGCGTTTTTCACGACTATCCTCGATGCTAAAGATACTCCGACCATTCCTCCGACAGTCTTAGGAAAAGCGCCAAATGGGACCAACAGACCTGCGCGATGTAGTACGATACGAATGTGTTAGCTGATCATTTATGAGTGAGAGTGAATTACCTTGGCAGATGAGAAGAATTTTATAAAGATTCAAATAAATATTTAACTTACCTAAGTGTTTTTTTCTTTCATCTGGTAACCCAATAACTCCACTATACCCTGAGATTGTTTTTTTCTTTAAATACCGATTACAATACTCAACACTCGACGAATCTCAAATAGATTTTTGGGATTCAGTTTCTAAAATAATTTTTTCTCTGTTAAATATCTGAGCAATTTTGCGCGACGTGCGGTCAATTCGGATGTAGATTGTCGTGTGAAAGTGTCGATCTTAAAGCGTGCACCTGATTGGTTGCGGCGACTGAGTCTTGAGTCGTTGGTTGACGCGGCGACTCGGCGACTAAATGCGTAAACACATATATAAACATTACTATCGCCGATAACCGTGTGCCGGCGACCAGTTGACAGTGCGTAATGACTTTTAAAGAAGAAAACAATAGGTGTAACGTGTTGGCGAATGGATCATAAATGTAGGCAGATGATAATTTTTTATTATTTTCAGAAGGATTGTAAAAGTAAATTGAAAAATTTCAACAATCGATCCTCATTAATAATCAATTTAGGTAATACGATTGTGGTGATCAGTCATTGTGAAGATGTAGAGGTATCAATATTAATTTGGATTTATCAAACAGGCGAAAGGTAAAATTAGAAAAAACCCTCAAGTGAATACGAACTCCTCAAAAAAAAAACTATGCAAGTTTAGAAGATTTTATCTCTTTTTCGAAGACCAATCAGTATTGCCTTGTAAGCGTCATAATCACAAACTCGAAAAATAACATCTGTTCCCGATAATGAATCGTAAAAATCACATTTCCCACCCACATTTAAAAAATGAGACCGATCACTCCGATTACGGTGAAAGAGATATAGAAGGTCAAACAAATTTAATTATGCTTAGATTCGTAACTGTCCAACAATAATAAAGACGAATTAGGTAAAGTAAAATAAGATTGTGTGTTGTATATTACGTATAGGTGGGCACGGAATTAGTTTTGGAGGTGCATTTCCAAACGTGAAATTACAGACAAATGAGGTTAAAAATATATTAATTAATTATATGTAGTATTGTTTACAACAAAAATTAATTATTAATTATCTAAATGTAAGATTACTTATATTTACGAAAGGAAAGTTTTTTTGTAACCCACTTTTATAAGTAAACAAGAATTGATTTTTAAATTTCGTAATGCCTTAATGACCTGAAATATGGTAAACCACACCTTAGCGAGTGATTACTTTAAATTCATAAAAATTAATCTATTCACATATATTATTTTCTTATCCAAAATTAGATATATTATATTAATAACAGAACGGCAATTAAACAGTCAAATCTAAGTTTATTAGCAAACAAATGACAGAGATGAAAAAGAAATAATAAATAATAATAATGAAAACAGTGTCTAATCCATGAATATTCAATGTTAACATGTAATACTTTGAATATTCCATGTTGACATATAATACTTTGAATATTCCATGTTGACATATAATACTTTTTATAAACGGCTATGTAAATATACATTTCCACATGGTAATTGCACAAAGTTTCAAATCTGTGATATTGAAGGATTTTATAATTATCGTTGTAAAAAGAATAACGTATTAAACATGTTTCAAGGCAAAATAGAACCTGCTGGATCATTTCTAATTGATATTTAATATTTGAAATGATATTAATTTTATATAACAACAAAATATTGTTAAGCTCATATTAAATTTGTGTGAAATGGTATGAAGAAAATAAATAAAAATGTCTTTCAACTAATTTTACTTATTATTTATTTAAACCACAAATGTTCAAAGTACATTCCAATAGGTATATTTCATCATTATTTTTAATAAAAATTAGTAGTTGATTTAATTTTAACATTCCCGTTTCTATGAAGCACTTTATTTTTTAATCAAATACTTTTTCAACAGATGCACTAATTTTTCTAATTTTCATGAAATTTTTAACATTATATTGAGGATGTCATTATTAAGATCGCCATTGTAGTATCAATATCTATATACTGGAAGGTAAATAATAAACCTGTCAAATACGAGTAGAACTCGTACTTCAAGCGTGCCATACACACTTACGAAAATATAAAAATTTAAACATTTAAGGGTACATATTGTTTCCATTAACTTATTTGCAATTCATAATGTTATTTTTACTGTCAAAATATATAGTCTTGCGAGTGTTCCATAGACCTAAACATAACTTAAATAAATAAATTTTCCAAAAAGTACGTTGGTTCTGTTACTCATAATTTTATTAGTATTTTATATTCATCTCTATTTATTATTTGCTCTCTTCAAAATTGACTTTTGAGGTAGACCTGGTGTCAAAATGAGACCCATTTGATGGTGCCTCAAATCAATGGTTTTTAGTGAAAAATAAATATAAAACAGATTTGTACTCTATTTGAAGAGGTTTATCCAACGATACTCCAAGTACAAAAGACAATTTTTATCAGCCTGCACCCCTCTTACATGTTTGGGAGGTCCCTTCAAAATATAAATATAAAACATTTTGAATATAATTTTTAATTTTGCTTCCAGGAGCAATATATTATACGTCAGTTTCAAGTTTCCATCTTATTTTCTTTAGATGTTAGAAGCCTATAAGTGACAGACGGATGAGCAGATGTCGTTACCACAATAATAGAATTCCTTTCACCCTCGTACGACACTATAAAATTGTATAAATGAACATTAAACTGTCTAAAATTTAATCTTGGTCAATTTGTTGACGCTCGCATCTTGCATCTCTCGTATTTGCTTATCAGCATTAAAATATCAAATATAAAATTATTAACATTTCTAAATGTGAACTACTTTTTATTTTGTAAAATATAGCAATATCAATATATCGAAACTAATTTCATTATTTGAATGTGGCGTTGAATCCAATAACGTTACATTATATGCACATATAAATAGCACTTTAAAAGTGATCTTTAATGTTAAGTTATATTGATGGATCTGCTTCAACACGACTGTATCTTTTATAGTAGTGTTTATTGAGTCCTATGAGTAGTGTCGATTGATTTAACTTCGTAGTATCTTTTAGTCTAATGTTAATGGTCACAGGTTATTACAAATGGTATTGCTACACATCACTATATGTACTGGGCCGGTTAATCCCAAATGAAAAGTATTGCGATAATTTGACACTACAAAAGATTGGAAATCAAGTCATTTTTAAAATTTTATCCTTTAAGTTCACATCTCCGAAAAATATATAGTATACCTACCTGGGTTCCAGTGGACCTGTGTAGTTTTAAAAATACATATGCCACTTGGATTTTAACTGATATTACGAGCTAATTATTTAAGCACGTTTGTTGAAATTTCTCAAAAAGATTATTGGCTATAGATGGTAAGATATTTTATTGTTATCATATTAAAAAAATTGTATAAAGAAAAATTCTTAGATAAAAACTAGTCACTTTGGTAATTATTAGGTTTTCCTCGAAAAAAAGCTAGCTGCATACTTTTGAGATACAGCATAATATGAGAAAAATAATGCTCTTACTAAAAGTTCAAAAAAGATATTTATTTGGAGAACCGAAAGTGATTCATATTTTTTGGTACGGAAAATGGGATTGTTGAATGGAAAATTTTTAGGCAGAATTATCCGAGAATAATAGTTATTAAGTGGGTTATAGTGAATAAAGACTTAAAATAATTTTTTTTTAATTACAAAAATGTGTTCGAAATATTATGAACTTAAAGTAGTGAAATGAAAAATTATACCACGAAAACATAAAAAATTAATACTTAATTTAATATTCATTCGTTAATTTAAATTCCGTGAAATAATGTTAAAAGTGGATAAAGAAAAATTAGATACTACAAAATCATATGACAACAAACCGAACAAAATGCGAATAAAATTATTAAGAAAATATTTCAAATAATTAATTTTCTTAATTGCCGTTATATGGAAATCAAATACCAACTGAAAAAAGTCATTCTTTTATCTTTTTTATAACACAAAGTACACATTGCCCTAAACTACAAAGTTTGGAATATTTTGCTTAGATCTGCTGTAAAAGCTTAACTAAAAGTTCTATATTCAAAATTATAGTGCCATTTGATAGCTGAATACCTGTATTTTGACAGATGGTATCTAAAATCAAATGTTATATGTATTTACAATCATCCATACCGCTAGGCCAAAACGGAAGATCGACACAAGTTTTAACTTATTGTTAAAAGAACTGAATTAAAAATAATCCTTTTAAATAAATATTATTAAATAACTAGAACAATAAGATAAAAAAATTACCTGGTTTATGATAAATTTTATAATGACACTAAGAAAACTCGAGAACATGCGGCGAACTGGTAACATGACATACTTTAAAATCGTTTCATAGAAGAATTGGAATTAATTAACAAATATTTCCACAAGCGCAAATATTTGGTACATCATCATGTACATTAATAACAACACGGATTGCATACATAGTTAACAAATAAAGTTGAACACTGTCGGGACGGCGTAAATTATAGAAGAAATAATTAATCCCATAGACATAATATTATTACGCGAATGACGGCTTGAAGATACACGGTCTGCCGACAACGGAGCAGCATACGCTCGCGAGGATGGATTCTTTGCTTACAAACTGTTGCTTATTAGCGAAAATGTTGTAGATAATGTAAATCACTATAAGTAAAATTGTGTATAGTTTTCATACCCGGCTGGATTGATTACGAGAACATTATTTCAAACTATCTTAAATCGACAGCATTATGAAATCTATGTTTAATATTATCTTAATAAGTACTCTAAGAAATGAATAAGAAATAATTTTATCTATTTTAAAGTCATAAGAAATAAACAACAACATAAATTTCTTTTTCATAAACTTTTTTCTGTTGCATGAGATGTTTTCATTTATTTGCAATAAATTAAGAGTGCAATTTTAATTATATCCTCAATTTTTGCCATCGGCTAAGTTCTTGTAATATTAGTATTCTACTCTCACTTTCATTTAACTATTTTTATAGCAAATTTCTGTTTGTTTATCAAAATTACACCATCCCAAAGAAAGGTCGTGAACAATCCAAAATATTTTTATTACATTCACAGTGATAAATACACAAGGAACATTTAGTAAAAACGTTATAGGGATTGTAAAAAAGACTTTTAATTAATTTGCGTTTTCATTAGATATAAATTATGGATGGTTTAGGGTTCAAGGTTGCGGGCTTACTGATATGATGGCCGCCATTTGTTGGAGACGACTTACTGATCATACTATGAGATATTGAAAAGGAAGTTTCTTTTAAGTATAATATATATTTTGCACATATTAAAAGGTTAAATTTTGAAAATCTGGTAACTTTAGTGAAAAAAGGCCCTCTCTAATATCCCCAAAACTAAAAAAAAACTGTGAATAGGTAGGAATATTAAATTTTTGTTCAATACCATTTAATGTATTTACTTATATACTTACTTTCGTTTCAGCTAATTTGAATATTTATCGGATTCGGAAAATTTCCCTTATTTACTAATATTATGGGAAATTACAAAATTCTGTAATGAAATGATTTAATATTTCCTTCATATGGTACGTTTAAATATTTACGTATATTTGGAAATCGATTATTAGTATTTTTCGATTATAAATTTAATATATTAGCGTAAGAGATCACTTCAGTATTAAATTCCGAGTGACTCAAATCGTTACATTTTCTTTCGTTATATCGTCATATCTTTTGTGTATACATAAATTTACTAAACTGTCAATTTTAATGGTGTTTTGATGTTACAGACAAAGGCGTTAATAACATTTAAATACATTTTATCACACCTGTACAAATTCAACGCGTAACTATAGAACTCCTGAGTTTTAATTCGTTTGATTTAAATCATATATACGTGTAGCCTGATGCCAAAAACAGGGTCACTTGTCTTCCTTCATTTTTAAAAACAGCAATGAAACTGATCTTTTAATTCTCAATTACTCATAATAAACAAAATGATGGACATAATTCAATATAACAATACACGGTACTATATTTGTGGTTCATCAGTAAATACCAATAGATAACCCTAACAAATTTCAACAATTAATTATCGATCTGAAATTGTTAACGATATGCACAGTACATGTAGCAATTATCTGAACAAGCTTCAAGTCGACCGACAAATTTGACGATAGGTTTCCTGTATGAGGACAGACTTAATGCAAACGTTAATTAGCCTAGGCACTGAAGACTTTATTAATTTAAGGATTTTCAAGAAGAAATTGTATTTTTTTAAACTTGAAACTGTACAAGTACCAGACTCGCAATAAGGTTTATAACTTGTCACTAATATGAATAGATTTCCATCCACTTTGCTTTGTGTCTAATCTTTCCATCTTATAGGCAAAGAAGCTCTAACGTGATTTGCAGAAAGTTAATGAAATGCCATGCCGAACAATCTTTATTATCAAATAGATTGTTACCTTTACCATTAACTTTATATAAATATTGTATAATGATTATGATTACGATTATGAAAATATAGATATTGTATAATGATTATGGCCAATGATATTGTACCCAATATACATCTTGTACTCGTGTAAAAGGAAACGAAAAAAGGCCATATGTAGAAATGTGGGGCTAGAAAATTTCCATTTTTTTCCCGCAATAAAATATATTTACTTTATAAATACCTGAACCCATGAGATACTACAAAAAGATTGAAGGCTACATACGGTCCAAAATTAATGATCCAGTGACAGATGAAATGACACGTGAGGATTTTTCGTTTCTTCATTCATTGTATATAACTCCGATTGTTAAAATTTTCTTTCAAACCTAGAACGTTTCCATAATGGGATTATACAATGACAACGCAGTTATCCCTCATAGTCATAATATATTCCTTTGATTCAACGTTTTACATAATATATACTTAACCTGTTCATAATATATTCCTAAATTATAATATCTAGTACCGACTTATCCATATGTATGAACATAGCAACTAATTTAAACAAACGTGCAGATAATCAAACACATGAAGACAGATAGTAAATTTTCTTATCCATTTAAATGTATTAATGCTATAAAAATATATTTAGTGCGAAAGAATGTTACTTTGTTTATCCATTACCTTACCTATTGCTTTGGACGAGTTGTTTGAGTAGATGGAGTCAAATAGGATAACATTTTCAAAAGTTATGCGGTCAGTTGAACAATCTAGTTCAGTTAATCTTTATCAAAAATCTCAGAAATTACAAGGCAGTGGAGCGTATTGTTCCGTGACGCCATGTAAATTCCATTTATATTGGTCACCGTCTTGAATTTCATGAATGTATAATTACTTTACTCTCTTCCTCCTATTTATGTTAGTTTTGTTTAATACAATGAATTTTTATCAATATATCTGAGAAATTACAAAGCTGTGAAGCATTTTGTTCCGTAACGCCATATAAATTCTACTTTTATATGAATATGGACTACGAATAATTTAAAAGAAATAACCTGCACGTATTTACATCCTGTGCCTACAGCCTGTCCTTTACGATGTAGTTCCATAAATTTTTGTTGGACAGGAAAGATGTCATATGGAAATGTAAATGTTTTAATTTTTTATGTAGTTTCCATTTACATTAATGTTTATCAAAAGTTACCTAGTAACTTATATAAAAATCCCTTGATAACAATACAATTATTTTGCTATCGAAACGTTCGTTAATTTCGTTTTTTTAATATCAATCATTATCGTTAAATTATTTTTCGTCACCTTTTTTCATATAATTAATAAATAGGAAAGAATTAAAGTACCAAGTGTAAATTATACTGCGAATGATTTCTTCAAATCCAGTACTTATACAGTGTGAACCGACGCATAGTAGACCATTTCCGTACAAATGTTTGCACTAAATTGCGTAACTTAGAAAATCCACTCAAATTGTAGACCATGGCCTATATAATGATTTTTGTCAAACATAGTATACAAGGAGATCTTATCTAGTTAAAACAAAAATTTCGGAAAACAACATCAGCAAGGCAGAAGAAAACAATAAAATATGATTTAATGTAAATTAGTGTATCGCAATCATAAATAGACCTAAAACTTATTTATAAATTAGGTAATTAAATGAAACTACGTGATGTAGTATTATTTCTACTTTCTTTAAGTTCTTTACCACAACCTAAGTTTCGTTGTATCACAACATCTTCAGATGGGCTATTAGCAAAGATTAACTCTTACGAACATCCAACAGCATTTATATGTTTCAAAAACAATAGCGGAAGCCAGGTTTGTATGAGTTTTCCCACTACTTATGTTAGTGAGTTTATTGTAGGGGAGCGGTGTATGTTTTATTATACTTCCGAGAGTTATATGATATGCAAGTATTTTAGTGAGGGTAATAAATTATATTGATATTATTCTATGAGGTTATACAATGCAAATGTTCCGGTGTATGTAATAAAATTAAATTAAATTTATTCTCAGTAATATATTTATACAATAGCAATGGTATCTAAAATTTAGAACAAGGTTATACCACTAATTCTACATGTCTCCCGTTTTCTTTATTCATTTATTTATTTACGTATTTATTTTTTTTTATATATATTTATATTTAGATGTGTATTTGGGCTGAAACAATTTTAAGAGTACTGTAATACAAATGTTGTCTAGTTATATTATATTTAGAAGATATTAAGTATGGGTGATGATATTATATTTAGTTGTTCATTTAATATATTAACCTTGGTGTCTTTTTTATGCCTGTTTATTTCTAATATTTCTTTGATTCACAGAGCGTTAACCATCCCTCTAGAAAAACCTAATTTACACAAAGAAATAAAAACTATAAAACAAATCGCAGTAAATACTAATTATAACCCATCAATGGTCACAAAATTGTACCATAATAAATTAAGAAAATTACTAATACAAGAAATATACCCGATCGTACCAAATAATAATAAAATTTACTATAAATCCATCCCATACATAGGTAATGTTTCACTCAAATTAGGAAAACTCTTAACTAATAATATAAATATAAATAATACAACATGCCTATAGTACTTTAAATAACTTGGGTTAACTCTTATTAATAATAAAGAAAAAAATAGATAAATATAAAAAGAGTGGTATCTATAAACTTAAATGTAACGACTGTAATAGTGTATACATAGGTCAAACGGGAAGAGATTTTACCACAAGATATAAAGAACACATTGCCAGCTAGCGAAATAACAAAGCAGACACATCTCACTTTGATAAACACCTCATTGAAAATAACCATCACTCTCATACTGATAATTCCCCCCATTATTTTACAAATAAATACAAAAGGCAATAAACTTAATATCCTAGAAACATTTGAAGTAAACAGACATAAAAAAGACACCAAGGTTAATATATTAAATGAACAACTAAATATAATATCATCACCTATACTTAATATCTTCTAAACGTAATATAATTAGATAACATTCGTATTATAGTACTCTTCAAATTGTTTCAACCCAAATACACATCTAAATATAAATATATATATAAAAAAATAAATAAATAAATGAATAAAGAAAACGAGAGATATGTATAATTAGTGGTATAACCTTGTTCGAACTTTTAGATACTCTTGCTATTGTATAAATATATTACTGAAAATATCTTCCATATAATTTTATTACATACACCGGAATATTTGCATTGTATAACCTCATAGAATAACATCAATATAATTTATTCCCTCACTAAAATACTTACATATCATATAACTCTCGGAAGTATAATAAAACCTATACCGCTCCCCTACAATAAACTCACTGACATAAGTAGTGGGAAAACCCACACAAACCCGGCTTCCAACATTGTTTTTGAAACATATAAATGCTGTTGGATGTTCCTAAGAGTTAATCTTTGCTAATAGCCCACCTGAAGATGTTGTAATATAACGAAACCTAGGTCATGGTAAAGAACTTAAAGAAAGTAGAAATAATGCTACATCCCGTAGTTTCATTTAATTATCAATAATGAATTTTTACAAAATTAACGCAAAATGTATTCAATATAAATTAGGTATTATTGAAAAATTAACATGAAAAAAATACCTAACCAATAATATATAAAAATTAACATATCTACTAATAACATCCAGACCTAATTGATTACCATAATAATAAACGTTTACTCTTCAAAATGATCGCCGACACTGTTGGCAGAGTCATCAGAATCCAAAAATGTCACATCCTCGAATTAGACGTCCTGGGATTTGATCGTAGCAGAAGCAGGTTCTGGAGAAATTAAATAGCTCAAAACCTACTCTGACAGATTTTTCCTAGGTTTGGTACACGTTCGAAGAGACAAAATTATCGGATTTGATGTCAAAAAAAGCAAATTCAGCAAGTTCCGATTAATATTAACTCACGAAGCTTTCCGAGTGTGCTGTTCGTTTTCGGATCTGTTTATTAATATTATGCATGTTGATATTATGTCAGTAAAATATCCAAATCCAGATACAAGGATTTGGTTTGAATCAAGAATTGACGGAATTTTACCATGTTAATATAGTAACTACAAGAAAATAATTGCCATATTTTTAACCAGTTCCATTCCAATCTATTCCTGTTACTTCAAGAATCCAATTCCAAGTCAATTTCTGTTAGTTCAACAGAAATTTCTGGGTCTCTGAAAAATCACCTGCCAGTATTACGGGCATTTATTGAACCAAATCCTAGCTCAGGTTTGTCAGAAATAAGTCCAAGTTTTTCTTTAACTGAGGCTTGGATTTGTTTCTTTGAAGTATCGACCACATTTTTGTTATCGGCACCACTCACTTACCATGATTTTACAGGAAGACGATACACAATATCGAAAAGACAGTGAAAGGAATCTTCTCCACAGGCTTAGTCATCTCTAAAGGTTTTACACCACATATAAACCACTTGAACATATTATCGGCATTAGACACAATATAAGATACACTACGATCGACCATTGTGATTGAGCATATTGTAACGCTTAATTCTAACTCAGCAGTGCGCACTTTAGATGGAGTTAAGTTTGAAATAAATTCTTATAATCTTGCAGATTCTTTTTTAACTATATTTAAATTATCTAAATTTTAATATTATCAATATCATTACAAATTGTTATAATTTTTCTTAGATCATTCTAGCTTAATTAAATAATACTTTGACCTTGTGAAATCTACAGATGGCGCTGTAATAAAATCTAATATATGATCAAGTTTACTCGAAACCCTAACAGATAATGCTCTTTTGCAAAATTACTACACCATTGACCAAGTCGGGGTCTCACGATAATTCTAGAGACGAAAAATATAATTCCTTAACGGATGAATACTTGTTACTTTAGTAAGTAGCTGTTACTTTGCAAAATAACCACAACACCTCCGACAACCGATGAAGAAGTTTTACTTCAATCACGAGTAAAGGTTACTCATACTCATTTCTTTTTTTTGGCAACAAAACACATATTTTGTCATACAATGAAACCTAGATCGTGGTAAAGAATATAAATAAAGCAGAAATAATACTACATCACGTAGTTTCATTTAGCTGCAAAAAAATATAATTATGTTCAATATAACTTATAAATACTAATAAATTATGATCAAAATAACGACTAGCTGTTCGTTTTGAACTATGGTAACAACATTGCAAATATTAGAAATAGATCGGAAATTTGTAATGAATCATCCAGATGTGGATGACTCATTACATATTTCTCTAATGGTAAGATACGTAAAACAGCTGATGTGAATAAACTAGATTAATTTCAGATTATAGTATGAAATGTGTTCATATAGCTTTGAGGAAAATAAGGGCAATGCGATTGATACACAATGTGATTTATTTTCCTAAATGTATTTTAATTTATTCACTAAAGAATATGTGAATAATACTAACGAAACAAATGAAGAAAAACATCCACGAAAAAGATATTAAATTAAAAAAAAAATTTTTTAATTACATTTTTTACTCTTTCCATCATAACCCGTCTTATTCATAGCTAAATAATAATATCTTAAATAAAAACATTATTGTCTACATTATGGAAATTATGGAAAGTACTCAGTCAAGTGCAGAGATAATGTGAACAACTCAAGCGGCTAGATAGTTAGACAAAAAAAGCGAAGCGTATCTACGGTCCCAAAATTTATTCTAATTAAAGACGCGCTGGCTAACTTTTGCTTTTCAACTTCATGACACGAAAGCCTAAAAATACATATTTAGTTTTAAAAATAGTGCTTAAATAATAATAAAAAAATAGCACTTACTTTGTTTCAGGTATAAGTATGTACATTTACATTTTGAAAACATCAGTCAGTACCTAACGTAATAACCTGTTAATTTGATCGGTATAAAATTTAATATTATGCAACATTTTTACTTTGTCTAATATAACTAAATACTTGTATGGTTACATAAAACTTGCATGACTCGTTTTGATACTGAGTCATTCTCATTTGCATCATAATTTATTAGCAGTTATCAAAATATTTTCCACATGTAACATGTTTCCATAATTAATTTCATTGAAATTAATTAAAATGTTATGACAATACAGTAGATTCTAAATTAGAATATGTCCGTATAGTAGAGGATCCCAAGTAAGAACGACCTTCACCGATTTGATAACCAGGTGAAAATTATATTTTAAAGAATAAAATATGTTTGTGAACGTGTATCAATAAGGTTGCCATAAAAAAAATGTTCATGGCTATGATTAATTAAAATTATAAAAAAGTATTATTTTTTAAAATTTGACTGTCTTGGATGCTAAATGGCTCATAGTCTAATTGAAAGTATACAACATCTGCTATATGCAGTCGATCGGTTGTCTACCTTTTTCTGTTCCCTTTTACCTGGTAGCCGCGTGCAAACAGGTAAATTTATATCAGTAATTGCGCTCATCTGCTTACCACGATATTTATATATCAAAATGTAGGTAAATTTATTGTGAGTAGAGTAGTATAAGGTTACTCAAGAAAATCTGTTCATAGATTACGGTAGCCAGGCTTTGAAGTTGCAAAAATTGAAGCATGTAAATATGTGTGACAGAGAAGCGTTGCTCGTACTGTACCATGCGATAAAGGAGGACGTAGTATAGCAGCTGCGCGCTACTGGCCGGTACAATATAAGAGAGTGCGCATGCTTCCTATTCGTAGGATAGACAAGGAAAAAAATAGTATACTATAGAGGATCATTTTGGAGTGTAATAAAATAAATAAGAAAAGCGTAATAAAAAAAGTTTTCAAAATTTAAAAAAAAAAAAATTTTTAGATATAAATTTGTATAGTTTGAAAATTATAAATCTTTATTATCAAACAATATTTACATAAAAAAGACATTAAATGCCAAAGTCATAATTGTAAATTATTCCAAATCGGAATCTCCGGAAGTTATATCGCCATCTTCTAAGTCGGAAGAAGCTTCTTCATTTGCATTCTATTATATACATTTGCAACATACATTACAGATATTTGCAAAATATCATCAATTTGTAAAGGCGTTTGATCTCCATCAAATCCTTTTGGTTTCAAATGACTATCGAAAAACCAACCACAACTTTCAGGACATAATTTTATACAATTAGAATCAGTTGCATGTAACCACATAGAATTTACAAAAATTGTGCGTAAAATTTTTTGCTTCAGTGATTCCCAACATGGTGGTATGGTATTTGAGTCAAAACTTCTGACTTTTTTAAGGAACTTCTCACTATCTTCTTTTGCAGAAAAATTCTTCAGGAAAATTTGATATCTTGCGTGATTTACTTTAGTACAATGTTTGATACCATACATAGCCACCGTAAATTTTTGAACAACGTCCATTTTTTCGCCAAGAAAAATGTCGGCTTCCTCAGTTAATGAAGCAAAGCATTTTTGGTATGTCTCGTTCTTCGAAAAAATTTTCAACGGTCTTACTTTTCCTCTATTGTAAAACGCAGCCGTGTAATCAGAACATGTGTACGCATGGAAAGCAGGTAGACTTAGACACAAATTAAATCCTAATTTCAATGCTAGTTCCGTGCAATTGATGCAATTGAGGTCATTACTACTTTTTTTTTTGTCCCTTAACTAGTAAGCCAAATTTCAGAATCAGGAATTTTATGCATGTTTCCAATTAAAATTATGAGAACATCTGTGTCAACTGATTTTATTAAAATTCTTGAACCTGGTGCTGCTTTGTAAGCGTGAAAAATTATTCTTGTATCCGCCTCTTCGTGATAACACTCATAATTATTTTCTGTTGTTTTTATAACGCAATTTTGGTCAGTTATATAAGAATAGCAGTGTTCTTCTACCGTCAAAAAAATTTTTTTGTTTTTGATTATTGTTGCTAAATGGTCGTTTTCCCAGTAGTTAGCTAAAAACTGTACCAAACTCTCTTTGAAACTATAATTTTTAAGACTCTGCAAAAAATCTGTAGGCCTACTTTGTTGAGGACCAGAAATATTGAACGGAATGTCGAATTTTGACAAAATAACGGTCAAAAATTATATGTATTTCGTCAGCAGTTGTTGAACAAAGTTTAATGAGTATTGACTCCGCAATTTTGTCAAAAGTTTGAGGCATTGAAGATCCGATCAGGTGCAAGTAATAAAATCCATCGATGATCTCAACATTAATATTCGTTGGCACAACCATTTCCACCTGAGATTTTGATGCTTTAGCTAATGTTGACTTGTCAGTTTTAAACATTTCACCAGCACATGAGAAAAGAGCAGGCGGCATCGGTGCTAGTGGAAAAGTCAAACAATGTTCAATATTAATTTTTTTACTAATACTTATTCCAAGTAATCGACCGAAAATATCACGTTCCATCTTCAACAATAATTTTTTCGTTTTGTCTTTATTTGTTAATACTTTCATAGCACATTCAGAAGCGAAGTTCAAGATTTTGTTTCGAGTAATTGGCTTATCAAATCTTTCAGTCTCCATGTTACATTGAGAAATAAAGTTTAATTTCTGCTCATTACCAATTGTCTTCACGTTTAGCAGAAAATTTGTGATGTTTTCAGATGCTGCTTTTCCCGTTGAGATGTTAAATAGAATATTTCGATCAATGGTGTCTTCAAAAGGGTTCATCGTATTTTTTATAGCCTCAATAATATTTTCAAGACTTTTTTGTCTTTTTTAATCGCATTTTTCTGTAACGCGTGCGAAGTATCATCTTTTCGCGACAATTTAACATCATCCTTCACACACGACAATATTTTCGTCCTTGTACTGTGGCTGAGCGCCCATCTTTGACGTGCTGATAATGAATCGACAGCAAGATTGTCAGATAATTGGTTGCTAGCATCAGCATTAATGGTTTGCTCCAAAGTCAAATCGACGGGTGATCTAGCGAAATTAGCTTTTGTACGACGAATTCCAAAAGCACCGCGGCGAAATTCAGAAACTAAAGGTGAATTCTCCGCTTGCAGTCTTACTAAGTTATTAAGATATATTAGGGCCCATCTTGCATAATTAGGCTGATTTAGTGCAAAAAATAAGTCACACATATCAAAAATAGAATCCATGTACAGCTCAAAGTTACTTGTGCGAATACTTCTTGAAAAACGAAGGAACAAGTTAATAAGCTCACAATATTGGTAATAGAATTGGGCTGTTTTACCATGATTTCCGGTCAAAGTCTGATTGCAAAATTCTTTATACCCGTTTAAAATACGATTCAGTAAATCTGGTAATTCGGTTGGCTCGTTCACATCAGGATTGGAAGGTTCTTCAATAAATGCTTGTAATAACTCATCCAACATTTCGCCAGATACATTTGTCGTTGATAAGTATTTTTTAAAATGACATATTTGTAATACGGCACTCATAAGTGGATGTAATCATTTACATCTATTAAAATGCTTGCTATCTAAAAAACTGTTAGCAGAGCCTGCAGCTAATACTTCTGCTGAAACTAATATATCAATGAGTCCACTAGAGTCAATGAACTTTCCAACAGCTTTGAAAAATGCCATTTGCATATGAAATGATCCGAAATTTATAAAAATATGGTCAAATTTAGGTTTGTCTTTGTTTAAAAATGAAATAAAGACATTATCCATAATAAATCTTTAGTTATTGCAATTTCTGTAGCACCTTTGCATACATCTATTCGAGTCTGCAGGAAGAAGTTGCATAGTTGTTTTAGGTTTTTGAAAGTATGGTCGAACCTGTCTTGAAATTACACTAAAACGTCTTCGTTTACGATGCGGTCCCTGTTCGTCTTGATCTTCATCCAGCAGAGAAGTTGAAGAAGTTGCGACTTCTATGTCTTGAAATTCAGAACGAGGAAACTGATATATGATACCAACCGTATCATGCATAGTATCTTTTCCCGAAGTTGTGTCAACAAAACGGTCAAAGTTGTCAAACAAAACATGGGTACTGCATCCATTTACCGCGGTGATACCGGTCGGTATAACCTTGTTATCTTGAACCGATGTATATGTCATCTCTGTTTCAAGTTCTTCTGCTAAATTATATCCAATTGTATGGCCGTATCTGTTCAGGATGGTAATAACTTGGCGTGAATTTGTCAAGGATTTACTGCTAGTCCAAGAGTAATATTTTTTGCTGGTTTACATCGACCTTTGCTAACTGCGTAAAGAATATCGCTACAAATAGATTTTACTCTTAAATTAGTTTCTTCACAGTCTTTCTGAGCAATGTCAGGTCCATTTATGAGATTTTCCATAAAATCAAGCAGTTCTTCCGGAATTTCACACTCTCCTCGAATGACATCATCAGCCGTTAATTTCCTGGGTAGTGGATGAAGGTCTATATGTTTAATACAATTTCTTAATTGATATGCAACATTTTCAATTTTTTTTTCATTACTTTGGTGAAGAAATGTTATGTCATTAGCCATTATAGAAATATCAATATCTGCTTTATAAACTATTTTTTGGTTACGCGGTCCGTTAGATGCTTCTATTATTATTTGGTCCCCAAATCGTTTAAGTAATTTTTTTTCCAGCATTTCCTGTCGGTAATCTTTAAAATCATCAAGATTTAGTTCATAATCCCCAAACTCTAGTAGTAAAGCTTGATACCGTCCAAACAATTGAGTAAAATTCATAACTGCACTGCTTTCAATAATTTCACACTCAATAAAATTACAAATAGACTCAAAAGCTAATCTATGTACTCGTCTACATTGATGCCAATTGGAATCACCTTTTACTTCGGTGCACCGCTTTGCTCTTGTTTGGTATACAGCATAACATGGTTTGTGATAAGCAATAGTTTGGGTTTGATCGAGTTTCTGAAGAATCTCCGAATCATGTAAGGTATCTGCTATTGTTCTCAGTTGTTCTGTAATTTGATCACTTTGAGGATACACAAGATTGACTACACGGTTGCCAGTTTTTTTTTGTTTGCAATTGCAAAACAAGCAAGTGACTGAAGTTGAAGAAGTTGTTGCTGTGTCCGTAACAAGAACCTGAAAATATGTTTTGATATGATTTATATAAATATGATTTATATAAATAAACTTATTACTTAGAATTAAATGAAACTACGTGATGTAGTATTATTTCTACTTTCTTTAATTTCTTTACCACGACCTAGGTTTCGTTGTATTACAACATCTTCAGGTGGGATATTAGCAAAGATCTTTGATGTTGTAATACAACGAAACCTAGGTTGTGGTAAAGAAATTAAAGAAAGTAGAAGTAATACTACATCACGTAGTTTCATTTAATTGTAAATAATGTATTTCTACAAAATTAACGCCAAATATATCCAATATTTTAAACTTATTACCTCGTCAACACTCTCCGGAGGAGTTCTTACATCAGCACTACTTTCTTCTACTGCAATAGTTGACGGACTTGGATTTTCAATAGCTGATGAAGTACTAGGTTGCACCTGAATATATAATTTAATTAATTAAATAAAATAATAACGTATAAAATGTTTATTCAATTTTAACCATAAAAAATAATAGCTTTCAAAGTACTGAATGAACTTTGAATAATTATTTACTTAAGCAGAATAATTGACAAAATCCTTATGAATAACATTTCAAAAAAATGTTATTATAATAATCAAAAGTAAATTAATTATATACTTACATCAACATTGTTAACAAATGCATTATAATCCTCAACGTTTTTTTGTTTTAAAACAGTGACTTTTTTGTAACATGAGGAATGATAACCTACAAACTCCAATAAATCTCTGTTTAAGTGTAACTCATCGTACTTAAAGCCTTTAGATCGTCGATATGCTAATTTTAAATAACAATGATCAAATGTTCTGTAATTAAAATCAATAACAGAATTTTTCAATCCACATGAAAAGCATTTTTTTTCCACTTTGAATTTTTGTCACAAAACACGTTTATCACAACGTTCTACGTTTGAAAATGATCCTCTATAGTATACTATTTTTTTTCTTTTCTATCCTACGAATAAAGCATGCGCACTCTCTTATATTCTACCGGCCAGTAGTGCGCAGCTGCTATACTACGTCCTCCTTTATCGCATGGTACAGTACGAGCAACGCTTCTCTGTCACATATTTACATGCTTCAATTTTTGCAACTTCAAAGCCTGGCTACCGTAATCTATGAACAGATTTTCTTGAGCAACCTTATACTACTCTACTCACAATAAATTTACCTACATTTTGATATATAAATATCGTGGTAAGCAGATGAGCGCAATTACTAATATAAATTTACCTGTTTGCACGCGGCTACCAGGTAAAAGGGAACAGAAAAAGGTAGGCAACCGATCGACTGCATATAGCAGATGTTGTATACTTTCAATTAGACTATGAGTCATTTGGCAACCAAGACAGTCAAATTTTAAAAAATAATACTTTTTTATAATTTTAATTAATCATAGCCATGAACATTTTTTTTATGCCAACCTTATTGATACACGTTCACAAACATATTTTATTCTTTAAAATATAATTTTCACCTGGTTATCAAATCGGTGAAGGTCGTTCTTATTTGGGATCTTAGACTAGTATGTGTTGCTATCTAAATAATTACATTGTATATTGATTAAGAAGCATCGCTGGACGTGTGCAGAGACAAAAAACGGTTGTATAATGTCTCTCTTTCTACAATAAATAACATAAAATTTGCAAACAATAAGACAGTTGCAGTAAACGGGTGTGGCAATGTAGACAAACAAAAGGGTCAGCTATGTGTCACCATGCAAGAGATGCTACAAACACTATAAGACTCAGACAGAAACCACTCAACATTGAGTTTGTTTGAAACGAGTGACATCTCTTTACTGCACAAAAACATATTTCACATGTTTAATATTATAAGTTTTGTATATTAATTAAGTAAAAAGGGTGTTGTACCTATTGTTTTGTTATATGTTAAGATCTTTGTTGTTTTGCTTTATTATCTTTGTTTTATTTTGTAATGGCGTGTTGGTGACAAAATTGTTAGTTTTGCCTTGCCTCGTAACGAAAGCCGGTAAGTGTTGTCCATTATTGCTTATTATTTAAGATTTCAATAATTAATATAAATTTTATACACTATGGCGCAAAGCAATTGGTGTCTTACGACGTTGCAGATGTTTATTGTTAAAATTTAATTCGAAGAGTTGCAAAGTTTTGGTCCAAACGTATTTTTACTGTTTTGCTTAAAAGAAAACTTGCACTAAAAGATGTTTTAGTTAGTTATGGACGCCGATTACGACATAATTAAAAAAAAATGGATTTTAAAAATATTACCACACAAATTGCAGTTTTCTGACAAAGTTTTTTCTTGTCAGAAAACTCTGTGAAATTATTTCAGACATTGTTGGGTGTATTCACCGGTAGTAAATTGGTTTTCCAAATTGAATTTTTTACTAAATAATGTTGTGAGCAGCATTTATATTTAATCATACGTTGTTTGTTGTAAGTTTTCTTCCAATTGATAAAAAGAAAAAGGTGGATGGATTGAAATTATTATACCTAACTTAATGTTTTGTTTTTTTGCAGGGCAAAAATGTGGCTGAAATTGTGTGGCAGGGAGAATCGGACAGTTAATTGGAATGACCTCTTCAGACGTAAACATAGCATCTGCGGAAGACACTTTATTAATGAAAACTTTAAAACCTCCCAGCCTATGAAATTATTATACAGTAATGTTACAGCGAGCTAGTATTTGCCAACACCGACTTAAGAAACCAGAGTAGCAGTCGAACAATCAAGTATGAGCTCATTCACAGTTGTGACAGGAAACTACCAGCAAGACCTTAGCGGCTTCTGTAGGAGAATGTCTATGGTTATTTATGTGATAATACCATAACGTCCATATGCACTAATTTTTTGCTTGCGCAACTGAATATGTCATATAAACATCAGTTACAAATGTATAATTTTGAAATAACACATGTATTCATGACTTTTATTATAATTAAAGGAAGACATACACTTAGAGGCAGCTTCTTTGGGGTTTGGATTGTTGAAGAGCGACAAAGCCGGAAAGCTGAAGAGATCCAAACTTGTAAGGAAGATTCAGCAACAACAGAACAAGTCGTCACCAGAACAAGAAGATTGAGCAGCTCAGACGGAAGTTAAAAAGATTGCAGAAACCCATGCGGTGTAGTAATTTGGAAAGTACAGAAATTAATAAAATCAAACAAAAAAATCATTTTTTATTTTCCAAAGTCTTCTAACAGCTTTAGGAAACAGCTGCAGCAATATGGCTCATAAGGCCAGCATCCAACCAGCCTCAGAGATAGAACAGAGTTGCCACATGTGGGTAATTTTTAATAGAATTATTGGCATTGGAAATTATTGATGAATACAGTTGTTGTGCAAGTAGAGTTGGTTATTCTGTAAAGTCGTTAATTAGTTGTCCTTATAGTATTTGAAATATAGTAAAAAATCAGAAATATTATAATTTGATTACATCATGTTCATAATTGAAATATTCCATCAATCTGAACCGAATTTTTGTAAACTTATTTATAACTATAATCTATAGAGCCCTCGTGTGATAAAATTGCTAGTAGAGTAAAGTATTTCCTGTATCTCTTATCTTTGAAACTGTCAAGGGGTCAAATCAAATAATTTTCAATTTAGATGTAGTATTTTTATTTTATATATATGTGGGCATAGGCAGTGTTTTGTAGTGTGGTACAGCCTCCAGAAAAAAACTATCCAAAATAATTCAAGTTATATTGATAGAAAAATTGTTGAATATTACTATTGATTCATATTAATATTGACCCATTATATATTACACCCGAACAATTTAACCTAATTGTATAGAAAACAAACGCAATTTTAAGTAAATTAAGTTTATTTTTCGCGCGCTACAACCATTGCTTACCACGTGCTGTTTTTTTCTTGACTGTTATTATTTGGCATTGTCTTAATTGAGGTTAATGTGCGCTCAGAGTGTGTTGTCTTGAGCGCTGAGCGCAGGTGATTTTTGCAGTAAGTCGTTGCGGTGAATGTGGGAAAATGTTTATTCGCTGTCTTCGTTGAGTATGTAGACAGTCGATTCAGTTCATTGCTTGTCTTTCTAGTAGTGTGAATGTTTTGCAGTTTCATTTTTAATACTCTGTAAGGGCCATCATGTAGTGGTTGCAAGAGTCTCTTGATCCAATCGTTATGTACAAATATACGTTCGCAAGTGGTGAAGTGTTGGTAAATGAACACCCCGACTGTGGTTTCGCAGGTGTGTATGGCTTGAGTGCGTTAATCGCCTTAGTTGTAGTTGTTGCACGTAATTGTAGTTCAAGTTCGCTTGCTTGTTGGTAGCTGCAGTCAGAAATTCACTTGGTAGTCCACGAATTTTTTTTTTTTTCCCCCTTTTAATATCTGCGATCGGCCGTAGGCCATAATCAGATGTGGTCTATTTGTCAGGATTTATTGGAGTTGCTCCAGCGAGTTCCACCGATCACTATTGTCTAGACTCTAAGTCTAGTATTTGCCATCTTTTTAGGCGAGTTATGCTTGCAGGATTCAAGAGGTCTCTGGCTAGCTCATTCTTGTGTTCCTTTAGTTTATTTTTATATTTTTTGCTGTGCTCGGTCACTTCCTCCTTCACTGTTGACATCTTCAAATGTTCATGGATTTCCGTATTTCTTACGAACCAGGGTGAGCTGGATATGGTTCTAAGCGCAATGTTTTGGAATCTTTGAAGGACTTCGATATTTGAGTTACTCGAGGAGCCCCAGAGTTCAATGCCATATGTCCATATAGGCTTTATTATAGATTTATACACAAGTAATTTGTTGTGTAGTGATAACGGGGATTGTCGTCCAATTAACCAGGACAGTCCCTGAAATTGAATGGTGGCCTCCTTCCTCTTCATTTTTATGTGGTTAGCCCAAGTGAGACGTCGGTCCAGGTGCAGACCAAGGTATCTTACACTATTGTCTGTAGGTAGTCGTTTGTTGTCCATGCACACTGGTGGACAGTCTCCCTTACGCAGAGTAAACGTGATCTGTATCGATTTCGCAACACTTGGTTTGATTCTCCATCTCTGCAGCCATGAGTCTATCTTGTTCAGTTGCACCTGCAGTTTTTGAGAAGCCTTATCAGGGTCAGTGTCACTCGCCAGGCAGGCAGTATCATCGGCATAGGTTGCAGTTATCACCTCCTCAGTACCGGGTAAGTCCGCTGTGAAAATGGAGTACAGGGTCGGTCCTAGCACTGATCCTTGCGGTACTGAGGCTTTCATTTCATAAAGATTCCATAAGGAGTAGTTATCCTTTTTTTGAGCCGACAATGAGGAAAGTTGTTGATTGAATGTGTGGTTCTGGTTGTCATTTATGAGTTGTTTAAGTTCTCTAGCAAGTTTGTTATATTCTCTTCGGTCTTGGTCAGATTGAGTCTGATGGAGACGTCGTCTTTGTTTCCGTTTATCTTGTAACTTTAGTCGTATTTCTAAAGGTACATTGTTCTTGTAAGGGAGCTTTGTTTCAGTCGGAGTGGCTCTCCATGCAGCCTCCTGAATAAGATTTGTAGCGTAGAACGTTGCTGAGTCAATATTTTCTGCGGTTTTTAGTTTTATTTTTAGGTTTGCAGTCTCTTTTAAGTATTCAGAGAATGCATTCCAGTCAGTTTTTCTATTACTTAGTCTTTCTCTTTGTTCTCTATGAATGGCTGTTACACTGAAGGTTGATATAACTGGAGAATGATCAGATATAGCATCAAGAGATGGTTCTATGTCAAAGTACACGTCCGCTAGACCTTTCACCACAAAGAAGTTCAGAAGATCCGGAGTTCGACATGGGTCTGAGGGCCAGTATGTTGGTTCAACCGAAGCCAGCGTTGTAAGTCTGTTGCTGTCAATACTTTTCTTGAGTTCGCATCCTCTTGTGGTGATTAGTCTGGAGCCCCAACACGTATGTTTGCTGTTCCAGTCCCCACCACTGATAAATCTGTGTCCTAAGGTGTTGAAGTAGTTGTCAAACTTTAATATTTTGTCCTGGTGGACAATAGATAGCGCTAATGTTTATAGGGCCCATTTTTTCATGTACAGTGATTGTAGTAGCCTGTATCCAGTTTTCTTTGAGTTCACCATAAAAATAGTGATTTATATTCTTTTTGATAAAGGTCGCAGTCCCACCATGTGATTTTTCGTCAGGGTGATTAGTGGTATAAATGTCATAATTGTCCAGCTTAACTGTTTTACGGTCATTTAAATGTGTTTCAGATATTAGAGCAATGTCAATTTTATTGGATGTCAGTAATATACCCAGTTCCTGTATATTAGGTGACAAACCATTTATGTTCCAGGTGGCAATAATGAGTGAAATCATTTTGGAAGCCTGTCGATGAGGCTCGTAATGAGATTCATCATTGTGCTAAATTGTGAAAGCAGTTGATCGATTCTTTCAGCCTGCTTAATTAAAAGTGATTCTAATCTATTTATGTGGTCATTGGATTTCTCCTGTGGTTCTATTTGTGTGAAATTTGTTCTCTGTGATTTTTCTTCACTATTGTTATTGTATGCTTTAACTTTTTCTTTCAGGTTGCCTGCAGTGGACCTTTCCTGTGTTTTAATAGCTTTACTGTAAGTTTTTTGATGTTCTACCTTGTTGGTAATTGTAGGGGTAGCTTCTAGGTGAGTAGTATTTGTTATGTTCTCCGTATTTCTTTGTTTTTCAGGTGCTGTCTTCGCAGGCGTCTGTGGGTTTTGGTTGCTGCTTCTTGGTTGAAGGTAAGTGTTCTGTCCTACTTGTTTTCTTGCGTATATTTCTTTATACACACGGCATCCTTTGTAGTTGGCCGGGTGATTCCCTGAACAGAGAGTACATGTCGCCGGAGTATTCTTATCCATCGTGCAACTGGTTGTTATGTGTGGTCCAGCACACTTCACACACCTATAAGGTCGCATACAATTGTTCTTGGTGTGCCCATATTGTTGGCATCTCATACATTGGTGTTTTTTATTTTCGGGTCTTCTATATGCACTTTTTGATGGTATATGTATTTAATCTCCTTGACTAGTTTGTTGTTTTCATGCTGGACTACGTTAACAAAGAATATGTTTAAAGGTTCTTTCGTTCCAGGTTTACGAGCGGTCACTATCTCTCCTTGCACAGTGTTTCCAGTCAACTCTATTGCTGCTATTATAGCGTCCTTTGGAGTGCTGAAGTGTAGGTTTTTAATAACAATTCGCATAGTTTTTTGATCTTTGCAGGTGAAAGTATGTCCAATAAATTCTCTGCTTCTAATGTGTTCTATCAGGGCCTTGTATGTGATTACAGAATTAGTAGATATGATTAGTTGATTCTTTGACGCGATCCGGTAGGAAAAGTCATTTTTGTTAGCTACTTCTTCCAGGAATTGAGTAAGTTTTCCAACATCTTCAATGCCATACAGCATGATCGGAGGTGGTTTGGTTTCTTTTACAACTTTTTTCTGTGTGGTCTTTTCTGCATCTTCTGTGTTTAACAAGCTGAAGCTATTTTGTGTTTTTATTGCAGGATTTTGGTCGAGTTCTATTTTATGAGTAGCCTTCTGTTTAATTATTGTTGGCTTCATTTGTGGTTTTTTCACATTAATTCGTTTTGCAGCGTTCGTTGCTGTTATCTTTTCGTCAGGCGATCGGATACGTTTCTGGTTCTGTTTCGGTATTTGCCAGTCTGGCACAGCGGGTTTGTCAACAGAAGTATTTTGTTCATGTCGTTGTACCTGCATATCGACATCTTTGGTCGTTTTCCTAGTGACCTCAGTTAAGGATGATGAGCGTGGTCTGTTAAACAGTCCTGGGTGAAATATCTGTTGAGTTAAGATTCTTGGTCTGTCCTGTGTTGTAGATTCCTCATGTGGCAAAACTGTGCCCCACCCCAGAATACGTGGGGCAGCCCGAGCTATGCTCAGGGAGGGATTCTCCGGCATGGCCGGTACCCTCCTGGGGTAGATTCTCTTTAGGTTTTGCGTCCATTGATGAAACATTTTTCTTCAGGGTTGTTTTCCCCTAGTTAACGCATCCGGTTATAGCGCCGGAGGCTCGCCTTTGCCCTTCATACTCTGCTATTGCGATCACGAGGTAGATGTAATGTGCGGGGCTCGCTGTATGATCGCAACATTATCCGGGGAGTACGGTCCACTCTCAGGAGAGTGGACCCGCTACCAGACTGCGGCGGCGGTCTAGTAGTGGCGAGGACGTGTATGATAGGACTGGTTGGTGCGCGCCTATAGTCTAGCTCCGCACACCTAGACGTACGCTTACGGCCTTTCTCAGCATTTTTTAAGTACTCTACCCTAGCATGGTATTGTACCACCGAGACCTACACCAACTTAATACCCCAAGGTAGTCCACGAATAAAACCTTAAGTTAATTCGGCGGCGATCAGTCTGCTGTCCATCCGACTAGTAAACAAGGAAATACGGTAAATAGTTAATGCATACACTATGTTTGGCCGCTGAAGCGAGATATTAGTGCGGCTTTCATTGAGCCATGCGATGTCAGCGTTCAATAATTCTGTTGCACTGTGGATGATATGGCGTGACCTGTTTCTTCTTTGATGCTGAAACAGTTCGTGACGCTGGAAAACAGTTGTCTCTCGAACTAGCGTCCTTGATCATTAGTTATTGTTACGCGGTATTCGAATCTGGATGTCCAGTTCTCATAAAGTATTTTCGCAACCGATTCGGCGGTAGTACTGTGCATAGGTACAGCCTTAGGCCATCTCGTTGCTCGGTCGATAATCGTAACGTAGAATCCATCGCCAAGCGGTGTGGTAGGTAGGAGACCGACAATATCGTTATGAATCTGTTGAAATCGGTCGATTGGGGAAAAACTTGAATGGCACTTTCGTAATCATTGTTAGCTGTCAAACGTCAATTTTTGTCAAATATATGTATATTGGAAAATATTTGAGAACAAGGTTATTTGAAAAAAAATTCAAATAAGAGTGACGATAAGAGTGAATAAATTTTTGATCGAACTTATTTTTATTTAAACAAAGTTTTGTCACATGAGAAAAAACATTTATTCTATATACCCAGTCACATATCTATTTTATTAATTTTAATTTAGATATTTACTAAATTATAACCCGTTAAACTATAAATTCTTTCAGGTTTATTCAATAGTACCATTGAAGAACCCCGTGACATCCAATCGAGTATACGAATTCACACAAAGTAAACAAACTTGATGAAATTATCCAGGTCATGACTTCAGCGATAGTTACTATATTTATTTAATTGAACTTAAAAATATAATAATACTTATAAATCAAATAATAATACTTAAAAACCATGCTGATCGCCCATTCTTGTGGGATTCTATTCTTAACATAGCGTATAAAAATTACAGCCTGATCAAGAACACCAACATCCTGGCAAGAATCGTTGAAGCTAAAAAGGCCAGGTGGCGTTTAGGCGATTTTGGCCCTATAGTCCAGGTGGCATTTGCCAGCCCGCCTACCCTCTGGCTGATGACTTACATGTAAATTACAGTATATACATACTTAGAGAGAAACGAAATAGAAGAATTTGAAAATCTGTTGATCCTGAGGCCATCTCTGAAACTTTCCGCTATTTTCAAGCTCAAAGCGCTCAAAAATATTTCTGGTCGTAATTATTGAGCTCTTCATGCCCAAGAATATGAGTTTTTTGTTCATTTTTGAGCTCCTTGAAGCACGTACTCCTTGTACAAGAAATAATGTTTATACAAAAATATTGCTCCATCAAGATATTTGAAAGTTATTTTCAAAAGAAACATTTTTGAAAACTTTGTATGGCAATATCTTCTAAATGAATTAACCAATTTTATGGCATTCGACATGGTTTTTTAAGTACTAAAAATTGTGTCCTTACAAAAAAGTCAGTTGGTTGGCAAAATTTCTAAGTTATTTTGAGAAAACTTATTTTTGGAAATTTTTGATCGGGAATAACTTTTAAACGAATCAATTGATTTTGATTTGAGTGAGAAAGATCTGATTACATTTTGAAGTCAATCAGTTGAGCGGTTTAAAAGATATTTAAAAAATTCCTTTTTTTTTTTAAATTTCATTTTTGGGTTTTTTCAAAATTCACTACATCGATTTGGTTAAAACTTTCAATAAATTTATGTGTAGTGATTACCTTTCAAATGCTGTGGGTAATAAAAAATAACACCTTGTACTTTTTTATGTTCGTTTCCATGTATAGGTGATCTTAACCCCAACAAATTAATTAATTTCGTTTGATAAAAGTAGCTTGCCTTTTGATGGGAATCGAGTTTACTGCCAAAAAGTTACCAACTGAACCTTTAATTCAACGGGAATTTGTCTCTTATTATATATTCAACTTAGGCAGCGAGACATGAATGGAATATTTTCTCCGAGAGCAGGAAGAAGATGACGAACATAACAAAGATGTCTTAGACCATACAGCAGAGGCCGCCATTTGTTTTTTTAAGTGGTTTGGACACCTGCCAAAGTTACGTACCATGCTCATGTAAAGTTTTGTCACAATATAACATGCACATTGGTACTTACTCCAACTTGTATATTGCTTATTGTGTAATCCTCACAATTTCATTCATGCAAGTGACTTGTGAGAGATGATTTTCTATGCTGAAGCGCATTAAGATGAGACTCTGGTCTTTATAGGGGCAAGAAATGTTGGATTTGTTAATTACCTTAAACACAGAATTGGATCTAATCGTGGATCATGAAAATAGTAGCTTTTACGATCAAATTACTGAGATCTTAGCTGAAAGTTCATCTATTTTAAGAAATGTTGATTGACTAGCTTCAGATTTGTTATATTATGAACTAATTTATCTAATAATTTATATCAATGTTAATAATATGTATATTTTATTATTATATGATAGTATCCTGGGTCCTTCTGGCAAAGTCCAACCCTGTACATAGTAATAGCTTTAATATTGAGAATATGGCCAAAATCACCAAGGAGCAAAATTTGCTTTGCCAGCAAATAAATAACTGAAAGAGTAATTTTATTGAGTAAATGAAAATAATGAAACATTAAAATTGATTCGTTTTAACTGTAGGTACATCGGATAAAACACTTTAAAAGAAAATTATATCATTTGAAAATATATATACTGCAAGTCATTTCGAGAAAGTGTTCAAAAGTACGATCTATAAAAGCAAACTTCAAGAAACTATAGGTATAAATTGATCGATATTAAACAGGTTACCTTAATTATGAACAGCATTTTTTATCAAATAACTAGATTTTAGAAGAATGATTTAATAAAGCTTTATTTATAATTAAAAATATGGTAAAATATTTTCTCTGAGAGGCATCATTTCAGTGAACGCAGTTGTTATTAACTGAAAATAATTTAAAGTGAAGATCACCATTAGGTGCCAGGGCCCAATAGTGTGAGGAAACGGTTATGTAACAGGCTGCCAGAGTGATTTTCACCAAATAAATTATAATTAAGTAGTTAGTATCTATCAATTTATTATTTACCGAGCGCACATCAATAGTTCACCATACCGGGTGCGGTTATTAATTTAAAATATTGAAATAATACCTTTTAGAGTACAATATTAATAAAATAACATCAAATATTTTTCATTCACCATGCCAGACTGCGTCTAAGATGGCTGCCATGAAAAAAGCACGTCATTATTTGTAATCGTCATTTTGGCACTGTTCCTGGACACGATGAAAGGTTTTCCAAATGATGATAACATTCCTGGAATTTCGTTTCCAAAGTGAATTGCTCTTAAAATTTTTCAATAATTTACTATATATATTGTGTGTACTTAATTTCCAATAAGATAACATACCTATTGGTTTTTTTGTAGCAATATGGAGACTCACGAGGCAGGAAAAATAAAAAAGTCTGAAAAAAACTAGAATAATAGTGCGCTTTATTTGCATTAAAGAAAAAAAACTAATGCTGGTCAGAGAGAAATTAAAAGGGCTAAGGACAGGAAATATAAAAATAAAAAAGTAGAAAAGAAAGTAAAGAATACTACTGAGATGACAGAGCGAGCAAAGTGAAAGCAGAGGAAAGGTTGAGAAAAGCATCAAAAAATAGAGAGAAAAGAATAAGGCATTATCAAATTTAATAAATATTACGCCGCCACATTCAGATAATGAGTCACTTTCAATCCGTTCAATAAGAAGATAAGTAGGAAGAAAACTAGTTCAGAAGTATAGAGTAAAAGCATACTGAAAAATAAAAAAGAAACAGTAAGAAACTATGGTAAAAATCAAACGTAAAATGAAATCTTTAAAAAAAAATACTACAAAGAAGGGACGAAAAATGAAGACATGATCCTTACCTCCTATCAGTAAAGATGATGCTTTTATTAGACTTTCACGTAACTCCTACGCAAAACCCTTTTGTTCAGTTAAGTATTGAATACGCAATTACAAGAAAAAGCTGATACTTTTGTGAAAAAATTCCAAAGAGATAGAAGTTTTCCAAAAATATATCAGTGGAAGTACTTTGAGGAAATACAAGTTTCTTCATATGGCAGAGGATTTTACCAAAGGAACGAAACAATAATTTGATTTTAAAGTCAAATTTTGCTAGATTGTCTTGAAGTCAAAAGTTCGTCAAAAGGTTACACATTTTTTCCAAAGAAATGATGTCAGTTGAATGGAAAGGTTTTTTTAAAAGTTGATAAAACATAAAATATCTCTATGACATTTATGTTCACAAAAAAAGAGATGTAAAAACTTTATTGAAAAAGAAATTATTATATACATAGACTTGTCAGTGAACTACTCTTCTAAATAACCAAATGAAATACAGTTCATACCTTTTGCCAAAAATCAGGTATCTGCCTACACATCCTTTTTTCTTCATGAAACATTGACAATGCTTTACAATCAAGATCTTTTGCTGTAATAAGTGAAAATTTGGATCACTGAGCCTATTGATCATATCAAACCGATACTATCTACAATAATTTTAGAAAACAAAAAATATTGACACCCTCCCTATCTACTCTCACGATCCATTATCGCTGTACCACAATCATAACAATATAACCCTTAGAATACAAACATTGATTAATGAATTCGAACAAATAATAAAATCTGCTTGGACTTTAGTTCACCTGGTCATGGTAAAGGCCCCATTGAGTATGTGGGAGGATATCGTAAAAGTATCTACTGCCGACAATCAAGTTTTCGTGCAATAGGATATAAAAACAGCCCCAGACTTTGTCAAATTGTTCATAGACTCTATTATTAAAGTAAAAGTGAAGATGATGTGACTGAGACAAAAAACAAGGTTGCAAAAATTTTGGATGCTATACCAAGTTAAGAATATCATGAAATTTTCTGGGGAAAGAGGGTCAGAAATGTTAAATCAAGCCTATCGATATGAACATTTCACGTAAAACTGTTCATGCTTTCTAGTCACTTTGAAAACTTGTTGAAAGTTAAGGAAAGAAATAACAGTATTTATAAAACTATTTACAAGTCATCTTCATCACATGAAGAAGATTTAATGGCCATCTCCATTCTCCAGCAGACTAAAAAAAAATCCAGTGGTGCTGAAACTACTATAACTTATGATCAACAAACATGCATCCAAATTTGATATCCCCTGGGATATTTTTAATGTTTAAAGTACCTACTCAAAAGGCAAATACTCACTACAGATATGTTGCAATCTGTCTGACAGACTTGAGATTGTATGATATTATAATTTATGATTATTAGAGTTAAACTTGGTTGTCAATTTTAATCAAAACACTGCATTGTAAGAACTAATTAAAACTAAGTAAAATTAATGTTATGTTAAAAATTAAATCTTGTTGTAATAAATAAATAACTGTAATTTCTAAAACTCATTTTTGATTTCAATGTACTTTTACTGTACATAACCTATATCAATATCATCATTCAGTGAAAAGATCGTAATTTTCAAATATTTAGTGTTAATTTTGTAGAAAATCATTATTACTTCATTTTTATTCACAAAAATTAAGTTTTAAATCTGTACATGTGAAGTTAATTTAATTATAAAAGTTATTGATATTTTTATGTTCGTCAAGTTAAATATATGAAGAAAGTAACTTACTTTCATTTTTTGATGTATTTTACAACAAAGTGTTTTTCTATGCATCAGTTAATTTTTTTTAAATTAAATTATGATTAATGTATACCTATGTCATTTTATGAAGCAAAAAAACATACTTCAGTACTTTTTGATGTTTTATCAACTTTTAAAAAAACCTTCCCGAAATTACTATCTGGCAAAAGTTCTGTTTAAAAGTAAAATTATAAAAAGTAACGAATTCTATGTTCGCCCAACCAAAGAATTATTTAAACACAAGTTAAGTGATAATATAAATTAATTATCATGATATTAGTTGGTAATATTTTTTGTCATTAAACCAATCTAGAAATTTACAACCTTGGTGATTTTGAACCATATATTTATTTGACTACTAATAAAATTTAATAAGTAAATCCAACATATAATAGTTTTTATATATTAATAAGTAATCCATACATTGGTTGTCCTTTGATGTATGACCGTTTAATAGCAGTACAAGTACATTTTAAATCATTATTTTTATTTAAATAATTGTGAGCTTCAATTATTTTTATTAGATATGTTGTTTTATTAGTTTTATGAAAAAAGTGAAATATGTTAGCAACAAATTAATATGTATCGGTCGAAGCCAGATAAAACGGTTATTTATAAAAATCACCGGTTTAATGAGCTTTATAAAATATATTAAAAATCTGAAATCTAAAGAGATGTAGTTTTTCTATTTTGTTGTTACTAAAACCAAGAAATTAAATAATATAAAGGAAGACAGGAAGAAAGAGAAATAAAGATGTAAATTTTTAAGCCCCATACAAATATTCCTGCTAAACTTAAGTGCTATAAAGTTTAAGTTGAACTCCTTTATTGTTCATCTTAACACTTTTAAAGTTAGTGGATTTAATGTATAACGTAATGTATATTCTTCCCAAATAAGTTTACTTAAATCTCATGGCTTTATTATCGTCAATCTTATTATTATTTCTAAATTTAAATACATAATAAAATTAATGTTTTCTTCAATATTGTATATAAACAATTAGATTATATTGCGATTTAAGAGCTACATAATTAAAATATAAAATTGTTTGTTTATTTTTACCGTAAGCAAAAGAATAAGGATTGAAGATACATGCTAACACTTTCCTATGTGTAATTTTTTTTGCCGTTTTGCTACACTGATCTTATCAAAAAATATATGTTTAAAAGCAATTTTTTTAAATGGACCGCCTAAGAAGCTGAAAAAAGTCTTATTAACACTGTCAAAATTGTTTGCAAACTATATTCCCCAACTAAAAGAAAATGTATTACTCGTAACCAAATCCCACCGGAAAACAATTTTTTAAAGAAATTTAGATAGAATTAGTATATCTTGCTTCTTTATGATCTTGTCCTTTATTTTAGCTCCATGACACAAGAAGAAGTTGTGTAGTACATAACAAAAACTGTAATTCTACTTAGCTAACGGAAAACTGGTTACACTACACCTCATTCATCTTAGACACACAAGTTTTTCAACATATATAATCCTATGCGATCCTGTATAATCCTGTGAGAGCTAAGCAAATGAGAAAATATTAAGAATAAAAAGAATACTGATTTAAGGATTTCTATTTAATTTCATTCACAATTCCCCAGAGTCCGTCATGTTGAATCCCAAGTGATATCCTGTATTCATTGAGGCTTGTGAAGCTAAGAGAATCTTATGACGTTTGAAGCCATTCAGGCTACGGAAGGAAATAAAAATCCAGACATATACATGTGCGTACACTAAAAACATTACCTTCATTTCACTCACCAGGGGATGTTTGGTAATAAACAAGTAACGAATAAAAAAAATGTGCGTGGAAACCAACATTTAAATTTGGATGCACCTGAAGATGTTGTAATACAACGAAACCTAGGTCGTGGTAGGTAGAGTAGAAATAATACTACATCACGTAGTTTCATTTAATTGTGAATAATGAATTTCTACAAAATTAACGCCAAATATATTCAATATGTGAAAATTCTTATTTAAAAACATAAAGTTGGCGTACCGTGCGTGTATGTAGACTTATCTTTTACATATAAATCTGTATCTTTACATATACTGTACTGTATCTTTTACATATAAATCTATAACTGTATTGATTTTAGTGTTTTGAAAAACAAATATTTTTGAGTTTATCAGCCAAATTTTCAAAGAAAATTAGTTTTCAGATGTCACATTTTCAGATGTGTACTTAATTTCTTTTATTCATTAAAATTGATAAAACCAGTCCATTTTAATGAAATGCACTGGGCAAAGTAAAATTATAAATAAGTAAATATTTTTTACTATATAATGTATGTCATATAAAATTTGAATTTCTAAATTATTGAATTTTTTTTATTTACTTATTATTATTATATTTTAAACATATTTATTTCAACATTCTTCATTCACAATTCAACATTCTTATATAAATAAATACTTGGATAGTAATTGTGTTTTTGCATAACGTTTTGTAATTGCATGCAAAATGTAAGCTGGGAGTATTCATAATTGTGAAATTAATGACACAGAAACGCTTAAAGACTTAAAATCATTGGCAAGATAAAGCAAAAACAGATCTAGCCTGCATTCGTTAAAGATAGATTAATATATTTAATTCCATCAAATCATAGGCACAATACACACACACACTCACATATATATATATATATATATATATATATATATATGTATATGTATATATATATATATATATATATATATATATATATATATAAATGTATGTATGTATATATGTTGTACGTTAGCTAAATCAGAGATTTGAAAGTTATTTCTATTGAAAGAAAAAGAAAAACGCCGGATTATAGTTGTCACTTTGTAATACAATGCCCAGAAAATATAAATATTGTGAAATTTATTTGAAAAACATTGATTTCACTTTCATATTAACTTCAATTTTTAGTACCTACGATTTATAGAAACTAAAACAAGCATATATGTTTTATTTACCATCAAATGTTAAACAGCAAAGTCAAAGTTGATATTTAGGTATACTATCTTAATATGGGGAAAAAATATGCTTTTGTAATAAGTGTATAACTAAATGTAAATAAAACAAATACATTTGTTTTATTTTTGTGTTAGTTGTTAGTAAAATAGTCTAATTTATAAAAGTATCCTCACAGTTAGCAAGGAGCTCTGTAATAGGAGAGAATATAACAAAATATAATAATATGTATAAACATTTGAAGTGTAAACACAATTCTCAGTGATAAAGAACCGATTAAAAAACAGTCTTTAAGAGTTTGGTAATAAATTATTTAGGTGTTCCTTTTTCTTTATGATTGTACCATTATAGCTCGATTTAAAAATTCTGCGATTAACGTAAAAAGGATATATGGTGTTATTACATATCTCCAATATAATCATATCAAATACATTTATGATTTAAATTAGTTCCACTTGTCAAAGCTATGGAAATTTATTAAAAACCTTAATATATTCTTTGTTTTTGAAAATGACAAACTCCAATAAAAGGACTGGATTAAAAAGGGAGATTGGACGTATTATTCAGAATAGGCAATATATATCTTGAAAGGTTGCTATGCCTTCCATTTAATGTTGTTCATAAGATTTACAATAAAAATAGACAGTCGGTTTTCTATTGTCATCGTGTTTAAGTAAGAAGTTAAGCTGAATTAGGTGGTATCCATCCACCAGTGAACTTTTCCATCTCCCTAGCGACAGCTATTGTTAAATGATCATTTCCAGGGGCAGCCACAATTTGTACGCCGACTGGTAAGCCATTCTTTGTTAAGCCGAGAGGAATAGTAGTCGCGGGCAGGCCTAGGCAAGTGAAGCCCACAAGCAATGCAACATTGCATATTTTATAGAATATTGCATAGTGTCTGTGTGCTGGATGTGGAAATACTGGGTGTATGAGAACGCCGTTGTCGCCGAGGACTTTCTGAAATTAAATTAAACCATCAAAATTTGAAACAAAGCTGCCATAATGAGTCAATTAAAGGTTGTGAGTCCATCAAATATATTTAAGATTGTAATAGGAAATTGGTAATTTTTATAATTCTATACACAGTAAGGTCGGCTAATAAAATTTGTTCAGGCGTTCACTAACTTCTGAAAGTTTTTGATCTACATAATGACTCCTTAGCAAAGTCTCATCAGAATTCATATAATCATTCTGATAAGATGAACTAAGTAGGTAAATATAGCAGGAAGAATTATATTTTCTGTTACAAGAACTTCAAATCACACATAATAAAGAAGAAAGGTTTGTTTATAATTTAGTGATTCTGATCAAGATATAACTTTTTAAATATGATAGCTAATAGTTTCTAGATTACTATAGGCCATACAATTTGTGAGATATAGTTAATACTGTCAATTTAGTTGGAGAAAAGGTCGCTGGTCTATGCGCTTTCATGATGAATGCTGGTAAAATTATTACGGCTTCATTGTAATACATATGGGAGAAATGTAGATTTTGAAAAGGTCTGAAGGAAAGTCTGGGACAGTGTTAATTTTTTTAATCAGTAAGCCCAAGAGTTGTGAAGTTTAACTCAATTTATTATTCCTCATTAAAAAGGCATTTGAAGCGTTTCAACAGATAAAAACTGAACCTTCACACTTTGTGATTTCAATTAGTAGTTTAAGAAAAATTGAAAGATTTTGGAAGTAAAACAGTAAAAATACTATTCCAATAACATTTGGTGGGATATAATCACGCATGGAGATGGAAAATGGAGTAGGAAGGGGAAACGGACAACCTTGCAGTGGGAATATCACAAGCTGGAGATGGAAAACAGGCATACTTGGTGCAGAAATATTACAAGTGTATCGTGTTGTTAAACATTATTATGTTTTTCTTGGGGTATAATAAAATAAAGCACAGACGAATGTTAATTAAAAAAAAATATTCATGACATTCATCAAATAATTTAATTGCACCTTTATGTTGTCGGGTTGCGTTGCTTAATCTGCACAGTAAATTACAAAAAAACAAAAAAATAATCAACATTACAATTTCTACCGTTGTCCAGAGGCGGTATGAAACTTTAAAAAAATTCCAATTTAAAGTACTCACATGTAAAGACTCTGGCGATGATAGTCGTTTGATTTAATACTAATAACAGAATATGAGAGAGGCGATGAGGTATTTTTCGGCCAGATAAATGTATGTCTGTGGATAGTAATCGTATCCTTAACTTTGAAACACAATGGTATAAGAATTGGTTTTGAACTATGATTAGAAGGACAAAAATATTTTGTACCTGTTCCGATTTCGATAAAGGTCTCAAATATTATAATAATCAATCTTTTAATTGCAGTAATATTTGTCTTATACTTCTAAGCTCGTTTTGGCATATTTAAGGAAAGTTAAAGTGTAACAATTATATAAATAAAAAACTCTTATGAAGGGAAAAGCCAAACCTCCCTTGGTGAGGGAGGGTTGGGCCCTTGGGTAGGGAGGACTGGGCATGTGAGTTTTTGTTACAAGATTAGAAAATTAAAAATTGTTTAATGTAGTATGCACAACATATAAAGGCTGGTTAAAAACGTACTTCGTATTTCCACATCTTGAGTGGGATGAAATAGAGGGTTCTAGTAATTTAGGTTTTATATCATTTATAGGTACAACTGCTATGTCTTCATTTAAGTCTGCTATTTTTGTAAGTGTGCTTCCAGGATGGGCTACTAACCAGTCTGTAGCAGCAATGTTGTAGTATGCTTTAGAGGCCCGTAGACAGACAAATTTAATGGCTGCAGCTTGTGGCTGCAGTGTGGTGGAAAAGTTACCATAACAATGCCTGTATCTTTGCAGAAATTCGAAGATTATACCGAAATAGGCTTTCGTGGTTACCGATTAATATCAAAATAGGTTGATCTATTGATGATTTGGTATGCTTAAGAAAATGCTTTAAAAAATTTACTGTTGTCATGCACCCTGAATGAAATGCAACGCTGCCTGAGCCAATAGGAGCATTGTTAAGTATAAATGGCTTAAAATTCACCCTTGGAAAAATTTAAGTATAAAGTCATCAATGCGCCTCTTTTAGCTGATGTTGCTTGACCAACCTGTTTCGTACCTTTTGCGGCTATAACTTTTTGAGTACGTTGAACTGTTATTAATCCAGTTTCATCTATATTATGTATACATTTTGAACCAAATTTGTATCTACCTAGAACCGATTTTAAGTTTTGAAAAAATTCGTCAACGTTTGTCTTATTGAAACTTGTAACTTTTGATAAGCTAGTCGCCTCAGGGATTCTTAGTGATAATTGAGAATTACGACTTAAAAATCCTCTCAGCCAATCTTTTGATGCTATTGCGCTTTCAGGCAATCCTTAGGAATCATTTTTTCAATAGAAATGGCAGAGTCACATGCTAATTTTCTTGTTTGCGGTTTTGTTAAACTGTAATGATATTTAGCACTTTTTCCACATAATCTGGTAGACTTTTCTCTTCTTCTGCAGTAAATATTTGTGTTAATACATATTTGACATCTAGTTCCTTTATTTTACCACCTAACTTGTGATATCTCTGCAAAGATGACTGTAGAATTCCAAATTTTTTTTCCACGCCTTCAGATATTTCCTTTAGTGTTTTTTCTATGATATCAGTAGGTATATTTGATGCGATTGCCCTTCTTAATATGTTTAAAATGCATTTTTTCACAATCCTGTAGAAGAACGATAGTATGTTTAAAGAATTGTTAGATTAAAACCAGGGATTGAACATGCTCAAACGTCTCTTACGTGCCCATGCCCAAAAAAATTAAATAACAAATACGTACTAAACATTTAGCCATGAACTAATAATCAGAAAACATATGTAAAACACATACCTTTCACGTAAAAACTTTATATAACCAAGAGAAAATCACTTCAATGTTGAAATTAATGAAAAAACCAAACGAAGAATATTTATATTTTATTTACGCACCGAAAATTATGTACGCACCGTTGCCATTACATTTTTTGCACATCTATTATTAGTGCAGTTAACATTAAAACTATTGTCTGTCCAAAATGGCCACTTTCACCACTTTGAGTGCGAAGATTTAAATCAAATACTTCCGACTGCCCAAGGGCTCCCGTCCTCCCCTATACACGGTAAAAAAGAATTGAACCAGAGAAAAAAAAGATCACATTATATAAAGAAATGCCCGTTTTACATTTGTGAGTGAGTTGACAATTTACGTGATATCATTAAAGATATCAGCAGATAAACCTCAAGTCTCCATTGCTTTTCACCTGTATTTATCCAAAGAATATACCATTAAAGTCTTTCATGGCTTTTTATTTTATTACAGATTTGAAATCTACTTTCAATAATTCCTGAGATCCATTTAAAAAATCACACAAAACTAACTATATTGATTAGTAATTAATGCGTAAATGAAAGGCATGACTCCAGTTTATTCTAAATAAATTAATGAAAAGAGACTCATATTAGAATAGTACATTAGAATCCTTCTTAGTGGGTAGACACAGAATGCAGATATGAGGAAGTGCCGCCTGTGCTATTCTGTTATTTTTCAGTAGACAATTAAGGTGGCAGATGCGCCCTGTTTTTTGTTAGTGTACAAATTACCAGAAAAAGATGGTCCAGTGTGAGTAGAATTTATACTCTAAGGATTCTGTGTCGTTATATTATATTATTCTAAAGCTTAGTGAGTAAAAAATAATGAAAAACAATAAATATAGTTGTCACATAATAATTCTACATAGAATTGTAAATTAATGATTTTTTTTCCTTTAATTATGCTCTGAGACTTTTCTTCATACCAAATTTCAAAATTCTAGGCTAACGGAATTTTTGATGGACGTGTCAATAGCAGAGTATACGATATTTTAAAGGTCTTATCTTTTTGTTGCATTGTGTAAGAAGTTTGAAATTTTTACAGGATTATGGGGCCATATAACTTAACATTTCAGTAATTTTAACTCGATTCCTCCAGCCTTTTCCATCGATTAGAGTATTCACAGATCTGTCTGTATTCACAGGTTTATCATTCTGTTGTACATGAACCAACAACAGAATGACTGTATAAGAGTTTCATTTATCATTCTCAGTTTTGAAACCCTAAAAACAGCAGTGAAATATGGGTGAGGACGCCTATTAAAGGAAAGAACTTTATTAGAAAAAAAATGAAGAAAGTGGAGATGGTAAACATCTTCGCTTTCTTCATTCTTTTTAGGAAGGCAAGAGAAGAAAATAAAAAGTGACTATGAACATATTTCTCCTTCCTAAGTAAGTTTATTTACTGATCTATAATTAAAATATTATTACTACCTACATTATTACGAATATAGTATTTATTTAAAGAATATATATTATTGCTAGCTGGGGCTTCGCCCAATATCAAAAATTAAAAAAAAAATTTCTAAAACACGATCGTAGCGCTACCTGCCGCATCAGATTGAGAATCTAAACCATTCTCGAATCTACCTAATCGCACACACAAAATATCATAGAAATCAGTCAAGGCATTTAGGAGGAGTTCACTCACGTACACACGAACAGAAGAAATATATATATAAAGATTAATTAATTATACGTAGTATCATTTTCAATCTTGCACGATAACATTTGTAATTATTTCAATCTTGCACGATAACATTTATAACTACGTGAGAAAGCCTCTACTTCCTTTGTATTTGTATATATATTTATATATATATAAATATATATATATATATATATATATATATGTATATATGTATATACATATACATATCTATTATATACTATTTATATGCAGTGGTACGTATTGCACAAAATGTAAATGAAACTTATTGGATTATATTTCTACAATTATTAAACTAAGAATACGGTTTTTGTTTTAAAGTAAATTTTAAGGCTATTTACATTTGATCTGCTCTCCATTTCTCTCTAGCTTTCCCTTCCTTATACCTCTCTCTTTTTGTTGCTCCCTTCTACCCCACGTAGGCAGAAAATGAATGGAAATATTATCTATAGCATTCAATATAATTCAATAAATTCAATATATATGCGAAAAATCTTTCGCTTTGATTCCCCAAATGGTAGTGTCTTGGTGAAAAAAAGATTATTTTGTGCTTTAATAATATTTTAGTAAATACTGTAATGTAAATACTGAAATTATATCCGAAGCAAAACTTGAATTTTGGCACCACATCCAAATAGGTTCTGAAACATTTTTGTTAATATAGTAATATAGAATTTCATTACTATGTATGGATATTAAATTTCAATACGTTAATATTTAAATATAAGCTTTTGTTCAATAGTTTTTTGTCAAATGCTATATAATATTACGATAATTTAATGAAAAGCAATTATATATATATACATACATACATACATACATATATATATATATATATATATATATATATATATATATATATATATGTAAAGCAATTTAATCAATGTCATTTTCATTTTAGGATATATAGTTAGAGATGTAAATTGAAATACAAATTGGAAAGAAAATAACTTTGAAATCATTAGACACAATTGTCATGAAATGGAATCTTCGACAGCAGGAAATTGGCTATGGTACTTCTTTCCTGTTATTTAATTTTTTTGTAGAATTCGTAAGAAATGCGGAGCAAGTTTTAACAAAGAAAAACACCATTTCCAATAATTATTCTATTGTGGTGCCATTTAAAAATAATACTTCTATTTAACACCTTAAACATCTTTAATTATAAATAAAGATAAACATAAAAACTTTCTCTCTGTAAAAAGAAGTAATATATTTGAAATATCATATTTTCAACTTAAATTGACTATCGAATATGATACAGACTAATGAGCCAAGAAACTTACTAATAAATCCTTCTTGATTTCTTCTCGGCATTCCTTCATTTTGGCTATGTGACTTTTTGGTAGTACACCCACTAATTTTATTAACAGGCCAGCTAATATTGCATTTATTGTGTTGTTAGAACAGCCAAAACATTTTTTTAACACTTCTGGCAATATTGGCTTCCACTCTGTATGATTTTCAGGCTTAGAAAAGATAGTGTACACTCCATTTAAGGTCGGTAGGATTTTCCCAGCCACTTCAAACATATTATCCCAATTTTCTATTTCTATCTGGAAGGAAACTTTGACATAACAAAAATATTGAAGAATAATGCTTTATTATGATATTTTATTTTATTTAGATACTAGTTTTCAAGAGGTTTACGCAAAAATCCCCTCTGAGATTTGCAATATTTTTTAATTCAACAGCCCTAATACTTAATGCTTTCTATTTTATGCCAAGTTTTGTTTAAAGACCTAACATTGATTATAAAATAACCTGGTATAAAGGTTTTTCATTGTTATTAAAATGGTATTTTTGTACTTTCTGAGCTATTTGCATACAAACTTCCAATGTAGTTATAAAAGAAACGTGGTACTTTATTATTCTAAAGTGGGTTAAAAAATATTAGAAAGTCAGCTTAACCATTTGAGCGCCGATGAGCCATATGCCACCATGGCGCTCCATGGCGCTCGCAAAATCAGTTGCTGTTTAGTGCACGATAGGTGAGATCGCTCGCACACTTCGCTAATTTTTTATCTTTCTACGTGTTGCATAAAGTTCAAATTATAATATTATTAGTAATTACAATGTAAAAAGAATCCAGGAAAACAAAATTTTTAACCCATAATGTCAGAATACGAATATAATTCCAGTGAAAATGATTGTTTTTCAAGGTATGAAAAAAATGATAGTGGGAGTGACATTGTGGTACTTTCACAATTTGGCGTAATGCAAATTTTGAGTGATAGTGATAAAAGTGACGATAACAATTATTTTGCTGATACGGAGGATGTACCGGACAGCGAAAATGACGATGTGACCTTGATTTCAGTTTTTGTTATAATTTTTGTTTACAATATATATTTATATAATTTTCTTTGTATTTTATTATCCTTGTAAAAGATTTTATTAAGAAAACATGGAAAAAATTATTAAAATTGGATAATTTTTGGAAGAGATACAGTTTTTTTTCGAGACAAGTACATGACATCATAAACAAAAGATTTCTTTGGCATTTTTAAGTATATGTGAGTAAAAAACCATGGCACTAAAACGGTTAATATTTCAAATGCAGAATCCATTTGTATTACAGTGAGGATTTTATGAGATCGAAAAGAATACTCTACCTGTTCTACATCAATGTTATAGTTTTCTTTTAGTATACTCTCCATATTTTTGATAGCATTTTTTACATCTCTTCCTATCTTTTCAACTAATCCAGATTTGTCATCGTGCATAATATAGAAAGATATATCCTTTATATTAACCTGGAAAAACATAAATAATGACAAAGTCTTAATACCGTATTTTCATAGTACTTATATAAAAATCTAATACAAGATAAAATAATAATGGAAAAATTTTATTATAATATATTTATTTAAAAACTTTGATGAACAGTCATCTGGCAAACTTATTGCTACAGGAGCAATCTCTTACAGGTAATTAGAGTTACAATGCGTTAAAAACAAAATGGGAAAACTACACATTATTAAAAAAATGTAGAAGATAAAATAATGGAAACCAAAAAAAGAGACCAAAGAAAATTTAAAAAATCTTATATTTTGTATTTTCATATTAAACATATAAGTAAGAAAACAGTGTTTATCTGTTACCCACTGGCCCTCTTGCATTTAATGAAAAATGAGAACGAAGCCAAATTCATAAAGGCTTTTGTAAAAAATGATCTCATTATGTAAAAAATTGTTCTTACTTAGCTTAGGTCCAATAGCGATCCTAGATCATTTTCTAAGTGGGGCAAGATCTCTTATAAATTAGAGCTCTTTCTAAGCAATGATTTATCAGACGTTAAGCAATATTCAGACATACATTTTTGTTTCTGGACATTTTTATATTAGTGGTAGAAGAAAAAAACAATATTTCAGTGAGAAGGTTTATTTAAAATACATATTGTTTGGCAGCAGCACTCACATGTATACGAATTCATTTAAAACCAAATTTTAAATGGGCAACTTTCCTCGCTTGCTTCTGGTTTATTTCTTTATTAAATAAGAATAATTTAAATATTAAGCAATATTATTTTATGGGCTCGGAGGTATATTATTTTATGAGCTCGGAGGTCCACAGAAAATAGGAAAATATCCTGCCAATTATTTTCTTTAAGATATAACGCTAAAGAAATTTTCATAGGTAGATTCAAAATCTTTTAGTAGTGGGCCTGAGCTCAATAGTTTCTTAACCAATTTAATGTCAGATACTTCACATTTTTCACCATCGGAATTGATTTTCAGATGTTTGTTTATACTGTGTATTTAATTTATGCTGTGTAAAAAAAACATGTATCATTGAATGTGAATAGTGGTTCAAATCGAGTAGCCAATTAATAAATTCCAAATTGTATCGATTATAAGGTAAAAGACATTGCTTTTTAAACAATTTTTCATGATTTATTAGTATTTACAGGCTCATACTCGATCAGTCTCTTCTTTCTTCAAGTAAAACAGGATTTATCCCAGCTTGGAGAAAGTTTTTCCTCAGCTCTTATTAGAGCAGAAGAAGGGCAGAATTACTGTATTGCTTTCGAATTACTCTATTACGATGCACTGTTAAATCCATAGTTTCTTACTGTATAGTCATAACTTGAATCAATTTATCATATCAAGCCACCTTTATAAGCATGAATTCATATTGCTCTATGTACTAAATTAGTGACAAGACCTCTGATGCTTCAATGTAGTTATTCGTTTCTTCATGGAGATTCAAGAGGACATTAATTCCCATTGTTTTGGAGATGCGGAGAAAAATTGTTTTTGGAGAAATCCAAATAAAGAAACTGATTTAATGGATGTTCTGACGATACTTCCTACTACCAAATTCAACCTCTCACAGCCACACTTCATAAAATATTATCAAAGATACTGGTTCAGAATTATGTTTTGCTCATCCTTGTTTACTCCCACCTGTGGGCACCATTATCATACCCATGACCTTGGCAATCGTTCATATCGAAATCAAACTATCACACAATTTTGTGAAGAAAGAGATCAATGAGTTCTGCTCTTGAGGAGCCGCTTACCAGCTTATAAGAAATAAAACACGCTGGGATTTTGGATTCATCTTCATTAATGTCAACAAAACTTAATGTTAATAACAAAATAATTTTTCAAGATGGCTCAGACCAGTCAACATTTTACTTCGAACTTCACGTCCGTAAGCCAATTAATTCGTTGTGAACTCCTTTGCCAAAATAACGGATACCGATGTTCTTATTAACAGTACGGTGAAGATACTCGATAATATCAGGGTCAAATTTTTCTGGTAGTTGTACTGAATGTAGGAAGTTGTTGTAAAAATGTAACACATGTTTCATAAATATAAAAAAAAATTATTCAAAATCGACGAATGTAAACAAAATCACCTATCAACTATGTTTTTTGAAATCCTTGTTTGCTGGGGTAATACGCAGCATAGTGGAACTTCACCTCGCTGCCTCCCAGTTCCCATCACTGCCACGTATTGCTATGAGAGTATCTGGTTTAATCACGCCGCTTGCCTCACCTATATTTCTGAGCCGCCATATATGTCCGAGTATAATGCCATGTTCAAAATTTTTCTTTTGTTTCATTTGGCATTTTAAAATCAAATCGTAAAATTGTCTGGGCCAAACGGTTTTATTTCCAAATGGTAATATTTTTTGAACCATACTTAGGCTTTACTAGTTATGATTGTTTTTGCTTTCGTTTAAAAAAACGGAATTTTAATCACCATGATTAATTTTCATCATCTTAAATAAAACTTCTAAAATAAAGGAAAGATAAAATTCCTCATGTATAAGGTAATACATGCCAACTATTTATAACTTTTGTAAATTGCTTTATTCAAATTATAAACTAATCTTTAATTCAGTATGCTATAACTTATAACTACTTTGAATTTTCATTAAATAAACATAAATTATATGAATTTTTTAATAATTAGAAAATGTGGCTATCACATTTAGCATACATTACAATGAAATATATCACGGTGTTAAATGATTCAGCATAAGGAGAAAGTATAAAACTGAAAGTATGATAAAATCGGTTAATGATCAATTGATTAATGAGGATCGAATAGGGAAAACCTACTTAAAGGTTAAAAAAAATAGAGTATGTATATTAGTTTGGCCATAAAAAGGTTTTGCAATCAATTTACATTGAATTCAGTCACTTGAATTTAAAAAAAAATTTAAAATGCTAAACTTCTTCTAGCATTGAAATTTTAAATGCATTTTTCTCTCAAACTATTTTTTGATACTGTCGGCATGAAAACTTGAAGTTTCAAAGTCATACAATGTTTTATTTCGTTTTAACAATTAAAAAGTAAAATTTTTCATAATTTGATATTGTTTATTCCTTAAATTATAAAAATATTCCTGAATATAACTATAATATTTTCTAATAAAAATCTGCAAAATTTTACAATTTTATATATCATTTTCATTTTTTAAATTTTGATGTTCAGAGTGAGGCAGTATTTTTACATCAATAAACTGATGACAAAAAATTTAATCTATCCTTATATCTAAAATAAAGATCTCCAATAAATAACATGTAATGTATAATTTGTTAAATTTTTTCAATAGGTTCTTAAGACAAATTATTTTAGAACATGTATATTTGAGGCCGCTGAACATATTCTCTTAATCATTTTTAAGTATCTTTTACAAATACAATAGATAATATACTTTACTGTTTTTTTTAATTGCAGCTGTGGCCCGTTCGGCCTCCTGATAACACTGAGTAACAACGGTAAATCTTCCGCATACCTTGTTATAGGACCCACAGCAAAGTAGTCATCCCAGTCGGGGTTTGTACAATATGGAAAATGCCCTGAAATAGCCAAATAGCTTTGTTTGGTATTCATTGATGTATATAAAAACTTTGCAGGACTGATAATCACTTACAGAATAACTGAACATAATTAATTGGCTCTAGTTTTTACCTTACAAAGATAATAATTTGTTGCTAGAATTATAACTATGGACAAGTTTATGAAGATTTACTTATATAAATGGCAGATATTTAAGATCAAATGCCTCTTATTCGCATTGGGTCACCATAATTTATCAGGAGCCTATCGGACAAAGGCCAGTGACATCCCATTATGAAAAAAGTCTTATATCTATTAGATATACTAACAAAATTGTTTGAAAATATCAACTCCATTTTCACCATTATTAAAAATAACTGCAATTTTCATATTTTACTGACAAGTTTCACAAAAAAAACACGAATGATAGGCAATAAGATCTACTTTATATCCACTGGCATCACACATGCAGACATCAAAGTGTTAATTTTTACGTACTTTCATAATTTCTTTGTTGTTAGCAAATTTGCACTATTTTTAAAAGATAGTGTTTGTGCTGTGAAATTTAACTCTGTTCATTAAAACCATTCCCAAAAAACAAATAATGCTTATCAATGGTTTACACCATTCATAAAACGAATTTATTAAATTTTCATTACTTGTGTCTTTATTTATTATCAAGCTTATTTACCATTTGTCGAAACAGCATGTGGCGATGGTTTGTGTCCATATATACCAGTAAACATTGCAGGTAATCTTAAAGAGCCAGCAAGATCTGAACCAATTCCCATTATTGAAGCTCCGGATGATATAAGGGCGCACTGAATACAGATATAGCGTAAGGTTATTTCGAAGAAAACAACTCGAGATGAAATGTAATAAATAATCACCCTAAAATCTCTTACTTAAGGGACCGACAATGCTTGGTTAAATTGTAGTGTGAATGTTATCATGTGATAAGACATAAATCTCAAAAAATGTAGATAGAGCTGATGAATGGTTTCGGAGATATGACAACCAGTACAGTTCAAAATATAGCAAGATTCAGGCATATTAATTTGATGTGGCTTTAGCTTTATGTAAAAATGTTTCATAGTACAACTAATTTCTAATTTAATTTTTTCTTTAATAAATTGCCAAGTTTGTCCACTTTGTTTCACTCAAAATTAAATAATTTTTTATTAATTTCAGTTTAAAAAGCTTCTTTCGACTGACACTATCAAGATACAAATTGTTAAGAAGTATTGTAAAATAAGGTTATGTTTGAAATTGATTGTTTAAATTCCCATTTGACAATAAATTGAAAAAGTTCTTTAGTAGTCAATTCAAAAAGAAGACACAACAAAGAACAGCAACATTTCTGATATAAAATATATCATCCATTTCTGAAGAAATTTTGTTCCATTTAGCAGACTTAAATAAAGGCAGAAAGACATAAGTTAAAGTATGAATATGAGTACAAAATATAAAATATGAGTACAACGGAAATAAGAGGTCTCTTTATATGTTGATAATGCTCGTCATCTTGTTTAAAAATCCTAAATTGGATGTCATTTGGTATGAGTATATGTAATCAGAAAAAATTAAAATTCTCTTGGAAGTGATTTCTTTTTTAGTTCCTTTCTATTCTTCGAGTTTGTATAAAACATCATCTAATTACAAGTTTTTCTTTTTATTACAGCTAAACAACTTCTTGTTCTAGAGTTGCTATTCTGTAGAAAAAAGTGAATTAGGCATTTCATTAATGTTATGGTTGTACAAAATAATCTTGGTAAAATTACTGATTTTAAAATTCATTTGATTTTACATATTTTTCTACATATATATTAATGTACTTTCACTTAAATTGCTAAACATCTTGATTTAGTTTTTGGGATTTATGACTAGATTCTCTTTCTTTGATGAAATGTTTCAGTAAAGACTTAGCCAGTAGTTTTGTCTCCTTCTCCTTAGTATTTTTTAATATTCCTTAATCAGAAAATGACGAGGATAGCTTCTCTAATGAAAACAGCCATTTTAGAATTTTTATCAGGTTGTTAGAACAGCGAACAAAATTTGCTTGACCAATTTAAAGGGGACAATTACTGAATAACTAGCTGACCCGTGCGAAGTCTTCGCACTATATCGCCATCTAGCGTGTTCCAAGTATACAATTTGGCTAAGATATTTGATGTGTCGCCCACAGATGGCGCTCATGCCAATTGTTAAAAAAATTAATTTTTTTATTAACAAAAAGATTTTTTTCGAATTTTTTTATATTTTTCGCCCAAAGTAGAAAACATAAGCTTTAAGTGGGTATTTTTTTTATTTTTTTTGGTGCAGTAGTTAAAGAGATCGAGCCGCTCGACCAAAAAACACCTTTTAGAAATAATATATTTAGATGCTTCAGATCATAATTAAAATCAAACTTACATATCAAAATTTCAATTCAATGACTGACTTGAAATGTAATTATAAGAACGTACATATAAAGGTGTTAGTATAAATACTATTATTCTGACTAAAGAATTAAACTAAAAAAAATCCAGTGGAAGTAACATAATGATAATTTTGGAAGTCACAGACAAAGAATTTATATGCAACCATTAACGTAAACAAATGTACTATTATATTTACTAAATTATTAAAAGAAACTGAAAGGATTTTACAATAATTAAATTGTTAGGGAAAGTGACTTATTTCCTTCTAATTTTAATATAGTAATCTAAATCCTCGGTTTGGCTCATATGATTTTGGATTTGGATTCATTCGGAGATTAAAATTAATGTAGGTCTTATAAACACATAAACAATTTAATTATTTCGATCTAATCAAATTCTTGATGGTATTAGGGTTAAACCATATTACATTTTGTCAGATTACTTAAAACATAATACAATTTGATGTCATTATGAATAACTTGGTTGTGTAATCTGGTTAGGTACTATTTGCAGAAGTTTATTTTCTTATACGTTTATACCTCATGAATTACACTAAAAATTATACAGGGATCTGAGCAGTTTTAACGATTACAAATGAATTAAATTATTTGAAATATGGGAGGGGATGTAAGAAATAAGATTTTCACGGATATTTTTTTAAATATATAGTGCTGCAAACAGTATTAGTCATGGGCAATATAATTATCAACTAGTTGAAGCCAGTGAATAGTTTAGCACTAAAAATTATAATGGGACTACTCGTTAATTAAAATAATTAATTATTTTTAAGCTGACAGGATTCTAGCACAATTTAAAATAATTAATGCTAATAGTAACCTCTCCCCCAGAGGAACCACCGCATGTTCGTTTGCTGTCATAAGGGTTGAGTGTGAAGCCAGTAACATTATTATATGTCTCCCAATTCATACAGAGTTCCGGGGTGTTTGTAACAGCCAGTGGGATTGCACCAGCTGCCTTAGCAAGCCGTACACATTCGGAATCTTCTTTTGCTGGTATTCTCTTCTCTTTTACTTGGCCAGCGTCGTTGCTCATGCCTAGAGCATTTAAATGAATTATAATCGTAAAGAAATATAAGGCAATGAAATAGAATTTTTATACTTGAATGTTTTACAGAAAAATGAAATATTTATATAACAAATATGAAATAATGAAATATATCAAGAAAAATAGAGTAATATTATATTTAAAAATTAGGCCAATAGGTCCAATAATGCAGTTTAAAAAATTACATGATTTGATATTATAAAGAATCATACCCCATAACAGGAAGTTAAAAGCATTTTATGCCATTGGTTTAATTATCTAAGATCACCAGGTGAAAATATAACAGCTTAGTTAATAAACACTAAACTGCATTATCATCATCAATCGATTCTAGCTAAGCAGACAAGACTTTCTACATTCAAGCAGCTGATAAATGTGTTCAAACTAATGTATTTCTTTTTACTGGGAAATACTTATTAAATAAAATTAGATTAGAATATTAGGTTAACTCTGGCTTGAGCCAGTATTGTAATAAATGTCTATTCGTTTTTTTCTTGATAAAAAATTATATGAAATATTATTGGTCACTATAAAATGACCCAACATTGTTGTCAGCTGTTTGCCATTGATTTTAAGTTATTTTTGGAAATAAGTAAGCATTCGTATATTGTATTAGCAATGGAGCAACACACTTAATATAATGAAGCATGCAATGATGACTTATTTTCATTCTCAAGTCCCGATTGTATACGAGTTCATACATGTTAAAATTATTTCTGATTTTCTTACTTTTCCAATGTGTGAGGAAACTTCTCTAAGGCGAGTTGAAAAAAAAATATTCACCAAAATCAATCAATCCGCTATCGATATATCAACAAAAAAGCCATTCCATACAAAATGTATGGGAAAATGAATTTTCTTCGTAAATTTTTTTTTCGTGAATTTTTCTGATGTTTTAGTAGTTATTCTGCTATTTGGGGTCGAGATAAATCCAACAAATTAAAGACCAAGAAAATCAGTCCAGCCATTCTTGTGTTACAAATGGTGTAGCTAACCCGATTTTGTTTTATGTATATAGATAGTTTATTATTATTCATATACGAACCTTTCACCGCTATACTTTCTTTTATAGTGATGGGTAGACCCAACAGTGGCAAATCTCTTTCCAATTCCTCAGCCGTTTTTATTCCCTGTGCCAAAAACTTATCTACTTTCTTGGCTTCGGCAAGAGCCTCTTCATAACGTGGTTGCACAATTGCATTCAGCACTGTGTTGACTTCTCTACATCTCCCTATATATGCTATAATTACTTCTTCACTTTTGACCTGAAATTTTTACAAAATTCTTTTTGTTTGAATCTTCTTTTTATTTAAATGAAACTGTAGATAAAATTCCGTTGTTTTCAATTTGCTACTAACAAATTTAATGATAGAATGTTACTATTGAAGAAATTTCACTTATGGCTTAGAAGCCATAAATTAATTTTTCTATATCATTTCATGTTCCATAACAAAATACAAAAATTCCTAGGAAAGTTTCCTATTTAATCTATTTAAAGTACTCCTCTAATCATAATTAGTAAGTTATGGCGCTGAGAGTCTTCAAGCAGCAGTTCAAATGTAAATGTAATATTTTTTATTGGTTTTAAACTATTATTTTTTAGAGTGCAATTACACTAGGCTCCACCCAGGTCATATCCAACCTCACAAAGATAGCTGAAATAACATAAGCTATTCACGCTAGCTCACGACCACCTTGAGACAATTTCTCACAACCTTTTTTATGTACTTTGCAAATCTATACCTAAAAATTTAAATCATATACTTATAAAAAGGTCTTATAAGTTTTGATGATAAGTATGCGAAATACCAACATGTCAAACCTAATACAATCCCCATAATCTTTTTTGACCTAGAGACAATTTCTCATAACGTTTTTTATGTTATTTTTAATTCTATACCTTAAAATGTAAAGCATATACTTATAAAAAGCCTGTGTAAGCATTAATGATATGTAAGCAAAAGATCAACATGTTGTTACACTTAATATTCAAGATTCTCAATTTCAATGGCAATACCCTTATATACACATTGAGTTAAAGTATACAAAAAGAACTAGAAAATGTTTCTTTTTATAATAATAAATCAGTATTAAAGCTGACATAGTTTTATAAGCATCTTCAAATAGAATGTCCCCTTTTATTATAAAAGTAATAGCTCCGAAGTATACAGCACAAAAAACAACCAAATCTATTTTCAGAATACTTATCTACTCAGTGGCATTTCCAATTAATTTTTTTAATTTTTGGAAAAGGTTAAAAAAATAAAAAATATTTATAAAAAATTACTTCCTGAAAATTTTCAAGATATGTAACTATAAATTACGTAATTTTATTATAAGAGTAAGTTGTCATTCCCTATGGAGTACTTGTATTGGAATTAAATTTATTGTACAGAAATAAATCTTAAGCCATTTAAACCTTATTACTTTAATACATCTGTCCTTAATTAACTTTAATATTTAGTGGGCTAAAATTTATTATAGTGATACTTTATGACATAGTTTATTTTAAAAACATGTAAAATAAGAAAATGTTTTTGAATTTTTTGGATAATTTTAATATTTTTTTTATCCGGGAGCAAATATATTACTATAGTGAGTTTCATATAAACAAGTATATGAGTCAGTATACTTACACTAAACACAGCTAATTTCAAGTGTGAAAGCTGTACATAATATAACAGTTTGAAGCATACAACTTATCTTAGAAGTGAAAAGCCTCTGACAAACTGACAAATGGATAAACAATGTTGGGACAACAATAGGATGAAATACTAGAAATGAATTTTTCCCATTAATTACAGATCCATTCTATATCTCATGAGGACCATTATGAAACAATAATAATAATAATAAAACAATACAAAATTTATGGATTAACATTGTAGTATCATGTTAATGGATCTCTTTTAATTTCTTAATAAAATTAAAATTAATCCCGCTATTTGAAATAAATTGAAGCTAGATAGTATTAAGAAATTATATGTCTAAATTACTAACAAAATTAATGAAATAAAACTGCTCTTTAATTGCTATCACATACCAGTTCTTGTAACTAATTAATTTCATTACTGGATTACGAATAAATTGTTACCCACTGATAAAAGTTTGTATTAATCATTTGTATTAATGAATATGTATTAATCATTTGACACTAGAAATTATGAAGCTTTGTGTCAATAGGTGAAATCAATTTACGAAACCTATCACAAATGACATACACAGTTGATATCATAGTGAAATATATTAAAATTACAAGGGTAAAATATTTATTATCTAAATCTATGATTTTGTATTACTAAAATGATCTATTATTTAACTTTTAATATCAGCCATGTCAAGGCTGCTTACGAATAAGACTTGCAAGTTAAAAAGTTTTTTAAATTTCTTTAATTTTACAGCTGATTTCGGGGTTTTGAGACATCCTAATTACTAAACTAAACTTTGTTTCCATCACATCAGAATTTTTCAAAATACAAAGTTGTGAAAATTGTGCCAAAATTTGGAGTAGTCAAGTAAAAACAAACATAAGAAAAAGTAACTGTGTAGTCTATATTTCTTTCATTTATATGTGAATAAGCATTTTAAAAGATTAGAGAGAAGCAGGGCAATTTTATGCCAGAGGCACATTGAGGCAAATGTATCTATCAATGGGTGAATATAATATTTGTGACCATACCACCTAGGGATGGACCAACTCGGAAATATATTAAATCTAAATGATTAGGTCGATTTAACAATCATTTATTGGAAAGAGTTGTAAATAAATTTCGAATTTTTTGAGAATTTGTTCGTCTTTGATTTATGTTAAAATAATTAATCTTATAGTAATGTCGCCCCTTCTATATAACCCTTGTAGTATATGGTAGAGGGTACACAAACCGTAACCCCGTCACTGCAATTCGTTTCTCCACTCAGTGAGATCAGTAGTTATTTTTTACAGTGCGGTGGTTATTTTCTGAATTCCTCATCATAAAATATCTCAACAAGCTTCCGCACCATTCCACAAACTCAACATTAATTCAATAGGTTATGGGCCCAGTAGTTTTATGATCGAAATAGTTCAACATTTAAAAACCAAGGATGCTGTCAAAATGATATAACCTACGAACGGGTATATTACCAATCTATCAACAACGAAATAAGGTAAAAATATTTGCAAATTACTCACTAATATTAACATAAAAGTTAATTAAATGTGATAACTATTCCACATGGAGGTTTGCCGTAAAAACGTACTGCACCTGTGTCGAAATTAGTGAAAAAATTCATTCAAAAGATGATTTGAAGGTGAGAACAAAAATTATTATGTTAACTGAGATATTGCTTCATATTCATATTTAAGAAGCCTAGACTACGCTAAAGCGTAAATTGTATGAGAATTTATATGAACATTACATAAAACTCATTTTTTACTAAAATCATTATAATTTCTTTTTCTTTCCACTTTGAAATTTTTTTGTGTCGCTATTATAATTTTGATCAATTATGCCAACTATTTAACAAAAAAATTTCAATATTTAATTTTTTTCTGTTACATAAAGTTTGAAGTTGAATTTTTCTACATCAATCTGTCCCACTTCTTCCTCCGAAATTTAAATTGAACTATTTCATCTATGAGTTTTGTTTGAATCATCATGCATCAGCATCGAGTAGTAATCTACTTGTCCTGATACCTACGTTCCATATTGTTCATAGTCTGATGAAATTTTTCTCCTCCCTCTTTACTTATAACTTCTAAGTTATCAGGAAAATAACTTAAATTAAAATGAAAGAATCAAGGTCACAAGGCAATCTATTCTTTGGAAATTTTGAAGCATGTAATTTTTTTATTTTTTCACGATTTTGGGTTTTATGGTTGTCTAAGAAGGTTCTAATTACTTCTTTAATGATACTCTGATTTCCATACTGATTTCCATACTGTCAATTATCGTTTGTCTGTCATTATCACCCGTACTGTTCATAGTCAAATTCAGTCAAAACTGTTACTAAATTTTATTAACACTCTTCAATGTACAGAATAGATGATTAGCAAAAAAGAGTATTTGTTCCATTTGTGAAGTAAAACTGCTTTTAAGCTTCTCTTTGGAGAGTCAATGAAAAGTCTCCAGTCGTCGAACATATTGTATTCAATGTCGTGAAAATTTGAAAACTTTCACATCGAAGTACATGTTGTACACATTGTTCTCTTGTTTAATGATCGTAATAAGATATTAATTTTATTTATGCAATTAAATTTAATGTAATGTGCTAAAACTCTGTTTTAGATCATATATATATGTTAAACTAGATAAAACTGCCTTCAAACTCATTTTCTACAGAAAAATTTCAAAATTACCAAAAATCCTGACATGATGGAATTTCTTCACTACTGTAAATAGCACACCGTAATATAGGAATCACCACTCACACTTCACAAAAGAAATTCATTTTAGACCTGTCTAACAACTTTAGAATATGGAATAATCGTTATCGTTTTACTCACCTGTCTATTTCTTATCATTGCAGCTAGTTTTGTGGCACTATGCAAGAGTAGTGGATTAGAGGGGGGCACACATTTCTTTGATTTTCCTATACTCGTTATAAATCCATAAGGAACCATTACAAATCGGAGCATCCATATCAAGTAAAAGAAAATAGATATTTCCATATTCCTTTTGTGTGCCTGAAACAAGCAATTAAACATAGATTTTTTAATTTAAAGTGTTTCTTAATGTAAAAGGCAACTTGTAATTTTGTTATTAACTTTGCAACTTCTATAATAACAAAATAGATCTTCAAAATAGAACTTCAATTCAATACTTTAGCCAGCAATATAAGATTGTACATTTCGTTATAAAAATTAAAAAAAATTGACGTCACTTTAGTTTTTTAATTTTATTTTATTTCTGTTAAATATATAATTATAAAATGTTCATTCTATTTCCAAGTAAAATTTCAGGGATCACCAAACTCCAGTGACCAATAGCTTTGGGTTTGTAGGTCCAAATGACAAGAAACATATAAGAGTTTTTTTGAGGCAGTGCTTTTATGCATACGGGACGTGTGCACAAAGAAGATTGAAGAAGATTAAAAGTGAACTATATCTGGATCGACATTTCCTCTGGATGCAACAAGTATTTATGAAAGTGAATAATCTGAAAAAAACATACCAGAGTTGTTCAGGATATTTCAGATAAGGACAGAGTAGGAAGTTGTTATTTGATAAAAGTTTTCAAGTAGTCCTATGAACATATTATAGTAAATAAAAAAGTGCTTAAGAGAGTGTGGTGACCATCAAACTTCGCTTAGTGGTTGCCTGTCATAGGTGATGTAGTATTATCTTCCTTTTTTTAGAAATAAAATAAATAGATAAATTGCCTTATCTAATAATATCTCCTTAATGGCCCTACGAGCTACGAGGAGGTGTATAACGTCTTTATGCGTACATTAGATCCTCTTAGGTAAATATACCACATGCTGGCGAGGTTATAAGCACTCTTTACTATTTTTCAAATGTGAGGCGTTTATGTGTTTTAAAAGTAGAATAAATATGAAGTTTATCTAGAAACATCATTCGTTGAAAATGAATTCAAGATATAAGTATTTATTTTTTACACATACACACACACACACACATATATATATATATATATATATATATATATATATATATATATATATATATGTATACATAAATATATACTTGAAAATCTAAGTAATAAAATAATAAAAAGACTAAGAATCTCAAAAACTGCTTTGCATGGCCTGTTATTCACATGCCAAACAATAAGCTTACAATCTGACATTTACTGGTCCATATTACTTTACTGTTTGATATTCCATATTGGAGTTGGGTATGATATCTTACCCTCTTTAACAACATACTATCAACCCCAGGCGATGCAACCGCCAAACAATTCAATGCATATGTTGTATTTTGATGAAAACCAAATTAATTAGATAGATTTTTCTTGTTCGATCAGGTCCAGATAAGGATCTTTTATTATCAAAGACTACCTACGCCAGAGGGCCTATCACATTATTTGTCACCTATGTAAATCAAAACTATATAGACTATGTAAATCAAAGTTTATTAAATTTTAAATCTCCAAAACTAATGTTGAATCTCCATGACCAATAGATTCCTATTATATATTATATATGTTACTCGTGAAGCACAATCTTATGTTTGCTTTTGTAATAGCCATGTAAGGTTCTCAGTGAGACCAATTTTCATGTTTCTTGCAAACTTATCAAATCACACAATTGACAAAAGACAGACATCACTTAAACCATTGCACAATTTGTGAGAACGGTGAATATGAACTTTGTATATCCTCTCCATTTTAATGTCCTTCTTCACACCCAATAAACCTTCAATATCAGTTTCAAGCTTTCTTCTCTCGAACCTATTACTTATCCATACAAAATTACAGTTACTTCTGAATACAGAAGTGCTTTTGGAAAGCAATCTATTTTTATACCTCAGAAAAACCTGAATGTGTCTTGTCTGTTGCGGATTATTAATTTGGTGTACTATGTTATTCAAGTTAACATACACTCATTGTTCATTCTCCAAGCACACTGTAAGAATTACACTGAATTGCCTCTGATGTATAAGGAACGATAAAATTTGTCACATAGCCTCTAAAATGCTAATACTATGGCTTTCATAATATTTTATTTAGGCTTTCTTATTTATTCTAGCAATAATATCAAGACAATAATGTGACTTTCGGCCATGTGACAATACATGTTTGAAATCATCATATATAGGATTACATATAACTATTAAATAGTCAGATCAGTCATAATAGCGGATATATGACATGGCATCTTGTTTTTTCTCGTACATATAGTGGGAACCGCTGGTAAATGAAAGTGGTTGTACTACCATCAAAGTTAAATAATCTGCCTCTAGCCATTCTGCAATACGTCTAAGATGAATATAATTGTCGATCCTAAGTGTAATTATAGAGTATCCAACAGCAACAGTTACTGTAAAGCATCATACGTCGTGTGAAGTTTGTAAATGCACTGTAATTTCTTGTCGTGGCTTTGAAAAATAATGTCTTCTCAATTGAACTACGTTCTACCATTACTAGAGGTATCCACTCACTGTTCGCTCCAGTTCAAAGTTTGCAGGCGCCTTATCACCTGCGTCCTGAAACTCCTGCATTCCACTTTAAACTCATAGTACCACCATGATATTATTTTCATAATCCATTTTGGAATCTTAAGGCATCTCCGAATCAATTTTTTCCTTCACGGAAATTTTTGCCTTTTAACACATGTTCCTGGTGCAAGATTCATATCTCGTCATTTTGAGATTATTGTTTGTATTTGGATACTGCAGAGAATTGGACTTCTAGGTTCTTTGGGAGTATTTCCTTGCTGTGTCCTTAAGTTGCTAGTAGCATCTGTAAATCCAGTGTGACATTTTTTCGATTGTTGGGAGTATGATAGTGAAGTCCACTGTATGTTGATTTTAAACAAAACTTGGTGATAACTACCGTGAATATTCAAAAGGATTTTAAGTTATAAGGGTCTTATAATTTATAGTAGGAGAAGTAAGATCTTGTATATAACATAGCAAATATATATCAGTTCATTAGATAAGTAATGTGTAATGTGTTGTCTACTAAAAGAATTCCTTTCTTTATTGAAAGTTACCTAAAGCATGACATTGCGATATACCTCGAAAATGTGGTGAAAAATTTTGAAAAAAGCGTGAAGAAAATATTCATTTTTACTATAAATTTGGCCTATATATATGAATATATTGAGTATATCCTGAGTGCGGGACAGTGGAAGTTTTATTTGAACTCAGTTATTAAATATTATAAAAAATAACATTTAATACATTCAATCCAATTAAATAAGAAAAATCACAAGATTCGAGATTCCATTATTGCTGGGGCCAAGTGACGAAATAAATATATACTCATTTCTCTCGGTCCATCGAGCCGTATTAAATCCTGTTGCAATATCCGATAACAAAAACTTTTTAAACTTTTTTGGACCGTTACTATACCCATTGAAGGTCAAAAAATATATATATATAAAAGTATATATATATATATATATATAAAAATATATATATATATATATATATATATATATATATATATATATATGTGTGTGTGTATATCTATATAAATATACATGATTAAACTCAATCACTCATTCCCATACTTATAACTAAAAGAATAAAAATATAGGAACTTCAATAGTAACTACCTATTTTTAATTTTACAAATCATAATAATCAGCACTATCAATAAACATTTCATCAAATTCTTTTCTTCGTTTACATCTATCATGACAGTGTCAACTGAAAGAAGTATGGGCTCACTTACAAACCAAAGTGCTTCTCTTCTTTAATCATGGACAATCCAACCGCATTGTTCGGGTAAGAGTTTAACATAATTTGCTTCTGTGGCATTTTGCCACATCGCCGTTACATAAAATGTACGTAATATATTTTGTTTCAGTGATCTCCAACATGGAGGAATTAGATCTAAACCAAGACAATGTTGAGACAAATTGATTTTGAAAAATGAATAACCTGGCATCGTTTACACTTTTGCAATTCATGCAGTATATTTTGCATGAAAATTTTGTGGTATTTCCTAGGAATTGAACTAGCAGATTTTTTAAATTATTTAAATAGCTTTATTTTTCCTTTCTCATATAAATTGGTAAAATTACACCTGTGTATATGTGAAAACCTGGTAAAGCACGACACAAAATATCACCAAGTGTTAACTTTGTGCAATTTACGAAATTGCTAACATTAGGTTTTGATCCTAATAGGATGCTTAGATATATTTCCAATGTTGGTAATTTATGTATATTTTCAAGTATGATAAGGATATACAAGGATGTCGGTGTTAGACGCTTTATTATTTTCCAATTTATTTAAATGATCGGGCTTCTTCATGTTGATAATCAAAATTAGTTCAACTGTATTTAAAATAGTATTATCCAATGTTAGATATGAATAAATTTGACCAGCATTTGTAATACATTTTTTATATTAGGCATAACTAATACCATACTATTATTACATTAGTGTTCTAATTAAAAAGAAATGAATGCTTCTTTGAATTTAATGTTTCTTAAAGTGGTCAAAAATAATTAATAATTGTCATAGTTTTTAATTGTCATAGTCTAATTATTGTGTAAGGAACATTAATTTCAGGATGATTATGAAGGGGATGAAATATTGATTTCCTAATGTGAATTTTCGGTGCGGTTGCATTGGAAACTTGTGTCAAAAGAAATTTTGCAATTTTATTAAACGTCTGAGGCATTGATGGACCTAAACAGTACAAAAAGTAAAATCCATCAATTATATCACATGCGAGGTGATGATAAATGCTCGTTGGATGAGAGTAACATTTTTTTCAGTGCAAATTTTTGTGTTTTATGCATTTCACCAGTATCAGCAGCAGGTGGTGCTGGTGAGAGTGGATATGACAAAAACTGTGTATAATATTTTCAGGTGATTGCATAGAATTATTTTTCAGGTGATTGCCAATAGTCGGATAAAAATATCAAGCTCCGTTTTAATTAATACTTTTTTAAATCCACCAAAACTTTTTGTTTTCTTCAAATATTACAATGAAAAAATGTTAATTACCTTCTTTTTTCATTGTTGTTTCAAAAGTGTCGCGCTTATTATTGAAAGTATTCGATTTCTTTTTCTTTGCCTAATTCTAATGCATCCGATAAAACAGAGCAGTTTCCTCAGACGCAGCCTGACCGGTGAAGATGTCAAATAAACTAATATGAAAAAATGATGAGAGTGAAATTTTAAGATTCGTCACACAAAAGTTACAGTATGAAGTTGCAGCGGTTGCAGTCTCGAAACAAAAGCTATTGGCACCATCGTCGCCTCTGTTCACTGTTTTCACAGTGTCTACATTCACACACGTGTTTTAGTTTCATATAAGTGCGATTTATATATGTGCTGATAAATTATATTCAGTAGTGATTTAAATTCAATATTTTGATTAATATATTTACTATTCGTAAATATTAGTGAAAAAATTGTGTTTATAGACTTTTTCAAGTGCTCCAATATAATTGAGGTTATCTATCCGTATGTATTATTTAATGATGCCAAAGAAGTATAACTTCTCACGCGCGTACATAAGTACACACACTTTTCTTTTTTTTTCTCAGATTGGTATTTTTATTTAATCTCTCGATTTCATAAGCATTTATGTCTTTATCTATTGTATGCGGATCTAATTCTTCAATGGTATCATCTGCATCGATTATTTTCAAGTCTTATAAAATTGCAGACATAATTTTCATTTGTATGCTATGACCCAACATTACTTCACGGAGATGGAATTGGTAAAATGGCTTACATCCATTAGACAATTAGCTGCATCAGCATTAATTGTTTGTTCCAGAGTCAGATTAATTGGTGCTCAAAAAAAGCTATTTTTACTCCAAACGCACCACTTTTCAATAACAGCGAATTATTTTTCTTTAGGTATATTAAATTATTAATATAATATAGAGTCCACCTAACATAGTTTGGCTGATTTATACCAATTAATGATTTCGTTAATTCGTCCGACTTAAAGTCACAGTTTTTAATACTACGTGAAAGAGAAAAAATAAATTTATATATATTGCATAAAATAATTGTGCAATTTTATTGTGCATTCAAGCCAAAGTTAACTCTACATGATTTAAATAATGTTTTATGACGATATTTAATAATGGACGTCCATCTATGAGCTGAATATTTTCAATTGGTCTATTGAGAATATCTTTTAAATCTTCTAAGAAAATTCATATTCTGTTAAGAATTTTTTCAAAATTAGGTTGCCTTAACTTCATTTGCGGAAAATTTTGTGAAATCTACGGAAAAAACTTTAACTCAACTCTGATTCCCCGATATTGAAGATCACTAAAATAAAATATATTAGATACGTTTATGTAACAGTAATATGGCAAAGTACTATAAAAGGAAATTGCTTTAAACTCTTCCTTAACAGTGTGTAATGTGGCAAAAAATGTTTTTATATAAATTTATATACACTAACTAGTAATTTTGAGCTGTTAGTTTAAGGACTCAATCGTGTCCAACAATTGATAATAAGGGGGGGTATAAAATGCACAATGAAAAAATAACTTAATTAATTTCTAAAATCGTTTGTATTCAATTCCATGTCCAAAGTCTAGGTTAAAAAGTAATTCCGCGCCAACAAGTACCTAAATTCATTATCTTGATCTTCTATTCAACGCATAGAAAACCTAATGTATATTTTTACATTAAAATGACATAACCTTTTTATCATTGAAAACAATTATTACAGTGTAAAAGTGTCTGAACTACGCAATAAAGTATAAAAACGGTATTATTAAAATTATAACGTAATGTGATCGACAAATGACATAGACGTCCGTTATTCATCATTTATTTTTTATTATTACTGCGAGAATTCAAATGCATAAGCATTTGAATTCTTGCAGTGTAATTTTTTGGCAATTTGCTTGCATTTCTTGGCAATTTTTATTGACAATTGGTGTTCTACACACTGATTTCATCCACGCTTTGATTCTTTCCATATATTTCGGATACTGTTTACCTAATGAAGTGTGTCATGAAGTACACCCGCATATTGTGTAACTCGTTTACAAACAAGACTCAGGTGATGGCTATGAATCAAGTTTGTAAAATATAATAAATATTCAGTTATACTCTATTTACATAATTAGTTTATTGTTTTCGCAACTTTATCTGTTCCGTAATGTATTACTATTTAAACAAATGCTAATGCATTTGTTATTGAGAAATGTATTTGTCATGTTTTGTATTTTTAATAATACTTGTATTAAGAAGATGTAATATTTCCTATCTAAATAATTATAAACGTTATATTATTAAATTACATATGCCAGAAAAATACATAATAATACAAATACTTATATTGAAACTTTGTATGCTGTCATATGAGAGCGCCATTCCAATTTCTTCGTTACATAGTGTATTATGTTATTTTTTGTATTGTTTTCTAACATTTTTATTACCCTTTCATATTATATGACAGTTAACATTTAAAGATTTGTTAATTATTTGACAAAGAATATAATATTCTTCAAAGAAATCGATATTTATAATATGTAGTATTCCATTATTATTATATGTAGTATAGTCATTAAACTCCGAGCTTCTGAAACCTATTATTTATTATAGATTCGACAACTACACAGAGGCCCATACAAAAATTGGCCACGTCATTTTCATAGTGTTAATATTGGGTACCCGTTATAAATTCTCCATCTCGTTAATTAAGTGCAAATCGGCAGATGGAGGAATTTTCCTTCAAATGCAGTTGTGCAAATAGCAAACAAATTTGTAATAAAGGTAAAACAAAACTTAATTGATAATTTCAAAAGCTGATCACACTATCTCCGCTTATAATTGTTTCTCTTTTAACATTTTCAATGTTTCGACATTTTCAATCCAGGGAACTTGATCACTACAGTAATCATGGTGCTTTAGATATAAAAGTTTATTTAAATATAAATTATTTTGTTAGGGTAAAAAATTCACTGAAACTGTGTCAAGTGAAACGTTCTTTATTAAAATGATATTATTTAAAAATCAATAAATTACTATGCTATTTTCCTTTTTATTTAATTTTAGAGAAAACATTATTCATTTTGCAATGTAATATCCATATTATAATAAATCCGTTTTGTAATTTTATTTAAACTTAATGGTATGCTCTCACGTACAATCACGATTTGACCAAAGATTGTGAAATGGGAAAGTATTTTTTTAAATATTAGTTTGGGATTGCTATTTGTTTTGATCTGCTGAAATATAGTTATTTTTAAAGCAATGTTCAGGATCTTTCCTTATTTTAATGTGGAATGCCCCAGAAGTGAACTCTGGTATGTATCATATTACTATGGCGTCAAATAACAAAGTGAACAAAACTGCAAGTTCTCAAATAATATTTAAATAGCTCCAAATATTTTTTTTATTATCTAGCCCAAGAAATGTAGTATTATTTTATTATTCATCCCCAGAGAATATATCAAAATTTATCGATATCCTAAAATTTGCGTCCATTTTACGGTTCCAAATGAGCACGGATTGTTTTGCTCGCTTCTAGCTACATTTTTCATATGGTGAACGACGAATGAGTTTAGAAATTAAGTAATAAACTGTGTATAATATTTATTAATAAAAATATAATGGTTAATATTCCAAAAGTACGATACTCATTTTTAAGGCTGAGTAATTTTTCTATAAGTCACTTAAAATAAAAAAAATTGATTTCTGTTGACATAAAGTATGATGGCAGATAGTTACCTCAGAACATTCTATTTTATTATAAAAAGTATTAGTTCAAAAGTTTCTTTATTACAACTTCCCCTGCAATTTAAATACAGAAGTAATGGCTACAATACACTAAAAAGGACCGTGAAGTCTAGTTAAAAAAATTTGACTATGATAATCACAACTGGATACTTCGGGAGGATAGTGATACCAAATATTTCAACCGTCCGTAAACCATCTCGAAGAGCTATAACAATATTGTAACCTTAAATTGAGTCTTGTAGATTCAAATAACAAAGCCAATTATTACAAAGCCAATAGAAAATATCTACATATTCATTGCAAAGCAATTACCTCATCATGTTTATGTGGTAGTGCCTTTAATATATTAAACTAAATTTTAGTTGTATTTCTCACATACTCAATATGTGAACATGTTTGTTCTATAGTTTCCATTTTGTGACTATCGTTTCATATTTGGCAAAAGTTGTTTTACATGTTTCTTGAAGTAGTTACAGGCAATATAACAATTCACTTTAGATTTATAAAAATTAATTTATTCATATATATTATTGTTATATACATAAGAGGCTGTGAATGTATATCAAGTTTATTATTAATATGAACAAACAAAATGTAAACAGTCAAACTTAAGTTTCTCAGCAAAACAAATTAAAGAATTGAAAAGAAAAAATAATTAATGAGACAAAAAATGAGGAATTCATGAATATTCTATGTCCATATGTCATTCTTTAAAAGATGTGTTATGCAACTAAATGAAACTACGTGATGTAGTATTATTTCTACTTTCTTTAATTTCTTTACCACAACCTAGGTTTCATTGTATTACAACATCTTCAGGTGGGATATTAGCAAAGATACTAGAAAGTGGGATATTAGAAAAGAAGATCTTTGCTAATATCCCACTTGAAGATGTTGTAATACAACGAAACCTAGGTCGTGGTAAAGAAATTAAAGAAAGTAGAAATAATACTACATCACGTAGTTTCATTTAATTGTGAATAATGAATTTCTACAAAATTAACGCCAAATATATTCAATATGTGTTATGCAAATAAATTTTGAAATCTATGACATGAGAGAATTTATTTTTCAAATAATAATGTATTATATATGTCTCTAATGAAAATTAAATCAGTTTATGATACAGCAAGGTCATTGACTTGATGGATCATTTCTAATCGTGATGTAATTTTTAAGTTACGACATGTCTATATAATATAACGTTTTTGATTTAAATGCTAATCAGTTATTAGGCAGAATCCAGGATGGAATAAAGTATCATCCTTCCTGTGTGCTTGATTTCCGTCTATATCCTCAAATGAAACAATATTATTTGGAATTTAAATGATTATTTATAGCTAATAACAGTTTAGTATTAACTGCAATAATTTTTTTTGCTACTAGAAACAATTGTTGAGAAGAGCATTATTCTAAAATAAAAACAAAATTTTTTTTATCGTTGCGAGTAGGTAGATTTGATGCGAAGTGAAATTAGGACTTAAATTTAGTTATTTTCGAAAATGATATACTGCTGCAAAAGTTCCATCTAAGTATACATATTTTCATTATTTTATACTTTTTATTTATTTATTTTATCTACTTTAATGTATCTAATTGATACATATGGCGGACTTAGTGCTCCGTGAGCAATCTCTTACAGCCAACCATAACACCCGTCCAGCCCCGCTCGACGAACGTCCGGGAATCGAACCCGGGTCTCCGCGGTGCATCGCGTCGTCACAGGCCGTATGCCTTATGATCAACCCAACACACCACGGCGACGACATGCGTGACATTTAGTGCGCTTCTTATTCAGAAGTTATTTGAAATATGTTAAATTTTCATTTTAACATTTTATCCAAAGGCCAATTACAAAAAAACTCGACAAAAACGCTGACACTTGCTGAAAATAAATATGAAAAATCACTGTATCCGTCCCCATTTAAAAAATGAGAAAAAAACTGACTACAATAAAAAATATGACAGTTTGCAACTACCCAACAAAGGAAGTTTGTTTGCTAAAATGAACAACAAAATTAGGGGCTTGTTAACACGAAATTGGTTTTTGAGCTACATTTTATATATGGAAATAAAGACCAACAAGTTTAAACATCAATAAAAAAATTATGTATGTTACTGATTAAAAAGAATGTAATGGTTAATTACCTAAAATTCAATTAACTAAACGCAAATTTTAACTCTACCGCGACTATATAATAATACCATTAATAAAATTGTAGCAAAGTGAATTTTGCACATGGGAATTTTTTTGAAAAGAGTGATTGATTTAGAATAAATAATGATAATATAAGCCAGAAAACGTGTTTTTAGAATTTTTATCTGTCTGTATGTTAATTTGTTCGTCAATCACGCGATATCTACTAGACGGATTTAGATGAAATTTGGTATGGTAATAGTTTATAGCCAAGAGCAACACATGAGAGAAAAAGAATTCTAATAACTTTTCTTATTTCGAATTTCACGCGAGTGAAACCGAGAGGCACAGGGAATATAATAATAAAAGCGATCAATAAACATTCCATACAGGTTTCGTAACTCGTGCTAAGGAAGGAATTAAGTTCCCCTTAATAACTATGTAAAGAAAATTTCGTTCGAATAAAACTGAACTTTTCTCTCCAATTAAAATACAGTAACTCTTAAAAATATCACATTAAATTATATATTAATGAAATTGTGTCCTTTTGTACACATGCATAGCTTTCATCAACGTAGAACCAAAACTATCGAAGCTAGGAACATGAAATTCTCTGGATTCAATGGTTTTGGTTCCGCAACAATAGGTTTCTTACGTGATCTAAGCAACAACAAAGCGATTTAAATACTTCGTGAGGTAAGCAAAGATGTGTGAATGCATATTTAGGTGTTCTGTTAGTATCTATATATTATATAATAAAATGTATATATTGGAAGATAAATAATAACTCCGTCAATTACAAGTTGAACTTGCATTAGGATGGTTTCGTGTACATTTTCATACACGAAAAAATTGTTTTTCATCTAATTAAACATATTTTTTCAACGAAACATATCTACAATGCTGCTCCATCTCGTTTTACAACCCAATAATAAAGGATATTTTTTCCGAAATCAGCCTGCACATATTGTTGCAGAATATCGTCATTTTCTAGCTTTTGTCAGCAAATCATGATATCTAAACCTATTTTCTTTCCCGCCTCCGAAATTTCTTGCCTCTTTAAGAAACATGACACCATCATCATTATCTTCATCAGGGCATTCGTTGTTGTCTCAAAGTTTTTTATTGGTTTGATCAATGAGGAAGGCCAGTCACAGTTTAGATAAGTGTACGTCTTCTTCTTTGTTAATTTGCAATCGATTTTCCGCATCAATATCTTCTGTCTCTGGAGATTTTTATAACCGAAATATATTGCCAAGTGAATAGCATGAGCAATGCATATTTGGTGATATGATTTTAGTTGTTCGCCTATCTTAACCTTTCCGCGACGATGTCCCTATCAAATGAAATTTCATAGCTAGCCAATTTTTCTTCAATTTCCTCCATACATTTCATTGAAGGTCACGCCAAATTTTTGAATTTTTGAACAAAAGACATACCAAATTTTCCATCTTCAGATAAAAGTCTTTTGATTTCATCAACTAGGTCTTTCTTTTTCGACCCCAACATCTAAATACGTTCCGAGATACAGTAATTCTTGACAGAGTCAAGAATTACTGTATCTCGGAACGATTTTCTGCTACGAAGTATTTGAAACGAAAGTAATATTTTGATGAATACTTTTTATATGTTTATGTAGTCCACTAGTCCCTCTGCTCGCTGATTTTAATACCTTGTGATCTCTCATCGAAGCCAGAGCTAACCTCTTCGAAATCCATTGCAAACTTACTGTCAACTCAGATCTGTAATGAAAGAAATAAAGTAATCTTTACGTTCACCATTTACACGTAAGCCTTACATTTAACGATACTTACACAAGTTATACAGTAACGAAATCAATTTAATGACAGAATTCACGTTGGTACTTACTTTCTTTATTATAATTTGTAGCTTCGTATGATACGATCACTCGCAATGCAACTCAACCAATACACCATACACACGGGTAAAATTATCCGTCACACGAGTTTTCACGCAAATAACACCGCGGCACGAATGAATGCACAGAGCACTGAACAGGCCGGCACGTTGTGGTGCGGTTAGCAGCAGGCGCCAACCGCCAACGGATTCGGCGAGCGAGCCGAACAACGCACGTGACGTTGCCAGCTTTCCCTTGCGAACATGAGATTATTACTCGCAGAGTTGCAGTTTAATAGGGTGGTTTTTTAATATAACTGGGAGTATCGGTACAGGGACTGACTGCACCTCGCCATAGCGGGAATCTATAATCACGGTACCGGGACTGCACCTCGTCAGTACATTTTCGGGGCAAGTCCTACTAACAACAAACTTGAAAATTAAAACTGAAACATTTAAAATGCATCTTGTCCACTTGTATTTGTATTCACACCTGACGTGTCTGAAATTTGCGTATAAGCATTAAATTTTCAAATATAAAAATGTCAACATTTTTAAAGGTGACTATTTTTCTGTTTCTGCAAAGATATATTAAACATTTTAAACTAATTTATGCATTTGAAGGTAGCGTTGAAACTAAAGTGTCCCTCACAATTTAAGTAAAATGGCTCGACTTCAATACGATTATTTGTTTCAAAAAAGTTTACGTGTGGCGTTGCTAAGGGGCCATATCTTTTCATTTTATTTGCATATAAATTAAAACTATTGAGTGTAATGTTAATAGCCACATTACCATAAATTTTATTGCCACAACCCGCTAAATGTACTGTCGGTTAATCTAAGGTAAAAATATTGTTATAATTTGACAATACTAAATATTACGAAATTATGTAATTGTTAATATTTCATCATTAAAATCTACATGTCCGGAAAATATCATGAAGTACATTCGGGGTCCAATGGACACGACCAAATTTCTACAAAATTAGATACTGACGTCAGTAAGATTTTTTTTCTCACCATAGAGAAAAACTACCAAAACAATACCAAAAAATTCCAAGTTAAAAATTCATAATTTTAATAATTACTAGGTTTTCTTAAAATACTTAGCTGCATACTCTTAAGTCTTATTATACTATACGGGAAAATAATACTTTTAGCGGAAGTTCTAGAAAAAGTATTTATTTGAAGAATTGGAAGAGACCCTTGCGCCGCCTTTAAATGCGTACTTTTGGGTACGGAAAATTGATATTTTTAGAGCAAGACTGTCTAAAAATGATGGTAATTAATTGAATAATCATTAAAAGGCCTATAGTTGCGTTTGCAATTAAATGTTATAAATAATAAAAAAAATAATTTTTTTGTTAATTACAAAAATAAATTCAAAATACTATTAATAAGAAAAGTGTCATCAAAATTCAATATTCGTTTTAAAAATTTAGAAATATAAATTTTCATGTGTAATTTGATGTTCTCGTCAATTTTTATTAATGTAATAAATGGATACAGCGATTGTCATATATTCAGAGCTCTCCGATTAAAAATTAAATCTTTTAATCGAATATTCATCCATGTCGCATTAACCTATTGAGATTAAATTTTGAACATCTCTGTTGGTCCGATTACAGTACTATATTGATATGGAACTAATCTCATGACGGAGACAGAAAGTAAACAAGGAAACTCCCAAATTATTTATAGCGGAACTCTCGTGTTTTGTCTTATTTAATTTGTCTCGAAGGGGTGTTGAGTTTTTGTTGGAAGGGATATATTTTTCCCATCCAAATCAGAATTTGTAACAACGAGAACTGTATGGCACTAGGTTTGTTAAATATGATACGTCATGTATGCCACACCTTCTGGATGCAAGCATGTATTTTCACAAGTCTTTCCTTTCCACTCGTTCATGGACCTCTGAGTGGGATGACCGTTTAGTGTTAAATTTCACACAGTTTAAATCTGTATTCGCATACTATAAGCTGTAAAAGTAAACATCCTAAATATTTATTACGTCAACCTACCTAAAAATATGATGAAAAAATGGAAAAAATGACATTGTATTCATATATTAAATTATTACTTTTATAACTTATTTTGGTTGCAAAATCACGGCCACTATTTAATGAAATAAACGTGATGAATACAATTGACATGCTTTGATTAATTTCAAATTAAATTCAATCACCAATCACCAAACCCAAGATTTTATAACCAAAATAAAATATGAACTAAATAAAACAAAATATGAATCCATATCAGGCCGCTTTTTTTGTTTTGGTTTTTACCATATTTTTATTGACATTATATACACTCATGATTTTGTTTTTACAGCTTGTAACGTGCCAATACATAGCATGAAATAATTAGAAACTTATCACATAGTGCAAGACTTTCATGAAAATAAAAATATGTGAAAAATGAAAATAAGATTGGTCTTCGAATCAAGCTAAAAACTCCTACGTCAAAAAACCAAAAAATAAAGCGAATATAGTAGTTATAAGAAATGAAAAAAAAATATTTTTTCACAGTTATCATTATATGGGAGTGAAAAAACTTTAAATAACATTCAATTTTTTTTAGTTAACATGAAATTAATAGACCATATAGTATTGAATCTTTTGTTCGATCAGCTATTAAAACTCATCTGAAAACTCTACACACAAAATTATAGTATCTTTTAAAAGTTGAACATCAGTAATTTAATAGGTGACATCAAATTCTAATATTACATTTAATATCCAGTATAATGCCGTGTCTAAACAAATTGACACAAGCAAACTAATATTGGTTTCGATTAAATCATGAAATGAAAATAATTAAGTAACTAGGACAATAAGATAAATATATTACCTGCTTCACAGCGAATTTTAAAATTACATTAATAAATCTAGAAAACACGCTGCAAAGTTTTGACAGAATATTCATTAAAATCGGTGGGCAAACGAAATTGAACGAATTAAGTAAAAATTCTTTTAAGACAAAAATTTGGAACGACATTATGGACAGTATCAACAATACAAATCGCGTACACAGTTCATAAAAAAAACTAAATAGTGCTCCGATACCGTTATTTACAGACATCTTTAATCCCATAGACGCGATATAATTGCGCGTGTAACAGTTTGAATATACACACTATACCGTCAAAAGAAAGCGTACGTTTGCGAGGATGGTCACATTACTTATGAAATAAAGTTACCACTTGTGTAAAGTTGCTGCTTCGAACCGATGAATTATGATTACAATATAAGTTAATGTAAGCAAAAGTGTGTGTAGTTACGGTTCACGGCAGCTCCCGGTTTCAAGAACATAATTTGAAAATGGTTTTTATATCGACGGCAAAATTATGTCTAACCTTAATAGTATCTTAATCAGTACTCCTCAACATTTAAAGTAATTTGGTGTATTATAAAAACAAGAAATAAATCAATGGGTAAAAATAATTAATTTTATTCCATATTTCACTTACTCTAACTTTTAATGTGTTTACTTATGTATTTATTTTCTTTTTATGTAATTCCAATTTTCATCAGGATAGGGAATTTTCGATTATTAACTAATATTAAATTTAATCACAAAAATCTATATATATATACGTGTCACACTATTTTTTTATCAACCATATAGGAATATAAGGTAATCATTTTAATGTACTGAAAATACGCGTTATACGGCATTGCAAAAATTGTAATATCAATTCAAAAGAGTGATACATCTCAACCCTATAGGATTGAGATGTCACATTCAACAATTAATACAATAACTCATATAAATCAACAATTAAATCATTCAAAATAATATTCAATGCTTCATTTAACTTATATTAAATGAAGACCATCAAGAATTACAAACATCGTATGCAAGAATTATATCGATAGTATACAACTGATATCTGAAAAAACAGATATTAAGTATGTATATAACATAACAAACATTACAGTTATGTACTGAAATTTCTCTTGCCTTGAATCTATGTAATTTATAAAAGTTAGGGATTTTACATCTTTACTACATGGAAGTGATTCAAACAAATATTTAAAAATTACAGAACAAAAAAGACAGAAGTGGAATATTCATCGAAATATGTGAAAACACGTGTCGCCAGTTAAAACAAATATTTTCCGTTTGATCTAATGGGTGAATATAGCGACAAAGTTAAAAATAAATAAAACAAAAATTTAATAACATAATTTAATGTAATTGCCAAATGTCTAAACTAGAAAAACAATATTGTAATCATTTGAATGTTTAAAGTCTAAGTCAAAATAAAATTTATTACAATAATTGTAATTTATAATAACCGTCAACGATCTACGTTTTCTATATCGGTATTATAATTATTCTTAGATCTTTCAAAACGATAAGATAGATTCAATCAAAACGATAATGTATATGAAGGAAACTTTAAATAAAAAAATATTTTACTGTTCAGTGAAAAACTCATAATTTGTCAGTATATATAATAGCATGGACATAGCATTGAAAGGATTAGTTCATAAAACTATATGCGAACAGATGTCACTAATTTTAAACTCTGATCTTTTGAAGTGCTAATAACATTGCGGTGCATAATTCTACCTCCATTCAAAACCTTTACGGATGTGTTCCGCAGTCTGCATATTTATTAACTACTCAGCACGATATCGAGCTAAAGCAGCATTATATAACGCCGGATATTTTTAATTTTTATTAAGAAAATTAAGTTCTATGGAATCCACAGAGGCGAGAGTGGGGTGTCTTCTACCATACCATAGATGACCGGTGAATGTGATCGACTGGATTTTAAAACTGATAATTGCGTGTATTTCCTAAGTCTAATATATGTTGCGTAGTACGCTTTAAAAAAAAGAGGAAAAGAAAGAAATCTCAATTAATGTTACGGCTCGCGTAATTATTGTAATGTGTAAAGACTTGTTTTGGGCCAGGTTTTTATTTTAATTTTACCTAAAGGTACCGTTTATTGCAAAGTAGGACGGGGCAGAATACCGTTTGAACTATTAATAGTTGGTGCATACCTAACGATATATCATAGTAATTAGAGTTTGTAACTAGTAATTAGAGCCTGTAATTTCACAAATAAATATTAATATCTTTTATAATCAAAATTAATATATATTCCATGCAAAAAACTTTTTTCTAAAATTTAGGCCATGTTATTGATTTAATTGCCTTTTTATAAGAGCATATGTTTTTTCAATATCATTTAAAGAATGATATTTAAAAAACCACCCCGCTTCAGCCCGCTTCTGCTACGGTCGGCTGTAATGGATGCTATCGACAAGGTCGATGTCGACTTGAGCAAATGTTTTTTAATTGTCTTTTTTTATTCTCGTCAAAACTTTTATCGCTTTTGCAGGTATGATAATATTGATTACGAGTTAGCTTAAGCATGATTTCATGACTTTGATAGAAGTTATTAAATCAAAACCATATACATAACAAAGTCGGCGTGAGATTTTAGGGTTTTTAAAATTTATTAATAAATAATCAAAACTAATTAATATAAATCAAGCCGAAGTCCGCTCGTGAATGTGAAACTTTGTTAAAGCATAAAACTTTGGTGAAGTAGTGCAGCGCGATTGCCTTCCAAATAGTTTAAAGTAGCCACTGATGGACAAGCCAGCAGTCTAATAGCACGATCTTTAACCAAAATGTCAAAATCATCTACAATTTCGACCAACTGGCGCGGCGCGAAGGATTTTCATACCGTTCAAAGTCCTATTGCTCCACGCCAAACGGCACGAACGATATATGGAACACAAATCATATATTAAATTGTTCAAAAATCATATATTAAAAAAATAATTTAAGCTATTGTCGGAGCAAGATAGAACGATTTATTCAGTCTATATTGGATATTTTTTAATACAATGAAGTTATAGCGGAAGTGTATTAATTTGACACCGTGATTTTCCATATTTTATTTAATAAATACGGTTAAAAATACACACAGGTGAGTCGGATGCTAGAGGTATGGTGCGGTGAAGTGATTTTAATGTAGCTAACATTATCAGCGCATTCATTTATTAGACACGCTGAATGGATACGCTTCGAATTGCGTGTCCGTTAGCAGTCATTTTAACGGTTTTTTGGTACGCTATTTATCTGTAAAATTGTCAGCAGAAAACATCGCGCTCCCTTATACAATTTCTTCGTCTATTAAACTATTCATCCCCAATTGTAAGTTTAAGACGTTTCAGTAGTATACCAGCAATCGGTGTCTGAAATTTCCATCAATCACCAGTTCGGTTTTTATCCACCAGTTTTTATCCATTTCCATCATCTAATTGCATGACTATAGATAAAATATAAAATATGTTAGAAAAAATAAGTTCCATTTTCGAACTTACAACAATATTATATTCAACGTCGTCTTTTCGTTGATTCGGAGGTGGATTGAAGGAAACAATTGACAATCTGATTTGCACAACAACGATTTCGAATTTCACGTGGCTCTATCTTTTAAATTATAAGTCGAAATTACTATCTCGGTTACGCTTACTCTTTTGTTATGAAATTTTAACTCCTATTTTAACTACTTTACTAATTTGAAAATTAATATAATAATATAACGAAAATAATTAAATTATTGTCTAATTAAAAATCACCCTGTTAGAGGTAAAAGACTGAACATAACGTAAGTAGCAGATTTCAATGTTTGAAAAATTGTAAAAAAAAACTACACCTCTAATACAAAGTAGGTTTATTTTAACTTTATAACAACAAATGCGGATTTCATTTTTTAAAAACCACGTTTTCCAAATGGCGGCCATCGAGTATGACACACTCTTCGAGACTTCGGCTCGAATATTTTCTTTAAGTTGTGTCACAGTGCTCGGATTTGTTTTGTAAACAACGGATTTTAAGTATCCCCATAAGAAAAAGTCACATGGACTTAAATTGGGTGACCTAGGTGGCCACGGTACGGTACCGTTTCGGGATATGTTTTTTTCTGGAAATAACTGCAGCACTGCATTGATGGACACATTAGCAGTGTGAGCTGTGGCCCCGTCTTGCTGGAACCATGTGTTTTGGTTGAAGGATGGAATATTCTGTAGTTCTACTCTGAAAAAGTCATTTAACATCTGGGCATATCTCTCTGAATTCACAGTTACAGTTTGGCCACGTTGATTTTCAAAGAAATAAGGCCCTATGATTGTAGATGCAGACATGGCACACCAGACTGTTACTTTAGGCTTATATAAAGGCTCTTGATGCATTTGTCTTGGGTTGTGGACATCCCAGTAACGAAAGTTCTGCTTATTCACATATCATCCAATGTGAATGTGAGCTTCGTCACCAAAGAATATGTTGCCCATCCGGGTAGCAGTACGAAATCTCAACAACATCACCTCCACGTAAGTTTTTCTTAATTCAAAGTCAGAATCGTGTAAATCTTGAACAATTTGAATTATATATGGATGGAACTTGAGCTTTTTTCGCATTATTACCTGTAAAGTTGATTTCGGAATTACCAATATCGATGAACGTGTACGCAGTGATAAAAGGGGATTTTCAACGACAGAAACCATAACACGCTCGACATTTTCATCTGTGGCTACCAATGGTGTAGGTCCTGGCCTGGGCCTATTTAATGTTGATCCTGTAGCTCTGAACCTTGCTACCCATGACTGAGTGAGGTTTATCGATGGTTCATCGCCTAATCGACGAATACTGTAACGATTATTAAATCGACGGCTTGCTACAGACAGCGAAAATCCACTCGAAATGTACGCCTCGACGGCAAAAGCGCGGTGCTCTCCACTCCACTGTTCCATGGCTACTAAAACATCCGCGCCGCTTGCGCTTCTAACGACGCCCCCCGCGCACCTCTTATGTGTTGCGTTCAGAAACTATGTTTGTTCAAACTCTGAAATCTGCCACTGGACAGCCTGTATGTACGTATATCTACATAGATAGTGAACAAGAACGTTATTTTTATGACTATTTTTTTCCTTTTCCGCATGAGCGAATCCGCGACTCAAAACTAATATAATCCTATAATTTTTTTTAGTTATATTATTCACGAAGCCATTGCTGAAAATATATTGTTGTCAGACAAGTAATTTACAATTATAATGTTTTTAAAAACAACAAACCAATATTTCATTGTTAATTACTCATAATAAACAAAGTAACTGATATCTGTCCGTACGGCATCTGTCATTCGATCAGTAAATAGTAGCATATCGCTAAACAATAATCAGCTATCGCTCCGAAATCGTTAACGATTAGCACAGTGCATGTAGCAATAGTCTGAATGAGCTTGAAGTCGACAGACGAACCTAAGATAGATTTCCTTTATGACATACTTAATGGAAATGATAAATAGTCTAATGTTAGACTTTTTAATTTATTGATTTTCAAGGAAAAATTGAACTTCAATTTAATTTAAAACAGTACGAGTACCAATTTTGTTTTTTTTAAAGACTCACAAGAGAGCTGACTGTAATTAATAATTAATATGAGTAGATATCTATTACCACCTTTTTGTGACTAATCTTATAGTCTTGTATGCAAAGACGCACTGACGTCTTGTTAACGAAATGCCATGCAGAAGAGTCTTTTATTATATTATCAAACAGTTAATGTTGCCTTCATTGTTAACTTTATGATCTAAACATATTTAAGCTAGATTAAAGACAGATTTTGTACTCAATAGACACGTTATACCCATATGATAAAATTAGAAAAGTTGGCACGCAGAATCCATGCAATTAGACATAATGAATCTTTGCGTACTTGAATGTAAGACATGCAATAAAGAGGGTGAAAGTTATGTATTGTTAGAGATTAGCGGTCCAGTGACAGATGCAATGACATGTAAGGGTTTCTCTTTCGCCCTTATGTGAAGGGAGCCAAAAAATAAATATTTAATTGTAAAAATAATGTCGCTCACTTACGTTCGTTGAGAAATGGATATATTTACATTTTGAAAATATTAGTTGGCGATTTTACGATTACCTGTTAATTTAATCGCTATACACTTTATGATTAAACAATTTTTTTTACTTTACTTAATACCGTAAACGCATACAACATGAGACAGTTTTCAAATTTAATTGACTATATCTTTTTATACTTTTGATACGATGCTATCAAACTATAACATTGATTTGAGTCTATGGTTCAGGTTATAGAAGGACATAACACACGCGGATAAACCAGTGTACTAGGTTTTGTTTGTTGTTGTCTCAATTTACCTTCAATTGAGCAAACATGAGACGATATAAGAAACTCATAGTTTCTAATGTAATACTTTATTGCTTTTAACATGAGACAATAAAAATAAGTGAAATATTTAATTTCCACTAATAATTTTGTACATATTTTGCATACAACTCGAGAAATTAAATAAAACAAATTTTCATCTTTAAAACTTACTTTGTAATTTTAAATACTTATAATTATTGAATATATTTGGCGTTAATTTTGTAGAAATTCATTATTCACAATTAAATGAAACTACGTGATGTAGTATTATTTCTACTTTCTTTAAGTTCTTTACCACGACCTAGGTTTCGTTGTATTAAGTACAACATCTTCAGGTGGGCTATTAGCAAAGATCTTTGCTAATAGCCCACCTGAAGATGTTGTAATTCAACGAAACCTAGATTGTGGTAAAGAACTTAAAGAAAGTATAAATAATACTACATCACGTAGTTTCATTTAATTGTGCTTATAAATAGTTAAATAGAAATAAATTTACATAAAATCAAAGAAAAAAATCTTCCAAAAATCGTCAAAAAACAAAAAAAATTAAATTTTAAATCGAGAATGCCGAGACATGTTTCAAATTAACCACATTTTTTTTGGTTTGTGGCCTCATTCTCAGTTTTCTTAACAAGCTAATTTTGAGATAACTCTTCCAACTAAGAATTTTTTCTTCCTAAGAATTTTTTCTGATAAATCTATATTTTTGGCACTTAGTTGAACAATTGACTCAAATCTAGGTAATTTATTTTTATAACAACATTGAAAACAACGTACATTAATCTCTCATTTTGACACTTCTGAACCTAGTCTAGTATGCTTGCTTTGAAATCGACATCCATTAAAGCTTAAGTGTTATTATTGGGAACGTTTGATAGGTAAAACTTACATCTAATAAACAATCAATTTTCAATATTACAAAATAGACTATTATTTTCTCTTAACAATACTATTTGAGCTTATAGTTTGGTATTAAAAGTATATTTCCCTCTTTTAACTTGGGCGGAATCGATTTCTTTTAGTATTTGGGCAGTATCAATCGTCATAGCGTCATCCAACTTGGAATATGTAAATCCCCTTCATCTCAGACGAGCACCTCATAAATCGGCATGTTACGTTGTTATCAACGATGTTTTTAACTTGTGCAATAACCTTCTTTTTTGTTGATTTCTTTGAATTTTCATCGTATAGTAGTTCGACAACAAAACAAGACGGCAATATTTCAGTCAACATCTTTTGAGCAACCAGCTCCCTCATCCCTAGGTATAGAAATATGCAGTTGTTTGTTAGCAGTGTCTAATGGATCAGCGGTAAAGAGTGTATCTACACTATTACGATGTGGAACCATATTGTCACTTTACGGTGATATGTCATCGATGTTTTCAAAAGTCACTGTATCTGCATATTCATTTCCAGAGTCATAAATATCATCCAACGATGAGTCTGCATTGTTTAAATTTCTTTCTTCCAACCTTTGTAATCACTACATGACGTGCTGCTATCATTACTTTGCCGATGACAATTGTTTTTTATTTATTCGTTCGTTTCGTAATCTTAGTGTTTATTTTCTTAGCATTTTCATTTGTTTATGCTAATAAATTATTCTTGGTGACAATTGTTCCCGGGAAACAATTATCCCGGGAAACAATTATCACCTTCTTTTTCTTAGGAGCAGTGCTGAATTCTTTTGATTGCATTTCGCACAGATTCTAACCAACATTTAATTCCGCTATCATTCATTTCTGGATTGGTTTCTTTAGATAGTTTATCTAAAACTTTCTTTTCATTAATGGGATATATGCCAGCAGCTTAAAAACTGGACTGCTGACTTTTTTTCTTTGTTTTCAATATCCTTAAAAGTTTTGCTTCAAAAGCTTCGGAAAAACATGCTTTGGCAATGTCCCTTTATTATTTTTTTTCCAAGACAATAAAACTGACCTCCATTTTATTATTAACGGACGAAATACTGCAACATCGAGTGGTTGACACAAGCCTGTACTGGTTGCTGGTAAACAAACAAATTTTATATTACACTCACTATACTTTTTTATTGTGTCTATTGAAAAGTGACTGCTTAGGTTATGACCAGTTACAACCACGGAACCGCCACCAACGATAGATTCTGCGTAGGGAGTTATAACATTTACGAACCAGTCCTCAAAAATGTGTTTGGATATCCACCTTCCACCCAAATGCTGTATAAATGTTCTGCTTTATACACCACATAGGTGCCAGCATAATACCTGACGCTGTCCTGCAAACATTACTGAGATACTGGAATTTGACGTATCTAAAATTTTATGAGAATTTTTGGTACCTCGGCGAACTAACACTTTTTGACGGCGGGGGTCGTTCGGCATGTTAGTCTCATCAAAATTTATTACAGTTGTGGGATCAACACCTTCCGAGTAATTTTCAATTCTTAAAAAATATGAAGTATCATGTGTGACGCCGGCTCTTTGACCTTTAATATTTTGTGAGAGCCTCAAAGACAAAATGTTCTTGTGTCGCTGAAGAAATCCCTCCAACCAATAGTGACCTGGTACGTTATTTTTAAAACGTGGCTCAATAAGGCCCATCATATCCAAATATGACATAACCTGTTAGTGGATAAACCCAAGCAGTAGCTGTGGCAATTGATTGCATAAACACTTCTTCCAAATCTTTGTTGAACACTTGGGGCCGGCCGACTTTCTTGAGTTGGACTCCATGACGTTTTCTATTCAAAGTTGCTCGTGGTACTTTAAATTTTTGTTCAGGTTCTCTCAAAGTCATGGCAATGTTAATTGCTGCAAGGTGGCAGTTAAAGTATCTTCGCTATAATTTCGGTCCAGGAGCTCTTCGACTACCCGGGCGTGTTGCCATAATACTCGTAATCTTGAACAAAAACAAATCTTACTAAAATTATAAATGCAAAATACAGTCCACAGCCGTCATATCATTAGACCAGATCAGTGGTATCTACAGGGGTCTCTACATATTTGATACTAAGTCTACATAATTGTAAAATAATTTATTGTCTCATAATTATTACGCAACTACCTGTAAATATTAGAAGATAATTTGAGACTTGCTGCTTATTTGAGACTTATTCACCTAATTTGAGACACAGTGTCATTTTACCTTCCAAGAAAAAATACTTCTATGAGTGGGAGATTTTTATTTAATTCTGGTAACATTAAGCCAAAAGTGTCAAACATGTTATCAAATTGCCTGTGGAAAAGTGTCTCATGAGATCGTAATAATAAATCGATATTGGTAAAAAATGTAATGAATCATTCAATACAGTATTTTACCAATTATCAGAGTTTTGAGACGTATTCAATACAGAAATACATTGGAATAAAAACACAGAATTATAACGTAACAGGTATGAATAACATAATATCTATTGAAATGAATATATTATGTTATTACGATGTATACGATACTATGTTATTAAATAACGATACGCTTGGCTAACATGTTAAAATATTATGTTACGGTATTGTCGAGCAGCGCCCGTACAATGGCTGTCACTCGCTGAGTAAAAAGAGAGAGCGAGACAGCACGTTTCTTTTCATCTTACCTTCATTTTATATTTACTGAACATCACCGAATGACCCCGAACTTTACCGAAAGATTAATAATATGTTATTGGAACTTTAAAATTCATACCTGTTATGTGATTCATACCTATTACCGATTGGAGTAGACGCATTATGTTATTAAAAACATTACGCTTGGTAACATGTTAAAATATTATATTGCTTTATTGTCAAGCAGCGAACGTCACTCTTCATCTGAATAAAGAGAGCTAGAAACAATGCGTTCTTTAATGCAATTCAATTTTTTAAGTATTATTTGTTTTGTGCTTTGTTGTTTTACTTACGTATTGATAGAACATTACCGAACGACATGGATAAAGTTAAAATACATCCTGTTATTTGAATTTTGCCTATGTTATATTCTTTCAGTTTTCTGCTGTTGATCGCTAACATAACTGTAATCTCATCTCCGTGCGTTATTGTGTCGTCTTGTTCAAACTATCGAACTAGAAAAATATTATATGGCTCGACATGTAATTCTTCACTGTATTGGCAATTTTCTTTTAACATAGATTAATTATATGTAGATTAAAATCCGTTCACAAAAATTACCTACATGCTATTGAAAACCGCATTAACATTGAATTAGCGATTCTCGAGCTAGAAACAGACATATATATGTATTTAATATAGATAGCGATTCTAGTACACGTGTGCAATATATATTTTATTTTATTTTTATTTATTTATTAACTTTTATGTACATTACATATGGCGGACTTATTGCTACATGAGCAATCTCTTCCAGTCAACCATAACCATATTTTCTATACATATACAGAATGAAAATGAATTCTATGGAACATATCGTTTGAAAACGTATTGACAAAAGTTATTCACAATAACGTTCAATAACATGTTATTTTTAATAGATATTAAATTATGTTATTGATTAATGATGTTATTCATTATGACAGGTATGAGCAAATAACAGTTATTTTTATCTCTGTTAGTGTTTTTATAGCAATAATAATACCACATGCAATTTCCATGGCATATAGCCGCGGAAGTTTTATCTCAAATTACATTCAAGTTTCATGTTGTATGCAATGACGTTATTAGTTAAATACTTGCATAATTATACAAAAGTGATATGTTATTTCATTTCAAATCATTATTTATAACACCGATTGTCAAAACATATTTCCAATGTAAAACTTTTCCATAATTACGACAACGCAGAAAAATCTAGATTTTTACATCTAGTGCCCGCTTATTCATATATATATGGATATAGCCAATAATTTAAGCAAACGTTCAGATAACGAAACACATTAAGAAATATAATATCTAAAAACCGATGATCCATATCTATGGACACAGCTAAGTTTAAACAAGTGTATGCTAACCAAACACATGAAAACGCATTGTAAATTTTCTTACCTATTTGTATTTCTGAATGTCATTCTTAATTTCTTAACGCGTTTATATTCAGTGTGACAAATTACCAGTCTGGTAATTTGTTTATCCATTACCTTACCTACTGGTAATTTGTTTATCCATTACCACACTACATTGGAAAGGTTCTTTCCACACTACATTGGAAAGGTTCTCTCTGGAGAGAACGAACGCTATATAATCAAAGATAAAGATGAATCTATTTAAAATTTCTTAAAAACTAAGAAAAATTGAAACCTGATTATCTTCGGTCTGAACAAAAGTATTTGCATATTTTAATAAGGTATGTAATTGTGTTCACCGTTTATAAAATATTTTATTTTAACGAAGAAATAAAATATGGTTAACTTGTATATGGTCTGCCAAACACCTATTATAATTGTGTAAGGTCATCGTCTTGCTTCTCGTGAACGTGTAACTATTTTACTCTCTTTCTTTTACATATGTTAGTTTTGTTTACTTCAAATAATCTTTATCAAACATCTCAGAAATTACAAGATATTTGTTTACTTGTAATTTGTTTATCCATTACCTTTCGACGAGTCGCTGTGTAGATGAGGTCAAATCAGTCGAACAAGCTTACTTCAGAGTTAGTTTTGCAAGTGTTAACAACAGTTAAGTCCTAGTTGAACTCACATTGCGATTGTTCCGTTCAATATTAATATGTCGTATTTAAACCTTTACAAGCGTAGAATTTAATGAAGTTCTATTCAGGTTTACACTTGTGTTTTGCGCTTTATTAAAAATTCATTTTTACTTTACAAGGACGACAAAAAATTTATTTATGGGTATTAATTTTCTGGGAAATTTCCTACATTGTAACAGGCAGTGTGTTGAACAAAAGCTACTGACAATGATCGAATGCCAAACTCCCCCACTAACCCCATTTATCAAAATTCTTCTCTCCCTCTCCATAGTTTCTCATTTGACTCGGTATTTCACAGACCAAATATAAATTTGTGTTTTGGAGTTGATAAGGAGTCCAAAAATACTAATTCGCTCTTCAATTCTATCTTGAATTCTTTTTGGGTAGATTAGACGCGAATATACACAGATGCATCAAAAACCCTTAGATATGACTATGTTGGAGCAATATTTTACTCTCAATCCACCGCTCATTCAGCTTACTTTCGCCTTCCTAAGGAGTGTTCGGTATTCTCCGAGGAATGCCGTGCTATTGTGGAGGCCTTGAATTATGCTCTACTCAAAAAAATTCGCAGGCTCCTTATCTTCTCTGACTCCTTAAGTTGTTTACAGTCCCTTCTCGCTAATCCATTTTCATCGAACTATGGTTTCCTGATTCTCGGATCAAGCAACTTACGCTTGATTTGGAGAGATCGGGATCCGATGTCGTTCTTGCATGGATCCCTAGTCACTGTGGCATAGTAGGTAATGAAATAGTCGACGCGAAAGCTCGGTTTGCCGCCGTGAACGGGGATCCATGTTTCACTATTAATTTTATTGAGGATCTCCTTCCCATGACTCGTTTCTGGATGACATATGACTGGCAGAGGGCGTGGGAAAGATCATCCCAGATTACGGGTGCGGGATATTTCCAAATCCAACCTTTTATACCCACAAAACCTTGGTTCTCCACATTTACTTTCTCTCGAAAGGAATCTTCTGTGGTATCTCGGATGCGTTTGGGTCATTGTTCTATTCCTACTCATTTGGCTAGACTGCGGATCTGAGAATCTCCAATTTGCGATTGTGGGCTTGGAGAAGGCGATCTAAATCATCTCATTTTTTCATTTCCATCGAATAATAGATTTCCTTCGTTTATTTCTAAATTATTAAAACATAAAATTCAATTGCCCATCAACATAAGATCACTTTTATTTATTGCCAACAAACCCATTTTAGGATTAATCATTCAGTTCATAAGAAAGAACGACATCAAAATATAGATAATTTTTATTCATATATATTATATTTATTATTGGATATTTATATTCATGTTTATTTTTGTTTTTATGTTTGTATATTTGCATATGCTTATTTTGTACCTCCGTATATTATAATGTCATTTTCTTCTTTTTGTTTAATTGTAGCCAACTTCTTATTTAGTTTTTGGTTTATTGTATAGTTTATGCTTTTGTTAACAAGCAACAATGACAAATATCCGAAATATGACTTATTCAGTGTTGCTTAGCCTTTTTTTTCACACTACATTGGAAAGGTTCTCTCTGGAGAGAACGAACGCTATATAATCAAAGATAAAGATAACTCTATTTAAAATTTCATAAAAACTAAGAAAAATTGAAACCTGATTATCTTCGGTATGAACAAAAGTATTTGCAAATTTTAATAAGGTATGTAATTGTGTTCACCGTTTATAAAATATGTTGTTTTAACGAAGAAATAAAATATGTTTAACTTGAGTATGGTTTACCAAACGCCTATTATAATTGTGTAAGGTCATCGTCTTGCTTCTCGTGAACGTGTAACTATTTTACTCTCTTTCTTTTACATATGTTAGTTTTGTTTACTTCAAATAATCTTTATCAAACATCTCAGAAATTACAAGACAGTGAAGTGGTTACGGGTTAAGGTCGTAAACGTCTTTGTTTTCGACGTCAAGAATAGCTCTTTCATTCAGACATTCGTGATTTTCATAATTGGTTTGAATATTAGGAAATACTTTTTCAACCAATTTTTCTTTTTCGTCACTAACTTGCAGAAGTTATGAGGCAATAAAATTCATTCTGAGGTTAGATCAACAGTTGACGTGAAAAAATCTTAACTGATCGATCGTTTTGCAGCTGGACATGCATATTTGTAGTTTATTTCAACGTATTTATGTGTCGCCACAAACTAGAGTATTTCAGGCAAGCATTTATTTCCTCCACTAGTGTCAATTGAGAAATTACAGCCTAATGGTTGTCTGAAATCTCTTTCAAGCGATATTAATGCATTCGCAAATGGTCTATTGTTTCCACGCATATCTTGCAATGATCTATTAAGAGCCGTGAGCGATTTTGTGTGTGCACACATCCTAAACAATAAGTTTGCATTTCTGGAATAATTTTCCCACGCCGAACTCTTCGGGAATAGCACGCTAGAGTTTCAATTAAAAGCGGAACGAGCAGATCTTCCACCTGATAGGCATATCGCAGCTATTCCGGACAACACAAGAGCTATGTCATTTTGGAATCGAATGGCTGCCAGAATCAATCTAATTAGGAACGTTTTACCAGTTTCTCTTGCCACATCTAATAAGAAGTTTTCTCCGACACCTTTACTGACAGATTGCATTATTTGATTGTAAATGCCTTTTTGCTCAAGCGTTAGCTCAGGAATGTTTGATTGCACATACGATGAAAGATCTCCCATGTTGTAATTTTGTTCACGACGCAAGTCTGCATCGGACGAAGCAGCAGCAGATCGATTCGGAGATGGCATTCTCAACTAATTGCAAACTTTGTTCGCGATTTCTGCAATCAAACGTTCGTTTCTGTTATGAAATCCACGTTTATATTTAAATTTTCCGCGCGTATTTGATGGAAAATATCTTCAACCATGTGCAATTTATATTTCCTCCATAACTCAATTGACGATGAAGGAGAGCAGGCGGTCAATATGATTGCAAACAATGCGTGAATTTGATTTGGAAGTAACGTGTTGCACGTGTAATTAATACAACATCCCAGTATCAGTAATACTCCAATAAATTCAGACCTTGACATACACTACGGAAAGTGGCATGTATAACGCTCTTGACAATTCTCAGTTGCTGGAAAGGCTTTGGATCGGCACATTTATCAATAGCATGCTAAGAAAGAAGTAGTCATGCTGACTGTGATGCAAAGTGTAGAGTCGACCTATTGTAGATTCTTTAGATATGCCAGGTTGTCGTCGACTTGCTCCCCTCGTTTGCGTCGTTGAAATGATTGTCTACTTGCATTCAATGGATAATATGTAAGCACTTTTGAATATAGTAGTATTTTCGCTAGCAAGTCATTTTGATATGACGTGAATAAAGCAATCAACATTATAGTCGGTGAATTCAGGGCTATTTGTTGCACATTTACAGCTGCAAATTAAGTGCGTTGTCCATTTCCAGATGTACTGCAAAGTGAAAAACAGCTGGACTTTGTTCATATATGGTAAATCAGAAATGAAGCTGTATAATGAAAGAATTCGCTATACAACTTCATTTCTGTTTATGTATCTCCCGGCATGATACTGTACGATTTCATTCATTTATATCTATGGTCGCATTCCTATCACTTCTTTCTGGTTACACGTCAAAACCTGTCATTTCGCTGCCATTATTCATGTATTTACAAATGTACTTTATTCATTTAAAGAATTACAGTATACTATGTTTATATGCGCTTTGTATGTTTTTGATAGCGAAGGCGAATATGAAACAACCCACCGGTTATCTATTTCCATCTTACCATTTCGCATATGTGTGAGTGTTAATTTACTGCCATCTTCTTCTGTATAGAGGATCGTTCCCAATTACTATGTTGAATAATAATGCTTGAGGATATCGCTTAGAGCATTTTCCGCCTATCTTGTATGGTGAATTTGGATTCAGTATACCGTAAGGTCCGTGTATCATATTTTTCGTCACAACTTGATGCAAATCCTTATCTACATCAGTGTCGGATATTTTAGCGCATCCAGATCAATATGTGTGTGGGACATTCCTCTCTTTTGTCATTCCACAGAGCATATCCAGCAGCGAACAGACAACGATTCAGTTTCTGATTAAAAACACGTGCTGTGGTGTCATGCCCATCCATCAGCGATTGCCTAAGAAGTAAGAGCTGTCATAATTCTTCCGAAGCTGGATTGTATGTAAATGTAATGAATAGGTCTGGAAACCCATAGTGTCGAACGAACACACGCAAATGCATCTTGAGCATAGGTATGCTCGTATACAGGTGTATACGAATATGGCGAAATCGTTAGTCTTCCAACGTTAGTTGTATTAATGTCATTTACTAGTGCATCTCGCAAGTGAACCTATTCTTTAGAGCAAAGCTTGGTCTGATTCAGATGGATGAATATCAAACTTTCTATTCAGATTTTTGCTTACATATGTTCAATGTATTGGTAATTCGATTGACGGCATTTAAAATGTGATTGTCTTCATTCTGCCGAGCTATCGGCCGAATTAATCGGTATGAATAACAATTCATTGCGCTACATTTCTTATTTGTTTTTTCGCTACTAACTCGACTTATTATTTTAATGTTTAAGTGATATCCATCGGCACCGTCTCAAAAAGTGACTGGATATTGCAGAACATTGTAGCATCGATGAGTTTCTGCAACTTTTGTCAATTCTCCCATGAAGAACCATATTTATAGATTGAAATTAATCTCTGATTATAACAATTCTATAGTTAGGGAATTGAATCTTCGCACATGTTCTAAAATAGGCGTTTCGTCAGCACGAATAACAATCTTGTGTGTATCAGATGGCATCATATTAATTGCTGATTTGAACAAATGCACCAATTTTTTTTTCATGAAGAAACTCTTGCAATTGGCAACCTATGGATATTTTTATACTGATAGAAATTCCACAGCGTGCATTCTATTCATCATTACCATCATCGATGAAATACGTTTGTGGGAATTTATGTTGGGCATCTAGGAACGGAAGCAGGGAGCCAGTTTTATGATAAATTTGTCTTTTCTCTTTGAAAGTTAGTATAAAATGAGCTGTTACGTTTTCTGCGCCGAACGACGTCCGTTGGAAACATGAGTGGTATTTCCCGATGTTAGATAGGAAATGGTTTGATTCGGCTGTACATACAGCTTGCAAAGTTTTTAATGGCTCTGATGGTTCTTCAATTTGAGGCAGTTTAATTTTTCCGGCGGGGCAACAATTCCTTCCGTTGCTCCATTAAATTTTAGAGCCTTGTAATGAAGACCCAGTGCAGGTCTTGGTGCTGATGAGAACTTGCCGGCTCAAACTATGGTCATTTACCCAACTGGGGTTGTACCGGAATTAGACGTGTGTAACTTTTTACACAAACGACTTAGCGTTCCGGAACATCAATGTATGTCAAATGAACCAAAACATTTTCGTTATGTCAAATGTATCATTTGGAACATTGCGTCTCGAGTTCCAAATGAACGAAAAGAAACAGAGAGAACACTGTTCCGCTGATTCGTTTCATTTAGTAAGATAGACATATGAATAGTGCGCTACAAATCGCTAAGCAAATAAGTGTTTAAGTAAACAATATATTATATATATTGTTTAGTTGATTTGTATGGTCAACATACTAACGTGGGAAGTTTAAAATTTTACCAGTTTGTCTTTAAATTATGCGATTTAATATGTTAATACATTGTATTTTACCTTTTATTATGTTAGATGGAATATTAAAATTTAAAGTGTTTAAACATTTCATATTAAAAATTTGAATGTTAAATATCTCTAGTATTAAAGTACTAATAAGTTAAATTCCTAGTGTTAACCATTCGTATGATAAAAAATTCAAAATTAATTTGCAAGTACCACTTAGATTGAAAAACAAAAATAAAAAAGTTGTATATCGAAATAAAAGAAAAAATTATAAAAAGTTTCTTTTATTTATAATACATAAAAACACTTTAAAATAAACCCAAACCAATATTTATACATCCAAAATTATTGTAGTAATATAAAAATATTCATTTTTAACACTTTCTGTCCAGACAGTAAAATTTCAAATTGAATATTTCAACATTCAAACCACAACAAAGATATATTCGGTCCGCTGCGAACACCATCGATACATTATAGCTATATAGAATCATCTGTTTTGTATCTGTTCCGTTCAGAACTCTGAGTGTTAAGTTCCAAATGTTCCAATGAAATGTATCACTGTTCCGGAGCATTTCAATGATATAGATTCAAATTTTCCAATTACAACAAAGATATATATGGCACATCTCTAACCGGAATGCGAAGCGATTGTAATCGTGTAACTGTTTCTCATTGATGTTTTTCAAAACACTCTCAGCGTATCGCGTTCATTCTGTTGCGAACAAAGCAGACCTGAAACTGCAGGACGCAATCGCCGTGCTCACAACCGTGCACCCTCAAGTTCAGCTATACATCACTCCGCTACTTCCTCAGCACGTATTTGAGCCATTGTTTATCTGATTTGCTTGTTCGCTGACATTCGGTCTTCCTCAGTTTAATCTACAGTCTTCTTCGCACCGCTTCTGCTCCACGAGTACGATGACCTAAGTTTGATCTACTGCGAGACATTATTTTGATGAACTAAAGCAGATCGATTGCACTGGAAAGGAGAAACTTATAACAAAAATATACAAAATTGAAAAACATTAAGAGAGAACACACAAACTAAAAACAAAAAAAATTTTAAATACTAACGAAATATAGCAATTCAAAAGCAGATCAATCAACACAACTCATTTTCAATACAATGAGAAATGAAATATTACAATCCATTCGAACAAATCACTTCAAAGAGGACAATTTCAAGTTATAATTTTAATTCAAATGAAAATCAAACGACACAGCTCAATTCCACCACCAAATGCACTGAAAAATAAGGTTTAAAAACGAAATGAAAAACAATGAAAAAAAAAAAAATAAACTATACTCACAAAATGAACACTATAATACAAAACACAGCTCAATTCCAATGTATTGCTACATGACATAATCAAAATGAAAATGAATCGAAATTTATGAAAATTCAACCAAAATGAAAATTAATTGAAATCTATGAAAATTAAATTTAACAAAACATTGAAAATGCAGCAGCTGTCAAAAACCATGTTGTCTGGCAGAGCAATGTTTAATATTGCATGTGTTGCCTTTACGTCCAATACTTGGCTCTGTTTTTTAAAGAAAAACATGCGCATATTTGAAGGCAACATAGTGTGAAAATTTCAAAGCAATTGGTGAAGAACTTTTGGAGGTTTACAATTTTGAACAAACGAACGTATACATTTTTTTGCCAACAGATGATACTATTTTTCGAAAAAGGTACATAAAACCCATGCTTGTTTGAATGCAACGTGTTAAAATTTCAAAGAAATCTGTGACGAACTTTCAGAAATTTAAGATTTTTAATAAACGAATATTTACATTTTTATTTATATACACGGAACATGATTAACTAAAAAAAAATTACATATGTACATTACCTGTGCTTTACATTTATTCAATAAATTTTTGTTGAACGTGAAAGAAAACTCTTATGGAAATTAAAATGATTAATGACCTATTAATATTAATATTTATTTAATATAACCTCGAACAAATAACAATATGATTCTTCAAATTCACAACATGTACTGTGTGAAACGATGAATTGTCATAGGGAAGAAGAATATCATATTCATATACCCTTCTATTCATAAGATACCGACTTTTTGTATTTATAAATATCTTTTAATAATCCAATAATTCTTTGTTTTTTTTCTACTTTGAAAAAATTGCAACAAAGTATTGAAACGTTTTATACCCAGTAACAAACTCTGTATTTCTATGTGCGCTACTTCTTCGCTCTGGACTGCATTAGGGCCATAGACTTATTATACTAAATGGACGAACAAAGGTGAGAGAGAGCGCGATGATTCATATTAGCGATGTTATGTGTTAGAAAGAGATAGCAAAATAAAAACGATTAGAATCGTTTCTTGCAATGCAGGGTGCATTTAGTGTCATATGGAAAATTGTGTTCATTGTTTTTTGGCGATTTTGAATTTATTGTTTGTTATGTTGTTAAAATAAGCGTAGTTAGAATGATGGTGAGGTATTCTGTTATTGATTGTGGCACATCTACACATCAAAATAAGCAAGATAAATTGACATTTTACAAGTAATATAGAGAAATTCATAGAATTGATACTGTACTTTTTTTAATGTAACTATTTTTTAATGTAACAATTTGTAGAATAATATGCCTAATGATACTTAAAACAAAGATATACATTAAAATAGCATGACTTACAGAAATTTTGTGTAAAGATACTTATTTGACGTTTACTTTTGTGTCAAGTCATCTTATCGATAATTGTGTTGATAAAATTAATTGGGCTCAGTATTTTATACCACCATAAAATAAGCATATTATAGGCATTTTTGACATTCTTGCATCCAGGAACCAAAGAAAAATTACATAAACGAATATTCGGATAAAATTTGTGTATTTGCATAGTTTTGCAATTGTACTTAAGATGTAAATTAGGAATATTCATAGTGTCCAAAAATACAGAATAATGAGCAAGACAAAATTTAGTCCATATTCATCATAAATAAGTACCGTTTTCAGTAACATTGACTCATATTTCTACATACTTAATATATGAATGTTGTATTCATTCCAAACATGAGATGAATTCCGTAAAGAGTTTTGATGGTGTTTATATTGTATGAAAGTAGACAATACCAGATTCTGTTTCACCACTTATCGTAATACAGAGAAAACATTAACATTGTAAATTAATTTCAAAAATTTTGTATTTATTTTAATATCAATTTGAGTCATCTACAACCTGCATTGTCTAAACTGTAAATTAAAAGTATTGGTCACATTTACCTTTGTTAAATGTTACTGTCGTCATATGTTACATTAATAACATTGTATAATAGAATCACATTTTATAATAAATTATATTAACACCAGTTGACGTTGTGTTACTTTGCTACTTTATAAATGGTATTTTCTATAACTTAAACGCAAAATATTTCTTGACAAAACACTGTCCTTAATTATAATTTCTTTCTTCCAAATTAATTTTAGATTTTACGTATTATTATCATGTGTGGGTATCTGCTTATTCTATTTGTTTATTAACGCATTGTAACTCTGGTCAATTATAAGAGATTGCTCCTGGAGTAGAGAGTGTCAGATGATTATTCATTGAAGTTATAAATAAATAAATAAACACTATCAAAAACTCTACGAAGTTAATCTTTCCAGCCAGCACATACCACCATTTTTATTGTACAATATAAACACTGCCGCAAGATTCTATTGAATATAATATTTAGTATTGTGAACAGCAAAAAATAAAGAATTTCTGGAAATTAAAAGCTTAAATACACATCAATTTCTCTAGCAATGCAAAGGACTACGCACCAGTGATCGCTAGCGCATCGTACAGTACCCACGCATTTTATTTGTCCATCCACCGGCTGGCATTGCCCTTTAGTGATATAGCCATTCAATTTTATTAATAAAATTACTCTAGTTGCAACATAGTCATTTAGTTGAATCTTTACAGGGTAAGTAGGAGTTGCTACTTTGCATTATTTTTAGATCTTCACACTATATAAAGGTTAGAATATATTGCAAAGTAGTTTGATTTACAAAAGTATCCTCAAAGTTGCAAAGAGCACTGGAATAGAATCCAAAATCTGTAATATATCTACAACATATCTAAGAACTTGAAGTGTAAATACAATCTTCAAAAAAACAGATTAAAAAGCAGTCTTCAAAAGATTACCAGTAACTTATTTAGTTGCTCTCTTTTATTTTCATTGTACTATCACAACTCAATTTTTCTTAATTTTGCAAGCAATAGAAATATGATACTTGATATACTAGCATGTGTTCAACATAGTCATATCAATTACAGTTGTAATTTTAATCATTTCCAGGTGTTAAAGTTATATAATTAAATTTATATTGTAATACACTCTGCATTTTTGGATCTGACAAATTCTAATAAAAGTTGTCGACGAAATGAGGGATTAGATGTACCACTTAGGAGAGGCAACATATAACTCTAAAGGTCCATACGCCTTCCACTTGAAATTACATATGATTTACAGTGTAAATAAGTTGTCGGTTATCTATTGTCATAGAGTTTATGTCAGCATTCACATGACTATGTATTCGTACAAGAAGTCAATCTGAATTCGGTGGCGTCCAGCCACCAGTTAATTTTTACATCACCTTATCGACAGTTATGGTCAAATGATCACTTCCCGGAGCAGCTGCAATTTGTATGCCGACTGGTAAGCCATTCTTCGTTAGACCCAGAGGAATAGTGGTCACAGGTAGGCCAATGCAGATGAAGCCTATAGGCAATGCAACATTGAAGAATTTATAATATATCGCATAGTGTCTGTGTGCCGGATGTAGAAATACTGGATGTATGAGAACGCCATTGTGTCTGAGGACTTTCTGAAATTAGATTGAAGTATCAAAAATTTAAATAAAGCCACCTTTACTTTGCAATTTCAATCACCATTAATTCAATTAAAGCTTTCACAGCTTCAAATATATTTAAGGTTGTAACATGATATTGTTAGTTTTGATAATTGATTAAGTTGATATTAGATTATTTGGGTATTATGACCAGTGGGATAAAGGACAGCTATTTGGACTGGTCGAACTCAATATGAAAATGAGCATTCGCTCACAGCTTTTCTTATGTGGATTTAGGTTTTGCTTATGTGGGTCAATTTGCAAGTTGCAAAAATTATGTACATACTTTTTTACACTGCCAGAATGTAATATTGATCAACATCATGACTCCTTAATAATGTCCCATCAAAAGTCATTCAATCATTACAAAATGGTTTAAATCAATAAATGCTTTAACTCTTCAAAATGATGATTAGTGTATTTGTCTATTTAATACATTTCCAATATCAGTATGTTGCAACAAAAGGCTGAAAGCATTTATGGATGACTGGGATACAAGAGTATGTTTTGAAAAGGAAGGGATTTAGAACTGAGGTTTAGGGTAGACCCCCATACAATTCTTGAAGTCTGAAGAACGTGGTTGATGGTTGATATCTATATTAGATTGGCAAATAACCTAGAGCGGGGGAGGATGGGATCAAGTTTATTTAAAAATCAGTTTAACCAATTCCCATTGATGGGTTTGGGTAGACCGGACTGAAAAAGAGGCCAAAAGCGTTTGATATTGATATAAACAATAGGAGAAATAGAAGGAAAGAGGAAGAGACATAATTTTTTCAGTCTCCCACCTCATTATAGGGAAAATTCATTTAGTCTAGGCCTAAGTCTTTTGAAACAAGATGATGCTAGCTTCTGATATATTAGGTATAAATATCGCATCTGTTTCTTTATGTGCTTTAAATACCTCAGGTCAATCTTCATTCCATCAAGGAGGTGAAGAGCTGGAATGGGAATGATTTTTCTTAACTCGGATCGGTTTCAGTGGCCAGATCTATAGAGCCTTTAAACATTGATCATAGCATAGGCAATTTTACCATTAAAAGGAGATAAGGAAAATGTGGAAACCCACCCCAATTATATTTTACCATATTTAAATTGAAGTGAGAGAAAGAAATAAAAATGGGGAAATGGTTCCAAAAAATTCAAATAGAATATGCCGAGAAGGTAAGAATACCTATAGTAGAATGAGATGAGAATTTTTTGATAGGAAAATAACTCATCTTGGGGTTCAATCATTCAGTAAACTCAGGCGTCAAAGCGTAACGTCATTCTAGAGTTTTAGAGAGTCATCAAGACATCCTCACGGGAGTTACTTTGGGTGGCGTTCAAAAAGGTTGATGTGCATTGAAATCTCACATAATCATATATAGGTCAGGAATTGAGAAAAAATTATTCTACAGTTTATGTGCTACCGAAAATGATAGTAGAGGGTTTTACATGAATTGGATGGTGATATCTTTGACGCTCATAACAATAAAGCAGAATTAACAACTGCCAGGGCCCGATATAGGGGGGGGGGGGGGGGCAAACCGGGTAATTGCCAGGGGCGGCAAAATTGAAGGGCGGAAAAATTGAGGGGGGCGCGGCGTCGGCGGCGAAAATTAGAAAGATGGTTAAACAAAAAAAAACCACACCCTACACAAAAGTTGTTAGAATATAATATATTACTATTGACATCACTGAAATTTCACATCATATTTTAGTAGATTACAAAAATAAAATGTGGTCACACTGCGTCCTTCAAGCTGTGCATGCTTTGCACGGTGCACACAGCATGATCGGGCATGATAGTCGTGCGGACGCGGACGGAGAGCAAGATGGATGGTGCGTACAGACCTTTAGTTTCGTGGGGTTGGCAACACTTGTTGCATGCAACGGGGGATTCCCCTAGGTCTGTCTTCTTATCTATAAACATTCAAAGATACAAATACATTTCTTTCCCTCACGCTAGTCAATTGCAGTTTCTTTATACCTCTGTTGTTTTCTATTCTATTAATTGAATTTAACGCGTATCTTTATCTACCTTACGAGATTATAAAAGTAATTAATTAAAGTTAAAGTTCGAAAGTCCTGAAATTGAAAAGTGAATGTTAGTGGCAGACAAATGAATCATAAAAATATGCGAATGTAATGTGTGACGAGACTACTAAGTAAGTACTACCTTAACACTTGTTTATAAAAATAAATAGTGTGATAAAAATTTGTGAATAAAAAATAAAATTTATTTTTGAAATGTACCGTGTAGGGTATCAAATGTAAGGGCTTCATTAATACATACGAGTATATAGGGTGACGTTTAATTAACTTGTCAGCTTAAGGGGTCAATGTACTCATGTATACGAACAACTTTTACTATGGGACCAACTTCGAAATCTCGAAAAATCAATCAGCTGTTCCATAGTAAAATGACAATCCGGTCGACCAAAATGTATGGAACAGCTGATTTTTTTTTTCGCGATTTCGAAGTTAGTCCCATAGTAAAAGTTGTTCATATACATGAGTACATTGACCCCTTAAGCTGACAAGAGTTAATGAAAAGTCACATATGTATATATTACTAGCTATTGTTCCTGGCTTCGTTTGAAAAATAATTAAAATAAAATAAAAAGTTTAAAAATCCTGACTACGGAAAAAATCGGGCTTTGAAAAGTATGAAACAAGTAAATATCCTAGGAAAACCGTGGTCGCATACCACCTTGCCTTACAATATGAGCGACTATGAGGGTCTACATAACCTAGGACAAGATGGCAGGTGACCACGGTTATCCTCTAAATATCCAAATCCACTAAAGAATATTTGCTTGTTTCGTACTTTTCAAAGCTCGATTTTTTTCGTAGTCGGGTTTTAGTTTTTCAACTTTTTATTTTTTTGTTTAACAGAATGTCTGATTTTAGAGCACGCTTGTCGGGCTACCAATACAAAAAACGACGGCTTGAAAAAGATGTAGAGCGACAAAAGCAAGCATGGGCATTAGAATTCTTCTTGACGAAAGGTGGACTTGAAAAACCCGTCCTCGCCCGAGCGCCAGCAAGAAACTGACGCAGCATCTGCATCTAAACCACATGATGAAGATACACTGAATATAATTTGTGAACCTTCTGCTTCTGGGTCAAGTGTTGTTACAGATGCCATTGCCATTGCAATTGCAACTACAAATATTTCAGCAGACACAACGTCACTTTAGATACCGATCCAGCAACGTTGCCCAATAGACTAACAGATGCAGAAAGAATATTTTTAGTAAATCGAGGTTCCTCTAACCCACTGTATGAATTTGAATTTCCAAAAGATAACAAAGGACGAAGGTTTACTTCAAGGTATTACAAGAGAAAGCTTAATAACGGTGAACAAATTTTAAGAGATTGGCTTGTGTATTCTAAAGCAAAAAATGTTGTCTATTGTTTTTGCTGTAAAATTTTTAATATAACTTCTTCCGATATATCTAAAAATGGCTACAATGATTGGAAACATTTAGATGATACTCTTAAATCTCACGAGACATCACGAAGTCACTTAGAAGCTGTAAGATCTTGGTTTGAACTTTCGCGTCGAGTCAAGTCGTCGCATACGATAGATGCCGAATCTCAGAGAATAATTAATTCAGAAATAAACCATTGGAATGAAGTCTTGTTACGTATTGTCTCAGTCATCAAAATATTGGGAAGAAGTAACTTAGCTTTTCAGGGCACTTCTGATAATCTATATCAACATAACAATGGTAACTTTGTGAAACTAGTAGAGTTGTTAACCGAATTTGATCCTGTTATGCAGGAACATGTACGCAGGGTTTTAAAGAAAGAAGAGAGACAAGCAACCTATCCAAGTAAAACTATTCAGAATGAGCTTATTAGTACAATATTGGACAATATTAAATGGCATATTTTGGAAGCTATAATTAAATCAAAATTTTATTCTATTATCTTAGATTGTACCACGGACGCTAGCAAAACTGAGCAGATGACCCTAATAATAGGTATGTTTCTTTAAAACAGCCCGACGACAATCCAAGAACTTCAGAAATTGTATTAAATGAGAGTTTTTTAGGATTCATACCTATCGAAAAATCTACAGGCTTCAAACTGACTGAGATTATCTTAAAACAATTATCAGAAATTGGATTGTCTCTAGAGAACATAAGAGAGCAAGAGTACGATAATGGATCCAATATGAAAGGTATTTAAAGTGGGGTCCAAGCCAGGATAAAAAACATAAATCCACGGGCATTTTATGTTCCTTGCAGTAGTCATTCTTTAAACCTAGTGGTAAACGATATGGCAAAGTCTTCACTGGAAGCTACACATTTTTTTAATATCGTACAAAAATTATATGTTTTGTTTTCCTCTTCAACGTCGAGATGGTCAATTCTTTTGATGAATGTAGAAGGTTTAACACTAAAACCACTTAGTGACACAAGATGGGAAAGTAGAATTGAAGCATTAAAACCCCTGAGACGTCAAATAGGGCAAGTTTACGATGCATTACTTGCTGTTTACCAAAACACCGACATGGATACCTCTGCACGAGACGAAGCTTCGGGTTTGTTGAATCAAATCAAACAATTTAAATTCTTATGCTTTGTAATAATTTGGTATGAAACTTTAAATCGGATAAATCCTGTCAGTAAATTAATGCAGAGTAGAGATTTTGAGTTACTTTCAGTAATTAAATTAATAAAAAATACCTAAGATTTCTTTGAAAAATCACGGTCAGATGAGTACTTTAACCAAGTTCTTGAAGATGCCAAAGCCTTAGCTACTGAAATTGATAGCGAGTTCTTTGATTTTGAAAATGTCCGTCAACATCGTATTCATTCGAGAAAAAGGCAGTTTGGTTAAGAGGGTCATGATGAACCAATCATTGATCCGCGTCAAAAATATAAAATCGAAGTGTTTTATCATATTATAGACACAGCTATAAACTCCTTGGAGTTAAGGTTTTCCCAAATTACTGAACATAGTAAATATTAAGCCTTTTTTATAACGTACATGCCATAAGAGAAATGCCAAAAGATGAATTGTTAAATAATTGTAAGAACCTCCAGATTATTTTAATTCATGAGAATTCATATGATATAAATGCAATAGAACTTTTAGAGGAGTTATCAGTCCTTAGTACGATTTTAGACAGTCATTTGTCTCCGCAAGAAGTTTTAAAATTCATAACAGATTTAGGATTTGGTCCAAACATCAGTATTGCTCTTAGAATTCTTTTAACTTTACCAGTGACAGTTGCTAGTGGTGAAAGAAGTTTCTCCAAATTAAAAATAATTAAAAATTATCTGCGATCCACCATGACACAAAATAGATTAACTGGATTGGCTATGATTTCAATAGAACACGAGGTTTACAGAACAGAAAGTTCGAAGAAAATTATTGTAATAAATACATAGAATACATGTGCTTAGATTTGTTATTTATTTATATATTCTTAAATATTTACACTGTTGCTTTGCACTCCAAAACCAAAGCTCTGGTTTGACTGAGTGAATCAGTACATGTAAGTTTTTATATGTATGATTATTATATTAAGTATTTATTTGTATGATTATTATATTAAGTACTTCTGTAAGTCTAAGTAACTGTTTTTCAATTTATTTTTGAATAAATATCTTAAAACGAAACTTATTTTGTTTCATTAATATCCGCAGGGAAAATTTATCTTTTTATAGGTTAAAATTACACCATCTATGGTATAATGCATGGGTAAAAGGCGGCAAACATTATTTTGCTCGGAGCGGCGAAATAGCTGGATAAGGTCCTGAGAGCATCACGTCAACTTTGACGGTCTATCCACCACAAAGATTGAGAGAGTGGCGAGCACAATGTGAATAAACACACAGGGATATATCTCCCGCGACCTCTCTTCTCGGCAACCCTATATACAAATACAGACCCTCAACAGAGCTAGCTATCACCTTAGTTTCAATGAAGTTTTTGTAGAAAGTTTGCACCTGTAGGCTGATCCCGTTGCATAATTTACAAGGGTTGAGGTTTTGCAACATTATTCCATTTGAAAGTGAAATTTATGTTCAGGAAGGTCAGAGAGTTTTAATGTATTTGGAAATTTCACCGGGTAGTGTGCTGCGTCAAGGCTTTGGATCGTTAAGTCTACGGACCAGTACTCAATTTGTTCACTTCTAAGGAATCAAGAAAAATTTAATTTAATGCAGCAGCTGATTTCTTTTTCGGATTATAATGGTACGCTCATAATATTTCGTTTTGTTAGATATTGTGTATGTCAAGATAAACTTCGATGATAGCTCTGTTATATCAGAAGGTAAGATGTTGTACTTGTTTTCCCCACAACTGTAGAAAACTCTTAGAAAGTTTAGTAGTTTAGTCGCACTAATTTTAAAAATAATCTATTTAGCTGGAATATGACCATTTAATTCCATTAGCATGTTCTCTTTCACACATAAGTTACTTTACATAAATATAAAGATTTTATAAAAGCTTCAACTTCATTGACACGGGTTCTCTTGAATCACTGGCCAGTAGATCTGATAAAGCACCGATTATAATATAATGTAAAAAAAATAAATTTTTATTACTTATACTAATGACAGAGAGCTTGCAATGTGAAACGATTTCTCGCAGGTGAAGTTGCAGACATGAGCTTCTACGAAAATCATTTTATTAAGGCAATAAGAGCTTTGTTTGTTTTAGACACTTATGTGTCATTCTACTTTAACAAAAATGCTGAATATATGTGTTTCTTTACAGAATTGTGGAAATTCATAGAGAGATCTTTGTTAGCCGTATTAAACAACATACTAATTAAACAAAATAAGAGCGAAAATACTCTAAACGTTTCAAAATTTCGGAAGAAATCCTGCTTTCTTTCATTTATAGGTTGGTTCATTAAAAATGCTAAATCATTTGTTTTGTTCTAGGTCTCTCTATCTTATCTATTTATCTATTTATTTCTAACCGAGAACCTACATAGAAATTTTCGCATCTCTATCATTCTCATACAAATATTTCATTTCCTCTTCGCCCTCTTTGGAGTTGTTTTCCCAAGAACGCTGGAAAACCTTTATCTTAATTGGTAAGCAAGTGCCTAAATACTAATATACGTATCTCTAAATTCAAAAAGCCGAGACTCCTATTAAAATGTTTCACCCATATTTCCCTCTTATGGGTTAATTTTCAAAAAACAACCCATCTTCATACATTTCTAATAAAGTCCAAATATAAATTATCGCACCTTTTACATCAGAGGTTTCCAATTTTCAAAGATTATCTCAGTCAGTGCTGACGTCACGAAAGGAACATATCATCCAAATTTCATGTTTCTAAAGTTATTTTTTCATCAAAATTAACTTTATAAAGCTAGTTTTTATAAATTAGTTTTTTAAGTTTTATGGAAGACTCGAGTTTGACCAAAAAACTTAAGACAATTTTTCTGTATGGGCTATGGTTTTAGATTTCCCCATACTGTCCCAGTATAAAAACACATTTTATGTATATATGCACTATACATATCCAAGGTTATGTTTTGATCAGTAACCAAATTTTAAGGATCGGCAACTAAATTAAATAATGAAAAAAAAATTTAAAACCATATAAACTTTTTTACAACTTTTATCAACTGTCCCATAGGAACAAATCAAATGCATGGAGATGATAAATTATTAATACTAAAGAAATTTACCGCTATGCCGATGAACACAAAAAATGCAGAGCACGGCGTGTACAAAGAAACCGTCCCCTGCACCTGTCTCATTCCCCGACACGGAACGACCTTGCATTTGACTTTGCATTTGTTGAAAAACAATTTTCAATTGCTAACGAAATGAACTTTGAACAGCTATTAAATTATCATTAAGGATAAGGACATGAAAATATGTAAATAGAAGCACGAGACACGAAAATTCAAAAGCAACTTATTCACAATGATTGAAAATTATGATGGTAAGTAAATTTTTAATCATTGTAAATAAGTTGACTCCAATTTTTACAGAATTTAAAATGTGTAAATGTGTAAGTTCATTAAGTACGCAAGTTTTCAATTATTGTAAATAAGTTGAATTCCATTTTTTTAAATACGCCTTAATGAAATTACAGATTTCAATAAAAAATTAAGACATAGTCATTATGTACGGGTTTACATATGACAAGGGAAGGAAAAATTGGAATCTTATTTCACAAAGTATGCTTATTTCGGAAAGTAAAAATAGAGAGTTCTATTAATATATTGAAGCTTACTCAAAATAAAGATATTTATGAAACATAATTAATAAATAATAACAATATTTAAAAAAAGTCATCACAAATTTTTCATTATTCTAATAATTCGCGCGTAGCTCAGATTTTAGTTACACGTCCGCCGGCAGAATCCGTTAACATTTGCGCATTTGACCACATATGGACCGGCACACGAGTGTTGACTGATTCTCGGAAAAGAACTCGGGTAAATTTTAATTTTAATCTTTAATATATATATATATATATATATATATATATATATATATATATCATATATAATACAAGTACAAAATGATGCAATTACATTAATATTTAGTTATAATGTGATTTTTGCAATTTATATCAATCATTGTTGTTTATTTAAATGCAAGTTATATAAATGAAAATGTCGCTGTATTTTAATTAGACAAGAAATTATATTTATATTTAAACGGAATTTGGTTAACAAAGTTATTTCACGCTTACTACGGAATTAAAAAAACGTATATAAATTATTTTCTATATAAATTATTTATTTGTTTATTTTCTATTTGTAATAATAAATTAGATGCGTGAGAATTGAAATTTTGGTTAATTGATTGACCTATAAATATAATTTTAATTACTTCATAATATAGTTTCAAATTTCTAGCTTCAAAATCAAAACTATTTCTTTGAGAAACGTCTAATTCTTAACAAATCCATAAAAAAGCATAATTTTTAAATTTCAATGCAATATAGATTTCTCGATTTTTAAAAGGAATTATTTACTAAATAGTACCGTCCGTTCTATATGCTAATTCAGTTGAATTTGACAATATTATTTGTAATTTAATGTGTTTTTATGGATATTAACGGTATAATATTAATTGATATGAGATTCTCTGCTGCTAAAGGACAACCTGGAACATCTATATTAATATAATATTATATATTATTATGACTAATATAATACTCAACATGATTAACCATCATGACCATATACTTGTGTATGTTGGTTATGATAGTTAGTCATTGTGAGGATGTATTATAGATCTTCCAAGTATCAATATTAGTTCGAATTTAATAGTAACATAATTAATAATCGGAAAGCATTGACAGACAAGATTTTAATACTTCGGCTCCAAAATCTTCACAGCATTTACAAATGACAGCAACAAATGAAACAAATGAACTGAATAATTTTTTTTTAAAGTATCAACAAAGAATATAAAGATTGGTTTGAAATTCATGTGTGAAAAATAATTGCAGGTATCAAAATTACTTTTCTCAGTGATCATAAAAAAAAGGTAAAATTGTAAAAAAGCAAGTCGAACTCCTCAGAAAAGCTATTCATGTTATAAAAATATCTATAAAAGAAAATCAACTTCGCCTTGGAAGCATTGTAATTCTAAACTCGAGAAAAAACCTATAGTTCCTAATAATAAATTTTAATTTTTCAAAAATCACATTTTCCGTCTCTATTGAAAAAATGAGGCTAGAAGGTTTGATTATCTTAAAAGTAGTGACCTGTATCAAAAACGCTACCCACTGATATTAAAAACGACTCAGGTTAAACGAGAAGCAAGATTGTTTGCTAATGTGAAAAACGTAATTGTGTATTTGTTAGCACGAAATTGGTTTTGGAGCAACAATTTTAATATTGAATAAAAAGTGAATGAGTTTAAAAATTCCTTCTTCAATTATCTATAGTAATGAATAAAAGCATAATGATTAATAATTAATCTAAACGTATGATATCCATCTTTAAGCCGTTTTTTACATGAATTTCCATGAATGTCTCTCGTTTCCTTCTAGATGTCACGGTGGCTAACGATTTGTAATGCTCTAAAATTCATATCAAACCTACATAAATGAATGCAGTGTATATTTAAAATGAATATCTTTTTTATCTCTATTACACATGTCATGTCTGTCAAGTTTGTCATATCGTCTGTCAAAAGAGACTTGAAGAAATTGTAACTTCAGAACGAGTGGATTTATTTTCCTGATTTAAACGTTAAATGAATTGAAATCCATATTAGAACAATTACAAATTAGTGTAATAGTGAAATAATTCAAAATAATTTTTTTATAGCTAAAAATTGAAAAATGGCTCTAAAAAAGAGTAATATCGGAAAAAAGACAATGATAATAAAACTGGGAAAAGGCAATGCCAAAGGCAGAACAGGCCCGTGGGGATCAAAAGTCAACGAACCTAATAAAAACCGTACGGTGGAGCAATGTGAGCTTCTGAAGAAAGTACGAATATTGTACTCAGATGATCCTCAGCTGTCCACGTTGCAACAAGTGACTGGTGACTTTGTTAATTGTTTAGTAAATACTGAAAAAATGTAATCTGACGAATCTAATGTAGAAATGGAGTTTCAGCGACAAAGCGAAGGGCCGATTTTATCGAAGTTGGAACAGAATTGTATAAATAGAAATAAATATTTACAGACGTACAAATACTTCATTAGTAATTTTATTTTTTACATTTATACGTTAATACGTTTATAGATTATTTGTAATATTTGTGACTGTTTATGGTTTTTGAATGATATAATGAACATCAAAATCGAAACACTCACCCTGTTGTCGACAACATTTAGTACAAGTATGGGTGTGACGACGTTTTAAGCTTGCAAAACTTGCATTACATCGTTAAACACAAATAAAATGCCAGCTTTGATTGTAACAAATGGCTTACTTTAAATATCCCAATAAACCAATAAATTTTCCACCTTTGGGTCCAATTGAACAGTGATTTCAACGCGACTACCTTTCATGAAAATAAGGCGTCTACAACACAACGATAATTACGATATTTTTATATTTTCTTCGATAAGTTATAAATGAACCAGTGGACGTTACCAACATGGTTCATCAATTGCCGAGAAAATTAGACGATGACTACGCTATAAATATGAATATTAAAATAAAATTAATTTACAAATGACCGAATTTAAGTAGTTTTAAGAAATCAATTGTCAAACAGTGGTTGAAATATTTAATCGACAAGCCACTCTGTAAGATGTACATTTCTATAAATTATGAAAATTTCTTTGATGTGTATGGTGATGATTGCATGACGATGATTATTGACAACTTCTAACGAACGACTAAGAAGAAAATCCAAATGTAGAATCTGAATGTTTAGTAGCTAAGCAGCATTTCATGATTTGGAATGAAAATCAGTATTTGGATATTGCTCCTGGACAACATAGTACACCTATGAATTTAATATACTACACGCACGTGGAAGAATTGTCGTTTCCGACCATTTATTTGGGTGAGCCTAGACATTTCGATTTGGAATTAAAAGTTACTACATTTATTATGGATACTAGTGAAATGAGAAGAAAGCATCGAAGCATCAAAGTCACCAAGCGGTACTACATCGCGTGAGATGGTGTTGCTATTTCTTGCCTTTAAAAAGGGCAAGCGGATATTTTAGATCAAAATATATTTTTTAAAATTGTACAATGACAACGTACAAGCTATTTTGTGGAAAAGTAAGATATATGAATCCGAGATACATGAACCGGCTGGTAACGGTAAGGCATTTTTATTAAAAAATAACTAGAAGAAAAGAAGTTGAACTGATTGAGTTGTGCTTTAGAACAGACGAATGGTGTCGAGAAAATGAACCGCATGCCATACGGCTCTTGCACGACAATAAAGGCGTTGATTCATTCAATCATGTAATGGTATCCGGTAAGGATTGTTGTATTGCCCTTAACAGCATATACCGTTATTCGAACCAGAATCAATTGACGACTCCTCACAGTAAGCTCCATAAAATATTGGTCGTTGAGGAGGGAGGTTTTACCCTAATATCAAAATTTACAAGTTGGTGTACTTTACAAGGTGACTACAAATGTGGACGTTGTCGGTGGGATTGTGAATGGTACAATTGGAGCTTTGAAATATTGTTAGGATAATGATGAATATTGATATGAAACAGCTGATGTTGATGACATTCGAAATAAGAACAAAATAAAATACAGTAGAGTAATATTGGAAAAATGGCAAGACTAAAGTTTACTCCGATGATAGTATGCTGTGGCAATGCATTAATTAAAACTTGGAATCTCATTGTTATAAGAAGCACCTCGAAAAATCTTGGCGGCTCAATACGCTGTAGGCGGGTACAATTTCCTTTGGTGTCTGCTTGTGCAATCACAATTCACAAATCGTCTATACGGGAAATACGCAGTGAATATTTGCACCTAGAAAATAGTAAAGTAAACACGCTCACTAAAAGCTGCAATGATTTCATAAACTGCGAAGATAATAATAAATTAACCATAAACGGAATGAACATACAATGTTTGGAGACATCGTGAGGATATTGAAACCGACAAGATATTTAACAAGTCGGATCTACTAATATTCTCTGACACTTGGATGCCGAAAAGCGATACAGTAGGGTTGAAAAATTGTGCTTTAGTATTGCAATGCCACGAAGACGATAATATATTGGAGTCACCTGAAGAACTTTCCAGATGGAGAAAGGCTGGTGGAATTGCAATTCATGAATATAAAAGAAATCGAGTAGCTTGCAGCCCATACTTTCCTACGGTTAAGTATGGTAATAATGTTAATACTCGCAGTGGCACGGGCGACATTACTATGGCAGAAGTAACCTTAGACAGCCTACAATTTATTGCTGCTTGTATTTATGAGCATCCGAAAGCAGAGCATGTTACCATAAAACTACTGTTACCCAAGGGTTTATGCGGATTCGGCGCGATCTTAACGAAGATAATAGAAGAGTATCAACCTGATCAATATGTAACATTATTTTCCAACGGTGACTTCAACAACAAGCTCGCAAGCGTTTGGTTCAATATAACCAACCACTCTCGGCAACACCACTATGGTTTATTAAAGGTTTATCTGCAGAATTTAAATCGTAAATCTCCTACTTCAGGTACCACCGGCCGATCATTGATTCTCTTCATAGCGATAGTGATAGAATTAGATAAATAAGAAATATATACATAATACCTCTTTAAATTACAGTTACACATAATAACGTGTCTATATCATAAGACTTTAGAAATAATTAAAATAAAAAAAAGTATGACATAAGTGATATTTGAAACAACAAAATAAAATTTAATTAATTACTTTTAATACTGAAGTCATTGTAGCATACGGTTGTGAACGAAATGTCAAAACAGTGTATAAGTACCTAACTAAAGTGTAATTTTTCCAAAAACAGGTAAACAGAATGGGAAAGCATTGCCAGATAAGCTTCTGGCAAATAGTTCTTTCAATTCTACAACCAAAGAACCACTCTCAAATAGCGTTCAAATTCCAATCAACGAAGTTATGGGTGCGGAATTAAATAGTATAGATATTAAAAGTATAGAAAAGTTATCCAACAATAAAATTCAGTCGTTGGTTCCCCAAATATATTGATCTCATCTCAAAAATCCAATAGTTTAACGAAAAATTAAATAGAGACTAAAGAGTTAAAAAAAATTTGTGTTAACCAAATGTTCGCACATTATCGTTAGGCCAAATCTCTTATGCGGATTTATAATATTATTACAATTAATGTTATGCTGTGTAAGGGACGCCCAATGTACAGATTTAAGAAAATGGTGTTATTTTTACCAGTTTATGAATTAAATAAAAATCTTGCCTTAAATCATACTTTACTTATTGCATCTTGATAACTAATGAATAAGGCCTATGAATAAAGTAACATAGAAAAGGAATCAAAGAAAGCTCGCAAGTGTGTGACGAAAGTAAATTATTATGTATTTATTTATGCCAATAATATGAAGTGTATATTTATTGTCAGAATGATCGACGGATCTATATAATGCGATTTTATTCCTTTGTCTACCATTTATGGTTTCTGAATTATAGCCTCTGCAAAGTACATATTTTTGGTGTCGCAATTTTTCTGGCGTGGCTGCCTGGCCGACCTTCAAGTAAAGGGTTCATTGCATTCACGTAACAAAATAAAGCAACACCAATTTTGTTAAATTAGTCTATTTATTTCATGCACAACATTTTCGTAAAGTGCCATGGAAATTCATGAAGCACCCCCTTGGCTACTGTAATCCAAAATATAGCCTACAGTATTTTTTGGCAACTCAAAAATAAATGTTTAACTCCATAATGCTTTTATGACTAGAAATACTATAAATAATTAACTTAATGTATCCTAAAGCATATATTCATATGGTATTTTCTTAATATTTTCTACACTTTCTGACAATCCCAGTGCAAAAACATGAAGAAAATGTACCAAAATGTGAAAATGTGAATGTGAAAGTTATCTAGTTTGAAATTATTTAAATATGATAACCACAACTGGATGCTTCAAGACACCACATGTTTCTACCTTCCTTATTCTATATCAAAAGCCATTCTTGCCTTCCTGCTATAAGCCCAATAGAAAAATATATTTATCCACTTGAAAGCAATTACGTCATTACTTTTACTTTTTTTCCATATTTCAGGTTTGACTTTGGAACTAAATTTGTTCTCGTGCACTGACTAACATAGATTTTAGTTACATTCTCTCATGCTCAATATATAACCTTGTTGATGCTATAACTGTTATATTTTGCTATGGTTTCACATTCATAAAGCTATTGATACATTTTTTTCTTGAAGAAGTGTCGGTGGTAACAACGTCATAACAATTTCGCTAGTGATAATTTTTGATTTCTAAAAATTAATTTATTCACATATGTTATATCTATATATGTAAAGAAATTATTAAAGAGTTTGTTATGAATATGAAAGAAGAAAAAATAAACAGCCAAATTAAAATTTACTATTCAACAAATTTGGGGGACTGAATAAATAACAAGACTAAAACATGTGTGTAATTCATAAATATTCTGTGTTCATATATATATTTGTATATATAGATTTATTAAAAACGTCTATATTAATGAACAATTCCTAAGAGTATACGTATAAATGCTGTGGTGTATAGCGTTTTTTGGATAGGGCAAACTACTAAGGGAGGCATACATAAACCTCTGAATAATATATATATATATATATATATATATATATATATATATATATATATATATATATGTATACATACGTAACCTTATATTCGTATATACGTATGTATGTATATTACGTGAAATATATTTCTATTTTATTGTTATCAAAAGTCTCTGCATCAAAGTTCTTACCAATCTACCTCTTGATACCTACCACTTGTTTCTTGCTTCAATTTCTTACTAATCCATCATTTACGATGACCGAAGACCAAAAACAAGACCGCATAAGCACATATATTAATGTAAATGGTATTAAAACTATGTCTCGAAATATCCTGCTACATTGCTATTTATCAAAATTTGTTATGTTTACCTAAATTTTGAGAAACATAGTTTAACATAAATGGAAATGTCACTGGTTGTTAAATGAAAAAATATATATTAAAAATTGTATATTTAACAAAAATAGTTTTTGCTCACGATTATTTCTGTTCCGGGACGGGCACACCGACTAATGCGACGATCCGAATCAATGCGACGATCCGAATCAATGCGACGATCAGGCGGCCGTTGGTTCGTAACCCCTGGCAAGACAACCAGCAGCCGCACAAAGTGATCACTTAGCGGCATATAAGAGGTATCACGACGCTGCCAAATCATAGTCGGAAAAGATATCGAAACAATCATCAGAATAGTCATCAATCAGTTCAACTTCTAGTGCTAGTGACAGTGTACTTTATGACTAGTAAAAAAATAATAAAGAAATTGTCTCACAACGACAACAAGTATTCATTGGTAATCGACCCAGCAATCTTTTTCCTGGCTGCATAGTCAATAGTGACGTAGACCTGGTGAACCTTGAATCCTCCAATTCAGCAACAGTCAAATGCGGGGCTCTGACTACTGTCTGTCGTCGATACAATTTTATTACAAAAAAATTATTTAGAAAAATATTTCCCATGCAAACCGCGTTTTTGCAATAAACTGCTTGTTAATTCTTTTTCGAATTATTGCTCTTCTTAATAACGCTAAACACTAAATAAGCAAATACTAACACGAACTTATTAAAAAAAATTATATATATACATATATATATATATATATATATATATACAACAAATTAAAAAATTTAAATAACAAAAATAATTGCGTAAAAAAGATTATAAATTTGATATTCGATAGATTTTTCTTCATAATAAAAATGTTTTTCAAATCGATATTTTTTTCAGGTCATCACAAGAAGAATCTTTTTATTAACTACATTGATATTTATGAATATTTTTTACAAACCGATAAATTATCATTAAGGTCAACACAATATTATATTAAAAATACAACTGCCGTCTAACCATAAAACTTATCGCTCATGAAAATGGCATGCATACAAAAAATTATTTGATTTTTTTAATAAAATATAAATTGACAAAATTTCACTTGAATAATAGTCTACGGAGCAACAAAACTTCCGGTCACGACGAAAATAGACATTCACAATAACAATTTAGGGAAGTAAACGCAAACAGGAAACAATAACTAATTCAATGAATTAAATTCACTGTAGAATATAATAAGTGTATTTTTAAAATGGAATACTAAATACTTTTACTCTCTTTTTCGTTTCATAATGATGTACAGGACAAATCAGGGAGTAATAACACAGTTGTCAATATGGATGCGCTCTGAATAATACATGGGGTTTTTTAAATGTGAATATAGCCACAAGATACGGGCTGCTAGCTTGCTCTCACACTAGAAACCGGTTGCTTGAAATGACGTATCAATTTTACTTACAGAAACCTTTGCATCGCGAACACTTCTCGTTTCATACGGTAAGTTCGTTAAGTTAAATGAAGTTTGTACATTTAATTGAAAATTGCACGGACTGGTAGCTTTCGGTTCATGTGTTCAGACTACAGATCATATATTAAATTACGCACTCCGCTTGAATACCGTCAATCAAATATATTTAAATATTCATAAAAGGCAAATTATCAACTTTGAAATTTCGAATTGGAAAATATTACCATTTTTAAAGATGAAATATTTTTTTTTTGTTGGAGTAAAAATATATTTACATTAAGAAATTGAAACTAATTCATGCACTATAATAGAATCAAAATTAGCTCAACTTCACCATAGGTACTCTCGGTTAATTTGAAGTGAAAATATCATTATAATTTAACAATGTAAAATCCAGAGTTCGGGAAAATAATATAAAGTATACCTGGGGTCCCGCAGCCTTTAGAAATTTTAACAATTTGAAATCTATCGATTTAAATTAAAAAACTTGAAATTAGCCCACTTGAAATCTAATATATTATATATTAAGAGAAAAACTTAATTACTCACGTTTTTTTAAATTCGGAAATAGTACTCATAATGGAAGTTCGAAAAAGATATTTATTTGAAGAATTGACATTGACAGTTCATAAATAAAACTGGAGACTATCCGGTTGGCGTTAATTACAGAAGACATGATTAATCCCATAGATGTAATATTATAACACGTATGACGTTTTCTCTCGTATTAAATTATAACGCATATGACTGCAGCCAATGGAGTAGCGTATACATGTAAGGTTGGACTCGCTCCTTGTGATATAAAATTGTCACTCAAGTAGAATCGCTGTTTTGTAGCGATGCATTATAAAAAGAATGTATGTTAATACAAGTAAGATTGTATAAAATTAATTCCCGGCAGTGGCCGATTACAAGATCATAATTTCAAATTGTCCTAAATAGACAGTATGATGAAGTTCAAGTTTAATAAAAATTTAATCAACATTCCAAGAAATTAATAATAACTAAATGGGTCTACATCAAAATTAAGAAAAAAATTAACAATTAGAAATATTTAATTTGGTTCCATACTTTACTCACTTTAACATTTAATGTATTTTATTTTTTTAAGCTTGTAAGCTAAAGCTGATTTAAGAAATATTCCCTTATTTATTAATGTTAACTTAAATGCGAAATCTGTAAAAACAGAAGAATGTCACCTTAGTTTTAGTTGATGGTTTATTAATATAAAGTAATTCGATTAAAAGGATATTAATACAATGCTAGAGAAATCGCAGGATTACTTTTTTTATTAATTTCCTTTATGTGTTAAATTTAACTAATTTCTATTTATTTTGAAAATAAATCTTGGTATGTCAAAAATGTAATATATAGCGCAATAAACTAAATCAATATCAAATTTTGTGTCACTGAAATGATATTTTGTATGTTAATTTACTGAAATGAAGGTTTTAATGATTTTATCGACAAATATGTCGATACATTTAAATATATGTTTAGTATACCTGTGCAAGTCTGGTGTCATACTATAGGTAGTTAGTTTAATACCAAATATATTGAATTTTTTTTCAATTTTATTTATGTATTGAGTTGTATAGTTTCAAAATACCCAAATTCACATCAAAAGCTAGTTATTTTGTATATTATTAATACCAGAAAACTATATATGGGTATTCAATTACATGTTACAATTTGTATATTTTTTACTATGCAATCAAAAAAGTGAACTCGAAATAGTAGAATAGTAGAATATGTCTTCATTTTTCCGGTTCTTGAAAAATTTGGTCACATGGAGTTAGCAGGATAAGAAAATTAACGACTCAGTGACCAATCGATAACAGTCAATGGACTACAATCACAGATAAAGTCATAACTAGCGATCTATGTGAAACAGATCTAATAAAGTCGAGATAAAGTTTGTTGTAAATCGATTTTGATAAATAAATTCTCAAAATACTGCTGCTGTTACAAATTTTACTTTTACTTTTATTCTTTTAGGAACCCATACTAAGTTATTGCTTCTCTTTCATACAAGTATGACACAACAACAAAAACACGCACACACACAAGAACTAATTCGAATTGGCACCGATCAAAATCTCTAACAACTGTTGTATTTTATAATTTTATTTATGTTTGGAAATGACATTATACTGCAAAAGTTCCAACTAAGTAGTGACATTTTTAATTTACATTCGATATACCATTTCCTTTCAAGCAAAAAGGAATCATTAAAATCAGTCACCGTGTCTTCGAGTTATGTCTACACATAAATAATAAAAATTATACCCCTCGAACTAGGAACCTCCTCCTTTTTTAAAATCAACGTTGGGTCTCTACACATCTTCAGCAAGTTTCCCTGGCTACTTTCATACTGCATCCACAGACTCTCGCTCTACTTGTACCGTATTTATGGGGCCACGAGGGAAGTACATTTTGCAAATAAATAAAGGAAATCGGTACCGGATTATGGAATTTATGCGTCAACATCACCAAAAATAGTAGACACATGTATATATATTTACAGGTCAAATTGAGAACCACCTTTTTTGAATTCAGTTTGAAACATATCTCTTTTAAGAAGCAACTAAATTTCATGCCTTTAATACACTTTATTAAATTAAATTGATAATACAAGAAATGTTCGAGAAGAACTTTCAAACCTTTATAAAATCGAAAAGAAAAAATTCAACTAAGTGCGATTTGACAAATTGCTAGGGAATAATTTCTAATTCTGTAGCAATTTTAAACATTTAAAGGAGTTTAAATTTTCAACGGTTTTTATTTTTAATATCATAGATTTGTAAATATAAATAACTGAAAACAATTTTCAATTTACGTACTTGTTAAGGTGTTATTGATTATTTTCAGATTTATAAGACGTTCGGTTGAAAAATTTTAAGACCGGCGACAATTTGCAACCACCTTTGAAGGTTGACATCTAATAAATAATGTAATTAAAAGTGCGAGACGACTTTACATTTCAAAACGCCTCTTCACTTATAATCCATTCGATGGTGCAGGTATACGAAACAAATTTCATATTTCTAACAAATAGCCATTTTTAATGACACAACACAAAATTTTTTTTTTACTTTCGTTTCATCTTTATCTTCGGATTGCCCAAAAAATGAGTCAGCAACATTTTATGGCAAAATATTAAAAAATGACAGCGTTACCACACTATAACATGTAGCATGGGGCATCACTTAACTGCAGGATATTTCACATGATGACCACGACCGCTCAGCTCTGCAAACGACAGAGAAGAAGAAGAACATGGACATGGAAGGAGACGGATTTAAAGAAATTATAAAGATTTCTATTTTGCTACGGAACTTTAGAAGGAACAAATTCTTAATTTCTTTTGCTGCTTCAGAAGCCTGGTTACTATCAAAATTACCGCCGGAATTGTTTATTGCCAGAATTGTTCATATTCATTGTTCTGAATATAATTATTTTTAGGAAATAATAACGAATGAACCCAAAAATGGAATGAAAACGAAAACCGTAACCGCAAATTCACTGCATAACTATAAGCGCTGGCTACATTCAAAAAAAGGTATTTTTATATTAATCGACAGGATACCTACACAATACCAACGTAAATATTGGTGGCGCAAAATTCCATACATTTGTATGTGACACTTTTAGATTAGCCGATGACATTATCGACTAATATGAAAGTGTTACATACACATACGACGCAGCCTTTAACTTTGCCGGTCACATCCACTACAAATGATCATTGCAGAGCGGGAAGATATGTGCGAGGGTACCTTTTTTCATTCACACCAAAATTTTTATCACTTTTGCAAACCTAATAATGATTTAAAATAAGTTAGTTTATATGTGACGTGGTCGAAGTTATTGAATCAAAACAACGTGAATAAAAAAGTTGGTTTAAACTTTTTGAATTTTTCGAAATTTATCAATGAGTAATCCAAAACTTTTAATTCAAAAAAATCATAAAACTTCTTTGGGAAAACAACTTATTCTTCAAATAGGGTATTACATGTCTTCTAAATATCTCACTTCTAAAATCGAACCTTATATTTTCCAATACTATTCTATATATAATCGAATACTATATACTTAATCGAATACTATATTTCCTTAATACCTCGTATTTTTTGTCTTAAATATAAGAGAAATTAAAAATTTTTTTAAAAGCAAACACAACCTGCTTGAACCCACGATTCTAACAGATTATCATGTCGAAGTCATTTCGATTAGTGTAAAATTATCGATACCATATTAGTGCTGTGCACGAAACGATGCCGATATTTTTTGTCATGCAGATATCATATAGACTAATGTGAAAAATCCGACAAAAATCCAACATGCAAAATGGTGCGATCATAAGTTAGAGTCCTCTCGAGAATGTTAAAATTGTCTGCAGCTTCGTTAAAGTGACACGGTGCGATAGATTTCTAAACGGTTTAAAGCAACCACTGACGAAAAGTCCAACTCTCCAAATGGCGCAATTGCCCATCGAAGTATTAAAATCATTTACAATGGACTATTTGAATTATATTCTAAAACTGTTTTAAATTATTCTGTATTGCATTATAAGCACAATACGTTTGTATTTCCATATTTTTCATATAAAATCACTTTTAACGTTTAATTTTTTTAATTTTAAACTTGCACTAAAAACGCACTTTCTGTAATGGCAGCTGGTTACGTGACATGGTACATCACACGCAAGTGAACATAAACAATAATCCTTCCAGCTGAATTGAGATATTATTTATTTTCATACTAATAAGCTGAACATATTATCGTTCTCGTTTAGTGCACAGTGTACAAATACGTCCAGAAATAGTCCACACAAAATGTTCGTTTCAGTGCAAACTATACCTAAAAGATGAAAAAGTGGCTACAATTAGCCCGAATAGATCCAAACAGCATTATTGTTCACTCAAATGTTTTTATGTGTGAAGATCATTTCGATGTAAGTAATATTTATGTTTTTTTTAAATATTATTATCAACATCAATGCCTACAAACCAAAAGAACAAGAACATCAAATTTTATATCTAACCTCTAACCATACGATTCCCTTGAAGAGTTGTGAAAACATAAAGTTTTTAGATTTAGTCATGAAATAAAAGTCTTGAAAATGTAACTTAAAATGAGATTTATAAATATTTTCTAAATACCTTTAGTAATTTCTGAAAACAAATAATTTATAAAGGATACTTACATTGCTGTTTTTTTACAAGCTAAATTCTCATATTTATGTTTCGTATTTAACTTAAATTTATTACAGTCAGTCTTGCATTTATTTAATTTTTCATTGTTTCAAATTCAGTTTCAACAAAGAACTTGTAAAATAAAACAAATATTTTGAAAGGAAGTGTCACGTTGGGAATGTAAAAATAGGTCCTATTTAAAAACGTCTGTTGCTTGTTGTTTTTATTTTCAATTTATAAAACATAAGTCGGTAATCATAATATTTTTTGTTAATATATTTAAATATCAGAATATTTTGTAGTATTATTTTATATATTCATTCATGTGCATTTAATCTTTGAAAATATTAGCCTATACCTAAAGTAACGTAATGACCTGTTAATTCGACCCGTATAAAATGTAATATTATGCAACATTTTTAATTTGTTTAATATAGCTAAATACTTGCATGGCCAGGTATTTAAAAGTTGGATGAGTCGATTTGATACCGATTGATTCTCTTTTGCATCATAATTTATTAGTCCAGTTGTCAAAATATTTTTCACGCGTAAAACGTTTCCATGATAATTAATTTCATTGAAATTTATTAAAATATTAATACGTTTGTAATAGATTTTAAATTATAATATATCCACGTATCCCTAATTAAATAAGTCACATAAATGTATGTTGAACAGAAGTGTCAAAAGATACAGCAAATTTTCTCACGCATTTTAATTTCCTTATGCTGTAGTATATTCATATTTATGGGGAAAAAATATTACTTTGTTTATCCATTATCTTTCCTATTATCGATTTATCCGAGTATTTAGGTTCAAACTGGATACTCCATTTAAAAGTTATGCGGTCAATTGAACAAGCTTACTTCAAAGTAAAATGTGCAAATTTCAATAATGGAAAAGGTGGTAAGTCAACGCCAACCTCACGTAGCTATTGTTTCGTATTAAAACTAAGTAGGTAGGTATGTATGTAGGATTGAAACCTGTTTTATTCACAGGAGTGTAAGCATAGATCTGAATGGGATTCTATTTCGATCTATGCTTGTGTTCTGCGGCTGATTAAAAATATTGAAAAAAATCTGAACATATAATTATATAAGGAAGCTGAACATATTATCTTTCTCGTTTTATAAGAATAGCAATGTGATACTTCATGGTTATTAATTTTCTGAAAAATTTAAATTGTTAACTTTCGAAGACTTTATATGTTGTCACTCGCTTACATATTTGGAGAAAATGAGAACTTTTCCTACTGTAAATAGAAAACAGTTAGGAAGTCATGTTGAAGTTGACTAATGACAAAAAAAGTATTGAATCGACCAGTGGTGGTATTTCTCTTACATAGCCCAGAAGTAGCATGCAGTGCGTCCGTATAGTACTTGCTCATGTCAATTGCATTTGCTGACGCTGCAAATACTGGAGGTTTTCATAAGTTCAGTTTCCGGATCAAGTAAATACACAACCGCTGTATGCAATATTATTTACAAACGATAATTCAATAATTTTAACTCATTCATTCTCAGAATGTAAATGTATTCTTGGAAGTTAATGTCGCTTTCAACAGACATTTAATATTTTTATACTGAGCAACGATATAGTATAATCTTTGAAATATGAATTCAAAGACTTTTCTAATAATTTCATGACGTGTTTGGGATAATCTTCTATTTGTGGTTTTTGGGTTAGCAACTTAAATTTCCTTTATATATTTGTTATGTAGTTTGACGTCATTGATAACAGATCATCTTACCTTCGTTACTAAATTTTTCAAAGTTTATAACTACTTTTACTTTTCTTACAATTTCGGTTCAAACATTTTTTGTTTTACACTTTCTTTGGTTTATGTTAACTTTAGTTTTTACTACTTAGTTGTATTTATAAGTGTAACAAGTAAGAACTAAATTAAAGTAATATAATGGTATTATGATTCACTTATCATTTTGTGAAATTCTTTGAAAACTACACTGAAAATATTGAAATAATTTTCGTCAATATCTAAATATCTTCAAAAAATTTTCTTTTACAATTTTCTTCCATTTTTAATACATGTACAGCTCTCTGTCTCCGCTTACTCAATTAATCTAAAAATGTCATATTTTAATTCGGTTAAACATGAAATACGTCGCAGTAGTTATTCGAAATATTATTTTCCACTACTTCTCCCGCCCACTTACGTACACTTACACTACAACAGTTTACATAATTACCTAACACACGTACATTTTATCCATGACGACAGCAATGAGAATAGTGTTGCCATATGTAAAATCACTTTTTCTGGACATTACTACTACAAGCTGTAGACATGGAATTTAAGGCAAATTAAAAATAAAATCTCATTCTAGTAATATTATTTATTATCATTTTGTTTACACTATACTGTACAAATCAACTTACTATTAACTTCTAGTGGTTGAAGAAACATAATGAACAAAATAAAACATTCAGATCAATGAAAATTAATGAAAAGTTGTCTTCTATTTCAAAAATTTGTAGTAAACTTTATTGACTCATCAAGTAATGACGATTTTATACGAAAACAATTGTTATGTTAATCAGGTTTATCCAAATAACTAAAAGCTTACACTAATATTTTTTTTTTTTTAAAATAAAAAGATACTTGTCACACAGCCTCTATCCACTACTACACTCCTACCTGACAGAATGCTGGTACCAAGTGAAAGAGGCTGAAGCCACTTCCGAGTTCTATGAAGTCAAAGCGGGCGTTCCCCAAGGATCAGTCTTGGGACCTTTATTGTATACCTTGTATACGTGTGACCTACCGAGCACAGAGGGCACAATAACTGCGACATTTGCTGATGACACGGCGATTCTGGCAAGCAGTAAGAATGCTAATGAAGCCTCAGAAATGTTGCAAACTGGCCTTGACAAAATAACAAATTGGCTCCACAAATGGCGCATCAAGGCAAGCGCTGCTAAGTCCGTCCATGTCACCTTCACTTTGTGGAAGGGCAACTGTCTAGCTGTGAAACTGGAGAACAACACACTTCCCCAACGAGACAGCGTAAAATACCTTGGCCTACACCTTGACCGACGTTTAACCTGGCGCCAACACATAAAAACAAAGAGAGATGAGCTTAAGATAAGATACAACAACCTTTTATGGCTCCTAGGAAGGAATAATAAACTATCTCTAAACAACAAGCTACTTATCTACAAAGCCATCTTAAAACCAGTTTGGCTACATGGCGTTCAGTTATGGGGAAATGCCAGTAACTCAAACATTGCCATACTGCAATGAATGCTAAATATGATACTGCGCTCAATCTCGAATGTCCCATGGTACATCACTAACATGGAAATACATGAACACTTGGGTATGAACACTGTGAAATCGGAGTTTACACAAATGACAGAAAGATACAGAGAGAGGCTGGAACGCCACCCAAACTAACTCTCAACTGAACTACTTACTCGTAGTTATCAGAAGCGCCTCAAAAGAAAGGATGTCCTAATCTCCTGATTACGAGTAGATGCTCTCATTGGAGGGCACACTCTACCTGACCTTTCGCCCACAAAACATCCGCTAAAAGCAAATGCTGATTGCAGATTATAATAGAGAAAAAAAAAATACAATTTCCGGCACAAACTTATTACATTCCTGCACACGAGACAACATCACAATTCCGGGACAATCCCGGACATCTGGCAACCCTAAGTGAAAAACTTGCTAGTGTCGGCTCTGGTACAGCGCTGGCAACATTGCGTTAATATGTTTTCCTTCATTTTTGCTTCCGCTGCTGCCGTACCGGAGCCTATCGCGCTGTCTGTCCTAATGCTGATGCCGTTTAGCTCTGCGATAGCAGTGCGCCCCCTCGATTAATAAACTACGTGAAACTAAATGTGTTAACGTGAACTTTAAACTATAAACATATACTTATTTAATTAATTAATATCTTAATGGGCCTTCAAGTATTCAGTCAATCATTTTACACTTTATTGTTTCTAATAAAGTGGTACCTTCCCTTTAAGTAATATTCGTATGCCCGTATAGAAAAAAAATTTAAATTTTTAAATTTTCTAATGGCCCGTGAGAACTATTAAAAAATGTTATCGCTCTTAGTTTTCAATTGTGACTACTTATAATGGAGCAAAAAAAATATCTAACCTGCATTACAAGTGTAGTATTATGAATTTTCCACTTGTTATTAAAAATGTTAATATTGTAGTTATAGGCTGTTCTTGCTCATTTAGGACTAATTCACGGTGAAATATGAAAAAATTATTGTTAAATGAGGTTTTTTGTTAATAATTTTTAATCGACAAAGGAATATATTATTTATTCTATGCTCTAATTATTAAAAAAGTAAATTGCTGTTTGTATTTAGTTTTACATACTATCAAAATTTAATATAAATTGAATGGACTATTTAGACTACAGATACTATTCGCCGGTTGCACAAGACACCGTCACCTCGCATTTACTTCTTAGTCGGTTCTGCCAACGTAATGCAGTACGAAAATTTAGTAAACAATAAAAATATCAACTTAACTATTATCATCTTTAAATATTGTTTTTTTTCTTACATAGGAATATAAAAGCCTATGTTTTTTTCGTTATTATGTAGAAAAATAAGTATTATTTACTTAAAAGTTTTAATTTGTTCAGACCCAACCTACAATATAAATTTCACTACTTCTTCTTTAAATGAAAGAATGCGCATAAGCAAACCGCATACCTATTTAAAAGAAATTATCTTATCAAAAAATTATTTAAAAAGTGTATTTACAAATGTTTTCACATTTCAAAAATCTTTTTATTTTTTTTTTTAATTATTTTACTGTTTTGAACACATTTGCTCGTTTACTTTTTAACAATATAAAAAATTGTAATTACTATATAAGAAGACCAAAAATTTATAACAATTACCCAATTCATTGTAAACACGCAATTTGCAGTATTAAATGTAATATTCTTCTCAAGTAATAAAGTAATTCCTTTTAAAATAATTTTAACCAATATACAAATTAAAGTTATGAAGCTTGCTTTTTTATTCTTTTGGTCTAAACTTGTAGTTACTGTTCTTCCAATTTTTTTTAGAGTGTAGACTGTAACTGTCGTGATACGTACTAATTGATATGTTTAAGAATCGTATTTTATTTGCAAATAAATGCGTAAATTGGACAGTAGAGATATTATTGTATGTCTTTTTATCAGCAGCGAGCGCTGTCTTCGATTTGATTACCCCCACCCTACTCCGCAAGCGGTGAATTTTCCGAAACCAGATTGGGTCTAGCGTCCGAAGTAAATTTTTTCCCTTTTGTACAAAATATCCTATTCCGACTATTAAAATATTTGGACAAAATTAATTTATGATAAATTATTTCTGTTTTAATATTTCTTTCCATATTTCAACGAAAATATAAAGTTTAGCAAATATTCAAATCAATATCGAATAACTGAATTAATGTATGAGTGGCGTTCAAAGAAAGAAATTATTATTTCATTAAAGGAAATATTTTTTTTCCATAAGATCACTTGTTAACAATATAAACAGAAAAAAATTGCAATTATTGGGACATTAGACTCGCTGCAAACAACGATGCAACAGGGGCACCACAATCCTTTGATAATTAGGAAACAAAACACGATCAGATATTAACTTTTTAAAAAATTGAATAAATAACCCATTTGAAGGACATTAAAATAGATTACCGAAAGTCTCTTGGTCGTTCACTACCTAGAAGTCTTCACGCATATTTAAAAAGGTCAAATGGAACTTTAATAAACCCTTTAAGTATGAATAAAACTCTCACTATCATATGCGCTTAAATGTATCCTGTATATACAAAACTATTATTAAAGTTACTTTACACTGATAAGTATATACACCGTCAATTGATAATATACTGATAAACTGTTAGATACTGATAAAAATATATACTGTCACTTGTTATATTAAAAGGGTAAACAAAGTCAGTCAGATGGTTCGAAAAATAGAAGAATGGTAAGTCGATGCCACTGATTATTTTCAAATGTATAAGAGAAACAATTCTCGCTGTACCAATTGTGCAAGTTCTTGTAATTAACCAATAATTCTTGTAATAAACCAATGTACATAAATTTAAACATTTAAAGGTACATGAGGTCTCTAATGATCTGTTTGCGAATATTAATTTTATTTCTATTATGTAAATATATTGCCTAGTATGTCCATCATAGTTATCAATGATTTTTCAAAAATACTTTGGTTAAATTACTAATAACTTTTTTTAATATTATATATTCAGATCTTTTTCAGTACTTGTTGTTTAAATACTGTGAAATATCAAAGTGGAATTACAACTCACTACGTAGTGTAGTCTTTTAGATAGCCCTGGTGACAAAATGGATCCAAAAATAGCAACTATGACGGTCCACAAAACTATTGTTGTCCAAAGCAAAAAATTATATAACAAGTTTGTATTCTACTTAATAGCTCTTTTCAACGATATCCAACAAGTATATGTAGAAAAAGTTTTTTTTCAGCCAAAAAAAAGGGAGGAAGGGAAAGATTTATTCATTTGGGAGTCACTTGAAACATAATTTGAAGTAATTTTAAACACTAATTCTAGGGTTGAGCCAAGTATATATGAATTTCAAGTTTCTTTCTAATTTTGTATAAGAATTAGAAGCCTCTGAGGGATAGATGACGTTGCCACGACAACAGTATCAATACCAATTCAACCATTCGGATGCGGAATCTTAAAAATATCCGTAGTCTTAAGACAATCGAAGCTGATATTAAAGAAAACGTCACCAACGTCGAGAATATTAAGTTTTAAACAGCCTTGAAAAGGAAACATTGTATTTTAACGGGTTTCATGATGGTGAAAATATTTTTTTTTAATGTTATTAAGCAAGTAAAATATAACTTTATGGAATCAAATTTTATTTCACATCGAAGAAATAAGAAAGATGCCGTTAGTGTTGCGGGCTTTATCTTGGTTCAATAGGGACTAGAGACGCTTCTGGAGGGGACCATCCCTCTCTGGAAGCGTCCCTGATTGAAATATGCAGTATTAAAATTGATCGAAATGTTTTCATTTAAAACATTTAAATTTTTAATAAGCAACAATGTTCCGCCGAAATATGAAAAAAACTTGGGTTCTTTTGATGCTTAGATCATGTCAATAATAAATGCGCACTAACAGTCGTGAAACTCTTTGGGGCTTGGCAAGGAAAAGGCTTGGAAGAGGCTAAAAAAAGTTAACATATGAAATCTAGTTTCACCACTATGAGAAAGTAAAATTGTATTATTATCAAAGGATAATTGTACAAGATTAATATAATATTTAATAAATATCGATGCTAACGGAAGTTACGTAAAAATAAGAATTATTTCATTTCTAAATGACTTCTTTCACATCTGCCGATAATTTATTGAACATCCCTCGTAAAATACAAGCCACGTACATAGGTCACATTTTATAAATTATTCTTATTCCATATTCATATTAAACATTCAGTAAATACAGGGCGACGCAGCGCGGCATCATGGGCCACGCGGCATGACCTTGCTTATTCTGAGCCATCGTATAAAGCGTAATTGTATCAAATAAAACTAATATATGTAAAGAAAAGAAAGTATAATAATTGCCTTTCAGGAGAATCAAGATTACAATCATTGTATTTTTTTAATCAGATATTAGTTTTTTAGTTTTGGAAAATATTGTTAGACGAAACTTGGTATAAGATTAATGTCATTACCCTTCATTAGATCCACTGCTTGTCTGGATGTATGAAATTTATTTCCTCTCTGGTATTTAATCTCCATATTTTTTTAAAAAGTATGTTTTTTTTGTTTTAATATAAACGGCTTAAGATGGCACGTAGATAAATTAATTTACTTGTTGGGCTTAAATGGTCAAGTGGGGATGATCACCGCTTATTTTTCCTGTCAGGTGGCGCATCGTCGACATGTCGATTTGTATGGAACGGCCGTTGTCAAACGTCAATTACATTAAATTCTTCCCGTGTCGTACATTTCGTAGTTTTTATAAATGAATACATGTTGAAACATGTATTAATTTTTTACACTGAATACATGTTTCAACAATTTCATCATTTATTTCCCAAAAATAGAAAAAAAGATGGGAAAACGTTACAAGGAGTGATAAAATTTTAACTGATAATAGCTGTGTCGCTTCAGACGCCATAATTTTGCATGACCATTCCCGTTTCAATGATGTGAAATAAATTAAAATATAATCTTAGACATATTTTCTAGAATTTTTTGAAAAATTATAAATGCCAATAACAGCGTGTGATTCATTTGACCACTTTTTATCATTGAAATTCGCAACTTTCACTCTGAAGGAAGCTTGCCCAACTAACGGCATTACTTTTGAAAGGGTTATCTGATTTAACCCCATTTCGTACAACTTGTCCAAAGTAATAAATAAGATAATGGGTAAAGAAACTGACAGTTTTTTCAAAAAACTATGTTTTATATCTTCAAGAAATTAAAGTACTTCAGAAAATTTACTATTTGTTTTGATCTACTTTGTATTTATTTGGTTTGTTTAGTCTGTAACACACGAATAGGAAGATAGTAAATATTATAATATCATGGCGTAACGTTTTAATAAATTACAATAAATTATTTATTATGGTAGCGTTGTATGTTTAAAAAATATTTTAGCAACCAGAATAAGAAATCATGATTTAAAAGAATGACTCGACATTAAAGTCCATCAATTGAGTAATTGATCGATACAAGTCCATCGATTGAGTAGTTGAGGCGGTGAAGCAAGACAAAAAACAAATTCACTTCCGCATTTACAACATGAGTGCGACGCGCAGGGCAACCGGGTGTTCTACGGCTCGCGGCTTCGGCGAAAATGAAACTCGAAATTTCCGTTTCTGAGGGGGCGCAACGGCGTACGTTTCACCACTCGGTTTTTAATTGCCGGAGAGAGAAGTAGAGAGAGAGCCGATCCCGTGATTTCACCAGAGCGTAGACAACTTCTAGGTCGATTCTGTTTGGCTGCTGAAAACACACAACGTTCTGGCTGCCTGGTTAAGGGTGCCCTGTTCCTGATGCTTGCTTCCGATGATTGCGGCTGCCTAGTTCCTGAAATTTGCTTCTGACGATTGTGGCTACCTAGTTCCTGAAGCTTGCTTCCGACGATTGTGGCTACCTAGTTCCTGAAATTTGCTTCCGACGATTGTGGCTACCTAGTTCCTGAAGCTTGCTTCCGACGATTGTGGCTACCTAGTTCCTGAAGCTTGCTTCCGACGATTGTGGCTACCTAGTTCCTGAAGCTTGCTTCCGACGATTGTGGCTACCTAGTTCCTGAAGCTTGCTTCCGACGATTGTGGCCGCCTCGTTCCTGAAGACTGCAGTTTCTTATTGTGGCTTTATCTTCTGGTTGTTTCCGGCGACTGGTTCCAATGATTACTGTAGACTCCCTGATGACACACTGACGAACTGCAATGGGTACAGACTTCTTTTATAAATAATAGATAGGAAATCGGAAGCCAAATCACGTTGGGGTAGAGTAAACTCTACCCCAACGTGATGTGGGTTCCGATTTCCTCCTCTCTCCACACTAATTTTTTCTGTCTCGCTCTCTCTTTACCCCTCTCTCTAACCCGACTCCTATATAAGTTTGTACACCACACGCGTCGCGTCTCATTTTTATTTTAAGAAGTACATAATATAAATATAAAACTATAATCCATGAAGATAGAAACAAAAATATAAAAATATAAAACATAAAGATAATCACAATATAAAGTATCAATTGACTGTGCCGTCCACCTCGAGCAACGGACCTCGACCGGATTGTGTTCTCTGTGTCGTCTGGTTTCGATCAACGGACCTCGGCCGGTTTCAAGGTGACGTTCCATCACAGTTGTGTGGTGTTGTCAACAGTCGAATTCCTGGAAATGTAGTTCCTGAAGGAAGACCAAGAAATGTTGATGAGCCTCTTTTTATGTTTTAATAAAAATCAAAAGCCTCATGTGCTGGCCGAAGTGGAAGAAGGTCCTTCTACTAGTATTAGGCATATTTCTCGGCGTACTGGTGTGGCAAGGAGTACAGTACACCACATTTTAAGAAGAAATAATTTGTACCCGTACCATGCACCTGCAACGAGCGCAAGCACTGCTTCTTGCGGGCTATCAACGACGAATAGATTTCTGTCGGGAGATGCTCGTCGATGCAGGCAAGATCCGCTTTTTTTAATTCAATCTTACGGAGCGATGAATAATGTTTTAAGAAAATGAAAGTATTTAATATGCACAATTTACACTAATTGGCTGTCGAGAATCCGAGCATAGTAAGGCAAGACAGACTTCAAGATCAATTCGGAACCAATTTGGGGGCTGGAATCCTGGACGGCAAAATTATCGGTCCATTTGAACTCCCACCGAGGCTTTGGAGTTCGTGATCTACGGTTTTTAAGAGGCGAAATTAGAAATCTGTTAAATGAAATACCACGAAATGTACGTAACAGAATGTGGCTACACCACAATGGTACGATGCGCAGGCCCACTTTTCGCGACAAGTAACTGAATACTTAAATGCAACTTATCAAAATCGATGGATAGGACATGGCGGTACAATTGCAAGGCCACCACGTTCGCCAGACATCAATCCATTGGACTATTTTCTATGAGAATATTTCAAAGAGGCGGTCTATGAAGGCTACTAACTATAATGAACAACAATTAAGACAAAAATTACACCATGTGCCTGAAGTGGTAAAAAACAACGAAAGGGTCTTACGAAGTTTAAGAAGAAATTTTGTAAGATGATGCTGGTTACGCATACCATGACCGAAAAAATTATAAATGATGTGGGTTTAGAAACAAAAAACCTGTTATGAAATGACTTAGAACAAGAAAATCATATTTTTTGGAATCTGTGTGAGTTATAGATGTTTTTGAAATACAAACCACAAGGTTGCCATACATTTTTTTACACTAGCATTCTTTAAAAATAACTTTTCATGTTTCGTTATTAAAAAAATATACATGTTTCAGCGTTTAATTTTTATCTTGCCAATAATAACAAGTAAATAACATTTTTATTAGGAAGACGAATGTTCTCTTGAAGATCTTAGACAATAAAAATGCAGAAATAGTAAAAGCACGTAATAAAAAAAATCTTTTCATTCGCAGTAACAAAAATTTTAAAAATCATCTGTAAAACTATTAGGCCTAGCATAATAAAATTTATAGTTCCGTATGTGTAATAATCCACTCTCTCACCGATATTTCGTTGGTCCACTCCTTACGGGATACCTGTATATATACATATACACACATACATGCATACACACACACACACACACACATATAATATATATATATATATATATATATATATATATATATATATATATATATATATTTATGTATAAGTTGTTTATTAGTTAGTATATTCATTTATAACTGAAGCAAATTATATAATAGAAATTTATTAAATATATCATATTAAATCCTAAAATTTCTTTTTATTCTCTATTAATATACTTTTAACCAAGTTACTTTAAACTATTTTATTTTTACTGAATAAGAAAGAATTCCATAATATGACTAAAAGTCTTATTAGTTTAAAAGAAAATAGATAGGGGGGGGGGGGGGGCATCCCATGGGGCCACTCACACATACAAGTGACTAGAGATGCTATTTGTGTTTTGTTTTCACCAATCAACGATCATTTCGGATCGGCGTTCAGTGCGGTAATGATAGGCGGTAGAAGTGCACGTATTCGTTTTTTACGATAGAATACCTTTTTTGATGTTATTTCATCTAGGTTAATGTGATTAGGAAAACGCATGTGAAAAGGTATATGTTCATATTGATCGTACTGTTCTTTTTCTGTTTTTTTACGTTTTAATAAAAATCAATATACTTATGTAACGATTTATTTTTTTTGATGATTAAAAACCATACTAGACGTGGGGGCATAATGAGGACATGGGTACGGGCCATGATGGAGTAACCCATTGTATCCCGTCTCCACTGTCCACTTTATGCCACTCTTTTATGTTACACGTTATGCCAATTAACTAAATTTATTTGACAATTAAATGTATTTTGTTTTAGTTATGAAAAATGGCACGAACGTACAAGACAAAAACTACGAAGGGCAACTGATGTGTATAAAGCAGGAAACAGGCCATTGATGCAGTTCCAAGCGAAACAGCAGAAAACAAGCTCAACTATACGGTATTCCACAGACCACATTAGAGCATTACGTGCTCAAAGTAAAGAATAGTGAGGTGTCTATTGACTCAATTGTGGGTAACGTCAAACCTGTGTTTTCCAAAGAAGAAAAAGAAAAGAACTTTTATCCATCCGCAAGCCAGAAGTAGAAATTTATCTATCCATAAACCAGAAGCTACATTGGTAGCTCGAGCTATGGGCTTTAACAAAGTCCCTGTGGAGAAATTCTATGCTTTCCGCGGGGATGTATATGCTAAATATAAATTGTGACGAGACTGGCATATCACGTGTTTCTAAAGCAAAAAGCAAAATTATTACGGAAAAGGGAAGAAAATAAGTAGGATCACTTTCTTCAACAGAAAGAGGACAAACTGTTACCGTCGAGATATGTTTTAAGGCAGCCGGAACTTATATGCCCCCCATGATAATATCTCTTCGATTGAGGATAAAACAAGAGTTGTTGGATCGAGCTCCTCCGGGAACGACGGCAGAATGTGATTCTCGGTTTTATGACTACTGAGACATTTATGGACTGGTTCAGCGGTTTATCCGATTTTCAGATACTTCAGTTACTAATCCAGCTTTGCTATTTTTAGATGTTAATATCTAAAAAACCACCAAAAACACTTCTATGTCAGAACAATGTCTTGACCCATCTGTAGACAACCAGGATAGTTAATACGATCTTCGGCTCGAACGTTATGTCGTGATTTAACATTTTGCTTAGAAAATGCTTCCCTAAAAGATATTCTGGCAATCCCATCAGTCGAACAAAAAATCAGAACAGAAAGAACTATCGCCTTGGAAAAATAGTTGTTCTCACTTGAAAACCCTATAAAAAGAAGCCAGAGGAAAGAGAACAACTTAAAAAACGACGAAGTGATGAAGTGTATCCAAATTATCCTTGGTTGAAGAAAACCAGCAAAAAACAAACGACCCAAAAAGCTCGTTGCGAGGCAGAAAATAAAGACGAGGATACCGCATGAATCTATTGTGTCGAAGTGAACCACACCTATTTGAAGCCTTCGGAGGTGTAAGCTACCAGCTATATGGTAGCTCACCCACCTCACTCTACCTTTGTCTAATAGGGCTTGTGCTGGTGTTGATAACGACGATGCGGATGAAGTACACATTTGCTTATGCTGTGAAGCAAGTAACCCATTCACCACAAACCCGATATTGATCCCATATACCAGGCATGATGGGGTTTTAGTAAGGGTGTAGTAAATTGAAAAAAAAAACAATATTTGATTAGTTACTTCACCGAAGATCATGCCAAATGTTAATTTAATGTATAACAAAATGATTGTGAATTTTAACTGTTAAATATGTCTTTTTTATACTTTTGTTATCATTTTCCCTTAATATTATGCACCCCTCCCCCTTCTCCTAAATACATAAGTAAACATATTAAATGTTAGAGTTAGTAATATACGGAAAAAATATTTTGACCTGTTTGTTTCTTCACGATTTTAAAAAAAGATCAAATTATCTATTATGTATTTTTCGATACACTGATTATATTAATCAAATAACATTAAAATCAGACTTTATTATGCTCTCGATTTAAAAGACGATTTGAAATTCCAATGCGGTAACCGGGCGCTGCCGAAAATTATAGCTAACTACATACAAGTTTACTTAAATTAACATACATTATCCACAACTATTATTTAATTCACCGCTACGAAGCAGCAAGTCTCTGGCCTAACTCTCGAGAAGTAACTTAATTTCATAAGCAGTGAGTTCAGCCTCGCAAGCGTCTGCTGCTCCGTTGGCGGCAAAACGTGTATCTTCAAACCGCATTCTGCGATTAACGCCGTCTGTGCGAAATTTACGTTTATTTGTGAACTATATACGCGATTCGTGTTGTTGTCAATATCAATAATGATACGCCAAATTTTTGTGTTAGCAGAAATTTTCGTCAACTCGTTCTATTTCATTTGCCCACCTATTTTAAAAGATATTCTATCAAAAATTTGCTGCGTGTTTTTGAGTTTTATCGAGGTCGTTATAAAATTTGCTGTGATCCAGGTAATTTATTTATTTTACTGTTTTAGTTGCTTAATTATTTTAATTTTGTCATTAAGTAAATACAAATGTTAATTTACTTTTGCCAATACCCCGCCTTGACGTAGCGTTATCGATGATATTAAATAGAACTTTTCACTTTTGTCACCATGTGTCGAAATGCATTCATTCAACATTCATACGACTCCAAAATTTTGGGACTGGAGTTTTTAGTTTAATTTTAGCCGACAACGTTTATTTGAACAAACATTTCGAAATTACTTTAGAATTTTCTACTCACTTAGTGTATTTTATGTAAATGATAGGAAATAAATTTAAACTTTTTAGGCGTTTTTTTATTTCCGTATAATGATTAATTTGGAAAAATAATTAATCTTATTTTTATGTCATTTTTCTTTTGTCAATACACGGTATGAAATGGTTAGAAAGTTATTTTATGCCGTTTTATTTCAGATTTTCATGAAAATATAATCGTTTTACTGAATTTTTTAATTATTTTATTTTTTACCTTTTATTTTCTATGTGAAATTAAACACTAAACGGTCATCCCTCCCATGCAGAAAGGAAAGGCCCTTATATAAAACGGTATACAAGCATCCTGAGGGTGCAAGCTCGCAATAGATCATGTTTAACCACCTGAGTGCTTGCAATCCTCAGTGCACTATAAACTTTCATTTGATTGGGGGTAATTCTCGCAGAAATAAATTCTTAATTAAATTGCATCAAGCACGAGAGTTCTGCAACAATTAATTTAGAAGTTTCCTTGTCCATTTCCTGTCTCCATTATCAGATCAGCTCAACATCACCATAATATTGTATTGTTATCGAACCTATAGATTTGTACATAGTTTCAACTCACTATGTTAAAGGGAAGCGGTTAAAAATTTTATAGCAAGATTTGATTGTTAGTTAAACCATTGTGAGACTAAATAAAATTGTTGAAAAACAAAACAGCCTTTCATTTTTTTGTACAATGCGTGATGACCGTCATGCCTATTTATGTACAAACATGCTGTTATAGAGACTGAATTGAAAAAGAACTGACAAGAATGTAAAATAAAAAATAAATATGTTTATTTTTTATTTTGCTAAACTAATATTGACTTTTCCTTTCAGTAGTAGCTTCTTTAGTTTCGTGGTACTTGTTTAAAAAATTATTTAGCAAATATTTATTAAATTTATTTATACACACAGTTTCAAGTCTTAAATAATTTTTCAGTTTAAAAAATAATTTCAGTTGCAAAAATACTCATTTTACCTATAATATGAATTATAAAATACCCATTTAAGGCAGCGAATGGGTCGCTTTCATTTCTCCAAATAAATATCTTTTTCGAAACTAAAATTAAGGACATTATTATCTCCATATAGAGTACTATTTCTTAAAAGTATATAACTGAACATTTTTTACCTCTAAACATATATATATATATATATTTTTTTTTTAATATTATAGCAAAAACAACTTTTCTAATTATAGTCAATATGTTTTTTAGAAGTTTCAATTCACAAAGTTTGAAGTTCTAGTGCATTAGACTCCGTATGGTATTTTCTGGAGGTGTGATATTTCAAGAACGAAATGTTAAGAATGGCATCATTTGACAATCTTTGGAATTGTCAAATAATCACAATATTTTTCACTTCAGATTAATCGCCAACAACTGCAGCGATGCATTTATTCTCAACAGAAATATTATCTGTTATACTTGTAAAAAACGTATAAAAGACATGGCCAACAGTAGTGGCACGGGTGAACTATGACGAAAGAAAGTATGTTTGTAAAAGGAACAGTTGTATTGAATTTGGACCAATATATTTAACTTTGATGACAAGATTTAGAGCGCTAATGAAATTTCCACATCATATAACGTTTTCGAATTCAACGCAGAATTAGCTTCGAGTCCTTGATATATTTTTGTATATATATTTTTACATCTACAAAAACAGAAAAATGAATCTTTAAAATTCCTAATATTTTCATATATGTGGTTTCAACACTCATAAGTAAATTTCAGAGAGGCAAGATGTGAGGACAAATGCAATTTATCAAGATACATTTTAGACGTTTAAAGGTTCATTTTAAATAAAATGTTTAGTGTGCTGCACGGGCCGAACAGAAATCTTGTTGGGTCAACATACACCTCTTTGTTGGTGATCTAAACAAAATAAAATAGAAACTTGAAATTCATATATAATATATTATTCCTGAACCCGAATGTTTAAAATGACTTAAATTTATATTTCGAAGAGGCTGCATACATGTAGGTTGACAATTTTTTCTTTGTACAGGAATATGGAGTACCTATCATTGAAAAGACCTCTTCAAAATGAAGTACAAATCTGATTTTTATCTTTTTTTTCACTTGAAAACAACCATTTAGTTCAGAATCAAATTATCCGTTTTAGATCCATTTCCATTCCAGGTCTATCTCAAAAATTATTACAAAGGATTAAAATATTTTTAAAAAACAAGCACTAACAAGAGCTAAATATGAAATATTAAGGAAGCTATGAGTAAGACGTATTTATGCAAAAAAAAATATGCAATCTGTGTATTTTCATAATAAAAAGAACAATTAGTTTTTGCAAATACTTTAATTTAAACACTATGTATTCTTAAATGTGTAAGTTTTTGTATGTATGGAACCCTTGTAGTGCGAGTTTTACTTGTACTTTATAGGTATATTATTTCTTTTTCAATTTCAACAATTAATAATAACTGGTATGTCTTTTTTGTGTAAATATATTATGAATTTTTCATCTCTTCATTATCTTGGTTTTACTACTTGAAACTTCCTTAATATTCATCTCTCTTAATTAAGGATATTACTTAGTTGTACAGTACAGTTGCAAATTAGTATATTCATTGAAAAGTTGCACAAGAAAAACTATTGGTGGAAAGAAAATCAGACGGAGGAAGATCTTTCAATGAAATTTTCACTCATTCAGGGCGTCTGAATTATTTAACATTTTGCACATGTATCAAAAACTGACAACAATATATTTATTAATTAACAAAAAATAAAATTACAGAAAAAACTTAAAAACACCTTTTTTTAGTCTTAAAAGAAAAATTTAAATAAGATTTTGTTTAAGATTAAAAAAATAACGTCAATGTAAAAAAACCACGGGGTGCTTGATATCAGTTGTAAATTTTTTTATGGCTAGCTATTTATAAAGGTAAAGTCATTATGAAGATATAAGTTGAGGGCTTCCACTTGCTGCTGATCGAAATCTTTATATTTAAAGATGAATTTTTCCTTCTTAGTTCATATTGCTACAAAAGTGTGTTTTTTATTTTTTTTAGGCTATGATATTTTGATAATTTGCTGTAATACATCTACTGCAACGTATTTTGGATACTTATAATAAGTAAAATTTATTGAAAAATATTTGTTTTCATTTTACCGATTCACATATTTAATACTAGCTTAATCACATTATATTATATAAAATTTAAGTCATAAAAAATTGTAATTGGAAATGATCCAGTAAGGAAATGACCTTGCTGATTCTATTTTTACTTGAGACGTAAAACATATTATTTCTATAATAAGAATGATAAAATTCGGAATTTGAAATATTTTTTCCGTAATATGAAATAATTATGATCATAATATTGAATCATAATTTATCATAAGTTGATATATTATGATTCAAACTGTTTACATACACTATGCAGAACCGTGTATTTATACAGCCGTTTACATTACGTCTTTCAAAGTATAATATGTGGACAAAGAATGCTCATGAATTACGTATTTTTTTCAGTTTTACTATTATTTATTTTTCTTTTCAACCCTCCTAACATGTTTGCCAGTAAGCTTAAATTTGACTGTTTACTTCTTATTCTGGCATATTCATAATAAACTCTACTCATTTACTGGCACTAATGTATATAAACGTAATATATGCGAATAAATGAATTTTTGTAAATCTAACATGGTCACCAGCTAAGGTATTATATCATTGTTACTGCCAACATTTATTCAAGAAACTGTAAAAATAGGTTTTTACAGTATGAAATGATAATAAATAAATGGAAATACATTCTATAAGAACAAATTTACTTTCAAAAGTATCTTTAAAATATTAAAAATCTAAACGCGAAGAGGAGTGAATACATAGATATTTTCTATTGAGCTTATATCATGAAAAAGCGAGAGCCAATTTAAGATTGCAATATTGTTTTAGGCTTTAAATAGGTCAATGGATTGTTGGAATATTTAGTGTCATTGTCCTGATGAAGTATTCAGTTGTGGTTATTCTGTTCAAACCACTTTTTGTCATATTTTCATCATTATTTCTGCATTATGATTATCAGGGCATGGTAAATAAATATGAAGAAGCAACCCTTGAAACTTTATGATATGTTTAACAATAAACTGATGTAAATACATTTCAGGCAATTCAGTTACGCAAAATAAAAAATTAATTTTTGTTTATTTCAATAAAGTGATTTATAAAAATGTTTTCCATCGTAAAGATGATTTTCCAGATTTTTTATTAGATGCTATACTTGTTTTATTCGAGTTTAGAATTACAATGTTTTCGAAACAATATTGATTTGCCCTTGGAAAAAAAGAAAATACATTCAAAATTCATATGGTCTGAGGAGTTAGAATTAAGAGTTTTCTGAAATTTTAATTTTTTGTGTTTGTTTGATGATCACTTAATTGGTTAAGTCAAAAAATTGTTTATTTCAGTTGTTTCATTTTTCATTTTAGTTTAAAAATTCTGTGGTTATTTTAGAGACGATATATTAAGTTACTATTTTTCAATGATTCTATATTAGTAATTATGTTACTATTAAGCTCAAAACTAATATTGATGCTTGCATGGCATATCTGCATCCTCAGTATGATTAACGTAGTTATACATATTATAAATGTTTTTATTACGTAAACAGGTGATTGATAAAAAGTTGTTATTAATATTACACTTATTTTTAAAGTTACTTTTACAATATTTCCGAAAATAGTACAAATTTCCTCTTTACCATTTGTGATTCACTCACCACCACATCTATAAATATAATGTGTCATGTGTTCTTGTTTGAAAATACTTCTCAGTAATTGTTCCTTAGCAGCGGAGAATCGTATTTCAATTAATATGAAACCATTAACAGCTATATATAATAAATTAAATTGAAAATGGTTTTGCACAATTCTAGAATATAGGCAGAATTTTAGCACATAGGATGGGCTTAATGCAGTCCGTGACACTAAATGCTTAAAAAATAATTTATTAATTAAATTCGTAAAGAATCTAATAGTAATAATAACAGACAATTTATAAAAATTGTATAAATTATCATAAAGTATTATCCATTCAAAACCACAATTATATATGACTTTAAAAATTATGTTTTTCTATGGATTTCCTTAGAACTGAAGATTTCTTAAAAAATTATTTAAAATTGTAAATATATTAGAAGGTTATTAAAAATATATTTATAGTAAATTCAATTAGCTAAGGTCAAAATGTTAACTCAAATGCCTAAATATAATATTAAAACAGTAAATAAACCTTTCATATACATTCTGTAATTCCGTGCTTATAACCGAATTAAGTTCATTTAAAAAAAAATTTCCTACGAAATTTCCTGTACATTAATTTATATTACATATGTTTAAATAAACACCAATTATTAATGGGGGTTCATGACAACATTCAAGTTTCAGGACGAAATGACAACAGGGCCTAGATTCTAGCAAATTTATTTACTTAAAGAGGATGTTAGAGAAGCGATTTTTTGATGTATTTCAACACATTTATATATGGTCTGTAGACAACTCTAATAAAAGCACATTTAACGAGCGAAAAATTTGAACTGATCAAAAATCTACCTTAAGTGGGTTTGAAGCTTTAACGCACCAATAGTGAGTAGGTTTCTATGGTAACGGAGGAACAGCAATTTGATTGTTGAGAGATTGTTTTGCAGGACCATGACAACAAATTACAATGTCTTCGCAAACTTCATAGGCCATATAGTACCAACCACTGTTTTGTCATGCTGAAGATACTTTTCTATTATACTTAGGGTTGACAATTATATCCATATTAGAGATGCAATACAAAAGTAAGATGTAGAACAAGTAAGTCAGATGGCAGCACTACCACCTTCATTTACCAGCAGTACCCATTGTACCCACAAGATGCTTTGATGTACATTCGCTATCATCGCTGACCTAACTGTTTTTACAATTATGATGATTATGATATTATTAGTATTAATTAAAACTACAGTATTTAATTTAAAGGTGAAAAAATAGAGGGAAACAGTTTGATACTTTTCAACACCACATGTGATCAGTGGAGATAAAAATGTGCTTGAACAGCACATTCCTCCCAATCAAATATATGAAAGAATCTGTGCTGAGGTTTATAACGTAGATGAGGACCCTCTCTTTCACGAGATAGTAAATTTCAACATGACATTCGGATTTTATGGTAGCATTAACCTTAAGTTACCCTGCATGAAATACAACAAATGTAGCAAGATATACCCACGGCTGCGTCTCAAATATATCCAAATAGGGGAAGACTGATGTCCACGAAACAGAAGCAGAACCCCATTTAACAGTGCTTATACACCATTGAAGGCTGGTGCCGTAAAACTTTTAATAGAACCAGTGACATAAATGTTGAGCATCCCTTAACTTAGTGAAATCTTTAAAGTACATTTGCAAGTACATCATTAAGGCCAATAAGGGACAAGGTAGTTATTATCATTAAAAATAAGGAAGACAAAATAAAGTATTATGAAATCTGTCTTCATATTAGAAGTTCAGAGCATTATAGCAGGTATTGTGGTTATCCATACATGAAAGAGGGCGAAATGTGTTCCACCTTACCGTACCCTAAGAGAATTTACTGTACCCTTTGATTGTGGTTTTTTTGTTTAACTAAATATTCGCTACAGAAAACACTGCAAGGTACTCCGAACTATGCAATACAGCTAGCTTTACACTATGAACTATGCGATACAGATAGCTTTACAAACGGCATTAATTCTCTACAAAAAACACTGCAAGGTTCTCCGAACTATGCAATACAGATAGCTTTACAAAGACACACTTGTATATACATATTATGTGTAAAAATAATAGTTTCGAGAAAGGAAAGCGTGGAACCGATGTTGAAGGTTGGCCGGGACATCCCATCGAGGGGGGGACCTTAATCATTGTCTGGAATTAATGCTATTTCATTCGAGGGGGCTAGACCTCAGATGCTCAACTCCAATATGCACACAAAGCAGAGTAATAGAGGCCCGGTGATGGACAACTGTAAACTCACTGTTTGAGACGAAAGTAAAATAGCATTTAAGGAAGTTTTTGAAGTCCTTAGCCGAATTCCCAAAAATATTAGAAAAATGATAGTATTATGAGAAGTTTAACGATTATCCTATCCGGTGATGTCTGGAAGACTGTCAGCAAGTTCAAATGGAAAAAGTGGTGATTAATTAGTTTCTGCAAAATCTTCATTTTAAAATTGATAGTTTTATATATTTGAGAGGAAAATAACTGATTTCTGAACTTCTGATATAATAGAACCAACATAAAAAGTTTATCCTGGCATACATAATATGAAACAAAAATCAATGGAATGTTTATTTTATCCATCAAAACAAATTATCTTTCGAAATAAACAAAATTCTCCTCGATTACTTCGAAAAGGCACAAATGGAGTACTGGTCTGAATGCTCATTGATACAGAGCAGATATACGGTACATTAATCAATAGATTTTTAAATACATTTAATCGTACTGACTTCCCTGGACGTAAATTTCACCTTAAAGTGGGTACGGCAGTATTGTTGTTAAGAAATCTAAGCAGATATTAAAATTAATAGTGGTTGATACACGGGACGACTGCTTTGCGCATAGAAAACATTTCATCCACTAAGGTGGACTCTCCTAGCTACCAGATAATGGAAGCACGACAAGGTATAAATGTTGAAGTAAGGAAATCTTTCGGTAAGTTATGATGACTGCTATGAACATGAAATATTACTACTATGTTTATTCACAGACAGTCAATTTTATTAAACACTCATAATGTCTACTAAAACACAACTACTTTACTTAATATTGACAAAATCCAGCAGAAAAATATAAATATTTACGGCAAGAAAAACTCGATGACTTTTTAAAAAGCAATTTATCTTTAAAATTTCAATTAATTATGATTTTTTGAAATCATTACAAACTACTTTCTCACATGCAAAAACATGATAGTTAATCCATTATACTTAGACTATTAAAACTCAACACTGGAAGGACAACTGATGTATATTGAGATTGTGAATTCCTATGCGGGGTTCGTGTCTGGGAATGTAGGATTTTCTTAATTATTATATTATTAAGAGAATCTAAATTAATATTTTTCAATGTTACAACAGAGGTTATAAAAAGGGACAATTTTTTTTTTTTATAATCTGCAATCAGCATTTGCTTTTAGCAGATGTTTTGTGGGCGATAGGTCAGGTAGAGTGTGCCCTCCAATGAGAGCATCTACTCGTAATCAGGAGATTAGAACATCCTTTCTTTTGAGGCGCTTCTGATAACTACGAGTAAGTAGTTCAGTTGTGAGTTTGTTTGGGTGGCGTTCCAGCCTCTCTCTGTATCTTTCTATCATTTGTGTAAACACCGATTTCACAGTATTCATACCCAACTTTCCATGTTAGTGATGTACGATGGGACATTCGAGATTGAGCGCAGTATCATATTTTGCATTCGTTGCAGTATGGCAATGTTTGAGTTACTGGTACTTCCCCATAACTGAACGCCATGTAGCCAAACTGGTTTTAAGATGGCTTTGTAGATGAGTAGCTTGTTGTTTAGAGATAGTTTATTATTCCTTCCTAGGAGCCATAAAAGGTTGTTGTATCTTATCTTAAGCTCATTTCTCTTTGTTTTTATGTGTTGGCGCCAGGTTAAACGTCGGTCAAGGTGTAGGCCAAAGTATTTTACGCTGTCTCGTTGGGGAAGTGTGTTGTTCTCCAGTTTCACAGCTGGACAGTTGCCCTTCCGCAAAGTGAAGGTGACATGGACGGACTTAGCAGCGCTTGCCTTGATGCGCCATTTGTGGAGCCAATTTGTTATTTTGTCAAGGCCAGTTTGCAACATTTCTGAGGCTTTATTAGCATTCTTACTGCTTGCCAGAATCGCCGTGTCATCAGCAAATGTCGCAGTTATTGTGCCCTCTGTGCTCGGTAGGTCACACGTATACAAGGTATACAATAAAGGTCCCAAGACTGATCCTTGGGAAACGCCCGCTTTGACTTCATAGAACTCGGAAGTGGCTTCAGCCTCTTTCACTTGGTACCAGCGTTCTGTCAGGTAGGAGTGTAGTAGTGGATAGAGGCTGTGTGACAAGTATCTTTTTATTTTAAATAGTAATCCCTTATGCCACACTCGATCGAAGGCTTGTTGGATGTCGAGAAAAACTGAGGAACAATACTTTTTGTTTTCCAGGGATTTCCTTATTTTCTCAGTAACTCTATGAACTTGCTCCGTAGTGGAATGATGTGATCTGAATCCAAACTGGTGGTTAGGAATTATTTGTTCTTTTTCAAGTATGGGAAGTATTCTGTTTAGGAGAAGTTTCTCGAAGACAAAATAGGTAATAGGCTAATTGGCCTATATGAGGTTACATTGTTGGGTGGTTTTCCTGGTTTATGAATCATCAGAATTTGTGACATTTTCCATTGTTGTGGGATGTGTTGCACTCTAAGGATACCATTGAATAACGTCGTAAGAAATATCACTGCCTTTTTTGGAAGCTGCTTCAATATCTCCTTCGTAATTAAGTCAAAGCCAGGCGATTTTTTGTCTTTAAGGTTTTTGATGACCCTACAGACCTCTGAAAATGTTATGGGAGCAGGTGGTAGTGACATCTGATGAGCTTGACTTAAATTTTGGTCGATATGGTCTTCAAATTGTTGGTCGTTGTTGTCGCTAGGACAGAAAATTCTTGACAGGTTTTCGGCAAAAGCGTCTGCCTTTTCTTGGGGTGTTCTGGCCCACTTCGAGTTCATAGTTAGGGGTGGTTTAGCTATCTGAGGTCTATCGTAGTTCTTAGTGAATTTCCATAGTGAGTAATTAGTGTCCTCAGAAGCAGTCAATGATTCAAGCTGTGTCTGCAGTGTATCATCACGCCAAGCCTGTAGCATTTCCTTTAGGGTTTTACAAGCACTACTTAAATTCTTCTTGACTTCTGTGAGTCTGCTTTGATGCCAGATTCTACAAAGACGTCTCTTATGTAGGACTGCGCTTTTTATTTGTATGGGATAGTTCGTTGGTATAACCCGGGGGTCGAGTGGAGGAGTATTAATCTAACATGCTTCTTGTATCAGTGTTGTAATATGTGTTATAGCGTTTTCCACTTCCTCTGGTGTTTTTAGAGCTACTTTTAACTGTAGATGTTCTTCAACGTAGTCCCTAAATTATTCCCAGTCAGTTTTTTTGTTGTACAATGTTTCTGGCCTTGTGACTTGTATTAACTTCGTGCTTATGGTTAACATGACAGGTGTGTGGTCTGAGGAGTTGTCATAGCATGATTCTGCTTTGATGTTGTATTTTGAAAGTCCTTTAGCCACAAAAAAATCCAGTAGGTCAGGAATTTTATTCGGGTCACTCGGCCAGCATGTTGGCTCGGCTGTTGTGGCAGTAGTCAAGTTATTACTGGTAATACTTGATTTGAGTCGCCGGCCTCGAGTTGTTGTTAGTCTTGAGGCCCAGCACGTGTGTTTAGCGTTCCAGTCGCCGCCCACTACAAAACGGTTACCAAGCGTACTGAGAAAATGAGAGAACATTGCTTCGCTTACTTTGTGTTTTGGTGGACTGTATATTGCCGAGACAATCAAGTAACCATGTTTATCTTCGACCGCTATTGTGGTTGCCTGGAGGTAATCATGTCTATAGCTAGGAAGTAGATGATGTTTAATAGATTTTTGTACTATTACTGCAGTTCCAGCATGGCTAGTTCCATCGGGGTGGGAAGTATGGTAACAATTGTGGTTTGCAAACTTAATACATGATGAAGGTGTACAGTGTGCTTCTGAAATTAGCAATACATCAAACTTGTTTTCCGTCATTAGAATCTCTGACTCATTTTTGTATGGAGCTAAACCATTTATGTTCCAAGCAGCTATATGTAGAGTTGTACCTATTTTGATAGTTTATCTACAAGTTTGACTATGAGACTCATTAGAGTGCCCATTTGTTGGAGTATGATATCAAACTTCTCAGTTTGTTTTAAGAGTATTTCTTCTAAAGAGAGTGACTCATTTGTGTTGTGTGTGAATTGCGTGCTACTGATGGAGTTAGCATTTGTCATTTGTAGTACTTTAGCATATGACTTTTTAGTGGTATTTTTGTCGCCTCCAAGTTCAATGTTGTTGATATTCAAGTTGTTTGGTGTTTGAGGTTTTCTGTCCATAAAGTTACTTTTAGGCACGATCTTCCGAGTACGTCTAAGTAGTATTTCTTTGTATACCTCACATCCCTTATAATTAGCAGGGCGGGGACCGTTACAAAGGGCACACTGGGCTGGGGTATTACGATCGCGTTTAGTACACTCCGATGTTTTGTGCGACTGTCTACATTTCACACATCTGTATGGGCGCAGGCAATAGATTTTGGTGTGTCCATATTGCTGGCATCTCTGGCATTGCACTACAGACTTTTTCTTCTTTGGATCTTCCATCACGATGGATTGGTGGTATATATACTTAAGGCTCTTGACCGCAATGTTATTAGGTCTGGAGATTAGGTTGACAAAGAAGGTTGAAATAGGGATTTTATCAGGACCATATTTAGCTTTAATAATTTCGCCTGTATTTGGTTACCAGTGGCTTCTATTTCTTCTTTTATGGCAGTTATTGGGGTTGGCGGGTGAAGATTCCTGATGACGAGCCTATAGCATCTATCATCTTTCCTGTTAAAGGTGTGACCAATTAGTCCATTTTCCCTTACCAGAGCAATGAGTTTTTTGTAAACCTCTATATCTTTGCTAGTTATTCTCAGCTGATTTCTAGTCACTATTCTGTATGTAAATTAACCTCTATCCGCAGCAGTTTCCAGTATTTTTGTGAGCTTATTAATATCTTCTACTCCATAGAAAATAATTGGAAGAGGTTTATTGGGTTTCGTTGGTAAGGAACCCGGTTCATCTTCTGTCAAATAAACAGCTAAACCCCTGAATCTGTTGGTAGTTTTAGTAGCCTCTGGTGATGGGCTGCCAGCTGCTTTCCTTTTTTTTGTGAGATTTTTTGATTTCGGGACCCTTTGCCACGATGGTGGAGCAGGTGGGTTTTCCTGAGAGGGAGTTTCATTTTCAGTGTTCATTCCAGAGTGGAGATTGGTTAAATCACTCATTGAAGCAGATCTTGGTCTATCAATGAAGAGGCTAGGATGAAATGCCTGCTGAATATATTTTTTATTGCTGCCAGTAGCATTCACTAACACAGGAGCCTGGTTGCCTACGCCCATGGTGGTATTGGTATTTGTATTTAGATCATTCATATTGGTCCCACTAGTGGGGTCGAGAAAAGCTGTCGCTCCTGGGGTGATGCCCATTCCCACGGAGAATGCAGTTATACAACGACAGTTCGCCTAGGCTGTCAAGGTTGGTCGCTAGCAGCTGGCCACCTGCCAGTCACACATCCTTTTGGCGCGCCCCGCACCATAGGATTAGGGGATTTTTGAAGAGGTTACCTTCCTCGTAGTCCAAGTGGCGAAGCTCAGACTCCCGTTCCTGCAGAACATGACCACAGGTTTACGGTGCTGGGGCAACCCTTTCGGGCTGCACACTGGTTTTTTTGTCAGGTTTGTCTCCCTTAGCTAGATTTATCGGTTTTAAGGCGCCGATGACTCGCCTTCGTCCTTCTTAGTTTGCTATCAAGGTCACGAGGTAGATGTGTTGTGCAAGACTCGTTGTTGACCAGGACATTGCCCGGGGAATGGGACGACTCATATAAGTGAGTCCACTACCAAACTGCGGCGGCAGTTTGACAGTGGCGAGGATGTGTAAGATAGGACTTTATGATGCGCGTCTGATAGCCTAATCTTGCACACTTAGGTGTACGCTACCGGCTCCAACTCAGCTTTTTCTAGGTACATACCTACTAGCATAACTATGCACCACCGAGGCCTAGCACCATTTTCCCCCCCAAAAGGGGCAATCTATTCAAATTTTTGTTTTTTGGAAATATATTACGTGAATAGTCATGATTATTAGTAGATTTACAATTTCTTAAATTATCAAGGTTGCAGAAATAAGGCTTATTGTTTTATGAGATTTAGGATTTAGTACATTGTGAGAAAGAAGCCTACAGTTTTTTACTCGTTCTTGACAGAATTGTTCAGGTAAAATAATCGATGATATAGAATATTATTTATGTTAAACTTTACAGCTTTTTTATCAAGTCTTCGGTCTTAAATGACACTATAAGTAAATTTTTTCTAACATATGAATTAAGATTTAAACAATGTATTATCTTATGTAATAGTTAGGTTTCTTAAACTTAAAGTAATAAGATATTTTGTTTACAGCGTTATTACAAATGATGGTGTCTTCTTCATTTGTTTTCCAAAAAAGGTGTTTGAAGACCTTTCCAATGCCACTAGAGCAAGCTGAGCGTTTGGATCTTATTGAAACTAAATGGGACGTAGAATCGAAATTACTAATTATATCATAATACCAAATGAAAAATGAATGGATGAGATTATGATTTTGTCAAAATCTTTGTTTCGAAAATAAAATTAATGTTTTCTAAATATACTTTATGAAAGATACGTCCATTGGAATAACTGTGCTAAGATAATTAATTGTTGGCGAGTAAACGGGACCAAAACTAAACTAAAAAAGAGCATTACCTTGTCATTTAAATGAATTCAGCTTGTGTGTAGGCGACCGCACTGTAAAATGTATGAAATAAATTTGTAAAAGTAAAATGTTTATTTATAAATTTCTTGTAAAAGTTGGATAGTAATATTGGTAAAAATTGAATAGAAGTAATGAAATTGTAGAATAATTACGATATAAAAATTATGTAAATCCTAACATAAAATAATCATTGTAATATCATGGAAAAAAATATTAAAGACAAAAAACAAAATGGAATTTAAAAAATAGCTAAGGGTGTGGTACTACTACGATATGGTACTACTACCCATAATTATGTGGCAATGATTCATTAGCAAAATAAAAGGATTTTATTTATTTATTTTGAAAACTTTATAATGATCTTTCCACATAGGAGAAAGTAGTGATTTTTGAGAAAAACATAATCTACGACTTGGTATTCAACAGAATAGTAGTGAGAGTCATTGTAGTGTGTGATTTCTTTTGATTTCGTAATGTTCTCGGGGGCTTTCTCTCTAGAATATTTGAGAGGATGCTGCAGCGTTCTGATATATTTGGGATAAGTAGTGTTAGGAGTTCAATGGTAAATGGAATTTCGGATGAATGGAATTTGACAAGTCAAATTAACTCTCATAGACTTAAGTAAATGATAAATGTTATATTTTGTCATCATTATCAGTGAAGTGGGACGTAGTAATCTTTCAGATATCACTAATTCTTGTGAATTTTGATAATTTCTTAGATCTTTTCAACATATGCATTAATCTAAGCCAGAGATATAGGAATAGCAATCAACCAATGCTTCTATTGGGATGTCATATTCAATACTGATTGTGTTATATTGTAAGTTTTTGATAAGGATTCTCGGAATGTGAAATAGGATCCATCAAGACTATCTCCGCTTATTAAAAGACTAAGATTTTCAGAACAATAGAAATTGGACTATTAGGGATTCGGGAGGATTTGGAACTAGAGTCAGAGTATCTCAGTCATTTTTATCGTAGGCATCTAATTGAGCGTAATTTACTGGTTTCATTTTAAAATTTCATTGCCTTTCAAAACCACAAATGAGTTTCCTGTATGGATATTTATGTTCTCTAAATAGATAAAACATGCAGTACTTGAAGCAAGTTGAGAAATATTTACTTTTGTCTGGCTGGTTTCATTTGAGATGTTTAATTTTTTTAGAAACTATCCAAATGGGTGATGACGAAGGTGTTATAAAAGGTTTGATTAAACTCCGATGCAATATTTTATTGTATTAACAGATAAACAAGTTCAATTTTTCAGAGAAATGAAATGCGGTTTCAAATTAGAATTCATATAAAACAAATATAACGCCTTGTTCAAATCGAGGTTTCATGCTAAGCATTCAATTATTGTTTTACTGGGTGAAGAAATGGTATATATAGATTCATCAAATTGTAATTTGGCGTGGAATGCTTTGCATTTTTTATAATATTTATGTTAGAATCCATAATGCACTCCAAGTCGGTAAAAAAATCAAACCAATTTATTTTATGAATTACAACCTAACAGTCCAATTTAATTTCATAGATTACATGAAATTTAGGATACTGATGATATATTATTGGAAATTATTTAAAAATCGAATGAATCTAGAGTGGCAGTAGATTGAGCCAATGCCCTTCAGTTTTATTTTATGTAAGGTTGGAATGGGCAATTGTTACATTTTTTAAGGATGTAACATATTTGGCGTTAATTTTGTAGAAATTCATTACGCACAATTAAATGAAACTACGTGATGTTGTATTATTTCTATTTTCTTTAAGTTCTTTACCACAACCTAGGTTTCGTTGTATTACAACATCTTCAGGGATCCTTGCTAATAGCCCACCTGAAGATGTTGTAATACAACGAAACCTAGGTCGTGGTAAAGAACTTAAAGAAAGTAGAAATAATACTGCATCACACAGATTAACCATATCAACCAAAAATTATAAGGAATGATGAAAAAATATTGATTTAATATGACATGAGGCAGGAACATTTTGAATAATTTAAAATGATATCTATTACATTTTAGAAACACTGAGGTTTCTGTATCTGTAAATCAGTATTTTGAGCTAATTTGCTTGTTTTTTTGTTTGTTTTTTTTGCTTGATCTTTCATTGCTACTGTATTAGTAAATGGTGCAATGAGAACAGTGGAAATGACAGACATAACAGATGTTGTGGATTTAGTAGGTGCAGTAGCTTCGGAAGTAATTTGAAATTGAGGTTGTTAAGTCTGTGGATTGCGCATTTAATATTTTATTGGCTGTGAATGTAGGGCTGGTTGCCATGTCTGTAGGTTTTAGTTAAATTGCCATTTGCTTGTGTTTTACATCTAATTGAGCATGAGTTTGGTGTTGGTTATCCTGTCCTTGTCTTGTTTAAGTAGTCACTTGGTTGGGACTGGTTACCCATGTGGTCTTCACATTTAATATTTTATTGATCATGAGTTTCGGACTGATTAACCTGTCTTATAACCTAATGTAAATGGTTGGAAATGGTGTCAGATTTGGACAAAGACAGTCTTGCACGATACCTTAGCTGAACATTCATTTGTTAAAACTACGACATGTGTCGATACCCTCGCAAAAACATAGTCTTGCATGATACCTTCATTGAAAACGTCATTGGTATTATTTTGGACAAAATGTATTCGAAGTGCTAAATTACGGTTAGTTCTATGTGCATTGACGGCTGCCCCGAATTAGAAGGATTACTGAAACAACTTGAAATTAAACATTATTATATTCATGTAATCGGTTCACCTTGATTATATTACTTAATTTTTTGCAATAACGGCATAGAGGTGATTTCTTTTACTGAATTATTCAGTCTCAAAACTACTTCTCACTTTCAAATGAATTGTTCATCCACTACGTATTTCATTTTCAGCCCTCTGATATGTGTGGAAGGCAGTACAACTCATACATTTTTGATAATGAGGACCTATAAAGCTAAGGCTATAGTCAGTGGGGTTGGGGTTTGATATTCCATGTAATATCAACCCAACCGGTAGTTAAAAAAAAGTATTTATAAAAAAAATTCAAAACTAAACTGGAGTTCAGTTCTATTATTCCTATAGCTATTAAATTTTGAAATAAAATAAAATAACACAATCCTAAAGTCCCTCCCTCCCTCTTGAAATATTTTGCTGGCTGCTGTCTTATATAAAGCAATACTAGATTATTACATGGATTTTATCTTGAACTTCATGCCCTCTTCCTCTTACAACAAAGTGACACATTGAGATATGGTCATTAGAGTCATTGTATGATATATTGATACATACGTCTAACATTGCGCACTAGAGTTATAAAAACACTGCACATGGGGTTTGTCTGTCTTGTCATTATCGAAGTGGCAAAATAAAAAAAACTGAATTACAAGTTACCCTTCATATTATGATACACTTTAAGCTAAAAACTGAAAAATTTTTAATTGCTTGTTCCAGGCAAATAAATTGAACATTGAAATGCACATTTTATTTTACCTGGTGTGGATGCTGCGGTTCGTAACTGTTCCTTACGTGTTTATAATGGGTATAGGAAAATCAAAGAAATGTTCTCCCCCTACTAATCCATTGCTCTTTCATAGTGCCACAAAGCTAGCCGCAATGATAAGACATAAAAAGGTGAGTAAACTGCCAATATTATTCTAATGTACATTTATTATCAATATTTTGTAAGATTTATCATGACATCGCTGATATTGCACTAAATTATTATATAATAAATTATTTGCATAAATATATGTATATATTATATATATATATATATATATATATATATATATATATATATATATATATATATATATATATAATCTCAAAATAGTAACACCAAATGTGGTGCACCACACTTAGCATGTATAGTAAATATTCTGATAATAGATCCAGTTGTTTTTTACACATCGTATACTTCGGGGCAATTGCTTTTACAATAAAATGGGAAAATCTATAAAAATATTCCAGCTCCATTTCTAAGAGTGGTTTCAAAAGGCTTTATTATTTTAATTTAATACCATAAGGCTCCTCAATGGGTTAAAGTATTTAAAAAATGTTTTTAGAAATAGTCTCCCATGTGAGTCAAGGGCACCAGCACGTCCAGGTACACTTGTCGAATTGAATGAAAAATTTTCTTGTTTGAAACCATAAATAATTTCACTCTGAAACTCAATGTGTTAAAATCAACAAAGAATATTATTTTGTTTCGTTGTTTTTTTTTAAATTACTTTATTTCAAAATATCCCAATAACACTCATTTTACTGTTGCTTGAAAAGTTATAACCCTTTAACTACGTAATCATGGTTAGAGTAAAAACTGTTGTGAATTGGAAAGGAAAGTTTTTTAGGAATTTATGCATTTCGTTATGATCATAGTTTGGTGTTTTTTTTACTCATAATTAACTCAAATATTATCCTGGATGGTATTAAATATAGTGATCCTGAACGTTATTAATTATAATTTTTAGATGTAGCCTCTAAAGCTTCAAGTTAATTATTTTTCAGTACCATAAATAAAGTTCTATGATCGTAATAGTACCAAATTCTTTACTTATTAATAACAAATTTAAAAGATCATAATGTTGATTATATTTTCGCTTTATAAAAAATGAAAATTCAAAATAAAAAATACTATAGAAATATGTAAAAATTGCAGATCAAGAGTGAAGAAGTAATTAAAGCATATATAGAGAGATGTAAAGAAGTCAACACAGTGCTGAACGCAATTGTGGAACCGTGTTATGAAGCAGCTCTTGTCGAAGCCAAGAAAGTAGATAAATTTTTGGCACAAGGAATAAAAACACCTGAGGAATTGGAAAGAGAGTTGCCACTGCTGGGTCTACCAATTACTATAAAAGAAAGTATAGGGGTAAAAGGTATGTGAGTAATAATACATTAAATATTTGCTAATAACAACATGTTAGTCATTTACTTACTCATCGTTAAACCAAATGAAGTCTTTTATAAGTGCCGGATAAAAAATTTTAAATTGATTCTATAAATCAAATTTTCATTGCATTTTGTGTAATTTTATTATCTTTTTACACGTTTCCAAACAAAAACATAATAATTAAGACGAAATGCCATTAAAAGTCAGCTGCGTGAATGCTGTGAATCTTTTCTGCTTGACCACAATCTATAATATCATGACAATGAACCTTAGTTAATATTTTTTTTAACTAAGCTTGAATCTTTTCATCTGGTGATCTTAGAAAAAAACCAAACACATAATGCTTTTAACTCCATGTTTCATGTGAGTTGTAATTATATATCATATGAAATGGTTTAATTATTATTTAAACAATATTATTGAGCTTACTTGTTTAATTTTTAAAATATTCTTTTACTCTCTCTCACTACCATGAAACTTTTTCTTATTCCTTATTTGCGCTATTATATAATTCTATTTTCCCACAAAACATTTTAATAAACCATTTTATTTTATCACATTATTTTTCTCTAAAATTATAAATCGTTTAAATATTCTAGGCATGAGCAATAATGCTGGCCAAGTAAGAGAGGAGAGAAGACTAGCAAAAAAAGATGCTGAATGTGTACAGCTTGTGAGGGCAGCTGGCGCAATCCCATTGGCCGTTACCAACACCTCGGAACTCTGTACAAATTGGGAGAGTTATAACAATGTTACGGGTACCACACTTAATCCATATGACAGCAAACGAACTTGCGGTGGCTCTTCTGGAGGAGAGGTTACCATTTGCATTGAGTATTAGAAATTATTTTAAAATCTTGTTAGCTCAAGAGCACTTAAAAATTGGGGGTATTATTATTATTTTTGTTACTAAATTAATCCAACCGCTTCAAATATTTTCCCTCGGTATTAGCTAGACTAGAAAAATAAAGTTTACAGCAATATATATTTATAAACAATATGTATGAAAATCTTATTTCCTTCATCCCATTCCATAATTCAAATACTTTTATTACCATTACCATTTGGATTTATCAAAAAACTCAATCCCCCTTTAATTTTTACTATACCTCATAAAATATGTAATCATTTAAGAAAATAAATTTAAAGAAAAGTTACCACTAATCATATGCAGATTATTTAAAAATGACATGACATTGTATTACCTTTTAATTAATACGATAAAATCGCATGGACCTTCGCATAGCATGGACTCTCAATACAAAAGTCAAAGTGTTAGATTACCATAAAAATATTTCCTCAGGGAATAAGTTTTTCCTAATATTTTGATCAATACAAAATCATTTTGTTTCCATTATTTATATAATATAAACAATGCTTTACTTATGTGAATTACGTCTTTTAACTGTGACGTTGCAAAGCATCTCAATTTTTTTTTATCATGTTACTTCCACCGAGTTAAGTTGTTTGACATTTTTTTCAGAATAATTCACTCCAAAAACTTTGTATTTACTATGTATGTACTGATTGTTAAATTTTACGTCCATAAGTGAATTCATATTTTAATCTGTATATTTGATTATATTTTACACTTTAATCTAAACCTCAAGCATTATTTCAGTAAATCGTCCATTCAAATCAATCCAGTAGTTTTTACTCACTGTTCTACCGAATAGTTAATGGTTCAAACAATTTGTTTTTCTTTCTATTGAATCCACAAACATTTTTGACCCAAAATTTTACCTAAAAATTTGCAGTTACAAATAGTAAGGTACAGACATAAATTATAATTACAGTATGACCCGCAGATGGGCTTCTCTTACATAAGCTGTTCAATTGTTCTCAGTGAAACTCAACTGCACTTAAAAAGGTTTACATTTTAATAATTAATAAGTGATTTATTATATTTCATGGGTTTCGTTTGTGTTGTGTTATGTATGTGTGTATGTAACAGTACAGATGAAGTAAATATTGATTTTATAATTACAAAGTTACATATGTCATACGAAACAATGAAGGAAGAATATAATAATAAATATATTGCTTCATTGTACTCATTTATTCAATACAAAACCATATCATATGAATAATAATAAAAGATACTTAAAATTATTACAAAATCACAGATAAAAATCAATTAAATTTTGATTACATAACTTATTGAGTAATTAGTTTAGTATAAATTAATTAATGATATTTGACAGATCACTGCAAACTACCAATAAAACAGTTTTATTTGTTTATTTTATACAGCGTAAGAGTTAAATTTTGTGAATGTACTCCAAAAAACCTTTTTAAAAGTGACCCAAAATATTTCAAATTTTAATACAGTGAAAAATTTGTTTCAGAATCAATCAACCAATTTTTAAAATGACTATTTTTTTTAAATAACAAAATATTGTGATTGTGTGAAATATTGAGTGTTTATAAAACCCTTATAGTGAATAGAAGTTATTCTAATGGTTTTGAATAAAGAAATTTAAAGAAGGTGAAATGGGGAGAGCCAAAAGAAAGAAAATCTAGCCATAAATTCCAAGAACCTGATCAAGATGTTCAGCAATTAAAGCATAAGCATTATAACATATATGTAAAAGTAATAAAAAGAAGTCAAGGCAACTATCAATAAATAACTATTTCTAATTATCTGCTAAGAAATGATTTATTTTGTATAACAACAAAAATTCTTTTTGCCTGCCTGAATGAAACTATAGAATGAGAAGATCAAATGCTAACCAAAAAAGACAGACTACGACAAAATGGACTTACTACCATCTGTAGAAAATACGCAAGTCTATACCTGTCATAAATAAAAATCTGAAGTTAAACAATGTTTTAGACAATCTTGAAGAAGAGAAAAATTAAACTCATTTCTCTGTTTTGGAATGGAGTTTTTTAGAATCTAAAACGGAAACAACTTCCAAGAGGATGTGTATCAGTTCTATTTATTTGTACCCATATCAAATATCATTTTACTTACAATTTTTGAGCACACTGCTAAGACTTATCAACATAAACCTTCTATCTCTATTAAAAGACACATAGAATACTCACAATCTAATCTAATGTCTTTCTGGCTTTATTCAAGTTTTTGATATGGAGCACAACATCTTCAGAAACGAATGACCATCAGTTACGTCAGAAGTACTTTTTCAGTCAACTATTTGTATCTTCAGATGAAATTAATAAAACAGTTTATTTCTCGTTCTTCCTGAATCTTCCTCTAGTCACTTGTTTAATTTAGAGAAGTGGAAAAGTTTAAGAGTTGTGCTCAAAGCTAGTAAAACCATTAGTAGAAAAAATAGATAAAATATTATCAACAAAGAGACCAAGAAATGGCAGAATAACTTACACCGTTTTTCAGCTATTATATTATTTTAGCTAAACAAAATTTAGCATTCATAGGTTACAGAGAAGTTGATACTGAGTAAACATAGGCAAAATTTTAAAATTTGTGAAATTTATGCCTAAATATGATCCTATGCTGACAGAACGCTGGATAAAACCGCAAACCAAAAAGAGCATCTCCACATTGATTAAAAGACATTCAGAATTATTTTATTATTCTCTATGTTTACCTAAAAATTACAGAAAACTAGGAGGACCCTATTATGGAAGCAGTGAAAGCCACTCTGGATGGAAGTTTAAAGCAATAAAAAGTTTGTTGAAAAAGTAAGTAAACTTTAAAACTTAAAAAGAGGAACCACTAGATATTGATATTGAAAGCCGGAATATAAGAACATTAAAAAAGAAATGACCCGGAGAGTGATCACATGCTGCAGGCTTAACTCTACAAGAATGTTTGTATGTTTAGACTGATCTATCCGAAAACCGTCACGAAGACCCTTTACAGTACAGGCTACATTTTATTCAAAAAGGTTTAATATTATGCAAAAAAAAAGCTGCCTCAAGTCATGACTTGAACTTAGCTCTAGATAAATTCTATCATACCTACAATATATCTAAATACTATAATATATCTATAAAGAAGATGCAAAAAGTAAAACAAATTCAGAAATATGCTCGAAATAAAAACATCAGCAGTCTGAACTGCTAAAGAATTTTTCACCTCACTTGCACCTCAGTAGTCTCAGCCGGGAGAAGCATTTCAAACTTAAATTAATAAAAAAATATTTAAGATCAGCGATGAGTAAAACAAGGTGGACAAACTCAGAAATTTGTTGGAAGGAAAAATTATATTAAATTAAAGATTATTTGCTATGAAAATTTCTACATAATCCTTTACACAACCATACGAAATTAATGTCCATATCTGATTATACTTTTTACTATACCATCTTGTCATTTCTCTGGAAACATTCCCCTTGTTGATTTGACATTTTTAAGATTAATGTGTAAATATGATGGAGTTGACACCACAATTTAACCAAGTTGATAATCAAAACATTACAGGTTCCATGAATGGACATTTTAGGGTCATTTTTATTAAAATTCACTTCGGGTTGTTTCCTTCTAAATAACCTTGTACTTTATCTGTATTCAGTGCGCCCTTATATCTTCTGGAGCTTCAATAATGGGAATCGGTTCAGACCTTGGCGGCTCTATAAGATTGCCTGCCATGTTTACTGGTATACACGGACACAAACCATCACCACATGTTGTTTCAACGAAAGGTAAATAAGCTTCATAATAAATAATGAAACAAGTTTGAAAATTTTATAAATTCATTTTACGGGCAGTTGTTATTATAATTAGTGTTGTAACTCTATGAAAGAATCATACGTTTGATAAGGAGTTTTTGTTTTATGTAAATAGACTTGATGAACATAGGTAGCTTTCATAGCACAAACACTAAAAGTTTTAAAAATAATGCAAACCTGTTACAGTAAAAATGTTATAAAAGTACATTTCATAATTTCGATATCAACCCATATAACGCTGGAAAATATTGAGTATCTACTTTCAAGACAGTGAGACTTCTTAGTAAAATATGAAAATCTTAATAGTTTTTAATCTTGTGATATTTTTGTATAAATTCAAGGATGTATATAAATATGTAGATGTAAATATAACACTTGTTATTATTATTTAATGTCACTGGCATTTGTCCGATAGTTTCCGAAAAATGCTGGTGACACCAATATGACTTCACCAGCACTTTTTAGATAGTTTTCTCATATTCCCAACATAGTTTTGTCTGATGACATAGTTTGAATATATTCCTTGGCCTTAAGTATATGTTGTTTGCATGAGTGAATCTTCATAAAGCTGTCCATAGAACTATATCTTGCAGATATAGGCTATATAAGACTATATCTATGTCAACTACATAAGACTCTGTGACAGCAGCAATTTTATGCCCTAATAAAGTGATACCTAGGGCTAATCAATTTAAGACTGACTATTCCTGTATTCTGTAAGTGATCATCCGTCATGCAATATTTTTACACGTTTATGAATACAGTAACAAAACAAGTTCAACTGTTCTATTTCAGGCCATTTTCCATATTGCATAGACCCTGACTGGGATAACTACTTGAATATAGGACCTATAACAAGATATGCGGAAGATTTGCCATTGCTACTCAATGCTATCAGCAGCCCAAATGGGCCACAACTGCAATTAAATAAACCAGTAAAGTAGATTATATATAGTATTTATGAAATAATTTTAAGACAAAATTTAAATAAATATACATTATTTATTGGACATGTTTATCACATTATTTATTGGACATGTTTATTTAGACACAAACTTTTAAGTCATTGAATAAAAAAAAATTCCGATCATTGCAAATTTTAAATTATAGTGACAAAAGGGATTTCAGGTTTTATTTCAAATTTTTAATCAGAAAAAATTTAGTAGACTTAGACGAAATTCAACCCCGAGTGATTGCACAGCTAGTTTTTTATGGCCAAGCTGGTATAGGTACGTACCTTCTCACTCTCAATTTTTTCTGGCTTTTGAAGAGGCTTACTCTTCTTGGATACATTCATCATTGATTTCTACTATCTTTTGTTATTAGTAGAATGATATTTCAATATTTTTGAAATGCGCAAGAATATGACACAAAAATCACAGTCAACTAAAAATGAAATCTAATGGTACTTTTTAAATACAATTCAAGATGTCATTGTAATAATATGGAAGATAGTAAAATCCAGGAAATTTTCTTTTTCCATGCAGAAACTCCTCTTTGAATTAGAAAATATTTCAGTGAGCATGTTTCTTCACTTTATTGGGAAATTACATTGTTCCCCACTCTTCAATAAGTTGTTTGCACCAAGTAATTCAAGCAAAACACTCATACATGCATTGTTCTTTTTAAAGGGTTTATAGATATATGTAAATATAATGAATCTACGAAAAATATTTTATCAATCTTACTTCATCAGGTTCACGTTCATGGTCTCTCATTTTACTGAACCATATTCTTTTGTATAACGCTGTTCTAATGTGTACAGCTAAATGTGACAGCAATGTTTTTTCTCATTATCAACAAATTTAGGAAATGTCTGTTATGTTTTATGAAAATTCAAAATAATTTCCAATTGCAGAATTCTTAATTAAAGACTATTTTTTATTTGCATAAATTGATTTGTTAAAAGTTATAAATAGCAAGCTTATAAGAAATATCTTTCCTAATCGTGGTATTAATTTTTTTAAACATAAAGGCAAAACCAATCATAATGAGCAAAATACATGTACATACATACAATTCGAATAAATAATATCATTTTGAGCCACGAAGAACCAAAACAAGCTTACAATTTTAGATTAAAATTCCAAATGAAACAAAAAATTCATGAACCTGGCATTGAACTCAAAACTGAGCAGCAGCAGGCCTACGGCGGTGCGAACAGTACGACCGCACCAGACATTCTAATAGGATGGGGCCAAAATTCCAAAAAGAATTTCTTATCAGAAAAGACGTGAAGGCAGTTTGCCATAATGTCCCAGTGGCATAATATCCAAGCTATTTGAGACGTCTCATCAAATTCAAAGATGTAAAGAAATTATCAAAATATATTTTTATTCCACTTTTAGTGGATAACTTCCCCAAGTTTATGAGGGTATGAACAACATCCCATCTCAGTCCAAATTCTTTTTATCAGAACTTTTACCTGTGTACAAACTAAAAGTCACCATACAAATAATTCTAGCACACATAGCCCAATTTTTTAAACAAATCTTATTGGCTTCTCTCTGATAAATTATTTAGCCTCATTTTTTCCATAGCATGGGATCATCCTTTCATCAACATTATAATTTTCATCCACTCCAAAATGTTTTTGGAAAGTTTCACTTAAACTATCAAGCAGGAGACGCAATTTATGCAGCTCGTCTGAAGAAGACCCTATTTGATATTGTCATTCAGATGTACATTTTGAATTATTGATGCAAATCTGTTACACCTAATGCTATTTGCAAGTATTTTTGGCACATCATTATCCGTAGAAAAATACAGTGTTTTATTTAAACTAAAACGAGACATAGCTTGATCACAACATGGCACTCAAAACAAGATAAATTTCATCTTCAAAAACTTATTTTACTATCAAAAACTTGATAGTAAAATAAGTTTAAACTTGATAGTAAAATAAGTTTTAAATTATTAACTATCAAAAACTTATTTTTCTATCCAGCATTACAATTTGTTTTACTAAATCTTTGTGAAAAAACAGCTTCAAAAACTCTTTAAAAATGCCTTTACAATTCTGACTTTCTTCGGATGCTGGCTGTGCATTCTGTACATGGAAAGTTTGGTACCACAACGTAATTCTTTTCTTTTTAACCAGGGCGCTTTGGTAGACAGGCGAAAAGTCATGGTCGGTCGCCATCTGCAGTAGTTTATAGCTTAGAGAAGCTTGGGATATGAAACTTTATGCACTCCTTTTAATGGCAACTATTTTGACGAATGTATTCAAAACAAGTTAAAGGGCTTACTGAACTAATATCCTGGAGCATCAATATCTTTGTGAGTCAGTCACAGCAAATGGTAATCATTCAAATGAATGGTGATCATCTGAACGAATGATAAGACGATCCGATCAGTAACGTGGCAAAGATCAAATCATTCGTTTTGACAAAACGAATGATTGAAACTAATTTAATCATTCTCAATTGACACGTCTCTACATGTTTTGACTGTGGTAATGTAAATACTTCTCTATCATATTAAATTGCACTCGTCACGTGAGTCACTTTGAACAATTATAATTCACTTTGAGTTTTGGTGACATTAATAAAAATGAAATCAAGAGCAGATAACTTTTTCCTCGAAAGCAGGACTCACTGAACTCTTTCTTGATGAAATTGTCTGACAGTTTGATTTGCACACAAACAATTGTCAAAGCCACTGGTATGATAATAGTGCCAATGTGGTGAGAATAAATAAACGTAACCTGAGCATTATTCTGTACCAATATCCTAGAATATTTTTTAATCAGTGTGGCTGTGATAACCTGAATAACCAGTTTACTAATGTTCTGGTGGCTCCTGCTATTTGTAGTGGCAGGAACATTAGCAAATTGATTTCTTTATTTGGATTTCTCCAAAGACTGTTTTATTCGCTGAATCAATAACTCTGGAGGAAATAGCCAAAACACGCAGAGGAACAAAATCTTGCGAAACCCGATGGAAGAATAGAGCTTCTAACCTTGATGCAGTTCTATATCACCACTTCTTAGTTAGTGATATTCTTTTAAATCTTCAAGTAGATATAAATGACTAAACTACAAAATTAAAGGCATTGTTGCTGATTTAGTTTATAGAACAAGTCAAATTCATATGTACAATGGTGACATGATATGATATATTCATTGAAGTTAACATCATAAGTTAATCTGCAACTATGAATTTACCTATGAAGTGCAATTACTCAAAAAAGTGCTCAAAATAAATGAAACAAAATAAGACTAATTTATTTGCTCTAATAACACACAAGGAAATACCTTGTTAAGCTCGGATAGATCCTGCTTTTAAATCGATCTTGTCCTTAAGTAATTCGAGTAGAGACACGACTGAGAATTCAATGGTCACTAGATTTAGACAATTATTAAAATTCAACAGAACAGGGTTTTATTATAGAGCTTTAAAACAATTCCTGGAAAATCTAAACTGTTTGCAAATCAGTTTGACAGATGATGGAATATGTGACGTATCTGATTGTAAATTAGCTAACGAGCTAAGTAAAATCATTGCAAAAATTCTAAAGAATGTGACAAAATATTGTAAATAAACATTGCTTATGCATATTTGTTTAATAAATTTCTAAGTTACTATTGATTTTCCAGAAATCTTTATTAGTATAATAATTTTATATATATGAAATAGTGTTTTGGAATATTAAACGATAGTTTGAGAAAAAACAAAAAACATTTTTTCTTCGCAACAAATTATTTAATTGCAGTGACATCTGTTAGAGAAAAATGAAATATTTATTTTTTTTAATTTGTTGACCAGTTTTTTTAATGGTGATTACGAAGGCATCCAAACAATATTTTCTACGATCGTTTGATCAAATTCACGAGTCCGTGGTAATGCGGTTTGGTCTTCATTTTCAATTATATATTTATAATAATAAAAATTACTTCTACTTTTATTAAATCACAAATTATTTACTTATATTTTATAATATGAAAATATAATAATAACATTAATTACATTTCTTTTTTATCATCTTGTATTACATTTCTACCAAGAAATATGAAAATACACTACTAATAATTTTCTGCATTGTTCCAGGTTAATATAAAGGACATATCATTCTATATTATGAACGACAGCAAATCAAGATTAGTTGAAAACATAGGAATAGATGTGAAAAATTGTATCAAAAACATGAAAGGTATACTCAAAGAGAACTATAACATTGATTTTGAACAGGTAGAGTATTTAATTTAACATTGATTTTATTTAACATTGTTTTTGAACAGGTAGAGTATTTCAATCTCATTACTATAACACAAACTGATTCTACATTTCCATCATTACGTTAATTTTCATCTTCCAAAAATTTTTAAATCACTTTAGAATAATAAAGTTCCGCATTCATTTTACGCGCTTTAATTTTTTTACCTTGTATACGATGAGGTGAGAAAGCACTATGATACCATTTTGAGGAACATTGTATATCCTTTTCAACAGACTTTTTAAACCAGTATCCAATCTTTAAACAAAATTTGACATGAAGTAGAAAGCATTAACTGCGAAGTCTTTTCAATAAGTAAAATCTTAAACTGTTAAATTAATAAAATGGCAAGTTTTAGAGGCGAAGATTTATGCTAAACCTCTTAAAAACTGGCGTGTGAAAACATGTACAGACATATGAAAAAAATTACCGTAATATATTTAATATTCACAAATTTTGCTTACAGATAGAAATAAAAAACTGGGATAAAATATTTGAAGTGTCTCTGAAAGTTGTAACGTCTTTGGATGGAATACACAAAATTTTTTCTAAACCTGAAAATCACACGGAGCAGAAGTCAATATGGCCAAAAATGTTTAAAAAACCTTTGAGATTTTCTTACCAAACATTTAATCCAATATTATTTAAATTAATGATAAAATTACTGAATCTACTACCAGAAAGTCATATAGCCGAAATGAAGGCGTGCAAGGAAGAAATCAAAAAGAATTTATTAGTAAGTTGCTTAACTTATAATCTGTATTCTTTTTGATAATTAATTTAAATTGAAAATATAATATTTCAACCTTTTCATAGGAAACAGATTTTCATACTTATTGTTATTTATAATTAAAGGTGTGAAAGGTGTTAAAGAGTAATATTATTTTTAAGTTTTACCACCATCTAATATACGTCAAAAATCTTATTTTTCTTTATTATCACTAGCCCAACCTTTTGCATATAAAATTTTATGAGAGTATTTAGTAACAAAAAAAAGTGTTGTGTGTAATGCCAGTTTTTGAAATTCCCTTTTATATACTTCCAATGATTTCAAACTTTCTTTCTCTGAAATTTACTCTCGCTCTTTTATGACTTGTGTCTCGTAATGAATGATGTTTATATTTATTATAACTTACCCACATTATGTGCATTAAACTCTGTTGAAGAATTTAGTAAAAGAAAAAGCCATCCAATGAATGAAGTCACACAGAATGGGATGGTTCGATTGTCATTTTTGCTTCTAAGGATACATAATTTACCAGATTTTCTTTATGACCACGTTTCTCGTTTTCATACCTTGTTTTTCATTTTAGAGATGATTGGATAAAATTCTTTGCTAGTAGTAAGAAAAGAGTTTAATCCCTTATATTTATTCAAAATGTTGAAGGTTTCATTGACAACCCTTTAGTACTGGGCTTTTTATATCGAACTATTATGACACGGGTACAAGGACAATCACTATTTCAAATTTTACGTGTACATACCAACATCCTCTTGCAACCCATGATTGTCCATATTCTTAATTTTTTTACGAAGCTTAACTTGGTATTGGAGGCATTGCTACCTCATTATTTTAGTGTTTTTGTCTTATTTATATACTTTTTATTATATACATTTATATATATATATATATATATATATATATATATATATATATATATATACATATATATACCACTATATTTCTTATTTGAACCTTTTCGTCCCTAATTTCAGCCAACATATAACAGAAGTTAATCTTTTTTGCACTGAAATTTTAAAGATTCAATTTTTAATAATCGCATTTCCGAATGCACAAATTAATACCTTCCGCATATTAGAACAAACCGTAAATATATCAATTGCTTTTGGAATCTCATTCGCTTTTTGTTGCCTTTAAAAATTCATATGTTTATTAAGGATGTAATTAGAACTTCTCTCTTCTCTAGTTATATTGATAGAACCATCCTATTCAATAAGGTCACATATGTAATATTACACATAGGTAAAACTAAACTGCATTCAGTTACAAATAATTATAGATTATACCATGCCCAATCGAAACTAATAGTATGATTAACAATAATAATATATTCCATAAACAAAATATTGTAGCAATAATGAAGCTGGCAATAATCTTATAGACCAGTAAAACAACTTTGCTTAACAAACAAACTTACTTTGAAAGGCGAAATGTGGTTAAAAATCACTATTTTTTATTTTATTCTCTTTCCTACCTGGATTTTGTGTCCTGGTCAAAAAAAGACATGAAGATACTGGACTTACACCTTCATGTCTTTTTCTAACCAAGTACTTTAATAATAGTCGTCAACATACATTTCATTGATATTTTTAGAGTTTCATATCTTAGAATGAAAAAGCGGAATACTTATAAAATCACTTTGTTATCCTGTCGGTCTGTGTTGTGTATCTGTCTGTCGGTTAAGTCTATTTTTGATAGGAAAGACTAGAGGTATTATGCTAATCAAATACTAATGTAATACAAAAGAAAGTCTCATAGCACAAGTAAAGGAAAAAAATTTTTAATTTACAACTATTGTGTGAAATTATTACGTATTATATTTGTGAAATACCTACTTGCTAGAATATGTCTTAGGTTGCAAATTCTATTCCTATTTAACATTTCTTTTAAATAATTTGTACACTAACAAAACAGATACATTTGCCCCCTTTAACTTTCAACTGAAAAAATGAGAGAATGTGTGTGGCTTGTGCGCAAAAATGGAACAAAAACCATCAAAGCCTCTAATGTTATATTATTAAGATGCAAAAATGGAAACCTGAGATATATCTGCCTATCGTTTAGTGATATTAATAAATTTTCCACCAACTTTAAAATGCATATTTTTATACATTATATGATCATTTTTCCACATGGTTCAATTCCCTTCCAAGTCATGCACTAAGAAAAATTGATCTTTTGTAAAATTTCACGAAAATCAATTTTGCCAGATTTTTTTAAGATTTTTTTAAGAATAATTTTCAAGACTGGAACTGGCATAAAATATTTTTTGGCCTTCTAATCCTACTTCACAACTAATTTTTATATCATTGTTGTAAAGTTGAAAATATGGCCACTATCCTTGTATGTGATTCTAAACAACAATAGAAATTGTAGTTTAGCGGTGGCAAACTTTTTTTATTTCGCTCACATTAAATAAGCGACCCATCCCGTCTTTATGTAATTAACTTATTTATTTAAGGTTATCTGAGGATATGTATTTATTCATAGAGTAATGTAGGCCTGCGCTTTATTTTACTTTATCAAAAATATAATACTACACCTTTACATAGCTAAACTTGTAATATACCGGCGCCAAGTATGGAACTTTCCCTTCGTCGTTCCCCCTCTGCATGCTCGAATATATCATATTTTTTAATACCTCTTAAATGACTTATCGAAATCATGAAGAATACAGGACAATATTTAGGCCCAAAGTGACTTGTGTCTACTTTGTACGTATGTGATTAATTTATTACGGTTTTTTAGAATATATGAATTATTAATTTTTTCTTTCAAGTATTTCTGCACTCACTAAATATATATATATATATATATATATATATATATATATATATATATATATAAATATATATATATACATATATATATATATATATATATAAATATATATATATATATATATATATATATATATGTATATGTATATATATATATATATATATGTATATGTATATATATATATATATATATATACATATATACATATATATACATTTCCATGCGCGAATATCTTGTATGGAACGTCATCCGAATTTTATTTCTGTTTTTTGTTTACTTTCAAAATCTTTTTAATTTCTCTAAAGTACAAAGTATTCATTTTTATATACAGAAATACTTTTTCTCACACACTTTTTTTGATTTAAAAGCTGTTACTCGAAACTACCCATAAAATAGATTAATTCAGTTCCAGGATTTTCTTTAAACCTTTTTAAGATCTGCAATTCTTCTATATATAGGACTAAAGTACTTGCAATAATTTTGGAAGAATTTGTCACGAAAACTCCAGACCAGCAACTTTTTCTATCATTGCATCGACATAGTCAAATTTATCTCTAAAATAACACAACATATGTAGGTACTTACTATATAGCTTATGGTATTCTGGAAACCATAAATAATCTTATTCCGTAAATATCATATCGTTGAAGTCATATGTGAATCGGAATCCCTAAAAATGAACAGAAATAAACAAAACTTTCTTCTTTATTAATTTAGTGTGATTCAAAACTATTATAAAACAAAATATAATTTTTCACATCTGGGTAGGACAATGTTGCATGCATTTCAAATAAAGCAAAAAGGATATTTGACATCTATTTTATTTTTTCACCAAATTATAAATCAATAATGTTATTAACGCCTAGAGTTTAACTAAATTAATAACTGCCATAAAATTTTATATTATTCTTTCATATACAAATATCTTGTTTTATTATACAATAAGCATGGTACAAGAATCATGCTTCTGAAGAGTTAAAGCAATTATATCATATTAAAAGTTGTTTTATTTAAATTAATTTAATATGTAAATTCTTTTATGTGTTAATGATCTAAATATTTTTAGAAAAAATTATAACTATATGCTCTCCATGGTAGACAGATATTCAAACAATAATTTATATTATTTTTCTCATTTATTTGGTTTATCTTATGCAAAAGGTTGAATGAATTTTAATGGGACTTTACTAAGCAGCCCTGAGGTAGAACAAAAACTTTGAGGAGTCAGCGAACACCAGGATGAAGTGTATTAGCAAACTAATGACATGCTCACGTATGATATATTATATAGGTAATTTTCAGCAATTCGGAGATTGGCTCAAACTTGATTTTTGAAAATATTTTCTTTCTCGATCATGAAAATAATTGAATTTCAATGCACACTAAGCTTGAATTCACACAACCAAAGCTGTTTCTAGAAGTGCTTACTTCCATATAGTTCTATCTGACCTAATGGTAACTTGAGCCACCATTTATCCAAAAAGTCAGGACACCCAAATAATCAATATCAACTTCATTAATAAAACTAACAATTTTCTGTTACAACTTTAAATTCATTTGAAGAACTCATGTCTTTTTATTGACGCAGTGGAGATTGCAATTGTAAATTATAATATTTATTATTATTTAAAATTTTGACAATTTAATCTAATTTCAGGAAGTCTTAGGAGACAATGGCGTCCTCATACACCCAGTATTTCCACACCCAGCGCACAAACACTACGCAATATTATATAAATACTTCAGTACTACATTTGTTATTGCCTTCAATTGCTTGAGCCTTCCTGTGACTACCATCCCATTGGGTTTAACGAAGAATGGCTTACCAGTAGGCGTACAAATTGTGGCTGCCCCGGGAAACGATCATTTAACAATAGCTGTCGCTAGGGAGATGGAAAAGTTCACTGGTGGATGGATACCACCTAATTCAGTGTAATTTCTCATATGAATATGTAATCATGTCAATGGTTGCTTAACCTCCATGGCAATATAAGACCGACAGCCTATTTATACTATAAATCAAATTTAGTTTTAAGGGAAAGGCATAACAACCTTCCGAGGTATAAATTTCCTATCATAAATGGTACCTTCAATCTCTCATTTCATTCAGACTTTTGATTAGAGTTGATCAGTTCCAAGAGAGCAGTTCCAAAAAATAGGGTATTTAAGTTTTGACTTACTTCTATAGTTTTGACAGCTGGAAATATTTAAAAATACAGCTGTATTTAATATATCCATATTTATTTTCTGTCATATATTCTTACATTCTCAGAAATTGTATAGCCATTTGCAAACTATGAAAATTCTTTCAATTAATCAAACTATTTTACATTACACCTAATCTTCATATAATCTGAAGATTAAAAAATAATGCAAAATAAGAAATTTCACCTAAAGCAACTTTATTAATAAAGCTAACAAAAAATTTACAGACTGAGTCACCAAAAGGCAATGCCCACTGATATAAGGACATTTACTCCCACTTGGTAAATTCATTTAAGATTTTAATTTTATTTTGTAGTGTTCGTGGAACTGACTATTATTTTCCATAGAAACATGTGGTAGTAGTTATATAATACAATAAAACTGATGGCAGGTGCTAATCGAAAAGATGAATTTCGTAGGGTTTTTGTCCTATACTATTTATACTGTAAAGAAAAATGGTAACGAGGAACTGGGAAGAATTATTTTGTATTCAAGTTGTCAAGAAATCAATTTTTAAAGTAGCAATACCGCATCATATAGTGCGTAATTAATTGATTCTATTGTACAACGTTATTAATGTAGTATATAGATAACATAAAAATGGAAAATATCAAATATTTACACAGCCAATCAAATAAAGAATAAGGGATATTAAGTTAACGAAATAGGCATAACGAAGTGTAAAGTTTTAAAACTATGATTTGAGTTTAGAGGTGTAACATTCCATGGTAAATGAAACGAAGACTTTTATAAATCACAGGTTCTAGAAAAGTCACATCGATATTAAATAAAATATAAATTTTTGAAATTCACAATATATGTTTTCTTTATATTGCGGTAAGTGGTGGAGTAGAATCTAGCATTGACCTTTCTCAATCAATATAAATAACTGCCAGAACTCTTTTTATTTCTGCTTTGCATTAAATACAACATACATACATTTACTATTTGGAAATACAATTACTATGATTCAGTGCAATGGAAAATATTATTTGCCTGTAATTGTAGACTAGATTTGCTTTTGTTGTGTCTTGCCCATTACTCTGGCATAAATTTTACATAATAGTGAAATTTATGCCAAAGAACATCCCTAGCTTAGACCTTAAGTACACCTGCAGAACTTTATGCAAATGCATAAATACTATTTGAATATTCCCATATGTAAGAACATCAAAGTGCACTTAATGTGTTTATTTGATGGAATATGTTTAGAACGTAATAATAAGGAGGAAATAAAAAATTTCAATGCTGTAAGGATTCATATGTTGTATGACATATGTTTCCATTTTATAATATTTATTTATTTATATGTAATATTTATTTATTTATATACCAATTTCATTCTGCAAACAGCTCAGAGTATTTCAATGAAAAGGGCTGTATTTAGAGATTTTAATGTGTAAAACAATTAAGTATCAACTTTTAGAAACTAAAGTTTTTGTTATATTTATTCATAAGAGGAATTTATTTTAAAGATCGTTCTTGTATATTGGGTTGAAGTTGTAAACATTTCACGGTAAGTTGAAACTTATTAATTGGAAAACAGCATCGAATCAATTATGCATTTTATCTTTATTATTGTTTAAACTCATCATCAAAATTACATTTGCGTTTTAATAATCAATAACAAAGAAGTCGTTAATTACTGAATTTTCTTTTTAGACAATTGGATTGAAGAAGTTACAGCATGTGGAGAATAGAAGACCGAGCCCCTGGCACTCTCAAAAAAACATCACCTGCATACGGCCCGACATCTAATAAAGACTAAATATTAACAAAAATGACATTTAGTAAGCTTACTTATGAATTTGTCAAATTGAAAGCTTTCTCTTTGTGAATCAAATTTTATAGTAATATATGTAAGTTACACTAGACGGTTAGCTTAAGATTTTATAGATAACCCACTGATTTCTAATGAAAAAACTTTCTATACAATAGGTAATTATAATGAAGCAATTATTACAAACCAAAAAATAATTTATTTATAAGTTTACAAAATTATATATGTATATTGTTGGTTAAATAATTTTTTCTTTTATTTGCAGTTGGAGGTTGAATAAACAACCAAAACAGAAGGTGGTACAAAAATTGGACGAAGAGAGATTAAATGGTTTTTTTGAAGTCATTGGAAGGTTTAAGTAATTTAGAGAATATTTGTTAAAAGGTAATTATTGAATCAGAACTCGAAGAAGAAATGGTACAGATTTAGTATGGATACAAAGTTCTTTGTCAATATTTAAGAATAGCTCCGTATTACAAGTTTATAAAAAAATTGTTTGCTGTACCATTGATAGGTATATTGTATTCACTTTCAAAATTTGGCAAATTTGTTAATTTATACCAAATACTGCATGTGTATTAGATTGCGCGTAGTCTTCTGATTAAACGGAGAATCGTGAAAATGAGATTTTAGTAATAATGCTAATGTATAATATACAACAGCTACGAGCATATTAATTTAAAAGATAAAAATAAATTGATACTGCATCCAAGTGATTTGCTCAGCTGGAGATGTAGCCAATGTATGCCAATGTGCCAATGGATTAAAGATTTAGAAAATAATTTTTAAAAAAATAATATAATTTATTTAATACATATTACGTTAGATTCTAGAATGTTTACACCGGAATAAATACGATATTCTTATAATCTACTTTTTTGTATTAGATTCTTTAAGTGTTGTCGATAATATACATTAGGGATATTAAACAGAATGTGCATGATAGATTGTATATGACAGATTAAATAGGAAACAGAAATTAGCCTATAATGAGTACAAAAATCTTTTATCACAATTATGCCCAGAATATCTATCTTAGTATTCTTTTTATTTTTTTATATTCAGTACATGGTTTCATTTACTTTGAAATAGTTTAAAAAGTTAGAATTTATCCCCCTGATTTTGCATTTTAGTAGCACAAAACTGAAATGTAATTGGCACAATTGCCTTCAAAAAGTGCTGGGCAATTAACTATTTTTGTAAGTATTTATGAAATACGCTTAGCAAAATAATTTGAGTTTATTATATTTTAACTTATCAACATATCGATAAAAAAATGTGAATCTTCTTTATTGTTCAGTATATTATTGTCTATCTTTTCTGAGATTATAGATAGCTCTATTATTTCTTCTTATGTATTTTAGATTTAAAAATGAGTTGTAAAGATGTGTTTTCAATGAATAAGCTATGAATTAAAGGAAAAGAAAGAGCCACGGAAATAAGGCTAAAAATATAGTGCTACATACTAAATTTATTTTAAGGGAAGTTTAAAAAATAGACTAATTATCCCAAAACTATTTCTTTCTTCTACGGAAGTGTTTTTCAGTTATTTATATATAATATAAATTAATACAATATTTTTACCAATTAATAAATATTTATCGGTTGAAACCGGATAAAACGGCTCTTTATGAAAAAAACATTTTTCAGAATTAATTATATTGTAATTAATCCTTTATTAAAATAGGACATTTAGTATTTTAGTGAGACGCAGAAAGTAATCGTTGCAAAGGACTAAGATTTTATGATTCGTACAATTATTTCAATTAAACTCAAGTGCTTATAAATACTAGGTCGAATTCCTCACCTCAACATCCTAACTCTTCTAAAGATTATTTATCACACAATGTATGATCTTTTCAGATTGTTTACCCGTATCTCAGCGTTTGCAAATACCCAATAAAGTTGAGGTTTTTTAAAGCTGTTTGCATTAAATTAAATACTATTACGTTTTTGGAGCTAGGTACATATTTAATATATAAAATGTTTTTTAAAAATTTGCTGTTAACAAAAGAACAAAGATTGAAAACACATACCATCACTTCCCGAGTTTTCACTGTTTTCTGCCGTCCCATTAACACTTGACAAATGACAATTTATAGCTCGTAATCAGATTCCACTGGCAAATTACTGCTTAAAAAAATTTTGACTCTCTTAATAAAATTTATTCTTTCTTTTTGATTTTATGTTCTTCACCATACATAATTCTCTTTGTGATCCTTGTACGAAAAAAGCCAAACAAGAAACTGTTAAGAATAAGAAGTAATCAGTAGATTTAAAGATTTCAAATATTTAAAGCTAGTTCTTGATTCGTCTTTCAATCTACATTATTGTCATTGCTAATAAGAAAAAAATTTTATATTAGTTTTGATCATTTTGTCATAACCCTTATTACGAGTAATAAGTATTATATAACATACCTTTTAAGGCTAAAAAAAATTATTCTAAGCTACATGTTTTTGCTTCTACCGAAACCGTACCTACTTGAAATACCAATGTATTGTTGATATATCACACTTTGTGCATTTATAAATATCCTATTAATAATTGAATAAATTCTCTATTTTGTACAGCTATGAAAAAAGTGCAACGTATTGTACCATTTTATCCTAAGTACCAAAACTCGGAATTTCTATCTCGATCGCATTCACGAAACTACAGTGTCCGTCATATTGGATTTCATATAATGTTATGTATTCATTGATAGTTTTAAAGTTAACTGGAATCCAACAGCATGTCACACATGGAAATATATCAAGCCATTCAGATTACAGGAGAGAATAAAGATTCAGACATACATACATACAATCTAAAGACATTACTTTTCTCGCTCTGCGCAGTCTGAAAATAAACAATGAAAAAAATATGCGTCGAAACTTACACTTCAATTTGGCATGTGATATTCACTAATTAAATAAAGTCAAAAGCAAACTCTCAACTGAATTTGATCGATATAAATAATTTTAACTCATTGGATATAACATTTTACTGTCTTTGCTTATAATGCACTTTCCACATTTTCACGTAAAAGCCTTTCAAAAGCTTTTTTCGGATGTTGATATCATTGAATTATACTTTTTAGGCATTTTATGAAAAAATTATTAGAGTAAAATTTTTCAAATGCAACAAAAATAAATAAAATGAAGTTGCTCACTACGCAACAAAAATCTGTAAGAAATCAACGGGATTAAATTGCTCGCTAAACATATATTTACATAGTTTTATTTGACAGAAAATAATCTACCATTTTATGTGTCTGCTAGTTTTCAATTTTAAGCCGATCATCTGCCAGACTCTTTTTATATAATATGCTGAAATCATTAAAATTAAAAAAAAAACTAAATTTCATTTTAACCTTATAAATTATAATAAAAATAGTTATTATTCTTAACAATAATAATATATTAAATGATAATGATTGTAATTCTACATAAAACGTTGAAATTTTTACCACTCTGTATGATTAAATAATAAAGCTGAAGCACGATAATTTGGAAATGGTCTAGCAGATACTTGGTTTACAGTTAAAAGCCAGTAGAAAAATAAAATGGTGGACCACTCATCTATCAAACAAATTTTTAATTTTAATTTTTAAAATTTAATTATCTGATTCAATTTAGATATTACTAACTTTTTTCCTTTAATAAGTATGTTATTGATGCACTAAACTGTTGCAATTGTGAACTGTATTAGAGTCTGTATAAAGTCTATAATCAGGAAAATATTACAGAGCAGGGGATATCTGAACTATCTTATTATATTTTTAATGTTACAATGTTTGCAATTTGTTTATTTGTTTGTTTGTTTGGAACCCATTTGTCAGCACCTATAATGTGTTATTTCTAATATCAGTAATGGAGGAACAAACTTCAGTGATCCCTTTAGCAGCCTTGTCTATAGATCTTGCCTGTATGTATGCAAATGACTGTTTACAGACAAGTGTGTTAGCATCGTTCTCAACGTAGGTAAAATATTCTCTGCGAGGTGTGAGTAAAATATTTAATGTTTTATTTGAATGTTCTTTATGGAAATAATTAAAGAAAACAAATATCAAAAATTAGAATTACATATTAGGTTTTTCAATAAACATAAATGATCATACTGTGTATATGAAATAATAAAGTTCAAAACAATTTACACAAGATTAATAATATAATTAACATTAGATTAAAAGAAGTTCTAGAAATATTTAATTTTGTAAGGAATTCTTCGATAAAACAAGAAAGTCTTATTAAAGCACAAAAAATATTTGTAACAGAATAACAAAGCATTTATTTCAAATCAACACAATATGCTATTGTATTCAAAAGTTTGCAAGGTAGTGCATGGGTATGTTTACTTGAAACGCTAACAAATGATGCTGTAAAAGTAAATTAAGTCTATTTTGTTCTTTTTGATGTAGAAGAAGTGAGCTTTGCTTGTATTAGAAATGGATCACTTTTAGAGTATGATACAAAAGAAATGTGTCCTACTGACAGGGTCCAGCAAAAAAACATATCATTTAATCTACTATATAATTTAATTTATAATAAAACAAGCTCTTCACATGATGCTATTCGTACATCCTACAGAATAAGCAAACTGAAAATAAGCTATTTATTTTGCGTTAAAAATGTTTTAAATTTTATTAATTTGTACCAGTTTCATTACAATATTTTGCTATCAATTTTATTAATTCATTTACTCTGCTATCTGGGAATCAAACATTGTTTAATGAGCTACATAAGGAATATTATTTTCATAACAGCTGAGACTTAAATAGAGCGAAATAAATGTAATACATCCGATATTGCCTTCTTCGTGGTATAAAAAAAATATAAATTGCTTGAAAATCTTGACGTAAAACTTTTATTTTGACAACATAAATTTATAATTAAAAATGAAACTAAAAGGCCATTTAATCTTATTATTTTATTTTTATCATTAATCAGTAATTATAATCTTATTTTTTATCATTAATCAGTTTTAAGAAACACAATATTTTTGAGTTTAGAAACACAAAATTTATTTTGAAAGATATACTTAATTACTTTATACATTAAAGTTGATAAATCCAACCTTTTTCATCGAAGTAATGTGAGCTGTTCCCAGATTGAAGTTGGTATATAAATAAATTAAAAATGTTCCCTTTATAACATACGTCGTAAAACATATTAATTCCTACAGCATTGATTTCTTTTATTTTCTTATTATTACTATATTCTAAACATATTTCATCAAATAAATATTAAATGCACTTCGACATTTTTACATGCAGGATTATGTTCTTTGGCATAAATTTTACAATTATGAAAATTTATGCTAGAGAAATGTTCAAAGATGTAAAATAATTGGCCATGCAAAACAAAAAACTAATCTAGTCTACAATAATTACAAATCCGTGACAGCATTTTCCATGGTGTCGAATCATAGTAATTTTATTTCAAAACAGTAAATGTATGTGATTGTATTTAATCCAAACCGGAGATCAATATTACAGTTATATTACAGTTAATGCACCTAATAATAAGATATCACACAATGTCCAAAATATTAGGCAATAGAAATAAAGGTGTTGTGGGTGATTAATCAGTGTAAACTACCAAACGTGAATAAAATCGCACAGTACCTAATGAATGAAAGCATCACAAAGAAAAAGCAAAGATACAAATAAGTGATGCTTGACGTTTTTTTTGTCAACTTTACCAACTGTAAAATACTTCTATCCAATACTTTATGACTTTGACATAATACTGTTTTCATATTTTATTAGTGGTTCAGATAATATATCTATATTATAATTAATGTTTTTTAACTTAAAAAAATACATCATTTAAATATAATTATATTAAATTATTTGGCTTAATTTCTATATATAGAATGGAATGCTAAAATATTGGAAAAAAATGAACGTCAAAACAATTCCTTTTATATTTCACCTAAATAATTTCTCCCGAGGTCTAGAGATATAAAAATTCATCATAAACTATTAATTTATTTTTAGTGTTTTTGCATGTATTTTACACTGGTACGTTTTACCAGGTACAACTAGACAGAAATTGGCCATGTCCTTTTAAACATTTATAATTAATTTTAGTATCAATGTGAGTTTTCCAGAATCTCCATATATAAAAATCAAAATCACAGGATGTGTTCATTTAGCGTCAAATGTTACACGTCTACGTCAAATCATGGAATTTTAATAGTTTACACTTTGTGATGCCTATTCTGTAATGTTGATATACAAAATCATTTATTTTATTGGCTGTGTTAATATTGGATGTTTCCTATTTTAATTGTTATACAAACGTTATCTATACATTACGTTAATCACATTGTACAACAGGATTGCTTGTGTTAGCACAAGACGCTGTGTTTGTTTGCCACTTTAAAAAGGAGTGGTGATTCATCCATTAAATTTTATTAGTAGCTTTATTAATAAAGTTGTTTAGTTGCAATATGGTCATTTACATAAATATTTACAAAGCAAGTAAAAGTTGCTATTTTGCATTATTTTTAATCTTTAGATTACACGAAAATTAGGATGCAATGCAAAATAGATAGATGCACATAAGAATCCGTATAGTTTGTAAATGGCTCGGTAATCGAAAAAAATATCTTGAAGTATGTATACAGACTTCAGAAGTAAAGGTTTGATTAAAAAACTGTCTTTAAAAGCTTTGTAATAATTTGTTTTGATGCTTCCATCTCCTTTACTTCATTGTACCATCATAATTTGACTTTTACTAATTCTCTAAACAATGTATAATCATGCCTTTCCAACATTCAAAACTATAAAAATAAGTCAATAATTAATATGCTCTGCGTTTTTAGAACTGATAAACTCCAATGGATGAAATGAGAGATTAATGAGGTGTGAATAAAATGGAATGGAGGCACCATTTAGAATAGGAAATATATACCTTAGATGATTGCCATGCCTTCCCCTTAAAATTACCTATGATTTATAACATAAATAGAGTGTCAGTGGTATATTATTTAAGCAATTATTCACACGATTACATATTCACATGAGAATTTACATTGAATTAGGTGGTTTCCATCCACCAGTGAACCTTTCCATTTCTCTAGCAACAGCTATTGTCAAATGATCATTTCCCGGGGCAGCCACAACTTGTACGCCAACTAGTAAACCATTCTTTGTTAAACCCAGGGGTATAGCTGTCGCAGGGAAGCCCAGGCTATTGAACCCAATAAGCAATGCAACATTGGCGAATTTGTAGAATATCCCGTAGTTTGTGCGCTGGATGTGGAAATACTGGGTGTAATAGGATGCCATTGTCTCCTAGGACATCCTGAAATTAGATTAAACTGTCAAAATTTTAAATAATAATAAATATAATAATTTACAATTGCAATCTCCACTGCGTCAACTAAAAGACCTGAGTTCTTCAAATGAATTTATAGTTGTAACAGAAAATTGTTGGTTTAATTTATGAAGTTGATATTGATTATTTGGGTGTCGTGACCTTTTGGATAAACGGTGGCTAAAGTTATCATTAAGTCAGATCGAACTATATGGAAAAATGCACTTCTAAAAATGCTTGCATGGAAATATAATAATTTTTATGATCGAGAAAGAAAATATTTTCAAAAATCAAGTTCGAGCCAATTTCGGAATTGCTGAAAATTATCTATATAATATCACATACGTGAGTGTGTCATTAGTTTGCTAATACACTTCATTCAGGTGTTCGCTGACTTCTCAAAGTTCTTGTTCTACATTACGGCTCCATTCAACCTTTCTCATAAGATAAACCAAATAAACAATCACAAACACGTTATTTATATTACATGCACATTTGGTGCAATAAAAAGAATTAAATATGGTATAAACCAATAATTACTTAAAGTAAGCTCTTAAAATCATGGTTCATGTATCTTTCTACATGATATATATGGATAATCAAACATGGTATTGGATATACTCGTAAAAGTACAAGGTAACCTTTTTAAAGCATTTTTTTTATTTAAATAAGTTCACGTATTTATAACATCGTTAATTTATAATTTAGTGAAAAATATAAAATTACAATTGAAAAACTTATTTAATAAAGAGGAAAATTTGTTTCATTTTGTTTGTTTTTTAAGTATTCAGCAATCAGAAATCTATTCCTAAAATTACACAACCTATGTACATACTATTCGGCTAATTGTAATCTGGAAACTGTAAGCAATCATATTCTGCAAATATTATTTATTTTAAAGTTGTATGTATAGAGACCTATAAGCCCATATTACCATGACAAATGCTTGCAAAATTTCCACAAGTTTACTAATCCTATGCATGGGATAATTATAGATATTAAAAAAGTCGAAATAATAGTCTGAAAATGCAATAATCTATTTTTATGTGTAAACTGCCGTAACTGTTTATAAATTAAAAAAGTGCATGGGACAAAAGTGATGCAGTTCAGATCAATTAATTATTCCTCATAAAATAAATATCACAGTTATTTGAAATGTTTCCTGTAGATAAAAATTTATACTTTGTAATTTAGAGAAATTAAAATGTTTTTGGAAATAAACTAAAAACAGAAATACAATTGTGATAACATCCAGTGAGAGATATTCATGCATGGAAATGGAGAACCAGCGAAAGAGTATTGCATGTGCGTTACATCGAAGTACAATATATCTTTTAAGTAAATTAAATGCATCCCTACAAAATTGCTTTGAGTCTAAAGATATCCTTTATATGATTTACTCAAAATGTGCAGAGGGGGAACAGAGAGGAAAACTCCATACTTGGTATGGGAGTATTACAACTAGTTACGTCAAATCGTGGTGCATTATCATATTTGTTTAAAATTAAGTAAAGCGCAGGATTATGTTAACCAAAGAAAAAATACAAATACTTAGATAACTTTAATCTAATAAATTAAATGCACAAAGCTATACTGAGTCACTTATTTAATGAATGTGAAAGAAGAAACTTAGCCACCACTAAAATACTGTTTCTATTGTTGTACAGAATCAAATATAACTATAGTAACTATATTCTCAATTTCAGAAAAATGTTCTGAAATAGCACTAGAAGGCCAAGAAATAATTTAATTCCAGCTCTATCTTGGAAAATATTAATTGAAAAAAAATGACACATTTGATTTTCATAAGGAAAAATAAAGAAACACACAGAAAAATTATTACTAGTATATGACCTGAAAATTATTACTAGTATATGAAAAATTATTACTAGTATATGAAAAGGAATTGAACTGGAGGGAGATATTATCATATTATGTACAAAAATGATTATGATCTGTATGTAAATGGGAAAATGTAAATGGGAATGTGGGAATTCTGACATGTAACTCCACAGTGTGGGGATCCACAATAACAGATCTCATTTAAGTTTGGCTTTCAATAATGAAATTATCTCAGCAAATGTTTGAAAAAAAAGGTGGACTGAAAGTGGAACTGAAAAACATGATAAGTGGTCCACAGGACAAACAGTTCCAGAAATTTAATAATATTAGCAAAGAGTTTTTATGTCTACGAGACAAAAAAGTTCCATGGATGGAATAATCTCAGCAAAGAGTTTTTATATCTAAAAAAAGGGCAGCAGGTCAGTATCAAATGAGTCAATATCAAAAATATGCGACATTAAAAAAAAATTATTTTATTAACTCAATATCTTTTGGTCTTTCCTGCCAAAAAAGGACTTAACACACAGATAGAAAACCGGACAACAAAGTGATTCCATGAGAAATAAAATTGTTTACCATAAAAATAATAATGAAACGTATGATCAGGCGACAATCACCAGTATAAACCAGATTCATCAGCATTGTAAACCTGTTCCGTTGTTAGATTATTTTCTCCAATAACTTTCTGAGACTTATGTTAAAATGGTCCGATAGCAGCTTCATTACTTGATAGTTTCCCCCCATCATTTTTAAACGACTTATTCTGTGGCGCCTCTTAAATTTATCTAACCATTCCCTGATTATGTTATGTCCAATATTGGAGTTTATGATCTGGCGATGAAAAGTACATGCTTTCTCACAAATCATGTCACCATTTACAGAAACATACAATCACCTTTGTTGCAAAAACCATGGAAACAAAAAATCTTCTAAAACGGGATTTTCTGACTTCTTCAGTATTTTTTGTGCACCGGAACTCACGTTATGTTAGACGAACGCCCCCTGAACTTCGCTGCCCATCCGGATTACAGAGAGCACTAAATTAGCGGGAGAATAAGCGGATAAAATTAAAATATATTAAATATTGCAATACATACCTTAACCTTTTTTTATGTCATGATTCATGGATTTTCATGTCACAAACAAACAAACAAATACCGGGAAATATTATTGCAAAGATCAGTCACTGATAAGCGCACCATAAAAGCGCGCAATGCCGAACTTCAGAGGTCAAAATGCAAGTGAAAAACAATTATTAGAGATAGTATTTATATGTTTTCGTATAGTTTCTTTATCATACAAGTTAGTGAGGTAGTAAGAAGTGAGAATTTAAGGTATCGATTTTTAGATTTACGACCTATGAAACCACCAATACCAAGTTAAACAAATTAAGCATGTGAATACTCAGAGATCGCAAGCAAAATGTTGGTATATATATGCAAAATGTGAAATAGCGGTTATCTTTGTACTCGTGCATAACAATCCGATACCAAAAATGATGCCCATTCCAACACAGAAGAGTTGCCAATGTAACCTTCAAGATTTTTAATAAATATAAGGGATTCAACTCTCTTCTCTCTCATTGAATATTATTCAACCATGTATAAGTGAAAAACAAAAGTAAACTTAGCCATTCGATGACTTTTTTCTCTTACTAAATTCTTCAATGGAATTTGATGTGAATTAAAATTACCCATAGTAGCAATAAATAAAAACATCATTTTTGACATTCATTAGGGACAATCATAAATAAACAAGAGTGAATTTGAGAGAAAGTAAGTTTGAGATCAATCAATATTATTGTCATAAAATAAAATATTCGAAAACAGGAAATTACATACAATGCTTTTTTTCTGTTATTAAATACTCTCACAAAATTTTATCCAAATATGGATCAAATTATACTAAATAAAAATATGGTTTTTGACATGGTTTTTGATTGTGATAAACTTAAAAATTATATTTTTCTTTGACACCTTTCATACCTTTAATTATAAATGACGATAAGTATATAAATTTGCTGATTATGAAAAGGTTAAAATATTACACTTTGAACTGAAATTGGTTATCAAAAACAATACAGATTTAAACTTACTAATAAATCTTTCTTGATTTCTTCATTGCAAACTTTTATTTCGGTTATAAAATTTTCTGGTAGTAGATTCAGTAATTTTTTTACTAGGTGGACTATCAATGTTGTAAGTGCATTATTAGAACATCCAAAACATTTTTTTAACACTTCTAGCCACATTGGCTTCCACTCAGTAGGATTGTCAGACTTAGAAAAGATATTGTATACTCCATTCAAAGAAACTATTATTTTCAGATACACCTTCAATATACTATCCCAATTCTTTATTTCTATCTGTAAGCAAAATTTATGAATATTAAAAATATTGAAGAATAATGCTTTTCTACAGCATATATTACGATAATTTATGTCATATGTTCACGTACATATTTTCATATGTCAGTTTTTTAGAAGTTTAGAATAGACCTTCCTTTCTGAGATTGTCATTTTTTTTTAATTTGACAATTTAAGATCTTACTTGGTGAAAAAATTTTGCATTAGTGCTTTCTACTTTAGTACACTAAAGAAGTTAAGCATGCAAAAGCATTGTAGAATTTTATTATTCTGACGCAGATTGAAAATTATCTGAAGAGGAAAATTAACATAATGATGGAAATGTAGAATCAATATCTGTTATAGTAACGATATTGGAAGAATACTCTACCCGTTCAAAATCAATGTTATAGTTTTCTTTCAGTATACATTTCATATTTTCCATAGCATTTTTCACATCTGTTCCTATGTTTTCAACTAATCCAGATTTGCTGTCGTTCATAATGTAGAATGATATGTCCTTTATGTTAACCTGGAACAAGGTAGAAAATGATTGTGTTGAAAAGTGATAGGTTGAAATGTTGTATAAGACGATAAAGAATAAATGTAATGATGTCATTATAATATTTTTTATGTATTCATGTTAGAAATTATTTACTTATAAATAATTTGTAATTTAATAAAGCTAAATGAAATTTTTATTATTTCTACCTTCTGTAACAATTTGTTACCCATCGGCCCTCCAACGTTTAATTAAATATGATGACTATAACAAATTTCTAAGGACTTGTGAATCTGATCAAATGACATAAAAAATATTCTGTAATTTTTCAGTTTTGTTTTGATAATACATCTGCACTCAGTTTTTAAATAGGTATTGTAGAAAATATTGTAAGAAAGCCTTCGTAATATAAAATAAATATTGTTTACATATATATACATAAATTAATTTAAAGCAAAATTTTAAATGAGCAAACTTTCTTCCTTTTTTGTAAGACTCAAAAGTTTGCTTACATATAGTCAAATGTAAATATGTTTTCATGTGATTTAATTTACTGAAACTTCGTTTTCCGTTAACAGTAATTACAGATATGGTTATCAGGGCACGGAGTGTTATATATATATATATATATATATATATATATATATATATATATATATATAATAATATTCTTCATAGACTTTTAGTGTCTCATCTATGGCCCCATATCCGAATTATTAATAGAACAGTTAAATAAATCTTGTATTTTTTAATGTATTTTGAGCATTTTTTTAGTGATCGCAATACGTAGCCAAATTCATAGTTTCAGACATAACCTTACTTACAAAGTTAACTTCAAACAATATATCGTATCACTTCACCATTATAAGCATGAATTCAAATTGCTCTATAAACTGAATTAGCGACAATGCCTATGATGCTACAATTTAATCATTTGTCTCTACGTGCAGATTTAGAAGAATATCAATAACAAAGGAATAGTAATATCAAGCTGCGTCAAGGTTAGAAGTTCTACACTTCCATTAGTTTTCGCAAACTGTTTTTCCATAATAGTCTTTGGATACATATTTGGATATTTCTTTCAGAGTTATTGATTCAGCAATAAAACAGTTTTTGGTGAAATCTAAACAAAAAAAACAGTTTATTAATGATCTGGCGGCACCTGGCACTACAATATTCAGTTTTCAGTTAATAATAATCCAGGATATTGGTACAAAATTATGCTCTGGTTACCTTTATTTATTGTATCTATTTTTATTTATTTAAACATAAAAAACTGATCAGCTTGTAAATAGTGAAATACTCTCTTTTTTGATTTTAGTTTTATTAGTGTCAACAAAACGCAAGGTTATAATTGTTCGACGTGGCTCACATGAGGAGTGCAATTTAATATGATTGAGAAGTATTTACTTTATGGCAGTCAAAACTTTATTTTGAACTTCACTTCCAAGTAAGTCTTTTAACTCGTTTTGAATGCATTTGTCAAAATAGTTTGTTGCCATTGTAAGGAATGTATAAGGTTTTAAATCCTAAGCTCCTCTAAACGACAAACTATCGTGGATAGCGAACCACTGTGACTTCGCCCTCAATAAATGTTTGTAATACTGTCTCATTTCAGTGCTTCAATATAATATGTATGTGAGGATGTTAATATGAGGATGTTGTACGACTTTTGAGGCACTTTGGAAATACTTCCGCTTGTCAGGATTTTCTTCGCCTAAATTAGAGTGGAAATTTCTGCAAAATCAATAGCAGTAAAACCTGCATATTTAGAGTCGATGAGCCACGTCTTTTCAAAAGTTGTCCCATTTGACATTAATTTTAAAATTCTAACTGGACTTGTGCACGATGACTAAACTGTCAAATATTCCAGCAATCTAGAATTTCAAAAGATCTTTCTTCACGGGTGTTTTCGTTAATTCATTTATTTTTATCAATATCAATCCAGAGGCAGGGGGATGAGGTTACGCTGTATTGTATGTTATTCCAGCAGTCAGAAATTTCAAAAGCTATTGGTTGATAGGTAATTTTGTCAACTCCTTGATTTCGATCAATTTTTGTTTAAACTGATCGAAATAAGATATGGAACTACTATTTTCCAATAAAAATAAAAACCCACCGTGCCACGCTGCCTACCATGAACATGATTTGATCATCATGGTCAATCAAATCCACCTCATTTCCGATAGCAATTCTTTTTTGGAATTTCGGCACCTACACACTTAGAGTGTCTGGTGTGGTCGCACCGCTCGCACCTCGCTCTTAGCCTGCTGGTGCTCAATTTTGAGTACAATGCCAGTTTCGTGAATGTTTTGTTTCATTTGGAATTTTAATCTGAACTTAAATAGAAGTAGATACAGAAAATAGTATTATTTGGATCGTTCAAGTATTTTGCGCATTATAATTCGTTTTGCTTTTATTTTATATTGTTTAAAAAAATTTATACTATGATTAGGAAAAATAAAATTTTTTATTTACTTGCTATTTATAAATTTTAATAAGTCGATTTATTCAAATAAAAAATAGTCTTATATTGAGAATTCCGTAACTGAAAACTATTCTGAATTTTCATAAAGTATAACAGACATGTGTAAAATTCATTAATAATAAAAAAAAATGGAAAAACAAGCACATTTAGCTGTGCACACTAGAGCAGCATTATACAACTGAAGAGTATAAAATAAAATAAACTTTAACCTAACTGTGTCGGTAAACTATATAAGTAATTGATTTGATTTCGAAAAGTTTTATTTACTCGGAATGACATATTTAACATAACAAAATGTTCAACAGATGTTTCTTTATGTGTGCACAATAATATTATTATGCTATTATATATATATATATATATATATATATATATATATATATAACCAAGCCAACTTGTGCCCCTTGGGGTTCAGGCTCTGCCTGTCACAAGCCAGGATAAATTCGGGAATGATAGAGGAGTAACACCTCTTTAAAATAACCTTGGTTCAGCTGGCCCGGCTGATAGTACCTCGTGAGGGTCCCTGGTGTAGGGTTACACACGGACGCGGAGGCAGTCCCTTCAACCGCGCTAGGACAGTTTGGCTAATAACCAATCTGACTGAAACTTCTATTATTAAAGAAACAGATAAGAAATTAAACCGAACGAATGTTAAGTTGATGACTTTTGCTTTGAAACGAATTACGAGAATTGGTTTCTGAAATGTGAGGACGCTGAAGAAGAGCAGCAAGCTGCGGCAAGTGGTGAGCGAGATGGCACGATACAGGTTGAACATCCTTGGGCTGAGCGAAGTGAGGTGCGAACACAAGATGGAGTGACGTTCTTTACTCAGGACACGCGGTCGATGTTGCCGAACACCGGGACGGTGTGGGGCTCCTGTTGACCAAGGAGGCCCACTCTCAGTGAGACTCATAACGGCGAGGTTCAAGACTCGTGTTCATAACGTCACGGTGTTAGAGTGCTACGCACCAACAGAGGGTGCAGAGACACAGCAAAAAGAAGAACTTTACTAACACCTGAATGATGCAGTAATGGGAACGAGCCGGAAAGATGTGATCATCGTCATGGGCGACCTGAACGCAAAGGTTGGAAGAAATAACATGGGGCTGGAACATATCATGGGTAAACATGGCCTAGGTGATAGCAACGACAACGGAGAACAGTTTGTGGACTTCTGCGCAAGACATGATTTGGTAATTGGAGGAACAGTGTTCCTACACAAGAAATGCCATAAGGTAACGTGGGGGTCTCCTGATACTACGGAGAACCAAATCGGCCACATGGCATTCAGTCGAAAATTTTGGAGATCAGTGAGAGATGTGCGGAACAAACGCGGAGCAGACATTGGCAGCGATCACCATCTGGTAGTAGCTGACTTCAAAATAAAAATTGTCGCCCAGTTCCACAGAAAGTTCCAGAGCAGGAAGAAAAAGTTTGACGTGGCGAAACTAAAGAACGAAAACATCCGCCAGCAGTTCCAAATGGAACTAAAGAACAGCTTCCAAGCCTTAAATTCCGAAGAGATCGATACTGTTGAAAACTCTTGGACAACGACAAAATATGTCTACATAGCAACCAGTGAAGAAGTGCTGGGGTACAAGGACCCGAAGAAGAAGGACTGGATGTCAGAAGGAACCTGGTCAGATTTTGGAAAGAGAAAGGATGCCAAGAGTCTTATCAACAACAGTAGGACTCGACAGCAGAAGGCGATTGCCCAGGCACAATATGCTGAGGCCGACAGGAAAGTGAAACGGAGCGTGAAGAGGGACCGAAGAGCATGTATAGAATACCTTGCGCAGAGAGCAAAAGACGCAGCTAAAAAAGGGGATGCGAAAGAACTCTATGGCATCACAAAAACACTACCAAGGAAAGGCTTCCGAAAGTCAAGACCCATGAGAAACAAGGACGGTACGTTGCTTACCTTGACGGAAGACCAACTCCGCAGATGGGAGGAATACTTCACCGAAGTTCTTAACCGAGGTTCAGATGCACCAGTGCACCTAAGTGACGGAGAGGACAGCAACCCAGACATATCTTTGCAGCCACCGTCTCAGGAAGAGATTGTGGAAGCACTAAAGAAGATGAAATCCGGCAAGGCACCAGGCATTGACGGCATCACGCCAGAAATGCTCAAGGCCGACGTTGGGACAATAGCCGAACTTCTTAAACCACTGCTAGAGAAAATTTGGAGCGAAGAGAAACTGCCTACTGAGTGGAAAAGGGGAATCATCGTCAAGCTGCCCAAGAAAGGTTACATTACCGACTGTAACAACTGGCGGGGCATTACTCTCCTCTCAGTACCTAGCAGAATTCTATCCCGCGTCATCTTGAAGCGCATCGAGGAAGCAGTGGAGCGGCGACTCAGAAAAGAGCAGGCGGGCTCCAGAAAACACAGGAGCTGCGTGGATCTCATAAACACCTTAAGGATCATCCTAGAACAAAGCTCGGCATGGCAGAACACCCTGTACCTCACCTTCATTAACTTCGAGAAGGCATTTGACTCAGTAAACAGAACAGTCATGTGGAACACCCTGGCTGAGTATGGCATCTCCATGAAAATCCTCAACATCATCAAGGAGATGTACACGGACTACCAGTGTCAAATCTTACATGAGGGAACCCTGACGCATTCCATCAGCATCAATGCAGGCGTAAGACAGGGGTGCATCCGCTCCCCAACACTATTCCTGCTTATCCTTGACAGGGTGATGCGGAAAGTTATAAATGGCAGAAGACAAGGAATCCAGTGGGGAATGACAAACAGGCTGGAGGATCTCGACTTCGCAGATGACATTTGTCTTCTGGCGGGGCGCTTCAGAGACATTGACGACAAACTGAAGAGAGTGCAGGCCGAAGCAGAGAGAGCGGGCTTCAAAATCAACATTGGCAAGGCGAAAGAGATGCGCCTCAATACCACCGTTGATACACCCCTGAATCTGGGCGACAAGAATGTTGAGAAGGTGGAGAGCTTTCAGTACTTCGGAAGTATGGTAACGAGGGACGGACGAGCCGAGGAGGACATGAAGAGTAGGGTGAGAAAGGCAAATGGAAGGTTCATCCAGCTATACCCGGTGTGGAGAAGTAGATCCATTTCCAAAAGGACGAAGATTAGACTCTTCAACACCAATGTCAAATCTGTCCTGATGTACGGCTGTGAGACGTGGAGGGTCTCCAAAGGTCTAACCCACCAACTACAGGTCTTCGTGAACTTCGCCGCATCATGAACGTGAGGTGGTCGAAGGTGAAGAGGAACGAGGATCTGTGGGCTGAAACGAACCAAAAACCCATCGCAGACCAGATTAGGGAGAGGAAGTGGCGTTGCATCGGCCACACGCTACGAAAGGCTGACGAAGCCATCGAGAAGGCAGCCCTAGACTGGAACCCCCAAGGAGCAAGATGACGTGGTATCGTGTTTCAAAATTTGCAAAAATCTACTATTTTTTTTTTCTTCCTTATCATTATCCGACATAAGAATTTGAAGCAGTTGGACCATAGTGGTCACTTTATGTGCAAAAATATCTTGAGTTATATTTAAAAAGTTCTATCAGATTTCAGTTTCTATAAATTGCTATGGTTTATTGATTTCATCTTTCGTTGACTGTGATCTTTGTGTTTTATATTGTTGCATATTCCAAAAATATTGAAATGTCATTCTACTAATTACAAAAGATAGTAGAAATCAATGATGAATGCATCTAAAAAGATAAATCCCCTTCAAGGGCTAGAAAAAACGGAGAGTGAGAAAGTACATATGCTACCTTAGCCATAAAAAATTAGCTGCGCATTCAGTTGAGGTTGAATTTTGGCTGAGGTTCAAAAAAACCATGCTAAATACTAAATTTTTTCTGATTCATAATTTTAAATGTAATTTATTCTTAACTTGAAATTGAATGCTCTTGCCATAACAACTAAAAATTTTGAAAATGATGCGAATTGAAAGAAAACTTTTTAATAATTGGAAATTGTTTCAGTTTTTGGAATAAAAAAAAATTGGCCAAATAAATTAGGAATAGGACTTTATATATCAAGAATCTTTCAGACATTTGAAAAAATAAATGTGTCCAATGATGTGCAATGATATATGTTTAATTTTTGTCTTTAAAAGCTATTTCACAAGTACTATATTTAATCTAGTTTACTGGTTTATTTAATTGCAGCTGTGGCCCATTTGGGCTGCTGATAGCATTGAGTAGCAATGGCAAATCTTCCGCATATCTTGTTATAGGACCTATGTCTGTGCAATGTGGAAAATGCCCTGAAATAGAACAGTGGATTTTGTTTTACTATGATGTTCATAAATCTGTGTAAAAATTTTGCACAACGGATGATTGCTTATAGAATACAGGAATACTCAGTCTTTTTAATTGATTGGCTCTAGGTGTTACCTTATGCTGCTAAAACTACAACTATGGATGCATAAAATTGCTGCTAAAACTACGACTATGGATGGCTTCATGACTATTTATTCATGCAAATGACAAATACTTAAGGTCAAGGAATATATTCAGACTATGTCATCCAACAAAACTATGTTAGGAATATGTGAAAACTATCCATATTGGTTTCAACAGCATTTATCAGAAACTATCGGGCAAGTGCCAGTGGCATTAAATAATAATAAGAAATCTTATATTTACCTACATATTTACATACATCCATGATTTTTTACAAAAATATCACAAGATTAAAAACTATTAAGATTTTCATATTTTACTAAGAAGTCTTATTGTCTTTTGACAATAGATGCTCTATGTTTTCCAGCATCACATGCAGTGGTATCAAAGTTTTAATATGCACTTTTAAAACTTCTTTGCTTTAGCAGATTTGCACTATTTTTAAAACTTTTAGTGTTTGTGCTATAGAAGTTACCTATGTTCATCAAGTTTATTCACATAAAACAAAAACTTCTTGCCAAACACACAGTTCGTTCATAGAATTACAATAATTATAATAACAATCGCCCATAGAATGAATTTAAAGAAATTACAAACTTCTTTAATTATTTATTATGAAGCTTATTTACCTTTCATTGAAACAACACGTGATGATGGTTTGTGTCCGTATATACCAGTAAACATGGCAGGCAATCTTATAGAGCCGCCAAGATCTGAACCGATTCCCATTATTGAAGCTCCGGAAGATATAAGGGCGCACTGAATATAGAAGAAGCAAAGGTTATTTAGAAAAAACAACTTGAAATGAAACTTAATAAAAATGACCCTAAAAATGTCCGTTTACGAAACACATAATGGCCCGATTATCAACTTGGTTAAATTGTAGTGTCAATGCTATAATATGATAATACATTTATCTCAAAAATGCCAAATTGACCAGCGGAACGGGTTCAGAGAAATGACAAAATGGTATAACAAAGATTATAGTTAATATGTATATCATGCACATTAATTTCATATGGGATTGCTATAGAAACTGTTAGGGAAGTGTATAGGTTTTTGCTACCTCATTATTTCGTTATTATTTTCATGATATTCTGTCTCTTTTATCGCAATAAGCTATTTGTTATTTATGTTATTTCAATTTTAAATATATTTTCCATTTAGTTTTTTTCCCATCAGCAGCTATATTCAATCAATAGTTATAATCAATGTTCTGTTTGGTAAGTTTTTTCTTTTCTCTATTTTTGTTATTGTATTATTTACTTCTGCCAGATTGAACCTACTTCAGTTTAGTGAAGATGAATTTATCTATTCTCTTAAACCACCAAACCCTTCTTAACCTATGCTTTCCCCTAAAGAAAGTGCTTGTCCTACTTCCCCAGGATGTTATTTTACCATAAGAGATTTCCAACAGGAACAACAACATAAATCCAAGAGTTGTAAAATACCAAATTATAAATAAATCAAAATTCGTCCTTCCTTCCATCGTTTTGTCACCTTCTGCAATGAGACAGAGTATATATTTCCTTGCCAGACAACTCTCACACCTCTTTCACAAGCAAATTCTGATTTACTTCCATCATCCCCAACATTCCTCCATTCCCCCATTCATTCCTCCCTCCCATCCTCCGAATTGTTTTGAGGGTCATTTATATGTCTCTGGCGACATTGGACCATTTACTGTCCACGTTTAAAGAAAAAAATCCAATTCTGGGTTTTCACTTCATGTAATTAAATTGGGTTATCTTAAAAAATTATCATGTCAATGGCGTAACCCGAAAGGGAGTTAAACAAATTGACAGAAATAGTATTTCGGTGGAGTTTTTATCTGCAGATGCCGCTAACCATTTCAGAAACCATTCTATTTTTACGGGACAGAATAAATTGTTCATCCCCTCCTTTAACGTTAATTGTATGGGAATTGTTCGCAATGTTTCAGTCGATTGATCTGACGAAGAGGTCTTACAAAACATAGAAGTCCCAAAGGTTGCAGTAAAGTTATGAAAGTCCACCATTTAAACTTCAAAAAATTTATCAATGGCCAACCCAAGTATTTTCCATCAGAGATGATGGTCATCATCTTTGATGGCCAAATCCGTCCCCAAAGCATATTTATGGCATATTCCTCACTCCCAATCTCAAAATATAAATTCCCTGCGGTACTATGTTTCTAATGTTGTATGTTTAGAAATGTAGTTGAAAAATGCCGACCTTCCGAGAATTGTCTCCGATGTGGCAAAAGTGCCCCCTTCTTATTAACATGGCAAAATGTGTTTTTAGCAGTGGAAATCATGATTCCACTGATAGAAATTGTCTAGGATTGGAAAGATAAAAAAGATAAAATTTGAAATGTCTGAAAGAGATAGATCCTATGTGGAAGCGTCCAAAATAGTCCCTTCTGCAAGTTTGCAGTTGCAGTTCAACCCTTCCTAATTCTCCCTTCTCCCACTTCTTCTCAAAACTGTTCTCTCTGTCTCGTTCTACCAACTCTTCTCACAAAAAAATTATGACTCTGGAACCTTGACCGCACTCTTCAACAAGTTCCAACCAGGGCTATGACCATTAAGCCCTAAAACAAGCCTGGGCAGACTTCCGAATTCCTCAGGCTGTCTCTGAGGGGCTGCCATCTCAGAGACTTGGCTGATGCCAGGATTTCATTTTAAGATCCAGGGCTATGCCTATCTACTGGCAAGGGCGGATCCACCTTATTACTTGAAAAATCCCTTCCCTTCTCTCAGATTTCTATTGGCTCTCGCCATTGTCAATTCAACGTTGTTACTGCGAGAGTCAAAGATATCACCATGCTCTTTCCTGTGGTTCTCATATTTAAGTTTTAAAATTTATTACTTTTTTGACAAACTTGTTATTGCATTAAATTTATATCCAGAGTGGTTATTACTATTTCTATATGTAATAATTGTGACATATTCTCTTCTAGTAGGATCGTATGCCAGAATTTTAAATAACACAGAAATATAAAGTAACATAATGCGGGACTAAACATGCTTTTTACTTAAAATATTTTCTAATATCTTCGTATCTCGACGACTTCTCCTTCGATGTCAATATATTATATTATTTCACTATTATTTGTTTGGTTATTATAAAGAATTATCCAAAATATTTACATTTTTGTATATCTTCCGTTATACATGTCTAACCAAAGAGCAATACATTAATTCTGGATGCCTTTTAATAAATGTGGTGTTGCTCTTTTTGGTTTGCGGTTTTATCCAGTGTTCTGTCAGCATAGGATCAAATTTAGCCACAACTTTCACTAATTCAAAAATTTTGCCTATGTTTTCTACGGTAACAAATTCTCTGTAACCTCTGGATACGAAATTTTATTCAGCTAAAATTATTTAATATGGTGTAAAGAACCTGGTGAACGCTGGTGTAAGAAGTAAGTTAATGGTTTGATTTGCTTTGAGAACAATTCTTAAGTCTTCCATTTTTCTAAATTAGACAAGTGACTAGAGGAAAATTCAGGAAGAACCAGAAATAAACTCTTATTAATTTCATCTGAATATAGTTGTTTACAAAAGCAATAGCATTTCTGATGTCTCTGATAATCATTCATGTCATGTGTTCCATATTGTAAATGTGAAGAAAGTCAAAAAGATGTTATATTAAGACATCAGTATCTTATTTCATAACGGAGACAGAAGGTTTATGTTGATAATTCTTAGCATTCTGCTCAAAAATCATAAGTTAAATAATATTTGATACAGGTACAAATAAACAAAAAACTACACATGTTCTTGGAAAGTCTTTCCATTTTAGATTCTAAAAAACTACATTCCGAAACAGAAAAAAATCAAATTTTTAGAACAAACCTCACATTTTTTTATCACAGGTTTTTTGCACAATTTCTTAATCTTTTCAGTTATAATTCATTGTATTGGTTATAGGGGCCATAAAATAAAAAGCCATGCTCATATTCATGTTTGAAAACTTCTAATTATGACTTAGATCTGTACTTTATCATTTTAATATACATTTTTGGAAAATTTTAGGTTAGAAACTTGTCTAGGTTCTAATAGAAGCGTAAATATTTTTTGAATCTTTAACGATTCAAAAAATATACTTTAAAGTATTCAAGAAATATTTTTGCTTCTATTGGAACCTAGACAAGATTCTAATCCAAAATTTTCCAAAAATGTTTATTTGAAACTGGTAAGGTGAGCACTAAATAATGCTGGAAATACAGATTAAGGTGCAAAATATACTCAACCACAAAAAATCAAACATAAATTCACTGACGAACTTGAAATTCAATAATTAGACTCACATAGTAAAAAATTAAGTTATTGGCATAATTCCGAAAAAAAAATGTTAAACAATATCAAAGGACCTAAAGGCATTATGTAAGCAAATAAAATCTATTATATATTAACTGAACCGATTTTATGTTGATTAAAATATTAGGAGAAAATTTATTCTCCATGGAAATATTTTCATGGTAATTTGATACTTCAATTTTGATTATATAAGTTTGTATGCACATGCATTGTGAGATTTTTGATCCCATCTCATTTGTTAAAAATTATTTTCTTGAACGTTTTAGATCTAATGAGCTATAATAAAACTGAATGAGGGGATTGAGCATTTCTAATAAATCCAAATGGTCCAAACTGGTTGAATTATGTATGGAGATGAAAGAAATAATGTTTCCATGGATATTGTTTATAAAAATATATTGCTGTAAAGTTTATTTTTCTTGTGTATTTAATACCAGCCAAAAATAGTAGCAATAAAAATATTGACAGTACTACTAATTTTTAATTATAAGAGTAAATAAACATTAGTAGTACCGTTGCTGACAGGACTATAACATAATACTCAGTATTCAATGGAAATGATAACCTCTCCTCCAGAAGAGCCACCACAAGTTCGTTTGCTGTCATATGGGTTGAGTGTGATACCCGTAACATAATTATATGTCTCCCAATTTATAGAGAGTTCGGGAGTATTGGTAACTGCCAGTGGGATTGCGCCAGCTGCCCTCACAAGCCGTACGCATTCAGCATCTTCTTTTGCTAGTATTCTCTTCTCTCTTACTATGCCAGCACCATTGCTCATGCCTAGGATATGCAAAGGGTTTTTGAGTGTAGAGAAAAATAAAGCAATGAAATAAAATGTTGTATTAAAATATTTTACAGAAGAATAGAATATATAACAGCACAAATATGAAATATCAAAGGTTCTACGGTAGCAACAAAAAATAGAGCAAAATAATATTTCAAAAATTTAAAAGTAGGTCGACTAATGTAGCTTAAAAACTAATTACACCATTTCATATGATATATAATCGTAACTCACATGAAACATGAGGTTGAAGGAATTTTATGTGTTTGGTTTTTCCTAAGACCATAAAATCACCAGGTGAAAGATTCTAGCTTCGTTAGAAAATATCAGTTACATATTTACAGTCGGCTTTTAATGACATTTCAAACTTAACTACCATATTTTGTTTGGAAACATGTAAAAGGATGGGAAGATTACATAAAACATCAGAAAAATTTCATTCTTAAGTTTAAATGTTCTATCGTCGTCACCGTGGTGTGTTGGGTTGAGCGCAAGACATACACCACGAGGACCCGGGTTCGATTCCCGGCTGCTCATCAACCGGCACCGGAGAAGTTCACTCTTTTGAGGCTCTGGCAACCATATGAGATCTTCTTCTCATGTAGACACGACAACAATAACAACAAAATTTTCTATCGAGCACTTATAAAAGACCTCATGTTGTTTAGTGATAAGAATGTAAAAGTGAATGTTAAAATTTTTTTAAACTGATTATGATCATGGTATTACATATTAATACTATTAAACCAACCTTTCACCGCTATACTTTCTTTTATAGTGATGGGTAGACCCAACAGCGGCAAATCTCTTTCCAATTCCTCAGCTGTTTTTATTCCCTGTGCCAAAAACTTATCTATATTTTTGGCTTCTGTCAGAGCCTCTTCATAACGTGATTCCACAATTGCATTCAGCAATGTGTTTACTTCTCTACATCTCTCTATATATGCTTTAATTACTTCTTCACTTTTGATCTGCAATTTTTACATATTTTTTTTTATTTTGAATCTTCATTTCTTATGAACTTAAAATAAAGTCAACATTATGTCCTTTGAAACTTGCTGTGAATAAGTACAAAATTTGGTAATAGTACCATCATGGAACTTCATTTATGATACCAAAAAAAATTAAATTGCGACTTTAGAGACTACATCCAAAATTATAGTCATTACCATTAAGGATCATTATTATATAAGAATGCTGAAAAAAGAAAAGCATCATACTTTGATTAGTCAGCAATAAAAATCCATTTTATTGGAATATTTTCAAATAAAGTAATTAAAAAAAAAGAAGTCAATATAATATTATTTATCAGTTTTAACACATTAAGTTTCAGAGTGGAATTGCACATGGATATAATTGAAACCACTGGTTCCTCGTGGCCTCATGTGAGACTATTCCATACAATCTTTTTAATATACTTTTTCTCATTGAGTACCCTTTATCATTCAGTTGCAACAGTAAAGCTTTTTGAAATCACTGTTAACCATTTTTAAGCTGGAATAATTTTATAGATTTTCCCATTTTATTGTAAAAGCAATTGCCTCAAAAGTATAAAAATGCACAAAAAACAAGCGGATCTATTATCAGAATACTTACTTTACATGCTAAGTGTTGTGCACCACATTTGGTGTTACTATTTCGAGACAGAAATGCATTTCCAATTAATTTTTTTCATATTTGTCAAAGTTTAGAAAATAATAGCTTGTAAAGAAAAAATTGCTTCCTGTAAATTTTAAGATATGTGCGTAAATGTAATTGATGTTATTATATTATAAAGTAGAGCTGCTACCTTCTACAATCTATATATTAGTATCGAAATGAAATTTATTCTATCCAAATGACACTGGAGCCATTTTAAACCAAGTTACTTTAGCACAACATATGTTCTTATTTAATTTCAATAACTAGTGAGCTAAAAATTAAGGAAGATAGTAATTTTTTATAACATAGCTTAAAGGCATTTAAAAAAGTGCAATGTTTTCTTTTTTTTATGAATTCAAAGGATTCTTTGCTTATTACAGGAGCAAATAAATGACTATTCCGAGTATAATCAGCAACTATATGTATAAGTTAACATCTATACGAGTCGATAACTTTGAACATTGCCAATAACTTAATCACAACTTTCTCGAGTTCCTTGGTGGAATATTCCTGTTAGTTGTAATATTTCTCAAAGTTTAACAAATTAAGTTTAAGATATTTAAAGTCAAATAGAATTCGTGAAAATTATAAAGTAATTACAAAAAAAAGAGTAAAGGTATAAAAATTGGGACAAGGGAAAAATATAGTACAAAATATAAATAAGTAAATAAACTTTAATCTTAAACAAAATAATCTTATTAACTGTTATATGTTCAATCCTTCCAAAGTTCTGACAAACCATCCACTCATGAATTAGATTTGGTGGAGAGCGTACATTCTTTACGTATGTCTCCTATACAAACAGTATTTACTTTTCCATTATAAACATTGGAAAATGAGGTAAATCTCCATGAATTCACACAAATGTAGCTTTTCATCTGCTGATATTATTATCTTTTACAAAAATTACAAGCTGGTTGAGCACATTCATTCTGATTCTAATTTGGTACAATATTGTTGCTGCAACAGATCAATCTTCGGCAATTAATGTATGAAATGAGTTTATTAACGTGGTATTATTCTTTTACAAAAATTACAAGCTGGTTGAGCACATTCATTCTGATTCTAATTTGGTACAATATTGTTCCTGCAACAGATCAATCTTCGGCAATTGATGTTTGAAATGGGTTTATTAACGCAACAGCAATTCTAAAGTAAGTTATAACAGTTATACACGCATTTTTAAAATATGATTATTTATTTTAACATTTTATGGTTTCTTTTGAATTTACCATTCATCATCTCCACCACCAATCTGTAAATGGTAATAAACCCGCATTTTTTTACGTAGCTGTGTAGTTGGCGATTGTGTTTCCTTCTATTGAAAATTGCGGTTTATTTATTCATAACTGCAATCCATTAAATCATCATACAGGCGTAAATATAAAAATTTCAACATTTAAGGGTTTTGCAAAATATTTGGAAATATTAATGCTACAACAAAATATATTTGCTAGCAAACTTTCACAATCGTCAAATATTGTGGATTTCTCAATACTTATGAATATATGTACATATATATATATATATATATATATATATATACACATATATATATATATATATATATATATATATAAGAAAATTACAGCTTCCGATGTAATTGCATTTTTGAGACAGACCTGGTAACAAAATGGATATAAAATTTGCTATATTTATGATCCACCAAATTGTTATTTTTTAAAAACTATTTTGAACCATATCCCACATGACTACAAAAAAAATTAAAAAATCCTTATGTATATGTTCAGGGTCTCCCCTCGAAATTTTAAGACATTTTGAATGCCATTTTTAGTTTTGAACTTTTCCCTCCAGTTACATTTCCATTATTCCATTATCCTTTATCTTGTAAAACCACAAATAAAATAATACAAAACTTATGGGTATACAATGCAATACTATTTCGTCGGAACAAAAAACTGAAAATTAAAAATAAATCCCATTAGTTGCATTAAAATTAAGGATAGTATTCAGTTATATAAATTACTAACAAATTAATAAAATCAAACTTATTTTCAACATCGATCACATTGTAGTTCTTGTAGCTAGGTAATTTCATAACTGAATTGTGAAAAAATCATTACCCAATGAAAATGTTTATTTAATAAAGGTTATGGAAGAAAAAAATCCAAAATCTAAGGCATTTTCACTTCTATTAATCAAACGATTATGGAGAAATTATGGAGTTTTAAATGAATAGTTAAGGTTAATTTATACGAGACAATAAAATGTACAGCTAGTTAATCCAAATATGTCATTATGTCTCCTCTTTATATTCAAATATCACACATAGTGAGTATCATATTGAAATATATCAGAATTATAAGATAAAATATTTAATAATTAAATTTATTATTTTGTAAGTATGCAAATAATTTGTTATATAATTATTTAGTGCAATGTCAGCCATATCAAGATAAATCTTACGAAATATTGATAATAAATGTACAATAGAATAATAGTAATCAGTTTACTCACCTTTTTATGTCTTATCATTGCGGCTAGCTTTGTGGCACTATGAAAGAGCAATGGATTAGTGGGGGGACAGCATTTCTTTGATTTTCCTATACCCATTATAAACACGTAAGGAACTGATACCAACCGCAGCATCCATATCAGGTAATATAAAATGTGTATTTCGATGTTCATTTTGTTCACCTGGACCAAGCATTTAAAAAATTTAAAGTTCTTTAACTTAAAGCGCATCATAATATAAAGGGTTCAATTCAGTTTTTATGCATTTTGCCACTTCGATAACGACAAGACAAAAAAAACCCCATCTGCAGCATCTTTACAAGCTCAATAACTCTAGTCAGCAACATTAGACGTATGCATATTTCGTTGTACAAGAGCTCCAAATGCCACATTTCAATGTGTTACTTTTTATTGTAAGAAGAAGAGGGCAAGATTAAGTCCAGGTAATAATCTTGTATTGCTCTGTACAAGAACGCAGCCAGAAAAATATTTCATGGCAGAGGGAGGAAGAAGGAAAATATTTCATGGTGGAGGATTGGAATTGTATCATTTTAATTTACTTCAACATTAAATAACTACAGGAATTAAAGAACTGAACTCCAGCTTAATTTTTTAAATTAATTTGTTTGTAATGTTTTCTATAATATGTTCATTCTAGTACCAACAGTTTTTCAGGAAAAACAACAAACGCCAACCCCATTGACTTATAATCTTGGCTTTATACGTCCTAATGGTCAAAAATATGCATGAGATATACCGGCTTGCTTTTGTGCACACAGCTTGAGGACTAAAAATGAGCTACACATTGGATGAACAAATTGTTTGGAAGTGAGATGCATTTAGGGACTATGGATAATTATGGTACAAGAAAATCACCTGTATACCGTTAATACTGGAACATATATGAAAGAGTTATTTACTGTTTTAATATTATATTTAGGTGTTGGAATTAACATTTTGATTTTAGCTAATTGAGTTAACTATAAATATATTTTTAATAATATTCTATTATATTTACGATTTTAAACATTTTTTTGAGAAGCCTTCAATTCTGAGGAAATCCATTGGAAATCATAATTTTTAAACTTGTTTATAATTGTGGTTTTAGATGGATAATATTTTATACTTTACAATAATTTATACTATTTTTATTAATTGTCTGATATTATTATCATTAGATTCTTCGTTGAATTTAATTAATTAATTATTTATTAAGCATTCAGTGTCCAGGAAAACATTAAGTAGGTCCTGTGTACTAAAATTCTAGAATTATGCAAAATCATTTGCATTTCAATTTATTAATTGTAGCTGTTAATGATTTAATTTTAATTAATATAAGATTTCCCACCGGTAAGAAACAATTGAGAAATATTTTCAAACAAGAACACATTATATATTAAATTTATAATGTGATAGGGAGTGGATCACAAACGTTTAAGAGGAAGTTTGTATTATTTCCGGAAAGATTTAAAAATACTTTACCTGCATCTGCCCAACAGTATTAAAGAGGAATCAAGTAAATCTAGAATGTGAAAAACGAAGCTATGTACTGGTTAGCATGGAATTGACTTTAGAGCTATATTTTTATTATAGAATTAAAAACGAATCAAGTTTTAGAGATTCGTCAATAAATAACGTACCGTACTAATAAAATCATTTGTAATGGTTAATTATCTAAACCCAAGATTATACTTCATATAACTTATGACAACCTAAGAAGACAATCTTTAAGATGGAGTAATTTTTTTATAACTTACTTTTTTGGTATATACAAAAATTGACTTCTACTTTCGTATAACTAAATTGCCCGAAATATGATTATCTCAATATATTCTAAAGCATATTATAAAGTTTCAAGCATTGCTTCCTCGTATTTATTTACCATCCCTTGACAATCATAATGCAAAAATTATCACAAAAATATACTAAAAAGTGCTTTGAACAGAATAACAACAACTGAATACTTCATGAGGATAAAGATACTAAATATTCCAAGAATCCATTCACCTCTTTAAGACCTAAAACAATATTGTAATCTAAAATTGGATTTTGCTATTTCTTGATACAAACCCAATAAAAAATATCTACGTGTTCCCTCCTCATCACGTTCAGTGTTTAATATTTTAAGATTACTAAACCTTTAAATCTCAATTTGTTGTTACTCAAAATATACTCAACATTTCCATTTACTTATTATAATTTCACAAAAACCTGTTCTTACAGTTTCTTGAATAAATTGTAGTAGTAAAAATTACGTAATACCTTAGCTGGTGATTACATTAGGTTCATAAAAATTCATTTATTCGCATATGTTACGTTTATATTCATTAGTAGGAGTAAATGAAAAGAGTTTTTTATGAAGATGCCAGAACAAGAAGTAAACAGCCAAGTCCGAGGTTACTAGCAAATAATTTAGGGGATTTGAAAAGAAAAATGAATAATTGATGATATTGAAAAAGTATGTAATTTAAATTGCTAAAAAGAGTTAAAATGTGATTTAAATATTATACTTTGAAAAACATATTATAAATGGCTGTATAAATATAAGATTCCACAGAGTATATGTACACAGATTGGAATGTATGTAATTACGGTATTAATTTTTGAAATTCGGGATTTTATAATTCGTATTATAGAAACAATATATTACATATCTCAAGTGAAGACAGAATCAGTTTATGATATAGCAAGGTCATTTGCTTACTGGATCATTTCCTATTATAATTTTTGAAATGATTTAAATTTTATATGTTAAAATATGATTAAAATGAAAATTTTTCATATTATTATTCAAAGTGAAATTATAATATTATTATTCAAAATTAAATTATAGTTTATTAACACTAAAAAATATGTATTTGTAACAATATGAACTAAAAGTAAAAGATATAAATATAAAGATTTTGGTCAAGTGTGGAAGTAGGTCTCTGATGATAAAAAATTAACTTCAATGTAAAAAAGCGTGCAATGCTCTCGGCTTACATTTTCATAATAACCCTAGCTTTACAAATAGCTTAAAACAAAAACTTTAAATTTATTTTTTTTTGTTTTAAAACTAAAAAAGGTATTTTCAGATTTTTTTACTTTATTTTTAATTGTATTCTTATTAGTTCTTGATACATGATTAAAATTTTAAATAATTTGGATGCCTGGAAGTGGGTGAAAATTGAATTGAAAAGTTCTGCTAGATTGTCACATACAAGTGAAGTTAATAAAAACGTATTAATTAGTAGCTAATTTCATTTTCACACAAGTGTTAATCTGTTTCATAATAAAAAGTTCTTAATGACTTATATTTCTTTATGTTTTCAATACATACACTAATTTTCATGCAACTGTAACTCAATAATATCCTTAATTAAGAGAGCTAAACATGAAATATTAAAGAAGTCTGAGTAGTAAAACCAAAATGATGAAGAAATGAGAAACTCATGATGTGTTTACGCAAAAAAGTCATTTTAGTCTTTGTAGTCTTGTATTGTTATTAAATGTACAAACCTTATGTATATTTAATAAGAATACAATATTTTGGTGAATCGGAGTTGACCTAATAATGGAGACAAAAAGTGGCCAAGGAAGATCCTGAATTAATTGTAGCAGAACTCTTGTGTTTGGTCAAATTTAATTAATCTTGAAGAATTTAGTTCTGGTTAGAATTTTGTTCAGATGGTAATATTCATACAAGTAAGAGTTTGTAGCGCCCCGAGGACTGTATGGCACTCGAGTGCTTTAACATGACGTATCTTGCATTCTCTAATCTCAGGATTCTTGCACTCCACTTTATATAAGAGCCTTTCTTTTCTACATGGCCCTCTGAGAGGAGAACAGTCTCTGATTTAGTGCTTAATTTCACATAGAAACTAAAAATTTTAAAAAAACATTTAAAAAAATATGTGTGCGTGTGTGAGAAGTTATAAGTTTTTGGCATAATGCAAGAATAACTTTATTTAGCATTCAAATAATTAAAAGAAGTAAAACAATAAAAGGACTAAAGCTTGGTTCTAAATACAGGTGATAAATCTAAAATCAATCAAATAATTATATTTTAAAAATTTAAATTTCTTTTCTCAGAAAGTAGCAAAATTAAATAAATAAAAAGATAATAAAACAATTTATTAATTAAAAAATTAATATGCTAAAAATTTATTGTAATTTATTAATTTTAAATTTTTAATAAATGATAAAATAATAATTTATAATTTATAATACAAATAAACATATAATGAAACTTAACGTTACTTAGTGATATACACTTAAAATATATTTTAAAAAGGTTATAAACTATTATAATAATAAATGTTTCACAATAAATTTTTTTTTTTAGTATATGGACTATTAAATTTCAATTACTAAAAAATATTATTTAAAAGCACAGATATAACTTTGATTTGTATGAACATAAAACACATGTTGTGTATTTACAAATACCTCAAAAACTATAATAAATATAGTGTCAGTCACTATACACGGTAAATATATATTTGGTGAGCAACTTCACCCTGTCGATTTTTGTTGCATCATCCGTGCGCATGTATGCATTGCAAAATTTCACTCTCACCATTTTTTCATAAGACGCCTAAAGAAGCATAACTTCAAAAATTAAATGAAACAATTATGTTTTCATGAAAGTCTTACATTATATGACATAAAATAACTTTTCTAACCATTTCATCATGTATTGGCATATTATAACCATTTCTTACAGTGTATTAGCATATCATAGCATACTATAAAGTTACAGTCATAAGTTTTTATTATGTCAATCTACTTAAAATATATTTAAAAAAAACAAACGAAAAAGTGGCATAGTATGGATTCTTATTTTAAGTTATTAGTTTTCTAATTTATTTTGGTTATAAATTTGTGGGCGCTATTTAATGACCAACATTTTTTATTAATACGGTGCAGGTATCTTCCTTAGTTTGAAATGAAGTTCAATCACCAATTAATAACACATCCGAGTCACACAGTGCAAACACCCAAAATTTTACAACCAAAAAAATTATCTAACTAATAATCTAATATATGAATCAATATTACGCTATTTTCTTCATCTGTTCTTTATAACATTTTTAGGTAGGTTGATATACAATTATGATTTTGATTTTACAGTTTATGGCATGCTAATGTTAGAATGTTATATTGCACCATCAAAACAAACTTAATTATTTCCCCAACTTACCGTTATGCGGAAGTAAAAAACACCTAAAAAAATAATTTTTTTTCTTAACATTTACACAAAGTACCTATTTTGAAACATTTATTTGATCGTCTAAAATTCAACTAAAAACTCTAGCCCCAAAATTATAGAGTCGTATGAATGTTGAACGCATACATTTCAATAGATGGTGGCAAAAATAAAAAGTTCTATTTAATAATGCCAAGGCGGGGGGTTGGTAAAAGTAAATTAACATTTGTTTTAATATTATGACAAAATTAAAATAACTAAGCAACTAGAACAGTAAAATAAATAAATTACCTGGATCACAGCAAATTTTATAATGACATCAATGAGACTCGAAAACGCACAGCAAATCTTTGACAGAGCATCCTTTAAAATTGGCGGGCAAACGAAATGGAACGTGTTAATAAAAATTTCTGCTAACACAACAATTTGACGCATCATTATGGATATTGACAATAACACGAATCGCGTAGATAGTTCACAAATAAATTTAAATGTCGCACAGACGGCGTTGATCGCAAAAGAAACTATTAGTCTCATAGACCAAATATTATTACGCGAATGACGGTTTGAAGATACACCTTTTGCCGCCAACTGAGCTTTGCCTCATTGCTTTTAAAATTAAGTTACCGCTCGTGAGTTATGCTAGAGAGTTGCTGCTTTGTGGCAGTGAATTAGATGAATAAATATGTCGTCAATAATGTAAGTCAATTTAAATAAATTTGTGTGTAGTTAATTACAATTTCTGACAGCGTCTGGCAGAATTTTAATGAATGTGACTAAGAATTCATGTATACCTAAAAGCATATATGTATTCATACATACATTCGGACACGTAAATAACGTTACCCTCTTTTAACTTCATCGTAGCCTGTGCTTCATGTTTTTATGTATAACTGTACATACGTACCCACCTTCTTACTAATAATCGAGTTGTTTCATGCACTAGTAGATACTTATCTATTTTCACACCAGTATATCTTAATGGCTTTACACCTTTTTATATAATTATACATACTTAACTACCTATTTACTTTATTACTTTCGTGATTATGTCAAGATAAGTCAATCAAGTCGAAAGTCGAAAAAATTGTTGACCCACCATTGATTAATTGTTGTCACTACTTTCCGTCTCCATTATCATGCCTTGACCAGTACTTGCGACTAAAGAACAAATTTAAAAATTCAAATGACCCCAAAATCGAATAACCTACTCCTCACCATTGCGAATTTTTGCCACTCCCTTCCGCCCCATCATAAAACTCTGGCAAACATCAATGAATAAATTACCTAGAAAGACCTGCTAATCAGTTCAAACTCGGTTTCGAATTTCTCAAAGGAGGCTTGTGTTCTTGAGGAATTCCTCACGATGACTCCGGAGTTCATTATCAGATCCTAACCATATTTACATGTGACATGTCCGAAACGGTTTCCTTTCAAGCGAAAAAGAGTCATTAATATAGGTCAATGCGTTTCTGACGTACGGCTGCACATAAATGAAAAAAAGAAGTCATACTCGTGGAATTAAGAATCTCTTCCTTCTTGAAGTCAGCCAAAAATTATCATAAAATTGAGTAAGCATATAATCAAGTTAAAACGTATTTAAAAAGAGCCGTATTCATAAAGAGTAACAATATGACGTAATTCTATGTAACTTCTTTTAAAGTGATAATATTACTACTTTGGTCGGCCAAACTAGGGGAAATAGTTATTCACTCATCTGCTTATTCTTGCGCTTACGGTTTCGCAAAAACTTGTTACATCTTGGTAAGACTAATTGTTTATTGACCTGTTTTAGGTATTTTACTCGTAACAGAAAAACGTCCCTTTTCTCAAAATCAGTGAGTCATCATGATTTTTTTATCAAGAGATTATGCTAAAATGAGTTACTATAATGATTACGCAAGGATGAAACAATTCCAACGAAGTAAGGCTGTACAGGGCATATGTAGAGTGTAGAAGTGGATCTCAATACGAACGATTTCCCGACCACGGTTTGGTCTTAATAGTTCACCCATCGCCAAGTGTTAAAACAGTAGAAAGTTGGAACAGAATCCCAAAATCTATGATAGATCTCAAACTGCGGGGAAAGGGATATCGATAATACCACATCACTAATTTCAATAATAGAAACCTAAACATTACGAGAGAAAAGTACGATTTTATCAGAAAATGCTGAAAAGCCAAGAAGAAAATGAGAACTGTTTCAATTTAATGTTATGGAATCAGTTTTCAATTTGCAATAACAATATAGTGTTAGTCTTTGTTTTAGCTTGCTGAACAGATAGTTAATTGACCTACTTCTAATCTCAGATTTTTGAACAGAGAATCTTGCATGAAAAAATTAACTAAGTTTCTAGAGGATATAAATTTACAAACGTGCAGAGATGATATTCCAAACTGATGGCGTATCCTATCGCCATCCTTTGAACATAAGAATTTATTTACCAGTAAACCGATTGAAATCTAAACAGTTTAAAAAATCCACTAACGAAAAATCTAATGCTTGGAAAAACGGTGCGATCGCCGACCTATATATCAAAACCACCTACAAAGTCGGTCGAATGGTGTGGCGCGGTGGAATTCCAATCATTTCAAAATTCTGCCACTCTACGCTAAACAACGTGATCGATAAGTGGAACACAGATCACATACTGAGCAGATGGAGCAAAATAGAGCGACCATTACAATGATATATTCGCTAATCTTTGAGCTAGTGAATTTGTAAGAAAACCCATCATCTTGACAGGTGCAATTGTTCGTATTTCAGTTTAAAAACGGGGGTAAAATATACACCGTTCAAAGTTGGAAATCAAAATTATTACTTTGGCTTCGCTGTCCCTTTCGTTGGTTTAGTTGGTAGAATAAAAATGAACGGCCAGTTAGAATTAAGTATTGACAATCCTATAAATTTATTAAATATAACAAAATTATATAAATTTAACGAGACAATTGCAATTTCATCCAAAGGATTAGCATAATTACTTGAGAATGTCATAAGTATTTGAACAATACTTAAAATTTTTCTCTCACTTCAAAAGCACCCCCCCCCCGTCCTACCACCCAACCACCCCCTACCCCTCTTTTGCAGGCTGAAAAAAACTTTTCCTGCATATGTTGGATATCATTCAAAAGAACTCTTAAGTAGAATACAAACTTGTTTTGTAATTTTTTGCGCTGAAAAACATTAGTTTTGTGAACCTTCGCAATTGCTATTTTGGACCCATTTTATTACCAGGTCTATATTAAAGACAGACCTGGAGAGTCTGGTCTATCTAGAATACAAACAAGACTACGCAATTCACTTTGATATTTCGTGGTATTTAAACAATAAGTACTGAAAAAGATCTAAATATGAAATAGTAGAAAAGTTGTACTGCATGCCATTTGAAAAGAGAATGTTTGCAATCAAACCAATTTAACAGTTCAGGTATTGTGATTTTGTTATTATATTCAAGTTAATATTTTAATATGAATTTAATCGGTATTCGTGACGAAAAATGTAATATTGTAATCTTTTTATATTTTTTTATTACAGGGTAGTTTATAAATTATTTACAAATAGATATAATATATCTGGTGCTCCTGTTGCATTGTCGATTGCAGAGGCTGTTTTTTTAATAACTGCGTATTTTCCTATTTATATTGGTAACGGGTGAACTTATAAAAGAAGTAAAAAATGGCTTACATTAATTTTCTTTAATGAAATAATAATGTCGAAAATTTATTGAACGCCCTTCATATATTAATTCAGTTATTCGATATTGGCTCGAATATTTGCTAAAATTTATATTTTCCGTAAAATATTAAAAGAAATAATAAAAGAGAAATAATGTAGGATAAATTAATTATGACAAACATTTGTCTAAATAATTTCATAATCGGAGCAGAATATTCTGCTTGAAAGGGAAAATATGCGTTACGTAACTTCCTTCGGACGCTAGACCCCGGAAAATTCAACATTTGCGAAGTAGGGTGGGGGTAATCAAATCGACCACAGCGCTGGCTGCTGACAAAAAGACATACAATAATGTTTCTACTGTCCAATGTACGCATTTACCTGCAAATAAAATACGATTACTAAACAAATAAATTAGTACGCGTCGCGACAGTTACACTCACTGTAAAAATATTGGAAGAACAGTAACTTCAAGTTGTACTGATTTTAAATTACAAGTTGCAATTTAGATCAAAAGAATGAAAAAGCAAGGTTCATAACTTTAATTCGTGTATTCGATTCGATTTAAATCGGGCGAGGCGAACGGAAGTGGAGAGGGAGATATAAGTTAGTGAAGACAGAAAGAGAGAGAGTTACGTTTCGTATATTACTGTAGGGACAAGAGAGAGAGGTGCGAGCACACATTTTCTTTCTCTCTTTCTCTCATAACCAGTTATGTTTCGTATATCAGCCAGTGCATGAAATATATATATATATATATATATATATATATATATATATATATATATATATATATATATATATATATATATATATATGTTTGCTAGCGTTACGCGAACGGTGATTTTTTGATTATTTTGTAATTTCATTTCGTTCTTGAACAATTTTAAAAATTATTATTTTGTTCAATACATTAAATATTCTACGTTTAAAGTGAAAAAAATTGTAAATTAATTTTAAAGTTCATATTTTGTGAATTTTAAGTTTTACTTCAGTCGTGTGGTCTAAAGCACACTCGTTTTTTTAAGTTATTTCGGTGTATAATAAATAATATAATTTCTTATCGATTAAAAATTATTAATAAAAAAACAAATATTGCGCGTATCAGCTCCGACGCGCGACTGGAGTTTACTCCTTAAGTACGATTGTCTTGGAATGTATCAAAAGATAACACTATATATAAATATGAATATCAGTATCATTAAATGTAAATGGAAAATTCTTTAATAAAAAATGCTGACAATATAATTATTTTCAAGTAAAACACAAATGAACAAGATCAAATTTACACAACAACAAAATTAAAAATAATTAGTAACGTCAGATTAAGAAGTTAAATTTAAAAGAGCCTTTTTTAATTTTGTAGGATAGAAGACACCAAATATAACTGAATTTCATAGCACCCGCTGCAATGCTTGAGACTTAATTGGATTTGGAAATAGGATCAAAGAGAAATGAACCATAGTCTAGATGACTACGGACTAGAGCGTTATATATTAACGTTAATGTGGTAGGGTGTGAGCCCCACTACACTCCAGAAAGTGCGCGGAGAATATTAATATTAGCCTGGCATTGGGAGATGACATATTCAATGTTCCAGGATAATTTTGAGTTTAGGAACATTCATAAGAATTTGGAATTGGAAAGAACAGTGATCGAGGAAGAATTACAAGAAATAGATAACGGTGGAATAATTCCCCTTCTCGAGAAGACCACCACAGCGCTTTTGGGTGGTAATAAATCCATACCATGAGAATTAACCGATTTGTTTAGGTTAACAAGGGCAGAGTTCAAAGCATTTTCGGCAACCATTATTAACTTATCAGAAGAATATAAAATCAGATCATCAGAGTATTGCAAAACACAACAGAAGGGAATTACTGTTGAGTGGAGTAAATATTGAAAAGTAAGAGATTTAAAACAGAGCCTTGGGGAAGACCCCTCCATATAGTTCTTGTTAAGGGAGGGGATCCGGGGATCCAAGAATAATAGATCTTTCTAAAAGAAAATTGAGAAGGAAATTTATAATCTAGATCGGAATCCCAAGATTATGAAGGATTTTCTTAAGGATTGGAAGGTTTACGTTATCGTAGGCTGAAGAAAGATCAAAAAAGCAGCAACGAGGAACTCTTGTCGAGAGAACGCAAGTCTGATGTCAGTGGTTAGGACGCTGAGATTGTCCACGGTACTTTTAGCTCTTCCTAAGCCATATCGGTTGCTTGGAAAAATGGAATGGTGTTCTGTAAACCATTCCAAACGATTCTTAATTAGATGTTCTGTAATCTTCGCTAAAGCAGGACAAAAGGGTTATGGGTCTGTAGGATCAACCTACATTGGGACCTTAATGGGGTTTGAGAATGGGAATTATTATCTGAGTTTTCCAAGACTTTGTAATATAACCTGATTTGTACAAACAGTTATGAGAGATAGAAGATACCAACGGGTAGATAGGAAAGTATTTTTCACCATTAAATATGACATTCCGTCAATACCAAGGGAAGAATCCTTAAGATGATGCAAGGTGAAATCCAATTAATTAATGGAGAAATCTTCCTCTAAAAAATTATTGGCGCTAGTAAAGTTATATCTGAAAGGTAATTCATCTAAATTTGGGACAGTTTATTTATACAATTTATTTATAAATTGATCTACCCAATTCCTGTGTGTGGATTTGGGAAGATCAGCCTGAAAAATAGAACGAAAGCGTTTTATATTATATTAGAGGATACTAGATGCTACTAGAGGGAGTAAAAGGAAAGAAGGAGTAACAGAATTTCTTCCAGCCTTCTCTCTTTGTTTAAGAAGAATTCGTTTAATCTGTGATTGGGTCTTTTGAAACAAGAGGAAGTTTGCTTCCGACATATTAGATTTATATATCGCTTCAGCCTCTTTGTGGGCTTAAACCGCTGCGGAACAGTCTCCATCCCACCTGGGGGGAGAGGATCTGAAGTGGTGGTTAAATTTCTTAAGCGGGATAAAGTTCGAGCGGATAGGTCTATAGCCCTTACAAATTGGTCATAGCAAGTGTCAATGCTATCCATGTCCATGAAGAGAGGGAATCCACTTCAACACTAAGAAAAGTGCAGAATCCTACCCAATCTGCCCTATGTAGGTTGTATTTTTGAAGACGGGGAATTTTTCCAATATTTAAATTTAAACGAGGGAAAGAAATCAGAACGGGGAAATGGTCGCTTCAAAAAGACCCACATAGAATATTCCAGAAAACTAAGGATTCCAAGGATGAGGAGCAAAGAGTTCTGAAATGGGAAAGGAACTCGTGTTGGAGAACCATCATTCAGTAAATTCAGGTCAAAATCGTCCAGTAGTTCCACCAAGGAGACCCCAAGAGGGTTCTTTCGGGGGAACACGGGTGATGATCTTAAAATAGAATCCTGGCTTCAGCCAAGTTTCCGAGATGGCAGCCACGGAAGGAGAGTACTTGACAATGAGGTGACGAAGATCTGCTATGTTGAAAATAGCACCGCGACTATTCCATTGCAAGACCCTCGCCACTGTTGGCGGAGCCATTAGAAAGAAGGGATAGAAGAGAGGTAAGAATAGAGGAGGCAACGTTGGACGGTATTTGATTGGGGAAACTCAGGATTTTGACCAAAGTGGTCAATAGAATCTGAATAATACTCGTAGAAGAAAGAGTATTAAGTGAAGATTGTTGACTACGGACGCAGTCATTTTCAAGCTAAGGAATTCGGAAGTCTGTCCAGACTTGTTCTAAAGCCGCGCGGTCATAGCCCTGATTGGGACTTGCCGAAGAGTGGGGTCGATGTTTCAGATGTACAATTTTTTTGTAAGAAAAGTTGATAAGACGAGACGGAGAGAACAAATTTTGGGAAGAATTTGAAGAAGAAAGAATTTGGGGGTTTGAGCCGCAACTGAGGCTTATGATTTTCTTGCAGAAACGACCATTTTGGAGGCTTCCGCATAGGATATGTCTCTTTCAGACATTTCAATTTTAATCTTTTTCTGTCTTTCAAATTCCAGACAAATTATATTAGTGGAATCATGATTCCCACTGCCAAAGGTACATTTTGCCTTGTCAATAGGAAGAGGGCAGTTTCTTCCGACGTGACCTTCACCACATCCGACACAACGCTCGGTAGATCGGCATTTTTCAGCGACATGACCAAACCTACAACATTTGAAACATGGCATCGAAAGGAATTCATATTTCCGGACTAGAAGGGAGGAATACGCCATAAATATGCGTTATGGACGGACTTCACCATCAAAGGTGAAGATCATCGTCTCCGATGGAAAATATTTAGGTTGGCCTTCGATACTTTTTTTAACGTTTAAGCGGTGGACTTTAATAACCTTCTGAGACTTCTATGTTTTGTAATACCTCTTCGTTAGACCAATCGACTGGAACATTTTGAACAATGCCCATATGACTGACGTTAAGGAAGGGGATCAATAATTTATTTTTTCCCGTGAAAGCAGAGTGCTTTACGAAGCTGTTGGCGCCGTCTGCAGATGAAAATTCCCCCGACATTCGGTTTCTGCCAATTTGTTTCACTCCATCTTTGAATTATGCCATCGACATTGTAACTTTTAAAAACTGAACCAAATTTAATAGCATAGAGAGAGAATCCGGAATTGGGCTGTAGTACTTTTCTTTGAACGTGAACGATAAATGGTCCAACGTCACAAAATAATTCGGAGGGTGGGAGGAAGGGGATGAGGTCCGAGGTGACGGAAGTAAATTAGAATTTGCTTGTAAAAGAGGAGTGCGGGGGGGTCTTGCGAGGAATAGCATCCTCTATTTCAGTGCAGGAAGAGTCAGAAGGATGGAATGAAGGAAAATTTTTAGATTTATTTTCCTTACCGTTTGCTCTCTTACAGAGTAGTAATAACTAAATTCATTTTCAGGAATCCATAAATCCATTTTCGAAGGTCAAGCAGATTCAATTTGACAAAATATAGTAATACAAAAAAATAAACAAAAGAAGAAACTACCGAACAGGACACTGATTATAACAATTATTAAAATATAACTACGGACAAGAACTAAATGAAAATAGGTTTAAAATATAAATAACATAAATAAAAGATAAGTTATTGCAACAAATGAGACTGAATACCACGAAAATAATAACGAAATAATCAGGCAGCGGAAAACCTTTTCACTTCGTTTGACAGTTTCTATGGCAATCCTCTAGTATATAGTTCCTTATCCCTAAATGAAAAATAACATTCAAAACAGCTTCATTTCTAGAATGGCTTCATATTATACATGTTCCCGACCGAGGGAGCGGATGATGGAACTAAAAATGTTTGATTCTGTGTTGGTCAACGTTGAAAAGAGTTCTAAAAAGTATATGTTTTTTATTCATATTTTCTTTTTCACTGAGAAACCACAATTTGATGGATCATCAAAATATATAGAAATCTGTAATTCAACTTTAATGTTTCACGGTATTTAAACAATAAACAATAAAACGAGTTTAATATAAAATCGTAGAAAAGTCATGAATAATAAAAAAACATGTTATTAAGAAATTCATATTTTCACACCTACTGAAAACGTACTATACTATTTATATTCACATAGTAAAAAATAAAATTAATTATTTAGAATAATTTATTAGAAACTCCATGTAGCTTCAAATTTTTAAATATAATAAATAATCACAGATTATATATTTTTTTTATTTAGCGCTTTACTAGGAAGAAATATTTAGGGCAGTACAAGCACAATGAAGGCGTTCGGTTTACTTTGCACTGCATGCACGCTCAATCCCAAGGTCGGGGGAGGAGGCTCCCCACTAGGCACGTCGACCACTGATATTTTTTCTAATCTCATTAATAAATTTAATACAAAAAACGAGTGTGCATTAGACCACACGACTGAAGTAAAACTTCAAATTCACAAAATATGAGCTTTAAAATGAATTTACAATTTTATTCACTTTAAACGTAGAATATTTAATATCAAGAACGAAATGAAATTACAAAAAATCACCGTTCGTGTATATATATATTTCATGTACTGGCTATGAGACGAAGAGAGAAAGAAAATGTGCGCGCGCACTGCTTTTTCTTGCTCCTACAGTGTGATACAGACAATAGGCTTGCACTGTGTCTTAGATATACGAACCATAACTGGCTATGAGAGAAAGAGAGAAATAAAATGTGTGCTCGCACCTCTCTCTCTCTTGTCCCTACACTAATATACGAAACATAACTCTCTCTCTTTCTGTCTTCACTAACTTATATCTCCCTATCAACTTCCGCTCGCTCGATCACACTTTTCGTAACGCTCTCGTCACGCATTCACTAGCTTACTCCCCGAGTCAAGCGTGCGTGAAGAAGTTTTACTTCAAAAATAAATAACTATGTATTAACTAGTATTTTGTATGATTGCAAACACGCACGCAAACGACACGAACAATACGATTATGTGCTATTAATATAATTATGTGATGCATCAGTTCGTTCACTGTGAATAAATATTGTGCATACGATTCCAAGTTTGATTTTGCCGCGCCACACCGCCCCATTCGTTCGCGACTGCACTTCTAATCATTCGATGTAATGAAAAAAAGAAAAAATAATAAAAAGTGGTATAATAATAATAGGTGACGCCTGACCGCAACGCCCGCGCCCTGCGCTCTGCTAGTCTGTCAAGCGATCAATCAATCAGCCCGCGGACCGAACATTTCGCTTGTAGTCGTCAGTCGTATCGCTTCGCGCTTACTTAGCGTGAATGTAAAATTGACGTAAATTAAATAGCTCATAAAAATTTACTTAGTGGGGCTTCAACATTTCAAAAGAGAGAAGCAGAGTTCTTGAAGATGATGTTATATAATAAATACCTTAGCATAATTATTACCGTATCAGTGCTAAAATCTCGCTGTTGTTAATGTTATTATGTGCTTACATCAAAGTTATAAGCAAGTGTGAATATTCCTTGGGATGAAGGAGTTCTTCAGCACTTTACTACTTTTTACTTTACTATTTCTGTATACTTCACTAATATACCAATGAAAGCTAAAAATGTTATTGTATAGGATAGCGTGTGCCTTTGAGGGTCTGATTGTGACCACAAAACATTAATACTTATTTAATAATTTGATGTTATACGAAGATTTTGTTTGATGATTCACAGTAGGTACTAAACCTGATTTAGTAAACTAATGTATTTATTTATTTAAATACTAACCTTTTGCTCGCAAGTGTATTTTGTAAGTGACCCTAGGGAAAAAGGAGTTGGTGACGGTGGGTCAAAACGCAATACAGGTAGTGGTTCATTAGGAAAATAGATTCATTTTTCACAAAGAAACTAAGGTTTGAGATTGAAAAACACCCGAAATATTTACCTATACTAACCAGTACAGATAGACCAGATAGGTATGCTGTCGGTGCTTTTACAGCTGTATTAAACTTAGACGTAGAAAAAAAATTTTCCTGTTACTGATGCTGTTCAATGTATGTCGATATCATGTAGTCGACTTTCGATTCTGATCTCATACAGTTTTCCTTTCTCAATAAAAGTTTTCATCAGATATTAGATGGTATATAGGGAAAAACATAGACGATTCAACTAAATGTATCAATTTATTCTATGAAACACTTCGTAATTTTCTAATATAGTAAAGAGATATTTTCTCTTAATAGTTTTTTTTTAGTTTCTTCGCCTTCACATCTTTCAGAGAATGTAGTTTTACTTGATAGAATACAGAATCATTCATAGTCGGATATATGTTGTATCTTGGGTTCATGAGCTACACATACGTGATATTTACCAGTGTGTTCAATCAATTGTGCTGCTCAATTACCATTGTCTTTAATTTGTTTTGTTTCTCCATAATAGCATAGGTAATTTCTCTCGGTTAGCTCCAGGCATTCTCTTTCTTGAGTAATGTAATTGAACCCGTTAATGAGGATATATTTGGATTCAAGTACAATTGTATGGAAAAGATTATTTGATATAGGTATGGGTAAGGAGTATAAATGGCAATATTCATAATATTCTAATTCTACGAATGGTACATCTAGGATAAAATAATGCAATCTTGCTTAATATAACCCTTAATGATAATAGCTTCTTCTAAATTTATTATATTTCCTACACTTAATTCGTATGGGAATCTTAATTAATCGGGTAGTATTATCTTCTGCAACGCGTTGGCAAGATCTATTGGATTAACAATTGAGGGGTGCATCTGGCCCATCTTGGCAAAGGTTATAGCATTCTCAAGCTCAGAAAGTATTTGATATATAGTTCTAAAAACTGTTGTCAATTGAACAAAAGTTTTGCTGAACTGGAGAGCCCGTCTGTCTTCAAGGCCACTATAAATAGTTCTCACTGTGTTTTCTATTTACATAATTCGTGACGCTAGTACCATTAGGTTCATTTTGAGTGTTTTAGTTACATTCTGAAACTTATCTATGGCATCTGTCATTAGGGTAATTTATTTTTTTTATAATTTGTTTATCATGTTTTTGATTAGATTTAAATTGGTCAATTATTTTATCATAATGTTCTGCATCTGATGCATATAGATTGCCCGTCACAGTCTTAATTACTGATCCAGTTCCATTTATTAAACCCCTTTCGTTCGCTTAGTAAGTGCTATTTAGTTAAATTTATCTTCTATCTTAATTATTAGGTAATCTATCGGGTAATAGCAATTATAGACTTCATCATAGTAGGGGAGACCGGGTACAAAAGTAACGGCGAGTCGAAAGTAACAAATGCTCTCTAGATTTATCCAATGGGCGAACACCGCTGCGCCGCCGTCAAACGATAGCCGGGAGCGCCCTCCTTAATTTCATTCACATCACAGGACGCTACATGTTTTCACAAATCAAAAGTAAGTTTTTCGACGTTTTTTTATTTAATATTTACGTAGTCTTAAAAGGTTGATAGTAATCTGAATGTTTAGATATCTATTCTTGATTAGAGTGATTGTACATTGCTTAAATTCATTTTTAGTAGCACGTTCCGTTTTAAGGTTATGTTGCACGTTTTGACAAAAATGTGGACGGGTATAAAAGTAACATAGCCCTGTGGGTACAAACGTAACATGTTACTTTTGTCCCCGTATAATGTTTAATTATCAATCATATTTTTATGTGTGTCTTTACTTCAACAGAATGCCGCGACAACGCATAAGGACTACTGAACGAGGAACTACTGACACGGAAGTGTATCGAAAAGCGGCTGAAGAGCATTTCAAAGATGGTGCAAAAATTAGAGGCCTGGCAAAAAAATATAATGTTGGCCATGTAACATTATATAGATATATAAAAAAAGTAAAAGCAGGAAATACTAGCGCAGTTGTGGGCTACCGTTGCGTCAACCGAGTTTTTACTAATAACGAGGAAAGTAATCTACGCGACTATTTAATCGAGTGCTCTGCAGTTTATTTTGGATTATCTCCATCTGAAGTACGTAAACTGGCATAAGAGTTAGCGATTAAAAATGGAAAAACATTTCCTGAAAAGTGGCACGATAGTCGAATGGCGGGTAAAGAATGGTTGACGGGTTTTTTAAAACGACCGAGCTTGTCTTTAAGATGTCCTCAAGCAACAAGTCTGTCACGGGCTTCAAGTTTTAACGAGTATAATGCGAGTAATTTTTTTGATAACCTTGCTGAGGTAATGGATAGGTACCAATTTGAGCCAAAATATATCTGGAATATGAACGAGACAGGGGTAACTACTGTCCAAGAACCTAGCAAAATTTTAGCTCAAAAAGGAATGAAACAAGTAGGCGCAGTAACCTCAGCAGAGCGTGGAAGATTAGTAACTGTTGCTGTTGCCATTAATGCTCAAGGAGGACACATCCCGCCTTTTTTCGTATTCCCGCTGAAACGATTCCAAGACCATATGATACGTGAGGGTCGTGGTGGTTGTGCTGTAGCTGGCAATGCTAGTGGATGGATGCAGAATGCAGAATTTTTACTGTTTCTACAACATTTTAAAAGACAAGTCAAGCCTACAGTTGATCAAAAATGTTTGTTACTGCTCAACAACTATGCATCACATATATCTATGCAAGCCAAGCTCTAGACTTTTGTAAAGAAAATGGAATAGTACTGCATCGTTTCCACCCCATTGCACCCACAAACTTCAGCCTTTGGATAGAGCAGTATTTGGGCCATTTAAGAAAATGATAAACACCGCTACTGACAACTGAAAGCGAAATCATCCTGGTCGAACGATGACTATTCATTACATTCCTGGTATTGTTAAAGAAGCATTTGCTCTTTCTGTAACTGATAAAAATGCAATTGCTGAATTTTCCTGTACCGGTATAAGTCCATTTAATAGGAATATATTTACTGCTGTTGACTACGCGCCATCATCTGTGACTGACCGGCCGTTACAAGTTGATTAGTTCTGTGTTGATTAGTTCTGACGCAACGTCATTCATTCAAGTTGATCCAAGTACCATTATCGCGGTCGAAGTTGATCCAAATTGGTCAAGTTGATCCAAGTACCATTATCGCGATTGGTGATCTTCGAACATCAGTTGACCAGACTGTTCACCGTACAGATAGCAATGATTTGTCAAACAAATCAAACAATAATGACCAATCACCGGCTGTTCAAAATATACCGGACTCGATCTCTGCTGGCACTGATCCTCTGTTAGCTAACTCAATTTTTGATCAAAGATCCAAAACACTAGTGCCAGGACCTAGCGGGCTGCAACAAGCAAATTATACCCAGTCGTTTAATTTCTCACCTAAAGATCTTAGAATTTTACCGCAAGCGGGTCCGAGGACTGAAAAAAATAAAGGTCGTAAAAAACGTAAAACTGCAATTCTGACGGACACTCCCGAAAAAAACTTAATTGAACAAGAGCATCAACAACGAAACAAAATGAAACTGAAAACCAATACTGGAGAAGGTAAGAGAAAATTGATATCTGCAAAAGGAAAGGGAAAAGGAAAGAAGGCACCAAAAGAAAAGGAAAATAGGTCTGACGACGAAGATTGCTTCTGTCTTGACTATTTAGAAACTTTTGGCAATAGTCGACCAAATGAACAATGTATCGAATGTAAAATGTGGTCCCATGTGGAATGCGTGGGTGATGATAAGAATTAGGTGTTCCATAATTGCGATTCTGAGTAAGATAATAATGACTAAATTATAAAAGTCTGATTATAAAGGAATTATTAACATTACACTATTCATCTCATTACTTAAATTAAGAATATTTTTGTTTGATTTGTTTTCTTAAAATATATAATTTTTGTAATTTAAAATTTGTGTTATTAACACAAAATCTTGAAATAAATAATTTGTTGATTTTCCATGTATAATATTGTATTCATTACCAACCCCTATGTCTTGTTACTTTCGACCCACAACGTGTTACTTTCGACCTGCCTATGTGGTCGAAAGTAACAACTAACGATTTTTTTTAAAATTTCTGTTATTCCTATAAAACACACCATAATATAATAAATCGAGTTACTAGTCTAAAGAACATAAACTGAATTTATATATGGTTATATTAATTTAATGACAACAGTAACACCCAGCCAGAAATCAAGGTAAAAGTACAAAGTGTTACTTTTGTACCCGGTCTCCCCTACTGTGTTTGATTTTTTAGAATATTACACAATTTCATGTAAATATTTACATTATTTCTAAATTCTAACTTAATATCGATAACATTAAAACTTTGAATTAACGTCCACTGGTCCACTTGGTTCATTGCTCTGCCTAAGTTGTGCGGGGTATCTGGGTTTCGTTGAACTTGATTACGCCCATGGAGGCTGCGACGATGCCTCTGTAAGATTATTTAAGGGTCGTCTTACATTTTTGCAATGAACTCTTTTTCGTCTATTATTCTTATTTATAACCAGAGTATTATCATCATTTACTTTGTGAAATTTCAAAGGGTCCTTCAAATGTATTATTAGTTTTATTTCTATTTGTAGAGGTAACCTTCTGGTATATTAATTGTCCTATTTCGAAATGATTAGATTTTGAGTTCTCATTTCGTCTATTAATTGTACTTTCTTTATGTGTTCTGATATGTTCACCTATTTTTTCGTATAACAATTTCATGCGGTTTATATGTTCTTCAATGTAATTTTTCATAGTATAGATTAAATGGGTCCCTAGATTGGGTATGTCCTAGTAAAAGTTCTAAAGGTGTTTTATCAGTTGAGCTATGTATAGTACTGTTATATGAAATTATTGCATAGTACATTAAAGTTTCAATGTTATCTTATGGTCTTGTTTGAGAATACGCAACAACTCTAATAGGGTCGAATGAAATCTTTTCGCGAGACCATTAGAGTTTGGGTTATTAGGTGTGGTAAAATGTATGGGGATTTTATGAGCACTTAAAAGGTCTTCTAATTGTTTCATTGTCGAACTCCGGCCCCCCGTCGATTATGATTTCCATTGGAATTTCATACATTGAAAAATATTTAATAAGGGCTTTCGCAACATGTATCGAAGTTTTTGCTGTAATAATTATAGCATGACCTAATTTTGTAAATGCGTCTGTTATTGTTAAGAATGCTTGTCCTTCTACTTGAAACGTATCGATATGAATCAGTTGTAAGGGTTTAGAGATAGTTTCGGTGATCATAAGCGAAACTGTTAGTGGGTGTCTATCATATTTGGTCTTTTTACACTTATCACAATTATTTATGAATATTTTTACTGTTTCCTGCATACTAGACCAATAATAGTTCCTTCTAAGTTGCTTAACCGTTTCTCTTATACCTCTGTGACTATTTTTTCCCTCATGATAATTTTTTACTATATTTATTTGTTCCTCCTTGTCAGTGATATTTATCACACATTTTGTACATTTTATTAATTGTGGACCATTTTGATTGAATAATTCATTATAAATTGCGTTAAATTGTTTAAATAAGTCGTCATTTTCAAAGTGACAATAGTATTTAACTTTGCTTTTAATATTTTATTTGAGGAAATATATACTATGTTTACTTCTCTTCGTTACGGGTATTATCCTATTTATATACTTTGTTTATCGTTTGATTCATGTTTAATTTTTAGGTTAGTATCGAACGAGTTTTTTTATAAAAATTTGAGGTGTCTTTGTATCTATGGCTTACTCTAATATGGATATGCCTCGAATGCCTACTTCGTTTAAGGAATGGGCAGTACCCTTTTCCTCAACTTCATTTTGTTTATTCGTAATTTATTAATCCTACCAAATCCTCGAAATCTAGATTCAAATCTAGATTAACAGCTAAAGATTGAATGTCTGTAATGCGTTTATTTCTATCCGCGATAATGCATCCGCATTCGTATTTTGGGATCCCTTCTTGTACACAATGTCATAACCATACTCTTCTAATTATAACCTCCATCTCGTTAGTTTTGAATTTAATTCTTTAATTGAATATAATCAAGTTACGGGTCTGTGATCGGTATAAATCGTAAATTTACGCCCGCACAAATATAGCCTGAAATATTTTATTGCCCACAATATTCCTAGCAGTCCTTTATCTATTGTTGAGTACTTTTGCTATATATCACTGAAAGTTCTACTAGCATATGCTATTAGTTTATCCATACCGATTGTACCTTGTGATGGAACTGGTCCTAAAGCGACATTTTAAGCGTCCGTTGTGAGTTTAAACAGTTTTTCGTAATCCGGATATATAATATTGTATGATTTGTTATTAGCTGTTTACCCGTATTAACTGCGTTTATGAATTCGTCGGTGTGTTTTACAGAACGACCTTTTTTAGATAATTTGTTAATGTTTTGTGATTTTCGCGAAATCTTTTATAAACCGTCTATAATAACCTAGAAATCCGAGAAAACCTTTAATCTCTATAGTAATTTTAGGTATTGGGTAATTGAGTATCGCTTTAATTTTATTTTGATTTCCCTTATCTGTGATTTCGTGCCCTAAATATGCTACTTATTTTGTTAGGAACTCGCTCTTATTCAGCTATATTTTAAAATTTATTTGTTTTGACCTGTCAAATACTTCTTTCAATTTACTCATATTTTCTTGAAATAAGGTGGAATATATGAAAATATCGTCAAGGTAAACTAGCATTTTTTCTGTCTGTAGACCACGTAAGATATTATCCATAAACCTTTGAAACGTGGCTGACACGTTTTTCAATCCAAACGGCATTCGTTTAAATTCGTAATGGCAGTGTTCCATTAAAAAAGCAATTTTTCCGAGTCTCCAGGGTCCATTTCTACTTGATGGTACCCTGAAGTTAAGTCTAAGGTTGTAAAGTATTGACTTCTGCCTAATTTATCTAGGATACCATTAATATTCGGTAAAGGATACTTGTCAGTAGTCTTATTGTTTAATTTCCTATAGTCGATTACCATTCTATATTTTTGGTTTCCCGACGCGTCAATTTTTTTTGGTACAATATGAACGGGAAAACTCCAGGGTGAGGACGATGTATTTATTATATTGTGTTTTAACAGGTCTTCTACTCGTTTCCTAATTTCGTAATTTTTAAAGTGGTGTTGTCTGTATGCTTTTATACAAACAGGGTCATTATTATATAATCTAAGTTTATGATTAATCTGATTAGTAAAAGTCAGTGGTAATTCTTCACAATGGAAAATATCTCTATATTCAAGGCCCTTATTCTTTTTGCTCTTCCTTATTTTAATGATCTATTCTAAGTTTATTTAGATTTTTTTACGCATCTCATCGACGTCGCAATTAATATTAATTTTTTTCTTTTAACTCGTAATTATTTATTTTGCAACTAATAAATCTTTCTACTTCTAAGGGTTCATGCAAAGCAATCTTCATATATTTTTTCGTGCTATTAATTATAGTAGTAAAAGCTCTATAATTTTCAACTGACACTAACGCAGTAGGCATTGTTAATCCTTGTGCGAACGTGGTCGAATTAATAATAGCTTCTCCTTTTTCATAATTTTGAGGGACTTGTATCATTTGCTCCATATATGGTAATATTTTTAAATTAGAAGAAAATATTGGTTGTTCGTAATTTATATGTATTAACAATTTATTTTTTATCTAATTTCTGCGTCAATCCGTTTAAGTAAATCTATCCCAATGAGACCGTCATATTTTTCGTTAAAATCAAACACATGGAATTTATGTCTGATCGGTGTCTTAAATGTTCAAGGTAGTGGTATTTCACTAACGTAGTTATGGTTCGTTATTTGGTGGGCCGATTGTATCTGAAAGGGTTGAAATTTCAGAAATTCATGAAAATATTCATCCACTTTCTTGGGGCTTATGAAAGATTTGGTAGATCCCGTGTCGATTATAAATTTGGTTTTTATTTCAGGTAAATTTGATATGGTAATTTTAAACAACCTTCGTTATTTAACTGATTTACTTCTTTTCGGTTTGTCCAGTACTTTCATGAAAATCCTCGTGGTATTGGCCCTCGTTATTGCACTCTAAAGTACTATAGTTAGCATTATCGTGGTGACTACAGTCAGGGGTTTCATCTTCATAAAATAATTCTTCTGTAGTAAAGTGTGGTCTATTTTTGTGATTATGCGCATCGTTTGGTCCAATTTTGAGGTGTTCACTAAGGGCTCGTGCGAAGTGTCAGACCTTAGTTACCAATTATTGTTATTTTGCGGCGTTCTAAAATGACCTAAATTATCACTAATAAGAGGCCTGGTATTTGTAGTAGTATTTAATCAGAGCGAATTGTTGAAATTAAACCTTCTGTTGTTGGAGTTATTATTAAAATGTTGTCTATTAAATAGTTGGCTAAACGATTGATTATAAAGATGTTAAAATCTGTTAAAAGTATTATTATAATTATTAAATTATTATAATCCAAAATACGGATTAAAATTATTTCGTGGTTAAATAAATGGAAGTTTGTTTATGACGTCTTGTTTTTAGAGTAAAATTCTCCTCTTCAATTACCATTGAAAGTGCTTGTTCAAGCGTTTCAGGTTTTTGTAGCCGCACTGCTAACCCTGTTACCCCTTCTAGACAATTTGTGAAGATTTTTAATGCTAACCCGTCATAAATATTTATTTTAATATTTATCTGTTGCTTATTTACCGAACTTACTCTAATTTTTCCAATTTTTAAACTTCTAGTGTCTTTGACTCTTTCTGCAAATTGTATTAACGTCTCAAATTTGTGTAATTTTAAATATATTAATTCTTGTACTAGACAATCTTCACTTCGCTTGTCACCAAAATGATCAATTAACATTCGTTTTACTTCCGACCATGATGGGTTACTATTACGAGTACTAATAAGTGCCAATGCTCTGCCTTCAAGTTTACTTTTTATAAGCCTAACTAGAAATCATCATTAAAACTCGGGATGATATTTATAATGTTTGAGGAATATTGCTATAATTTATTCGCACAAAATAATTGTTTCACTATATAAATACAATTCAATAAATCTAATAATTGTTATTCACTTAATTTAATTATCATGTGAGAACAAGAATATTTAGAATATAAAAGGATGGTTCGAAATTGAGAACCTGTGGGATAGCACATGCAATAAAGGAACACTGAATAAAAGATGTGCATGAGACAAGGAACCATATTTATTCAAGTACTTACAGTACAGCCATAAGTGTTGACTTTTGCAGCACGCCCATTGATAACTGCTTTGCACACGTATTTTTATTACCGAAAATATATTATTTATTTAATCGGTTCTAATTTTTGTTTAAAGCATTAAAATTCACGGCATTTAAAAGCTTTGGGAATTTTATGAAGGCCTAACACAAAACTACCATCTGCGCCAGATATATTTCCGGCGATTTCGGTATTTAAAAAAGAATTTAATTTAATTTAAATACAATAAAAATACTTGTTAATTCTATAAAAAATCTAAGAATTTATTATTATATGGATACATAAAAGTAGAGTAATACAGAGTTTCATATTCCTTCGTGTTCGCATCGTAATTGCTGAGGTGTCCCTGGTTCCCAGGCGTTATGTGGTTTCCATTTAGATATGGTCTACCTGCGGTGGTGTGTTGTTATGATATCCAGTGACTGCTGATATCGTAACTCGCTGGGCTGCACTGGACTTGGCAGGGCTAGGCTGGCTTTTGCTTATACTTTCAAATAATTTTTTGGATATATAAATTTTTATGGAAGTTATTTGTTAAACAATTTTTATAGTACATTAGTTACGGCTGGAAATTACTTTTCATTTGTATTATTATGTAATTTTTCTTCTTTCTTTTATACGTAGTAAAATGAATTTTTATACGTAGTACATTATAAGTTTATATCTTAAAAATTTATTATCATAATTATGTTTTTAGTAATGGCAGATACAAAAGTTGATAGTCAAAAATTAAAAAAAGAACAATAAATTAAAGATAGTGAAGCCTATTAAGTTGGTATGATTGATAATTTTTTTATTTGACGTTTAAGACTGTTAAAAATTACATTTTTTAAAGTTATTTATTAAATATTTATTTTAAGTGATTTTCATTAATTTTTTTAATTCTTTTGTCTGCATCAAGTGTATAATGTCAAACGAAAAATTCATTGTGAATATAGTGAGGAATACCCATGTAAATTTCGGCATATTTACGGTGAGTATTTTTTTTCAAAACAATTTTTTTTAATAAATAATGATCAGCTGCAGAATTTTTTGTAAAATATATCGTTTTTAATGTATATTCTTTAATTTGATTTAAAAAAATTGTCGATATGTTCCTGGTTCTAAAGTGCATTTGTTCCAAAAAAAACTACTTTTTCTATAATCGTTTAAATAAATAAATTTATTAAAATAAACATTACTATTTTTTTGCATAACGCCATCTATGAGCAATAAATACAGAGTGAAAAATTACGCAATCTATCGCATAAATAATAATTACACCAGGCATTATGGTCAGGAGATATAAAAAAGTTTGATTTTTTATATGAGTAAGTATCCGTTCATGCATGTAATTAGACAGCTACATATGATATAATAATTAGGTATATTATAGATTTGGTTCATGGTTTCATGGGTATGATGACATAATTGGCATGATATTTTGTTTTGCTCTCTTATTTTCAGAAAAAATTTTGCCACAATGAATGAGACTGAAAGTGACAACGATTATAATTACCAGTACCATAAGGAAGTTGGAAAAGTATAACAATGTAAATTTTTGATACCTATTTTCCATTAAAGATATTTTTCAAATATAAAAAAACCTGTATTTTATTGAATTTATTAATACTGGGTATATCTCATTCCAATAGTTAGTCTAATGTTTTACGTACGCCAACTAAACTGCCACAAAATGACGCTGTATTATGACACCAGGTTTTAAATTGGTTTTCCAACTATGTGAATACCAAATATTTCTTCCCAGTATATTTTTTTTCATTATTATATTTTATTTATCTTTTACAGACCCGACTAGCAACTGCCATCATTTTTAAGGTATAAACAGCATATAATAGCATAAAAGAAAGGTATTTCAGGACAGTAAAAGCTTAAATGTACATCAATTTCCCGAATGGGGCAAAGGTCCATACGTACTTTCATTGCCCATTCGTGATTCAACCGTTCAAATTTAGTATTAACTCTATTACTGAAATTACTTTAGTTGCAATATGATAATTTACTTGAATATTTACACAGTAAATAAAATTTTTTTTTTTGATGTTTTACAAAAATGTTTTACAAAAAAAATGTTTTACAAAATAATATATATGATTTACAAAAATATCTTCACAGTTTAGAAGAGAATATCTAATGTGGATTAAAACACATTCTTTAAAAGCTTAGTAATAACTTATTTAATTGCTTCTTTTCCATCATTTCATTGTGTTGTTATAGCTCAACTTTTCATAATTCTACAAGCTATGTAAAAAAATATACCTATTGTGTAATCATCTCTCTCCTGGATTGCAATACCAAATACAGCTTCAATTTTAATCATTTCCAACTTTCCAATAACATAAGTAAATCAAGACTTAATACATTCTATGTTTTGGAACTGTCAAATTCCAACAGAGGATCTAGATGAAATGAAAGATTGGATATATCATTTAAGATAGACGATATATTTTTGGAAGGCTGCTATGCTTTTCACTTAAAGTTATATATGATTTGAAGTATAAATAAACTGTCAATCATGTATTGCCATCGGGTTAAACATCAATTCATATAATTACATATCCATCTAAAAAGTTACACTAAATTAGGTGGCTTCCAGCCACCAGTAAACTTTTCCATCTCCCTAGCGACAGCTATTGTCAAATGATCGTTTCCTGGAGCAGCCACAATTTGAACGCCGACTGGTAAGCCATTCTTCGTTAAACCCAAGGGGATAGTGGTCGCGGGCAGGCCTAGGCAATTAAAGCCTATGAGAAACACAACACTAAGAAATTTATAAAATACGGCATAGTGCTTATGTGCCGGATGTGGAAATACTGGATGTATAAGGACGCCGTTGTTTCCAAGGACATTCTGAAATTAAATTAAACCATCAAAATGTTAATTAAATTAATATAAGTTGTGAATCCTTCAAATGTATTGGGGTTGGACTGGAAAATATTAGTGATGATAATTACCAAACTTGATACTTAATTATTTACAAACTATTTATATATTTAAAGATCATTGGTGACATTTTGATTTCTTCCTCTGTTAAAGGTTGGTTTTAGAAGTCATCGTTAATGTATTAATCTATGTCTTCTTTGATGCTAATTACTGCATTAAACGTTGCAGGCGGCTCATCTTTCCCGCAAAGAAGCTTAAGTGGTAAATGATCCAGCAAGCGACCTTCATTCGAAAAACATTATCCAATGAAAATAATCACAGTCTTTCAATTTAAGCGACTGTTTTTCACAGTTCAGGTAAATCTTTTTGTTCCGGATGCGGCCACATTACAATTCTTCAACAATTTTTCAAAGGCTATGCATTTTAAAAATTTCTTATTTTTCCAAATCCTGAATTAACAATGTTGAGGTTTCATATCCGTAAAGAAGGAGAGGCAGAAGTGTGAGGAAATGTTGCCTCGTTTCCAGATAGAACATTTGGGCAAAGCGAACGTTGTTGCAGCCGATCCACACTTGCTGCAGATCAAATTAGGAGCCATCACTATTCACTACTGCACCAATAATCCGTGTCCCATGAAATCCTGATCTTGCTCCAATTGAGTTCCTTTGAGGTGAACGATTGCTTGTAATCCATCTATGAAAATTACCTTGGTCTTACCTTTGTTTTTCTTCAACCTGGCCAATGCCGGTGATCATCGGCAAACATTAGATTGGTCAAGGAACCCTTTGTATCATATTATACTCCCCCATTCTCCATCGAATACTTCACACGTGATTGCATCAGTAAAAATATTGAAGAGGAGAGGCAACTTGATAGTCCCTTAGCAAATTACGGTTTTAATTGGAAACTCCTTTGAAAGTTTGTTTCGGATTCAGATGCTACTTGATGAAAAGTAGTACACCGTCTGAATGCTTCATGAGTAAGTGTTTAAGTTCTTGAGCAAGTATTCAGCTGATCTATAAATGCAATCGAATGCTGATTTTAAGTCGATAAACAATGAGTTCCCTATATCAGATTCTTTCTTTGAAAAAGTGGCAAAGTTCAAAAATGTTGTCAATACATTTTCGGTTCAGTCAAACTATCTGCTTTTTTCTTTCTTTTCGAGTGATGCTTAATATCGCACTATAAAATTTTGCTATTATGCATTTACATTACAGTTCTCTCTTTTCTTGAATAATGGAAAAGCCATTGCCTTCTTCCAAATCAAAAGGATTTGGTCTGCTCTAATTAATAGTCAAAATTCATTCTTTTTCATAGTTTTTTTCCATATTTCCTGCCACGTCATTCCAATATACTTTGATTTAATTTTTGTCTGCACTTCTCTGTTGAGTTGACATTATCGTTCGAAATCAATATTCTTGACTTTTTTCCGTAAGTACACCAACCTTACTTATAATCCATGACTGTGTTTGGCGAAGATTAGGAGAGCACAGATTGACAACGCAGTCTAGTAAAATTTTAGAGAATTTCCCTTATCGTTTGAAGATTAGAGACCAGCAGACCGATTTGATAAAGCAATTTCCAATTTTTTTTAATTCCAGGTAATATCAACACTAATTTAAAGTTTGCTAAAAAAAACAGATATTAAATATCCTTTCTGTTTGTGTTTGTACTTGCCGTTGTAACGTAAATATTGGCAATGTCGAATATTTGAATGAGAAAATTTCTACTTTGTGTTACAATAGTTTCAAATCACATTAATATAATAAAAATGAATGTTTTGTTTGTCTAATGTTTTAGGAATCCACACAAAAATTATTAATGAGATTGACATACATTAGATTAAGATGCCACTGGCTATATAATATGTACATGTGTTGTATATTTTTCGAGTTGTAATTAATGTCAACATAATGTAAGGAAAAGTCGCAGCACTGACACTTTCGTGACGAACGCTGCCAAAACTATTACAGACCAAGTTACACTGCAAGTATGTGTGGAGAAAAAGTAATATAGTTTAGGTTTATTTATTAATCTTCATTAAGATTAATGTCATAGTCATAAGAAATGTCTTCAATAGACAAAAATCAATCTTTCACACTTTGTAATTTGGAATAGTAATTTAATAGAAATTAAAAGATTTTTTTAAAGTAAACAAAAGTAGAAATCTGATTTTTATGACATTCAGTGCGATGTATTCGTGCATGGAGATGTGGAATGGAGAAAGAAGGGGAATCGGGCAGGGGGAATGGGCTTTGGTATCAAGTTGCGGTACATTATTACATTTTTTTTAATTTAAGTAAAGTGCAGGTCTACATTTGTGCTTTAATTGTGCCAGTACGAAGCTGGGACGATTTATATATAAAAGTTCTTATATACTTTCTAATATGAATCGGTATTTTATGAAAAATCGAAATATGTTTGAATTAAAAGGTTTTGAAACACAGTTTTATGACGTTCGTTACGATATGTTCATGCATGCAGAGGGAAAAAGGAAAGGAAAAACGGGCACCCTCGTTGTGGGAATATAACAAGTGCATTAAGTCAGGGAAAATTCTTATATTTTTGTTTCAGTAAAATAAAGTGTCATATGCATATACAACCATAGTTAAATGATTCAATTGCATCCATATGTAAACGGGACGGTTCGCTTATGCAATCAGTACGAAAACAAAAAAATTTAACCACCACTAAACTGGAATTCCTATCATTGTTCAGAGTCTATATCAATTTCTCTACCCTCAAATGTAGAGTGCTAGATTTTGAAGAAGATACCTGCTTATTTTAGTATCAAAAATTGAATATCAAAGATAAAATTGTACGTTCAATACTGTACAGTGAAGTCATAATTTACATATTTGTATGTCACGAATTGCCATAGAATACTTACTCACAATCAGAACCGTTACTGTCACATAAAAAATTGAAAAAAACCTTAATATAGGATTTAGATCGCCGATGCAACAATCGCATATAATCATACGCACGGAAAAAACACTAATTTTTTGGGAACATGAACCTGTGGATAGAAATCATATTCTCAAATTTAAAGACTAAATGGTATAAAAACTAGTTTTTAAATAGGATTAGGAGATGAAAAATATTTCATGGCAGTTCTGATCTCAGAAAAGTTATAAAAAATCTGGCGAAATCAGCTTTCATTGTATTTATTATAGTATACACTTCATTTCCTTACATATAAGTACTATAATTACTACATAAGTAGACTTTATACAATAGAAAAATATTATTATTGTTATATGAACTGAAAAAATTAAACCAGAGAGAAAAATTATCACCTTATTTGTAGAAAAGCTTGTTTTAAAGTTGACGAGGAGTTGATTAATATATTTAAGATCACTAACTTTATCGGCAGGTATACTTCAGGTCTCTGTCGCTGTTCACTGTATATCTTCATATGAAATTAATATAGCACTAAAAGGTGCAAACGATGGAAATTGTTCTTTTTTTTATTAGCGATTAAAAATCTACGTTATTGCCTCAGCTTAATTTAAAAAATTACCTGCATTAACTAGTAAGTAAAGCTTAAAAAATACCAAAAACCGACTGCTTTAACATACCTAATCTTCGTGTCAAAAGAATATAGTATTAAAAGATTTTATTATTTTTTTCTTTAATTACGGACTCAAAATTTACATTCAATAATGCCACAGCTTAATTTATATAAATCAACGCATTAACTAGTAAGTAAAACTAAAAAAACCGAAAACTGACTGCAAGAACTAGAATTGCATAAAGCTTAACAACAACACAGTTTCATTCTAAATTAATCAACGGAAAATGACAAAAATAAAATCTAATAAAGTCATCCTTCTGGGTGAGTAGGCACAGAGCGCATATGCAAGAAATTAATGCGTGCACCATTTTGTCATTTTTCACTGGACACTTAAAAGTGGCAAATGAATACCTTTTTTTTAGTGTACAATTTATTGAAGAAAAAAAATCGAGTGCAAGTAAATCTTGCAACCTAAGTTTTACATGTTGTCATATCATATTATCATAATGCTTAAGTAAGTAAGTATTTTACAAATATACAGAAAAAAGAAAAAACAAAAGATCAAAAAATATTTTTGTCAAGATATATTTTTGTTTGATTTTTTCCTTTACTTGTGCTATGAAACCTTCTTTTGCACTAAATTTCAAGTCAACAGGATGTTTCTTGGACAAGACATACTATATTTAAAAGGCCTTATTTTTTTTATTGCATCATGTAAGAATCTAACATTTTTCATGAAACTGTGGGGCCATAGCCTTTAGTATGTGAATAATTACAAATTGATACCTCTTTCCTTTCTCGTCCAAAAGGATAGTTATTATTTTAAGATACAAAGCCCTAAAAATAACAATGAAACTTGGGCGAGGACAACTATTAAAGGACTTGGGTGAGGACAACTATTAATAGTATAGAAAAGGACATAAAGGTGTTCAACCTGGAAGAGAAGATAAAATGATGGACAAATTTTTATAGCACATTTCAGTTCCAAAGTAAGTTTCTTTTACTGACATATAATTAAAAAAAATAAAGTCGTGTCTTCACCATGGTGTGTTGGGTTGATAGGCATATGGCCTTTAACTGGCTTACGGGCCTTTAACTGCTAGGCGTACCGTGCGGACCCGGGTTTGATTCCCGAACGCTCATCAAGCGGGGCTGGACAGGTGTTCTGATTGGCTGTAAGCGATTGCTCTCATGGCAATAAGTCTGTCATATGTATCAATTAGATACATTAAAGTACAGAAATAAATAATTAAAAAATTATTGCAAATTTCGTCATAGCATTTTGTTATATAGGAAGTATTTTGTTGTTTACAATTTTGTTCATGAAATATATATTATTATTATTAATTATACATAATATAATTTTTGATTTGGTATAATATAATTTCTAATTATTTTTAATTGAATGCAGTTTAGTTTTACTTACATGAAAAAGGCCACAACTACATTTGTAAATTTATTGTATGGAATTTACCAGTTGGTATTTCTAAAGAAGAGAACATCCAAATTACATTTTGCCCTTATTCTACACAAGAATTTTTAAGAATAAAAAAGTAAACATGATTAGGATTTAATAAGTAAAACCTCAGGGAAAGATCTAAAGCTTAAAAATAAGAGGAAGTAATTATGGCTTGTTATGATATACAAAGGTATTGAATTTTGCATTCGGAGTATATGGTATTATAAAAGAAAAATGTTTGCCGATGAATTTTCACTCTTTCCAAGTGGTAAAAAAGGTTAACTTCTATTATATCTATATTAACCGTTTACAGCATGGAAAAAATATTTACCTCTGTAAGGAAATTCTAATAAAAATGGTGCAAATGTGACACATATTAATCTTATGCTGTTAATATAATCAAAGATAAACATACGCACGGAAAAATTCCAATTTGGATCAAATAATGGCTGTGGTTAAAATCACAAAGCATTGTGCTTTCCACTAATATGTTGTGAAGAATCACAATATCAAGGGATAATTAATAACTTTCTCAGTCATACACAAAATGAAAAAAAACAATGTACACTCTATTATGGAGGGAATTTCAAGAAAAAGATTTACATACAAAATATGACTTAATACACAACTAATATATTAAGTCTATGACACATAGTTAAAGAAATACTTCTGGAGAAAATGCACGTCTATCGTGTTTTACTAGATCGAAAGAAAAACTAGAAAAAAGCCACGAAGGTGGAAAAGTAGCATGAAATAAAATGAAAGAAATACATGTTAATAAACAAAATATTAATAGTATTAAGTGTAAACTGAACAAAGATTTAAAGTCATAATAATATAAAAAAAAAAGGAAGGAAGACAAATTTGATTCGGAATATTAAGTAAAATACCTAAGCACCTGCGAAATTCAATATCACTTTAACGGTGGTGGTGGAACAGTAAAATTTAATAAACTAAGTGTAATGCTTTATACAATCAATAAAACACTTTCTCAGCTTAGCAGCTGAAAATAACTCGAAATTTACTATTGAAGTCAAGCAATGCCCTTAACATTTAATCATTATTTTGTCTTTACTATTAAACATCCCATGTAGCGTAATCCTGACAATATCTATCAACATTACGTAGCACACCAAACTTACTGAGTGATAAACTTAATGTCACTTACTATTTAATATCTGTAATGTCATTCTTTATATCGTAGTGGACTGCATATCATATTGCCGCAGCTCTTTCATACAAAATATTAAAATAAAATTATCATAGATAAACAGATAAATCTGTTACAGTTCATTTATATGGAGCGCAGGGGTACAGCCACTAGTGCATTTTAATACAAGATGGAAAGGAATATTATAATTAAAAGGTATTCATAAAAAAGTTATTTTCTTAAGTGGTCTTTTTCTATGAATAAAAAGTATTATTTTAATAAAAGTATTTTTTAAATGGCTAAAATGTTGAACGTGGTGTATATAATCGCTGAAATATTGAACGTGGTGTATATAAGATGTGGGTATATCCATGTATAATATGAAATAGAGATTGCCTAAAAGTATGGTACAAAAAATGATACCAATTCCAACCCTGCACAATTTTCAATGTAGCCTTTTAACATTTCGAATAAATGCAGGGCTGGATGATCCCTTCTCACTTACAGAGAGTTATATCCAAATATATCTAAAATGAAAAGCAAAGGACCCTGATCAATGTGAGGAAAGTAACCGTAAACTAAATGTGAAAAATTACATATCCATAGAAATGAAAATGACACTACAGACAACTTATTCCACATGACTTATGTATTGGGCTACTTTATTTATCAATTTGATGACTTTTTATCTTATTGAATTCTTCGACATAGTTTTATCTATGTAATGTGGAAAAGTTATAATAAAAAAACCATCATTTTTGGCATTTATTGGATGGTGACACAATTTAAAAAATAATATTTCCCTTTAACACCTTTCACACCTTTATTTATAAATAACTATATATATAAAAATATTCTCCCTTTATGAAAACGCTCAATATGTGTGAAATGTTACACTTTAAATTTGAATTAATTGTCAAAAACTATGAATTATAAATCAAGAATTATAATTATAAATCAAACAACTTACTAATAAATCATTCTTGATTTCTGCGGTCCTCGCCCTTATTTTGACTATCTGACTTTCTAGCGGTTTATCCATCAATTTCTTTAGTAGACTGCATAACATTGGGGGAATTGTATTGTTAGAACATCCCAAAAATTTTTTTAACACTTCTGGCCATATTGGCTTCCACTCAGCGTGATTTTCAGACTTAGAAAAGATATTATACACTCCATTCAAAGATGTTAGGTTTTTTATGGACAACTCAAATATATTATCCCAATTCTTTATTTCTATCTGTAATCAATATTAGAGAATATAAAAATGTCAAAGATTAATAAAAAAACAGCATATATCACAATAATTTATTTCATATGTCTATATACATTAATATATTTCGTATATGTTTTTGAAGTCAGTTTCTAAAAGGTTTTTCACAAACCTACCTCATTAAGACTTGTCCAATATTTTTTAACAAATTGAGATCTTACTTTGTGAACAATTCTTGTGCATAATGCTTTCCATTTTATGTCAAATGTTGTTGAAAGAATGATTTAAACAAATCTGTGCTAAAGATTTTAAAACCTTACTCAAATTGATACTCTAGTACATTCTGAGCTATCGTGTACAAACTGGAAGAGTACATACAGCAGAAATGGGGAACTTTATTATTCAAAAGCAAATTAAACATCATCAGAAGATGAAAGACAATGTAATGTTTGAAATGTAGCACCAGTTTGCATTACAGTGAGGAGTTCATGAGATCAGAAGGAATAATTTACCTGTTCGATACCTATGTTATAGTTTTCTTTTAATATATTCTCCATATTTTTGATAGCATTTTTCACATCTCTTCCTATTTCCTCAACTAATACAGATTTGTCATTATTCATAATATAGAACGATATGTCATTTATATTAACCTGAAAAAATATAAGGTATGATAAAGCTTTAGCAGAATATTTTCATAGTACTTACTTAGAAATGTCGTACAAGATGATAGCAAGAACTATAATAACGTTCATATTATATTTTCATTTCAGAAAGCATTTGTATTCAATTTTTAAGTGGGTATTTTAAGAAACATTTATTAAAAGGAGTGCCTTCGCAACTGTCGAATATCGAAATAAATCTTGGAGGTACATTACATAAAATAAAATATTTATACTCATTGCAGTGACAACTATTGCGAAGAAATTTTTTCTTTTTGACTTATTTCCTGAAGATTTGTTTGAATTTCCAGATGGTCTTTCGCATTTATAATACTGTTACGCAACTAAGAATTTATAAAAAATTAATAGGAACTTAGAAATCAATGACGTACCAATGTGCATAAGCAATGTTTATATCCACTGACTTCTCATGTTCCTTAGTGCTTGTTTTGACTTTACTTAGCTCATATATGAGTACAAAACTCCATTGAATTTTTCTTTATTTAGAATTAGCTGCCATGGCCATTTCCGTTCCCAATATTAATTACATTGTAATAGAAAAGCTATTTGCGCAACGAAGAGAATTTCAATTAGTCACGAACTAATAAAACTGCAAAATTTTAGGCATAAACAGGGCATGGCAGCTCCAAAGGATTTTCTTGGGTTTGTAATTATATTAATCTTACTTCTTATGTTCTTACTTTCTTTTAGTCGGGGGGGGGGGTTTCATTTTTCAATTAAAACGACTACATCGGTCATGGGTTTTTTCAAAATGTTTAATTTAGATTTTGTATTTTATACTTTTTTAGATTAAACCATTTACATCTGTCGTGGGCTTAATCAAAATTTTAATTTTGCTTCTTATTATTAGTCTTAATAACTAAGCTTCTAAAATACATTCGCCGAAGGGTAAGATTATGTGGCTCTTAGTAGAACGATCTTTACATGTAGTACGATGTTTACATGACATGGTAACAACTGATCTATATCAAAGAAAACTCATCAACAATCCACAAATCAGCCAAACCGTTTGGAAGATAAATGGGAACATTTGTTTGCAACAAAATTATGTTTGTTGCGGGGCCCCCTGGTGAGTAATTACCGTAAAGACTAATTAAGGACTATTGCTAATGAATCACAAACATTTTACACAAAACTATATCTAAATCGGTCAAACCATTTTGGAGATTAATCAGAACATTGGATTGCACACACAAACAAACAAACTTTTACCCAAAACACATATACTCCTCTGTTTCATCGTGGGTAATAATAAAACCATTTCGACTGTTCATGGTCCAAATGTTATTTTTTTGGGCCGTAGTTGTGTTTAGCTCATTATGATTAATTTTGATTTTATTATTATCCTTGCACATTTCAAAAATAATGAAACATTATTCTGCTGTTCAAAAAAGATAGTAGAGATCAATAACAGATGTGCCCCAGAAAACCTCCCTCAATGCCAAAAAAAAGGAAAGTAATAAAGTATGTGTACTAGTCTGGCCTTTACAAAGATAGCTGCTCAATAAATTGAAATTTCTTTTAGAAATTTTTAAATTTTATTTTACGCAAAGAAGGGTAAATCAACATAAACAAAAATTTAATTCCTGTACCTAAAATTAATATGTCCAATAAAATATGTGTAATGTATATTTCCTTTAATGTTTTTCGATACCCTTTAGAAAATCCTTTTAAAACATCAATATTTGAAACTAAACCACGTATTAATTATTCTTAATGGGTTTTTAAAATGTTTTACAAATAATATAGATTTTTAGACTTTACTGGTTTATTTAATTGAAATCCTGGCCCGTTCGGACTGCTGATAGTATTGAGTAGCAACGGCAAATCTTCCGCATACCGCGTTATAGGACCTACAGCAAAGTAGTCATCCCAGTCAGGGTCTGTACAATATGGAATATGCCCTGAAATAGAATGGTCAAATTAGTCCTGTTATTGTTCATTGGTATATACAAAAAATTTGCAAGACAGATGATCACTTGCAGAACGCAGAAACAATCTTTTAAATTTATTAGCTGTAAGTGTTACTTAATAATGTGTTTATGAAGATTTACTTGTATAAATATCAGGTATTTAAAATCAATTAATTACGATTGAATTAAGACTGCGTCATTCAATAATACCATGTTCTATGTGAAAACTATCAGACAAATGGCATTTTTCAGAAGTTATTGCCCAAATGCCAATGTCATCACATAATAATAAGAAGTCTTACATAATAAGTGGTATGTCCTATATCAGTTAACGCGTCATTAAAAAAAAGATAATGAACATATCATTAAAAAGCATTCACATAAAACGAAAACTTTTTGTCACACACACACCGTCCATAGTCTTACAACATAGATAATAACAATCTTTCACAGAATGAACTTGATAAACTTTGAAATTTGTTTCATTATTTATTATTAATCTTATTTACCTTTTGTTGAAACAGCATGTGGTGATGGTTTGTGTGCATATATACCAGTAAACATAGCAGGCAATCTTAAAGAGCCACCAAGATCTGAACCGACTCCCATTATTGAAGCTCCAGAAGAAATTAGAGCACACTGAATATAAATAAAATATAAGTTTATTTTAAGGAAAATAACCCAAAGTGAAACTGGAAATAAAAAATGACCTTAAAAATATATACTTAAGGGACCGATAATATTTTCCTAAATTGTGATACGAGTGTTATTATAAAAATGATTTGACCTCGAAAAAATATCAAATGGAGCAGAATTGTTTCAAACATATGACAAATCTGTTTTGTCCAGAGTATGGCCAGGTTAATGCACATAAATTGTATTTGGCAAAGCTTTATGTAAAAATGCTCTCAGTACCCCTAATGTCGAATTCAATTTTTTTTTCTTTTCAACAAAATGCTAAGTTTGTTCATCTTGTTTCACTCATTGCTGTTCTATTGTTATTAATTTAAGTTTGAAAAGTTTCTCTTGGCTGAAGCTACTAAGACAAAAGTTGTAAAGTAGTATTATAAAATAAAAGATATGTTTAGAATAAAATCAGTCAATCCCCATTTAACAATAAATTGAAAAACTTCTTTAGTAATCCATGCTATTTGTAGTGGAACGATCTACAATTCGTCGAGTTACTGATAGAGACGCCTTCAAAATGCATACTACAGGAACCCATGGGCTACTTCAAGGGGCGGGGAAGTTAGCGAGTGAGAAAAATGTTAATAGTCTTTCAGGCTCAAACGTTCCGTTCATAGCTGTGTAAACGAAAAAATTTGCACACCCTAACGAAGATTTGAAGTGTTCATACTAGAAATGGAAAAACATTGAAATATTTCATTAACATTCAGCTAGAATAGTGCTGCATTGTTTATAAATGCGGCCTAATATATCCACTATCATGTTAATGTGTCGATTAGTTTTTTGAACATGATCATCTTTTTACTTCATGAAGTAGGTACGCATTAGCTTTGTATGATACATTCACATTCTTAGGGGCGTATTTACATTTTTTATGGAAAATTTCTGCTTTCCCAAGTTTCCTCCAAACTCTGAGTATATGTTATACAATGAATTAGATTTGAAAAAATAGACCAAACTGCCATTTATATTTTGGCTAGATTATATTTTATAAGTTTCACATATTTTTTTAAATGGAAGTCATCTTTTTGTAACTCATTCCTCGCCAAAGTCACTAAAAAGGGGCAAGTTCAGGGAATTAATTCTAAAAGATTACACTTACAATATGAAAAAAGTGGTATAATACTTATTTTCTCTTCTGTAATTCAGTTAAGTGGCAATTTTGATTGATACTGTAATAACACAGAAAAAGAAAAACAATTATTTAAAAAAATGTAGCTAAAATTTCTTATACATTTTGTAACTCCTGCGAAGTATTATTTCGTCATTCAACGCTGTGACGCACTAACAAATGGTTGTCCCAGCCGATTAAAGCCACATCAAGCGAAAAATTCATGATCTCCATTGGTGTGATTATAGTTGGATTAAACATTCTTAAGCCAAGATAAAAAATTTATCTAATTGAATTATCTTCATATATACATCATGAAATAATCATGATGAATATATAAATACACATACACAGACAATAGTTTAATTACATTAGCGGATGTAATTAATAATCTTGAGACATTGTTAATTAAACCTAATTATCCGTATTTATTTTAGATGTCCCGTCAAATTAAAAATTTAAGAAAGTATTTGTGCACAGTATGAAAAATTCACAATTGTCAAGATTGTAAGTTATTTATTGTTTACTACTTTTTCTGTAAATTCAAGTAAATATTATAATTATCTCTACCATAGTCATTCTAACATTATATTGATACTCATATTAATCATCTTCCAGCACTGTTATAATGCATTTCACTTACTCGTTTCAATAAATAATTTTAATTGAATAAATAGAATTTTTTTCAAATTCTTTAATAAAATTCAAATTATTTTGTCCATTCTTTTTCTTAGATCTAAATTTTAAATACAAGCAAACAAAGGAAAAGAAATTCAAACCAAGATAAATTTCCAGAAAAATCCTAAATTCTTCAAAGTTGATACACAAAATGTCTGAAAAAATAACCTGTTTTAGTTAGAAATAAATCTTTATCTGCTTTGTTTTATTTGCATATCCTTAAATCATAGAATTTCAACCCGTTCAACCACACATATGAATAAGGAGATAAATGACCATAAATATTTAGCAGTACGTTTTGCTAATTGAGGCAGATTAGTAAAGTACAATTATATTTTCGTGGTCGTTAGGCAGAATTCGTGAACTGAAATAATAAATGTCATATTTATTGAACCTACAATGTCAGCTTGGACAAGGACATTTTTATATAAGAGGAGGACATACTTGTATCTACATATATGTACTTCTAGTGTACAAATATGTCCTTTACATAAAGACAATTACAATAGGTTGACTACAAAATTATTTGATCCTTATTTTTATTTTTTTTTGGTAATCAATTCTACAAAAGAAAATATATCCTAAATCGTATACTTCCAGAGTGGAGAAAGGAAGCTCATTCAACAGCTGAAAAAAATGTAAGAGATTTTTTTTTGTATTTATTAAATTCTTCTTTTAGTTGTCGTACATTTAAACACTACATTTTCAATTTATAGGAAGAAACAATAGTTGCCATTACTTATTTATTATAGCAATTTGTAATATCTTCATATTTTCCACACATATTGCGTAAGAAAAAATCAGAGACTTATATAAAAAACTGATTCTTTTAAGCGGTATATGCAAATTGCCATGAATCTTTAGAATTTAGAAACAACACAACACACAAGAAGTTCTTGCTGATATAGCCTCTATTGGGGGTGGTTTTACAAATTAAATACAGTATCATGTGAATGTTCTAATTATATATCTAAGTTGCATAATTTTTATCATGATACAAACTAAAAATAATCAGACTAAAAATTTATCATGTCGGCGCCCCGACACTTCCAAAGTTTATAATCATTCTTCATTAGAATTTATACTTGCAAAATGAAAAAAAAACTATTAATGACTGCCTAGTTAATTAAAGTGAATGCTAAACGAAAATTGTTTATTGCAGCTATTAAACTTGAATATAAAGAAAGTTTTTGCTTAGATAAATTTAATTTTAAAATGAAATTTTCACACTCAATCCGTTATGCCATTGATAGGAAATTGATACAATTTCTACTCCTTTGGGAATTAGATAAGACATCACACATGCCACGAGGAAACATTCTTCTGTAATTTTATTCATGCATTCATTTAACTGTCTTTTTCACTTTTTATTTTGTTTCACATATGACTAAGATCTGTTTTTATAAAGGTCCCGAAAAAACAAATTTCAGTACTTTGTGGTTTTCTTAAGGCATGATGTGGTATTTCTTCTGTGATTATCCTATTCTTTTACCTTTTATGTTGTCTGTGGTCTAAGACTATTCTCGCCTTTTTCATCCGGGTTGTCTCAGGGCCCCTCCTGGTACCCGTAACATCCCACCTCATAAAAAAAGGGGACCTTCGAAAGTCCCCTAATAGTATCCCATATCTACAATCTCAGCGCAACAGAGTTAGAGTATGTTTCTTTTCAATGAATCATTTGGGATCACCATTTTTTCTAGAATGTATTTAGCGAACATTCTAAATGACTCTAAGATCCATTCTCAACCAAATTTCGGTGAATAAAGAATATGGTATACGTTCTTAAGCTCCGCATGATTTTATTTCATTATTTAAACGCATGCTCTCTAACAAAACTTTATCGCATCACATCATCATACGGCAGTGGAACATAAAATGATCCATGTCCTGCATCTCAAAACTACAGGTACACGCCAGGCTTTCTCTAAGGGCAAATCTATACAAACTGGCACGGAATACGCCAAGTCCCGTTAAAAACTGCGAAGTATAATAATCAGTGACAAGCCAGTCTTTACACAACCACGTGGATACGTCGGAAAAATATAACCTAGTCTTTTCCCCTTTGAATCAGGGAAGAACCACCTAGACTGCCAATGAGCATCGATGATCTCCAACATGCACCTCATGCCAAGACAAAGTAAGCCGCGCGTTCCGCAATCGTGAGGTAGGCAGCAAGGAGACCCATTGAAACGGGCAGCGCAGCAGGTTCTGTAAGCTTTAGTCAGAACCAATAGCGGCACATGCTGCGATCTTAGAACCACCCATCTAACCTGCTGGACCCCGACGCACCACTGAGCCCAAACCGACGGCGCATAGACCAATATACCTAGGTATATTGCCATATACATCAGTTAGAGGGTAGAGTTATTCAGGCCCCAGCCGGCACCGGCAAGCCAGATCATGTCGTGGTACCTGAGCCCTCTCACCAATGTACCGCTCCTGTCGTAAAAAGCTCCGCTGTGTGTTAAGGACCATACCACTAATCCCACTAGGCCACTAATCCCATACACTGTTCCTACCAGCAGCCATCACCACAGATGGCTCCCTTGTCAGCCTGCCCTTAAAGAGGACAGCGGACTTGGGACTTTTGTGGGGAAAAGCTGAGCTAGTTCTTAATGCCCCAGTCGTGTAACTTAGGGAGGGAGATTGCTGCCCGATTATATAACTCTCTGCGGCTTGCTTCTCTGACCAACAGAAGAGTATCTTCAGCATGTGTGATGGTACTGCATCCCTGAAGTGGTATTGCGTGTATGCCATCAAACATAACGTTCCATAAGATTGGTCCAAGAACCGAGCCTTACAGGCAGCCCCTTGTCAGTGTTTTCCGAACTACAGTATCTCCATCCCACAAAAAGACAACACAATCACAGAAGTCATTCATAATAATCCGGCGGAGGTACACTGACACTTCCCAGGTCTCTAATTCAGACAAGATAGCCAGCCACCAAGCATTGTCAAACGCGCTGGAGATGTTCAAAAAATGCCTAAGACGTATTTGTCTGGATAACAATCAACCCAAGACAAAGCTGCAGAAATTACGTCCGATGGGGACAACCTGGAACAGAAACCGTATTAATTTTCTGACCCTGGCGAATGAGATAGCTGCGGCAATAAACGCGCTGCCAACACTCACTCGAGCAACTTTCCTGAAGGCTGGGAGGAGCGTAATGGATCCATAAAACTCTGGATTGTTGGGCGATTTCCCATTACTATTTGGTATGACTTGAAGCCTTACTGCTTTCCATGTCATCGGAAAATGAATCTCGCGAAGACAGCGGTTAAAGATTGCAAATATCTTATTATCAATTTTGTCAATGCCTATAGCCTTTTTTGAGGTGAGATTCTCAACGATGACATGTATCTCAGAAAATTTTGATAAATCTATCCTAGTCTGGGCACCCTGTCTTGAATCGGGTGCTAATTCGCATCCCAGGTTCTGGTGGGGACGCGCCTGGAAGATAGAAAACAAAATTGCACTATGGTCACTAGAGAAAGCATCCGGTTCGACCCTCCAGCTGCGCATACCTTCTCAAGATGAAAGTAATATTAATATCTCTCTCTCCCAAAGGTCCTGAAAATATTGCAGGCATCCCGGCCAAGTTGCACAGCAAGAGGCCGTTCTGGTAGATCTGGTAAATCTTTCGCGATTTCTCCACTCAGATTAGGAAGTCTCGAGTACCACAGGCAAGATTGTGCATGCACAGATCACCATATGTCTCCGCTCATTTGAGCGGAGGACATTGTTAAGGTGGTGCAAAACAATTTGGTGGGTATAGGATATTGAAAGTAGGCACTAATAACCACAAAGTTGTAACGAGCTAAGAAAAATCTGGGTTACTGCGCAACGTTCTGTCAATGGATGTTCCAAAAACAGAACGCCCAGGCATTTCTGGTCTATAACAATTGCAGCCTTAGGATTAGAACCCCTCTGCAGAACGAAGAAGGATTCCAATCCCAGACTCCTCCCCCTGAAGGGGTACTGTTCCTGGACACACGCGGTGAAATACTTTCGGGTTCTAAGATGAATATTTATTTCAAAATATTTAAATGTTTACATGTCTTCTGTACTTTTTAGTTTTAGATATCTACATAAAAGAGCCATAAATTCATACTGAGTGCCTTTTGATAAATGTGAAGACAATAATTGTCAGTCCACCAGTAGATTTTAGTTTCATTGAATGTTCTTTCAGCACAGCTAAATATGATCAGCCGTCAACCTTACTAATTCTAAAAATTTGCCTCCGTTTTCACCAGAATGGCTTCTTTTCACTATGAAAAAGGACATAATTGTTACTATATCTTTACTTATTTCATGATGGTGTTAATACCCACAATTATTTAATAATATTATTCAAGTCTCCCTTAATTGCTACTATGCGTCCTTATCATAACTTATAATTTTTCATTCATAAAGTCGACATTTGTTCTATTGATTGTTACGTTCATATAATATACAACACATAAAAATTCTAATCATTCTAAGGTACGAATGTTGGTTAAGTTTCATAAATGATGTAATAGATAAGTTATAAACAGAATAGAAGTAGACCTAGATGCAGAATATGCGGGTATTATTGAGAAAGTTCGGAAATTGGTGAAACTTTTTAAAAGATCACCTACTAAAAATGATACTCTGCAAATATACGTAAAGCAAGAATTTGGGAAAGATATTAAGTTACAACTTGATTGTAAAACTCGATGGTCGGGCCTAGCGGACATGATTTCTACATGTATTAGAATCAAGCTGTGTGTCAGCAAAGCGTTGATCGACCTCAGCCTGGAAACTGATCCGAACTACTTGTTGTATATTAGAGATCCAGCTAAATACCAAGCAGATAAAGAAGAGTTTGCGAATGATGGAACGTTTAAATTGCCTCCGAAAAACGTGATTTGAACTGAAATTAAATCACTTATAGAGCATTTGCATCCGCAATACAGTCTGACTAATTCACAGACACAGACAAATTCAGATTCATCTTGGTCGATCGCATCAACATCAGCTGCCACCGCTGATGATATAGCTGAATTTGATGATAACGATAATGAATCGCTTTCATCTCTTTCTGAGACACGCAAGAGTATTTCATTGCAAGAAGAACTTCAGGAAACATTGACTGCTGCGTTCAAAGAACCTAGAGACAGAAAACTAACTATGAATTCTCTGGAGGCATTAATCAAAAAGGAAATGAATTTATATGAGTCCGGGGGGTCAAAAGGCGAATTTTTACAGTTCGTGGATAACTGCCTGAAATCTGTGGTTCCAACTAGCGTTGAATCCAAAAGGGCCTTCTCAGCGGCTGGTTATCTGGCCAACAAAAGAACAAAAGAAGCCGTTTAGCAGACGATTCTTTGGACATTTTGTGCTTAACAATCCGTAATAATGGCTTGTGATTTGAATTGAACAAATCTTTCATTTGATTGGTATATTGTGTTAATTAATCTGTAATTTCTAATAATCTGACTAATTGGTATATTTTGTTAATTAATCTGTAATATCTAATGGATCTACTGAGTAGGTATAGTTTTATTTAATTGATAATAATATCTCAATTTAATAGTCGACTCAACTTAGATGATAAGTTTCATTTTTTTTGACTTCTCGTTGTTTTGTTTGTTATAAGAGAACTGTTTTATTACTAAAAGATTTTTGTTGTGATATTAGAAGAGAAGACTGGTTGTTTTTTTTCATTTGTTATTTGATAGATGCATATGTCAAAGTTTATTTCTTAGAAGTTTATTAAAAAATTATAGACAGATACGTCAAACAGTTTAACGTATCTGTCTATAATTTTGACTCAAACAATGTTTGATGCATAAAAGTCTATTGAAAAAAATCTTGAAAATAAATGTTTATCTTATAATATTTATAATTTTTATTTTTTTTTCCTAATTTATTCAAATATTGTGATTATTTGCAAAAAAAAACACACAAAACTGCCAATCTCGCGAGATCTCGAAATTGGCGAGATCTCGCAGTATTGTTATTCATAAACTCGCGGGATCTCGCTTGAGCCCCAATCTCGCGAGATTTGTATTCCCTAATTGTAATAGATCCAGTACTTTAATTGAAAATATTTTCATTTAACATTAGGTCGCAGATTCATTTTGAGAGCCAAGTTAGATATAGGACAACATAGAAATTAAAATCTTTTTATTTTGAGCTAGAAACTCCATTCACACGAAGCATGAGGTAATGCAAATTTTTCCTTGAAAATTGTCTGTATACATACAATCCTTTAGATCAAAATTGAAATTAAAATATTTGGGCAAAGGTTATTCTCATATCAAACTGTAATTTTTATTTGAATGTTTACAGTAATTTTTTTATATACAGGTGAAATAGAACTTCAATTTTGCAATCAATATTTTTATGCGAATAACATATTTAGTTACTAGCACTCGCAGAACAAAGTACAAAGTTATTAGCATAAATAATATTATTACAAGGAAAAGTTAAAAAGATAAACGAGATAACTAGGAAGTAAAGCAATGCAAAAAAAATTTGAAATATTTGGAAGTGTCACAGTCAAAGGACTTACAGGTACATTCACCTCATATATATATATATTATTATATATATTACATATATATATATATATATATATATATATATATATATATATAATTTTAACAGTAAAACTAATAACGGGACTACTAATTTTTAATTATTTTTACGCCGACAGGATTCTCGCACAATTTTAAATAATCGATGCAAATAGTAACCTCTCCCCCAGAAGAGCCGCCGCATGTTCGTTTGCTATCATAAGGGTTAAGTGTCATGCCCGTAACATTATTATAGGTCTCCATATTCATACAGAGTTCTGGTGTGTTGGTAACAGCCAATGGGATTGCACCAGCTGCTCTCACTAGTTGTACGCATTCGGCATCTTCTTTTGCTGGTATTCTTTTCTCTCTTACTTGTCCAGCATCATGACTCATGCCTAGAGCATGTGAATGTTTTATAATTATAAAGAAAAATGAGAAAGGGAACTAAAATTGGTTTATTCAAATGTCACAGAGAAAAATTTAATATAAAACCTCAAATTTAGAACAATAAAAAGTTTTACACTAGCAAGGCAAATGGAAAAAATAAAGTTTTGAAAATTAAAATTTAAGTAGACCAATTTGTCTAATAATATAACTTGAAGAGTAATTCTACAATGTGATATGATGAAGTATCATAACTCATATGAAACCTGATGTTAAAATTATTTTATGAGATAGTTTTTATTTTCTAAGGTCACTCGAAAAGAAGATTCAAACTTAGTTGATGAATACTAATTAAGTTGGCATCATTGTACAGATTGTGGCTAAGCAACAATACTCTCGGTACTCACATAACTGGGTTTTAATTGCGTTCGGACCATAATATTTTATTTGAAAATACTTTTTAAATACAACTGCTTTGTCCAGTATGAATGTATTAGATCCGAAAATTACATTAGAAACTCTAGCATAAGCCGGGATAATAATAGAGGTCCCCAATTGTTTCTCACGATGATAAATAAAAACCATTAATAATGCGGATTGTTCACTACTTGCCGTTGATTTTAAATAATTTCTCGAAATAGGTACCATTACTGCATTACATTAGCCAGTTGCTGTAGAAGCGTCACCCTATTCTTGCAATGAAATCTAAGCAACAAACTTTATTTTAATATAAGAAAGTGCACAATGATGTCTTATTCTCATTCTCGTGTCCCCATTATATATAAGTTTTCATTAAGAGGTTTTAGTCTCATAAATATTTTTAATGTTCTAGACCTCACTGTATATGGACAGATACCTATAATTTCACGATTAAAATGCTGATAAAAAGGCAGTTGTTAAAAGAACACCTTGAAACTCTCTATTTAAGATAATTTGATACATCATAAGACACCCATAGAATTAACAATATAGACTCTATTATGGTTCTGTTTAATGTTCTTGTTTGTAATAAATTCAAAATAAACTCAGTCATTTGTTCTCCATATAAGGTAACTAACATCTTATGTTAGGGAAAATAAACCAAAGATTCTTTCAATTTCTCTACTTCACAATTGTGGGTATCATTCTCCAAGTACCATAGCTTTTCATTTACACATCTCGGTCTCTCTGTAAGTGGAAAAGAAAGTTGCATCCAACCTTGCATTCATTCAAAATGTTAATTGGTTATATTCACATTCCAATGATATTGAAATTGAAGTTATTATTAGTTCGAAGCAATTATGTGCAAATTTAAAGATACCCCTATTTCGTACATCAACATTCACTTGTGATTTATGGTCCTGTTTGTATGGGTGTTTCCTAAAAAAGATAGGAAGATTCCATAAAATGACATGAAACTTTAACTTCTGTAAGTCAAAATTTTCTGTCATATTCATATAAAAGACCTCATACGATTTATTGATAACTACGCAAAAGAGCAACACGTTATTACCAAATATTCAATACAGGGGTATTCAATGTCATTACCCTTATATGTAACCTGTCTACAAACAATGTCATTACCCTACAAACAATGTCATTACCCATTATTCAATGTCATTACCCTTATATGTAACCTGTCTTAAAATTAAAATTTTACTACTAAAATTTTTACAACAAAGTTTTGTAATTTATAATAGATTACGACCATGATTTTATTTATATATACACAGTGTTTGCAAAAAAAATGTCGGACAAAAAACGACGCTATAGGTATAAAGGAATAAATAGTAACTTAAAAAAAAACATATCCTTTTTCTAATTGAGTACAAAAAAAAATATTACATATAACTCTTTTTAATACACCTAATACCACTTATGCCCGCACACAAGCTCACGCTAGCTGTAAGCAACCACTACATTAACGTACGTTGAATATGAAAAAAATGACAATTAATTATGAATATTTCTGAAAAAAATTCATACTATTTTTAAGTCAATGATTAACGTCTTTCTTTGTCCGACACTTATTCCCGGACACCGAGTATAAATATACATATTTATAGTATATATGTATATATATATATATATATATATATATACATGAATATATACACACACACACCCATATATATACATATAAGTTATTCATATACCAACCTTTCACCCCTAAACTTTCTTTTATAGTGATGGGTAGACCCAACAGCGGCAAATCTCTTTCCAATTCCTCAGCCGTTTTTATTCCCTGTGCCAAAAACTTATCTACATTTTTGGCTTCTGTCAGAGCCTCTTCATAGCGTGATTCCACAATTGCATTCAGCAACATGTTTACTTCTCTACATCTCTCTATATATGCTTTAATTACTTCTTCACTTTTGATCTGCAATTTTTACATAATTTTTTATATTCTGAATCTTCATTTTTTTAACAGAAACTACGATCAATATAATTTTTTTCAACTCGCTACTTTTTATGGTACCGAAAAATTTTACTTGTGTCTTTAAAAACAACATCTATAAATTATATTCAGTTCCGTTTGGGATCTCTGACTAATAAAAAATTTCTAGTGTGTGCTTATAACCATATGATAGAAGTGAAAATTTCTAATGTATTTACAATGATAATTATTACATAGATTTTATATGATGGATTTTTGCTGGGCGAATCAGGAACATTGTAAGTTTATTATTTAAAAATGCAATAACATACGCTTAGTATATTAAATACTCTCAAAGAAATCATTAATCAAAAATAAAACATAATTCTTGAAACAATGTATTCTGTGTTAGACAAATAAAATAGAAAAATAAATTACAAGATATGAATAAATAAATACATACTATACAATTATTAAGTCATCTGCAAGAAAATAATTTTATGTACTGTGATATACCTAAACCATTCAAAGTTCTCATACACTTCACATTTGCAAGTACCACTTACAACTAATATGCATAGTGAAGAAGGGGCCGTCTTTATTTGGTATGTCTCCAATGCAAACAGCAGTCTGGTACCCAAATTTTTTCACTCTCTTCATTAGATGCATATTTCCATCTATTTCTACAAATCTTTTATTTTTTCTTGTATTTTATTGGACACATTAATTTTTTTTTAATTTGGGCATTATCACTTATACATCAGATCAAGCTACGGCAATTAATGTGTAAAATACATTTCGCAACACCACAGCAATTCTGAAGTAAGTCATACAATTTTTAAATGCAATACTAAACTACTTTTGTTTTAAACATTTTTAATTTCTTTTAAACTTGCATTTCACCACTTCAGTCACCCACCTGTAAATAGTAATCTTAGGTTTTTTTGGATTTGTATTAAGCAATTATATTTGTCCTTCTATTAAAGATTCAAGTTTACGAGTTTCATACCATTAATCCATTGAATTATCCACTATGTCGCTTAAGCTACATTTTAGTAAATACGCATCATATTATCTAAAGTAACTTGTATATGGTAAATTTTGATCAGCAAATATATTTTTCATTACAGCACAGGAATGTTCCTTTGAAAAGAAATTAAACTGTATATGAAAATATAAATAAAACTATCAAGTACGAGTAAAACTCACAATATGAGGGTTCCATAAATACGCACATACAAAAATTTCAACATTCAAGGGTAAATAATATTTCTATTAAACTATTTGAAAATATTATTGCTATTTCAACAATAAAAATACTGATATACTGACATACTTTTCAAAGGTGCAAAAATGCCGTGAATACCTCAAAAAGATCCTTTTATTTTTACCTCTCGTATTGTATATGACAAAGAAAATACTTGATGTGACAAAAAATACGACGGAATTACGTTTTTATCAGGTTTATCTCAAAAGTGCAATTATATTAGCTTCTTATATAATTGCACTTTTGAGATAAACCTGATAAAAAGGCCATTTTTTATTCAGCAAATTATTATTATTTAGTGAAAAAGTAATTAAAAGAAGATTTGTGTTCTACTCAACAGCTATTTTCAACGATATTCCAGATTACTTTGTAAAAAAAGTTAAAAAAGTGCCTTTTTCCATTCTTGGAAAAATTTTAAATTATTTTAAATAATTGTTTTAAATTTCTCCAAAAGTTTTAAATTATTTTAAATGCCACTTTTTGTTTTGGGCCATGAAACTACATACTATATGTAAATTGCAAGCGTCTGTGTTCTTTTATTTATACAGACAAAAAAACAAACCAACATACGATCTTGCCACAACAATTGGAGTCCGTTCGGATCCTTTAGGTACGAAAGCCTAAAAATGAATTTTTCCCACTAGTTACATTTCCATTTTATCTAATAAGGACCTTTGTAAAACAGCAAATAAAATAATGCAAAATTTATGGGTTACCAATGCATTGCCACTCTGACAATTCTTTTTTAAATTTCTTAATAAACTGACAATTTCATACATCGACGAAATTAAAAATATTGTCCACCAGTTGCATATGGTAACTACACTAACAAAATTAACAAAATTTCGGTTCAACATCTATTACATTCCATTACTTTTAACAAATTAAATCCATAACTAAATCGCGAAAAAAATCTTTACCCAATGAAAATTTTCCTTTAATAACAGTTACCAAAGAAAAAAATTCAAAATGATTTGGTTCGTATTAATCACTTCAGAACAGAAATTACAAGGTTTCTTATCAATAGGTAAGGTATATTCATGAGTGACGTAAGAAAATGTAGAGCTATATTAATCCATGTATGCTACTAAGTCTCATCTTTATACTTATGCACCACACATGACATACATAGTTTACATCATATTGAAATATGTCATAATTGTGAAGTTAAAATAGTTAATATCTAAATTTATTATTTTGTATTTACTAACACAGTTCATTCTGTAATCATTCAGTGAAATATTAGGCTTATTCTTTACAACATTACTTTATGAGTAATCTTATTAATAATAACATTACTTATAAAGTATTAACAATAACTATGTGATAGAATAATAGTGATCAATTTACTCGCCTGTTTATGTCTTATCATTGCTGCTAGCTTCGTGGCACTATGCAAAAGCAGAGGGTTAGAAGGGGGCGCACATTTCTTTGATTTTCTTATAGCTGTTATAAATCTATAAGGAATGAACAGAAACCAGAACATCTGTGCCATGTAAAATAAAATGAGTACTGCAATACGCATGTTGTATACCTGGAACAAGTGATTAAAAAAGTAAACATTCTTTAATTCAAGGCCATTGCAATATAATGGTCAACTTGTAATTCATTTTTTTTTTCAACTTCGATAATGGCAAGACAGACAAGACATTATTTGCAGTAACCTTATGAGTTCAATAAATGTAGTTAGGTTTATATATATGTTGTACACTTCTTCACACAAGAACTCGAATGGCTATATCTCATTGTACTACATGAACCTCGTGTTGTTCTAGAAGAAGAAGAGAGGAGTTGAAAATAAAGTACAGGTAATACTTTAGTATTGCCTCATACACGAAAATCCTAGAAATCACCTCCCCGTCAAATATTTTTTTCAAACCAGAAAAACATTTCGGGAATGATGGTAACATTTTTAAATTGCCTTATAATAAATATTGTATTTTAACATAAATAAACCGAGTTTTTGTATTTCAATCTACTACTAACAAAAAATTGTTTGTAGGTCGTAATGATCAGAAACATATATGAGTTGTTGCGAGGCAGAGCTTTTGTGTCCTTCCTGGAAAACTGAAAATGAGCTAAATAGTGAATGGACAATTACTTTGGAAGTAACAAGCATCTATGAGAATGTGGGTACTGTAATGAAAAGTAAATCCTCCAGACAAGTACATGACCACGACAGAGCTATTGTTTGATAAAACTTTTAGAATAGTATCTTATGAATACAATGCAAAAAATAAAGAAATATTTGCAGATACAGCGTGAGGACCATCAAAGGATATGGTCAATTTCTACCTAGTTGTACCTAGTAATATGTGCGAATATAAAGTAGACACGAAAGAACTAAAAATAAATTAATGAATTATGATGAAGTTTTTACATCCCTAGAGCTCGAAAGTAATTATTTACGTGAAATAAAAAAGGAATTGTTTTGACGTTTATTTTTCTATCCTATTTTAACATTCCATTCTGTGAATAGAAAGTAAGCCGAATAATTTAATATTTTATATTTTTATATTGAAACAATGTAACTAAATTTAAAAACAATAATTATAAAAACTATCTGAACCACAGAATAAAATACGAAAACTGGATTATTTTAAAATCATAACGCATTAAATAGAAGTATTTTATAGTTGGTAACACTAATAAATAACAGCAAGCTTTCATTTACTTGTATCTTTGCTTTCTTCACGATTAAATGAATAAACGAAACCTAGATCGTGGTAAAGAAATTACTACATCAGATAGTTTCATTTAATCGTGAACAATGAATTTCTACAAAATTAATGTCAAATATATTTAATCTTTGCTTTCTCTTCGTGACGTGTTTAACCGCCTTCAAAAAAAGGAGAAGGTTCTCAATTCGTCGCAATATTTTTTTTATGTATGTTCAGCAATAATTCTTTACCTAGTGGACCGATTTCGATGATTCTTTTTTTATTTGAAAGAAGATACTTTATGGGTGGTCCCATATAAATATGATGATGACCTGTTGATGAGGTCCAGAAACGAACCATGGAATTCCTTAACAATGAATCAAGAAGGATTCAAGATACTTGCTACTACTAGTTGTTACTTTGCAAAATAACTGCATTACTGCACTAACTGTACTTTGCACTACTTACCAGGACAGGGTCTAACGATTAGTTCTGGAGATGAAGAATGGAACTCCTCAATGGATGTTAGTAAATCAATCGTGATTAAAAATATTTTATACTAGTAATTTTTACTTTGCAAAGTAAATACACCATCAACTATGCCGAAGTCTGACGATGCATTCTGGAGAGGAACAATGGAACTTCGTATCAGATAGTCGTAAATCAACCTTAATTCAAGATATTTGCTGCTGGTAGTTTTTGCTTTTCAAAATAACTGCACCATTGGTCATATCAGGATCTGGTGATGAGTTCTAAAGATGAATAATACAACTCCTTAATGGATAATAAATAATTTGTGATTCAATATATTTGCTAGTGGGTAGTTTTTACTGTAGTTATTATTTTGCAAAATCTGATATTGCATTTTGAATAAGGAGAACGGAACTCCTCAAGTGGTAGTTGTTACTTTGCAAAATCTTATATTAGACTTTGGATATGGAGAGTGGAACTACTCAATGGCTTACTACTAACCACAGGTGGCTACTACTATCGTTTCGTTTCTGTCTGTTGTTGATAATCAACTTTAGACAATGCGGAAATTATCTATATGCTAGCTTTTGTCTGTGATTTTTAATATTGTAAGAAAGAAAATAAATGAATGTTAGTTATAGTGTGATTATTAATATTATTAATCACTAAAACTTCTAAAATAAAATATCTTTTAAAAAACCAACTTCAAAAATAAAAAACCAACTTCAATAAGTATTAAAAAGTTAAAAATAATTAACTAATTATTCGCAATAAATAACAGATCAACTTAAACAAATATAAAGTTTTATATTATAAATACGCCCTTTATAAATCTATTTCATATTGTGAGTACATTAAAAGTGAAATTTTTAAAATTTAAATTACATTATAAATTAAACTATAAATTTGTTCAAATTGGTCGACAGTGCTGGCACCGACTTCAAAAATAAGTAACTCATTTATTTATTGCGAATAATTAGGTATCTATTTCGAGTTTATTATCATTCGCAGGGTACTGTGTGATTTTTATTCACGTTTGGTGTTTTACACTGACTAATCATGCACAACACCTTTATTTCTATAGCCCACTATTTCGGATATTGTATGAATCGTGAATGTCACGATAAACGTTAGCATTGTCAGGTAAGAAATAACTCGACTTAAAAAATAAGATATAATTAATTTTCCCTCGTCTGTAGGAAAATTATGATTATCAATTTTAAAATGAGTCTCAAATAATTGGCTAGCTATAATATTTAAGAGGACAGTTAGCAGTAGCAGTGCTATAATATTTAAGAGGACTTATGCATTCTTTTTCAGGGATACTTAACGGAGAACTGGCCATAAATATAAAGCTTTTATCCATGCCTTAACCTCATTACCACTCATTTTCTTTAGACTTACTGGCAAAGTCTACCAAAAATCATTGACCAGTAGAACCGTTAAATCTTGCATAATACAATTACTCCACCTAATATCTTAAAGAGTTCCGCTAACACCACAAAAATTTTTTGTGTACCACGGTACTCATGTCTGCAATCACAGCATATCAGTCACACGGAGCTTTAGAACATGTTTTCTTTAACCACAGTGACTTAATTGAGAATGGACCGATCTTTAAGTCATTTAGAGCGTTCGCGAAATGTGTTCTTCAAAAAATGGATGTACTAAATGACTCATTGTTGACAGACAGTTATTAACCCATTTGGATGGATGATGGATGTAGATACAGGATACTTTTAAGGGACTTTCAAAGGTCTCTTCTTTTTATGAAGGGGACATCTATCGGAAAGGGGAAATCTTTTGGAAGGGGAATCCCTGTAGGAGTCCTGAGATAACTCCGAAGGGATTAGGAATAGTGTATCATGGTATTCACGTCTCAAACAATGAAATTACAGTCTCGTGGTACCTAACTCATGTTACTCTGCTTTATGATGTTGCATGTTGAAGTTGAGTGTGAGATTTTGCCCCTTCTAACATAACAGCAATCCCAAAGAACACAACTGCCAGAGCGATTCCACGTACTTATCATATTTTTACATAATTAATCAGAATTTTTTACGTATTAATAAATCAGTATTAAAAAGAAATTCTTTTAATGCTGATTAATAATTATGTAAAAATCAAGTTTAACTTTTATTATAGAAATCTGTTTATATAGAAATATGTTATAAGTAATTGTAATGTAATTCGATGTGCTTCAAAAGTAATAGGACTCTGCTTTACAATTTAATGCTATCTTCGGGAGGTTAAAATTTAACGTTCTTTTGGTTATTTCCAGCACACAGAATAGGGGAAGTAACAGATATTATCTAATGGGGGCAAATTATGATATGTACCATTTGGGCACAGAGATTCAGGCACAAATAAGAGAGTTTTCAGATCAGAAAAAAATTTAGAGAGTGTACTTCATCCAGCAAAAAGAGAAGATCATAACATTATGTGTATTATAGGAGTGGATGGTGTATATCCTCCAGTTTTCTGTTCATAAAAACAGAAAACTGTGCTTAGAAACTATGATTTTAATTGAAAAAAATACACGGCAGTCAGATTGGTAAGGAAAAATAAATGAAATATTCATTATTATGGTATGAAGTTATTACTGAATGACAAAGTGCAATTATCATTTATTTTATATCAAAATTTAAAAAATAAGGATTGTTTTTTCAGTTCTAGTTAGCCTCGTTCCACAACTATCCCGTTCCACTACCACTTCTTAGCCAGAACAATTTAGAAAAGCGGATTTAATTTTGAAACTCCCCAAGCTCGTTCATCAAAATCACCGATACATTCTTCACATACAAACAGTGTCTCTTCTCCACAGCAAATCAGTCAAAAGATCAGGACAATCTCCAAACTCGTCAATCTAGATCAGTGAAAAATTTTCCACAAAAGATTGTTGAGAATAAAAGAAGCATGTCTCTTAAGTATTATGATGTTCTTTCCCAGATCGAATACAGTTTGAATGGAAATAAAATTTATGATTTTATAAGTAAAAACTTCTGCATAAACAAATCACATTACCAATACGAAAAGTTTGTTATAAGCATTTTAATAAATGAAAAAAGGGAGATTTTGCTAAAACACATACAATCAGTTTCGAACAGATTCGAACACAATATACAAAAAAAGTTACTCAGAAAACAGAATATTTGATGAAATTTATATAATAGAAATGATTGTATTTGGTTTGTCAAGATTTAGCAATACAAGGACATTATGAAGACAAGGCTGCAAAGAATATTTTTTTTAAGAAATTTTTGAGAAAATTGTTATATTTTCTCTATATATGATAATACTTTTCAAAAATATTTTGAAAGGTATAAAAGTTATTTCAGCCGCAAGTCCACAATGAAACTATCCACATTGCAACAGAGCTCACTGTACAAGAAATAGTCAGATAGGTCAAAGGATGAAATTCTTTATTTTTTATGACAGATGTAGCGAGGTCATATAAACAAGAGTAGCTGTCAATAGTACTCTGTATTAGAGATTTCAATGTGGGAAACATTTAATTCATTTGATCGAATGTTCGACAACACGAAATATAGATGGATTGGCGAAAGCCATATGCCAATAATTACTCAATCTCAAGACAAAGTATGTGCGATGTCCGGAAAATATCATGATATTCAAAAGGTAATCAAAGAAATTCATCAAGAACTTGTACGCATACATTGTTGTCACACAGATACATACATCGCAGTGTGTCCAGCAATAAATATATCCTACAATTTTCTGTTTATACAGGTATTTTTACGTACTCAATTTCAAAGTCGTCAATTTGTAACTTCATTTTTCAACACTATCGAAGTTCTTCACATGCATTTTGCAGATCCAAGCCATCATGCTAACCTCTAAAAAATCTGAGGATTAAATCCTGAAATTATAAGCTTCAACACCACACGTTTGGCTGGCCGGTTTCAAAAATTTCAATGTAGTTTTTTTGTGAATTATGCAGCCATTAAAACTGCTTTAGAGGAGAAAATAAAGCTTGGTCGAAATATGAATTAAGCCGTGACGATTAGCTTGCGAAGAAGCATTTAAAAATCAGCCTTTTATTGTATGTCTGTCGATTTTTAAATAGATATCGATAATATCAAAAAATATTAACTACAGATTTTCAAATGAAAAAATTGAGAAAGACCATAGACCAACTACATGATGTAATTACATAATTTATAAGAGCTGAAAAATTTTAGAACCGTTTAGAAGGCAATACTTGCTTTTGTCAAAAAATATGATGTTATATCATATTGAAACAGTACGAATTGAAGCAATGTGGATTGAAACAATGCATATTTCAAAATGCCAGAGCCAAAAAGGTTGAATGATGTCATAACTAAAGATACGCTGTCAATTTGGCTTCTAATATAAATCCATCAGATTATTGGAAAATTAATATTTAATTTCCAGATAGTAACTTGTACACAATAACCTCACAAATTTAAGAATCCATAAAATTCTTTTGCAATCTAGACTTAAAAAGATTTTTTAAACACTTACAAAGATAAAATACACATCGATACTGATTAATTAAAAGCCTATGCATCATGTATCAAGAGCATACTGAGAAACAAAGTAAAAAAATTAAAATTTTAAAAAAATAAAAGAAAAAATTAACAAGAACTTTCGCCCTCATTATTCTAAAAGGTTATAAGTAGCTTTAGCAATATTAATCAGCTCAGCTGATTGGTAACACAGGTTCTCAATTATGCGTCGCATTAAAAATTAAAAAAAGTTTTAAATGAGTTTTGTGATAAAAATAGAAAATTAAAAGTTGATATGATGACGTAGATGCTTTCATGTTTAAAAGAGCAATAAACCCCAATAGCTTCTATCGTTGTATCTATCTTGCTAGTTTTTCTCTTTACTTTATTTGCATAATATATGAAATGAAAGATATATGCGAAATATATTCCCTTTTTCTCCGCTAGAAGACAGATCAAAAATAAAATCTATTTTGTCAAAATCAGTTTAGTATAGACGTAGCATAATAGGACATACCGGTATTTTCTAATGTAACTTTAAACATTAGTAATATAATAATAAGCATAAATAATGAATAAATATTGTCATTAAAATTTATTTAGTTGTTTTTGTGTGATAACCAAACAAACAATTTTAAAAACATGTGTTATTTTAGAAGCTCGTGTATAGTTGACTTCGATTATTTTCTGTTCATGATCTTATAAAAGTAAAGATAGTCAAATGAATTCGAATGATATGTACCTAATACAGATGTGATCAGCTGAGACTGCCTCGTTCCCATGCCCTCTCTCCTCCAACTACAAATCCTAGTTATGTCTATGATTACAGTGTGTGCAGTTCAAACTTATTGTGCCCATTGTGTCATTTACCATACCACTCTAATATCATTTTTCCATATTGTTTTTATATTCGTAAACAACGTTGGAATCGTAAGACATCCTGGAGTCTACTTTCATACTCCTTCGAAGCCTTCATCTTTCTATACGTGTTCCTGGGTTTCGGGCCTCATACCTCACTGTTGCCATCCTGTGCACCTGGATATTATTTTTTGGTAATCAGATTCTGTAGTGATGAATTTCTGAGTGACTTTAAAAGTATTTCTTTGCTACTTCCTTCAGTTGTTTCTTTCTCGTAACATCTATAAATCTAGTCCGATTTTATTAAAATTTTGGTGTATAACAACAAAGATAAGTGTGACATCGACATGTTAGTTGAATTAAAACTTGATGTAGAGTGAAGTACCGTGAATGTTCGGAAGAAGTTTAAGTTACTAGTGTCTGCAAAAGTAAGTGAAGTGAAGACGATCTAATATATCAAATGGAATATATGTAAATATAGGAATGTTAGCTAGATAAGCCACGGGTAAAGCGTAGTTCACTAACAGAATTTTCTTCTTCGTCAGAAGTTATATACAACATGCCATTGCTACATAAATAAAAACGTGACCAAAAATTTATGCAACAGCAAATTGCAAAAATGCAAAAAAAATTACCGCAAGGATTGTGTCTGGACAAACCAATGTAACAGGAATCAGTACTCACGTAATTATCAGCATTTGGATTGTGAGTCATCACGACGAATTCTTTCTATTCGAGACATAATACAAAATCAGTTCCCTGATCTAGGCATCATATGAGCATTGTATGACAGGAGTGCCCGAAACAGGCAGGTTCTATCTCCTATAATAGGAGCAACAGTATATGGTATTATAGTGCCATATATGTTTGATAATTCTCTAATCATGTCGAAATGAAGAAACAGATCTAAACCTAGGCTTCAAAGTACCAGTTTTTAAGGAAAAAAATAACAAAACAGAATTTAGAAAACAATTTTCTAACTTTTGGTGAAGAAGAGAATTCTGTCGGTATGACCGTAAGAATCGTCCTCCTAAATCGAATTTATTTTATTAATCATTTATTAAGCAATCGATATCCAGGACCGTATTAAGTACCGTCCGTTCTACATCCTAAAATTCTGTCTAAATGCTAGAATTATACAACATTATTTGTAATTTAATACATTATTTATAGCTAATAACAATTTAATATTAATTGAAGTAAGATTATCTGCTGCTAAATAACAATTACTAAGAAGAGCGTTATAGTTAAAGAAATACAATTTGGATTTAATTTTTAATGGTGGGTGGGTCACGAAAACTTACATTATTTCTAGGATTGTAAAAGTAACTTGAAAAATATTAATAATGATTCTTTATCAATACACAGGTTAGGTGATATGACCATGGTGGTCAGTCATTGTGAGAATCTCCCAATCAATATTGTTATAATTTAATACCAACACAATTATTGATCTGGAAGACAGCACTTTCATACTTCGTCTTCAAAATATCCACAGAATTTTCAAACTAAAATAACAAATAAACAACTGAATTGAATATTTCTTTGCAAGCATCAATGATGAATCTTAAGACCAATTAAGTTTGAAGTGAGTACAGAAGCGAGTACATGTCAGGTGTAGAATGCGATGAAATACTAAATGATTTGGTTGGTTTCAGCACGCCCTTTTACATACCAAAATTGTGGCCAAAACTAGAGACGGCAATACAAAGAAATTGAGAAAAAGCACCGCGACAGAGACGGACGATCACCGAGTGAGACAGCGCATACCCCGGAAACCCCGCGCCCCGCACCGCCAATAAACAAAACGGTCTGATCGCCGACCGTCATAGGATACAGAGTTTTCCGAGCGCCATCTCCGATCACCCAGCGATTGCTCCGCCGCTCGAACCGAGGCGTTGCGATGTATGAACCAAAGGCTACCTATTTCACCGCCGAGGTGCTGCGCAGTAGACTTGGGCGATACGAGTATTTTGAGATACTGAGTATGAGTATTATAAAATATCGGTGACAAAATACTCGACGAGTATGGGCGGCGTAATTCCGTTGTGAGAAGATCATAGTACAAATGGCTATATACTTACGGTCGCGAGAGACGTAAATTAAATCTTCATTGTAACCTATTATAAAGGGTTCAATGCTCATATCCTTTACTTCTTACAACTAAAATTGGCAGAAATTCTTATAATTTCTAAATGAGATATTTCTAATAAAATACGGCATTACATTTTTCCTTCATACTACCATAAATATTTATGGCTCAAAGCTTAGGACTGTAACTAAATGATTAATTTGGCATGGTAATTTTGATAGCATATTTAAAAAAGGGATCACATTACTTATAATTAACCATTACCATTAATTTAAAAAATCGATCACATTATTAAATTTTTTTTATTTTTGCCATGTTTATTTTAGCCAATTTTTTTTAACATTGATTATTCTTAAATTGGATGTTTTCTAAATTATATATAGCTGTTTTGAAAGACAATTTAATTTTGTAAATATTGCAAGAAGCAAAATAATCACCCAAGTGTAATACCCTTATAGGGCATTGGACTTGTGAACATAATGACGAAATTAGAATTTAACCTAATTAAAAGTTAGATTTTGATGGTTAGAAAAGATAATTGTGCTCAACTGTGCCAATAGAAAAACGGAGAATCATTAGACGAAAAGAGCATCATGAAAAGAACATATTGAGTAAATATTTATCCGCGGACTGCGAAGTAGAAAACATTACTTAACGTAATGAGTAAAACGAGTGTACAAATATTTTTGATGTACTCGTACTACATACTTTAAAATTATTGTGACTTACGAGTATTTAAATATTCAGTTTGTCCCTTATTTCAAATACATTTTAAATATGAAAGAGTAAAAAAACATGAGTACGATATGCGTGAGTGAAATGGCTATAGCTAGCTAGACAAAGAGGGGTAGAGTTATGCCGCAGCCCGACCATAAAGTGACCATTGTACGAACGTCCGGTCGGCTATACCATATAAGTTTTTACGATACCAAGTATTTTGTATTTCGCATACCAAATACGTATTGTAATCTGAAATATCGAGTATTTTTACCGGGGACAATAAATACGCCTCACCTCTACTGCGCAGGGTGATGGTTCCATCGCTCGAACCGAAACGTCGTAATGCGCAAGCTGTAGCCTAGTTTGAAAAATTAGACCGAAAACAACAACTACCGTGATAAGAATGAAGTGTAAACAAAAATTTCATTTAATTCTAAAGTCGCAAATACCTGACAATATTAAAGACGAATCAACTAAACCGAGAAGCAAGATTATGTGCTAATGCGATCAAATAAATTAGGTCCTGTTGGTATGGAACTTATAATATATTTTGAAGTCTGTTGTCTTCTTATATTGTATAATTTTCACACAACTTATAGGTGCGATCGGTACTTTGATTTATCGGGTATTAAAAAGGTGACAAATATGTCAAATTCATAACCTCAGAATATTTAAATTGTGTGTTTTTCGACGGTGGCGGAGCAATGATGTACCTACGTAGATCGCTATTGATCGGTTTTACTTTATTTGTTCGTGTAGGTACCGCCTTAGTGTTGTACTTAGACCTGTGAGATGGTTATTATTAATTTATTTTTTTAATGTTAAATGTTGATTTAAATATTACATAATTGCTTCAGAAGTCATATCTAGAGACAAAGAGAAAAAGAAAAGAACGCCTATTGAAACGAATTAATTATAAGATATCATTAAATTGATTAAATAAAATAAAGTCAAAGATTTCAGTATATCTGAAATCTCTATGAAAAGGGATTGTATAAGCACAGTAACAATGAGAGCGGCTATAAATACAGCGGTTGTTTTGTTCCACCTATGCTCATATTTTCTCGAATTAACTTTAAGGAGATCATAATATATGAAGCTCCCAAAATACACAGTCACTCAAAAACTGAAGATGACCTACAGCAGATTTTTTAGACTCAAAAGATGAAAATTACCTAAATCCTTTGATTGATATTAAAGAAAAAATATACACCTCAAAAATTTACTTCAAAAAGAAAATGCTATCAAGTTCCAGAGATACAAAAGTATTAGAATTTCCGCTAATGATTAAAGACCGACAATAATTAATTTAGATGATTCTAATGTACTCATAGTAGCTAGTTTTTATGAGTATTAAGTTAATAAAACTGATTTAAAAGTATATTAACATTAAACATAAAAATACACACTCACACATAGACACGTGTACAAAAAGATCTGCATTATAATTTAAAAAGTTGATTGTTTAAAAATATTGTTTCCTAAAACTTTCCACCTTATATACCATTGTAAGTTTTAACGTCTGTTAATATAATTTTTTGTTACGGATTTCGTATTTTGATATTGGAAAATTATAATAATATTATGTTGATTCTCCTCGCAAATTACAATGTATGTTATAATATAAATTGTTTACGAAATCTAATAAGTTAATTTATCAATCTTATAAGTTTTCCCTCTAAATACCCAATTTATACAAGGTACAATATGATGGCCAGATTGTATGAGGTATATTGTACTTTGGACGAATTCCAGCTTTTTGTTAAACCACCCTAAACTCATATTATGGGATTAAAATGGGATTAATTTAGAGAATTGAAAATAAGTCGTGAGTTGCTTTTCAATGCCTAATTTTGGATATGGAAAATTAATACATGAGAGCAGAATTGTTCGAAGGTGATAGAAGTTTAGTGAGAAATTATTAAAGACCTGAAATTGTGTTTACAAACAATTAAATTTCCCAAATGAAATACTAAATACTATTTTTTTGTTTATTACAAAAATAAATTTAAAATATTGTTAAGCAAAAGAAGTCAACACACATTTTAAAAATTAAAAAATTATATTTTTATTTTTGATTTTGAGTTTCACGTCAAAACAAAAATTTGCTTGTTTTCAATTATTCTTTACCAACCACACTGTTCATAAACAGGCATTGTGATCGTCAAACATTGAACTATCACATGAAGGGCGTAACTTATCGAATTGAAATTTTTCACACATTTTTAAGTCCAATGATAATAAAGTATAATTGTGAACATGGTCCTGATCTGATAATGGAGAAAAAAGTCGACGAGGAAACTTCTAAATGCATTGAAGCCGAATTGTTATGTTCGGTTCAGTTTAATTCATCTCGAAGAGGGCTTTAGAGTTCTGGTTAGAGGGTCATAACACATCCCCTCCCCCATTCAAGTCCCCCATCCCTCCCCCAAAAAAGTTTGTAGCACCCCGAACACTATATATCGCGAGCGCTACACCCTCAGGATGAAGGCGCACCACATTAAATACTATGTCCGTGAATAGATGTCGGACAAAGAATGACTATTCGTTACTATAAAGGAATAACTTAATTATAATTATAATTTTTTTTACATATTGCTTGTTTATAACATAACTAAAATAAATTTTCAAATTAATAATATTAAATATGAATCCCTATTATGTCACATTTTTCGTATGTTTTTCGAACTACAAAATCATATATCAACTACTAAAAAACCGGAGACCAAGCCAATATAATTAAAAAAATTAATTAATTTTCCAAGTGACCATTATGTGGAAGTTAATACTTAAACAACTAAAATTATGAGATAAATTATTTACCTGAATCACAGTAAATTTTATGACACTAATAAAATATGAAAACACATTAAAAAGTTTTGATAAAATATTCTTTAAAATCGGCGAGTAAACGAAATGGAACGAGTTAACAAAAAATTCTACTAACGAAAATGCTTGATACAACATTATAGATATTAACAATACGAGTCGCGTGCATAGTTCACATATAAAATTGAATATTTTCCGGACGGCGACAATCGCAGAAGACATAATTGAGTCCGTAGATAAAATATTATTACGCGTGTCATACGGTTTGAACATCGACGGAGAAGCGAACGCTTGCGAGGCTGGACTCGCTGCTAATGAAACAAAATTACCGCTTGTATAGACTTGTTACTTCCCAGTGATAAATTATAAAAATAATGTAACTAAAGTTGTATGCAGCTCCCGACAGCGCCCGGATACAAAGCATAATTTCAAATCGGTTTTTAAATCGAAGGCATAATGAAGTCTAATTTTAATAACATCATAATCAGTACTCCATCAAACAATAATCAATAATTATACCTATTTTAAAATTATGTAAGAAATCAACAGGTGAAAATACTTAATTTTGTTAACCTAACAATTAATGTTTTTATTTACATATATACTTACTTTCTTTTAAACTAATTAGATTTTTTGTCAGATTAGGGAATTTTTTCTTACTTAGTATTAAAAGTTAGTTACCATTAAAAGTTAGTCTTAGTAAGAATTTTAACAGAATATAGAGAAATTGTGAGAATATTATTTTTTAACATTTCTTTGATTATTACACGTATTTATTTTCAAATAATTATTAGTATGTTTAAATCATAAAGTTTACGTAGTAGCGTAATAAAGCAATCCATTCTTAAATTCCGCGTCAGCCAGATCTTAATTTCGCCTAAATGTCAATTTACTAAAATGTAAGTTTACGTGGTTTTTAAGTTTTAGTGGTAAACACATTTAGCACATCTCTAAAAGTATAACACGATGTCCTAAGGTGCTATCAGTTTAATATCAAATCTGTAGGAAATTTGCCGTCATTTCATTGATCAGTTAAATAATGTGAAGTCGTTCGGTTTCAGAACAAGTGAAATGCCGTTAACGCCAAGTTATTTTACTTATTATTTACTGTCTAATTATAACTTAACTACTCATTTAACAATATTCATTTGTGAGGATATTGAAGTAACATAAACTACAAGCGAAAGTATAACGAGCAACTTATGAGAAACAAATCTTAATGAAAATGAGAATAAAATCGAAATAAATTTGTTGTAAGTCAATTTTAACAAATACAACGAAACTCGGTAATGTGTACCTTCAAGTCACATCACATCGTGTTACACGACCGAAGGATCCTCCTTATCAAAGTCGAGCTAATATCAACATATAGTACGGCAATACGTATAATACGGCACTGTAGAAATAACAATATCACTTTTAAATGGTTAACATTGAGAAAAGTAAAATATTTTCTTTTTAAGACGAACAAGAAATAAAACTTTCTATCATCGCCAAATAGACACGCGCATATATATATATATACCTGTATAAATAAATTTTGCAGTACAATATCGTCTCCGAAAGTAAATGAATTCACACAAACGCTACCACGTACGCACGCACGCTCCTGCACACGCATATATGCACACACGCGTAAACGCGCACCAGTATACAAGCGCTCTCATACGCCCGCACATACGCGCACACAGGCGCACACACGAACACGCATACTCTCGCACAAACGCACACGCACACACAGGTACGCGCTCACAAACACAAGCACACACACATACAAACACATGTGTATACTACGCGCAGGCACACGCACACACGCACATAAATAACATTACCTTCTTTTAGCTTTACAGTAGCCGGTGCTTTATGCCTTTACACTTGTACATTATTACCTACCATCGTACTGACATGCTTAGTGGTTTAAAATTTGTTATGTACTGATATATACTTACCTAACTTCCTACTAAGATATTAGTTTCTTTGTAACTTTGTGTTTCTCTCCATTTTCTTTAGGCATTCTCAACCCTAAGGTGCAGGCCTCCTTCAGTTTATGCCATCTTTCTCGGTCTTTAGGCAATTTTTATTCACATCACTTTCACTCACTTCATTGACTTTGTATATAACTGTATATACTTATTTATCTATTCATTAATATCTTAGTTGCTTAATGCCTTCTTACATACTTGTACATTACTTTCTATGTACCTCTGCATACTTACCCACCTAGTTACCAATATCTTAGTTGCTCCACACCTTCGTATGTATCTGTCCATACTTACCAATATCTTAGTTGCTCCATGCCTTGTTGGTAAAAAGGTTACTACTTCCATCGTCATATTGATATTACAGTATACATTGTTAAAAGTGCTTATTACCTTATTTTGATAAAAGAATTAACAACCTAAAATCTGAATTGCTCTTTTTTATCAGGCACACCGTCACATACAACATTTTAGTAACTATTTTTATAAAGTTCAAATAAAATATATAACTTCTAATGAAATTGACATTTTGATCAATCTTTAAGATGCAGTTGATTCCAACTAACATAAATACTAAGGACTTATGCATAAGTGATGTACATTCATACTAATTTATGTAAGCCCCAAAGGTTTTATAACCATTTCATCCATCATGAGGCTGACATAAATAGGATGATTCATATTTTCAGAAATATTTTTACTAGACTCAAGATTTTCGTTTAAAAAGCATACTCCCTCTTTACTGGTACATACCATTTTGTAATGGTTCGTGGATTTTCTTTCAAATAGGTAAATAATTGTTAAATAAATGAAATAGAACGCTTTCGATGCTGTGAAAATCTTCTCGTTAAGCTTTTTATTTTCTTTTTATACAAATGTACACCTGCAAAGATTTTAATGCTCACAGTCTAAACAGAATTTAATTTGAAGGGACTCTACCAGATTTTTCATTGCATTTAATTTCTTTCAAAATTTCTGTAGTCATTTACTACCTTTATTTTCTTGTTTCTAGAAAGCTCCAATGATTTATAATATTAATTTTGGAGGCACAATTTCTCGTCCGAACGCCCTTAATAATTAATTTGTTTTCACAACTAGTATAGTACTAGTAGTGTACATAAAATATATAATAATTTAAATGGGTTATCATAAAAAACTTGAAAATCGTTAAGACGTAGTCATTATATTAATAATTACGTTATTTAGAAATTTATTAGTACTTGTCTTTTTAATGTTTAAATTCCGTAAAGGGTCTAACTAAAAGAATTAAAATATGTTACATTAATTTAATTAACATCTAAAGCTGGCATCATCTGAGACGCAGCTATTCGCCACACTTTTCGACGTAGTGGAAAATTGGAGTATTTGCGGCCACGCTACAGGTGCACATTAGCCATAGCCTATTGGTTTTTTAAATCGACCATATCTGCTGTGTAAAATCACACCATTTTATACATACACTGACTAACTATCTCTTTTCAACTTTACTATGAAAAAGTCTAAAGATACACTAAATCTAAATGCCTTAAAACTAGTGCCGCTTACTTTTTTTTGCGTAAAAGTATGTACATTCCCAGTTTGAAAACATTAGTTAGTAGCATAACTGTTGCCTGTTAATTTTAGCAGGTCCATAAAACGTTTACTTTTGTTTAATGTAGCTAAAAAATCGCAAGGTCATATGAACATTTATTATCGAGTTATCCTCTTTTGAATCATGATTTCTTACTCTAATTATCAAAATATTATTCAAGCATAAAACCTTTCATAATAATTAATTCATTGCAAATTCTTAAAATTTAAGCACTGTGTATGCTCAAAGCACAGTTACAACTGCACAGTAGAAAGTAAATTATAATATACAAATTTATAGTATCCACTGATCCATGTGTGAATAACCAAATAAGACCAATAAATAAAAGTTAACCGGACACATCAAGAGAGATAATAAATTTTCTTAGATATTTTAATTTCTTGATACTATAAATTACAGTCTTTCTCCAAGTGGGCGACGGCGCCCCCTTTTGAGCGCTAGAGACCTTCAGGGAGGGGGTAAAAGACCCGGGGAAAAGAAATTTTACAGTGTTTAAGTAGTCTAGAATGGCGATGACTAGTACAAAAATGGCGAAAAATTATGTTACTTGTGAAGTTAACAATTCTGGGGGTTCTAGAAAATTATTGGGGTCTCAAATTATAGGTGAAATAAGTTTCAAAATCTTTGCTGTAAAACATATTTATTGCGAAAGAATAGTAGTTTATTTATTCATTGCCATACCTATTACTTTCGACGTGTTAACAAATAACCCGTTCAAAAGCTATACGTTCAAGTGAACGAGCTTAATTCCAAAGAAAAGTTGTATGTTTTCATAATAAAAACGCAATTTAGTTCAAGTTTAATTCACATTTTAATTGTGTTCTACCAAAATTTAATACGTAGTGTTTAAACCTGTATAATTAGAGAAGTACAAGCATTGATTAAATTGGGTTCTATTGGGTTCAATACAATTCTTCATATTGAATATATTTGGCGTTAATTTTATAGAAATTCATTATACACAATTAAATGAAACTACGTGATGTAGTATTATTTCTACTTTCTTATGTTCTTTACCACAACCTAGGTTTCGTTGTATTACAACATCTTCAGCAGCTTATTAGCAAAGATATTTAATAAAAAACTATACATAGTATCATTCTGTAGGAACGAAAAACAATATTTTATTATTAATTTTGTGACAAAATTCAAGCGATCACCCAGCATCAGAACATTTTTTTTTCGTTAAATTGAACGTACTTACCTTAGCAAACAATCAATTAATGATTTGTTCTCAACACGATGAAGTTTTTCTTTGAAGAGTTGGTAAATATTAAATTTTACGTATTTGAAATTTTCAAATTTATCGAAAAATTATAAACGATGACACGTGCTGTTATTAGTATTTGTGGAAAAATACTTACATAATTTTTCAAAAATTCTCAAAAGGATGTTTAAAATTTTATTCTAATTGATTTATTTTAAGTCATCGAAATTTGACGATTTCATCTAACCAATAAATAAATCTGATTAGTCGCCTTCTTAGGCCATCCATATTTGAAAAAAAAACAAAACTTTTGACACAATTTTGCGAAGCTGAAATATCTTATAAGAAATACATTCAATACATTCTGAGAAACTAACAAATAAAAACTGATGACTTATACCAAACTCCATTTAACAATGTTTCCCAAAAATTAAAAAAATGTGTGATCCGAACAAAAGCACCTGCATATTTTCCTAATTTTTATTTTCCTAAGTATGGAAATGCAGTTTTGTTCGAGGTTTTTGAAATATTTTGTTTAACGAATAAATGGTTTTTAAACTGTTGTTTGATAAACCCTTAATAATCCTATTAAAAAAAGTTATATTGGTCATGGTGTTGATTCTCCGGAAAGTAGAGACTTTTACTGTTCTTTATTTGTCAGTTTTGTTTATTATAGTTACGATTTATCAAATGACTCAGAGATTGCAAAACAGTGACACGTGTTGTTAACATATACGTCATAACACTGTGTATATTAAAATTTTTAAATGAATATGGAACACAATTAATTTTAAAAATATTTCTATGTACAACGCTTGTGCTTTACGAGGAGCGTTCAATAAATTCTCGGCAGACACGAAAGAAAAGTCGTATAGAAATGAAAATATTTTAATTTTTGTATAATTCTTTAATATACGTATTAATTAAATGTTACATCGACGATAACAATCACTCAATAATAATACAGTTTTATTTAGCTATCGAAATGTTTGCTAATTGTTTCTCATAAATGATCATCACCAAATTACTGTCCGCTAAATACTTTTGTGAAATTCAGAAATAGGGAAGAGTTAAAAGTGTCAGGTCTGAAGTTAAATAGTATCTCCACATTCATAACTTATACTGCTATTAATCGGGATAAGAAGTGTATCTTTATGACACTTTCCAATTGCTTTTCTTTATAAGCATCTTTTAACCAGTAATGAATAGGAGTGTAGTACCGCCTGATGACATAATGATGGAATTTTCCTTATCAGTAATATCCCATTATAGGCATATAAAATTGTGATCCAATTTGTCTAGCATAGAAGACGCTGAGCATTTTAGGTTCCTTATTTAAGCATGTCATTAAATTGATTCCTGCTTACTTTATTTGTCGTAGTTGTGAACCTAGATTTCATCTACACCAATGAATTTCCTTATAACGTCTTCGAAATTTACCTTGAAGAGCTCCAGAAGCGTTTTTTAGAAATCCTCTCATTGTAGCAACATCATAAGCTTCTATCTTCTAAACGAAACTAGAACTTAAAATTCAAATACAGTATGCACTTCCGTAGCCCAAAACTATAAATGGTTGTCGAAATGACTTCAAATGATATTCCAAGGAGTTCTTGAACAAAGAATCCTCAATAGAAAGCCTGAAAATGTTGATTCTGCATAAACAAGTGGCGTATTGATGAAAAGAATCAGTTTTTTAAATTATTCAGATTAATTTATTATTATAGATTAATTTAAATATCCCTTTTTTTACTTGTTCAGTAAATTCTCAACAAACACGGAAGAAAGTCTAAGCATTCGGCATCGAAACGAAAGAAAAGTCTCGGCATTTGGCATTGGCGAAAATAATTTTCGGCAGACACTAAAGAAAAGTAGTATAGAAATACATTTTTCCAAAAATTCTCGACAACGTGTCTAATTGACGATTTTCATCAAACAAATAAGTAAATCAGGTTAATTTAAGAATCCATTTTTTAATTTTTGAATAATTTCTCAGTAAACATGAAAAAAAGTCTCGACATGTGGTGAAAAGCTGTTAAAAGACTCCGTTTATTAATTTCCTTTCTCTGAAATACCACAGTGTGATGTATCTTTTTATTTCAAATGGTTTATTGTTTAAATACTGCGAAATATAAAATTAGAATCACAGCTTCTTTAATATGTCGCAGCATTTAAAAAATAAATACTAAAAGAAACTAAATATGAGATCGTAGGAATATTATGAGTAATAAATATGATAATTGGTAACAAAATGGAAAATAACAAAAAAACTTAATAAAATACAAACAATTTTGGCGTTTGTATAATTTGGCACGGCACGGTAATAGGATATCAAATAACGAATATTTGTTAATATGTAAATTAAATAACGAATATTTGTTAATCGTAAAACCACGGTGCTTGTGGTATACAACTAATTTATAAGTAGTCTATTTGCGATACTTGATCGCCTATATTATAAATAATATGAAAGTATATGTTCAATATTTTTTTGGTAACCAGTTATATTTCTCTTGTATTAAAATTTTATCCATTGACCAGGTTTACTAACTAGAATGGCTATGTATAATGATTTTATTTTCCATATGCGGCTTTATCAAGGTAGCAATAATACGTGACTACTAATTAGTATCTACTAGTTTCTTGCCTTTTGACATGCGTTTTAGTTTATCTAATTGGTTTCTGTCTGTGAATTAAAAACTTAAAAATATAACCACTAAATGTCATATTTCTAAGTGAATATTTTTAAGTAAGAATCTAAATATAAAGAAAAGTATCTTCTCTAATATCTAATTTCGTAAATATCTTCAATGTACAGACAGCACAATTTTATAGTTATATTATCCTAATTAATGCAGTACATTTGTTTGTCCTTCTTTCATGTGGTAACGGAGCAAGGGATTGAAGTGATTTTTTGCACAATATATATATATGTATATATATATATATATATACATATATACATATATATAGCTATATATAGCTGGAGGGTTGGATCATGATATAAAGTACTTCTTTACTACAGTTAAATTCTTGACTGACAAAGTACGCAGTGTCCCTACGGCGCAACAGGTCAACTTGATTTTTGGAATCATTACATACGCAATATAAAAGAGCAATAGAATCACTCAATTTAATACTTAATTTAGAGTTTTATCTATAATATTTTAAAGGAGAAAGCATATTTGTTTGTCCTTTTTTCACGTCATAGCTGAACAACGTATCGACATGAATTTTTGCCCAGAGTTAGTTTGCTCGCAGGTAAATGACAAAGGCTAATTTTTGTACCGGGAAACCTCAATCCAAGTAATATTATAACCCTGACTAATATTACAAATGAAAAGGTGTGTTTATTTGTCCTTCTTTAATATTGCAACAGAGATACAGAGTGACGAGATAGTCGGTCGGCCAATAAATGACATAAACTAGTTTCCAATCTGAAAAATTTCGTCCTACCTAATATTACAATCCCAACTAACATTAAAAATCTGAAAATGTGTTTCTTTCTTACCACGAGCGTTTCTCAGCGCAGAATGGCTAGCGAACGAGAAATGCCGCTTCACCGCGGCCTACAAAATGCATAACTATATTTTCTTGAGTAAATGTTATCCATTTCCTCTTTACTTATTACTTCAAACAAAATAAAAAAGAGGAAATGAGCATTTTAGCCATTTTGTCGCATTTCGAATTAAGTACAATTTTTCAAAATAAATCCACGAAACCTACCCCATTTTAGCGACTTTGGTGAGGAATAAATTGCAAAAAAACGATTTTTACCAAAAAAATATATAAAACCCATAAAATTTAATTTATGCGAAATATAGATGGTCTATTTTTTCATATCAAAATCATGGTATTATCTATTCCCAGAGTTTAAAGTAAACTTAACCAAAGAGGAGGTTTTTCATAAAATATGTAAATATGCCTTTAAAGCTTTCAAAATGACTCAACTAAAAATCATTTTAAAACCAATACCTACCCTTCAACTAATTGTCCACTGTGTAATGATTATTTTGCCTATTTATATACAAAGTGTGTGAAGAATTAAAAAAATAGATAACAAGAATGTAAAAATAAAAAAATTAAAATATTCTTTTTTACTTTTAGAATGTATGTTAACTTTTAATTTTGATAATGTCTTTCACTTGGCAATATTTCAAATTTATTTTTGTAATTAACAAAGGTAAATTATTTATGAAATTTAATTATATTGACTTTTGACTTTTGACTTATTATTATATTGACTTTTGACTTTTGACTTATTGTTATATTGACTTTTGACTTATTATTATATTGACTTTTGACTATCACTTTTAGAATGCTAATAAGAGACTTTTCTATGTAATATTATGCTATCGTATTCAACGCTATCTTAGAATGCAGAAATGTATTTCATATAAATATTTTTTTCCTTCTACAAAAACAGACCAATAATTCACATTTACAAATGTTATTATTTTCAGATTTGAAATTTTAATGCTGATAAACAAATGTTGGAGAGGCAAAATGTAGCCATACATACCTTTTAAGCTTTTTAATATTCATTTCAAATATTATTTTTAAGACTCCATATGACCAAACAAAACTTTATTGTTGTTGCAACGTCATCCGTCCGTCTGTCTGGAAACTAGAAATTCCCTTATAATATCTCGTTCCTCAGCCCAAAAATAACAATTATGTTTATAATGACTTTATTTTTTATATTTTTTTTATATTTCGGAAAAAAGTTACTAGGATACAAAGTATCATTAGAAATTCCTCGTTGAGTACAAATCGGATTTTTATTTTTTCACTTGAAAAATAAAAATTTGGTGTAAGTTAGCCATTGTTAAATTTGTTTTATTACCAGGTCTTACTCAAATTCTATTATACAGTAAGATGCATTTGGCACCAATATTTCTTATATCCTGTATTTAAAGAAAAAATACTTACTAAAGGGAGCTAAAGCTAACTTTAGTAAAATGTCAATTTAGTGAAATTCCTGTTCTATTTACTCAAAAAACATTATACATACTTTCATGATAAAAATAACATTATTTTATTTGCAACTACTTTAATAGAAACACTATATACCGTTAGATGTTTAAATTTTTATTTATATGTAAGTGTTTATGGAATCCTTCTAGTGCGAGATCTATTCTCGCATGACAGATATATTATCTTTCAATATTAACAACTAATATAAAAAAAACTAGCTAAATCCGGCCATGCTTTGCTGTGGCTCAATCTGATGTGAAATGAATGAGAAAGTAAATAAGTATTCTAGCAAACATATATTCACTGATAAAACACATCATTCAATTCAATATCATTTTTGCCTTTCGTTTCGATGGCTATGTGAAATGTAAAAGAAAGAAGAAAAAGATGTCTTTTACAAAAAATTTAAAGTAAAACTAGTGGATTGAGTATATTTTTTTAGTCCATTTTCTACATAAACATAAAGATCAGATGGTTTACCAACTTTGTGATGTATAATTGCCGATAAGAGAAACAATATTTTTTAAAATTCAAGCCGCACACTTGCAAAGATTGCCTTTGATCTTTATTGATAGTCATAATGAACGCAAGGCGCATTGGAAATTGAAGTCGTTTGAACTCAAAGGCCATGTCGGTCGGAATGAGTGGTATTCATGGAAATAGTAGGTCTTCTATCACCTTTATGAAGTCCAATCAGAATTATTGCTTTATTGGATTGTTCATCAATTTTTTAACTACTAATCGTGTGTCATTGCATAACTTTGACTGATTGATGTTTCTGAGTAATATAATTGACATTCCTATTTTCAAATGCAGAACGTGTGACAGTAATCCAGGAACATCGAGAGAATTAAGAAATTCCGTTGGAAAATCACCACTTCACTTAGGTTCATGTCACGATGTCAATAGATTTGTATGTCACTGTTTCACGTGCGATTCTGTTTAGAATGATGTTGTTCATATCGTGTACGTCGATATTTTTAGCCGCTAGAATGGCTCTTCCGCTCACCCAATGCATGATTTAGATAATTTGGTTCGCTGCTTTAAAAAACGATGTTGCAGAACTTAAATGGAAAGATGATTAAGAAGTAAATAATAAAAAAATAATAATGATTAAAATTGTTTGTTAATAAAAACACACTTGTATTCAAATGCAACGTTGTGTCAATTTCAAGTCAATCAACCAACTACTTTTCGAGTCTACGTTTTGCGAGCACTAACATACACAGGCTGAAGTTTTATATATAAAGATGTCAAGAGTTGCATATAAATATGCATATGCATATATTCGGAATAATTAGAGATGGCATATATTTCCCTAAAAACTTGTGATATAATTAATATTTTACACTAATTGTTTATTAATTATAACAAAAAAAAACAATTTTAAGGAAAATTTGAAACAACTCAATAAATTTCAAAGCGATTTTACTGAAACTGATATAACAGCGATTTTCGAGGTCGCTGAATAAGAATATGGTGTCGAAAAATAAAAATTCTCAATAGCTAATCCAATATGGCCAACTTTTCGTAAAGAATTTATTAAAAAATATTTTTAGGAAATAGAATATAATAAAGATATTTGGAAAATAATGAATTGCATTCACATATAACTGATTTATTAATATACAATGTAGCTATATAAATAATGTAATATAGTTTCTAAATTAGGCTCAAAAAAGTTTATACTCGTATATTTATAAATAATAGTTATTACTCTAACTGTAGCAAAAGGATACTTTTGAAATAACAAGAATAGGAATAAGAAACATGTGCATGGCTTCATAGGAAAAACTGAAAAAGTAAATGACTAATAAAATTCTTCCTCTGTATTAGATACACATACATATAAGTATGGAGCCTGGGTAGAGGACTTATACATACAGTGTTGCCAACTTAATGAATCCACTAATATTTGGGTTGTCGACCCCCCTGTTAGCAGAGAAACATTACTTTTAGTGGGTTGTGGCTATTTCTAGGGGTTGTTTCCATAATTCAGTTTCAGTGGTTTCTGATAATTTTTCAGTACGTAGAATCTCTCGACCAATAATCCACTTACATGTTTCAAAATATATTTTTTTACTACATTTCAAGAGTATTCACTTTTAGTGGTTAGGCAAGACTGACGTATTATCTTAAAATGATTCATTTCGCTCACTATACTATCCGAGGATCCACTGTAGAATATTTCTTAGTAGTAATTTACTATAATCTAAACTTGGTCGGACTCCGTGTATCGTATTCTTTTCACGAGTTCTCACGTTACTCACTATGCCGAAATCGCAATACAATGAAAAGTTCCAGGATTCTTGGCTTCAAGACCCAATTTTAAAAGATGAGCTACATGTGATTTAAAGTACAAAGTATCGAAATGCAAATTTTGTGGTACGATTTTACGAAGTTACTACGGGGATATGAATCCCATGATGTCTAAGAAGAATGTATAAATATCTAAGAAGAATGTATAAATAAAATAAGGAAAACCAAAATGCAGCGTATTATTGTGCGCACCTCAGGCGCTTGATATTTAGTCTCTACAATTCTTAAATTTATTCATTTAAAAACCTCCTCACAATATTAACATTTGCTTATATCACAATATTTTCATTAAATTGTTAAAGGCTATAACTACGCAGCCTAAACTATCTTTAAACCAGAGCCCATTGGAAATAAGAAAATACGAGAACTTGCATTATTCACAGATACGTATAGTGATCCATTTGGGGGAGGTAATAAATCATAGTTATGATAAAGATACCGATAAAATACAACTGCACCGCATTTAGTGCACCTCGCTTATAAAAAATGTGGTAGCATCGCATTTCACTGAGATTCTGAAACACAATTTTAAAGATCAACCATTCAACCTACTAACAGATGAATCTACAAATGTTGCTGTACATAAATACTTAGGTTTGATTGTATTTATTACAGTAAAGCACATCAAAACACAAACGAATAATGGAGTTATTGCCAAATTGAAGGAAGAGATACCACATTTAATTTTGGTACTTATCCCATTCCTTGAAACTGGCTGTTTCAACTACTGTAAAGCAATTTTTACCAAGAAATTTGGATTTTTTAATTTCGGAGACATATGATTGGTTTTGTAGCTCCTTTTCTAGGCAGACTATTAATAAGTAGTTATACAAAACCATCAACAATGGACAGAATCTATAAAAAATAGTATAAGCATGTCAGTGTATGATATATAATTTATGTGGATTAGTTGTGAGGTTTTCTCTAAAAAGGGAGAGTAACATCTTAACCTTAGCGTATTAATATATATGATAGATTCAAAAAAATGTTCGAGTCAAACGATAGAAATCACACCAAATTATATGGTGAGTTGACCAACTTGATAGATATGCTTATCAACAAAGTTACATTACCAACAAGTAAACTTATTGTTTTTTACTCAAAATATTCATGATGTCTTGGATCGAGGGTGTTATCTGGGTTTCCGATTTGAAAAACTAGTTTCTAAATTGAATGAAAAAGGATTACCATGAGAAAATGACGAAATAATGCGAGGTAGGTGTATACAATTTAGAGTAAGCTTGACTGAAGAAATTAAAAACTGTTTGCCTGAAACTTGGACATTGATGACAAAAATTTCCTGAATAAGTGTTGAGCAAGCACTCAATCACCACAAAGTACTTGTGATTGACATAATAGCTCAGTTCAATAAAACGGAGGAATTTATAACCAACGTCGATGACCAGTAGCGACAAATTAATTTATTGAAATGGAATGACACCAAGGATACAAAAAACATTTGGAATGAAGTTTTGCATTTCAAAGATGCTCAAGGGAAACTACATTTGAGGACTTGGCAACTTTTGCGATTACTCTCTTAATATTGCCACATTTCAATGCCGATGTTGAGACTCTTTAGCAGTATGAATATAATAAAAAACAAATAGAAAAACAGAGTGAAGTTAAATCTTTTAACTGACATATTAAGAGTATGCTGCGGTTTGAGGTTGATAGAAAAATGGTGCAACAACTGTAAAATTCCGATAAACGTGATATAACAAATTGGTACCAAGGAATCCCATCAATCTGACATCGATATTGATGAAGAGAAAAATATTTCATCTGATGATGAGGATTTAATTGAATATTGAATAAAGTACAAGAACAATATTGATTAATGTTGTTAGATGACTTGTGGGTTAATTGTGTCTTGATTTACTATCACAGAATTTTTTTACGTAATTTGTATTTTTTATTTTGTGTGAAATTGAGATCATAATAATAATATGTCTAAATAATAATAATATACATTTTCTTTTGTAGATTGTTTGTCCCAACAATTTATTTAGTGGAAAATTTTGTGATTATAACAGAAAAGCCGTTTCTTTGTTAGTGGTTTTATGGTGGTTCTAGAAGTTGAATCTGGTGTATAACAAGTTTATCTGTTGGTAACACTGCATACATATAAGCATGGGCCAAGGGAGCACTCTATTTACAGAACAGGTGTTCTATCATAATCTATTTCTCTCTGACCATCAAATATGTTTTTAGGTCATGGCTAAACTGCATCGATAGAAAAACTTCTGATCATAGTTTAAGTAGGATAATACATATATAAACATGGATATTGCATAATATTACTGAAAACCTTATTTTCTTAGACATTTAAAAAATTTATACTTATATGAACAATTAAAAGAAATACTTTACCCTAAATATACATTTTTTAAGATTGTGGTATATAAAATTGTGGTTTTTTATAAAGGTTATTAAATTTGAATAATACAGATTTTGGGGTGAAAAATGTTTTTTTTTGTAACATTTTACAACTAATTTTATTTATTAAATAAAGCCTTAAAGACCGTCTTAAAGTACAGGGTTCAAGCTTCAAAGAATGTACCTATAAAGTTTCAATATCACATTTTAAACTGAAATTGATTGATTGTTGATCTTTGAAACATGACCTCATTTTTAAAACATGACCTCGTATTTTTAGGACTAGAATTGTATGTTTTCTTTTTCATATAATCTACCTTCTACCTTTTTAAATGTCATTTCAAGAATAAATTGTGGATGTTTCAAATGTTTATCTTATAAATTAAAAAAATGGCAGATCTATCATTGATTTTGTAAAAAATTTGGGTATATTGCAAATCCTTATGTCTACTGTCCTTATATACATTTTTTTATGTTTAAACACGTAACTCATTAAAAGCAAGATTCTTCTTTCTTTTAAGATGTTGTTTGCTCAATTTGATTGATTACATCAAAAGTTATAACAGAATTAGTGGAGTGCGCTTGTGGCCTCGCGCTTCCCGAGCGCTGAACTTGAGTGCCACCACCTCGCATTTTCGAGGATTAGAAAAAAAATTCTGAAACTCAGTTTTTATGTTACAAAAAACTTTGTAGGTATTTTCTGTGTAAAACTGTCCATTCTTTCGAATTTCACACTTTGTTTTTCGAAAAATGTAATTTTTTGAGATATTTCATGAAAAATAGTATTTCGCAACTAATTTGTCAAGCGTACATTCTACAGTTGGTAACGTTTTATATGTTATTTCTAACCACCTCACGAGTATACAGGCAAAAGTTACTGCCACCCCTAATGTTTTAGGACTGAAAAATCTAACTTTACTCCACTATAATGTTTACAAAAAGTATTGGTGATATATTTTTAGCAAAATGTACGTTGAATACTTGTGATTTGAAGAAATAATGAGTACCATTAGTTGAAAGACGTATTTATTTATTTTTGCCTTACCTTTTCACATAAATTTACTTGAAAATGTTTCACAATTGTCATATAATGTATAAAATTTAAGTGATTCGTAAAATTACATCATCACACCTAGATATTTGTATAATAACATCTGTGTATATAGAGTCTGAGGAAATGTATATTTATACATCTGTTCGTAATATACCTTTCAAAATATTATATGTGGCCATAAAATATTTACAAATTATACGCATTTTTCAGTCTTATTATTTATTCATTTATTTTTCAATCCTCCAAATTTGCTTTACATTTGTAAACTTGGAATTGAATGTTTACTTTATGTTATTCCATATTCAGAAAATACTTTTTATTCATTAACACCCACATATTAACACCCACATATTACACCCACATTTGGTATAAGAAAGTGATATATGGCATAAATTAATTTTTATAAATCTAAAATTATCACTAGGGAAGGTGTTTTGATATTGTTAACCCCAATAATCTCATCGAGAATCTTCTAAAATCTGTCAATAAGTGCAGAAGAAAAAATTTAGTTTAAAAGTTCACCTTAAAATATAAAAGTTTATGAAATATGATGAGATAGATGCTTTGGAATAAATATGTAGATATTTTGTATGGAGCTTGTATCAAGAAGTTGCAGGAGCCAATTTAAGATTACAATAGTTTTTTAGACTTTCAATATAACATACAGTTTAAATGTTTGGTGTCAGTTTCCTCCTGAAATGTCTAGTGTGGTTATTCTGTTCAAACCACTCCCAACTAGATTTTCATGGTCATTTTGGCACATTCTCTGCTTTGTTACTGTATGAAAATTTGCAGGGAGGGTACAAATATGAGAAAACAACCTTTGAACTTTATAATTTTTCTTTATAATTTATTTGTCTTTAAATACCATATTGATAAAATAGCTCTAAAACCAATTCCATGCCAGCCAGTACCTATAATATTTTTGCTTATTGGATATTTGACATATAGTCTACTTTTCACATTATTTTTTTTACAAAAAAAACGATAACTAATACATAAAATTTCAAATTTAAAATGTTCAATTTGAATATAACGGCCTGTTAAATACTTTACCTTAACAATTCCAATGTATGTATTTCAATATGATATAAAATAAGCATATAAATAAGCAATTAGTTGCCGTAGAATTCCTTTAACTTTATACTGTTTTATGAGAATACTTTTAGAATAAAAAACGGAGCTACAATTAGTGGGAAAAGTTCATTTTTAGGGTTTAATAACAGAAGGGTTCAAATACAATTATATTGTTATGACAACGTCATCTGCTCGTCCATCTCCTTGTCAGAGGCTTCTAAACGAAATAAGGTAGACGTTCAAAATTAACATATAATACGTAGTTTCCTGACCCAAAACTAAAAATGACATTTAAAATGACATAAAATTGCAAAGTTACACAGAAAATTGTAAAAAGGTGCTATTTAAAATTTAAAGTAATAAAATTTACTTCTGTACAATAACTTTCATTTCAGAACAAATCTCCTATAGCAAGGGACAGTTCTCAATTGTAATACAATTACAATAAGTACATTATCACATCAACAAGATTTTCAAAACGATAATTTTTTTATAAAAAATTATATTTTAAACTTTTACAAAGTTATAAAGAAACATTAATTAATTCCATTCCGCCTCGATGTTGTAGCACCAAGTGTGCTGTTGCAAATAAGTATTATGATAATAGATTGCGTCATCCTTCACGCATTGTATATCAGTGCAAGTGTTTTTATAATAAAGTGTGAAAAGCTGTCTGACAATAAATCCAATAATTCCTCGTACATTGTACATTTCGGGGCAAATTCTTTACGAAAAAATAAAAAATCTATCTACATATCCTTATAGAAATTATGTTATGTAAATAATTATATTCTATGTTAATTTTATAATTAACATAGAATATAATTATTTACATCTATGTAATAGTTATGTAAATAATTATAATCTGTCCCCTCATATAATAATTATAATCTATACCCTCATTTTTAACAGCAATTCCATAAAGCTTTATCAATTTAATAAAAATTGGTTCCAGTTTTTTTTTGTATACTTTAACATATTGAGTTCCATGTGGGCACTCAATGAGTTAAAGTATATAAAAAATGTTGTCAGAAATAGTTTCCCATGTGACGATTAACCAGACTTATAATCCCTTAACTCCGTAATTATGATGAAATTAGAAACTCTCCTAGAAGTTTATGTATTTTATTTCGAATAGATTATAAAGACCCTTAAGTTCTACGATCAAAATTTATAGTTATGTAGCAAATGAAAAGAACATAATATTGACTGTAGATTCAGCCAAAGAAAAGAAGATTCGAAATAAAAGAAAAATTATTTCAAAATCTCAGGTTAAAAGTAAAGAAGTGTTTAAAGCATATATAGACACCTAGAGAAGTGAACTCAATGCTGAATGCAATTGTGGAACCACATTGTGATTTCTTACCATGGCGAGGAATGTAGATAAGTATTAACTCATAAAATAAAAATAGCTGAAGAATTGGAAAAAGAGTTTCCTCTGTTAGGTCTACCTATCACTATCAAAAAGCATGGGAATGAAAGGGTGGTGTATGAATATGAACATATGAAATCGTGATCATAATCGATCTTATTAAACGGATTCAAATTTTCATTCCAAAAAATAGTTGCCATTGATATAGGGGGGTATTGAATATTTACTAATAAAAACATATTGGTCTATTACGTTTTCATTAGAATTGATAAACCAAGATTTTGCTGTCTAAATTTATATGGAGCATGGGCATTTTCTTTTTTGAGGGCATACTTAATCAATATTTTCCACTGTTATTTGCAAAGAAGAATTGAATGTAAAATTGAAATTCTGTTTAGCTTTTATACTGACAATATTATTCAATCTTCATTAATTTAAAATAAAAACCTCAGATAAAAGAGTAACCATTGTCCAAATATTTTTAATTGAATTGTGGGGCTAAAAGAATGTTCATAACAAAGACAATATTCAGGAAAGACTTGTATTGTTTCATAAGCAGTCTTTAACTAAAAAGAAACATTCTGATTTCCATTTGTTCTATATTGAACATGGCTGTTAAAATGGATCTATGACATTGTGCTATTTAAATTACACAAAATATATACACAGTACTGGATATGGCAGGAAATAAAAAAACCTAAAATTACATGAAAAATGTTTAGTAAAGAAATTAATCTTACCTACTTGGTTACAATTGTACTCCTTTTTAACAAAAAAATTAGGAGTTGATGATTTGAAAGGATTTGAACTGGGAATGAAGGTGTCGACTGAATAATTTGAAAACATTTTAAATAGGGAGACACCAACTAAACTGACCCTAAACTTTTAATTTAGGTTTGGCAAACTCATGACTTTCAAACCTATTGCGAGTTGCAGTCTTACGAGATAGGTTATACCGAAACGATTTATAATATGTGAAGAAAATATGCAAATCTATATCTGTAAACAGAAAGAGGTACTCATGTTTCTGTTTTGGAATATTGTCTCCAAAATCTAAAGCGGAAATCAGTTTATAGAGAATGTGTATCTTTTCTGAAGACCAATACCTGTACCAGATAACATATAACTTGTAATTATTGAGTGAAGTGGTAGGAATTATCAACAAAAAGAGAGACCTTTTATTTCTGTTAAAAAACAGGCTGAATACTAATATGTAGTTTGTTTACAGTTTTCAACAATACTAGAAAATTAATCCAAAAATTTCAAGTTGCAAGTCTTCCACTGATCACTTGTATGAGTCTCCTTCTGATAAATGGATCTAATTTGAAGAAATGTCAAAATGTTATTGACAAAGGGATCAAGAAATGGTGGGATATCTTTCATCGGCGTTTAGATATTTTTATTATTTTTAGCTCAACAAAACCAACCTCATATTCAGAGTTCACGAAAAAATTGTTACGTACTTTGGAAACAAAGGCAATTTCTTTTTACTAAAAGAACACTGAATACGACTGGAAAAATCAATTGATGACACAAACACAGTGCCTTCACATTTGGGGTAACACATTTGTAGGTAGACACATTTGTAGGTATGCATAGGTAGTCATATAAAATAAAAATGATAGAAAACTTAGAAAAATTGAAATATTTTGGAATAATATTTTATAATACTCCAGATAGTAGTCATATTGATTAAATTAGTGAAATTATACAACATGTTTACATCGAAGGAGAGGTAGTTCAGATCCGAGAATCTCAGAAAATACTTTAAGTAAATTTGGACACTCGGTAAGAAGAAAACATCTTTAATCCCACATAATATAAATTTATATTTTTGAGTTATTTAGTCAGGTGCACAATTCTGAATAGGGGCAAAAAACGATAATTTAGTGCAATGAAAGATTTCAAAAAAACTATATGCTTTGGAACTCAAAAATGGTAATGAATGATATTGAAACCAACACTAAATGAAAATTGAAAAAAAAACAACTTGGAGAGTAATTTATAAGAGGTTCAAAGATCAATATTTGAATACTCAGATTGATTTACCAAAGAATTGTCAGAAAAATCTCATACATTGAGAATGTTTGAGACATTACTTCACATTATATGGACAAAACGCTTAATAAATGCCTTACATGTTGATTTGAAATCAACTGCAGATAAACTCAATCATGTGTACGATGATTTAAAAAAAGCAAGTAGTGCGCAAGCTGCATATATTGCTACAAATTTCTTCAGTTTATTGTTAAATGGGAATTTACTGAATCTTTTCCAAACATGTATCTTATTTTAAATTACTTCTTAACAACTTGCACTTTGGTAACCTCAGCCGGAAGAAGCTTTCTATACATATATTAGTCCAAAATTACTTAAAATCAGCAATGAATGAAACAAGATGAGAAATCTTAGCAATTTATTGAAAAAAAAATAATTCTTTTTAAATTAGTAATTAGTGATACACACATGCAATTTAATATACTCTGCACTATACTGATTTTCACATATATGAGAAGTCATAATAGTGCAGAATATATTAAATCGCATGTGGATTTAAATTGCATGGAAGTTTTATGTACAAAAGTTCCTATTATCGCTAATTGCTAATTTAAAAGAATTATTTCTTTCTTTTAAATAAATTGCTAAGATTTCTTACTTTGTTTCACTCATTACTGATTTTAAGTAATTTTCATCCTCCCACTCAATTTTATATTTTTTGACTTTAATGTCTTATTACATGTTAACGGTTAAGTCACAATTTAACCAGACATCATAGGTAACTTCTATAGTATAAACACTACTTTAAAAATTGAAGAATATAGCTACAACAAAGAGTACACACTGGTATGACGCTGGTAGATTTTGAGTAGATCCTACCACCTCGCTGGTGTATTTCAAGAAAATAAAATTTCTTAGGGAATTAACTAAATTGCAATAGTTTTAATCTTGATAAAAATAGGAGATATTTCCATAAAATTTCAAGAATTCAGTATAAATATAATATATGTAAATTGATGTAAAATTAGTATAATTATGTCGAGTGACAGAATGAGCAGAAGTTTGATGCTATTATAACGTGACATCTAGAGACAATCAATTTAAAAGACTGACTATTCCTATGTCCTGTAAATCATCATCCGTCATGCAAAGTTTTTACACACACCAATGGGCACCATAACAAAATTAATTCGACCGTCCTATTTCATCTCCATGTTGTATAGATCCTAAGTAGTACACAAAGTAATCAGCCCAGTTAGGTTGTACAGATCATAACTAATATAATCCTAACTATTTTGCAGCCTAGTTAGGGCCAATCTGGGATGGAATTCATCCTGAAATTATAGGTTCCAACCTATAGGGAGGCATGCGGTAGATTTGCCATTGTACTCAGTGTTATCTGCAGCATCTGAATATGTCACAGATGCAATTAAATATACCAGTAGAATATATTATTTATAGTATTTGTAAAATATTTTTATAATTTATTAAGGGGTTACATATGTCCAGCAGCCTCAAATGTTGGTGTTTTGAAAGAATTTTTCTTAAGAGGCTATTGAAAAAAATTAAACAAAATCTATATTACACACCTTTCATTTATTTAGATTCTAATGTAAAAATTTTCAAAACATTCTTGTTATATAATATAATATTCATAGTCTGTTCGGTTAAATTTTGTTACAATTTTGTTCTAATTACCAAAAATTTTCATTTTTAAAATGAAAAACATCAAATAATACTGAAAATTTCAAATTGTCTTCGGTCTTCGGCCGACAGTATACAAAAAAAAGTTCGGAGAAAATTTATTTGGAGTCAGAATGTGCTTAATCTCTATTTCAATTTGATGCTGTCTTCCTTCCTCCTCTTGAAGCTGGTGTTTTATATTATTTTTTTGAAAATTGGAATGAACTTCAACATCATTTGATTGTGCAGCTAGTTTTTATGATAGTGTACATACATTTCTACTCTCCTTTTTTTCCATAAACTTAATATACTACGAACAGACGAACAAATTGTGTGGGCAAGAACATTCTTTATGATATTATTGCAAGTGGAAAAAAGATGGCAATAAGTGCACAAATAAAACTATTTTGACACATAAAAGTCACCAATAGTCTCTTGCTTTGATAGCGTCCTGCCGTTTTTTAGTATTTTCGTGTATTTTCAAATAATATTTCCAGAATATTATTTTAGAATATTTTTGCCTTGTTCAGAATTGGATATGAAAAATCCAAATAAAGAAACATTTCAAAACGAAATGTGATGCACATATTTCTTTTTTTATCACTTATTTTCCGCTAAATTATTGTTTAACTAGACTGTCAAATATACATATCATAGTAAATATGTTCTATTTCACGTTTTTATTTTTTGTTTTCAAATTTTGTGAATACAACTACGAGATATTGTATCCGTGAAAAGTACATATGGATTGACATCATACAAATTGACCTATAGGGATGGTATTATGTTATCGACAAGTCATATCAAAATTTTTCTATAATGAAAATAAATGTAGATTGCGATAAAAATGTTTAGTAGATGAAATGAATTAAGAAAATTCTTCACAAAATTATATTATTCACAATGTAAGCTCTTAGTGATATATGTGACCAAAAAGGGCATGGGATCAAATCCGGTATAGATCAAAAAAAGATTTTCAAACTTAAAACAATTTAATGTATCTAAATCATTCAGGACTTAAAATAAAAGCTGGCCCTACATAATATCGGTACATAAAAAAATTAAAAACAAGCTGGCAATTAGTGAAAATTGAAATTTGCATTTAATCCTAAGAATGCTATGGTGTGTAGTAAACATTTTGATAGAAAATGTTTTGTACAAAGAACACATCAACATATTTTGAAAAAGGACTCGGTGTCTACAGAGTTTGTACCGCTGTGTTTGTCAACATTTACATTTTAATTTACATGTAATAATTTATAAATAAAGCTGTTTTACATGATCCAAATTAATGCCAAAATACCAGTATCATCTTATATATATATATATATATATATATATATATATATATATATATGTATATATATTTGGGCCATCGACGTGGCAACTACCATTGTCGTCAAGAAAGAAGAAGCTTATTTCTAAATGTAAATGAAAAATTAAAATATAAGCAGCAATATACCACATCATGCAGTAATGAAACGTTGCAATTTTCAATAGTAAAGTTCGTAAAATAGCCCATTCTACTGAATATAGTGAAGAGCTTAGAACATTTACATTTTTATAGTCTAAGGTATTATAATTATTTCTGTGAAAAGTTTGATTCTTGTTTAACACACTTAGGAAATTACATCAGAGAGTAAATTTCGAAACTGGCTAAAAAAAAAAAGAATATTTGTTAACAGCACTTTTGATGAAGTAAGCTTTAGAGAATATACTGAATTTGTCGGCAAAACACTTTTAGCTATATTAATAAAAACAATGATTTGCACGGAGACGAATCAGCAATTGCAAATCAAGTTCTAGTATTTATGATTGTGAATAGCTTTTGGAAACTTCCAATTGGTTTCTTTCTAAGAAGTTTTACGTCTTTATAAAAGGTAAATTTATTGAAAATTTCCCTAAATTTACTTAATGAGACTGCATGTGGAGTAATTTCAGTTACATTAGTGTTCCAATCATAACATGTTCAGTTTATTTGGCACAAAGTAAAACAGCGAACCATATACTCTATACAAAGCCAAAAAATATCACATTTTACTCTATACATGTCATTTAATAAAACTTGCGAGAAATATGCCTAGTGTCAAAAAAGTTTAATGGAAAAAAATGATAGAAAAATTGAATTTATATTTATTACTTAATTATACAATATTCAAAAGAAGCAAAGTTTTAAATTGGGGACAAAATTATATTTATTTATGTTATTTATATTCAACAAAAAATTAGTAAAAAAGCTAGTAGCACAAATACTTTCAAGATCTGTTATGACAGCCATTCAGTACCGCTATGATGTTTTTTGACTTATCACAATTTGAGAATTGAGAAGCCGCTGTCTATTTATTATCCTCGTTAATGACAACTTTGAAGATTTAATTCCAGGAACTTTCGTCTGGGTTTAAAAAACCTTCGTACTCAACTAACAAACAAGAAATGTTTAACAAAATCGAGCATAGAAATATTTTAGAAATTTAAAATTTGAAGATGGGTCCATTATCATCAACTCTTCGAAATGGTTCTTCTAGGGTTAATCATAATATACAACTATTATACAGAAAATAACAAAAGCTAAGCTAGCTTTGTAAAAGGAATTAATTCTTTTATGAAAATAAAATTATTTTGTTACAAAATGGAGAGAAATAAAATGAAAAGAAGAATGTCACTTAGTCAGGACCAAATGCAAAAGACTTCAAATGCCATAAATGCCGGAAAAAGCATTAGGCAAGTAACTGCAATGTATCACATTGCCTTTTCTAGTTTGCAAACATATAACACAAAAGAAAATTCTGACAGCCTGACACCAAATTATTCAGTCAGAAAAAATTTTATGACTAAACATGAGGAGGTTTTATATGATTATTACAAAAAATGCGTCTTGGCATTTTATGGTCTTACCACCAGAGCTTGCCTCCAAATAGCTTATGATATGGCGAAAACGAATAATGTGCCAGTACCTGAGAGTTGGGAAACATGCATATGCATTTATAATTTGGATGAAACTGCTACAAGCACTGTGCAAAAATTCAAGAGTTTTAGCTTCAAACGAAAAAGAAATATATGCAAAGTGTCCAACAGTGAAAAAATGTACACTCGTCACAACATGTAACATAATAAGTGCAGGATGTTTTGCACCTCCTCCCGCATTGATCTTCCCATGCAAGAACCTAAATCCACGTATGAGAATTGGATCACCACCTGGTTCTCTTATCCTCGCATCTCCAATAGGGTGGATAAACACTGAAACTTTTGTAGATGTGATGAAGCATTTTGTGCAGCGGTCAAGATCTATAAAACATTCTCCAAGAGTCCTCATCATAGACAACCACAAAACGTATTTGTCGATTGAAGCACTCAATTGGGCCGAAGAGTTGGAGGTGATTGTGCTTACCTTACACCCACATACATTGGAGAAACTTCAACCATTAGACATCACCATCCATGGACTGTTTAAATTTTACCATGCGTCTGGGTGTCTAGTGACTATTTACGTGGAGCGTTACTTGGTCAAGCTTTTCAAAAGTCTATGACACCAGTAAACATAAACAATTCCTTCAAGAAAACAGGCATATATCCATTCGACAGAAATATATTCTCAGAGGAAGATTTTATGCCGAGCATCGTCACTGGCAGCCCTGCTTCTGAAGAACTGACAGCTTTTGCCATCGACACTAATGAAAATTTGTTAGTGCTAAATCAAGAAGCGGAAAATATCTTTAATGAAATGCCAAATCGAGATGAAGATACTCCAAGTCCCTCTGTGATAGACGCCATTCAACAATCAATTGTTCAATCTTCTGCACAAATCGCAAGTATTGTGTCAGTGTCTGTTAGTCTATCTTCAGAAGCTTATGCTACAACTCCACTTTCCCTGTCTCATCGGTATTTGACAGCAATAAACAAACCTGCTAATGTAATCACTCTAGTTCAATCACAAGATGACCATCCTCTTCACTCACATTCTTCATTTCCACCATTAGCAGCTAGACAAGACACCGATGAAACCTCTGCTAGGTCATTGCAAATCAAAAATAACTTATCTGCCCGGCTAGTTACACCGGGTAAATTCCAAAAACTTTTAAAAACAACTGCATATAATAAAAGAATAAAAGAAAGCCGAGACGATTAGGCAAATCTCTTATTGCAACTGACTCACTGATAAAGGAAGAGATTAAGAAGAATAAATAGGCAGTTAAAAGAAAGTTACACAATCCACAGGAAAAGAAAGCTATTAGAAAAGTTCTTCAAAGCGATTCGGAGGAGGATTCTGAAATTGTCTTAAATGATGACTCACCAGGTGAAGGAAGCTGGTTGAGTGATGAAAAAGATAATGGTAATATTACGTTAGAGTCGCTGATCTCTCTCTTCTTAAACATGAGTTGATACATTGGTGCCCGAGATGAATTTTTTCTTTCATTTCCTTTCTCATTGCTTTTAGAATCAATTCTTTCACCTCTTACTACAACATCATCTTGAATTCCTAGTTCATCTCTATAATCGAAATAGCTTCTTATAATTGGAATAACATCAACTTTCTTATGGCCATCCTTTTATGATCATCTCTTTCAAAGCAAGTATTTCCTCATTTTTAGTCGATTTATCCTGAATTTTCTCCAAACATATATACCTTTAATAAGTAAAGTATGTACACTGCAAATTATATCAATCTTCTTATTGTCATGTTCTGTAGTTTCTAAAGGTGCTCTTGACAGTACATCTGAGACAGGAACTTGTGTACCATTCTTGAAGATCAAATCAAAATTGTATCATTGAGCTCTGAGTAGCATAGTCTGTAAAGGTTTCGACGCTTTGTGTAAAGGTTTTGCTTCTTATAGCTTTTAAAGGTTTGTGGTCATTGTACACAGTCACTTGTCTTCCATATACATAATAGTGAAATTTTTCTAAGCTCCATATGACAGTTAAAATTTATTTTCCAATTTGAGCATAGTTGCACTCAGCAGAATTTAATGTTCTACATGCATAGGCAATTGTACCAAAGTCTAGCATCTAAACTGCACCCAGTCCAAATTGACATAGAAATGTAGAATCAAAAAGCTGATGCCTTCACTAGTAGACTCTTCAATTCCATCAAGGCTTCATCTTGTTTTGCTGTCCAATTCCATGGAATATTTTTCAACAGTGTATTTCAATTTTTCAACAGTGTATACGGTGGCTCACTAATGATTGCATAGCCTTTTAAGAATTACACATTCCTAAGAAAGGCTTTAATTTTTCTTTGTTAGTAGGTACTTTGAAATCTACAATCGCTTGAACTTTCTTATTATCTGGTGTAACATCATCTTTAGATATTTTATGTCCCTTAAAAGTGATTTCATCACATTGTAGTTCCATTTTTTCTTATGATGAATTTTATTTACAATCTCAGAACGAAATTCTTTTCTTTTAATCTGTGCATACTCTGCAGCTTTGCAAGTATCAATTCACTTTTCTAAATTCAAAATTCTTTCTCTTAGTAATTTTTCTTGTAACTGGTTGTCTTTCAAACCCAATTTTCACAGTAAGTGCATGTTTTAATTAGTAGTCCAATGGCAGACAAGAACTCATCAAACGATTCATTGATTTGCTATTTTCGATTATTAAATTTTCATATGTTTCATTTATTTCTCCAACCACATACATATCAAATTGCTTGACTATCTCTTCGGTTGTTCTTACATTCTCTTCAAACGAAAACCCATTACATTGTTTCAATGCAGCATCACTAAGCGTATGCAATAACAGTGCAACTTGATATTGTCTAATTTGATCATTAAAATTGGTCAAAATCATATAACTGTCCCATTTTTGTATTAAATGTTTCTAATTACTGCACAGATCATCATCAAATACCAACCTTTCTGGCAATTTCACGTTGATATTATGATTGGCTTAAATGCTTTGCTTGCCATCGTTATTTCGGCTTCTAATTATTATTTCCGAGAGTCAAGGTCAATTATTGACTGAAACTTCTAATTTTCCAATGTTTTACCGGTAATGCCACCGTGTCTCGTGTTTGTATAATCTTAAAATACAATAAAAAGAATCTTAAACTCAATCAGAAGTGTATTATTTATTTAACATTCTAGCTAATGCAGTGTTGCCAGCCAGGCTTACATAATAACACGTAACACAGACTTGGTCTATGTCAAGGATATAATATTAAGCTTTTATTACCAACTCCGTTGACCTAAATGGTTTAAATATTTGTTAAATTTAAGACATGTTTAAATTTTTTTTCAAGTTAGGGTAACTGCCAATTTTATAAGACAGAAATAAATGTTCCTATCTTACGGTTTTATAGTGTTCTCTACTAATATAAAATTTTTAATATTTAATAGGTATTAAGAAAATAGCAATAATGATTAATTATGAGAACATTCATATCAAAGATTAAGATATAAGTAGTACAAACAAACAAATCAATAGAAAGGCAGCTAATCAACAATAAATCTTTTGTTTCTTATTTCTTAGTACTAGGTAACTTTTTTTTTAAGTTTCTTTCCGTCAGTTAAAGGAGCATTTACGAATAAAACATAAGTCTTATCTAGTAGCTGTTATCTGTAAATGCTGTGCCTTGAAAAATATTAATGTTAAAATATTATGAAAATTTTATAAGTATTTTCTAGAATTTCGAGATACGGAAGATCGATTTTTGTTTTTAAATAAATGTTTTCTAATAAGTGTGATGCCTTAGCAAAAGAGATTAATGTTACAATACTGACAAACAGTTGATATATTTTCCTTTTTCTTTTCCATTTTTAAAATATAACATAATATGATTATGGTTTTTTATACGATACAAGGTATTTATTTTTAAATAAATATTTTTGAGTGCCAGAACAAAAGAGATTAAGTCTAAATGACATATTTTTGTTTTTTTTTTACTTTTTTTTACATTTTCACCAGGGAGTGATTCATTGTTCCCTACTCGTATACACAGTGGGTCAATTTTGCACTTTTAAAAAAAGCTTATTTCCTCTACTCTTTATTATTGGAGGTCAATGGGTTGGTAATATTCTGAAAGCTAATAATCTAAACAATACATCAAACCTAATTTTAAGCTAATCTGACTAGATAGGTTTTGAGATATGAGCGGTCAAAGAAAGAGACCCACTGTTTACCCGGCGAACCTACATAAAATTGAAAACTTGTACTGTACAACGAGTATGTTTGATACTTGGAACAGACAAGACACAGCACGTCACCCAGGTCAGAAAAAGTATGAAGGTACCTACTTTATGTTTTGTTATATCCTCCATACACAGATGTAAGCTTAAAACTCGCAGCCTGACATGGTCGGTGAATAAAACCATGTATAACTTGAGTGAAAGACATTTATTTTCACAATAGAACAATTGTTAATGCAATGCCAGTCAATAGTTATTTTTTTATTAATTGTGTAATAGCTACAAATAAAAAAGCAATCAGTGTTAATTATATTTTGCAATCGTCTCTAAAAAGGGAATATATACTTCGTTAGATTTTTATTATTATTATTTCTTATTAAGAATACTTGATATAATAAAATTATAGTAGCCTTTGTGAAAACAGTTTTTTTTGTTTTGTATTATATTTATTAATTGTATTTAATTTCTTGCTCTTTTCTGATTGTCAATCGCTGAATTGTTTTTTATATTCTAAAAAATAACAAATTTTTCAAAAATCTTATAATTCTGTTGTAACGATATGCCTCTTTTTCGCATGTCTCCTTTACACCTAATTTTAATAATAATAGTTCTTAAATACATATTACGCTGTGTAGTTCTAACATATTCTATTTCTCTTTATACATAATATGCTACTTCTGTTTGTATATTTGAATATGTGCGTATAAAAAGTCGATATTCAAATCTAAAATGACAGCGAGCTAAACTTGAATATAATTATTTTGAATTCACCTTTAATACTCAAGTACATGAGTTCTTACAATGGTAGACTCCGGTCAGCTCAACTCGAAGCCAGAATCGATTCTTTCAAGAAAATACTAGAGTTGAATCGATTCTCCAAAACGGTGACTCATCACATTGCTACAATAGATTGTTTGAACTGGGGCATAATTTGGAAATTCGGCATAATTTTAGCACGTTTACTTTTACACAATGCATTATCACTCTATAAACTCCTCATTCGTAGTACAAGTTGACTCACATGGATATGTAGATACAATTTGAAATAAAAATACAATTTTTTATCTTTTCACTTTATTATTTGTTATACAATGTTACGGCTATATGATTAAAAATGCAAGTTTTCTCCATTTCACTCTTCCTTATGATCAATTACATAAAAAAGAACGGAGTTGAAATTAACACTTCGCTTGATGATCGATCATAACTTTAGGGTTGCTCCGTTTTTACCATCGATCACTAAATTTAGTGCGCTACATTCTAAAAGTCATAATAAACAGCCACTTTATTGAGTTTCAACTAACTTTAGAGTGCTTAATTTCAATTTCACAATATTTTTGAGAATGAAGATGGCTACATGTGTCTTGAAATAAATCGTCAATACATTTGATTTTGACTAACTTTTGTATGCTGAATTCGAAGTGTATAACTTTTTTGAGAACCAAGATTGCGGCATCTATCTCGAAATAAATATTCCTACAATTGGTTTCAATTAAATTTAGGATAATAAATTCGAATTTCACAACATTGAGTATTGAAATTTCACAAACATTTTGAAATAAAAGTCAAATTCAGCACTATAAAATTAATTAAAACAAATACAATAATTATTAATTTTAAGTGATACAGATGTTGTCACCTTGGATATCAAAATCATTGTGAAATACAAATTCTATACTCTAGAGTTAGTAGAAATCGAATACAGAGATAAAATGACAAATGCCGCAATCTTGAATCCATAAAATATTGTGCAATTCTAATTCAACACCCTGAGATTAGGCGAAAACGAAAATTGTGGCAATTTACCACGAACAACAGATGCAAACATTTGAAATCTCAAATACATTACGCAATTCATATTAAGTCATTTTATAAGTGGTACATTTATAAGAGGCGTGGTTTGCCAGAAACTAAAGATATTTTGAGCGCATTCTGCATCAACTACGAGTATTTTTTTTTTTTTTAGATATATTATAATTTTAGTTTGATAGTTCGAAATGCAACTGATGTTTTGGCACAATGGAATACTATCTGTTCTGCAAATATGGGTACACCTGTCTTTTATTATGAGAAACATACGTCATTACATTACGTCTCAAAACAACGTAAAATTCGTATTCACTACTCTCTTGTAGTGAATTGAAAATATTCTTACCCATCTTTATTATGAATGGAATTTAATAAATTTATATTTATAATATAATACTTAATCAAAATAAATTGCTAATCATAGTTAGAAACTATTTCTATTCTCGTGTTAACTCAACACAATAAAATGTACACCTACTAAAGTTATAAATACCACCCATACATACAGAGAAGTGATATATTCCACTTAGCATCAACTCCAAAAAATCTCTGGAAATAGCAGTATATTGTAAATTATTTATGTTCAGAAAAGTTATTTTACTGCAAAAATTCCAACTAAGTACCCACTCATATTTTTATTATTTTAAACATTTCAGTGCACTTCTTGTTCAGTGGTTATTTAAAGTTAGTTCAATTTTTTCTTTTAATTTTTATTTTTCTCTCTTTGGTGCCTATGACATCCCATTTTATGTGAATCCAAAATGTCACAAACTTACTTAAAGCATTTAATGAACCGAAATATATGAAATATATTACATACATATATACCCACATGCACACACACACACATAAATATACATACATACATATAAATCACTTGTACTCTTATGGTTTCACTATAGTCTGTGCTTCATGCCTGTATATACCTATGCAAACTACCTACCTCCCTACTAAGAGACTTTATTATAAGATTATCATTAAAGCTTCACGACCACTCGTAACAAAACCTCGTTACATTCGGTAACATTTACTTTTTTCTGTCCACTGATATTGACATACATGTAACCAAATATTTTTATTTGTCACTTTCAAGTGACCTCTAAATATTTCTTGCATGGCCCCTATTGCTTCTAGATTTTGATATTTCTTTGTATTGTCTGAGAAAGGGCAATGGTAGATTTTAAACCACCACTTATCACAATAATATCAGTTAGAGTTTTCAAGAACCCACAATTCATAAAAACTAAAAGAAATTATTTGTTTAATTCATCACCCTATGTTAAAGATCAATGTCAAATCATAAAACTGTAATAGTTGATTTTTAGTTATCACTTGAAACAAACGCATATTTTTTTCCATATCTTACACTATTTTATTTTTTTATTATTAGTATTTTTGATACACTTTGTTAAATATGTGTCTTATTCCAATCATTAATGTAATGTTAGATATAAGCTATCTATACTCTAAATATGAAAATTGAGTATATGGATAACATCAATAAACAGAATCAACTAAGTTAGTACTAACTGGCATTTATTAAGTTATTATAAGATGGCACTATACTATTTCAAAACTTCAAAAATAAGTTTTTATATAACTGAAAAGCAAAATGTTTTTTCCCGTTGTACTGTTCCTGATTATTTTTTCTTCGGATTATAAACAATATAGGTTATCACTAATATATTATTTATTATATTATATTTTTGTTTATCCTAACACTACCGCAAGCTTCTATGGAAAATACAAACCAGTCGTGTGAACTGCAAGAAACAAAGGGTTCCAAGCTTAAATTTACACCAATTTTCTAAGTGATTTAATCATTCAATTTTATTATTAGCTTTATTAAAAAGTTGTTTTAGTTGCAATATGGCCATTCACATAAATATTAACAGAGAAAGTAAAGATTGCTATTTTGCTTCATTTTTTAATTTTCACACTCTATGAAGATGCAAAATAGTTTGATTTAAAAAGTATATTCACATTTTCTGAGAACCTTTCTAATAGAAGAGATTACAAGCCAAAAACCTTGAACCGTTCATATATTCTTCAGAAGTAATAATTAAAAAACATTCTTTGAAAGTTTAGCAATAACTTATTTTGTTGCTCTCATTTTCTCAATTTCATTATACCACCGTAACTCAACTTTTCATAATTGTGTAATCAATGTAAAAAGGTTACATATTCTTCCAACATAGATTTATCAAATACAACTGAAATTTTAATGATTTCCAGCTGTCAAAGTCATGGAAGTGGATCAATACTTTATATAACCTGCATCTTCGGAATTGATTAAGCTTCAATGGTAGTTCTGAATGAAATGATTGATTGGATGTACCATTTAGCATCATATACTGTTTTAGTATAAATAGGCTATCAGTCATCTATTGTCATTGAGCTTAAGCAACCATTCACCTGATTATGTATTGATAAAAGAAGTTAAGCTGAATTAGGTGACTTCCAACCACCAGTGAACTTTTCCATCTCCCTAGAGACAGCTATTGTCAAATGATCATTTCCAGGAGCAGCCACAATTTGTACACCAACCGGTAAGCCATTCTTCAAATCCAAACCCAGGGGGATAGTAGTTGCAGGCAGGCCAAGGCAATTGAAGGACGTAAGAATTGTAACATTGACAAATTTATAGTATATTGCGAAATGCTTATGTGCCGGATGAGGAAATACTGGATGTATGAGGACACCGTTGTCTCCGAGGACTTTCTGAAAACAAATTAAACCTCAAATATTAAACGGTTCATTTGCAATTACAATCACCGTAGAGTTAAGTAAAAGTTGTGAGTCCTCTAAATGTATTTAAAATAGTTATGTTTAAAGGTGATAAATTACCACTGACATAAAATTATCAATTTTGATAATTAATGAAATTGATACTTGTTTATTTTGGGGCACCTTTATCCAAAAGATCATGACGACCTTTTGGATAAAGGAGACAGGACAAGTGAAACTTTGTATGGAAACGAGAATTTGTCCACAGTTTTGGTCATATGAATTCAGGCTTTGATTGTTTGCTGACAAAATTATTTTTACAATTGAGAAAATATATTTTCCAAAACCTAGTCAAAGTTAATGTACGTAACATTATGCACTGCAAGTGTATCAATATTTTGCTAATACAATTCGTTCATGTTTTTTCTGGCTTCTGAAAGTTTTTCTTCTTCGTAATAACCCTTTAACAAAGTCCTATCAAAACCCGTTCAATCATATTTTAAGATAAACCATTATTTGGTTAACTAGCTAGGTACAGAAATATAACAGGAAAAATTATGTAAACTATTTCTTCGATATCTGTTCTCTAAAGATATCTACACATAAAATATTGTCCTTATAGACATATTATGTATATATATTTTTCCACTTGATATGTTCTTCTCAGTCGTTACACTCTTCGCAGAGTGGTCATGTCATTATAACATGTTCCTTACAGATGAGTGACATGCCATAGAATATCTCTCCATTCCTCTCTATCAGCTATTTTCCGGGTGCACTCACGTAGCGGAACGTCCATGGCGATCTTGATCTGATCTATCCATCTCATTAATGCTCTCCCATGTGGTTTGATACCTTCCACTTTGCCTTGTATCACCAGGCATTCAATATGATTGTTGTTATACCGTGATACATGTCCGAAGAATTTTATTATGCAGATTTGTACAATATGGGATAAATGCTAACTAATAACAAGTTCTTGGAGTGTGGATGCATTAGTATGGAATTCAGTCCATGACACTCTAAGCATTCTTCTCCAACACCACATGTCCAGGGCATCTAACTATTTTTTCTCGTTTTCGCGTAGCATCCCTTTCTCTGTGGCGTAGAGGAAAATGGGGAAAATTAATGCTTGAGCGAGTCGGGTTTTCGTTGTTTTTTGGGACTATTCTTCCATATCCTTCTCAGGTTATCCATAGCAGATCTAGCAATCGATAAAACGGTTTTTGATTTCGTTAGTACATCCTCCATTATTAGAATAGAATACCCCAAAATAGACATACGACTGAACCACCTTGCAATTCACTAGTTGGGTAATTTCGGGCGAGTTGTGTACATGTAATAAAACAAGGAAATTATATATAAAAGCACAATAGAACATTTTATAAAAGTTATATAAGGACTGATTTCGAAATAGAACCAGAAGATCAAAAAATATTTTATGCCAGTTGTGATATCAGAAAATATTAATTTAAAAAAAATGTAACAAAATCGACTTTTGTATATTACAACAGAGATTTAAGAGAAAATTTTTTTGAGAGGTGTTGAACACTCTGACAGAATTTTTAGCAATATTAAGATTGTTCAATATAAGTAATAAACAATGATTTACATTTGGTGTACCTACTTTCTAACTACCTACTTTCAAGAATTGTGTTATGAATTTAAAAAAAAATTTTATAGGGAAATTAAAAAGACAAAAAATTTACAAATCCACAATTCCATAAAATTAAAGTTTCTAACTCAATATAGTAAAAAGATGTGGCCTTCGAACCAATTTTGATATTGACATTCATCAATGTCTATTTGAAATAAACTCAATTTATCCTACATTGAGTTTTCTTCAAATCTTTAAATTTGCCACAAAAAAAGGTCTTATAGCTTGATGGGACACACTTAATTTTTGTATTTTTTGGTATATTTCAAAAATACCCACTTACAAAGCTTTAGGATAATACCTTAACATAATAATGCCTTAAGGCCTCAAAGCATCAAAGTATTTTTTTTAACGAAATGGATAAAGATTTACTTATAATAATACCACTTTTTTCATTCAAAACAAAATATTTTTATTCATGGATTTTTAACAATTTTTGTTAATTGATACATGTATCAAAAACACATGTCACTCTATGTCTGTGTCGGACTGCAACTATCTTTGCAACCATTAGTAAATATTAAATGACATTTATTTGTGCATAAAATAAACTGGAATAAATAACATGCATTTTTATGAAAATTATACAATGTCAAATTAAAAATTTTTCGTGAACGAAATTGGTCAGTTTTTGTTAAAAAAAAAACAAAAAATAGAACCAAGTAGATTAAAATCATTAAAAATGTTTAAACAATTTGGCTCTATGAAATCAAGTTTTCTGAACATAGTAAGCTCGAAAGTATTGAAATCTTATAAAGAATGATCCTAGGCTTTAAAAATGTTCCATTGGGAAAAGCATTTTAAAAATTTTGAGAGTTATTTTCCCATATTTTTTATTACTTACAACGGCGAGGACCAAATAATATCCCTTGATTTTATTCAAATATCTCTTTTTGAAGTATATTCTTCATCAATGCGTAGTCGATTGTTGTTTTTGTGTTCTGTATTTTTATGCTTATTTTAATGACCATTCCTGATCGACCATTATTTTTATTCATTATTGCCTATTTCAATCCCCACCATTTCCATTATTTGAAGGAAAGGCACAAAGCCCTCATTAAATATAAAAGCTACTAAATATGCTGTGATATAAATAGTTTTGGTCGTACGGCATTATACAGAGAACGGCATTAAAGCGTCTATTATTATTTCAAGTGTGGCCACCAAGATATTGTTACAACTAATCGTATGATGAAAAATCTCCATAAATAAGCCGAAGAATGTCCCGAACCTGTAGTAAAAGTGATGTTGTGTGTTTATATGAAGTAATAATGTGAATCTAAGACTGGACAGAGAGTTTCCATGTTGTAGTTTGTCATTGGCTTAGAATTAGTAGTTTAATACATCGCTCACACAACTTCAATATGTCAGTCCATGGCTTCAGAGTAAAAACATCAAAATAATGAAAAAAAAACATCTCTTATCTAGTCTTGCCCCATGTTTCACCATTTAAAACAGTAGACCTTCCCATGGTCTGTATTTTTCCTTTTCTTTTCCTTGGCTTTTATTAAGGAATCTATATATTTTATAGACATAAATTGTACGTGCTAGTACTTAACCTTTGATGAAAGTTTATAAGTCCATAAAGTAAGTTGAGGCCTCACAATCTAATGGAAATGGTCATGCAAAATTATTGTAGATGGCAACTAAAGCACCATGGCCACTCTCAGTCAGAATTCTGTCAATCCTTGCAACATTTTCATACCTTTTCTTTAGATTGTTTCTAACTAACGTTTCATATAGCTGACGTTTGACAACAACCTTTCTATAGATAAAGCGCCATGTAGACAATGAGCACCTAGCTGGAAAAATAAGCAGTGGCATCCCCTTTCCAAATAAATGAATTATGAATATTATTCATTGATATATTTTACAGGTTTTTTATAACCTTTTGGACAGCAATCAATATCTGTTGAGCTATTGTCATAAAACTTTCTTTTTTTTTCAAGGGGACTAGAGCCTCCCCTACATGTCAAAGATATACTTCATAGGAGATACATAAAATAGTCAAAATGCGCTCTGCAAAAATATACTTCACTGTCCACATTTACCAACATACCAAAACTCGAAGTACCATCAATGGCTCATGTCAAAAATTCTAGAAGGTTTGACAAGAGAATGGATCGAGAACTCAAAGCGCAGCTGGTATATCCATTCTGAACACTATAAATTCCATACTTGACGTGCTTTTCTTGTGGAAACTATAATTTCAGAAAAACTAAAGATTTATTAACTAAGTTTAAACCACAAATGTTAAGATTAACATTTCATAATGCAAAAAAGGAAAAAAATCTATGCCACATTACTAAATAATTGATCATATAAAGATACGTGTGTGTCGACACTTTATTTTAAAACACTTGTAAATGACCTTTATTATTTATAAGTTGAAACTTTAAAAATGAGAAGTATTATTAAATAAGAAACAAAAAACCTCCTCCTTCATGACAATGTTTCATAATTACGTTCTTAATAATAAAAAAGAATGGTATTGATAAATAATGCAAAGAAATTTGCAGACGATGAATCAAGCAAACAATGAAGAAATATTCTAATTTGTGACACACGTAGGTAATGCTATGTAATTAGCAGCTCATACATAAACAAAGTTAATTAATATGAATGTTTCACATAAGATTAGAGAAAAATTTTGAAAAATAATGTTGACTAAAAGTGTAGTCCTATAAAAATTATACAAGATCAATTTTCTGCAAGCATTAATTAGTACTTGACCAATACTAATGGCGAACACCAATTTTGTGATGAAAAACTAGTTAATTATGTATTTCAATATATTTTTATTTAGCCAATTTTGTGATGAAAATCTAGCTAATTATGTATTTCAATATATTTTTATTTAGCCAATTTTGTGATGAAAAACTAGTTAATTATGTATTTCAATATATTTTTATTTAGCCAATTTTGTTATGAAAAACTAGTTAATTATGTATTTCAATATATTTTTATTTAGCCAATTTTGTGATGAAAAACTAGCTAATTATGTATTTCAAAATATAAATAATTAGCTAGAATTTACAATGCAAAAGTCTAGCAGCAGTCAAAAACATCAAATGACAGTTGTAGTAAATAGACAATATATGGAAAAGAATCAGTCACCTCTCGCAAACTTCAATTCGGTACAGTAAACACATTCCTTAAGTGGCGTTTACACGGTGATATTTTGTGCGACAGTTACCGTCTTTCCAGCGCGACTGCCACCAACTGATACCTCACATTATGGCAAACAAATGCAACACACTCTGTTAGTATGCTGCCACAATGGTAACTGTGGCACGAATTGTCACCATGTAAACGCCGCTTTACACTACTTAACTGAATGAAATGATCTAATAGTAGGTAGATTTATTGGTCAATATCCTTTTCTAAAGGAAGTATGAGAAATTTGTTCAAATTTCATCTATTTGCCAAGAAGATAGGGAAATATCACATTATATTGATTTACCAAATATATGTCAAGTATTTAAAAAAACACAATTATAAATTCTCAATTTTCTGCCGCTATGAAATTTTGAAAAGGTTTAATATATGTAAAATATTCCACTTAAACTTAAATTAACTGTCGAAAACAATACAGACTGATAAATCAAACATCTTACCAATAAATCTTTCTTAATTTCTTCATTGCATGCCTTTATTTCAGCCATGTGACTTTCTGGTAGTGCATCAACGGATTTCTTTACTAGGCCATATAATATTGCAGGAAGCATATTGTTAGAACATCCCAAGCATTTTTTTAACACTTCTGGCCATATTGGCTTCCACACAATATGATTTTCAGGTTTAGAAAAGACATTATAGATTCCATTCAAGGACATTAGAATTTTCAGAGACAATTCAAACATTTTATCCCAATTTCTTATTTGTATCTGTCGGTAAAATTTGAGAATATAAAAAATATTGAAGAAAAATGCTTTTCTACAGCAGATATTATGATAATTTAAAACTTTAAGACTTGCTATATTTATTTCGTTAATGAAGTCGTCAATGAAGACTTGATGAAATTGGAAGGAATGCTCTACCTGTTCCACTTCAATGTCGTGCTTTTCTTTTAGAATATTCTCCATATTTTTGATAGCATTTTGCACATCTGTTCCTATCTTTTCAAGAAATTCAGATTTGTCATTATTCATAATATAGAATGATATGTCCTTTATATTAACCTGGGAAAATGTAAAATATATAAAGCATTCGTATTGTATTTTCCTCTTTCATATAAAGAAATGCAACACAAAATATGACCTAAGAAAAATACTAATGTTATTATTATATTTTTTATATGAAATTATTAGAAAATATAAGTAAAAATCTGTCATTTAAAGAAGTTGATATATCTATTTTATCTTACCATTTAGTACCCGCTGGATATCTAGCATGTAATCAAAAATGAATACCAAACAAAACTTCTAGAGACTAATGAAAACTGGTCAAAAAGAATATTATGTAATTTTTTAATCTTTTATCCTGATATACATTTGCATGCAATTTGTAAATTAGGATTATAGAAAATATTTGTTGTAAGGAAGCCTTCATAATTGTCGGATATTGAAATCAAGATGAAAAATACATTAAAAAAATAAAATATTTATACTTGTTGCAGCGCCTTCTGCTGTGAAGAAAAAATGTTTTCTGTTATATTCTTGATTTTCCAAATGCTTTTCCATATTTATAATATTATTACACTAGTGAGGATTTATAAAAAATAAATGGTAACTTAGAAATTAATCACACATTGGTATGCATAAGTAATATTTATATCCAAGTACACAATATGAGCTCACATTCCTCAGAACATTTGTATTAATTTCATTTGGCACAGGTGTGAGTACAATGTTACATTCTAGTGAATTTTTGTTGCATTTGGAATTTTATGTTAAAATCATAAAATAGTTTGGGCCAAACGACACTATTTGTTAGGAACGTATTTATGTTTTGTTAATTATTATATAAAAAATAGCCATTAACTAACTTGTTAGTTAGCTAGCTATAGCTAATGTAAATATTTGGATATTTATTATTAATTTTAATAATTATAAAAAACACGGCTCTCACGTTTAGCTGTACACACTAAAACAGTATTGAATGATTCAGTATAATGAGAGAATGTAAAATAAACATTTAACCAATAAAGCGAGATTGACAAAAGTATTTCTAGTAATCTTTAGTTGTTCTCTTCATATTTCATGAACATTGCACGTAACTTTTTAGAGAGTCCCTTGAAAAATAGCATGTATTCAGTTCTGACTATTGCTGGCATGGGTTAATCACATAGGCTTATTTCAAATTATCTAGATTTTATGGTTCTGGTAGAAGCTGGTTCAACCATTTTTTCATTCAATGGCATCGCCAGCCAACCCGTCAAGGGAAATATGAATTATAGGTACAATAAACATAATTTGTCAAGTTTTAATAGTTTATACAAGAAAATAAAAATCTTAATTAAAATATAATCTTCTCTGGTTTTTTGCAAATTTCTCGACCACTTTATTATTAATATCCTCCATATTATATTGTGTAATATTTTTATCAACACCCCTCATTGCAAAACCATTGAGACTTACACTATTTCCTTCACGTGATAAGGTTTCTAAGGCCTAAATTCATCTTAAAAACTCTAATACTTTTATGTTTCACGATCCATCTTGTTTCACCTGTAACTATTAAGTACCAAACTTCCTTCTTAAAATGGATTCCCAAAAAAATGTAGTAATGTAAACCAATGCATTTTTCTGGACTAAGACTTTTTTCAATAACTCGTCATTAGTCTGTGCAATAGATTTCACATCCAGACCTATGAGCTCAACAAATCCGACAAAGCTTTCTTAGACTTTGTTGTTTTCCTCACGGAAATAAAGCAGCTCAATTGATAATTGTTCCATTCCAAAATGTCAACTGTTTCGTCTGCAAATACACTATATGCTTCTGTTTCTTTCACTTTTTTAAATGCTGATCTGATCATTTTGGATGTCAGCCGATCAATAGCTTGTATATTTTTCCATGCTCTATATGTTTCTTTATAGCACATCACCCATGTCAATTTTACAAGTCATCTAGAATTCCTTCACCATAATGTTTACTTCTCAGAACTAAATACTGGAAGCCACAAAATGCAGGAAATAAGTAATCTTAACTTTTCTGTTTTCTACAATAAATCCCTAGAGTATTCATTGAGTTGCACATTCGCAGGCACACTTTCAAGAAATGATCTAGCAGCTTCCAGTGGCGCCTCACGGTAGTGAGTTAGCTTAAACTTACAAAATGGTCTTACGATAAATGTCCCCAACATGCCTCCAACAGAATTCAGATTTGATGGAAACAACAAGCCATGTTTATAAAAAGCGGGTTTTTGATGCCGAGAACGTACCAACCATGATGAATACATTTCCAACCATGAATAATTGAATTTTCTCTTTCTTTCGCAAATTTATATTATAGAAGTCATTTCATTCCTGCCGCTTGTTGCAGATGTCGTTGTGGACTCTCTTGTGTTTGCTTAAATTCCAGCCTTTCTAAAAAAATATACAATAAACGTTCTGATTTCATCTGATGACAGTTTCTTACCGTAATGCTGCATTACGATTTATGCTTGATAAAATTATTTTTATGCCCACTTTTAATAAACTTGAGTCACGGCAACACAAAGACATCACTGTTGTTTTTATTACATCTAAACTACAATTAATGTGTTAGAGGTCTTCAATTTCTTTATCTGCAAATCTTAAATCTAGTAACACCCTCATAATGTATGATTTCAATTTAAGAAATCGGCCAACCATATCTGTCAAACTACTCCGCCTCATTTTAAAGTCTAATTTCAGATCCAGATTTTTACCATACTGTTCTAAAGAGTATTTTTCCAAAATATAATTTTTCAAGAGCCGTTTATATAAAGATTTAAACATTCCTGTTACTTTTTTAATGATATCTTTATATAAAAATATGGCTCTGGAAATCTAGGTTCATCTAAAAAATTTGTCACCAATTTATGCATTTTCTTCTTCAGCATCAGCATCTTCTTAAGAAATTATATTGTCGAGATTGAGCTTGTCTCACATGGTGTTCTGATAATGAGTAGCTACATCAGCTGTCACTGTAACTTCTATCCTCAATAACTCAAAGTTCTTTTATTTGTTTTGTTCTAAGTCTTTATTGTGAATATTTAAATACCTTCTTTTACGGGTAGAGGTCAATTCGTCAAAAGTAGTAATGGATCATTGATTATTTAATTTCATTTTTTTTAAATCGTTTCCAAAAATTAATTTATTTTCTACTTGATCACTCTATTAAAAAATTATCTATATATATATTAGGTCTTCAGATGTACAAAAGTTGTTAAAGGGATTCTCTAATGAATTCCCTTCTGGTTACACGAACCTTCAAAGATAATGCACGTGAATAGTAATCTATAAGTTTAGTTTTCTTTGTTGGAAGTTCATTCCTAGTGTTTCAGGCTTGATCCTGTGCATTTTTATTAATAGTTGAAGCACTGGTCCTTACGGAGTCCTTTTGATTTCACCAATATGTTTAGCAACCATGTGGAATTTTTAGCTCCAGTTGAACTACCAGGAGTTTTTAATACTTTTTTGCAATGTCTGAATTCGACATTTTGTTCATTATCTTCTCTCAAGAAATGTTCCCAAATCTCCTTAAAATCTCCTTGTATACAGTTTTTTTTTATGATGACCTGAAAAAATTATTTAACCAAAATTAAATTCTTCAAAAGCTTTGAAAATATTACATTGATTATATTAAAGAAAACAGATATTAATTATCAAATTCAATTTATTTTATTAATATATTAATAAAACAATAGTTCATTTTATTGAAATCTATCTCATGATATTGCAACATTTAAACATTCTCAAAACTTAATGCAAAAATATAAAAAAGTGTTCTTTATATCACTTTATTTTATAACTACATTCAAACAAATATAACTACTATAGGTATCAATTTAATACTTTGTTTGGTACTTGTAAAATTGCTGTACAAAGTAAACAACTTAGTTAGTAGATAAATAAAAAAAGTTTAAATACTCACATGGTTGTATCATGTATCATGTATAATTGTATCATGTATAATTTATGATCCAAACGAAGAGTGCCATGTGTAGTCCATCGATTTATCATTTATTTATAATTTCGTAACAAAAACCAATAAATCCACAATCATTAATCACAACACACACTAAAAAAAAACCTTAACTGGAGTAGAGCAGGTTGATAGAGCCAATGTGGAATGGATGACTAACGATCAAGCAAAGAATAAAACTTTCTTTTAATTTTTAAAGCAGTACTCACGGATTTCCCCCTAAGTTAAGTCATCAGACAGTATTGAACTCTATTCTTTATATATTAAGGCTAATTCTCGCCCAATATTTATCGAGTCGTGAGTCAACTGAGTCTAAAATAAATTAGGAATTACTGCAATATAACTTATTAATGAAGACAAAGAGAGCTGCCCGCTATTTTCAAAGATGTTATGTTAGAAACTACCTTGATACGTAATTTTATGCATTTTTAGTATGTAATATAACATAAATCCGTATTCAATTGGTAAGCTGTTTTTATTGTGTAAGTCAAGATACATACTTTTGTAATTATGGAATTATGGAATGTTATCTTTGAGTTAGTGCCAAAATTACGTCTATGATAGTTGTTTTATTCGTGTTCCTACCTTGAAAACTTTATGACTAAATTGAAGATATAGTTGTGGAAATGAGCAATGTTATGCTTAAATTTAACAAAAATTACTTAATTTAAGAATTCATTAAAAGAAATAGAATCATTATTTGTTTTTCTCTCATTGTAAGCATTTGCACTGCTTTTCTTAGTTACTGTTACAATAATGTTACCAGTTTATATTCTTTAACAGAAAAGAAATTCATTTATCTTTCATTTTTAAGTTACAATGCTATTCTATATTGAATCAAATAAATACCTTTATTTAAATGAATTTTTCAAAAGGAAGATGATTTCACTCTTTGAATAAATGGATTTTATTAAATGAATACTGAACAAATCGAATCAATTGAGTGGAAAAAGATAGTATACAATAAGTTCTTAAATATTACATAAAGTTTCGTTGAAAAATATAAGACGCATTGCACAAAAATAAGTTTTTGTTTTTATTTTTAAAGTATTTTATCTAACCGATATTTAGTTTAATGAAAAAAATATTGGTTTGCGATTATTCAAATAAATTTTTATCAATTTGAGTGATGCGTTTTCACATAAGCAAAATGTTTTCTTCAGTGTATCTATTAGTGTTTATTATATAAAATAATGATGATGCAAAAGATGGGAAAATTAAACATAGTAACTCATAAAAAAATTTTCCAACGTCCATATTACAGACCAAAATTTTGAAATATTCAGATTAGAGACTATGAACTGATTCTTTTTTACATTGGCAGTCAATACTTACTCGCTAAAGATAAATAACTAATTAACTCGGTACTGATCTAAACTAAAAGAAAATAAAATAACTCCCATTATCTCCCTTTAAATGCTTATGACGCACGCAAAATGTATGTGACAAAACAAGACCCGGAATGACGATACCCCTCAGCCCTGCTAGAGTGTGTATAAATACAGACACACAAGGAATTTTGCACCTGCAACATGCCCCCCTTTCCCCCTGTTTGGCGGTGCCCATATTTTCACAACCGATATCATCAAATATCCCATAATTCGTAAGAGATTTGAGTTAAAAGCAATTAGACTGACATTAAACAGTAATCTATGATGTAACAAATGCAAAGCCATTCCCTGGCAATTTGTTAGTCAACGTAGTACCTAACGTGCAACGTAGTACATACGTAACGTACGTAGTAGCTAACTGGCAGAATCGATCGGATCACAAACTCATATAGTTATATCTCGCACATAGATCTAAAAAGGGCCAATTCAAAAATCTAAATTTTTTAGTTAGGCATACCATCGAATTCTTTAACTCACTACCTAGCAACCAATAAAAAAGATTCATAAATATTTCTACTACTCAACACTAGAAGCTCCTTTTGTTGAATGAGCGAGCCCTACTCCTCCCCCACCAAAACAGGGACATTGATAGTTGCGGTCAGTATTACAAGCGGAACGCACATTCTTGTCATAAAGAAATTAGAGTTATTTTGAGTTGATTCCGTGTTATTCAGTTAATTATAATAACATTATATCAAGTTGTCGCGGTTTGATGGTTAGTTCTGGGTAAATTAAAGCTACATTTTAAGTTGAAACAATATTGATAGTAAGGTAAAAGGAAATTATTTAAAAAGACTCAACAAAACTGACTCACTACTTTAAAAATAAAAACAAAAACATATTTTTGGGCAATGATCATCTTCTCTTTGAAAAATTCATTTAAATAAAGGCATTTATTTGGTTCAATATAGAATAACATTGTAACTTAAAAATGAAAGATAAATGAATTTATTTTCTGTTAAAGAATATAAACTGGTAACATTATTGTAACAGTAACTAAGAAAAGCAGTGCAAATGCTTGCAATGAGAGAAAAACAAATAATGATTCTATTTATTTTAATTAATTCTTAAATTAACTAATTTTTGTTAAATTTAAGCATAACATTGCTTATTTCCACAACTATTTCTTCAATTTAGTCATAAAGTTTTCAAGGTAGGAACACGAATAAAACAACTATCATAGACGTAATTTTGGCACTAACTCAAAGATAACATTCCATAATTCCATAATTACAAAAGTATGTATCTTGACTTACACAATAAAAACAGCATACCAATTGAATACCGATTTACGTTATTTTACATACTAAAAATGCATAAAATTACGTATCAAGGTAATTTCTAACATAACATCTTTGAAAATAGCGGACAGCTCTCGTGAATGATTTTTATTAAATATGGTTATAGAAATGGATTAAGAAAACATCAGACCTAGCATGTCTAAACAACAAGAGAATTTATTTCAAGTGATATATCATTGGCCGATATCTATGGAGATTATAAAATACTTCGTGAAAAGGATGATTTAGCTTTTGCCACGTCTTCCACATTCAACAGGATATTCTACACCGAATTTATCATTTCTTTTTTCACACCGAAAAAAAATCAATATGATCTCTACAAAACGTACAAGAATTCAAATAAGAAAGAAAAAGGTAAATTCAGCCAAGACAAGTTAAGCAATATGAACAGCATCTGAAAGAAAAAGCTCCGGCAAGTAGGACCGATTGTACTATCATAGCACTTTACGACTTGCAGACACTATTGCAGATTCCAAAGGGGCAAATATCCTTATTCTTTATAAATCCAGAATCAACTGCCTCAATTTTACTATCACCGTTTTAAGGGCAAAAGAAGTTGTGTGCTACTTTTGGGATGAAACCAAAGGAAAAAGAGGAGTTGTTGAAATTGGCAGCTGCATACACGACTATGTTAAAACTCAGGTAGACAAAAATCCTACTAAAGAAATTGACATATTTTTTGTACTCGGACAATTCTGGTGGTTAACAAAAAAATAAGTTTCTATTGTCTGTCAACAAGTTGAGACTCAAATCTATTACACGCAAGTTTTTAATATGTGGACATTCCAAAATGAAGGTGATAATGTTCATAGTGTCATTGAAAAACAAATTAAAAGATACTTGCAGTCGGGTCCAATCTATACACCAGAACAATATAAAACTTTGATTGGCACAGCAAAAAGGACAGGAAAACCTTACACCATTGTAGAAATGATGCATGATAAGTTTTATGAGGTCAAAGCTTTGCAAGAATCATGGAGCACAAATTTCAATACAGATGAGGAGAGAAATCAAGTCAAGTGGCATGACATTAAGGTTCTCAGGACTGAAAAAGAACACCCTGAAGCATTTTTGTATAAAACATCATTTGCAAAGGAAATATATAGAAAAACTTGTGTGCGAAAGGGTATTCTTCGCGTAAGAGGATGTGAATCTGCATTAGATCAATGGTTATTTTCAATTGGTTTAACACATGCATACACTGAGAAAATTGCATTATCTAATGCAAAAAAAGACTTAATTGATAAGAACCCCATTCCAAAATCCTATTATGATGTTTATTATAAAGACGTTTTGGGCAATAATGATAATTGCCTGCTTTATTACTATTAAAGTGTTTGCGTTCTTAACTACCGAGATTATAAAACAAATATTACTAGCAAAAATGGTTCAGATGGAAACGTGACACACGCAAATTGTTCATTCATTATCTAAAGTTGTACAATTTAAGTAATTATGATTTTGAACAATGATGATCTCAAAGAGCCATTATTACTATTTAAAATATTATATGCGTAAGTATAAAGTTGATTATTTTTTGTTGTTAACTATACACTTATCAACATACTTTGCTATATGCAGCATAATCACGTAAGTTTTTTGTTTTTATTTTACCTCGCGATATAAAAAAAAACTTAAAGTTAAAAATTAAGACTATCTTTATAGATATTGTCACGCCCATAGTGGCATGACAATATCTCAACTCAAAACTTAATTCTAACCCAATAACAGTTTTATTGCTGTAATTGGTTGGCCTATTGAGACTGCTCTCGAATTTTAACAGAGTCCTGAGTTTCGTTCTATAATAATGGCCTTATTAATATCTATTAATAGAGAATTATCATATTTAAATATAAGTCAAATGTGATATTAGATGTACATCTAAAATTGTTTTTCATAGAACGGAAGGTTCCTATATTTTTTTATGTTGTGTTACTATTTTATAAGATAATTTTATTTGAAGTACCTAACCAAGGGACTTAAAAGGCTGTCATTAGTTTTAATTTTTTTAAATATGATATTATTATAAATTATATTATTAATAAAAAATTTTTTTATTCGAGTACTTAATTCAATGTTTTCTTGCTAATTTATCAGCCAATATACACCTACTGTTGGTCACAGACCACTCTATGAGTTGGATTATTATAAGTAAATTCAAAATGCTATTACATTTAAATTTACATTAACTCTTCAAAAGAGAGCCAACTAAAAATGTAATTCACCAACACAGGTTCAACTCCAAATAACAAAAAAATACATACATTTGTTAAGCAATATGGAAATAAATACAAAAATTCAATTTTCACCCCTAATATACGATTAAAACACAAGATTCCTATAACACCTTTCTTCTATCTGCATATAAAAAGAATTGATCAATACAGAAAATTACAGGAATATAATACTCAGTTTTTCACCTTTTCTGAAAAAAAGTGTTTTTTTCTGAGTTAATCACTGTTTAGATCTAGATGTGCGATATAATGTGTTTAGGTGTGCAATTTTCGTAATAAATATGGAATGGTCTAATGAACTGGAATTAATAAAGAAATCTTAAATTAGCAACTTACTTTAAGAGATTACAATTACCTTTTTAATTTTTTGTATCAGAAAGTGAGGCACTGTTTTTTCATTGATAAACCAACTTAAAAATAATTATAATTTTTTTTTGTACCTGAAATAAATATGTTCAATAAATAATGTATACATTTTGTTAAGTTTTTTTCAATAGCCTCCTAAGAAAACAATTCTTTTAAAACACCAATTTATCCAACCAATATACACCATTCCTCACTAAATTTTAAAAATACTAAAAACAATACTTTACTGCTTTATTTAATTGCAACTGTGGCCCATTCCGACTGCTGATAACGTTGAGTAGCAAAGGCAAATCTTCCGCATATCTTGTTATAGGACCTAAAGTAAAGTAATTATCCCAGTCAGGGTCTGTACAATATGGAATATGCCCTGAAACAGAATGTTCAAATTAGTTTTTTCGTTGGTCTATACAAAATTACTTACAGAATACAGGAACAGTCAGTTTTATAAATTGATTGGCTGTAGCTGTCATCTTGTAATGGAATAAAATTACTGCTAGGACTATAACTATGGCCCATTTACTTATAAAAATGGCAGATATTTAGGACAAATGAATATATTAAGGCAATGTCCTCCGACAACACCAAATTAGAGAAATGTTAAAACTATCCAACAAATACCGGTAACAACAGACAATAATAGAAAGTTTTAAATTTTTTTTATATAAATCCTTGAAATTTTGACATCAGATAATAATAAAAAGTCTTACATTTAATTATATATATATTAAAAATTTACGATAATGTCCCCCCATTTTCATTAAGGGTAATGTTGTAGCAAGTTTGCACAATTTTTATAAGATGTAGAATTTGCATTATGAGAGTAAATTATGTTCACTAAGACCATCTATATAAAACGAAAACTCCTCATCACAAAATAAAATGCACAATGCAAACTCCTCGTCACAAATAACATTTAATAAATATTTCAAATTTTTTTATTATTTATTATCCAGCTTATTTACCTTTTGTTGAAACAACATGTGGTGATGGTTTGTGCCCGTGTATACCGGTAAACATAGCAGGCAATCTTAAAGAGCCAGCAATATCTGAACCAATTCCCATTATTGAAACTCCGGAAGATATAAGGGCACACTGCATTAAGAAAGTGGTAGAGGGAGTGTTACACAAATTTTTCCCTTACAGGTGTAAATAGAGATGATAAATGTACAGAAATATACAATACATGTTTAAAAATTATATATCGTTAGAAAGATATACTCATTATTTTTAAAGTTGGTACAGAATTTTAAGAAAAACATCTATTACAGAAATCGGCATATTTTGGGATGACTATTCTTAAATATTACAGTAATTTATAATAGAAAATTGCATTCATTATATCAAAAACATAGTTATCTTTAAAGTTGGGGGATCGAGTTTCAATACCTGTTACATTTATTTCAGAAATTCAAATCACCTACAATTATACACTAAATTCTCATATACCAAAATTAATATAAAACATACGCCGAAATGTGTAGCTAATCAGTCGTGAGGCAGAAGATTGACTCTGATTGACTAATAAAATTGACCTTTCATATTTAAAATTACAAGTAAACAAATAATTGTTTATGAAGTCTATTAGTCAATAAAACCAAGATATGAAATATATTAAACCTAAACAGACAAAATCAGAGATAATGATTAAATGAATTAATTTAAGTTTCTTTTCGTTTGTTTTCAGCTTTAGCCATTAAATATTTACGTATTTTTCTACATAAATTTTTTTTAGTATATTAGACAATTTTCAATAAACAATACTGACAATTTACAAATAAGAAGTTAAGCAACCCATAATAATAATTTGGGAACTATGTTATTATTAAAAAAATAACCAAGTATAAATATAGAGTTTTTGAGAGAAAAGTATAAAAATAAGTAAAACAGATAATTATTTTTATTTAGAAAGAAATTAACTTTTACGAAATTATTGCATATTAAGATATCTGTTATTGTATTTGTTCATGTAACAACGTTAAAAGTTGAGTATTTAATATTGAGAACGGTGGTTAATTCTATGATTCGTCCTTAGAAGAAACAAGTATTAAGTTTAAACGAAAAAATTACTTATTTATCATAAGATATCCTAAATAGTCCTCATCTCATATTTAACGACCACACTATTTGAACCCAATATTTTTGTTCACCAGATTTTAGACCAACCCCAAAAATAAAAATCCCATTCTCGAATTGGTTGCATCATTTATAATGTGATAACTAATGTATACATATACTTTATAACTAGTAAATATCAATCATATATCTATCATGTTATGAAAGTTATATATCGACTGGATTAATAGTACTTACATGAATCTCTAAAAAATAACACGCAAAGAAACAAAATCTTCCACTTAATAATGGTATTGAGACTGCAGCATAATTACAACATTGTCAGGCTACAAATTGTTGCAGTTATTATCAAATATTCTATAGAAAAAAGTTCTAAAGACAAATGTTAACAAAATTACAATAGCGTGATAATTGTTTCAACATAGAGTTTATAAACTTTGTCAAATATACGTATGCTAGAAATGAAAATATATACAAGTTAAAATCAGCTTAATATTATATGATAAAATTGTAAATTTTTGCGATTTTTTAGCTTTTCATTACTATTTAATATTGACTTGCTGTTGAGAACTGAATGCATGGAATTACGATCGGTGGCTCAAAAATTTCAAATCTTCGATATCTGCATATCGCATATCTGCATATCTGCATATCGTGATCTCTTATTCAATACTATCGATGATGACGACCTTATTCAATACTAATATTCGTCATATGAATAATCTACTGAAAAAGATGGAAAATGTCAACCTTGAATTCAGATTGAAAATTAATTGCACTAGCGAATTGCGAGGTGGTTCAGTCATATGTTTTCTTGGGGGCATTAATTTCTAATAATGGCGGATGTAATGACGAAATCAAAAGGCATATGACGATTACTAGGTCTGCTATGGACAAGCTGAGGAGAATATGGAAGAATAGTAACATCACAAAAACAACGAAAACCCACTGGTTCAAATATTAATTTTCCTCTACGCTGCAGAGACATGGAGACGACGTGAACATGAGGAAAAAGATAGATGCACTGGAAATGTAGTGTTGGAGAAGAATGTTTAGAGTATTGTGGACTGAATTTAATGCTAATTCATCCATACTCCAAGAATTTGGTATCTAACAGCGTTTATCCAATATTGTACAAATCTGCATAATAAAATTCTTCGGACATGTGTCGCAGCATAACAACGATCATATTAAAAACCTGGTGATCAGGGCAAAGTGGAAGGTACCAAACCGCTGGGAGAACACCTATGAGATGGATAGATCAGGTCAAGACAGCCATGGATGTTCCGCTATACAAGTGCACCTGGAGAACAGCTGATAGAAAGGAATGAGAAACATTCTAATACACACCACTCATCTACAAGAGACTTGACATAATGACAATGACCACTCTGCGAAGAATTTGAAGTTGTTATCATTTCATAAAGCATTTGATTCTATTTTATAAACAATTGATTCTATTTTATATACTAACTAAATTTATAACTGTTTGACCATGCGAACCCCATTAAATGAATTAAACTGAACAATATGTGAAACTGCGACGGAACCTTCAATCAACATCAAATTCACGTCTATGATATCTATCTATGATCCATATTTAAAATAGTGGGAACATGCACAATAAACATTTTTGAATATCCCACATATTAGGTACTAATAACAAGCCCAATTTTTCTCAAATATAAAGTTAAATCTCGCATATAAAATCGTTAATGAAAAAATGAATTGTCACGAAGGATCAAAATATTGTTTTATACATTGATATACACATTTAGGTTGTCCTAATGTGATAATGTTTTGATTTTCTCTATCAATGATTTTATTAACTTTAAATAAAATATTTTATAGTTTTCCACTTCTCCAAATTAAGAAAGAGATCAGAGTATTTGTGTGTTGAAATTTACAGATTTAATTTCCATTGTTAAAAACCAGAAACAAGCTGTTTGTTCATGGGCGTTTAGTAAACACAAATGCTTTTGAATGCAATTCATTTCTGACTCTTGACTCAGCGTAACCAATATTTTTCAATTTCTGATGTATATCATCTATCTCCAAAGCTATTTTACTCCTATTGGCAAACTTGAATAAAACCAGAAAGACTATAGGTTACATGGTGGTAAAAGTATATTGCAGCATCATCAGAGAAAATACACATTATCTTGGAACTAATATCTATTTTAGATTCTGAAGAACGTAGTTCTTTAGAATCTAAAAAGATTTCCTTATGGTAAGTTAAGGTAACTGTACAGATTTTACTATAGTGATTTTTTTAAAAAATATATTTTTCTTTTTAACACAAAAAAATCAATGTAAAGTTTCAAACAATAATTAAGAATAAACACAAAAATCGCACATTGCATCCGTGCTATACTTTACTTCTATACCTAATTTGATGTGATTTAGTTGAATAATATTTAAATTAAAGATTTATCAAAAAAGTGCAAAAAAAATCTTAGCTCCTAAATTATTGACTTTCGCGCGACTAATGTTTTTTTAAATGACCTATCACAATATTCTCTACCTAACAAATTTATTGGACCACTGTAAATGGGCCATACTGTATAACACACTTACGAATTCAAATCACTTTCAAGGTACGAAAACCAGTTCAAGAATTGTAATAAATAATTTATTAACATATATATATATATATATATATATACACACATATATATACATATATATATATATATATATATATATATATGTATATATATATATATATATATATAAGCATATGTATTATTATTCTATAAGAAAATACTAACATTTAAACAAATTAAATTTAGTGAAAATAATACAAAAAATATTTGATACTTTGACAAGTGTTACAATCTCACGGCTTTCAAGCAATCTTTCACTTAAACAAATATGTAAAAAAAATTTAGACAAATGATATCAAATTATAAATTAAGCACCAACAAAAAAATTAGTTATTCCCTATTAAAATATTGATAAATATGGTAATCTAATAACTTAATATTGTAATGTTTGGTTAATATAATTTGGAACATGTATGTACTCAGAGATTAAAAATTATTTAAGTCTCCAAAGCATTCAAAATATTTAATAATTTTTTATTTCATCTACTTCTCAATGTTAATGATATTTGACTAGTGAAATATATTATTAAATACCTACTTGAGGACCTGAGGACTTTTGACAAATCCAAATTGAATTATGGAAGAGATTCAAGGAAACGAAATTATCAGGAATATTGTTTATGAAAATATAATGCTATAAACTTTATTATTTCTGTATAATACAAATTCTGCCGGCTGAAGCCAATCAATAATTTTAGTAATAAAAATAATAACGGAACTAATAATTTTGAAATATTATTATGCCAACAGAATTCTAACACAATTTTAAATAATCAACATAATAGTAACCTCTCCTCCAGAAGAGCCACCGCATGTTCGTTTGCTGTCATAAGGGTTAAGTGTGATACCCGTAATATTATTATATGTCTCCCAATTCATACAGAGTTCTGGCGTGTTGGTAACAGCCAGTAGGATTGCTCCCGCCGCTCTCACTAGACGTACGCATTCGGCATCTTCTTTTGCTGGTATTCTCATCGCTCTTACTTGGCCAGCATCATTACTCATACCTGGAACATGTAAAAAGTTTATAATTTTTGCAAAAATGAAGCAATGAAATATAATTGGTTCATAAATTTTTTAATAGAAAAATAGTATGTTTGCCTGTACAAAACAAATAATTTTGTGATAGCAAGACAAAGAAAGTAAAATAATATTTTAAATATAGTTAAATATATATATAGTTTCAAAAATAATTATACAATATGACATGATAAAGAATCATAACTCGTATGAAACATAAGACTAAAAGGATTTTATATAATAGTTTTTTTTCCCAAATCACTATACGGAAAGATACATGGGTGGTAGAAAATACTAATTAAGTTGTACTCTTTTCATTATGTAGATCATGGCTTAATGGGCGAGATTGTCAACACTCATAAAGCTGACTCTTAATTACATTCAGAACTTAATATTTTTTTTTATTTGTAAACCATGATTATATATAACTATTTTGTCCATTCGAAAGATTTAGAATTCTATGTTAACTCTGGCCTAAACTAAATTAGTATTAAAGGTTCATTATATTTCTTTTGATGATAAAGGATCTGCCTTAGTGGCCAACACTATAAATTGGTCAGTAGTTCCCTTCTGGTTTAAAATTATTTGGGGAATAAATAATTATTGCTGGTGTCAGTTACTATAGAGCCATAGATTTTTTTCTATAGAGTTTAAGCAACAAGCTTCATTTTAATATAAGTATGCATGCCAAGATGACTTATTCTCAGTCTCGAGTCACAATAATATATGAGTTTTTATTAATAGGTTCTACTATCTTAAGTATTTTTAATGTTCGAGATCTCAGTATAAATAGCTGCCTCTAATTTTGTGGTTATATTACTAATACAAAAGGCAATTGTTAGAGAGATTTTTGTATTAAGATAATCAAATTTGTCATTTGGAACTACTTTGTTTGAGAATTTGACAATATCAACTGTATTAAAACTTTATTTGGAATAAATTCCAAATACACTCAGTCATTTGGTCTCCTTATGAGGTAATTTTACAACTTATATTGGGGAAAATAAAGAAAAGATTCATTCTATTTCCTAATTTAAAAATAACAGGTACCATCCTCCATGTAGCCCTAGCCTTTCATTTTAGGCATGGTGGGATGTAACTCTCTGTAAGTGAGAAAGACGTAAGGAAGTGTAGCCTTACATTTATTCAAAATATTAATTGGATATATTGACAATCCATTGGTCATTTTTTGTTCCAAACTGTTATGAACATGTTTAAAGATATCCACATTTCGTGAGCAACATTCAATTATGACTTGTGATCCTTTTTCCATACGTATCAAGAAATACCTATAAAAATATGGGAAGATAACACTAAAATATCATGGATATTTAATTTCTATACTTTAAAATATTCTATTATGTACATATTAAGACCTCATATGATTGAAAAATAAGTATGCAATAGACCAACATGTTGTTCTTGCTAAATATGCCAATATATTAAAATCTATATTTTATATTTATATAATATTATTATTATTTATATACTAACCTTTCACTCCTATACTTTCTTTTATTGTAATGGGTAAACCCAACAGCGGGAAATCTCTTTCCAATTCCTCAGTTGTTTTTATTCCCTGAGCCAAAAACTTATCCACTTTCTTGGCTTCAGCAAGAGCCTTTTCATAGCATGGTTCCACAATAGCGTTCAGCACCGTGTTGACTTCTCTACACCTCTCTATGTAAGCTCTAATTACTTCTTCACTTTTGACCTGAAATTTTTAAATAGTTTTGAGATTTCATTTTTTTTAACTATTTATAGTCAATGTTATGCCTTTCGAATTTGCTACATAATTGCAGAATTAGTTGAAGCATCATATTATGATCAATAATAAAATTCTTCATAAATTCCTAAGAGTTTCTGTTTAATCTATGATGCTCCTCACTCTAACCAAAATGATATATGTTATTATAATTTTTTTTAAATAATATTACTTATTGGTCTTGACACATTGAGTTCCAGAGAAATATTACAGTGTGTTCCTACAAACCAACTTTTTTTTATTTAATCTGACGATTATAGCTGAAATTGTCGATGCGTTCACGACCTCATGTTAAACCATTTGTTATGAGTCCAACATTTTTAACACATTGAGTACTCTAATGGTATGTCAAATTATATAGAAAAGTAATAACCATTTTTTTTTATTTAATAAAGCCTTTTTGGAATCGCTATTAAAAAATTAAGCTAGAATATTTCTATAAGGGCATACATATAAATTTACACTATTCTTGTAAAGCATTTACCCCAAAATATACAATGGACAAAGAACAACTGCTCTATTATTAGAATACTAACTTTACCTATTTAATGAGATTCAGCACGTTTGTTGTTATAACTTTGAGATGAAATGGAATTTCTAATTAATTTTAAAAATCTCACAAATAAGTAACTTTAACTGTTTGAGTGCCGACGAGCGCCATCGCACTTGTGCACATACTAACTAAATTTGCCAGGAGCGCGATGGCGCTCGCGAAATCAGTTGCTGTTTAGTGCACGGTAGGGGAGGTAAATGACATCAAAAACAAAAGATTACTTTGGGATTTTTAAGTATATATGAGTAAAAAACCATGGCACTAAAACGGTCCAACTATGTAATTATATTATAAAAGAGAACTGCCATTTTAGAGGGTTTTGATACCGATACAATTTAATGTGCAGAAAAAAAACTTAAGCGATTTTAAACTTCATTATTTCAGTATAAGATCTGTATTTATTTAACTTAAATTTCTAGTGGGCTAACATTTATGATAGTAATAATTTATGACAAAAGTCATGTTAAACGTTAATAAAAAAGTGCCATATTTTTATTTTTTTTTGTTAAATTAAACAATTTTTTGGTTATTTAGGAGCAAATAAATGGCTATTATGAGTCTAGTCAAATAACTATATATTACAGTCAAAAGTGGCGAAATAGAGGCTAAACCTCATAGCAGAAGGAAGAAAACTGAAAATTCGCAGAGACTTTCGTTTTGATGTTTGGAAAATGGACTGGAATATGAGGAATTCCACTCTATTTTCTAAACATCAGGACATTGTGTCCGCTAGTCAAGATATCAATGGTCCAAAGGTCACGAAAATCGTTTTGCAAATATCTAGCTTCTTATGCCACGCACGACGTTAGACATAAAATTCTCTACGAATTTGCTGATGTGCATTTTTTTTGTATAATTAACCATTTTCGAGTTATAAGGCGGAGAGCAAGAAGCGTGCATTTGTTTATAGAATGACACTGTATACTGCAAAATCAAATGCATAGTACATTTTACAAAGTGAATATATATGTATATATATATATATATATATATATATATATATGTCTATATATATATATATATATATATATGTATATATATGTATATATATATATACATATATATATATATGTATATATATATATACATATATATATATATGTATATATATATATATATATATATATATATATATATAGACTTAGTTTTATCATCAATAAAGTTCAAAAATTGCTTATTTATAAAGAAGAATATTTGTAAATAGTATACCTCCCAGATAAATTGAAATTGTTTAAGGTTATTTTAATTATTGGGTTAATACAGGTGTAACTATATAAGACTTTATTATGTATTTAAATTATTTAATTTCAATCATTTACAATTTATACAGTTTTACTTGATTTCTTAACAATTTTTAATTAATTAGTAATTTTTAATATTAGTGTACTATGCATCTGGCTTCGCAGTATACATAGCGTTATTCTATGAAAGGATGCAAAATTCCTTTTCTCTACGAAATATCTTAAAAACTGTTAATCACACAATATATATTATATGAAATATATGGAGCTAACCAAGTTTGTAAAGAATTTTAGGCTTTATATTTTTTTTCTAACCTCTAAATGACATCCAAGGCATAGAAAGCGAGATATTGGCAAAAAACCTTTGATACCTTTGATATGTCTAGGAGACACAATATCTTATGAGACCTTTCAGCCCATCTTTAGTACATCAAAATAAAGGAATGTGCAAAATTACAGCTGTTCTTCTTTCATTCCATTGTTTAATCCTTATTTGACCAGACTTATATGTCTCAATAACATTGGACACTGGCAATAACTAGATGGACATACACATAGAGGTGATTTTCTCGAGTTCCTCTGTTCAGTACTCTTGTTCCATGAAGGCAAAAGTCGAAATTGGGTAGTTGTTAAGCCAAATTTAAGTTATTTCATACCTTCTTTAATATATCTACTTGATATCTAATGTAATTACAAAGGAGGAGTAAAGAGAATAAAATGGGTACATTAAAAAGAATGAAATACAATACATGAATAAATAAATAAATGCTATATAATTGCAATAATAACATTTCATTTAATAAAGGGTTACTTGTGGTGATAGCAAAATAAAAACAAAATACATTTTGCCTGGCTGATGATATTTTGACTGTAGCCTTTATAAAAAAATCATCTTAAACAAAAGTATTCTTACTGATTGTGATTTGCACATTTCTTTACAATGTTCTAATACACTTCACTATTATAAGTATTGTTCATTCCAAGATATGTACAGTAGAAGGTTGACCTGCTTTATTTGATATGTCTCCAATGTGAACAATATTTGGTTTTCCATTGGAAACATATAAAATTGAGGCAAATGGCCGTTAATTGCCATAAATGGAACTTATTGACATATTGTGATACTACAGGTATCGTTTGCATGTGTTGTTGGCAATTGTATTTGCCTTCTTTTAAAGATTCCATTTTATGAGTTTCATAACTGCAATCTATTAAATCATTCGTTACATCTTTAAAACCACAGTCCAGTAAGAACACACCATCTTTAACAAACCTATTTAGTATGAGTAAAAACCACATGACAAAGGTTCAACACACCTTTATACATATAAAAATTTCATAATTTAAGGGTTTTCCATTATCCTATTTCCAAATATTAACGCCATTTTCACTACGATAATATATTGCCGAACATGTCTTTCATGAGCCTACAAATATATTGAATTTACTAAAATCATAAACACATTATATTTAGCTTTCATATATTTATATTTATATGAAAAATATTACAGTACAATTACACCTTCCTATGTAACTGCATTTTGGAGATATACTTGGTAACAAAATGAATCTAAAAAAGGCTATGATGGTCCAACAAATTGTTATTTTTCTGTGAAAAAAAGATTTTTGCTATATCTAAAGAGGTCTCTTCAATAATACCTCACATGACTACAAAAAAAGTTTTACAAAGTCCATTTTTATTTGTTTGGTGGCCTCCTCGAAATTAAAACTAATTTTAAGTGCCATTTTTTATAATTTTATTCCGAAACTAAAAGCCTCTGACAGACAAGGAGACAGTCAGATGGTATTTCCACAATAATAGGGTTACGTTCAGACCTTTCGTTACCGAAGTCAACCTTCCCACATTTAAAATTCCATTTTTTATCTTATAAAAACAGCAAAATAAAATAGTGTGGAATTGTGGAAGTTCAATGCAGTACCATTGTATTTTGTGGAAGTTCAATACAGTACCATTTCAATGCAGTTTCATAAATTTAGGGTAGGTGGTATTAAAATAACAGATACTTAAATTAATAACAAAATGAATAAAATAAAACTTTCAACACCATTACACCAGATCTTTTTACTAGTTGCTTAATTTCAAAATAAAATTGTGAAACAATCTTTTTCCTAATAAACAATCTTTTTCCTAATGAATGAGAAAAGTTTCATCAAGAACTTTGTATTAATCACTTGAAAACGAAAGTTATGTATGTATCATAGATTTTTCGTATCATTTTGAAATATACAAGAACTAGGAAAGTTGAATATGACATATTTAAGTTCCCTCCTATTTAACTTTATCTAAATTTATTATTTTGTATTTACTTAGTTTATTATATAATCATTTATTGTAATATCAAACTTGTCAAGATAAGTATCATGAAATATTGATAACAAATTTACAATAGAATAAAAGTGATTAGTTTACTCACCTGTTTATGTCTTATCATTGCGGCTAGCTTCGTGGCACTATGTAAGAGTAGTGGATTAGAGGGAGGCATACATTTCTTTGATTTTCCTATGCTCATTATAAACCCATAAGGAACCATCACAAACCAGAACATCCATATCAGGCAAAATAAAAGATGTCTTTTAATATTAATTTTATGTACCTGAAACAAGCAATAAACTAATTTCCAATTCCGTTTTTATTTTACCACTTCGATAACAGCAAGACTGACAAAATTCCATTTACAGTGTCCTTACCATCTCAATAACTCTATATAGCAATATTAGATGAATGAAATTGGCCATACAGCAGATATATGGAATAGGGTATTGCGTTTTGTCATGCATATAGGTAATGTGAGCTGTTAGTAAATGAAATAGAATAGATGTTTAAAATAAAAATAAAACCAAGTTGCTGAAACTTCTCCCTAAGCATCAGTTTTGTGATAGGGTCACGCTGAAGTTTAATAATAGAGTATCCACCTTCATCACGACTAACAATAGGGGTTACTTTATGGCTTCGCATAACCAATGGCATTCGCAAATGCCCTCCAATTTATTGCTATGATCTTGCATCGTCACTCAAACTGCTGTCCCAACATTGTCAGAGCTACTTCATTTGATATTAACGCATTATAGGATCATTACAAGAGATAAGTCTTCGATCAGCATGTCTGAAAACTACAATACTTTCACCATTTGTAAGCACATTATATAGAGCAGTCTTCAGACCTGTTATATGTGTACCCTTTTCATGTGAGATTCTCTATATTTTTTTCATCACATCTCGCTTCACACTATTGAAATTTTGCATCTCAAGGCCACCTCTGCATCGTCCTCGCAAACATAATAAATTTGCAAAAATTTAAAATATTATTTTAAAAAGTAAATCAGAAAAGAATATATCTAAAACTTATACAATTAAATTATAATAAAATTAAAATAAAAATAAATAATAAAACCATTTGCCTTACTGAAATTAAAGATAGATGCCCAAGTCAAATTGAACCTAACCTAAGGAAATATAGATAACTAAATACATAATGAAAACAAAAACTGTCTAATACATAATAAAAACAAAACTAATGAAAATTATAATCCAACTAAACTAAAAAAACTTGAGGTCAAAGATTACAATTAAATCAACACCTATTTTACATGAAGACGTAAAACTTTAAATTCCAAAGATTTGCATTCAGTGCATTTTCTTAAAATAATGTGTACCATCAAGTGTGCGCCTTACTCGCTTGATGACATCAGTTTGTGCGTTATCGGATAAAATCGGCAGCAAACACTCGGGCTGCACTCTGTATGGAATTAAGGTACAAACTGCAGGTAGTAAACGCAAGATATCTAAAAATGCCCAGGTGACAGAAAATTTAATTAATGTGTTACACTTCAAACTCATACAAAACAGACCAACTGAAACACATAGACATTGCTGTAAATCGCTCGTGCCACCTTGGTTAGTGGCGTGCCATGCTTTAGAAAGGGTCATTTATGCTACTATTATAAAACTAGCTCCCAAAAAATTATAAATTTTTATCATGTTTTAGTTATCTTTTTTATTCCCATAATTTTACATGTAAAAGAGTAAAAATTGGATAATAACACCCATCTGGTGTGCTTGATGAAATTATGGATCTAGAAGATCAATGAATTACTTCAAGGATTTATTCAAAAACAAAGATGAAAAAAAACAATGAGAAATATCCAAAAATAACCAGCAGACAAGATAAGAAGAATCCTAAAACAGAAAATAAAAATAAAAATGAATAAGAAAACTTTAAAAAGTACAAAAAAAAAATAGAAAAAGAAAATAAATATCCTTTTTTATATTTATTTCCTTTTTCAGTAGAGGGAAGAGGGGAATGATATTTCTATGCATGTTTTGGGAATAAAAAGTTGTAATAAACGAAGAATATGTAGGCCTCTCTAAATGTGGTAGAGTTTGTTTACCCTGACTATTAATACGTAGTGTACTAAGTGCCAAAATTCAAGCGAAGACTCAATTTATACCATGTAGGCCTCTCTAAATGTTATAGTTTGTTTACTCCGACTATTAATACGTAGTATACTAAGTAGCAAAATTCAAGCGAAGACTCAATTTATACCGATTTCTAGATTTTATGCTTACAAATAAGGTAAATAAGATTTACTACAAAAATTATGCATGATCAAAAAAGTTTATACTTAGGTTTAGCTACATACTTGCGAGTATTTCTACTTTGGACATTAATCATTCTTGCAGTGGACCTTTGACTTTGTAATCTATTAGTTCTTCGAATAATTGTTGATCTCATGTTATATGTAAATATCTAAGTATTATACTATGTAATATCTAAGTTACCAGTGGATTCAAGGCATTATTACCCATTACCTCTGGGCGCTATTACCATTTAATAACACCCAATAAACGTTCAGACAGAATCAAAAGTTTATAAAAAAACAATTGATTGCAAATAGTTTTGTCACGTTAAAAAAATGTTCTCAAATATCTTCATTAAATAGGATTAAGGGTAAGTTACATTATAATTTACTTGGGTTGCCAAGATAGATAATTTCACCTTAAAGGTTTGTTTCATTATGTTAATTTTTAGATAATTTTTAATGCTTTTAAGACAGCTTTTATGCCCAGTTTCTAATTAATCATGCGGGCTTTAGTAGACATAGTTTTTTAGTAACACCCAAAAAAAGAGTTTCAATTAATTGACAAGTATTCTAAAAGTATTATATTTTCCCGTAAGGAAATAAGCAGTCTTTTCTCATACTAATTTATTTCATTTAGACAATAAGTATAAAAATAAAAATGAATTAAGAATTAGATTGCCTCACATTATAAAATATTTAACGCAGTTAACTAATAAGTAGCAGTAGAATTTTATACTACTATTATATATGAGAATGTGAGTGAGAATGTTAGAATCTTTATTAGACAATCACAGGTTAACGGCAGAATGGATTTGGATGTAGACAAGGAGGTAGGTTAAAAAACATAGGATAAGTATATGAAAAGAGTCCTTAGAGATGAAGTCACACGATAAGCTCGTAAGAAAACCATTTTATTAGGCGAAAAAATATTTTGTTTTAGACATTCATTTATCACTTTATGTAGCAGCTTGAAAAACGGTAAACGAAATGCTTCTTTAACAAATTATAGAACATTCATAGGGAGATCTTTGTCCAACAGTGAGAAATAGAATCCGAATTAAAAAAACTGAGAACCCAAATACTCCAAATTCAAATATTTTGAAATTCTCATAAAACATTCCACTACTCATTTCCACCCTTTAAAGGTTGAAATCTCGACCACGCCGAAACATATTTTGTATCCTAGGTATCTGCTTATTTCTAACTAAGAGCCTGTTTACCAATTTTCATGCCTCTAACTTTAATGGTGATGTCTAATTATATTTTACACCCTTTTCATCCCCTTAGGAGCCGATTTTTCAAAAACTCTGAAACATGTATATCTTTATTGCTAACTAATAATCTAAATACCAGTCTGTAACAATACCAATATCTAAACTCAATTTTCATGTCTCTGACTTTAAAAATGATGAATTTCCGATACAAATGTTTTAGACCCTTTGCACCTATTTAGAATTATTTTCCCAAACACCCATTTGGAATTGTTTTCCAAAATATACTGAAACATCTTTTTTTTCTATTTGTAAGCCAGAATAATCAATTTTCATATCTTCAACTTGAAAACTAACAGAGCTCCCATAAAACTTTTATCCTTTATTTCACCCCTTAAGGTAGATTTATAAAAAACGATATAACACATTAATTTCTCATTGAGAGATTGAATTTTTGCAGCTCTAACTTCAAAAGTTTTTCGCCAACTTAGGAGACAAATTTCCAAAGACCATTCGTGGTGGGTGTTTATGTCACAAAAAGAAATTACTGTCGAAATTTTACGTTTCTAGTTTTAATAATTTGACATGATGAATCAGTCAAGACTCCTTTTAAACTATTTTATTTAGTTTCAAAGCAATCTAACAATCAAATATTGTAATTGAATTGTCACACACTTCCCGTTAACGAATTGGGTTGAAACTTTGCATACATAAGTAGTTCTGTTGAAAAACAATATTATGATAGAATAGAACACTTCAGATTATGGAGGCAAAAAGTGAAAGAGGAAAGTGGTCAGTAAAACTCCTAAATGAATTGCCGTACTGCCATGTCATCATTTGATTCGTCTTGAAGAGGATTTTAGTTACAAGCAGAAGTCTGGCAGAAGTTAGATGGTGAATATCCAAATACAAAGTCTGTAGCGTACCGAGAACTGTATGGCACTAGAGAAGTTAAACATAAATGGCGTGAGCGTTACACCCTTGGGATGCAGGCACTTCCCGTTTTATGATGATGATGACCATTTAGTCTTACATTTCACATAGAAGCTATAAAATGTCAAAGTCTAAAGATTATAATATGTCAAACTGCCTATATAATTAATATAATTCAAATGCCTTGCTCATCTTCAAATGAAATTTAATCACCAGTTAATAGCAAATTTTAATTATACAATGAAAGGGCCCAAAATTTTACAACCAAAACTAATTATGAATCATTATTACGCCGTTTTCTTCGTATCTTTTTTACCAAATATTTTGATATAATATACATTTATGACTTTAAATTTTATAGCTCATTGTATACTAATAGTAGATAAAAGAACCGGTCGAAAAATATTTTATACCGTTCAGTGCCACGCTTTTATGAAGATAAAGGCGATGTACTTTTTATTTGTTTTTATTTATATGCATGTGTTTTTTTTTGTTTTATTTATAACAGATATTCATAACTAACAAAAAGTCAAGCACAAGTACATAAGGTTACACATAAATTAATATTAAGATTAATACAATGTTTTTGTCATTTATATAATTAATTGCTATTTATTTTATCAACTATAGTTAAATTAAAATATTACTAGTATTTTAATTAAAAAAAAAATTAAAAATTATACTTATTTTACGAATTTTGTTTACAAATGGAGTCAGTTCCATTGGTGGCACAAAATTACTAAACGTATATGAAATTTTTATATTATATGCATACATTAGAGCTAAAATTTTGATTTCAGGTAATTGAATGGACTATAAATATCATCTTCATTACCTTCTGACCTCGCTACAACTTTAACTATTTATTTGAGAAATCTTTACTTATGAGCATCCATCCAAATATATAATTTTAATATCATTTTAAAATTACCGTTTCTCATGGTTAATACTTTATAGTTTATGAAAATTGATACTATTTTTATTAATTATCTGATGTTATTACATCTAGTTTCTCGTTGAATTTATTTAATTATTCAGACAGTATCCAGGACGGAAATAAATACATGTAATTCCGTTTTATATGCTCGAATTAAGCAATATTACTAATAGTTTTATTTATTGTTTATTGAGAAGAAGTAAGTTATACTGAGAAGAGGAGTATTGTTACACAAGAACACAATATGTATTTCATTAATGTGATATAGAGTGGATAACAGACCGGAAAGACGAAAATTTGTAACTTGAAAAATAATAATAACAATTCTCTATCAATAAACAACTAATTTAATAAGATTATAATTGTCAATCATTTTGAGGAAGTAGCATAGATCTCCCAAACATCAATATTGATTCATATTTAATAAAGTTAATTAGTGAACTAATTAAGTAACACAATTATTAAACTGAAAGCATTGAAAGATACTATTTTAATACTTCGTCTCCAAAATCCCCGTAGAATTTGTAAACTAAAATAAAAAAGTAAACAACTGAATTAATTACTTATTTGCAAGTATCAAACACAAATCTTACTTTTACTTCAAATGTGAAATTTAAAGAACCTATCACAATTACTTTTCTCATTATAACACAAAAGATAGAATTTTAGAAAACTCCCAAATCAACAGAAACTATTCAGAAAAACCATGTAAGTTTTAATAATATTCTATTTTTTCCAAAGGCAAATCAATTTAACCTCGAAAGCATTATAATTCCAAACTCGAAAAAATAACGTCTACAGTTCATGATAATAAATCTGAAAAATCACAGTCTCTGTTTTAAAAATGAGACCGGAAACTCTAATTACCTTGAAAGAGTTAAAAAGCCTCAAAATAGAGTTTAGTTCCACATACAGTCGCAACTATCCAACAATATTAAAGACAAATCAAGTAAAACAAGGAGCAAAATTGTGTGTTAAATGAAACACGGAATTAGGTACTGGTTAGAATAGACTTGGTATTGGAGCTATATCTTTAATATAGAATTACAAACGAGTTCAGAAATGCATTAATGAATTATGTATTGATTAATAAACATGTCAAGCTTAATTATCTAAACGTAAGATCATCCCATCTTTAAGATGAAACAATTTCTTTTATAGCTCACCTTTTGGATAAGCAAAAAGTTCGTAATGCTTTAATGGCACAAAATATAGGAGTTCATACTTTAACTAATGATAAATTTTAATTTATAAAACTTTACACATGTTATTGTTATATCCATAAGTGGGTGCAAATGAAAAGACTGAATTATGAAATGGGGCTGAAGCTATCATAAGGAGGGGAAACAGTGGTAAAGGTTAATCAGATAATATTTTAATGAACGCACAGTGCACTAATAAAATTACTTTTAATATTGACATTCCTTCGAAAACATACATTAAAATTCATGTTTTAACATACATATTTGTATATTATTCTATTGTTAAATAGACATCTAAGAAAAGAAAATATGATAGAAGACAAGGGAACAACTCATTTTATTGAGTATTTGAATTTTTAAAAAACATTCAAATACTTCTTTAATTACTTATAAAATTATTAACAATATTATTTAGAAATATTTCCCTGTTATTTTATTGGCAGAGAGACATCTATGGAAAAGAATGACAGAGTCAAGAATGGAAAAAAATTACTAAACTGGGGAACACTCTTATTGATAATAGACAACATTTTTCAAAATTGTATTTGTAAATATATGAAACATTTTGAAAAAAAAAAACATTTTGAAACTTATCTACTTACCATCAAAATCTTTCAGAATATAGTGTTATAGTCTGTAAACAATAAATATATTTTACGTTGCAACATATACATGTTGATTGCTTTCCATCAACAGCTGCTTTGAAAGATAACCTATTTTGCGAGTGATTAATTTATTATCACTATAAATTATTGATTGCTTCATTTAAATACGGATACTGAATTTTAAATCTTGTGAAAATAAGCGCTTTCTCTGAAATTTTTGTGAAAATAAGCGCTTTCCTCTTTCATAGAAATATTAAAATTAAACCGAGAAAATTTTTCAAAATAATTTAAAAGGATCAAAATTAGCTAGAAAATATACGATTTTTTCAATTAAATGTAGGTAATAATTTATTGCAAAATTAATAGTATCACTTTCTGTTATTAAGCAATATTATTAGATTAAGAAAGGAAAATTTTTTTCAAAAAAAACACTAGGATATTCATGCATTGGAAACATTTTATTAAAAACTTTATGAAAATAAAAAAACATTCAAGAAAGAATTATATCCCTTTGAATACAAACCTTGAGGAGCCAATAAATGCATAAACGACACACAATATTTAAATTAATCCTATTAGTGGATCTTGGGATTCTGGTGGAACTTGCCGTTTTCTTTTTGTAGTATGGAATTGACAATTAATTTGCACAAGTGGCTTGTGGAACTTATTTTGCTTTCTAAATGTTTTTTTTGTGTAGGCTATCACTTTCTCCACACACTGCATGTCTTCTTCGGTGAATTTTGCATTGGAAGTCATTGCAATAATATGTCCCCTTGTAATGGTACTTGCTCCACAAATATTACCCGAATAACACTTTTTGGAAATCTGTAATGATATGTCTTTTCGTAATACAATCCAGTCAATTTCTGTGTTTTTAAAAGATTTTCTGGTAATTCATATATCTAAGAATTGTCATGGAGCTTTCAATTAACAATAACCAACCAATGTAAAGGATCCAAATAAAGTAAATTATTTTGCAGTTGAATAATTGCTAATAAAATAATATATCTACAGTAAATTAAGCTTCAGCCTATTTTTTAAATCCTTGGTGAACCTTAAGTATAAGTTGCATAGAACTAAAATTTTCGAAGACTATGAAATTTACATGATTCTTTCTAGTAATATTTTGTAACGTTCAAAAATGAAATGATTTAGATCACCCTCCCCAAATCCACAGACACAAATTGGAGATTCTCTGACATGCAGTCTAGTTAAATAGGTAGAAATAGAACAATGACCTAAAGACATGCGAGATATCACAGAGGTTTCCATTCAAGATCTGGAAATACCCCGCACCCGTAATCTGAGATGATCTTTCGCACGTCAGTTGCCTGTCAGATGTCATTGCGTCGACTATTTCATTACCTAATATGCCATAATAAATAAGGATCCATGCAAGAACGAAATCGGATCCTGATATCTCCAAATCAAGTATAAGTTGCTTGATCTGGAGAATCAGGAACTACAGTACGAAGAAAAAGGATTGGCGAGCAGGAATGGTAAACAACTTAAGGAATTAGAAAAGATAAGGAGCCTACGAAACTTTTTGAGCAGAGCATAATTCAAAGCCTCCGTAATAGCAGGGCATTCCCCGGAGAATACCGAACATTCCTTAGGAATGCGGAAGTATGCCGAATGAGCGGTGGATGGACAGTAAAATAACGCTCCGACAAAGTCATCTCTCAAGGTATTTGATGCATCAGTGTATATTCGAGTCAAAATATAATTGAACAGCGAATTGGTATTTTTGGACTCCTTATCAACTCCAAAACACAAATTTATATTTTGCCTGTGAAATACCAAGTCAAATGGAAAACTATAAAGAGGGAGGGACGGATTTTGATATACAGGATTAGAGAGATATTTGAGTCTTTGGAAGCTAATGATAAGAAGAAGTCGGGACTTAGAACGCCAAAAAGGGGCATCCTCAATAAGCCTAGAGAGGAAATATAGGTGAGTAGAAAACCTAGCTGCCTTCAGTAGATAACGATCAGTAAGGTATTGTCGCCGGAAGTTGAAAAGAGGATCAATACATTCTACTTGTAGGGCATTTATGGGACTAGATTTCATTGCACCCGCTATGATCTGATCTGAATGCTGGTCATTTTAGTGTCATTAGATTTGGAAATGAGATCAAGGAGAAATCAACCATAGTCTAGATGACTACGGACTAGAGCGTTATATATTAACTTTAAACTATAATATAACACTGAAACAGAGGATACAATCTCTCAGAAGATCCCTTACATTCCTTTTTCACAAGCAAAGTCAAATTTACTTCCATCACCCCTGACTTCATTTCCTTCCTCCCACCCTCCGAATTCTTTTGAGGGTCGTCTATATCTCTCTGGTGACGTTGGATCATTTATTGTCCTAGTTCAAAGAAAAAAACCCCAGCCCAAATCCGGATTCTCACTTCATGCTATTTAATTTGGTTCCTTCTTCAAAAATGACCATGTCGATGGCTTAATTCGAGATGGAATGAAACAAAGTCCTGAAGCTAAGGATGCCAAGGACAAGAAGCAAAGAGAGATATCTACTGCGCTCAGGTTCTAAAATGGAACAGGAACTCGTGTTGAAGAACCATACTTCAGTAAACACAGGCCAAAATCGTCCTGAAGTTCCACCAAGGCGATCCCTAGAGGGATGCTTCGGATGGAACCCCAAGACGGGGAATTGAAGACGGGGGATTAGCACTAAAATCTCCCAGAATAATTTACGGGCCAGGAATTGAAGTTAAAATATCCCGTAGTTCTATTGCTACGGAATACGTTGGAAGGGAGACATATGTAGAGAGGATAGTGATATATTTGACTCTCGCAGCAACAACATTGAACTGACAACTGCGGGAGCTAAGAGAAATCTGGGAGAGGGGAAAGGATTTATCAAGTAATAAGGCGAATCCGCACTTGCCATCCGCTCTGTCGTCCCGGAGACAGGCATAGCCTAGGGCAAAAAAAATGGAATCCAGGCTTCAACCAAGTCTCCGAGATGATAGCCATGGATGGAGAATACTTGACAATAAGGTGACGAAGATCTGCTTTGTTAGAAGTAATACCGCGACTATTCCATTGCAAGATCCTCGCCACTGTTGGCGAAGCCATTAGAAAGAAGGAGTTGAAAGGAGGTAAGAATAAAGGAGGCAACGTTGGACGGTATTTGATTGCGGGAACTCAGAATTTTGACCAAAGTGGTCAAAAGAAATCGAATGATACTCGTAGAGGAAGGACTATTAACGCCGCTATTAATTAAGGATTATAAAGGCCGCAGTCATTTTCAGGCTGAGGAATTCGGAAGTCTGCCCAGGTTTGTTTTAGAATCGAGCGGTCATAGCCCTGGTTAGGACTTGTTGAAGAGTGGGATCGAGGTTTCGGAACAACAATTTTTTTGTGAGAAGAGTTAGTAGGAAGAGACATAGAGGACAAATGTTGGGAAGAACTTGGAGATGAAAGAATTTGGGGGAAGAGGGTTGAGCTGCAATTGAGACGTATGATTTTCCAGCATAAGGGAAGATTTTGGACCCATCCGCATAGGATATGATTCTTTCAGAAATGTAATCATTTTTTGTCCATCAAATTCCGGACAAACTCTGTCGGTGGAATCATGATTTCCACTGCAAAAAACACATTTTGCCTTGTCTATAGGAAGAGGGCAGTTTCTTCCGACGTGACCTTCACCATATCGAAAATAACGCTCGGAAGATCGGCATTTTTCAGCAGTATGTTCAAACCTACAACTTTTGAAGCATTGTATTGTAGGGAATTTTAGAAAAATAAAACTATCATATATAGTTTTATTTTTTTACAGTTTGCTCTTTTACAATTTTCGGATTGGCGTTTTAATTCCTGTTGGAAGTCCATTACGGTAACATAACTAGCTGGGGAAGTAGAACAGGTGGTTTAAGGTGAATAACTAAATCCATTTTCATGAGGCTAAAGCAGATTCAATTGGAGAAAAATGAATAATACACAAAAATAAACAAAAGAAAAAACTTACCGAACAGAACACTGATTATAACAATTTACTGAATGTAGCTACGGGCAAAAATTAAATGGAATATATATTTAAAATATAAATAATCTAGACAATCAGGCAGCAAAAAACCTTTCCATTTCATTTGACAGTTTCTATGACAATCCCGAAAGGTGTATCTCAAAGAAAATAATCCCCAACGGTACATCTGAAAAAAATAGCATTTCTTGTAAAAATCTTTCTTTTCTCTTTATTCTATTTCTGTTTCTCTTATCTTTTTCTTTACCTTTTATTATATGACGTTCGTTCTCTCAATAAAGAACCTTTGCCAGTTTTATGTATCTGTTTTGTGGCCAGTGTCAAATTTAAAAGGGATGGCTAGGCACCACTCTTCATTCATATCCCATTCATCGTTTATTGTTGCTTAGTTAACAAAAATGAAATAAAAATAAAATACTATTAAATAAATAAAGCGAAAATATCAATTACAAAATTAATTTAGAGATAATACAAATATAACTAAAATATGGAGCATAAAATAAGCATGGAAATTTATACAAACATGTCATCTTCATGGGCTTATTCCTCAGTCGAATCTTCATATAGCTAATAGATTTTCAATTGTTTTGCATATTCAATTGTACTTTATCTTTTCTGCAGCCAAATCACATATATAGTCTTTGTGAAAATATCAGCTGTATCATTTAAATTATCGCTATGTATCAAACTAAAAAGAAAGTAAAAAGCGACTTCCCTAACTGTCTTTGACAGAAACATTTTAAATTTTACAAATTGTTGAGGGCATATGGTTTGAACGCATATGAACTCACAAATTGAAAAGAAAAAGATGGGACAGCTTCCATACACTACCATATAAAAAAGCCGAAAAACTTACTCCGGGTCCACGCTATAGATTTTTCTTGAAAACGTCAGGATAAAATCATAACACGTATTTCTTATCAATATATCATTTAACTACCAATCTCTAAGGAAACTGCGTTCGCTTACACATGAGTTTGCGCCGCGACCAAAAGAAATGTTTACAGTGCGTCTTTCATAGGAATGCAAAACTGTAGCACATCGAACTTCGATTACACGTACGGTTTCATTCTCAACAACATCATAATCCACCCTAGCACCTTCCATTGACGATCGGTTTCCTCCTTCATTTGCTAATCGCAATACATACTCGTCTGGCACTGTCGCTTTGTCATCGATATCTATATTATCACTGTTTTCCGTATTGTCTTCTAACGACGCCTGCACATGACCCGTGGACTTTGGGACAGTCGGACGCTGTACGCCCAATGGGCCAGCTACGTAATCGATTTGCGTCATTTTTGCATTTTCTTTTCGACGCTGTCATAGTTCTTCTGTCATAGGATTGTCGACGCTGTCATAGAATTTCTTTTGATGCGAGCTTTCCCTGATTTGTATTTGCTATGAAAATACTTTAAATTATCTTTCAATTTTCATACATTTTTAATTAAATTATTAAATAACAATATAGGATGTCATTGCGTACTCTCTAGTATATTCCATTGATGAAAGAATTTTATTTTCATGTATTGATAAAATTTTCAAGTCAAATTTTATATGTTCATAATATGTATTTTAATAGTTGGAAGTATTTCAACCAGTTTTCATAAGAATATTGCATGAGAATACTTTCAAGCAAATGAGTAATTCTTTTAAGAAATTTAAAATTGCTATGAAGTTAGCAATTTTAAATTTCTTAAACAACATTTCAAACTTTACCATTTTACATTCATAACTAACCCCACAGCAACGTTTAAACTTTAAGCTATTTCTAATCTCTAGTATTACAACACTTTATTTTGTACAGACTGTCATATTGTTTTAATTGTAATTATTAACTTGGCCAAATTTACGTTGAGGTTGGTATATATCCAGTAAAATCATCAGGTCATTCCATTCATTATGTCACTTAGGTTTTACTTTATCAATTTTAATCCGTTCCTAGTTCCATAATGTTTAAGTTTCTGCAATATTCGTAATATGCGTCTCAACTGTTCAATCATCTTGTTCAGTATATGTATTTTACTTATGACCAGGAATTCTCATCTAAATTTTAGTTGGTTGCCTCTCTTAGAATCGCCGAGTCCGAATTCCGGAAGTATAATTATAATGTTTCCAAATATTATTTAGTAACTAGTGTTTAAATATGAAATGCAATAGATATCCATTTACTGTCTGTTATTCATGTTAGCAAGTAACTCCGAATAATGGGCGACTACCGTGAATTACAAAAGAAAATTGAAAATAAGAATGTGTAGTACCAGATACATTATTTATAATTAGTAACGTGGTTAAAATCATCCAGTGGCTATCTGTATATAAGACGAAGTCATCAAAATTTTTATTCTGATATTTCATCACATTATAATCCGTTGTACCACTGGTTTACATGTCATACATAACGGAATCGTTGCAAATGGTAAGCAGTATAATCACAGGACCACAAATCCAAATCTATGCTATCTAGACTGAATAATTAATACTACCGACGAACTGTGTAGCTACTGCACTTTTCAGAAAAAACTGGTGATAACAGTCTGGCCACATCGTACTGATTTACAATGCCTCCTGGATGCGTCTTTTGGAAAACATTTACCTCCCTTTCAAAATATGTTTTCAGTGGGCCATAAGCGGCTACATCCATGGGCTGCATTTTATGAGTAATATGCGGGACCAAGGATAAAATTACAACGTTATTTTCGCTAACGTAATCCAAAGCTGGGTAATACTTATGGCTCTCGTGGTTGTCCAATAGCAGAAGTATCTTTTTCTCAGGTGTAGGTCGAACATGTTCCACAAGAAATGCACACCTGAAGTCCAACCATTTGGAGTACAGAGTCCTTGAGTCCCGGGAGGTGCACCATCAAGAAGTCTGAAAGTTGCACTTTTTCCTGGCAAAAATAAAAAACGGTGGGAGAAACGAACCAGCGGGATTACAACAACCGATGACCGTCGTTAATTGACCACCTTCTGCGCTTGTAATTATGCCCACCTGTTTCTTTCCTTTTCTTGATAGCACTTTAGGTGGCTTATTGGCGGTCGTAGAAATCTGGTATTTCATCCATGTTACATAGTCTAGATGCATCAATAACATTTTTTTACAGTCATAGCTTCAAGTTTTTTTTGTCCCAATTTTTCGGGTAGTTCAAATTATTTTTCTTAGCGTAAGTGAAGGCTAAATTTTTGAACTCATCTTGAGTCAGGCCAAAAAATACAGAATCCATGTTCTTGAAATAGGTTATTAACTCTATCTCATGATCTTTAGTGAAAACAGGACGGAATCGACCGAGATTTGGAGCAACACTGCCGCTTATCACATGTCTGTATAAGGTTACTTAGGCCAATCCATACCTTTTAGCTGTGCCCTTTATTGATTCTCCAGTCTTGTACAAATTTATAGCTGTTTCCATAAAATGTTCATCTCCTTGATTAGTTTTTTTATATATATTCACCATCTGAAACAAAAAAGAATGAGATTGTAAGGCAATAATCTTAAATGGTGGGCAAAGCGGACCATATTCGCTTTGCCCGACTCGGTTAATTTTGAGTTTTGAGTTTAACACATTTCATACAAAAACTATCGATTATAACCATCTGATAAATATACCATAAAAACCTACTTTTATATGCTATTAATTAATAATTAAAATGAATTAAAATATTCCTACGGATCAAGAATTAATAATATTGGAAATAACATCATTACTCTTACCTTGTGAAATCAATTTTTTTTTACGAAAACGCAATTCGCCACTCGGTGGACGATACGCAACCAAGCCCCTTACCCAAGTGTTTGCCGCGCACTGAGCCAAGATGGCCGAACATTGTTACGATGGTGGCATTTTGAATGGCGAACAAATAATTTAGGAGTAGTGGGGAGTATTCGCTCTGCCCAGGGTATTCACATTGCCCGGCTTTCCCCTAAACTAAAACGGAAAATACTCATTTTTTGTCCCAATTTTTTGGATAATTCAAATTATTATTTTTATTACACTGAATTTATACCACGAAGAAAATATATGTGAAATAAAAACGCAAAATTTCCCAAAGTACACTTTTAGTCGCCCAGATTTGTACGGACGCACGTTTGCACATATGGAGAGTAAAAAAATATGGCGCCAACTCGACATTGTTTCAATAACATTTAGATATTATGTCATAGAGATTCTATCAACTGAATGCATTTAGTGCCATCTGTTGCTTTTTAAGTGTACTCTCTTATCTACACATCTTACAAGCGGGTCGTAACTGATATTAATTGAACATTTTAACTTATTAGACACGGTTGTACCATCATTATATGAAATGGAGAAAAGTACAAATCCGTCGATTTTTTGACAGCTATTAGATTGGTATTTTAAAAAGTAACATTATATTTAATTCTTGAAATATTCCTTAAATTAACGCTAAACTAAAGTCTGTCTCAACTTCACCTATAATATATTTCCTTGATGTCAATTTTACCAAGATATCTGATACTGCATCAAAAAATATTCCAATTAAATTGGCACTTTAAACGCTTAGTATAAACTCAGCAATCGGAAATAAGACGTGTGCTTGTTTACATCCATATAATAACAAGGCAGGTGATAACAATATATATGTTTTTTTCTTCGTGTATTTTAACTAATTCCCCTATTATACCTATACGTAAAAAGACTGAGCCTGGTAATGAATATAGATATTACGTTTGCTCTATTGTAAATAAAATTATATGGAATGAAACTAATCAGAATACCCTAATGTAGTCAGGATAAAATTATGAATTCTTAATTAAGGAAATCATCTGCAGTATTATTTTCACTTCAATTTTGTTGACTAATGGAAACATTTTACCCGTTATTTCAATTCCAGCACAAAGAATTTCTTCGGACGCATTTCTTTTAATTCGCATATTTTAAAATCCATAATAACATATTCGTACCCTGTTACAAGAATGCAAAGTGACTCTGGTCAGCAGCCTACGAAGCGAATGATAGTTAGGGCAGAGTGCGCGAGGACGGGGTTTGCTTTCCCGCCCCTCGTGCTCCTCGCCAACTATGCAAGGCAATAGTCTGCTTAGCCCGCGCCGGTCAGTTGTAGCAAGCAAGCAATCGCGGTGTGCATCGTTATTTATTGTTTATCACATCAATCACAAGGATTCAGCGACGACTGATAAAGAAGTTGGCAAAGCGTGTAAAATTGCACAAAAGAGTGGTGATTTGTAGAGGAAGGTAAAAGGTAAGTTGAAGCGCACTGTGCAATATGTAATTTATTTATTTCCTTGGGAGACATTTATAAGATTTATATTCATATAATTCCAAAAAATTGGCAGATTCCACGTCACAAGATATTTCCCCATTAGATAGAAATATACCCAAAGATATTTTAGTTTGTGCAGCAGATTTAACAACATCTTACAAAATCATCAACCAGCATCAGTATTTTAATTCATTAGACTGCAACATAAAATTAAATACTACCCTGTATCCTGATTCATAGAAAGCCACAAAAACGTCAACTCCGTGAACAAAAATTAAAATATAATATAAGAAAACCTGGGAAGAATATAAGAAAACCTGGTAAGAAATTGAGACAATTCTTTTTTGTGGAATTTTAACCGATGCAAACAATCACAATGCTGGAAAGTTGTTTTTCCTCCTTATGCAATATTTCTTAGCAAATGAAGGTATGCCGCTAAAATTAATTAAGTACAACTCTACGAAAAAAGAAAAATGTGAAACTATCGTACTGCATAAGTACATTGAATGATTTAAATATATTATTTGCAAAGCTAATGGGATACAATGTAGATAATAAAAATACTAACTTTGGAGGACAGGCAAGATATGACGAACAACGTTCGCTAGAAAATAAAATCTAAGCTGCCAAAAGACACTAAAGGTATTGGTTTCCTACTTTATATTTTGCCCAATACCGTATTCCCATGCGCCGACGTAATTTCTATCAATATGGAGTCAAGAATACTCAAAACATACAAATATTTTTTTCATATTTACAATACGTCCCAAAAGATTAAAGACTCTCTGTGAAGATACCTATATTATACGTGCTAATTTACAATCTCAGTCTTCAAGAACTGGATTGTTGTCTTTTTTGCCGATAACTGAACGTATTTTGTAGCTGGAGTAGCCATTGAAAGATTTCTTTTTCGCATAAACCAAAATACCAAAAGAGATACTGGATTTCTTCAAACACCTTTGGTCACAAGTTAACTTGCCGTTTTAAATATAAAAATAGAATTTAGAATAATCTAATATTACCATTAAAGAAGTCAAAAAATTCAAACTTCAATAAACCCGGCTAAAACGAACCAACTTCCAATTTTTTGGGAATATATACCAAGATTGAATACGAAAAAATAAAATAAGTTCAGCATTCAGATTAAATAAAGTTACTTGAAGAAAAAATTGATAATTATTACGAAATAATTGTTGAATATTTACAATGTCTAATAGTAAATATTCAGTAGTAAGAAACGTGTTTATTGAAGTTTTAATTTTTTTTCATAGATGAATCTCACTATCCTACCAGAAGTACAATGACAGAACATTGAAAAAGTCACTTGTACGAATAGAGCTTAGTAAGTTGCTTTGAATAAATATTGTATCTCGAACACATTCTGGCTAAACGCTTTTCGTTTAGAAAAATTCTTTACTAATGTATAAAAAATATTCTTTGCTAATATCCCACCTGAAGATGTTGTAATACAACGAAACCTAGGTCGTGGTAAAGAACTTAAAGAAAGTAGAAATAACACTACATCACGTAGTTTCATTTAATTGTGAAAAAGATTTGTATTACTTGTCTTTTAGCTTTTATTCCATCTTTCTATATATGCTAATTTTTGAAGAAAAATTATTTTTTTGAAAAACGCGAATACACTCTTTCATAACTTTCTTAAACATCTTCATAGCTATTCAACATAAACGCAATTTCTTTTTCTTTACGTACATACGCAATACAAATAGATTACTATTAGAAACAGATTGCCATATTTATCGGGCTAATTGTTTTATTGTTTTATATTAAAAAAATACAATATTCGAAAGCCTTGTAAAAGTCCACTTCCAATTACGTATACTATCCTTAAAAATAATAATTAGGAAAGTGTCGCGGTAAATGTTGTCAAGTATATTATTCGAAAAAACTTAGTGATATGATTAAGGTACTGCCTAAATATCACCAAATTTTAATAAAATTTACTGAAATAAATTAGAAACGATCTAAATTTATACATTAACCTATAAAGAACGCCTTGAAATACGATAAGTATTTTTCCTCTAAGACATTTACATAAGATATTAAACAGCTAACATATTTTAAAAATTAAACAATAAAGCTCAAAAAAATCCTGGTATGCAGTTAATATGAATCAGGAAACAAATTGAAATAGGCGCATTGGGAATGCGCCTATTTCAATTATATATGTATATTTTTTTGGTACATTATATATGTATATTTTTTTCAGATAAATTTATTAAATAACAAAAATAGATACATATTTAAACAAAATGTTATTACCTAATGTAAATAAATAGATAGAGAATAATAACATATGCGTCAGATATAATAAAAAAGTAAACATTGAATGCGAAACATCCTATATACAGTAAAAATAAGCTGAAAAACACATCAAAAAAGCCTGTTCCCATATCTAGTAACTTTTTTTCTTTTCTTTAATTTCTTTATAACAATAAAATAATAAGAAATATTTTTAAAATATTTATATTGTAACTTGTTATAAACAATTAGTTATAACCGAAATCCTTTTGAAGTTTGAATGAGCTAGAACACGTATAAAAGTAGGTATATTCCTTTATCTAATAACTTTTTTCTATTCTTGAATGTCTAATTAACAATAACATAATGGAGATTTCTAAAAAATGTTGGTAAATACCATAATCAGTTTAACCCAAAACACCCTTATGCAATATAAATGAGCTGAGAAACAAATCAAAATAAGGTTTATTATATTAGTAACTTTTTTCAATTCTTGAATGTTTCTCTAACAGTGAAACACATTTACTGCTATTCTCATGTTAAATGAGTTAAGAAAAGCTTGACGAAAAATTTTAACTATTTCGTAAATTGTCATTAATTTCATGGATATGTTCTCAACTACTCCTTTGATTCCTCTTCATAATAAAGAGTCAATAGTCTCTTAAAGGCTACTACAAGAGGTTGTAATGGATGTGAGCAATATGGAGGAAAACAGTGCAGGATACCATTTCCTCTTTCTAAATCTGTAACATTCAGTCAATTTTTTTTTGCAGAACGGATGATCGTCCGGAAAACAACAAAAAGAAAATGATCTTTTTTGCCTTCGAAAACTCGATGAACTTTGTAAACCACGTCTCGAAAATTTCTGCCATCATCCATACAAAATCAAATACTTCAGCCCATCCGGGTGTAGTGGCAGGCAATCCATTTTCCAATTCATTTTGTGAAAATATTAACATTGGGGACATATATATCCACTAACTGAGATAAATATTTCAACAGTAACTGTGTTTCCTCTTTCGGAAGAAGTCTGCGCCCCTACTTGTCTTTGTTTCCTGACTGCAATGACCTTTGACTAACACCAACTTTATTAAATTCCATAGCCCGTGGGCCTGAGTTGGCTTCAGGTTTTCATAAAGTTATTTCCCGATTACTTGTAATAAAACTTTGGGTTCAATCCAGGCCTACCATTTCGGTAACCCTATTGAATTGATGAGACAATTTATTTTTCTCAGCAAGTTGGAACACAAATTGTCGAAATTCCTACGGCATTACTCCAAAAATTCTCTTCGCGTCTATATCTAATATGAAACGATTTCTGTTTCTTATTCTGCACTGAAAACAGACCTATATTTTCCAGCACTTTTGTCTATTACAGATTTTTCATTATTTCTTTTTTCCTGATGTCTTTCTAAAATAGAATTAAACATTCTCGAAGCTTTTGAATATCCCATTTCTCCTTTAATTACAACTTGTGCAGCCTTTTCCACATCTCAGTAGACCATTTTTTCTGACATTTTTTTTATATGAGGGCACCATTTATAACAATAAAATAATTAACTAAATTTAATATAAAACAATATCAGTCAGTTATTTCGATATTCCATTCCATCCCACTACCCCATACCACCTCACGTTCCTCTACGTACACAGTTTAAAATCTATGATATTAAAGAATTAATTTTACATGTGCATACTTCTAGGTACAGAGTATTTTTGAGCGTAACTGTTCGAAGATGAATTATGTGAAAAATAATTATATACCTAAAATTACACAGTTTAAAATCTATGATATTAAAGAAGTAATTTTACATGAGCATACTTCTCTAGGTACGGAGTATTTTTGAGCGTAAGTGTTCGAAGATGAATTATGTGAAAAATAATTATATATCTAAAATTAAACAATAAATAATTAAAGTTCAAAATGAAATTTTTAAAAATAAAAATTAATGATGCACGGTGATGGACTATCAAACGAAGGGCACCTGTTTATTTTTATATTTGGGACGTATTAAACAATGTACTTTATTTAATATTTAAAAAGAAAATTGGCAGAACTTTGAATCGATCTAGTAAATCCTACCACAAAAGGCCGAAATGAAAGCGAATAAAGTGGTTAAAAATAATGGCTGATATATAAAAAAATTAATTAATTTTCGAAGTTACCGGCATATGGAAGGGACAAAATCATAAACACAAATTCCAATTTTTTTTCTTATTACCTACAAGAAATACATACTATTACTAATACTATTATACTATACTAATATAATATACTATTTAATATTGTCCATAATGCTATGTGAAGGCAGGAAATTGACATTTGTTTCAACTTAATGATGAAATAACTAGAACAACAAGATAAATAAATTACCTGACTCTCAATCAATCGTATAATGTCATCAATAAAACTCGAAAATAGGCTGCAAGCTTTTGACAGGATATCCTTTATAATAGGCAGGTAAACGAAACGGAACCAGTTGATAAACATTTTTGTTAACACAACAATTTGATTCATCATTATAGGCATTAATAACAGCGCGAATCGCGTACGTAGTTCACAAATAAAACTAAATATTGTCCGAAATTACAGAAGAAATAATTAATCCCGTTGAAACAATATTATGGAGGTTTTAAAATACACCGTCTATCGCCAACGGAGCAGCACAATAATGCGAGAATGAGCTTAATACTTATGAAATCAAATTACCACTCGTACAAAGTTGTTATTTTGTATCGATGGATAAAATATAATTGTGTTGTAGGTAGATAATGTAAGTTAACTTAAGTAAATTTGTGTGTAGTTAGTTATCGTTACCGGCGGCACCTGGATACAATAACAAAATGTCCAATGTTATGATGTCAAATATACAGGAATTTCATTAATTGAATTTGTATCATCTCGAATATATTTGGCGTTAATTTTGTAGAAATTCATTATTCACGATTAAATGAAACTACATGTTGTAGTATTATTTCTACTATCTTTAATTTCTTTACCACGACCTAGGTTTCGTTATATTACGACATCTTCAGGTGGGATATTAGCAAAGATTGACTAATTATTATTAAAATTAACTATTCTTTGCTAATATCCAACCTGAAGATGTTGTAATACAACGAAACCTAGGTCGTGGTAAAGAAATTAAAGATAGTAGAAATAATACTACATCACGTAGTTTCATTTAATTGTATCATCTCATTGATGTTCAAAACACGCAAATAACTTGGCATATTAATTACCGCAAAATTATTTATAGATAACATTCTACAATTTGTATGTTTTTACTAGCAAAAAAAAGAAACTCGACAAAATGAAAATAAATTTCTCTCTCAGTTTTACGGTTTTTCTTCGATGAGAAATATTATCACAAGGAATTAGCAGGAGTTGAAACTTAACGACTCTGTTCTCGCAAAAAGTTTCATCACTATTGAAAGCGAGATAAATATTGAAAATTAATTAGTTTATATATAACGTCGTAACTTTGATGTGAATTTTTTAATCAAACCAAAATATGCATAAAAAAGTGGGCTTTGGAGTTTTGAGTATTTCAAAGTTTATGAATTAATGATCGAAATTTTCAAATCATAAAAAAAATTTAAAATTTCGTCGACAAAGCAACTTTCCAAATTTATCACTTTTAAAATCGAAGCCAATACTGCTTTTCTTAATACTTCGTGTTTGTGTCTTAAATTTAAACGATAATGCAAATATAATTTATTCGCAGCTGGCGTTATTTTAAAGGAAAACACGTTTTAAAATCATATTTCCAACAGAATATCGTGTCGGTATAGAAGTTGTTTTGGTTAGTATAAAATGATTAATGTCATGTGGTATTGTATATGATTCAGTGCAGGTGTCATATCAACTAATGTGAAAATGCCCAAATGATTCAAAAAACCAATTGCGCAAGTTGAAATCGACTCATGAATGTCAAAATCGCCTATAACTTTAGTCAAGGGTCGCAGTGCGATCCATTTCCAAATTGTGTAAAGCGGCCACTGACGAATAGTTCAGCACTCCAAATGGCGCGATCACAAAGCGAAATGTCAAGATCACTTATAATTTCAGTTGAATAGCGCTGCGCGATATTACAGCGGCGTTCTACCGGTTAGGAACCGTGCGAAATTCTACCGCTCTACGCCAAACGGTACTAAACAGATAGTCAATTGGAGATACCCGTAGTACGTGAGCGACATAGAGCGATCGTTGCAGATCTACATATGCTACTCTTTGAGCGAGTTACCGCGAAAGCGCATTAATTTGATAGACATTATGTTTTACATTATTATTATAATTCGGATAAAAAACAGACCATTGAATCGGTTGATATGGGATAGATACGGTACGGTGGAGCAACGTGGATGCAGTCAATATTATCAGCGCATCTATCTGCAGCCGCGCTGAATGAAGCATTAGTACTTGCTAGTCAGCAGCTTGAAAAAATGTTAATGTTTTTGAAAGGCTATTAATTTCAGACATATAATATCGCTAATAAGCATCGTGGTAGGTTTTTGCTTGCTATTGTACGTCTATAAAATTTCAGTGGCCACCTTTATACTACTGTATTAAGTTTATCGTTTCAATTTAATTTGACTGTAAATTTAAAATGTCTCAATTGTAAACCTGGCTGGTTTAAGATTGAAAAATCTTAAATGTAAAGTTTGTTGCCCGAAATTTTATAAAAAATTATCAAATTTCGGATATTGATTTTTTCTTATCCATTTTGTCTTCAACTCGTCGCATGACTTCAGATAAATGATACGATATTGTATTTTTGGAATATTCTCGAAAAATTATTAAATTTTTAGAGCTCGTCACAAATGAAAAAAAACAGATATTTAAAAAATAACTTGTACAAAAAAAGCTCTTAGCTGCAGCTTATTTAAAAAATAAAACAATACGTCGAAAAAATTGGAAGCCGAAGTTATGTCAGGAATATTTCAAATCGGGCAATAACAAGAACACTATTAGGTTAAATAATACATAGGTATTTTATGTACTTTATATACATAAAATATTTATTACATATTTTTTGTGTTGTTATAGCAATATTAAAACTGACTCTAACGTATATCTACTCAATTTCAGGGTTGTTTTTTGAGATAGGAATATTGCAGGAAGGTGCCATTCCCTCAGTTTTTTTTTCTACAAAATCTAAGGTTCCGTATAAATCAAAAAGTTCGCTGCAATATGAAACACAATATGAGAATAAGGGGACATTGATTTGTAGATCAGAAAGTTATATATTCCTGATATTGGTTTAGAGATTCAAATTAAATCAATCTCAAAGAGAGCAGCGTAAATGATGCAGTCAAAGAACCAGAACAATCACGTAAATCAACTCAAATGGGCATAGTACGTACTTTTCAATCGATATTGCCGGTTCAAAATGATAACAAAACATTAATAATATTTCTTCTCATTCAAAATTAAATATTATACTCAAACAATTTTAAATGTGTCCTATAATGACTAGTTTTTCTTGACATTAATAAAACTATGTAAGAATGAAACAATATTTGAGTTAGCCTATTTTTTAACATTTACATTTCAACAGTACACGATACATTCTTAACATGGGTGAACTTTATTTATGAAATGTGGAATAAGTTAAACAATTGGCCAGAGTGAAGATTAGTACATTTCTATGTACATTCTCGTTCATGAAATATGATGAAACTATGCGTGTTATTTTGGATGTAACAGAATTTGTTGTAGAGGAACCACAGAATACTTCATGGGATCATGGAGCAATTACAAACATTATAATACTTCGAAGGTGCTAGTAGCAGTGATACAAGGGAGATTATATTCATATTGTTCTCCCGCCTACGGTGATTCACCAAGTGGCAAACAAGCATCAAAATACAATACGCACGTTATCTCAAATTAGCAACAATGACAAGTGATCGTAACAAAAGACGGAAACACCAAGAACTAGAGCGCCATCTAAAATTCGCTTTGCCTTCGTCATTACATTAAAATAATTAGCCACGTGGCTGACTACAGCCGACAGTGTATATTATTCGAAGACATATGTAGAGTTATTTTTTTTTCATTTTAACATAACCTTTAACCACACATTCTACTAAAAAATGCACTTGTTTTATAAGTAAAAGAACAATGCTAGCCGATGTATGGACATTTATCCCACTTGGGAAACATTGTATACGTTTATGTTTTTAATTTTCTTGAATTCTTTGTTTTCTGCAGGTCTTATTTTGCTATAAAACTTACGGCAGTCTTTATATTTTATAATACAATAAAAGCAACGACAGGCATTACTTGTACAGGTGAATATCCTAAAATATATCGTTATTCATACTGTTACTATTAAAATAATAATGAGTATACAACGAGAAAATATATTGTATTTAAGTTGTCCAAAAACCCACTATTGGAGAAATAATACAGCGCCATCTAGTGCTGGTTTGAAAAGAAGTTAATTTTATTATTACGATTTTATCTACGCATCTAGTATAGATGGCGAACATATAAATGACATTATGCTAACGATTGAAATGAATAACTAATACGTGCACCTTGCGTAGAAACTTGACTACCTACTACACTAGCGCCGACCATCACGCAAATTCTATTTTTACGGACAAAATATTAAGAAAACGTGAAGTTTGCTGTTTCCAGTTTAATTTTATCAAAATTGTCTTATAAAATTGTTCCATATATGCATTTTATAGGTGTAATAACTATATGTAAGTGAATGAGTTAAAGTTTTTTTACACATTTCCAAAAATAAGGATATGCAAATGTAGTGCTATGAATTCCATTTTACAGTGATAATTCAATATGTTTATTAATATCTAATAAATAAATATTCTCATGCTGTAATCTATGTCGTTTAACGAAATAGATTACAGCATGAAAACGTGTGAAATGCTGAAAACGAAAAAACTCTATTACTACTGCATCTATGTGGTTTGTTCTATTCATATGAAAATGAATATTTTAATAATAAGCATTTGCCAAGGGTGCGTGCTATTACCAATAGCGAACATATACTTTTATATGCGTTTTCTTTATGATCTAATTTCTTGCAGTATTATACCAAGATCCGTACCAACAAAAAATCTGCGCAATGTAATGAGAAGAAAAAACGAAATTGAAATAGAAACGATAGTTATATAGAAGGCTAAAATTTATTTGCCGTATTACTAATATCATTGAACTAAATATCAAGATACGGCTAAAGGAACATAAACCAAATCGAAAATGACAACACCGATTCATGTGCGCCATCTATTGCAATTGAACGAAACTACTTCGTCAGTCACGTGGCCGACTGTTGCGACCGTATATGTAATGTTTTCGTAGCGTTATCGTATTTTATTATTTATTAACTAAATTTTTAAAATATGGTTTTCAATTTGTACACATGTATATCGATTCGACATTGCTTAAATAGGGTGGAACTTATGTAAATTTAATGTAAAAAATTATTTTTATATAACAAAAGGCAATTATAATATGGAGATACAATGACATTATACTACACAGAGATGTCAGGAATTATTTGAAATTAAGGTGGCCTAATTATATCCACTTTATGCTGTGCCAATCAGTTTTAATTTATTCCCTGTATCGGGAGGTTGCGTACTTAGAGTTGTCGGCGTTGATAAGACGATTTTGCAAACACCGATACTTCATCAACGATGAAAAGGTTAAGATTTAAAAAAATAAAACTTATTTGAAAGAAATTATAATATTATAATACTCTACGTCTATACACTGATACATATCTACAGCATGTTTTCGATAATCATTCACCCTGCTCTTGTATTTTATATTATTTTAGCTTAAAATATTTGTTTATTACTTTAGTGCAAAATTGATAATCTGCATGAGTATATAGAAAGGTAACATTTAAATTCTTATTGACCACACAAGAAAACACGAATTTTCGAAGACGCTGTCACAATACAATTCATATGTTACGTTATGCTTTCCTGTTGTATTTACCTTTACAAAAAATTCCTTTCTTATCGCTTTTCCCTGCTTTCAAAATTAACCAAACATTAGACACAATCAATTTAAATTATTTTTAGAGTACGATAAGACAATGTCGAATTGTTTGCAAATATTTCAAAGTAGCCGTGTCTACGACATCCTTCGCATGATATTCAGAATAAGAAAAGCTATTAGAATTTATTTTTCTCTCTCATATGTTGCTATTACCATACCAAATTTCATCAAAATCCGTCCAGTAAGAAGATTTTGCGTGATTGACGCACAAAATAACAGACTGATTGAAATTCTAAAAAATGGTTTTCTGGCTTCTATTATAATTCTATACGCTAAATCAATCACTCTTTTTAAAATATTTTCCATGTACAGAATTCATTCTGTTACAATATTATTATATGTATTATATATATTACACGCACGCATACATACATATATATATATATATATATATATACAGTATCATGCTTGAAATTTTTTTAAATAGTCTGCGAAATCATTTTTCCACTACTTATACCAAACGAATTGGAAAATAATTTTAATAATATAAAACATAGTAGACAATGCTCTCAATAATTAAAATCATGATGTGTGTGTAAACATGTGTGTCCTCCATGTATAGTATTTTTGTCAAAAATTATATGCGTTATCTATGATCAATCACTACATATGTAATGCGCCAACCCAAACTAATTAACTATTAGTTATCTGTATAATTATCTAATTCGGACGTTCTCAAACTCAATAACAAAATTATTTAATATTTGCATTATAAAACAAACATTCTGTATAAAGTATTTAGGAACCATTTGACAAGATGTTATTGCCCTAAAATAATAATCTCCTTGCTAACTGAATACTTCCAGAATTGTTTACTCATTTTAAAACAAATAAAGTCAATTTAAATGCTCTATATATATTTGAGTTCATTCCGTTGCATCCGCAAACATCTTTTCGTCTGACGCTTGAAGAAGGACCTGCACTACTGGTGTCAGAAGAGGGATACTGATCATCTAGCTGTTGGATAGAGAAAACTAAAATCAACACAAACGCCTTTCAAGAAAGGCTTTCCAAATCTCAACTACAACAAGCGAGGATATACTCTACAGAAAGACTTCAGGAAAGACAAAAAAAAAGTTAAAACTCTATGGACAAAATAATTATCTACAGTGTTGGTGTTTATTTTAGTTTTCTCTTTGTAAAAGCTCAGTATCCCACTTCTGACACCAGTTGTGAAGGTCCTTCTTCAAGCGTCAGACGAAAAGATGTTTGGAGATGCAACCGAATGAACTCAAATTCATTTAGAGTATTTAAATTAACTTTATTTATTTATATTGCTCACAGTTACTTATTAGTATTTATAATTATTACTTATAAATACTGACAATAATACTTTATATTTTAATATCAACAGAAAAAAGTAAGTGACCATAATATAACTAAGTCAGAACGTAACAGAGTGAATGAAAGAATTGAGAAAAGATCCGATTTGATGAGCTGTAGCCAGGTGTATATATTGTCTTTTAGCACATAGTACAAAGGAATCAAATATTTATTGTTAATATCATGAGTAAACAATTCTGGAAGTATTCCGTTAGCAAGGAGATGATTATTTTAGGGCAACAACAGCTTATCAAATGGTTCCAAATTACTTTATTCAGAACATTTGTTTTGTATTGCAAATATTCAATAATTTTGTTATTGAGTTTGAGAACGTTCGAATTAGATAATTATACAGATAACTAATCGTTAATTAGTTTGGGTTGGCGCATTACGTATGACTCAAACATATGGACATTTTATACTTAACATTTCCAGTTTTAAGTTTATTGGTTTAGAAATGTTTGAGTTATCGAAGTGATACATACCTACTAATTCATTTTGCTTCGAGGGTTTCCTGTTTTTGCGACACCGTGCTAATCATTATATTTTCAAAAAATAAAGCAAAGAAAACCTAAAATAATGTGTAAAAATACATCCTTACAAGGTCACAACGTTAGAATTCATATAATTACTGAAAATACAACTATTTTTTCAATACATAACAAAAAATATGTATAAGAAACGATTATTAGATTATTAACCATATGTACCATATAACCTTTTTCAAAATTCTCGAACTGTAATTAAAACATATTTTTACTATACAATTGAAATTTTTTAATTGTTTTCAGGATAAACATATTCACATATTATCGAAATGCCAACTGAACGAAATACTGCTAATACCGTCATTTAGCAACGTTTCTAGTGGGACATTTTTCGGTTGCTTGGGGCCTATCCTTACGCAGTAATATAATTCTATGATATATATATATATATATATATATATATATATATATATATATATATATATATATATCACATATTGGCTGGGTGCGTGACATCAGCGCCACTTAGCGTCAGCAGCTTTATAGGCGTTTCAATTTTATTATTGTGCTTCAAATTAACGGCTCTGGTAAATGTTTACATGAATAATTAAAAAAATAACGAAAAATATATAAATAAATGTTTTATTAATGAATAATAATAAGATTGTACCCAGAATATATAATAGCCATTCGTTTTAAGCTCAACAAAAGGAGTAAAATAATAATAATATTACCCATGTTATAAAATGTCAACCACTAACATAGTCAGAGGGAATGCATTTTATACCAGCTATCCATTAATTTTTTTTATATAATTTCCACTTCAATATTCGAAATTTGTAAAATTAGAATTTGTTATTTCTTAAACTATTTTTACAATTTAATACAAAATAACTGTCGTGTCATATTTAGAAAATTTACTTTTAATGCATAAAAAATTAGGCACGAGTTTGATTCAGCAAAAATACTAATTTAAGTAATTTTTTTAAGTTGAAGAATATACGTAAAAACGACATATTTAAAAAATACGACTAAGTAATGCAAAAATTGATTTAAAAAATTTACTTGCAATATATATCTTTATTTTGTCATTGCTGAAGTATTTTTACTATTTTCACTTGAAATTTTTAATTATATACCACACACCCAACAAACATCTAAACAGAAATATTAATAATAACAATTTACAAAGTATTAAAAAGGCAAATAATTATAATCTTTAAATTTTAATTTATGATATAAAAATTTTTTAAATTATATTTTTATAGATCCTCTTTACTTATTTTAAATTTATTGTTTCTTTTGGGCTGATAAACAATGCATTTTAGCAACAAATTCCCATTGTTGCTAAAATGTATTATTAATTTATATATTTTATTCGCCATTATTAATTTATAGTTATCATAAACTAAAGATTTAATAATGCATTTTTAAGATTGGTAAAATTGAATGTTTTTGTTAATATTATGTGAGATAGACGTCAACTATATAAAATTTTGTAAATTTTTATTAATCTATAATAATAGATATATAACTTTTTCTCTTATTATCACCATTCATGTTTACATTTTTGCTAAATACATAATACCTAATTATAAATTTAAAGTGAAAATAGTGAAAAAAAAATTGCAGTAACAGAAATGGAGGTATTATTGTAATTTTATTATCCAATCAATTTTCCACAATAAAATAATGACTACCGAAACATACACCGTTTTTTATGTATATTCTTTCATTAAGACATCAATAAAATTCGCATTTTTGCTAAACTACACTGATAAGTAAATTATATTATCTATGACAATATTTAAAAGGAGCTTTTAGACATTTCCATTTCTGCTACAGCGAGCGCTACGGTCAATTTCATTACCCCCGCTCTGTGGTTCGCACGCTACCAATATTTAAAATACAGAATACTATGAGTTGCGTTTGTAGTAAATTACCACACCAGAAGTGTCGGAATATATTGTATTCTTTAGGTAATAATTATGACCTTTTCAATACTCAAATAAAAATAAAAAATATTCTGAGTCATCTAGGCTTTCATTTCCTAACAGAAATTTCAAAATAGCTCTTGCATTTTTGTTTAAATTATGAATATTATCCACAGGAAAAATATTAAATATAAATTACTAACAATGTGTGGTATTATCGAAAACATTAGTAATAAATGTATTAAATGCCAAAAAAAATTATGAATAAATATTTTAATATATCAATTAAGGCTTATATTAATAATATAAATTATACGTGTAAAGAACAACTAGCAAATAAAGTGAAATGTGACAATACTAAAGTGAATGAAATATTAAATATCATACTTATTTTTTAATATAAAAATAAAATTAATGTATGCTTTACAATAATTGTATGGTGCTGCTAACAGGTCAACAACGATTCGTCTGTAAAAATTCATGATGATGTAAAATTTTATTCTCCTCGAAGTATTTTATTATTCACCACATATAGAGAACATTTTCAGTGGTTCAAAAAAATTTTAAGTAGGGAATATCGCAATAAGTCATTTAAAAAAATTTTTTTTTTTAAATTTATGTTTTTTTCAAACAGAAAAAATCCATCAACATGAAGTTTCAAATAATAGCATAAGCTAAAAATAAAGAACATTGCATGCTTGCTACATATTACTCTACTTCCATACCAAATTTCATGAGATTTAATGGAATAATTTTCCAACTAAAGTTATTTGTGTAACCGGAGTAAATTTTTTTTCAAAAAAATTTAAAAAAATTATAACTTCTAAATAGATTTCAGCGGAACTAATATTTCTACAAATTGTGCACCAAACTCATCGTACTGTCGTTTTAGGGCAGGGTTTCCCAACCTTCTTTTTGTTGAGGCTCCCCGGACTATAAATTATATTTTCATGCCCCCCCCCCTTTACTTTTTCATGCCCCCCCCCCCGTTGATTTAGTAAATCAAATAAAAATAGTAACTGAATTTTGTAAATACACAAACTTCCCTTTTAACAGTGAGACACAATAATTTTACACACTCAAACTGATTTCTCAACAAAAAATGTACACCAAAACGTCAAATTTTTCGCAAGTTTGTGGTAATAATAGTGAATATGATATTTAATTGCATGTAAATTAAACATTACATTGTAATGTTATTTGTTAATGTTGTTTGTATATTTTTTTGTTTTTTCTTTCTAAAATGCAAACGCTTTCCGCCCCCCTTGACATCTCTAACGCACGCACGTGCGCGCGTGCACACACGTACGTACGCACGCACGCATTTATTAAACATAATATTGGTTGAAATATAATAAGAAGATAAATGGACTTTATTATTTTTTGAACATTGATACCATCTTTTCATATGTAAAAATTAGAAGTAAATATTTAATTTTTGAATTATACTATACTTTTATGATAAATACTTAATAAGGTGTAATTGCATATAAGTTCTTAGGACAAAATAAAATGTGAATTAATTAATAGAAAAAAGGTTGAAACATATTCTCGTGCAAACAAAATCACCTAGGTAAACAATTTTCCAAATCAATTTTTTTATAGTACATAATAGTAAGCCGCAATTTTTTAAACCTTTATTTTTGATTTGTGCCAAATTGCATTTATACCTTTAAAAATGTTTAATCCATAGCTGGTGCAGTTATATTTCGTGAAAAAGGTAAAATTAAAAATATCGTTTTTTATCCTACATGCCAATGCCTTAAAATTGTTTTTCTATATAACCTATTTATTAAACGTATTATTCCGTCTGCAAAAGTTCAAGGAAATTGGTCAAGTGTTTTTTTGTGTAGCCGACAGTCGATGTTTAGATTTGTACATTAATTATGTAAATGTAAATCATGTTCCAGATAATACAAAAAAAACTTCCAAAAAGTTATTTTCCTGGAAGCTGACATTCATTTCACTGGACACTTCCACTTTAATTGGAAATTGTTGGTACCGAGATAAGTCTGGTTGATTAGGGACTAGGTGTCAGTGTAAATTTATTATAAATTCGTACTAAAACCAAATATTGGTCTAAAAGATATTAATATATATTATTTATAGTGGTTTTTAGTTTCTATGAAGAACATTTATAATTATGTTTTGCTTCTCTCTGTTTCACAATTTCCTAGGACTTCGATGTTTTAAAATTAAAATTTCGGAATAAAAAATGAAGTCATGATATAAAAATAATATTTCTGAATTTACCTAAGCGATGCTAATTTCATTAAATTGATAAACAGGTCCTAATATCTATAAATTTAAATTATCGGTATAAACGTGGTTTAGAACCAGGAAATTTGTTTGATACCATATGAAAGAATATACATGTCATTTTTAATGGATATTCTTTCATATGGTATCAAACAAATTGTCGGAATGTACTTGGTTCTAAACTGCATTTGTTCCAAGTTATCAAACATTTTAAATGCCGCAACAATAATTCTCTATTGCATAGCATTGCACGTCAGCAGTATTTAATTAAATATAGGTACATAATACGGTATTTAACTCATTCAAAATTTTTATATTTTTCGTACAGTATTGTGAAATATAAGTTAATTAAAAACCAGTCTTGAAAAAAATTCAAAAATTTATTGGAAAATAAGCCAGTTGGAGGCTTCTAAATTTAAAGATATCGATAGAGTTGGGTATATCCCTGTCTCTTTTCCTCTCGTAGAATATAATGTGCAATATTAAAAATGACCTCACAACACAGTATTGCCGTCCTTTTTCTAACAGGTTAAATTTAAACTTTCATAACTCGGTCAATTTTTAAATTATTAAAAAAAAATTCACTCTTCATCAGCTTGTACCTTGAAATTAATTTAAAAAAAATTTAGTCAAATACCCAATTAGAGTATATACATTAACATTTTATATTTCATTTGACACACTTAATACCAGATGTTACAAATCATCTACAATGCTATTGAAAGTAGCTAGGGAGTCATTGAGTTTTAAATACATATTGCTCTACAGTAATATATATGTTCAACAATGCACATGCACCGTCCATACTCGCATATGTTATAATTTGCTTTAATTTATGCAGTCGGTGAGTCATTTGCTTTATTTCGGGTTCCCTAACCGAAGGGACCAAACAGAACCATATTGTTGTACCGACGTTTTCTGTCCGTCTGTCTCATGCTTGTAATTTCTAAATGAAATAAAATGACGGACCTAAAATTTATCCATAATAAAAATCGTATTTAAAATTATATTTTAAGGTAATTCTCGTACATATAAAGAAGCCAAAAAACATTTTTTTTTGTATCATTGAAAAGAGTTCTTAGGCAGAGCACAAATTTTTTAGCAGAGCACGAGTTATTTGAGATAAACCTGGTCCATTTTATTACCAGTTCAGTCCCAAAAACGCATTTACATTTTTAATTTGGCATTAATGTTTCTCATCTTAAAATTTAAACAACAAACACTAAAAAAACTATATATAATAGTAAATAAGAAAAAAGTTAGATAAGAGTAATCAAATTAAAGTATTTTTGAGAAATTGAAGATATTTTTATACCTATGAAATATATATTTTACAATATATTTATATGTTGACAAACAATACCATTTGTAATTTTTTGAGTAGAAACACCATGCACACTTCATATATGCCCAAATATGTAGGAAATCCTTGTAGTTCAAGTTTTATCCGTACTTAACAGGTTTATTTTACTCTTCCTTTCCCTTCCCTTACCCCTTCCCCCTCACGTGCACCTTAGCGTCCGCCTTCGCGTCCTCCTTCGCGTCCGCCCTCGCGTCCGCCCTCGCGTCAGCCCTCGCATCCACCCTTACGTCCGCCTTCGCGCCCACCTTCGCGTTCCCCTCCCACTCCCGCTCCCCTTCGCGTAAAAAATAGCAAAAATTCTACAAGATAATTACCAATTTAAATTCTAAGTTAATCAATGAGACTGAAAAAAATAATTAGGAAGACTGATTCGTAATATATTATAATGCTTAAGTACTTTTTAAGTAATTTAAAATAGTATTACAGTATTATGTCCTGTATTACAGTATATATTTTAATACAGGAAAAAATATATTTATTGATAAGAAAATATTTTTTTTACTTACGTTAAATTAAAAAATAACTTTTCTGCGGGTGTACAACCCTTTTGAGATTCACTCGTATTTTCAAGTCTGCTGCAAGAGTATATTATCAAACTCATGAGTATATAATCAAGTTTTTATATTCGTTCTTGAATACTTGTAAAATTTCTCGGGATTATCCCTATATTCATTGTATAGCGTATGAAATTCACCATATTCTTTTTATTTACAGGATGTATTCCTTGTCTTAAATAAATAATATCTCGAGCATAAAACGAACTAATTTCGAGACTTGAAGATGTTTCTATTAAATTAGGAAAATTAAATTATTTGGTAATATCTATTGACAAAATTGCATGATCCGGAAGCCTTTCCAGGTATATAGTTGAACGTAAGTTTTGACAAACTTAATTTAGTGAAACTTAATTCCCTTCAGTGACAGTTACAGGTATCGTTAGCAAAAAGCAGAGCGATATCTACACATACAGGAAAATATCTTTTACATTTTTTTATTAAATGTTAAAGAACTTTTAATGGTTCTGCTGAAATTAATATTCAGTTCAAGATTAAAAACTCCTCAACCAATAGACGACATGATACATCACATTTTTCACCATCGTTTAAATTCATTTGCAAATATACTCAGGCTTGTTTTCAATTTGGATTCAGGAATGTTTTAATGGTATCTAAAAGACCATTGTATCATTAAATATGCATAGCTATTCAAATCAATGCATGTATTTTCAATTATATCAATGATGGGTTAAATAAACGGTCATTTTAATATTTTTTGTTGGTTTTGTATACGTATAACGGATCTATACAACATATTGTCATCGGTATAGGCAATAAATTTACACGGTGAAAATTAACAAAGAAAGTAATGCATTTATCCAGAAGAAAGTTATATTTTCATCCAATTTAACTTTATTATCTTATATTGATCAAACTAAAATATTCTGTACAAAACCTGAATTGTTTACGGAACCACTTTTATATCTCTTCGTACAAAAAAATCTGAAGTTACATATGACTATTTATACACAGGATGATTTTTTCCATACGTGAATAAAATTTGATGTGTTAAGGATCTTTAAAAATTTTTGTTATTACATATTTGTGCCATTGTTCATAGGTAATGTTTCGGTTAAACTGGACTATGCTAATAAGAAGGACCTTTAGTTTTCAATGCGAATTGCCTTACACATTGATTAAATGATTTTACTGCCCGATGACATGATAAGGGATAATTCTTTCCATTTTTGTAACAATCTATTACTGAGCACCTCTCATTTACACACGGTAGTTCTGTCTGCGTCAGATAATCCTTTATCGAATCCAATGACTCATGAATAGTTTTTAGTTTTGGTATCAGTTCATTATGCATTTTTCTTTCTAGCAATATATCAAGAGCTAACTGTGCGTCCGATTCTAAATTTTGTGTTGTCAGCGATTCAGGCTTAGAATGTTGTTTTTGCATCTTTATTTCGATTGCATTTTTGTTGATTTCTTCGTCCAGTACTGAATTCACAGCTGTGTTTCCAGACCCCGTTTTACTGTTTACGTTTGTGTGAATCGAATCTGTCTTCAAGGAAGAGTGATCGGTGATATTGATATGATTCTCATTAGAATTCAATGAGGAGTCTATAGTTTTATGCTTTCGAGTGAGATTTTCTTGACTTTCTTTATCTAACGAGTTTTCTACATTCGAATTTAAACGAGAGTCCATGGGGTCTCTTACAACTGTTTTTTCACTTTCACTTTTCGCTGTATTATTAATTTCCTTGTCCGTTTCTCGATTCTGTGTACAATGTGTAACCGTTGTATTTGCGTTATCATATGTGAATTCCTTCATTTTTGTTTTGCCCAGTTTTTCTTCCTGATATATATTTTTATCTTCATTTGAAAAATATAACTTAAGTCCAAAAATATTTATAGTCTCATTCATTTTCAATTTTACAATCCAGATACAAAAATTAAATTCATTAATTAATATAAAGAGCTAAACTGTCAACTACGTAAATACATGAATATTATTTTGGCATCTGTAATCTAGATGGTTATTGCAAATTTTATTTTTCGCTTTCCTGCCATGCCATTTGACGAGTAAAACAAAAATAAAATACTTTTGCCTATGAATTGTTTGTGATTTCCGTAAACTTGTTAATCACAATAAATTTTTTTTAAAAGTTCAAATATTAACAAAAGTTGCCCATTGATATACCATTGTTATAGTTGGATAAGTTACGTTGTTTTAGTTGGCTAAGTTACGTTGGTTTATATTTGTTTGGACTTAATTTAATTATGTGTTTTTGGAAATCACTATCGACAAAACATTTTTATTTTATTATTGAATGGGTTTATTTACCGGAATTATCGCAAAACTTTTTTAAACAAAATTTCTTTAAGTACTCCAAAGCCAAGAATAAAGCGTCATGAAATTCTTTATGATCGTCAAAAGTGAAGTCACCCCATTATTGTCCGATCAACGAAGTTATAGAAGGTCGCGCCTGATCAGTACTTCAAAGAAAGACCTCACGGAAACATCGCGTAGCCTTCACTTGTAATGATAAGTGCTGTATGGCTTTTTCAATTTCAAATTAAAGGTTAATATTGCGGTAAACTGCGTTTTATATTAATTAGTGGACAATAATAGCATGTGTTACTGAAGCAAGTAATCATGACTGTCGACTGTGAGAAGAATATTGTATCCACTGCTCTACACGAATGTTCTCAAAAAAAGACCATCATAATAAAAACATTTAACATTTTTATTCTGGATCCGTTTAGAGTTCCCGTCTTTATAATCGTTGACTGGAATAACTACTCTCTTCTGAATTAGAAAGTGGACTTTTTTTATGCTTTTTTATTTACCTTTCTTAATCGTTCTTCCGTGCTTTTCATTTCCGCTTAGGTGCAGACTTGTTCTTAGTCTTCACTTTTTTCGTTGACTCCGCTAACCCTTTCGCAAAATTCCTTTTTTATTCAATAATTCTACTTTTTCTTTTTTTTTATTGACGTCTCTAAATCTAATTTATATAACTATACTCTATAACTCTTTTATTCCTCTGTTACTACTTTTTTTTTATATGTGGTACAGGATACAATTGTCCCGGTGACAACAGTAAAAATGTTGAACATGCTTCTTTGGATAAATTAGCACTTTGAAAGTCTTTGGTTATATTGTTTGTTACAAAAGGTGCTGGATCTAGAACGAGAATTTCTAGCTCGGCCAACAGCTCTTATTCTGGAGAAATGTGGGAAAATTTACTATTATAAGAAGTTGCTTCTATTGTTAATTTGGCCAAAGTAGGAAATTAATTTACTGCGACGGTTTGAAATTCAAACGATTCGATTGATATTTCAGCTTGATGTTGAATTTCCTTATTAGTTTTATCACATGTAGCTTTATTCCCGTCAACCATAGAATGGGTTCATTAATGGTTTATTGAAGTTCATCAACGGTAAACAGAGGTTCGTCACAGAAATTCTGGTGTAAATCATAATTTTCGTCATCATTATCTGGGTTCGCTGAAGCCAATTGGGCTTGTGCTTGGTTCACGGGGTGTACTCGCTGAACGTGAGTATTTGTAAGAAAAATCTGGTCAGTTGCTGATTGTTAATTGATAATCAACGTAATAATGGTCTTAAAAAACACTGCTGTCTGCACGCTGAACTCTCATGTAGGCACGAGCAAATACTTTCGCAATGTCGTAGTGTGTTAAGGCTTGAGCATTTCTTTGGGCCTACTGACGAATATCTTCAGTAAAATGTTTCTTAAAAGTGCCCATGAATATGCGTTCGAGTGCCTGAATCTTATGGATCGAATGTGGAAGCAATAGCAAAACTTGCATGTGGTGTGCTATAGCTAAATCGATCAGTTCAATATTACGAATACAATTAGCGTGTCCATTTAATCAAAAGTGCTAGAGCAACAACTGAAGGCTTTACGTGCTCAAAAATGCGCGTAAACCATTTTTAAAAGGTCAGTCGAAAACCATCCTAACGGATGGTGTATGTGAATTGCAATGTGAATTGCACCTCGTGGAGCTTCTTTTATCAGAAACTTGTGGTCCCGTTGGTGAGGAAAAATTAACAACACCTGTTCTTGTCTATTGCTTCTTCTAATAATTTAAAGAGATCGTCCACTTCTTCTTTGTTGAACAAGAACTAAAGTTGTTGTTGCCATTTCAGAAATAAACTCAGCCACGTTTTACCAGCTGGCCGTTTTTCTTTGGAAGGCGCATGGATCAATTACCTTTATTTCTGCTAAGTGGTACGCTAATGTCATAATCTAACGTCAGGTTAATTTAAATCCTGTTTTCTCAATCTGAAGTATGTATTCAACCAAGTTGGTTTCTAATTGTTTGAGAAATGTTGCTTTTTACCGAATTATCGTATTTATCATCTCTTTCACAGGCTTATTTTTAAACGTATAAGTATATCTTTAGCACTCCAAAGGTTTTCGAAGTTTTTTACAATTCCATTTTCTCTAGCACAGCAAGTATAGTAATAGAAACTTTATTTTATTGCTGTCTAGTTGTTTTCTTTTCGATGTCACATCCTAAAAACAAAAATTATTTAATTTACTAAATGGACTATATGGCTGTAATATTACACACCAGCCCATGTTTAAAACTTCCTGATCGGTTCATATTACAAAAGGTGATTTGTTGACGTTAATACCTTCTCAAAAATAATAAAGTTACTTAGAATTACGCGTTATATCAGATAAAGAAAACTATTGATAAGATACTATTTTACTATGTGAAAAATCGAGATTCATTTATTGTAAATAAAGTAGTAATACAAAAAATACATTAAATGTTGCAAAAATCTTAAAATGGCGGCCACTATCACCGCGCCACAAAGCAGAGGCATCTAATGACACTTCAATAGATGTAACTTCTACCGAAATATTACTGTACTCCATATTATATTACCAGAACTTACTCTATTGTTAACCAACGCTTGTTAGTGGTATATTTTTTCATTTATGGTAATGATCCGTATGACAATCATGCAAATCTTATTAAAAATAATTCTCATATTTTCAAGATACCTTATTAGGTTTCATACTAGTCAAACGTACGCGACGAGGTTTTCCAGCCCTTATGATGCGTGTCTAACTTGGAAAATACTTTCAAATATCAGATAAATTCGGAAGTTATCTACTTAGAAAAACAATACAGTTCGGCTAATTCAAATATCAGTACCAGGTGACCGAGCGATGCTCGGTGTATCTCGAGTTGGAACGTAAAATTGCTTGTTTCATGGTATTAGAGTTAATATTAGATTTTCTACTCCTTCCCGTCCCTTTCCCCTTCCCCTTTGCCTTTGCCTTTGCCTTTGCCTTCGCCTTCGGCCTACGGTTTCGCTTTCGCCCTCGCCTTCCCGTTCGCCGTCGACTTCGGCCTTCCGCCTCGCTTTTGCCCTCCCCTTCCCGTTCACCTTCGCCTTCCCGTTTGCCTTCGCCTTCGGCCTTCGGTCTCGCTTTCGCCCTCCCCTTCCCGTTCACCTTCGCCTTCCCGTTCATCTTCGCATTCTCGTTCGCCTTCGCTCTTCGGTCTCATATATATATATATGTATATATATATATATATATATATATATATATATGTATATATATATATATATATATATATATATGTATATATATATATATATATATATATATATATATATATATATATATTAGTGATGTGCCGAATCGTTAAAAATGTATATCCGCGGATACGGAACCGAATACGAATATTTGGTGGCAAGATCCGCGGATACGGATACGGATACGGATCTTCATTTTCTTACTCAATCGGTGTCAGCGCGCGAGACCTTGAAACGATAGTTGACGTCACGTCCGCCGGAACGACAGGCAAGACATGTTTCGACTTGTAATTGCATTGCGCGGGTATTACTTTTGTTTTATTTATTGTTTAGTGTGACACTGAGCCGCGTAGATAACGTTTGTGTATGATTTTGGTACAAGAGTTAAAATAATGTATACCAAGAAGTTTCCTAGTATAATTTGGAAATATTTTGAGATAGTAAATGATGAATGTGCGAAGTGTAAAATTTGTGACGAAAAGTATTCCCGTAAGGGTAAAGGCACAACTTCTTTAAAAATCATCTATAGAGAAAACATCCTGAAGAATATGATTTATTCTTAAAAGAAGACTCCGCTAAGAAGAGTACTGATGAAATATCACGGCCGGGAACATGTTTGCAAACGGTAAAAAGAGAATTTAAACAAACTTTTTTCACAGAATATATGGAAAAAGCTGGAATGTGGGATAATACAAACCCCAAATCAATAAAAATTTACCATTTGATTGCTGAAATGTTAGCTTTATCAGATTCACCGTTTCAACACGTAGAACAATTAGCGTTCCGACGATTGATGGTCCATATAGTTCCAAACTATGGTCTAAAAGACAGAAACTATTTTACGGAACTTGTTTGCAGCGAGCTATACGATAAAGTGTCATCAAAAATAAAAAAACATGTTACAAGATTTTAATAAAGTTTCCTTCACATCAGATATCTGGTCAGCTCGTCATCAGGAGTTTCATTGTTATATTTAACATGTCATGGTATTACCAAAGACTTTCAACAAAAAAATACCGTTTTGAAAGCGGAAGTTCTTGAAGAACGGGTAGGGAGATTATATTTCGGAAACATTTCAAAGTATGTTAGAAGAATGGGGACTTGACAAACAAAATGTGCACTGTATGGTACGAGATGGGGGATACAATGAAGCGCGCCTGTTCTTTATCTAACATACATAATATCGACTGCACAGCACATCAGTTACATTTGGTGGTTAAAGAAGCTATTAAAAAAGTTGATATAATCCCCGTGTTACTCGCAAAATGTAGGAAAATTGGAGGACATTTCAACCATTCCACAATGGCAAAGCAAGAACTAGAAAAAATATAAGTTCGACTCGATCAAAAAGTTTTAAACGTTTTGCAAGACTCACCGACACGCTGGAATTCCAGCTATCATATGTTGGAAAGACTCGATTGCATCAAGGATTCGCTGTCGCTTTATGCTTCTAATAACAAAATATAACAATTTAATGCTACTGGACTGGACTTTAATTCAAGAATTAGTAAAAGTGCTGAAGCCTCTGGAAGACATTGCAAAAAAATTGAGCTCACAGAACACTGTATGTCTGTTGTCTATATATGTATATCTATGTATATCTGACGTTATTCCTCTAGTACGAGCATTGAATAAAATCTATGATGTAGATGAGATCCAGGAAAGTCTCAATATCCGTGTATCCGCTGTTCTGAATTTTGTGTCTGCTTTGAAGAATGAATTAGATTATCGTTTTTCTGAAATTGATAAAAATGTTTTGTTTCAAGTAGCCACATTTTTAGAACCACGGTACAAAGGTAAATTCTTCAGTGATATTCTTATAAAAGGAATAAAAGAGAAATTGCTTACAGTTTTAGAAACTGAAGAAAATCTCACAGCAGCTATAAGTACTGGAGTCAAACCAATTACTGTTAGAAAAGAACATTGCCAGAGTTTAGAAGAGTCTATTGCTAATATGTTAGATAGCGATGATGACGATGAGCAATCTGAAAATCATTTATCAGATACGAAAGCTAATTTGATCATAGAATATATGTCAGAAAAATGATTACCAAGAGATCAAGACCAGTTAAAGTATTGGTAGATTAACAGTAAAAAGTTTAAAGGTCTCAGTCACATTGCTCGCACATATTTATCATCACCTGCAACAAGCGTACCAAGTGAGCAATTTTTCAGTGCAGCAGGAATTGTTTATGATCCTCATCGTAACAGACTTTTGGGGGACAAAGCTGCCAAGTTACTCTTTTAGAAATACAATTTACCATTACTTAATTTCAATTATAATTAATAATTTTTTCAAGTTCTTCTAATATTCACTGTGTTTGCTCGTGTAATCTAATGTTTACACTTTAAATGGTACGCAGTATTAATTTACTTTATTAGAACAATCATTCAATTAGAATTTATTTTCGGTTTTCTCATCATCTCATAGTTATAAAAGTGATCTTATAAGTTATGAGAGATCTCATTATAATTATAAAAAAACGAAGATTTAGGTTTTGGTTTTCTCATTTTCTTATATTTATAAAAGTGATTTTATAACTTTATATAATATTTATCTCATTATAAAGATAGTTGATTTAGTACCCTTGAGTTATTTACTATTGGTATAGTAACGTACTACGATAAATGTTTGCAATACAAAGGTGCCAAATATTTCATTTTAAGAAATAACAAATACTCTGAATTGCATTTAATAGTTTTTTAAATCACCTATATATAACATTTCATCCTATCAATTGAAAATTAATAAGGTAAAAGATTCGTAAAAGATCCGCGAGAAAAGTAACGGATACGGATGCGAATCTTTCTTCTCCCTCGGATATCCGCGGATACGGATACGGATATCCGGAACATATCTAATATATATATATATATATATATATATATATATATATATATATATACATATATATATATATACATATATATATATATATATATATATATATATATATATGTATAATTTTAGATAGTAAATCTTTAGAGATAAGCTGAAAAACATGCAAACAAATATTATCACCGCCCTTATTTTCGAAACTACTCAATCTAAAATTATGAAATAAATATACATAATTTTCAGAAGCCTACGCAAGGGTTGTAAGAAAACCATAGCGATGTTTCCAAATGCCATAATTTTTTTAAATATGCACCATGCCTTTATGCCTGCGAAAGATACAATAAGCAATACATTTACGTTGCGATAAAATTAATGTTAATAAATAGCTTCATAGAAATACTATATTCCCTTAAATGTTTATAAGAGCCTAAATATGTATGGAAACCTCAGATACTAGTTTCACTCGTACTTGACTGGTTTTTTATTATACATTTTCCGTCGATTGCTACATTCTTAATGAGATTTTATCCGGATATAAATTTGTTGTTGGGCGATATTCCGTTTATTATCATTTTCATAACTAAAAACCCTATGGTAGTAACTCTTAGCTAAGTTTCATTCAAGAGGTTACAATATACATTACATGCATTGTCTTGAGATGTATAATGCCATTACAAGTACGTCTGCAAGTACGTCTGAGTGATTTTTAATCTGTTCTTTATACCTTTGGCTGAATTATTTGACTTCTTCTATGGTATGTGCTTCCAAGTATTTATGGCCCTCATAATTCTTAGCAAGTCCTAGTGCTCCCAATATTACAATTAGGACTGTTTCTCCGCAATATCTCTAATGTAAAATTCCACCTTTGAAGTATATTTTTCACCTATTCGCCATCTTTGTGTCTAAATTTGTGATTCAAATCCTAGCAACTAGTTTATGTTACACAAAGAAAATTTTCCTTTTCTTTCTTTTGGATGTTCGACATCCTTATTAAGATATTTACGAGACTTTGTCTTCTCGTTCCTTTAATTATAATTTCAGTATGGTTTCCAGTGGAAACACATGATGTAAAAGTAACCAGAAAGCAGATCAACAATCACGCACTTCAATTAAATAGAATGAAATAAACATTTGTACTCGGATGTAAGACTTAAGAACGAAGGAAGTTGCTAAGTTATTAAGAATATTCGTAAAATTTCTTAACTAACTTGTCAAGTACGAGTATAACTCACACTACGATGGCTCCGTACACAATTAAGGCAAATATAAATATTTAAGCGCACATAATATTAATTTCTTACCAAATATTAACCTACAATGCCTAGTATATCTTCAACAGACATAATAAATAAACATTTAAAATACAAAATAATTTTTACACTCTATTTAAGTTATTTGTATGGAGTTTCTACGAACTGGTTACAATCCAAATACTTATCATAAGTGAGTCGACTATTACTCGTAAACTCTACTTAGCTGTGATAATTTTCCTTTTAATTCCGTTACATATACTATTATTGTGAATACTTTTCAGATATTATACAATAGCGGTTTAACTGGTTACTTAACTCTTTGATTGGGGATACGTAACTCTAACAAAAATGACCGCTTTAAAGCTTAGTATTAAACGGATCCCTGTATTGGAAATGTGTTCATGACATACCCCCCCCCCCCCCAACACTTACTAAAGGTGAAATACTTATTCAACGATATCCAACACAAATGAAATATGCGAGTAAAATTCACTCCACTTTATAAAAACACTTCTATAAGGGAGATACCCTAAAATAAATGTTGGGAAGATTTTCTTTCATAACTTTGTAGACGTTGTAAATATGCATAACCATGTTTTTCAAATGTATAATGTGTATTAATAGTCTGCGAGTAAAATGGCTGTGACATACAAATAGACAGACAGTCGGACATGACGGAACTCTACCGCCCATTTGCACCACACACGGTCGAGACTTTCAGTCGGACTTACCGACGATTAAAAATTTCTGTTTACCTGTCAATCGAATCGGAACAAGAGTCTACTTTACCAATCGTAGCCTATTGCACGGTTCAATTACTAAAGTATCCATACAAAATACGTTTTTAATTGTCATTAAATCCGACTGAGAGTCCTGACCATGTGGGCGTAAGTCTTCCTAGTTTGGCTATGGAATACTAACAATTATTCGTATATTCCTTACAGAGCATTTTCGTCGCAACATATGGAATATTATAAGTCAAAGCTATTGATTTATCGAAAAAATCCATTAAAATTACATTACGCCGAAATTATCCGAACCAGTTCGCACAATTAAAAAATATTTGAAGCTATTTACCCAAGGAATGATTATCTATAGCCGCATATCCACTGGGCACTATTCATAGAATAATTCAATTTTAAAGTTGTGTTAAGTGAAATCGGTAACATTGTGAGCGATACATTATCATATTGCCAGTCAGAGTTCGAAATATACAAGTGTCTAATCGTTAATTGTTACGTGTCAATGTGATTATGAGTGGAATATCATTAAGGTTAATTGCAAAGTCATTAGATTAGAAGTAATTCTGATTCAATATTTTTAATATGGTAGGTATTTTATATACCCTTTCTCGACTTTTTATAGTATTTGCACGTAACATATTATAATAATTAAATTAAAACAGACTGAGTTAAACATATTGTTGACAGTTTACGAGTCGACTCGTGCTTGAGTTTGCATTAGTTAGTACAATTTTTAAAACTTAGAATAATATAGAATATTTTTTCATTTAAAATATTCCTTGATCATTTAAAATATTCCTTCATCGTCATTTAAAATATTCCTTCATTGTCATTTAATATATTCCTTCATATTCAATCCCGTTTATTATGAAACAATTCATTTTCTCTATATTAAAGTATTTATCATCATTTTAGGATTATAAAATTTCTACCTCGACGCGATCGTAACGTTGAAGAACGTTTCAATTAATTTTATGCAAATCTGATGCTAAAAGTGAAGAATGCATAAAATTTCATTCAAATTCAATATCTGTAAATAAAGTTTATACAGTTTATTATATTACAGTTTATTTAATATATTTCATTAGATACTCTGTGGTCTATGTGGTCGCAGTTAGAAAATATATATTTGATTTAAAGTAATACTTAATTGAATCAAACATTGCTTAATGCATTTGATTATAGACTAAATAGCAATTTGATTGTGGTCTTGTTAAGTTTTCGAGATGACCTTAACCGTGACTTCAGGCAAATTTAAATTTTAAAACTCACGTTGTCAATGTGTCACCAATACAAATGTGTTTCACGAACATAATGAAATTATTTTTGCCTAAGGTGCGATGTTAGGGCAGTTTTACGCATGTAATTAAAGAAAATAATCAATGGAAACTTTAAAGAAAAAATTCTATGCATAAATGTATGAGAACTAACAAAAAACGGCCATGTGAGCATCGGTACACGTGTAAAGTAGTTTTTATACTTGTTTTTACCGGAATCAATTTTAATGAAAAGTTGAAACGAAATACTGGTATATAGAATTTCTTAGGATTTATCAAACCCATGGTTAAAAAATTAGAGGGTAGGGAGTTATACATCACTATAAGATTTACGAGATTTATAAATTAAAAATAACAAAATAAACCTTCGTTTTTAAAATACATATCCAATACTACCCCACTTGATAGAACACACGAAAAGAGCCCCTCCTCCTTTACATAGCCAGAAAAAAATATTTTCTTAATATTTAGCTACGTATCATGAAATCTTGTATTTTTTAATGAAAACTTAAGTTATTTTTCATAACAACGACATTCTACGACATTCTTTGAGGTAGCGAGATGGAACATAGTGCAAATTGTGTCTCGTTGTATCCTCCGTCTATATATGTATCATATTAATCTATGAAGCTCAAAGGCTCCACAAGGTCATCGAAAAAGTCACGTAAAACTTGAAAAGAGCGAAAAAGATATTAATTTTGACAATAATATAACCATTGTCAATGTAATTTATCAGATCGTTTTTAATTAATTTAGGCAATAGCTCTATATTATAAAAAACAAGAAAGATCTATATTATAAAAAGTTTTTATGTATTTCTTCTTTTTATTATTTATATTTCTCTTCAATAATTCTCGATGCTAAATGCTAGATAAATGAATCGCTAACAATGCTAAAAGTAACGATAGGCTAAAATTAAATTGAAATTCATAATACGTAATTCTAAAAGATATCTTCTTGACTCTCACTTCATGAAGAGAAGAATCGAAAGGCTTTAGAGTGTTATTCATAGGTGGTAGTAATTATACCTAACTAGTTATCACATGCTTAAAGTATCCTAAATAATATCTAACCCAAGTATCCCCTTCCTAATATGTCGCAATAGTGAACGTTCCAATAAAATTTACATATAATTTAATATCACCTTATTATAAAATAAAAAATTTGGAAAAAGATCAAATAATACAAATTCCATGAAAAAATATAAATTATAATTTTAAACAACTTGTTACTGTCAATATTGTAATGAGTCTTTTTTATGAATAAAGGAGAATTTTCGAATGTAGAAATGGCACGAAAAAAACAACTATGATACGTGTAAATTATTTCAACAACATGCAATGTTATTCTAGTAATAGGTATTTATCATTTTGCAAAAAAAAAATAAATTCTTCGTAAAAATAGTTACGAAGAATTTAAGCAAATTTTGTTTTTATCATTCCTGTTCTATTTTAAGGGATGTTTTATTTGTTTATTTACATTAGAAATTTGAGGGAATCATTTTTTCTTTAAATTGAAATGATCGAAAATATTTCTTTCAATTAATAAAAGAAACATTGAAAACTTGACGAGCGCTGATCAGCACGCATGTCGATTTGTTTATTATCTTACATCAAAATGATTTTGACAACATTGAAAGACAATTTTTGGCGAATAATTATCATAAGATATCATTGTATCTTCAAAACACTTTCTATTTCATTTTACATTGGCAGACACAGTTAAAATATTTAATTCAAACATCTTGTTGAAGTGGCTTCGCGCATACACTAAAAAAAATTTAGTTACTTCGTTTTTCAAATATTGCATATTGAATTCGAAGTCTTATTTTGTTCATTTTCAGTGTGCAAAAGTATACTTGATTTGAGAAACGTTTAAAATATTGACTAGTTTTAGTATCGTAAACGTTAGTTACAATAGCGCGGACGACGCCACTAGAGTTAGTAGTGTGTTCGACGGGACCACTTCTTAAACCCCTTTTTTCAGTAATAACTAAAAATATTTCATTGCAATGACTAACAACACCTAAGTTTGATGTAATTCTATAAAATAAGCGTAAAAACAAAATGTTTACATGTTCCCTTTTATATTATTACGCACATTACTATGTTTTTATGACATGCGCATCATGATCTGATATCACAATCATAGAAGCAAAATCGATCACTGCTACTAATATTATGAATTCCTTATAGATATTTCTTCATAAAATATATTACACGTAATAAATCGACGCCTCCATAAGGAGCTGAGCACAAATTTAACTGATTAATTTTATGTCTCCGCATTCACGTCAGTCAACTTTTCAAGACCTCACGTCGCACACGTCACACAAAATATAAGAAGTAGATGAGGAAATGCCGTAGACAAATTATTATTAACATACTGTAGATCTCAACTTTCAAGAATTTTACATAGCCGAAATTACTGAAACTTATGGTTGTTTTGCATTAATAATACAAATAGCACGGTGCTCTTCTTCGACTTCGTTCTAAATTTGTACTTGAATACATTTTAGTAAAGTTATCATTTTGTTAATATTATTTAAAAATAAAAACCTTTTTGTAAATTCTCATTTGCTATTCGTCTTTGGGTTCCCACCGAAGTCAAATTATCCAAGAAAGTATATAAAATACAAAATGATATATTTTTTGCGTTTCTGTAGCTCAAACGTGCCTCAAACCTTAAGTTGACCCGGAAAAGTTAAAAAAATGATTTGACACTCAATATGCAGTCGCTTATTTATCTACTGGATCCTAAATTGCCAACGGGAATTTTGGTCCCATGACAGTATGTTAAAAAATTAGAAATACCGATAAGCACGAAGCGGTTTTCTGTCGAATTAAATATCGAAATATAATTGTTTTGTACATAATCACAATGCCAGTTTTAAATTAAAGCCGATCACGTGCTTTCGTAATTCATTTTATTGTTTTATTCAAAGCCTAGTTTTTTAATTGCAGGTCACATTTGAATTTTAAAATATCAGACACATATCTCATTTAATAATAAGTGTACTTTTTAAAAGTTGGTTCATAATATGTTTTTTATTTAAATAAAACACATATAAAATGCTTACAGACTATAAAATCAATTTCATATTATGTAAAAAAATTTATATTGCTAATTAAAAAAAAATTGATTTAAAAAATTATTGTATCAACAAATAACTTTTCGCATATGACACTTTTTAATGTTTTAATGATATCTTATATTTAATATTTAAGAATTGTCGGTTGCACTCTCGTTGATATTTAATGACAAAAAAGAAAATGAATTAAATCAAAGAATCTTAAGAAGTTTTGCGCTGCAAAAATATAATTTTCTCGACAAATTTTTTTTAATTACGTCATGAGCTATTTCGTAATTATATAAAACATTGTAAATTTGAATTATAAAAAAAAGTTAAAATTTCACATATTTCTGGTAAGAAGAGAATTCGAGAATATTAGGAGAAGCATATGAATATATCTGAGAAGGTCATCCTTCCCGAACTAATAACAGTTTAACGAAAAAGCTCATGTCATCACCACTGACGAAATGAGCTTTTTCGTAACATAAAGTTTCAATCAAAAAGTGAATAAAAATATATTCAAGAAGTGTATTATATTGTATGCTGATTTATTCTTTTAGATTTATTATATATATATATATATATATATATATATATATATATATATATATATGTATATATATATATATAAGTATACGGACTAAAACTTACTATTACGAAAAAGCTAATTTTTCACTTGTATTCCATCACAACTTTGTCGGTTTGAAGAATGTCATTAACATTGTTATTCAATAAAATCTTTCGAAGAAATAAAAGTCAAGTCAAATAATTTGTACGCTAGAATTCTCTTCTTATTGAAAATATGTTAAATTTTTATTTCTTTTTTATTATTATTTAAAGAATCGTTTAAATGTAAAATATTTTAAATAATTACAAAATAGCTGTTAACTTAGAAAAAATAAAAATAAAACATTTACCGTAAAAATCATGTCTTTACATCAGCATCACTTATTAAAGGTTTTTCGATTTCCTTATTTTTTTTCGTCATTTAATACACGAGTGCAAACATCAATTCCCAAATATTAAACAAAACATCAATAAAACGTTAAAAAGTGACATAAAAAATTCCACTGTTTTTCCATTATACCAACATTTCTCAAAAATATTTTTTATTAATTAAATCATGTATGATAATTATAAAAATTCCAAAGCATTTTATTATGTTTTATTTCACTTTAAAAATCTTATATATATATATATATATATATATATATATATATATATATATATATATATATATATATATATATATATATATATATATATATATATATATATATATATATATATATATATATATATATATATATATATATATATATATATATATATATATATATATATATATATATATATTAATATATAAGTAATGTTGCGGATGTTCTGCATATTAATCTCATCAATATGTGAAACAGTCGAGAGTCTTAATATATAGTTTTGTATGTCAACTTTGAACCGACAAATGTATAGCCAATTCTAAAATATTTGATGTTACTGGCCAAAGTTCATAGTTAAATAAAAAAGAACCGCACAGCCTGATGTAATGGTTGTACTGAACAAAACTAATTTTGAGTCTTAAATTTCGAAAAATGTTCTATTAAATTAAGGTTGTAACAAAGAGTGTGTCATTTTTCATACAGGTACTTCGACCTAAGTAGAGAGATTCATTCTATGCATCAAAATGACTAGAAAATTTTAAGGAACTATATGAGAATTATCAACTGTTTCTGAAAATTTTGCTTTCAAAGTTATGATTCCAACGAAAAAAACTTGCGTTTTTTTTCAATGTTTTCTAAAATACTTGCTTTGATGCTTCAGGCATACTAGTTTTGATGATTACTATCTGTATGAATAATAATAGTTCTTTGTTACAGCTGTATATGTCATTACAAGAAGGGAACATCGTTTCTAAACATGAACTTAAAAAATCATCAAAAATTGAAATTATAATAGAAACTGATGGCAATTAATTTCTATTACTATAATTTCAACTTATGCAAAGAAATGTTTCACAACATATCTGGGCGATTTCATTTATATGATATAATTCTTCTTTCTTCATTTAATAATCTCTTAATAATAGGTCAGAAAAAATTCTTTAACTATTAATTAAAATTCATGTAAAATGCGAATTGCCTCAAAAGATAACATTTCATTTAATCATTGTTAAACACTTTTTTAATATTTTGCAATAGCCATCAAAAGAGGTTCACGTGCGAATGGATTCACTTAAATTATCTTATTGGAGTCACGCCTACTTTTTTACGCCACCAATTTTTGTTTGGTTTTGAGGTTTACTAAAAACGTGTCAGGAAAAAATCTAAAAAAGAAACTGTTTGGGCTTTGACGGAAACACTTCTTAAGTACAATGAAATTAAGTATAATCAATGGCAAATCATTATCTTTTTTATTTACCAAAGCCACATAAAGCTCTATTAGCCTTAACGATAAATTCTGTTTGATCTACAAATGTAATCGATTGGCGCTGATACGCGACTGCTCATTAACAAACTATTTTTCAGTAAACAACAACTGGAGAGAAATTGGCTCATCATGTCCTAAATTTCTGTCTATGGTATCGAACAAAAGAACAGTATCTGGCGAAATCTGAATATACACAGTATCTGGCGAATATGCAATGTTTTATCGATGTCAGCAATGTTTCGATCGTTAATATCACTTGTATCTTCCACGATATATTTGGTATTAGTTGGCCCTTGTATGATATTATAGAACTTTATATGGGCTGTTGGAATTTTTAAATTTAAAGTTTTAGCTTCTCTTCCATTTCTATTTGGTTTCATAAATATTCTCGGATCTAGACGAATAATTACGTATTAATTATTAAGATATAATTAGCATCGGTAAGGAAATGGATTATAAATCTATCTTTAGACGGCACAGCTGACGATTTGTATCCAGAATATCTTATATTATTTATTATAATCGCCATCTCATCTGTTCGTCTACTGTATAAACATTACATTCTTCTGAAACTAGGAGAAATGAAAATTTACTATATAAAACATAAAGTAAGCCAGGAACATAAAATGATCTTAAAAATACTGTGTTTTTAAGCATCGCAAAAAAATGTTTGAAGTGTGTTAATTATGAGGCTTAATACTTGATTTTCCGACAAGTCCAGATAATTAATAATAACTTCATTTATCGTGTCGCCATATGTTCGTCTACTGTATAAAAATCGTATAGTATTCGAATTTGACATGTAATAATGCGTGGTAACGAATAATGATAACTCCAGGAAGTCATGACCACACGTAAGCTCCAGTTACCGAGATGATATATATATTTGCTTATGCAAAACTGTTTATATACCAGTTAACATACTGCAATAAGTACGTGATTTAAGATGACTACAAGCACCACAGTGCATATTCGCCAAGAGAGCGATTAGACACCGCGATGTGCAAATACAGTGAATTCTTTCATTACGTTGCATTAAAACGAATGACCGACACTCCATGCTGACTCGTGGTATTGTAAGAGACCGAAACGTGCCATTGTCAAGGCTACGCACTCCGTGCGTCCGCGAATGTAGCCGCTTTCATAAAACATTACTCTATGTGATTCTCGTAAACGACTGAAAACTTCATTACGTAGAAAAGAAAAACCTTGGAGTAAATCTTTTTTTATAATTACTTGCAACAACGCTTTTATGCGTGCAAGACGAAATATACAAATTATATAAAATAGGCCCATTAAGCGCTCAAGGACTTACGCCATTTATTGTGTGGTATGCAAACAACTCAGGGTCAGTTCTGGTCATTTGCTTTCAGTAGCGATACCACGTCAACAGAAAATTTAAAAAATAGTTCGTTGAAGTCGATATGACTACGCTCAGTATAGAAGTGCAAAATAATTACTCGTAACGTAAATAAGGTGGCGCCATTCCATATGTAAATTCAACATATTAAATAAATCGTATTTATTTCGAAAGAATTGGCGTCAACACTAAATCATAGAAATACTAAATCATAGAAACAATACTTTGCCTCAATGTGAGGGAGATGAATATACGAACATATGTTTTAATATGATTATTGGAGCAATGTAGATAAAAAATTTTAAAAACTTTTTTGTTCTCGGTACCTATTTATATTATTGAAATCGACGTGCGAGTTGACACGTATTTCGGATTTTCTAGTGAGGTCATTAAATCGGTAACTTTTTTGTTGTTTTTTTTTATCCTGTATCCTCTATAAAGCACGTGTACATTCCATCATCTTTAGAGCTGCCTAAACTTTTACATACTACTGGCTATAAATTAAACGTTACAAGAGTTGTGGAATTTCCTTTTCCTTATCCTTAGGAATAAAATTTATGTGCTTTCTGCCCAAGCTTATGATCAACAAATAGACATTCAAGCAAAATACTTAATAATGAAAAATATACTGATGAGCATTTGATACGTACACACATATACACAAAACGAACACTGTAAGTTTTTAACTTACAATATACTTATAATATACAATATACGCTAAAATATACTTAATAATTATATAACGAAATGGATTTCAATATACATACGAGGGACAAATAATCTATAAATAAAAACACGTATGTAGGAGCTGCTTTTGGATGAGTAAACAAGCAAAAGAGGTCCCATTAAATAATAAGTCTGGCACTAAATTCCTGCATCATGGTAAATGATAAAAGATGATCAGGTGTAATGATAACCCGTCAATGTAAGGTTTGGTAGTTTAATGCAACAATATATTATACATTTCTGGTATAATGAAACATTTTCTGTTTAAAGCAAGCGCGAATCAACATTCGTCAGCCATATCACATCGTTGGTCCTTAACAGTTTATCAAGCCTCCCAAATTCCGTGATCCTCCCAGAATTAATATTTTTATTTGGATCATGTCCACATTTTTGGAATTTATAAAAAAAATTCTGCTTTTAATCGGTAAACTAAACCACATAAGAAAAATAATTTATAGAACCACAAATAATGTAATTTAAAGTTGCTTTTCAAGCTGTTTTATTTTTAATACATGAGCAGAAGATTTTTACTGAAATGGTATTTTATGTTACGAAGTTAAAAAAAGAAAAAGAAATTGAATATATATTTCTTCTTTTATTTTGTACATTTGCCCTATGATAAAGTTATATATTATTCAAGGTTTTTTTCAGATTTAATGTCAAATCTCAGATAGCTTGTATCATTTTTAAGGTATAAGAAATACAAAAAGATTATTCAATAAAATGTTTACTATTTTTTTACGCATTGTGGAAACCACAAACTGAATAAAATAGATTTAAATGGCCCCTATTACCGATTCTAAACACCGGAGCAATTTTAAATTATGTAACGTAACGATCATGGCTTGTTAAGATACACATAAAAGGATATGCTTTGCCTTTATGCTATGGAAATTTTCATGCAGAAATTGAAAAATACGACTAGATTTAAAATTTTCTAAATTGTTTTAAATGTAGAATGAATAAATAGCTCAAAGCTAATAAAAATAAACGTAATTCGACTAATGAAAATACATAATAATTAAGGTAATTTCGTAAAATATTTACGTATATATATATATATATATATGTATATGTATATATATATATATATATATGTATATATACATATATATATATATATATATATATATATATATATATATATATATATATAGTTTGGAGTCAGATCAGGATGGTTTATTTTTTAAAGGCAAATGTTATAAAAAAACCATCTTCATATTTCTCATTAGCTCTCCATGCAAAACGTGCTTCCTAAAATAAACACATTAATGTTCATGATAAATAACAACCAAGATGAGCGCAATACACGTTGAATGACATTGCTTATATGCGACCTCTTGAGTACAAATCACAAAATAGACACCAAATAATCTTAAATCCATTTAATTATTGATATAAAAACAATTCCAAAATACATACTTTTTTTATAATACAGATAGGCCCCTGATGAATAATTTTGGGATAAAAAGTTTAAAAAATCATATAATAAATCTGGTGCTGGAAAATTCTGTTTGTTTTGATAACCAAATTAAAGTTTATTCAACCTTTAATCATAAAAGGCTTAAGAAGAAAATGGAAAAGCTAATTAAATGTGACAGAATACGTGAATAAATAAATACACAAATTTAATGTTATGAATTCTCGATGTTTCACTATGAAACATATTTTGTAATTTTTCTTATTATATAAAAATGTTAAAGATAAATTACAAACTTTTAGACTATAGCATTTACAAAATAGATCCGAAAAAGTAATAAATCTAAAAATCAATTCTGTTCCCGGCTCTCGACAAGTACATATTTTTCAATTTAAAAAACTTAGAACGGGTACAATATTTATATATTCATATAATAAAGTGATACGTAGAGAGTCATAATAATTTTAAAAAATATTTTATAGAATATTACTCATAACTCACAAAATATTATAATTAAACATAATATTAGTATTCGTTAATTAAATATATAATATTTTTAATACAGACCAGAAATCCCTGGTGTTTATTTGTTGGTACACCAGTTTATTTGTTGGTAACCAGGTGGTTGGTATCAAAATGAACCTCGTAATAAACATACCTAATAGAGCAATTTATACCTAATAGACGATCTCACACATCCTTTGTATTTTACTCAAAGAACTCTTTTTAAACGTAGTTCACTTTTTTAAACATATATATATATATATATATATATATATATATATATATATATATATATATATATATATATACATATACACGTTCAAAATTGTGTTAATTAACTCCCGACCTTTATATCAACAAATTGACTAGAAACTATTATTGCATTATCTCATTACAGTCTGATGAATTAATACACCAAGTAACATAAATGAACATAAGTAAAATTCAAATCCAATTTAGAGTACTAACCCCCCTCCCGGCTACATCCGTCACCCTTTTTCGTGACACTTAGTAAGAAACTTAATTTCAAAGTTTTAACTCAAGATATCGTCACGCTATATAATACAAATTGGTTACCCATATAGCGAAACTAACACGGAGCCAAGGTCAAGGTCTCTCTGTCGTTAAATAGTAGGCTTTTCGGCACCTTCACATTTGATACAAACCAATCGTCGCCTCCACATTCTACAGTTGTAACTAGTTTTGTAGCTTCCAATTTTTAATTAGTATTACAAGTCATAAATTATATAATAGTAATGAAATGGGATTTAAAGATTAATAGTAAAGTAAACTAGTAATCATATTAAAGTCACGGTTGTGTAATTGTTACATAGGTTTTAAGTAATAAGACAGTTAATATCACATAAATAATAATAGAGAGTAACACAGTTCTTCACGCGAGATTAAAATTGACGAGAAAGGAGACATCATCTCTTTTCGAAAGTGTACTTTCTCCATCCATTGGCTGTTCTCAATTTACTAACGTGAACTGTTTGATACCATCATTGTGACTTCGTCGCTTTTTTCGCATGGAAATTTATGATTGAATTCACAATATATTTATTGTAATTTTCTGCATGCGAACAACGGTATTGTTGTGCTGCGATAGTTTTTCTTTTTTGTAAACATCTATAACTCGTATACTTGTGGGACTTAGAAACAATATATTTGCGGTTCGTAATAGCTTTATGCTCAAACAGACTCAGTCAAAGTAGTATGTATGCTGATCGATAAGAACAGAAATATTGAATATATTTGGCGTTAATTTTGTAGAAATCCATTATTCACAATTAAATGAAACTACGTGATGCAGTATTATTTCTACTTTCTTTAAGTTCTTTACCACGACCTAGGTTTCGTTGTATTACACATCTTCAGGTGGGATATTAGCAAAAAAAAGGGTTTTTTTTGTTTGTTTTTGCTAATATCCCACCTGTAGATGTTGTAATACAACGAAACCTAGGTCGTGGTAAAGAAATTAAAGATAGTAGAAATAATACTGCATCACGTAGTTTCATTTAATTGTGAAGAACACAAATGTAAATCAAGCAATTCTTTAAGTATAATTTTCAAATTTTCACACATACAAGTGTTTAAAAGAAATCAATATAAATCGTAAATATTTGTTTACGATTTACACTAATATGCATCATTTATTTATAGGTAATTCGAAATTTATAAATTATTTTATTCTTAAGTTTTAAATATTTATTTTTAATAAAACGTGGTAGGAGCTGATAGAATAAAGAAAATTATGAGGATAATATTTTTTTTGTAAAACCTTAGTTAGAAAAAAGTAGACTATATGAAAATAATACTAATTGCTATTGTAACATTTACTTATATCAAATGGCTGAATCGATCAATATTTCGTCTCTACAATCGTCATATTCATTATTGACGAAAGAATATCTTTTAGAAATTTACGTTTCAAAATCAAAATATAGATTTAGAAACGTAAAATAGTTGTGAAGAAACCTTCTTAATATATATTTGTATTATAAAATAGCTGAATAATTAAAGAAAAATAACTTCCAGATTACCTTTTTCGCAAAACCTATAGAAGGGAAAAATATTAAACCTATGGAGAGCGTATCACCTTTTTTTTCGCCGTTTAGGGGGAAATTTTGAAAAATCTGGTGGTATTAGATGCCAAAAAATATACCTTCCAAATGTTATGTTTCCAAGAGCAATACAATGGACAGTATTCCTAAATATATAAAATACATATTTACTCCTTACTAATTTTGTAAACCATTCTTTATTGAGTAACTGGATTACGAAAGAAACTTTTCCTACAAATTTGATATTTCATAAACCGATAGAATGGGCCGAATACTTAAATTTGTAAAAGACACATTTACTCATTTCTATCCTTTTAAAAGTGGAATTTTGAAAAAAAAACATTTTTCCTTGATCTACCTGGATTAAAAAAGAAAAAAAATCCACATTTCATAATTTTCTCTTTAACACAATACAACAAGATCAGACAAAGTTTAATAAAAAGCAGCTAAATATTGTCAACACACTGCTGTGATGCGCAGGAAACAGCAAAAAGAAAAAAAAAAAAAAAAAAAAATATATATATATATATATATAGATTCAGAATTGCCATATATTTAATTATCCTATAATTTCAAAATCTTATTTATTTAATACGGCACATGAGGAAAATTGTGCAAAAATTAATTTGCAATATAAAAGTGCAGTTATATTAACTTTACCGGCGTACTAGACCCGTCACGTCCGCGGCGTAAGTTGTCGGCGCAGCAGCGAGTCGATAGTTGGACGACGCGCTCGCTAGTCAACGGTTGCCTTGTAAAAATTGTTTTTTTTATTTTCTTGCTGTTTTTATTAACTTTTAAGTTATCAAATTGCAATATATATATACATATACATGTGTTCGTTATTGTGATAAAGTAAAAGAGATTACAAGTTTATCAGAGTAACCCTTTAATTTTAGTTAACCATTGGTGAGTTCAGTTTGTTTTTATTGTTGTTGTGAAGTTTTGTTATAAAATTAAGAACTTACATACATAATAATCACACATACCAAACAATCACACATAATTAATTTTATTTATATATATACATATATATATATATATATATATATATATATATAATATATATATATATATATATATATATATATATATATATATATATATATATATATATATTTGTTTATTTTACTTTTAATGGTGTGGTTGTGACGTACAGAATATTTTCTTTTATTTATTAAGCAAATAATAACATTTCTTAGCTCATCGGATAATGTCATATATACTTTAGGAACTAAAATTAATCGATTTTAGAGTTCCGTACCTCAAAAAGATAAAAAACACTATCTCCGTAAGGTCTGTCTGTCGTGCACACTTTTGTTATAAAACGTTTGCCGTAAAAACTTAATTTAAAATAAAGCAGTATGCTTACATAAGCCGTTTGTTTTTTTTTTGTTACAATAATAAACGCTAAGAATAATGTATTGTTTACAATAATAAACGCTAAAAATAATTATATCGAAGTTTTAAAAAGGCAAATAAAGACTTGAATTTTCTTTCATTTCCTTTATCGTTGTGGATATCAATTGACAGAATATGTTTTAAGGATTCTAGATCATTGTGAAAATATAAAAATTTTATATAAGATTAGCTGTGCCGACACGACTTCTTCACATTGAAATTCGGTATGAAAAATTATAAGGAATTTTTTTGAGCTTTTTTAAAATTTTTTTTTCTCTCTCAGAAATCTAAGCAATTACATAAAAGTTATTAAAAGCGCTAATAGATGACATTAGTAGTATCAATATTCACAAAGTCAAGGTGTTTTTCTATATGTGTAATATCCATATAAAAGGTATCATATATATTGCTCGAGAGTATAATGTATTTCTACACCAAATATCTTCAAAATCCGTGCAGTAGATTTGGCATGATTGAATTCACTCCGTTACAATTTTATTATATGTATAGATAATTCTAGATATATTATTGAAAATACCCTAAAAAAATTGTTCACACGATATGGAAGAGCCATCCTCAGCCCCTCATCCCATCTCTGAAACCGCTAAAGTCAAATTTATGAAAATACTAAGTTTATAGAAATTTACCAAATAATTCACTAGAAGTTATAGGTATGTATTTAATACCACGATTTTTAAGATTTTCCCGCCTGTGAAAGATATACTAAGCAACATATTTATCTGATGCAAAATAATATTCATACTATTAACTTAATGGAAATACTAAATACACTTAAAGTTTTATATATGCCTAAGTGAATATGGAAACCTCTTAACAGGTTTATTTATAACGTTCCGAGCAAATCGTTTAACTATAATTGTTAAATAATACTTATAGTAAGAAATAACTTAATGGAAATACTAAATACACTTAAAGTTTTATATATGCCTAAGTGAATATGGAAACCTCTTAACAGGTTTATTTATAACGTTCCGAGCAAATCGTTTAACTATAATTGTTAAATAATACTTATAGTAAGAAATAACTTAATGGAAATACTAAATACACTTAAAGTTTTATATATGCCTAATTTAATATGGAAACCTCTTAACAGATTTAATTATAACATTCCGAGAATTCGATAATTTCAAAAACCCGTATTACGTAATGCATAGAGCATTACATAATAAATTGTATCCCCCAAATTTAAAGGAAACAAAAAATAACCCACTGTATAATTGTACTTTTGAAGTTGATCTTTCAAAATATGCGATACGCCTACATATAACGCTTTATAATATATAAAAGCCACAATATTCAATATGGAGAAAATGCAGATTTCAGTTCAAATATTTTAATTTTCATGTACTAAAATGAGTAAGTAAAACGTAACATATAGCATCGTTGCTGCTGTTTACAGATGAATATTGATTTTTTTGAATTTCAATAACAATATAAAAATGTCAGCATTCCAATGACGTGGGAAAATTATTAATTCTTCATTTACAACTTCTTCGTACAAATTCCGGCAATTGTGGGTCATTTATACGGCTGTTGTACTAAACGTACCTGTTAGCTACACACTTCCATATACTTAATGTTAATACATACAAACTTAATCAAACTTGGTAATTATTTCATTCTACACTTTTCACTAGATCAATGTTTGGGTTCATTGACTTACAAAAAATTCATTTGGGAAAACAGAATTAAATAATGATGAAATTTATACTAAATACTAATTAATTGATATAAAACATGATAAACAAAATTTATTGTATTTTTTATTGCAAGATTTCAAAACTATAAACAAAGTTTTACTACATATTGAAACAATGTTTTAAGTGGAATACTATTATTGGGTAAAGTGAATCAAGATAATAAGATCGCTATAAAAAAACAAACAGAAAAAATTAAATGAATCATTTCTAACCACGTTCTTTCTAAACTTTCTAACCACCTTCCAAAGTAATGTCCCAATATAAAATTGCAATGCTGACCCGACAACATATAGGATAAATTTTGTCTTGATATTACAAATTTTAAAAAAAACCTAACTTAGTGAATATTACGACATGAACTAAGGTATTGATACTTAGTGAATATTAGGCCAAAGGTATCTATTAGCGTTTTTAGTAAACTTTGTACTGATAGATATTATAAAACTAAAGAAATAAAACAGAGAAATAATAATATTTATTATTCTTAATAAATTTTCTTACTCGCAGTAAATTTGTATCGCCATTATCGTAGAACTTGCTATTTTTTAATAAAACGGATAAACATATAAAATGAGCGTTGGTCATAATAATTATTACTGATAATTGCCATATTACCTTTCCTATAAACTACAGATACCGAGTTGCGCTAAAACACAAATCTTTTATAGACTTGTGTTATCAATTGAACGTTTAACCAATATACATACATTATCTAAATACAAAGCTATAGTCGATTTTAAAATAAATAATATCTACTTTTTTTTAAATAGCTATAACGCTTCATGCTACTAATAATAATAAAAATGTTTATACACATAGCTTTAAAATTATCACGTTAAGTCGCCACAATTAAAAAAACGCAAATTCGTGAAATCGTGGAAAAATCACCTTATTTCTTTACTTTTTTTTATAGTTAATATAATATAATTACTGTCTAAATTATTTAACTGTGAATCATAATTTTTATTATTACAAATTAATTTTGATATAATTTTAGTTCCAGATCTTTCAGTTATTGTAACTCAAAGTCGTATGCCACTTTATTATTTAGTGTATGATAAATTTTTGGGGATACTTCAGGAACGAAATTAGGTAACCGACTATAACATCGGGAAAAATAAGTCGGTATGTCTATCGCAAGAATGCTACAATTAGTTAATGAAACATTATATGAAACAAACTAATTCATATTAAACATACTCATTCATATTACCGTTTGTTTGTTTATCGTTACAGTTCATTCATTAAACTATTCGCGTGCAAACCTGTCTGGAGGTTAACCGGTTTTTAAACATATGATGTGCTCAATGTCAGCAATAATTTACAATATTCATTATGTGTTTTAATTTATTTAACATCTTTAAATCTATTTTCGATTAAGGCGGCGGGGTTAATATGAAGGTTTCGGGCTCATGAGGCACTTAAGCAATAAATTTACCCCCTCGTTCCCATTCTAGTTCAAATTTGTTACTACTAAATTAAGAACATTGAGTTTCATCTTACACTTATTGTGGTTATTACTTAGGTTGGAAACTTATATGTTAATTCGAGTCATTGGCTATTTCCATACCATCATAAAATCGGTTCAGCTCTTTAGACCAAACATTGGGACGTAATTTTCGTCGTAATACCAATATATTTAATTTTATAAATAGTCCGGTCAAAATAGTGAAAAAAAATTGTAACTTCGGAAAAATTAACACAGAAGTGAAGATTGGTCTTAAATACCCTATTGCAACTGAAATATCAAAAGCCTCCACAGATCCTACTTCCGCTAAAAAAAAGTCCTTCAAAAAAAGAGCAGGTAAACGACTGGCGGCACTCGAACTATGGTGTAACAAACAGATGTTACTCAAGTTTACATAGGTGAACGGAATTAGGGACTATTAATTTATTCAGAATCACATAATTTGTACGTGTTTTGTGTGAGTCACACGAATCGATACTTCCATATTTTTACATATATTGAAATTGGACGTGCAATGGCGTACACAGGCTGCGTTATAGTGCAGAATAAAAAAATAGAGAGTTATAAAAAAAAATTATTTTCGATATTTGAAATCGCGATCTCTCAGGAATGGTGATTCGTAAGAAAACAAATTTTAAAAATTTGTAGACAATTGCATGATCTACAAGTTTTTTCTGACCTATTTTTACGGTAATCTTACCGTTTAGGAGAAAAATGCGAAAAACCGATATTTTTGACTTTTGACTTTGAACAACATTTTTAGCAGAAGTATGATGGATGTTTTATATTTAGTTTGTAATTGTGTATTTAAGACCTGTACCAATTTTCCGATGTTAAATATTTATTTTTCCGATGTTAAATATATTTGGACTAGTCTAAAAGCATTTATATTCACACTTATATGTTACTCCGTCAAACAAACTATGAATATAGTCAATTTAGAAGCAATCCGTTATTGCACAGTTTTTGAATAATAAACAAAAACACTTACACATAGGAAATCAGGTATTGGCTGTCATTAAACGAAAAGTATCTGTTAATAGATATATTTACCAAAAGAAATTGGAAAATCTTCTGGATTTTTTAAATGTTATATATCTCGGCAAAAAATAATTGTATTTGGACGAATGAGAGCTCATTCAAAACCTTGTCCTTTTTACTTTCTTAATCAACCATTTAGTTTTTTCTCAATTGAGGAATGAAAAAAGAATCCCTTTAATGTTTTATATATTTTGACGAGATCTCTAGGCTAAAAAAATATGATTTACTTAGAAACTTTTTCAAAATTCTTTTTCAATTAAAAAAAAATCATTTCTGATTTGGATGTAACCGATATCAATTGGTTACATCCAAATCAGATGACAAAATTTCAGAAATTTGCAATTTTTGAAAACGGTATCCTTTAACGTTTGTACAAAATCATATATACGAGATACTGATACGAAATCTTTTGCTTATCTAGTATTTTGCTTAAACTAGTATTTCAGAGATTGTCCATAATTCTTGTGATATTTGTTAGCTAATTTTTTTCAAATATTTTTCGACAATTTTCATCAATTTTTTTATATATATGACGGTATATATGACGAAACTTTAAGGACTAAGAAATGGTTAAACTTGACAATTTATAAACCAAAGAAAATAAGATGTTGGTGTAAGTTTACTATTCAAACTGAGTATGTCCGAAACATTACAATTTTGATATTAAACTAATAAATAAACCTGTAATATCTGTAACGTATTCGAGTTATTATACTAAACGAGACACACTTTTTGTCGTTTTATCAAATATAAGTTGTAAAAAAAATTATATATACATAATGAAAAAATATTCTTTAAAAGTTGTACAAGTGTTGAGCAATAAGTATCAGCGTACAGTAGGCGTCGGGCGCGTTGCGCATAACGCTTAATAAAACGTTTATATAAATAATAAGCTGTTTTTAATAAAAGCTTTCTTCTAATAAGCTGTTATTAAACTACTTAAGCTTAATTAAGCTCACCGAGAATAGGTGATCGATAACTCCACTGTACCACATCGATCGTCATTTTACTTCCGTTCTCCGTCTAATCGTAACATACGCAGTACTTAGTGGAAATAAAAAGAGTTTAATTGCATTTAATGATACGATTTCGATTCGTTTATTGCTATAATAAAACAAAACGACTCGAAAGTGCACTGTTTTTTGTCGTAACAGACCATTGATATAACGACTGTTATTTATTTCGTATAACGACTGACCACGTCATCAAACTAATATTTTAACACTGTTGGCTTAGTTTTTATTGTATAGTGGAGAACATTAACAATTATTTTAATACAAGTATTATAATTTTAAAATTTAAATGTATTAATTATTCGTATTGATTGTTTTCATTGTGTTATCCCTTGATAATAGTTAGACCCTGCATTACTTGCGAATGTATGAAGGATGATTTTATGAATAGTGATAGATAAAATAGTGAGTTTGGCAAAAAACTTAGTAAATATTTGGTGTCCATGAATCACGGAAAATATTGCTCAGGAATGTTTATCAATTTAAATATAAAAAATAGAATGTTAAATAGATCACTCCAGAATTTAAACGTTGCCCTAAACAAGACTGCCGTTCGATAAATATATACAACCACAATCTCTTTTTGTAAACATTTGAAAAGTTAGTAATGAACGTTTTTATACATAATTACAATAATTTTAATATTTCAAATGACATGTGTTTAAATAATAAAAAAACGCTACTCAGTAACATTTGCGTAAAAATAACAAATACAATGATAAAGTAGCTAAACATTGCACTGGGTGACCCCAAATCTGCATAAACACGATTTATTTTTGTAAATATTTTAATCACCCAGTTCAAGAATAATTATATATAGCAATACTTTTAAGCCTTAAAATAACATTAGTTTCATTCGTGTATAAATAATTATATTACTGAGCCCAAGACCCCCTATTTCCAAAATCTATTATCTCAAACCACTCATTAGGAAAGGTCCTATAACAAATAGAAAGATGATGCGATTTAATAAAGCTTGTTTTTTTTTTTCAAAAATAAGAAGCAAATTTGTTTACTGACATTGGGGACAATATTAGACTCATACAGTAATCTTTCTCATTCGAGTAGTTTTAGACTTTATAATTTAATAATATTTTATCTATTAATATTGTATAGGCCAAATCTTAAAAAATGTCATTATGCAAATACCTTACATGTAAATATCTTAACCTTACAAATTCTCTGAGAAACAATGATAATTTTTGAGAAGTAAAAAAACAGTTAAATACTAATACAATTCACACTATATAGTAATGTTTCTATTAAACTATTTACAAATATTTATATTATTTTTTTACCACCATTAATATTAATTGTCTATATATATTTTTCACACGCATCGTTGCTATAGTTTTCTGGTAAGCTTCTGGTGACGTTACCTTTTTCATATTTTTTTCTGTAACACTTTCGGAGACAGGAAGAAAGGAGAGATCAACATATTTTATGGACATTTTCAGAACTAACAAAAATAAAACATTATAAAAAATATTTTGGTATCCTCATAACTTGCTCTTTCAACTAATACAACACACGACATATTAGATTTAAAAAAAACTGATTCCTTCCTCTGTGCTCTAAAATTGCTTTATAAATATTTTTAAGTATTGAGGCATATGAGAGTTACTATACTTTATAACTATACTTGTCAAGTTTCTACGTCAAATGTTTTTTAAAAAAAAGACATGTTGACAAACATATGGATGAACACACGATTTTACACAAGTTTCGTTTTTCCTTTTGAAATACAGAACCCTAAAAAGGAAAAATATTATTAAATTTTATTCAACCAATTTTTTTATGAACTTGAAATATATGAAGATACAGAACAAAAAATGAAACACATCTAGTGACTTAAACTAAATCTTTGCGAGCGATTGCGGTTAGCCAGTAACGTGGCATTGCTGATAAACTAAAAATACATTTCTATTAGATATTATAGTGAAGATCCATGTAAATCAATTTGTTTACATTCAAATCAAATAACTGTTAGATTAAATTACGTGTTTCAATACATCGAGAATAACTGTATTTAAACAGTCTATTTGAGTCAACTCGGCTGAATTCCCCAGCATTCAATACAATGAAATAAAAAAAAATCGGTATCGACAAATTTGGTTTCGGTTGTAATGCATATTTTTAATTTCGTTTCGATTTCAGCAGCGATAGAAAGCGAGTGGCGAAACGAAGTAAAACTTCGCGCAGTCTCACTGGCAGAAACCAGAATTGCATTAAAAAAACAATAAATAAATTTTAATTACACTAGAAATTGACACTTTCCTGGCCATCCACTCATTAAAAACACGGTAACTTGAGTTATCTTCTAGGTATTTTTTTTTAATTATATACATTTAAAGATGCACGGAAAACTCGATTCTGACTTTAGTTAAGATTATGAATAAAATTGCAATAACTTTTTGCGGAACAATTTGATTATAATTGTTTTTATTTTTGTATTTTTTTTTGTTTTGCCTTTCTTCGTAAAAAAAATGGCGGGATATTAACTACTACAATAATTTTTCTACAATAAACATTATTCATAAGATATAGCAAATATGTACTGGTTGTACTTTAAATGTATCGCAAATGCTTAAAAATGTAATAGTAGATTTGATCGAAACGTTTGTTCACCAATGTCCAGTCCAATCTATAATCTCAGTCTTCTGAAAAACGAGCAAAATACTTTCCAAGAGGCATTCAGAGTCCGAAAATATTTATAATTGTAATTAACTATGAAAATGAGATCGCGTATGTATCTTGAACCCGTATCGTATCTTGAACGCAAGGTTATTAGCAAAGCTAAATATTTTAAAAATAATTTACATACAGTTCCATTACTTTAGAATACCTTTCATTTTTTTTAAATTTCTTATTCAATATATATATATATATATATATATATATATATATATATATATATATATGTAATATTCATATGATTATATAATCATATAAAATATTACGACTGTGTAAATACATTTAAAACTCAAGGTAACCACACGTTTTGTAAATGAACTTAAAAAATGTCGCCCGGTTTGATGAAGAGGACAACAGTACGCACTCAAATAATGTGTACTTAACAATTAAGAATTCGTCTTTTGTTAATAAGTGGATGGCGTGACTTGTGCCCGTAATCCTATATATTTACTTTTGAAGCTAGTTCGAGTAAATACGTAATTATTTTTAGCAAAACCTGAATACAATTTATAAATGTATTAAATACTATAACCTTAAAATCATTAATTAAAATGGCTTATCCACCTATCTTCTACCAGCTCACTTTTCTTGCCAATATGAAACTATTTATCCAGAATAGAGTGAAAATATATAATATCCAATCTATATAATAGTGTGACTGGTCAATGTCATTTTTATAGAATGTGAACGTTTGACAGCAGTGCAGTGACCTGACTGACGGTGCAGTGACCTACCACAATAGAACTGTTTGGAAACTTTTACAGTACAACCTGGATCGCAAATATTATTAATGAACCATTCACAAACCACAAAAAAATTATACTATAATTACTTCATTAAGATACACTTTTTAGTGGCATTCTCAAAAATTTAATTCATAGGAGTATTTCTGTTTGTAAAGCGTTACTGTTGTGGGAGGAATAAAGGAGAGAACACCTGCATGTGGTGTAACTCTATAAAAAAATGCTTGTTGTTCAGTGCTGCTCACGCGTTAAATTCAATAGGTGCACTCAGAATTAGTCGTATTTCTCGAATTTTTCGAATCATTTTAATTTTTTTTACAAAAATGAAATTTAATAATAAAAGAAAAAGATCAAAGAGTGATAAAGTGAGTGAGGGCAACAAACAATACATAAATAAATTACGCAACAAAAGGTATGAATTCTGCAAACACTATACACTGTTATTTATCGTTAAACCGTTGTTGTAGATCACAAAGTTGATAAAAAAAATTACGAGTGTGCTTTAGACTACACGACCGAAGTAAAACTTCAAATTCACAAAATATGAACTTTTTTTAGAATTTAATTTTATAATAATTTACAATTTTACTCACTTTAAACGTAGAATATTTAATATATTGAACAAAATAATAATTTATAAAATTGTTCAAGAACAAACTGAAATTACAAAATAATGAAAAAATCACCGTTCGCGTAACGCTAGCAAACTCGCATATATATATATATATATACATATATATATATATATATATATATATATATATATTTCATGCACTGGCTATGAGAGGAAGAGAGAAAGAAAATGTGCGCGCGCACTGCTCTCTCTTGCTCCTACAGTGTGATACAGACAATAGCCTTGCACTGTGTCTCAGATATACGAAACATAACTGGCTATGAGAGAAAGAGAGAAAGAAAATGTGTGCTGAAAAAAACCTCTCTCTCTTGTCCCTAGAGTAATATACGAAACGTAACTCTATCTTTCTTTCTGTCTTCACTAACTTATATCTCCCTCTCAACTTCCGTTCGCCTCGCCCGATCACACTTTTTGTAACGCTCTCGTCATGCATTCACCAGCTTAATCCCCAACTCAAGCGTGCGTAAAGAAGTTTTACTTCAATAAGTCAATGCAATAATATAAAGTAAAGCTGTTTATAAAAATAGCGAACTATTTTCTACGAAATACACCTCGAACCACAAAGCCAGCTACAACGCGATGTATGCATAAAAAATGACGAGTCAGAATGTCTTTTTACTAAATGCGAATCTATAAGAAATGAATACAAACCAGCGATAATTCAGTAGTAGAGAATGATTAAGAATGTAGAAAGAAACGACGTATGGAAGGATCATTACTAACCAAATTATGAATGGTAATGAAATTTAGATGAACTTTAAATACTTCTTCGTAACTTTGCGCCACAAGCCAAACATTCCACGATCACACCCTGACACATTGAAAATCAAGTTTATTGCATAAACAATGATCGATTCATCATCACATATTTCTGTTCTCTTTTGAATATAGAGCGTTATTAACTTTAAAATATGGGACAAGGTCATTTATCATTATTCAGCATCGTTTAATTAAACAAAATAAAAATGTAATAATGCCGCTACCGTTTTATTTAAAGTTACGGACATAAAGGCCGGTAGGATGCTATTTCATGTTTAATTAATTTCCGTTTCCCAATTATTCCTTATTTAAGGAAATTCGTTCCCTAGAGTGAAATCATTTTTCGCAAATTGATAGTTAATCCTATTACTATATACAAGAACTCGCAATGGACTCATCAGAACGACTATAGGTATATTAAAAAAGTGCCCGTACAACTTCTTTACGCACGAATTAAGTGTTAACTTTGATTATCTGTAACGGTACAAACACTTTCGCTTAATTTACGACCATCTATTTGGGTAACTATGTCAAATAGTAGGTAAGATTTATGACAGATAATTGTAAAGGGTGACCAGAATGACGTATTTAATTTATTAAATTATAATAAATTCAAATGAATAAAAGAAATGTTGTCTCACTCGACGATCTAAAGGTCACAGTAAAATATCATCAAAAATGAGAAAATTACGAACTTATTTGACTATGTTTTTATATAGAATAATTTCTTTATTAACTCTTGTGAATTATATCACAACAGGTTTCGATTCAGTATAAAGGGGAAAACCAAGAGGTTTCGATTCAGTATAATGGGAAAATTAAACATTTTTTCGACGTTTAATGTAAGTTTAAAAACATGTTGATCTTTCCATTTATATTCAATTTTAATTACGTATTTAGTTTAATTTACATCTTTATAACTCAAAGTTTTAACATCCGTTTCACTGTATTAATTCTTATTTTCGGTAAGATAGGCGCTTATATCGCTTATATATATATATATATATATATATATATATATATATATATATATATATATATATATATATATATATATATATATATATATATATATATATATATATATATATATATATATATATATATATATATATATAAATATATTTAAATAATATTCGAGCTAATATTTCTATGTTTTCCTATATTTTCAAGAATAGCTTTTTTGTCCGTTTATATGATATACAATATATACATAATTGATTCTACCAATATCAATAATGAAACGTTCGAGATGGCAAGCTATTCCAGTGTACCCTTCGGATCAACTGCGGTTAAGCTAAACTGAGTAATGGTTTTGTACTGGCCGGATGCAGACTAGAGAGTGGGGGTAACGAAATCGACCACAGCGCTCGCTGTACCACAAATTAAAATATCTAAAGGCGCCTGTTAAATATTATCATAGATAATAAAATTTACTTACGTATATTGTCATGTTTACTTATAAAACCAGCGCAGTTTAGCAAAAATGCGAACTTCACTGATTTTTTAATAACCTAAATAACGACGTATTTTAAAAAATAGGTCTCTGTATTGATTATTTCATTATGAAAAGTTGATTTGATAAAAACATTACTCACAATAATAAATCCATTTTTTGTTTTGTATATTATTTTCACCATTCTCACTATAAATTTATAATTAGATACTACATATTTAACAAACATGTAAATATGGATGTCGATAATGAAAGAAAAACTTAAATAAGAGATTAATAAAAACTTCCAAAAAACAGTTTTAAAACAGGACTTTTATCTCACTGAATATTAACAAAAAATTAAATTGTACCAGCTAAACTAGTCATTTAAACATCATAATTAATTACTTTTTTAATATCTTGTAAATGTTTATTTATCCCTTGTTTAGTCTTTATTATTAACATTTCTATTTAGATGTTTATTGAATGTGTATGATATAATTATAAATTTAAATAAAATTGTAATAAAAAATATAGATAACCATTCAGAAAAGATTTTTCTAAAATTAATTTTCATAATAAAGTAACCACGACTGAGTCCTATTTTTTTTTAAATACGTCATTTTTATGTACATTCTTTTACTTAAAAATATCGCAAAAGTTAGCATTTTTGCTCTACTGAACTCACTTTCATCGTGTCATATTTTGTTAGAGTGTGTCTCTTGCTTCAGCATACCTCTTGATAATGGCCTCCTCTAGCTGTTTTCATAGAGTTCCATCGCGAGCCACTTTCCTCCAATTAGGTACCGGTTTGAGTTTTAGTTCGTCTTCTCATCTCCTTTGTTGTTTTCCCCTGCTCCTCTTACAGTTTCTAGGGTAACAATCAGTTACTATTTTACACCATTTCCCCCGGCTTGCTCTCTTCATATGTTTTGTCCACCTCCATTTTCACTATTAGTTGGCCAATCCTTATTCGCTCTACTTTAGATGTTCCCATCATGTTTCGTCAAAAGGTTGACAGTGTTTCAGTCTATTTCTATGTTGTTTCATAAGCGCCCATATTACGCATCAGTATGTGATACAAGGTAGTACACAGGTGTTGAAGGCTTCTTTTTGGAACGATCCCTAAATTTATTTCAATGACCAATACTTTCTCCAGCCTCTAAATGTTATTTTGTTTATTTCTTTGTTTGTCTAGTCTTTCAGAGATATGAGTTGTCCCGGGTAAGTACACTCGTCTAAATATTATAGTGTCTGGACACCCACCTTGATCTTTACTCTTTTTGAGTTAGTTAGTAGTTTTGATTTTGTTGTGTATATTGTCAATCTCATAGTAGTGCTACTGTGGAATTCTTCACTTAGGGCTCGGTTCATCACTTCGAGATTATTTGGATTTTCCTCGAATAGGATTATGTCATCCCAAAATCTGAGATGATTTAATTTTTTCCCATCAATTTTGAGACCCAAGTGAGACCAATCTAATTTACAGAATATGTTCTCCAGAACTGCAGAGTATAACTTGGGAGACATTGTGTCCCTCTTTTTACTGACATCTCTTTTTACTTGCAACTCCGGGCCCGTTGTTTCCAATTGTATTCTTGCTTTGCTGTTTGCGTATATCTTTTTAATTCTGTTGACATATATACCCGTATACCTTGAATCGCCAGAATTTCCCATATAGCTTTGTTGCTTATGCTATCGAATGCTTTGTTATAGTCTATAAAGGCTGTATGTAGTATTTTCATGTGTTTTGAAATTGTGTCGATATTAATTGATCAGTTATCATTCTATTAAATAATGTCTCAAGTATAGAGCTATTTGGAATTACTTAAATATAGTTTTAACAAAATATCCGTTAATAGAACTTTAGAGCTGAAATAAACTCACAACTTTGAGCGTCTGTCCAAGTATACCAAGAACAAAAACATAAAACCAGTGCACCTACCCTCATCTAACTACCGTTGAGCAAATTTAAATATTTGTAGACGTATATAAATAATTTATATTGTTTATATTCTTTCCATTGGATTACCTATATTTAAGATCAGAGCCGATCCCATGTCATATGATATTTACGCATAAAAACCTTACAAAGATATAACCATATCCATAAACTAATTTATTTCATTCTCAATTATTTCATTTCTCAACTAATTCCGTACTCTAAGTATGTCTATTAGGAATAGTTGACTTCTAAAGGAAACCAATTAATTAGAGCGTCAACGCATCCATTAAGAATCAAGTGAGTAGTGTGATTTGTATTCACTACTTCTATTGCGGAACCGTCCACTTCTAGTCGTCCTATATTCAGCGCATACTACTGAAGGCATTCTAAGAATTATAATACAATTGCAATAAGTACCCTTTTTATAAAGAAAAGAAGCTAACGCACGCACGAACGCGACTATAGAATAACAAACATGCTGGCGACCGATAACGCTTTCACTCTTTTACATAGCCATGTGCATCAAGTTGTTAAACCATATGTAATAATTAAATTGTGTATCGATATAATCCACGAATATACCGATGTAGTGTACAAAAATGCAAGTATTTAAAAATATCACAACGAATCAAACGTCTACAGAAAACTGATAAAAATGCGTATTCCATCCACAAGTCACTAAAATCTCATAACATACTTATAATTCCGTAGAAACCTATTGTTATATATTATATATATATATATATATATATATATATATATATATATATATATATATATATATATATAATAACCTATTGCATAAATTTGTATTGATTATATTTGTTTACATTGTTTTACAGTGGAGAGTGGCGGTACTCAGAGACGCAAAAAAATATAATTACGTAGGTATCAATATATTACCTACTAAACCTATTGTTTATCCTTTTGAAGATTATCCAAATTTACATTGGTATATTAATGTGATATCCTTTTATTGAAATCCTCTATTTATATAATAGCTTTGCAAAATGTAAAAATTGAAATAAATTAATTTACAACGACTTGTATTTTATGTATACGCAACTATTGTATTAAAACATTGTTTTACAATTCTCCGCTAGATGGCGGTATTCATTATATATTGAATAAATATGTTTCATAAGTCCTCACTAAATACTAGAATTTATTCTATTTTCAATGAATTATTATTAACTTTATTCATCAATGCCTTTATATTAGTACCTTAAAAATTTGCATCATCATCATTATTTATCAAACTTCAGGAGCACTCGGCGTCCTAAGGCATTGGTCTGCACACACTCGGCAGTGAACGATTTAAAACTTAAGATGTGTAACATAGCACAATTTTTCTTCCGTAAAAAATGAAAAAATAACTTGTGTTGTGTAAAAAATGTATATCTTTCAAAGTTTCCATACTTTAAAATAATTAAAAAACTTTATATATTATCTTTTTTAAAGTAAAATTGAGTATGATATTGCTTAAGAAAGAACACTTAAATTCATTCTACTTTTCAACAAACGACACTCAAATTTCGCACGAAATGTGAATTTAATCTGACCTTCCGACCATTAAAATATCCATTTGAAATTAAAATGTTCTTTTTCCTACTAGGGAATCCTCATTATCGCATTGTCGTTTTTTTTTTGGTAAATTTGAATAATTCTGTCACTTTCCCCATTGTATGCGAATGAGATCGTGAGCAAATACTAATGTATTTAATATCGATGATTTATAAACAAAACAATTCACGTCACTAAATGGAGCGCCGTCGTAACAGTATTTTACGACCGATTGATGGTTAATTAAAACGTCGTAAATAACGGTTCCGTCGTTGGCGACGCGTGTCTACACCACTGATTCCTGATGAGGTTGATGATTAATGATAATATTAATGTATTGTCATATTGACATGCCATAATTGCATCGAATAAAAAGTTATGGCTTGTTTTTAAGTTTGAAATAACTCAAGGATTTGTATCGTATCTTATTGCTTATTCGATACTTTATTACGTCAAAAACACTCTAAAATCAGGCCCAGTAGCAGAACTATAAAATGTAAGGATATAAAGTATAAGAAATAAAGAACTATAAAATATGAGAAATCAAATTTAGTTTCAAATCATTTCTTAAAATTTAAGATTCAGCATGAGCTTAAAAATGTATAAACGGCCAACGTGACCACAATTTCACTGTTTACAACTCTTCCCAATATATGAACTTCGTATCGATTCTTAAAATAAATTTTCTTAAAAAAAAACCACCTTTTTATTAAAAAACGAGTTTTTCCTTTCCATTTTTAATTTTTACTAATTGCCTCTCACTATAAAAGATATTTTTAAAAAGTTTATTCATTTATTTATTTAAGTTGATTTCGTTTTTTTCGCAGCTTATTACAAAAAATGAGTTGAAATAGAGTTGAATAGATAGATTTTAACACATTTTTTTATGTTAGCGAATGAAAATGAAATTCGGGTTCGAGTCAAATTTAGGGGTAGAGACGCATTATTTTATCGTGTAAGTGCAAAGAACCTTGTCCTGTCCACATGGAAACAGTAATTATTCATATATTAATGAATAGGACGCACTACACTAACAAAATACATAACCTATTTTCATTCGCAGTACGGGCCTATGATAAAAGGTGCCTCGCTAAACGCCAAACTTTAAATAATAATAAAAAAACAATCATTGAATTTATAATATATTAATTACAGTACACTGAAGTATATTTGTACAGGTTTTATAAACGAAATATTCATAAACGAATATCAAAATGTCTCCTATAATGGCAAACGAGATATTCAAAGAGGCAGCATATTTTCTAATTTATATTCGTAGATGCTCTTCGACCGCAGTGGCAACGCGGTCAATATTTTCAACTGGCCGCACAGGTCTATATCGAGGCCCACTTGAATGATTAAGTGTACATCCTGACGCTCTGAACTTCGCTATTCACAACTTGGTTAACTGAACACTGGGCCCATCAATAAAAGGCCGTATTTCAAAATGATTACAAAACTTGCGTCGTGCCTCAATAACAGAAAAACCGTTGCAGAAATACGCTTCTACAGCGCAAGCGCGGTGTGCGCCAGGCCGCTGCCACATCATGACTAAAAAATCCGCGCCAATGAGCTATCGAACGCCACCCCTCCCTTCCCGCTAGCCCCGTTACTTGCCGAGATATTCGAGTTTAATGATTGAATTCAGGACTGAGACAACCTTTATTTAGAGTGTCTAAATATAGAATTCATGTGTCTATTGCACACTTCATTAAACGTTATAAATATTTTTTTATTCCTTTAGCGGTTTATAGACTTGTTGAGATATCATGTCCCAAACATATAGAGTTGTTACAATTTTCAACATTCTGAACTCAATGTTTTCAAGTGTAGTAATAGAAGTGTAGAAATATTCACTGAAACGTTTACTCCAAAACTATATTAAACTAATAAATGCACATAATGTTTAAACATTTCTTAAATATTTGTATCGTATTCTAGCTTTAATGAAAAATAAATCATTTACTAAGTTCCATGGAAAGAAAAATTTATGTCACATTTTGATCCGAATATCTTTCATTTCTCCGTAATAATATTTAACCCAGTTTTTTAATGATTTTTCAAGTTCCTCTTTTTATCAAAACCAGGCAATTAGATATTTCCTCGTCCATGACATTAATGTACATGAACATTTTTTAAATAGTGATTTAGAAAAAATAATGATTTTCTTATATAACTGTTTCATAAAATTTACAAATCTATATCCATCGAATGTTCCGTGATTATAAACTATAGTGCTTTGAGGGTAAGTGACTAAAATTGAAATAAAACACAGACAGGAATAGCTAGATTGAGCAGCAGCGTATTCAAGATGCATAAGTCTCATAAGTGAGTAAAATATGTTCTAAACTAAATATTGCAAATAAAAATTTAAATCTTCCACCGGAAGGCAAATTAATCACAAATAAATCCTTTAAGCTATCTCAGGCCATCAGCCGAACAAGGGGAATAAACACTCGTACCTAATGAATATGATCGACTGTGCCTATTTTTGATCAACCTGACCTAAGCGAGGTGTTTGATTTCCAAACTTCAGGTGACTACAATACTGACGTTCACTAAAAACTAACAGCTGTCATCTGTCGAGATCCTATTCATGACTAATTTTTTTATCATATTTTGGTATCGCAAGTACATCTTAATTCTTAAAACAACTAATTTATTTGCGTTGCGTTTTTTTGCTTTTGCAGAAATTAACTTCCAGACTTTCCAATCCTCTAGTCACTTGCACGAAAGGTAACACTGACTTTTTTAGATTTTCAAAACTGAAACCAACCAGCAACTACCGCTCCTTAGGTGTCCCAGAATCGTATTCCTCGCAGTTTATCTTTTATTCTTGGGAATAAATAGAAATCGCATGGCCCGGAATTGAAGCTGCGCAGCGGATGACCCTTAATTTCTACACCCGATATAGTCAAATATTTAGTTGTTCATCTGACTGAGGTGCAGACGCACTGTCGTGATGATTTCGGTTCTGTCGGGAGGATTTTACTATCAGGGCGTTGCTCTCGAATCTTTTCTCAAAAAAGAGACACAATTGTTGGCAGTCTGTGGTAACCATACTTTTTTTTCCTGTATAATCATTGCATAATATCCCGTCCGTCTGGAGAACGAGAGCTACCATATTTTATCCAGCACTTCTTCCTTGTATCACCCCTACATTCAACTCTTCAGAAGGAATACCCACTACGCAGACTGCCTCATTATTTCGATTTCGTGACACTTTATCCAGCTTTCGATTTTCACCAATGATGATGCCAAATATAGTACTTGAATGACCTTCATCATATTTTTCTAACATTTGCAACACCGATCAACACAACGGTGTTTTCGAGCACACAGCACCAGCATCTAGCACAAACCTACCTGAAGCCTAAATGTTCATATGAAATTTTCTGTACTCGACTTAAAACAATGTTTAAACTTGCCCGAATTTACTGATAGGCTACTCTCTTGTCTGACTTTACCTTGACCCGCACAGCATTCAGTCGTCCCTGCTAAGGAGCATGCTTTCCAAAGATGATGCTGCTAAAGATGCTGCATTAAACTAGTTGTAAACAGTAGTACGGAATGAGACTTAATCATAAAACGCCAACAGAAGCTCATCGCAACTTTATTATTTGAAAAATAATTGATTGTCTTTTTCGTAAACACGATAATCGCGCACATTGTTCAGCGCCGCTCGGGAGAATAACCCGCGAACAACTGCGAAGACATCGCCACTGCTGGTAAACACCGCGCTCCGGGCAAGTATTGGCTTATTGTGTTAAAAGAGTTATGTGTAATATTTTGTTTGCACTCAATTAGAACAAAAGGCGTATAGCGACTTTCTTTGTCCAACATTTATTCCCGAACACTTTGTATAAATAATTGATGAAATCATTCATTAAATATTATCTATAATATGAACAAAGTAGGTGAGTGTAATAAAGAGGCGCTTACACAGTGACACTTCCTGCGACAGTTTCCATCGTGACAGTGTTCTGGCATGACAATGTGGTGGTTCGCCTATGTATTTCGACAGTTGGGGGCAGTGACGCTGCCACGAATGCAACTGTCGCGCGAATTACCACCGTCTAAACATCACTTAATGGGACCCGTATACCCGAGGGGCAAGCTATGTGAGGTCAATACAAAAGACTCAATTTTTAAAATGAAAATAGTTTAAAAAAACACCGTAATATTATTATATTAGAGACCCTGTCGCGTGAATGCTTGACCGTGACATCTACTAAATGGTTATCAGTTGGCTTGGAGACATCTGCAAAATTGTTTTTCTTCCTTTTCCATTTGCACCATATTTTATTCCGCTATCTAATAATTAATAACTGTGTTACTATTAAAGTTATCTCAAATCTAAAACATTTCAATACCAAGATTGGTACTATTTAAATTATATGACTATTTGGACTATATTTATTACCAATGATTTGAATAATTTTTCCAATTTGGAAAATGTAAATCAAATCGTCATATCTCCAATTTCCACAAAGGATTTTTTTTATTATTTATGTTTTATAAAGCACTACAGCTTCCTTATTATGAAACTGAGTCGAAAATAAAAGCAAGTTGCCTGAATTTAAAATAAAAAATTTTACATTTGGTAACGTCAAAGACCAAAAAAGTCAACATTCAATTCTTATTACTTTTTTTGCATATTACTTTCGGACCGTCTTCTAAAATCCAAACTACATGAAGACCTCTTTCAGAAATCATTTTTAGTAGTAAATTCAAAGCTTTTGAGAAAAAGCTTTTGGCAAAAAAAGTAATGGATTTTGTGGCAAAAAAAGTAATGGATTTTGTGGCAAAAAAAAGTAATGGATTTTGTGGCAAAAAAAACCTCTTGCCTAACGAAATCGCGTCATAGCTTGTTAGAGGAGATACGTAACTTTAAATAACAGTTTAAAAATAAATGGTTATCACATAATCGACATATAGAAAGGTTTTTTATCTAATGGGCCCTCTGACTGGATTCGAAAGTGAATTGACTTCTTTTTTATCTTCTGTTAAATCTTCGCCAAAAGGTTCAAAATTAGCAAAATACCAGCATTGTATGTTGGGAAGAGATTTAGAAGCAAGTGGTTTAATTTATGCCGTGCAGATGAAATTACGAGAATCTGGGGAAACTACTGAAGCTCTGTTATTAAACAATTTGCAGAAACACCTGACTATGTCCGCGCCAGTGATTGTTTTAATACATTGTCAGAGACGAAAGTTAAAAAGCTATCCCCACAAAAAGCTCTTCCTTTAATTATGGAAGCCCAGCTATCTAGACGCCAATATGAAATCGTGAGAAATTATGCGAAAGATGTCTTTCCATATTACAAAGTACAGTCGGAAAAGTTGTTATCTCAAAAATATCGAAGTGTCAGAAAGAGAAACTGTGGTACCATTGTTAAATCATACTGCCACAAGCCTATTACAGGCTTTATGTTGAGCAGTTTTAAAATATCATCCAATAAGTTCTTTGGATAAAATGTTTCAATTACACTCAAAATGGGGTTTTGATGGAAGTTCGGGTCATACCCAATACAAACAAAAATTTATTTCAGAGACAGCCAATGATAAATACATGTTTTTGATGTGCTTTGTTTCCATAAGGCTCACATACGGAAAATATGGTAAAACATTTATTTTGTGGCAAAATCTGATTTCACAAACTTATCAGTCTACAATATTTAAAGGAAACAAATGAATTGATCAAAAGTAAAGAACAAATTTAAGCCCTGATACCAACAAATTTTAATATTAAATAGAAAGAAGTCTCTTGCTGAACACAATCCAATTAACCAAAATTCAATTAACCAAAGCAGTCAAGACGAAAAATCGTTCAAGTATTTTTCTCATGCTTCCGTATGTTTTGTCTTACGATACCGCCATTCAAAGTATATTTATTTTGTACAACACACAAAAACGTAATAAATTTGATGTCAAGACCTAATATTGGACGATCGTAATAAATGTAAAATGTTAAGTAGGTATACAAATGTATAATTTAATATTTTCTATAAAAATTAAACATTAAGTGTGGCTTCACGTATTGTCACCATTGAACTATTGCTAGTACTATGCTATGTTAATAATCTGTGCCATACACATAACATAACGCCTAATATTAGACACCGGGACCTCCAGGTTGATAATATATATATATATATATATATGTGTATATATATATATATATATATATGTATATATATATATATATATATATGTGTATGTATATATATACATACATATATATATATATATATATATATATATATACATATATATATATATATATATATATATATATATGTATATATATATATATATTTATATTCCGTAATAAAACAGAAGCAAGCAAATAGTCTACGGCTTAACCCAGACGTAGTTAGTTATAATTGTGAGTTGGGGTACACTTAGTATTGACAAGTACAATATATAGAAAATCGGGACCGGTTGCTAAAAAAATCGTTACCAAGGATTTAAAAATCTAAACATGAAAAAGGTGCAACGTCATTAAGAAAGCGGGATAAATTTGATTATCTCATCTTTATAAAATTACTACACCTGTATATTCTATTATTAATTATAAAAAAATTATGTTCGTTACAATTTTTTTCGTAAACTTAAATTTTAATAAGTTACAAGGCATTAAATTTTTTTACGAAAAAACATATACTTTCATATAACTTGCAATTTCCAAATTCGTAAAACATTTTTCTATAAAGACCCTTTCTGGATTGTATCGTCAATCTGCATATAAAGCCTAATATCTGAAGCCGCGTTATTATGAATGTAAAATTCAATAAAACACTCATTAACATTTTTCTAATTCGCACTTAATAGTTTAAGGACTAAGTACATTTCTACTCCTATAAAAGATTATGGTCATAGTACTTATATTATAAATCCGTAAACTTTAACCTAAACGAATTTAAAAAAAATAAAAGCCAATGTTTTGCATCTAAGCAACCAGTTGTAACCCGGTTATTGATATTAGTAACCAATGGTAATTGAATAAATAAAATAAAATAATAAATATCGATCATTTTACAGCAAAACCAGTCAGTTACGTTTTTAGATTACAAACATGCTATTTTAACCATATGAAAAGTATAACGAATCTCGATTTAAATCTAAAATTAAAAGGTTGTAAAATGAGAACATTTTAAATAATTTGTATGTCACGAAAATCGAGACATCTAACGTATTACAAAAATCGGGACATTTAACAACACTAACTACGATATAGTAAACTCTAACTATAGTATAAAGCCGTTGGTAATCTATAGGTGCAAACATCACTGCTTGTCTAATATTTATTATTTCTTTTGCTATTAAATGCATTAGAATTATAATAAGTAGAATTTATATACGTTTATGTTAAAAATAGCGCCACTAGTGTCGTTAGCAAGAATTAAAAATTAATTATGTTTAAAATTTATCCACAGATGGCGTTATTCAAATCTTTCATTGTTCGCAGAAAGTGCTACTTAAGTCTTACAGTTAATAATTAGTTTACTGTACACAATTATATTATTCAAAAATTTCAGGAAACGTTATTCACATACCATAAATTACAAATAAAATAAACGGTAATTTCGCAAAGAATCTTTGTAGTTTAAGTGGACGATTTCTCTATTATTGATAAATTAAAAATTTGGTGCCTTTATCGTTGAATTATATTTGCTTATGACAAATAAACTGCAAATTAAAAGAAAATTTTCCTAAGGACACGAAAATATATTTGTAACAACAAATCTTAAGAGTTTTTAGAAGCTAAAATTAGCTATGTATTTTATAGTTTAATTACTAAATAAGGATCTAACTAATCTTAAACTGTGAACTGACCTATCTTAAATAGATTGTGGTATCCATATAATAACTGACTAATCTTAAATAGGTTATGGTACCCATATATAAGCAGTATCTTGCGACACTAATGACTTTCTAGATTCCGTTAAATAAAACTTTGTATTTATTTTCAACATAACCATTTACCAATTACATATTTGTTACCTAATATACTTTAGAATATTTAGCAGACAAAGACTGAGGCGTTTATGTACTCGCTGGTAGCAACAAGCACGAACGAGTAATAATCGAAGATATCTAACGTATTTGCCATTGCAAATTACTATCTTCACCTGTCATATTAATACATTCCCTGGTGGATGCCACAGAATACGAGACCGTAAAGTTGGAACAGATCATGAGTGCCAGTTTTAAAGAAAGCAAAATCAAAAAAGGAGAATGGGCAGAAATGTATGGACCCCAGCCTAGGAACCAATAACAATGAGCGACATGTCACCTGAAAGGTTCTTTTATATTCTACAACTTTTTTTATGGCAAATACAAATACAATACGAATAATAAAAATTTTAGTACATAAAACACCTATCCGGTGATATATCACTTGTAGTTATTGGTCATATGGCTGAGATGCCCATCTTCCTTTAATAATTATTATTACTATTATGTACCACGTACAGCTGCCAAGCAAGTGTCCCGTGCCCATCTGCAACATATTCAGAATATAACGGTAGAATCAAGCTGTATAATACCTATACTTTCAGATGATCAAAATTTGATGTCTTAAATTTAATAATATTTTAGCAACGTCGTTAACTTAATAAATTTTAAATACATCCAATAAAAATAAAATTGATTATTTTAGGGCTCTTTTTTCACAACTTGGACCATTTAACTCTCTCTGAAACTGGTTAGAAAATATTTATAATACGAAATGAATAGCAAGATTAACACATTCAGTGCAGCAAATAATTTCACACGTTTTGCTGTAATAACGTTATTGGGAAAAAACTTCAAAATTGAGAGAATTTGTTTTTTCTTCGTCAAGTATCTTTGTTTATCTTTACCTACTCTTCGTGTAAAAGTTTTTTTTGAGGGGGTGCGTGCGGTTTGTCGGCAACGTGTCGATATCCATAACGGAAAGCACTTTCGATATATCGACAGCAACTAAACGTCTGCATTGAACGTATTAAAATAATTATAGTAAAACGAACAAAAGAACATTGATAGACTAAATTGATTTTATAAATAATTATTTTATAATAAATCGTTTGAGAAAACTAAAGAAATGTCGACACAATTTAATGTGAGAATTAAATTAAATCTCTGTGTAATTTTTTTAAACGAAAAAGACGTTTAAGCTCTAGCCACGCAGATGGTGATCAGTCCCGACATTCTGCGGGCAAAGGTCGTGACCGGTCGGACCGCCACTTAATATTATATCAATTAGTATTACACTTGCCACGCAGATATTATATTATATGCATTATATTATACATTATATCATATTATATTATATATTCTGTGGTGGCGAGCATAACTATCTAATTTATGTAGATCTGAGCCCTACAATCTTTGCTCGCAGACAACCGTGTCGGATCGCCCTTTGTGTGGAAGGCTTTACCGTTTTACGACAATTAGAGACAGCTTTTATATAATGAGCAGCTGTCGTGAAGCCACACGATATACCCATATGGGAAATAATAGAATATAATTATGGCATTAAATAAAATTTAAAAGCGTAATTAAACGAATGAAACTAAAAGTTATTTTCATATTTTGAAAATGTCAAAGTTTCCACAATCGTAAAGAACCTTCACGAAACTGAAGTAAGCACATTTTTCCACATATACAACTTCAAATAAGGCACACATTATTTTACAGGAGCCTTTGAAGGTTTAATTCTTAGGACCTAGGAAAGGCTAATTCTTTTGAATAAACCTTAAGGTACTTCTAAAAAAACGTGTCAAATACGAAAAGGCAAGGTTTCCGTACATATTCAAACATTTTTAAACATATAAATGTCCATAATATTTCTTTAAACTACTTAAAAATATTAATTTTTCCTGATATAAATATATTGCTTACCACATCTTACACAAAAGTAAAATATGGTGCACAATTAAATGTTATTTCTCACTATTTCAACATATCTATAAATATATTGCGTAATATAGCATTAACAAATAATAAATCTATATATATAAAAGAAAGTCGTGTTAGTTACACCGTTTATAACTCAAGAACGGCTGGACCGATTTTTTTTACTTTTTTGTTTTTGGATTTGCTTTCGTCGGGAATAGGATAATAAATATTAAAACACCGGAAAAATTCAGGAAAAAAAATTTATGAAGAAAATTCATTTTCTCATACATTTTGTATGGAACGGCTTTTTGATGATATATCGAGAACGGATTGACTGATATTTTTTTTCATTGAATATTTATATGATTATTATATATTTATTGAATTTTTTTTCATCTCGGCTTCTAGAAGTTTCCTCGCGCATTGGAAAAGTAATAAAATCACAAATAATTTAATTGTGTTTAAAACGTAATATGTGATAAATGACAGAAAAGAAAAAAAAAAGTATGTCATAAATGACAGACACGGACAAAAATTATAATTGGTATTCAACAATTATTATTTAGTTTTCGACCGTTATTGCATTTGTATTCCATTAAATTAATTCTCTTTAAACGATTTTTTCTGAAATTCATCAGCGAAAAGTGATTTCAAATAGTTGAGTGAAGTTTGGTGAAGTGCACATTGTGAAACGTTGTAACTTCGAAGATGTTCACTTTGTAAGGTTATGACATTTGTGATTGTACGCACATCGATAATTTCTTCATTATGTAACAAATCACTAGGCCAATTTTTCAGTCTTTGTGGCCTGAATCTAGAAAATAAGGGTTTCTTTCATGGTCAATTGTATGTAACATGTTCACGTGTCGGCAAACCATCCGCTTTGTTCGCTCTCTCGCCTGACAACAAAACGAAAAATGTCATATATCACCAGATATTTCAATGAAGGGAATGAACTCGAGTGCAACCCATTCAGAAAATAGATTAACAGAAAGTAATGCATTACTACGTGAAACATTTCGATTCGCTTCAACAAAGCAAATGCCTTGCTGCTGCATTTATTTCGATATAATTAGAATGCTTTTCATTTTAATTTTTGTACATGTATTGAATTTAATTAATTTAAAATATTCATTTGATTTTAATAATAAACTGAATTTAATTTAGTTAATAAGTTAACACAACATTTATTGATTCTGAGGCGATACGATTCGTTCGCCGGGTGAGCTAGTATGTTTTAAAATATAAAGTTATTTTTTTAGTTTCTATTAGCTTTTCAATGACCCAAATACATGCCTTAAGCTGATCGACTATTATTCCTCCCAGTAGAGTATTTATGTATACTAATATTATAAAGAAGAAAGATTCGATTTTTTGTTAGTTTGTAATGGATAAACTCAAAAATTACTAGACCGATTTTAAAAATTCTTTCACCAATATAAAGCTACATTATCCATGAGTAATGTACGCTATATTTTATTTTGAAAAATTGATTTATCTATACTAATATTATAAAGAGGAAAAATTTGATTTTTTTTGTTTTTTGTTAGTTTGTAATGGATAAACTCAAAAACTACTATACCGATTTTAAAAATTATTTCACCAATATAAAGCTACATTATCCACGAGTAATATAGGCTATATTTTATTTTGAAAAATTGATTTATCTATACTATATTAGAAAGAGGAAAGATTTAATTTTTTTTGTTTTTTTGTCTGTTTTTGTGTAAAATTCTTTCATCAATATAAAGCTACATTATCAGCGAGTAACATAAGCTAAAAAAAATTATTTATTCATTATAAAAATGTCAATAGTTCTACACAAGGTATACAAAATCGCCTAAAAATATGTTTTCTTCGCGTGAGATGCAAAAACTATAGCTATTACATAAAAAAATTGGATACATATTGAACGTTCTCACTAATATGAACAAAAAAGTTTGCGAGACACTATACGTAATTGTTATAGTTATGTAATAATAAACGTTTTTTGGTCAAATTAGTCAAATAAAACACAGATGCGAACTAAAAAGTGATTATATCCGTATCATGACATGAATCCTTATCCAAATAAATTATTAAATCACTTAGAGTAAATTATTTTTTTAATTATTCAAATCGATGCATTTGTTTTAAAGTTATATTGAGTATAACAAAATAAAAATTGTCGCGAATATTGCAAGCCGCTGTATGTTAGGTAGGTGAACAGAAATGTTATTATCTAAACTAATATTATGAAGTGTATTCATTTAATATTCATGAAAATTGGGAGAAGGTAACCCAATGTATATAATGACATTCATATCATGTTATTAATCCTTTTTGCAACTAGATATCATATAGATAGTTTCATTATCCAGGTTGATTATGTTCATGTAAATTCCTGTTTAAATTTATCAAATCGATTCTGACATCCCCCCAGGTTTAACCTTGACCTGGCCGGGGACTTTCCCCGGCCAGGTCAAACATTTCAAATGGATAGACACCGTTACTAATATCGAAGACACAGTACATTACCTACAGCAATTTTTAAATTCACTTAACCCCGCTGGCCTACCGCCTCACGAATTATCATTAAAAAAGGAACGCCAACATGCTTCTAAGAAATTTAAGCCCTCCTAACATGTGCAATGGGACGAGGCTATTTATAAAGAATTGAAAGACAACTTAATTATAGCGACCATTATCACTGGCCTTGCGGCTGGTGAATTAGCTCATATTCCTAGGAAACCGATGATCCTCACTGCTTTGCCAATTCCATTTAAATGACTTCAATTTCCGGTGAAAAGTTCTTTTGCTTTAACATTTAACAAGTCCCAGAGCCAAACTTTCAATTTGGTAGGGATTGACCTACGAAAAAAATGCTTTACTCATAAGCAACTCTATTTTGGCCTATCACGAGTCGGAGCTCCCGAACATCAATTTATTTTGCTGTCACAAAATAAAACTACATCAAATATTATTTATAAGGAAGCTCTAAGACACTAAACTTTAAAAATAAATTTCAATAAAAAAAATAATTTTTAGCAAATAACCTTATCTTAAAATAGCAACAGAACCGCCAATGATGCGACTGCTAAAATTGTAATTGCTGTATTATTATAAGAAATTATTGTTTTGTTATATTTATACAAGCTTAATTCTGTTTTTTTTTCTATTTGTACTATGCCGAAGCGGATCACGTTAGCATATAATATTATGTGTACTGTACCTACTAATATTACAAATGCGAAAGAAATGTGGCAAAGATAGATTAGAATTTGTTAGATTGTATATGTATGTGGGTAGTTTGGGAGTACCACATAGACTACTTTTTATGCTGATATTTGAGACTTACGCGGGTGAAACCGCGGGGCGCAGCTAAAAATACTAATATTATAAAGATGTAATGTTTGTGATTGAGTTTGTATGCAGGAGGTAATCTTCGAAACAACTCATCTGATTTTAAAAATTCTTTCATCAGTAGAATGCTCAGTGATAACGTATCACTGAGTGCCATAGACTATATTTTAATGGGAGAAAACGGAACAGCCCAAATGTAGTCCACGCGGGCGAAGCCGCGGGCCGAAAGCTAGTCTGTGATAATTTTCTTTTATATACCTATTGTGAATACTTTCCAGATATTCAAAAATAACGATACCAGCTGCAAGGATTGGAGACATGTAACTTTACCAAAAATTACCACTTTGAAGCTTAATATTTTGTAAAAAGATCTCTTCATCAAAAATATTCATGACATACCCCAATATTTTTGAAAGAGCTATTCAACGCTACCGTACATAATGGGGTATGCAAAAAAATAACCTCCACCTTACATATACTCGTAGATACTTTAAAACCATTTTTTTGAATTTATAACACTAATAGTCTGCGAGTAAAATGGCTGTAACATACAGGTAGACAAACAGAACGACGGACGTGGCGAGATACAATGTTTTCTAATTTGGCTAAAGAACCCCAATACCCCAATATAAATGACATCGACTTTGAAAATATGGAAACGAAAAAAATTAAGTCCAATGATCAATATTTTTGTCTATTCAATGATAATTTTTTTATATTGAAATATTTTTATTTGAACGAATTGAAAACGAAAAAACAAATGTTAAGATAGTTATATATATATATATATATATATATATATATATATATATATATATATATATATATATATATATATATATATATATATAAATTTATTATATTTTATTATTTATTTTTATGGAATAATTTCTTAACAATCTATTGAAAATATACTTTGAATATTATAGTACTGTTAGCTGACACGACGCGAAGCTGACCGAATTAAGTCAAAAAAGAAATGACAAGACGCAAAGCTGGCCGAATGTGCCATCAAAACGTTTTAACTCCCATCAAAACGCGGCATTAGATGTTTCACACACACGCACACATGCAAACGCACGCAAGAGCACACGCCCACGTCCACACATGCACACACACACACATACACGTACATACACACACAAACTTTTCATTATTAGAAACAAAATTTATATAAAAAAAATCTCTTTTTAATAATGAAAGGTTTGTGTGTATGTATGTGTGTGTGTGCGTGTGCGTGTGTGTATGTGCGCGTGCATGCGTGTGCATGCGACCGATCGAATTTAGAATAAATCGATCGAAATTAGAGTTTTTCTTAAGTTATATAAAAAGAACTTAAGAAAAACTATAAATTCGATCTATTTTTCTTTCTGCGAAATAACGCTTGTACCGCTTATGTGGAATAAGCGATTCGCAATGTCGCGTCGTGAGTTGTTTTAATGATTCCGTATGGTATCCAGTTTGCTTATATTGCAGGATACTTAAGGGAGACGGTATTTGAAAAGAAATAGGTACGTGGAAAATGCTAGCTTTCTCACTTCCTTTGTCACTTCATGAATCCCTGTGCGAGAGGGAGAATCGAAACTCGATCTGTTACTTGCCTATAATTTATTCGTAAAGTTATCTTTCACAAGGTTTCTTCCACTCTAATGGCCCATTCAAGTAGCGGGAGGGAAAGAACGGCAATGGATATTTCACTCGGCGTGGAAACTCGCTCTCTCGTAAATTTAGGTAAGGGACCTCGCTGTGACACCTCTCGTATATTTGAATACATTTCAACTAGGGATTGCAATCCAGAACATTTTCATCTATTTGGATTTTTGCTGGACCAAAATAATTCCAACTGGGTCCAGCGCGGATTAAGGAAATTATGTTTATCTTAAATACTTAAGAAATAAATGTATTTTCTTCCGTTCTTTCAAAACTGTTATTATTTCGACTGGCCACTTTCAGTACAAATCAGTATAACTTCTTACACATTTAGGTAATAAACTTAACTTTAGTTCGGTTTTACACTTGAGATAATAAACTTGAAATATTTAATTATGCTAATTAACCTATATAAATTATCATATTAGAATAATGTAAGGACGAATAATCAAAGGTAATCAGTATAACCAGTTTTCTTTGGTTTTACATGTATACACAATTATGAATAATTCATCACATAAACACCAATAAAATATTAATATAACTACTAGTTAGTTACTAGGTAGGTTCAGTTTCACATCTTACTAATTTTCACTACAAATTATTTAACCTAGCCCACTAACCACTTATAAAATTTAAGTTATAAACTCTTACTTATTAGGAGTAGAGAAGAGTAAAATTTACAAAATATTAGTCTTGTATCGACTTACGGATTAATTAAATAAAATGAAATTAATTTTTTTTCACTCCTCTGGAAGTAGAATCTCAAGAAATAAATGGTGTTGTCTCCCACCATACTTCTCAACGAACTGCGTATATATCCGGCTGCAGAAAGGGTCTTTCTACCTCTACGTTAGTCGGTTTCAGGGTCAAATAATTAATTTAGGTTTTCACCTCTTATTCTATATATCCAATTCTTGTTCCAGTATGAAAATCAGGGAATCAAAGTTATCCAGGTCATCGTTTTCTACTTTCATTCCATCCTCTTCCACTGCTGATGGTTCCATTAAATATGTATTTACATGATTCAGCATATTTTTCATCTTCTTGCGCATTTTATATTTTTTCGGCATTGTGAAATAATAGTCATGCGTTCCAAATTTAACTTGTTGTTGTTCAAATTTCTTCAAGTTCTGTGGGTAAATCAGCATCCTTGTGACCTCTTCAATACGCCGTTCTCCGATTCTTTTGCGGAGTGCCTCAGAAAGCTGTGCTGAGCTTTCTGAATATTTCAAGAATATATCCTGTCTTTTTAGTTTATCTAAGACAATATTAGGGTTGTGTCAGAGGTCATCAAACGACAGTCATCGACTCTCTTCTACGGAGAACTTCTACGGCCAGTTTGATCGGTTTAAGATTGTTAATCAACTTATTGATTAGTGACCACTTGTCAGCGGAGAACTTAGTGTCAGAGTCAGTGTATATTAAGATTTTATCGATGCAAACTTTTAGGCTGTAGAGACATTCCAACATACGGAACAAATTGATCCACCTAGTGCGGCAGTGAAGAATGAAACTCAATTCTTTACCCTTCGCTTCTTTCAGATATATTTGAAAACATATTTTTACTAGGTGATTTTTAAAAGTCTCAACAAAGTTTCGCACTTTTTTAAGAAGTTCGCTGTTCCGCGGAATCACTTTAAGTTTAGAAGCCGGTGTTGGTTCAATTACTACTTCTAAGCCTTCATTAGTTTCCTATCTTTTTCATATTATTTGTCACTTTCATCTGTCAATGCCTATTACACTTCTTTTGGAGGGTTCTTTATATACAGAACATCTGTCACAGCTAACTGTATTCCATATGCAAAGCACAGTTGCTGGTTCAAAGGTTAAGTCAAATTTCTACCACCATTATGACTTTAATTCAGTGCAATATTCAGCGTACGGGATGTAATGTTTGTTTAAAAATAATGTAATGTTTAAAAAAAATAAAAATTCAGTCCTATTACAATTCTCACAACAAACAACACGGAGTATTGCGGAGCGAAGCACACTTATTTAGCGCGTAACACACTTATTTAGCTCTATCTAGCGAGTGCATTAAGTAAACTGGCCATGAGATCAGCAGTAGAGGTAAAATGGCAGGAGGTGCGGTGTAGAGAGGGGATGTTGCACGTGCCGCAAGTGTGACAGAACGGCAACGTCGCTCACGCCAAGCAATGTGGCAACTTTGACAATATAGATTTTACCGGATGAAGATCGGGGAGCACCGGATGTTGAATCCAACAGGTCGGAAAATACGCTGGATCCAGCGGGATTGCTGGATGAGGGACCCAGAAATTGTAATCCTAATTTCAACATGCGAAAAGACGCCAGAGTCCCGTCCCCATCCCGTTCCTGCCGCCATTTGACGGAGAATAAATCTTCACTGATTTTCGTGTTCTCGCTCGTATTCTTAGGAAAAGCATATATGTTTCATGTTTCGCATTAGTTGATTAATAATAAATAATTTCCAAGGATTTCAATATGACAATTTTTGTGAAAATATCTGATTTTCAGGTCCTAATATTTGTAATTTTCTGAGTAATATTAAAAAAATTAATATGTGCAATCGCAGATACAGAAAATGTAAGATTCACTGTAAATCATCAAGATATCGGTGAAGAGTTAGGACAAGATAAACGTTACAGCTTTTTATATGAAAATTCAACACTTTATTTATCATTTTAACCCTTGGATTAAAATTATCGAAAACAGAATGATATGTGAGAAAATTATTTATTTTAATAATCTTATTTTGTACTCAGGAATCTATCAATTTAACCAATTCCTGTGAAAAACATCCTCTCTCCAAAATGTGTTAATTTCTCTTTCTTTCTTCTCGATCAACATTTCCAAATGTAGATTCATTTAGAAATGTCGACGTTAAGCTTAGACTCGGAAGATGAGATCTTAAGTCGTGTATCGCATAACATTTTGCCTTTCAAAAGTATATGGCATACCAGTTGACAAAATATTTAAACTAACGTTTCCATAACAATTATTTACTCAAACGTTACTTTCATTTACAATAGTTAAAATGGAAATAAAATTGCGGATGCAGTTGCTCAGATTTTCTTTTTGGGACCTACAGCAAATAAATTTATTTAATTTTACAATGAAATATTTTGCGTAATTCTCATTTTAAATTTCGAATAACTTCATCAACCATAAACTTTATTTTATTAAGAAATTAAAATAATATGAAAAACTAAACTTTTTTAAAGTTTGTGAAAAGTCCAACATGAAATGCGTTTTTGACAAAACTTTTCGTGGATCTTATTAAAGTAAATTAATCTATTAAGATTCGTCAACTAACTTAAACATTTCAAAAGGAAACAATGCAACGCTTCAGTTATAAGTAGAAACTAAATTAATAACAATATCTAACATTATTTAAATTCAGTGATCTAAGAAAGAAAATAAAATAATGAATAATTTTGTCTTTGGTCACTTAAATATGGTTGTGAATAGACAATCCTCAATCCTCTTTATTCTCAATTTATTTTTGTTCAAATACAAAATTTGGCGATTTACAAAATTTAAATATAATCAAAATGAAAGTGCTTAAAAATTTTGAAAATTGAATAAATTCAACCTTAAATTCGTTGTGCTATATTAGCCCTAAAACGTTATCATATAAAATATTATTTTTAAAAAATATGTTTTTACACTACATTAAAACTACACTACATTATTTAAAAAAAGTTACAAATAATTTAAAAAAAAATAATCATTTCGTAATCATTTTTTCTTATTTTTAATATATGCGGCCTAAAGACGACGAATAATTGACTATAGTGGTCCTACCTTTAAAATCGTTTTACTTTAATAATTTCAAAAATAATAAATTGATTGAAGTGAAATTTATACATATTTTCTGGAAAAATAATATTCATTGACTCGGCAGCTAATTTTTAAAATGGAAAGAGGGTATTTTTCTTCAATTATCAGCGAAAGTTTATATTTAAAAGTTGTCGATAAGGTTGCAAATATCATTTATGGTCAATATTATTTTCACTCTTTCTTCATAAAAAGGACTAATTTAAGAAAATTCATTACCTGATCGTTTGCTAAAGTCGAGACATCCGATTTAATTAAAGACAATGCTCCGATACAAAGGTTATCACTTTAATTTTCCCAGAAAATAAATAACCTTGAAATAACACGTTTTCCGTTCTCATGAAGGAATAGTGATATACATTAAGCTTGCATGTTTTTAAATACCTTTAATAAAACTAAAAACACACCCATAACATTCCAAAGCACAAATCTAAAACTGAATAGAACTCCATTTAATTAAACCTATTCCGTTTTGAACTTGACCGCTTGGTCAATTGACATCATAACTTTTGAATGGGTTATCCGTTTTGACCCCAATCTATTCGGTCTACTAGTCTAAAAGCAATGAGATAATTGTTAAACAATGTAACGTTCTTTTACAATAAACATGTGTTTCAGTTCGTTCAGAGACACACAAAAAATTAGATATATAAGCATAGCGAAACCGGAACAAACTCAAAAACGTATACATTTTACTATTTTTCTTAGTCATACTAATTACAAATTTATACAGTTTTAAATAATTCCATTAGTCTTAGTTGTAATTCTGTGGTAATAGTTTAGGCAACAAAATACGTTATTAAAATATTTGTAAATGCTTTGATTTACCTTGTATTATATTTAAATACCGATAGCGTTAAAAAATTAAAACACGTAAAAAGATTTACTAAATATTTTAGAATGTTTGGTTATCGTATATTCATTTCAAATATAATTTAATTGCGAATATACATATAGATCTGCGGATACTAGATATTTGTAAACAGATTCTACTGTGTTGTCATAACGTTGCGGCGTGTAATATGCTAATCATTTATAATGAATTAATTAATATGGAAACGTCTGCGTAAATATTTAGATAATTGGCGTAAGAAATTATGGTTCAAAAGAGAATGGGTCGAGGTTAAATAAGAGGTCACCCAAGCTAAATATAATTCTTCAATAGTTATCTAATATTTAATAAAATAGAAAGTTCACTTATTTGTTTATTACAGTGGTCAAATTAAGAGATAATCGTTGTATTACTGACTCATATTTTTGAAATGTGTGTGTACTTATTTTCACCCGACGACTTCAGCGACGAGATAAATTCGAAATGCGAAACGCTATGAAATCGCCAGGTATAAATCAGAATTTACACGGCGACAGTTCGTGGGACAGTTGCCGTTGTGGCAGCTGTCATGACAGTTGAGGTGAGGAGTATTTATTGTCACCGGTAAAAATACTCAATATCTCAGATCAAAATACGTACTAGATATGCCAAATACAAAATACTTGGTAGCCTAAATACTTGTATGGTATGGGCGTCGAACGTTCATACAATGGTTGGTTACTTTATGGTCGGGCTGCGGCATAAAACTACGCCTCTTTGTCTAGCTAACTATAATTATTCACTCACGCATATCGTACGCAGATTTTCTAGCTCTTTCATATATAAAACATATATGAAATAAGGGACAAACCGAATATTTAAAAACTCGAAGTCGTAATACTTTTAAAGTATGTATTTAATACGAGTATGCCAATCATACTCGTATACTCATTTTACTTATTACATTAAATATTGCTTAAAGCTACGTTTAGACTACGACACTGATGTACACACTCGATACAGTATATATATCGAGTGTCTGTGTAAACACCATCATCAGTGCTTGCGACATTTATTGCGAGACTTGGTTTAGGGTCGCGACACCGAAACTACCTTATATATGAATGGTAAGACATTAGTGTCAGACATTTTATTGCAATTAGTGTGTACGGGTCTTTACACTTCGCAGCTCGCAGACTAATGTTTACTTCATACAACAAGTATAAGTATTTTAAAATAAGTAATTAAAATACGGTGCTCTTTTCATTTAATGATTCTCCGTTTTTCTGTTGGAGCAGTTGCGCGTTATTACTTTATAGTGTAAATAAATAGTGTATATATGTAAATAGTGTAATATTGTAAATAAATAATGTAAATAAATAGTGTATATATGTAAATAGTGTAATATTGTAAATAAATAGTGTATATAAAAATTAACTGTCAATTAGATTAAACCCTAACTTCGCCATTATGTCCACAAGTAGTCCAATGTAGTGTGGGAGTATTTTACAGACTTGGATGATTATTGTACTTATTGCAATATTTACAAAACTAAATTGTCATTCAAAATGGCTACATATCATTTAAGAAAATATTTGAATAGAAAACGACCACCTTACCATATTATTTCAAAAACAATTAAGCTAAACTAAAGATGGCAAAATAAAAATAATAATTATTTTAATAAAGTGATCCATTTTTTAAATTAAAGGTAATTATTATAAATAACACGATTCATTTTTAAATACGATATCCAAATTATTATCCCAAATTAATATTTTGGCTGCCAGTTCTAAGTCTGGAGATATAGATATTTATGGTAATATGAAGAAAAATTAAAACAATGTACTTTATTAAAAATGTCTCATTTAGAAATTATAGGAATTCCCGTCAATTTTATCTGTAAGAAATAAAAGATATTAGCATTGAACTCTTCATAATAAGTAGCAATTAGGATTTATTGCACGTCTCCTGCGACTTGTAATATGGACTATATTACAAGTCGCAGGAGACGTGCAATACGGAATTACGCCGCCCATACTCGTCGAGTATTTTGTCATCTATATCTATCGCCGATAATTTAGAATACACGTTCTCGTCGTACTCGGTATCCCAAAATTCTCGTTTCGCCCAATTCTACATGACAGTGTTCTGTCATGGTATTGAGAACGGTCGCTTACCTATGTATACACAGTTGATAGCAGTAATACTGCCACGAGTAAAGTAAACTCGCACAAACTCTCACCTTGTAAACGCTCCTTAAGTCCATCCGTCAGTGTGTCTTTCAGGATTATAACTTAAACCCTAAATGGACTTCCTTAAGAAGCTCTCTCTTCTTATTTACGTAAAACATCCAATTGATTAAATTTTAAAAGGCAACACTAAAATAACAAATATTAAAAAAGTAAAAAAAACAATAACTTTTCTTTAACCGTAGTTAAATTCATTCGGACCGTACAAAACGTGTCAATAATTCACAAAAACTAATCTTTTCTGCTAAAGAGACTAAAAATTTAAAACTTTCTGCTAAAAAGTTATGGAGCACTGCATTCTTCGTACCTTTGTCGTCAATTAAGCGACGTTAACAAAATTAACCGAAAAAGAGAAATGAATTGACAGCACTGATCATTCAATATTTATAAGATAATACGATAGTTGACAAAATATGGGAAATTGGTTAATACTTCACCTTGACATCTATTTAATTAAAAAAACTATATTTTTCCAAAAACAAACATTTACATTAAGTTTTTTGCGTTTTAAAAACCTAATTTAAATTTACCTCGAAAACGCTCAAGACTGTCATGGCGTCTAAAATGACGTCACTGCTCATAAAACAAACCAAAACGAACGTATGTGTATGGAAGTTGCTTCTTTTGTTTAATTAAAGATGAATTCCTCTTATTACAAGTACTGTCTAATGCATCAGCTTAAAAACACAACTATCAAAACGCCAAACAAATTATAAATATATGTTCCAAACAATAAACAAACATGGAAAAAGCGGCGAAAACTTGCAAGAAAGTCTTAATTTATCTACAGATTCAAGAATATATTTTTGTGAACATCGTTTTGATGTATTTATTTGCAGCTTTAGTACCTTTCGATAAATAGTATTTTCACTACAGTGATTGTGGTTCTGTCTTGTAACACTTCGGTTTGTGTTTCCCATAGAAAAACATTAAAATGTCGAAACGCTGAACTATGCTATTGATTACAAATGGACAAATTAATATGACACACACACAATCTATTTCTAAATCTAGAGTAATACTAATGATTTTTGCAGAGTCACTATTTCCACAACTTTATTGATAAAATAATAAAGTATGAGTTGAGGTTAAGCTGTTTTGGTTTTATGCTTAGAATATAGAGTAATCCAGAAGGTGCGTACGCACAAATCTCTTCGCGGTAAGCAAAAAATCGGTGGAAGAGGCACCGCACTCAGCCTAATAGAACCCCGCCCCCCAACGCCCACGATGTTACCAGCAGAATAAATTTACACACCAACTTCAGGAAATCGACGGATATAAATATATTTGCTTCTAAATATATTTTGTTTATTCTGACCAAACTGTCACATTTTATTGATTAAAATGAGTATTAAAATACATTATCATTAAACATGTGTATGTGTGCGCAACGTATGCGCTTTCGCATGCGCATGTACGCATGCGTGTGTGCGTGTGCGTGCGTGCGTACGAGTGTGTGTTTACACATTAATCTACAAAATTATTTTGGTAATTTTAAATTATTTTGGAAAGTCTTGAAAATATATTCTTTAGAGTTATAAATAAAACGTATGTTTTTTCTCAAATTTCTAGTTTAATTTTAAACACATTAAGCCTTGATATTGAATATATTTGGCGTTAATTTTGTAGAAATTCATTATTCACAAATAAATGAAACTACGTGATGTAGTATTATTTCTACTTTCTTTAAGTTCTTTATCACGACCTAGGTTTCGTTGTATTACACCATCTTCTCTGAAGATGTTGTAATACAACAAAGATGTTGTAATACAACGAAAGCTAGGCCATGGTAAAAAACTTAAAGACAATAGAAACAATACTACATCACGTAGTTTCATTTAATTGTGACAAATTAAAGCAATAAAATTAATTTTAAACAAATTAATATAATTTATTGCAATTACTGCTACAAATATTATTACAAATTATCCTAAGTAATAAGTATAATTGCGAAAGTGTGATTGTGTGCCCTTTCACGTCGTAGTGCAGCAACGTATCGACTTTATTTTTTGGACAAGTATATCTAGCGGATCGAGAAATGACAGATTATTTTGAATCGCCCGAAATCTCGTCATAACTAATGTTAAAAATGCGTAAATATGTTTGTACTTCCTTAACGTCGTAAAATTCCAAAATTAAATATGATAACGGAAATTCAAACGTTACAACAAATTCTCCAACGACATTTTACAAATCCCGATTTTTTTACAAATAAAATTTTACATTTTTCAGTATCGAGCAATTAAGATGTTTTAATTTGGGTAAACAATTTTGACACATACTTACACATTACTTACATTGAAGTTTAAACATTCCCAAATTCATCCCAATCAGATGAACAGAAGTCTCTATTGACGCAAAAAATCTACCAAACCTAAATTTTGGGCGAATTATTACTGTTTGCTATGCTAAAACCTGATTCCATTGCGACTTGTATTTGTATTTTAAGGTGTAAATAATTGAGGACAAATGTACCAACTTGAAAAAAATTGTTGAAAACGAAAGCTTGGTCAAATAACCCGTTCTGTTTACGAAATGCGAATTCTAAAGTTTTCTGATTGTTATTCACTGTTATGTGACTGAATTCGTAATTTTTCCGAATTAATTTCCTAAAAATAAATATAGTCTTTACTTTTAATAGTAAATAATATTGTTTTTTGGAATCTGCATATCATGATTAATTACAAATTACAATCCATACGATTTTTTCGTAATGAAAACTAACCTATTCATAATACTTATAGTTCTCAAACGAAAGTGGGATCATTTACTCAAATCACATATCCTTATTAGGGTCTCGTGAAGTAATTATTATCTAGACTTAATGACGAAAGAACGCCAAAGATCTTATAATAAAGATAGTCCGAAAAAGCCTACATGGAAGTCCATGCCTTTTTTTACAATATATTCAATAATAAGAATAATTAAGTCTCTTGCAGATCTTTCAAAAAGTCGTAATTTAGAATAACTTTTCAAGTTCGAATTTAAATACAATTTCTTCTTAAAAAAAAATCTTATACAACAAAAAAGTGGGTCAAATGCGAATATTAGGCCTCGCGTTCTTAGAGTAAGTTAAATGTTATCATAAAACTTCGTAAATTTAAAAATGTCCAAAAAAAATTTAAAGTAGAAAAATAAAAAAAAAATTGTCACCTAATAATTCCGCGCATACCTACTTATAAATTATTTCTCCTTATGTGATGAAGACTCTCGGCAAACGGGAAATAGCTTTAGTAGATTCAGTATCAGAGTCAAAGACTAGTTAATAAGCTGTATCTTTAATGAATTTAAGGTTTTTTACAGGACTATAAGGTCATAGACCTTAATAGTTGATGTTAATTTCAAATTATTACCTCTAAATCATTAGCAGATAAAATTAATTAGTAGGCCACATTGTCAATATTATGCCAGTTTCCCTAACTATTACTTTCCATTATTTCTTTCAACAATTCAATAATTTAAATTCAAAATAAAACTCCCTCATTTATAAATATTGTCATTAAATATAGAAACACGGCTCTCACTAAGAATAACATGATATAAACATTTTCTATAGAAATAGTATTTTCAGTAAAAAAAATATTATTTTAGACATTCGATTTAATTTCTAAACTTTTAAATGAAGTCACGAATTTGCATACATTTATTTATTTTATACTATAAACAATTTTTAAAAATGTGGTAGCGATTCAGCAGTCAGTCGTAAGATTTAACTTCTGTACTTCCATTTTTTATTATTTTGCAATAAATGGAATAGCGTAAAGATGGTTTCTTAGGGTTCTAGACGATTTATTCCGTGTGACGTCATAAACGAGACATAAATATAAATATTACATACTAGCGGTACCTTGCGTCTTCGTCCGCATGGGATTCTGAAATGCAAGTGCAGTATTTTAAAGCATTTCTTTTATGCTCTTATAATAGACAAAAATAATTACTTTATTTTAAATCCCGTGAAGGTATTTAAATCAACAAGATTTTAAATCCCGACCCAAGTAATTTGAAAGACTTCCCCTTTGGGGAATTGGGAATCGTTTGACGTGTAACCATGAAGCAAGAACAAGTCCCAGGATCACTATCTATAATCTGTGTAAAATTCATGTCAATCGCTTTAGTAGTTTTCGAGTTAAATTCATTCGTAGACATACAGGCATTTTCTTAAACATTAGATTAGTTTTAGTAATCGAGTACGCAAACGGAAAAAAATGTTTATTAATAGTAAGATATTATTATTTAAGCGCAGACATAATGAAGTCTCAGTTAAAAAGGCAATTTTAAATAATATTCCTGTAACCTGTCGCTATCGGGAATGATAACAAACTACATACAGTTTTACATATATTAAGTTACATTATCTACACCATAATTATTGGAATAATTCATCGAAACGAAGCTGCCATGCGAGCGATAACGTTTAATTCATTATTCGTTTCATTAACAATGAGTCCATCCTCGCAAGCGTATACTGCTCCGTTGGCGGCAAACGGTGTGTCTTCGAAATATCATACGCCTAATAATATTGTGCCAAAAGGATTAATTATTTCTTCTGCGATTAACGCCGCCCGGACAATATTTAATTTTATTTGTGAACTATGTACGCGATTCATGTTGTTATTAATGTCCATAATGATGTACCAAATTTTCGTATTAGTAGAAATTTTTGTCAACTCGTTCCATTTCGTTTACCCACCAGTTTTAAAAAATATTCTATCAGAAGTTTGCTATGTGTTTTCGAGTTTTACGGGTGTCTTCATAAAATTGGCTATGATCCAGGTAATTAAATTATATTGCTGTTTTAGTTGCTTAATAATAATTTTAAAAAATGTCCGTTTGTTTATATCAATTCGCAACCTCGGCATAACATTATTGTTTATATTAAATAGAACATAATCTGTACTACTTACTTCTTAAAAATATATATTATACTTTTTTAAAAATATATATGTTTTTTTTTTAATAGTTCTACTTGACTTTTCTCTTATATTCTCAATACAAGAGAAAAGATATTGTTACTCGAAATATTTTTAATCTGAAATATTTTTTCATTAAATATTTTCAGTCATTGAATTTAGGTATTTTATTAACAATTCGCAAATATTTCGCTTGCAACGTATTCAATGAAGCATGTACAGATTTATATTTACACAGCTAATTACACATTGCATACATACCGTGAATAATAATCATAGAATATCAAAGTATAGATAAAATGAACAAAGTTCACTTTATGTCCACAGACTTATTTGACATCGATAAATTATACTTAAACAAATTGTCGCTGTCAGAATAAATGAACAAATGGAATGTAACATAAGTAGAAAATTCATTGTTTTTTCGTTAGTAAATTAAAGAATATACACTAAAAACAACGTACGTAACAAAAAAATTGTCGCTCGCGATAATTGATTTGAAAAAACTTTACTTTTTATAATTTCTGCGACTTAATTGCCATTCTTTGCGGCACGAAACACAAAATGACATCGATGCTAATATGAAATACAAATACGATTTATATTAAAAACAAACCCAACAAGTTAAAATTTTATCTTTATCTTTGGTTATATAGAATAAGCAAAAAATGTTGCAAGAGGTTATAAATTTGATAATTAACAGCGATTGCTTTATGTAAGGGCCATAGATAAAGTACAGAGTATAGGTAAGAGCCCTCTTTAAGTGAGGGCCTCTCGAAAATCCAATGCAAAGAAATAGAGAAACCTACTTTTGCTAAATTAAATTCATACCAAAACCTTTTTGATTTCTTAGGAATATTTGGTAGTAGAAAATTCTTATAATTCTTAAATGGTAGTTTTTTCGATAATAAATTTAAATAAAATATTAATAATAATATAATATTTGCCATAACAGTTTAATTAGTACCATAATCAAAAAATGATATTTTATTGAAACATTATTTATGTAGGGGAATAAAAAACTGAACTATAGTTCAATTTTAAAAATGTGTTTTTTTTTGTTCATAGGATAATACTTATAGATTCCTACAATGTGTTAATTTTCACTAAGAAATTTTTCTTTTTAAGAAACTGGTTGAAAAATAAATTATTTTATTGAAACAAGATAAATAAAAATTAAATGAACAACTACTTTCTATTAAAAATTTATGAAGTATACCTAGTGGAACGTAGTTTGGTAACTCGTGATTTTGAATAACTAATGAAGAAACTTACGTCAAACATGTTTTCATTCATTTTGATCTTATCATTTCACACAAATTCAATTCAAGCATTAAAAAATATGTTCAAATATTTTGTTATACAAAATTGAAATTATTATAAATATTATGAAATTGACAATTATAAATGATCCAGCAAGTAAAAGACCTTGCACTCGAAATGTTACAATATGTTATTTATATAACATGAATTATAAAAATCTCCAGTTGAAGAAATAACTTTTTCAAACTATGTACAAATAAATACTCTGCATAATGTGTAGTTATATTTATACAACTGTTCACAATAAATCTTGAATAGCATCATATGTGGACAAAGTAAATTCATAAATAACCACCTTTTTATAGAACTGCAGCATGCCGAGGAGGGTATTGAGTTTATCAGACTTTAAATGTGAGAATGTATATATATATATGGGTGTATCCAGATTTGAGCAATTGAGGTATGGTTAGAAGCATCTTGCAAACTGGTAGCTGAGAGTCGCCTCTTTCTCCAATATCAAAAAAACTGAAATTCAAAGAGGCCATCAAAATGTGTATCAAATTGATAAGTAGATTTAAAAAATACGTAATGCTAGTTGTGCGCCATAATTTCACCTGCGAGAATTATATTATTTATGGATTTTAAATTAGTTATTCCAAAATTCTATACAAAATAAGTACCTTGTAAAACTTCGGAATATACTACATTCTTCGTTTTAATACTCGGAATGATGAATCAATAAATAAGTCGGTATATGTGCTCTGGCCGTAAATATATAATAAAAGGATCCCTACCTTCATCCCTACCTTCTGCTATCTAAACAATGTTTTCCGACTTCAGTTACATTTTTTATCCATGTGAACCCGTAACATGACGATACACTTTGTATAATCTTCCTTGAAATATGGGCAAATTGTTGTGTTTTGATGATCAGTGCAAACAAATAAACAAAACAAACTTTTTGTTTTATGTACTAGTAGGGATATATATTAAACACAATATTTAATAAAAATAATTTTAAAACTCTTCAAGTAACATTGCTTTGAACTTGGTTTTGGTTTTGGGATATTTGGTGTTCAAATAAAAAACCTGGTTGTCAGTCCTTTAACTGCCAAGAAAATTTAATAAACCCATTATTCCATCAATACTCCACACAAATGAAACTGGCTTGGAAGGCTTTTAGGAATATATATTTCCTATATAAAAATGTTTCACGATAATAACAAAAATTTAAATAAAATAAATTTATCTGATACCATCATGAAGGGAGTCAATGAAAAAGTTTTAGAAAGACAAATTCAAACATTGTTATAATATACGTACTATACGTAACAAATGTTATAATATACGTAGAAACAAATTGGAGAATTACGATACGACAAAATTTGTTTCGAATATGCTTTCTAAATTTCTATATTATCCCATTCAAAGTTTTTCCTGTTAAGGAGCATAACTTGTTTTAATTTTCTTATTCATTTTCTTTTTAATCTTCCTAATTTGTTTGCTATTAAACTTAACTCTTGTACTTTGTACTATTTACTATGTGTACTTTCATAATATAAGCCTTATTTATTTACAACCATTAATGTGTATAAATAAAATATACAAGTAAATGAATTTCTATAAACTGAAATGATCATGAATGAATGGCTTTTTTACTACCATGATATTTTTTTTGCTTTCCTATTCTCATTTAGCAGCATCATATTTTCAGAGCTGGAAGAAACATATAACAATGTTTTACCAACGTGAAACAATAGGCACAAAATAAAAGTCATAGGATCACCAAGGTTATATTGAGCATGAGAAAAATTTGACTGAAATATATGTTTTGAGCACACAATAATTTAGTTTAAAAATCAACTTACCATCTTAAAGATCAATAAATGTAACAAGATATTGCTTTGGAGTGGTTACATAGATATTTTCCACTAGGCTATTATAAAATAATGAGGATTTTCAAGCAAAACTACTCCAGAGAATACCAGCAGTAGTTGTGATATAAATAATTGTCGAAATATTTCTCTATTGAAAAATATTCTTTTTATTGTCAAAAATGAGGAAAATTTATGCTTATTTAAAAGGAATTTAAATTGAAATTTGTTGACTTAAAAAAGACCACAAGGAAAAAAATAGCTCGTTGGAAAGTAACTTCTAGCCAAATTGATTTTAATAATATATGATTATTTTATGTTACTTAATTTCATTAATAAAACGAGTCTTACTCTAGATCTAATCTGTCAACATATGTTTCTACTGCTTGTACAATTTACGTGAAATCTATGTTTTAGTAAAGGTTTAGAGTAATTTTTTTAAATAAATACGATATAATGTTTCTTTCTTGGTACAATAGAAATATGAACTTTATATAGTGTTTAAATGTACAAAAAAAAAATTATTATAGTTATTTCGTAAAATGTTTACTACACTTTGAGTCCTTTGTTGTTATGAAATAGTTTCTTTATATCACTCCCTCTCGAAACTTTTTATATTTATATATATATATATATATATATATATATATATATATATATATATATATAAATATATTAAAATTACTACGAAGGACAAACTTCTCATTTTAGCTGATTCATCTTTAATATCGTTGGGCAGTTATGAATGCAGCATTTTATATATTTGGTATTCAATTCTGTATTCACAATTGTCCAAGTTAGATTGTCAGTGAACTTTTTAAAATGTAACATTAGACTTTAACAGTAATAAGCAATAATTTAAATTACAAGTATACTTGTTTTATTTCAGTATATAGAACAGAATTAGAAATAAATGCAAATAACACGTAATTAATTCTGACCTGGACACTTGCTGCATCTAATAGTAATTACAAATGTAACAAAAATAATATCAGGTTAATAATATAAAGCAAAAATTTAAATTATCCTGTCCTGTAAAATATAGAAGATTTTAAAAAATGTTGGTATTGAATGTATTTACGTATAATTAGATATTTATGTTATTTAATATAATAAATTATTTTTTGAAATCGTATATGAGAGAAAGGTACACATGTGAAGTTCATTCAATTAATTAAATTAAAATTTGAGCTCTCATGCATCTATAAAAACAATAAATATATATTGCATATATGTTTCTGAATTCCATGCTAAGAACTGAATTAAGTTTTTTTGAATAACATTGCAAACAAAATTCTGTCCTATTCGAACAGAAATATGATTTTTTGTTTGATTTGAATTCCAGTACCACTTTATTATAATTTATAAGTAATTAAGCAATTAATAAAAGAAATTAAAAAATAATAATAAACAGAATTTTAAAGTAATTTTATTCTCATGTATTTTGGATGAGCTGCTACGCTGTCGAATAATTCATCGAAGATTTTATATGTTGTATTAAAGGAAACATATTGTTCATCAGAATTTTCTTTACATAAATGTGTACACATACAAAAATGTAACTGAAAAATGTTTAAAATTATAAATAACTTACCTATTAATTTCATTAAAAAAAATAAACCATAATTATGTATTTGTTATATTTACCTTAGATAATTCAATGTTCATACAGAGACCATATACATATCATAGATGACATTAGATCAAGCAGTTTTTTATTTTCTAAAAAGGAAGATTATTCCATCTGTAGCCACCAAGAATTTAATAACTTTGATGGTCTTCAGATTGATTTAAACCGTTTTTGGTCAGTACATTTTGTTTCCTGTAATTTGTCAGCACATTTTATGTTTCCTGTAATTTATAGGATTCTTCTTGAAAAGTTTCATGAAACACTATTTTTTTGTGATACTGAAATACTATCAATGACCACATTCTGAAAAATTCACTTCGATATGATGATCTTCTAAAATGATATATACGCAAAAACACTGTCTCACAACAACTTGTATGTTTCTGACAATTAGAACATGCAAAATCATATATCATTGATGTGCTAGTATCTTGAACACTCCGTCCCTTTCCCATATACAATAATATAATACTTACCCCTCGCTTCTTTATAGATACGGTTGTTTGAGCTTTTATGCAACAAAGTACTCGTACATTTATTAGATATACATTGCTAATTAAACTTATTAAGCTTAGAAGGATACTGTAAATGGCAGTTTGACAGTTTTACAATTACTGAAGATATTGAATATATTTGGCGTTAATTTTGTAGAAATTCATTATTCACAACTAAATGAAACTACGTGATGTAGTATAGTAAGAAAATAGATATAATGCTACATCACATAGTTTCATTTAATTGTGAATACTGAAGATGGCAAAATGAAAAATTTAATTGCTAAATTCCCTTTATGTTAGGATAAACTTTAAATAAATATACAAACACAACTGTACATTTATGAATTGCTTTTTCCAGGTATATAAAATGAGTTTCACAAGACGACTTTTATTTTACCTGATATGGATGTTCCGATTTGTGATGATTCCTTATGGGTTTATCAAGGGTATAAGAAAAACAAAGAAATGTGCGCCTCCCTCTAACCCACTGCTCTTGCATAGTGCCACGAAGTTAGCCGGAATGATAAGACATAAACAGGCGAGTACACTGCTCACTTATATATTATTGTAATGTAATTATAAAAGAATGTTTAATAAGTAATTATCCATATTCATAGGACTTATTTTGGCACGGTTCTATTTTTTTAAAATGTTTATGTAAAAAAAACTCTTCAAGTAAATACAAAACAATAAAATTAGATTAAATTATATTAAATAATTTAACTTCATAATTCTGATGTATTTCAGTATTATACAAACTGTGCATGCCCAAGCGTTATTATGTAAATACAAGGACGAAACTTAGTAATATCAATAGATTAATATATCTAGGTTTTTATATATATTTCATAAATATATTCCACTGATATGAAATTACATTATTTCTGTTATCAAATAATTAATATGAACTAAGACAATTTGAAATTTTTCTTGAATAACTGTTATTATTGAACAATTTTTATTGAGTAAAGATTTTTTCACAATTCATTATGTAATTAATAAGTTAAAAGAAATATAATTCTATTTTGTTTACTTTCTTAATAATTTATTTTAATACTAATTTTCTGAATACTTTTACTATGTATTTACTAATTTCTTAATACATAAAATTCAAAGTTCAGTTGACGGAATTTATTTTTAATTTTAATTGGTAATGTAGATACGATTATTAGTTTATTAAAAAATCTAATTTATAGCATAATTACATTAATGACAGTTACGTACATCCAAGATTTTGAAAAAAAAAATTTCCTTAGAAATAGTCATTACTTTTACGAATCTTACGTATCGTTTACTTTTACGAATATAAAAAAAATTATTAGAAAATTCCGTCCCGTGTCAAAGTCACAGCGCCCATTATACGCATCATTGAGCAGGTAAAATAAGTATTTCAATAATAGATTCCCTCATCCTTTGTGCATTATATATTTCATAAAATCTATCTTCATACCCTTAGAGAAATATTGAATTCCATTTTATAAAACGTACTTCAAAAGAATTTATTACTGTAAATAAATAATTAGATATACCATGAGGCCACCAGTGACCTTAAATGTGAATGCTCATGATGCTGACAACTTTAACTGTGTATGCCAGTTAAAGTTTGTGAGAAAATTCTGAACACTAGCATTTGATCAGAATTTTTAAAAAAAATTATTCCAATTAACTTGCATTAAAAATCTTAAGAGATGTAAACAACTATAGAACCCTACATTTATATATGTCCTAACATGCTCTTCGTAAATTTTATTTTTCACAATTGTTTACTAAAAAAAATTTCCAACCATAGGGATTTTACTTACTACTTTAACTCAATAATTAAGGTTAAAATGGAAAATATTCTAAATTAAATGAGAAACTCTTTTCAAGTATTTTTGTTTTATGCAAGATGTTCAATGAAACTAGTCTGATTTTTATATGTAGTCTCAAACAGCGGTACTCATACTTTTTTTTAATCGGGCCATACATCCAAATTCCAAACTGTAAATGGGCCACTGAGTCCCCACTAACTAGGGAACTTTTTGCTGTAGTATCATAGGCTTGATCACAAGCTGTTTTGTATGGAAATATAAAAATTTGGTATCGAGCTTTCGATACATTAGCAAAAAGTTCCATAGTAGGCACTTTTGAATAAGCGCACGAGCACGCATGACAAACTCTGTTACAGTAGTGCCATCATAATGACGACCTCGAACTACGATCCAAAAATAAGTATACCTTCCTAATCCCTCAACATAGAAGGGAATTTTATGCCGAATCCTTCACCGTACATTCTACTCGATTGTAGAATGAACTGACTACAAATATGCAAAGTGCGCCCTCATTGTCTGTTTTTAAAAGTCATCTGAAAATACATTATCTATCATAATTTGGAAGATCCTAATCCCTTCCATTATAACCCATCCTTGTCCCTCCCTACTCCTAAAGTGTCGTTTTGCTCTGGTTTATAATTAATATTATTTTATTACCACATAATATTAAATATTTTATTTTTTAAGCAGAATTAATTAATGCTTAAAAATCAATTACAGTCTGCCACAGCACTTAATATTCTCATCCAATTTGTTGTGCTGTATACTTAGTTTTCTAAGCTTGCAGAAATAAATAAATAATTTGGAAAGATGGATTACATCGCTGCACCTGCACCATCATCATTGGGAATGCAGGGCAATTCGAGTAATGTTATTCTGTTGTCGCGCGCGTGTTGCCGAGATGTCATTTTATTACATTTGCTTGCTTTGCTTTATACGGAACGTATGTGTGTATTTAATTACATTTTAGTGGAAAATAGTATTAATATGGCAAAAATTATGACAGAACAAAAATGCAAATTAACTGATGAAAATTGACATTTTAACAAAATTGGAAAGACGATTTTTTTGTTATCGAAGGAAAGGGTGGTTTATTGTATCTTATATGTAGAAAAAGCGTTGTTACGAAAAAGTAAAATGTTATGCGTCATTTCTAAGAAAGTCCATCTTTGAGAGCTGACAAGTTGAGACATTTGAAGCAATCTTTGCAATTTTTTACCCTTTTTTACCAGCAACAAAATATAATGGCTGTAGCGATCACGCAAGAAGAAGCCATTACGAAGGAATCTTTTCAAATATGCTACCTGCTTGCCAAAAAAATTAAACCTTTTACCGATGCAGAAATGGTGAAAGAATCTATGGTTAATAGCATCAGAGTCTTTATTCGAGAAGTTTTCAAACAAAAATAAGATTGGTGAAATAAAAAAACTACAGAAAATTTGTATTTGCAAATAACAACAAACATTAAAAAATGTCAATATTTCAGTTAGACTTGTGACGCAAGAATGAACATTTCTTCAATGACTCAGAGTACAGTATTTGTTCAGTACTCCATGCACAGTTTTGAAGTCTATGAGGAGTTTTTTACAATGATTCCTATGAAAGATCAGACTCGTGGCAAAGATTTTTTGGAGGCAATAAAGAGATTTTTTAAAAGCCATGGTATTTCATTTCAAAAATTGATATCCATTTGAACGGATGGCTGACCATCGATGACTAGTGAAGAAAATAGTTTGATTACTTTGTTAAAAAATGAGCTTCATAGAGATATAATAGCTATACATTCCATACTTTACAAGGAAAACCTATGTACACGTGTTCCTAATGAGAGATTGGATTCAGTTATGAAAATGGTAGTAAATATTGTTAATTTCATAAAAGCATATGAACTAAAATCTTTACTGGAGGAATTGAATTTCATTCATTTACAAACATCTGTTTGTTGGTTAAGCCGTGGAAAAGTATTGCGGAGATTTTTGGAACTTCGTAATGATATCATGTTCTTTCTTGAACTAAAATAAGAAATGGTATGCTGAAATAAATGATGACTAATTGGTGGATACTGTTATTCAAATGATTAATAAAACATCTGCATTTAACTCAAATGACAAAATATTGGCATTTGAGAACAAACTAAAGTTGTACGCAGAAGAAATTTGTAATAATGGCTTAAAAAATTTACCAAACCTCAAGAAACTTGAACAGAATGTTCATATTCCACAAACATTATTACAATACTTACTGAATTCGTGAATAAATTAGTTAGTGCATTTACAGACAGATTTTCTGACATAAGATCCCTGGAAAATATCTTCGTATTAATAGAAAATCCATCGAATTTAAAAACCAATGCTATTCACGGCTTGAGTACATTAGGATTTGATCAATCTCGTCTATTCAATGAAAGAATCGAACTGAAAAATTATTCAAATATGTGAGGTTTTGGAAATTGTTGCCCGACACATAAAAAAGCATAAAAAAATGTGCACTGTTGATTTTAATTATGTTTCCTTCAACATATGTATGCAATGCTTCATACTCGAAAATGAAATACATCAAAAACATTTTCAGAAATCGATTGATTGACAAACACCTCGATGATATCATTAGAATAGCATGTAGCAAATAGAAATTTCATGTATCTTATTAATTTTTTTTTAAGAATACTGTGATCAATTGCACGTACCTATCTCTAATTTCATGGATCTCATTAATTTTTTTTTTATTTACAATAAAAGTTATAAAAAGTTATTTCAGTTTATTTCATTTGATTTCTAATTTTAATAAGAGCTTGTGGTATTTCTTCCCAACCCGGCGGTGACAGTGTTAGCCACATCATAAGTGGCCGCAGTTTGAGTATCGCTGCTCTAAAACCATATAAATTGAATACTATACTTATAGTTCTTTTATAAATTTTTGTAGTTAGCAGCAAATTGAAAGAAGTAAAATGTTGATTGCAATTTCAATTTAAAAAATATTAAAACAGAAAATATATATGAAACAATTTCAGGTCAAAAGTGAAGAAGTAATAAAAGCATATATAGAGAGATGCAGGGAAGTCAACACAGTGCTGAACGCTATTGTGGAACCACGTTATGAAGTAGCACTTGCTGAAGCCAGAAATGTAGATAAATTTGTGGCACAAGGAATAAAAACTGCTGAGGAACTGGAAAGAGAATTACCTCTATTGGGTCTACCTGTCACTATAAAAGAAAGTATAGGTGTGGAAGGTTGGTACATGAATAATAATATATCAAATTACAATAGGTAGTCACAATAGATTTTCACACATTATGATAAATAGTGTATTTGGCTATTGAGTATTTAGTTTAACTACAAGCTGGCCAGTTGCGTGCTTATCATTTAATCATATAAGCTCTTTTGACATGATAAAAAATTTTACAACCCTATTTTAATTATCCTAGTATTTTATTTTAACATTCCATTTTTTTATAGATTCACAAGTTATAATTTAAGATGAGATGAAAACTTTCAATAGTAATAGATAATCATTCTTTACAAATAGTTAAAAAATAGTTTAGTGTCAATGCGTTAAGCAAATTCAGCATATTAGCTATCATGGATTGCAACTGAATATTGGTGCATGCAATATAGGAAATAGAGAGAATATTTACACATAAGAGTTTGAAACAAAAGATGACTCAATCTTGACGCAAATCATTGTAACTAACAAATGCGGGGTGAAGTGTGACTCATCTCAATTACAGAGAGCTACCTAAATTATAAAGTTAAGGATACTAGTATTAATAATTTTTGAAGTAGAAAGATAGAATTAATTCACCTACATAGATCTAAGCTTTTAAAATTAACGATCTGATAAGAATTGATCTGATAGCAGTTTAAAACAGGAATAATTACTTATTCGCAGAAATAACTTTAAATTAACCAACATTTACCAATATTGACCACTAATGGCTTGTCATTTCTTATTAAGAGCCATAGGAAAGGACCTAAATTACTACCCTGCCTCATACCAGAGTTAGTAATGTAATGTTCTACTCTAAAACTTTCTTATTGGACGAACTGTTTTGAAATTAAAATAGTCAGATTCAATAGTTGTTCTCAAATAAAAAAAAATTACCATGGTCTGAGTTGCAATTAAAAATCAGCTGCTTGAGCATCGGGGACCTTCCCAGTTTAGCCATATAGCTCTGTTCATTTATTTATTGTTTATTATGAACTTAAATGTATAAATAAAATACATTTAGCGTACTTATCGCGACATAGGCAATATCTTCCAGACACGCAAATTGATTAAATATGAAAATTTTGTAACATGGAAAATTGAAAAAAAAAAGGTAATATAATACTTAAATAAGCAAAAACTAAACTAAATATAAAAACAAAAAATAAATATTTACTAATCTTGATACGACACGGTCGGGTACAAGAAAAAGGGAGCAAAATGGAATTAGGAAGGGTAGGACTAAGAGATTATAAGATGAAGAACTTTCTTAGATGGCCTTTAAACATACTTATGAGCTTATGTTAAACAATTCTCACCTGCATCATACAGAATCATTACAAAAATAATTAGTGGACTTGAGCACTGAATTGACTTCATTAAATTCAAATTAGTTAAACCCGACTTATCTAAGTTCAACTATATAATAAGTCAATAAAGTGTACCTGATTTCAATTTTATTCTATTCAATACTGTCAGGTGATAAATGGAAATAGAGAACTTATGTTGACTTGACCTCTTCTGTCTAAAAAAAAATCGACAATTTTCAAAGTGATTGTTTGGCTGGTTCTTTCAGCAATAGGCTTATTACCGAGACTGTCAACCAAACCATTCTGGATGTTGAATACAATTATTGATAAGACCAACTTAATATGGAAAGTTAATGTAGTTATGATCTATTTTTTGGATTTATATCAATAACATAAAGTCTTTGTTAGACAAGAAATATAAAACGTTTTTAGGATAAAATTTAACTAACTTCAAATAACCGCTGAATAAGAACCGCACTAAAAAGTTTAAAATAATGAGCATATTAGTACTCATTTCGAACTTTTACAATATCATTTCCCAACATAAAAAAATTTGTAAAATTCTGCTACTGCTTGAGATTTTTGAAATCGGTGCCAAGTCAATGCTTCTCTCAAGTATATACATATACACAGATGAAGTACTACATTTCACTTGATGCTGACTCCAATCATCTTTAACAGTGTACTGTTTGTATAGCATCAGGCTGAGAAATAAGAATCTGGATTCAGTAACAAAGTGTCTGTTTGAATACCACAAAAATAATTTAAAAACAGTAGGTCCTCTAGTTTCATGATTTAAGCAGGCCTTAAGAGTACCTCTGCAGCATTCTCATTAGTTCAGGACTGAGGAGTTGCAACCCGGAGTTTATTATCAGAGTTTCTGCTTGAGACCCACAATACTCATAAAACAGTTAATACCCAAATTTCATAATTTAAGCAGGCAGAACCCCCACAACGTCGACCATTTGGATTTCATTGGTAATCTCTCTTGAGACCCATAAATACTCATTTAACAACAGCAGATTCTTAAATCACATAGTTTAAATAGACAGTACCCCCACAGTGTCAAGACTGAAGAATTGGAACCCGAAGTTTAGTAGTAAAGATACCGATTGAGACTCAAATTCTAATTTAAAAACGGCAGCTCTTTCTAAACCTAAATTTCAGTGGCAGCAGTCTGTCTTCAGGCCCACAAATACTAATTTAGAAATAGCAAATTCTCAAATATCACGCTTTAGGTAGGTAGTACCCCTAAATCAACAAGACTGACAAGTTGGAATCTGAAGTTAAAATACTAATTTAAACACAGCAGATCCCCAAACCTCACAATTTAAGCGGGCAGTACCCCCACGGCTTGAAAAAAAGTTGGAATTAATGTATTGCGGTAGAGTCTCTGAGATACACAATATTGTTTTAAAAGAGACTCTTCACTCACTACTCAGTACTCTTGATGCTGCAGGGTTACTGAGTTAAATCATAGAGTCTCTGCTCGAGACTCACAATATTATTTTAAAATCAAAAGATCCTCCAAGTCTGAACTGAAGAATTAGAACTCAGAATCCAACGACACTTCCTCAATATCTCTGTGTAAGACCCACAATAGTAACTTAAAAACAGCAGATCCTCAAATCTCATGACTCAAGCAGGTGAGGAATTGAAGCTCTAAATTTAGTGGAAAAGTCTCTACTTGACACCCACACTAATTTAAAATGATGGATCATAAAGTTTCATGTTTTAAGAAGGCAACATCAGGACTGAGGAATAGAAACTCGGAATGCAATAACAGAGTCCCTCCTTGAGACCCATAATACTATTTTAAAAATAGCAGATCCTCAAGTCTCTCACTTTAGGCTAGCAGTACACATGCAGCACCAGAATTTATGGATCAAAATTTGACATTATTTTATATGTACCCATGCATACCTGCCTATTTACCCTATTAGTTTCTTGCTAAGTCAAGACGAATCGAAAAAGTCTAAACTCCATGAATTTACTCCTCATCACTGAAGAGTTCCTGTCACCACATTCCGGCTCCATCATTGGACCCAGATTTTGCTACATAGCAAATTATAGTTGGCTATGTTTCACGTGTTATAAAATTATCATTAGACCTACATCATCAAAACTTGATCACCGCACCTGTGCTTTTGAATGTTGCGGAATTCAATGTTATATCTTCAATTTCAATTATCGAATTCTAAACAAATTTTCATGGCCATACTGGGAGTATATGCTTCTAAAATCATCCAAATTGGTCAGACCAACCTCACTGAAAATCTATGAAGGCATTTGTGCCATTGAATGTTGTAGGATTCTATGGTATATCTTTAATTTCCATCGTCAGATTCTAACCCAATTTTCATGGGACCATACCACAACAGTACTCCTCCTGATAAAAAAGAATCATATGAATTGGTTCGACCTATAACATCCAAACTCGTGGACTTTTACTGTTAAATTTAAGGGAATTTTATGGTAAGTCTTCCATTTTCATAGTCAGATTCTAACCAATTTTTCATGGACTATACTGGTACAATATGCTTCCAAATAAAAAGAATCATCTAAATTGGTTAAGAAACGTCGGAGATATGCAATAACAAAAATAAAACAAACACGGACGAATTGAGAACCTACTACTTTTTTGTTTTTTCTTGTTAGTTAAAAATATAAATAATTTTGAACAATATATAGAAATGAGCCAATGTAGTTTTTATGCGAATATCTATTTTATATTTTATTAACTTTTCCAAAACCGAAAAAGTATTTATTGATCATGGTCGTTATCTTCAAAAACGTTACCTTCTAATTTTTTTTATATTGAACTTTCTGAAATAAGAGGGCTGTCTATAAAGTAGCGTTTTCAAATCTCCTTGAAATATAATTTTTGATTAAAGAAAAATTAAAAAAAATCATATTCTATTCATGGAGACTAAGAAAAAATCAATATTTTAAAAACAAGTGATTAAAAAATCTATTATCTTACTTCTTGCAAAAAAATTGCCATGCCTGCCACTTCAGGTTAACAATATTTAATTCCACTGGCAATCTAGGCAAGCTAAGCAAAGCGAAAATGAAAGCAGTCAAAAACAATTAAAAGAAATAAGAAAAATTATATTTCTCTCTACAGTTTCTACTTGATTGATTGAACCGATGCCAAATTGACCATAGTATGCTATAAATAAAACCTCTTAAATACAGGTAGAATTCACAGTACAAGGGTTATATGCACACTTAGATACCTGTACACATTTAAGAATATATATAGTATTTCCATTAAATAATTTACAAATAATAAAGTTACTTTTCATCTCTTTAATATATTGCCTGGGATATATTTCATAATTGTAGAATATCGTAAATTTGTCAGAAACTCGGAGATTTAGAACAATTGTTTCAATTTTCTAATAAAATTTAATCAAACATCTGGTAATATTAAAAGAATTTCAATAACTTTTTCATCCCCTCTAAAATTTCTATATCAAATATATAAAATTTCTATATTTTTAAGTTTCAGCTATTCAAATATATATGAATTATCATGACAAAGTCCAAATTTTCATGCCAAAGGGTTTTTATGAAAATAACTGACAGACAAACAGGGCAGAAAAGTAATCTTTTAAGACTTCCATTGTTCTTCTTTTTAGGTATGGAACCCTAAAAGATGAAACACTAAAAATAAGCTACTAAAGTACTTAATCAACCTGTGAAATCATTGCAAATCTCAAGTATTGTTTATTAATTTTTACAAGTATTATTCATTTATTTTTACATATTTCATTAATTTTTACAAGTATTATTAATTTATTTTTACATATTTCATTAATTTTTACAAGTATTATTAATTTATTTTTACATATTTCATTCATTTTTACAAGTATTATTAATTTATTTTTACATATTTCATTCATTTTTACAAGTAGCTTTACTTTTAACAAATGTCAAAATATTATAAACATTGTAATTATGTAAGGCATCAAAATTTCGAGCTTGAATTCGAAAATAAACTTTGAAAAATCAATTGAATCTTAATTATTTGTTATATTTTGATTTCCAGTAGAACCTCATAGTTACACTCGCTCAAGCTGAATTCATTTTTGCAATAACATCTACATAGCATTTTTTCAACATACAGAAGTTTAGAAGTTATAAGAAGATAAAATGCTCTGCGAATCATACGTTATTTTGAACTTTCCTCAAATGTTGATATTATTCTCCTCGACTTATCTTTGTAAGACAAACCATCTTTACTTGTTGCTAAAAATTTACTTTTCTTTGCTTGTTGACAAAGTTGCATATATATAACCAGTTTTTCACAATCTATTTGCGTAAATTAAGGCACTAAATATACTGGGTCTTGCTTCTGAAATAACAATTTTGGCCATCTTTGACTTCAGGAAACATTAGTTTCCGAAATAAAAAGGACTGCATCGTAACCAACAAAGTTACTGTTTCTGTCCTGTTATTCAACTTTCATGTAACACTGCCTATTTTTCTAAAGTAGCTCTTTTCAACATTCTTTACTAAGAAATTTTAACTACTTTAGAAAAACTAAAAATGTAAAATAAGTTTGCACAATTAGAATTTCTTGCACTTCATTGGGTACCCTAAATGAACTCCATCTTAAAGCAAGAAGCAAATATTTCCAAAAAGGAACATACATGGAAAAGAATGTATGATAACCTTTTAACATACTAAGGAAAGTTCCAACATTCTAAAGATAGATTCAATCATGGATAAGTTAACCACTGGATAACGCATCAACACAAAATCTCTAGCCACGTGATGGCACAATTTGTGCCACCGCTCCGGGCGAAGAGTTTACGCGCCTTCAGTTAGAATACTAACGTCACAGCGAAAGTTTCTCGTAATTTTAAATCAAAATTAAATAAACCATGCCTTCTTGTGCTATAAAATATTACCAAAACAGAATCATTACATCATCACTGAGAAAAATGGAATTACTTTTCACAAGTAAGTACACTGTTAACTATTATTTAAGCAACTATATCTTCGTATATTACGGTCAGATCGCCGGCAGCGATTCCGCCATATTGTTGAATTTTTTGCCACTAGAGATGCGTGGCGCCGTTATCGATAACTAAATCGATACTTTTGTTAGTACTTAAAAATCCAAAAAATTATAAATAAGATATTTTTTATTGAATATATTTGGCGTTAATTTTGAAGAAATTCATTATTCACAATTAAATAAAACTACGTGATGTAGTATTATTTCTACTTTCTTTAAGTTCTATACAACGACCTAGGTTTCGTTGTATTACAACATCTTCAGGTGGGCTATTAGCAAAGATCTTTACTAACAGCCCACCTGAAGATGTTGTAATACAACGAAACGTAGGTGATGGTAAAGAACTTAAAGAAAGTACAAATAATACTACATCACGTACTTTCATTTAATTGTGAAGATATTTTTTAAAAATTAAAATAAGTTCATTGATTTCTAAGCATAAAATATTATATTTTACTTATATTACACTTATAATTTTTGGTTTCCGAACTACCCACACTGAAAAGAAAAATGGATACGGGTGGCACTGCGAGTCATTATTGTTTATATCTCTGAGTTTTGAATAGTCGACAAGAAGTATTGTCCTTTTTTCTCCAGTAAATTTCACAATTCATATTAGCAAATAATAAATATTTATCTATATATATATATATATATTGATAAATGAATTGTATATATATATATATATATATATATATATAATATATATATATATATATATATATATATATATATGTAACATTATTTCGTGCAACAGTTTATTAAGTTAATATAGTGATTATATTATAAAAAAAATTCTTCTTTTTAAATAATGATGTTTTTAATTTGTTAAAACCCTTACTTTGACACATCGAAAATACATCAGTATCGAGCAATCTACATCTCTGTGCTACTCCAAGAGACAAAGCACTGATTGGCTAAAGGTGTCACGTGGTACGTTTACCCTAATGAGTAGTGGCTAGCTTGGTTTTCATACAACTGTGTTCTTATGCGTTATCCAGTGGTTAACTTATCCATGGATTCAATGAATGGTTTGGGAAAGTACAGAGATCAAGTTTGATTTGATAAATGAATTGTAATAGGAACAAAGTCTGAAAGATAAAACTTTGATGCATTTCAACATAATATTCTCGAAATTTGTCATCCTCAGCAAAGTGCCATCCGGTTTGGACCGCACCAAGCAAATTAGCCATGCTATGCCACTACATTTTTATCGTGTCAATTTGATTCAGGAATAATTTTTAAATTCATGGTATTATTTTTTACTGTTAAAGTTTTTCAAGTCAATTCTTCTCAACTAATAGCTTCATAGGGACAGTGATTCTTTATCAAATCAAATACTAAAATTACTTTTTAAGCTACAATATTGGTCATATTTGGCTACTTACATTTTAATTTTTCAAATATTATGTCCATACCTTTGAATCTTGCTACCACAAAACCTATTGTTAATCTGTATTAATTCTTTGATATGAGCAATTTTCCTGTGTAACACTTTAATAAACCAATTCTATTCTTTAAAATATAACAATTCACACTCTAGGCATGAGCAATGATGCTGGCCAACTAAAAGAGAAGAGAATACCAGCAAAAGAAGACGCCGAATGCGTGCGGCTTGTGAGGGCAGCTGGCGCAATCCCACTTGCTGTTACAAACACGCCTGAACTCTGTATGTTTTGGGAGACACATAATAATGTTACCGGGATCACGCTCAACCCTTATGACAGCAAACGAACATGTGGCGGGTCCTCTGGAGGAAAGGTTACTATTTACATTAATTTTCATAATTATGTTAGAATTATGTCAGCATGATAATATTTAAAAATTAATAGCTTCATCATTATTTTTATGATAACTATATTGCACAGTTCATAAGTTTGCCACAAAAATCTTACTTCTTTCATCTCCTTCCATAATATAGATAGGTTTGTTCCATTTAGATTTATTAAAAATTTTCGAATCCCCATGCACTCTTCAGTTTAGTTCACTAGGTCTAAAATGTACCATAAGAGATTTAAATATATAGTACTCTAACCATTTTATTCATAATATTATACTATGTTTTGATTAATTCTAAAAAATGTAACATTACCAATGAGAACTAGGTTTGTTCAAAATTATACTAAACAAACTGAGTTATGAGGTTACTATAAAAAAAAATTTTCAATAGGGAATAAATAATTTTTTTCTTAATATTTTAATAAAAATAAAATTCTTTCATTTTCTATTAATTATTTAATATATATAACATTACTTGCTTACGTGTATGGTCGCATATAAACCGTCTTACTGTGACACTTTCAATAGTATCGCAAATTTTTTTTTATTTCATTATTTTCACATATTTTACGGTTTTATTTTTATTATTTCATCGTCTTCTGCTCCCGTATGTCGTCACTTGAATAATTTTTTTTAATAATGCAGTTATTATTAATCACGATAAAAGTAGCTTATTATGAACTCAAAGAAACTTAAACTGAACTTCAATCATTAAACCAGTGAAAGTCCTATACAAGTAATAAATTCAGTAGTTTTTACATAAAGCTTTAACGAATAGACAGACACAAAGTTCCTTACGAAATATTTGATAGGACCAAAAGATAGATTTAATTTTAATTTAAATCTCAAGCATCATCTCGGTAAATGTCCCATTCAAACTGGCCCAGTAATTTTTGGTTACTATCCTAACAAACAGATTGTTTTAACTGCTTTTCAATCCAATTTCAATCCAATCAAAGATTTATTATACATATAATAACATACAATAAACTAGTAAATTGTAATATGATTAGAAAAATTTTAGGTATAAGCATGTAAGACAAACTACAAGCTTCCAAAATCTAAAGTATGAATATGATCATAACCTTTTATTATACAACCCATTTGCCCAATATAGCCGATTTCATAAGAGAACACAAACCAATAATGATTTTGAGATCTAAATTATACGTACGAGGGTGCGTTTTTAAGTTAATTAGGTCATTGATGAATGTACTTAAATAAGCCATAACGAGTTCAGTGACTTATTGTTAGTATAAATTGCAAGTTTTATCTTAATCAACCCATTAGTCTTTGAACTATCATCGACAAAACAACTCAATCAAGAAGAAAGTCAAAATTATAGAGAAAATCGAGTACCATGCTGTTATAAAGTTCCGTAGCAAGCAAGGAAATTGGTTCAAACCATACTACATGACATGGTATCCACTTACTGGGACTCCTGCCCGGGTAAAACCATGATTTATGAGTGGCAAAAAGTTGAAATACTAATATTGGAAGTTGCTACATCATAGAAGAAACAATTTGCAAAAATGGTTAGAGTGTCAGATACAACCATTTTTAAAATTCTTCATGATCGTCTTGGGATAAGTATGGTCAACACAAGATGGGTGCGAGAATGCTTACTCCACCTCAAAAATAACACCACATGGAGTCCCCCTCTTACACGTTTTTTGACCTCTGTAGTGAAGACAAGAATGAACTATTAAGTCAAATTGTTACTGGGGATGAAAGTTGGGTTCGTCATTATTAACCTGAGTTCAAACAAGACTCTACGCAGTGGCACAGAAAAGGCACGCCACCACCCAAGATGTGTAAAGTTTCACTGTCAGCTGGAGAAATCATGGTGACAGTCTTTTGGGACTCAGAAGGGATCCCAGTGATAGATTATAAAGATAAAGACGTCTCCATAACCGGAAAATACTATGCTTCAATCCTAAAGCAGTTGAAAGAATCCATCAAAGAAAAAAGGGGAAAATTAACGAAAGGTGTCCTTCTGTACAACAACATGCCTGTCCACAAGAGTTGTGTTGCGTAGGCTGACCTGCATAACTTGGGCTTCGATATTTTGGATGGCCCACCTTACAGGCCTGACCTAGTTTCCAGTGATTCTTATCAATTCCCAAAGTTAAAAAAGAACTTTGTGTGAAACACTTCCACACAAAAAGACAATGGTGCAGAAGATATTGTATAGTGTAGATAACCTAGGTTTCTATCTCAGGAGGTAATTGGAAGGTTATATCTTGTCCAGTAGTCACTTAGTAGTACACTTAGTACACATAGACAATATTGTCTTGTCCCATCATATTTCTTCATTATGAATGTTATCTTATAAAACATTCATAATGTTATCTAATAAACAATTTAAATGTTATCTTATAAAACTTTAGCCCCAATAAAATTGCTAAGTTGATCATAAGAATGGTTTTTGAGATATGACCCATCAAGAACTTTGTACTTATCATAAAACTTAATAAGTGTAATTGGAACATATTAGCTAAAGTCACAAAATCAACACACAATCAGTATTTCTTTTGTTTTTCAGCTCTTTTCGTAATTTAAATATAAATATTATAAAAATATAACTATTATAAAATTGTAATATTTTGATTTCAATTTTAGATGATAAAAAAATGTTTAATCAGTTTCATGGCAAATTGATTGAGCATTTGTCAGAAGCCATATTAAACTCGCAAAATTGAATTTTCATAAATGGTTGAAAATTCTGTATTCGAGATTATGAAAATCATTTTTAAATTAGATATCAAATACTAGGGACATGTTTATATAAAGCTTTGTTTATCTATATATCTTTATATTCATGAATTATAATCTTTATACCAAGTTTCACCTCGGATTGTTACTCATACTTGGTTGTCTCTTTTTCTCTAAATAACCTTATGGTTTATCTCTCTGCACAGTGTGCCCTTATATCTGCCGGAGCTTCAATAATGGGAATTGGTTCAGACATTGCTGGTTCTTTAAGATTGCCTGCCATGTTTACTGGTATACACGGACACAAACCATCACCACATGTCGTTTCAACAAAAGGTAAATAAGGTTCACAATAAATATTAATTCTATTGTATGGTCGACAAAAAGTGTTTGTTTTATATACATGTTCATCATGAATATTGTTAATTTGTCATAGCACAAACACTACACTTTTGAAAAATATTGCATTTCCTATGAAAAAAGAAATTATGAATATACATACACACTAATACTTTGACGTCTGCATATATGATACTGGTCGATATAAATCCTACTGAGAGTCGGTGTTTTTAAAGAGATCAATATTCAGTGATTTTAAGAGAAAATTCTGTCCTCCTTTTATGTATATTTTCAATATGTATAAATGAATGACTTTTTATAATTGTGTAATGTCACCATTTGCCTGTTAACCTGTTTGCCTGTTAATTTAATGTGACCAGAATTTGTCAAATTGTTTTCATGTGGTACCAACATGGTATAGTCATGTTTATGACGGACAACGCCTTGAATTGATTATGTTTATGAGCAGTACTTTGTAAATTTATCCATATCTATAGTCTTGATAGCACTTTGATGCCATTATAAGATGACAACAATCAATTTATGAGACTGACTGTTCCCAATTTTCAGTCAGTTATCATCTGTCATACAACATCCATCAACAACAAGTCACACACTAACCAATAAACATAAAAACCTAACCAAACAAAACTAATTCGACCATTCTATTTTAGGACATGTTCCATATAGTACAGATCCTGAATGGGACGACTACTTTGCTATAGGTCCTATCACGAGATATGCAGAAGATTTGCCCTTGCTGCTCAGCGCTATCAGCAGCCCGAACGGACCACAGCTGCAATTAAATAAATCAGTAAAGTATATTATCTGTAGTATTTGTAAAATATTTTGAAATTTAATACGGGGTCATATACTTCAGCAGTCTCAGACTGGTGTTAAAAAAGATTTTTTTTTGAGAGGTTATTGAAAATAAATAAACAAAATATACTTTGTACATTAGACTCATAATTTTAACAATAATTTTATATGTCAGTTTATTAATGCCAGAAGTTATTTATAATGTTGAAAAAAAAATAAGTTGTTGAAAAAAAATAATGAATGAAAAATAACATGGAAATTCAAAAATTATAATTGTTTTTATATAATGTTCCAATTGTACTTTATCCGGCCAAACTTTATTAATTTAAAATATTAAACGATTTTAAATTTCGAAAAACTGATATTAATTATTTTTAAAAATCTTTCAAAAAAACATTACTAAAGGGTACTCAAAAATTTTGAAAGAAAATATATCAAATAATATTGAAACTTTTGAGTTATTATGCTGAAAGGTAATAAAGGCAATAAATCCAAAAAAGTAAAAACGATTATTATTTTTTTCTCTTTTCTTACCTTAATGTCCCAATTTAGTTTCATGTTTAGTTTCTTCCTCCCCTTGAATTTTAGTTTTTTATAATGCTTTTTGGAAACTCGTATCGAACACAATATAATTTAATGGTCAAGCTAATTTTTTTCAGCTTAATTGTACATCGTTCACTATATTATTCGTTCACCCTCCATTTTTTTGCCTCTCTTGCACTATCGTCACTAATTTTTTATAACTTTTGAGTAAAAATGCTGGAGGTGTTTTCCTCTTTTCAAAAACTGTATATTCTGATTAAGTCTTAAAAAGGTTACATAACATAACCCTTGTTGGATGATTAGTACAAAAAATTTAAACCTGCATATAAAATATGATGCATAGGTCTTGTCAGAGTAACGGCTATATAGTAACAACAGGTAGAATATTTTCAAATATGCTTATACGTACCAAATCCAAGTGAATAATTGTGTCGAATGTTCGGCTATTTGGCTAGAGCACTCGTCAAATATCAGGTACTCAGTTTAAAGAAAATATAATGTTTATTGCAACTGTATTAAATATGGGATAGCTTTAGATTAAATAATTATGCTATTCACCTAGATTGACTAAAATTGTAGCTAAATATATATATAGAAGTCAACTAAAGCTGATTGTGTGACTGAAAAAATTTGTCCCTAAATATTCGTCATAAGAAACATGACCCTAGCGAGTGAAACCCTAGGCACCAAATATAAAGACAGTGAAAAGAGATTTCTCTATTTTTCATTTTCATACTTCTTTACCTCATTTGGAAGAGTTTCAACATCAAAGCCGAGAAACATTCTTTTTCAATGCATTTGAATTAGAAAATATCAGAGTAAATATGTAATAAATATTCCCTCTTGAGTGAATCACTTGCTCTAGGCAGTTCGAGTACAAACTATTGCATTTATAAAAGTGAGTGAAAGTGTGAGAAAACAACTAATAAATTTTTTGTGCCTATGAAAATGTTTCCTTTATGTCACTTCATTAGTTACATGTTTTCTTCGCATCTTATTATGTTGAATCATTCAATTTAGTGGGATAATGCTGTTCTAGCCTTTATAACTGAATGTGATAGCCGTGCTTTTTCTTATTTCCCAAAAAATTTTGAAAATTTAATTTATACGGGTATTCAGAATGAATGAAGAATGAAATCTAATTAATCACTTTTTTCTATTTCAATACATTGATTTATATTTAAAAGTTATAGATAGCTAGTAAAAACAAATAATATTATCTATCCTTATGAAAATTTACTATCAGTATATATTTAGCTAATAGTAGTAATTTGAGAAAATATTGTTAATATAAAAATATTATTTAATTTTTTATGTTATCATCTTGTATTTTTATAGAAGAAATATGAAAATATAGTACAAATATGTTATTATATTTTATCCTTATCCAGGTTAATATAAAGGATATATCGTTTTATATTATGAATGATGACAAATCCGGATTAGTTGAAAAGATAGGAACAGATGTAAAAAATGCTATCAAAAATATGGAGAATATTCTAAAAGAAAACTTTAACATTGATGTAGAACAGGTAGAGTATTCCTTATTTTATTTTATGCCATATAAACTGATTCTTTATTACAAATATTGCCTCTCCTCGTCTGATCATTTTTGTTACACTTCAGAGTAATGAAGTTCCCTATTCCTTTTATATGTAATTTTTTTGTAGTTTATATGCAAGTAGCTCATGAAATATTAAGATACTATACAACTTGATTAGCGTTGTAACACCATTATAACTATTTTTTTGTAATCATTGTCAAATATTTATTAAAAAAATGTTTTGGTATAAAGTACTAAGCATGAAAGCTTTTCAGAATGTAAAGTTAATCATTTAAATTAAAAAATATTGTAAATCTTAGGGGAAAAGCTCAGTGCTAAATCTCTTAAAAACTGGTATCTAAAATCAAATACCGTGCTAATGTGTGCTACCATGCTAAATTATATGCTTTATAATAGCATTATTGTTCAATATTAATATACATCTACTATACTAAAATTTTACTTACAGATAGAAATAAAAAATTGGTCGAATATATTTGAGGTGGCCGTGAAAACACTAATGTCCTTGAATGGAATATACAATATTTATTCTAAACCTGAAAATCATACTGAATGGAGGGCAATATGGCCAGAGGTGTTAAAAAAATGTTTAGGATGTTCTAACCATACATTTTCCGCAATATCATATGGTCTATTGAAGAAAATGGTTGAAGTACTACCAGAGACACACATAGCCAAAATGAAAACATGGAACAAAGAAATCAAGAATGATTTATTGGTAAGTTATTTAACTGATAAATATGTATTAATTTCAAGTCAATGTAATTTTAAAGAATAATGTTCACATTTTCAAAATTTCATAGGTTTGTAATCTAAAACTGGGAACTTAGAACTACAAATACACGCTAAATAATTTTTATTAACACTGGACATATAAAAATATAATACAATATTTTTCTTGACCAACAGAACTAAAAAAATTTCTTATGATGTCTCAAAATAATGTCTTGAAATAAAGTAAATTGATGTGAAGAAATCTTGCTCAATGAAAATGGCATTGATAAATATATACACCTACCACACCTACCATTGGATCATTTCATTCAGCAAAGTATCGTAAAAAACCTGTGTATTGTATAGAATTTAAAAGTGGAAGGGACGATTGTATCCTTTTTTACGGCATTGCTCATTTTCACCAGCTGTCATATAAATTTTTTTTATTGATACTAGACTTGTGTAACATAAAATTGGGTAAGGCATATAAGTTTGTATTATCAACGAGAGAATAGGAATCACTTTTTTCAGACAGGAAGATTTTACTATTTACAGCAATTATAAGAGACTTTAGTCATTAAATCTTCATTCTGCATCATCATTTTTTCAATCAAGGCTACTATATTGGAGATAAGCAGTAAAATATAAAAATTAACTGATTGATCCCAATTACTTAAGTTTGTCGTCAATATATGTACAAAAAAAACCAGAAAAAATTAAAAATGAGCTAAATTTCTATAAAACGGTTAGAAAAACATTTTCAATTTTAAAGAAATAATAAAAATCAAAAGTTTTCAAATATTTCGATTTGACTTTTTTAGAATATAGGCCGAAATTTTCTTATTTTTTAGCTTTAACACCATACATATTCACCGTAACCATACCATAATAATGTTTCATACACGCAATAGATAAATCTTAACAAGAGCTGTCAATAAAATGAACGACGTAGCTTCTCTGAATCATAATTTATACTAGACGGAAATTACGTGATGTGGTAAAACAATTTCAAAACGGCAGAGCATCCCCTCTGCCACGCGTGATGCATCACGGCACAAAGGAAAAAACATAAAAGGCCCTGGAATAAGTGCCACCATCAATAGCTTCGGTAAAATAAATTTGATATCATCCTCCTTTATAATGAAAAAATCAGGTGTATCTGGTATGTGGAATCAGTTTAACTGGTATGCAAATCTCTCATGATATTTGCATGGTAGCGTACAAGTATAAATAGGACCATAAACACACATAAACACCACTCTGACAAATTAATTCTACCAAAAAAAATGTAGAAATAATCTAAAACAATATTTGTCTAAATTCAAACTTATTACAATCACCGACTACAAGAGTCAGCGTTTACATTAACGTGATCCAGCCGTTGTATCATTGGTTTGTTCTCGGAATTACAATAATAATATATGCGCAAATCAATTAATATTCACTGACCTGAAGATTTCTGCACGAGATTGATTTTTGCTCTCCCATGAATTCCTCACAGATGAGAGCCGGGAACATCAAGGTATCAGGATAACTCTTCCAATTGTATTCCAACTCCAAAATGAAGTATTCCTCAACCGAAGCAAGCTTTTGACTCGCTGGTTATATCCAACACAATGAGGGCTGATTCAATGAATATTTCGATAGTTGCATTCGAATTAAACAAAACAAGTTTGTATCAATTGCACCTTTAATGCCTTCTTAATACATTAAAATTTACAAACTCTTCGTAAATGAAATTACATAGATAGGCAATTCACCAGCAAAGCTTATTTAATTACAAACTACGGTTACCAAATACAAATCTGATTCAGCTTTAATTTAGTTGGATTACTTTTATCATCACGAATTGTTTCAGCAGAAACTCAAAGAACAATGAATGCAAAAAACAGTCCAGAAACGAGCTACTCATGAAAAAGTATCTAAAATGAAAAAAATATATATATATTTATATATATATATATATATATATATATATATATATGTATATATATATATATATATACACATATATATATATATATATATATATATATATATACATATATATATATATATATATATATATATATATATATATTTATATATGCATATTTAGTCATAACCAAGTGGTTTCTTTTTTTTATAATAGAGTCATGTCTATTACAAAAATTATAAATGGAACTGAAAAGTGAAAATTAAAATAGAAAATAAAGAAATAAATGTACAAAAATTGAATCTTTTTAAATTAAAACATAAAAATGAGAATGTAACAGTCATAAATCCATTACTAAGCGAAAAGGAAGAGAACTTAGCTGAAAATAATCTAACCGAAGGAAGCGGAATAACACGAGAGCAAGAAAAGAATACCTGTGATGAAAATATACAAGAACTTGGCTGCAAGCAACTCTCTGACCCCTCTGAGAAAGATATTGTTGTTCAGCAAGATGACAGCAATACCGAAGGGGAAAAATATTCAGCAAAAATTGAGTTTGAGAAATGTGTTGAGGTCGGCTTGTGGCCAATATCGCTAAATACAGATTTTATGAATGACATCCTGTCACATGAAATGACTAACTTTCAAAATATAGATTCAAAAAATATATATTCAGTTGCAATAAACAAATACAAAGAACAAAAGAGCAAACAGATAATGAAACAAGTTAGTTATATTATATGGGAAAACATTGATATGGCAGATAACACAGACGAACATTTAGTGAATGAGTGCGTTCAGTTTAAATCTCACTTATGACAGTCTAAGCTAGAGTCTTACACCTCTTGCAGTGAAATGTTTTTGCTAATTTATGAAAAGAAAATGATTAATGTTTTCCCAAAATTCCAATATACCTTAAAGATTTTTTTAACGCTTACAATCACATAGAAAAGAAATATAGGACAACAATGTCGAACAATCAACTAAATCATTGATTAGTTCTTTTCATAAATTGTGATTTAACCAAGGAGTTACAATGTGATGAGCAAATAAAGGAATTTTCAGTGCAGAAACGCAGAAAGATTGCTTTATAATTTATATAATATAACTACCCATCACAAACATGTTATTTCTTTTGTCATATTGTCTTAGAGTACCTGTTTGTGTACCTCAGTCATATAAATAATTAATATTTTATTGTCCTATTTCTTTTGGCTATACCATTCTCTGCATTATTCATTAGGGAAAAATTGCAATTAGTTTTATTGATTAGGTGAGCCCCCGAATAGTGCTAGCCCACAGCCCCCCTAAGTCACGGTCCGCCCCTGCTGCTTGGTATAAAATATAATAATGTAGATTAAACAAATATAATTATATTTATGTTATTCATATAAGTACTTTTGTTTAGTACTGAAGTGTTCAATGGTAGTTTATTTGAAGTATTGGTTTTGGCCTATTAATAAAATTAATATGGTCGTCATCAAAAATGTTTATATCATTTTTTTAAACAGTTCTTGTGAAAGACGGTTCTGTCAAAGTAATGGAGCTAGCTTACATAATAAGGTTTCAGTTTTACTTTTCTCGCAAAATAAATATGTCGTAATAATTAATATACCATTTCTAATACATATTATTATGATTACCTTTAGGTTTTTACTAATTATTTTATTAAAAAAAGTAAATAGCACTTTTCCTAATAAAATAATTATTAAAAAATATGACTTGGAACCTTCATATAGTAATTAATTTAATAATCTATGATAAGCTCCCAATTCTCCTCTTCTTTGTATCCATTGTTGGACCCATACTTATCTATTTCGCTTACATTGTTTCTTAATTGAAGTGTGCAAAATTACGCCACCACATACCCTTTCTCCATGGTGTCTGAGCAACGTAAAAGTTGTGTATGAACAGCTGAAACACTTATGTAGCAACATCAGTGTCCAGACACTTTTTGCAACACCGAAACCGCCTTATATATGAACGGCTCTGTCATTTGTGTCATAATTAGTGTTGTAGTCTATACGGGCCTTAATACCTCTCGAATTACCAGATTTTGTAGTGTTGCTTGTCTAATCTTAGCTGAGGCTGTCACATTCAAGTCAAATGAATCCACATGATTCAGTTAGGTGCCAGATATTGCTGCTATAGGTGTACCTACTTTTAAACAGGGGTGCATGAAACAGTCTATGAAATATCAAGTGTTTCTTCTGGATTTGCTTGGATTTCTAAAGGTGTTGCTGATATAATCTCAGTACAGATTATCATGTTTGTCGGAAATATTTCCGCGTTATTTAATTCAACTTCCGGTGAAGATGTACTAGGTATTTCATTTGAATTTGCTGAGTTGGTTTGGTATGTACTTGAACAGTTTCTTGGATTAGAAAAGACACCTACTTCTCGAGGAATATAATCTGGACATGAACAGCTTGTCACGGAACCCAGCTGAAAATTTTCTTCCATAATATTTATGGAAGAAAATTTAGTCAAAATGGATATGTTTCACATTTGGCAAATGATTTCTAAAATATTTTGTGCAGGGTCATCGCCTTTGGTACAGCTATACCAATGATTTCACTTAAATCATAGATTATGATTGGCTTGCTTGGGTGTTTCATAAGACAAGAGTCAATCGCAACATCATAAAACACTTTAAAGCGGCCATATTTCCCTACATTAAGGGGTTGAAGCTTGCTTGGCATGAGAGGGTGTGGAGTAAAAATATGGACCCACGCATTTTTAGCTAAATTCAATACTTCCAAAAAAGATGCGATTCTGAAATAGATTTAGCAAAATTTTTTGAAGTTGTTGATTTCCACAATCACAAGTAATATAAAATATCTTTTGATCTTATAATATTATTTCAAAATCAGTTCTAGTGCCATTTTAAAAATAAATCAGTATTTGGCTGCTATATAACATACCTATCTTCCTGAAAAATTATGTTTTTCCATTTGCATCTGGAGGTCACACTGGGTATACATACAACAAGACTTATTATCAACACTCTCTGGTTTATAACAAATAACACACAAATATTTAAATTCTGACTTGATCCACTTCTGTAGCTTTGACAGCACTGTACAGAAATGGATGTAAAATTATCTCTCTCCTTTTCTATCAATAACACTAAACGAAATGGCAATCTTTGACATCTAATACTACAGGGTCTAATGTTTCATACTAAACTTGAACAACAGTACAAATTGTAGTCTATTAGAAAAGACACCTAGTTGTTTCGTGTAAATTACTATTTTTCATCTGAGTAGAATTTGAAAACCTCGATTATATTTCAAGTATTTAAATCACTATTCACTAGATAGTAGCAACTACAAAGAAAACACAGAATTTATATTAACATCTTTTTTCACCATATTATAAATAAATATTATTTATACTTACCATGAAACAAAATAAAAAAATTGCCTAACAAATATTACACATTGTATTTTATATACAAATTCTTTGTTATTTGATTATTGATTAATGGCTGATTTAAGCCATTATAAATTGTTTTTGCACCATATCTATATTCAAATATCAAAAGTACGAAAAATAAGAAAAGTAGTCTATAAACTGAATATTTTTGTATAAATTTTTTGCTTATAAGCTGTCTATAGAGAGCAAATATTAAAAAAATTATTCAAATAATTTTTGTCACCAAATATATATGTCTGTTTATTTGGTTTATTTTATAAGAATGTTTAAATGTATTTTGATGGGACTTTGTTATGGAGTAGTGACATAGAACAAAAATATTCAGAAGCTTTAACAAAAAACAAAATCATCATATATATTAATACGCTAAGGTTAAGATGTTACACTCCCTTTTTAGAAAAAACCTCACAACTAATCCACATAAATTATATATCATTTTATAGATAATTCCTTGCTCTACCGGCATCCACAACTAAAAAATTTATTATTGCTATTGTTTTTGCAAATTAATTAATTATTAAAATTATATACACAAAACAGCAATGCTGCCATCTAAAGGCTCAACGTCAATATGATTGACGGTCGGTAAAATTTTTGTTTAATTTCAAATCCACTCACGTATAAATAAAGTGGCGCTTTAGCTCAATGCTTTTGATACTTGCGCCTCTATATGTCAATTTTCGTAAAATATTTGTTTGATCTGTCATCTGAGCTTCATAATGGAATAAATAATGCGAAGACTTCGCACGGGTCGGCTAGTTAATTTTAATAGCAAAATAATGACACACTAACAATGTATGAAATTATTTACGTAATTATTGACAACTCACCAGTCGTCTTCAACATAATTTATAAAAAAAATTTCTAAATAGTAAAAATAATTTTGTCACTCTACAGCAATGCTTGAATCCCCCTGAGCTAAGTTGTGCGTGAATACTTTTTCCCATTTAAAATTTGATCTGTCCCAATAATTGTTATTGGGTGTCATTTGTCCAAGAGACAATAACACCCAAAATAATCAACTCCATTCATTTATTGTACTTTAATAAGAATAGGTACATTACTTGCTGTCATACAGTTTCCTGTTTCTGGTAGCAATCCAAAAGACAGTCTTATATATGTACAACAACTTTAAATATGATTTGAAAAACTAACAGCTTTAAATTGTCTACAAATAATAATTAGAATTATAAATTAACTGTGGCGTTATTTAAATTTTTCTTAATTTAATCTAATTTCAGAAAATCCTCGGAGACAATGGCGTCCTCATACACCCAGTATTTCCACACCCAGCGCACAGACACTACGCAATGTACTATAAACTTCTCAATGTTACCTTGCTTATGTGCTTCACTTCTCTGGGCCTTCCTGTAACCACTGTCCCACTGGGATTAACAAAGAATGGCTTACCAGTCGGCGTACAAATTGTGGCTGCCCCTGGAAACGATCATTTGACAATAGCTGTCGCTAGGGAGATGGAAAAGTTTACTGGTGGTTGGAAGCCACCTAATTCAGCGCAACTTATATGAATATGTAATTATGTAAATACTTACTTAAACTCTGTGAAAATAGATGACTAATAATCTATTTATTCCATAAATTGTATGAAATTTTAAATGAAAGACATATAGATCTTTCAAACAACATGTTGTGTATCAGAAATGGTACATTCAGTATCTCAATCCATGCAAAATTTTCTTCAGAGTTCGTCAATTCCAAAAACACGGAGTGTATTAAAGTCTTCATCCACTTCTGTAGCTTTGACACCTGGAAATAATTAAAATTGCAGCTGTATTTGGTGTTGTAGAGATATTGAATGTCGTAGATTGATGTAATTATATCTTAATTGCATTGGCTACATAATTATGAAAATTCAAGCAATGATGGGACAACGAAAAAAAAAGAGAGTATCTAAGTAAGTTAAGCTTTGAAGATTGTATTCACATTTTAAGTTTTTATACATCCTCTTCTGTTTCTTTCTTACTTATGGTATTCTATACAAAGCTCCTTGTAAACTGTGAAGATACTTTTGTATATTAAACTATTTTGAAACACATCCTATTTTCATGTAGTGGAGTTAAAAAAATATTGCTAAATAGCATAACCTTTTTTTCATAAACATTCCAATAAATAACTATATTGCAACTGAAGCAACTTCATTATTAAAACTTATAATAAAACTAAATATCACATTCCAGCTTAAATCTTTTACATGACAAAAACCATCTACTTGACAAGTACTGACAAAGTGCAAATATGTTTGACTGTAGATCAAATAATAAATATATTAACTATAAAAAACACATTTATAATTTTTGAAACATAAATAATCATTAATTTTGAAATTTTGTTTATTGGACTACATTATCAATTCTCATAATATTTACATGAAATATTGAGGGATTTAAAACTTGTTCGGAAAATAATTGTAGATATGCAACGATAAAAAAATCATAAACATCAATTTTACTTATTTAAAAATATATTTTTGTATACTTTCTTACACTTTATCACTTTGATATCTACACTTTTACCTCGGTAATCTAATACTTCAATAGCACAATGTGAACAGCATAAGTGCAGATTTTGCGAGAAACATGGGCCATGGTACATGTTATAGTAAAATGAAACTAGTAAAAAAACAGTGGTTGTCGCTTGTTACGAATTCAATTTTATAATTTAATTAAAATTCATATTTGTCTTTTTCAATATACCACTAAAATTTGTTTCTAATAATTTGTCTTATGTACCTACATATTTCATGTCAGGTAGTCAAAAAAAATGTCTGTTCCAAATTTTTATTTAATTTTTTTACTCAAAATCTAGAGAATTTTAAAGGAGAATAAAATTTAAAAAAAATGTCATTTGAACCAAAGTCATTTTCATCATAAAATATCCGCTAAAGCCCTTTATGAAAAAATAAAACCATATTTTTTGGTAGATTTTTTATAAATTTTTGTCAGAAGTTATATCAATTTTTGTTGACAATTGACCTCATTATTATATATTTGTATTCTTTCAATACAAACACCTATGTAAAACATCAAAGAGCTTATAATATGCGTACTTCATGAAGAATGTATAAATATTATAATAATGCGTTAATGAAGAGATTTCAATACTATCACACTCTTATCAAGATTCTGTTAATATTATAAATGTTGCATTTCCTATGTTATAAAGTAAACAATTTTTTTTTACACTAAGAAAATTAATTGTCTTCTAACATCAACTTGGTGCTTCTTACAAATCAAAAAAGATAAATAGCAATACAGTTAAAGATTTATGACTAACAGATGCGCAGTGTGTCTATGTGTACATTTAGTATCATGTTGGTTTACATTTAGTGGAATTGTGCCGGATTGAATGCCAATTTATGTTAACAGAATCCTGACAAAATTGTGATATTGTTTATAGTTTATTTATTTTTTCCTATACTGGAGGGACCAACTATTGTAAATTTGTCTATTAAATTTATTTTGAAAGTTGATAGAAGTTACTGATATTGGATGTATAAAGTCTACTTAACTCTATAAGATTCGATTTTGACGATATATAATATATGGAACATAACGAATATAAGTTGATCCGAAAATATTGTACTGGATATTACAAATTAATAATATACACTTTTTAACAAAATTAACTATCTTCATTTAATGTAACAATGGATTGGAAAGTTAATCTTGTAAAGCTGGCTTTTTATTTATTTATTGCCAAAGCTAAGAAATCTGGCATTTTTATTGTTTAAAGTTTATTGGTTACTTTTAAGAATAATAATATCTAACACACACATGTATATGTGTGTGTGTGTGCAGTTTTGCATAATCTATACTTGCTTATGAGGCTATTCTTATTTGTGTGGTTCTTATCTTTCAAAACCTAAATCGAATTGTTTTATAAAATTCTATAAGTTCCTTGGTTTGAAGAAGTGAATATACTTTATTACTTTCTTGAGTGGAAAAATTGTTGTTAGTTACTAATAATAACTAATTAATAGTAAAGTGAAAAATCATTGCTGCTTACCAATTTTTCATTGTGATCAACACTAAGATATTCAAACAATCGCCACTAAAATAATCATATCACCACTGAGATATTCCAAGTGACTGTCACCAAGATATTCAAGCATATATAAATGCGATCTCCATTGGGAGCTACAAAGCGATGGCCACTAAGATAATTACGAATACATAAATGAGATCGCCACTAAGATATTCAAAGTTATCGCGTCTAAGATATTCATGCATATATAAATGTGGTGTTTTTGTCTGTGAAGTGTAAATGATGATCAATATATTATTTATTAAAAATTATTGACAACCAAAGCAGCCAATGACTTTATTTAAACATAGAGATATAGGTTGGTCAGTCAAATGCATCACTAATGTTTGCAATTTTTAATAGTGCTAGTAGCTGTAAATATAAAAAAATCTTTTTATATTCGCTGTAACAGTTCTTGTTGAATCTAATTTTTTTTTCATTTTCTCATTTGCTTTCAATAGAATAATTATAACAAAAGGATCATTTGCAAAAACTTCTGGCAATGTAATAAATATTAAATTTTCAAATTATTTTATTATAATATTTTAAAAAATATTTTAATATTAAATTTTTATGTTAAAAACATTTATGACAGTGGTTAATAATTTAATATACCTTAGGTATTTTATATTGTTTAAGATTTTTAAAAGTATACCATTATAACTATCTAATCCAAACAAAGGAAAATCTACAATTAATTTTGACTGTGTTTATATGTATGTGTATATATATATATATATATATATATATATATATATATATATATGTATATATATATATATATATATATATATCTATATATCTATATATATATATATATATATATATATATATATATATATATATATATATATAAAGCATTTGTAGACAGAGACACTCATCACAGCTTATAAACACTGCATCACAGTTTATAAATTGTTTTTTTTGAATAATTAAAAAATTGTAAATAAATACAATATTTAATAATGTATTTCTTAAATATAATTTACTTTTGAAGTATTGTTTTTATTACCTTTTTATATAAACCTTAATATGTAGATACGTCTAAATATAACATAAGAACTTATTACATAAATTATTATTACCCGAAGAAACAAAAAGGTACATAAAAAGGGAATATTTCATAATTTTACAAAGTGCTATTTTAAATTTAAGAAATGACTATTGTTTCAGAGATAAAATATTTATTTTTAATAGTAGGACAAAGTAAGAGTTATTTCATTCATCTATCTCAATTAAAACCAATGCCTTCTGCATTTTTAAAAATATAATTAATGAAGTTTGTTATAGGAAATCAATAAGTTGAATAAAAAAATATCATAATTAATATTGAATGAAACATCATCCTTTTGTAAATTTAGAATTTAACGGCCATTTGTTTCTCTAGAAGTAAATTACACAAGATTATGTAAAGAAAGATTGTTGTTTGAAATAGCATCGGTCCATACCTACCTTTAGGTATTCCTTAAAAATTTACCTAACTTTACCTTTATTAAAAAGTTACGAAACTATTTGCATTGGTTCTTCATGAGGGTACCTCTCACATATGGTAGCACTTAGTCACACCAACAGTACTTAACCCAATTATATCCAAATAAAAACAAGTAACAAAATAATTATTTAGAATCTAACTCTTCTATTACAAAGGAATATAAAATCAACTTAAAACAATAAAATTTTTCAGAAAAAATTCGTATTCTATATTGAATTCTTCTTTAGCACATATCGCACCAAATTATTTCGCCAGCTCTTGATAATAATTATAAACACTTAATAATCATATGACTATTACCTATACAAATGCGGCCTTGAAGAAACAATTAACAAATTACATACATAAGTAAAATAGCCTCTCCTTTGTCAAAAACTTATTGTTAATTAATATATTTCGGTATCTTACATACATAAGTAAAATAGCCTCTCCTTTGTCATTAACATATTTTGAATTAATATATTTCAATATCTTACATACATAAATTAGTCTCACAAAACGTAAATTAAAACTACTTTTTAACTTTAATATTTATTTTACAAAAATATGTTTATTTAAAACTTAACTATAAAAATAATTGTGATGCTCCCATTGCGCAACATAAATAATGACAAACAACGCATATTTCCTGCCTTGGATTAGAATTAAATAAATTATTCTTGTTACATCCGTGAAAGGGTTTTGGAATAATCAGACAAGGTCTGATATAAATAAATCACAAAAAATTCATAAATTATTTTCATTTATACCAGATTTCTTAAGCTTCCTTAGGCTTAGTGAATTCTAAACAAATGTGATATATCTATTTGAATACATTATTTCTCTTATAGTAAAGAACTAAGACAAAATTGTATTCACCACTCAGTAAGGATAACATTTTAATATATGATTTGTGGACAACATGGTAATAAATCTCTGTTCTATGATGGTAATGTATTTTTAAGAAACAATTTTAGAGCTTAAAATTTAAAAAATTAAGCATTGACGATGCTTTAATTTGTTATTAAACCTACATTTAATTACTTATCTTTGCAAACTAAGGTCTTCCCATATATTTTTTTATGAAATATAAATTGAATAATAAAACCTTGCACCTGGCTACTGTTCAGAAATGTGCAGTTAAGATGGCCATTCGACTAGGGATAAATTGTCAGTAGCAGAATGATTTAATTGATTCTTTTTCCAATTTTATTAAACTGGTTGCTACTAGACATATGTAAAACAAGGAGGCAGGTCCTAATATTTATTTTAATTCTTGGTTTTGTTTATAGTTTTTCTCTGATAAATATTAAAATTATTAAATCGCAATCATGGCGCGATGAACGGCCATGTTTTCAAACCATAAAATTTATTTATAATTTTTATTAAAAATACAATACATTAATTATGTATGGATTAATAAAATTCTTAATCCTTTTTTGTAATAAATAATCAGAACCAATCGTACTGATGATATGGCCACATATTTAAATCTGGCATGACATTAATTTGCCATTCCGTACGAGGTTATATCCGCTAGGCAATCACATTTAATGAAAAAAAAATAAGAAACATCACAACCTAAAAACATTACAACCTGATTACCACGAATACTTAAAAAAATCTGGCATCTTAAAAAGTTGGAATGCACTAATAGCTGTCGTTTATCAACATCAATTGGAAACGTGTAATGAAAAATATTGAAATATTTCGATTACTCTTTTTACTTGACTGGCCATATAATCCTCAATCACCATTATTTTTCAATCCAAAAAAAGAAGGGATGATATGAACAAGATATTTTTATTTATACTTTAAGAGTAGAAAAAAAGTTTAAATAAGAAAAAAATTAATTATTACTTTAAGAGTAGAAAAAAAGTTTAAATAAGAAAAAAAAACATTTAAACAAAGAAAGCTTGTTATATTGTAATTTTCAATACTTGTGTTATGATTTTGACGTTTAATCACAATAACATTATTCAAATAAAGTTAAAGATTTACGAATAAAACAAGTAAATTTCGAAAAGAGAAAGCACTATAAAATGAAATAACTCATGGAGTCATGAAAATTGTCTATCTAAAGCTTGGCAATACCATAATGACGTTTAAAACGGGAGGGTTGGTAGAAAACACAGTTGGTAGGGTTGTTTATTTTCCATTTTCTTTGCGAGCTATTAGTAACGACCTTTATTGGGTGATAAAATATTATTTTGAAAACAAGTATTTAATATTGCCGCAAGAAAAATAAATTTGCGACTCGCGTTTTGAAATAAATAACGTTTAATTAGCTCTAATTTATGAAAAGTGTCTTCGTGATAAAAACATTTACTTGGATTATTTAGTGAAAATTAAAGAGCTTCGCTAAACTGGCAGGTGAGTGTTTTATTTGATTGTGACCGGAACATTCTATGGATATTTTAGATTATTATAAATTTCGTTAATTCTATTCATTTACTTTCTTTTTTAAAATATCTCTTTACGTACGTTTGTACGTTTAGTATGAGTAATTTTTAAAAAATTTATTAATTTCATATTATAATTTTTTAATCATAATTTTATTCGTCATTACCATATGTTTATAGTCCGTTTAAAAATTATTTTAGTAATTTTTACATCAATATATATTTTATGCACAATCTACAAATTGAAAAAAAAATGTTTACTTCTATTTTCAATAAAACATTTTTGTAAAGCTCATTACAATTTTTTAAAATCAATTTTTATTTGACCAGCCAAAATTTTTAATTATTCCAACTTTTAAATAAATATTTGGTAAAAATATTTTTTATGTTCGTTATATGTATATAATTTGTACGTATTACGAACACATATACACCGCCGTATATTTCTTGTAATATTTTATTAGATACATGCAATAGATATTTAATATCTTACTTTTTTACACCTAAATGTGTGAATTTACTGTTTTTTTATTTATTATACATAGTGTACTGATTAGGATCAGTAAAACAAATGAAATAATTGAATTTTTCCACTTAAAGTTGGCGCTAGTACAAATACATAATTTGTTACACAAAATTAATAAAAAAATAGTATAACGTTGATGTTAGCGTAATAAATTTATAAAAATATTTTATCCCTATCATATAACTTGTAATCATTGCAGACATTAATATATTCCATAATTTTTCATATTCCTTCTATTATTATTTTTAGCCAGTCACATTATATCCATATCCGAAATATTTTATTATACGACAATTCCGTCGTTCTCGACTGTTCTTAACTTACGTTTCGTTGTTTTCATTGATTTCGTGTTAGTTGACTTCTCAGTGACCCTTGTCACGTTTGATTTTACTTAAAATTTTCTCTTAGCGCGAATTCTAACCTGAGAATCACGCTAAGAGAATATTTTAAATAAGCACAGATCAAAAAATAAAATCGAGTTTTTTTATCTACATTATTCCACATGATGGTATGTTTTTATACTCATATAAAAACATATCAATAAATTAAAAAATAGAATATAGCGAATCATATGATGTTTTCACGAAATATGACACAGATTTATCATAAATTATATATGTCCCAACGGTTGTGAAGACTTGTCATTTTCCAGATCGCGTCTGTTGAAAAAGGGTCCTCGAAATATGACTGGAAAGTATTAAGTGCTATGTAGAATATAATATTAGGCGAGTTACGCATATAATAATGAAACATATAAAGATTTGTTCCCTATTTTAAACTGTAAAGTAATTCATAGTCAGATGTTAGGACTGAGTTTTACCGTCTAATACGTATGCATATAGAAATATATGACTAAATAAAATTCTTTCGCTTGCACCCTTATGGTATGTGCGACGTTCGTCGGATTCTTTTTACTAAAAAATTTCTTGCCTTTTGTGGTGTGCTTTTTTGTTTCCAAATTATTTCCATGATTGATCTTGCTTTAATCTACAAATCAGTCAATTGACGAAACCAAATAATAAAAATAATTCGTAAACAAAAAACAAACTAAGAAATGCAAGAAATCTTTAAATAAAAAAGAAGGTTCTAAAACAAATAGAATTTATATCTGCTGAAAAGTAAAAAATTTCTTAAATATTTGTTGAAATAGAACAATTCGTCTTATAATCGAATGTTTCTTAATTTTTCGCAATTCCCCAGTATTAATGGGCATGTTTGCAATTAATGGCTTAACGCTTCTTTTATCAAAATTAAACTGATATTAACAAACATAGAGTAAAAAACTTGTATTACTTAGTTTATTAAAAAAATTATTAAATATCCCAGCAAAATAATTTGTAGCTTCTCACATTACGGTATACCCTTCAAATTTTTTACACCCTTGGAAATATTTCATATTTAATATTATCTCAAAAATATTCTTTCATTTGGTAATACATTTTTATAATGAAGTCCTTGATAATGGCATTATGCTTTCTTATACTGATTTCATAAAGATAATTTGTGACATTATAAACGACTATAATGTTTAATTAAATGAAAGTTAACACGATAGCATCAGGGTCATTTGAATAATTACGTTTACAATTTTTGATATATCGTTTAATAGCATGAATTATCTAAAGACGGAATTGTACAGAATTGACAGAATTGTGCGAACTAAATTTTGATAATAGACATCGCCGTCCCCAAAAGCTTGATTCTATTTTGGAACTGTTCCCATTAAGACAAATTTTTGTTGTCCACTTTTTGTTTTTAGCAACTTATGGCTGTGATAAAAATTCCATTAAGATTTATTTATACGTTTTAGATAGATACAAACAAGATACCGGAATTATGGAAGGAAGGGAAGTTACGCTTTATATATCTTTTTGTGATAAGAGTTTTATAATGCTATAAACTATACGGTTACAACAAAAAAAAACCATGAAATTACCCTGAACTAGCACTATATGTACAAAACCATTTAATATTCTTTTAAATAATATCCTTATAATATATACGTATAGTTTGTTGAAAAAGATAAGATAAGATAAAAGATAAAAGGAAGATTGTTTTTTTTTTGGGGGGTGTTATATTCATTCACCACACCAAGTGCATCAACGAAATTCTTTCTAAATCGAGATACGGGTATCCGCAAAGAAAATGTTTCACACAGTTATTGCCGAATTAAAAAAAAAATATGGAAGAATTTTCTAAGGTATGGACAGACTGCTACACAGATGCCAACGCTAATTACAACTTCAGATTTTGGAGTCAAGGCGGTGTCACTACACTTATGTCCGCGCTGTTTACATATGCTGGTAATTCTCTCGTAACTCACTTTTTCCTGGGTTACCTAGATTAAGGTTGGGCAGCAGCCATTGCTAATGAATTTATTGCGATAAAAAAGTAGACAGAAAAAAATAAACTTTAAACAGTGCAAATAGCCCTATAATAAATTTCCACTGTTTAACGTTTTTCATACCTTATAGTTTAAACTCTAAAAATATTTCCAGTTACTGCCCTTTTATTTTTTGTTTTTCTTATCTTGATAATGAATTGTGTGTCCAAATCATTTTTTTCTATTAATGTCTGCCGCTGTAGTTTGAAATTGTTCTGTACCTATTTTTTTGTTTAATTGTTTTTGTCTTAATAATCATTACAAGAAATAATCAAGACCTTTTATAATAATTCTACAAAGTTTTTCTTCTATCATTGGTCCACATAAAAGTAAATTTAAAACTTACCAGGGCGTACACTCGCCCATAACATGTTTACACAACGGTTTACCTAACACTGATAGTAATCTAGCAATAAATATTGCAACTGATTTTTTTGGTCTTTACGAATAGACAGTCGGAATTATAAACAAATGTAATGTCAAAAATGTATTTATAGGTTTTAGAATTTTATAAATTTGCAAGTTTTGGCTGATGATATTCGTGCTATGAGATCAAGGAGTAGTTCTCTATTATACTTCTTTGGATCCATCATACTGTTTAAAGTTTTAAACAGCGAGATATTTTTACAACTTCTATGAAACATGAAGATGTATTCGAAGAAGATTCTTAAATCGCAAGGCAGTACACGTGGTTTCAACTCGATAGCTATCTAGTTCCAGCTTTTGCAAGGCGAGTGTGATACTGCTTAATAATAATCTCCTAGTGGATAAGGTGTGATGGTGCAATAGCCTGGCTTGCACGCTCTTTTGTCTCGATTCCGATGGACTATTTTCTTCAGAGCACTACGAAGCAAAAAGTTTATAGTACCTAGGTGAACAGGAGAGATGATTTGGAAGCAAGGATGCAGGTGGGCAGAAAAATTTAATGGCGGTCGTACTGGACAAATAAGTGCGACTTCCATCGAAGTATGGAATGAGCGTTTCTAAAATTGAATTGATATGTTGGTAAATAATAGTTTCATTGAATTTTATTTTTTGTTTATTTATGCTAGTGAACTAGTTAAACACAACACCGTTAGAATTCCTTATTCTCAAGCAGCACACAAATTCCACTTAACAAAAATTAATCTCTTTCTTTTTTCTGAGTGCCAGGAATTGAGTGGCATTACATTATTATTAAAAAATTATAATATTATATATTAATATTTTAATATTTTTTTTAAATATATTTGTTATAAGATAGAATGTAGAACAAAAGATAACTTAAAAGGGGTAGTTTTAAGTAACTATGGAAATTTAGTAAACGCATAAATTCTTTAAATTTTTTCTATTTTTGATAGCAATTTTCTTATTCAATCAAATAATCAGTTCTTTCAGTTCTTATTCAAATAATCAGTTCATTCAGTTAAAAATCAGTTCATTCGCTATCTTTTGGCGTTAATTTTTTGTTTAATTACCAAAATACTTGTTATGACTTTTAAAGTTCTTTATTATGACTTTTAAAGTTCTATATTATGAGTTTTAAAAGGGGTAGTTTTAAGTAACTATGGAAATTTAGCTTAATTTTAGTAAAACAATTACGGAAATAAAATTATAAAAGCCGTATAAAAAAGTAAATTTTCCGTATCCCTATACTGTGAGTTTATGGTTAATGGAATTTACCATAGTGTCCAATTGTTTTTTTCTGAGCGTTTATTTTCAAAAATGTATTTATAGGTTCTATAAGCAAATTTAATGTCAAAAAGCCGCTTTACGCTGAAGACTCACACACTGCGAGTTTCACATTTATAGATAGAATAAATACTTAATGAATGTTCGTTGGGTATAACTATTTTTTAATGTTTTATGGCACAAATGCTTAATTTTAGTAAAACAATTGATGTGTTTATAATAATAGTTAACCTTTCCAGTGGATTTTAATAAAATCAGAAAATTTATCTGAAAATATGTAACTGACTGCCAACAATTTTAGCTCTTCCAAAACCATTACAAATGTAATATATAACTGATTGTAGATACGTGAAGCTACAAGGATACAGACAACATCTTCATGTTGTGGTTAAGAAACATCTATATTTAATTTTACTATTGTAGTTTTAATGATTTCAAAACCTTATAATATTTTTCATAAAATCATTAAATGAAAATTGTCCATTCAGTTCATATTTAAAACGGAATTGAAATCTTATATATATATATATAGAAATTAGCGGTAAACAACGCAGTAATTGACGCAAGTGTACGCATCGCAAATATCGCCTTCGTAAAGTTAGCAGAAAGTCAGAAATTAAAAGTTTGTGTTTTCTAATTTATTTGTTAGTGCTAATTTAATTGTTAGTGCTTTCCATAATAGGAGCAAACTCATTAACTTCATTTTTGTATGCTAAGTGCTGTTAAATTATGACTTTAGGACCCCTAAAGTCTACAGCACGGTCCAGCATATCACCGAGCATGTGTCAACAAGTCGCAGTATTTCATGTTGCATAAATTACTGAGGTTCACTAAATATGTGCACAAACTTTTCTACTACAAACATTTGTGAAAAAAAATAAATTAGTTTAAATACGAGGTTCGTGACCGCATTTCTTCGACATATCTCACTGTCATAAAAGTCATAAAATATTTAAATGTTAATAGCGATAAAATGAATAAGCATGAATAAAAAAGATAAACTTTGAAACGATCAAATTAATTGATAACATCCAATGCGTCCATTACTTCTGACGATACTTAACAGTTTTCCCGAAAACAAATTCTACAATGAATATCTTCAACTCTTCAAAAAGCGGGACAAATTTAAAATAATGACAACCAGTAAAAATTTCTTTTGAACTACTTATAATAAGTTCACCACTTTTAATATTCTCTAGATTCTTTACTCACGGTATCCATGTAGCTAACTCAATTTGCATTAAATAAAAATGGTAACTAAATAGAACGTGACTTGAAACTAAATCTGATTAACACGTTTATAATTTATTTTTTTGAAAATAAACTCGGAAACTATTAAGCCATTGCTACACAGTTTGAAGAAGTTGGTAATCTGTACAATGTGTCCGAAAAATAAACGCTCAGAAAAAACAATTGGACACTATGGTAAATTCCATTGACCATAAACTCACAGGGATATGAAAAATTAATTTTTTTATACAACTTCTGTAATTTTGTTTCCGCAAAAAACTTTAAACATCATAATATCACCAACATCTTCTAAAGTATGTTAGTATCTAAACAAAAATTAACGCCTAAAGATAACGAATGAACTGATTTTTTAACTCTAATAATAAAATTTCTATCAAAAATAGAAATAAAATTTAAAGAATTTATGCGTTTACTAAATTTCCATAATACTTAAAACTTCCCCTTTTAAATGATCTTTGTTCTACATTCTATCTTACAATAAATATCTTTTAGAAAAATATTTATTCACAATTTTTTAATAATAATCTAATGCCACTCAATTCCTGACACTCAGAAAAAAAGTAAGAGATTAAGTTTTGTTAAGAAGAATTATTGTAAGGAATTCTAACCGTCTTGTGTTTAACTAGTTTACTAGCATAAATAAACAAAAAATAAAATTCAATGAAACTATTGTTTATCAACATATCAATACAATTTTCGAAACACAGCTCCCATACTTCAATGTAAGCCGCACCTATTTCTCCAGTACGACCTCCATTACATTTTTCTACCCATCTGCATCCTTGCTTCCAAATCTTCTCCCCTGTTTACTTAGGTACTATAAACTTTTTGCGGTAGGGTACGAAACCCTAAAGAAAATAGTCCATCGGAATCGAGACAAGAGGGCGTGCAAGCCAGGCTATTGCACCATCACACCTTATCCACCAAGGGATTATTATTAAGCAGTATCACACTTGCCTTGCAAAAGCTAGACCTAGATAGTTGAAACCACGTGTGCAGTCTTGCGATTTAAGAAGCTTCTTCGATGACATCTTCATTGTTCCATAGACGTTGTAAAAATATATCGATGTTTAAAACTTTAAAAAGTATGATGGATACAAAGAAGTATAATAGAAAACTGCTCCTTGATATCATAGCACGAATATCATCAGCCAAAACTTGCAAATTTATGAAATTGATGATATATGCGATGGTAAATTTTCTTTGAGAGAAACACATAATAAATTGAGAATACTACATATTTCTCATTTGGCGCAAAATCCATGCTGCAAGTATAAAATGTGGGCTATGCTCCTTTTCTTCCAAGTTTTGTACGCTATAATAATTAAGTAAGTTATACGAATGTAGACCATGCCTTTTTAAAGCCCCCCGTACAATGGATTTAAGGATACCATGTCTTAATGCCAAACGTCACAATGTTAAGCTTGTGTCGGTTTAAACTTCATTTAAAACATCTCCTTCAATCCCTGTGGCTTCATAAATTTTCAACGTTTCTTAAATTCTTCTAATTGCTACAATTCCTCTGACTCTGGAAACGATGTGTGTTTTAAAAAATACAATATATCGGCAACAGTATTCCGTTTGGAAACTCTGCTATGCGTTACGCTTTTAAATTCTGCAACCCAGTAACGACTGCAGAATATGAGTAAGTATCTATTCATAAGGTCTGTTGTATGTTCAAAAAAAAATCTTCGAAGTACCTCGTTACACAAAATAATTAATTAATTAAGAGTGTTACGATTAAATCAAGTGCCACTTAGCATAAATATTACGCGGTAGTGACACTTTAACAAAAATAAAAACCAGTCAAAGCACAACCTAGGGTTCCATAGTTGTCTTTATCGCTTTGAATGTTTTATGTAAGTTAACCGTAATAATTTCATTTGAAAGTTCTAATAAAATATAACCATCCAAAATTGTTTCACGTTTTTCAAACCCATACTTGAAAAGTTAGAGGAACTTTTTGAGGTTGATAAAGTGTAAAATTAAACAAAACCATATAAAAGTTTTTAACCTACAAATTTTACATGTGTGGAGTATTATTTTCTTTAATGTTAATTGAGCTCCCTATATTACGTAAATCTAAATCTACAAAGGTATGACAGACGTACAGACATGACGAAACTTCCGCTTTTGCCGTTTGTTAACGAAACGCTGAAAATGAACTACCTCAAAACAATTTCTAAGAACTTTTCGATGTATTCTTATATACAATAGTAAATGTGATTCAAAATGAACAATTTAAGAAAACCGTAAGAAACAATTTTTATTATTCAATGACAAAAAATTTCTTTCATTGATTTCGTTTATTTTTTTTGTTATGTGATAACATAACAAAAAAAATAAACGAAAACGATGCTCATCAAAAAGGATTGGTCAGCCAGTGCATTTATACTCTACGGAATGCAAGATTGACGATACCTTAAACCACTTGCGTGAACCTATATGTATTCTGCACATTTTTCTAAAATTCTACTAAATCAATACAATTACTACTTGGTACTTGCATGCACATAGTTCACTCCATCGTTACAAATTGGTCTAGACGTTGCAAGTAGCACTGTAGACTTTTACAAGTACCTATATTTACACGTATACGTGTTTAAATATTCCATTCCTTGTATAAAAGTACCTAAATCTTAAAATATCTTCGTCAGTCTCGAAATGTTTCTGTCACAAAGTTTGCAAATGCTTTGCATTTTATTTTACTGAATAAATATATTTTTATACGACCACAATTCAATGAACTAGCTGAATGTCAACTTCATTGCAATACCTTACCGTTGTAGGTTTTTATTTTAACAGAGGTTTTACACGTTAGCCTAGATGAGATTTGGATTGTACTATCGCTTTTTAACTAAAAAACGTACGTATAAACGTAGAAATTCTCTCCATAAAAAAACATATTATGTATCTGTAGATGGACGGTAAAGCTAACACTCGTGGAGATCAACAACTTATACAAATATGAACGTCTGGTCTGACTCATCTCGTGGTCGCTCCACGTTCAGATGTTTTAAAAACCCTTGGCGGGATGATTTTATTTGTCGTTTATTGAAAACGTTTCTTTGAATATAATTTCCATTAAGTTCCAAGTAATATTTCTATTAACCAAAAGACCAGAAAACAAATTTAAACAGGTGTATATTTCGACCATAAAAACTACCTCAGAAAATAGAAACTAAAGAAGGTTTCATACAAGTAAATTATGTCAAGCATTAGTCAAAACGCTATTCCCACCGTTCCACTCGGGTGGTCTCAGGACCTCTCCTGGGACCCATAACATTCCACATCATACAAAATAAGGAACCTCCGAAAGTCCCCTAATAGTGTCCCGTATCTACAATCTCAGCACTTCCACCCAACTGGGTTATAGATTGTCCCTTCTCAATGAATCATTTAGGATCTCCATCTTTACAAGAACGCACTTAGGGAACGCGCTAAATGACTCGAGATCCCTTCCCAACAAAGTCTCAGTGACTAAAAATACCACGTTCTAATACTCCGCGTTATTCTACACCACTGTTAACACACATGTTCCCTGACGAAACTCTACGCACATCATCATGCTTAATGCAATGGAACAAAGCATAGATTAAAAAGCAGAAACCGGTTAAAAAAATAATCATAAACCAGCTAAAAGCTTAGACTTGCCATAAAACATCACATTTTGCTAAATAAGAAGTTTCCTTGCTTATTTTGTAGTGCCATCGATACGTATAAATAACGATGATTACGGAGCCCAAATTCTGCATATTATATAATAATATTTCTTCTGTCATAAAGAGGAAAGAATATTCTGTTTTACAATATTTATTATCGCCTCCATCGATTTTATCTTCTGTTACCAATTCAGGTTCAACCTATGTTTGTTTAACGTGCGTGCGAGAAAACACGTGTAACTAAGCCATGTTACAAGTGGGGGCATTGTTACGCGTGGGACTTATTTTAAGAGTGGATGTAATTGTCTGACGAACACGGAAAAACAGCCAAATAAAATAAAATACCTAAACAATATAACACAAATAGTCAATTAATACAATATAACACAAATAGTAATTAATCCTCTGGAATTCACAATTGTCAAATACATCTCGTTCACTTGTGTCTTGTATTTATCGGTCCGATTACTGTCTAGTATTAGACTAACTCATTACAACAATTAGCGTCTGTTATACAGCCACGGGATAAATGTGTCTGTTTTATTATCATATGAGATTAGGCTTCGTATACAACTTTGTATATATTGTAAGTATAATGTAAATCGCAACATATTATTCTTTTTGAAACACATAAAGTTTTCTAGAAACTTTAATATTAAATTTTGAATATAAGCTGTTTCTTATTGCCATAATAAACAGAATAATTTATTAATTAAATATAATTTCAAATGTTTAATTAAAAAAAATCTTACTATAAGTTATTAAATTCGTGCTGCACTTTTTCAACGCCTATATCGTCCCTCCATAATTATGTGCTAACAAAGATTATAAAGGTGTTAGTTAACTGGTGATACAAGGTGAAAATAATTGATAACATTTTTAAAATTGGCATTTTATTACGGAAAAATAATTTACATTTCAATAAAAAAATTATCAGCCTTCCAATATTTTAGTCGTAATTCTACTTAAATGCTTACTGTCATAAGCAAAACCTCTATGAAAATAAAAAAAAACTTACGCGTTACGAATAGAACTTATTTTTTTCTTCGAAATAATATTCGTACCGCTTTGTGCTTAAACACAAATAAAGGGTTATTCGAGCGGTGTTAAGCTTGGACAAACAATATCAGACTATTAATTAAATTTTTTTCTACTTGGTTTTTATATAATTTCTATTTTATTTTATACTTGAGCATTTTTTATAAATGTTGAAACTACAAAAAAATTATAAAATATAAAAAAGTTAAAACTTGTTTTGCCTGAATGCGTTAAGTGATGTTGATTCATCGATAAATTAGCTACCGCCACATTTTACAACAAAGAAACTAAAATATTTTGAGAAATTCATCATAATACAAAAACATTATAAGAACCAATATAATTTTGCCATAACACAAATATAAACCTAAAACCTAAAAGAAATCACTCGCATCAAAATAGACCTGGAATTTTGCAGTTTTGCAAATAATTTGAACCATAAGAGATTCTTCGTTATTTTTTCATTCTCGCAACATTCAACCTCGGAGCTTTATTATCTAGACGCTTGATAATTTAAATTTATTATCTACATGCTTGACGATCTAAATTTATTATCTAGATACTTGATGATCTAAATGATGACGGTGAGGTAGAGATTTTTGGATATCCACAGATTTTGAACAAATAATTATAATTTTAAAAAGGGTCAACAAGTTCAGTGTTGTAGAATATCAGAACTGCGATTAATTTGGTGAAAAATTTAATGTTGTCAGCATCGGTCAATAGAAAAAAAAAGATACCCAGAAAAGAAGTCTTTTGACTAAAGACTCCCGAAATCAAAATATCAAAACATTTCCCAGATTTTCCAATTTCAAAAGGCACTAAGTACTAAGAATGCTCCATAATATTTTAAACCTAAGTTAATGATAAAATATTTGGCCCAGCTGAACACTGTCTTGCATTTATTATCTTAATTTTTTGTTTTGTTCCTAATGCAAATTTTCAGTTTTATAAAAGTCTAATCATATTTTATAAAAGTCTAATTAAAAACGTAAAAAAAGGCGTTTGAGTCGATGTAATCTGATTATTAAAAATGTTTTTCGAGATATGGTTTTCTTCGATAGCGCCAAATAATTTTTCTTAATGTTTTTTGTTCAAAAGTCAATAAATCCTTTTTATTAGCCTTGGTAAGAATCTAACACCAACTTCTACATAACATGATAGTGTAACTATTCTATAAAATTTGATCTTTGTACGTACACTGGTGTATGTTTTCTTCTTTAAGCGAAAACAGCATTTACTTATAATTAATAATAGTGTTATTTTTTCACAGTACTTTGATAAAAAATATTTATTTAACGTTAAGCTTGATTTCTGTCAAAGAAGATAATTAGCAGAACTAAAAGTATCATTTAATCTTATCTCTAGTTTTTTTTTACATTTTAACTTTTTTTCATATGCTTCATTGGAGAAAAGTTATAAATGAAAGCTAACGAGACGCTTTGTTTTGTATTGGACGCAGCGAAAATTCGCCTTTTAACTACGACTGTTGAAATATTTCTTCTGAACAATTAATTTATTATCGATAAGTTTATTTGAGAAATTGGGTGGGAAAACCTTTCGCTTCGGTATAATATTTTTAATTAGCGATATCGATTTAGAAGGCCATCGAATCGAAGTGAATTTAGATATTTAAAATTAGAGTAATTATTACGATCGCATGTATTTTTTATTGCGTCTTTCATTTTACGAACATATTCTTATTTAAAAACTTAAGCAAATATTTCCCAAATGATAAAATTAATTTTCACTTTGTCACTGCATAACAAAAAAATGATTTACTCATAAAACTGTAAAACAAAAAAAAACTGAATAAATTCTCTAAACCGTATTGCATATTAACTACGTTTTCAAGGGCACAAGAATATCAACATTACTCCAAAGACCGTAGTACTTAAACTAGATTAAAGTAAAATGTCAATTTAATAATCCACATATTGACAGTCACCACACAACTATGATTATATACTGAACCACTTTCTAGGATTTCGTAGCTACTCCAAAGACCGTAGTACTTAAACTTGAATGATTATATACTGAACCACTTTCTAGGATTTCGTAGCTAAAACGGAACTCTTGTAATTTTGTTATATTCCGTCTATCAATCTACCCTTCCGTATGTCACAGCATCATACCTCTTTCAGTTTAAGATCGATCGTAATGAAATGTTACAGAGTCATAGCTGAATTAAGTCAATGTAAAAAGAAAAAAACATATTTTATTTATATTTTATCGAACTTGAAATTTATATTTACGTGAATCCCAGTAGATGAGTATTTTTAAATGATATCGAAAATATCTAATAGTATTTTATGATAGGTTTTGCACTAACGCCATTTTCTAACGTTTTAAACACATATGGTCAGAAATCAATAAATCTCACAATAACTGCATTCAGCAAGGTTTTCTGGGAAAAATTATTTCGATTAATCTACTTTAAGAAATTTGAAAGTTATAGGTTATTTCACTTTCACCCCTGAAAGGTAATATATATATATATATATATAATATATATATATATATATATATATATATATATATATATATATATATATATATATTTAGTGAAAAACAATAAAATATTTGTAAATAATTTACTCTTTAATATTTACTTTTTAAATATTGTGAAAAGAAACCTCCTTTTAAGCTTTAACTTTATAAAGCTATTTTTCCTCGCTAAGAGAACAGGAAATGAACCAAAGGATATGCTTTCGTCAAATTATGTACATTGAATGCCATTGGTTAGATGATAAATCTTTATGTTTCATACTCTATAGTATTAATTTCTAAGTCTATAGTATTAGATATCATACATTATTTTTTGGAACCTTAAAAATGTATTGATGCTATCATTCCCAATATGAAAAATTAAGATTTTGCTAAACTTTATACAAATTCAGTAAGTTTTGAGAAACGTTTGAGGTCTTCTCATTTCGATTTTAAATATTCCATTGGAGAATATTCAACGTGTTTTTTCTATATTCCTTTTAAAGTCCCATGTAATAAATTTAGAAAAAAATTTATTTCAAAATTGCATATTTTCAATCAATTTTGGTATTTCCTATAAATAGATCGTCGAATATAGAATTGATATTGAACATTTTAAATATATGCAAATTACTTGCGACTAAACAAAGTACGTTAGATATATTACAGCGTTCCTTAAATACATTCCAGACAGTGTCTGAATAAACACGCCCCAGACAGGGTCGTCTTCGAACAGTACTTTCATTGAGGGTGGGAAGCCAGACAAATGGTAAATCTCCATAATTTGAGAGTATTGGTGTCCTATAGCTCGGGTCGTTGCAATTTCAGGTGGTAATACTAAAAAACATTTACGCTATCAACTTAATTTATATCCGTTAAAGCGATATTTGAATTTTCATTTATTTTGAAGTCACACTTCCTTATTCCCATTGTTTTCAATATTAAATTTCAGAATAAATTCAAATACCTATTAGAAATATATTATAATAGATTTAAATGTTCGACTTAAGTGATATACTTCGTATGATATGATTCACATTCCCAATACATAAAACCGAGTTTACGTATGTCAGTCACTGACCACAAGGTAACCCTTTTTTTTAAGGTTTACCTTTTGGTCAGTACTGAATTTTAAGGAGCGATTAAGAATCAGCAACTATAGTGAAGAAAAATAACATTTTTAATATTTTTTTTCACTTGCCGATTCTTAATCGCTCCTTAAAATTCCGTCACTGACCAAAATGTAAATTAAAGCAGTAACAAAATACGCAAAATATAGAACGGTTTGATTAGGTGAATTTAGAGCAGTAGCAAAGTACACAAGATATAAAATGATTTGATTAGGTAAATTTAGAGTTGTAGCAAAGTACGCAAGATATAGAACAATTTGATTAGGTTAATTTAGAGCAGTGGTTCTCGAGCTTTTTTCGCGTACCACTCATGTGAAACCCGGATCTGGCTCTTTCATGAGTGATTGTTTTGTTTCGACTTGTTAATTATTTTGTTTTAGTTTACATATTATGTATCTTAAACTTGGTTCATTTTACAATTTTGATTTTATGTAACATTTTACACATGAATTTGTTTGTGGAAAATATAAAAATAACACAGTGATGGAATGAAAATGGTATTACAGTTTTAATGTAGAAAAAAATTGAAAACTTTCTATATTAATCTAGGTAGAAGATTAACCAGATCAGGAAACGGAATTCGAAACCATAATTGACACATTTTTACTTTACTTCATGCGAATCTATGCTAGAGGAAAAATAATTATTTCTTTTTATTTTGATGTTCTTCTTTTATTTTAAACACTCTTAGAAATCTATATCGTTATCCATCGAATATAGACTTAGCTTTTTTCTAAAACTTAGCGCTAAAAATTTCTAGACCACAGCTCTGCGCACTTGACTCATGGTCACTTATTTGCTCATATTTTGGTTCAACGCTCTTCCGTCTCACGAAAACTACAACCACTTCTCCCGCAGTTGCTTTCTTAAGTAACTTTTTACTATTAATGAATGAAATAACTAATAGTAAGGAGTAAACATTTATTTAAACTAAGTAACAGTTTGACTGCTGACTGAGTAAGATTTGGCAAGAGAAAATTTTACAATGTCTTCAAATTTTAATATCTACAGAATTGGGATCACATTGCAATATTTGAGTATCATGATCATTAATATCACAAAATAATTTAAGAAACAAAATCAAGTGCTCCAGATCTCCGGCAATATTCCGAGTATTAAATCACAAAAAAGCAATCAAGTAGTCAATATTGTCGGCAATAATCAGTATTGCCTGTAATAGGCAATAGGATGGATAGCCTGTAATAGGAATTATATATTAAATAATCAAACAAGTAGTCAATATTGTCGGCAATAATCAGTATTGCCTGTAATAGGCAATAGGATGGATAGCCTGTAATAGGAATTATATAATAAATAATCAAACAAGTAGTCAATATTGTCGGCAATAATCAGTATTGCCTGTAATAGGCAATGGGATGGATAGCCTGTAATAGGAATTATATAATAAATAATCAAACAAGTGGTCAATATTGCCCGCAAAGGTCCAAAAATTCGGGTCACTTGGAATTCACCTATTAAGTTTACTTATGGAACTGCTTTCCTTATTACAGAATATTATTTCTCTAACATCGATGCGGATTATTTATTTGTTCTATCCCGAAGTTCCACGCTAAGAAATTTGGCTTGCATCCAGCCATATCCCCTGCACATGGACGTAAACCTATTGTGACAGCGATTTTGGTTTATTGTATCCACGTGTGTCTATTTGTGAACGTAGGTAGTTACAAAATCTTTATGAGAAGCCTTTTAATGCGACACATAAATTTTCTAACCACAATTGATTTTAAACGGAACTACTTTCTCTTCAGCTATTAACGACCTTATTCTAAATCTCAACTGACTGCCTCAAGTAAATAATGTTTTCCCATAATTTTCTCTAAAGCGTTTTCACTTATATCTTCTAATTTAAAAAGTTATCCTTTTTATTTTCTATTAATTATATTCAACAGAAGCGTCACGAGAACTCCCGATGTTAGCTAGACTATCAAATGACCTTATGGGTTTCAATTTCACATAGAAATTTTGAAAAATGGCACTAGTGGTCAAATAATGCCTCCAAATAAGATGTTAATAATATTTCAAGAAAAGTTAAAAGTGTCATTAGTATTATTTTTGTTTTTAAAAACCACTTAACCACCTGAAAATCGTTCAAGTTGGAGATGGGAGGAAGGATTCCAAAAACAGTATCGTTCAAAAAAATTGTGAGGCATCATGGGACGCCGCCTGGAAACATCTAATATTAAAATATTTTTATTCGAACAAATAGGAAACGAAAAAATAAACAGTCAGATAGTGTTAATGATAAAATATGCATTTAATTTTATTATTTTAAATAATCTATCACAGAAATATTTCTTAGCGATATATAGAAAATATATTTTTAAATTTATAATACTGTTAGGTGACGAGACGCGAAACTGTCCGAATACAGTCGGAAAGAGCAGACAAGACGCAAAGCTGGCCGAATAAAGTCGGAAAAAGCCGACAAGACGCGAAGCTGACCTAATGGCACGTCGCGACGTACCATCAGAACGTTTTAAGTCCCATCCAAACACGCCATTAGTGTTTCACATAAAAAGAAAAAAGATAAGAATTGCTACCATTTCACATGTATTTCGCTGCTATTAATGAAGATATTCACATGATATAAATAGATAAATAAGTAAATTGTGTAATTTCATGCTCATTGTCGTCTGAAACTAATGAAAGTTTGAGGTTATGACAGACAGATGGACGGACATTCGGAAGGATGGACGTATAGAAATTATGAGGATTCCTTATTTCATCTCGGAACTCTAATGACTTATATGGTCAATGATGTAGTAAGAATTTGTTATATTTATGCTGACAGTCTGTTGCGGCCTTCTCGGTGATCAAAACATTGTATTTTGATCAAAATGTAGTTTTAATTATTAATGTAATAATGAGTTTCATCTAATACAAATATGTTTAGTTCAGCTTAATTATTATAAAATTAAGTTCTGCGCTTTCATTTAAAAAATTAAACCTGCATTTCTACAACTACTTACTGCTGTCGGTTTGGGTTTTGAGCGAGGTGTCCATTTTTAACTTTGACATTTCGATCAAATATACCAGGGGTACCGTTGTCGTTGTTACTGACGTTGTCGTTGTCTAGACGTCATTAATAGTTTCACGAAATTATCGTGTCTAAATAGGCAACATAGACAAATCCACGTCTTTATGTTAACTTAACCGCGTCAGTGTAGCGGTCGTCGTCCAGACGAAATGTACAGAAATATGTTGCTATAATCTCTAGTTGCTCACTGTACTTGCGCTAAGTTCAATGCACCATTTGCTTTGCCATTACTCCTATTTGGTAATAATATTTGATCTTATCCTTAAATAAATATTTTATTTACTCATTACAAATATTACTATGAGAGCGTTGTACGCCAGTAACTGTTCCTCATTAACGTGTTTTGTAAAATTTTCTTCGCAACTGTTATGCTTATGTTGAAGTATATTTACACTGTAACCGTTGTACATGTGTGTTTTCACAATTAAATTAAACTACGTTATGTAGTATTATTTCTACTTTCTCTAAGTTCTTTACCACGACCTAGGTTTCGTTGTATTACAACATCTTCAGGTGGGCTATTAGCAAAGATCTATGCTACGACACCTAGGTCGTGATAAAGAACTTAAAGAAAGTAGAAATAATACTACATCACGCAGTTTCATTTAATTGTGAATAATGCATTTCTACAAAATCAACGCCAAATATATTCAATATGTGTGTTTCTATTAACGAGGTATGGAGGATAATATAAATTTGTTGATAAAAATTATTCCATTTTTTCTATGTTTCAAATGTAACTGACGATTATTAATTTTTGCAAGTCGGGATTCGGGTCAATATCATTAATTTTGTAAACGAATAATAAGATAACAAATAATCAAATATGAAGTACAATTTTTATTACTAAATACGAGTAAATTTGATGTTATACTCGTTCAGTATATTAAAATATTTTAACTGAATGGGCCTGTTTTTGCATATTATGTAGATACGTCCTGCTGGTCGTCATTGGTATATAAAAACTAAATACAAATTAAAATGTGAAAATTTAGACTTAATTTTTAGGCAGCACCAAGATTGGTGGTAAATAACGTTTTATAGGATATAAATAATAATAATTTTGAAAGCAGTAGTTTCAACCCAAAAACGATTTAAAAAATATTATAACTATAATATGTATATAAAGTAAAATATTAAAAAAAAACATTTATAAAATTTTTGAGTACGAGTGCAACTGACACTAGGTGGGTTTAAGATTCATATAAAAGTTAAAATAAATTTGTTAAACTATGAACTTTAATATTATTTTTCACTGTATCATTACATTACTTGGTATATTTTTCACTGACATAAAATAAATAACTGAACTCCCTGTATTTCTTTAATTTATTAATGCAAATCAGCGAAAATGCTTATTGAATATCATTATTTGAATTTGATGCGCTTATGCGGTTGAAAGGGGAGTGGACACTCCAAGAGGCTTTACACTATTATCTCGCCAATGTGATGCCGCCGTATCAAAAATATTAATTTAAAATTTAACAACCATGTTCAATAGTATACTATTCAACAAAGTACGTAAAAAAATAAATTTAAACATCGAGTTCAATGTGTGATAAAGTACTTAAAAAAAAATTGAAAACAATTTTTTCTTCATTTCCATATATTCGTGTAATGCGTAAAAAAAGCTATTATACTGTGACTTACAGACGGACATGACATAACTGTAGCGTTTCGTTTTTACCGTTTAGCTACGTACTCATGAAGAGGAGATTGTGCTTATGAGAAAAAAAAAAGTTTAAATACGTTTAAAATCATTCATCGTATATTTATTAAAACATAGTAAATTGTTAGTTATTATTGTAGACTCGAATTGAATCATTCAAAATCTATTAAATCAAAATATACACAGTAATACTTACACTCCCCATTGAGCCACAAATTGCGTACATGGAAATCTCGTCAATGTTTTACTATCAGAACGTTATGTTATCCTACAAAATTATTATATGTTGAATATTTTCCAAGAGATGATAATCTGAAAAGCTTAGTCTAACTTTTTCTAATCTTGTTTGTTTCCAGCCATGTAGGTAACATATTTTCAATGTCTCGGTTAACTCTTTCAACTGAACCTTGTAATTGACCGTGCCATGGCTTTCCATGTACAATTTTTGGTTCATTCCACATGTGATACAACTCTTCAATTATTTTATTAGTGAATATTATAATTACATTATTAGCTCCAATGTTTATGAATATAATTACATTATTAGCTCCAATGTTTATGAATATAATTACATTATTAGCTCCAAAGTTTATGAATATTATAATTACATTATTAGCTGCAATTTGTGCAGCTTAGAGCACTAAAATCCAAGCGTGCTGAGGAAGTTTCTTATCCAAAATGATAAGAAACTTCCTCAGCACGCTTGGATTTTAGTGCCCTAAGCTGCACAAACTTTGTGAAGTGGTCATTATATGCCATGATGAAATTAAAATCACCTTTTTCCTATAACTGCGTGTCGATAAGGTCGAATGAGCATCACGAATTAAATTCATTACTTTTGATAAACTTAACAACCAACCATTTTTTGGGATACCCATTTTTTGGCGTGGTTCAAACAGATTTACATAAATGAAGACTATTTCTATGGTTATATTCTTATACTTGCCTTTAAGCTCTTTCATCGCCATCCGTGTCCGATAGACATGCGAGTTCCGGGAATAATATCAAATATTTCCCCTAAATAGGTATAGTAAATAAACTAATCTTTCATTTTTAATGATACCACTAGTTTTTGTACATTTCCAATCTCTGCTGTAACATACCTTAGTAATGTTTGATAATCTTCAGATATCTTGTATAAAGTATTTTCCTTGAATGCTCTCACTATGATCATAAAAGATAAATACTCATCTCGTGTAAAGGATTGGTGATTTTTACCTTTCTTAGATTTAATCTTAATCAATTTCTTCGTTAAATCTTGTTATTATATTATTATTATAACCTCAATATCCCCCATTTTAAGTCAGGGTATAAACAATCAAACGAAACCGCAATAAAATTACTATAAAAACACTTAGACTGCTCGCCGCAACATAACATGACGCATCACAATCGTGTTTAACCCAGAACTGACGCATCGTGACTGCATGTCACTCCATCTATAACACTAACTCCACTCTCTTTGCTAACTCTTTGTTTCCAAAATTGATCAAATTTACCACGGGCATACAGAAATTATTAATAATGACTGGCTAATGTCATAAATTTATCACTTTAACTCTGTAAATTTGTTTGTATTAATAATGACCGGTAATTATTAATAATTTTCAATTAATCACACTAATCGTAACATACATATTATTTGCGTATATACAGTTATTTATATAAATGTGGAGAAAATTTCCGCGGAGCGACAGAACTTGGCTGGAAAATGGTTCTTAGGTTATCGATCGCTATTTGAAATCTGATTTACACTGCAAAATTCCAAAAATCATAACCTTTAAATTCTTTCTCAGGTCGATAAAAAATAGTATTTACTGGACTTAAAAACTAACATACTTAATCGGCTTTCAAACACAAAATTGATTGCTATTGGTCCCAGCTAGCTACAATAAAAAACTTTCGAGAAATATGTGCACAATCGATTCGCCTATTGCGAAATAACGCGCAAAAGCGGTGCGCCTACTTATACAATCGATACGGGACACCTAAAGCTTGTGCCTTTAATGCCCACGAGGTTGAGCCTTTTGTGGTAAGTTATTCCATTCACAATTGTGATACACGATTAAAATTTACCACCCTGTTTTGTATTGAGGATTCATTTCCGGTCTCAACTACGAAACAGTAATAGCCAATTATTATATTACGATTTCCTCCTAGGTTCAGTCTGGTATAAATACATGTAGAAAGCAGTCTTAAACTAAAGTTAACAACTTTGGTTTTACGCATATAAGTTATAGATAATGAAGGAATGAAGATAACGAAATCTGACTAACAAATGCATGTAAAGTTACACAACACTAACTTGGATCAATTCCAAATATGGTGATAAAGGCATTAGTATGGTAATCATTTATAAATTATCATTACCTCAATAGCAACATGCAAAAAAGTAATGAGAGGGATTTTGGCCGATTACCAACTGCATAAGGCTAAGAGAATCTGAGCTCCGCAAAGGAGTACAAAACTGGTAACAAAGATATTTTGCTAGTAAAAGCAACCTAAAAGGCTAATAAAGTCCGTCGACATGTTTTGACCCTGAAATTCTTATTTATATTTTTTCTTTAGGGTATCTAGTTTTCTGATTAGTTATGAATACGAAAGTGTCATGTATTATTATTTCGAAAAAAGTTGTGTTTCTATGTGGCCCTTTTCTAAAAATAAAACAAGGCTGTCACTTGTAATAAAAAAAAAGTAGTGTTAATATATCCTATGGAATAGTTCAAATCTTTATGTTAAATAATTTTCGGCACTAGCATAAAATATTTCTGTGGAATTATTATCTAGAGTAGTTTAATTTTTACATGGTCCTATAGATTCTATATACCATCAGATAGATTTAAGACGCGTCGTTCTGATGACACATATTCATACGCGGTGAAAGATAGCTTTTTTTATTTTGAAGTGCAATTGGTTTTTGCTTTCAAAAAGCTTTATAAAAACATGAAAAACAATTGACTACTATATAATTATACGTAAACGTAAAGCAACTATCGTAAGCATTGTTACGTAAAGCAACTAACTACTATATAATTATATAAATAAATTTTGTATAAAATTTCGACGGAATCGATTTATTAATTTTACAAATTTTAGGTATCCTTTGAAATTTTGATGGTAGATGTCAACACAAGGCGTTATATTTATACTCATTGTATCCTAGGTATGTAATTTTTAGATTATACCATCGATTATGCTTATAATTTCTAGGCTATACCACCGATTCTTAGGCTAAATCAGGGTTTCCCAACCTTTTTTTGTTGAGGCTCCCCGGACTATAAATTATATTTTCATGCCCCCCCTTTACTTTTTCATGTCCCCCCCTCCCCCTTTGATTTATTAAATTAAATAAAAATGGTAACTGAAGTTTGTAAATACACAAACTTAACTTACAGTGAGACTCAAACTGATTTCTCAACAAAAAATGTACACCAAAACGTCAAATTTTTCGCAAGTTTGTGGTAATAATAATCAATATGATATTTCATTTCATTAATTTTATGCATGTAAATTAAACATTACATTGTAATGTTATTTGTTAATGTTGTTTGTATATTTTTTTTGTTTTTTCTTTCTAAAATGCAAACGCTTTCCGTCCCCCTTGACATCTCTCTATGCCCCCCTTGGGGGGCGCGCCCCCCTGGTTGGGAACTCCTGGGCTAGATAATTTCTAAGCTGTACCATTGATAGTTGCTGTAAAATAATGTAAGAATTATAATATTGTGATTCCTAGACTATATACTATGATTTCTAGAATATAATATATATATATAATCTCAAATCGCAATCTTCACTCGCCGATCGTCTTCGAGCGAAGCCCACTGATATGCGTTGATTTACCACCATTATTAAATACAAATGCACCAATATTTACAACAATTTTAAAAATAGTCGTCACTATATATCTATTTTGGTGTTTCGCATAGGAATTATTTTTGTCTTTTGTCCTTTTCACATCACTATTTACAACTTATACTCAGTTCTTTTCATATTGGTTTAATAGAAAGCGCAATTTTTAAATCAAGCGACAATACGGAAATTATATTTAAACTCTGAAAACTAGAAGATTTAAAGTCAATGGCAGTCCCTAGGTAATCCCTTTGCAATGAGACTTTTGGAGCGTAACATTAATTGTTCTTATAAAGGATATTCTTAAAAAGTATCTTTTATAATGAAGATGATAAATGCTTTTAATTGTTCTCATTATAAAAATTAGGTAACCATGAATATATAGTTTGTTTTTAAAGTTAATTAAATTTAGTATAATCGGTTTGAAGTATAAAGAATCATAGATTTTTTATGAATTCCTAATTAAAATATAATTTAATCGCATAAGATCAGGTTCAGATTTTTAAGAATACATAATTTCGCTATGCAACATTAAAGAGAATAAACAAAAATCTTCAAATGTTGTTATATACGTCTTTACTTCCTCATATTAGAATCAAAGCATCACAACTCTTTCAGTTTGAAGTCGATTGTAATGAAATTTTACGGGAAAACGTAATTGAATTCCGCGAATAGATAGAGGGAGAAGGAAAAAAATATTTTAAAATACACACACATCGAACACGAGATCATCGGATGGGATGTCATAGAAAAGATTTTTTAGAATGCCATCGAAGACACCAAGTAACTTTTTCGACACGGCATTCCCTGTCTGAGATACGATTCTCCGAGTTGCAGTGTACAGTTAAAACTTTATATAACTAATATTTTATGTTGTTATGGTATAATTTTCGAAATATGAAATAATAAAGTGTATTGTATCATAATAGCGAATTTTTAGGGTCCCGTAATGAAACAAGGCGCCCTCATAAATTCGGCGTATCAGTCCGTCCTTCTGTTCTTGTACAATTTCGGAACTACGAATATTTAGCAAAATATTAAAAAAAAGTTTATCCACCTCCCCATGTATTGTGGTGTGGAAGCGAGATTTTTTCGTAAATGCTATCGAGTGGAGGATCAATAGATAGATCTTTTCCAAGATTACATTTTTCGTTTTGAAGTCCCGTTTGCGAAATATTATCCTCCAAAGTGTTCATAACGCAGAAAAAACCTGACTGGTATAAGTTGGTTCGCGCGGCAAATTTTACATTTCTTCGTACTTTAAATTAATAATATTGAATTATTACAATATATTTTACGCTCCTTTGAAGTTATTGTGTGGAAAATCATTAAAGTTTTCCTGTAAATTATATATACATTTTTAAAACTACTGATTTTTTCGAAGTGTTCATTTTACTAATGTCGGAAATAAAGGGGTAGAAATAAATGTTTGTGTTACGTATTTAAGGAAATCTTGGAAACTGACATAAAATACTGAAATTGTATTGATTTCTTTACAAAATATATCTCAAATGACTTTTCCCACATTTAAACCACCCCAATATTTACAGGAAAATATTGTTTAGGTTCTTATTATTGTGACATCTGCGGATTAGCAACCTATTAGGCACATGACGCAAAAGGACGTATCAAAAGCCGAATACAATAGAAACCTTCCAAATTATTTCCATTCCGTTTCTCTTTTGATGTTCAAAGGCAAGGAAAAGTCATGCCACGCCCTAATTAGCTCTGTTCTCATGTTAAATCCTTGGTAAATGTTTTATCCCATTTTCAATTCTAGTTATATGAAAATTCTAGTTATACGAGTAATATTTTTATCCGTTACTTTTATAGGTGTGCATCTTTTGAGTTATAGCTCCATTGAGCGTATTAAATACACACCGAAGAATGAAATAACCCTTAAAACGACCTCAACTTTAATTTTTTTTACACTGACAGACAAACGCTGATTAGTAATTCCATCGTGTTTCATCTTCAAATAACGCTTTCGTAACGCCATCTATCCTCAATTTGTATATATATTAACAAGAATACTTTCAAATTGCAGACATTATCATGCCTAACAAAATTGTTGACATTATCTGTACATATAATAAAATCAGAAAAACTGAGTCTCTACATTGAATATTTTCAAGCAATGCTACCTACTAAAGACACGTTACTAAGCCTAAAACAAAGAAGGTTTTAAATGTTTATCTGTTTGTCTGTCTGTGCGCACCTTCGTTTTGCATACTAATCTCAACAACGGCTGAACCGATTTGGATACGGGCAGTGATGTATATAGATTAACTTGGGTTAGGTTTGGTTTCATTTCAATCGGTTCACAAATAAAAAAGATACGTCAATATTTAGTTTAGTTTCGTCGTGCACAGTAAAATCAGAACCGATTGAACCGATTTGGCTGCCAACCCTATCTATTAGCGTTTTTACCAAATTTTATGCTTATGGAGTTCTGGAGAAAAAAAAATGAAACACAAAAAAATTCCTAATAAATTTTCTTATTCACGGAAGTCACGGGCACAGCTAGTCGCTAATATTTTCAAAGAACGAATAATATCGTGATTGATAAAATTTGGACTTTATTGTTTTATGAACACTTTAAACCACAGCAATAATTCGTGGCATTTTATTTTTGAAATATCACGCAGAAATAAAATATTTTCAATTAATAAAAAGTTATATTTAAATAGCTATCGGTAATTAATTAAATTATAATCATTTTTTAATTATAATCTCTTACTGTATAATAGTTTATTGAATAAACTTAATAACATGGCTATAAAGAATATATTACAATTTCAGCCATGTAAAAACGTTGTATCGCTTTCGTTATCGTTAGGTAATCATTAAATGTGTAGCTTATTTTAATATTTTTCTAATATTTTTAATTACATTTAGTAATAGTACAACAATCGTCAAAATTGTATTTTCACACACTGCGATGTTTATTTTTATTTCTTCAACTTAGGTTTTTTGTGTTACAAAGATGCAGTTAGCCTACGGCATTGAATACGATTGTTTTGAAACTAGCCTTTTCATATCAATTACTAGCCGGGGCGTACTTACATATTTTATTGAGTATTTGAATAGAAACATTTGAACGCATGGTAACAGATGTAGGTAGATTTGTTAAACGGTGACATATCATATCTAGCATAGCTATTTATACCGCCCAGGGTCACCAGGTAATATAAATGACGGTCACAAGTAAAATTTCACACTTACGCTAAGCAAGTATTATCGTAAAACGTATTATAATAAATACACATATCCACGGTAAGCGGACTTAGTAACATGAATAAGTCATAATGCGAAGGCAAACATGGTATAATACTCGATAATCGTTTTCATAGGAATGATGGTAAACTCACTTCTATAATGAGAGGAAAATGTGATTCAATGGGTAGCTGCCTAAAAAACATAGTATATTTCGTTAAATAATATAATGATCAGGGTTAAACTTAATTAGTATAAATATTACTTTCTTGTTGAAGCTTTTTTCTTTTTTTACTCGAACCTTGTTTGTCATTGTTCACATGTTGATAAATTAGGCCGTAACGAAAAGTGAAACACTGGGTGGCGAAAAGTGAAACTAGTGAGAAGAATTAGTAATGTATAGAGGTACCTTATTTTGGCATTCAGCGCGTCAATGAATAGCAGAATATACAAGATAATTTCGAGTAAGCTTGTTTTTTTCAGTTTTCATTATACTCGCAGTTGTAATAAAAAGTATTTTTACCTTTATGTATTATTAATATTGAGATAATAAATTAAATAACTTAAAGGTTTGAAGGTGTGAATCTCGATGTGTGTATGGACGGTAGCTCCCTTATGAATTGAATCAACTAACGATCCTTTATGCCTGGTTCATTATTCATTTTCTGTGAGTTCCAAATTAATTGTCATGGGGCGTTTTATCATTTCATTAAAGTACCTTTATTTGACTTAAGAATTAGATTTTCTATACTATTTATATATTTTTTCTTTGTTTTATAATAAATTAAAATAATTACACTAATTAAAATATTTTATCGACAATATAAATTAAATTTTATATATTTAGTATAAAACATGTTTTATGCTATATTTCATGCGACTTCTGATTTCGTGGCATTTTGCGTCACGACCGATGGCCGCATACCATCGCATACATAATAGCATGCAAAATGATCTTGATGACATTTATCAAGCACTTTTATATCTAATAATGGAAAAACTTATATAAGAACGAGGGTTGCTTACACATCTAGATAGGAGAGAAAATTAGATGATCTGAGCTGCTATTTTTAATAATGATAGCTGAAATATAGCTTTATATAAAATTATAAATAATTAATCTCTCAATTAATCATATCTATCACCTTCAAAATAATTATTTTCTACTATATATTTACAATTTTAAAACTAATTTTAATGTATACTAAACAGTATAACTGATATCATGTCAATAACTATAACTCAAAGCATAACTTTATAAATACAAAGACGTGTACACGATGAATATTATCGGCGTGTACACGATGAAAATGATCGATGATGATGATAAAAACAATCCAAAATTAAAAAGAATCCAAGTTCGATTCGAATGTTAATTTAAATTCTAGTTCTACGGGAATTTTTTATTTTTAATTTTAAGTGAGCATTTCATAGACGGATTAGTAGAAGGAAAGACACGTTATGTTTTACAAATGGGTTCTAATTCATTTTAATTACAAAATGAATTTGACTAGCCAACATGTCATTTTACATAGCAAGCTTTTTGTCGTTAATATTTAAATACATAACACCTGTGAAAACTCGCAAATTAAACTAAGTATTGGTTAATAATTTTTCTTTTGTTTGACACAGTATCTCTTTTGTTTGACACAGTATCTACATCGTATCGAATCTCAAGATTATAGCTCAACGGGAAGTACATACAGGTTTTCATGGACGAATCAGTCAGTGAGTCTTGAAAATAATATGCTTTCTCTGGAATGCCTGAGGGAAAAAGCGAAAAATTGTTTACATTATAATTGTATTATAAACTTCAGTAAATCATACAAAAGCGTGTCTTGTTCTACAGATAAAGCAGTTTGATGGGGGAAAAATATGGTTTGAAATGGTTTGTGTAGCAATACAATGCAACGAACACATGTGGAACTTGGCTAGCACACTACCGTATGCCTAGATTGTTTAGAAATCTTCATGATTTTAAAATAACTCGAAATTTTTTTATCCGGTTTTACTGTTTAAAACGTGTAAAGCTTAAAGAAAATTTAAGGAAACATTTAAGTCCATAAATAGTACACAAGTAATGAGACCAGAAAAATTATGCCACAATTTAGATATTAAAACACGAGTAACTCGAAATTTTATATCCAGTCACATATAACGGTCCGGACTGGAATAAAGTGCATAAAACTGAACAAAAAGCGATTATTTAAAACGTGTAATGCTTAAAGAAAATTTTAAGTTCATAAATAGTACACAAGTAATTAGCCGAAAAAAATATATACAACAATTTAGATATTAAATAACTCTAACTAGAGAGAGGTGATAAATAAGAGACGAATGTGATGAAGTGAGAGAAGACAACAAAATTAAATCTATTAGAAAGACGTGATAAATTGGAGACGAAATGTCATGAAGTGAGTGAAGACCAGAAAATTAAATCTATTAAAAAGAGGTGATAAATTGAAGACGAAATGTTATGAAGTGAGAGAATACTACAAAATTAAATATATTTGACTTAAGAGAAGACCACAAAATTAAATTTATTAGAAAGAAGTGATAAATTGGACACAAAATGTAATGAAGTAAGAGAATACTACAAAATTAAATCTATTAGAAAGAATAAATTAGAGACGAAATGTGATGAAGTGAGAGAAGACCGCAAAATTAAATCTATTAGAAAGAGATAATAAATTAGAGACGAAATGTGATGAAGTGAGAGAAGATCGCAAAATTAAATATATTAGAAAGAGATGATAAATAAAAATGAGTATTGTTGGACAGAAATAATGGGAGATTGTTAGGGGTTAAAACTTGCTAGAGCTACGCTAACACAAATTTTCTCTGGTGCTATTGATACTTTTCCATTGTGTGCTATTTTTCATGATAATAAAATAAGCGACAATGGCGATGAGACATAATCACTACTGCCAAATCTAACTTTTCCAGGAACGCTTTGTAAGAATTTAATCATTTTCGTCTTGATTTAACCTTTTATCTAGGTTTTTATCTCACATTATCATCTCCCAAGCCATCGCTCAATCTTCCCACATATATCCTTTAAAGGTTCTTTTGTAATGTCTTCATCTTCTTTTAATTTTTGTACAAAATATATGTCCTCGTGCGATTTCAAAAACGTAACTGAATAATATACGACACAGTCATATATAAATTAATGTGCGGCTCAAAACTCGTGTAAAAAAATCCAATGTATATACTCGTAATGTTCGTGTGTGGTATGCGCGTCTGCGTGCATGTGTGTGCTTATGTACGTTTGCTATCTCCTTCTCTATAGATGAACGAATTTAAATTAAATATAGAACGAAGATCGTTGATAATCAAAAAAAGATCACACATGAGTAAATTCATTAAAAGCGACATTTGTTCTTCTTAAAATCAGCCATCTTGACTTCATTATATTAAAATTTAGTTTTACAAATTTTCACTAGATGGCGGTATTTATTTTATTTTTAATAAATTTTCTTAAATTGATAGTGCATTTATACATCAGTAATCGCAGTATAGTTATTGCAATATTATATTCTAAGTCTCCGTCTTGGTTCCACCCCAGAAGGACAAAGATTAAAGCTCTAAAATATGTAACATAGCACAACCTGTCCCGCACAATGAGAAGGCAGACTTGCTGGTTTATATGTATGTATGAAGATGTAAAGTTCTCCTGCGCCTCTTCCTCGCAACTCCCTAAATAGGTGGTAACTTAAAAATCTTCACGTTAATTTCAGAATCATGAGTCATTCGATAGGACCTTACCCCTTTCTATTTTGAAAAAATATCTACTAACAGTACCCAAGCAATATCATCATCATCATCATCATCATATATATTAATACGCTAAGGTTAAGATGTTACTCTCCCTTTTTAGAAAAAACCTCACAACTAATCCACATAAATTATATATCATTTTATAGATAATTGCTCGCTCTACCGGCATCCACAACTAAAAAATGTGTTATTGCTATTGTTTTTGCAAATTAATTAATTATTAAAATTATATACACAAAACAGCAATGCTGCCATCTAACGGCTCAACGTCAATATGATTGACGGTCGGTAAAATTTTTGTTTAATTTCAAATCCACTCACGTATAAATAAAGTGGCGCTTTAGCTCAATGCTTTTGATACTTGCGCCTCTATATGTCAATTTTAGTAAAATATTTGTTTGATCTGTCATCTGAGCTTCATAATGGAATAAATAATGCGAAGACTTCGCACGGGTCACGCTAGTTTAGTATAATGTGTCTAATATTGTTAGAGAAGCGCTTTTTATATTGCATGTGAATAAATTAATATGATGTGTTAACGTTGTATGGTACATAAGCACGCACCAGTGTGGATTTGAATCCAATGTAGAATAATTGATCTTTACATTACATAATCTATCAGCGATTACCCGCACCTAATATGGACACTAAATATTTTATTATATAAAATTGCTCTTTCTTGAACCCTAAGTTATGTTTATATGTTAAGCGTACCCTTAACAAGGATAATCATCTAGTATATTTGATGATTATCCTTGTTAAGGGTACGCTTAACCAGGTATCCCTCCCAGGACTGGTTGCATATTTACTGTGACGGCTCGTCGATGCCAAACACAGGGAATACCGGAGCAGGCTTCACATCTACAGTATTTGAGGGCTCCGTTGCCGTCGGTTCCCCGCTTACCAACTACGATGGAGAGATTGCAGCGATATACGAGGCCGCCGGGGAACTGGAGCGTCTTACAACATCACAAAGCATGGTTTTTCTCATCGACTGCCAGGCAGCTATTCTGGCACTCTTCACCAACCGCTACACAGATTGTCCCAAAACCCAACTCTGTCGTGCCAGACTGTCCAACCTGGTGAATGCTGGCTTTCGACTTACTCTGCAGTGGATTCCGAGCCACGTCGGGATAGAGGGGAACGAAAAAGCCGACGTACTGGCAAAACACGGAACGACTCTATCCCTAATCAGTAACAGTACCTTGAAGGCACTTGGTTTCTCTTCTACTGCTTTTATATGAAAGTGGTGATGAATGTTTCATCCGCTTTTCGATAATGAATAGACCAAGCTCACATTTTCACTTATGGTTTGAAAGCTATCAAAAATTATGACTACTTAGCGGGATGTATCGAATAATAGCCTCTTATAAATTTTCATTTCAGAAATTATAATCATCAATACACCTTGCTTACCCTCAGGCGACTTCACCCTCTTTATTACATTGATAGAGGGATAACGCTGAGCCTCACGGAACCCTTATTAATTCACGTACCCAAGCGCTCGTGAACAGATAAAAAATAAATATTAACTTAAAACACCCACATCGAAAGAAAATCTGTTCCTTACTATTTCCTTTATACAGAAAAAAGGATTTTCCTCGGATTTATCGGTAGGCAAGCTTTTTTCTTTTTTTTCAGTTGCGGAACTACAATACTCGCTCCGTGGAAAATAAGTGTGGGGGAAAATCAATCTGCATTGAAAACGTCAGATCTGCATAAGTCGGTGTTATCTTAAATCTTGGATAATTTACTTTTGGTTATGAAAGATACGGAATCGTTATGCCATCTACTTTTAGTCGATATTCTTGGATGAGTATACTATAGTGTTATTGATAGAAGCGTAGCAGTTTTTTTCCGTACTGAATTTCGTACATAAATGGATCATTGACTAAAAAAATGTACTAATTTAAAAGAGTTTTTTCCGTCTCATGATACGTTTCGATTTCTGTTGTGCAATCGTTATATGACATGCCTGTAAACTTGTACCTACTTTTAGATATACTTTTACTGAGTCTTGATTTAACAACAGTGCCATACTTAAGGAAAACTTTTATTCTGCTCCCTCCACTCTTCAAGGGAAAGCTGAAATGTTTAGTTCAGTCTCTGGTATGCCCACCATACTATGCAAATCTTTATCTTTAATCTTGAATTGCCCCCTTCCTCTCTTGGCGAGTACAATATCGGCGGCCTTGATTGTTTCCTCGCGCTTCGCTGATATTAAATATATTTGCACGCCGCTAATGAGATAAGACGGTTGTTGCAGTCTGTATATTGACACATTATTTCTTCACTTGGCACCGTCAATATTTATCCACGTTTCTGCATTTGTAAATATTTTGAAGGTGTTTGTTTAAAGCGGCATACAAGATAAACACTTTGTTTGATTAAACTGACAAACTTAGTTTAATTAAGAGCGTTAGTTCCATTGTCTATAGGAGTATAAATACGTATATAATGGACAAAAAGAATGGCGCAAGTTCTAATACACACGCACACACACATACGTATATATATATATATATATATATATATATATATATATATATATATGGGTATATTAATAAATAATATATTATATAAGTGCAATAAAATAACCAAATCATATTTTAGTAATATTTGTTTTAAAATTCCTCTTTTCATTATATTACTAAACAGCAATAACGTTTTAAATAAACGAGGTGTTATTTACAAATAAACTACGTAAAATAAATGGGTGGGTGTATACTAGCCCCTGCGTAAAATAAAAATTTAGAATTTTCAAGGTTTTCAATTGTTTATGCATTTTAAATGCTTAAAAGGTATGATTCTATTATTCATTTTGTAAATTATACATTACACGTTTCTAGAACCGATATAGCTACCGATCGTTTCTAGAACCGATATAGTGTCATTAAAAAAACCAAAATAATTTAAATTTGTGCGGGTGTAAATGTACTCAATGATTTATTAACGGTTTAATAAGTTAATTTTCTTTAAATAAAAAGTTATAGACATTGGTTACATTTTATAGATTATTTTTCATAGTCGAATATCATGGTATATTCTAAAAGAGAGGAAGTATATTTATAATTACAATATATATATATATATATATATATATATATATATATATATATATATATATATATATATATAGAATATTAAGTCCCGCATATGTTATATGGCGAAATATATTCAAACTGTTGCATGTAAAAAAAAACAACTAAGCGATACAACTAATCGCATATTTCTATGAAGTTATTTTTCAATTAATTGAAGAACTTGACACTTCATCTCATAGATGGCATTCTTCATTATTTTTTTATGGATTACCCGAACGGTTCATTTATGGACTCATAAATCAGTACTCTGATATATATTAATATTATTTATATATTAATTTTTAAATTTCCGTACCGGAAGTGTTCGAACAAATGCCAATTACTGTCGCTCAATTGTCCCTCCATCTGTCTGCCACCGTCCTCAACTTCTGAATTATAAATGCCGTTTGTATAATTGAACCAATTATATAAAATAATATCGCAAAATTAAAGCTGAATTCGTATAGAGGAAAATGTTGTTCTATTTGTGAATATGATACTTGGAAGTGATGACGAGAAAATGTCCATATGCATGTGGCATGTAGCACGCGATACGTCATTAGGAGGAGCGTTTCAAGGAGAATTGGAAATTGTTTTTAGCTATAACTTCAGCTTGTGGTACTTTAAAAAAATTTATAATTGAGTTGCCTCCTATATCAGCTAAATTAAATGAAATGAAAATGCTATGGTATCCTTAAAAGTTTAAACTTATATGAGTTCCTTAATAAATTTTATATGTAACTCGAATTATACAGGTTTTTTTATGTATATTTTATAAATCAACTGCAACTGAAAAATCATTTTAATCCTTTTTGAAAAAAACGGAACACTTATGGGATCATTTGATCCTCCGTCCGTCTGTCTGTCAAAAGGCTTTTTCTCAGAAACGGCTTGAGATATCGAGTAGAAATTACTATCATACACTGAAACCTGTAGCCTTACGTTGTTGTAAAAATGTTTTTGGTGCACGCAAGAAAATATGGTCCTTTAATGCGTATCTTTTTGTTTTACTCACTGATCAATAAAACCTATTGCATACTTCCGGTCGACCTATAATCTTGAAAGTCGGCGTAATGGGAGGTCTTATAGCATAAGTAAAGAAAAAAAACCAAAACACAACGATTTCTACTTGTATGTTTAATTATATATTTTATAATTAGTTCGCTTTTAAGCCTGTGAAACCTATAGAAGGCAATATACTTACATTGTGAAAAATTGATATTTTATAAATAGTTTAATAAAAATATATATAGTTTTATAATAGTTTAATCAATTATTTTCGTTTTTTTAATGACACATTGGTAACTCTATCGGTTCTAGAAACGTGGTGTGTAATATATAATTTACAAAATTAAGAATAGAATCATACCGTTTATACATTTAAAATGTATATGTACCATTAAATGTTTATAAGTACCTAAATGTGTATGGAATCCTCGTTGCGTAAATCCGGTTTATTAATAGATAGTATTCTCAATGGTTTGGTCTGAGCATTATTCGAAAAATATAATATTATATAGCCCAAACTTGTAATATAAAAGCTCTTATAATAAAAATCTAAAAAATCCGAATAATTTTTGACCCGTATTCAATTTCTAATAAACTTTTTTCATATAAAAAAGTGTAACACCATCTATGTTCAAATCTACGTACATTCAGAAGCACCTGCTAACTTATCTAGCTGCAGCCAAAATTTCATATATCAATTAATTAAAAAGGAAATAAAGCAATTATATCAAAGACTAATCAGGATTTCGATCAAACATTTTATATTATTTTCCTTCATTTTCTCTACGATATGTTCTTCGCCTTTAATGTAAAATATGTTATACTCATTGCAATGCTAATTTTCATACACTTCCCTTACCAAAAACGATGTTCGATTTTGAATTTATAAGTTGGCAAACAATTGATAAATCGATTTAATTAACATAAGAAAAATTTCATAGCAACTCTCCTCACGTTAATTTCGATTGGTAAATCAAACATTTATGTTAGATTATAATAAAATGTAAGACGAATAACCAACTGGAGTCAAATATTTGACTATCAAGTAGAATAATAATTATTACAAATGATGTATAGTAATTATTATACATCATTTGACTTTTATTTGTTTTCGTCTCAGTTGTTTCCAGTTTTCCGGGACAAAATTGCCAAAACGGAAAACTGAACACTTACGCAATCATTTCGGTTCGTCTCTCCGTCTCTCTATCACAGGTGATTTTCTCGACAAGTAGTCAACATAATAATTTAACACCAAGATAAAGTACAATGGATAATAATTATAAAGACATTAAGCATAAAAATGCAAAGGGTGGATATAGGCTGTCAAATGAAAGCTTATTAAAGCACGAATTCAATAATATATGTGATGTATTTTTAATGAATTTCTTCAAACATTTTTCGTAAAAAGTGCAGCAGATGTGCGGATTATAAATAAATGTAAGTGGGGGGAAATGACTGCATAGCACACTAATTGTTCAAGAATAGACACTAGACCGATTTTTTAATTGTAAATGACACAAGTTTCGATAGAACATTATATTATATAAAAAACAACAATAAAAAATCAATTGAAGAAAGAAGTTAAATTATATTATTTATTTACGAATCAGCGCGTTTTTCGCGCCAAAAAGTACTGTTTTACACATTTGTAAATTTTGTACTTTTCCATAATTATTAAATAAAAAAATTTATTAAAAATATAATGAATACTTTTGGTTACTCGTTACCTATAATAGGAGACGTCACTATTAAATCATTACAAAATGTGTCTGTACTGGATATTTGTGTAACAGAGTCCGACCAAAGTTGATTTAGTCGATTAGTCACTATCTCCAGACCTATTAGCATTTATATAACTGCAATCCTTGACCATGTAATTGGCACGTGTAGCAAGCGGCAAGTTGCAAATTGTATATGCACGACCTGTCTCGTGCCAATGTTGAATACTTGCATTTGTATGACTTAATACGGGTTCTGTTAATTAAAATTATTATTTAAGACAAAAAAGTATCAACGCGTAACCTATTACCAAACATGAAGACTGTTTAGTAAGACGGTCAACATACTTTTATCGTATTTGCTTATTTCTTTAATTTTTCAAAATCACTGTAATTACATGAAGGAAATTGTTTCAAAAAAATTTAGGCGAAATTCCGTATTTATACATTTGTTAAACAGTATTCACATAGTGAAAATAATAATATGTGGATAGCTGGGTTCAGACGGGACGAGCCTTCTCGCGCGCAGCCTCGGGGGTTTGGCCTCAGTCGGATGCTGCACGAGGCAGCCTCGGTCCAAATTAAATAATCGTGAAGTAGAGCCATATTTTTGTATTCTCGAGCAAGAAGACCAGTTGAGCGTTAACTCGAAATGGTATCGTACGTGCGACGGACAGCCGTGCTTTTATTTTACTCGGATATTACAAAAAAAAAACAAATTACAAATTTACAAAAAAGACACAATCAAAAATCTAAACGCTAATGGAAAAATATATAAAAACAAGTTTGTATCTCGAAATCGGCTGTACGATGAACTAGTTGACGACGGAGTGGAAAACAATTTTGGTCGCATGGATGTAGTCAGTTTGAGATAGGAAGGAGGCACGTCCATACTGAGCGAGCATTTGCCTCGCGAGGCTGCCTCAAGAGGGGGTTCGGCGATCTGGACACGGCTAAAGACATATTTTAGTAATATTGTCAATATTTTTTTATATTATTGAGGTAAGATCTGGTTCTCAGAGTAAGAAATATGATTTTTTTAAAATTTGTACATAGCAAATAAAATAACTATCTTCGTTCCAAATCAGTCCATTTCTTTTCTTTATTCTTTGACTGCCAACAGAAAAAGAGCACGCTAGTTTCTATGGGTTTCCGAGAACAAAATAAGACTATCATAATCGATCAGTTCTGTAATGCACGCAGACTGCACGCAGACTCATTTACTCTACGTTTATCCCAAAATGTTTAAAAAATAAATGTACACCCGTGCGAAGCCGGGACGGGCCGCTAGTAATCTATAAGTACGTATATGACCCTTGTTTTTCATGCTGCCTCCATGGAATTTTTTTATTGTCTCAATTCGTTCTAGTTTATTTTTAACTAATGTAACTTGCTAAATACTTTTAATTAATTTGTGCCCGCTATTATTCGAAGTTTTCTGTTATAGCTTATGTATTATATATTCCATGGTTGCTTATACTTTAGAGATTATGGGGTATAAATCATCATCGTGGAAATAGCATATAGTATTGGGTCGGGTATGATATATTTTTTTAAGGGATAATTAAAATCTGGATACTGTAAAACTGTTCATTTGTCAGAATTTCTTTCGACATCCGAGAAACGGTTTTACTTCTATTAAATTTTAGGTATGTGGAATTAATTCTATTGCTTAATTTTTTCGTCAAATTGGGTGTTTACCCGTATTTGTCAATTCGTATCCTGGATGTATAGGAATTTAGGGTTTGTATAGGAATGTATTATATTGGTTTAATATATTAGTTTGCGGAGAAATTCCGACTTATCTAATTATAATTTGAAATTGCTAAGGCAAAGTCTGTAGAACACATCTTTGAGTTTTTCAATGTATTACTGGAGATTGGTGGAAAATACGATTATATCAATGAGATAGATAATCACGCGCCATCTAGAACTTTTCTTAAAATTAAATCCATTGTTTTTCAATGTGCCGGGTCCATTTTTCATTCCAAGTGACATTCTTAGGAACACATAATAAAAACGCTAGGTTGTAAAAAGTGATTTATAAACATCACTGGGATCCAGTAGTAAGTCATGAATATTTGGAAAAGAATATTTGTCTTCAACTGTACGTTCATTAACTTGTATGTAATCAATGCCGTGACGTTATTTCGACTGACCAGGTGCATTAGGGTTTTTTGGAATGATATATAGGAGACACGGTGAAGGTTTTTTCGGATAATTCTTTTTTCCAAATGTGAATAAATTTAGTTTTAAATTTCGTATTTTTGTTTTGGTGCTTGGCGCACAAAAAAGTGTCATCCGAAATACGTAGTTTATGCTTGACAGCGAATTTAAAGGTTAAGGATAGTTTTTTTCTTAATAAAATATGCCTCTATATTGATAGCATAATTTAGCTATTTCACACCTCTCTCCCCATTCACATGCTCGGCTTATTTAGTTTTGTTTTTAACTCAGCATCTACGTCTCTTCAATTTCAATAGCACGAAATATTATGTTTTTTTTTGCTTTTCAGTTAGGTAGCGGCTTAATACATTTATTGTATATTCCTTATGGATTGTATATTCCAAATACAGTATAATAGTTGTTATCTGGATACAATATACAATAGTCTAAGCTCCCTCCTTACAAATACGATAACATGCCCATACTGGCTATCTCCCCAATCAATATTTTGTTCAAGTTATATGTAAACATTTTGTTGTAAGTTTTAAGGAACTTTTATACAACTTTGTATGCATTTAAATAACATTTTCTATGGACGAACCCAAAAAAATTATGTTTCTGTTATCAAACTTAACCACTTTTTTTATACTCACAATTTTGTCGGGATAATAACTTACGTTGATGATTTCATAGGTATCTTGTTTGTATACTAAATAACACATAATACATTGTGCTGGCGTCATTTCATAATGCTTTCTTCCTATGAATACATACACAATTTATTTTGACAATAATTCGTTGTTTGACAGCTAATTACATGATGTGTTTTGAGCGACACTAAACAATTAATAACATTGGAAATCGTAGTGTAATTCAATTCTTTTTTCTCAAAGGAAAAGCAGATTTCATCTACATTGTGTGACTCACGCCATTCCTATGAAATCTATTTTCAATAAACTTAATTCAGGCGTGGCAGAACAGGCATTAAATATGCGCCTCATCTCGAATACTCAAGTCAACAGTGACGCTGCAAATCGTCAATAAAGTCCAAAATTTGGTGTTAGCTGACAAACGAGTGAAAGTTAGCAGGGTTATCAGAAGGTACAGGCATATCAACTAAATGGGTTCACTTCATTTTACATAATAAATAGCACATGAACAAGCTTTGCCGATGGTGCCGCGTTTAGTCATTTCGGACCGAAAACGAGTTCGTCAGCGGTTATCTTCCAACAACTTACAATTTTTTGAGAAGAACCAGAGGAGTTTTTAGGTCATTTTGCAACAATGGCCGATACGTGGATACAACACTGTATACAAATATTGCACAAAAACTACTAAACCGATTTAAACGAAACTTTCGTTGCGGAAAAAATTTTAATTTAGTCTGCTTTTTGTTCCTTTTCAATGTTTCCTAAAGAATATTTTGCCTTTCTGTTTGTTTTTGTCAATATATTTGTTCGTTTGTTTGTTTGAGCGTCACGTAAAAGTATTGAGTTAAATTTTCGCTGGAACAACACTTACGTCACAGGTTAAAATACGACACAGATTAAAATGTAGAGTGCTTCTTTTATCGAATATTCGCTAAGTAATGTTAATTTCGGTTAAAAGCGAAAATTTAACTCAATACTTTTACGTGACGCTCAAAACTCGTCGCTCGGTTTAAACCGGCAGATAGAAATGGTCAAGACTATTAAAGCTCTTTACCTTAAAATGTTCAAGATAAGAAGTGAGAAATGTTTATCTCGGTGAAACTCACAGTTGAGATGGAAATATTATAAACTAAACTTCAAATTACCCTTGATCGGAATAAAAATAGCTATTATTTTTATTCCGATAAGGGTTATATGAAAATGAAAACATCCACCGCAAAAATAAATAATGTATATAAACGTATGCAGAATAATAAACGTATGCAGAAATGCATTTCGCGAGAAAGCTAATACAAGTATAATATTTTTAGACGAATTTGTGATATTAAGGATTCAATATCGACTCCAAAAATGACGAAATAAAATATATCAGTTAATAAAATTTTATATTAAAAAAAATAATAAACGACGCAGAGATTGAGGGAAAAATAGGGATCAACTATAAAATAGGATCACTATAAAAATTAAGTAAGCAATACATATTATAAACTTGGAACAATGTGAACTGTGTAAGTGGAAAAGATTTTAAAAAGTGATAGATTTAACATATGGAATAATAATAGAAGCCATAAAACTTGGTTTTAGAATTTTTTTAGAAATTTATGTTAATTTGTTCGTCAATCTCGCGAAATCTACTGGACGGATTTTGATGAAATTTGGTTGGGATATAGCTTATACTCTCGAGCAACATATAGAATACTTTTTATCTGGATATTACAGATTAAAAAACCCTTGATTTGGTGAATATTATGGATATTGGTGCTGTTAACGATGTATATCAGTGTTTTTACTAATGTTAATGATAATAATAATAACGGTAACAATAGTTTCGACAGTGAAATGGTAATTTTACTCCAGTGAAACCGTGCAGCAGAGCTAGTAACAAATATTTGACATTATTTTCTTAAACGATAATTATTTTCTTATTCGTTATTTTCATAAAGAACGCCTAACATTAAAGTTTCCTTCTTTCAATTTAGGGTCTATTGCCACTTCCCATCTAAAATATTGATTTGTACGACTAACTGTTTGTCAAAAGGTCTATTACACTTAAGCCACGTAAATGTTCATCTAACGCATTGAAAATTCACCGGGACTTAGGTTAGTTATTTCAAATTGGGTTCAGATCTGCATTTGACTTAAATTAGAAGTGGGCAATTTCCATGAAGATCTACTCAATAAACAAGACTAGCAACGTGATTCGCTACCATAGATCCGAGTAGGCGTGAGTTCGGACCGTACTGCACAGTGTTACCAGATTACGTTTTCTCTAAAATACCAAAATCGCGTTTAAAAGTGAAATTCGTAGAGTTTAAAATTATCTATATTATTTAAATGAAAAAAATAAGTTTAAAAAAACGTGAGATCACTTGAAATAGTATTATATCAATGACACAGAAAAAAGTATTTATTAGAAAGATAATTATAGAATGAAACGACGTTGAATGGAAATGCCATAAAACTCAAAGACACTTAGGTTGAAAGATAATTTAGACCTTTTCCCATTAATGATGAAAAAAAATGTTTAACAAAAGTTATAGAATTTTAATATTTCTTTTTAACAATTTATCATTTGTGTATTTTTGGTGTAAGATAACTTTTCTAGTAGTTTCATTACATTTTGAATTCCCGCCATTTGCAACGTATTGGTTGAATGTTGTTACCAAAATGTTATGTACCAAATTCCATTGTAGTCAAATAATAAATGCCGATTTTAGAACGTATCTTTTACTCATATAGGTTATGCTATGCATCAAATTGGGTGGGAAATGCTAATTCAATATAAACATACATGAAAATGCTAAAACTATAATAAAATTCTTAACCGTTTCTGAAAAAAACATTGTCAACAAAAGATATTACATTTTTTAACAAAAACACTCGAATGTAGTCAGTATGATGCTCGAATCACCCATGTGAAAAATAGACACGTTACATTATACATTTTATATTAAAAAATACGAACGTAAACGAAAATAAATAATTGTGTATTAATGTTATGGCATAAACTGTAATGAACTCCCAAAAAAATTACCTTGAACCTTTTAAAATAACGAATTATTTACTTAAATAATTTTACAGAAAACCTTTTATTCAAGTGCCTCATCTTCAGGGGCCCAAACGATAATAGATATAAAAGGTAGTCTGGGCAGTAAGATCGTCGAGAAGGTCAAGGCCGATCCCGGGTACCATTGAATAAAAGGAGGATTTTTAAGGGATATATTTGTGGATATAAAAATATTTACCTTTCAAGGAATTTTAGACAGAAAAAGAAAATCTCTTTTCACTTCGCATCTTTTGTACCTCAAGACTTTGCCGCGCCTGACTTTTGTTGACATATTGACCAATAATTTAATTATATTTATGTTGTTGTTGAAGTAGATGCAATACTAACAGCCGCTGTTTGCGATTAAACACAATGTTTGCCTTTAAACTGTTTTAACAATTTGTGTATTTCTCATTTATATCTAAGCTTAAATCTTTAATTTTTTAATTCAAGATAACCAAAACAGTTTTCAATTGTCATTAGTTATCGTTTCTTCAAATACATACTTAGAATAACTTCACATACATACTTAAAAAAAATTAGAGGAGGAGAGGGCACATTTATGACAATTCGGAGACTCGCGAATGAGATACCGTAACAAAAAATGTTCATAACAATTTCTATTGCATTTTAAAAGACCTCATCATAGAAATATGTCATCATATTCAATGGAGTCCAAATAAATATTTTTCATCACCAGGTTTGATATATATATATATATATATATATATATATATATGTATATATATATGTATATATATATGTATATATATATATGTATATATATATGTATATATATATATATATATGTATGTATATATATATATATATATATATGTATATATATATATATATGTATATATATATATATGTATATATATATGTATGTATATATATATATGTATATATGTATATATATGTATATATATATGTGTATATATATATATATATATATATATATATATATATATATATGTATATATATATATTTATATATTTATATGTATATCGGTGCAATTAATAAACGTAGGTCTGTAAAATTTCATTACAATCGAAATTAAACTGAAAGACTTGCTACGATATACGGATGGATAGGCAGACGGACTTACATGACGAAATTACGATGTTCCATTTTGTGCCATTCGACTATGGAACACTAAAAATGAATAAAAAAATTACTTTTTTTTACATCTACAAACATACCCACGATTTCAGGATTAAAAATCCCGTTCTTCTGTTACTGTCGCTAAATATAAACTAATTGACAATACTTTTTATGTGTGTCAAAAAATATTTCTGCTTATAAATATACAAAATAAATGGTTAAAAGTGGAAATTACAGAGATGTAAAATCTATAAAATACTTTAACACTTACTTTTAACTCATTAATTGAAATTTACTTTTAACTCAATATAGCGCAACATATTTTGCTGTCGCGGGTGAACAAGTATATATATTTATAGTATACATATTTATAGTTACTATATATTTAATACTAACTTCCTCCCCGGCTTTTCTCGGGTAAAAAAGGAACCATGACTGCATTTTTGTTCAATCACTTTTTTATGATAAATATTTACATTTATTCTGAATAGGATTTAATTATTTTTTATTTAGTAAGTACAATTTTTTCAAACGCAATATTATATATTTATAAAACTATAACGGTTTAATTTGTTTAATTTAAAAATACATTCATAGTTCGATTTTGTAACGGTTTTTCAAATATAAGTTTTTTATTTTTACAAGAAGATAAAATTGCGAAAAATAAAGTAATTTCTTAAGTTTGCTTTTATATATTTTTGAACAATATTATTAAACATATTATAATGTTTATTAAACACTACGTTTTTTAAAGTAAAATTTTAAATTTGTAAATTGTCAGAATTTTGCACAAGTTAAAAATAATAAATCGTTAAAAAGAGTTTTATTTTACCTGATTTAAATTTTCAACTAAACGTACTTAATTCTAGTTTTAACAAGTCAGCTGTACCTGAATTTTAATGGATATGATTTGATGAAAATCTCTTCAATGTTGGCTTCTACGTCTAAGAAAGTATCCAAGATGCCCATTAAAAAAAAATTTAAGTATCTCATAAACCTTTACTTTAATAAACATGAAACTTTACCTTGTGACTTGATAGAATGACTATCTGTCATTTCTGTATTTAGCTTAACCCCTTTTGGATATAATAAATAACACTCTCGTGAAAGATTTATATCAATCGGATAAACCATTTTTGTGCCAACCCCAAAAAGGAACAAACAAACTTTCCTCTTGCAAAACTAATGTAAAAAGAAGTTTATTTTAAGAGGTGAAAATACCTATTTTCAACTCGACCAACTAAAGGCAAAAACGGTGAATTCAATTAAATTACTTTTAATTATTATTGTCGTAGAAAATGTAGGTTTCCAACTATTGCGAAGCTGTTTCGCAAAAATGTATACCGAATATTGTTTTAAAAAAATTGAAGAAGTATTTGTTTGCTGAATAAATGTGGCCACACTAACATGGCGCCACGCAGAAATAGGCAAGATTGTTTCCCAACGTGGCGTCGACATTTTCCTTGTTAGATGCGTATCTTGGACTTGTATGTTGTTAGTTTAAGGTCGTGGAAGTGTATCGCGTGTCGTTTAAGGTAAGTTTCCTTTATGAAGCGGAAGAGCTTGTTTGACGGTGTCAAAGGTTTTAAGGTCTCGGTAAAATAGTTTGTTTTTATTATGTTATCGATATGAGGTCTATTACCTTAATGTAAAGCAAATATTTATAGAAAAAAATATAATTTTGTTTGTAGCGTTTGCAGCTTTTACCATTAAATTACAATATCCTACTAGGCGTCCATGAAGAAATCATCACAGAAAAAGACATTATTTGCATTGCTGAAATATATCATTGCTGAAATATAGCATAAATAAGAGCTTTGTTAGTTTCATGCCAGTGGGATTTGAGTCTGACACGCGTTTCTAAATACCAGTTGCATATATAGGTTGGAATATTATTTATTTTATTAAACTATTAGGTATTTTTACCCACCCTTCGCGTCGCTTCGAAAAGTTGAAATATATTACACATTTCCAAACCTTTAAACTTTTTTCCTGGACTTATTTAGAGGGGTATTCTGGATTTGGCCTGACAGTATTGTTACTAATATTTAAATATGTGTGTATTTAATATATGTTTTTAATTAAAAACATTTATACACAATAAAGTCAATATCGCCATCTGATAAAACTATACCTTTATAGCGATCACTCATAAAATAATCAGATCTTGTTGGCAATTAATTAGGCAGTATTATGTTAATCAATTAAGTAGCAGTAAATTTGAGAAATAATCTTGAAAATATATATTGCAGATATCGACCAAGTCTTAGATATTAAATTACAAAATGTCTTTAAAATGTCTCCATCTATGTAACTTGCACACAGATATTATCATTTTTGTTACATATAAATTTTGATAATTTCATCGTAAATATACATGGATAATGCTGCGCATTATATTTAATTTTCATAGCCTATATTCATTTGCTTTTTTGATAGCTACCCAAGCTTAAATATAAAATTTATCGTGTTCAATTTTGTTATATGACAATTGTGATTGTAAAACAAATTTTCTTTGAAATACACTAACAAAAGTGAAAAAATGCTCATTAAATTTATTAATACATTCGACAAACATTTTACCTTTAATCTGGAGCCTCCTTGACATTTATTATACTATTCAGCCTTGGTGTAACTGCATCTACTAAGTCGTCACGTTCATGTTCGTTTTTGTTTACAAATTTGATAAACTTCCGCTTACAATTGAACTATTTTTTTCTTTCATGAAGACGAACATATACATGTTTGCTTTATGATAGACCACTTTCTGGAAACCCAAAAAAAGTTAAGGAATTTCGTACGTCATATCAGGGAAAAGGTAGGAAGATATCGGGGAGATTTATCAGAGATAAGAAATATTAATTGGATACTGGTTTGCATAGGAAATGTTCATAAAATAACTTATATATATAAATATATAATATATATATATATATATATATATATATATATATATATATATATATATAATGTGTACGTGTACGTGTACGTGTATGTGTATGTATATGTATATATATTTGGGCGATCATATAAAAATCTTAATATAATATTGCTCTCGATGAAAACATATTACTGAAAAATTACGTAATTTTACCCTATTAGATAGATTAATTGAATGAATTTTGTCCAGCGGACTATTGAATGTCACGTGTATTTCACGACTTTTCACAAGAATCACGATTTAATTGTTCCGCCGTGAAAGATGCAAGAGCAAATTGCTAGTAGCCATACATTTTAGGTAACACAAACGCAAAGAAAATTAAAACAGTGAAATTATTAAGTTGAGAGGCTAAGAAAATTAAAACAGTGAAATTATTAGGTTGAAAGGCTAATCATATAAACGTGAGATAATCGATCCTAAAGTCACAAGTCGAACAAAAAAGAATGAGGTAATGAGGTAAAAAAATTGACCTCTCACTCTAGCATTATATTTGGGAACAAAAAACCCTATAAATTACATTTGGGAGTAAAAAACACTAATTTGTAACTAAATTAAAGTCCAAAACGAAAACCCAATGTGACTTCCTTCTAAATACTGACTTAAATGAAAGATTTTTTGTGACCTTTAAATAAAGTTCACAAAAAATCTTTCATTTCATCTATCATGCTGGGTATCATTTGAAAGGGTTTGTTATGAAATATGCAAAAATATTCCTTTCATAATTTTTAATCGGATTTTTAAAAATGTATTCTAAAAATTTGAGAAAATATATTCCCATCATCCCTCATTTCCGAAACTACTGAACTAAAAATTATGAAAAAAGAAATTTGATCAAATTTGAATAGAAAATTACAGGAAAACTATCCGATTATCCTAGATTTTATAATTTTTAAAATATAAACCATTTTTTACACCTGCAAAAGACATAGGATGCAATATATACATTACCTCCGTTGATGAAAATTCATATTTGTAAATAGTTGAATAAAATTACTATGTACCCTTAAATGTTTCACTATTCCTAAATGTGTATGATCTGCAGCAATATGAAATACTCGCAGTGCGATAATGCCGTACACACATACGTACTATAAAGAAAGAGTCAATCTAAGAGTCATACACACGTACGTACTATAAAGAAAGAGTCAATCTAAGATTCATACACACGTACGTACTATAAAGAGTCAATCTAAGATTCATACACACGTACGTACTATAAAGAAAGAGTCAGTCTAAGAAAGTTGGTACATAAAATAAATATAATGAAAACAACGCGATCACCTCAACTTTTGAAGACTACTTTTACAGCACTAACCATATGAATATTTAATATAACGTCATTGTTTGTAAGTAACAGTATACGACAGTGTAAACTAAAATTCTTTACATGAAAAGAAAAACATTATACACAAATGTCTAATTCAAAAAACCCCCAAATAAAAATGGTGTAAAACTGGCAAGTTTGAAATTTATTTATTGTTTTTTTAAAATAGTCTCCTCGGTCGTTTGTGTATAGTTTCATTCTATAGAATCACTGAGACCATTAGTCGACTTTCTTGAACGTCTTTTCCTCGACCTTTTCGAAGGCAGTCGTCGCTTTTTCGACGTTCGGGAACAACTATTTCTCTCAGTTTACCTTTTATTCTTGAGAATAAATAAAAACTTCATGGTACGAGGTCGTAACTGCATGACCGTTTTTCTCGATTTTTTTTCAAAATAAAGGCACATGATTGCTGACATACCAATCTACGGCAAATTCTTAAATTCTTTTATTTTATAGAAGAATCGTTTTATAATAACCCATTCGTCCGAAGATAGATCTGACCGTATTTTTTCAGAATTTCGTTCATTCTTCAGAAGAACATGGCCCACTGCGCAGACCTCCCCTTAGTTTCGGGTTCGCAACGTGATATCCAGCTTTCATCGCCCATGATGATGTCAAATACAACATTGTAGTAGATTTTAGACGAATTTTTCTAATATTTCGCGACACCAGTCAACTCGAAGGTGTTTTTGAACTGCGGTCATATAATAATGTTTTGTGAACCATGGTCAATCTAAAAGGATTTCTGGCACAAAGCTCCCTCGCGTCTAAATTTTCATGCAGAATTTTCTGTACTTAAATTACACTAATGCCTAAACTTGCCTGAATCTGCTGATAAACTACTATCTTGGCAATTTTTATCATTAGCAACAAAGCTTTACGTCATATTCAGTTGTCGTTTTTGAGGGACGTTCCTTACACAGATCATCACTGCGATTGGTATAACGATGGTTGAACTCATTTAACCAGATATAAAGAGTAATGCGGGATGGGGCTGAAGCCCCAATAAATGCTAAATCCCCCTTAAAAGGTTAATCGATGTCGATCGTAATTTTATAGTTTATTGAGACCACAATCAAATATCATTGAAAGAAAATTTCCTACTGAAATCGTCTTGACGTGATGTACATAATTTTCAAATTGCCACCAACTGTAAACTTTCAAGCAAAATACTTAGGGTATTTTGCAATTTAGCGACTTTTTTATTATTGTCATTACAAATGTCCAGTTCCAAGAACTTACGATACTAGTCGTACCCTCGTTCTAACAGATATTCGTGTCCAACATTTTCCATTATCTGCAGCTGTTTTTGTTCGTTATTGATATTTTAAAGCAGTTAACATATGAGTAATTAGAACATCTAACTAATAAGGTAAATTATTACTTCATTACATTTTACTAACGGCTTCTCCAGACCAACTCCAAGCTATACGATAATTTTTATTGCGGCAATTATTGTTGCGAGAAGACAAAAAATATGGGTTCATTCATATTTACAAAATAAGGACGGGGACATGGGATTTTAAGTAACGTTACAAAGAACGAATGAGAAGAAAAGTTTTTTAAACTTTTTACTTTAAAAAATGTTTTTATTGAAAATTACTTTATTGGCCAATATATTACTAACGAAAATGGATTAGTTACACTAAATGACATATTTTTTTACTTTAAAAAAGTTTTCATTATAGATTACTTTATTGACCAACAAATTATTGAGGAGAATGAGTTAGTTACTAAATGACGTTTTTTTAACTTCTATTTATTTTAAACTCCTACGAAATTATAATAACACCGTGTACGCAAAGGAAACAATACAAATATCTACATTGAACAAAAGTTAGCAAGAAATTGATTGATGAGGTAAAAGTTATAAGAAGTGTAGGCAACGAAATAACTTGCAAGTTACTTTGTGTTTCAACTTACTCTCTACAACACCGTCCCCAGAGCAATCACAGAAGTTTTGCCATTAACAAAGTTAACTATATACCGGATTATCGACATTTTAATGGAAAAAATATATTATTGACAAAATATTGGTATTTAAAATTAATCAAGTATATGGACAATAAATAGTATTTTTTACAGTTTTAACGATTCACCAATTTAAAAAAAAATGCTGGTACATTTCTTAGATATTCAACTTGCATGAATTAAACAAGATGAAATTATAATTTCTAAACATTGTTATCATTCTCTAGTGAAACAAAGAAAGGGTTCTTTGTTGTATTATGTCGTTATGTCCATCCCTCCACCTCAAATTTTTATAATTTCTGGCTTCTTTGCATAAAATTTCACAAGTAGATGATTCACACCGAGATCTCTATGAATATGTAGCAAAGAATTAAAAATGAATGAGATATTTTTTTTCGAAAAGCACTTAAGTGGTTTTTTAAATGGTATAACCGAAGTGCGCTTAGACGTTTTTTTAAAGAAATATTAAAATAGTTGATGTCTGACTTGACCACTTTCAGATAAGCCTCATGGACCTATCTCTTTAAAATTGCAGACAGTTTTGTGTATAATTTGTTATTGTTAATTGTACAGTTTAATATACTATCATACTTATAAAATACCATACAATATACATACATTCTCTTCTTCGTACATACATTATCATTTCATTTCAGTATGCAGTAATTATTTATTAATATCGCTAGAAAGTTTAAATTCAAGACGATTAGGTTAGGGAATCATATACGTACTACGGTTTCTAATTGCTAAGAGCACGCCAAACATGTTGTACCAATTAACTGTGAGGAAGGAACATTTCTTGCTGTAGATACCGTCGTATCAGATAACAGTTTAACCTTTTATACAATATATGAAATCAGACATTTAATAAGTCTCATTTCATAATAATGAGTGTAAAATATCTACATTTCGTATTGTATTATAGGGTTGCTTCTTGTTTTCCCTTACTTTTTATAATATATTTTTACTTGGAAACTAATAGTTTAAGCTCGTAAGTAGCAGAACTTTCTCTTTCTTGAGAATAAATGCGTAAAATAAATGCATAAAACTACAATATCATTTTCTTTTTATTAATAAAATTCTATACTTTTTCTACTTCTCAATGCCTAACTTCTCAAAATTCATGTCACACAAATAAAAAATATACTTACAATATACATACATTATACAAGAGACTAGAGTGCTTCCCATTCATATACCTTCCACATCAAGTGTTAATGTCTTTACACAAATGCCTAATTATAGTTTGAATACGTACTTATTAAATAATATATACTTGCTTAATACCTTTGAAAATATATACATGAAGAGAAAAATTGTGTACCCCTTTTTAAGCATGTTACACCATAGCCTAAGCGTAACCATTATTAAAAAAACGAGTGTGCTTTAGATTACACGACTGAAGTAAAACTTCAAATTTACAAAATATGAACTTTAAAATGAATTTACAATTTTATTCACTTTAAACGTATTGAACAAGATAATAATTTATAAAATTGTTCAAGAACGAAAATTTTTTTTAATGTATTGTACAAAATAATAATTTATAAAATTGTTCAAGAACGAAATGAAATTACAAAATAATAAAAAAATCACCGTTCGCGTAACGCTAGCAAACTCGCATATTTCATTCACTGGCTATGAGAGGAAGAGAGAAAGAAAATGTGCGCGCGCACTGCTCTCTCTTGCGCCTACAGTGTGATACAGAGAATAGGCTTGCACTGTGTCTTAGATATATGAAACATAACTGGCTATGAGAGAAAGAGAGAAAGAAAATGTGTGCTCGCACCTCTCTCTCTTGTCCCTACAGTAATATACGAAACGTAACTCTCTCTTTCTGTCTTCAGTAACTTATATCTCCCTCTCAACTTCCGTTCGCCTCGCCCGATCACACTTTTCGTAACGCTCTCATCACGCATTCACCAGCTTACTAAACGATGTCATCGGTATCTTGACACTATCACAAGAGCGAAAACTAGCGGTTAGCGTGTCACTATGTTTATTCTGCACAGTCTTCAAGTCCACTTTAAACCACATTTAGGCAAACATGCTAGACTAGTCGCACATCACAGATGTTCCTAAATTCGTCCGAAATGAATAATATTGCATTAGTCGCCGCCCAGCGTTCAGTTATAATAACGCCATATCCAGAACTTCCAGAGCTTCTGTATGTTACGAGTAAACTATTCCAGAGCTTCTGTATGTTATGAGTAAACTATTGTATTATAATTTCTGTTTTACTGTTTTGATCCATCAGCACTCCTATATATACCATTTTAATCTTTTTTTCTATTTTTATAAAACGTCGCGTCAGAATTTCCCAACAGATTTTGTTCAATTTGAATACCGCTTTTTCCGTCTTTTTAAATTAAGATTGGAAATATTTATGGAGAAGTTTTAAACGATTATGTAATCATATCAATTGAGAAAAGAACTTAATATTTGGCATTTGGCTAGGACGTAAATTATAAATACCTGGACTTGATGAAGCGATTATGAGTTTTTACCTAATATCCGTTTATTCTTCAAAATCAGTTGGAATTGTCTTCAAACTGAGTCACAAACATTAAATCTGATCGCATTGTATACATATATTGAAATAATTTAGAATTACACCGCGTTTCATTTTACCGCCTCTTTTATATTTTTTTAAATTTCTTCTTAAATCTTTCAAAGCAATCTATATAATGTATTGATATTACTATATGTCGGTAGGAAGCGGCATTATATACGTAGAAGAGTTGAAAGTAATTTGATCGGGAATATCATGAAGGTTACAAAGACTTTTATAAAAAATTGTGTATTATGTTACATCATAATATCGACTCAATGCTACAAACGTGACTGATTAAATAACAACAAAAGTGCGAAAACACGTTAAAATATCGTTTACATAATTATATAAAGCTCTCAAACATCAAACGACGTTTGGACTTTCCGTGGCTTCGGGAAAAACTTTATCTGAATTGCCATGAACACAATGAACAACGCTACGGAGTAAAGGATGAAAGAAGAAACAAAATTTAACTTAAAAAATACGTTTGAACGTATAGATATTTGAGTTTCGACACTGTGCTTTAATGTTTGCTTTTGATTACGTTTACGTGATTTTTTTTTGTATACGACGTAATTAAAAACAATGTGTATATACGTACGTAACATATAGACTTCTACAATTATGAATTCTCATTTTGCTAGTATCGTTTCGTTATTTCAGCGAGTGGTATTGTTGAGGATATGGTTATGTATCCATACATCTTCAATACGCTGAAAATTACTCCCATACAAACTACCCACAATCGCTATAAATTGGGAAAATAATAAAATTAATAACATTTTAATAATATATGTCTCGTATCAACGAACTGACAAACCATCAAAATGAAATTGAAAATATATCTCACCTCCCTTCCTCTTCCAGTCACATGGTGAACCGATTTCCCTCTTGAGATTTTTGAGATCAATTTTAATGTATTTTCCTGTAAACTAATATATAAGTTAAGAAATTTTGACCCATGGTTAGAAAATCATAAAACGACTTTTGTCGTTGATAGCAGACCTTTTCATTCGATACATCATAATTTTGACTTTTGTCGTTGATAGCAGACCTTTTCATTCGATACATCATATTTTCCTGTAAACTAATATATAAGTTAAGAAATTTTGACCCATGGTTAGAAAATCATAAAACGACTTTTGTCGTTGATAGCAGACCTTTTTATTCGATACATCATAAATTTTGACCCATGGTTAGAAAATCATAAAACGACTTTTGTCATTGATAGCAGACCTTTTCATTCGATACATCATAATACTGAATAAATAAAAACGTAAATAATAAATATTATAGTAAGTTTTACCCTACATTGTACAAACGAATTTTAGACATTCGGTTAGACCGACAATCCCTTCGCATTTCCAAAGAGGTTTGGCCGATTCTCACTAGGTTTCTCCGAGTCTTTTTCCATTTTCATGGTGTATACTTCAGCATTTTCATTTCAGGCTACCATGCCTTTCTGAGTTTTAATAGTACCGACATTTGTACTCAAATTCTGTACTGAAATTTTTTTTAATTCCTTCTCTACAAATTAGTTACTATTTACAACTATTCACAATGGAAACTGACAGAGTGCCCTTTTCAAAACCAGCTGACATGCACTGGCTAGGCATTTCGTGAGTCAAATCTGATCACATCCCCGCTCTACGGAAATTAGAGAGTGGGATTGTATGAAAAGCTTTCGGTTTCTTAGAATACTCAACACGTCTCGAAACTTTAGCAATTAAAACTTATTAAATACATGATCTTGCTGCTTTGAGTAAACAGTCTTCACTAACAGGAATTACAGTTCTTATATCGACATTGATTTGTTATGCAAAAATACAGGCGCGCAATGCATAACTGCACCTGGGTACTGGAAATCTTGCATTCTGTTCTGTAATATTAATGTTCCTTCAAAATTTACGTCAAGGTCAGATTGAATGGCTTAGAACCTTTTAGATAAACTACTCCATCTCATTTTTCATTAAGAACTCTCCGGTTTACCCGTTGATAATACAGCCTGCAGATTTTGTCATATTTTCATTAATCACGGTCCCCTAGACACGAAATTTGTACATTGCGCATCTCATGCACATTCGCTTACGTGAGCGTGATGCGCATGGGTGTGTGGATGTATATACATGGAAATGAGTTGTATACATATAAAGAAATTAATAAACATTTTTAATTCTATCGGACTAACACTTGATCAATCTATTAGACTAAACTTGAGCTCGAGTCTAAATCTAAATTTATTTCGTAAATGAATTAATTGAACAAAATACTTTTTCGAAATTCGGCATAAATAAAATTCGGATTTTTTTAGACATTCGAAATAATTCATCGCTTAGGAGAACAAAAGAAAATCGTCCTAATGTTTATTTCAACCTTATGCAAGTGACATAAAATTCATCCTGTACCTATAATTTTTTTTCATATAAACATCAAAGCCATCATAATACAATGTCATTTAATTTTTTTTTTTGAGAAATACTAAATTGGTAATTGGTAAACTTGTAGCATTCTCAAAAAAACACATTTTAAGTACAGTCATAAACTAAATTATCACTAGTTAATTTATCTATTAATTAATAAATGTTGTTTTTCATGACGCGTAAATAAGTACGCCACCTAATATGTCATCGTACGATGAATATCGTACTTTTGGATAACTTAAATGCTAAAATATTTATTTCTCGAATACCATTTCAGAGTGACAAATTTCCGTTACAATGTAAACAGTACAGTTAACCAAAAAGTGAAAGAATATATATATATATATATATATATATATATATATATATATATATAGTATTAAAAATGAAATAAATTATTTATTACCCTATCAGAAGAGCGACCAGAAAATTCAACATTTTATTATAACTGATGAAGCACACAGCCCATCAGTGTGTGCTTTATTATCGCCTAGTGCCCAGCGTCGAGTTCTGACAATAGAAGTATTTATAACGTGGATAATTTAACAAGTAATCAACTTTTAATTATAGGTTTCAAAAAGTGATACCTCTCTAAAAACTGATCTAAATTTACCTTCACGTCTACACATATGAGGACAAGCTACCGATGTTCGAGACTCTTTATTCTGTCTATTAATTAACATCAGAATAGAAATCTATCGATTTTCACAATGACTCATCAAACAGTTTAATTTATTCAGCATCTAGTCTCCCTTTCGTACGAATTTCCCTGCTCCTTTTAACTTTTAAATATTTAATATTAGCCCTGTGATTATAAACAAGGAGCGTAAGATAAAAGGAAAAGTGCATCTGGTCAAGGTTCACATTTCCCCAAGAATCCTTTAATTGTTACTCCTAAATAATTATGTGGCACTATTAATATATTTAAGATATTGCAAGCGTATAATGCGTATTACTACATTATGTTCTTTTTCGGAGGTTTACAACCTGACGTGCTTAAGATGTGCATTTTTTATAATGTAAATAAAATAAAATAAAAAAGTCTTTCATTTCTTGGAAATTACAAGGTATGTAACAATGAATTGTGTTGGTATTATCTGGAAAAAATGTGTATCTTAAGTATTGTAAGTTTTACAATATAATGTATGTATGTTTCAACTAGGTTATGGAATAGTTTTCTTTACAGTTTATTAATTTATGTTTCGTATATGCATTGTATTTAAATTTATCTGCAAAAAACCCGGTATGGATGAAAGCTTCCTCCAAAGATGTCCATAAGTCTCTATCTTATGATACTTGTGCCCAAAACAAGCCGGTTTTTCTCTTACTTTCATCTTCCCAGTGCAGCGTGTCAAAGATCTTCCTCTACCCCTTTTACCACGTGGGTCTCTCCATAGCGTCGCTCTCACAGTGCGTCTTTGGTTTATAAGTTTCGCAACATGACCTACCCATTTTAACTTTAGTTTTAGGAATTAATTTCTAAATTTCTTTAATTTTAAACCATTAATTTATTTTATTATTGTTCTTATTGTTGAGTGTCGTCTATTTTTTGTCATGTTGGGCATACTGCTGCTCAATTCCTCTTTGGAAAGTTTTAATTTAATTTGTTATTTTGGTGGTGAATTTCCATGTCTGGCAACCATATATCCGATACGGTAAAAGACTTAAGTCCATGATTTTTGTTTTGATACTTATCGGTACGTTGCTCTCGAATATTTCATTTAGGCTCCACGTTTTATTCCACGTTTGTTGTATCCTTGAAAAACTCTGACCGATAGTTTTTAGTTTTGGTCTGCTTGTGTTATTGTTGTAGATACTTTTGATAAGTTGTATATATTTATCCTCTACTTCTTATTCTTTTAAGTAATCCCATATCCTTATATGTAACATTGTTTCAAAGGCTTTTTTATAGTTAATAATAGTAATGAATAGGGGTCTCTATCGTTCCTGGTACTTTTCTATAATTAATTCCAAGGTATGTTTATGATCTGTAGTCGAAAAATCTTTTTGGAAATCTGCTTGTTCTATATGTTCTTTGGACTCGGATATAGTACTTATTATCGTGTTTAATATGGAAGAAAACAACTCATAAAGACTCGGTAGCAAGCTTATTGTTACTGTAGTTGCTAATGTCCGTTGGGTTGCCTTTTTATACATAAGTATGATATTCTGTTCCGATCATTGCAAAAGTATGTCAGCCTTTTGAAGTATTAGCTAATGGCGCAGCCAAAACTATGTACGTCATTTTTAATCCTTCGTTTGTAATGTTATCTGAAACTGAACTTTTATTAATTTCAATTTCGTTGTAGTTTCTATCATATCTCTTTCAGCAATTGGCTTAATGTGGCTGATATTGATAGCTTCATTTCCAATATTCAGTATGGTGCTTATTTGAGCCTTATAGCTGTATAAATTTCTATAAAATCCCGTTGCAACAGAAATGGCTTCGCTTCTTTGGTACAGATATTTGTCTCACTTCTTTAAATCTTCTATCAAAGTTTTATTTGTTTTGAATTCTTTGTTGGCTTTTTTGGTACTTCTTGATTACTGTAAATACCTTTCTATAGTATTTAGTCTATATTTTGCGCAGTCTATTTTTTTACTAACTTATAGACTGTGAGATCTATTCTTTATGAATCATGTTTTGTTTCTTCTTTGTAACAACGTTGTTGTAGGCGCTGATAGTATTTTGTGAGGTTTATAGCCGTAATTCTTCTCACGAGCATATTTTAAGCTTTAGCTAATTATTAAATCATAGTAGGTTTGAACGGAAGTGAGTTCTTGCTGAACGACAATGTATACCCTAGCATGACCTCTTGGTGTCATGTTAGAGTGTATGAAAATACATGTCGCAATTCGAAATGCATTCATTTATCTGGATTTCTACTATATTCTATCGTATTTCACCATCACAATTCAATCCAAGTACCCGACTTATTACTCACTTCTTTATAATGTGTCGAGCAAAAGGGTCGACAAAAGTAATGATTGTCATATTAAAAAATATATGGTCATTTTCAATGGATAAATTTATCAAAGTTTCGACATCATCATAATTCTTAGCCGGAAGACACGGCTGAACATAGGCCTCCATTATAGATTTCTACAAAGATCGATCTCGTTTGCATCCAATATCGACTATTTATTTATTAACTTTAATGTTATGTTTATTTATTAATTATTATTCGGCTCTTTATGTATATAATTTTACTTTCAAACATTCCAGTTTCAACATCATAAAAACATAGGTCAATCATTGTTGACAGGATAAATACCTTCAAAACCACCGTTCATTTGAACGATGTCAACATGTATAAACCACGAACAAATAATCCATGTTATTGTCGTCTAGCTACTATTAAATTAGCAATGGAAATTATCATTTAAGGTCTTTTGTGTTGCAGTCAATTATTAGTGCACGCGTTTATCAGCATCTCTAAATTGTCTACCACGTTCAACATATCGAAGATGCAAGTCAACCTAAAATGCAAGCAATAAAAATTATGTGATCTAAGAGTAATCCTACAGTGACTAAACAATAACTGCACAGTACCCACTTTCCCTAATTAACACTCAACTAATCGTACGTAGCTTTTGACTAAATAGCCGAATGACATCGACAGCATAATACATTAAAAGGGTCTTGAAAATAATTTCGTAGAGCGTAAATACATCAAAAGGATCTTAAATTAATTTTGTAGAGCGTAAATACATCAAAAGCATCTTAAAAATAATTTCGTAGAGCTTAAATACATCAAAAATATTACAATTGATTTGTGCCCTTCACAAATTCCATAAAAGATATTTCACGTAATTGGAATAAAAACCCTAAATCTTACCGTACCTAAGGGCCACCCTAAACACTCCGACGCCATTGTGTTAAGCATTTCATAATACACAAGATGTAAAGGTTTGCATGAAAACTCACGCATTTAATGTGAAACTTTTTATTCTTTATGGAATATTAAATATTATATTGGTTAAGTTGCGACTTGAAACGATTTCATGGTCATTTTATACTAAAAATGATTATATACGAGTCCTAGGGAGCCCTTAAATTTACATATCTTTTTATTGAATTTAGTTATTTTCCTCATCCAGTGCGGCATTAATATGAAAAAGTTACATACAAATAATATACCTATACTACATAAGAAACGAGTGTATTCACGGAGCATACACGATCGAAGTTTAACTTCGTTCGTCGCCTTTACTCGTAGAACTCCTCATTGTACTACAAACGCTACGCCTGAATTTACTTTTGTTATATTCATATAATTTCATTTTTGTCAAACTTATAAAAATCAATCATACTTTGATAATATTTTTTCTACTTTTTTCGAAACAGCATAGATATAATTGGTGCATACGCAAAAAAGACGCAAAATCATGAACTGTTTCACACTTAAAGTGTGATATATATATTGTTATACACACACTTGAAAAATTATAATTGGAGTTTGAACCATACGCAAAATCATGAACTGTTTCCCACTTTAAATGTTATACACACACTTGAAAAATTATAATTGGAGTTTGAACCATACGCAATAAATACGCAAAATCATGAACTGTTTCACACTTTAATTGTTATACACACTTGAAAAATTATACTGGACACTCGGCTATAAGTTATGCAATATTTTAATTTTTACTTAGTGGTAAAAGCACTTGAATCGCAATAAACAACAACACAAGTGTATTAATTGCATTGACCGAAAGATTCAAAAGCTCTGTGGAGTCGATTAAGAAAATCCATATTTACAAATTGACCATCACCGATATAAATGAATATTTCTGTTGCCAATTTATGCAACAATGACTTTAAGTTATGAAAGAGAGATTTTTTTTACATATTGCAGCCTTTTTGTTATAGATTAACCAGCCTCGTGCAATATTAGAATGGATAAATGAAAGCAAACTTATTTTAATGGATCCAAATACACGTGAACGATATTTCCAGTTAGCAATATTATCATGATAATTAAAAGAAAAATAACCAGCTAAATTAATGTTATTTAGGTTTTCGGAGACAATAAAAGTAAACCATTATATCCAAAATCATTTATTTTGGGAACAAATTACGTATTGAAGTTAATAGCCCAAAACATTTCCAATTTACGTATGAGATATTTTAATCAATGATGACCATCCAATTTACGTATGAAATATGTGAATCAATGTTGACCATCCAGTTTATGTATGAGATATGTGAATCAATTATGACCATACCGATCAAAATAACCATGCCAAATTTCATCAAAATCTGTCCAATAGATTTCGCGTGATTTACGAACAAATTAACAAACATAGCTTCTACTGTCATTCCATATGCTAAACCAATAACTCTTTTGAAAATATTTGTTACCATTATATATATACACATATATATATATATATACATATATATATATATATATATATATATATATATATATATATATACATACATATGTGTGTGTGTGTGTGTGTGTGTGTGAGAGTGTGCCTGTATATGTATATGTACAATTTATATATATATATATATATATATATATATATACATACATACATATCTATACATATACACTAGCTGTGCCCCCAGTTTCACTTGCATGTAATTCAGAATAAGAAAGTTATTAATCTTTTTTTCATATGATTGACGAACAAATTAACATATAGACATATAGACAACAATTCTGGCTTATGTTTTTATTCTATTCTGTTTTCAGTCACTCTTTTTAAAATATTGTCCATAAACAGAATTCACTCTATTACAGTATTATTAAACCTATAGATACAGATTACGGATTGTTCCATTATAAATTATAATACATCATTACATAGTTTTGCAAATGAAAGTAATACACAACACGCAACAAACGCCACAAACGAACATATGATGCTTTATTGATTGAATTATTTATATACAGTATTCAAATATTTATTTTTAGGAACAAGGTTAAATATGTCACACTAGATAATGGGCAGCGCGCGCGTCCAGCACCGAATTTCTAATCAATATAAGTAAATACACAATACGAATGATAGTATCTACTATGATGTAATAACATCAAGTGACAAGCGACTAATAATAGACCAATTCAGCACTCCAAAAGGACACCGATAACCCATTGACTTTTCGGTGAATGTTGGCACATTGGATACCTCAGTATTTTCAATTGAAGACACCAACTGTATTATGTCGACCGGGTATCTATCAATTATTTATTTTTCTTTCAAATACAACGATTTTCTAAATCATATTGAGAATGCTGCTTCTAGATTTTAAACAGAAAATATACACGAGGTGAATATTTATTATTACGGGAAAAAAGCCGCCATTTTAGCCCAAAAAAGGCCCTCGGACAAAGTATCCGATGGTTCCTCGGACAAAGTATTATGATGCTAATGGAACGTGTATGGCATGAATTGTCTCGAAATTCTAAATGAAAGTAAAACTATCACCGCTGACATTTACGTCGATGAACTTTACAATTTGTGTGCTATTAGTTGAAAAAAAGAAAAAAGGACAATATCCGAATTGCATTTACTACGCGACAACATTTAGCCACACGTCGCTTTCACCGTTCATCGACATTTGAGAAACTGAAGTGGGCTACCGTTCAACACAATGCGTACTTTATTGATCGTATACCATCTGAATATCATTTGTTCCACAATATTTTTGCACGATCAGTATTTCTCCGATTGCGGCAATCCTAAAAACTTACGAACCAAGCGACAATATTAAAGGTGATCTTACCAATCATAGACCGATCCATTTAGCGCTGGGAGTGCGGCATCTTGTCATTATCCGATAGAGAGCAACAAGTGATAGACGTCTATGGTAACTAATCATTACCTGACAGCAAAAAAACAAATTAAAAAATTTATATGTTTCTTAATAAATGATTATTCATTAGAGGTCCTAATAATTTTGCCGTCTCAATATTGAGTCCCGTCACATAAACACCCGATTTAACGATGAACTTAAAAACGTGTCCAAAAAAAATAATCTAAATAAAATTACTAGCATGTTACTAAATTCAAAAAAATTTTTACAAACAATTTAATTATTAATGTCTAATTTCCAAAAATATTGTCGTCACCGAAGTAACAATTATTTGTTTAAATTCCTCACATTCAAATACATTAAAAATATGATTTAAAATCATAAAAAAATTATTGGTTACAATGTTAATATAATTATTTATTTCACTGTTTTATCAATACATAAATACACCATTTCACGAGGCTGGACTCGCCCGTTTTGTTTATTATTGAATTTCCGTTAGATAAAATTAACCCTTGTTTTAACTACTAGCAATATGTTGACACGCGTAAATAGACGAATCTTAACTACTTGACGTGCCATTAACTCTATCGTAGTCCGTACCTCGATTACATGAACCTGAATGACCTTCAACTTTTTAAGGCCCTTCCATTATACACACATTTAATGAATCTCCATCACTTTAAGCGGCTCCCATGGATTGAAGAAATTATAATTGAATGATAAGTAAAATAATTTTTTTCGTTTATTTTGATACAGCGATACTGATACAGAACATATGTTTCTAGTCTGGTTTAATACAACCTTTGTAATATTATTCGGTTTTCGAAGTCTTTTATTTATTGTCTACGAGCAATTTGGAATTATGATTTGAACTTCTTATCAATGGAGATCAATTGAGCCTTATTAATATTTACGACCAATTGAAACTGTTTTAAGTTTATGATTTCGTTGATTTAAATTTACTTCATTTATATTTACTGTCTATCTATCTCTATCGTATCTACATCTGTCCTTATTCTTCCTATGCATTCTTTAATTGAAGTCGGACAATATGAACCCAAAAGGGGAACGGTTAATATCGAAAGTCTGACGCGTAGACAAAATAGATTAGGGTGCTTTAAAATAATGTATCGTACATAATTGTAGATAAATATACTATGTATTTGTAAGCGCAATAAAGTAATTTATCTCATTTTCAACTAGAAGTTGGTCGTGCTTTTTTTTTTATAAATGGATCAACGATAAATAAACTGAAATTCCCAAACTTAATCAAATGTCACATTTAATGGACAAGTTATAAAAGAGTGACACTAAACTATGTTAACGGCATTCTCTTTCATGAATAAGTAATATTGTTTTTTCTTCAGTACTCTTTTATTTGACAATGCTCAGCGATACGAACAAAATGATAAGTTTGCAAGCACGGAAATCCGTTCCCCTCTTGATTTATGCCTCCGGAAATTTTAAACCTATGTCGTACAAAATATAAAAAAACGAATTAGATTGGAACCGCATAAATTGCAGGCTTACCATATTGATCCAAAAATGGTACATATGGTTTTTAATTATAATTGGAAATGGAGTAAAGGAAAGAAACTTATATTTTTGCTTTGCATTTATATACATTTTATATTTTATATTTTTTTTTTATATTTTTGTTATTGTTGAATCGTTGTTTTTTATAGCAATTATAAGGTGTTTGAGTCAGCTATCGAAAAAAGTGTTTTTTATCAATGACCGCATTTATTTTAAATTTGGATTTCTGGCCTCATTCTGAACGGTTTGTGTTATTTTACTAAAAGTGGCAACCCTAAACTAGACTGACGTCTGTTATATATATTTTATGGCGATATGCCTTTCTTAAAAAATTCTTACACAGGCATGTTTAAATGTGTTGCAAATGTTTTAAGCAAAAGAAGTTAGATTGATTATATTTACGCGTAATTTAACACGCGTAAATATAATCAATCTAACTTCTTGAAAATTTTGTTTTTATATTGAATATAGGATATTCGATTTTTAAAAATGCATTTATAAAGTTTAATTAAACCGATTCGCGCCGATTTTCTATTAAGCATTTTGCCGTTTTCAACAAAACATGCAGATTTCGGGTTCTCAAGATTTATAATCAATAATTGTAATATAATCATTGAACCATCTATCATCTTATTGCTGTACTAAATTTGTATTATTGAATAAAAAACATCGATCGAGTTTTCTATTACAGGACTTATTCTATTCTTCGAGTTAAAACTTATACTTTAAAAACTCTATACGTTAATCGTCAATCACGATCGTTAATCATCAATAATTAGTAGTCAATCTCAATCGTGAATCATCAATCGTGATTCATCAATAATTAATCGTCAATCTCGATCGTGAATCATCAATCGTTAATCGTCAATTTCGAACAATCCCTGCACCATCTTTCATGAAACCCTGGTAAGCCCTTTAGGTTTGATTTAGTACAAAACATTAAACACACATTTCATGATATAAGTTTTCCATACGAGCACAGCCACGAGTAAATAGCTTATGTATTGCTCATTAGCTAACAAACAAACTGGCAAATAAACCAACTTCTACATTTATAACATTAATTAAGATGTGTTCGTTGTTTCACACCAATCTATTGCTGTTTTAAATCTAAATATTACGAAAATATCACTACCCCCAGAGATTAAGTATAAAAGTTTCAAGTATACACAATACAATACATAAGACAGTAAAATAATAACAACTGAGCTAAAGAGAAAAAAACAAAACAAAACTTTATGAAATAATATTTTACGGAATACATAATATTTATACAATTATACATGTTTCGTCCTAAAAACATGTTCGTACCTTTAAATATTATACTTTTACAGTATAAAAATACAATGCTTATCGCAGTCGGAGACCTATTGTACCTATTCATGTTGTGTTTCCATTAGGAAATGGCCTCTAGTGTTGCGGTAGGCCTTATATTTTCAGACCATGCCGGTGTAGTAATCTTATATACATATGAATATCCTAATATATCAGAACAACAAATATATGAGTTTACATTATATTTATGTTCGTAATAAACATACAAAATAAATATAATTTGTCTTTTTATCTATAATTTTGTTTGTTTCGGTTCAGTTTTTAGGCAATCAGGTAGGTATTTCGTTTTTTTTGTCTTAAAAATGTTAAGTGTTATCTCCTTATAAAAATATAAACGCTGGTAAGGTTCTTGTTGACGATATTAATTGATTTTTTTGCATCTCCTCTTATTTACGTCACTTACAAACAGCACACAGGTACATATGACTGACTACAAATATTGGGAAACACTTTACAATAATTTGCTTGTAAATTTTTGTAAAACCAAAGAAATGAAAAAACGTTTTCTTGTAGTATCAAATATTAACCATTCAGTCCCCTAATAAATGTATTTTTTTTCAGATTCATTCCGAATATATAAGAAAAAAACAATCTACAATATTTTCTCATTTAGCTCTTAATTACCAAAAAATAATTTATTTTCCAATAACGAAATGTTTTTATTGTAAATATTTTCTCAATCATAATTATATTTAAACATTTTATTATCCTAAACATAGAGCTACCATGTAAAAAAACTAAAGAAAAACACTGAATAATCGGTAAAATTGATTTTTTGGGCGAAATAATCGCTCACTATTATAGGTCGAATAAGGTGTTAGGTGCATCACGTGATGTGCTCGGTATGCGTTCACTGCAGGATGTTTAACACTTTCAATAACGTTAAAATACTATACATTGGGAATGGGTTAAGATAAGAAAACAATTATCAGCTGTACTCGTTTTATTTTTAATTCAATAATCCATAGAAGCCGGCTTCTTATACCAAGTTAAAAACTTCTGTATCGTAGAAAGGGGTAATGAATGATCTGTCTTTAATATATCCTAATATAACCAAGCAGGAAAGTTGTATTTAATAGTTAGGCTTTAATATATGTCAAGAAGAATCGAAGCGTTTAGAAGAGATTATTTTTTCTAACGACTTCTTTATTTATTGATTACTCCATTAAATTATCGTTGTTAAAAATTACGTATAATTTCTAGCTACTTTTGTTTGTTTTTTGTTATTTCAAAATAATTAGACTATATCATACGTCAGCAGACCGCTGAAAAAAAAGCAAAAAATTCGGGAGAAATCATATTTCTAAACTTAGTCCCTTAATATATATGCCATATAATATCCCTGGCTACATAATGTTCTGTACTCATTATAGAGTGATCGATGAAATGACTCCATAATGATTACAGGGCCTCATCTTCGTATATATCACCCATCAATATACAAGTAGTAAATAATGAATTCCAGCAGTATTGGTTTTGACTTGTAATACTAAAATAATTAGTACATTAATTAAGCCATATATGTTAATTAGATAACAACTCTTACGTAAACCGAAAGATAACTAACTGAGCTGTCACTTAATGATTTCTTAAATAAAATTGTCGTGTCATTAGGTTTTAATAATTGCCTTTGTAATTAAAATTGTTATTTATTAACTCATTAAAATTCACAACAACTAAGCGTTATTCTGTTATGTATTATTTCGTTCCAAATCCATTCAAGATATTGCTCAATAAGATCTTTCAAACTTACTCGTTAAGCACGGAAGCCAAGATCATCTATTAAACGGAACCCATTTGTCAAGAGAAAACAAGATACAGATTGCTTGCTATACTTATCCTTCTGGAAAACTGAAATCTCAGGAAAAGTATTTAAGTTTCAAACTTTTAATAAATTTACTGCTTACTATCATTTAGCTCCTATTCTAGTATAATCTACTCCTAATATAATGAAAAAGGTTCTTATAATTTTTTTTAAAAACCTTTGCGTGCTCCTGTATATTCCAGAATATAAATTTCTGAGTATTTTTATTATTGTGTTTTTATTATAAAGACGAAATAAGTGTGCACATTTTTTCCACAGATTTCAACTATGTTTTGTTTAAATCAAAGAATAAAAAAAACGAGTGTGCTTTAGACCACACGACTGAAGAAAAACTTCAAATTCACAAAATATAAAATTTCAAATAAATTTACAATTTTATTCACTTTAAACGTAGAATATTTAATGTATTGAACAAAATAATAATTTTTTAAATTGTTCAAGAACGAAATTAAATTACAAATTAATCAAAAAATCACCGTTCGCGTAACGCTAGCAAACTCGCATATATATATATATATATATATATATATATATATATATATATATATATATATACATATATATATTTCATGCACTGCCTATGAGAGGAAGAGAGAAAGAAAATGTGCGCCCTGCCCTCTCTTGCTCCTACAGTGTGATATAGACAATAGGTAATAACATAACTGGCTATGAGAGAAAGAGAGAAAGAAAATGTGTGCTCGCACATTTCTCTCTTGTCCCTACAGTAATATACGAAACGTAACTCTCTCTCTTTTTACTTATATCTCCCTCTCAACTTCCGTTCGCCTCGCCCGATCACACTTTTCGTAACGCTCTCGTCACGTATTCACCAGCTTACTCCCCAAGTGCGTAAAGAAGTTTTACTTCAAAAACAAAAATATGACAATATTTTAAATAATAGATACCGTCGTTATTCGACAAAAACATATGTATAAACAAAAAGAAATAAAATGTAGCCAAATTCTGAACATTTCTTTAATAATCGTTATTTCAAATATCTGAGTGAATGAATAAAATCGAAGAATTAGCTTTGAAATCTATAATCCAATAACCGACAGACAAAAATCCCAAAAACGACTATGACCCTAAAATGTAAAAGCTCTAAATTTTATGTTTTTATTTCTTCACCCTTAAAATGCATATTTCTTCAAACGTTCTCCTTGTCCGCATTACGGATACGCGGACGATTAACTTTCTCTTATATACGTGATAGAATTTAAATTACATTTATGTAGTTTACTTTGTAAGATATCTTTTACCATATTCATACTCATATGATTGTATTATTACATACTTCAATATAACACCTAAATAAAAAGTGCCTGTATGTTTATCTCCCAAAAACCACAGAGTTAATATTAATAAATCTTTGCAGTTTTATACCTTAGAAGCTCGGCCAACATTTAAAGTGGATGACGTTACGCTATCCCTTATGATATTTGAGCAGTTGTTTACTATATTACTACTTCATTATTTAACAGCGACATCTGTTCTTTTTTGTAAGTAACCAGTTTTTTATTATTCACCAGATAGTTTTAAAATTCTACACTGGGTGGCAGTATTTTTTTTTACTAAATGTTTTTAATTTAATAATACATTTATATTCACCTACATATAACTGCAGTGTCACTATCATTAAGACTCTAGGGAACTCTTCTGTAAGCTCCTCAGAGCAAAAAGTTTTGAAAGCGCATACTCAAACACCAATGATATTTTCAATGTTTGCAGATTAATATAAAAGTTCAACAGACATGAACTTTTGCCTTTGACTAAGCACTTTCAATCGCGTATATTTCTGAAGAAGTTTAAATATCACATTTTTCCCATAGCTATGCGATCATTCGTTACTTGACGAGGAAACGTTGAAATTGTAGCATTTTCTTCGTATTATGTATATAATAATTTTTTTTATTTTGTACGCACGAATGTGTGTTGTCATGATATTTTGTCTTATCACTTATAATACGGAATACAATAAAGTATGCACTACGCCAAATCTTGCAGCTTCTAACAACATTCAAAATACGGAAAGTATTTCCGGAATATAAATTTTTAATCTATAATTTTTGTGACTAAGAAAGGATTCTTCAAATATTTTCACCATATTTAAAAAAAAAGAATTTCAAGTCACGCTTCCATTTCGCAAATACTGTTAAGATAATGTAAAGAAATTTTAAAAAGTCATCTTCATTAGAAATTATTTTAAAAGGGTATTTTTGCTCTTTCAAATATTTCAGTACTTATCTATTCTTGTACCCTGTCTTGTGAATATTAACTGGATTAAGTCTTTGTTGCACAAGATATTAAGAAAAATAAAATATACCCGGCAAATTAATTTCCATAAAGTGTTACAAATATTATTTCTTGTGTTACTTGTGGCTAAAAATAGCATAAAATCACAAGAATAAAATTACTTTTTTTATTTTTTTCAATTTCGAGATTGGTAAGGTATTGTTCCATCACGCCACTAAGGTACGTTATGTTGATGAATCTTATATATTGAAACACACTTTATATAATACGCAAAGTGGTTCTTTGCATAATGAACATAATCACGAGGTGCGAATTTCATTCTTCATGGTATTATTCAATGCATATCCCCTTCGAATAAACCGTGGTAGATGTTTTGACTTTCCTACTGACTTGTAATTATGCTATAGTTTTCGGTTTACTTACTTGCATTGGAGTACTCGACGTGGATAGCACATTCCTGTCTACCAACAGCTACAAATTCGTAATTTGAGATACAAGTCTCCACATACTATTTTGAAAATTGTATATATTTTTCCACCCAATTTCTTATGAATTCTACACCGGTTTACGATGGCGATAGAAAAAAAATATTACCACACCACCATTTTTGACTTCTTCTTACTGATCGAACTTTTCTACTGCGTTTACGTTCTTCCAACAATCGATAAACAAAACGGGACTGTTAATCGAATTATTAACATAGTTATTACAATAAATATTATAATAATTCTCGTGCATCGTAATCGATAATCAAAACTTGGCTGTTAATCGAAATATTATCCATTCTTGTTTCTCGCGTACAGGGGAAATCCTGACGTGGGTACTAGAATTGATATTAAGGTAGATTCGGCATCTAATTTTATAGTTACAAGTGATGTTCTAAAAGTTTCATTACTTTCAATATGACTATTTTATAATACGTCATATGAATCCTCTTTGAGTCAATACTTCCTTTTATTGCCGTACATGGTGACTCAAAAATTAATACTTAATTTATTGATGTTTAAAGCATTGACCGAAAATACATCAAGCGATGGGTGCTTGATGTATTTCCATGAAATAGTCGATGTAATTATATATTCATGTTTTGGCCAGTATAAAAAAAAATTACATGAAAAATATGATTCTCATTTAGATCCGCAAAAATGTTTAGAATTTATAACTAACGTGTAATAGTAAAGCGATTTTAATGCCAACCACATTCATAATCATCATCAGTGGCTCGACAGTCCTCGGTGGACGCTAGCCTTCTCAAGCAGACTGTTCCAAGCCCTCCTTCTGGGCGCCACGGTTTTCCAGTTTATTATCTTGAGAGCGAAAATACTTTGTGAGCAGTCCGCCCATCTTAATTTGGGTCTTCCTCTTCCTCTTGACCCAGTTGGTTTGCCCAGAAAAAATTGTTTTGTCGTTCTATATCCTTCATAACCATTAATTCAAAACCAACCAACCAAGCCAACCACATTACGTTAATTCAAATATTAAGAAAATTAAAACACAAAAAGCGTCATATCAGTTGCAAGCTCGTACTAACGTCAATAAGAATTATAAGCTGATAGTACACAACTATATTATCTGATGATTAAATCGATAGTCAAACTATATAAATGAGATACCGCACGCGCCGCTGTGATTGTATTAATTTTTAAATCTGTAAGTTATCCAATTAACATCCTGCCGCTCGAGTTAAGTATGTAAAAGGTGGAATATTTTTCATACTTGCATACGTCAAAGGATTACATAAAATAACATCATAGCTGAACTATGCCTAACGTTATTGTTTTGGCGATTGTTTTTTGTAGATTTCAACTGAACAAAGAAAATAAATTATCTTGCAATCACATTACCTTACATACAATGTAATAGAAATAGAGTTTTGTGTTCCAACGTCAGCAGGAAATCATTATATGTATAGGTTTGAAAATCTACAGCTGAATAATCCTCAGTAGCAGTACATACTAAAATTGATATATCAATTAAATCATTAGTTATTAACGACACAAAGATAAAGGCAGTGGTTCTAAAAATAGCTGATATCTTTCCTATATCGGTATATACTCGTTATATACAGGTGGTTTCATTTTTAGGATCCGTAGCCAAATGGCAAAAATGGAACCCTTATAATTTCGTCCTCTCCGTCTGTATGTCTGTCCGTATGTCACTGTTTACTCGGAGGCTATTGGCACTATATAGATGAAATTTGCAAACCGCTATGCAATTAAATAGTAGAATTATGAAAAAAAAAATATTAGGGGTGGCAATCCATACATGTTACTGAGGGATGAAAGAAAACCAAAGTACATAGGAGTGGGGAATATCATTATTTAGATCTTAAATAATGATACAGAGGTTGCAAAATAACTTTTTTATTTAAGTAAATAGTCCCTGCTCCATCTAACTTTTCAACTAACGTGTATAAAATTCTAAAAAAAATTAGGTAGTAGAATTAAAATAAATTTGCAACAAAAAGTGATTTGAATAAAATATGTTGGATAAGACGACTTGACTTTCCCGGGGTTTTTAATTGGGTACTTTATATTTCCACAGGTAAAGGATAAAAGTACGTGTGACTTGAGTTTTGGACGTGAAACTTGTTTTTTCTCAATGAAATACTAACTAATTTATTTATGTCAAATTCACATTATCGATGTTGTTACCCAGATAACATGATAAACTCTCAATATTATTTAATTGGTTTTTTACTTGATTTTGAAATAGAGCGGTTACTAATGCTAGTCGGTAGGGGAATGCGGTAGCTCTCCTCCCCTCCACCACGTTATTTCTATCTCACATTTTTATTATGTTGCCTGAAACGATTTACACGCTTTGGCCGATTTCTGAAAATTTGTACTTAAACTTTCACGTTGTTTTTTTTTAAATCTGGGGCAAGAAATGAACACCAGATTGAATATATATGAATAATAAAATAAAATAATATTTTTAACAAAAACTAAATTTTCTTATTTTCTTTCCTTTAAAATACGCGTACTCTGTTTCCAGTTATCTTATCATACATTCTCACAGTACAGTCAGAGGTGTCAAATGATAAGTGTAGCGTTTCCATGCTTCTGTCTGTGCAGACTTTTACAACTTACAATATTGGAGGAAAATTGCAAAATATTTTTCGTTGTCGACTTGGAGCGAGTGGTTAAGCGGGCGAAGTTCCGATTCGCATCATCGTGTCAGTCGTCCGTCGACAGCGGCGATAACCACCCGCTTTTCCGCGAGCGCTGGTGCTGATCGACAGTTTGTGAAACACGTGAACTGTTATTTTAGACGTGTGTGTACGATTGTAAATGTTGTTTGTTTAAATTTATTATAGTTATACTTTCTTTATCAGGTGGGTAATAATTTTAACACTATATTAAACTATGCTAATTGTTACTGTTAACACTTCAATCGATTCCATTTTACAATATCATTTAAAAACGATTATATATATATATATATATATATATATATATATATATATATATTGTGTGACTGTATGTTTAATTTTAAAAACACCAAAAAACCGTATATCCGAATTGTTTGCAAACAACTCCAAATAAAACCTTCGAATTCAATATAGGTTATGGGCCCTGAGTATAAATTTAAGTTGACGCGACGTTTATATGCTTCAGCCGTCACATTAAAATTAATCAGAAATGACTGGACTTACGACAAAATAGTAGACTTTTTTGTACAGCATAAAACTCTCTACATGTTTCTCTGAAATTAATATTTTCGACATTAAGGTGCGGTCATTTTTTTACGCAACTACAAACTTATAACCACAAGGTATACAACGTCTGTAATCTACCGAAGGGATGAAAATTTTTGAAAACCAATTAACCGTTACTCTGCTATTTGTCCCTCTATAGATTGTAAATCACCACACAATCACAAAAATATTTCATCTGAAAAATGTAGAAAATTGTATGCTCTACAAGATTGTGAAATTGTTTTATTTAGAAATTATCAGTGATATCTTAAATAAAACTTATGAAATATTTGATGCTCTACTTAAACTATTTTTGTCACAAATCTTTATCGAGGTATTTGAAAAAAAAACGATTTAATTCCTCTAATAATTTATTTCAAATTACGAGATTTTAGCATTGTGAACTTAACGTTGCTATTTATTAATCGTGTCACTTCTTTTTAATTCGGTAGACAATTTATTTAATATAGGAATAATCCTGCGTAGCGACACGACTTGCATTTATAGAAACTGCTGTGCTTGTGAGGATATGGTATCATTCTTCTATAGTATTTGAACAGGTGTATATCATACAGGGTTGCCATATTTCAAAACTAAATTATTATAAATTATAGCGTACACTTTATATAGGCTGGGTTGTTTATAATTTTTACCCGAATTTCTTGAATGACTCATTCTAACACCAGACGTTCGGCAACCCGGTCACGTGCATTTCGACACTTGAATAAAGCTGGAGTTTTATGTTTTATTCGCAATGCATATTATTTGGCAAGTATGCAATCTTTTTATTGAATACTCACACTAGTATTTGTATACAAATATGTGAGTATTCAATATTTTTTCATTAAGCATTTTATTTTCATTACGCAACGGGAGCTAAGGGTAACGTACACATTTTTAAATCTGAGATGCAAGTTGTGCACCTATTTGTATCCGAAGTTACATTTATATTTTTCAATGCAATATAATACACACATTCTATATTTAACTAAGAATATAGTCAAAAAGCTGCATTTTATATGTCACGGTTAATTGAATTCAAATATTGGAATGTAATTTAATTAATTAATTGGTTAATGTAACTTAAGTTGTGAACGTATAATGACTTGATTATGAAATATATATGTGGTCGTTATGTATAATTACTATTGAGGAACTAATTTATTGATTCTTTTATTGAATACTCACAGTAGTATTTGTATGCATATTTGTTTTCATCGAGCAACGGGAGCTAAGGGTAACGTTAAAATTTTTAAATTCGAGATGCAAGTTGTGCACCTATTTGTATCCGAAGTTACATTTATATTTTTCAATGCAATATAATACACACCTTCTATATTTAACTAAGAATATAGCCAAAAAGCTGCACGTTATATCTTACGGTTAATTGAATTCAAATATTTTAAGGTAATTTAATTAATTAATTAGTTAATGTAACTTAAGTTGTTAATGTGTAATGACTTGATTATGAAATATTTATGTGATCTTTATTTACAATTACTATTGAGGAACTAATTTATTGCATCCTTGTTTTTGGTTTACTCGAAGACATCGATCGTCTAATAATACTTTCGCCATATATACAAGCGTTGTATTAAGGACAAAATTATTAAATAAATATTTAACACTTTAAAGAAAATAACTTAATAACAGGCGGGATTGTGTGTACGCCGGTTATTTTCACACTAAGTGAGAAAAACTTTGGGTAAAGGGTATTTCGCAAAAGGTTTAAAAGAATTAATAAAATATACGCATCTATGAATGCATGTGCCAAATACCGACTGTCGGACTCGAGTTGTTATCACAGTTCTTTTGTATATACTTACCGCATAACGTTTGACTTAGTCTTGATGGTACTCACAATTTTACAAAACAAAATGTTCAATTTCAAATTTACTCAACTTCTCTGTAATTCACACTTTTTGACAACTTCAGTGCTGTCAAAAAGAATGACCTCTAAATAAACCTAATTAAGCATTTGTAAGAAATACTCGTAATTTTAAAAATATGTCAAATACTCGTAATTTTACGTGGACTCATTCACTGAATGTTAGAAACACAAATATTTATGTATCTAACATTCAGTGCTATCTTTCAATAAAATATTCTATATTCAAAGATATGTATCTCATCGGAGTTGTTTTCGAAAAACATGCACCTTGATTCTACTTTGACTAAATCATAGAGTATTTATTGTATGTATTAGGAAAAAATTTAAAAATTGTTTTTTTTAAATTTTTTTTCACTATATGATTTAGTTTCCAATTCTTAATCGCTCCTTTAAATTCCGTCCCTAACCAAAAGGTAACCCACTATACTAAAACATTGAGTACTTACACTTTGAGAGGTACACAGACGTACACTTTAGGAAATAAGCAACTTGTCAAATTAGTATAGCAAGCCGGCTCCTATTACTTCCTGAATATAAAATAAGACAATTAATATTTTTTTATAATACTTATGCAAGGGTTAATGGTCCTTAATCGATTTGGGGTAATTTAATGCAACGGAATTGCCAACAATAGAAGGAGCGGAAAGTTGACTGTTCGCAAAGCCGCGCAGACTGTCTAAATCTTTATATCAATGTAGCTAACAATATCTTAATCCCTCGCGACAATTAATTTTTTCATTAATTATTTTACGTGCGAGATTTAACTTTGTATTCGAAAAAATATTGTGCTTACTATTAGTAATACGTCGGATATGTATAGCCATACAATGCGGTGTATAATCCGGATCGGCAGCCAAAATTTAATATCTGATATGTACCCGCTGCTTTAAATACTAAATAATACTGATCTAACACAGATATCATATAGATTAATTAAACATTGATTGATTCCATCAGTGTTTCACTTATCACCCGGATTAACTAATTTAAGGCGATCGCTTCGCCATACAGCAGTAAATTTAGTTAGTAAGCCAATTGTTTAAAAAAAGATGCAAACGCTTTATGGAATGATAATAACTTCAAAGCGTTGAAATCTTATTTACGTTCGATATTAACCGATATAGCTAAATACAAATATGAAATTAAATATAAATCATTCTTATTACTTCAAAAGCATTCTAAAATAAATAAAGAATGTAATCTCTTCTTACGTTTCCACTCCATAACTAATATTATTCACCGTGGTATGTTGGGTTGATAACGAGGCGTACGGCCTTTGACGGCTCTGTGCATCGCAGGTTCTATTCTCGGCCGCTCATCGAGCGGAGCTGGACTCGTGTTCTGGTTGACTTTAACAGATTGCTTTCGTAGCAATAAGTCCGCCATATGTATTAATTGTATACATTACAGTGCGTAAATAAATAAATAATTTATTCACTGAAATCATTGTCAGTAATACACAATAACAAAAAAGCTGAAAAATAGCTGAAAATTCACAATGGTATTGTACAATAATATTAAGCTGAGTTTACATTGTGTATATTTTAATTTTTTACATAAAAAACATTTGTCTAAAATAAATAAATACCATGCTGAAGTAATAGGGTATTTGACTGATGTCGATATTTCTAAAAATGTTTAAAGCTGCAGAGCTGGTTTAATGAAACCTTGGAATGAAAAAAATAATGCATATAACAAACCATTAATCGAAACTTCTAAATAGGGAAAAGTGTCAATATTTTTGTTGATTAAATTGAAAAAGTTATCATGTTTCAACACAAAAAAATTGAAAATTATAATATGCAATATATAACTTAAACACAATATTTCACGAGATAAGAAAGATATTTAACAATAAAAATCCTTATAAAGAATGCTAAATAACTGGCCAGTGACGTCATAAGCTAGTTGTGTTTTGTATGAAGCGAAAACACTTCGTCAGTTTTTAAGTCATTATAACTTTGTAATGAAAATTCCTAGATACGATATATTTACTTTAAACGCTTTTAATGTTATTGCTTATTCGATTTTGTGAACAAAAATATCGAATGTAATTGGTTGCCAAATACGTGATAGGAACCAACCGTGATATCTTCAGATGCGTATTTAATCTATTCATCTGAACTTAATACTTGTTGCTTCTAAGAGCACACTGTAATACTAGCCGCCTTTCTCAATAGGAAATATTCAACTTAAACTATATTATGTGAATCAATGCCATAACAAATATACAATATGCAATAATTCTGTATAACACATTTGTTTACAAAACAAAAATTAATAATCTGTTTTAATAAATATTTCAAAAAATATACCAGTTTGTACCTTACACATATATTACATCAATGTCCGAAACTCAATCATTATACTCAAGTATTTTTAATAATACCATGGCTTTTCAAGGGTCTAATTATTATTTCTTTGAAAAATTGTGTATTGAAAAAATATTTTAATAATGTACTGAGAGTCTACTAAGCTAGAGCAAAAAAACAAAAATAAATTGAAAATAGAATTTGATTTAGTCATTACGTCCAGTTTCGTATATGTGGGTTCGTAGCTTTTATCCATGCACGGTTAGATTTTTTACATAAACCCTTTGTTAAAAAAATAATATGAAATTAAATATAAAATCATTATGCGGGCGTTGGCACTCAACTGACTGGCTATGGATTACTGCGAATGTTTATATCAATTACGTTTCATATAGTCATACATTCTTATATGAGAGTTTAATTGAAAGTTTTAGGCGATTTCAATTCGTGCTGATGAATTAAATATAAATGGTATCGAAATTTTACAACCCAACTTTAAACTTAATTATATTCTTGATATACTTAATATTATATTTTTCGATAAATGAGTGTAATATTTGAGATTAATCATCCCAAAAAAAGCTTATTTCACGATTCCTCCCAACTTTACTAACTCATTAGCATAGCAACAGAAGTTTTTATTTTTAATCCTATCCCAACTTTAAAAATGTACCTTTCTAACGATATATAATTTATGAACATGTGTTGAGTATTTCTGTAAATTTGTTATCCCTGATTACACCTGTAACGGCATAATTTGATTGACCGTCCCTTCAACTTCGTGTAGTGCACACACACCGGGCGCCGCGCGTCTTCATTAAAGCAATAAAAACGGAACTTCCTAGACTATAGAGTATTATTTCGAAGTATTATTTGAAGTAGAAGAAATCGATTTTATTGAAAATTCAGTCTTCCTTATGTTTTTTTTCAGCTGAGATTCTGTTTATTATAATTATTTTTTTTAAATATAATTATGATTGCGAAAAAATGTAAAATAATAAATTTACTTTTTTTAAATAAATTATTTCTCTGTAATGAAAACTCGAAACAAAAAAAATGTTATATATAATTATTCTTTTATATTTTAGAAAAGAAACCGAAAAGAATCTTTCAATACCACTTAATAACTTGTATAATAAACTTGAATAATAAATTATCAGAAAGCAACTAGGTGAACGCAAAATCACTCTTTCAGATACTTCTCTTATAGTCTACAAAATGATACAAATTGTATTTTAAAAATAAACACAATTTATTTGATGAGTTATTCGGATTTCAATTAAACAAAGCATAAATTTTAAAAGCGTGTGCGTACAAAGGCTTTCCAATTATAATTAACTTGTGTATTTCACTTTGTATCGTCGTCTCGTTGACTTTGAAAACAATCTCATTGACAATGACTTCACTGAAAACAATATGTAATTCATAAACTTCAGAAGTTGAGAATATTAATTTCAAGTACATAACCTAAAAGTAGATAGTCTATAAATGTAGATAAGAGACTTTGCGTGAAGTTAATCTTCAAATTTTTCCTTATCGTAATAAAATCAAGTCAAAGATGCGACTTGTTATTTTTCCCCATCTCGTCAAGCTTAAGTAAAATATGCAGTTTGCCATAGTCAGAAAAAAACAAAAAAAACTAAGCACGAATCGCTCTCGAACAATATGTTTTATACAGAAATACTTTCCCCTAGCAAAGAATATTAACTATTACTGCCTAAAGAAGCGACACTCACCTCCCCCCACCAGCTTAACGTCACCACAGATAACGAGTACGATCAAGAGTACGCGTTCCCAGGTTACCGCTTGTTGCGTGCGCGTATGATTTGTTAAATTTTACTGTTTGGTTGAGTTTAACTTGTGTTATTCAGTCTTAATTGATAACTAATTATAATAATTCAATATAACGGTCCGTTAGTGCGCTTGTAGCTTAGAAAGTAATAAAATAACTAAGGATAGAAGATGGTTTTGTCTCCCTTTTTTTGTTATAAAATATAATTTTGTTGTGTACCTCCAACTTATTTTTATTAATATCTATAATTTTGTGTCAACAAACATCTCACTGAGCAGTTTTAAATTTCAAACTGTTTTTAAAATTATTTTATTATTATTTTGTTTGAATGCGATGTGTTTGAAAAAATATCCTTGTAGTGTTGGCTGTAGGCATATTATATTATTCATGAAGAAATCCTTCACATGAATCAAATTTAATCAAGTCAAAAGTACAACGAAAACAATATTTCAGTGTGTTACATTTATAAATAAACAAAATGTATCTTTATTTAAGATTTTATTTCGTTTTAAGGTCCATACTAAGTACTTTTTTTCAAATTCTATCTTATTATTATTATCAGAAGTAATTTGATATTATTATCATTATTAAATCACTTTCACACAATTAAATGTATAGTGTAAAATATTTATTTACATAATTACATTTTTACAATTCGATAATACGAGTAATAAAGAGGTGCGCCCCAGTACAAAATAACTGCGCAAGCGTGCTATCGAGATAGTCATTCGATCGACGCTATTGGGTAGAAAGAGAAACAGCTATGTTGCTGACGTATAGCGTCAACTCGCTCGACTGGTGCCATTGTCCATAAGGATCGAGACCGATATGTAGTGATAGTAAACATTCTTTACTTGCAAGCTGCTGACAGCCCTACATTAATTTACGCAGGCACACATACGAATACGAATGGGCGAGTGCATATGTAATAGAGTAGGCAATTAAATCTGTTCGCTAGTATAGAGTTTCTTGGGTGTGCCCCTAGGTATAAATATGAAGAAGTATGGATTAAAATTGTATCTTTTTTATGTGAAACATCTTATGGCACGTTAAGATGGGAGTTAAAATTAAAATTTTCAAATGGCAAGACGAGAAAGAGAGAATAAAGATATTCGTTGTGCAGTTATCGTAATATCAATAAGTGATGTTCCACAATCCTAAAAACCATTCATTTTTTTAAATTTTTTTATAATTTTGTTACCCATTCGTATAAAAATGACAGAACTTATGACTTTGAAATTCGTAATATAGAAATATTATATAACTTTTAAGTTTATTAAATAAATAAAGTTGTAATATTAGGATTTACATTTAAAAAACATCTTTTTTTTTAAATATCGTCATTGTTCTTCGATAAATTTCTTCAGTGTAATGTACTTTCAGACTTCAATTATTTTCATACCGATTATACTTTACACTCATAAATCACCAATCGCTTATTATGAGTCGAAGGTGGGAAAATCTATATACATACGTGTATTATATGTGAGTGTACACACACACAGATACACACACGCACACACGCACACGCGCACACGCGCGCACGCACGCACGCACGCCGGCACGCACGCACGCACGCACACACACACACACATATATTTGGTTCTTCTTCGTATATTCGCCATATCCTAACAAGTAAAAGTTCACCATAAATAAAGGGTAAAAGAAGTTTTCAGTAAAAAAGCTTTGAAATCAAAATTTATTTAGCAATCAGTTACATAAAACCAAACATAAACAAGTTTTTCAGATACACTATTGGTATATAAAAATACGATTAACTAATATAGCCCGCTTAATATAATGTAAATCAGTGTGTGTAACCAGCCTTACCGATATTTAAATTGCTATATGAAATAATAATGCGCAACATTATTAAATATAATTAAACTCTGATATTCATACTCAAAATTCAAATTCTCAGAGGCAAGTCAAATTTCATTATTAATTTATGCATAATAACTTTTTCACTTTACAGTCTTGTTCATAGTTATTATATGGAACCAACGTTGCTAAATAAATGTTCGCTTATTAAAAAACTCGTCAAAATTTGTACTATGAACAAAGTATATGCACTCTAAACAAAGTACATTCGCATTTGTATTCGGGAATTGTATTTTTTTACTGTTCAAAATAATCCTAATGCACATATAAACTCTACAATACCAATATCCATACTGGTAAAATCGAGTACATGATTTCAACACAGGCGAAGTCAAATGCGGATGAAACAAGTCTGTAAAAGCTACGGCCAAGAACTTATGAGTTTTTGGTCACAGTTTTCATAGACTGAGCCATCTTTTTTTTCTATAGCTTACCTTCTTTTAGTCGCAGAGTTACCACAGACCTTGTAAAAAAATAATGTAATCTTTATTACATTTCATATTACACATAACAAATAATTTTTAAGCTAAATCATCACAAACATGCATACATTTAAAAGACCCAACACAATTTCATACATCCAAGAAGAATTAGCAAATAATTTGATGATTTAGTCGTATTTTACAAAACCAGAAGCACAATCTTCGATCGAATCAAAGGTATTTTGGGGATGCCAGGCACGTGTATCTTAAACGGTGACTTTCGTCTTTCCACAGATCCTTAATGACAAAATCAATAAGTTAAGTCTACTTATTGAATCATTTCACATGCAAGTCGTTGCTAATGACAATTAATTAGATCAATAAGGGTTTCTATGTACAGCATTAATTAGTTATTAATTTCTGCTGCAAATTAGATTATTTGTAAAGTGATGTTAAATTAAACATTTACGTGATTAAATTCAGCAAAGTTTTTGTTAGTCATTAAAGTTCGGCTATTGATGAAAATAGAATTTGTATAATCATTTTTAAAGCTTGTTTTGCACAAACTTTGAAGGTAAATTTTCGTCCTTGCAAAATTTTCGAGTTTCGTTATCTATACATATAATAGAATTAAAACAGAGTGAATTTGATACATGAAAAATATTTTAAAGAGAGTGATTGATTTAGCATATAAAATAATAATAGAAGCCAGAAGACCTTTTTTAGTATTTTGGTTTTAGTTTTGCAAAATAGTATGGTAATAGTTTATACCCTCGAACAACATATAAAATACTTTTTATACATACATATAGAATACTATTTATTACACATAGAATATATAACATATAGAATACTATTTATTACACATATAAAACACACCCTGATGTGGTAAATATTATTTTTAATAAAAATTTTAAAAACAAAAAAACTCCTAAAATTACTTTTCTTTTACCGAATTCCATGCAAACAAAATCGCGCCGGTATAGCTAGTTAATTTATATTAAAAGCCAAATATAGCAGTATCCACTTATATTGATAAAGCATGTCTATAATATAATAATAATTTAAGTTCAGTATAACACTGAAATGAAAAACCTTAACTTACTGAACATCAGACTATAAATTTCATTATAATTAAGAGTCAATATAAACCTCTAGGGACCACAAGCCTGTGTTTACAGAGTTTGGTCAAAAACTGGATATTGTTCAAGCTGTATTAGCGATAACTATGCATGGCAGAAAAACAACATATTGAGTCTTGTTGAGCATTTATACGATATCTGGTTTGTTGATTTTAATTCAATTCAGCTTTTTTTAAATGTAAAAAATGTTCATATTCCCTGTATTTATCTTATTGCTCTTTAATGCTTTGCAAAATCGTATAAAATTAAAATACAAGACTTTCAGTATAAAACAGAATGTTTTCCTGTTTTTGTAAGTATAAATGAAAACAGGAAATTATAATATTTTTTTGCTTTCGCCACACCTTATTTTCATATTTACTAGAAATTACGATTGGTTTCTTTCTTCGTAGTCTGCAACTATTTCCGAGATCGAGACTTTTTATATTGTGGTGCTCTATAAGGAAAATATTTCTAGTTCAATGCGTGATAATACTATCTGTAAATTATTGCCCGGGTGCTAATATAATTATTTACAAAAATAACGGAACATTGGCTATTTCTCGGAATTAAGCGGTATCGATGCGTAGTTCATAAAAATATCTTATACCCAGCTCTGTTATTGTAAGACGTACAATAGTTCGATTGAAATTTTTATATACATGTCTAACGTCCACATTGATACTTTTCCCGTAATCCTCAATATTAGTACAGTGACCTTTAATGATATGGAGTTCTTTATGTTCTTGTACTATATCTCCCTTTATAGATACTTCTCTTTAGATACTTTCGGTATATATATATATATGTGTGTGTGTGTGTGTATATATATATATATATATATATATATATATATATATATATACAATGTCACGAGCATCTAATGGCTGGAACAAGGTTATATAACTAATTATACATATCTCTCATTTTTTCGTTTTCTTTTGTGATATGTCTCTTTACATATGTGACAGGTCTGAAACAATTTGAAGTGAAATGCAGTATCAATCTTGTCTAACTATGGTATGTCTAGTAGATATTGAGTATGGGTGATGATATTGTGTTGAGTTGTTCATTTAATATATTAACATTGTTATATAAAACTAACGTTAACAAAATCAACGCAAAATATAATCAATATTAGCCAAATTACGTCAAAAAGATAGTTTGGAATGTAAATAGTTGTTGTACTTCTATATGTACTAAGTCTCATAACATATTGCCAAATTTGTTTTTATGGTTTAAAAGATACGTAAAATTCTTTCAGGTTATCAAACTTTAAACGAATATTTAGAAATAAATATTTAAATAGAAAAACTTGACAGAGAATTAATTCTCGCCCAAATGAAGAAAACTTTACTTACGGAAAGGGAAAAGAATGCGCTTCTGAAGTGTTTTAAAGAGATTATATGAAAGTAACTTAGAATAAAAAATATTGTATATTGTATACCGCTTAATGGGCGGGCGGAATGATCTCAGAGGCTCTTGATAATGAAACGTTAACGCCGTTCGGTATCGTGAAGACACATTAGTGCTTGACCCGGTGGATTGCAATAAGCATAATAGGTAACATGTTATGCATGTATTTTGATGCTGACTGCAAACATGTTAAGTGTTAAATCAACATCGACCAATACTTTGTTAATGATGTCACACGGCATTTGAAAAAAAAAACAAATATTCGCTACAAACAAATCAAATATTTTGTCATGGCAAACTAGCACCAGAGGTATATTTATTTAAAAAATTGTCGCTCTTTAAATTATTTATTAAATGTTTAGTGTCATACGTGAACTCTGTGGTGCGTTGAGGTAACCACAGACTTACAGCCTTTAAAGGCATGGCGCCCAACGAGTTCTCGGGTTCGATTCCCGAGTAATCGCGTAGCTATAAACCACTGGGCGAGATGCTATACACTGCCGTCGCCAAGCCATCAGCGTGGCGACTATGGGCATTATGACACGGCCATTGGTAGGAGCCTATATCCAGCAATCGATGGAGACAGGCTGTTGATTTTTTGGCTTGATATGTAGGTACATACTTATTTACGACTTTACTTCTAAAAGAGCATTCTGTGGTCTACAAGAAATTATAACCACTAACTACATTTTTTTGCAGAATGAATGAATTTAGAAGATGTATGACTTTTAGAGTTCCTCACCGCAAAGCGAAAAACGGAACCCTAATAAGACCACTCATATGTCCTTTCGTCCGTCACAACCGTTTTTCTCAGAAACCGCTTGACTTATAAACTTGATATTTGGCATAGTAGTAAAACATATTAGCCCGTACATATCTCAATATTCAAAAAAATTCATTTGATAATTTTTGGTAGGTCATTAAGTACTCGAAAAAAAATGTTTTTATTCCACTTATAGTATGGGTTATCGTTGTATCTATTATTTTAATCAATGGGTGTCAATAATATTCTTTGCATAATTTTGGGTATTATATCTTCAGAGATATGTTGAAAAATATGCCAATAAACAAGCTCCCTTATTTCTGAAAATACTCAACTAAAGATTCTGAACAAAATATGGATTTTTACAAGCTTGTAGGAATACTATAGTGATAATTGTAAATGTCATATTTTTTTAAATAAGGACTATATTTTACGCCTATGAAAAATATAATAGGCAATATATTTGAGTTTTCCTATATTTACAACCGATTTTCTTAGAAGCTATGCGACATAGAAAATAGAAATTTAGCAGAGTAGTATATCTTATTAACGCGCTATTTTTCACTAGTTAACTTTTTAAAGAATTTGTTTTTTAATTTCGTATATTATATGGGGGAAAAGATATTGTTATGATGAACTATATATTTTTTTTATTTTAATTGTATATTTAAAAAATATTCTAAAAAATATGCAAAAAACGGGCATACCCCTTCTTTCCGAAACTATAAACCAAAAATCATAAAAGAAACACAGTTGGTAAAATCTGACCAGAAAATTACAGGAAAACTATATGGTTTATGCTAGATATTATAATGTTTCAAATATGCACCACATTTTTAAGCCCGTGAAAACCATTGTAACCAGTAATATCTGCATTCTGAAAAATAATATTTGTAAATAGTTTAAAGGAAATATTATGTAACCTTAAATGTTTATAAGTACCTAAATGTATAAGAAACCCTCGTAGTGCGAGTTCTACTTGTGCTTGGCAGGTTTATTTGAAATAACTTTCGGAAGTTTATGTGGACGGTACATTCGTATTCATTCCATATACTGACAGTGTGAAAAGAAAAGGATTTTTTATAAACAGGCGAGCGATGCTTAGAAATAAGGAGCGTAGGTCTTTTCAATGTAGACCTAGACTGTAGTCGAATAAGTCCGTGAATCCGAAAATAAAAGACGTTTATCTATTCGCGTCTATTTGTAATACTTTAAAATAGTGAGAGCAAGAAAGTTACGCTGATCATAAATCTTTAAAGTAGCAAAAGAGCATGAAAGCTGCACCGGTAACGAATTGCTATCCAACTGCGCTCCAATGTAAACTCATAAGTCCGTTTTATTTCTTTAGAGCAAGTTCATAATGGCTGTATAAAATTTTTATGCGTTTCTGTTAAACAATTTTCCAGTAAAATGTAGATAGCACAGATCTCCATAGTTAATTAAAATGAATATAAGGAGACCTTTAGTTTTCAGACTAAATTCTGTCAAAGAATCGACAACGAACACCAATTAACTGAGGCTGCTGAACTGAAATTTTCGATCAATAATCCAATTATGGCAGGATTAAAATAATAGTGCATATTCTATATGAAAAGCTGACCATTTTTAGGGTTCCGTAGCCAAATTACAAAACGGAACCCTTATAATTTCGTCCTGTTGGTCTATCTGTCAATACGTCACATCCATTTTATTTGTAGGCTATTGGCACTGTATGGATTAAATGATGTATGGATGGTAGGTGACTTCTATGAAACACTATATAATGGAATAGTGGAATTATGAAAAAAAATATTAAGGGGTGGCACTCGATACATGTAACTGAGGGATGAAAAAAGTACCAGTGCACATACACGCATGGTATATCGTTGAGATAGGTTTTAAAATATGATTTAGAGATTCCAAAATAACTTTTTTATTTAAGTCAATAGTTGGTGAGATACACCCATGTAAAGTATTAAATAGTGTACTGTAAAAAAGTTATGCTGTGAAAAAAGAGCTATTAATAAAAGATGATAGGTAATTGTTACTTAATATGCCACCTCCATTAATCTATCTAGATATAGAATCAAATCTCACATCCACGACTACCAACCACGATACTTCCAGAATCCATGTAAAATCTTAAATAGTGTCCCCCTTTCCCCCTAGCTTTTCAACTAACCAGTGTAAAATTGTGAAAAAAATCAAGGTAGAAATTAAAATAAACTTTCAAAGAAAATTGGTTTGAATGTGATATGTTGCTTTTATATTTGAGATATTTGATATTTTCAGTACCGACCGCAGCAATGACATTGTTTTTCAGAAAGGAGAAATACAAACTTTAATATTGTTTGGTGCTACGAAACTCTTCATGCGCGAGTTCGAATCGCACTTGGTTGGTTTTTAATATTCATAAAATGATATTAACTGATAAATATTCGGGCGTATATAGCAGCTAGAATTATTTAAGTTTTACGAAAGACTACTAACCCATATAATGGTGACATTCACCGTGGTATGTTGGGTTGATCGCAAGAGATATGGCCGTTGAGTGCGCGGCGCACCGCGGGGACCCGGGTTCGATTCCCGGCCGCTCATCAAGCGGGACTGGAGAAGTCCAACCTTTGGAGGGTCTGGCAACGATTTTTCCATATGAGATCTTCTTTATCTCATGTGGACACAACAACAACAATACCAAACAACAACAATATATGAAATAAGTATGCCGTATCTTACACGTCTGTCGATGCCTAACCAACTTTTGTGATGACTGCGAACCTAAACCACCACGCTATTAGAAATTGCTATATAATAATGAGAAGTGTTTAATTTGTGTTATCCTAAAATTGTAATAACGAACTCCGTGTGGGTACCAGCCGTGGGTTTGGAGAAAAAGAGCTGGCAAGAAGACTCGCGAAGAAAGGTTGTTCATTGACTTATGTAACACAACCACCCACACGTGATGCAAAACTCAACCTCATTATTTCTACTGTAAAAATGTGTGCTGTGAAAAAAGAGCTGTTAATAAAAGATGAGAGGTAATTGCTACATCATATGCCATCTCCGTTAACCTATCTATATACAGAATCAAATCACACATCCACGACCACCAGCCACGATACCTCCAGAACCACCCACCGCGAATCGGTATCACCTGTACTTCATGTTTATGGAAGATGAGTGTACTGCCACCCATCTCGCCTAATGCAACGCCCTGAGGATTAACAACAAAAACAAGCTTGAAAGAACAGACTAGGCTTTACGTCGAATGGCCGAGCAGTTAAAAATGGGCGTTGGCAGAACGAATGAATGAATTTTAAAATGGTCCAATTTCAAGCTTAAAAACGATGCGCTAAAACACCTTAAGCGACTAAGCTAGAGCGATTGGTTTTTCAAGGATTAGCGAAGATAATGTAGTATTATCAGGCGACCGAGGAGAGCTCGCAATGAAGTTAAATTTAAGGCTTTGATTTAATTTTAACAACGCGCGATAAGATCGTCAAATTATCCCGCAGAATTATTCGATCTAAAATACAATGGATATCGAACAAAAGACTCCACGGACTTAGAACTGCGTATTCAGCTGTTAATAATAATAACGAATTGATTCACAGTGAACGAAATTAAGCTGGAATATCTTCGGAGAGTTAACACTACAATATTTTAATTCCATTAATTAATGTATTAAAGTCATATGCTTACCATATGTAAATAAATCTAAAATACTTCTAAAACTAGGAAAATTAAGTGAATAATTTTTTGCCGAAAATTGTGACGCTAGACTAATTAGATTTTTATTTTTCGACTAGTAATTTTACACAATTTTACACGATTTTATTTTGACTACGGTTTACTAATATTAAAAACAAAACATCTTTGAGTTTCTAACAAGTAAATTGCTAATTCAACTAAAAATAAAATTTTAATTGTACATTGCGAATTAAATAACATGAAACATTTGCGCGATAACAGATTCGAGTATGGAAGACAAAAGAATAAGGTCTGTTAAAAAACTGTCTGGAAGTATGTTATATAATATCGTGGTCAAACTATTTAAATTATACAAAATTTTTGCGTGAAACGTTAAAACGGTTTACAAAGTGCGACAGATGAAAGTAAAAAAAAAACAAAAAACATCAAATCTATAAACAGTTAAGCAAATGACTTCCTTTTTAAAATTCCGTCCCTCGAGAGAACAAAGATGTAACGTTATAATATCTCGAAGCGTCCATCCGTCTATAACAACCGTATAGAAACCCTTTGAAGTAATAACTTGAAATTTGGTATAGGGATAAAGCATATTAATCAGCATATATCACAACAGTTAAAACTTCTAAAAAATACTCAAAAAATCCTATTTTAAGTAGTTCACGAAACTCTTAAAGTCAAAATTATGAAAACCGGCTTTAACAGTTTACCAAAAGTTTAACAAAAAACTATTGTCTTGGCTTTAAATCTCATAGTTATAAATTCACGATTTGTTTACGAACTAAAACTTGTATTATTATTTGTGAAAAATAATATTTATATTTGCAAATAACTTAATAGAAATACTATACATGCCTTAAAATATATGTTTAGTAACTTTTAATACCTTTAAACGTATGTTTAGAACTCTTATATAATGCCACTTTATTCGTACTTAACAGGTTTTATTTTATAATAGATATCTAATAAAGATTTTTATTTTACCGCTTCTTGCTTGTGTAAAAAACTTTACTTATTTATACCCTCACATGATCCTCCGTGGGGTGGGTTAATCAGAATGATACGAAGCCTCCATTCGAACTTGCATATTTTCTTAATCTTTTTTTCATATTTATCATGCCGTTTTCTTTTATTATAATCGTTATTTTGTTATGAGCACATATTTTGTTATGATTTTATCTGGAACTTCAAATTATAAGTATACAATTCTAGTAAAAGTAAAATAATAAAATCTGGATTTTTCCAATAAGATGAAAAATCCAAATATTTTAACTAATTTCAAATGATAATAGAGGCGTGTAATAAAATTGGTGCGTTTTGCATTTTGTAAAAACTTATTGCGTAACCATCCCTGAAAGGTCACCAAAACACAAGTAATAAATGACATTAAAAATAAAGACTCCAATATTGTAATATAAAAGTTTATTATAGATTTTTATATAAGTTTTTATCAATTTTTTGGAAAAAATTTCCATGTCAAAACCTTGTATTGGAATCAACTCTTCTTTTAGAATATATAATTTACCTGAACAAGAAAAACTTTTAATGACTTTTTTATACATTAACTTGAGTGAAAAAAAAACTATATATACCTACTATAGCTACATGCATCAAGCTTATTCCAAAGAATGTAAAACTAAAACGTATTGAGAAACAGCGACCTATTGAGTACTTGATAAACTTACAAAACTATAATAGATTTATGTGTCAAAATTATGCGTGGAAGAGTTATGCCATAAAAATTATGTAAAAAAATTTTACGGATATTGTATCATATATCGGTATCTAAATTATCTATAACAAATAGCTATCAATAAGAAGAAGCATTTACGGTAAAAAAATATCGTTGAATTTACGAACTTTATAGAATTCCGTAGATCAAAAGCAAACTTTTTAATATCACTCAGTTATCCGACCGTTTGTCCGCAGGCCATAGCCGTTTTCTCAAAGAAGTTTGACATAGAATCTCGAAACCTAGCAAACCTAAAAATGTATATATATATATATATATATATATATATATATATATATATACATATATATATATATATATATATACATATATACATATATATATATATATATATATATATATATATATATATATATATATATATATATATATATATATAGATTTTAGAGGAGTAAATGACGTACTTAATTTTCTCCTTTCATATATCTTTTGAGGTCGATTCAAACTAAACATAGCGAATTATAGGTATTCCGCAACTCTTTTTCATTCAGAATTTCATGTAGGATAGTTCAAGACATACTGTGGAAAATACTCACAAAAAGATTTATAGGAAAATAGCCACAAAAATACGTTTCCTCCTTTTTTCCCCGCATCTCCCCCGACTTCATCACCGAAAACAATATGGCCAAATTATAAAACAGACTTCATACAAGTTTACCAGAAAATTGTTAAAATTATTTTAAATCTTTGTTTTTTTTCAAATTCATGATATTTTTACACTTGTGAAAAATCTACTAGGAATATATTTATGTGATACGAAATAATATTGATATTTGCAAATAGTTTAACAAAATAGTTTAGCAAATAGTTTATTTATGTGATACGAAATAATATTGATATTTGCCTAAGTTTGTACAGAAACCTCGTAACGCGAGTTTTACTTGTATTTAATAGTCTTTTTTATTCGATGAACATTTGTCAAAATAAATCGTTTATTCGCCTAGAAAATATTCAATCGTATCTCATTTAGATAAAAACGTACACACAAAATAACATTAACATGTAAATTTTAGGTAAACAAAAGAAAAAAATATAATTGAAAGTAAATATTTCAATTATCGCTAAATCAGTAAAATAATAGTTTATTATGAATATATAATTAGAATACCACATATTTCGAGTCATGCACTGTAGTGTAGTAGAAATACTAAATAAACTACCGTGTGTCTACAATCGTGCTTCATTAACAACAAAGGTGTGGCTTGTATAAACAATTAGAACCGTATCTAATGTATTTGTTCACAAATACTTTATTACTTATTCAGCCATAAAGACGGTGACACATTATTTGTTACGATCGTAATGCGTAGCCGTTAAAACGAATGAAAATATATTGGAACAGCCTAAGGCGGATATTTATTGATGATAACCTTTTTAAATAGACCGGTCGTTAATTTGCTGACAGTCTGTGTCTACGTATTTCTAATAATATATATTAGATGAATGACCGAACTAGTTAAACGAATGTAAGTTTCCTACTTATTTTTAATGTTTTTCACTCACGTTTGTTTTTCACTTAATTATTTATTAACCCAAAACATTAAACACGGATAATTAAGCTGAAGTCATCGTTCGTCAGTAAGAGTATATTGTTCGTTAGTTCGAAAATAATTAAGAAAATTATGTCATTGCAGTTTTAGAGACACTACATATAAGGAATTAATGTACGTACAAGTCTTGTCGAAAAGCGGACTTAAAAATATTTGCGCCACATTCGATCAACACTCCAAAAGCTTCAGACCAAAATCCATCAAATTTTAACAAATTTCAATTTTGTTACTTTCATAAAATTGTTTTCCGTTCTTGAAATTATTCCCTTGATTTTATTTTGCATTTGTGTCTTGTATATTGCAATTCAATATTCTGACAAGAGTTCCAGCATTTTAAGATAATCAGATTAATAGTTACTTTAAGATTAGAAATTGTTATATCAAAGATTATGGTGTATTTTTAAAAATATGATTAAGCTAAATAGTAACAATTCAAAATTCTGTATTCAAATTTCTGTTATTCTGTTGACCAAACTGTGATTAGTAAATGACGATTGAATATGAATATATTAGTATCGCACTTTATCAGTGGTAAGCCATCCAATTTCAAATATTCCATATGATTACGAACGATGCAGAATCTCTATGTAATTATGCTCTTACATTTCAACGTTATTTTATCAATATTGACTGTATTGTAACGCTATTTATTTCCCCATATTAGGTTTGCAGCAGCCTGTTTTCCAAGAAAATACTGGGTAGAATTGGGATAGAAAGAATGTACGAACACTGACCCTATTTTCAATGACTTCTTTTACCCATAGTCAGACATAACCCACTCCCTAACAGCAGCGAGTTATATCCAAGATATAGTGGGTTATTTCCGAACCGAGAGAACAAAGTTAGTTACAAACTGACTGACTTTTGAAGTTATACTTCTTTAGGCGCTTTATGAAAAAGTGATGAGAGTGAAATTTTAACATGCGCGCACGATGCAACAATAATCGACAGGATGAAGTTGCTCACTAAACATATATACATACATGCGTGTAGTGACTGATACTATATTCATGATAGTTATTGATGTAAACAAAACACGCGTTTTATATTCGTACAAATCTCAATTATATCTATGCTTTTAAATAATATTTTAGTAATTGAAATTTAATAGTGGTCCATAAATAAAAAACATTTATTGATCGTGAGTATTCCTGATAAAAATATTTGCGCTGTTTTTTATATATTACGTTGTTTTTTAAAATATATTTTAACTGTATTTCTCTAAGTAAGATTAAGTTTCGGTATGTACTTATTTATTTGCATTTTAAATTATAAATTATTACTTTATTATTTATTAAATACTTAAAATGACTTAGATTAAATGAATTTGACTTAGATTATTTTAGTAAATTTAACAATCCCTTATATACACTGTTTATATCAAATGCTGATTATTAATTTAAATTTAAAATAATTAAATTTAATTTAATTTATTTAAAAGAAAAAAATTAAATTAATATTATTAATTATATTAATATTAAAATTAATATTATTAATAATTTTATTGAATTTAGGTTTTACCAATCGTATTTATAATCACTCTCCAGAACTTTTATTATTTTATTTCCTTTAATTATTTGCGTGCTAAATAAAATATTCTTGTATACGCAAGAAAAGTATAACTTCAAACGCACGTACATAAGGACACATTTTTTTTTAATTTACAGGTTATTTTAACAATCCATCCAAGTTAGAATTAGTGACTATTTTTGTCAGAGTGAAAGATTACATTATTTATCAGTTGCTTGCATGGATAAATAAACATCTGCGAACTTGACTTTACCGTATGTTGACCTTGTTCTTTTCTGTGTTGGACATGGTTCCTCGTTTTGACTATTTTGCTCCATACACGACTTTAGGAGCAACATCGTGACGTGTTTAGATAATTTGTGACTCAGTGTTACCTAATAAGTGACCATAAGTAGTTTTTTGTTATTAACTTTCCTCATCTCTTTTATTTTATTTTTATAAAAATATAAATAAATATGAATAGATTATCTATCATTCCAAAAACAAAAATGATTTTGTAATTCAAATCATAAACTGATTCTGGCCACGACGACTGTCTTTACATATATAGACACGATCATTTGCTCTATTGGTTAATTTTAGGAATAATAATATGTAATATATGTATATATATATATATATATATATATATATATATATATATATATATATATACACTTTTAGAAATTATAGTTATGCTAATTAGGAATAAAATAAAAGTAAAGAAACTTTTTAAATTAAATGGTTTCATTATACCATCGACGGTGTCTCCTAATACCTAGAAAATAATTACGGATACTTAGTCTGGCACTTTAATCAGACAAAAATACGAGTAAAATCGTAAGGTAATATCAGTCTAAAGCTAGATATGATTTCTAAGCTCCAACAAATAAAAGTTTTCCACATAATCCGCCATCATGTTATATCGTAATGGGTACTGAATGCGTGTGGGAAGGTTCATGTGAATCGGTTGAGTAGAAGTAGCTGAAAAATGCATCGCAACATTTGAAACAACAATATACGGAATGTTACACTAAATAAAACCCTTTGGTGGAATAAATCCACCCATTTACCCTAGCTTTTTTTTTCTGAAACCGTTCTAATAGTAACGGAGCTTATTGAGGGACCAGTGTATATTGTAATTATAATAACCTAAACATATTCGTCTAAGAATTTTGGAGACGGCAAGTTAGATACACAAATAGGACTTCGCTTTCGTGTGGGATATTAAATGGAATGGTAATATAACTTTTTACCGTCAATTTATGGACGATATTTTTAAGGTCTGATTAGTAATTCTGGCTTTAGTGGAATATAAAAGCCTTCGGTCTGGTTTTATACATCGTATATATAATAATTAGCCATGTATATTATGAGACATTATAAATTTCCTTACTATATTCAGTTCTTACATACTTTAGTCCAATGTACGCAAGATACACGAATATATTCTGTTTATCTTAGAAATGTTACTCTGGTCCAGTTTTGCAACAAAGGAAGGATCATAACATACAATTTGTAATAATAAGTAATATACACTGTCGAACTTCATTGTATATTATCAAATTATCTTCGATATCTCCGTATATTATTTGAATGAAACTGTAACGATTTATTAAATTTAACGTTTGAGTAGTTTAACTTAAAAATGCAACATCAAACTGCGACTCTCTTTACTTAAATTGTTTTTGCTCATTATCCACAAGCTCTAACAATATATTATGTAACCTAAATCCGCCTGAATGCTAAAATCTGCATGGTTTTCACTACCTTTCATTTCAATTGGATAAACCTAACAACTTAAAACCCAAAAAAGAACAAAGAGACAAATAAACCATTAATATTTATGAAATTAGTATGATTATACTAGCGGTACCATGCGACGTCGTCTGTACTGCTAGTTATTAAATATAAGCATACTAAGCAGTGTTTAATGCATTTATTTTATGCTCTTGTATTAGACAGAAATATTCTTTTAGTTCCCCTGTCAGGAACTAAACAAATTATTTGTGTCTTGTCAGCTCCCACGATTTCCTACAGTCGGCCGCTATCACCATCCGTGGGCGGAGATTTTTTCACTTCTATTTTATTTATCTCCATGACAAATTTTATTTATTTTTGTGATAGAATACATTAAATATTTACAACAAACTGTTCGTGACCTTGGATTACGTGCTCTAATATTCCTTATGCCTCATTTCCACCCACCATACCATTTTCTACTAAAGCTCATTTTCAATATACGCTGTTATGCTTGAGTAAATTATATTCTGACATATGAAACTCTCTATCAACATGCACTTTCACTTCTAAGTTATTTATCTCCATGATACATTTTATTTATTTTGGTGATACAATACATTAAATATTTACAGCAATATGTTTTATATTAAATCCAGTTTTAAACACTCACCTGCTCGTGGCCTTCGATTACGTGCTGTAATGTTCCTTATGCCTCATTTCCAGTCACTATACCATTTTCTACTAAAGCTCATTTACAATATACGCTGTTATGCTTGAATAAATTATATTCTGACACATGAAACTCTCTATCAACAAGCACTCTCAAACATTGTGTCAAAAGGCTACACCCTCATAGTTCCATTTTAGACTCATCCTCCTTTTTCCGCACATACACACTTCATCTTTTGTTTTATGTATTTATAGACACGTTGCGGTCGGTGATTATCAACGTGTGACAATGGAAAAGCAAACAACAATGAAAACACAAAATATCTAACGGAATAACTAGAATTTAATACTATAATAATTAAATACACTCTCATTTACTGCAAATATATCACAATTAATTATGCTCGAGAGGATACCAACTAAAACATCCATTCCACGATACAGTGAGGTGGTTCAAATCACAATGACAGTTATGAAGAATGGTTTGTACTTACAAGCGATCCCATATTTATTTCGGCCAAAAAAGTACCAAATTTAAGAGTGTCAATTATTTTTAAGTAACAAATTTAGATGTGATAGTGATAGTGATGTAACCACCTTTCGAAACTAAAAATAGCGGAAGCTTATTGAAGCAAAAAAATAATTAACTAGGAAAGTGGTAAATGAATTAACCATATTATCTTCTATTTAAGTACGTTAAAAAGTTATGTACGTTGAAGTTTGTAAGGTAAACTAAATAAATACTTAATATATTTACCAAGTTATGTGTCCATATCATATCCCTAATTCTATATCAGTATTTTATATTACTCTGGAATTGAATAACCGCTTTAATTCAAAATGTAATAAAAATTTAATTAAACGCAATATGAGAGAAAAATAAATTCGAGCATGGTTAAAGTGTAGTTATGTTGTTTTAAAGCTGCGTAATGTTAAATTAACCGTTAATCATACGTTAAAGTGACTAGTCCATCTGAAGTTTATTTTATTTATTTAATTTTAGCCACATTAGATTGACTAAAAATAGACCAACTAAAAGGCAAAATACAAACCTATTTTCTTCATTGCGCATATTTAATCAATGGATAAAGAGTCCAAGCTACGAACCTTGATGATATATACTAATATGAATGATACACATAAATACGTAATTTGTTTGATTTTTCATGCTATTCTAGTGAACCGAATCTAATGAAACGATCACGAATGTATTCCTTAATTCTCTATGCACGTGAATGGACTATAAATCATAACGGTACATCAATAGTGGAACTAACGGTGATGTTGGGAAAAAATTTGGACGATAGTGTGCATGCAGTGTACTTATATTGTTATAGTTGATTAGCCTAATTTAAAAACATTTAAAAAAATATTATACTGTAAGAAATTTCAACTAATTTTTCTTATACAGATAACTTTAATTTTATTATTCCCAAACAAACGAGCAAATGATACTTCATATTTAAAAATGTTAAAATATGTCAATGTACACACTACCTGTATACAAAATTATGTACAATAAATATAATTTTAAACACAGTGTTTTAGGGTTCTGTACTTCAAAAGGAAAAATAGAACCTTATAAGGTCAATCACGTCTCCAATCTGTCCGTCATTGCCGCTTTTATCAAAAACGTAGAAATTTGAAATTCCACATAGCAGTAAAGCATATTAAAGCGCACGTATATAAATATATAACAACGTATAGTATATAACATACAGTTACAATGGTAATTGCAGGAACAGCAAATCAAATACTTGAATATTTCTTTTTATAATCTTGTATATAGTGTGGATTCGTTTGGAAAAGCTAAGTTCTCAAAAATATTTTTTCATAATCTTTAATAGTATATTTTTATGGAATTACTGATAAATATGCAAAAAAAACATTATGAAGAAAACGGGATTCTATAAACCTACAGAAAAGTTGTAGAAAACTATAACGATGATTGTAGACGTCATAGTTTATGAAATTTTCACAATAATATATATGCTTATAATTAAGCATACATACTAGGTATTTTTAAATATTTATTTCGGTAGGAAGTTCATATTAGTGAAGTAAGTACGTAAGGAATTTCACTTCAAACGAAGTACGGAATACACCCTCGATGCGCGTGTCAGACTCTCACTCGATCGGTTTTATTTTGATTTTTGAAACTAAATAAGGGCCACCAGCAGTACCTAATGAACTCGTAAAGATACCCCGTCTAAAAATCATTTTCTTGATTTTCTATTCAATGAAGATATTTATTGATTGGAAGATTTACAACATACAATTTTATATTAGATATATTACATATAAAAGAGAAATCTAAATTGAAAATAAAATTAAAGAAAAATTGAAGAAAAATTAAATTAAAATTAAATATAAAATATGCAAATTTGCGAACAAAAAGTGATTTTAGCTCAATATACTTATCTCCTTCGATATCCTGTCTCTCTTCAATTACATATCTTAGTAGGAGGTACGTAGTTTTACAGAGCTTCAGATTACTTGAATCTACATTATTGCACGATGATAAACGAAAGTCAACTCTGCGAGTAAAATTGGCTAATGTCATAAATAATAATCCGCATAGATCTTAAGTTATAATTATAGGGAAATTGAGCATTCACACACCATTTTATCATACTGTCTCTTATGGTACGTATTTAACACTCTGTGCCATTTTATGATCAAATTAAGTACTTTATCTGGCCAGATGCCCACGTTGCGATCGTAAAGTTCCCACATAATGAGGGAGCTTTCCATGTAGCATTTTGTCTATTCTCTTGTGAATATCGGAATAGGGCGAGTACGAGTACAAATCTTCTTAAAGCTCAGCTCTGGAGGAGACGCGAATACGCATCCGTCGTCTTCAGATTTGAAATAACATCTTTGTAATAAATTGTAGCGTTATTGCAACGCCTTCAAATTGTACTGTAACTGTACTATACGCTACACATTTTGATAAGATTTTACAACTGTTTTTCTTTATAATTATATTATATAAAACTTTACGATATTACCTATCGAATTTAAATAAAGTTCACGTGTATGTACTAAATCCTGTCATTTGTAAGAGGCCCCATTAACCTCCTCCCCTCACCAAAATAACCTCTATATAATAAGTATACTTGCTTGATTATTACTTGAAAGCATAATAGTGTTTTATATTTAACCCGCAATTTAATTTTCGCGCAGGAAAAGTTGTGCTATGTCTTACATTAATAGATCTTTAAACCTTGTCTCTATGCGAAGTTTGGAAGAGAGTGACTTAGGGAATGATAGATATTAATGATACTAAAACACTAATTTGGGAATGAAAATACATAGCACATTAATTAAAATAAATAATCCATCTAGTGGAGAATTATAAAAGTACGTTTTAATATGCTGATATGATAATGGTTGCTTTTAAAAGATATAGATGTCGCTAGTAAATCATTAACTAGTAATATGTTAATGAATCGAGTATTAAGTAACAATATTGTAATTTATATCTGCCAAATAAGAAATATAGCGTAATGAAATGGTATCAAATTTTCTACTTTTATCTTGAACTGCATAACAATTTAAATACGATCAAAATGGGATGGGCATTTTTTGGTACTGCTTGATTTATGGAGATATTTTTGTCCGTATCAATGAAAAGACGACTTGCCTAGGATACTAAAACTACGCTAAATCCGTTTAATTATTTTTCTGTTATATGGTTTCAGAAATAGGGCCTAATAATTGAAAAAATATGATTTTGGCTTTAATCTCTATCACCCTTTAACATTTTTTGTTCCAAAATATGTTCAATGTATAAATATCGATTTATTTTCTGCCGGATACAGCTCCCGATTTTATCAACCGCAAATCCTGCAATCAACAACATTTTTCTAACGTTGAAAAAGGTGCAGAATGATATTAATTTCGAAGAAAACGAATTTTTCAAAGCCATCGCAACCATCTGTGAATTCAATAGGCCTAAATCCCATTATATACGGTACTTGCTTACAATTTCCTATAATATACAATAATCCACTACCTAATCATGTAAATAGCAAAAACCCTTTCTAACTTAACAGTCCACAATTGCTAATATATTTAAAGACACACAATAAAAGCTCGATGACACAGGTAAGCCCCGGTAAATCTCTTTTAGCATAAACTTCTACTTGTATACGATTTCCTATAATATGCAAATAAATAGACGAAACCATGTAAATTACTAAGATACCTTCTAAATCAATAACGCAGAAGTTTTAATATATTTAAACACGTAGTAATAGTCAGATGAAACAGCTGAGACCCAGTGATTAAACCTGTATCTGCATACGATTTCCTATAATATGTAAATATGTAGATAGATGGTAACCATATAAATTACTAAGGTACCTTCTAAATCAATAATGCAGACGTTTAATGTATTTAAACACGTAGTAATAGATGAAACAGATGAGACCCAGTGAATAAACCTGTATCTGCATACGATTTCCTATAATATGTAAATATGTAGATAGATGGTAACCATATAAATTACTAATATACCTTCTAAATGAATAATGCAGAAGTTTAATATATTTAAACACGTAGTAATACATGAAACAGATGAGACCCAGTGAATAAATCTGTATCTGCATACGATTTCCTATAATATGTAAATATGAGACCCAGTGAAGAAACCTGTATTTGCATACGATTTCCTATAATATGTAAATATGTAGATAGATGGTAACCATATAAATTACTAAGATACCTTCTAAGTCAATAATGCAGAAGTTTAATATATTTAAACACGTAGTAATAGTCAGATGAAACAGATAAGACCCAGTGAATAAACCTGTATCTGCATACGATTTCCTATAATATGTAAATATGTAGATAGATCGTAACCATATAAATTACTAAGATACCTTCTAAATCAATAACGCAGAAGTTTAATATATTTAAACATGTAGTAATAGTCAGATGAAACAGATGAGACCCAGTGAATAAACCTGTATCTGCATACGATTTCCTATAATATGTAAATATGTAGATAGATGGTAACCATATAAATTACTAAGATACCTTCTAAATCAATAATGCAGAAGTTTAATATATTTAAACACGTAGTAATAGTCAGATGAAACAGATGAGACCCAGTGAATAAACCTGTATTTGCATACGATTTCCTATAATATGTAAATATGTAGATAGATGGTAACCATATAAATTACTAAGATACCTTCTAAATCAATAATGCAGAAGTTTAATATATTTAAACACGTAGTAATAGTCAGATGAAGCAGATGAGACCCAGTGAAGAAACCTGTATTTGCATACGATTTCCTATAATATGTAAATATGTAGATAGATGGTAACCATATAAATTACTAAAATACCTTCTAAATCAATAACGCAGAAGTTTAATATATTTAAACATGTAGTAATAGTCAGATGAAACAGATGAGACCCAGTGAATAAACCTGTATCTGCATACGATTTCCTATAATATGTAAATATGTAGATAGATGGTAACCATATAAATTACTAAGATACCTTCTAAGTCAATAATGCAGAAGTTTAATATATTTAAACACGTAGTAATAGTCAGATGAAACAGATAAGACCCAGTGAATAAACCTGTATCTGCATACGATTTCCTATAATATGTAAATATGTAGATAGATGGTAACCATATAAATTACTAAGATATCTTCTAAATCAATAACGCAGAAGTTTAATATATTTAAACATGTAGTAATAGTCAGATGAAACAGATGAGACCCAGTGAATAAACCTGTATCTGCATACGATTTCCTATAATATGTAAATATGTAGATAGATGGTAACCATATAAATTACTAAGATACCTTCTAAATCAATAATGCAGAAGTTTAATATATTTAAACACGTAGTAATAGTCAGATGAAACAGATGAGACCCAGTGAATAAACCTGTATTTGCATACGATTTCCTATAATATGTAAATATGTAGATAGATGGTAACCATATAAATTACTAAGATACCTTCTAAATCAATAATGCAGAAGTTTAATATATTTAAACACGTAGTAATAGTCAGATGAAACAGATGAGACCCAGTGAAGAAATCTGTATTTGCATACGATTTCCTATAATATGTAAATATGTAGACAGATGGTAACCATATAAATTACTAAAATACCTTCTAAATCAATAACGCAGAAGTTTAATATATTTAAACATGTAGTAATAGTCAGATGAAACAGATGAGACCCAGTGAATAAACCTGTATCTGCATACGATTTCCTATAATATGTAAATATGTAGATAGATGGTAACCATATAAATTACTAAGATACCTTCTAAGTCAATAATGCAGAAGTTTAATATATTTAAACACGTAGTAATAGTCAGATGACACAGATAAGACCCAGTGAATAAACCTGTATCTGCATACGATTTCCTATAATATGTAAATATGTAGATAGATGGTAACCATATAAATTACTAAGATACCTTCTAAATCAATAACGCAGAAGTTTAATATATTTAAACATGTAGTAATAGTCAGATGAAACACATGAGACCCAGTGAATAAACCTGTATCTGCATACGATTTCCTATAATATGTAAATATGTAGATAGATGGTAACCATATAAATTACTAAGATACCTTCTAAATCAATAATGCAGAAGTTTAATATATTTAAACACGTAGTAATAGTCAGATGAAACAGATGAGACCCAGTGAATAAACCTGTATTTGCATACGATTTCCTATAATATGTAAATATGTAGATAGATGGTAACCATATAAATTACTAAGATACCTTCTAAATCAATAATGCAGAAGTTTAATATATTTAAACACGTAGTAATAGTCAGATGAAACAGATGAGACCCAGTGAAGAAACCTGTATTTGCATACGATTTCCTATAATATGTAAATATGTAGATAGATGGTAACCATATAAATTACTAAGATACCTTCTAAATCAATAATGCAGAAGTTTAATATATTTAAACACGTAGTAATAGTCAGATGAAACAGATGAGACCCAGTGAATAAACCTGTATTTGCATACGATTTCCTATAATATGTAAATATGTAGATAGATGGTAACCATATAAATTACTAAGATACCTTCTAAATCAATAATGCAGAAGTTTAATATATTTAAACACGTAGTAATAGTCAGATGAAACAGATGAGACCCAGTGAAGAAACCTGTATTTGCATACGATTTCCTATAATATGTAAATATGTAGATAGATGGTAACCATATAAATTACTAAAATACCTTCTAAATCAATAACGCAGAAGTTTAATATATTTAAACATGTAGTAATAGTCAGATGAAACAGATGAGACCCAGTGAATAAACCTGTATCTGCATACGATTTCCTATAATATGTAAATATGTAGATAGATGGTAACCATATAAATTACTAAGATACCTTCTAAATCAATAATGCAGAAGTTTAATATATTTAAACACGTAGTAATAGTCAGATGAAACAGATGAGACCCAGTGAATAAACCTGTATTTGCATACGATTTCCTATAATATGTAAATATGTAGATAGATGGTAACCATATAAATTACTAAGATACCTTCTAAATCAATAATGCAGAAGTTTAATATATTTAAACACGTAGTGATAGTCAGATGAAACAGATGAGACCCAGTGAATAAACCTGTATTTGCATACGATTTCCTATAATATGTAAATATGTAGATAGATGGTAACCATATAAATTACTAAGATACCTTCTAAATCAATAATGCAGAAGTTTAATATATTTAAACACGTAGTAATAGTCAGATGAAACAGATGAGACCCAGTGAATAAACCTATATTTGCATACGATTTCCTATAATATGTAAATATGTAGATAGATGGTAACCATATAAATTACTAAGATCCCTTCTAAATCAATAACACGGAAGTTTTAATATATTTAAACACGTAGTAATGGTCAGGTGAAACAGATGAGACCCAGTGAATAAACCTGTATTTGCATACGATTTTCTATAATATGTTAATATGTAGATAGACGGTAACCATATAAATTACTAAGATCCCTTCTAAATCAATAACGCGGAAGTTTTAATATATTTAAACACGTAGTAATAGTCAGGTGAAACATATGAGACCCAGTGAATAAACCTGTATTTGCATACGATTTTCTATAATATGTAAATATGTAGATAGACGGTAACCATATAAATTACTAAGATTCATTCTAAATCAGTAATGCACAAGTTTTAATATATTGAAACACGTACCAATAGTCAGGTGAGGCAAATGAGCCCCAGAGGATTTTATTTAACATAAATCTGTATTTGCATGTGATTTCCTATGAAATATAAATATGTAGATAGGCAATAACCATATAAATTACTAAGATCCTTCTATATCAACTATACATCATAAGAAAGGTGAGGCCAAAGTATTTTCAAAACTCTAATACATATACAATTTTACATATATAAATGATTTATCATAAACATTTCTCTGATTAGCACCATTTTTCCCTGATTAGCACCATCTTTTATTTGGATAATACTTTGAGAGATACTGGTAAAGGCGAGATAAAGTAAATAGTCGTTATTTCTCTCGAATAAATATTACGGTTTTTATCGTGTCGATTTAAACTATATTTATCACGTCAATATTATCGTTTTAAACTATAATACTCAAGGTAATTAAATTTAGCAATTCTAATGGGTGAAGTTTTTTTTTAATATATATAAATAAAATAGACAACGTGTATTTCAGTTTGAATACGTTTTTAGAAAATGTTTTTGAATTACTAGTATAAAAAGTTTTCGTTATTGCAGCCATAAATATTGATTGATCTTCGACAGTCACAATTTGCTTCAAATCAATGTTTGAATCATTGTGTTCAAATATTTGTTTGAAAACAAATATTTGAAACACGTGTGGGTCGAACAAATATTTGAGCCACAAATGTTTTAATTAAAAGAACAACAAAAGCTACTTTATTTGTCATAAAAATATTCGATCTTAAGTTTAACAAAAAGTCATTCGGACTGTCATATTTATTAAAAGTTGAGCGATCTGATTCGATTACCTTCCTTTATACTCCACTGTAAGGGGTATTTTATTTTTCACAAGTGGCTATGTATGTAGGGATGAGATTGTTCAATCCCCCGTAGAGTCCCAATGACTTCATGGATTTTAATGTACAATGTCTCGTCTTCTTCATCTTGGCCCCGCAATTGGTAGGATATATTACGTAAAAAATGAGTGTCTCTAGCGGTAATTTTGTCTAACGTGGATTTTTTTAACTTATCAAAATAAACAGCAAATGAAGGATTTTGAAAACACAATTCCAAATATTTTTTATTTTTTCGCAGCCCTAAATATAGGTCATCAAAAGTGATATTTTATTGTAATACTCTTGATTGACTACCATTATTAACATGACTATTGTTTTAATAGAGTTTAGGGAGGCCGGCGAATTCTTTCGACTAGGTCGCTGTGACTTACTGTATATTGCTAATGATACTCAAAGGATATGGGCAAAAGTCAATACCGTTTGGGTTCATATGTTACAAAAATAAAAACGACAGAAAATAAAAAATAAGCCCCTAAAATTTTTTTAGACAAATGTAAAATCTTGTATTCCCTTAGAAATGTCTGGTTATTTTTCATAATAGTTTATAAATGTTATAGCTACGGAAATATTTGAACCAGAACGTCTAAATAAAGTGCAGATTGTGACTGTTATACCTTTTATATTCAGATTAATTAAACAATTTTAGGCAAATGTAAAATCTTGCATTCCTTTAGAGAAGTCAGGTTATTTTTCATAATAGTTTATAAATGCTATAGCTACAGAAATCTTTGAATCAGAATGACTAAACAAAGTACAGATTGTGTCTGTTATATATTCTATATTCAGATTAATTAAAAATTTTAGATAAAAGTAAAATCTTACATTCCTTTAGAAAAGTCAGGTTATTTTTCATAATAGTTTATAAATGCTATAGCTACAGAAATCGTTGAACCAGAACGACTAAACAAAGTGCAGATTGTGTCTGTTATATCTTCTATATTCAGATTAATTAAATTTTTTAGACAAATGTAAAATTTTGCATTCCTTTAGAAAAGTCAGGTTATTTTTCATAATAGTTTATAAATGCTATAGCTACAAAAATCTTTGAACCAGAACGTCTAACCAAAGTGCAAATTGTGTCTGTTATATCTTCTATACTTAGTTTAATTAAATTTGTTTGGCAAATGTAAAATCTTGCATTCCTTTAGAAAAGTCAGGTTATTGTTCATAATAGTTTATAAATGCTATAGCTACAGAAATCTTTGAACCAGAACGTCCAAATAAAGTGCAAATTGTGACTGTTATACCTTTTATATTCAGATTAATTAAACAATTTTAGGCAAATGTAAAATCTTGCATTCCTTTAGAGAAGTCAGGTTATTTTTCATAATAGTTTATAAATGCTATAGCTACAGAAATCCTTGAATCAGAATGACTAAACAAAGTGCAGATTGTGTCTGTTATATCTTCTATACTTAAATTAATTAAATTTTTTTAGGCAAATGTAAAATCTTGCTTTCCTTTAGAAAAGTCAGGTTATTGTTCATAATAGTTTATAAATGGTATAGCTACAGAAATCGTTGAACCAGAACGTCTAAACAAAGTGCAGATTGTGATTGTTATACCTTTTATATTCAGATTAATTAAAAATGTTTAGGCAAAAGTAAAATCTTGCATTCCTTTAGAAAAGTCAGGTTATTTTTCATAATAATTTATAAATGCTATAGCTACAGAAATCGTTGAACCAGAACGACTAAACAAAGTGCAGATTGTGATTGTTATACCTTTTATATTCAGATTAATTAAAAATGTTTAGGGAAATGTAAAATCTTGCATTCCTTTAGAAAAGTCAGGTTATTTTTCATAATAGTTTATAAATGCTATAGCTACAGAAATCGTTGAACTAGAACGACTAAACAAAGTGCAGATTGTGATTGTTATACCTTTTATATTCAGATTAATTAAAAATGTTTAGGCAAATGTAAAATCTTGCATTCCTTTAGAAAAGTCAGGTTATTTTTCATAATAGTTTATAAATGCTATAGCTACAGAAATCGTTGAACTAGAACGACTAAACAAGTTTGTATTCGTTATATCTTCTATATTCAGATTAACATATTAATCGCAGGCCTGAAAGAGTCGCTAAAAACACATAAAATTGATAAAGAGGGAAAAATTCATTCATCTTAACACTATAATGAATGTCGATGCCAATTCTTATCAGTTTATTTTTATTTCCTTTAGGCATGGTTACACATTTAAAAAGTGATTGACATTGATTATTTTTTGTAAACGTTTCAGAAATGTTATTAACATCATTTAATTTTTATTTATCATAACCTACTGTTTTTATTATATGTTGTAAATAATGTTATCAAGCATAAGCATTCACGTATAATAATAATAACGGTACAGTGAGCAACGCTATTAATAAAATTTCGACTTAGTTTACATTTACTTTGATCGCTGCTTAAACTTAAAGATCATAAAACTTGACGCGTCTTGAGTAATTGTTAGCTCAAACCACGAAGACGATTAAAGAAAAAAAATATCTTCACTCTGCGTTGTTGCGACTTGCACGTGACGATAAAATGTCATTTGTTTGGAAGTTTGCGGTTACGTTACCTGTAATCTAATCATCTTTCTTATATTTAAAAGTAGGTATAACTTATGTTGAAAAAAAAATGTTTGTAAATAATATAAATTAATATCAATAAACTCGATTAAACCGAGACAAATATAGATAAGATTATTTAATTTTTAGATTATTTGACTTGGACCGGCATAGCGGCAGTTGATGGACTTACGAGTATTATATTAAACTATTTTTTAATGTCATTAGACAGTTTTAAATAGGACATAAATTCTAGGCGCTTTATATACTATGTACAGAGTTCTCCATTAATTTATAGTAAAATATTTTTAAAAAAATTTTTTAGTAGAAATTCGTAAAATAAAAGCGAAGTTTTTTAGCAATAAAGTGAAATTCGATCCAAATTTCCTTTAATTTAGTGGTAGAAATCAATGTGTCTAAAAATGAACAAATTTGTGTGTTTTACTTGAAATTCTTTTACAGATAAAAATTATTCTGTAACCTTAAATTTTTACATCGTGCAATCGGGAAAATAAAACTACATCCTATACTTACACCATACAATCGACGGAAATAAAAGTACGTTCTATATTACATCATGCATTCGAAGAAAATAAAATTACATTCTATACTTACTTCATGCAATCGACAAAAAGAAAATTACATTCAATACTTACACTCGACAAAAATAAAAATGCACTCTATACCTACATCATGTAATCGACAAGGATAAAAGTACATTCTATGCTTACATCAGGCAATCGACAAAAATAAAAGTGCATTCTATGCCTACTCATGTAATCGACAAACATAAAAGTACATTCTCTGATTACATCATGCAATCGACGAAAATAAAATTACGTTCTGTACTTACATCATATTGTCGGCAAAAATAAAATTACGTTCTGTACTTACATCATGCTATTGATAAAAATAAAGTACATTCTATACTTACATCATGCATTCGACAAGTATAAAAGTACATTCTATGCTTACATCATGCAATCGACAAAAATAAAAGTACATTCTCTGCTTACATCATGCAATCGATAAAAGTAAAAGTACATTCTATACCTACATCATGTAATCGACATAGATAAAAGTAAAGTATCGACATAGATAAAATACTTACATCATGCGAGGTTAAATGCACATTTTATCCTCGCCAAAAAACCTCTTGGAATTTACAAATGCGTCGCGTTCACGACCACCTGTATCACTTATAACATGTCTCCTGTATATCAAAACTTAGCTAAGATACAAATAAAAATTAAAAACTGACCCCTATCATTAAGTGTCTCACTTTCATTGTTATGTTATCGATCGCTTGGCCGACATTTTACATTTGGTTAAGGTCAGATAAAACTGATAACGACTTATCGGCACATAACATAAACACGTAATCACTAATTTATTTTTAGTACGTAATTTTTGGTAATGATATTATGGGTCAGTAAATTCGCAAGTAGGTAACTGGCAAATAGGTAACTTGCCATTTTGCCATAACGTTTCCGTCTATCTTCTAAGTTTATTTCATTGGATATACTTAGAACTGTCCTAACTATCTACTTGCCATTTTTCCATTAGGGTTCCGTCTATCGTCTAAATCTATATCATTGAATAGACTTAGAACCATACTAACTACCTACTTGCCATTTTGCCATTAGGACTCCGTCTATCTTCTAAATCTATATCATTGGATTGACTTAGAAGATAGACGAAACACTAAAAATAGCAAAGTATTCCACCTTTACTTACTTGCCACTTTTAGAGTTCCGTACCTCAAAAAGAAAAATGGAACCCTTATAGATAACTCACATGTCTGTCCATATGTCTATCACAACCGTTTTTCTGACAAACCGTTTGACGTAGAAACTTGAAATTTAATAAATCAAATTAACATCAAATGATAAACGAAGTTGAAAAAATAGAATTTTTAATCTGCCCCTTCTAAAATTTTCATATAAATATTTTCGAGCTTCAAATTTAAAGTTTCTACATCGAACGAATTCTAAGAAATAAGCTGTGACAAAAAGAAAGCTGTGGTAAAGTGAGTTGTCAGTTAAAGAAACGTCTAAATATATAATAAAAACAATCAAAACCTTTATAAAGTAGTGATTTTTATGACCGTGCTACTGTTTATTCACTTTCTACAATAATACTAGGTAAGTTGGATTACATATACTATTTAAAGAACATTGTTGTGAAAGCGTGAACAGAATAAAAGCAAATTGAATATTACATCAGATGTTTATTTAATTAGTAATCAGTAAAGAATTTTAAAGTATTTATTACTGTTTGAATAACTTGATAGTGTATTCATTGAATTTTAGAGGAAAAATATATTCTGCACGATATCCAAATGTAAGAAGATAAAAGACGAATCGTGAAAGAATTAAGCGCAGTTTGTTAAATAGCACGCATAATTTTCAATAGTTACAAAAAACCCGTCAAGCACGAGAAGAACTCGCATTACGTGAGTTTCACAGACATTTAAGTATTTGTGAACATTTAAGAGTACATTGTATTTTTAATTAAGCTATTTACAAATATTAATTTTTCACAACGTAAATATATCTTACACAGGCGTAAAAACAAACTGCTTATAAAAATGTATAATTCCCCGTAGAATTAAAAAATCATCGGTTTTTGAATAAGGCTCCTATTATGCCGACTTTCAAGATTGTAGGTTGACCAGAAATACCTTACAGATTTTGATGATGGTGGAAGTGGGTAAGACCATTGTAGGAACAAAAAAATATGTTTAAAGGGGCTTTTCTTTTTGTTGCGTGAAAAAACTTAAGGTTAAATGTCTTAGTATACAATCTTAATTTCAATTTTACATCTCAAGCCATTTCTTCGAAAAAAACTTTGACGAAGGGACTGGCAGACAACCAAATGATCCCATAAGAGTTTTTTTTTCAGTTCGAGGGACGGAACCCTAATAATAAAACCATCTCTTCGAAAATAATAATAAAACTAAAGAAAAGGGAGTAAATACGAATCGAAGAAAAAATTATATTACTATTTATATTACAAAGCTAAGATGTAATGTAACTTCAATACTTACATATTGCAGAGAATTAAATATATATTTCATATATGATTAATACTTAAATTACGTACTTACCAATCTTCGAACTATGCGACTAATTAAAAGGATTCCAGCAACACGTTATTTTATTAAATAAAGTAGTAAATTCGATATTTACGTAAATATTTATTAATCTTTGTCAAGTCAATACCAAGCAACTAATTTCAATAGAACAGTTATGATTTTCAACACCTAACTAAAAATGTGTGATGAAGTAGTAATAATTATTTCTACAAATATAATACCAACACACAAAAAATCTTTATGTCCAATCCAAACTATATGTACGTGTTTATGTATATTTTTATAGACTCCATCAATTTTCAACAGATTTCCTTCAAATTTTCCACACTACTCTCCGCCCCCTAGCAACAAAACTCAATAAGGTGGCACTTGCCACCCCAACCACTTACACCTCATTGTGGAACTATTACGCTAAAAATACTAAGTCATTTGCAGTGATATGACTTTGCTTTACCTCTCCCATAATGTTCTAATAAAAATAGATTGAAAAACGGCGAGTACTTAAAATAATTGTAGGAAATCTGCTTTCCTATAATGACGTACATTGATATCAATATACCGAATACCAATCTTCTTGAAGAATCATTATACCAATTAAATAAATGACTGACCATAATAAATTTCTATAGATTTTTAATAATAGACTGGAATAAAAAATAAAAGGTGAAATTCCATCAAGAATTAGGAAGTGTAAATTATTGCCATAAAAATAAACGAGCGACAATCCTTACCGAAATTCGTTTTCAAAATTTAATATAATTTATTTTTAGACTAAAAACATAAAAATGTATTTATATTATATAATGAAAACTTCTATTTCTGGAAGATTATGTATAGGAAATATAACAACCATATATATAAGAAAGCGTGTTGTGCAAAATCTTACTTATGTATTTAGCAGTGTGTCATCACCGAAAGGGGTCAATGTGTCAGTGTTCACACTTGTCAGCCAGCCACTTTTATTGCTTGTATAAGAGGATGTAATATTTTTTTGCCGTAATGTAGACGTAATCTAGATAATATAATCTAACCTACAAAATTTTTTTAAAGATTTTACTTCAAACACTTGCATCGTTCTTTGTCATTTTTTTTAATACGTTAATTTTAGTGTCGGACGAGATTTCATCGTTTCACTTTCTCTCGCCGTCTTGCGGTTTAATCGTTGAGTATATTTATATGTAAGCAAACAATGATTCGCAATAAGCAACAACTGTCCGTTTTATTTTTTCTTTTTTATATCTCTCCTGAACGGCAAATGAATACAAATTCAAGTCATTACACATATTAAGCACGTAATACTTTTCGTTTGACATGTTTCAAATATTTGCCATTCGTTTTCTGGATATAATGTGGCTCTTGCTGAGAAAATCGTCATCGTTCGGTCTTATCCGCCTTTGTTAAAGTATATTGAACTACTAATTTTTAGGAGAGGCGTGTGGAAATTAATTAGTGATAGAGTGGGAAGATGAAATTAATTATGAAAGGTTTTTAATTTAGGGTTGGGAATTAATAAACTGGTCAGTTTATTTCAGCAATTTCTGGAATGTTATGGAGTATATATAAGGAGAGCAGTGTTCGAATCATTGTTTAGTTATCAATTGCGTTTCAATACACAAAAAGAATAGAAAAGGGAATTGTTTACTTCAAAAATTCAGTTTAAGATGAAATGCAAGCGAAGTAATACATAATATACACACAAGGATGAATGAAGGTATAGTCTCCTATAACACAGACAAGCATTGCTCCCAAAGATTCTTAAAAGGAAATTTTAATCTCACCAATAGCCCTCATCCAAGATGACAGCCTACATTAAATTTAGAAAAATTGGAAAGCCTTAATGAAACTGATCCCAGGTTAAGTTTGTGTTATTTCGCAGAACTTACTATCATCTACTATACTGCATAGGAAAAGAACCTCATGCTTTGGAAAAACAGTGGAAATCTTATGTTTGACTGACTGCATTGAGAAGACGGATAGATTAGTTGTCAACTAACACAATATCATAAGAGAATGAGTAAACTATGAAATTATGCATCTGCCGTGGATCAATTAAGAGAATGAGCTAAGATTCGCACGTAATATAACAATATGTAATACTCTTCAAGAATATTGATAAATGGCAAACGTGTTTAAAACTCCATCGCATACTAAAAAATCCCTCTACGTAAAAAGACGCATCCTTATTTAAGTTTTCAGTTTTTAGATGACTCTTAAAGAGTTTTTTTTGTGGTGCCACGGCGACAGTTTTTTTTTTGTAGTGGCTGTTTTGAAACAACTTCGTAGTTACAAAACCATCAAAGAAAGTTCAACCACCCATAAATGATTACAATTTGAGGAAAAAACCTAATCTAAACTAATTGCGCAAAATTTATTCAATGATTCGAAACGCAGTTTTCTTTAAGAAATAATTTCTGCACCATTTCTTACCAATACTGTGTCGCTTTTCTTTCTCTTTCTGGCCTGCTATGTATTAATGCCTAATTTCTTAGTTTATAAACTTATATTTCAATATATTCTTTTATTCTCCTTTAAATTAATAAACAAATTTCTTATTAATGTAAACTACATAAACTCAATTGCTGATCCTAACATCGTTTAGCTTTTAATACATTTTATTTTTATGGACAGGTTATATATAGGTTACCTTTTATCTTTATCGAATATTTCTTAAAAGAACTTTTATCTGTCTTTCTATTTATCTGTTTATTTATTAACGCATCACGCAAAACTTCCTTAACTGATTCGAATTGAAGTTTCAGTAATAAAATATTCAGAATAAAATCTAGGCTATCTTTTATCTTTATCGAATATTTCTTAAAAGATCTTTTATCTATCTCTCTATTTATTTTTTGGTTTATTTTTAGGGCATTACGCAAAAACTCCTTAACCGATTTGAATTAGATATTCACTGAGGTAATGTTCAAATTAAAATTTAGGCTACCTTTTATCTTTATCGAATATTTCTTAAAAGAACTTTTATCTGTATATTTATTTTTAGGAGGTCATTCAAAAACTGATTCGAATTGGAATTTCACTGATATAATGTTCAGATTAAAATCTAGGCTACCTTCTATCTTTATCGAATATTTCTAAAAAGAACTTTTATCTGTATTTCTATTTTTAGGAGGTCATGCAAAAACCGATTCGAATTGGAGTTTCACTGATATAAAGTTCAGATTAAAATCTAGGTTATCTTTTATCTGTATCCAATATTTCTTAAAAGAACTTTTATCTGTGTTTCTATTTATCCGTTTGTTTATTTTTAGGGCATCACCCAAAAACTCCTTAACCCATCTGAATTAGTTTCACTGAGATAATGTCCAAATTAAAATCTAAGCTACCTTTTAACTTTATCGAATATTTCTAAAAAGAACTTTTATCTGTCTTTCTGTTTTTAGGAGGTCACGCAAAAACCGATTTGAATTGGAGCTTCACTGAGATAATGTTCAGATTAAAATTTAAGCCACCTTTTGTTCAAGCTAACTAATACTAAGTTCAAGCTGGAAGTAAGGTATTGTTATCTCGTTCATCGGTACTTTTGAGATGCAAACATAACTTATGAGTATGATCCATAAAAATTATATCGCTATGTAGTAAACTATTCCGTATTAACTACGTGCAAGATGCCGTCGACAACAACTAGTAATAGTTGGAACTTGGCACTTGTATACCCATGTAGGTCCCATTTCTGTTAACGATTAAAACTTTCTTTTGTTAGAGAACTTAACTTCTTTTAACATCCAACGTTCTTAGCGGGATTATATTCAAGATTATAATTACTTTCCGAAAACATGCATAATATTCAGTGGTCTATTGTGTCGAATCGAATTTATTTCCAAAACTTTATTTATTTACTGTTTTTCCAATTTTCTTATATTTTGAGAACATTACTTTTTAGTGACCCAATCGCTCAAATTAGTTCAAACCTGGAACACTATTATTTGTAGTACAACTCTTCGGAATAGAGTATCCTTTTTAAACGTAAAATATAACGTACGGTATTAGTACATTACGACATTAATACGTAAAAGTAAGGATGTTAGTCCATCCACGATTCAACTACTTAACGAGTGTTCGTTAAAGAAATATAGAGCGTAAAGTCTTAGTTTTACCTAGAATTAAATGCATATAGATAATTAAGGATTTTACTGCTATTTGCTACTGCATGTAGTTAGACTTGAGTCAGTCAATATATTTTTATTTATTAATAAATTAAGAAAATATTAAACACAATATTTACTTTGTCCTCCTGCCATAAGAAATTTGCCTACACGAACACATTTAAATCGCACCCGTTATTAAATATGCAGATGCATACTCTTCAAACCAAAAATGAAGTTTAGTTTTAAATTAACGACCCCACGTACGTTAATTTAAAACAAAGTTTTCTTATACTTATACAAAATGTATGAAACATACTAACATGTATACTTCAATGCTAATTGGCTTTAATAAACCTTTGACAACATTTTTAAACACAGAACATCGTATTACGCTCAGATTGCGAAAAAAAATTGTTATAGGGTTCGATAAATAAATATATAATATTAAATAACCCTGTGAAAAAATTTGAGTTTATTTCTTCACATTCACCTTTCTATAATTTTATTAGCATTAATATTCGGCGTATCATAGACGTCTAATGTTTTAGTGAGCTGTGTATTTAACGCGATTTGTCAAACTTAAAAAGAAAACAAATTCTGTTCGCTTTCCAACGTTCTTAGTTATAAGCGCGTAGCATAAATTCAGAAACGAGGCGTAAAGTGATGAAACTGCTACACCGCTTGAAGCATTGTAAAGCTGTCACAATGCGTTTCCCGCCGGGGTCAGGCATAATTTATTATAACAATTTCCGCGACGCATAACCGAAAATGTGTATGCGGCCTCCGCCCCTGGGAGGCGTTTGATTGGTGTAGTTGACCTAGTGGCCCCGCTGAGTGACAGCAGCGGCGAGAGGGTTTCGCGTAGGGTCGTCGCTGCGAGAACGACGCAAATCGGGATACGCGAACGGCTTCAAAGTGGAAGGGTCTATACCTGGTGATTTAACTCGTCGACGCTCCTTTCAGCTCTTTTAGATAAAACATCTACGTACTTCCCATCTCGGCACGACCTCCGTGCATATCAGAGGAATTAAATGATTATATCTTTTCCAAACCAGTAAATTATCTATGTGCGGCACAAACATATTATTTCCTATTAATTATACGTAGATTTCAGTATGATATCTATTTCTATGTTACGCACATACGAGATAATAATGTACAATTGATCTTTGTTGTGCGTATCTGTAAGTTTAAATTATGCAAAATATAACAGCGAGTACTTCATTTTAGGGCGAAAAATAAACCGTGCCCTTTTGCTGTCAAAACTCGCCCACTCAAGCGATTCGCCCACTCAGCAACCGACTGCACGACGAAGTCATATAATACAAGTACTTTGAGTCTACATATTATTAGTTTAATGTTACAGACACAATTATGCCAATTTTACCAGCTAAAAATAACTGAGAAGAAAGGCTTTACCGTTTGCTTTTTGGTATACTAGCTGCCTATCTCGGCTTTGCTCGGGCAAAAATGGGAATCACGATTCAATTTTGTTTTAATTAAATAATAATTATTAATTACAGTTAATTTGTTAATAGCGGTCTCAACGGTTTACTTATTTGGTCTATGCTTTAGTCAAGTACCACATTTTGCTAACCAATTTTGTAACTTTAATACGCTGTTAACAAAAAAAACTATAATATTAGCCATACACATTTTAGAACTTTCTTGTTGATTTTATTTTCATCACCAATTCCTGCAAACGGTTGTAAACGGCAAAAAGTTTTAATGTATTTACTTTGTTTAACTCAAAAGTTTATAATTTTACCATATCTACTTGTCTGTCCGTTTGTATCTCACAACCGTTTTATTCACGGACTATGAGTGTTATAAAGTTAAAATTTGCATTGTTACATATATTTACAATGCCTATAAAGTTCAGAAATAAAATCTTTTAAAATAATTATTTATAGGGAGGAACCCTTACATGAAAGCGGAGGTGATTCCCATGCCCCATTGTGTGGAGTATCGTTTAAATGTTCTTTCAAAATTATTAGGGATATGGCATGAACACTTTTTCGATATTTTCTATTTTTTCCTAATAGAACAGAATAGAAAATAAGTCATAACAAGCAAACTATCATAATTCATAATTAGCACTGTTAACCGCTAAACTTTTTTATTTATTTTATGTGTTATATACGATATATTTATACATTCTTATAATATAGCTTTAATGGTTTAAATACAATTATAATAGTTTAATGGTTTAAATACAATTATAATAGTTTAATGGTTTAAAAGTGCATGTCACAATTAGACTTCCCTCACTTAAATGGCTATTGGTCATTACCCGCACCTTCTAAAAAGGTATTATTTACTCTATGTCCGTCTGGATACTATAAACTTTACGATGGTATTTAACTATATGGTTTCATTATTCATATCAATCTGATAAGCCATTCTTTGTGCCAAACCCACCAAAGTAGGCAAAACGTACCATATTTAAGAGATAAACAACTTCATGCCGACTCGGACATGTCTCCTGATTTCCAACGTTACGTTTTAAACAGAACTTGCATCTAATCCGATTAAAGTACTAAATTCTTCAAGCAAGATTTTAAATATATATATATATATATATATATATATATATATATATATATATTATTTAGCAGTATACACTTTCAATTTTCATTTGCAATATGTTATAACAATATTAGTAAAGAAAATTTTGGACCAACTCCGATACCAACAACAATTAAGGGAGAAAATTTAAATTCGCAAAAGTACTGTGGTCCAACGAACCCATAAACTATTGATCCAAAGGAAATAAAAATCTGAAGAACGCTTTGAAAGTCATGTGGAATCACATGTAAACAATAGACGACGCAGTATGTAAGTAACGTATAATCTGTAACACTGGTTATGTGAGAATCTTTGATAATCTATAAGCTTTATTATATGAGAGAATCAAAACGTTAAAATGTTATACATTATCTAGGTTGAAGTTGGAATAAGTGAATACAACGACAAATGGTAATTTCTTTACAAAATTTTGTGTGATAAATCGGAGTGAACGGTAATATTGATCGAAAAATTTACACGTGATGTCATACTCGTATGTTAAAATTGTTTTACACTGATACATTTTAATGCTAAGACCTATCATGTACAGTGTGGATAACGTACATATTCAATAAAGAGATCCATTCTCCGTTAAATGTTTGCGTCACTCAATGACGGTATACTAAATAAACATGTTCTACATTTATAAGGGTTTTCTACCCTTATATTAAATGGACGTATTGTACGTATAAATCCCAATACGAGAGTTCCGTACACACATGTAAATATCTAAGCGTACACATCATAGGTAAATGGCATTTCTATTAAATAATTTACAGATATTAATATGATTTCTCACCATGTAAACATACAAAATATATTGCCTAGTATATCTTTCACAGAAATAATAAATATACATTTTAAAAAACAAAGCTATTTTTTCGTGCTCATTTTAAGTCACTTGTATAGAGTTTCTATCAACTTTCTACAGATCCAACTACATGTCAATTTGGTTGACTATGACTCGTAAACTAGTAAAGCCTACTTAGCTGTTATAATTTTCCTTTTATTTTGGGATATATATATATATATATATATATATATATATATATATATATATATAAATATATATATATATATATATATATATATATATATATATATAATATTGAAAGTTTCCAATCAGCATTGTAAATGATGCCCTCCGGCTATAACTAAAACTTTTTGAATTTCTCCCTATGAGAGGGCCTCTGTAATTACCGCTATTAATAAGTAGTACACTCCTTATATTATTATTAACAAGTCATCCAAACATTAGAAAAAAATTTAAATGTGCATGAAATCTCACTGAACAGAAGTGAAACTTCTTTGTATTTAATGTGATACCAATTAATTTATATTCGTCAAAATTACGTTATCAATTTTGATATTTTTGTATGTAGTTTATAATTAATTAGGAGGAATTCCCTTAAATCCAGACGACTTCTAAATTAGGATACTGTTTGAAGTAACGAAAATTCTAGTACCTCTAGTGGCCACTAGAATACTTTGTCAAGTGCTACTATGTAGATTGTTCGACAATGGCGTCTCGCTGAGGAATCAGAGCGTTCAGAAGTTTGTCGATGTCTTTCTTATGTATATCAACGTCCGACATGGTTTTTCGATGTCTATAAATCAAAGTAAATAAATCCTTTCAATATTAATCAATATTAATAACAGTTACTTGAAGGTAAGTGATTCGTTAGAATGTTTTTTGAAGTCTAACGACCCCGAAGATCATGCTAATCAAACAGCAAATAATTTTCTGTTTTATAAATAATTGGTCGTTGTTATATTGTTTTATATTTTTACAAATTTTTTATAACCGAAACGGCTGACAAAAAAACAAAATTAATTTGAAAAAGCAATGGATAAAGTTTTACATAAAAATTGTCTCTGTAAAAACCAGCTCATAGTTGTGAGGGAGCCTAAAAGTATTTTATATGATTGCGTAAAAAAATAAGTTGCCATTTTGTAATTTTCCATTATGTTTAGTAAATTTTGGGGAGTTTTATTGTTTTTTTATTACTTTTTATGAATAGTATCTGCTTTTTATTGCATAAAAAGTATTTTACTCTCCGTAACAATTTGATACTTTCCCAATGAATGATTGCTAAGCTTTGAAATGAAGCCCAATACTTATTATAATTTTTTAAGTGTTAATAATTTGAATTACCTTCCACTGAGCGTCTTTTGACTACTTTTGTCTTGATTAAACAATATTGTTAATTATTAAATGCTTATTAGAAGTTATTTGTTTTCTTTTCCTTTTTAATAAACTTCAAATGACTTATGTCAGAGGACACACCCTTAAATTTTACGAAAAAATATCAAAACGTTCCTCAAATTCGATGTAAAGTATGTATACTATGGTCACTTTCTTTCTTTTTTTTTATTCTTTGGCAAGTTTAAGCGCAATCTCCATTACAAACGCTTTCGTTACACTACCTGAATCGTTTTAGACGTCAGAGTTTCACTCCGATAATAAGTATAATGAAAGCGGCAACATTGATTGAAAAGGCTTGTTTCTTAGTCGTAACAAGGTAACATTCAAAGGTTAATAGAGAGGGGTATTGTCAAATCGGCGAATGAACCTTTTTAAATTGAAAATCCTTGTAAAGCGAAAATAGTAATCAGGAAGGCGATAATGAATAACAACGAGAAGTTATTTATTTAAATAAACCAACGCCCAATTTACTAATTTATCCAAGGATTAAATTTGTGTTTATATAAAATGTCAGATACATTCTTGGAAAATTAGGACATCATTTTTCACTTTAATAAATTTTTTTCAAAATATTATTTTTTATTAAATTGACTTAATAAAAAATAATGTTTCAAAAAAAATTATATTATAAAAAGAAAATTCTATTTTAACATAATGCGCCTATAGCTGGTTAGATTCATAAACATGTGACACAAACTACTATTGGTGGGAAAATACCAATAGTAGTTTGTGTCACATGTTTATGAATCTAACCAGTGGTGGGACTACTATTGTTGGGAAAATACAACAGATTTATAATATTAAGAAGCAGTTGACACATAATACATTAAAATCGTAACCCAAAGGCGTAGTTTATCAATACACGCCCCTAAATATATTTAGGGGCGTGTTTTAATTCAGTGGTGGCACGTATGTCAGTATAAATATTTTATGTTGACCTAAACTTCAATTTCATTTATACGTCATATTAAGGAGAACTGAAGATTTTTGTGTATTTATATTTATTTAAAATCGGTTCAGTTTTTTTGTCACATTCGATTTTAAAAAAAGTAGGATAAATCCCAGTACAACATGTCATTATTCCATGTTGCTCATAAATATAAATAATTTAAACGATCGTAGTAAGAAATCTGAACTCATCTGTAAATAATTTTTTTTTTTGGAAATAATTTCTCTATCTATATCTTATGATTAATTTTCCTACCCTCGTAGTGATGTATTACGTTCACGTAATTCTGGAATATTTTTGCTAAAACTAAAATAGAGTTTGCGCCGTGTTCACATTTTTGTATTGGATGTCAAAACTTATTATATATATATATATATATATATATATATATATATATATATATATATATATATATCGTAGTCAATATTATCGGATCACCAGAAATTGTAGGATCTAAAGTAAAGAATACACAAACAATGTGTCATCAATCTTTTAGAAAATATAAACGTTAATATTTTCGATTCATTATGACCAATTGTGTAATTGTCAATAGATTTGAATTTGAAATAATATAATCTGTATTGCTGCGTCATCAGGTTTGTTTCCCTAAAAAATTACCAAGTAGATTAAGTTACTTTGGGTTCCCAAATTTTAGGTGCATCTATTTTAACCAATTTTATTTAAGGTTTCTTCAGTTTTTGGAAATCTATAAATAAAGAATAGATAGTCGATTTATTCAGGAAATAAGTGTCATACAAAACAAATTGTATATCTGTACATATAAACGAAAGTATAAAATTAATAACTTTATTTTTACCGTAAAAATTTGCTCCACGCCCCTATGTATCTACGTACCTATAAAATGCAATACCTGACAAATTCCTGTATGGAAGTGCTGTGGCTCATATGATCACGATATTTACCGATTTTTAGGAACAATTTTGAATAATTAATTTATATAAATTTTGAAATTACACATAAAACATAAAATTATACGAAGTTGGCAATTCATCTTGTCAATATGGTTTCCAGGTTACGTGGCAAATTAGGGCGTGGTGACAGTTTCGAGTTAAGAAAACATATGAAACAAATGCGCTCTCGCCCGCACTATTACAAGTAATTATAAAAAGAAGAAAATGAATATATGTCAGTCTTTATTTTTTTTTCTAGATATTGTCCGATTATTTATGTGTCATCTGCGTCCTAATATTTTAAACCTGTAGAAAATACGGAGCTCAATTAAAAATATAATAAAGGCTAAGTAACTTTAAGTGTAACTGTAAGTTTTAACCAATATTGCAGTACTGCACATGCATAGGGGACGGCGGGAGCCAAATCAATGGGTATCGAATATTTCTGTCACCCTGCACCAGCTGGTTGTGTATATAACATTGTATATATTAATACCTGAAGTAATGGAAAATGATAAAAAAAATCTGTTTAATCCTTTCTGGTAACGCTTACACTATTCCCCGTAACGACATAATTATGGTTAAAGTAGACAAATTCAAAGACTACAAATGTCTAACAATGCCGGGTACCATAAAGTTCTTAGTGAGAAAAATTAAAAATATTTTTCTCAATAATCGTAGACCCGAATGACAAGCAAATCGTAGCTATAGCATGTGTAGGTCTATGATTACTGATTACCGACAAAGCGTTTATAAAGGAAGTAACAAATTTGGCGTAACGCCCCCTCACACGCCCGTTTAGTGACGACGATACGGTGTTGTGTTTTCCTTACAGAAGGTACTTATTATAACCTTTATAAAAATTATACTGATGTTATATACGTATCAATCAGAAGACAGTCGATAGACGGCGAATCAATTGGATACTTTATCTACCGTCGATGACACTTCTTTACTTGTCGTTCGCTCAAGTGCGTCTCCATGGCGTCCCCGAAATTTTCTTTCTTTTTTACTAAACTATTAGAAATATTTGTAATTAAACTATTAAACTATTAGAATATTTTGTTTGATTAAGCATTTCTTCCTACAAAGCGTTCGTGCCAAGAAAATAGACGGCTGAAGGAAACTTGGAAGGAATCAGCCAAAAGTGTTGATTAGCAACCCGTTACAGACGGCTTGAACAAACTGATATGCTAATATAAAAGGCAAAATTAGATGTATTAATAATCATGATGCGATAGTGTACATGATGGTAATTTGTTAAAAAGTTACGTTTGATTTTAACATTATTTAACACGCTTTAACTGCATAACTGTTGATCGAAATACGTTGTAACAAAATAAAAATCAGTTAGGTTTGCACACCCAAGGTTTCTAGTTATATTGTCATAATCGAAGAAAATATGGAAAACGGATAACAGAGGGAAGAAATAAAATAAGTAAAAAGATTGGATGAGATATATAGCCTATTTGGAATCTTAACTGTGACTAATTATAGTTAACAACGAAGGACTAGAACATTGATAATACTTGTAAATGTACCATAATTAAAATCTCCAAAGCAATAAACAGTCTAACCTTCGCTGCAAGCTTTTGTATTTTGACCATACATTTCTGTGATTTATTACAGATTTTCCGGCTCTGCTCTTTCAAAAATAAGGGACGGAGGAGGGGCGAAATATATTTTCAGGTACACTTTTCATTAAAGCCTTATTAACTTTAAACATTTTCACTTGATGCCTACGTCGTCTTTGTATAACTATTTTTCTGCTTCTGCTCTGAATAGTATTCAGCTTTTTTAATATTGCTTTATTATTTTCGCTTATTTAATATTGCTTTATTTTTGAAAGGTTATATTATAACTTTCATCTTTATATCAGACAGAAAAACTTGGCGGAATTTTAAACATTGATTAAATTTGTGAAAATTATTTTCACAATACAATTAATAATCACTTATATATTTAAATGTAGTAACACCGATGTCGTATTTAATCATACTTATGATAGCGAGGAAAACGAGAGGGAACCGGTACTACCGGTCCGTTTTCGACGAAATGTCGAGTAAACAGCTATACAATATTTACACGTATATTTGAAATTATTTAGGTACTTTTATTTATAGAACTAAAATTGTTACCTTAGGAAAACTGAACCTGATTGGGGGTGGATTATTATGAAGGCAATCTCTGCAACCAACCACAACGCAACGTGTTAATTTATCTTTGCAAATAAAGAAATGTCAAAGGTAAACAATAAGAAAATGTTAACAAATAACAGTCAATTTAATATACATGATTTGGTAATTCGTAGATTAAATTTAAAAAGTAATCCATTGGGTACAGAATTTTCCATAAGATTTATTCAATTTTAAGGTTAAATTTAGTGCAAGAAAACTTTTTATTCACTTAAACATATGAAAAGTGAAAATAAATTTTTCAGTTATTTAAGAATATTCGAAAAAGCATATTAAATAATATTAACGATACCGCCATATTTTGGAAAAATTTATATAAAATAACACAAACTATACATTTCGCCACTTTAAAAACTGCTATTTTTAGAAAATGAGAAGACTATATCGGATAGCAATTTTTTTAGCTAATATGGGAATTATATATATTTTTTTTATTCTAAAGTAACTATAATTAAAAATAAAAATACTGAACATTTCCTAATTCCTATTATTTATCAATACAGAACATCACCAAACCAAAGCAATTAACAATACAATAGCACTCTCACACTTTCACATGATAAAAATCCTTAGATTATATAGGTATATAACAAATTATATATAATCCAATTAAAAATTCTTAAATTATATGGGTATATAACAAGTGATATATAATCCAATTAAAAATTCTTAGGTTGCATAGGTATATAACAAATGATATATAATCCAATTAAAAATCGAATATATTGGAAGATAGACTTCAAATTTTATCATACAATCAGCTTATACCTTTCTGTTGATAAATCGGAATAGTAGTTATGCGATGTCATATTACGAAGTGAGTTTTTTAAATAATGACATGAAGAATTGTAAATTAGTTTAGGACGTAAGATAATTTTACTTAAATACTGTTCCGAAAATTATTTGGTGCCCCTTGTTTCTGTTGTTTGCCACACCGGAAGATAAACATTTTCAAGGTAACACCACATATGTATAATTAGAACCGTCTGCTTAGATCAGCTATAATCAACTTGCGGCCTGAACCGAGGGTCCCGTTAACGTACAGTCGCTATATAAATGGATGATGTTACTTGAATTAACTGTAATTTGACATTACTTATATGCCTTATGTAAATAATATAACGCCAGCTTTCAGGATTTAAGGAACATTCAAAATTGTAAGAGATAATTTTCCTAGAAAAACCCCGGTACATTTAAAACTGGCTTCTTTAGGGTACGCTTATACAAAACTGTTTTTAAAACTATCTTAAAGAATTTATCAAATCCAAAGAAAATACAAATCCTGATATTTCTTTTGAAAGAAAAGGGAGAGAAACGAGTAAACGGAAATTTGGAGTATAGTTCCTTAAAAATACAAGATGGTACAAAATTATAGCCAAAGACCATAGAAAATTGTAGATAAATAAAATTGTGAAAAGTTTGACGCATTACTTAAAATAATAATAATATTGAAATAAACATATACTTTAAAAAAATATATTTTATATTACGGTTCGCGGAGCTAAGAAAACCCACGTGGCCCGCGCAAGAAAAGTTGAGTATGACTGGCTTAGGTTATTGATGCGTAAAGCAACCTTATTAATAATAAGATGGAGGAAAAAGGACATGGTTTACTCAGAACGAGTATTTATGCGAGATTATTATCGTAATTACTTGTTTACAATTGTCGAGTTAAATTTTGATAACTTTGCGGAAGTCAATTATAGTTTACGATTCTTTATTATATATCGACGATATATGGTCTCGTAACATGGGGCCGTTGCAAAGGTATGTTATCGACTAACAGATAACATTGAAATTTGATAAACTGGCCATATTTATCTTAGATATTGCATAGCTACGCATATATTGCAGTTTAGGTTAGCTCGTTGCATATTATGTTCGCGCATAATAAATGTTTCAGCACACATCAGAGTAATGTTTTTAACCAAAAAAATGCACAAGGAATAAGATTGCACGACAGTTGATTTTTGGAATGCATTTTTAAATATTTACAATGTTTTAGGGTTTATGTCTAATTCTGAAGAATAATTTTTAGACAACGTTTTTCTAGAGGTACTTTAAAGCAATTAATTAGTAAGAGCTTGTATTAAGAAATGTGTTATACTAAGACACTTTATATTATACATTGTCAACTAATTTGTTAATTAAACCGAAACATAGTTAAAATATGTCATATTTTAAAATTGTAATGATTTGTTTTTGCAGTTCATTTATGAAAAAAATCAGGTGCTGATTATAACCAGGTTGTGACGGTGATGCTTAAAGCATAACTGCACAAGCCGAGCTATAATAGTCACTTTTTTAGTAATATATAATAGTCACTTTTTTATAATAGCCGGAATTTGATAACATCATTCATAAAAACAAAGATGGCATCTAGCCACGGTGCCATCTCAATTTTAAAAACATCATTTTAAAACAACTCTAAAAAAATCCATTAAAATATTATTTGCGGCATTTTACTGCTTAAGATTATGATCTACTTACTACGTATTTAAAATAATTGAATATTTAAATTTCCCAATTATAATTGTTAACATAAGCCAAAATGCGCTGTAATATTTTTTTTCTTTACTTAAAACGCCTATTAGTTTAAGCTAAGTCGACATCTTATTATGCTTGCGATAAAAATTATGAATATTGAAGCGTACAAAAGGCGCTTTAACTCAATAATAATCCACTTTGACATTAATTTATTTTTATTTTTAAGAGCGATCTATTTATATTCAACATTCTCTCGTTGAATATAGATAGTGAGAATCATTAGATTCTCACTATCTACGAGTATATTCAACTGAAATTTGTGTAATGAGTGAACAACTCAAAAAATTAATAGACAGTTGTTCTTTATAAATTTTTGTCTACACTAGGTCACTGGCTGTTCTCCATATAAAGCAGAATAATTTTTCTACAACGTTATCAGTTTCATTTTTAATAGTGTAATAAATATTTTGATAATTTTTCCGCTCAAAAATAGAAAAATTACATTATCTATTTATCTAAAAATCCACTCTGTCTTAGGTTTGGCAGCCATTCCTTACATTCTCAAAGGTAAATTGCCCTCACAAATCAAGTCGTTCGTTTGTATTTCGTCGTTTACATTGAGTAATCGGTGTGGAGGACGGCACCTAGTTTGGATTAGTTTTTGTTTTTCCACTCGATTGACTAGTCGAGTAGTATGGTCATTGAGAACCTCTAAGTGTTCACAACGTTAATATTTGTTGTTATCGTAAAGTTTTCTGCTATTTTTGTTATCCATCCATCTAAATAAGTAATATGTATAAAATATGTACTAATATTTAGTTTAGATGGCGTACCTACCTATGGCATATGAAAGAAAATAAGTATGAAAAAAATAAATCAAATGCCCTAAAATATAGAATCGAACATACCATTTCTCAAAGAAATTTTCATCGTAATTAAATGACGTTTTATAGAGACGCCGTAAGTATCACGCTCGCATAGGTTCGAAAACACCTTATTTCATTTTTTTCCAATAAGTGATAGAAACAAATTTCTAGACAAAAAGTATAGTATTTTAGAAGCTCTTTTTAATAATAAATCAATTGTGTACTTTGGTTATAAGATCTATTTTTAGCGAATTTCTTACCCTTTGAATAGAAAATAATTGACCTAACATTTTGAAAATATTAGGCCAATTATTTTCATCTAACAAAGTAACTTGCCATTTAGTCCACGCTATTTTTGCCAGTTTCCAGGGCATAGACAAATTTCGTTATATACTTTCTATTTCAAATTTAAAGATAATATTGGATTTAGTGTCTAGAGTGATTTCACTAAATGGTCGACAAACATTTAGTGAAATAGCCTTAAAATTCAAAAGTCAACATCTCCGTAAAATATTTCGTTCGGAACACAAATAAATTTTCAAAATACTGCTACTGCTAGAGATTTTTGGAATCGGTGCCAAGTTGACGCTTCTCTTTCTCTCTCACGTACATGCACACCCGCACACTTAGATAAGAGCTAAGTTTCAGTTCAGTCAGTCAGCACTGACTCCAAAAATCTTTAGCAGTAGTATTATTTATATATTTATATTCGAATACGATATTGTGCCGCAAAATTTCCTAAGTACTTGTATTTTTATTAATTTATACTTTTCGCTATGCTTTCATTTGAGGCCGGTTCAATTTATTCGTTAAAAAGTTTTATTTTTACATTTTGTCAGCGAACTAGCGGAGAGTTCGTAATATTTCAATTATTTAAATCAAAAAAAAGGGTTTGATTATAAATATATTCATATATTTCTACATACATACATGCCTGAATATGAATATAATCGTATATTCCTTCATAAAACACATATATTACATTCCTTCTTTGGCTTTGCCGTAGTAAGTGTTTCATGCCTACTAATATCCTAGTTGTTTTATGACGTTGTATATACCTGTACATACTTACTTGCCTACCTATCTACTAATATTTCAGTTTCTTCATGCCTTTGTATGTACCTGTATATATTTATCTACTTGTTTATTTTTGTTACTTTCTTGCTTACGTCGAAACAATTCAAAAGATTCTGAACTTGATGAATTTACTCCCCATCACTGAAGAGTTCATTTCACCATCTTTTGACTCCACTATTGGACCTTGATTTTGCTAAAGGGCCTATTATTACTCCCTTTGTCGTGTCAAAACTTTAGAGCTTTAAATAAAAAATATGTATTTGGTTATAATTATATCATCCAAAATAGATTACTGCATCTCTGCTTTCCATTATTAATTATATGGTGTAAAAGTGGAATTATATAGCGTAAGATAAAATTTTGATCATAAAAGTCTGATCAAAATTTCACAGAATCACACTGCATCATGCAAATGAAAAATTAACCATCTATATTAGTTGATAAATGCCAACGATATAAAGTAACAAAAAAAATACAGTTGCTTTGAGAACCTCATCCTTTTTTGAAGTCGGTTAAAATAAGTAGTTTTCATTATTTCCATAGTGAAAATGAGCTTTAGCTACACTATCATGTTGATCGGACACTTTGATAGCCATTTATATTCTCGATGAATTCTATGACATAAGGCCATCTATCGTATGGCAATAAAATTGTAATGTCTTTCCATATCCATTAAGTTTCAAACAATCGTTACTCTGTTAACATTGAAATGACTCACAAAAGTATTCGTAGTTATAACATTAAACTTAGAAATATATTTTATCCAGTCACTTGTATTCTGAGGCATCATTTTAAAGGCAACAAATACAATTTTCCTTTTAATACCAGGTTCTAGTCTTGTCGATAACTATGCCAGGAACAATTTTAAATAAATATGACTTGAAGCTTATTTTAATAGCTGATGAAAATAGCTTATTATTAAACCAAATTTATAAGAAACGAAAGTGGTTAGGGTGTTAAAACTTAAAAATATAATATAAAAGTCTTCAAATATCGTCAGAATTTAACCGTTTTTAAAAAATATAGTACAGAGAGTGATGTGCAGCGTATTTTGAGGGTATTGAGGTATATTGTAGATTTTGTCTCTAAATAAATTTTAGGATGTGGATATTAACTTTTATTAAAATAATTTATTCAAAAATTAGGAGGAAGCATATAAATAAAGAAACGCATATTTTTGTACGTCAACTCGTACACGTTCCCTGTTCCGTTTTGGTTAAAAAATAGAAATAAACCTTATAACCGTTGCCACAGCTCTCTGAAACCAATCAATTTGAAACTTACATATGTATATAATAGATCATCGTAATGAAAAACATACAAGACTGCATCTCATATGTAAAATAAACAATTTCACTCTCGTCACACCCCCGACACTCAATACTAGCGAAAAGATTTAATCGCCTACACCATTACATACGTACTCGCTTATCCGTATCCGTATGTGTGTGTGCGTAAATTAATGTAGGGTTGTCAGCAGCGTGCAGGTAAAAATATTTACAAGTACTATATATCGGTCTCGATCGTTGCGGACAATCGGCCGATCAAGCGAGTTGGCACTATACGTCAGCGACATAGATGTTTCTCTTTCTAACCAGTATCGTCAATCGAATGACTATCTCGATAGCACGCTGGCGCAGTAGCTTTGTACTGGCTCACGCGAGTTTATTATTATCTAATTGTAAAAATGTAATTATATGAATAAATATTTTACTCTATACATTTAATTGTGTGAAACTGATTTAATAATAATAATATTAAGGTAACATTTGAAAAAAATGTACTTAGTACGGATCTTAAAACGAAATAAAATCTTAAATAAAAATAATTTTTCTTTATTTATAAATGTGATACACTGAAATATTGTCTTCATAGTACTCTTGACTTGATTAGATTTGCTTCATGTGAAAGATCTCTTAAGAAACAATATAACATACAATACACAGCCGACACTAAAAGAATACGTTTTCCAAACACATCGCGTTCAAACAAAACTATGACTTTTAAGAACAGTTTGAAAGTTAAAACTGCTTACAAAATGAAAGTATTTATAAGAAACAAATAAATGGAGACAAAACAATCTCCTATCAGTGATTTTATTGCTTCTTAAGCACTTGTACACGGTGCAATAACGGACTGTTACATTGAATTACTATAAATAGTTAATTATAAATTTAAAAATTAATTATAATTAAAAAATTATTTACTATAAATAGTTAAGTATTATAGTAACACTGAATTACACAAGTTAAACTCAACCAAACATCGCAAAAAAAAAAACAAGTAACACGCGACGCAGCAAGCGATAACCTAAGAACGCGTACCCTTGATCGTACTCGTTATCTGCGGTGACGTTAAGCTGGCGGGGGGAGGTGAGTGTCGCTTCTTCACACAGTAATAGTTAATATTCTTTGCTCGCGTGTTGTCTTATAATTTTAGGTACCTGCGACAAATAAGATGTACTTAATTTTAGAGAAAAAATATTTCAGTTGATTAATAATAAACTAAAGAAAATATTTGTATGAGACTTTATGAATTATGGTAAACTAATATAGTCTGACAAATTAATTTTTAATAAACATAACCAATTTAAAATTTACCACCAGAGGATGAAATAAAGTAATACCATAATCCTTTAGCCACTAAAGTAACATCTCTCAACCTCCTTCAGAATCTAAACCCGCTTCATTCCCTTGTCAGCGATGACGTTTCAATTTATCCTTGAATAAAAACTGCATCGAAATTACAATACCATGAAAATTAAAACTCTTAACAATTTTAAAATCCTAAAAACTAACCTGAAATTCGCCGAGCCTTATTAGCTTAAGATGCATTACTATACTTTTGCAAATTGGATTTTTTTCAAAATGGTAAATTCTTATTAAAGAAAAAAATGAAACAAAATTTTAAAAAATATAGTAACGTAAAGAAGCAATATAATAAGTAAATTAGAAAACACCACAGACTCCCAAGATAAACACGACCCCAGAACAAATCGGCTCTCGTGCGACATACGACCGCTTCCTTGCCATTTTATTGTTCCATTCTGTATGAACGTGAATATTAAACGAATCGAATTTACGTGTGTGTTTTTTTATAGCTTGTAACTAATGTTGGTTTTGATCTTTAATTTTTTTAATGGTAAAAAAAGACAAAAATGAACGCCTTTAAAGCATAAATATTTTCTTCATTATAAGCAATATTTGGCACGTCAATATGAGTATCAACCAAGAGCACAACGTATTTAATGAAGATGGCTTCTAAAATATACCATTCTGCTCTCATACCATTTTTACCTTTCTTTCACGGCACACGTTTCAATAAGAACGTGCGATGAAGTTACTCCGAAAAATAAAACTATATTGAATCTATATTAATGTATTCATTCACAACTTAAACGTAACCACACCGTCTAAAATATTCCCGACCGTCCACCCGGGTTGTCTCAGGGCCCTCCTGGGGCTCGTAACGACCCTCCTCATACAAAAGAGGGGACCTTCGAAAGTCACCTAATAGTGTCCCGTATCTACGGTCTCAGCACTTCCACCCAACAAGGTAGAGTCTGTCCCTTCTCTGTGAATCATTCAGGATCTCCATTTTTTCAAGAACGCATTTTGCGAACGCTCTGAATGACTCAAAGACAGGTCCATCCTCAACCAAGTCTCGGTGACCGAAAATACCACGTTCTAAGTTACCGCGTAATTCTACGTTAATGTTTAGACGCATGCTCTCTAACAAAACTCTACTCGCTTCATCATGCTCACTGCAGTGGAACAAAACATGATTCATGTCCTGCGTCTCAAATCCGCAGGTACATGCCGGGCTATCCCGTAAAGCGAATCTAAACAAACTGGCGCGAAAAATTAAGAATTGGGTGGTAAAGTAATCAGATATGAGCCAGTTATTACTCAAACGCTCGGAGACATCCGGGAAAAACAACCTGGTCGTGTCCCCCTTGGAATCGGGGGAGGACCATCTAGACTGCCAATGAGCAACGACGATCCCAAATATGCGTCTCTTTCTCTCAGCTAAAAGTCACACCGTCTAAACTATTAAAATGAACCAAACCAACTAAATTATTAAAAAACAAACCATTTTTGACAAAATCATAAAACAAAAACATTCAAATCCGTAACTCCATTCCACAGCAATCTATGTTCTCATAAAGATATAAACATTTGAGAACGTTCACGTTTTTAAATATTGTTAAAAATCAAACGAAACCTATTTAAGAAGAATTTTCACATTTATTGACAAAACATGATAGCGTCTTCGTGTACCTACGCAACAACATATTTTTACGTCGCAACCTCAGTGTACAATACCAGTCATTTAATTCGTATCTTAAAAACCGAAGCCATCAAAATATGTACATTCGAAGGAATTTATTTACCTTTACGTAACATTTTGTTTGCTTATGAATTATTATTTACAACAGCGGTTTTAATTCACGCCGAGTACTTGGAAAAGTTTACATGAACTTGCGTCGTCTCACAAGTGTGAGAATTCGCACTTGTGATGAATAAAAAATGTCAAACGTCGTGACTCTACATTTATCTTAATGACAGTTCAACGCGACTGTCAATTTAAAATTACCTTTAATAGAAAATATTTAATGTATATCAAATCACTTAATTTTTTAAAGTGAAATATCCTAAAGTAGTATGCTAATCTATAGATACAAATTATGATTTTCTTTGTATACGTGCCGTCTTGACTATAGAGTTAAATCACTTTTCACATTACCAAAGTAATTTACAAGATGTAACTATTCTTAAATCGGTATCAAAAAATATCTAATTTTCAGGTTATGTCTGCTAAGCGCAAAGAGAAAATCAGCATTAGAGAATTCAGATGAAATTGGATTAATAAGAAACACTTTGGGGGAAGTGTTAGATCATGTTTCACAATTGATGATTGTTTTTGAGAACAGTATCGAAAGTAGTGAACGGTCTATAACCAATCATATTAAATTGATAACTTCATCAACTGTGCATTAGTTGCACTACTATCTTCTCCATGATAAATATTAGCCCAAATATCAGACTCCCATCAACCGCGGTAATTTAAAGAATCGACGATTATATGTTATCTTGGTTAATTGTGGTCTGCTTTTTTTGCTTCAAACTAAACACAATATTCAAATCATTAGGTAAACAAATACATAGAAGATAAGCATTTTGGAAATTTTATACAAATTTACAGGACTTAATTAACTGAAAGCGTTTACTCACTAACAATTCTTTTCATTTAACTCAAGTTTTTTATTCTAAACTCTGTTGTCTAAATGAAAAAATAGAAAAAGTGTTACTCATAGACTATTTCTTTATACTTTAACCTAATTCTAACTTCACGTTGTCCCTCACAAAAATCGATAATAGAGCACAACATTCCCTTTACCTTGTCGATATGCCTTGTAAAAAACACACTACCGGAAATTTTATCGATTCGCTATCCAACGCAACTCCACGTCGATGTTAGTGATAAAAATTATATTAAAAAGATTTTTATCCGCCAACATTTGTCCAGTAGACTAGCTAGACTTATGTCTTAGACTTATATCTATCTACTAGGGTGACCCGTGCGAAGTCTTCGCATTATTTATTCCATTATGAAGCTCAGATGACAGATCAAACAAATATTTTACTAAAATTGACATATAGAGGCGCAAGTATCAAAAGCATTGAGCTAAAGCGCCACTTTATTTATACGTGAGTGGATTTGAAATTAAGCAAAAATTTTACCGACCGTCAATAATATTGACGTTGAGCCGTGGCAGCATTGCTGTTTTGTGTATATAATTTTAATAATTAATTAATTTGCAAAAACAATAGCAATAATAATTTTTTTAGTTGTGGATGCCGGTAGAGCAAGCAATTATCTATAAAATGATATATAATTTATGTGGATTAGTTGTGAGGTTTTTTCTAAAAAGGGAGTGTAACATCTTAACCTTAGCGTATTAATATATATGATGATGATGATGATGATAAGAGAATCATAAATACCATCAAATTGTCTTTTAGAGTAAATACATAATATCCGCTTTAAATTATTAACCACGCAATCTGTTAATGGATAATACATAAACCACAAACTAAACTGCATCTTCACTAATAAAATTATAAAAGTGGTCAAATCTGTAAATCGAAGATAATTTAGAAATAATTATTGAAGTGTGAGTATTATTAGTTGAGAAGATTATTAGAAAAGAAGTCAAAACATAACACCGATAATGCGACTATTATATGAATTTTAGGAAACTTGAGCACTTGAAAGAGAGAAGTGCTATTAAATGAAAACTACTTAATGAAAATAAAATTTATACCACTTCTAATGGAGTGTCATAAGACTACGTTTTAACAACTATATTAGAATATTAAAACGTAGTCTTATGACACTCTATTAGAAGTGGTATTGATTTTATTTTCATTAAGTAGTTTTCATTTAATAATACATCTATATACAAATATTAGTAACTTCAGTATCGTCATCATATATGAAAGACAACATCCTGGATGCACCCCAGAGATAAAATGTTTATAGATTACGAAATATTTAAATAAAAAAACAGGTAGACTGAATCAGGGACGCAATCACAGTGGAGTACATGAAACGTCTTGAGCGTACTAGAGAGTGTGTAATATAGTAAATCTAACACGTTCCCTGTGGAGACGAACACAATCCACCGAGGTCAAAGCGGGTCGTCGAGAACCGGAATCTCTCTCTTCCCACCCGAGCTTTTGCACGCTAGTTTTGTACCTTACATACAGCACGTCTTGGCGTCATAGTAGGAAAATCGACAAATGTTTGCCAAAAACAATACTTTTTTAAAATTCTACAACTTCTAATGGTCCCTAGTATACGTTTTATGTATCACACCTATTATAGCGTCGTGAGCTCTATCAGACGCGACCACTCCCGCTCGAATCGAGTATTGAAACTGGTAAGAAATTACTAATTAAACACAGTGCGCGATGGTAAATTTAGTTCCAAATGAGTTGTGCCGGTCGTCGAGGGCCGGAATCTCTTGCTACCCGAGCTCTTGCACGCCCATTTTGTACGTTACGTACCGCACGCGTTGACGCCATAGTAGAAAAATCATCAATTTTTTTCCAAAAACAATACTTTTGTAAATTCTACAACTTCTAAGAAATTACTAATTAAATACAGCGCGCGATGGTAAATTTAGTTCCAAATGAGTCGTGCCGCACGCGACTGCAGCGCCATTTACGCCAGCGACATATGCACTATGGGGTAATGGCTTCTATTCTCTAAATTATAGTACTAAAATAATGCCAGTAGTTTTACATGAAATTAAAGACGTTTCACGTCAAAATACTGACATACTCTATTCAATGAATTCGTTACGTTGACACCCTACAAATAACTAAAGTTTTTCTTTTAAATAGTAACTTTAAATAAAATTTCTCGCTAAAAGACAAGAAATAGCTTATGTAATTTAATACAAACACGTGTTATAAACAGTGTATCAACTTTCGAAATCAGTTTCTATTAGTGCTCATTTTCTATCTTTAACTGTTCAAAAGACAAATATATTGAGAAACGAGCGAGGCTACAAGATTTCTATACCTTACTGGTTTCATTAGTCATTAACGGACGTAAGTAGTATCTAAGAGAAGATCGCGTTATAACAGAGGAATAACTTTGTATGCCATTTGGGAAGAAAATGAATTTGGGAAAAGGGAGGTACACGGTATCAGATAACACATTCTAAAATAAATTTTACAGAATTTTCTTTACAGATCATAACTACTTAATCAAGTAAAAACCTAGTTAGCATCATAAAAATTAATGTTGTCTGTAAGAAGCCTTGCCTATATATTAATCCAGGCTTATATGCTATTCGTAAGCCACACGCACAAATTCGTCCAGAAATTACGGGGTTATAGAGTAACAACCATTCATCCCTCCGTCCATCAAAAGCATTTATTATATTAATTATGGTCAAAATTTATAAAACAATTTTGCAATTTAACACGTTCAGTGTGGTAATTTTCAATGTTTTTACACCACATCGGCACAGATGGAAAATAAACGTTCAGAATTGACCAGAGTTTTTTTCTTAATTCCTTTATTTTTAACAAATTTCTAAATAAAAAAGAACACTTATAACAAGTTTTTAATCCTGAAAAATGTGTCGTCATTAATCACACAGTGCAGACTACTTTTGTCGAGCATGTATTGACATCCCCACTGAATGTGTTAATAACCATCTAAATTACAAGTTGACATGCTTAGGTTATTTTCAGTTTGAAATTTCCTTATGTTAAATTCAATATAATAGAATGTTACGTCTCCTTATCATATACCTAAAATAAAATATAATTGAGAGATAAATAATTTGATTCCCTCAAAGGACAAAGAGCGACACTAGACCAAATACGTGCGACTTTTCTCTCAGTCCCCGACAAAATACTCTTAACACAAATTTACATAAACCTCTTCGCACAGTTTTATATGGCTATAAATAACTGAGTATCGGGGGTGGAAATGTCACTATAAATTTATTATCTATTAGTCTCCATGTCATTATTTGCCAATGGTTGGAGAATTCACCGCCACATAACTTGATATAGATGAAGTACCACATTACAGAGACCAAAATTTATAAATACAACTGTCTCTGCCTGCAACTTCACGCGATTCATTGATGAGTATTATTGTTTAGAATAACCGTCATACATAAAAATATTGACAATGGATGAAAGATGGATGGATAAATATCGACACAACATAGATTTGTTTAAAAAATCAACATATAGATTACATTTTCTATGAGCGAAAACTTACAAATACCACTACTGGGTATTTGTAAGTTTTCGCTCACAGTATTTTTTTTTTCGTCTAATGTGCTATAAAGAATTTTCATTGTAAAATCTCTTAAGTCTACCTACTAAATTGCAATACCTTTTTATTATGAAAAATTTGGCCTTTTTAAAAAATTTCGCTTTTTTTAAAAATTTGGTTTTTTTAACCAGAATTTCAATCATTATCATTTAATAATTAAATAATGCAAATAAATACAAATCGAAACTTAACCTCACTTAGAGAATACACTTGAAAAATATTTTAGGATTAAAAATATTTTAGGAGTTATAAGCACTATTTCTGATGTACGCATCGTAAAATTTCACTCTCACCATTTTTTCACAACACGCCTAAAGAAATATAAGTTCAAAAAAATCCATATTCGAAAGAAAATATCAGTATAGTAATAACTTTGTAAACTACGCAAAGAATATGTCGACGGCCGGTAGAAATTGTAGGCACATTTTCGGTGTATCGTATTAAAAATGCTAATGGACGGCGTTACCAATATCGTATATTCACCACCTAAGGTTTTTTTAATCTGTAATATTCAGTATCCTTTGTGTTGCAGAGTATCCTACATGTTGCTTAAGGGTATAAACTATTATCATAGCAAATTTTTCAAAATCCGAATAGTATATTTAGCGTGATTAAAAAAAAAATTAACACACAAACAGACAGACAAATATTCTAGAAACAAGTTTTTTGGCTTCCATTGTCATTCTTTACGATAAATCAATCACTCTTTAAATATTATCCATGCAGAGAATTCACTCTGTTACAGTTTTACTATATTTATAGATGATGGGGAAAAATTCAAGTTACACTAAAACTATATATATAGATAATTATTCAAAATGTTTAATTATTAGATCTATTAAAAAGTGAAGGAAAATCGGTTGGTTTTTGCTTTTCTGTAAATATTCTCGTTAATAACATGATTTTACTGTATTAAGACAAACTTAATGGTAAATTAAGTGCTCAGGAATAGTGCAGTCATTGTTAAAATCCTTCAGTAACACGTCAGGAAGATTTCTTGAACAAGAAATTATATGAAAGAAGTACATCAGATATAGTAATAAATGGTTAATTTGGACCAAATACCTTTTTTTCAAGCAATTTCAACTCGTACTTCAAATAGTTAAAATTGAATACGTATATTTTGCTGTAAATATCACGTACTTGATATGTTTTGTTATTCACAGTCGCAATACTTCGATATTCACACACATTTGAAGTTGACACGTTAAAAATGTATGCGTAAGTTTTAATTTGTCAACTAATATTTACATAGTTAATATTACATGACAATGTTGGTACTTTTTTAGATTTATACGTCGAAAAAGTTTTTCTTTAACAAGGTAGTACCCACTGGCACGCGGGCAATTTATTTCAAGGTTTAAGCGAGCCCAAGGGCAGAGGTCTGCAAATATTTATACTGGCAATTTCATTTCTTGCCTGTGTAACTGAGCGATGTTTATCTCGTGGATTATCGAAAGAGTATTTCAATTACGTAAATATTTTTTTCGGTTACTAAAGCTTCGACCTGCATACGTCATTTGATTTGATTATCATTCAGCCGATATTTATAAACTGGTTACCGCACAATCGTTACAAAGCTGCTTGGAGAAAAATGTTTACATTTATGTTGATGGAGTATTTAATGCAATTTTAATGCAGCTTTTAAAATCCATGTAAAAGTAGTGTTGTCGTATATAATATCATTAACATTATGATAATTATATTATATACGGCAGCGATATTTGAAACTAGAATCTGTTCAGTATAATACAATATGTTCCGAAATTCGTAATCGACATAAAAGATTATACCTTTAAATTCTTGTATGCGGAGTGAACTTGTTCATAAAATATTGTAAAACGATCCAGACGCATAATCTTGCTAAAGTAAAGGAGATAAACAAAAATGAAATCAAAATTAATTAACTTAAGTTTGATTATGTTACGTACGTTGGCGATTAATTAGGGACGACGATGAAGCAATTTCTTAAATAAAAAAAAGGAAATTATGGTCTTCGGTAGTAATAGGAGATCATTCTATAATTTCATGTCAGCAAATTTAAAAGTACATCGAAGTGCTACTATGATATGAAGATATAAAGTACAGGAGAATATAGAGTACGGAAGAAACGAATGAATCGCTAATAGAGATAAATTATTGCTCCCAAAAATACTGTTAACGGATATTATCTTTGGTATGCATCAATGACATGCACCAAATATTATATTGCCTCTGTAAATTGGCGATATTTATATTAAGCTCAGTGTTTGAATGGATTTTCTATATCAGATTACAGGTTATAGACCAAATAGTATTTATAATCAAGGCTGATTGATTCTTCTTCCATTTTAATATATAAAAATGTCTTTTGACATCAACAAAGGGTTCCAACCGTATATAGGTATTGTCCCATCAGTTCGCGTCTCCTCCACAATGTGTGGTAATAAATATCAAATACGAACTTCATATGTAGCACTATGTGCATATTTATACCATATTTCAGGAGAACAGGTTCAACTACTTTTCCCAAAACCATGATTTGACCATTGTTTACCTGTCCTCGTTTTGAAGAAAGATATAAGAGATTTTAAAGATCCTGAATATATTATTTTTTAAAACTAGGATCGTTATGCATATCTACAAAAGTATTCCATCCTTCACCGAGGTGAGGTAATCAGCATTGTTAAAGTGACATTTCCATTGTTCACCTTACAAATACTATTTCTAATTTTCTTAAGTAAAACTCTTATCTATTTCCTTTAATTTCTTATTTATCATCATTATCATCAGCGATTTTGTTCCTTTTTCTTTTATCCCAAACTCATTCCATAACATAATACATAAATTACGTCATTTGAATTATTAAATGTTACACTACACGGTTTATCCATGGTTGATAATGCTAATAAGGCCAGAATATCATGGTTGTCAGATCTAAGTTTTGAAGAATGTGAAAACTTAGCCAATTTTTCTGAGTATTTTTATGCAATGCACGCACAAACAATAAATTGTTAAACACTAACTTAAATTAAAAACTTCCAAAACTGCTCAATTTGTTCTTCATAACTAAAGTCCCGTGGACTCGTTTTTAGAATTCTTAAAAGGGGAAAACGGAATCCTTATAAGATCACTCACTTGTATGTCACAACTGTCTGTCACAGTTATTCTCAGAAACCCCTTTACGTAGAAATTTGATATTCGGCATAGTAATATAATATATTATTAACGCGCGTATACATCAATAAGTAGCACTAAAATGTATTCAAGGTAAAACATTTAGGGGGGGGCAAATTAAGTACTATTTTTTTTTTATAATTCTACATGTGTAGAATGTCGTTTTAAATTATTAATTACCTTTATAAACTTGACAAGAAACATGAATATAATTTCAGCTATTTCTGAAATTACTGAATAGTAAATTTAAAATCATCTCTTAGAGGTATCTTGTAAATAAGCAAGTGAATTTTAGTAAATGTGTTTATTACCAGACTACGGCAGAGGAATGATTATGAATTTCATATGCTATGTACGTATGTGAGTTAGTTTGTTTTCTCATACAGACTGAACTGCCAAAGTAATTTCAACAAATATACCTCATTTGATTCGTCTTGATCCAGAGAGTGTCCTTAGTTAAGTAACGTTACATGAAATTCATTTCTATGTATGTATGTATGTGAGTTAGTTTCTTCCCTCGTACAACCAAAACTGCTAAAGTGATTTCAACAAATGAGGTGCCTTTAGATTCGTTCTGATCCAGGGAGTGTCTTAGAGTAAAAAGCGTCATGTATGTATGTATGTAAGTTTGTTCCCTCGTCCAGACTAAACTACCAAACTTATTTCAAGAAATGAGGTGTCCTTAGATTCTTTCTAATCCAAAGAGTGTCCTAGAGTATATAACGTTATGAATTTCACAGGCTATGTTTTAAAATCTCAAACAGACGTACTTTTTGTTTACAAGCAAGCATTATTTATGAATTAGCCAATCATTCAACTCGTGCTACTTGTTTCAAAGGATACATTACGTAAACAAGGACACTTTACAATTTGAATGCGCTAAACAAGCAATTTGTTTGTTCGAAGCTCGAAGGCGCTTATGGCCATTATGACAGTTTATTATTGCCTTACCGCATTACGTACCGGATTAATCACTTGAAACCTCCTTGAACCGCTACAATCTCGCAGCTAATGCACAATTATAATTCCTCGTCACACCTTATTTAGAAATTCGACGAGCGCGACGATGCGCTTGCATTGGGCCACCGAGTGGAAACTAGACCTAATAGCCGACCTCGTGCATGACATGCTTTTAAACCACGTGCGTCGACTCAAACAGTGCGTATTATTCCGCTGTGGTCTCTTCGTGTGCGGTCAAACTTGGATTTATTTACCTCATTTCATATTCGCGGCGGGAGCCTTTGGGATGCTTTTTGGCCCATGCTTGATCGGATGAGTTTGAAAATTGAGTGTAGTCTATTGCATTATGTTGGAATAGATTAGGTATTTAATGTAATAATTTCGTAAGAGCTCAGGTTGTCACGGAGAAGTCGTAAATATGCATGTAAGTACTGGTATGGCCTACTTTTGCTCGGATGAAAAGGAAAGACAATTATATTCGACAAATGATATTTATTCAGCGGTTACTGAGTTGGTGTGATAGATATAATTGCACGTAGATATTAGACTGACTGTAATAGGGTATTGAAATTTGCAATAAAAAAGCTTGTCTGGCGCCAGCACCCTCGTCAAGCACCAGCGCTCTCCTTATTAGCTTTCGCTGGTGCGTAATTTCCTTAATGCTATACAATTTATTAACGCTAATCAATTGTTTTAAAAAAAATCAGAAATTAAGGTAGTTACATCAATGCGAGATAATAAAATAACATTTTCCAAACTGACTAAAATGTTTTTCCTGTAACGTATTTCTTTTCATTGATACCACCAATTTTTATCAAAATTTTAGCGGACAATGTTTCAAAGTTTCATACGTTATCGTTTTATCTAAATGTATGTCATCATTAGACGCAGTGCAGACTTCGCTTACTATTGTAGAATTTTCGATTCAATTTCTAAATACCGAAACTATTTTTTCACATTTATATACCGAAGTTCAGTACTATCAGATTAGTAGTTGTGGAATGATTTTACGGTTAAATAGACTGACTGACGTTATTTAGCTCGTATAGTGTCCTTTTTTGACAGAAATCCATTGAAGTACAATTCATCAGTGGACTGCAGTTATTGATGTAATAGATTGACTATGAGAGCTCGATAATTAGTTTCCTTATCTGTTATATAAAATCTTCCTTATTATATAAAATCTACCAACCGTGAGACTACTCTTTTAGTCTAATTATTAATTGCTAGTAGTAAAATCAAATATAATTCTAATGCTAGTAGTATTAGAGTTATAAGCTGCTTGTGTAGGCTGGTCGTATTAAAGTTATAAGATATTTAAAGTCAGCCTTTCGGTTATAGATAGTACGTAAATACTACGTGCAACCGAAAGGCTTAGGACATTTAATAGGCAAGGAATATTTAATACTAATATTTCAACCATACGAAATATTATTAAAGCTGTGGTATATTTCTCTGATATGACAGTTTTAAATGGGAGACGCATTCTATTGGTGACCATATTGCATAGGTTTGTTGTTTTTCTATTGGTGACCCTCTGTTAAAAACAGTAAATGATCTTTCTAATCTCCAATTCTTCCAATTGTCAGCAACATAGGATATATATTAAAAGAATCATATTTGACTCTCTCTTTAAACCGAGCCAACTCTCTCTTTAAACAGTTCCAGTGCCAGCAACATAGGATATATATATATATATATATATATATATATATATATATATATATATATATTAAAAAAATCATATTTAACTCTCTCTTTAAACAGGTCGTATACCTTACAACAGTATTGTGTGTAGTAAGGATGTTGAAAAGTTCTTATTTTTCTCAATATTGCTGGCTATCTCTAAAAGATATACAAAAAATTAAACAATGACCGATTTGATATAAAGTTAAGCCCAATGCTGGTGAAAAGGCTGGTGATCCTCCACACTGTGTTCCGTAAAAATAAAGCTATTGCTCTTCGTCACACCAGCTCATTTAAAATTATTAAAAAACACTTTAAATACCTCAAAGCTATATTCACTTCACGATATCACATTATCATGGCTAAATTTTTTGTATCAGACTTTGTCTTATTATATGCTCACGAAGCTTCTTCTACAAACTCGTAGAGTGTCATATGTGACTTTTGATAGATTAACACGTTTTATAAAACAAGGTCGCGGATTCCATTACGCGCACAGTACCCTACGTACCTTCCAGATACGTTAAGTAGGTCAGCGTTTTACTCTCGCTCCTCAAGGATGCAACCTACTTAAACCAGAACGGAGTTTTCTTCAAAGATCTGGTTCTATTTTCTACTACATTTGTTACATTTATTCAAAGTCACAATAAAAATGGTTTTTAATACGAAAATGGGTTTAACGACTAGTTTTTAATAATTTCTCCTGTTACAGACAACGTACTTTAGAAAAAACGTGCTCAGAATAGAAAAGCATTTCACTAATAAAGACAGTTCACTAGCCATTAAAAGTCAACTTAAGAATTCAGATTGTTTTAATAGATATAGAACCTATAAATAAAACAACGACAGTAGCGTATTTAAAAATCTAAATGCGTCATATACGTTAAATAGGTCAAAAGTTTACTTCGCTCTTTTTAGACTAATCTTGAAACTTCTCATTCGAAGTAATTCAAAATTTTCTCTAGTTTGAAGATCTCGTTTTAATTTTCGTCTTTATTTGCCAACTTCTTTCTAATTGACAAGCAAAATTGTTTTTGAACGGGAATTTGATTTACAAACTAGTTTTTAGTAGCTTCTTTTTATTACGGGCAACTAGAATATGCAAGTTTATGTACTAAGCGAAGGAAAAAATATACTAAGAATGCAAAAACATATCATTAAAAAAAAAACGTTCTCTAGCCAATGACATTAAGATTTATAGAAACTATAAGTAAATCACAGACAACAGTATATTTTAAAGTATAAATGCTTTATACGCATTAAGTATTCATTCAATTTGAGCCGCCATCTACTTAAATCAAAATGTCCTCTGGTTTAAAGAACTTGTTTTATGTTTCGACTAATCTTCGACTACATTTGTCATCTTCATTCTAAGTCACAACCAAAATTGTTTTTGAACGGGAGGTGGGTTGAAAGACTAATTTTTAGTAACTTGTCTTATTACAGACAACTAAGAACATGCAAGTTTATGTACCAACCGTATGAAAAAAAAGATGCTAGGTATGGTAAAATATTTCAATAATAAAAACAGTGATCTAACCGTTAATAATTAACTTTGTTTTAATATTTATGAAGTATATAATTAAAGCTCCGACAATAGTGTAGTTTAAAGTATAAATACGTTATATAAATACTTAGGACAACATTTTACTTTGTGCTTCTCTGAGTCGCCATTTAATGAAATCAAAATTTACTCTGGTTTGAAAATCTTATTTCAGATTTCAACTACATTTATCATATTCACGCTAAGTAGCAAATAAAATTGTTTTTGAATAGGAATCGAGTTCAATTATTAGTTTTTATTAACTTTTCTTATTTCAGGCGTTTGTGCATTTGACGTACCAAAAGTAGGGAAAAAACGTGCTAAGAATATAAAAACATTTTACCAACAAACGATAGTACTCTAGCTGTTGATAATAAAGTAAAGACTTGATATTGTTTTAATATTTATAAGGTACGTTAATAAAACAATAATAGCAATGTTCTTTGAAGTACGAGTTCCACAGATGTTCAACTACTGTTGACCGTCAAAAGTATAGATAAGTATTTGGTTAATTAAGTATTTTATTGACGTAATGCGTTGATTCCAGACCATTAATTTTTACCATAAAAATTGGTTGAATCCTACGTATAATTCTTTCATCTTACTTGGGTTTGATTTACCTTTTTTTCGATACGATATACGACTTAATCACAGTATACATATATACATGACCATAACATGCAAGAAATAAAATCCTTACTTCCTTTTGGATTACTATTAAAATCTACCATTTAAATCAGTTAGTTACTCATACGTGTAAGAAATGCATGATCTCCATTGCTGAAATATACAGATTAGTAGTTGTGGAATGATTTTACGGTCAAATAGACTGACTGACGTTATTTAGCTCGTATAGTGTCCTTTTTTGACAGAAATCCATTGAAGTACAATTCATCAGTAGACTGCAGTTATTGATGTAATAGATTGACTATGAGAGCTCGATAATTAGTTTCCTTATCTGTTATATAAAATCTTCCTTATTATATAAAATCTACCAACCGTGAGACTACTCTTTTAGTCTAATTATTAATTGCTAGTAGTAAAATCAAATATAATTCTAATGCTAGTAGTATTAGAGTTATAAGCTGCTTGTGTAGGCTGGTCGTATTAAAGTTATAAGATATTTAAAGTCAGCCTTTCGGTTATAGATAGTACGTAAATACTACGTGCAACCGAAAGGCTTAGGACATTTAATAGGCAAGGAATATTTAATACTAATATTTCAACCATACGAAATATTATTAAAGCTGTGGTATATAATTAAAGCTCCGATTTTTTTTCTCTATCATTTTATTAACTTCAATCTCCAAAACTGGTTTCAGTGGAGCTAAAGTAAGTAACCAATTGCAGAGGTCGATACATTTCTATATAGCGAACTTATTTCCAAACATATTTACATATTTATTAAATTTCATCCTCATACGGGAATGTGCTTCAGGTAACCGACTGAATATTAAGGCAGTAAACTGCAGGCGGTGTTAAAGCAATAGAACAATAAAATATTATAAGTTGTATTTATTAGAGTAGATGAATTTCAGCAAAAGTTGAATTATTTGTGATACGACTTTTTATAAACAAAAGTAACAAAAGTGTACAATATTTATAACAATTTTAATTTGGCATTAAAAAGTCAAATGGCGTGTTACCTTTTGTACAAGGAGTAATTGAAAATTAATGATATACTTAAATCTTACTAACCTACATAAAATAATGTAGAGCAATTCTTTCTTAATTATTAAACTTTTATAATTGTTCATCGAACTGAAACAAGGGTGTCTCCTCTTTACGATAAATGTACTTAATATAGACGTATTGTAAAATATGGCCACCGCGCGCATTAGGAGTGACTAAAACTACACACGTCATTAAGGCTAAGCTAATTAGAATCCAACTACATCATTTAGGGCACTCACGAGATTAAGTACAACCTGATAGTTGAAAATATATTTAAAATGTTTCTTTTGGATACCTACGTTTATAGGCACGTAGTATGGTTATTTCCTTTTTCTGTGCCCTTCCTATTTTCCACTAGAAATGCTAACTCCCCATTTTTTCCAACTCAAAAAGGACTTATCCCTAAAAAATACTGTTCCTTTTGTCGTTTAGCTATCCTAGGTATTATAATCTAGAACTAAATCGCACTAAAACTTTCTGCTTTCCCACGGTATTCTATTGTTCAGTAAACAAATTGCTGCCATGCTTGCAAGTATTTTATGTACAGTTAATACAATTAAATTTCTTGAAATCTATTATTGTTACATTTAGTAATTAGTAATACTAAATTTAATAAATAATAATGTTACTAGAAATATAAAAAAGTAATAAACTTACACCATTTACTTCTAACTCTTTTAATGCAGTTAGGTTTGACTACCATTCTTCTTCTTATTTAAGTTGAAACGATAATTCGTAACCGTGAAGTGGGAAATAGTCTGTTAAATATTTACGCTGACAGTAAGTCGTATTAATTAGTGAGATTCTTTAATCAGAAGATGCGCCTACGACTGGTGGGCACTGTTCATTTATTTTTTCCATACAACTCTAGATATTTCAATTTTCATTTTTATATTTTCTGTATGCATTACCTACTTTACTGCATTCTTTCTAGAATCTGTACGTCGCTAACCTTATCCAATAAATGTGTCGTATTCTGCAATATAAGCAAAATTCTTTATGCATTATTATTCTTAAGGGAAAATGGAAAATATTAAGGTATTCGTGTAATAAAAACTAGAAAATTGTATTGACAGAAAATCTTCCGCACTCCCTACCTCTCCCGGCCCATCCTTGATCCGTTAGAAACCCCATAATGAAAAAGGACTTCAAAAATAACTATTATTACAAATTTGTATAAGATTCAGAAATATAATTAAGAAATGCCCTTTTATAATATTTAATAATACTAAATAATATCTCTGTCATTTTAAGGGATTTTGAATAAATTTATTATTCAGTTTCTTATTAAAGAAAAACATTTTTTCTCCTATATAGATGATGTTGCTACGCTTCTTAATATTACAGTTTTGTACTATCTGTATTGTTCTGAATATTCAATAGTTGCAAATCTTACTTACAATACCTAAAATGTGGATTCAAAAATTTTATTTACACTTACGTCTTGCGACAGGAAATTAAAAAATTACGAAATATTTTGATCCAATTCAATAGAAAATATTTATAATTAAAAATCACTTTAAAAAAATAAGTTACTATACCTTTAAATGTTATCTTGATGAAACCTGACAAAATTATTCGAAATTCGATACGTAATATAACTTATTAAACGCCATAATTAAATCTTTAAACACCCTTAGCGCTATTTTAGATATATAAATTTAAGTGTACATTAATCCGCAAGATAAAAGTTTTTTTCTGATTTAACCCAAGGAAAGTAAATAACATACAAACTAAACCACGAGTAAATATTAATAACTCTCAAATCCCAGGATATAAAATATGGGGATTTTTTTAATACACTTTTTATTCAATTATTCGTAAATCAAAGATGAATCCAAATAAAGATGTGAATTTTGCCGGTGCCATGCCTGTAAGGTTTAAACTACGTATCTAATTAGATGGCATTAAATATTTTACGTCTTTAACCACCTTAAAACATTTTAATACTAAAGGTATTGCGAACAGAAACAATTTCAGAACAAATGAAGTATATTATAAACACATTATCAGCATTCGCTAGGCTTTAGTGCTCACTAACGTTCGAAGTCAGTTTATATAAAAATATGAAATCTTTGCAATCATTTATTATCTGTAAATGCCGGTATTATTTAAATATTTCGAGAAATTTGAAGATTATATAATAATTATAAAATGTGTATATAATAATTATAATAATTATAAAATGTGTATATAATAATTAAAGCGAATAAATTACACGTAAGTAAAATGAACATAAATAACCTTATAGAAATATTATTTTCTCCAAATACAACTTCGTCAAAACTTGTGAAGACAGGATTAGCAGTCACGAAATGGACAGCTACTCTTCGAGGGAGTAACACGTTGGGGTGCTATTTGCACATTATATTTATGAGATAAGCGACATAAATTAGTTCCTAACACAGGAACTCACTCACTTTTTAAGGTCATAAATTACCTCAAAACTTTTTTCTGGCACTTTAGAATAATAACTAGAGTTTACATTCCAAACATAGTAAAATACAATATTTATTGTATGTCTATCTTTCCACCACAATTTCTTTACTTCAAAACAACTAAACGAACTTCACGAAATTCGGCATGAGGCAGGTGAACCTTCAAAAACGTATATTATTAAATTTTAACTTTAATTAAAAAATTTATTTTGGGATAGTAAAAAGACTGAACCAAGTTAAACTTATTCAAAATAAATGTCATCCTCTCTCTTCTCTACTATCCTGGTGTTCGAAAAGAATAAATAAAAAAATTTCATAAAATCTTCAGTTATTTATAAGAAAGTAAAAATTATTCAAAAATATTTAATCCAATTATTACGAAAAATTTGAAGCACGAATTTAAATTATAATGTTTTATTCGCGTTTCATAACAAATAAATGTTATGGCGCTGAAATTTGTTTAACACAAAGGTATATGAAAAACTTACGCACACTGCATACGCCCTACAGTAATGGAAACCATTAGTTAATAGTAAATAAAATAACACTACAGCACACGTTTTGTGAATATTATTTACCGGAAAGATTTTGATAAAAAGGGCTGTTATCTAAATGTGTAAAAATTTTACACAGCTACCTAAAAGGGTCGATAATTTTCCAGGCAGTATCAACTTTAAGCAAATGTCACACGTATAAAATGTGTCAGATGACGACCAGTTATAACACTCATCTTTCACCTTGATACTTTATGAGCCTAAGGTAAAGTTGTACCAAGTACAACTGGCGTTGTGTCTATTACAACTTATATTTATGTTATACCTGATACACTTTGCTTCAGACATAACCGGTTAATCCGATTCTGCGGTAAATACTGGATATTCAATGTTTGTACTTTAGATACATTTCATAAGTGTTGTGGTGTAAAATGGAATACACGTGGAACGTGTACCTTTAACATTTCAGATTTAAATCAGCTTCAGATATTTACTCTTTATGCTTCATAACGGCATTGCTCAATTAAAATCGTCTAATAAGGCTAGTTTATCTGATTCTTCTATCCTAGTACGATTTGCCTTATTTACCTCTAATGTTACGCCAATCTGAACGAAATATTTAACCAGATTTAAACCAGGAAGTTTTAATTTTTTTGACGTACTCCCAATCAAAGTCCTAAAAAGTTAAAAGTAATAGGAAAAGTTACTTTGAAATTTGACTCTTTTCCGCCCATAGCGATTACACAACGCAGCATGTACCATGATTAATCGCTTGCACTAACATTTAAACTATAACTTATATTGACTACATAGTTATTTAGCGCTAATTTGTACTAAGTAATGTAATAATCACTAAAAGCGAGTGAAAACCAAATAGAAGCATATTAAAACCAAGTAAAAGCAAGTGCCCCCCCTGTCTTGTATAAATATTGGATATAAAACTTGGACGGTCGTATTTCTACACTATGTGTAGAAATACGACCGTCCAAGTCCATACAAATAATTATTTCCTGCACCGAAAGAAAAGCGTTGAGAAAAAGTGACGCACAATTATAAAGATATTATTCATATCCATGGTTACTTTCATACAAAACTTAGTTCACAATTAAATGAAACTACGTGATGTAGTATTATTTCTACTTTATTTAATTTCTTTACCACGACCTAGGTTTCGTTGTATTACAACATCTTCAGGTGGGATATTAGCAGAATCTTTGCTTATATCCCACCTGAAGATGTTGTAACACAACGAATCCTAGGTCGTGGTAAAGAACTTAAAGAAAGTAGAAATAATACTACATCATGTAGTTTCATTTAATAGTGAATAATGAATTTCTACAAAATTAACGCCAAATATATTCAATATTTCAAAACTTAGTTATTCTGCTACGAAGATCATTTCGAGGCGAGTAATTTAATATTATAAAAATTTTGTAAAATCAAACTTGGTAACTATCAATGATGAGCATTAAGTAAATTTAACAAGGGTTAAGCAATTTTAAACCTGTAATAAATCAATTTATTTTGACAAATAATTACATCTTCAATAGAAAAAATACGTTTCAGTAAAAATATTCTAACAGATTTCATTTCTAGCCGTTTATGCGATGATGCGAACATATACATTTTATTATTTTTATTTATTACATATGTGTATTAAAACAGTTGAGAAATCATTGATAAAATTTAAACTGTCTGCAATTGTTAAAATTAAACTATGAAAAATTTACACTGAATTGAATTTTACTGTAATTGCCTTTTTTATTTCATTTTCCAATAACACCAGAGTAAACCAGCCCAACACAGAATAATAGTTACTAACTACCGCTCTGATCGGCTCGTAGCACATGACGACATGAATAGACAACCGAACATTCCACAGACTTGTTTGCAGTATAGAAGTTAAAAAATGACTAAGTGTATCAAAGAAGAAATCAAAGTAATTCTTTAGGTATTTTTCAAGCTATCCTCCATTCTATTACGTGATGAATATTAGTATCTTAGTCGATTGGAATATTAGTATTCTAGTCAATTGGGCTAAATTTTTACAAATAAATTTACTGATACTATTAAATAAAGAAACGAAACGACAAAGATTAAAATTGCGATAAAATGCTTAATTAATATCATAAGCTGCGTTACTTTGTTATATGATTCTTCATTCATTACGCCATTATTTCATATCAATTAAGTGATTCGATTCAATGTATTTACTGATTTAACATCTTAACTAGAAAAAGTCGTTTTGTAAGAAACTCCACAACATTGAATTGAAAAATGGCGAATGTATTTTAAAAATGTAGTATAAATTTTAAACTATGAATAATCTCATGGTTTTTCAGCTATAAAAAAAGGAGCTAAATATTTTAATTCCTAAAAGGATACTAAACATTTTAAGTAATATTTACTAAATAATAGAACTGACTTCCGCTTTTGAAGGTAATACAGGAAAAATACGAAGTTAGAATAAGAATAATTCATCTTCTACTCTCAGCCTTTTAACCGTTCGATTGAAATATCCTGCACTTATTGAGCTGCACACAATTCGATTATTTTCCAAAATTTTCAATCTCAATCTGCTTGACCAGTCTATAGTGAAAAAACGAAACAAAAGGAAAGCAAAAAGCTATCGTTGCATATTACCAAAAATACAATCACTCTCAAATAGAATATTATTTCTTACCTCAAGTAGTTACAACGCTCAAGTAGAATATTATTTCTTAACTCAAGTGTTACCAGTAATATGAATACTCCTACGTAATTAAAATATTTATTATACAAATGGAGAGTGAAGTGCGATAGATCTTTAAACAGCTGGACAACACGTATCGTTCATTGTACTTATCAATTATACTTTCTTCAAAATTGAAAAATGAGGTTATTTTAAATATAAATATTGTTTCGCGTTAAATGCGAACATATAAATATTATAATACTACTTGGATATAAAACATATTTGAGGAACATTTTTTAATCTTTTATTTCGCACTCGAACCTTAGAGTTGATAAAAAGATTAAATATCACTATTATACATTTTTCACTCTACAGCTGATACGGTAACATAAAGAACTACTATGGTATAAGTACAAATATTACGATAAATGCGCTAAAAATTATTTTCTGCCTAATTTTGTCGTAATCCATCGAAAATTGTAATCCTTGACACATATTTAAATACATATTAAAAATGAAGTTGTAAATGCTATTGTAATTTTTTATGATTCGTGAAGTTTCCAAAATCATTTCAATTTCCCGTCAATACATTGTTTATTTATTTATTATAAACATTTGCATTTCAATAATGTTAATAGGACAGTTAACTAAATTCAGTTTAAATAAAACATTACAAACCATAACGGTGACATACTTCAATAAGAATACTTTCCCTAACCAAAAACACGTCAAACTCCGATGGAACCGCAGTCAAGGGTTTGAACAATTGTATACCTTGGGAAAATGACAAATTTCGATATAACTCGGTCCTAGATGCCGATATAGCAAAAAGTTGATGACTACGCGTGCACAGGTAGTTATCAGATACGAAGCGCGAGAATTTTTTCAATAAATTATGATACAAAATCTTTCCATTTAACAATTAGAAAATGAAATCCATTTAACAATTGGAAAATGATTTCATCAAGATACTTTTCTTTTGTGCCGCAACATACGGTACCCAGCATACGCGAGAGAAAATCGAGTGGAAATAGAAAAGGGAAATAACCGTATGATGTACAAAAAATCGTATGATGTACAAATATTGAAGCAACCTTATATATATATATATATATATATATTATGTATATATATATATATATATATATATATATATATATATATATATATGTATATATATGTTTATATATGTATATATATATATATATATATATACACACATATATGTAGAACATAGTGATAAGTCATTTAAAAACATTAATTCCGCCAAATTAATACTTTGGAAGTTATGATTTTTTAAACTTTTTTAGAAAATTTCCTCCAGCGACAAAAATCACTTTTGTTCGAAAACTATTCCACTAAATCACATGAAAGTTAGTATGCATGCAGAGTAGTAATGTAACAAGCACGCTATGTGGGATTATTGTGTTTATTCTTAGCTTCTGCTATTGTTTGACACTTTATGTTGTTGTTTTTTTGTTTTTAAAGGAAAAACGTACATATCAATTTACAAAATCATAATTTCTAAACTATTGATTTTTTCGGAACTTATGTCTTGTTTAAATGACTTGTCACTATGTTTTCTATCTAAACTTTTTTTATTGTGTAAATTAATGTTTTTTTTTAAATGGCTTGTCATGATGTTCTCTACATAAAAAATTATATGTATATATATATATATATATATATATATATCTTTCTGACATTTCTCGAAAAGTTAAGTTAGGGCATATAGTTTTGCGTAAACAATTTTCGTCCGATTCGTTTAATAGAAATTTATAAGAGGTTATTTTGTGGATGTAGAAGAAAAGTCTTTCAGAAGGTTTGTTGCGTAATGCTTCAGATGTGTTTCCTCAATTAGCCTGTAACATATGACTTTAGTACAAAACAAGCTAATCTTATTATTTGGAGACCACATTAAATTAAGTGCAGCTTGATTATTGAACGTATCCAAAAAAGGTTTCTTCAATATTTGTACATAATACGATATGGTTATTTCCCTTTTCTATTTCCACCCGATTTTCTCTCGCGTGTGCTGGGTACCGTATGTTGCGGCACAAAAGAAAAGTATCTTGATGAAATTCATCTTCCAATTGTTAAACGGAAAGATTTAATTATGTGTCTTAATTTATTGAAAAAATTCTCGCGCTTCATATCTGATAACTACCTGCGCACGCGTAGTCATCATCTTTTTGCTATATCGGCATCTAGAACCGAGTTATATCAAAATTTTCCACTTTCTCACGGTATACAATTGTTCAAACCTTTGACTGCGGTTCCATCCGAGTGTGACGTGTTTTTGGTTGGTGAAAGTATTCTTGTTGAAGTATATTTAAACTGAACTGGAACTATTGAATATATTTGGCGTTAATTTTATTGAGCTATATATATATATTAGATTTGATTATGTGTCTTAATTTATTGAAAAAATTCTCGCGCTTCGTATCTGATAACTACCTGCGCATGCGTAGTCATCATCTTTTTGCTATATCGGCATCTAGAACCGAGTTATATCAAAATTTTCCACTTTCTCACGGTATACAATTGTTCAAACCTTTGACTGCGGTTCCATCCGAGTGTGACGTGTTTTTGGTTGGTGAAAGTATTCTTGTTGAAGTATATTTAAACTGAACTGGAACTATTGAATATATTTGGCGTTAATTTTATTGAGCTATATATATATATTAGATTTGATTATGTGTCTTAATTTATTGAAAAAATTCTCGCGCTTCGTATCTGATAACTACCTGCGCATGCGTAGTCATCATCTTTTTGCTATATCGGCATCTAGAACCGAGTTATATCAAAATTTTCCACTTTCTCACGGTATACAATTGTTCAAACCTTTGACTGCGGTTCCATCCGAGTGTGACGTGTTTTTGATTGGTGAAAGTATTCTTGTTGAAGTATATTTAAACTGAACTGGAACTATTGAATATATTTGGCGTTAATTTTATTGAGCTATATATGTATATATATATATATATATTAGATTTGATTATGTGTCTTAATTTATTGAAAAAATTCTCGCGCTTCGTATCTGATAACTACCTGCGCATGCGTAGTCATCATCTTTTTGCTATATCGGCATCTAGAACCGAGTTATATCAAAATTTTCCACTTTCTCACGGTATACAATTGTTCAAACCTTTGACTGCGGTTCCATCCGAGTGTGACGTGTTTTTGGTTGGTGAAAGTATTCTTGTTGAAGTATATTTAAACTGAACTGGAACTATTGAATATATTTGGCGTTAATTTTATTGAGCTATATATATATATATTTATATATATGTGTGTGTGTGTGTGTGTGTGTATATATATATATATATATATATCGTATAATTCATCATATACACTCCCTACGCATCTTGCAAATTATACATAACCGATATTATCATGAGGAAAGTCGTGAGCATATAATCGATAAGGTAGATGAGTATCAACATCCGAATATAAAGGTACATTAACCGATAACGATAAAATAGTATGTAATGTCATGTAAAAACGGTTACTAACGACATTTTAATTTTGCTTGATTACTATACAACGATAAAACATTGCCTAATAACCATGTTACATTATTTTTTACATATTGTAATTGTCGTTGAATTTAATTACAATTCCATTTTTAAGAGATAATATTACATATTTTTGACTTCAAGGGCCGTCTTTTTTTAACTCTTGAAATTATGAAATTTCTTAACTTTTAATTATTATTAAAATCATCCTTACATATTAATTACTAATGTATAAGGCAATTGGGTATTTGACTAATTTTTTTTTATTTCATTAATCATAATTTCAAGGTACAAACTGATGAAGAGTGAAAATTAAAAGCCCGCCTGTATCCACTGATCAAAACACGTTTCGATTTCGGATCGATTAGGCGATGCTAAATGACTTATGTATTATCGAAATTAAATACTTGATTACGAAATCGGAATTTTTATAGCGCCATAATTACTGATAACTTATTATCTAATCCAACACTTACGATTTATGTTACAAAGCAGATGACATTTACAAAATGTCCAAAGGTTTCCTTGTAATCAGAATTCCCGCTAATGTTGATATTTAACTGTCGCTTATTCATTTACGCAAAGCATATATTTAAAATCGTCATTCTTCTAAATTTTAACGTTACTTTTCATATATATATATATATATATATATATATATACATATATATTTATATATATATATATATATATATATATATTTATATATATATTTATATAACGTTTCATCATATGACATTGGTTATGATCATTTAGACTACTGTGGTCTAAAGTTAAAATGAAGAAAAATTTGTGTTTTTGAATTTTTTGAAGTTGATAATGTCAGTCATAATTTTTATTTCAAGCAAACTTCATTCATATTGCATGCTAGCTGGGCCAACGCGACTTCTTCCGCGCACCGTTCGTTATAAAATAACTTATTAGGAATTTTTTGGCTTGGTTTTTTTTGTTATTTTTTTTTCTTATCTCGGATCTCCAGGAACATAAAGTTTATTAAAAACGCTAACAGATGGCTTTATCTGTACCATATATTAATATAGCTATGAGCATAATTTAACTAAAAACGCTAATAGATTAGATAGTACCTACGAGTATGTCGTAATATTAACCAAGTCACAGTGTTTTCTTTTATATCTGTAATATACAGATAAAACATATTCTATATATTACTTGAGGATATAAACTATTACTGTACCAAATTTCATCAAAATCCGTGCAGTGCATTTCGCGTGATTGAAGAATAAATTAATACACAGACAGACAGACAAAAATTGGAAAGATAGGTTTTCTGGCTTCTGCCATCATCCTATACGCTAAATCAATAACTCTTTTGAAAATATTTTCTATGTTGAGAATTTCTCTATCAATTATAAAAATATCTATACATATAATAAAGTAGTAATTTCTCTATACTTTATAGATACTTTTCCGACAAATATTGTCAGCAAATATGATGAAAATTAAGAAACCATTTTTAGGCACAACTGACTGAACTGAGCACCAATTATTGGTCCAAATTAACCGATATAATTTTATTTGTAAGTCCATAAATATCTAGATAATTTCCATTTTTTTCACAAATACCTAGCCTGAAAAAATTGAGGAAGAGGATGCACGTGAACTGCACCTTGCACATTTAGAGACCAATTATTTTATGGAGAGGGCAATAAAATAAAAAAATGGCACTGAAACTTCCACTTGACGTGTGAGGAAGTAAATCTACCCATTTGCAGGCGTCCTGTGTATTTAAAACTTTGCACACGCCTGAAAAACCAATGAAAATACAATAACTAAAAAAATTAAATTAAAGTAAACAAAAGTGACTTTATATCAGTTGTCGTTATTTTTTTATCGCCGGCTATTTATAAAGGTAGTCATTATAAAAATATAATGCGAGAGGACCCCACGCTATTTTTTTTGTCACCTTTTGCTCTTGACCAAAATCTTCATATTTGAAGATTATTTTATACTTTTTAGTTCATATTGCTACAAAAGCGCGTTTCTTTTAATGTTTTTAAACTATAATATGTTTTTAACTTTACTTAATATTTTGTAATATATTAATTGAGATTTCCATATAAAGCATCTAATTGCAAATTGCATGCATAGATCTAAAACTGTAATGCATACACGTCTGTGTATATATATATATATATATATATATATATATATATATATATATATATATATATATATATAATTATTATATGAAATATCTATATAAAAACGTGTCGGTGTTAAGTTATTTATATTATTTTGATTGCATATTATAATATAAATTCATGAACATATTATATCGATAGAAGTACAGTTCAAACGACGTAAATAGAAAAATAAATTTAATAAATATGACTTCAAAAATTAACACACTTTTCATCTAAGCTTATGAAATAATAATCTAGTACTCGTTATACAACCCAGTTACCATTGTTTATCCCCTATAAACAACGAAAACTATATTAAAACTAAATAAAAATTGCTGGTAACAACAAGAAACATAAAAACATAAATGTCTTTAAAGATGATGCTTCCGAAATGAAAATAAATATAAGATTCAACACGTATGCTTCATTTTATTTAAAATGTCTTGGGTTTCTAGTTTTTTTTTCATTCACACTTGTTAACAAGTGATTTTAAAATAGATAGTTGGAATGTGCTGTAAAAGTCACTCTTGCTACTAAATGAAAATACAAAAAGATGCGGTAAATATAACGAATTTTGGGGCCTAGCAATTTTTAATTGAAATTTGATCTGAATGTTAATAATACTAAGACTAATCTCATAAAAATTGAACTTATATTATTAACAGGGGCTGAAAACAAAAATTACATAAGGACATACGAGTTGCAAAGACAGATACTAAGGAATCATTCCTCAAAATACAATAAAACTCGGTAACAAAATATTATATTGCAAAAATTACAATTTAACCTGAATAAGTTTAACTTATATCCCTTTCACCAAGTAACATTTAAATAAACAATTTAAATTTGTATTCCAAAGTGGAATATCGTCACCAAATGTTATACCAAATTAATTATATCGATTAAGTGTTTAAAATTAGTACAGTATATCTAAACCGATTCTTTGGTATTTGACCCAACTTATAAACATGTTTCGAAACCTGTTAGTATTAAAAAACAAGCACGTCAAGCACGTGTAGAACTCGCACTACGAGGGTTCCGTACTCATTTGGACATATATAAACATTAAAGGGTAAGTAGTATTTGTATTAAACTAATCACAAATTTTAATTTTTTACAACGTAAATATCTTTCACAGGCTTGAAAAATGGCGCGTAATTGAAAAATTATAAGATGTATAATAATCGCTATAAATTTCCACTAATCCCCTAGTCATATTTAACCCGCCATGTTTTTTCATTCTTTTAGCTCAGTGGCTTCGGAAATGCAGCGAAACTCTATTTTCACATATTTTTGGAATATATTTTTAAATAAGCAATACAAAATTATGAAAAAGTATTTTAATACTCCATATAATAAACCGTTTCAGATGATAACCTACATGACAAATAAAATAAAAATAAAAACTTTCGTTTACTCCTCTTTAATTATTATAAAAGGTGTCTCAGCGCGGAATTCAAACTTTTAATAATTATAAAGAAACCGATCATTGTAATTATAATATTTTAATTACAGTAAACTAAAGTACATCTATGCGGATTTTATGTATGGAATATTACATCATTAAGATGTCTCCCAGCACGGCGAACGCACTCCTCAAAGCGCAAGCGTGAATTTGCAATGACGCGCGGCGTAAGGTCGACTGAGATGGCTCTCACTTCTTCCCTTATTTTAGCATTCAGCTGCTCTAAATTCGTAAGGGGTGGAATCAAAAACTCTTCCTTTGATATAATCCGATAGAAAAAAACTGGGGTTAAGTAGAGCGATCTGGGTGGCCAAATTACGTCTCCAAATTTGCTTATAACCTTTCCGGGAAATATCGCTCTAATTGTGTCCTTGGAGACCCTAGCTGTGTGCAGTCGCTCCATCTTGCTGAAACCACACATCTGGCTCGTCAACATCCTTCTCTCTTAACAGTGGCATAAAAAAATTATTAATCGTTTACTTTTTGATGTACCTTTCGAGTTTAAAGTTCAAATTCGGCGTTGAGACATCTTTGTAGTTTTAGAAAATTAGCCTATGTAGCACTATGCCAATTTCTAGTTTTTACGTCACATGGTTACGTCAGATATGAATATAGAAAAATGTAAATATATTGCCTACTATATGCATATATAATGTCTGTAAAAACTTGATGCATATTGAAAAAATTATAACCTCTGGAATCATCGCTTTAGTTTTTCTGCACCTTTGCATGGGTTCCTAATTATTTTTTTCGTAATTTTAAGTTGAGCAGTTTCAAACGTAAGAGGGGAACATAATTTTCTTTTGCATATTTTTCCGTATATCTCTGAAGATACAATACCTAAAATTTTGAAAAAATGATTTTGAGATTCTTATTACTAACCTTTTCAATCTATGTTCCACACTTACATATGGAATTAAAACAAAAGTTCAAGTACTTAATTTTTGGTGTAGGCGATACACAGCCGTCTAAAATTGCCAAACGAATATTTTTTATTTAAACTTTAGGTATCTGGAGATTGATATGTTTTATTACTATGCCAAATTTCAAGTTTCTACGTCAAGCGGTTTGTGAGAAAAGTCTGTATAAAAAAGGATGTGTCTGAAGAAAAGCGACATCCGAGGAAGACGGACGGACGGACAGAGACGTGAGTGATCTTGTAAGACTTCTGTTGTCCTTTTAAGATACGGAACCATAAAAAATACGCTTTAAAGGGCCATATCTTTTTGTTGCGTGAGCCAAAAACTTGAAATGTTTACAGCAATCTAAGACTATGGGTCTAAGTGTACTATATTAATTTAAACCTGAAATTTTTAAAGTTGATTCAATGAAAAATGGTTTTGGTAGGCTGACGGACGAACCTATACAATTTCCATTTTTTTGACATTTTGAGGGACGGACAAAGCAATAATGAATGCTGATTATGTGTCTTACTTATTAATTAAAAAAAAGTTATTGCTAAATGAATTGATCGCTATAAAAAATTAATTTGGAAAATATACGTTTGCTACGAAGCTACGTTGGCTACGATATTTGTTTACTACGGGCTAGAATTTTACACACCCCAAGCAGTGACGTTAGCAGGGCACTGCGTAAGCTTATGACATTATATTATAGAGACGTTTCATTAGCGCTCTAATGACATTATATTATAGAGACATGTCATTAGCGCACTAAAAGTGGCCCTCGAAGTTCAGTAATTTGTCTCAAACTAACATATACTTTGTGAACTCTATCTATTGCAATATAGTTCGCACGGGACGTTATTTGAACTAATATTTTTTGTTTGTTTTATATGATTAGAAATTCTCGTGATTATTTGTAATAGTTAACTAGAAATAATTTCAGTATGTTTGTATTTTTTACACGCGAAGAAATTCAGAACAGAAAAATAGTAAATTCTTTTAATTAAATGTTGTAAAATTTAAATGTTTTTATTCCTTTGCTGTGTTATATGTACATTCTTATGAACATACAAATGTGACAGCAACGTATGAACAATTTATAAAAGTGGTTAAAAATTAATGTAAATGCTTTCATGTTATGAAATTGGATCTTTTTGTGACAACAAATATTTAATATAAATTGCACAATAAAAAAACTTTCAATTTTACACAAATTCATAAACCATCATCACCTTCTTTCAACAGAACTACTACACGAGATTAAAAAAATGAACCGAGTTTTATTGTTGTCATTAATCTTAAACTTTTAACTTAAGTCAGAAATTTTCAAAAATGATTAGCACTTCCACGTTACAAGTCATCGCGTTACTATTAAAGTCAACATTTATAGATACTGTGCGTTAAAAAGATCGATATCGAATCTCATCATAGGAACTTATACTTCCATTTTATTTCAATTAATGTTAAGAAAATTCTAAACATTTACTAATGGAAAACAGGAAATATATCACATGAAAAATGGAGTCAATGACATTGATCCTATAGTCGTTTTTCTCAATTTAATTTAATTTTTACACGTTATTATTATAATCACGTCTATATAAATAGAAAGATACACAAAATCAGCAAAGTTCATGCCGAAACACACTCAACATAGGGTTCTGTAGTTGTTTACATTGTCTCAAGCTGGTATCTAGATTTATAGAGATTTGAAATTCATGATTGAAAAAATACAGGGGGTAGCATATTGTACGTCACTTTAACGCTTAATTTATATTTCAATTCATTTTAAAATACCTATTCAGCTGGATGGATGCGTGAAAAAAATCGCCCCTATGTGTGGAAAGAATTAAAGTTTATTTTTCATATTTTGCTACATATGTATTAAAGATTCCATACTAAATATCTCCTTGCAAAATTTCATAGACATAGGTCTAAAACTGTGAAAACTGAAAAGCCGCGACTGGCGAACGAATGAACGAACGGATATGACGATAATATAAGGGTCCCTTTCGTCAATACGAAATCCTAAAAACGTAGTAGTTAATAAACATGACATATTTTAGATTAGTATATTATGAACTTTACAAAAATTTATTCGCAAGTATCATTGTACCATGAGAAGTCTTGAAAACAACTATGGCCAAATACTACTTAAATAGAATCCCTGTAGAGAGAAATACTACTAGGAACCGAAAACAAATCAACATAAACAAATATTGTTCTAGTCAACTCCTACGTGGTGCCCCTACTGATGCCGGGGCAACTTGACAAATTGTAAATTACTCCTGCGACTCACGAATACATAATCCACGCACTTAAAAACTACGCTAAATCGGTATATTATGGACTTTACAAATCTTTATTCGCAAGTATCATTGTACCATGAGATAAGTCTTGAAAACAACTGTGACCAAATAGAACTTAAATAAAATCCCTGTAGAGAGAAATACTACTAGGAAGAAGTCCCTCAAATGCCGAAAACAAATCAACATCAACAAATATTGTTCTAGTCAACTCCTACGTGGCGCCCTTACTGATGCCGGGGCGACTTGACAAATTGTAAATTACTCCTGCGACTCGCGAATACATAATCCACGCACTTAAAATGGGCTAAATTGATGGACAAAATTTACAATGGCGACGTCTCTCCGAGGCCTTTGTACACCTCGCAAGGGATAATATCCTGCTATTTATTTGGAATATTTTATTACCCATTTTGACAGTGAATAGGCTTATCTGTGTACAAAATTATTATATTAAAATAATAATTTATATTAATTATTAGGCACTCGTAATCGGCTCAGATTCTGCTTCTGAAAGGTCAACGACAACTTATAACTTCTTTTTTAAGCATGTTAGAGCTGTTTGAGATCTCTCAACATTCCTATGCAATAAACGGCATTTTTGTAACATTCAAAGAAAATGTGTAGCTTATTTCGTAAATTTCCATGTTAAATTTCTGACATCTGACTTTAAAGAGTTATTTTCATTTGATCCTTAAACATATGAGTTAATTGATTAAAATCTTAGGAGATAGCTCCAGGTAAATGATGTTAGTCGTTAAATCTTAAGCGTCTTTAAGTTGTACCTATAAGTTACTACCTTTAATTGGTTAGGGAAGCGGACTTTATGGAACTGCCAAAAACAGCTTAACGGAAACTGCCTTTACTTGATTACGGATAATACTACCTAAATCTCACTCAAGATCATCTAAATATATCTCAGAAAATTACTAAATATATCTCAGAAAATTTCAGCTGAATGGAGATAAATAATTTATACAATTCATATATTCTGTCTTCTCTCCAATTATATGTATTTTCAATCTTCTCTATAATCCGAACAATACCTTAGCTCCAGATTATTCGGTCCTAAGTATTCATGGTCCCGAATTACGCTCTGAAAATCTTCTCAAACTTTTCAATAGCAGATAAAATACATTATTGTATTGACATACATTTACATGTCTAAATATTTGTCAGCCGTGGTGTGTTGGGTTGACCATAGGTCTTTGAAGACGCAGAATTCCGTGGGGTTCCGGGTTCTACTTCCAGTTGACAAAGTCTTCCGCTCGTCGAACAGGGCTTGGTTATGTTTTTAATCGCGTAGCCAAAATGCCACAAATCAACGCCGCTGGTTCATGCAGCTACGTACTGCCAGACGCTACAAACCGTCTGCCCAGCTGTAGCATGGCTATTATGGGCTTACCTCTAATGATACGCGTATAGAGAAAGACTTGTATTCAGCAGTGAACAGAAACAAGCTGTTGATGGTTGATGAGATATTTAGTTCTTAATTTCTATACGTATGGCCTTTCTCAGGCCAACAATTAATTACAGTTTGACACATCATAATTAGCACTATTTTAATTAAGAAATTGCTCTGAAAGTAATAAATACGTGAGAGTATAATAATCGTTATATAGTAATATTAACGGTATGCGCGCATATCACGCAAAACTACTCAATGAATTTTAATGAAACTTTGCAGTTTTATATACATTTTTCAACTGCAATGTAACTTTGAATTGTTATCTTAATGTTGGTGGCTTTGTTCACATCTGCAATGGAAATGAAAATTGCTACTTAATTCTAATATAACCTAATTGGGTTTTTTCTTTGTAAGCAACTATCACAATTATGTAATTTTACAATTCTTCCCTAGGTGGCAGTTTAATGTTTATTTTTTACATTTACATATTAGTAGCTACAGTGTCATCACTTTCTATCAGATGCTTAGAAACCTTCCTGGGTGCGCTCACAGAGAGAAAATTTGAAGATCTGGAAATATGTAATATAGCTCTTTTTTTCGGATGCCAAGGGTGAAAAATATAACCTAATTGGTTTTTTTCTTTGTAAGCAACTATCACAATTATATAATTTCACAATTCTTCCCTAGGTGGCAGTTTTAATGTTTAATTTTTACGTTTACGTATTAGTGGCTACAGTGTCATCACTATCCTTTAGATTCTTAGGAACCTTCCCGGGTGCGCTCCAGAGGAAGAAAATTTGAAGATCTGGTAATGTGTAATATAGCATAACGTTTCGGGTGCCATAAGTGAACAAAATTGTTAAGAATGTTGGAATTGTTAGTAAAGATGACGACGTTATATCTAGATTATTTTATTATTTCGCGATTATTTGCATAGTTAAACTATTAATATAATTCACATATCACCATAATAGATTAGATTTTCTGCAACACTTATTTAAATAATTTATATAATTATATAAATTTAATAATAATGAGGTGTCAAACTATATATTGTTGAATTTGTTTGTTTACATTATTGGCGGCGGCTATTTAAAGATGCCAACCGTTATTAAAACATACCTCAGACACTAATCCATTCATGCAAACTTTAACGCTTTTTAATTGCAATGAACGTTAATAAATTTGAAAAATTATATATTTTAAAGGCTTTTGCCTAAAGAAATAATAAAAAATGTAAAATTTACAATGATAAAAATAAATACAAGATTTTTCTACCAACGAAATATTAGTGTTCACGTTTAAAATAAATTATTCCGAAAGAAAAATAACGGAATCCTTAGAGCAATGATTGCTAAAATGGGATATATGGACCCCAGAGATCTTGCTGATCCACGAGATCTAAGTGGGAGCCCAAGTGAGCTTTTGATAATGACTTGCTTAAAAGGAGTCTACTTATGCAAGTTGTCATCAACATTCAACCGTTTCATAAATGACAAAATACAATTATCACGGATTGTGTATACCGTAGAGATATAATTAAATTACTCATTTATGTTTACTATTCTATATTTCAGAATTTTTTTTAAGTAGTTACTTTGCAGTATATTAAAATCATGTGCAGGTTTTTAGAATTTTCATGTTAGTAACAACGCGTAGCGCGTAAAACTTTGCAGTCTTGTTCTAACTAAACATATATAAATAAAAGTGTAAGAGACTGTGTCAGCTGCGACAAACACATTTAATGTTAATAATATTAGGATAATTTAATATTAGACAAGCAGAGGATCTACGAAATAAGAAATAAATCGGCAAGAGGTCTACGGGGCAAAAAAAATTGGTATGTCCGTCTATCCTACATATTTTACTCAAGAATCCTCGCAGGTAAAAAAAATTATGAAGTAACGAAATAATGAGATTCATTCATACGAAATAATGAGATTCATTCATATTTCGTAATAGTAAAAACCTAAAAAATATTTTTCTCGAAACTATTAAATATACCTAAGTGTGTGCAGAACTCCCACCGAATAAGTGTTTCAGATAATATTGAGACGTCGGTTGCATTTTTCTCTTTTAAAGCTTTTGTAAAATATAAAGCTTTAAAACTACTTACTGCTCACTACTTCGCCCTCTTATTTTTAACAGGTTTAAAAAATGTAAAAAATTCTGGATACTAGCATTTGTTTACAACTTTCATTTAAAATGATCTCGGCTGATTTTACTAACAATTCTAAGAGATATAAACAACTACGGAAGTACTACTTTATACGTTTTACGACATCCGCTGAACCGTTTTTAAGTGAACTGAAGATATAAGAACGATACAAATTTATTATGAAATAAACCGGTCAAAGGAATATCGGGACACAAACAAAGTTGAGTTTCGTGTTATATCTAAATATATACAATTTTATAGTATTTTCAAATCCGTGGCCCAAAAACTAAAGGAGTGGGATTCATTTCACATCGAAAAATGGTTAGCAAAACTACCATCCCATGAGTTTCTACTCAATGGAATGTGTAAAAAAATTGTTTATTCCCACTGTAGGTATGAGAAGAAGAACCTTAAACAATTTTTTTAAGATGTTGTTACATATTAATTAAGGCCTCCATTTGAAGCATCTTACTTACAACATTACATAATTTTTTCATATGACTGAAACTGGCAAACAAGTTGGGGTTGAAAACTAGAAAAACCATTTGCCAACATTTTATAAGTGAAAATACATTTCACAACTCTTTTACCACTATGCACACCCAGCGTATCATCCAGGCAAGTTTTTGTTCTCCGTTATCCATTATCCTTATCAGATTAGGTCTGGAGATATCTTTTGTAATTTTAAAATCATTCGATGTAATTTAATAGTTTTATTGAATATATTTGGCGTTCATTTTGTAGAAATTCATTATAATTAAAATTTTCTTAACTAAATGAAACTACGTGATGTAGTGTTATTTCTACTTTATTTAAAATCTTTACAAATTGCCCACCTGAAGATGTTGTCATACAACGAAACCACGGTCGTGGTAAAGAATTTAAATAAAATAGAAATAATACTACATCACATAATTTCATTTAGTTGAAAAAAATTTAATTAAACCTATGTGGTGGTAAACAATTTAAATAAAGTAGAAATAATACTACACCACGTAGTTTCATTTAGTTCAGAAAAACTTAATTATTAATTATTTTATGTAAAAAGCTGTTAAAAATTACAAGCGTATAATGACGGTTCGTTCATGCATCCCGTCAAAACATATCATATAAAAGTAGAGGCAAGTGTATCGAACCTTTGGCCAAAAAAAAATAATAAAACCCCATGTCTATAGCATTCTGATGAACCTTGATGCTTGGAGCAAAAAATAGGTGCAAAGTTCTACATATTTTTTGTGTAAGTTGGCAAATACGTAGAATTAGAACATTCTACGCATCTGCTAAACTACACAAAAGGTTACTACAATCAAAATGTAACAGTTAAATTATATTAATGCAGAAAATATTGGATAAAAATAATACGCCTAATGCTTGTAACCAGCGCAAAGATATAGAAGACTAAAAAGTACATCGAAATAGTTCCAGGAAACGGTGTTGAAGCTATAGGGTAGCACACGCTCGACATGGCAGCGGACTGCCGTCTCCTAGATGATGAAAACTTAGTTACTTTTATTATTATCGCTAAATTGCTCTTGCACGTCGCAGTATCAACTTAATTCCAGTTTATAAAGTGTGCCAGACACGATATTGTCTGCTTTTCAATAAACAAAAAGTGTCTAGCTGTCTTGCGCAACGAAAAGGTACTCAATTTCTCTAGGCTAAACCGGTCATGAAAATCTGTTGCGAGGAGGGTTGATACGAATTCGGATAAATCAATTTCGAGACTGATAGTACGTGAAATGAAAATTGCATTCAGCGACGAAAAATTCTGTTATTGTTAAAAATGTCGGGTACTATGCAATTGTTAAAATAATTATAAATTAGTTAAAGTTACCTAAAAATTAAATAAATGTAAAATTTTCAATAATCGTAAAAAATTAATGTTTGAACTCTTTCCTATCGTATAAGTTCGTATAAGTATTCAAGTATATTATATATAGCTGTATATATAGCTGTGTATAGTCTACATTCGAATAACTTTTTACAACTTGGCAAATTAAAGTTATTTCCATTTGTTATTTTTTTATTATATTCATTATGTTACACTTGGGATATTTTTACTTTATTATTGAAATTTTTCTTTCATATATAACTTCTTCCCATATTTTGGCAAAAACAGCCGATGGCGAAGCAGGTGAGAAAATAGGCTCTAAATATTATCGAAATTTTCATTCATGTTATAACTTTGAGACTCAATTTTTTATAACGCATAAATTACAAAATTAATGCTATGATATTTTAATATTATCGGATAGAGAACCGAAAAACTTGTTTTTTTATGTAAAATTATTATTTTCCTCTGTACTTAAACCGTTTTGCAACGTAACTAGTTTTAGAAAAATCAACATAACTAATAAATACAAAGTTGAATTGTTTAATAACGCGTGAGTTACAAAATGAATGCTATGGCATTTTAATATTATCGGATACGGAACCCAAAAACTCGTCTTTTTGTTGACGTAAAATTATTATTTTGCTCTTTGCCTAAACCATTTTGTAATTTTAAAAAAAATCAACATAGTTAATAAATATAAGGTTGAATAGTTTTTTGCTTTTCCAAAATGTTGATCACTTTTAAAAATGAGGTGTTAGAACTTAAGCGACGAGTTCTCCAGAATCTTTTTGTTATGGTTTAGAGCAACTATAAAATTAAAAAAATAAAATTATTTTCTTTATTTACTAACGCACTTTTTCTTTGATGTAACTTTCGCAATTTTACTTAGCAAATTGCATAGATTTTGTTCTTGTATAAAAATTGTTATTATATAGTCGCAAAACAAAAATATATTGTTTGACCTAAGGAATGCTCGTCGACATAAAGAGATATGTCACCAAAACTAGTAAAGGATTGTAGCTTCCTCCAGACTGCAGAATAATGTGTAAATTTTATTTCCAATAAAACATGTGTCAAAACAGAAAGCCGCTACGGCTTCACAATTAAGTGACGTCGATGAGATTAAGTGAATCTTTCAGCTACATTATGATTATCTAACTTGTTTTCTACTCTTCTGTTTTTTTCGACGTAATCGGGTTTTAATTTTTTATAGCTTCGTTTTTATTTTACCCTTTTCGGTAGCTTATTTCCATACACATATTTCGAAGCAGGCTGCATATAGAATTTATTTTTATTATTTGTGTTTTTATTATATGTTTATCAAAAAATGTTTGAAGAAACCTCATAATTATTTTTAAAGACCTGTTGAATGATGCGAATTTTTTTTCCAATTCTCTTTTTTATTGCAAGTCTGCCAAAATATTTTTCATCTTTAAGAACCTAGCCTATGACACTCTTACATTAAATACAAACATACTGATACGTCATTTGCTAAAATCAGTTCGCCAGTTTTTGGGCTACCATCATACATCCATTCATAGATATATTCATACATACAAACATACATACATAGACTGTTAAATTCATTGCCCTTCCTTGGCTGCGCCGTGGTCGGGTAAAAGGGAAGGCGCGTGACAAAGTTGAGCAAGAGCTTACCTACTGTTGAATAACAAGAAAGTTATGAAAATAATACCTAATAATATAACATTCCGGTGCTATGGCAGATGTTCAACGTAAAATGACGGTTTGTCAAGTTGATAGTATCAACTGTGATCTTTATTGCTTCGCGTCGCGCGTAAATTCTGTTCAACATTTTATTTCCATATTTAAGGCAGAAACGACTTTTCTTCAATAATCTGGGTCGGAAATATAGCTCCATATTTTCTACCGTTTGTTACCGAAGCTTAGGAATTCGAGATGTTCGGTTGCGGTTTCGACAAGTACAAATACCGTTCGTTATTTACGGCCGTGAAAAGTTCCATTGTAAAGCGGGGTGAGGCCTGTGCGTGCCCGAGTTTCGAATTCATATTAAATACGTTTTGAAATAACAATCGTGTTTTGCTTTGACGGGCAAAATATTTTTTTGGGTATTTAACCCTTTCGGTTGCTGGTTTTAACACCGAGTTTCAATGTGGATACGGTTACTTTGAGTCACATTCATAGTGGCTTTTGGAGTAGAGACCCTTTTGATAGTCAGCAATCTAGTTAGAATTATGACATTTTAATTGCTTTAATGTTGATTCTTAGAATTTTCTAGTTAAATAAATTCATGTGCCTAATGTTTGAAAGATTTTTTTGAAAGCAGTAGGCCATAGCACTGTATTTCTCTTGATACTTTTGCAGAGCCAGTGAGTACATGTAATATCGGTATTCCTTACAAGTTATTTATTTTATAAGAACTATATATCTCGCATCAACTTGACATCACTGAAATACATATAATGTTGCGTAATGTTTATGTCGTATATCTATGTAATATAAATGTAAGTGAATGAAAGTACAACACTAAGCATAAACATATTGGGAGAAGGAGTGACATTATAAATATCCACCTTATAATATATACATCTTAACGATACTCAAAAAGGAAATAATAGAGATGTTCTCCACAAAACTCAAACATATGCGTCATTTGAATTAAAAAATTAATAAATCTGTTATACGTTTAAAGTTGTGCTAGGTAATAGAAAAGTTAGATTATCAACATTTTTAAATACAAGTGATGATGAAATCTTTTTTTATATTTTTAATTAGGTAAATTACGATAAAGGATAATGTTTAATATGTAAACTATTACTGTTAAATATCAAAAAAATCTTGATTTAAATATCTGCATAATGGATAAAACATACCAAGTTTCATGAAATGAAATATTGGAAATCCCCATCGTTTTAGGTTTCTGCTTAAAACTTTATTCAAGGCCAAAGGTAAAAACACGGTTATTTCTTAAATGGTAAGTTTTACTGTCAATCGACAATCTTGTAATTATCTGCAAAAAAAGGTTTATTTACATACTTTTTCCTACTGTCGTGAGGAATCCCGATTTCAAATAGCCATGTACTCAGTGTACGTACATACATGCGGCATGCATATATCGATAGATGTTGAATATATTACCTTGAAGTATAAATATAGAATATAGCTATTATAGCTATATATTGAAGTTTTATTTGTATTTATGCATATATTCACACCATAAGATATATTCCTAAACATAAATGTTTTTTTCCTATTATATTGAATTTTAAGGCGCATGGACAGTTGTTCATTTCAATGAGCGTGAAAAATTAACAGCTGCTAACATTTTTGTAAAACAATCTGATAATGACGCCAACGCTTTCATAATCGTCGATATCTTTCTAGATCATGCGTACTGGAATTAAAAAAGATGTATATAAACATGTATATATATATATATATATATATATATATATATATATATATATAATATGTATATATAGTTATGGACAGCTGGTGCTTTGGCAGCTGGTACGTGACAATTTGAAATATTCAAAATAGGCAAAGGCAAGTGACCAAAATATCGAGCTTGTTGACGAATCCAAGGTATTTGAACTAACCTGATCACCTTTGAGTGAAAAATCTTGAGAACGGAATTTTTAACCCTACTTTGTCAAGTGCATTCAGTTGTAAGCAATCAACACCATAAACTTCACCTATCTCTTTATGAGCCTCAGCAGCTTTTTTTCCTTCGCAGAAAAAAAAGTATGACGGAAATGTTCGTAAAAACATCTATATTATATGTATGTACATATAACCATGGACAGCTGGTACTTGACAATTTTAAATTTTCAAAATCGGGAAAGATACTTTTTTGCGCTGCACAGTGAAAATTCACAATTTTTGCATTCCTCAGGTTTGCAAAATAATAATTGAACTTAACAGACTTTCAAATACAAAATTGTTTGTTGTCGGTTCCTTTCGCAACGACCCACGGTTTTTTAGAAATCGGAGCGGAAAATTAGAATTTCGTTACGGTTCCGCGGTTCCGCTTTTTATTTGATATGCCACTAAAATTGCTGAATTAAACATTTTTACATTATTCAAGAAACTATAACGAAGTGATTTGAAAAAGACACACATGCGTGAAAGTAAAGCTGCAATAACATTTGGACTAGATATGAGTATTTTTTAGTAAATAATAAGGAAAAAAGTGGCGTAAATAAAAAAATCGAATTTAAATTATTTTTCCCTTATCGATGTTAAATAAAACGTCAGTGCAACTAAAATAAACAATTGTAACATTACAAGAAAATTCACTAAAAAAAATTATTTTTATAGATGGAATAAATAGCAACATTCTGGTTAAATAAATAATAACATGAAGATTACTGGTAAATTTAGCATAAAGATTAATAGACTATCCTCATTTTCTTAACTAATTCAGTTTTCATAATTAGATAACGTTATGTTTGTGCTGCAAGATTTCTATCAATGTTTTGACTTTTTTCCTCTTGACATTTGTTAGATGTCACTTTTAGTTTACAGTTGCGAAGAAATTATCAATTTCGTTTAGAGTCAATTTTACATGGAGTGCAAGAACAAGCATTTCCTTTATATTTTTTTTTCTGTAAAGGCAAGAAAGCTGCTGAGGCTTATGAAGGGATAGGTGAAGTTTATGGTGTTTATTGCTTACAACTAAATGCATGTGACAGAATGGGGTTAAACATTCCATTCTGGGGTTTTTTTACTCAAATTTGACCAATGTTTTAGTTGAGCGCCTGAAGTTGATGATGACCAAATAATTATGAGAGATTGCAGAGGTTAAATGCAAATTGAACACACAATAATTGGCAATCAGTTAAAATAGCTTGGACTCGTTAACAAGCTCGATGTTTCGGTTACGTATGATTTAGAAAATATTCACTTGACATAATTAATGAATATATGAGATACGCATAAAAAAGATCATGGTTTAAGCGTGATGAACCAGACGAACATCGAAAGCTGAATTGCATTAAAAGAAGTTAATACTGTCTATTTGGTGGAATTATAAAGATGTTGTTTATTTTGGACTGCTGTCAAAGATCCAAACGATGAATTCAGACGTTTGCTATCAACAAATAATGAAACTGGAGGAATCAATCAAATCAAAATGATCAGAATTGACAAAATGCAAAGGAATTGAGTTCCATGAAGACAAAGTAAAGTTTCATTGCCATAAGGTTACTATTTATTTCGAAGTTTGTAAAATTCTTTGATTGGTATTTTTATTAACGATGATAACTTGACATCGCACTTGTTCTATTTTTTTTATGAGATGTTCTGAATCTGTAATACCATATGATACATTAATAGAATGACAACAAAATATTTGTTTTGTTGTCATTACTTGACGGACAAAATTTGCATCGTTCACATTTTACATTTCCATTCGCTGCTGTTGAAAGGTTCATTTGAAGTTACGGTTACATTTTTATTTTGCCACCATGTTACCAGTTTTTCTCCTCCGAATAGGTATGTTCTTAACTCCACACGAAATTTTATAAGTTATTTTTCTAATTCTTCTAGAAATATTCTTCTTTTTGTAAATTTCTTGTTGTTCCTTTAGATTCACAGTAGTCCCAATAGTAGTGCATTGTAAGCCGAAATGTCTAGCATCTTTTAAAAAGTTATCATGGGCCAGCGATTGGATTTCCTACTGCAAATATATGTACCAATTAGCTGATCAAGGCCGTCAACGGTACTTTTAGTTGCATTTGGGCTGTAATATTATCTGAGTTTTTTGATCTTTTCGCCCACTAACTTTATTGATACATTGGTACTTTTTGCTACATAATTTACAACGGTAATGTCATTTGTGAAAAAAAGGAGAGCTATGCACTTCTTTGTTAGTTATTGACTGAGGAAGTTTTGGCTTGTATTTTCTAACAGACCCATTGTAATTTAGCTATTCAGCAGTAATGTGTCCTAAATTGTACGATGTGAAAAAATTGTCACATATCAAATTATGTTCTCCTATTTCTTGGATGAGACCGCAAACTACACGCATACCCTGGTTTCTTTCGGGTCTCTTTCTTCGGGTTTCTTTTCGGTTCTTCCTTTTCTGTGTAAACTTGTACTTTCAAGGCATAAGATATTTCACTATCACAAATTTTGATACCATATTTCGCTGGTTTACTAGTAATGTATTGTTTGAAGGGACCTCTCAATGCAAATAGCTGTTCAACCACTGTTATATTTTGTCCAGGATTATATAACTTAGGAAGACTTTATGCCCGCATTTCCAAATATTTGTTATGTCCACTAATTTATCTGTACGTTTTCTTTCCTGTTGTGTAGTCTTGTCATCAAAGCAAATCACATGAGCTATCATCATACAAAATAGTTCAAGAGACATGGTTGCTCGAAAAATATTTCGACCTGTATCTTTTTCCCGTAGACTTTTTGTATCTTCCCCGTGTGCTGGGTACGCCGGCAAGTATCAAAAGACCAATGTAAGCTTTTAATCTAAAACTTTCCACTTTGTACCATAAACTTCTGTATTTGTTTATTTATCACTACCTTTCCGATCCCAGAAAAAATCATAATTTCCAATAAACTTTTTATTTCTATAATTTTTGCACACGCATATCTTGTAATTCTTTAATTGTGTAATTCCGGTTTGTCTAATTCTGATTTTGTGCTGGTAATGTGATATACAGTCTTATCACATTACCAGCACAAAAGCAAACAAGCTGCTGAGATTTTTTACGATCTTTTTTACGATTAGGCAATTTTATGATCTTTCGAAAAAATTATTTGAACATTTTGAAGTGTTTGAGAATTTGCTTGGTCTTGTTCACTATCAAAACTACCACCTTCGGACCCACCATTTATATGATTTTCAAACTTAGAGACGGATTCATCACTGTTGAAAGCATGGGTAAGAGTTTGCAGTTCTGCATCACTTAGTGGTAGTCGACTTGCCATGTTGAAATCGAGAATCAAACTAACCAGAGCAAATTCAGCTCAAAGCTTTTATAACAAAATGGTATGAACAAATATAAACAAGTTATTGCTTATAAATACTTCTGCATAAACCAAAAATAGGAGTTAACATGTCTCTGATTGAATATACTTACGCAAACAAGAACATGCAAGAAAGTAACATATACAAATTGGTAACAGTTCAAAACAGGACTCTGAACTGGCGGTCTAGTAGCCACGCTTGGGTACAACATTTATTCCACTTCCTTCATTCTGGAATATTAAAGTCAACAAAGTAGCAAGGAAAGTCAGTGAATACCATGAACATTTGATGATAAATCTTCATATTATAGCGAAATAAAATCCCATTCGGATAGTCAAATAGAACTGAGCAAAAGAGCAGGATTAAAGTCCATTGTATGTATGAACAAAATTGCGTTCATACAGACAATGAAAACAATTTATTTCACACTACAAGCAGAAATTACTTTTTTGTCGACCTAATAATTCTGACTTCAAAATCTCCTTTCTTCCTTTCTTCTTTTTCCTTTTTAATTAGTTTTTCACTCTAATATTTCAGACTATGTTTTTCATATATAAAAACTTCAGTGAAAAACGTTAAGAAATATATGAAGCTCGGTTTTACTGCACTTAAAACGTTCAAGATTAATTTAACCCCAGTCAGCTTCTGAAATTATGGAAGAGATAAGGGAATTACGTGATTTTTGACGTATTCTTATATCATACAATATCAATTCCACTATCAGGCTGAGATTCGAAACTGAATCAGACTGACGGACTGAGACTGAAAACTGGGAAATTTGTTTAGTACCAATTTTATCCTATTGCACGAATTGAATTAAACATGGGGAATCGACCATATTATATTTCTTATTGGTTTGCCAATGATTTTCAAATTAGGAAAAATATATTTAACCACGTTTTATGTACGTAAATAATTGTATGAATTAGATCCACTATATCCACCAAGCGCAATGGTCATGGGTCTGGTGACACGTTCCTCAACCAGCTATTGATCTTCCGTTTGAAGTTAGTTGTACTAATAAATTAAATGTGTTAATATATGACGCCTAAAGTTATAATTACTAGTAATAAATATGAAATTTTCATCAAATCAATTTCTTTTGTTACTTTTCATTGAGGTTAAGCTGCAAACTAACGTTTCTTTCTAAAACACAGTTTGTTCTATTCATGACAGTTTTCTATTAATTAAGTCTCCATGACGTGCCAGAGTGGGGTCTAATATTTATGAAGGGTAAAGCTCTTTAAATAATTACCAATTCAGTCACCTTCACAATAAGCGGATTAGTACACTCATGAAAGACTCTCTTTATAAATTAAATGGTTTATTACAAGTATTTTCTAAGTGAAGGCTGTTAAGACTGTAATTAATAAATATTTACGATTTATTTTATTTTCCAACTTCTCTTGGCGGCTGTAATCGTTTTTAGCACGCATTGTTATAAACTGTCGTTTGAACGGATTACGTCATTAGTATTGTTATACTTTATGTGTCTACTAGGAACAAATATACCGTATTTAAACTTTACTAAAAAGACATATCTGCGTTAAGATAGTAACGATTAAATAATGGTACAGTGTTTTTTAATATACTTTAAATAGGTTACTCTATTAAATATGTAAAACTTTTCATCGAAATTTCGGTTTTAAATAAAAATAATGCAGACATAAAAGATTTTGTTTCATTTGTTTCTTTGTCCAACGCCTTTCGTGTCATTAGATGTGGATTCATGAAATTCAGAATATAGTAGCGAAACCGAAGATAGTTCTGAAATGAACATATACTTAGCGATATATAACAATTTAAATATTATGGATGTAAATTAAATATTAATTAATCTATTACAAATATTAATATTATGTGTACAGTATGAAAATTTTGGCTAGAATATTATTCACGAGTTAAAGAAAATAATTGCTTGCCCACATATCTTTAAATTGTTAATGCGAATTTACCGAAATAATTTTGGGTAGAGTGCTTATTAAATGCCGTTTCCTGATTTTGATTAGTTTTTCGACGTAGATATTTATCAATAAGGGGTGATGAGGATATACTGCAAAATATTCTGGATACTCATTTCGCGAAGAAGAGGCTATTTAAAAATGATTATACGATTTTCCATCGCATTTCAGATACCACGTAAAACATTCATCCCAATTTCTATGTACGGAAGGTACTTAAGATATATTTTTATAAGGAAATTAAAATATATTTTGATTTATTTCTACATTATTCCACAATCGGTTTTAAACTTGAAAGATCTACGATACTGTCACGTACAGACTGTCAAATGAATATGTCAAAATTATATCTAAGAGTTCTCTTTTTCTTATTCTTTTACGGAACATCAAAAACATGAAACTTATGGAGCTGAGCCAGATGAAAAATAGCAGCCAGATGAAAAATAATTTTTTTAATACAAAAAAAAAACAAAAAGTACGAATATTGAATATATTTGGCGTTAATTTTGTAGAAATTCATTATTCATAATTAAATAAAACTACGTGATGTAGTATTATTTCTACTTTCTTTAAGTTCTTTACCACGACCCAGGTTTCGTTGTATTACAACATCTTCAAGTGATGGTAAAAAACTTAAAGAAAGTAGAAATAATACTACATCATGTAGTTTCATTTAATTGTGGAAAAGTACGAACTCCTATACGCGTTGCCTAAAATGACCAATCTGAAAAAAAAACTTGAAGGATTTATAGGCAAACTATTTAGTTTTTATGTTCTGATGAGGTGGTAAAAATGACCAAAAACGTGTAGCTATTAGTATTTCCACAATTTAACTAAATTGAAATACTAAACTATATTTTATATTACAAGAGAAAGACGCAAAATGTTTTCCCCCGTTAGTTCAATGAGCATTTGCCAAATTTTTTACTACCCTTCAATAAATCTAACTCGACTTTTTAAATATTGCTACAAAAAGATGTATCCTGCGTAGCTTTGTAAAAGTAATTGAACATCTGCACACGCCTATATAAAAGGTAATTTGTAGATTAGGTCTTCAATAAGATTCAATCAAATTAGCGTTTGTCTTCTTTAATTATTTAATTTTTGGGTTGGATTTAAACCGTTAGGTTTAAAACCTACCACAACGTTTTTAACATGGAATAGCAACGATAATTGCATCAACGTTAGCAACGTTTACTATATCAACGTTAGCAACGATATTTACATCAACGTTAGCAACGTTTACTATATCAACGTTAGCAACGTTTAGAATATCAACGTTAGCACCGATAATTACATCAACGTTAGCAACGTTTACTATATCAACGTTAGCAACGATAATTACATCAGCGTTAGCAACGTTTACTTTATCAACGTTAGCAACGATAATTACATCAACGTTAGCAACGTTTACAATATCAACGTTAGCACCGATAATTACATCAACATTAACAACGTTTACTATATCATCGTTAGCGACGATAATTACATCAACTTTAGCAACGTTTACTAGCAACGTTAGCGACGATAATTACATTAATGTTAGCAAGGTTTACTACATTAGTGGAAAAACAGTACTCTTGTAAGATTACTCACGTGTCTGTCACATAAACTTGTAGTTTGGTATAGAAATATTATAACCCGCAAATATCTCAATAGCTACCATTCAAAAACATTTATATGAAAATTTTAGGAAAGGGGCAAATTTAGCACACGATTTTTTTAAATTCCATGTGTGGTGTGGGATATAGTTAAAAAGGAACTAATAATAATGACTTCAAAATTATAGGAAGTTTACCTTAAGAGATATACTAAAAAAAATCGAAGAAATATATTCATGTTTGTTTGTTTTTGAAATTACTGAACCAAAAGTAGACTTTTTAGAAGCCTTCGCAAAGTTTGTAAGAAAACTATAGCGATGATTCCAGATGTTATAATTTTTTTAAATATGCACCCTAGTTTTAGGCTTGTGAAAGATATAATAGGTAATATATGTAAACTGTGAAAAATTAATATTTGTACATAATTTAACAGAATTAGTATACACCCTTAAATTTTATAATAGCCTAAATGTGTATGAAACCCTCGAAGTGCGATCTATATTTGTACTAACCGGTTTAATAATTAATCATTCAGTCATGTAAACTGTTTAGAGTTTGATCAGAAATATACAAAATTATATTCAATAAATGTGTACTTAAAACGAAGTAACTACATAAAATAATAATCAGAATACAAAATTAAGTAAATAGTTATACACCATTGTATCTTTTTATGTAATCTTCAAATAATGACCTTTAACTTGGATATCGCCCGTAAAGCATTGAGCGTCATACGCAAACAAGACTCGCACCGTCGAAGCGAGACAATTTGGAAGAGTGCACGAAGCGTATCTGTTTCGACGTGAAAATGTAACGCCGGAGAGAGCTGGGACCGGTCCACGTCAAAAGCGAGATGGCCTCTCAGGCTCTTAAACAAGATTGAAATAGCGCCATCGTCTCCATCCTACTCGCGGGTCGCTGAACGATCTCGTTACGCGTCGAAACATGTGAAGCGTGTAGTATGTCCTCGACTGTAATGACTTCTACTTCACGCTAACCCTACCGCCGGCAACCGCATAGAAAGTATGAGCACATAGATGAGATATTGAAGATACTTGATTAAAAATATTGCAGTCTTGATCTTAGTGTTTCACTAAATAGTAATCAAGACGAATTTCATTGACTTGCGTATTTTTATTTGAAAGATTTTCTTTTAACGAAAATTAACATAATTCAACAATTAAACTAGTTAATTTTAATAATTGACTGTACTAATATTTTCAGAGGATTCTTGGCTTCTGAAGACTCATAAACGAAGAGATAATTTTCGTCTTTTTATCATTACTTTGCAGTTTTCGATACTTTCACAGTTTTTTAGAGTCTGAACGGCTTTCTATAATTTAAGCTCTAAGAGTCTCAATCAATACAATATCTAGTGAAATGTAAAAAGAAATATGGACTGCCGAGTGCATCGAAAGTTGAGCTGATGTTTTTGCGGGCCTCATTAATAGTGGTATTATTGTAAGGATCCTTCGAAATAAAATTGAGCCTTTATTTATAATTTCCAAGGTCCCGTCTACGAAATATGACACGAAATGCAATTTCAAAAATCTCAAAATAATGCTATTAGTATTTGGTTAGACCATTTCATTAAATTTAATTCAGTTACCTTGCATCATTAGTTTCAAGACCCATAGATAACTTATGAATGACATGTTTCAGTAAGGTTTTTAAATTTAAGGAAATATATTGGAGAAGATATTTTTCGTGTGCCTTTGACAAAGCAATATTTTCAGCATCATTCGTTATTGCAATATTTGTTATAACAAAAAATTGAAACCTAACGAACATTTTATAAAATTGTCTGTTGTAGTTATTAATAAAAGGTACGCTAACAAATGAATGCCTGCGAAACAGATGCGTACGCTTATGCATATGAACTGTTTAATGAAGTGCTTTGGACTGTACAGTGAATAGCAGTTGGTAACAAAAATTGACATTGTGCTAAAAGTAACGTCATGCTCCATGAAAGCTATTATCGCGCCTTCATATTCAAATATTGACGAAGTCCCACCGGCGTTGTCTACTCTCTCGAGAATTCGACGTCGAGAATGTTCAAGGTGTGCCTGCTTACGGCCGCATTAGACTGAAAAAACTGAGTTTTTCCCGAAAACGACGACCTCGAATGTTGTAACAACGCAATACATACGAGTATGCTCAGTAACATATGTTAGTATTGTTTTGTAAAGTAATAAGTATACTTTATTTTCGAAATATTATACAAGATGGAAAACCTAAACGTTTAGTTAGTCTTCATTTTATAGAATCATTGGTAAAACACTATTTAACGTTATTGCGATTAATACTATTTAGCGATGTTTAATAATTATAATACTAGTTTTTGTTTGTATTTTTCAATATTCCATTGAACATTTTTGCAATTTTTTGTTATAAAAAATATTGCAATAATTAATGATGCCGAAAATAGTGTTTTACCACAGGGGCACAAAAATATCTTCTCCAATAGATCTCCTTAAATTTAAAGATTTCCTGAAGCATGTCAGTTCGTATTTGTCTATGGCCCTTGAAACTGTTAATGCAAGTTAACCGAATTAATTTTAATGAAATGGTCTAACCGAATGCTGTTATCATTATTTTGAAGTTTTTTAAATCGTATTTCAAATCATTTTGAAGCATGTTTCGCAAACGGGGCCTTGGAAATTATAAATGAAGGCTCAGTTTTATTTCGAAGGATCTTTACGATGATGAATATAGATGTATGTGGCGGTACGTAATTTTATTACATTTCACTACATATGGTATTAATTGAGATCTCCATCTGCAACATCTACTCACAAAATACCATGCACATAGTCGTAGGACTTAAACTATAGAAAGCTGTGCAGACTCTAGAAAATTGTGACAGAAGGTCGGATGGAAGTGACGAAGTTATAAGGGTCTTCGTTACCGAGACCTAAAAAATGAGCCTTAAAAATGGTTAGATTCCCGACAGCTTAAAAATGATAAAGTAAAATAAGAATAAAAATCTACTAATCTTTATTGTTTTTTACGAAAAATTATATATTTACAAAACGTTATTTTAAAACAGATTTTATATTATGTTATAACATACATAGTTCGTTGATTCTTTAACTCAAAAAAGATATGTATTTAAAACTTATATGAAATTTGAGGCCTGAAACATTATATATTTATTAGTTCATGCCATATTATCAATATCCAAACTGTAATAGAATTATGTAGATCTATGATATGCTACATACGCTTGAAGAAATAACTTGAATAATCTACATACGCTTGACTAAATTTTCGTAGAATTTTTGTCAATTGGAATTTCACTGAATTAGGACGAAAACACAGTCCCTTCAACAGCCTTTAATAATAAACAATATTGGATTACGACGATTTGTTCTTCCCCATATTTCCCATTTGCTTTCCTCGTTCTTAGAAGCTTACCACTTCATATTTTAAAACAAAATAAACAATTTTCAGGGATTCAACAAGGAAATGAAACATTTTTCACGTTGCCAATTTTTGCATGAGAAGAAATTTTACAGTGAATGAACAACTTTTAAACCAGCCCAAAAATAAATAACGTTAATTTAATATGAATCACAGGTTAATGTAAAATTTTAATTATATTCTAATAAGTAATTGTGATCTAATTTATATTGCGAATATCGTTTATTAATTTTTTTAGACACAATCCATCGTACTTTCTCAATCACAATATGTACAATTATATAAACATTTTGTTTATTTCTTTTATTAAATTTCCATGTTTATATATTCGTAATAAATTAATGTAAAGATTTATAAATTTATTTTTGCATGTCAACTAAAACAGAAGGTTATTACATCTTTCTGATATATTTAATCGATTAATAGAATCCTTTATAGGCGTTTACACTCACTTTAATATAGCTTCGTACATTTAAAACCTGATTTTTTATCTTATAAAAATTGGAAATTATAAACCACATTAACCGAACATTAATTTAAGAATAGTTTCACGTATCACGAACGTGAACAACATAGGGTTGTTCACGTTCGATGCAAATATTGCGATCCATATTTCAGCTATTTCGTAATAACCGATTCTCCAAACAATTTGTACACATATTCAGTCCCCATGACAATACAACATTACAATTTCATTCAATTTCAACCTTACATCCTCAAATTATTGCAAGGCACAGCCTCCCTAAAGCGTGAGACTTAATGCTAAATTAGTATTGGAAGTCTCAAGCAGAGACTTTGCATGGAACTCCGGGTGCCAATTGCTCAGTCCTGATGCTGTGGTGGCACTGCCTGCCTAAACCGTGGCACTGAAAAATTTGATGGTTTTCTATTAGCGTTGTAGATCTTATGTAGATACGTTATCATTGAACTCCGTGTGTCAACTTCTCAGTTCTGATATTGCGGAGATACTGCTTGCCTAAACCGTGAAATTTGAGGATTTGCTGGTTTTAAATTAGTATTCTGAGTCTCAAGCAAAAGACTTTGCCATAAACTCTGGGTTTCAAGTCCTCAGTCCTGATTCTGCAGTGGTACGCTTAAAAAGTATTGCTTTCGTCTTAACACAATTTTGAGCATATTGCAGACTTTCGATTCAAACTGAAATTAAAAAAGTTTCTATCAAAAGTTGCTATCTTTATCTAAATTCTAACTAAAATTTATACATCTCTAAAAGTACTATCTATGATAATGGTCTTTGCGGTTACTGTAATTCGTTGCATAATATTAATGGTTAAAAAGAGAAATTCTATAATAAACTCTTTAAACTTATGTTTACGACATTTATATAAACGATAACCACGACATACATATTCCAAGAAATTTACTGACCATAGACAAATTATGCTCCGATGTAAGTGCAATGAGATGGTTAAGGAATTGAATATCATGAAAAAGTTGACAGGAAGTTATTGGGAACGAAAAATGATTATATCGTATATCGTTATACTTATTTTTGTTCCATTGCAGAATCTGTATGAGTATATAGTTTTATTTATTTTTGTTCCATTACAGAATCTGTATGAGTATATAGTTTTATTTATTTTTGTTCCATTGCAGAATCTGTATGAGTATATCATAATATTTATTTTTGTTCCGTTGCAGAATCTGTATAAGTATATCTTTTTTTTTATTTTTGGTCCATTGCAGAATCTATATGAGTATATCGTTTTATTTATTTTTGTTCCATTACATAATCTTAATAAATAAATATATAAATATGTAACCTATACTTTTTTTTCTAATTTAGAAACATTTATGTACGTGACTGTTTAAAATTTTGCGGGAGGAAATCTAAAAAATGTAATTCCAGTTTTAGTTCTAGCGATTGTAGTTGGGACCATTTAATCACTAATTTAATAATAAAAAGTAATAAAAATACAATACAGACGTGTAATATAAGTACAAAAATGAAAATAAAATACAAATGTGCAATTACTCATTAAGTTTTTTTTTGTATTCTAGGATGGAAACGAGCGTTCGGTTTCTTGGGTGGCTGTTACTGTTCATTGACTGGCTGCTGCGGCCGCTGTTTTGCTTGCTGAATGCAGGTCGCTCAGCCAAGCTGCCCCCTGTCGGAACGGATAAAGACATCCTCTACAGCAGTGCAACGCAACTCGCGAGCAAAATTCGAGATGGAGTGGTGAGTCTGTCACATATATAAATGATAACGGTCACGCTACTATGCGATAATTTCCCGTAGCAGTATTTTGAACTTCGGAATGAAAGTGGTTAAATATTCAATGGGAAGTTTACATTTCTACCTATATTTATTTATTACTTACACTGATATAACATAGATTAAAAATTATTTAAATGATTTTGTCAATTCTTTTTTAAAAATAATCCCCTAAGTTCTTCTTAACCAACTTTTGGCAACAAAAAAAGGTATTCAATCATACTACCATTTGTTTTCTCATAAAATCACTAAATGCTTACATTTCTTGTAATCTCACTAAGCTATTCGTCGATTACTTTTTCTCTCCCTTAGATTTTATAGGTGTTTATATAATGCTTGTATAGTATTTAGGGCGGCTATTTACGAATATAAATATCGGCTTATTTCGGATTATATCAGGATTTTTCAGAACAGGAAAGGTTGAAAAACGAAAACAAGAAACGGGAAATAGGTGAAAATTTGATGGTTCAATTTTTGAAACGGGTGTAATAAAAAAGCGTGCGAGTGATATTCGCAAAAAACCTTTATTATAAAATCATATATAATTACAAATCTAAAAATACGAGTATGTCAAAAAAAGTTGTGGAACTTCTATTTTTCTTCTAAGCTTCTATTTTCGTTTGTGACTCTTATTTAGAGTATCATATTTTAGTGTCCAACAATAGTCTGCATCGGGTGAGTATATTCCACTATCTCTGAAAACTTTTGCTCTGCTTTATGTTCTGAGAGGATTTTTATGACCCATTCTTTAGCCAGGGCTCCATCAATAAACTATTTCAGTTACTTTATGCCCTATCATTACTTGGCATGAACTGGTTAATTGTAGCGAAAAAAAATCTGATTTGATGCCTGTACTCATTTTATGATACAGGAGCTTACGTGAACGCACTAAGAATACCAAAGGAAGTGGTACATCCAGAGACTTATCACCCTCTGCTGAAGGTAGAAATAAATTTATCAACTCAAACCGGAGCATCAGGCTACTGCTAATATCGAAATGGTGTTTCCGAAAGATAGATTTTTTTAATTGTCTTCAGTTCTAGTTATTTTTTTTCCTAATTACTTCTGTGTTTGCAAACAGTACGTCCCATTTGGAAATTTTGAAACTCGTCCTTATGTTACTCAATCTGATGTCAGCCAAAATAGTAATTTAGATCCACTCTTGTTTCAGTTGTAAGCACTTACCTTCAGTTGTAAGCATTGCTCGTTGCCTTCTTTTTCCCGATGGTTTAAAACCCTTTTTAAGTATCAATAGCCGAACTTGAATGAGAACTACAATGGAATCTGAGCAATAAGCTGCGTTTTACTGTAAGCAAATGTGCAATGATAACATACTCCCGTTTACTTGCCCCTTATCATGCATAAGCTAGATGGAACAACCCTCGAAAGAATTTCATCTTGATATAATTATGGGCAGTCATCATACATTTCACAGTCTCCAAACCTGTCAGAAAAAATACAAGGTATTAGGATTTTTGATAAGGCATTCTCATAATTTTCATGATATCAATTGTATCGCAGCTTTATTCAACTCTGCGGTTTCACACTAAAACTGGAGAGTGTAAGTAAAAAAATATAATTTTTATATAAATGAAGAAATGATTAATACTAATTCAAAAATATATTTATTTTAAAAAAAATTTCAAAATAACAATCATTCTTACTCAATGCAAATATGAAATGGTCGAAAAAATTATTCTAAACATCTTAATATCGTTGTATGTAGCATATACAGATATATGCCTTTATATCGAATAAAACACGCGGTTCCTTAAGGAATAACGAAAAACCTTTCTTCAGGCGCCGCCGCTACTTTACTTAAGTAAGCAACTTCTTCAGTCATCAGTCTATATATATATATATATATATATATATATATATATATATATATATATATATATATATATATATATATATATATATATACAATTTCCCTGATGTATCGTTGTGCATTCAGAAGCCATTTTCAACGAAAACTAACTCCGTACAGACTTCAAAAATTAGGTCGGCAAAACAAAGCCTTGGCAGTAAGACGTAATCTCTTCGAATAGATCTGCATAACTCTCTCCAGATCTTATCAGCACTTTGCGACCTCGGTCCTTATCAAATGTTCCGGCTTCATCAGAAAATAAAACCCTACTCCACTGGACAACACTCCATGTCGCACAATTTTGGGCACATCTCAACCTTGCAATATGGTGCTCACGGAGTAATTTAGGACCGGTACTCGATCTTCAGCTGTGTATATCAACTTCTAGAAGTCTCCTCCTGACAGTTCACAGACTAACACTTACATCTCTCACTTCTTCGAGATTGTTTTTGATATTTGTGTAGGTACTTTTCCGATTTCGTAAAGCTTAACTCACAATATATCTGTCGTCTCTGAACTCAATGCACCATTTTCTTCCCAATCCTGGTCTTCTTTTGAATGAACCGCTCTCTTAAAATATTTTCCAGGTCCTCTGAACAGTAGAACGACTTACACCTAACCGTTGCGAAACATAAAATTTAATACAGACTTTTTCAAGAAGAGTCAATATATTACCAGCTATTATTGTTACGTCTGTCATAGAACGTTATAAAATTTGTTACAATAAACAAATATAAACAATTGAACAGCAATATCAATGATTAAAATTACTAATACAATTATTTTTAAATAGACAACACAATATTTAATCACATAACGCTAAGAAATCTTTTAATTCGAATCGAATATTTCTAAAATATATTTAATATTTTGAAATTTAATACGTTTTGTCTTACTTGCCATTACTCTTTTATACACAGACAAATGTTTACGATTATTCGAATGCATGAACCTCTTTTTTAAAGTGTCCATAGCTGTAAAGAAAGTTTTAAGTGTCCGTTTTTTACAAAAGAGTTTATATAATATATTAGAATAAATGAGAATATACAAGAAAGACTCCAGGAAGATAAAAAATGTTCGAGAAGCATTACGTGCAAATGTATTAGAAATAGTGAGAATGTACTAGAATTCCTCGGATTTACTAGAATTAACTGAACCGGAAGGATCTACAATGTCCAAGAATATTCTCAGTTTGTTATTTAAAACCTAATTGCGCGGTAGCGCGCAGACAAATTTCCCATAGCCCATGTGCATAACGTGTGATATTTACACGTGCCATTTGGTGCCAATTTTGACACCTCTCTAACTTAAGACCTATTTGATGTTCTAGGTTAATTTTATGTATAAACATCACGCCGCATTTTATTATCATTATATATATATATATAGCTCTCATATTTCATGAGATATAGGCCAAAATAGAGGATAATTTTTACGCTAACTGACTCATTCATCATCAAAATTTCTGTTTTGATGATCTATTCCATTTTAAAAGATATCTTTAAAGATGCGGTTTTATTCGAGTAACATGTTTTACTCGATTTTAAAAAATGTATATAAAATTAAATTAAATTATATTAAATTTATTGTATTGTATTGTAAAAATTAGTCTTTTTTGCTTTGCGATTAGAATATTAATAATAATCTATTATCGTAAGCGTAAAACGAAAAATATTGTTTTTAAAATGTTTCGCACCAGAGACGACGCATTGATATTTCAATTATAGGACGTTCTTAGTCCTTAAGTTGCTGCCCTTTCCTTCTTAGTTCACAAGTTGTAGTCCTTCCTTTCTTAATCTGTAAGTTACTATCCTTTCCTTCTTTGCCTGCAAATTTCAAATTGCTACTATTTTCTTATATAGTTCACAAATTGCTATTCTTTCCTTTCATAGTTCGCAAGTTGCTATCCTTGCCTTTCTTAGTTCGCAATATGCTATCCTTTCAGTTCTTAATTCACAAGTTGTTGTCCTCTTCTTTCTTAGCCTGCAAGTGACTATCCTTACCTTTCTAAGTCCGCAAGTTGCTACTCTTTCCTTTGTTAGTCCCCAAGTTGCTATCTTTTCCTTTTTTAGTCCACAAATTACCATCTTTTCCTTTCTTAGTCAGTCTATCACTTCAAGTATTACCTTCTGCCGTTACTATATTGACTTGCAGCAAAGATAGTGTCATAAATCAATTTTTACGCGGACAAACTCGTGGATAACATCTAGTAACCAATATATTACGAGACAGTAACACCAACTTCGTTTCCTAAAAAAAAAGTTGAAAATTGATATAAATTGTTTTATCGTGTATTTATTGGTAATGCCAATTGAGATGGAAATACTTATAAAACCCTTTTATTCTATCAAGTAATAGTAACAGATCAAAAGTGCAAATAATTTCCCACACAGACAACACCGAGTAACACTGCCAATTTCTTAATGAAACGTTATAGCTAACTTAGAAATGCAGAATACAGATGGCGAGCTGTGCTGATATGACGAACACCCAAAACAACTTTTCTTACCTTTCCGATTAAGTTTTGGATAGCAATAAAACATAAATTGACAGTCACACTGCGCAAACCAACTTCGTTGCGAAAGGTAAGAGTGTATATTTTTGTAAAATCGGAATTAAATGTTATTTTATTTCTTATAAAATATTTGTATATCGTCCCCTCAATACTTTATTAAAGGACAATTTCGACTTTTTTTTTAAATTTGAACTTCCACTTTTGACGATTACTTTTCGTCCTTCAAACCTGTTATCGCTCGAATGTAAATAAAAAGAAAACGAGTGTGCTTTAGACCACACGACTGAAGTATAACTTCAAATCCACAAAATATGAACTTTAAAATGAATTTACAGTTTTATTCACTTTAAACGTCACTAAAAAATCACCGTTCGCGTAACGCTAGCAAACTCGCATATATATATATATATATATATATATATATATATATATATATATATATATATTTCATGCACTGGCTATGAGAAGAAGAGAGAAAGAAAATGTGCGCGCGCACTGCTCTCTCTTGCTCCTACAGTGTGATACAGACAATAGGCTTGCACTGTGTCTTAGATATACGAAACATAACTGGCTATGAGAGAAAGAGAGAAAGAAAATGTGGAAAATGGAGGAATATATACACATTTCGGCACTTGATAAACATTTAAGGTTAGTTAGTATTTCCATTAAACTATTTACAAATATTAATTTTTTACAACGTACTTGTATTAAATTTCCATATAAATATTTTCTAATGTTAAATGCGGGTTAAAATATTTTATTTCGGTGCCAAATTTCAAGTTTCTAGATCAAGCGTTTTTGAGAAAAACGGTCGTGTTTACACGTGAGTGCACAGAACAGATACGGTACTAGTAATGACAGAATTATAACGTAACAGGTATGGATAACATAATATCCATTGGAAGGGATATATTATGTTATTGCGATTTACAGATATTATGTTATTAAAGAAAGTTACGCTCGACTAACATGTTAAAGTATTATGTTACGGTGGTTTTGTCAAGCAGCTCCCGTACAATGGCTGTCACTCGCTGAGTAAGAGAGAGCGAGACAGCACGTTTTCGCATTGCCTTTCGTTTCATATTTACCGCACATCACCGAATGACACCGAACTTTACAAAAAGATTAATAATATGTTAATAGAACGTAAAAATTCATACCTATTATGTGATTCATACCTATTACCGATTGGAATGAACGCATTATGTTATTAAAAACATTACGCTTTGTAACATGTTAAAATATTATATTACTTTATTGTCAAGCAGCGGACGTCACTCGTCGTCTGAATAAAGAGAGCAAGAAATAACGCGTTTCTTTTCTTAATGCAATTCATTGTTTTATATATTATCTGTTTTATGCTTTATTCTTTTATTTCATATTGACGGAACATTACCGAATGACATGGAATTTTTACCAAATGATTATAAATAATTAATGACTACAAAGTTAAAATCCACACCCGTTATTTGAATTTTGTTTATGTTATATTCTTTCAGTCTTCACTGTTGATCGCTACTTTCTGCAATTTCTTTACGTTATTGTTTCATCTTGTTCAAATTATCGAACTAGGAAAATACTATGTGGTTCGAATTTAATTTTTCACCGTATTAGCAATTGCCTGGGTTCTTTTAACATAAATTAATCAAATGTAGATTAAAACCTTTCACACAAAGATTACCCATTCTATCGAAAACCGAATTAAAATTGAACTAGCGGTTCTCCAGCTACAAACAGACAGATTATAGTACGCATGTACTATACATATTTTGTATACACATGCAGAAAGATTAATTTCATGGAACATATCGTTTAAGAACCTATTAAACAAATATTATTCTCAATAATGTCCAATAATATGTTATTTTTAACAGGTATAATACAGTGTTATTGAATAATGATGTTATTCATTATAATAGGTATGGGGAAATAACAGTTATTTCCATCTATATACGGTGCAGAACGGACACGACGCATACTAACCCATATGAAAAAAGAGTCACACTTTTTCATACCTTCCCAAACGCTGTCAAAGTGACTTCCCTCTCTCCTCGCCTCACCCCTACTGACCAAAGACTTGTGTAATATTATTAATGCCCATAGAATGCGTAATATCTTACTCTCAATTGATAATAGATGGCGTTATCAGATAAATTATTAATTTTTATTTTTATGAATTTAGACCATATAAACCATTATATAAAAAAGCAGTTTTAATTTTTATAAATTTATTTAATAAACCGATATAACAAAAATATTTCAATCAAAAGACAAATGTCAAAATAACATCACTATCTTATAACAAGTTATTAATATAGCAAGTTACTAAAATAACATAACTGAAGAAAATTTAAATAAATTCGAAAATGCAGTTGTGAATAGCATCGGGGTTTCACAAGTAGCTCTCTGGCATTATTGGGTAGTAAATGCATGTAGGAATGTGGGCAACTCCTACATCTGAAAACAAACAAAAATACAAAAATGCAAATATAATTATAGAAATATTTTGTAATCTATTAATGGAAGAGACATATTTTCACACTTTTCTGAAAACCCCTTCAATAACACATGATTATATGATTTCTTGAAAAATGAAACCCATTATTTTTCTTAAAGGGGCCGATAAAACCAAAAAGACCAATTTATTCATAATCATTTTATTAAATTTACATGATATTTGAAACAAACACATGTCATTTAAAATATTTGTAAAAAAATCACAGGTCACTAACAATTTTTTCATCAATCTTTAAACGTCACTCAAATTATTTTTTTTCTGAGGAGGCCGTGCCCGACATTGCTCCACCCGGGCTACGCCAATGCATACAATATAAAAACTCTATATCCAAATTGATAATTATTTCATCATACGATATTTCAATACAATGTGTACGATAGTTTCAAGACAATGGGACATATTTTATTCTACTGTTAATTTCATCACACAAAGACTACATCTTTGTAAGTTTACTAAAAATTATTATTCGAATTTAATTAAATTATAATTTCTTTCACTTTCTATTATGGTTGTAACAAGTTAAAGGACAAGTAATTAACAACCTTACGGAACCAATTTTAGTTAACAACTGCGTATATAATTTGTAACATTAATAGTTTTATTACAAATTTGAAAGTACCCAAACATGTGAGCTTTTTTTCATCCCTTTAGCTGTAAGCTGGTTATATTGATATAATGTTTAGTAAACAAATTTAATTTAATGTATATGCAATTAACTTCTTTTCAACTGCCCAGTCAACCTTGATAACTTATTATTAAGTTGTTAATACATAGAATGTCATTTTTATAATCGTATTATTTAAAAATATAATCCGTTCTTCAAAATATTGTAAAAGGACTAATATGTGTTAGAATTACTTTCTAGTACGCAAGAATGTTTCTCAAATCGCAATTAAACCACTATTGTATTTTGCGAAGTTAAAGTATAAAATTTTCAGAAAATATTTGTAATGTGGTCTTGGAATATTGGAGCAATAGTGGATAAAACTTATCAACTTTCGGTTCGAGGCAATAATAAAAATAACTGTTCAGGCGTTTTCCTTTTAATGCAATTACATCCATGAAAGTAGACGCCATTTTGATTTTGATCGCCAATTAATAACATAACAAAGATTCATAAACACTTAATAAAATAAATACATAACGATACAAAGGCTACAACAACGTATTTAAGTAACACACTACACCTAAAATATTTAAATAATTATTAAAATATTTTAGGTGTAGTGTGTTACTTAAATACGTTGTTGTAGCCTTTGTATCGTTATGTATTTATTTTATTAAGTATTTAATTAATATATTTAATTAATTTTTTTTAGTTTGTAGGTTGCAACTAGTGTCTATCACATAGCTAATATACTAAACTCAATCACAGATGGCGTCTATTATCACGACACGTAGCTATCAAAGGTCGCTGTATAATGGTTAATTTACCGACAATTCCCTACTGAGATTCTGTCATCAATCCCTTTTGTCCACCCCCTTCCTGAGTGACCATATAAGGGTACCGTTTTTCCATTAGGAGAAAGACACACTGAAAATGGAACCTATACCCTTTTACATTAGGTATGAAGCTATAGGCTTAAATGAATCAAATTTAGAAGCCCAGTAAGATAGAAAAAAAATTAAAATAGGTACTACAAATTATTTTTATCTTTTCCTTTAACATAACTTATACAAATTAGAAAAGAATTTTCACTTTATTAACCTTTTACAAAGGTCAGATACTTTAAATTCAAATGGAAAAATAAAAATTTTATCACTTTTTTTAAAAAAAATCTCAAATTTAATTAATATACACAAAACACCAAATAACTCTTAAAGTAGCTATTTTCGATCATATCGCACAGGACATAAATTGATGGAAATATCACCATGCATTAGCTGATTCGCTCTGACAGAACACCTATATAACATGTATAAAAGACTTTGATTCCCAGCTAGTTACAGGTAGCATTCCTACAACCTAAAACATATTTCAAACAGAGACACTTAAGATGAACTCTGTTAGTTAAATTAAAACATTTCCTTAATCGGTTCAGATGAGCAATAAGAGTTCTCTATATAAAGGTATTTTGTAAAGGAGTATCAGAAGAGTCTTTATCTTTGGAACTTCGCCTTGCACATGTTGGAAGCGACAACAGAGATATTGACATAATGGGGATGCGGGAATTATAGAGAAGTGACAGTAACACCTGATATAATTAAGTTGGAAATTGGTTTTTTACATATATGAATCAACAAATGATATATAATTAAGAAAAAGCAAGAGATTAACCTGCGAACAACTGAACTATTTGAACCGCTGAACCTTAAGAATTATTTAAAGTATTTAACATCTAAAATGTTAGCGGCACCTTGACATAAATTCCCTGAGATTAACCATGCGCTAAACAATGAATTCTCTACCTATATGATGATAAATCGACACTAAGCAATAGAAGTTAAGATCTCTTATCCGATTAGGGCCTAATCCCTAGTAAGGTCTACATTTCAAACAATTACCTAGATATTTTAAGATGATGAGTCGACCAATTACTTAGAACTTATAGTTACTGTGCGAAGTCGCCTTGCTGCTGCGCGAACCTCAAAGTTATAGTTTCCTAAAACAGCAGTGCCGCTATCAATAACTTCTAGATTCAGTTTAATAATATATAAGAGTAGCTCGTAAAAACATACAAACTTCCAAACACTCCTTTATATTACTGTAGATTGTCAATAGTCTTCAAAGCATGGTGCAATATAATCTCTACATCAATAAGCAACATATCGACGCAAGATTATTTACACACTTTAAAATATTTTATAGATGCTAAATCGGTACCGGCTATCGACCTTTTTATAAGATGCTTATCTAGAAAAAGAAAAATCTAACAATTAAAATCAGTAGAATTTTATCTGAGTGACTTAACAATTGGGCGGGTATTTTTATTATTGATTCTCAAAGTAAATTATTTCAAAATAGATTTCAAATTTATTTGTTACGTCATTATGTTAAAACTCTCCAACAAGTTTTAATACTCATCCATTGATATTTAACTTAGAGAAGGGGCTAACAAAAACTAGCATATTGTTGGTGAATGGTTACATGAAATCAAACGTTAACTTTTCTCAGGTGAGCAGCGAGCAGGTCGTGCGGGCGTTCACGGAGCGCGTGCGCGCGGTAGAACCGTTCCTGTGTGCGGTGGTGCAGGAGAGATTCGCGGCGGCGCTGGAGGAGGCGAGGCGCGCGGATGCGGAGGCGCGCGAGTGGCGCACGCGCGGCGCCACCGGCGAACTAGCGCGCCTGAAACCGTATCTGGGTGTACCATTGACGGTTAAGGAGAGTTGTTCATTGGCTGGTGCGTGTTAACTAGACTTGGACGATACGAGTATTTTGAGATACTGAGTACGACGAGTATGAGTATTATAAAATATCGGTGACAAATTACTCGACGAGTATAGGCGGCGTAATTCCGTTGCGAAAGGATCACGTTACAAATGGCTAGAAACTTACGGTCGCGGGAGACGTGTTGTTCCATATTGATTATTGTTACAGTTGGATATTGTCTATGGCATTGGACTTTCTTATGGACATAATGACGAAATTAGAATTTAACTCAGTTAGTTTTTATACCCAGTTATTTTTATATACACTATTTATTTACAATATATATATATATATATATATATATATATATATATATATATATATATATATATATATATATATACTACAAAGTAATAACGCTCAACTCTGCCAACAGAAAAAAGGGCAATCATTAGACGAAAAAAGCATCGTATTTAAAATCCTTATATTTAAAATACTTGTACTTGTCGTATTGAGTAAATATCTGTCCGTGAACTGGGAAGTATAAAGCAGTACTTAATGTAATGAGTAAAACGAGTATGTTTAACATACTCATGTTAAAATATTACGGCTTATAAGTATTTAAATATTCAGTTTGTCCCTTATGTCATATACGTTTTAAACATGAAAGAGCGAGAAAACCTGAGTATCATATGCGTGAGTGAAATAGCTATAGCTAGCTAGACAAAGAGGGGTAGGGTTATGCCGGAGCCTGACCATAAAGTAACTATTGTACGAGCGTCCGGTTGGCCATACTATACAAGTATTTACGATACCAAGTATTTTGTATTTTGCATACCAAGTACGTATTTTGATCTGAGATATCGAGTATTTTTACCAATGACAATAAATACGGCTCACCTATAGTGTTAACGTTCCATTTGTTTATCGTTGTTTTCTGTAATCGACATGGAAATTAATTTTGTTAAGAGAATTTGCTCCCCGTCGCTGTTTTACATAGGTAAAAAAGAAATATGATTACATTCTCTTTTTACTTTTTTTTATGTACAATAATTGTCTTCGGGTCATTTATTAACGGTGTTCTTAACGTTTTACTATTCTAAGCTTTAATTAAATACATAAATGTCTGGCCATCTGGAATAATGACATACATACTCTAATAACAAACATTCCCTAAAAATTAACCATATACGACTTGAACATTTTGGTAAACGTCAAGAACTTTTTGTATACTTTTGTGAATGTGTAAAATTCTTTCAAACATTGTTTTGTTGTAGCTGTAATAGCTTGTTTGACTCATAAATAATTCCATGATAAGATTTTGTGAAAGAAACGGGTCAAAACAGACAATTTGCAATATATAGCAATATATACGGTTAAACTATTTTGTAGATTTTAATTTTTCCTTTATACATTATTTGAATGTAGTTAAGTATAATAGTTTAAAATTTAACTCAAAAATGCACCAGCACACTCTGATCACCTTTACTTCAATTTTCAATGTTCATTATATACATGTTTAAAAATATATATACTTATGTGCATATGGATACTATTATATTATATAATCTATACGATGGTGAAAGTTTTATTTCAATCAGATAAGCTGTTTTTGTACCTCATCTTAAAAATAAAGAAATATACAAAATTTCTGTATAAAATTATTATGATAATATGTAGAATGTAAATTTCGTTTCTCATTTTAAATGATCGTTTGGTCCAATTATAATTGGTAAAAATTGAAATATAGAAATATTCATCATATAACTAGAAAAGTCCTTCAAGTCATTTATACTTTCAAGAAATATCATTCGACATAATCAAATGTTTACACATAACTAGGAAACATCTGAAGCTACCTACATCTATATACCTTTAATCTGATAAAGTGAAAACACTTGATGAGAATGAAGAAATATAGAACTTAGAGCTATCTCAAAAATCACTGGTATCTCAAATAAAAACAAAATATAGGGATCTGAGACTCCCTATTGATTCTAATTGTTAAAAAATGAATGAAGACACTTTAGGTCACAGGAATACATAATAATAATTAATAAATACTGTACAACCTTACCAAAAAAATTACCACAAATAATTATATCAAACCATATAATTGCTAAATGGATAAATCATAGTGCAATAATGATCCCACTAGTTACAGAAAAATTGATGAAGATATAATCAATCTAAATTATAAATTTAAGCTGAATTAGACTATAGTTGCTAAAATAATGAGATATTGGGGACATTTTAAAGTAAATGTGAAAAAGTAAATTTCAAGATAGCGTAGAGTAAATTTGAAAATGTGTTAAAATAAATTTGAAAATAGCTTAAGGATACATAGTTTATATAAAAGTATTTATCTTCAATGAGCTCCACATGGACTAAACTTCTTATATTTTTATCCAGTCTCCTTTAATTTTTCCATTGCAAACAATTTCTATCAACTCTAGAGCTAAAAGAAAATGTTAAATAACCTTAAAGTATGGCGAAAACAATATTAAAAATCAACTACTACAACAGGACAATCCAGCTCTGTTGGTTCCATGACCCGTATAGGCATGGTTGCAAACAGCGACGGCTATGCTGTGGCTCGCATGAAGCAGGCTGGTGCCATCCCACTGCTTGTCAGCAATACACCCGAGCTCTGCCTAGGTTGGGAGTCTGCCAATCTACTACGTAAAGCTACTTGCAATCCTTACTGCTTGAAAAAAGTCCCTGGCGGTTCATCTGGAGGAGAGGTGAGTAAATATTGGTCCCCATAGTTTAATTATTTAAAATGTTGTATCTTATACATTTAACAAACATTTTGGAAATCAAGTTATTTTATTCACCATAAACTGCACTCTCCAAAACCTAGCAGAAAAGACCTATGATCAAAAAATATAAACTCTGATTTTGATCAAATTATATTGTTTCTTTAGTAATATAATAAAAATGAAGACGTTAAAAAGAGGCAAAAATTAATGCCTTTGTTTTGATGCACATGCTTCGTTCATTTGTCCAAAGACATGCCGTCTTATTTGACCTTAAGCTTAATCAAAATTTCATTCAAATTCAATCTGAAACTATTTTAACATTATCCTCAGCTCATTTTTTAAATTTTTCCTTTACACCTAACACATTGAAAAATTTTAGAAGACTTTTATTGAAATTATGACAATCTAAAAAATATAAAGAAGTCAGGCACTGATCATTAAAAATATACACATATATATGTGCCTTTCACCCTATTGATGTTTCAATAGGACCAAAATTATTTTTTATAATATTGTCTTATTTAAACATTTATTTTATATAATATTGTACTTGTTTTCTTCCTACTTTTTCATTGCATGAAATACTCTATCATTTTTAACAATTAACACAAGTATATGTATAAGTCTTTTCATCCTTTTGCCTTTCATCTCTTTCTTGAATATAATATGCTAGAAAACTTACAATTAGCCTTGAAAAAGGTACTTGTAATTTTCATATTTACCGCAAGCTTAGAAAACTAAATTTACAATGGCGGACTTACTGCTAACTGAACTGAGTAAAAAGGATAATCATACATAATTGATATAAGTGAAATAAAAACAAAACAATATGTTAAATGTTGGAACGGAATAAGGTTACAAAATAGAAAGCAGTTCTATGTTGAGGGATTAGAAGGGTGTATTTGTTTTTATAAATTAGTTCAAGGTCTTATGATGACATGTACTGAAATCTAGACATTTTAACGGAATCAGATTTTAACAGGATAATTGAGGATATTGTATAAAAATATAGAAAATGGAGGTTATATGTAATTAATCATTATAAATTACCCATACCATTATACATAATATATCATGATAATTAAACTTGAGAATTAACCAAATGCTCAGTTACATGGTCAAATTTTTAAGGCTGCATATGTATTGAATACATGGGTTTTGAAGTTGTTTCACTTTAATGAGTAAAGATTCATTTAGATTAGAATAATGTACATGTCTCCATATAGAATATACAGAAGTAGAATAGAATAGACAGAAGTAGAATTTGAAAAATGTGCATTTTGATTTGAAACGGAAGAAAATTTTGGAGCCTTTTGGGAGAATGTACTCGTATTTTGAATAAAATCTTACAATTGTCATTTACTCGAGGGCGCCATGTAAGATGTTGATCAATCAGTAAACCTAGACCTTTTAGAGTTAAAGTAACAAAGGGAGAGCATAACCGATAATGAACAGTTGTGAGAAATAAGATTAATGCATATTTTCGACAGAAGTTTCTGGCTCCTAATACTGATAGCTTGTGATTTAATTGGGTTAATCAGAAAACCTTGTTTTCTAGCCCACTGACTGACCAAGTATAGGTCTGCATTCAGTATATCAGTGCAGGAAGAAATTTCATCCATACTATAGTAAGAAGATCGTCATCCTATGAATGATAGTTGGAGGACAGTTGCTTAACTATGGGATCAATAAAAATAGAAAAATGAAGTGAGAAAAGAACACAACCCTAAGGTACACCAGCAATGAAAGTAGTCCACTTTGAATAATTTTAAGTAATTTTGATAGCCTGTTTACAGCCACGAAGATAGGAGTTGAACCAATCAATTTATGACAGATTTAATGATTTAAGCCGATATATTAAAATGTCAAAGTCCACAGACTTGAATGCATTTCTGAATTTTGGTAATATCAGAACAGATAGTCCGATATTGTTCAAGGCTGGGTGCACATTGTTATACACTTCGAGTAGTACAGTTGTAGTCTTGATTAAATCCTAACTTAAAGTCAGATTACAGGAGGTCTAGTAAATTTAGAAGATTTAAAAAGCTAATATGTTGAGAATATATAATCCGCTCAAAGACTTTTGATAGTAATAGGTGCAAAATGTTTTTGATGTTTTGGGTAAAGAAATAATACATTTAGGGTAAAGGAATAATATGGGCCTTCTTCCATTCGCAACGGAGCATAGGTTAATCTAGAAGTATTAAATATGGCAGTAATGGTGGGTAATAAAATGAAAATAATGGGAGCAAAAGCGTGGATACACATACCATCACTAGTAATGGATTACAATTTAATTTCAAGACTCTTTTTTACTTCAGATACTGAAATTTACAAAATAATAAATGCATTGCCACTGAGCGGGTCAACACTATATTTTCGTTATATAATTTTTTTCAGTCAAGGCATTGGGTTTTAAAATAATTTATATATTTTAAAAACTGCAAATGGTCAATAGCAAGAACAAAAATGGTCAATACTAATGATGTATGACTGTGTAGTATATTGAGAATATATTATGAATATGTTATACTCTTATTTCTTCGGTACTCTCTTACCTCAGTGCCAGTTTTATATTACCTATTCAGAAGAACCAGGTCTAAAATATCGGGTTTTACAAAATACATTTCTTGTTCCTAAATATTGTTTAACTTTTGTGAATATTGTCTATTTACAATGGCTAGTTTTGTGAGAAATTAAATCCCAGCATCAGAAACACATTATCTATATGCACTTTCAAAACACATCTCAAGAAATCACGACATTCCTAATTTTACTCAGTGTATCATGCCTCTGTTCATATTCCGCTTCGTTCATGTCAACATCCTTTTCATCATTCTTTCGTTCTGTTCAAAGTCATTGATGAAAATTATAATCAATTTTAAGTAATTTTGTTATTATTAATTTTATTTATTACCATTATTTCTTCATGAGAACTTCAGTATTACTTTGTATGGTCGCTGCAATAGTGTATAGTCCATGTTGTAACTGATTTTTTAAATTATTTCCTGCCAGCAACTAGTAGATATTACTCTTGAAGCAATAAGTCCACTTTTTGTAAATGCTTATTTAAGGTTCAAGAAAAAAAAATAGAAATAAAAGAAAGGGAAAGATTAAAATTTAAATTGAATTCCAAATCCAAAAATTGTATTGTGGTGGTTCAGTTTGAAATGTTATTGATTCCTTTCATTTTTAAAACTAGATTACATTTACATTTTTTCTTCATTTGAATTAAAAATATACTTACAATAATATTAGAGTCATATGTGCCATTTTGAACTCTGCAATACACATAAGGAACTGTTTGGAAAACTTTATTTGATATTTCCCAGGAGCCAACCCAAAAAATATGTTAAGTATGAGTAGAACACGCAGCAATAAAATTCCATGCGTAATTTAACAAATATAAAATTTTAAACTTTTAATGACACAGTATTTCTATTAAACTATTTACGGATATTCATATTATTTGTACACTATGTAAATATATTTCTTAGTATATCTTTAACATGTCCAAACAAAGTTTTTGTTTCTATAATTCATTACCTTTAAACTATTCAAACACAGGATATGTATAATAATTTATTAGGATTGCCAATTTTAAGAAACAGTTCTAAAATCTATCTTTTTATATATTTCCAGTAAAAAAATTTTAAATACGCATCTACGGTCTCCTTAAAGTGATAATTTCAAAGATTTCTCATACATTTAGGGAAAAAAATTTGTTTACCAAAGTACTAGGTGTAAATTTGATATTTGTAACTCATTCCATTTGTGAGCTAGTAGTCTCCGTTCAGACACTCCGAGACCAGACACGATGTTCAGAATACTGAAACAGTGTTGATATATTAAGAGACTTGAAATAAAAATGTTTATTGTTAATTCCAATTATTTTTATAAACGCAATTTATATCAAACTAATACATAAATTATAAAACTTTAACCACCTTAACTTGTCCATGCAGGTACATAAAGATCACTTTTTATGTTAAGGAATGATATCTTTTCCAGGCTGCACTATTGGGGAGCGCTGCATCAGTTATCGGTGTTGGATCAGATATTGCAGGTTCTATAAGAATACCCGCCATGTTCACTGGTGTCTACGGACACAAACCCACTCCAGGTAATGATTCAATAGATCATGTTGTTTGGAAATTGTAAAAATCATTCAACCAGCAACTGACAATAGGGTTGAATAAGAAACAGAAATTATTTATTTCTTTGTACAATAAATAGTAAAAAAACCTATGATAATCAAGCCAAAATAAAATGCAAAGCTAATTAACATATTTATCGCCAACCTTCTTATTTTTATAATAAACTTTCCCAAATTGCCAATATTTTTACCTTATTCAGTCAAAACTTGCTTCTTTTAAATAGAAACAATTTTTATTTTTGATAAAAGTAACCAAAAAAAACTTTTTAGTATGATTTTCATTTTTATCCAAAACTAACAAATAATTACTGTTGCAATATAAAAACTTTTATATTTTATAAAATTAATCAAAATTTCACTAAGCAATTTTAATGATACATAGAATATGTATGATACGCAGAATATGTATGTCATTGAGTACTTAAACCGATCAGCCTTTTATAGGTATGTATGTTGATTTAAATAAGAAAATATTTTTAACTGGCTTGTGCCTACAGCTTTGCTAAAATTGATACGGGATCAATTTTAGCAAAGCAAAAAAAATCATACAATATTTGGGCTCTAGGATAGGTTTAAAGCATCACTGCTATTTATGGCTAAAGACCCATTCAGGTAATAATATTAAGCTAATTTTAAACCTTTCAGTATGAAACAGTTTCATTTTATTCATAAATAAAATTTCCTTACAACTGCAGAATTTCAAAAAAAATACTTTTTCTACTATTTCTACTATTTTATTGAATGTGTATGTATCGCTATTTCAAATATAACCAATAAATAAGTGTGAAATTTTAATAATTTTCAGGTATAATTCCCATCGAAGGACACATCCCCACAGTGAATGATGAAAATTTCAGCAAGTTTTTAACAGTTGGGCCAATGACGAGATACGCTGAAGATTTGACTGGAATGCTTAAAGTGATGGCTGGAAACAATGCTGATCAACTTAAACTAGACGAACCCGTTGAATTAAATAAACTCAAGGTAATAAAGCTTTTCGTCCTAATTATGATATTATAATAAACAAAAATCATTTTCAATGTTAAAAGATTATCCTTTTTTAAAAAGACGTTCTTTGAAAAATTAATATCTGTAAGAAGTTTTTAGATTTAGGTTTTTCCCACCTTACACCTTATATATTCCAGCTTACAGTGACTAAATGAATGATCAATAATCACCACACCTTCTGTTTGTTGTTGAATCATTAGACTGATTTAACTATTATCTATGAAGTATTATCTTGCTGAAATTTTTTATATATTGTGAACTACTGTAAATTGAGAAATTAAATATTACTTTATTTATCCATATGCAATAAGAACCTTGACATCTGGATTCCATCTACATTAACAAAATAATATACAACTGACCAATATTAATAATATACTCATAAATAAATCTTAAGTTATTTGTTGTGTGACTGTAAAATCCAAAAATTATTATAAAACCTTTTATTGAAAATTGTTTTTTATTGTTTTCCAAAATGTTAATATAACATCATTTTCACAGTTTGTAAAAAAAATTATTATTGCATTTTTTTATTAGCTTTTTTAAATAATACAAAGAGTGGTGAAATATCTATTTTCCTGTAATGTTAATTGTGCAATTTTTAAGAGCGATTTTTACCAAAACTAAACAGTTAATATTTTTCTTTTTTTCAAAATTATAATGTAACATCATTTTATATCGACATGGTTTTTTAGACAAATCGCTTGATGTGTTTTCAAAAAAAATTATGTGTAGCGAAATTTTTAAAAACTTCAAAAAAAAGGAAAAATAAAACTTTTCCTGTAATGTTCATTTTACGATTTTTTGTAGCGATTTTTACCAAAACTAAACGGTAAATAATATATATTTTTAAAATGTTAATATAACATCATTTTACATTGACTTAGTTTCTTATACTAATTGCTTAACGCGTTTTTTAACTAAGGTGAAAAGTGTGGTGAAATTATTACTTTCCTATGTACCTGTAATGTTGATTTTACAATTTTTGAGAGCTATTTTTACCATAACTAAATGGTAAATAATTTTAAAATAAGTTAGGTATTTATAGTTTGAATGATATGTGAAAAAGTCAGTGAATTTTGTCGACAACGTGTTTTACACAACAACTACCTTAGTAATAAAATAGACCTAAAAAAATGTTTTATACATTCTAGTGAATATTTGGATAATTGTGTGGGAAGAAACAATTGCTTGCATTTTTGCTGTTTGCCTAGCTGTTAAACTAAACTTATTTACATGCAATGCAATATAAAACATGTTTTCTTAATAATTAATTTCAGTATTGTACAATGCAACATAAAATCAATTTTTATAGTTCCGTATCTATGAATACTTATATCTCCGTATCTGCAGTACTTATGCACAGCCTTTGAAAATCGAAACTGTTTATACCGGAAAGCTAAAATTGTTCATATCACGATGACCCAAAACTATCTCAGAAAAAGAATTCATAACATTTTATTCTTGAATTTATGAATGGGTCTCTAAAAAAAATTAGTTTTTATAAAATCTGAGGGAAATAAATAAGAATAATACCCACACATTTTGTTGTACAAAAACCTATTGAATTTTTTTAATATCGTCTCTAACATGAGTATATAAGTAGCTTCATACGGAGACCATATGACTGTATTAGTTTCAAAAATATTATGGACAAAAAAATTAAATTAAGTAACAATACATTCCATATCTAGAAAATCTTGAAAATGCTGTATCACAAATCCTAGTACCTTGTAGGTTTCTGACAGATTTCGACAATTTAACTCTGAAATGTGAGATGATTATCCATAATTACACTGAAATCCCGCAGAGATGAAATCCTTTTAAGTATAGCAGAATTGTTCTTCCCACAGTCAGTTTAACATAACATACTTGTTTGTAAGCTCACTCTCCTCGGCCTAATTATTTTGGTGCCATACCCTAAAATATTAAAGAACATTACATAAAAGTGAACCACAACTAGTAAAGTTATCATGTATAGCTGGTGGGACCAGAAAAGTATAGAGCATTACGAATTGCCCCAATCACCTGAAAATATCACCAATAAGCGTTATCGATTTCATTAATGCGTAAAAAAATTAAGCTCAATTCAAGAATGAAGATTTCCTATCGAGGAAATAATAAGATTGGAGTAAAGATATTTTTGCCATTATCAGAAGAAACAATGGATACTTCAAAAATCTCAACTAATGGAAGAAAAAGCAATTGGCAAACATGGAAATTCAAAGTGCCAATTCTTTTCCCAAGTAAAACCAATTTAATGACCCTTACGGAAGTATCAAAAAGACTGGACGGTGTTAATCAAGAAAAACTTACTTAGTTAAACTTAGGTTTCTTAAGGCAAATAATCTACACATCTAATTTTGACAGCCAAAATATCAGAAGAAGTTCTTGAAATGTATTGTGACTCACAAGTGCAAATGAAATGGGAAAAAAATGACATAAACTGAAGAAAAAGCTTATGATAAATTATTAGAATTTTTCAGTTACAACAAATCTCCTACATACGATGTAAACTAAAATAATTAGAGATTAAGCGATAATTAAAACAATTCGAGATCAAATTAATATTTACTGCACATTTTCATTGAATGTCATTTACTATACCATATAAAATTTAACAAAAGTTTAAAACAATTAGATTAGTTATACTTTCTAATCTGAAAATATAATTACGGGTCTTCCTTCTTCTTATCCTACAAGTAATTAAAACAAAAATGAAAGTAATTAGAAGCAAACATAAAAATAAACTCTCACTGAAAAATAAATACTCACTTATTGAAGAAAGAATAAGCTTTGGTGTTTAAAAGAAATCATATAATCACCAAAAAAAACTAAATACTTAATCAAATTAATTACTTGGCTTTTAATATTACAACATTTAAGTATTTTTTAATTTTTTAGTACAAAATTATAAGAATCTTCACACTGGTATTTAAAATTTACTTTGACTTGTAAGTTTGCCTTCACATGATCAGTGCTTAGTTTGTTTCTTGAATCAGCCCAGGCATTACTGAAAAGCTAGAATATCCTCTCCACTGCTGCATTTGAACTTTGAATAGAAGCAATAAACTGAAAAATCTTTAACATATTCGGGATATCCATATTAGCCAAAAATTATTTATGCCGTGTTTCATAAATAGTTTTTTATCAAGTTCGAGTTTGCTCTCTCAATCATTTTATTATTAGTTTCTTTGACAACGCAAAACTCATTATTTTGCTGGGTGTGTGACATCAGCATCGCCTAGTGTCCACAGCTTTATGGGCTTTTCAATTTTATTTGTACACTTCAAAACAACAGCTCTGATAAATGTTTACGTGCGACTTGTATCCATTTTTTTTCTTTATATTGTGTTCCTAACTACGTATCAATTGTTCTTTATTAATTTTTGTTGAAGAAAAGTAAGTATTCGTGTTTTCCATAAAATCATGTTAGATTAGATTGTTTGTCTTATTATTTATAGTAATGTAGAGAAAAACATCTAAATAAGTGCTTTCACTAAAGAATAACAACAAGGTTTTAGCGGTCCATACCTAGAATACATAATATCCTTTTGTTTTCACCTCAGCAAAATGAATAAAATTATAAATATATTATCTATAACATTTCACCTTCTGACATTGTTTGTGATTGAAATGCTTGCATTTTATAATACTTAATATCCATATCAATACTGGAAATCTGTAAAATTGGAATGTGTTATTTCTTGAAGTATTTTTACAATTTAATACACAATAACTATTGTACCATATTTATAAAATGTATTTTATAGTAACTATCCATAAATTTTTATCCAATTTCCAGTTCAATATTGGAAGTCTGCAAAATTAAATTTGTTTATTTTTTGAAGTATTTTTATAATTGAATACACAATAACTATTGTATTATATTTCGGAAAAAATCATAAACTAAAGATATAATAATAAATTTTGAAGATTGGTGAAATTGAATGTTTTTGTTAATATTGAGTGAGACAGACGTCATGTTTTTAAAATTTTTTAATCTCTGATTTAACATTTTCTCTTATTATCAACATACATATTTATATGTTTGTTTAATAGTATCTAATTACAAATAAAAAGTGAAAAAAAATTTACAATACAAAGTATGGAGGTATTATTGTGAGTAATTTTTATCCAATAAATTTTTCATAATGAAATAATCGCGATGGAGACCTTATTTTTTTTAAATTCATTATATTGTATTTATATTATATTCTTTCATTATAACAATGAGTGAAATTTGCATTTTTGCTAAACGCACTGGTTCCAAAAGTAAACATAACAATATACGTTACTAAATTATATTACATAGGACAATATTTGACAGGAACCATTAGATATTTTCATTAGTGTTGTAGCGAGCATTGTGGTCGATTTCATTACCCCCATTCTGTGGTCCGCACCCAGCCAATAGACCTCGTCCATATCTAGTTATGTGAGTGACAGTTTTTCTCAATCGGCTGTTATTTTTTAATATGTGAAGGGTCCTTGCAAGACATACATATGTGTTAACATAGTTATTTTCTGAAAAATCAAAGTTTAAGCTATTTATGCAAATAAAACCAACAAACTTGTCTGTTCTTATTTTTGTTATATGTCATAAGTTTTAAAGGATAAAACATTATTTTTTTCTAGAAGCATAACATTGTTCTGGATAACTTTTATTGTGTTATTTTAAAATCCAAGATAGCATTCAGTTTTCTTGATATGGTCATCATCAAAATTATTCTTCAGAGCTACTGGACAGTTATCTCCAAGAGATGAAAAATATGCTTTCAACGCAAGGTGTAAGTAGACATAGGTGTAAATTTTTTCAGTTACATGATGTAAGGAAAGCCATCAAGTTTTAACTTGTCTTATTATATTGTAATATTGTAAATCAGCAGCAGCAAAGCAATCTTCTAATTTTTGGACTCTCTGTACATGATACACAAATCCTTTCAGGACCAAATTTTCAACATAAAATGCACACTTCTCCATTGCACATGCGCCGAACGACATTATGTAGCACATGCGCCGAACAACCCGAGGGCACAATGTTTTCATCATCATTGACTAGCAACATGTGAACAGAATTATTTTTTCTGCTGAATATACAGACATGTTTTTTAATTTGAGATCCAAATTGTACAGTCGATCTTTTTTGTGTATAATGTCAGGTTTTTATTTAGGTTTTTGTAATAAACAATTAGACTTGTACGCACACTATCATCTGGAGAATTAAATCGAATTAATAACGAAAGTAATTTTGTTACCATGGTTTGATGCATCAGTAGAAAGACTATAATATATGCCAGATCTTAATTTGGCGATTACCATATATCTTCCACCATACCTTTCACCTTGATTCCTGTGGAAACGTAAGAAATACTATGCTTTATGTCATGGTAAACCAACTCTGCAGTTAAAACTTTTTCTTCTTTGGTTGTCAATACATCTCATTTTAAAAACTACTATTGAGTTTGGTTACTTTTTAGTTCTTTCTCCTCATTCATGTTCAGGAACTATATTTGATATCAGTTAAGCCTCCGATATCCCTGGGATATTGAAAATGATTTTTTATAGATTTGACAAAATACTTTATAAAATTATCATGAACCTTTATCAGAAAATCTCCCATTCGTAAGAAGTTATCTCCCATACGTAACTGGTTTCTTATATTTGATTGCTTTTCCACTGTCACAATCAACGCTTTCCAAGTTGGACATGTCTCTAAATTATATCAATATGATAGATCAGAATAGATATTGGAATACTATCACAACTAAACACATAAACTCAAGATTGTAATATGCAAAAACAAATCTACGAGGGGCCCGCTCAGTTGGTTGGTAGTAGCAGGCCCGAGATGACTACGAATAATAGTGAGGCACGTGGGTCGTGATCAGATAGAGCATAGGCGAATATAACCAAGCCATGGGGACACGGGAGTCTCCAGCTTGTGGGATAAGAATGCGAGTGGTATGGTTACCTCGGCACACCATACTTCGATGTCATACGAATGCAACCCACGTTGACCACTCAACTTAAGAATTTATTTGTGTTGTGTGCTTAAAGTATATTTAGTAGGTGCACCATAAAGAGACACTTAGCGTCCTGCACTCACCTTTTGTAGCACACATTCCTCCAAGGTCTTAGAAACGTGACACCCCGACTCTCACTGGACAGTTGGAAATCCTAGTTGTAAGCCACCTGTGGAAACTGAAAAAAATATTTGTAACTCTTTGAAGCTGGAAATGTCTACAGGTCACTACTACTGTCACCATGCAAGATTTTGGATACCTTGTGAGAAAAATACCTTTTTTCGACCTAGTCAAGCTGGCTGTTAATAGTAGAATCAGAAAGAATCATTGCGAATTTGACGAATTTACTTTGTGCTTGTGAGAAAATTTTAGTTGTGAAAGGAGCCAAACAAGAAGCACTGGTGGAAAGTGGTTTAAAGCCAAAAGTAAAAGCAGTTTAACAAACATAGTAAGCATTCGAAGACAAGTATAGTTCCTCATTACTGTAAGCAAACTAGAAAACAATCATAATAAAAGCAATTAAATGTTAATGAGGCAACAAATCATATTAATTATCAGAAGGACCTGTTTCAAAGCTATGAACAATTTCTGAATCCACATAATGTGATCACTTCAAATGGATTAGGTATAATGTTAAAAAAAGCTACTGTATCTTGATTGTAAAGACAGCTATTTACTGATATTTGGTACGTACATTCATTAAGAAGAATTTAGTTTCTGTGCTCTGTGCTTATGACAAACGCATAAAAAGTGATTTTATATCATCTGAGATTTGTAAGTTCATTCTTTACAAACAGATCAAGTTAACTGCTATATGAAATCGCCATAGATTCTTCTGAGCTGTGCGGGTATAAATATTTTTAAAAAAGAAAAGTATTTAGCTGTACCTGGAGCAAATAGATACTTAAAAAGGAGATTTTGTATCAGGCGAAAATTTGTGAATGATTTGAAGTTTATGTCAAACTATGGAGTGAAATATGTGACCGATGAATTTATTGAAAAGCACACCAGCTAAAGTTTGGCACTCCTCATAAAGCTACAAACCAGCAGAGCTTATACACACAGATGTGTCTATAGATATCTCATTTTTGTACACAGATCTCATTTTTGTACTCTCAAAGGGATTATTGCTATTTTATTCTACACAAGGATAGCTGTATGTGATTTAAAATATGTATATTTCATTAAAGTGAAATCTGAAGTTCCTGAAAATAAGGTACACAGCAGAAGTGAAGAACATGGAACATGCATGATATCATTCTTAGTGACAATAGTGAAAAATTTGACAATCACCAAGTGAAGAATTCATTTCTTCAGGAACATGGCACTATAGAAAGGCTTGTTATACAACATAAACCTGAAAATAATGGGTGTGTTGAATGAAAAAATAGGGCTGTGGTGGAGTTACACATTCCATGATGCACACGTATGAAGACCTACCTCAAAAATTATGGTCTAAATTGGTGAATACCATTGTGTAGGTATATCTTAAACTGGTCAAAAATGTTTAGGAGCAGACTAGAAAATTCTACACTACCCACTATACTTGGGCAATATGAGAATTTTGAGATACTGAGTAAGGCGAGTAAAATATCTATGACAGATATCGTTGAAAAAGTACTCGACGAGTATGGGCGGCAGCAAAACCCAATTTTGAAAGTCACTACAGACTTACGGTCGCAGGAGACGTGCAATAAATATTAATTGCTCTTATGAAGAAATCCATTATTTCTCACAGTTAAAATTGGCGGGAATTTTTATCAATTCTAAATGAGACATTTTTAATAAAATACAGAGTTTCATTTTTCCTTCATACTACAATAAATATCTATGGCTCCAGACTTAAACTGGTAACTAAATGATTAATTTGGCATAATCATTTAAATGGTGTATTTAAAAAAATTAATCATGTTATTTGCAATAATTACCTTTAGTTTAAAAAATGGATCACATTATGAAAACAATTATATTTTTTTCCATTTTTTCCATCTTTATTTAAGCTTAATTTTTTTTTAAATAATGTAGGATGTTTGTTACAAACAACTTGTCCCATATTAATTATTGTTACACTTGGATGTTTTCTATTCAAATGTTTCCTTAAATTAGATATAGCTGTTTTGAATGACAATTTAGTTTTGTAAATATTGCAAGAAGCAAAATAATCACCCTAGCCTGTTAAATACTTCCATACAACACTGGACTTTCTTGTGGACATAATGGCGAAGTTAAAATTTAACCTAATTAACAGTTAGTTTTTATATATACTATTTATTTACAATATTTACACTACAAAGTAATAACGCTCAACTGTTCCAATATAAAATCGGAAAATTGTTAGACGAAAAGAACCCCATACTTAAAAACTTATTTTAAAATACTCTAAACTTGTTGTATTGAGTAAATATTTCTCCGTATAGTGTGAATCAATACTTAACGTAATGAGTAAAACGAATATACGAGTATGTTTAACATACTTGTATTACATACTTTAAAAGTATTACGACTTATGAGTATTTAAATATTCAGTTTGTCCCTTATTTCATATATGATTTAAATATGAAAGAGCAATAAAACCTGAGTATGAAATGCGTGAGTGAAATAGCTATAGCTAGCTAGACAAGGAGGGTAGGGTTATGCCGCAGCCCAACCATAAAGTACCCATTGTACGAGCATCCGGCTGGTCATACCATACAAGTATTTACGATACCCAGTACGTATTTTTAACTGAGATATGGAGTATTTTTACTAGTGATAATAAATACGCCTCATCCTTACTACCCAATATATTCACTAGACATTGCTCCTTCAGACTACCGTTTGCTCTGGTCGATGCATTTAGCACTTTTTCAATGAATTGTTCTAAAATACGCTTGATACTGGATTGTCATAAATGAACTGAACTAAAAAATACTAGAAAATTATAACTTAAATTTTAAAGAAATAAGTATTTTATTTTTCTAAAAATAAATGTTTTTTATTTATGGAAAGAAGGGTTTAGGAATATGCAACACCCAATACAAATACATTTTTCTAGCATTATTAACATTGTTTGTGCATCTAAATAAAATCTATACTCGTATATTTTCTACCCTACCCATTATGATAAAACGTTCCAGATGAGATACATGTATGACGCTGGAGATGCACTATTATTAACGCTGACAGAACAGGAAATTAAAGACAGATTGATGGCAGCTGTGACATATTTGAATAAGGACTGTGGAGTACAATTAATAGAGGTATAGTAATTACAGTTATTTCGATAAATATAATAAAATGTATCTGAATCAATTGAAATCTAATGAATTTATTTATATGTTTAATTTAATGAATATATATATATATATATATATATATATATATATGTATATATGTATATATATATATATATATATATATATATATATATATATATATAAATATATCTCTGATTATACTTTTTTTAGTCTATAACAGATTCTACAAAAATATTAATTTCTTATACCTACATATTTGGAAACCCTACAATATTAAACATTTTATGAAAGACTAAGATGGACAATTCTGCAAAACAGATAGGCAAAATAAAATATGCGTAATGCAAAATAGAACATAGAGAGATTAAATAAGTGGTAAGCCATGCTAAGTTGGCTTTATTGTTTCATAGTAGTAATCCAAATTTATTTATAAATGAATACGTTATTATATTATTTATAAATGAATATTTTAAGTTGCTACTCTTTAAAAGAAAAAACAATTTTATTAAATTTTTTAAAACTGTGTTGCTAAACGGTTTAGCTTAAACTGTGTAAATAAGGGTATAAACCCAACATTACAATAGATAATTACACCTTCATATCAGAATAATTGGAATTATTAGAGGTTACACAAACATAAAATAAAATTCGTAGAATGGAAATAAGAACTAACAGATAAATACATCAAAAAAGACAATTCCATTTTTATCCTCTCATTACTTTATAAATGCTTAATAAAAAATTTTAAATTTGGAAGTGATAAATCTGTAAAAAACATGGTCATTTTGACATATAATAAATATGATCTTTAATTGCTTCTATTTCAGGGTGGTTTCAAGGAGCTGGAAGAATCCTTAGAAATGTCCGTTTCTGTGTTCTTTTCTATGAAAGACTTACCCAATCTACTTCAGGACTCATCAGATCCAAAGGTATGCAACTCAACCTGTAAATCTGAAACAATTAACACAAGGAATATGCAGATTACTGTGATATATAATGCACATATTACCAGCCAACCACAATGCAAAAGTAACAAGTATTAGATTAGGATATTTCATGTTTCATCCAAAATGCCATAATCATATTCCTGAAAACGCTCTACAAGATCAGTTCAAGCTTGTGAGTAACTGTCCCCTGAACTAAAAATATGATTCAGGAATTTCATAAAATTAATCCCTGTGTAATTATGAAAGAAACTATGAACTAATCTATAAGAATAATAAACATTTCTATAGTTTAGGAGACTGGATGATTATATACATTTTAACTTTACTCCAAGATTATTAAAGAGAACCTTCTCATACAAAACCCAAAACCTATTTATATTAGATTAAATATCATCGAAATTTATTATCTGTACCAATTACCAATGTCTTTTGCATTGAATCTCCCCAGATTAAAAAAAATATATTTTTTGCCCTCTTTTATTTTTTTTCTTTTTATTATACTTAAAAATAATTAAGTATAATTATATAACAATTTGATTATATTAATGCTACGTTTGTACCTTCATGTGAGCAAATGAATTATTCAGTGGATTTAAGACATCAAACGGATTTGATCTCTTCACATCCTCTAGAAAGGTGCGCCCTACTGGTTGGGAAGTTCTGATCTACAAGGTATAGTGGTAAATATAATAAAAGACAAATATAAAAATCTCTACTTTTGTAGGTTCAACGCAACTTAATTGTTGAAGTATTAAAGACGTGCCTGGGATCTGGAACAATATCTCTACAAGCTCTCCTGTATGACTGGATGAAAACTTCAAAACTATTTATACCGCTTAATAAACAAGAAATTTACAAGGAACGCGCGGCAAAGTTCCGCAAAGTAATAGGGGTAAGCTGCAAAATTAATATAAAAATACATATTTTTAAATATCAAACATACTCATGCTATATATTTTAATTTATGTATATGAAGGTTTCATTTGTATCAAAACGGGTTTCACTGTCATTAATTTTCAACCTTAATTTTTCAACTGTGAATTTTTAAAATTTCAAAAAATTCTAAATACCAGCAATTGATTAAAACTTTAAATTAAAATTGTTTCAGTTAAGTTGTATCTAATAATTTCAAAAGATATAGATAACTAGAGAACCATACTTTATATACGTTCCGACATGCAATTTGTTTTATTATTAAAATAGCTTTTTACTCCATTCTCTTGCAGCCTATCATTTAAACATATGTTCTCATTTATTTTAATTGTGTATATTTTTAGGAATCTTTAGGTGACAATGGGGTATTCATATATCCAACTTTCCCATCAACTGCAATATACCACAAACAAGTGTTCACAAAGGCAGCAGGTGTCATGTACACCATGATATTCAACCTTTTAGGTCTACCCGCGACAAATGTCCCTTTGGGATTAGATCGGAATGGAATGCCGATTGGTATACAGGTAATTTTCTAACACATATTTTTTAATAATACTCATAGTATGTAGTACAAGCAATGGCAAAGTCCAATTGACTTCGATTGAATTGGATTAAAATTCTGAGATCAGACTTGAGAGAAAACCAAAATATGTCTTTTAAAGTTGTTCATAACACACAACACGTTTGTTTATAATACATAATGCAGAAACATAAGAAAGTGTCTCCATATAGTTTAAAAACGTAACTGTAATTTAAAAAAAAATTTTCATTATTGCCAATTTACACCACAAAACTGTAGCAAAAATTAAGGAAACTAGTAAATCATAAACTATCATAACGCTGGTTATTGTTTCCAATTCATAAGCACACATACAATAAAGTTATTATTGTCTGTCTGCACATTGAGTATACTTTGAATAAAATGACTGAACAGTATTAGTTAAGATGAACAAAATCCAAGAAGTCTTTCTGACGCATCAGCATGAAGTATTAAGTGAGTTTTAATCAAACTTAGTTTGTATTCTATGTCAACATCTAAGACACAATTTATCATATGTTACGTTTAATATACCTAAAGGCTAGATATAAAAATCCTCAAAAACCAAACATTAATAAATCATTTATCAAGATTTTAACTTAGAGAAAATTTTCATTATTTGGCAAATGAAAATTACTTTATTACTAACACTATTTCATTAACAGATCACTAATTAATTGTTAAACAGAAACATCTTGGTCTCAGTAAATTAAACATAGTTTTGTACTCCACTAGATGGACTAAATACCATACCATAAAATAGACTAAATACCAGTCTATTTTTAATAGTACAACTTGAAACACGCAGAAATGCAAATATGAAATAAAATCACTAAACTCAGTATTAATAATATATTTCTATAAGATCTTAAAGAAATTCTGATTCAAAGCCTTTTTTGTTTATGATGACACGTTTATTTTTAAATGAGCCTTTAATTTATATATGGGTTACCTGATATTCAACCTTGATTTGTTAGTCAGCAATAACTAACTAACAAATTAAGGTTGAAAATCAGAAGTAACATCTGGACACACCCACGTATATACATACATACATTGCCTGATAAACACAGTCTTTCCTTGGCAAGCTGCAGTCAGGTGAAAAGATATCAAAGAGATCTTATTATTACTAAACAAAAACTTAATTACTCAGCAAAGTTTATGAATAAATTTTTAGTTTAAGTAGCATAAATTCATAAGTACTAAAACATCATATGATACTATAAATATTACTGTGGACGATTACGAATGATTTACCTAATAAAATAGTAAATACTAATGAAACATTCCGATAATTCATTGTGAAATGAATAGTTGAATGATGTTCATAGTCAAATGATCATTTACAAATTACTCTGTTTTGAAAATCCCGCTATGCTAGTTTACTTTTTGTGATCCCCATATCCAAATGATCATTTACTATTTATTCAATTTCAAAGATCCTCTTTGCTAGTTTACATGTTTGTCACTCGTTACTTGGCTCAGTGTTGCACATAATAGCGTTCACAAATATGTGTTCAAAAGTTATGTACAACAGACTTTGAATTTTATATATTTATGAACGTTACACATTTATATTGTATGTTCCAAATAATAACTATTTATTTTATCCTAGTTACTACGATATATGCCAACATGTTTAAGCATTTCTTAAAATATCTCGAGACATCTTTCTGACCGATGATTTCCTTAGTATCATTCACAATAGAACTATTTAATCTCGTAATAAAAACAAACTTTTAGACAAAACATTGATTTACACATTTTAACTGTGTTATTTAAAAACAAATTATTTTTTTAAAATTTCAACAGGTCATCGCTGCTCCGAACCAAGACAGGTTGTGTTTGGCTGTTGCAAAACAACTGGAAAAACAATTTGGTGGCTGGACGCCCCCATCGTAATATTAAGAGTTTGTCTCCTTCACAGATATCGTTTTGTATTTCTTTAATTTGTTTTATACTTTATATAGTTTATTTTATACTTTATATATTTTTTAAATATGGGTATTATATATTACTATTTATTAATTTTTAATTATAATATTAGAGGCTATGTCAATGATATTTTATAAAAATTGGTTTAATTAGTTATAAGCCTATGTCTAAAATAATTATTGATGAGTGTTTTGAAATGGAGTTCTAAATTATTGTACCAATATACATAGATTGCCTAATATTAAAATGAATTAAATAAAATAATGAGTAAACCTTATTTACGAATAGATGAAAAAACATGTTTTTGTTTACATTTCAGTAGTATTAATGGTAAAACCATTTGATTTAAATTGAAATGTTTGTAAGCTTCAACTGAAACTTACAAAATTAAAGTTACCTATGTTATGTCATAATACCTCAAGTTTTAAGTGTACCATTGCAACAAAAACTGTCTAGTACCTGTTATATGCACCTATTTAAGTATTATTTACTCTTTTCTATAAAGTCTGTTCAAAACTTTATTAAAATTTTTGTTTTGTGTTTTTATTTTACCATGATTTGGTTGTATACACTTATATATACTTATATATTCATATATATATATATATATATATATATGTGTGTGTGTGTGTGTGTGTGCGTGTGTGTGTGTGTGTGTGTGTGTATGTATGTGTATATATATATATATATATACATATATATCAGATTCATCCGAATTAATAATAATTGAATGAAAATAATTGAGAGATGTCCAGGCATTGAAGTCGTCACGGTAGACCTCCTCTGGAATGTTCTTTAGAGCTTGGGTGCAAACTTTTTGACATTGCCAAGTGTCTCAAAATGGAGTCCCTGCATGAGATTCCTTCCACAACAGAATTTGGAATTGACGGTTGTACCATATGGTACAAAATCCCTGGCTTCGAAGGACACAGTGAGCATTGTCTTGACCTTTTACTTACTCACTCTGACCTTTTTGGAGTAAGGAGATGCCGAAGCGTCCCACTTGGCACTTTACCTTTTTGTTTTGGGTCGTAATCAAACACCCAAAACTCGTCACCTGTGATAAAATTGTCTACAAAGTGGAGGTCACTTTCACACAAGACCTGAAATTCAGGGCATGTGTCATCTTGGTGTGTTCTTTGGTCGTTTATTAATCCTTCAGGCCCAGTCTTTACATACACTTTTCACATGTGCAAATTAATCGTCAAAATCTCGTGAACTGTACTTTTTGGAATGTTTCATTTTTGTGACACTAACTGGACACTCAAACGATGCCCTAAGTTCAAAATATCTCTCACAAGCATGACATTTTCATCAGAAAAGGTAGTTTAGTGCAGGCTTCGTCACTGACCTCTTCACAACCTTCCAAAAAGTAGCACTGGTAGATTTGAGATTCTGGCAAGCAATTCCTACCAAAGGCCGTCTTTATCATAAGAAGAGATTCCATTGGAGACTTACCGAGTTTGGCACAAAACTTTCAAACTTGGCAATGGCAATCCTTTGTTCTAATGAGTACTGTATTATGACTTGCACGGAAGAAATATTTAATTTTCTCCAGATGGTCGGAGGAATACTATATAAAGTATAAAACAAATTAAGCAGCCGCCCGGGCGTAAGCAAACTTCCACCTCCATCGAACTCAGCCAGCCCAAACGCAGCGCTCTGCGACCGAATAGTTGCGTCCCAATGTAATCACTGACGTTACTTTATATATATATATATATATATATACACGTGTGTGTGTGTGTGTGTTTGTGTGTATATAGCCTCTCTGATATGCCAAGAAATATTATTGACACTAAAATAGCTTGTTTTCTTTAATACAGTCTAATAACAGTTTTACTGTTTTTCGTAATTTAAATAAATCATAGTATTGTAATTTTACCATCGAACAGTTGCATTTGGTGTGATATCTATTCATTGTGGTAACGAATAAATTCATTTCGGCATCTAAGTTACCAGTATAAATTACATTTCACAATTATAATTATTGTCACCAATAATAGAAAAAGACTGCAGTGTCCACGACCCTTACTATGTGGCACCGCAGTCTTCCAAATCTTGATAAGGAGACTGTTGTAGTACTATATTTGGAAATAAACTTAGTGGTGATCATTTGTATTTTCTTCCAAGTCCAAAGTAAATCCCTAAATACCCATGAGAGTATAGGATATTGATGTAGTTAAAAAAAATTTATTTACCGATGAATTAATATATAATTAATCATACTATATAAGATAACCTTAATAAAGTAATTGTACGTAACCTTAATAAAGTCATAATTATTAAAAAGTCATCTTACTTTCATTAGACACTATTTGTTAAATTAAACTAATTTGCAAATTAAGATTTAAAAGCGTAATCTCCATGTTTGATTCTTTTCATTTTATTTTAATTATAGTGTATTTTAAGCACTATATTTCTTACTTTAGAATTTTTTAAATAAAAAGAATTAGAAAGGAAAGTTAAAAAATGTTTAAAAAAATTAATAATTTAGTCCTTGATTAATTATATAGTGATCAAAATGAAATATACACAAAAAATAACTATATTACCAAATCTATGATCAACGATTCACATTAAAAATTATAGATTGTGTATTATAATAGATCATTTATGTTAGCGTAATTGAGTCCTCTTTATGAACCTTCATGCTTTCGAAACAACCACACTTTTTAAGTGAACTTAAATTAATAAGTGAACTTTAATTGATTTAAGATATGCATATACATATTATTTAGACTCAGCCAGGGACAGAGAAAGGACAGTTACAATCTCCATTAAGTTTTGATCAAAAACAAAATACTAAAGAGATAAACAGGTAATTATAACTAAACCGATATTTGTTTAGAATGCGTTTATATATCAATGGCGAATGATATCTTAATAAAGCAGAGTCAAAACTAGTATCGTAACAAATCAAACGTAATTGCCAAACTCATGTAAATAATGGTTATTTGTTTTTGGCTGTTATTTTAATTCCATAAGTTCCAGATGTACTAAAAAAAATTTACATTCCTAAATTAAATTCTATGGATAAAATCGTTATTAAATTCTATGGATAAATTCCTTTATGATGCTAATTTTTAATGTGCTAATTTTCATAAGCTAACTTTATGAACTTATTTTTGTATATCATTATCAAGTTTATTATATCAATTATGAAATAATAAACTTTATAATGTCGTACATAAATAAGTATTATAATAACGTACATAAAAAGTCTTATAAAGTTTATTATTTCAATTATGTAACAATAAAAGGGCACTATTTATGTATTGCCAACTATAGTTCCAGTTTCTAAGGAAATGTTAAAAGGAATAATCTTCTATCAAGACTTCACCACTGTAGAAGTTTAAATGTATAAATTTCATCTGAATTAACTTTTAACGTATAATAAAGTTATGTAACTTTATTATACATTGACTTGGGTTATTATTGTGATATATCGTTCTGTGATTTGAAATCATCAATGATTCACATTCTTATATAATTATATTTTATTTATATCTATTATATGTATAGAATTATAATTGTTTGATATTCTTTTTTAAATTACGACCATGTTTTATATGGCAAGAAACGCTTCACAGTTTGCAACCATTTATTACATAATTTCTGTATGACAGACTCCAAAAAAAATGTTGAAGTTTGTATGACAGACTCAAAAAAAAACAAATTTGGAATAATTATATATTAAAGTTTAAATCTGGAGTGTATCTCCAAGTTGCATTAAATTTAATGAAATATTTTAGTAAATTGATACTTTTTCAAAAAACATTTTCATTATTATTTGTTATTGGAATGTGAGGTAAAATTAAATTAAAATATGAAATCAGCTTATTGGATAATAATCATTCGAAAAATGATATGATGGCTAGCGAACTGTAAAAAACTTGCATTATCTAAAGGGAATATCTAAATAACAAGGTGTTTCTACACTAATCGTTTTTGAAAAGGATATAAATATTTACTTGTAAGAAAATATTTTACTTTGCGTTATAAAATGCGCATGCTTTTTCAATTTGAGTCATTGGTATTGTCACTTTGTATTAAATATAAATACATATATATAATAATAAATATAAATATATATATATATATATATAGATATCTGTATATAGATATATATATATATATATATATATATACATATATGTGTATATATATATATATAGATATATAGATATCAATTTTATTTTAAGTAGGACTGATAAAACTTTTATAACTTATCGTAATAGGGATTACTAAAATATAAGTATATAAATACAATTATTTTTCAGTCCTTTTATTTGACTTTTATTATATTTTCCTATCCAACTAAAATATATTTATATATTTAATTTTGTACATTCCATCTTCATTTTTTCTATCTTGCAAGAATGTTTATAAAAATGACCTAATTGTGTGAAACAAAGTATCAATGATAAAAAGTCAGCTGTCTTTTCTGGCATGCTGGTAAGTGGTTTGTTATTGGTTACCTTAGCGAGTGTAAACACATTTAACAAAATGGAGATGGAATGCTACTTACTGCATTAAAGGTGAAAACAATATTAACCCCCATAGTCACTTTATGCAAAATTTAATAAATATATGTGAACAACTAAGAAAATAAAATTTCAATTTAAGTACAATCACACTCTTAAGTTATCACTCTAAAGCAGCTATCTCATCAGCTTTTATTACACCTGGCGATTATTTTTTAATGACAATCAAAATGGCTAGAAATTTAATAAAAAGCATTGAAAGGCATGCTGTATTAATGATGCAGACAATGACTGTGACTAGTTGGTCTAATGAAATCATTCTAATTCATTTAATTTAGTTTAATATTATGAGACTGCTTCCCATAACTATGTAAAATACTAGAAGTTCTGACCCAAGCAGTTCTGCAAGAAGTTCTGACTACCAGCACCAAAGCTAATAACAATCTCTTCTCAGCAAGAAGTTCTGACTTCAAGCACCAAAGCTAATAACAATCCACTTATAAAATAGAAGTCACACCATAATTTATCGTCATAGTTTTCATGCTATGGTAAAAACTCTTTCCAATGATATTTTGTACATATATCTTATTACAATTTATATAGAATTTCGTACACTTCTCTAAGACTCTCTAGCCAAACAACAAAAACTAAACCCTTTATTTTTGTTTTTTGGCTACAGAACCCTAAAAAATACATGAAATTATATACAAATTATAAGCTATAGTATCTTCGATTGTTATCTCTTTCAATTGTTACCAACAGTGATGAAATATATTTAATTAATATTATAAATATAAATTATTTTTTAACAAACTATTTGAGCGTTAAACAACCAAGTTATATGTACCAAGTTTATAAAAAATATTCCAGACCATACAATATAAATTTATATAAATATTTTTATAGAAATACTACATGCCCCTAAATATTTAAACATTTTAAGTACTTAAATGTATATGGAACCATCACAGTGTGAGTTTTACATGTAGATAATGAGTTTATCATGATGTAATATTGTACTTGACTACTTCCATAAAAGCTTCTTAATATATGATGAATAAAATAAAATGAAAAGATGTTTTTTAATACAAATCAGGTCAGACCCACGCAATACATAAAAGCAAAGTTATATGGTATGTGGGACTAAGCACCGGTGTTGCCAAAAGGCCTTCAAAGTGAAAAAAGATAATAACAAGTAACATATCATCAGTATAAGTGACTAAGAAGTAATATATATAATAATAGAAAAAACAGAAAGGAATTGCAATCTATATGTATTTTTTATTTAACTACTTATAGGTACTTTTTATTTATCGAGTTTACTTTACCAAACTCTAATGGAAACAATGATACAATTGAATCCTTACATTCTAAACCTGCATATGAAACAAGCTTCAGCAGCATACAACAAACTGATCTTCTAGAAAGCATATCTTCACAATCTAGAAATTCCACTGATAATACGATAAACAACTTCAAAAGTTATCAAAACAGGAAATATACATTAGCTTTCCAAAGAAGCCGAACTATGGCCGAAAAAATTACATCCAATATTCAAGAATAGGGTATTGCATAAGTTTTTTTGTTTCATAAATCTTAATTTTAAGAGGAGCGACAATTTTTGACAAACCTTCTAAATTGACTAAATTATAAAATGTTAACTTAATGTTCAGACAGGATTACCGAACAAAGAAAACCTGGACTGTTTTTTACTGTTACATTCCGAATAAAGAAACTTGCTTTACTACTTCTGTTATGAAGCTATTAATGACAGTGATTTGTGATGTATTCGCTTTGGTGAAGAATCTACTTAAGACAACAGTTTTGAGTGAAAATTTAAACATTCATGAAGTGAGAAAATTACTTTTGGAAAATGTTCTAAAATTGCTAGATATTCAGCTCACTATTCAAGTTGCTCGACATTCCAACTGTTTCAATAAAAATTAAATAATTAATTAGCAAATTCAAAATGTAATAAAAAGAGAAACTGAATACCGTTATAGAAAGAATAGGCAAGCTGTTGTAGAAATATTTTCTGTGATTTTAACTTTTCCTCAAAGTAATAACAAGTTGTTTGAGAAATGCCACGATAACTTTTTAAAATGCACAGAAATTATTTCCATTGTCAAAACATACAAAATGGTTTCTAATAAGTGACCACAACAATTATATTGGGAATAAAACACAAAATTAAATAATCAATTTCATCAGCGAAAATACGAAATAAAAAATTATAGAACTAGGTAAAAATATAAAAATATTTTTCAATATTATTAAACTAACTCTAGTCACCAAGAACAAATTTCAATTTTTATAAAATTTGTAAGCTTAAAAGCACAGATATTAAGAAAGAACATTTTTTATCATTTTGTTTACAGATATGTGGGTAAAGACTTTTTATTACTTTTTGTTAAATATCTACAATTTACAGTCAGGGTTATAGTAATGGAGCAAATATGCATGATGGACTAAATAAATTTTGGATTTGAATTCACAAGCTTTCTTTATTCCTAGTCCAAACATAGCCTAAATTTAGTGGTTAATGTTACTTTGGCCATAATTATTTTTTTCTACTTCAAGACTGTGGTGTTCTGCTGAATGCTGATCAATTTTAAAATTCAAGGTTACAAATAAAACTTTCAAGCTGAATAGAATAGATTCAATAATTCCTTCAAGGCATTTGTGAGATTTACGATTTTCTGTTTGAAATAAAGGTAATTTAGAAAATATTGTACCTATATAATTTTACTGCATCACGGTCAAAACATTTTTAATTTTGAGTTTATATGCGTGTTTATTTTATGGTATATTTTTGGTAAAGTTAACCTTGCTAGCAAAATTATCCGATTTCGTTTTTTAAAACTTTTCGCTCCAAAAAAGGACAAATTGGAAATACCTTAGATATAAATTAAATTAAAAAAATAAAGAACCCTACACTTTGAAAAGTAAACAAATATATTTTGACTATGAACGTGGAAATGAACCAACTTTAAAAAAAGTTTTTATAGACTTAACATGTGAACTACACACAACCTAAAGTTTTAAGCAAACAATTAATAGAAGCAGTACTTTTATTAACCTGAGAGGTGTTATAACAACTAATAGCAGACTGATAATAAACAGGTTTAATGTCGTCTACTAGAAATGGACACTACTTCCCAATACACAAGAAACGGGGAAACAATATCCACACAAATTACAATTGTAATAATCCATAAATAAATCGTCAAATTACATTCTTTTTCTACATTAAGCCTCCACATATAACAAACTTAAATAGAAATGGAAAATTTAAATAAAATGTAAGTCCCACAGACGGGTGATTTATCACTACAATCTCCAGTATTCGTTTACATTATACTGTCTAACTAGTTGTTAATTTAGACTGTTTATTTATATGATTTACCTAAAATTGCGTATTTTACTCTCTATACGATATAACTATTATCCAGTTGATATGTAATTCGCCTTCCATTATTACATGATTTATTAATAACTTCGATAGCCTTTCTTTTTCAGAAATCTTTTGTAACCTCGAGATACATGACACACAAACTCGCGTATGAACTACAGTAAAAGTGATAAATAGATAACTAACACGCAATCACAGATCATATACCTACTAAACACGCAACAATGTCTGTCATGGCGCATATTATTCGCAGCAAATAAAAATTTAAAAAATCGAAGTCAACTTGTATTTCTTAGTTTATTCTGCATTCAAAGATTATATTTCAACATATGAACAGGCTAATAAGAAAAGAACAAAAATCGAATATACCAAGTATTTGGTTACAATTTTTCTACACCCATCCTGCACGGCAATGTAATATTGTTCGATGCACAGAACAGATACGTAGCTCGATGGATATTGTTATTTAGATAAGTGTAACCAGTAACCACTGTTCTGTCGGTATAACGGTGTCAGTAAATTTCGAGACTTGCCGGTCAAATACCTAACGGTATTATATTGCCGCGTTTTTGTCAACTTTAGAGAATCGAAAAAGTTTCGCCGAAACTTGACTCTTAAAAATAAACTAAATGTGTAAAACTAAGCAATATCATACAACAGAATCTTAAAAACTTTTCAAGTAATTATGTTATTAACTTCAACTATTTAGTATATGATTTGTGTATAATCTCACACTATGAAAGATAATGATCATTGGTAATGTCATGAAATTCAATATAAAAAAATGTCTAAATGTCTACAAGAGACTTTAGTAAATACATGACCTAAACGAGAATAAAACGAAATAATAACTACATATTTTTACCGAAGACAATAATCTCATTGTTCAATTACGTAAATATTTTGATAAACACTGTAACAAATAGTTGCAATTGCATGAACATTTAGACTTTCATATATTAAAGCCGTATGTGTTTATTTACCTATGACAACAGAATTGTGTGACATCATCATTGTGTAAAATTACTTAGTATTGTGAAACAACTATTATTTTAATTAATTAATTTCTTTTTCCAAAATATTGGACTGATCAGGTCGATTATTTAAATAAATGTTTAATAATATACCTTTATTTTGTACATAAGTTATTAGTATTACATACATGAAACTAGCTGTAAATAAGTTTTGTTTATTTGTACTTCAAAACTTGTCCTACATCATTGATTTTATTACGTATAGTTTAACGTATAGGTCATAATTATTTTAATTTAACGTGATTCATCAATAAAAATAGGTCATTTAATTGTGTAATTCTGAAAAATTGTTAATATCTAAGACATAGTTTTAATGAGCTGTACAAAAGAGTAACTTAATGCAAATATTTTAGTCAGTGGTGTAATGTTCTTGAATAAAGGCCAAGTTGAAAGTTAAACAACTCGTATTAACTCATTCCCTAAATATAAATAATATATTTCGCGCCAATGACACACTGTGAAGTTAGCAAGAATATCATACCAACTTCCAATTAATTTTAAATTTAACGTATCCAAAACAGGTAAATAAACAGTTTTATACCGAAATTTTACGCATGCAAAATAAATATTCCATATGTTATTCTTTAACAGAAAGTTTAGGTATTAATAAAAATATCAGAAACCAAAGAAAGTGGAAATCTGTAGATGTAAACATAAGCTTTAAGTTGATTTCTGTGCGAAGCGTTCCTATGTTCACTACAGTATAACTGACGACATTTTTCAACGGCAGTCGCGTGGGATATGACGCCGGCAAATTAATTGTAGTATAGTTTGACAATTACAAAAATAATAGAAAATTCTTGATTAAACAGTAAGTAACAATATAATATACTCTATTTGCTATTGTTTATTTGTTGTATTAACGTATATTTTGACGCGCATATTTGGTTAATTTCAGATTCACTATGGCTGATCAAGTGGATTCAATGTCAGATGCGGAGCTCCGAACTAAGTTGGCGGAGCACGGTTTCCCCGTGATGCCGATCACGGCGTCCACAAGAAAGTTGTTGGTTAAGAAATTGAAACTTGTTTTGGAAAATAAATCCAAGCCGAGAAACAATGCAGACAATAGAAGATCCTTGGCAAAATATTCCAGCGGCGAAGATTCAGATTTGGAAACGAAAACCACAAAAGAGAAGACAAAAAGGCGCGCTACGGTGGGTGGGGCCATGTTGCCGCCGGCAGCTAGCAGAGTACGTCGCCCTACACCGAAAAAGGACTCGCCCGTCAAAAATGATTCTGACAAAGGGTCGGAATCGGACAGTGAACAACAGAGCCCTATTAAAACCCACGAAGAGGTAGAAACGGTAACAACGCGTCGAGTCACACGCCTCTACAAACCTATAAACGAGCACGAAGAATACGAAACTGGATCGGATAGTGAAGTGGATAGTGATAAGAAGACCTCCGTATCGTTCAGGAGTAATTCTCGTTCTAGTGATTATATATCGAGTACATTGCCTTCAAGCAGTACACGTCACAGCCCGCTGAAGCCGTCCGTATTATCGCCACGACCGTCCATGCCGTCGTCGGGTTATTCCGGCATATCCAATCCGGAGAGTTTAAGCTCCATAAGAGCTCGCTTGGGTCTGACTTCAAGCTTCACGGATAGACCGAGTTTGGGAAGCAACTATTCGTCAAGTTATAATTCTGATTACAAAACTGATTATAAGACAACGGATTACAAAACTGATTATAAAACTGATTACAAAACTGATAAGACATTAACAGATGAGGTAGAATCTCCATATCTTAGCAACTTTACGAGAAGATTGTCTGCTTTCAAATCTGAACCGAGGACATCGTTCCGAGACTTGACCGATTCAAAAAACGGTAGCACGTCTAACTTTGCAGGAAAATCTTACTTCAGCAGACCTCGATCGAATATGCCTGATTTCCGATCAGTGGGCGAAAAGAAAATTATGAAGAATAATGTTGTCTCACTGACTCTACTAGCCATATTGGCTCTTTTTTTTATTGTACTTTTTTTTACATATCTCGGAATGAAAAGTGACGTGTCTTTCATAATAGAGGATAAAAGCAACATTATACCAATATGCCAAACAAACATACCAGGAAACGAGCCGGGCGTAATGTGCATCCCAAAAGATCAAGTAAGTCATGCTATGCATTTATTAAAATTAATCTATCCTGAACTGACCACGAGAGCTACTAATTACAAATGCGGTGAGAAAACATCTACTCCATATATGACTGATCAAGACATTCTACACTTTGCTAGCCGACAGAGCAGAAACGATGATCTTTATCAAATTAGGACAGACTTGAATAATTTACACGTTCTTATCATGAATAATCCAAAGTGGGGAATTAACCTTATTGAAGTTAAAAATATTTACAACCAAGAAGTTGAACAGAGCGCACTTTTCTCCATGGACGATGTAATACGGAATCGAAATAAAAATCAACTCGCTTTAATAGTTGCTGAAACATCAATGCCTCTGAGATGTTTCCTTTTTAACACACTTTACTCTGCTGGCATGTTCGTATTCTTGATCGGTTTGGCCCTTTGCGTTATGTGGGGTCTTTACAGAGCTGCAAAATATTACATGGCAGTACGTAAGCGCAAAAATGATGAAATATATTCAATGGTAGAACAAATAATAGACCTGCTGTCTCAAGAATGCACCGGCGATAGTGGAGATTCCTATTTACCTGTAAACCATATAAGAGACATGCTTATTTCACCACAAAACAGAGAGAAGATGGCTTCTGTGTGGGAAGCCGCTATTAAGTTTCTACAGAAGAATGAGAGCAGGGTTCGTTTTGAAGTTCAAACTGTGGATGGCGACGACTTCAAAGTGATTAGATGGGTGTCTCCCGCGAGTGGAAGCCCTCGAAGAAGTGGAAATGCTTGGCAGGGACAGGCTTTCGAAACTCAGGAGGGCTCAGTTAATAGCCTATCCGTTTCACCCACACCGTGCCTCAAAATAAGACATATGGTCGATAAGAATGATGCAAACCCAGCTTTGAGAACGGTAATACAAGATGCTATACTTGAGAAATGCGGAGACCAATGCAAAATACTGCATGTCGAAGTAGACAGAATATCTTGCTGTGTGTATGTTAAGTGTGCATCCCAAAAAGACGCAGGTATTGTTTATAAAAACCTTCACGGCTGGTGGTACGATGGCAAACTTATTACAGTTAAATACTTGCGATTGGAGAGATACATGGAAAGATTTCCTTCATCGCCTTCAGTCGGTCCCTATCTCAAACCTTCGGGACAAAGGTATAAGTCATCCTGGGAAGAATGAGCCTAGCATGAATATTTGTGCATCCAGTTAATCTCGGTATCGCATAGATACCGTTTATACAAAGTGTTGGAACAGATGAACTTTTTCATATCAATGTCAATTTTTTATAAAAGTGATGAATAGTGGTTTGTTGTTATGAAGTGGCTTGCAAGTTAAATTTAGTCGGTTCTCGTCTTGCCTTAACGATTGTTCTGTTGTTAAATTGTTAGAAACTGAAACTTGGTACGTAATGTAATCTAACAATTTCTTTGGAAGGCCGTGTAATGAAGTCCAGAGCAAAAATTGTAAATATATTTTAGGTGCTTTGCACTGTGATAGGGGTTAATTATAAAGCTACGTTATATTTAAATTTAATTAAAATTAGCCATACAAATTTAGGTGTAAGTTTCACATATTCACTTTAATTTTAACTGGTTGATTTAAAACATTAATAGAACCAGATTTTGGCTGATTAATTCGTAAAATAGTCATTAATTAATAGGTATTGAAAATTTGTCTCACTTGGTGACAAATTATTTTGTACTCGTTTGTTTAATTTTGATTACTTTTTCTTTGTTACAATTGATTTAAGTATCGTAGTGTATGAAACTTTTTTATTTTCTTAATTTATTAACATAAATAATAATAATTGACTAATAATTTTTTAATAATTTTGTTGCTTCCAAATACTGCTCTGGTAGAACAATTTGACTAAGTTTCTTTTTCTTTATGGTAAAATAAATACAATAGAAATTAAATTTAGTTTTTCAATAATACTCATTAAACTATGTTTTTAAGCTTTATTGGCTTTTCTTTCTATTACAATATAGAAGGCAAAGTAAAAGTGATTACATACGTTAGCGAGCCATTTGAATTATGGAATTTTTATACATTTTACTTATGACCATAGAAGGGAGTCTAATATATTTCTTTCTTCGAGTCTTCTGTATTTAATTGTGCACTCTAACTTCGGTTAAGTTAGTTTGCTCTAACTTCGGTTAAGTTTTAATGCTGCATTAAAACTTAACCGAAGTTAGAGCTAATTTTTAAAATATATGGTTAAATATAATTTTTGAGCCAACAATGCAGAAAGCAGGTGTTTTATAAATAGAATCACAAATGATTATTTAAAATGTTATCTGGAAACTATTCATAAGTTATTGAGAACTAGATACACTGAATATAAGAGAAAATATTTAATTTTTTTTAGTTTAGTCACATAATTGTTTTATAGATAATATTACTAAGAAAATGTAGAATTTCATAGTACCTACAGTGAAAACCAACAAATTCTATGAAGGAAGAATAAATAACAAAATGGTAAGTTTTTTCTTATCGGGATTATAGTATTGAAATTTTTTTTAATAGTTTGCTTTTTTAAATATGGTAGAGATACTTTAAAAACATTTTAAAAAACGGTTTAAAAAGAAAAAAACATTGGGAATTTTACCTTCAAATCAGTTTAAATTTTTACATCTCTTAAATAAATTTAACAATAATATAAACTTTAAAATGCAGAATTAAATTTAAAAAAAACAAATTAAAAGTAACAAATTGGTCTATTATATCGAAATATAGAGAATGATATAATTTTCTCAACGAAGGAATGTGTTAAATTATATGAAGCTGAATTTGACCATGTCCTGTTTATATTGCTCGAGACTAAACTTTACTTTTTATATTATCATTAACACAGAGAAATTTTATTTATAATCACTTCATAATTATTTATTTTGGTGTGAATACACTATTGCTACACTATGAATAAAAAACAAACTATTGATTGAAATTGAATCTACAAGAAATTATAACAAGATCATTTTTGAAATGATGTCTTATTAAAAATATTGCTATAATCAATTAAAGTAAGACCAGTATTAATGGGTTTTTATGTCTAAATTCAAGAACAAAGAAACAATAGTCGCCCATAGGTCTGGAGCCATATAATAAGTGCACACAAATCTGCTATAATTGAGACTTGAAAGGGAAAAGTACAATACTATCCACCGTGCCATTTGACACAGCGTAGTTGTGTTTAGTTCGACCAAGATGAAATTCCATATCCACAATTTCATGGAATACTTGAAATACTGTAGTCATAAATGACAGACATGTAATATGTCGTATTAAATATAATTTATCAAAAACAGTTTTAAATATTATAATATAATTACATACCAACAATTGTTTTAGTTTAATGAAATGTCGCATCTTTATAACTTTGTTATGGACAGAAATACAGATAGACAGACTAAAGGAAATTAGAATAGTTTATTTTTCACAAAATTAATTTTTGAAGAGGTTTTAAGATGTTTTTAGAATATTAAAATAATTTGAAAAGTAAGTTTATAGATAAGTTCTTAAAAGAGTAACAAATGGGAATATTAACAAGCTACTATCATTCACAGTTACATTTTACTTTATCGTATTATTTATAAAATGAAAATATCACACAAAATTGTTCTGAATGCACACTTTCTATTTTATCTCTTACGACTAATTTAAATATGCACTGTGCTGCATGGGCATCTCAGTGAAGTTGAAACAAAATAGCTGTTTCATATACATGTAAAATTAAACCAATGTTTTAGGCTACTTATATGTGGTAGATAATCACAGGTTCTTTTTTATTATGCTGATCGGTGTTTTTTCTGCAATATGGCACTGAACAATACTCCATTTTGACAGTTTAAAACAATAACAAAAATAAAGTGATGGAGATATTTACTCGGCGTTGTCAAAATCACACCCTGAGAGACACTTTTTGTTGTCGACAAATGTGACTTTTGTTCAACTCCACTCTTTTCATTGCTTCATGGTTGATACTTCTGTAAAACATTATTTATATTAAGTAATTGTTTAATGGGCATGTTTTTTCAGGAAATAGAAATCTATAGTTAATATTTTCTGATAATGTATAATTTAAAATATAATATTTTTTTTGTGGCAATATTTTCTCTAGATATTCCTCCAAAGGTTTTTAAAGAATTATCGTTAAGTTTAGCAATTCTTTTTACATTTGTGGCAAAATGTCGGCCTCTTAGAGATACAAGTATGGTTTTTGCCCATAATGAAAAAATGGCTATGCATAACTATAATCACTGCAATTAAGAAAATGTTTGTACAGGCCATTAGTTACTGACTAAATTATTGTCCTAACCGAGAAAAAGTTGTTTGAATGAAAAGACGAGAGAAGCTTCAGCTACTATTCCATATATGTTACCTTTCAATCTATAATTATACTTACATTATCAATACCAGGTCTATAAAGGGTTCTCTTTCATCGTTATTGGGATCTGTAAAGATCTTGATATTTTTAGACCTGCAAATCCTTCTTTCTAATAAATTGCTTATATGAGCTTATTATCACGGTGCAATATTGATGTAGATTAGAACTAATTTCAGTTTGTAATTGTTGTTATTTTTGACACATAGGGTTTCCTAGAACCTGTACTATCATTGAAGAATATTGTAGATAAATAATGCGCTTCTTAAAGTATACATTATTATTTAAGTTAAAGCTGCCTGTACAGGTTTCCAATGATAATGTGTTGGGACAATAGCTTCATAAATATCTACAGGCATTGACGATTTATCGACAAGTGGTTCCAGATTGCCGATAGTCGAGGACATTGAAATAAGCATTAGGGCTCTGCACCTCCGAGGGACTAATAATGCCAAGAATTTCGAAGTGGTGAAGTTTCTTGGTACAATATCACCAATTATTATCAGGACTAGAAAAAATATTCACATTTACAACTATATACAAATTTTGACAAGTACAATAAACTCGATGAAAGAATGGAGTTTGGGAATCTTTGAATAGAACAGACATTCAGCCAATGTATTGTGCCTATGTGGCCTATTCCAATCGCTCTATCTGCTCCTACTTGTAACATTTTCTCATTTCAATGTAAAATTTTATATATACTTGATAGTGTATATTTTAATTATGAGTAAAAAATTCCATTATTTCAAACTTTCAAGTTTTTATCCCTTTATACATAGAAAATATGAAAGTATACTAAACGTTGCATGTTACAGTTTACTATTCAGTTGGATTCAAAGCAACTATCTAAATTTCTTGTTCTAATACTTTCCCATTTGATTGACCATAAAATTTTTTTCAATGTGGTGAAATTAAAAAATATTAAAATAATATATAATCATTGAACTAAAATTTAAAGTACTTTATGACATATATATATATATATATATATATATTGGATATATATATATAGCCCTGTATTTACTTCTCATCTTATTAACGAAATACAGGTTATATCAAATATAATTTTTATACTAAAAATTTCATTCTCCGAAGATTGCTCCTTAGAGGACACATTTCACTAATGAAGCTTTTTATGTTGGACAGAAGTTGCGTTGTACTTCTTTAACTGGGGTAAAACACTTCATATTTTTATGTAATCTCTATTCAAAAATAATAACTTAAAATTTATATAGTTTATATAATATTTTCTGTCACAATTAAATGAAATTACGTGATGTAGTATTATTTCTACTTTCTTTAATTTCTTTACCACGACCTAGGTTTCGTTGTGTTCAACATCTTCAGGTGGGATATTAGCAAAGATTCTTTATTAAGTTTATTATTATCTTTGCTAATATATTGATAATCTATGCTAATATCCCACCTGAAGATGTTGTGATACAACGAAACCTAGGTCGTAAAGAAATTACAGAAAGTAGAAATAATACTACATCACGTAGTTTCATTTAATTGTGAATAATGAATTTCTAAAAAATTAACGCCAAATGTATTCAATAATATTTTCTATATTAGTATCTGCCAAAAATAGAAAATAATTATTTTCTTAGGTTTTTAGTAAAAAATAAATTATAATCAATCAGATTTATTTAAACATCTTTATCTTTGGATACAAATGGAATAAATAGACAACAATCATTTGAAACATAATTAGAAGAGAGGTAATATAATATCAGGAGCATTACATAATTAGAGTTTACAAATCATATATTAGATGACACTATGAACATAACTCAGGGGAAATCGAAAAAAGTTTGGTGCAATTCAAAAACAATGTGCTTATGACAATATCGGATCTTAGTATTGTATTAGCTAAGTAATTTGAGTGGCACAACAAAAAAATGAAATGAAAAACGCATACTCTGCAGTAAGTTGACATATTACTGTAAAGTATTATTACATATTTATGTACATACTCTTATCCTTAACAGGTGGTTTTTTAATTACCAAAGAAATTCCATTAAGGGATAAGAAGCATCCTTTTCTCCATGACACATGGTACATGTATACAAAATTTAGCAGAGATTAAGTGAGGTGTGAAAGTGTAAAAAACTCACTTTTGCATTTTTAATATTTTTTTGGGAAAAACTAAAAGAAAGACTTTTTCTATGAGTGACAATTGATAATAAATGTTAGAGGCTATGACAAAGTACTTTGGAGATAATGCTACTACAAAGTACTTCGGAGATTTTGAACTCTTATTGGTATGAACAGTATCAATGATAAAAGTGGGAAAAAGAAAAATGGAAAGAGATTAAAAGAACATTTTTATAGATGTATACTCCATACATGTATGTATGAGAGTAAAAATTAATCATGATATGCAACCCTATCAATCAACAGCATAAATAAAATTAGCATATCAGATTTTGAATGAGAACAATAAAAACACACAAGAATTATAATTATGCTACCGGGGCAGATGGTGTAACTGGTATGATACTAAGTATCTAGGATCTCTAATACTATCCGCAGTGGCTTGCTTATGTAATGAGTGGTGAGTTGATACAACAATTTTATATAAAGGTATTATGTCTTTATACAAAAACACAGCTAAATAGATCCTAAGAAATGTGGAACTATATAAGCCTGTGGAATGTAGTAAGTACATGAGTGAATTTTACTTAATAGAACAAATGTAACGGCTAATAGTCAAATCTTATTGAGTAACCATACTATAAAATTTAAAATATATTTATCTCATAAAAAATAAAACAAATTAATATTTTATTTTTAACTATCTGAATATTTGTTTTTTCGTTTTCAATTCGTTCAAATAAAAATATTTAAATATGAAAATGTAAAAGAATAAAAATGTTTCACATCTGCCAGGTGTCCCATGACTGCTCACAATATTTTCTCTCATATGATTGTTATATTAGACGTAAAAACTGGATAAAAATACATCTGATGAATTGTATGCAGAATTTCAGGTAAACCAAAACCGTTGATGTAAGAGATGGTTATTTACCTATATTTTGGTTTTACTGCAGTTGGCATATCATTGAAATCATTAATTAAATTAATGTTGTGCAAGTCTACTTGCTAAGAGACAGGTATTTATTTTTATAAAAAAGTTGTAGTAGCAACTTATATTATTTTTAATAATGAGACATGTAGGTACTAATCTAATAAAAAGTAATGGTATAAGTTCAATTTAACGAAAATGTAAATTTCCCGGTTTTTTATTTATGCGTAATGTACGACGTATTTCAAAAAATTAGGGTTCGGACACGATTATTTCATTATAGAAAATGTATTTTAAAAATGCTATTTCTTTGAATAAACGGTTGTCAATTGGCTGTCAAAACATAAATTTCATAACCTCGCTTTATGGGATCCACTTCGTGCATTTTCATATTTTTATTTTTGGGTTTGTTTTTTTTTATATCATTTCCTCTCTGTACTTGCAAATTCTTCGTTTAGTGTTACTAAGAATGGCAATCACGTCGAAATACTTATAGCTAATACTTCCTTGACAAAGTGAAATTTTGGATGTGTACTTTTTTAATCACTTTTTTTAATATAATAACCGCGACCGACCCCTACTTTTGGTTGGTTCTTCGTTCTTTAGATATTTTCTTTCATTTAAAACAAAATAAATTGTGAATTCACATTTTCGCTAAACTGAACTTGTTTCAAAATAATATACAACACGCTATTATTAGTATATTATTTGACTAAACCTCTTAACAAATCTACGGTTTAATCAGGATTTTGTAACCTTAAATATATCAATTGATACCTACGTATGTAGGTTGATACATTTAATTAATTTTCGATATTTTATTCCTAACGCTATTTCATCTCTGGCGATACAGCAAAAAGTAACATCATACTTAAAAGGAAATTTGATATCTGCCTTTACTAGACTAAAAATTCAATTATGGTTGGTATCATCAATAGAAATGTAATTCGAGATCAATTTGGATATTCTTTCCCGTCACTGTCTAGCTTATTAAATGATCAAGTTAGAGCTACCGTATCTATTCTGTGGTTAAAGCTTAAATAATTTAGTCAAGGTCTGACTGCTGGGTTATTAGCCAGTACCTATTATACATATCGATATATAATAAAAAAGATATAGATTGTAATTATAATGACTCGTGGATTGTTGTTTCTTAACCTCTAAAGACGAATTAACAAACTAAAAAAGTGTACAATAGTAATAGCTACTTCAAAAAATAAATCATTACATCACACATTTAGAGAGATAAAAATAAGTGTGTAAAAATTAGGCCATTCTGTTCTTGAATCAATAAAGTCGATCGTAAAAAACAAAATGGAAACCACAGATAATATATATATACTAAATAAAATTGAAACGTTCATAGACGAGAAATAGTTTGTGTAGCTCAATTTTTATCTATGCTATCAAAACATAGGGTTTGAGGGTCAAAACGTCGATATTAGTATGTACAATTTTAAAAAAACGTATTAATCAATCACTTAGTAGGTAAAAAACAATGTTATAAATTCTGTTTTTTTACATGAACACATTTTTAAATTTGTTTCTATACTGGGAACAAAAAAGAAAATTTATATACGAATCATCTATAATACGAATCAACGAATGAATTTATTACGCTGAGTGAGAATCGTGACTTGTCGCACACATTGAAATGAAGAGCACCGTCATTTTGAATTCATTTTGCAGAGTTTAGAATATTTACTTAACTATGCTCGTTTTATTAATCAACAAATCCTGTTACGGTCTCTCGATTTCAATAAAACATTAGTGTTTAATAGTTATAATAAAGTTTTATGGGGTTGAAGATGAAAATAAACAAAAAAAGTAAGCAAAATGTCATCGTCACTCGTTGATACAATTGGGTTATTGGGAACTAATAATTATTGTTACCGTGAAAATTGATATCAACGTTCATTAATTCATTCAAGTTCACTAGTGTCAAAAAATATTAAAAGTATAAATATAATATTAATTAAATTAGGATTCAAAAATATTTGGCGTATAAAGAAAATGATTATAAATATTGATTCCCTGTTTATTTATTATCAAACAATTATGTTAAGTAAAGCAGCGACATCTATCAATTCTTTGAGGATCTTTTTCTCAATTTTGTTCTTTCGTCTTTAATTATACATATTTTTCCGCCGTTCCAATCATGAAGGTGGTTTAATTTTATAAAAATAGCTATTTTATTACTTTCATTTTCACATAATTTGCAGTATTGTTTAAATCATAAAATATTAAAATATTATGTTTATGTGAACAGAACTGTAAGGAGTCATTACAACAGTATTTTCTTCAGTTATGTGTATTCGTTACATCATAGTCCACACGAGTACACACAGCTATCAAAACAACGTTTGAAGTTGAAAACGATAACAGTCGCGTAATTATACTTGTTGATAAGAATGATTTATTCATTACTGACTTGGTCACAGTAATAAATTCTGCCATTACTACACTAGGCATACGGTTGGCCGTGAGCATGTACAACATGACGGCTTTAATAAACCCTTGTAGTATTAAAACGGCCAAACTAACAGTTAGGTTATTAAATAAAGTTTATAAAAATGTTCCTTGTCGGGCGTCATCACATTTTACGTATTTTCCTGACGGGGAGTCTAATATTAAAGGTATGTAGACATAATTGCTATGGTTTTGAGTGACATAAAAATATGAACCAAATAAAGTCTGCACAGTGACAACGTTTTTAATGTGATTGTTGTCAGATTATTGTATTAGTTTCTTTCTAATTATTGTTTTAAGCGATTTCAGTGATAAAATAACTGATTGTTTATCTTTATAAAAAATATATTTTGCCACGTTACGTTCGTCACTATTTGTTCTCGTTAAGAGATAAACGTAAACAAATCAAAACCTTACCAAAAATGTGTTGCAATTGTTTTTTACCTACAATTGCAGATTTTACTTATGTATTTACATCATTCTTTTTTTTACACGATTGGCTTAAAATTTTAACTAATCATTTTCATTCATGGACAAATTGAATCATTCATAAAATTATTAGATTTTTCTTTATTGCCTTCGATACAATTTTAGGCACGTGCTATCAGCTGATGTATTTATATTATCGGAATCCGTTATCATATGTATATTTGTTGTGGCGTTATTTATCATACTAGGTAATTTTATAAAGACGAAAGTTTTGTTTGTATATTTTAATGGTTTAGCACAAACGGCGTATTCCAAAGCTTTCATCATAAATTTTAGTGTTTAAATGGTCAAAGTGAGTTACGTATGTATGTATGTATTCTCGTCGGGTACACGACGACTACCTGCTCTGTCAACGTTTAGTACCTATCAAGAAAGTGTTTAGGAAATAATGAACAATATTAACTTAACTAGTATGTTAACTAAATATTCCTTTGTTTTATATACATAAGAATATAAAACGGGTGAGTTTATGTTGCTGTAGAAAATAAGTATAATTTATGTAAAGTGCGTTTATTTTCGATACCAATTATCTTGGGATGTTCAGATATAGACATCTTTTAGCGACAGTTTGTTTGTTTACAAATGAAAGCATGTATTTGACAAAAAAGCCGTCATTGTTTTTCTTTTTTAACACAGGATGCACTGTTGTCGATTTTTACCCCAACCCTGCAATTTGCAATTCGTGTGGGTAATGAGCACTCACGATTTAAGAGAAGGGGTCGAAAGACGTTGGATGTATTTTCGAATTAATTTTTTAAATCATTAAATATACTTAAGATACATATTAGATTAAAAAATTAACGGCAAAAATATGAGTAGGTACATTCAAATTACTAAAAATAAATAAATTCCAGGACCGTAAGTGCTCATACAAAAGGATGAAACTATTTTTGTAATTATCGTCTGTTCCTCTGATTGTTTATATTATATATCTCTGATTACGGATTTAGATAGAGGGGTTAACTCAATGACGTTATATTAGATAGACATAGAATGGTCCCCATAAGACGGAGTAAGTTTCTCTGTAGTTCGCGTATGAGCACAGCGTAAAACCACTCTTTGTTCCTTTTATAAAGAACATGTGTATTTCATTTAAGGTCATTGGTATCACTGTTGTAATAATAATACCCAATGGAATTCAAAATAACAATAATATTTTTTTATACCCGCATCGTTTATAATTGATTACCTAAACGTTTATTTATGACTAAATTTGATAGTCCATATGTGATATTGTTATGATGTGAATAAACCGTGTAATGAAAATATGTAGTATCTATTAAAATATTGATTACTTACGCAAAGCAGTCGTAGCTCCATCTAGTAGCGCCCAAAGAGAAATGTGCTATTTTCATTAACGCACGTATATAATATAAAAGTCAATATCAAGAATTATGAAAAATAAACAAAAATAACAATAACGATCTAACGAATAACCGATGTCCGTCGCTTTTTAATAATTGTCAATCGATATTGATTTTTATTCTGTTTTTTGGCAAAATCTTTTCGAATTTTACGTGTCTTTTTTAGATGACCCTGCCGAGCTTGCGAGTTTCAGCGATTAGTATGTTACATCTGTGTATAAAGTATATAACCGAATGACGGCGGGACGCAATCTGCACTTTGTTTCATCTTATTGGTTCAAATATTTCCGTGTAAAACAGCATATACAAACTATTCTGAAAAATAACCTAACGTTTCATGAAATAAAAACACAACGTTTCTTATTTAATTAGACTCTTAAGACGCTGATTTTTTCATTTACTCTATATAAAAAAATCATCTTAGGTTCAATACCATAATGCAAACGTATATGTGGAAGTGTGTATTCTACATTTGCCAACGTATAAAGATAATTTTACACTATAGTTTCTTTTCTAGTTTGATGCCTTGGAAACTTGATGTAAAATGAATCGTATGTAAAAGAGATACGAATTATACGACTTTTTGTTTGCCACATACGGTAGCGATACGTTGTTTGATCATAGAGTTATAAAGTACTTAATAGACAAATTATTTCGCATTTAAGAAGTGGGTCTAGTTTGTCTGTCACATGTCACAAGCGGAGGGTTTATATTTAAATATATTAGAAATATATAATTTTAAATTTATCTAGTATCTTCTAGTTCTTATTTAGCAGTCTAGTTCTTATCTAGTAGTAGTTTCTAATTTAATTATATTGCATAAAGTATAAATTTGATCAAATAAAATAATGAAATTTAGATGAAGATGTATATATTTCTCTATGACCATTAAGCGATAAGGTTAATATAATTCGAAGTAATTATAATTTTAATTTTTTTTAATAATTTTAAAAATATAGGTGTGTTAAATTATTTCAAATTGCTCTTGATTTTTCATTTATTTTTGGGTTACATTTATTTCTTATGCAACGACATATACCTACTTCTTTAAACTACTAAAACAAAAGTGTTTAAAAAAATTCCTTAGGATTGACATGATTGAGATTTTAAAACTGTTAACTTTCGACCTCATTTAGTGTGATTTAAAATGTTCTTAACCCGTTTTTCACGGAACTCAAAAGATATTAAAAAGTTTTTTGTTTTTACTTGTCTTGAGATAATCAATTTTAAATTTAAAAAGAAATTCGATATAAAAAGCAGTTAAAATTATAGAACATCTACAATGTAAACTTTTTAGCATATTATTACTCATTTTTTTAAACCTGATTAAATATTTATTATTGTTATAAACCTATAATAATACATTAACCTTGAAATTGATAAAACTCTGTTTTTTGTGCCCATTTGACTTGAAGAGCTTTTTACTCGTGGTTGATTAACATAATAAGGAGAGCACATTAAGTATTAAGTGTACCGTTTTCACTTCTAAAAATAGATGTTTATCTTCGATTCTTAAAAATACTGAAGTTTTTTTATTTATGCCATTATTACTGAAAAACAATTATTTTTAAATGGCAAACATTTTTCGTTTTCAACATCTTCTGAATCGTGAACCTTTTATTGTCATATACTGAACCTCCATAAATAAATATTTAAGGAAAACTGAATTACCGATATAATACCTGAATTACCAATATAACTAAAATACCAATATGATAAACCTCAATATTCGTAGCTGAATAAGGTGTTCACCTCGTCGCTTTGATTATGTCGCCCGATGCCCGGTGTGCATGCACTGCAGGACACTTAACTCTTGCGTTAACGTTGAAATAATGTATCTCCAAAAACATTTTATTGATTATAATTACCTTATTTTATAGTGACAAACCCGTATAAATAGGCTTGTATATCAATTTAACAACACCTTTTATTTTTAGTAAATAATTTTTGAAAGTTGCAAGAATAATGGGTTGACAAAATTTTAAAAAGTTATTAGACCTCTCTTTTATTGTCGACTTCTTATTTTAAACGCCAGTGCATTCCATGTTGCAAAATAAATAAATGCAGAAGCATTATCACGTGCGCATTCTTCTGTTGATTTGGTGGGTAATGAATAACGTTCAATTGCCTATAATGGCCACTATCTCAAAAACAGAGAGTAAATGCTCCAATGGCCTATAATGGCCAGTATCTCAAAAACAGAGAGTCAATGCTCCAATGGCCTATAATGGCCACTATCTCAAAAACAGAGAGTAAATGCTCCAATGGCCTATAATGGCCACTATCTCAAAAACAGAGAGTAAATGCTCCAATGGCCTATAATGGCCACTATCTCAAAAACAGAGAGTAAATGCTCCAATGGCCTATAATGGCCACTATCTCAAAAACAGAGAGTAAATGCTCCAAAATATGCTCCAATGGCCTATAATGGCCACTATCTCAAAAACAGAGAGTAAATGCTCCAAAATATGTATTTAGTAATAATGATTAACCTGTTATCACTCCGGCGGAAACTTGACTTTGAGATGGCTCATTATAACCCGCAGAGTTAACATTTCAATTCATTTGATGATTTTTCAAACACAATTGTTATATTTCGGATTAAAATTACTTGAACACGTTTATTACACAATTTAAATATAATAAAATGGAGGAACGGAATTTTTCTCACTATAACATTAAGATATAAATTGCCTTACTATAAAATATCGAAAAAAATGAACTCATTCTATAATCATTTACAGAATCTTGAATAATTTTTTTAAAAATTTTAATAATGTATTTTTACAAATTATTTTCAACAACCATAAATAAAAAAGGTCTCACAATCATCTCAGGTCACAGATAATCATACTCATCACGATTATTCATGTATACGATCACTGTAAAAATAATCGTCTTTCATTTGAAATTAATTTTGTACCCAATTAGCACGTGTCAATTATATTGCGTTTTGGAGACAAGGATCTTAATTTTATATTCGAGAATTTCAGCAACGGTCAATAAGTAGAGTCCCTTGTCATATGACTACAGATAGTCGTTAGCGTATTCATTTTATTCTTCTTTTTTACTTTCTTTGCGTATAAGGAAAGAAGAATGCGTATTGAATATTCAGCGATGTAAAATACAAGTAACACCATTGCTTAAAAAAGTATAGAATAAGAGTAACGATGATACGAAATTAGTAAAATTAAAGTATTTTTTCAAGAACAATACTAGTAGAGTGATTTCAATTAACGATTTACTAGAGTGGTGTTATTAATTTTGGAACAGTGGCTTTTTTGCAGATGAAGGAGGGTAACTGATATTTAATTACAAATATGAATCGTGCGGAATATGAATAAGCTTAATATATAACTGTAAGCGCAAATGAATTTATTTTAAAGAAATATTTTTTTTCTCTGAGTTAATAAAATTAATTAATAACCATTAAGGAATATCCCCCAATAAGAGACTCGCTTAAAGGTATTGTCATATCATTAAGGAAAGTCAGTAATGACTGCTGATTTTATCCGATGATTTTTTCGCTTCCTTCACAGTTTAATGGAAAGCAAAAATAGGCGCGCCTTTTTACAGCTTGGAATTAATGACTCAGACGACATAAAATAATTCTTAATTACTTTAGTTATTAAGTAGGAGTTTAGTAATTCTTAGTTATTTTTCAGTATATATGAATTTTTTTTAATCGATAACATTTTGTGTGCTACAATTATGAGGGCAGACAAAATGATTTTGAAAATTTGCTTTGAAGAAGCGCTTTAAAAATTAATGTTTTCCGAACTGTTTGCTAAGATGGAGTTTTTTACAAATTGCAACGACATAAAATTTGTAATGAAAAATACACCTTCAGTTTTATTTTCATTCTTTCAATAATTTAATTGCATTAGTTACTTGACAAGTAACTAATGCAATTAATTACTGAAAGAATGAAGAAGTAGAGTGAGTTTCTTAAGATATTGTTCGTAAAACCAAAAATGCACACAGCACGTTTTTATTGTTTATTAAATAAGAAAATACAAAAATAACTTAAAAATCTAAAAAAAAACAGCAGAAACCTGATAGAAAAGGTAAAAATATCCGTACAAAACGGATACAGAGAACAGTCCCGAACATGAAACAGGGTAATTTTTATAGAAAATTGATTATAAAAACTGAACTATTTTATAACATATAAAAATCAAAAGGATTCTATTCTGATAGCTAACCAGTCGATAGAAAAAATAATCATTACAGCTGGTCAAGAATTCGATCTGTAGTGTGTTTTCATACGTATATACCTACAGACCAACGAAAGGAGAAATTTTTGTAATTTTTCAAAGGCAAGTTTAAAATTAAAAATAATTTTTTAGAGTAAGATCTTTTCTTTCCAAAAAGCTATACTAAAAATTTATTACTTTTAGAATTACTGAATATGCTTCTTTATATGTACATAAACATTATTTGATGAGTTCGTTTTTGCTTCCTTTACTTTCAGGCGAGAAGACTAAGATGAATATGATGCAGGCCATCAACAATGCGCTTGAAATAACTTTAAAAACGGATGACTCTTCTGTAGTATTCGGTGAAGATGTCGCTTTCGGAGGAGTGTTTAGGTGTACTCTAGGGCTAAAGGTATGTATGTATAACTACTTAACGCTAACTGAACATGGCCGATGTTTTTATGAGCCAAATTGAGTTATTTTTAATAAATACCGTTGGCACTATATTGATTAAATTTTTATAATATAAATTGTTTATTCCAATTGCTTGCAAAAAAAACAGCTCCATTATTATAATATAAATTATTTAAGAAAAAAACAAATATTTGCAAAAAAACAGCTTTATGATTGCGATTTTAGGGTTGGGAACGTCAAATGGATAAGAGACGGAAACTTTATAATATCACATATGGACGTATCAGTAGGTCTGTAACGGACTGTAGTTTACACTTACAATATTTATATGGACATTTTAGAGGAGGGAATATTAAATACTCAACTTTTTTCATTTCCATTGTGTGCAGTATAATTTGAAAATATGAATAAAAATATTTAAAAACTTTTAGTGGCATATCTCTGGAGATATGCTGAAAACCCTTCGAAAAAATATCCACCTCTCACTTATTTCCGAAACTGCTAAATTAAAATTATCTATACATATAATAAAATTGTAACAGAGTGAATTCTGAACATGGAAAATATTTTAAAGTGTGATTGATTTTGCGTATGGTATGATAATTGAAGGCAGAAAACCTGTTTTTAGATTTTTTGTTTGTCTATCTGTCTGTATTTTAATTTGTTCGTCGATCACGCGAAATCTATTATACGGATTTTGATGAAATTTGGTACGCTAATAGTTTATACCATCGAGCTATGGAATACTTTTTATCTGGATATTACAATTTAAAAAAAAGTTGACTTGATGAATATTACGATATTGGTAACGCCAACAACATGTATTAGCATTTTTGATAAGAATAATAGTAATAATTGTTTACACAGTGAGACCGTGGGGCACAGCTAGTAAAAAATAATACCGTAACTTACACAGTTTAAAAATAATACGGTTTAGGAGTTTACCTAAAGTTTGCCGGAAAAATATAGCAATAATTTTAGATCTTATTGTTACTGAGAAGTTCACAAAATTTTTACACCTTTGAAAGACATGATATGCAATACGTTTATATGTAAACAGTTTATTAGAAATAACCGGGATCAAGTGGGGAAGCGGGGGGCGGGGTGGTTCCCGAACTCTTGGTTTAGATCTTATTTCCCCCAGAATTTATTTATCATTTTATCAACTATTTCGTTTTCAATCTCCGTCGTTTAGTACAAATATCAAAATAGGCTTGAAATTTTCCCAGCTTATATTTTAAAGGTTTCTATATTACTGTCTTCCTTCGCCATTCTTCAGGACAAATTTGGCGGTGACAGAGTCTTCAACACTCCGCTGAGCGAGCAAGGCATCGCTGGTTTCGGCATCGGCATAGCCAACACAGGCGCCACTGCTGTGGCTGAAATCCAATTCGCCGACTACATATTCCCAGCTTTCGACCAGGTATTACGTGAAGATTATATTTTTCACATGATTATATGATAATATTTATTATTATCTATACAAACAGACTATATTTTTCCTTACGAAATTTCTTCACAGAGTTAATTTCTCTCATTATTTTGAAAGTAAAATGTTTTTGGTGAATGGAAAAAACTTCACCACTTTCAAACTCTTCTACTCTCAGAAAAATAAAAGTCTGAAAACTGTCAGATAACCTTTTTTTCAAATATAACTAACAAGATCAGTTGACGTTTCTCAATATTTATATAAAATAAAATTTTCATTATAAATCTTATATTATTCTTAATACAAAAAATACTATTAAACCAATTTTTTAACCTGTGAAGCTATCTTCGTAAGGAAAGATACAGTCTGTATAATAAAACAATAAAGAGTAAATGAAAAAGGAAGCAAATCTGTTAAATCAAATCAAAAATAAATCAAAGAAGGAAGATAAGAAATAAGAATGATGGAAAAATGTTACCGAAAGGTAAAAAATGTTACCGAAAGGTAAAAAATGTTACCGAAAGGTGAAAAATGTTACCAAAAGGCAAGAAATGTTACCGAAAGGTATAAAAGGGAGAAATGTCGACGAACTGTTAAAAATTTAATTGGTTTAAAATTAACTTAAGCTTTTTATAGTATATGGTATCGTTTACAAAACTTGTTTGGTACGTGTTGTTCAAAACTTGTAGGGAGAAATGTCGACGAACTGTTAAAAATTTAATTGGTTTAAAACTAACTTAAGCTTTTTATAGTATATTGTATCGTTTACAAAACTTGTTTGTATTTTTATGTTTCCGTCAATGCTTGAAAAAAAACTAAACTTACTTAACCGTTCCGTTCATGCTTAATTTAATAATTATCGATCGAGAAATCAGTCAGGAAGAGGAAGTCACGAGCACAAACTGTGAAAGATCATTTTTTAATTCACTAATAATTTATTTTTCGCATTATATTTTTTATCATTCTTAATTTATTTTTATTTTATCTTTCTTTTTAATACCGTACTTTTGCCTTTTTACTGAACTAAATTTGTCCATACAACAGTAGACGACGCGAACAAAAAACATTTTTTGCAAGATAAAATGACGCAAGAAACTTGTAATGAAGTCATTAATCAGCGTTTGCAAACTTCGTCACAAAGGACATTTTATAAATATCAAAACCGTGTTCTGCCTTTGAAATAATGCTTCATTAATAAAAACGTCAAATTTAGAGTCTGCAAACAAGTCAAGTTAGACATTGTATCATTCATAGATAAAAGTAATTACAGAGAATCTTTATTGAATTTCACGTTGATTTATTATTATCGCACTGAAAAGTTAAAGGGAAAGGCTTGCTAATACTTGTGATATTGTAAAGTGACTTTTTATGGAAAAAACCTAAAACCTGCACTACACTACTCGCGAAAATGATCGAAGTTAGGCGAAGAGAATAGTGTAGAGACTTCGATTCGCTTTGTGCAACCTCACCTCGCCTCGGGCGACTTCCGATCGCTGTCGGTTTTTTGCGCCCGAGTCAAATGACTTCGCGAGGTTAGCGTACGGGAGACTCACGGCGACTGAGCTCCTCGCTAGGTTGCGTGAGTGTGTAGTCACGTACTTCAGAATGTGATCAACTTCGTCTAAGTAATTTCGCGAGTAGTGTAGAGGACGTTTAAAACTAGCGGAAATTATGACAAGATCGCTGTAGTCTCTATTATGGTCTATTCTTCATGACTCGCAGCGGTCTAGAAGACGATTATTAGATCGTTAACAATTTTTATGTCTTAATTTTGTTTCTAATTATGTATAATTTATGATTGTTTGTAGATCATTTTCAAGTTTTTTGCTAAATTAAGTCTGACTTATGTAATATGTAAATTTCACAAAGTGGATATAGATTGTTTTGTTATTATTGAAAATTATAATATTATTGCTTCTTAACTGAGAGGACTTTTGTATAAACTCTAATAGGAATTGGTTACATTAGTCGGGTTAAATCATTACCTATATACATTTCAAACTTTTTATTATTTGTAGATTAGAATAAAAATAATTACAAACTTATGGAATATTGTGGATTATAAAGTAACTACCAGAAAAGTTAATTAGCAGATGAAATGTATTTAAGACTCAGTGAATTGAACTGATTCTTAAATAAATAAATGACAACCGATCATGTGAAAGTTGGAACACGCATAAAGTAGATTTTCATAATTATCTATATCCCTCACGAAATTGTTGAAGTAATTTAAGCAAACAGGGCGTAGAAATGAAAAATAATAAATGGAACCTATATTTCCCTCAACTTTCCAGCAATATTCCATTTGATGGGATATGCGAAAATAAAGATAGTCCTTATTTTACATGTATAGGAAGGGATATTATTTTTTTTAAATATTTTGAAAATTGAGAATATGACGGAAGAAGGGAATTTTCTATTGTTCGAAGTGAAATTTCTTTATAAATTGTTATTCTGAAGGCAAAAAAGAAAGCACTAAGGTACACGTGTAATTACCTCGTGACCTTAGTGTTTTATACCTTAATTACACATTATGGTACACATCAATTAATATCCTATCTCTCAAGCAAAGACTGCCGTTAAACTTAAGATTCCAACTCCTTAGTATTGACGGTGTGGGGGTACTGCCTGCTTAAGTCTAGTTTAGACTTTATGAGGGTCTCCGCTTTTGAAGTTAGTATTGTGAGTCTCAAGCAGAAATTCTAACACTAAACTCCGGGTTCCATCTTTTCAGTCTTGACGGTGTTGGGGCTGCTTGCTTAAATCGTGAGATTTGTGGATCTGCTGTTTTTAAATTACTATTGGTAGAAAGAGTAAAGCCAAATTCACAGATAAAGTTTGTCTTTACGATCTGTACTCCAGCGTGACTCGGGCAAACAGACTCAGGAAGATGTATTGGACAATTAACAAGTTTGACAATTACTTTTAACAATCCTATAGATATTACAACGGAAATTTTACAAATATTTACATTGTTAGTATGTGACTGTCCGTTAGCAAACTTCCTGCTCGAAAAATCTTTCTACCTGAAACTAGCAGTCGTAGATTTAAGTCAGAGATCTTAGACAAAATCAATTTGGTGATATACTTTAATAATTGAAGTAATTTTGGATAATAACAATAAAGACAAGATATGATATTTTTCTATTCATTAAAATAGAGAAACGGAGTTTGCTTGTACAGAAACGTTAAGTGGTAACAATTTATGTTTAATTAAAAACAAAAAACAGATTACATAAACGTTTAAGGGTGAAGCCTTTTACTCATTCGGGTATAATTTAAAATGCCGAATATATTTAAAAAGAGAATTAGAACAAAAAGACAAATAAACTTATGGAAATTGTTCGCAGACATACCAGTTTATAGTATAAAGAAAATCTCCAATTATTGCGAGGCAAAGTTCACAAATATTCGAAAATATTCGAAACGTAGTGTTACCGTGAATCTATCGTAAAGATAGATTCACGGTAACACTACGTTTCTTGCTGTTGCTAGGAAAAGTTATTAAAGTTTACAATATCCGTACAAAATAAAATATCTTTGAAGTAATGTCCGCTATTCTCGTTTCAACTTCACACCGCTATTGCCATTTTAGTAATGAAAATAGCGATGATCGTATTTTATACTTTAAAAGTAAATACATTACTTTGTAACCGGCGTGTCGAATAGAGACAAAAAACGTAACAATAAACTTTATGAGGCAGTGATTTGAACAATAAAATTTGATGACATAACCATAGCATTGCTTTTGTTATTTGCGAGCGCTGTTTAAACTACCAGATAAGCATAGAGGCTCGTCATACGTTCGTGACGTCACAGAGACCGTTTGCGTAAATAGTTTCGCTGTATGATAAGGAAAAATCGAATCATAGATAAAGTAGAGAAGTTCGATTATTTTTGCCTTTGCTTCGTGGCACGAGTTTTGAACCTAAAAGGTAAGCGGTGAAGTAGGCCGACCGTTAATGAAGTAGAATATAATTTTTGAAATAGCGTTCATTTCCTAGAATATTAAAAACAAACAATTCAGTGATTAACAATCGGGAAATAGCAAAAAATAAAATATAATTTGTAATCATAGAACGAAACAAATAAGTTGTCTTCATAAACGTGTACATTAAATTTATAATGTATTACAAATTGTTAATAGAAATAAAAATAAAAACAAAAGGGTAACAAAGTAGATAATAATTATATATAAATATATATATATATATATATATATATATATATATATATATATATATATATATATATATATATATATTTGTACATTATCAATATTGTTTTGATTTGTAACCATTGCCTAAATTAATTAAAATAAACTATTAACTGATATTGACAATTGTTCTGTTCTTGCCAAAATTAATGTCTTTTCCGCTCTTTTCGAGTTTTACCTGGGTATTCCGACGACCCTGTCGGCATGCGTGTTTCATGGCTTAATAAGTTACAGAGAGTGAGGAAGATATAGAGTAAGTGTGAGGAGAATATAGCGAAACACAATCTAGAATTTGATTACTTAAGGATTTTGGGATTTGTTATAAAGCATACTCCCGATTTCTCAACATTGACCGCCTGAAAATTTTAAGTAACTCATTCGACCGGAGTGAGCTTAAAATAAACACAATCATATCGCTCCTTCAGAATGACACGTGCCTAACTCAAAAAATGGATAACTGAATTAATGGAATTAAACGGCTTAAGGAAGAATATTCTTTAACCTGTAGGTAGACTAACCTGGTTTCTTACACTAACTAACTCCAACACCGATCATTTAGAAAATACACTAAACGTTAAAAGATTAAACGCCATTTCCTAAAAGTTACGATTGTGGAGTTGAGTAACTTTTGTTTTGAAGATGCGATTTGGTCTCCATGTTAGTTTACGTAGAGCTTCGTGTTCGAGAAGATACAAAATGGATTCCCCAAGTATTTGCGCTTCAAAATATCTGAACGCGATCGGTATTTACATAAAAGGACTTTCGTTTTAGATATGATCGCATATATACACTTCTACTGAGGTGGACGTTTGACGTTTTCATTGCTGTAAATGAATCCCATGTTAGAATGATAATTCATCCGTGCTGGAGTTAGTAGAGTTTACTTTTCTGGACTGCTATTTTGATATAATGTGATAAATAGTTTATGTGAATGTGACTGATAAAAAAACGTCTGCTCGTGCTGAGTACACGTTTTTTTATCAGTCACATTCACATGCAAATATCCATCTGCGGTCTCCAGTTGTACATACATTGTTGACCTTTCCAATTTTGTATCGGCCGCGATTCCTTCATTTTCACTTATTTTTTCAATTTATTCATAGTGTTAGGAAAACCCACTCACTTAATATTTGTTTCTTTTTGTTTTTATCTCGGTTTTTTATTGCAATTGGGACAGTAAATTTGTTTAATAAACAAAACCATAATGCAATACCAAATTTTCATATTTTTCACATATCCCGCCGTTCAATCATTAGAATTCCATATCTGAAAATTTAGAAAACGCTGCTTTTATGTGATCGTTCATTGATCCGTCTATCTGTCTGCCACGGTGTTATAACAATCTAATCATCCGCGGCAGGCTCCCAAGATTTTTGTGGAAAGATGTATTATGCAGATCGAAGGATAGCGTTAAATTTAGGAGAAACGACAAAAACAGACTTTTGAGTTCAAACTGAAAGAGGAGAGAATTTCTTTTTTTTTCCAAAGGTATAATTGTAAAGTTGAAATTGATTGCCATATGCTGATTCAAATATAGTATATTCATTGTATTTTTCGGCCGTTATCTTTGTGCTCTCCATCATTTTAGTTTCCAAATCATCTATTTAAAAACCTAAATATTTTATGGAATAAAAAAGACTTAAATAATGTATGAATTGATGAATCTCGTTTTTGTTCCACAGCTTTCTAATTAACTGAAGATATTCTTCGATTATAAATTATTATTACCTTGCGCTTACAGCTTCGTCCGCGTGAATTTTCGGAGCAATTGATTTAATATACACATTGTACCATCTATTCCCATGTTGTAGTAATATATTTTTATTATTGATTAGAAAGTACACAATCTAAATAAAATTTATGAAAATCTGTTCAGCGGTTTAGGTGTGAATAACAAACACACGAACACGTTTTTCTTGTTTTTAGATCGCTATGCGGGAGAAGAGGGGATAGCCGTGTTGACCAAATTTATACGCATTGCCCTAATAACTGATATAAATACAGAATTACAATAAAACTACAGGAAGTTCTTTTTTCAAAATTCAAAAACTTCAAAATTCCACCACTTTCTTACTTATTTCTAACCGACAAACAATGACAGCATTCGTTGTTATTGTTTTTCGGTTAAAAGTAACTAGCCAGCCAGCCAGTAAATATTCAAATATTACTGATTTGATTTTCTTGGGGTATGATAAGGGTTCCACAACAGTGAAGCAATTAATTGTAAATGTTATCTGACATGAATTCAGTAATCTGAGTTGTGTAAACATTGAAAAACTCATATCATTAAAAATGAACATTATCAATGAATTATGAAAATAGATCATAAATCATCTGTTTTATTAAATTTTTATACGAAAACGTCGTCATAGCAAGCATAGAAGTTTAGTATTGCTGAAGCTTGTACAACCGTAAAGGTTTCATTTGAAATACAATATTTTAACAATGGCAATAGCGATGGGTGCTCACATGTGACATATGAATATTTATTCATGGTTAAAGCCTGTCTTTGTTGAAATTTGTTTTGAAACAATGGATTTCGTTTTACATAGTACACAAAGTGTTCATAGTAAGTAATGTTGGTGAACGTATTGAACTGTGTTTATAAGATCAGCTAGTTCATGCATTGTGAACGTGTGTATTGTGTTACTCCGTAGCTGGTGAACGAGGCGGCGAAGTGCCGGTACCGGTCCGGCGGCCAGTTTGACGTGGGCTCACTGACGGTGCGAGCACCATGCGGCGCCGTTGGCCACGGTGGCCTCTTTCATTCGCAAAGTCCGGAAGCGTTCTTCGCGCACGCAGCTGGTCTTAGGGTACGTATCTACTTGTATATTATATAACAATAACCAATAGCTACTCATTTGCTACTCAACTGCTGATCATTGTACGTAACATGGCATAATATAAATTGTGTGAATTAACAAGAGAAATATAAAGATCTGGACATTAAATTCCGTCGTGCCGTTGGTATCATTACAACACAGGCTCTTAGTATGGAATGTCCTAATACGTTTATTTTATAATTACAACTAAAAGTTAATATATTTAAACAACGTAAAATATAGAAATTTTTGAATTTTATTTCATTAATCATAATTTCAAGGTACAAGCTGATAAAGAGTGTACATTTTTTTAATAATCTTAAAAATTAACCGAATCTTGAAATTGATCGAGTTATAAAAGTATAATTTAACCTTTATAGAAGGACGGCAATACTGTGTTGTGAGGTCATTTTTAATATTGCACATTATATTCTACAAGAGGAAAAGAGACAGGGGTATACCCAACTCTATCCGTATCTTCAAATTTAGAAACCTACAACTGGCTTATTTTTCAATCAATTTTTGAAATGTTTTCAAGACTGGTTTTTAATTAACTTATATTTCACAATATTGTATGAAAGATATCAAAATTTAGAATGAGTCAACTACCGTATAGTGGCGTTACATCCAGGTCTTAAACGACATACCGATATAAAGATATTACATGTATAACATATAGTTTCCAAGAAACAGCCGATAATAGAAGAGGTAATTTTCTTAACGAAAACTTTTTGAACGTGAGTACCGTGAGAAGAGAGACGTTGTCAAGTCAAAATAAACAGTTACAACCACGTTAAAATAAAGTTTTAAAGAATTGCACACAATAATCAAACACAAAAAAGTTAAAGGTTATATATATCGTATGAAAATTATTATCAAAGTAATTCTAATTGTCATGCTGGTGGATAAAGAAAAGAAATCCACTTTAAAAAATTAAAAGGTTAATTGTTCATCCCCAATGAAATTCATAATTTTAATTACCTATAACTTTGGTTCTACTTGTTATATCGAGATAAAAAGAAAGAGTTCAAAGCCCGAAATATGTACGTAACCTTTAAAACATAGTAATATTCAACAACTACTTCGTTAAATTTATTGAGTCTTGTAGTCTAATTTCATAATTAAATCACTTTGTAGGTAGTCGTACCGAGGGGTCCGATAGCAGCCAAAGGACTCCTTTTGTCATGCGTAAGGGAAAAGGATCCTTGTATATTTTTGGAACCCAAAATATTGTACAGATCAGCCGTAGAAGACGTTCCAGTAGATGATTTTATGCTTCCCCTGGGTAAAGCCGATGTTTTGAGAAAAGGTCTGTTGAATTTCTTAACTATCTCCTAGCGTTTATCTTTTCCTATTTTACCACTGACCATTTTTTATTCCAAATATAAACATGTAAAGTCTTTTTTAAATTTATTTTTAAACGTTCTTTATTTTTTTTATCCTAATAAACGTAATTATAAATGTTAAATAGTTTCAGCTACATTTTTCCTAATTTGAAGCACCAATCTAAATATATTATTTCTAAAAGTGTTTTTTGGTCGAGCGGCTCGATCTCTTTAACTACTGCACCAAAAAAAATAAAAAAAATACCCACTTAAAGCTTATGTTTTCTACTTTGGGCGAAAAATATAAAAAAATTCGAAAAAAATCTTTTTGTTAATGAAAAAATTAATTTTTATAATAATTGGCATGAGCGCCATCTGTGGGCGACACATCAAATATCTTATCCAAATTGTATACTTGGAACACGCTAGATGGCGATATAGTGCGAAGACTTCGCACGGGTCAGCTAGTATTGACTTAACAATATGAGACCTCTTATCAGAAGTCAAACGCTACTCTTGCTTTTCTCTCTCTCATCAATTTTCTCCTGATCTCGTTAGGTTTTCTTTCTTCGAAAGTTTTAAACTTCCTTTTTAAGAAATTTATTTTTGAATAAGTAAATGAAAACATTCACTGCCTTGCTCCACGTAGCGTAGTCATCATTTTTGTACGTGGCATAGTCATAATAGAATTATATTGGAGCTTTATTTCATGTACTTTTCACTTGGTCGCAATAGAGGATCATTTGTTTATTACGAATGAAAATATAAAAATTCGTTGAAGTATCTAATTGTTATTTGTGACGAATGACACAGCGTGTATAAATATTTTGCGTATCCTGGTTCTAGTTCCTTTATCGTTAGTCGAGATGTACTTTTCTAATTCTTACTCGTTTTAATTAGTTTAAAAAAGTATTTCATTCGGAGTAAAAAGAAATTCATACAGATTGATAAATAATAATATTTTATAAAAATATTGTATATAATAGAATTTTGTCTTCTATTATTAGCAAATAAGTTTCACTTCTCCTGGATGTTGACGTTAATAATACGTGTAAATATTACGTAGCTAAAAGCTTTTACAATGCTTCCTTTTTTATAATAATATTTTTTCTTTTTTTTTCGTAGCTTAGTCCGTTATTTATCCGTAGCTTTGCTCACGGGCATCTTTTACAATTATGTATGTGCTAATTACTGCATTATTTCAAGTCATGATTGATAATACTATATTCATTTTTAAAATATTCTGTAGAATAGTGAACACCTGTGTAATTAGTTTCGCTTTTTGCGGGTTTTTACTTCAAAAACTTTTTAGTCTTGAAAAAGGTTAACATGACTCTTTGTTAGTGTGTTTTTAAGACGCGATGCCAATATATTAATATGCCACCAATCGATATGAATCCGAGATAAAATTTAGTGAAAAACCTATGAAATCCGTTAGGTAATGTCCGCATTATATAGATTCACTTTAAGTTTAGCTACATGAATATGTAACTGGTTCTTCCATATTACGATATTGACACAGAACTATGTCTTTCCCTGTATTAAACTGGGATTATTTCCGAAGTGCGATAAACGAAAACAAAGTCGCATTTTAAGCGTCTTACATCTACAAAACAATTAGCTTGGGGAAATAAAAATATGTCTTTAGATAGATAGTACATTCCAAGTTAAAATGAAACAATTTCCAACTTTCCACTTTTCAACCTATTTAGTACTCTGATATGAATATGTATGTCATATCCTCCTGTATATAACGCATGTTTCACATCGTTCTTATATTTAATGCAAGTTGTATGTCGCATTTTCCCATATTTAAAGCATGTTGTATGCCATGTTCTCCTAAATATAACGCAGGTTGTATGTCGTATACCTCCTACATTTATCGCATGTTTTATGTCATTTTCTCCTATACTTAACGCATATTGTATACCATATTCTCCTATATTTAGCGCATATAGTAAGCCATGTCTCTATATTTAAAGCATATTATATATCATATCCTCCTATATTTAATACAGGTTGTATATCGTATTCTCCTATATTTAACGAATATTGTATGTCGTGTTCTCCTATACTTAACGCATGTTGTATACCATTTTCTCCTACATCGAAGGCATGTTGTATGTCATGTCGTCCTGTATTTGATGAATATATTATGTCATATTCTCCTATATTTATCGCATGTTTTATATCATATTCTCCTATATTTAATGCAGGTTGTATGTCGTGTTCTCCTATAATGAACGTATGTTGTATGCCATGTTCTCCTATATTTTATGCATATTTCATATCATGTTCTCCTATATTGAATGCATGTTGTATACCATTTTCTCTTATATTTAGCACGTGTTGTATGCCATATTCTCCTTAATTTAACGGTTTACCTTTAATGATTCATCGAGGAATGTGCTTTGCATGGAATTTTGCAGTTGAATGCATTTTCTCGAATACAGTAGGAGCATTATTCTACTTAGGAAGTTGTGGCACTATTGCTACTGTGCACTTTCGATTTAATCTCTGTAATGATAAAAACACACATACACGTACACGCATATAAAGAAAGTTAAAGATTGAAAGTGGGCATATATTTATGTTTGCAGGAGATGCTGTGACACTCATCGGATGGGGCACGCAAATACATGTTCTTTTGGAAGTTGCAAATATGGCTAAAGAAAAGTTGAATATCAACTGTGAGGTTATAGATTTGGTATCAATTCTGCCGTGGGATGTCGACACTGTATGTAATGTGAGTACCTTGTCTTTAAAATAGTAAAGAGAATCGACATAAATTTTTTATTGACTTGTAAATACTTCTAAGATGCCACTTTTAAGACTGTAAACATAATATTGATCAAAAGCAACCAAATTCGTAAAAACAGTTAATGACTATTGCTTTATTCATAACAAATTTTATGGAGAAATTTTATCCGTCTCGTCTTTCTTCTGACATATTGTAAAATATTATTATTAGGCTGTAAATTTTTTTATCAAAAACCACCCATAAAAGTCGCTTCTTTTTAGGAAACGGAGTTGACGTTTGGCATTAACGTGTTATAAAATCTTTCGTCTAATAGACAGGGATGAAAAGAGATTTAAATGTTGGAAATACTTTTATCTTTGACCTTTTATTGAAATCACTTTATTATTGTATATTTAAGGTGTTAAATTAATTATTAAAAAAAATATGTGAAAGTATATCCGTAACTGCTAGTGCACCATTACACATAATTCTTCAATACTGGTGGACTTGGCAGCCCTCGAATCATATTTTATTTTATATACGCAGTAGAGTCGATCTGACGAACGATAAAAAAATTCGAACTGTACAAATATAGTCTTTAATTGTTAAATTACAAAATTTAAATTATAAATCATTATATTTTTTGACTAACAAAATAACCTTTTTCCGAAATTAAAGTTTTTTGAAAAACTTTATATTTTGTGAGTAGTAAATTTTCTTTTTTTTCTTCATATTCTATATTTCAAGGTATTGTTTTTGAGATAAATGTCAATAACTTTTAAAGTATGTAAGGAATAGGAAAAGTTTAAACACTTTTGAAATGAATACGATGTTTTTCTGTCTGTCACAACTTCAAGAACGTTTGATCGAAACTTAAATTTTTAATAAATTTTGTAAATGGTAGCCGTGTTCGAATATGACAAATTATTGATTTACCCGTTTTTACTTGTTGTTATTTAAAGTTTGTAAAATCAGAATTAAATTTAGTATCAAAAATAAATTGCTTGGTCCTGATAAATTTTATAGAGTTAAAAGTCGTGGCGCTGACTGTAAACCGAATGTTAAATAAAATACTGACACATCAATATAGGCTGATTAAACATTACTAAACACAGTTTATCATACTTTATTTTCCCAAGTATTGTAAAAGATGCTTCCCATTTTTGCACAATTTTATTACTAAATAGTTACATATTACTTTTTTAGACATACGGCAATTTTTGTGGGAATACGTGTTTTCATACATGACAATAAAGTACCAGAGTATTGATAAATAAAATTACTTCTCATGGATAAACCTTATTTCGATTGCAGTCGGTGAAGAAAACAGGAAGAGTGATGATATCCCACGAAGCTCCTTTAACCAGCGGATTTGGAGCTGAACTTGCTGCCACGATACAGGTAAGGTGTAATTTTAAAAAATAGTTAATGTCATAGAAGGCGAAAGGTAATATTAAATTTGTGACGTTAATGGAGGTAACTTAAACATTACATCGTGTTAAAATTCCTTCACATATGTTCTTCAAAGATCTAATATCTACTGGGTTGAAAATATTTTCATGACTCGCTTGCGTGGTTGGCGTCCGTTTTACTTTATGCAAAATCATTCGGGTCTTTATTAAATCTATTTGTTTCACACTATTGCTTATTGAAGCGAAATTCCTTTTGTGTAAGTTCGTATGCTGAGAAATTACATCGTAACGAAAAGTGAAACAAATTAGTAGTGGACAGAGCTAGTTGTAGAAAGAGTAGACCCATTTGCTGCCGCTTACGTCGTCAGTAAATAACAGAATGCCAGTAAAGTAAGCCTAGCTTATTTCAGTTTTGATTGTGCTCTCAATGATAGTAAAGCATATTTTCATCTTTGTATGTTAATAATTCTATATTATTATTTTTATGTTTATATTTTGTATGTTTATAATTCTATATGATAAGTAACATAACATTTTCATTATCGTTAAAGCATTATATGGACACTTAAAATAATACCTATATTTTGTCTATAAAATTTTCTTGCTTTTATTACCTTAATATTATTATTCTGAACAAACCCCTTTAGAATAATAATATACAAGTTATTGTTAAATTCCTATAATCAGCCGAATTTTATGGCTTCTTCAATACACAATAATAACCAATAATTTCATATCTTATTGCCTTCTAGAAATATACTATTCCAACTTTAAAGCAAGGGCTAAGCGTCCTGCACCCACATATCGGGCTCCGCGCGACGTCATCAAACCGATATGACGCGACACGGCAAAGTCCTTATTCGGCTTTGGATATTGAGCGATACGATTATAATATGAGTGACATGTTTAAATATAATTACATCCCATTAAATGTGGCCATAACTTCATTTAAAACGATATCTTACTATACCAATTAACATTTCACTTCTAACGTGCATACAAACAATTGTTTCATGACTGTTTCTTTCATTTCCTCTCCTGCAGTTATTAAGCCAAAATATAACTTTCAAAATAACATATAAAAATAGTTCTCAAGATATGTAAGCTACAAATACCCAGGGCGCTCTTTGGCGACCACATTCAATCATTCAAACAAATATGTTTCTACCAATAAAGAATTTGAAAATTTAAGGAATAAAATAATGCGAGGTTATTAATAACCTATCGGGATGAATAAAAATAATGATGACGAAACTTTTTTTTATTATAAATGAAAATGTCAACAGCGAGACGTTATATTGTTACATTGAACGTCATAACTTTGCTATTTTTCACGATACTGTTACTAATTTTCAGGAGGAATGCTTCCTGCACCTGGAGGCGCCGATAAGCCGCGTGACCGGCTGGGACACGCCCTTCCCGCACGTTTTCGAACCCTTCTACCTGCCCGACAAGTGGCGCTGTTTCGACGCCATTGAGAAACTCCTTAAATATTAACGATGTGACGCGCTTAATTGAAATGGGTTAAATAATTTTAGAAGCATGTTGTTTGTTAATTATTTTCAATTAAAATTTCATCTAAATTAACGTAGCTAAATTAATTTTTATGTTATATTTGATAACATGCTAAAATTCCCTGGTTGGGTTTCCATAGCACTTAGATTATACGAAATTATTTGTTATTTATTTTTATTAATAGTGATAATACATTTATAGAAATAATAACGTTTTTATGAATACCTCTTATAACGCGCCATAAAATCTACATATCTTATAATAATAGAGAAGTAATACTTTTGTACATTAAACGAGTCATAAATGTTAAAATTTTTCAAGAAAAATAAATTTTTTTGTCATCGGATGAAATTATATTAAAACTTTGAATTTACAATACTTTGTAAAACATTTAAGTGATCATTAAAAATAGATCGTTAAAATTTTACACAAAGATAAATAGGTGACGATTTTACGTCCCGATCTGGTCTAGTCGACCTACTATATAAATGTGTACGAAGTGGGCTTCTTTGGTTTTCTGATAAGAAAATAATAAGATTAAATCAATAATTTTTTATTCGTATTTTACCCTGTTCTCGATGTACATTATTTCAACGTTAACGCAAGAGTTAAGCGTTCTATAGAGCACGCACACCGGGCATCGGGTGATATATCAAGGCAACAAGGTAAACAGGTAAACACCTTATTGGGTTACGAATAGTGAGCAGGACAGGTATTATTTTGTGAAAAGAAAAATTGTTAATTCTAGTAATTGGTCAGGGTTTTTCCTAAGTTTTTTTTCATGTAGGTTCTCTTTATGACAAAGAAATGTTTAAATGTAATTATGATTCTGAAAATGTTGGAAATAAAAAATATTACGTTTTTGGAAAATAAATTATGTCTCTGTAATAAAGGCCCAAATAAAAAATTATAGATATATTCGTCATATATTTCCGCAAGGAATCCGAAAAAATAATCTTATTATAACAATACCCTGTATATTAAAAAAATGTGTAGGCGATGTTTCTGGGGTTGAAAGACGTATCAACCTTTTTTAGAAGATTTGTCTGTCTGTCCGTTTATTAAAGCAGCACGAGAAAAAAAGTTGTTTATTCCATCAACGTCCCCGTACATAAATATAAGATCAAAATTGTATATGTCTTGTATGAACATTTTGAACGAAAGCAAAAATTGAAACTAAATCCATCTGGAGGATATCAAAGAAATAGTTTAAAAATGCCTGTATAAAACACACGGGAAAAAAATGACAGGTAACAGAATATGTTTTCCAAATTTCTAGATAAAGGTATAACTATTTGTTTATACGAATCATACAAAATGAATTGAACAGTTCACTTTAAGCAAAGAAGCACCATAGATTAAGTATGGATTCGACACCTTCCATATATCCCAACCGAACTAAGTGGTTGTTGGATTTATTATATGGAGAACAGGCAGCTGGTTTACCAAGCGGCGCTTCGATTATTACCAGTGCCTATGTAGATGGCGTTATAATAGGATATTGAACTCATATTTAAAAGCCTGTTTAAAAGTACATTAAAAAATATTTTCATGAAAACCACGGGAAGGTGGTGGGAGTCTCGTCCATCAGGAATGGGAAAGGAAATGGCAGTGGATGGCTTAAAGTGAATCTATGACCTAGTGCAAAAACATAATAAATAAGTATTCACATATGTAAATCGATCATTCAGCATATGTTTACTAGATGGTAGTCAAAGAACAGTAAGCATATTGTGCTTACTCTTCTTTGAAAATCAGTACTTTGAATCTGAATAAAGTAACAACCGATTAGAAGCATAAAAATATGGCTAACAATATTTTTTCCTTGAAAGGGTAAAATGAGGATAAATAAATGATTGTATGATGTAAAGCAGTGTGGAGCTTTTCTTTGTCACTCCACTTAAATATTGGAATATGGCATATAAAATTTGATTGAATTCATGTAATGGATCCTGGAAAAAATCTGAAAAATAAAAAGTTTACACTTAAAAGATTGCAGTTGATAGCTTGGAAGGTAAACAGGTTAAATCACAGATCAAGTACATATCTGGAAAGATAATATCAATGTTTATCTCTGATCAAAGTAAAAGTTTAAAACAATTATAAATCATTTATTTTCTACATTTCTATCTAAATTTCTGAGACAGAAGCTTATTTTCATTTTTATTTTTATATAATGTTTAAATAAATAAATTGGAAAAATCATCTGTACGACATATCTAACAACCGGTAGTAATTCGTTATAAATATTGAAAGACTCTTTTTAATTTTTATCAATAAATATATTTGATTAAAAATTAACTGAAACGCGGCTTTCAAAGATTTTCTAACACAAAATATGCGATCTTTAATGAAAATTAAACCTTGTTTATCAGTACAACATGATAAACAGTATTATCTTCTATTACAGTCTGTTCGGTAAAATCTTCGCAGTTTAAATCAATTTGTGTATATATACACTGACTATATACATTGGCTGTATCCAATGATTTATTAGACAGGAGAGATAAAAAGAAGTAATTATTATCATCAGTTACTATTTTGACATATTTTTGAAACATTGCTGATAGTGTTTGTCAGAGAGAATATTGAGATTGTATGACTGCTGGATTTCAGCACCATTTTGTTGCTGGACAATTGGATAAAGTTTTCTAAAAGATCCTGATTTAATCTACTCGTTGATAATTTTGATTTGAGTGTAAAGGTGAATTGAATTGACATTGAATGATTGAATAGACCAATCAAAGATTTTATAGATATGATCCCGCCATTGACACAAGCAGGTATTTTTGCATTAATAATATATATGTTTGTTAAAATTTTTGATTACGTCTTCTAGAAAACATAAATGGGGACTCTGAAATAAAATTTGCTGTCTCAATTTTTTGAAGAACAATATAAACAGTCATTGTTGTACGCACAGAATCACCGAAAATTTGTGCTGCATGCATACCTACATAGACTTAAAATTAGTTAGATGATAGAAAATTTTTCACAATAATTTTTACTTTAGGGGATCATCAATATTTAGTGCGTAAGAAGTACTTTAATAGGACCATTTTGCAATATTACCTTTAGACATTCAATTATATTTATTTAAATAATTTTTAAAAGATTTTAATAAATGGAGCGGTTCATAAATAATAAAAACATTATTATGTAAAAAATATGATCTATTTACACAATATTTCATTTTTTTGCCAAAAGCTGATTTTTTGTTAAATTTTTACTCTAATAATCCTACATCTAAAATTTTACTGACACTCTATAATTACCTTATATATATATATATATATATATATATATATATATATATATGTATATGTATATGTATATATATACATATACATATATATATATATATATATATATATCTAAATTATTATCTGCCACAGCCGTTAAGCAATAACCCATAACTGTTTAAATGTAATATTTAAACCTGTTATAATGCATATTAATATTAATATTGAAGCTACATTTGTTCTTGTGTGACCATATTTACAATTTCTAATATCTTGCCATATTGAAAATTTTCTTCAATACTAATTTCATCAAATAGAAAACTAACCAATTTATTACCATCTGATTTATTACAAAATTGTTTGCTTGAGGAGTCCAATATAAAACAGTTTAATTGGATAATTATAATTGGATAATTATAACTTCAACGACATATACTTCTAGCTAATAGCAATTGCAAATTAGTAGCCAAATTTTTATAACCTTTTGGGAATTTGTAATACAAATACATGCAAATCTCTTACATTTTTTGCAACTTGTACTCTGGTGGGTTTTTTAAAAATAATTTATTAATTGACGATATAAAATGTAAGAGTTTTTTAGTAAAATAAGTTTCAACATTTGTTTTATTTTAGAAATTGTTTTACTTTCTGAGTTACCATACTCTTCCGGTTTCAGTAATATTTTCAATTTGGGTTTCAACAGTTCAACAGTCTTGTTCAGTATATGTATCTTCTTAACGCCTCAGTTTTTGTTGGTTGTCGCTCTTTGTCAGCTCGCTCGCTGACTTTGATAGAAGCTGCTTTCGGAAGTGTGTACTTATAAACATAAACAACTCCCCCTTATAAACATAAACAATTCACAAATATATGTAATATTTGGATATAAATGGGTAAGTAATGATTATATTTGATATGCAATATATATACTACTCATGTTACAGTCATATAATACTCATGTTACAGTCTTCACATTATCTGGCAACTCCGGACATTGGACTACTTACATAAAATACACATAATTTATCACACATTAGTTGTGTCAGTTGTCATTAAAATTTAAAATAAGAATGTATAGTTCAAGATACATAATTTATAATTAGTGTAGTGGTTAACATATGGCATCCGTCAACGACACCTGTAATAAATTGAATGTGCTGTTTTTTGAGTGTACTTTTTTATTTATTGCATATCTTATAAGCGGTAGAAAACTCTAATCAGCTGATCGTTCCTAATTTTCGGCCTCCGCGTTCCTATTTATATCTAATCTATAAGAAGTACTTTATTTATAAAAAGTAAATCAAGACAAGGGACGTTGGTTAAAGATGAATTGGGTTATATATAGTAATATCAGGGAGACTTAGCAATCTTGCTGAAGGAATGAATATTTCCATATTAAGGAAGTACAATTTGAAGAATTGTTTTGCAAGTATCAAAGCTCATTAAGAAGCAATATCAACAAGAGAAAGTACATCTTTAAAAAAAATTGTATTGAAATACAAAACGATGTAGTGATCTGCTTATACATTATTTTTTTTATGTAAATCTTCTTTCCTTGTATTACAAAATATAGATGAAGGTTTTGAATTTCGAAACTGGTTGATTTGTTAAGTTTGTAAATTTAAAATCCATTGGGTAATTTAAACCAACTCCACACAAGTTCTTTGTTTTGAAAAAGAAAGCTATGGCCCTTCGTTTAGTGTTAAATAGCCACGTCAACTAACAAGCCCCAATTTGAAAGGCTAAATTACAATTTGTGGCAATTTATAATGATAGACCAGTAAGCCGCACGTAAGTTTACGGCATTTTAACCGATCATAATAAGTTACCACTTATGGCAATTTATAATGATGGACTAGTAACCACAAGTTTATGGCGATTTAACCGATCGTACTAAGTTACCACTAGCGGCAGTCTGTACATTTCCTATAAGTAATTATGTAGATATTGTTAAAACATTTAAAAACTGGAATCATACATTTGACCAGAAAAAAATTTACTCAAGGGTTTTTTGCGTAGGAAATGCCAAATTTTAATTTATTGTAGCATTAAGAGTTGAGTACAATCAATATTAAAATTGGGTGAGCATATTTCCATAATGCTCACAAAATAAAAAAAACTGAATTAATATTATTTATTTTTATTCTTATACATTATTAATATATTTCGTATCATATACAATTACTTTATTTTCCTTTTTTCGTGTAATATTTTTCTTCAGCGTTAATACGCTTATCGTATTCCAGTTCTTCATAATTATTAAGTAAAATGGTGATGTCCGTGCGAGAAATCATGGGATTTGATCAATTTAGATATGACAAATTAACAAAGGTTTTTTCGGATGATTAAGAAATGTTTGAAAAATTCTTCCAATAAAGTCTGATTTGTACATGTGTTTAGAATGTAAACAGTCATATTTCAGTCGTATATCATTTAAGTCAGGGTAGAAGTCATCGTTTGATGTTTATCGTCACAATTGTCTTCTCAATCACAAGTGTTTTGAAATATTTTATACCGAAAACCGGATTTAATACTGAGAATAATTTTAAAAAACAACATGAACTGATTCATTGTTAATTCAATCGTCTTGCGAGAGTCTTAACTTTTTCAATATATTTTACTTTATGCTAGTAAAATTTATGAAATGAAAAGATAAAATGGAAGACACGACATGAAACGTCCAAAATTCCAAGTTTATATTAATGTTTTTGATTTTTGACTTTGTATAACTTCACGTTAACGCAATGGTAAAATTATGCGTTTCTTTATCTCGTGTAATACTTTGGAAAGATTATCATTTACACGAATGCAATAAATTGTCACTAATGCTTATATAAAGGTACATTTCTTTCTCAAGATCAAATCATAAAGGTTAACTGCCACCTGTGGTCGAAATATATAACTGAACGTTTCTGCACATTGCTGCTAGATGGCAGTGTTTAGTGTTTATTGCTGTTAAATTTATTTGAAATATTTTGGTGTCTATATCCCTATATATAAAAACAAATATTGAAAATAATAAAAATGTGTATAATTTTCCTAGCTTTATAGGATTAGCTATTATATGAATTACAATTCACAATGTAATACGAGTAACTGACAAACACCGCGTTAACACTAATCTGTATTTGTCTTAAAATATTTTTTTCTGGTCGCGCGGCTATAATCATATGTCACTTGGATCATTTGGAGGGTACCGACCAATTACGAGCTATATCAGAGTCCAATTATGGCTTCAAATGATGCACGCTCAAGTGCAGTCACGATACAGCCACGGTGATTCAATACTTCCGTGTGAAAAAATATATTTGTCCTACACAAGTAACGTTGCAAAATCATGTGTACAATAACAAATTAAAGATAGGCAGCTGGAAAACAAATCATGAAATTAAAAAATATGGAATACATTCATTAATTCTGAACACAAAAGAAAAAATAAAATCAATTCCTTTCCATGTAGTAATCGATCACATTTTTATTACCATTATATAATAACAAAAACGTAGGAATAAAAATAAAAGGAAAACAATGAAAATATTGTGAATTTGAAAGAGCCATATACTGTGATAATGTTTTTATTTGTCTTTAAATATATGTGTACTATTGTTAAAACAACGGGATTACCACGTCTTTTATAAAATGTGAGGAATTTCATCCAATTCGGAATGTCTGTTACCATTTGCACATTACTTTGTTTGCGTGTTCATAAAATGAGTTATGCCTGAACAGAAAAATAAAACGACAATAGTAATATAGAAGTTGAAAAAGCAATTTAAAATTGTTATCAACTGTCATTAAGCTATAACTTTTTCTGCTTGTTTTATAGACGTATTTTTTAAAATGTTTCCTTTTATTCAACATTTTCGTACAAATCACATATATATATATATATATATATATATATATATATATATATATACATATATATATATATATATATATATATATATATATATATCATCCGCCCATCGCCATAGTCGGCTCCCTCGCCAGTCTGCCTTTGAAGAGGACAGCCTCGGACTTATGGGAGGCAAAGCTGAGCTTATTCTTAATACCCCAGTCTAGTAGTCTGGCGAGGGAGTCTGCCGCCCGATTCTCTATTTCCCTGCAGCTCACTCCTCTGATCACCAGTAGAGTGTCATCAGCATAGGCGATGGTAAGGGGTATCGCAAGCATACCATCGAACGAGACATTCCACAGAATAGGACCGAGGACCGACCCTCTGGGCAGACCCTGGTCTACGTTTTCTTTACTATAATATCTCCGTCCTGTAATAAGACAATACGATCACAGAAGTAATTACTTTTTATCCGACGGAGGTCTTCTGACATTCCCCTGTTATGCAAAGCGGTCAAAATGGAAGGCCACCAGGCATTATCAAACACGCCAGAGATGTCCAAGAAAATCCCGAGTATGGACTTTTCTGGGCACGCGTACCGCTTTCACCTTGGTCGGTGAAAGCGGGTTAAATCGCATCTGTTGTTGATACTCCGGGTCGAAAACCGAATTGCATAGAGGACCCTGGCGAGCGAGACAATTGCGCCACCAGACGCGCCGCCAGTGTTCGCTTAAGCAACTTCCCAAAGACCAGAAGGAGAGTAATGGGTCTGTAGAACTTCGGGTGGCTAGACGTTCTCCCATTACTCTTCGGGATAACTTTAGGTTTCCCCACTTTCCAGATCTTTGGAAAGTGACCCTTTTGCAGGCAGCAATTGAGGATCACCAAAATCTCTCACGACGCATCCCACATACTATTTTTATAAGTTTGTTGTCGATCGAATCCAAACCTGAGGCTTTTTTCGAGTCTAGTTTATTGACAATATTATTCACTTCCGAGTGGCTTCTTTGACTTTTCTATATAGTTACACCGGGCGACTAAAAAGGTCACCCGGCGAACCTCTATAATTTCCCCATTTAAAGTTCCGTTGCCTTTAGCGCGTTGATAGTCATATCTTTTTTTCTCTCTGCAGAGCCTCCAAGGTAGAATTTTACCAAAGGTTATGCTTAATCTGGCCTGGACATTTTCTTCCTAACTCCCCTCGCCACTGATGTTCACACCCTAGATTGAAATTCAATGGCCTATTCACTTGGACAAACAATGCGCTTAGAGATTATGCTGAAGGCACAGAGCTCTCAGTGGAGAATTTTGAAAAAACGACACCAGTCTTGGCAACCGTTCTGAACAGGGTGCTGATTCGCTGCCCATACATTGGTCTAGGACATGCCTGGGTCTCAATCGAGAATAAAATTGCTCTATGGTTGTTCAAGAATAAATCCCGTTCGGAGGGTCGAACGGGAGCTACCCTCGCAAGTGCGCTTGAGATGAAAGTGATCTCAATATCACTCTCACCCAAGGGTCGCCAGAATATTGCGGGCATATCGAACAAATTGCACACCACCACACCATAGATGTACATCAAGAGACATAAAGAAACAACCACAATCATTGAAAAGAAACAACACGAAAAGCTTTTAGTAATTAAGTATAAGTTGAACTTATGATTGCCGGAAAAAGGTAACAAATATATTTATGAAATTGTTTTTAAACGATAGCAATAGACTAATAAAGTGAAGAAATGAGTAATTGCCATAAGTAGAATGAATGGCGTCCATATAAATGTGATATGTTCAATAAAAAAATATATAAAATAACTCACAAAATTTATCGACACGAATGTAGTTCTTATAAAGAAAATTAAGAAAAAACAAATTTAATAGCACGAAAGTGAGATCACTGATAAAATCGTTATCGAGAATATCGATATCAGTATAGTAATTTTGAAAATAAATTAATAATGAAGGCTGTGTGAAAAGACAAGTTCCTGAAATATCTTTGACGTATCATACACATATGACAGACAAATATTTACCTTTATATATTTTCGATAACAAAATAGAACCATATACTGCCTTTGATATTTATATTTGGGCAAATAACACTTAGCGCCAATAATTGAGTAAGTATAGAAATATATGTTAAGCACGAGTGGAATTTGGACTATGAGAGTTCGGCACACGTATATCGACACAATTTAAGCGTATATCGTAATTCTATTACACTATTCACAAATATAATTCCATTTTTCACTTCACCGTTGAATAAAACCTTGTATATATTTCACAGACATAAGAACATTTTAAATTTCTCAAAAGTTCTGAGATTTAGAATCATTGCTATAGTTTTCTGATAAACTTCAGATCGAGCTTCTATTTAACTATTTTTTTCTTAATTTTGGGGCTGGGGAGGGGAGGCATATCATTTTGTGAACATTTTCAGCAATACCTTTCCCCTTACAAACAATTCCAAAAACAATAGTTTTGTAATTCTCATAGGTCGTTATTTCAACAAATACATTATTACACGATGCACAAAATTATAAAAAGTTTCGTATTAATTATCTTAAATAAAATTCTAAAAAAAGAACAATATAAATTCTAAACTAAAATTCCAAAAACACTTTTGAAGTTATAAGTTGCTCTTTCAGACTAAACTCAACACGATGCATGAAGTTCAATGAAATAATGAAATCATTTTTAATTCTAAATTTTGATTGAATGTTAGTTATGGAAATATAAATTCAAAGTGTCTCTGACAAATAGTTTCTAAGACAGATCTAACAATACACAAATAGTTTCTAAGACAGATCTAGTTTCTAACACATGGATACAGAAGTGTATGATCTCACAAGGATTCCGTTTTTTTTTACTTTTTGAGACACTGAAACCTAAATATCAACATAAAAAAGAGTAATATAGAAATCTAAGTCGTATGGAAATACATTGAATGATTTTTTCAATGTTATATTTCTTATAAAGAAAAAACGACAAACGTTTTAAATTTTACGTAATTAGCGACTCTTCCTTTTCTATTTTTCTCTTCCATTTCAAAAAAACAGCACAAAGTGCCAGTACGCACAGATAATCGTTGCAAATACTAATACTTTCTAGGATACTCCCTAGATTATTGAACGGGAGAATCAGTACCGATTGGTGCAAAGATTTGTTTTTCTTTACCTTCTAAACTTTCACCTTCAGATGTAGCAGTAGAAATATATCCACTTACAGAGTTAAACGCAAGTTTTACCATTATTTATCAAGCCATCAACAGGACAAGTAGGCTTGGAATTCCCATAAAAAAACGATGAAATCCTTTTCTGGAATCAATAGATAAAAACACAAATATATCATACATATAGTATAAAATTATAGAATAGTATAAAATTTCTCTAAATGCATACGAAGTCGTATTTAATTTTTATAAAAAATGCTTCTGGACGCAAACAAAAAAAAAATAGGACAACTATTATTTTGACAATTTCATAGGTGTGGATGGGATCCATCTCTGGGAATAACAAAAAACACATAACCGTCATTAAATCGAAGTCAATTTTGAACATACCCAACATTTCACTCAGGAGAGACCCTACATACGGAGTAATTCGTGACTAACTAATAACTCCGTGAGTGAATATATACTTTGGTTTCTATAAAAACGGCTTTCAAAGGGAAATAAACTGCATTTGTAAAAGTAATCGTTATATATATATATATATATATATATATATATATATATATATATATATATATATATATATATATATATATATATATATATATATATATTGTATAGAATATGAGCATAATAGTAGACATTTTTCTTGAATTTCCAATCAAATAAATCATAAAATTATTACTGAAAGCGAGGAAATTTTCATTATAATCCTAACTTAGACGTATAACCCAAGCAATGATTTAAAAGGTTTACACTATTTCTGACCACTACAATCACAAATAAAATAAAATTACGAAATCTAATAAGTGTTAAAAGCGAGGTATTGTGATGGTGTTCCCCTATTACGTGAAAGGTATGGACAATGTAAAAATAACATAGGGAGTGACAACAAGAAATAAAACGAATAGAAAAAAGCATTTAATAAATGTTAAACCTTACATTTATTTGATGTTAAACCTATACAAAAAATAAGCCAATAATATAACTATATCGCAAAAAAAATACAAGTCGGGAACAAAGAGAGAGCAGGTGCACACCCAAAGATCTTTGTAGAAAGGAAGTCTAGTTTATGATTTAATACCATTGTTGCTGCAAATAGAATAATAATGCTACGATTACCTAATAAAAGAGAGTGCTGAAAATGCTGTGAAATTTTTCTTTTCGCAGTGGAGAATTTTCTTGTTGATAGGGCGGTGTGGATAAAAAACGTGCAAGAGATGATAGACAGTTAACAATTACAACTAATGCGTACTACTGATATAATTAAGCTGTATATATCTTTAGGTTACGGATACGTGTACATATATATCTGTCTAAATATATTGTCATTTAAGCATTTAAGCAGAGTTAGGAATAAATTTATATATTTTTCTATATTTCAAGTTTCCCATTTATAATTTTTTTACGATGCCTACTTCTTCATTTTCAAGATATTCTTTTAAAGTTACAATTACATACAAATATACTCCTGTATTTTTAAACTTGTTTTTCTCTTTATTGTTTCGTATTCCACTTTTTATTAGGGTGTCACTCGCTCTATCAGTCGAGAATTGTATTTTATCACTTCGTTCTTTCGATAATAAACATATTATTTTATGTAAAGTGCAAGCGTTTGCATAATGTCGAGGTGACCGAGAAAACTTTAAGTTAGCACTATAATAAACTTGTCCACTAATTAAATGATTTCAGAATAACAATTTTGTTTAGATACTTTCCATTTGGTAAAATTATTTAATACACATGCTCCGTAGACAAAACCAAGTTTCTTGGTTTGCCTGTTTTTTTGTTTTGTTTGAATAATTGTTTTGTTTATACGGCGAGGTCACTAAAATACACTTGCCGCACAGAAAAGGGTAATAATAATATGGTTTTGTAAACCGTACATTTTTAAAATTTCTTTACTCAAAGTGATAATAATGGAACGGTCATCCTATGATTTTGTTATTCTTTGTGTCTGGTCTTAAAAGTTTTGATTAATTTAACATATAAACAGAGATGGTCCAACGCTAAAAGACAATGAATAAAGATTCTAAGACGAATATAAAAAAACGAAAGAAAGTAAATTATATAATAAATATAATTGGGCGACAGAATGAGATACGAACTTTTTTGTTACCGCAAACTTACGATTTTTTAGGGTTCGGTAGCTAATCTAGGAATCCTTATAATTTCGCCATGTCCATCTGTCTATCTGTCCGTCTGTATGTCAGAGCCGTTTTACTTATAGACTTTTAGTGCTATAAAGATGAATTGGCATGTTTATATAGATTTATAACGCTTGTAAAGTTACGAAAAACAACCTTAAAAAAGGTTTTGTAGTGCAAAGTGCGGTGAATTTTTTTCGCATCGTTCAGTAGGTCTTTCAAAAATATTGGCGGTATCCCACGAACAATATTTCGATACAGGGATCTGTTTACTAAATATTAAGCTATAAAGTGATCACTTCTGTTAGATATACGTGTGCGAAGGGCACACGTATATCTAACACGCTTAAAAGTGCGACTGGGATCACCTCGCTTTAGCAACTAACAATAGTCTGCCATCATCCTTTTATTTCACCTTCCCTGATAGCAACGTTCTATCTCTTTCAAATCCTGATGAAATCTTTCGCCTTGCTCTTCATTTACAGCTTCCAAATTATCAGGAAAGTAGTCCAAGTGCGAATTAAGGAAGTGAAGTTTAATGCTCATCGAACATCTCATTTTTCCGACATTTTCAATCATTTTCTTCACAATTTCGTCATAATTTGGACTTTTATGGTTACCTAGGAAATTATTCACTACTTTCTTAAAAGATTTCTATGCTTCTAATGCAATTTCACTTAATTTTTCATAGAAAGTTGTGTCTTTCTTCAATTTTCTCATGTCCGAGCCAACAAAAATACTTTCTATCATTTTAGCTTCAGATAGAGATGGAAAAATTTGGTGTAGATATTTAAAACCTTTTCCTTCTTTATTCAGCGCTTTCGCAAATTATTTCTTCATTCCCATTTTTGTTTCATGTGTAAAGGAGGTAGCAAAACTTTTTCCTGGGAGACTAAATTTTCTCTTACAACATTTTCAGTTCCAGAAACTAGTTCAGTTGTCGGTGGCCACTCTTTCTTCGTTCAATGTTGTCCTCTGTCTCGACTATCCCACTCTCAAAGAAAGCAATGGTATTTTGTTGGCTACACAAAATACCCTTGCTTTCTTCCTTGTTGACCGAGCAGCATACACATAACTTTCAGATCTCCACAGACGATCTAAATAGTTGTTTTATCCAACACATTTTTCAAATTGTCGTAACATTCGTTCAAATGTACAGAATGGACGACTGGAAGTGAAGCATACTTATAGCCACTATGCAAAAAGACTGCTTTCAAACTTCTCTTTGATGAGTCGGTGAACAATCCCATCGCCACCAAATCCGTTCGCGTCATATTCGATGTGGAACATTTTCACTAATCCAGGAATGTCTTTGCAATATACTAAATCACAGTCTTAAGCAAAATGTGGTACAAAGTATTTTTCTCTGTTGTGATGCCAAAAAAATGAGATGACAGCAGCAAGCATATTATTTTCCAATAATTTTGATCTGTAGAGTTCAGCTGCATCTTTTGGCAGGCTTAGATCTCTCGTTAAGTTCTGACTGTGAAAATAATTGTGTTCCACTAGCACTTGGCTCAAGTTGAGCTTTAGGTTGAGATACCTCTTCGACATCGCTCCTCATGTCTTCAGCTTGTACTGATTCCAAATATGGAGGTGATAGCGGTGCAACGTTCGTGTCGCGTTGCACCGCGTGCGTTATAGATTGCACGGTTGGATATATCACGCCTTTTTCTGTTTTAGAATTGTAGCCTGTAGTCTTACAACAGCAACATTAACAGTGTTAGTCTTCGATGTGATTCTGAGATTCTCTCCAAAACATAGGCGATTGTAAATCAAAGATATAGTTCTGTCCTTTTGACCACTTTCGAAGTTCACGAATGCATGTCGCACAAACTTTATGTGGGACCCACTGTTTGTCTTGATTAGCGAAATATATGTTATAAACGTTACTTATGAATTCGGGAATGTTATGCTGCTGTTTTGTCAGGATAAACTGTCCACAAATATAACAACAATTGTCTGGTGAGTTTAAACACTTTCGCGATTACATATTTTAAGTGAGCTTTACGAATTGCACAGAAGTACTGATTTTGTAAAAACAATGATGTTACTATTTATACAAAAATCTATTAATCTGCCCTCATTAACCCTCTTCTAACGATTTACGGACACTTTTGGGTTTGTAAAACGCCAGCAGAAATCTGAATAAACGTGCGGAATTAAATAAATAAATGTTAACTTTTACATATTATTATATATTAATTTAATACATTTATTATCACAGACATAATCATTAATATTTGAAATGTAAATTGTGAAATTTTTCTGCGAATAGTCTAATTATGTCATACCAAGTATCCCTAGCGTTTAAATTGTATTATAACCCAAATATTTGTTAGTATTTATAAAATGTACAGTTTGTCAGTTTGTTTGATACTTGATACCATAATAAAAGTTTATGAATGTTTCTCAATCAATCACGTCCAAGCGGGTAGGAGATTTTCAGAAAACTTGGTACATACATTGTTAATGATTGAAATTAATATATTTTCATCAAGACATCAATGAATAGAGCAACGTGTATATGAAAATTAATCGTTTCGAGAATGAAAAACCTGCATGGAAATCCTACCGCTCCGAGGGAAACTCCACGCAAGAGAGAAGCCAAAAAGAAAATTGATTATCCCATAAAGAAAGAAGTCGACGATGTCGTCCAAAGAGCATATCCCGCGTTGAATTCTGATATTATCTAAAAACATTGCCGTATTGTTTATAAGGTGTTTACGATTAACGTAGCGCTCAGTATTCTAATTCAAATTCAGTATTGATGAAAAATTCCAACTGCGTCACATCAGTGATAAATGATTTTCCTTGGAAAATTTTCTCGAACAATGTCCAACGTTGCATTAAACATGTAATGCTGTGTCGTCGAAACCTTCTCGTATAATAATTTATTTCCGAAAAATATGTGCAACAGACTGAACTACATGTTTGTCTACTAATTTTGTTCAAGGTTTTATTCAATGTCTTTAACTTATACAATTTATTGTTTACACCATTTCTGTATTATTCTGTTTTGATTTGATGTTGAGATTACCTCTTTTCCTATTATGTAAATAAAATGACTCGTTTTCTACGATATCTTAAAACATTCATTTGAAGTATATTTAAAATTCAATGTGGATAAAACTTCTTTAACATATACATTGTTATTGCTTACACCTTTCTATACCATTCTGTTTTGTTTGAATATCTTTCCCTATTATATAAATAAAGTGATTCGTTTTCTGCGGTATCTTAACACATACATCTGAAGCCTATTTAAAATGTGTATTTAAAGTTGTTCCTTAAAATAAATATCATTTTTAGGGTTTCGGAGCAAAATTACCAAAATGGAACAGTAAAGAAATCACTTTGGTTTCCCTCCTTTTGTCTGTCACAGGGGATTTTCTCCCAAATTATTATAATAATTTAATTACCTTTTAAACATAAAAATTTTAAATTTCGAATAATTTACGAGATAAAAAGTTTAATTATATAAAAATTCACAATTATATAAAAAGTTTAATTTTTATTCGTGAAGTATAAAAGGTCAAATTTTGATTCTAGGGGTTTAATTTCAGGGGGTAAGTTGGAAAATAATCTTTCAAGGTTATCGTGTAGAGATTTCAATGAAAATTTATTGAAGCACAAATTCAATAATACGTATGATATATTTTTTAAGACTTTGTTTAAACGATTTTCGGAAAAATTGCTGCGCCCGCCCTAATCATCAAAAGAATCAATCAAAAAAATGTGAAAAATCTCGAATATTGAGAATTAAGTATAGATTTTTAACCAAAATTATTAGGACTCAAAAATTCTAGTGCAATTAATTGAAATAAACAATTTAATTGTGTATTTTCTTATTACTAATTTTACTAAACGTATACTGTAATTCTGTGCATTTTAATTTCGCTTAGCACAACTCCATTTTAAATGATATATCCTCGCAGAATTGATAAAAGAAAATAAAGTTATTAAATTCACAAATTGAACTGGTGAACGCTGGCTTTGACTAGAAACTGGAATTATCATTTGGCAGCACACGTCAATAATTAATATTCTGTGTTGAATTTAGATGTATCTTAATATTTATATTCTTGATATAAAAATAAGAATTTACTCAACACAGATCTCCAGTCTAGGTTATTTTGTTAAAACTTAGTTGTTTTTGTATATTAGATAGGTGAAGAGCTAAGCAATTTCGAAAACCGCGAAACAAGTAACATCATCCTGAAAATAAATAGTAAGCTAGTTTCAGACTTAACAGATCAGTTTCAGACTTAATCAGACTTAACCGATTAGTCGTATGTAATATACAGACATTGAGTTAATATTTGTTCGCTTTATTTTAATTCATGCTATTATTAATAAACACGACAACAAAATATTTGTTTCTTTTTTTAAACGTGCCACGGTCACCCTACAATGCTGCCCTTATAATTTATGATAAAATTTAGTCAGCCATAATGTCAAAAGCAAGTCATTGATAATCTGATTAAAAGTAGATCAGCCATTTTATGAAATAGTCCGGTTTTGTAAAGCGTCGGAAAACAATTTGTAGTCGCGTTTCTTACAACCCGGCTTCGATATATTCACCAGTTTTTGATGTGAAACATCTATAGGCGCAATTATAAACCGAATCGTTGGCGTGGCGACGCTTGCTTATACTAAGGTATATATAGTCTATATGTAGTACACGGTATGGCGACGTGTCGCCATGCGCAACCGACTACGCGACCCCACTCAGTTCGACGCTGTTGTTTACTACGGTACACATAACCTGTGCTTTATTATTTTTGTATTAATTGTAAATAAATGTTTATTAAATAAAGTCACCATTTTCTGTAAGAAATCCGTAATACTTTATTTTTTCATTATGCTATATTTAGTTCCTGTAATAATCTTGTCCTTTATGCATATTACTTGTACGAACACGATGTTTCACATCTGCCAGGCGTCCCGTGACGGCTCACTGTTTTTTTTATATCTATACCTCTCTCACCTGCGATTTACCATTGCAGCATTGCAATATCAATCCTAGTGAAAAAAATAGCCACGTCAAATTTTTCTTAAGTTAAGTTCGTATTGTTTTTTTTTCTAGGATCACTAATAAAATAATTATTCCAATTTAAAGCTGATCATACTAAAAATGGTTATTATTTCTGTCCCACAAGGAAATGATCCTCTCATATTTTTCTATCTAAATGAAATTTCCTTAAAATTTTTATATCAAAATATTATACCGTTCACTTGAGTTCTTAGAAGTTGTTTTGCTGCTCTAAAACAGCAAAACACACAAAGAGTGTCTTGTTGACGCAAGTGTGTTTTAATCAAATGTAAATAACGGTAATACAATTCCGACTCTGGTAATAGCTATAAACAATTACCACAACTGTTATGTTTATTCGCGAAGATTGATTTAAACAACTATTTGCTAAGATTTGATAATATTTTTCAACATATGGCCCCAAAGTATGCGAGCGTTCAAATAAGGTGCTTACAATTTAAAAGCCTTGTCAAGGACCTTCTGAGTATCGTGTTTCATTTCAGGTTGTTTTGCAAGGCTTTGTCTTATGTTAATGTACACAAGTGACATACGATAGTCATTTCACGTTGCATTGAAATATTCAGGTTATCATTGATTTTCTTTTCAAGAATTTGTACGCGGACGCTTGATTTAACAAATTCACTGTAGTGCGTTTAAAAAAAAAACTTCCGCCGAATGGATTATATGGTAATACATAGAATCTCGGTGAGCTGGTTTGAAACGTTCTTAACCGTTTTTAGTGTTACGTATATCCGTAGCAAAAGGCTCTGAATGGAACTCTTTTGTTTTGGTAGCGTCTGCCCGTACATTTATCTGTTGCTCACATGCACACCGCTAATCTTTAAATAAAATAAGATAGGAACTTCAAATTCGTCAAATAATGTGTGGGCCTTTGGTTCAAAATTATGAATGATACTCAAATGTATGACGATGAAGAGCCGTGCTGAAATTAGGGGAGCTGAATTTTTTTTCTGCATTGGATTTCGGGGTACGGTTGAAATACAACATTTTGGTAACAAAGATTTGGTAAACCATCAAAGTTTCCATTTTTAGACGCATTTTGTTTCCTAGTCTATCTCAAAAAGGCCACTATGTAGGAAGCTGTAATTCGGTTCGAATATTTTTTATATCCTGTATTTCCATAAAATAATACCTAAATATAAAAAAAGACAAATAATGAATAATTAACCCAAAAGTATTTCTGAGAAATTCATGATACATTTGGGCTTATGAAAGGCATACAAAGAAATATATTTATATAGTGAACAATAACATTACAAATAGCTAATATTTACAAATAGCTTAATAGAAACATTACTTATGCTTAAATGCTTATATTATTATATTAACCAAGTAGCATGAGTCCCACCAGTACTTAACAGGTTTATTTTAAGCTAAAATAATTTTATATTATTCAGATTGTAATTTTGTTGACTTAGACAATGGACAATATATAAATATAATATATATATAAATCGCTATATAAATATAATATAGATTTTGAATCAAATTTTCTACTGGTTTAAAAAAAAATATGGAAATCGTTTTTACATGGTCTCTACTTAAGTTTTAAGTATAAGTGCTTCATCAAAAATATACTATTATAAATTTTGATACTCGCTTGCTAGACTATACTTATGATACTTTTATCCAAGCCTTTCAACTTTAATATTAATTAAACAATGTATTTATAATCTGATACGACTAACCAAAGATAGACTTATTAATAAAATATGGTACCTACTAACATACCACCCACATTTGCACTCACATAACGTCATACAATTTAGATAAGAAACTGATATCTATTGATTATTTATATTAAATGTATTATTTGATTACAAAAGGTCGAATGAAACATTAATTACTTAAATCTTCCTAACTTGTTCACATCTGTTTATTCAACCTATTTTTTCAGACATGTATGTACTCGTCAATTATATATATTTTTTAAATAAAAGTGCATCACATTCTCACGTAATCTCATTACGTAAGGATGTGACGCTGCTATCTGCAGACATAATAGCTATAATACTTGTGAAAACATAGTTCATATCAAATATACTAGGACAGAGATTGCAAAGATCGATTCAGTATTACTTGTTCAAGATTACTTAATAAATAAAGAATGGTACGAACTTACATAAGTCACATTTAAAATAATATTGTTTTTTATTTTCTTTCGATTGTTACACATTTGCATGAGTGGAAGATAAATTTCCGTCCATACTCTGTCCCACTATGCGTAATATAGAACTTTTTTGTGTTAATATCTTAGTTGAGTAAGACATGTTGTCAAGATATGAAGATTAAATGAAGGTATTATAAATATTTCGATTTAATTTTATCTTATTAAATAATATTTATATTATTAAAAGTATACATTTTTCCTATTTAATTAAAATATTTACACTAGATATATTTTAGAGTTCCGTATGGGACTTCCAAAATTAGGAATATGCCAATGACGTAACTAGTAACGAATTTATGGGTTTAAATTACTTAAATGCCTAACTGGCTTGTTATTATTAAAAAAATATATTTACAGTTTTAAGAAGCTACTTAAAACAAAAAGTACATTCATTAAATAAATAAAAGTTAGATTATAATACTGATGTATACTTGTATGTTAATTTTACATGGAAATAAGAAATCAACAAGAATAAATCATAATAAAAAAAACAAATGAAATATTATGAATTATTTCCACTCTTTTACTCCTGAAAATGTGATCGAATAAATGGTAAGGTGTTCAATATTTTATCAGCCAAAGAGCTTCTCAGTTTGTTGCAAAAATGGCCGGCGGAAGATGAAGCTTTCTCAGCTTCAACCCTTGTAAGCGATTCAGACGATAAATAATTGTACGTAACTGTTAAGTAGACTTTCTGTCTTCCGCCAGCAGCAATAACATAAATGCACAATTTCGACTCGAATAATACAGGTGTCGTAATACAGTGGCGTTTCGACTCGAATAATACAGTGGCAGATTTCAATGTTCGAAAAATTGTAAAAAAAAACTACACCTCTAATAAAAAGTAGGTTTATTTTAACTTTATAACAACAAATGCGGATTTCATTTTTTAAAAACCACGTTTTCCAAATGGCGGCCATCGAGTCTGACACAATCTTCGAGAGTCATACTGACACACTCTTCACTTCCTGCTAGACAGCACGCATGTTTTCAAACACGCGTTTGCAGAGCGACTGGGGTATCCTACTGACTTCGGCTCGAATATTTTCTTTAAGTTGTGTCACAGTGCTCGGATTTGTTTTGAAAACAACGGATTTTAAGTATCCCCATAAGAAAAAGTCACATGGGCTTAAATCGGGTGACCTAGGTGGCCACGGTACGGTACCGTTTCGGGATATGTTTTTTTCTGGAAATAACTGCCGCACTGCATTCATGGACACATTAGCAGTGTTCGCTGTGGCCCCATCCTGCTGGAACCATGTGTTTTGGTTGAAGGATGGACTATTCTGTAGTTCTACTCTGAAAAAGTCATTTAACATCTGGGCAAATCTCTCCGAATTCACAGTTAAAGTTTGGCCACATTCATTTTCAAAGAAATAAGGCCCTATGATTGCAGATGCAGACATGGCACACCAGTCTGCATCTACTTTAGGCTTATGTAAAGGCTCTTGATGCATTTGTCTACTTTAGGCTTATGTAAAGGCTCTTGATGCATTTGTCTTGGGTTGTGGACATGCCAGTAACGAAAGTTCTGCTTATTCACATATCCTCCAATGTGAAAGTGAGCTTCGTCATTAAAGAATATGTTGCCCATCCGGGTAGCAGTACGAAATCTCAACAACATCACCTCCGCGAAAATTTTATCTTAATTCAAAGTCAGAATCGTGTAAATCTTTAACAATTTGAATTTTATAAGGATGGAACTTGAGCTTTTTTCGCATTATTACCTGTAAAGTTGATTTCCCAATATCGATGAACGTGATAGACGGGGATTTTCAACGAAAGAAACCATAACACGCTCGACATTTTCATCCGTGGCTACCAATGGTGTAGGTCCTGGCCTGGGCCTATTTAATGTCGATCCTGTAGCTCTGAACCTTGCTACCCATGACTGAATGAGGTTGAGCGATGGTCCATCACGTAATCGACGAATACTGTAACGATTATTAAATCGACGGCGTGCTACAGACAGCGAAAATCCACTCGAAATGTACGCCTCGACGGCAAAAGCGCGGTGCTCTCGACTCCACTGTTCCATGGCTACTAAAACATCCGCACCGCTTGCTCTTCTAACGACGCCCCCCGCGCCCCTCTTATGTCTTGCGTTCAGAAACTATGTTTGTTCAAACTTTGAAATCTGCCACTGGACACCTTGTACATTATAGAGAAATCTTTGTTTCCTATTGTAGTTTTGTGTATCTCTTTTTGAATAATAGATTATAGAGGAATTTTTGTTTCCTATTGTAGTTTTGTGTATCTCTTTTTGAATAATAGATTATAAAGGTACCTTTGTTTCCTATTGTAGTTTTCTGTATCTCTTTTTGAATAATAGATTATAAAGGAATCTTTGTTCCTTATTGTAGTTTGTGTATCTCTTTTTGAATAATAGATTATAAAGGAATCTTTGTTTCCTATTGTAGTTTAGTGTATCTCTTTTTGAATACTAGATTATAAAGGAATCTTTGTTTCCTATTGTAGTTTTGTGTATCTCTTTTTGAATAATGGATTATAAAGGTACCTTTGTTTCCTATTGTAGTTTTCTGTATCTCTTTTTGAATAATAGATTATAAAGGAATCTTTGTTTCCTATTGTAGTTTTGTGTATCTCTTTTTGAATAATAGTTTATAAAGGAATCATTGGTTTCTATTGTAGCTTTGTGTATCTCTTTTTGAATAATAGATTATAAAGGAATCTTTGTTTCCTATTGTAGTTTTGTGTATCTCTTTTTGAATAATAGATTATAAAGGAATCATTGGTTCCTATTGTAGCTTTGTGTATCTCTTTTTGAATAATATATTATAAAGGAATCTTTGTTTCCTATTGTAGTTTTGTGTATCTCTTTTTCCAACTGTTGTGCGATGATTAACGCCTCGTCCCATGGCCACTACTTGCGGTTATAAGTTCCATTTGGACTTATTGCAGACGGCATCGTGAACTCTCTTGTGTTTGTTTAAATTCCAGCCTATTTAATAACTGTGCAATAAATGCTCTGGTTTCATCTAACGACGGTTTTTTCGAATATCTCCGTAGCTGTAGTCGTAAAAAAATGTTCATTGTTGTGTAAATATTGTAAAACACCAGATGCCATTTTTTTTTAAAGCAAGTTGTTCATTGAGCTCGTTTGATTGAAAATCTGATTGTTATTTTTATTACATTTAAACTACGATTAATGGATGAATAATACATTTATATAAAATTAAAAAAAATTTATCTATAAAAAAGTTTTTTATAGATGAGCCTAAAGTACCAGAGCCACAGGATTTTCTTCTTCAGCATCAATATCTTCGAGTTCAGAATTTTACTGAATTTTTACGGACTGTTCTTGTAGACCTAAAGTTTTCTCGGTTTTATACAATACCGCAAGTTGTATTCATGGGCGTAACACAGTTGAAGGTGGTCGTCAAAATTCTTACTGATTTTTAACTATTACATATTATTATTATTTAACTATTACACAAGCTCCGTCTGTATAGCAAGAAATTATATCGTCGAGATTGAGTTCGAACGCAGTCCAATGCTCTTCTAGAATTGAGTAAATACCTTTTATCTTTAAATAACTTCAAATTTTTGTACTTGCTTTGGTTCAAGTCTTTATCGTGAATGTTTATATCTAAACTCCAATTAACCGGGCGGAGTTCCATTCGTCAAACGTAGCAGTGAATTTTTGATTTTGGGATTTCATTTCTCTAAATTGTTTAATTATTTTTTTTTGTTTGATTACTTTGGTCTGGAAACATAATGGTTACGATTGTAGGAGATTTTGAAAAATCAAATATATTTAAACCGATTTGTTAAAAAACACACAATTTCTTAAATGGAATTCCATTTAGTGTTGTCATTCTAATGACACGAGCCTTCATAGATAACACTCTTGAATATGTTTATCACACATGTAGGTATGTAAAGTTCGAGTTGAAACACCAGAAGGTATTGATACTTTTTTGCAATGCTTGCATTCGACACGTTGTCCATTATCTCCTCTCAAGAAATGGTCCCAAATTGATGATTGTGTGGGTTTGTTTAAAAATTCCTTATTCTTCATTGTTGACCTGAAAAAATGGTTAAACAAAAATTGAGTTCATTGTAAGCTTGAAAAATATTACATTGAAATATTATTATATAGAAGATAACAGACATTAATTATCAAATTTAATTTAACTTAATAATAAAAGAATAGTTTGTTTTCTCTAAATCGACCTTATAATATTGCAACGTTCTTAAAACTTACTTAATTAAAAAGTATAAAAAAGTATTCTCTACGTCCTTTCATTTTATCGCTACAATCAAACAAATGTAACTTCTATAGGTATAAATTTAATAATTTATTAGGTTGATACTTATAAAATGGCTATATAAAATAAACAAGCTAGTTAGTAGGTAAACAAAAAAAGTTAAAATGCTCATATGATTGTATCATGCATTATCCAGACGAAGAGTCGAACGTGTAATTCGTAAATTACAAATTACAACACAAACTAAATGAAAATCTTTAACTGAACTAGAGCAAGTTCATTAACTCAATGTGAATTAAATGACTGAAGATCGAGCAATGAATAAATACTTTCTTTTAATTTTTAAAGCAGTAGTCATGGATTTCTCTAAAGTGACTTACCAGCACTGTATCGCAATTTGAGGGGGTTCTCTTGAATTATGTCATTAGACAATTTTGAACTCTATTTTTCATTTGAAAGGACTAATTCTCGTCCAATATTCGTTGAGTTGTGCGTGAATTATCAGAGTTTAAAATCAATCACGGGGAATTATCGCAACGTAACTACTTGTACAGAGTTGCCCGCTATTTTTAATGATGTCACATACATTTCTTTACTCGTAGGTCACATTACAATCTATATTGGTATGAAATGTTACGAGTTTTAGCACGTAATGTAATATAAATCGGTACTCGATCAGTATGTCAGTTTTATTGCTTAAGTCAAGATGCATATTTCCGTAATCATGGAATTTTACGTTTAAGTTTCGAATTTGGAAAAAGTCTAATTAAGTAATTGCGAAATTACGTATTTACCCAATGAACCCTAGTTCCGTAGCCAAACCAGGAACATCGCCTTCCTTCATCGCTCGCCTTCAGACCTTCGTATTATTATCGTTAAGTTGAAATTTGGCATGGTTGTGTAACGCCTACAAAGTTATGAAATTAAATCTTTCAAACAATTTTTTGTATTATACCAAGAGTGGGGAATATTTTTTTTGTGTTCGCATGCCCCATGGTGTAAAGCATCATTGAATAGGTCTTTCAAAAATATTGACGGTATATCGTAAAGACTTTTCCGATACAGAGATCCATTTACTAAATATTAAACTTTATATTAGAGTTGTCTATCCCCATCCACAACAGCTAAACCGCTATTTTTGAACATTTCAAAAATATTCACAATAGTAGAATAAATAACGAAATTAAAAAAAATGTTGTATGTCATATTTAGTTGGGTCTGTAAAAGTTCATAGACTCCATACAAGTGACTTATATCAACTACGTATAAGTGACTTATACGACATTGTACAAGTGACTTATATCAACGACTTATATTTATTACGTCTGTAAAAGATATACTAGGCAATATATGTATATATTTACATGGTAAGAAATAATATTATTATTTGTAAATAGTTGAATACAAATACTACATACGCTTATATAAAAATATTTCCTGAAGTTGCCGTTAATTTCAATAGTCCAAGTCAACATTATAGAATAAATGCTGTCATAGTGTTTTTTTTCCGAGAAGTGAGTAAACCAGCCATTATATATCTAGACTAAAATCGTTCAGGCGGAATAGAATCTAATAAAATTATAAATATCATTGCGAGTACCCACCCATGTTTATAAAGATAGCCTAACTAATCAGAGCTAATAATTATGTAACAGCGGACGGTAACTGTTTGGAGATCAATAAATAGATAAGATTTTCTGGTTCATACAACCAACTGAGCCAAAATCTTTGTCATTGGAAGAAGTTATTAGTTGTAAATGGGATCCATTCTTCAAAAGTACCAACACAAGACGAGCGCGGCGACCCGACGTGTTCATTAATTTTAAATTAAATGGTTTTTATAGCCAGGAGACTGCAACAATGACGTGAAATGAAGTAACAGTGCGGTGTAAGATCATTTGCACTTTCAAATTTTTGATAACACAGAGTTTGATGTTAAATAAATGAGCTTACGAATAAGAGGAACTAGTACAATGGACCACTTTCCATGATTCATCTCAATAGTTACGAGGTCGTTCGAATACGACTTGCGGAATAGTGCTGTATGACACTTGCGTTTAGCAGCATTTTTAGAAAATAAACGTTAGTGTTGTAAACATGTACTCGGATGTGCTTAATTTAATGTTAGGACCATAAGTTAAACTTTACCTTAATTTTTAAACAAGAAAATATGTCAAACATATTATAATTCATGAATACGTTTACATCGATTGTGTATTTATATTATTGTAAGGAAGTAAAATTTGTGAGCATTCTGACTTTTCGAATTGCTACAAAATTTTCAGGTGAATAATAAAAGATAACACTGTTAGTACACCATAAAAACGATCCATTTCACTTTGTACGTAAATACCGATTAAAAATTGAAGGTGTCGACAGGAAAAAATCGTAAAATCTTTTATTTAGCAGTTCAAGAGTTATTGGTTAAGTATTTAAATAGTTACGCTGCTTAAAATTCAAAACGAATTTCTCATTTCATCAAGTATATTTGCAAAAAAAATAACGAATTTAAACAAAAAACTGTGATCAAAATGTTCGACTAGAAATACGTAAATAATCATAGAGTCTACCACCTAAGTTTATTTTTATAGCCGTTTCACTGTACGCAACTGAATCATTTACAGAATATCTTATTTGCAAAATACGTAGATTTGATGCTCCCGCCTTTAATTTCTCTTGCCTGTTCAGACAAATCATATCTTTACTTTGTGCTGTGCTTGTCTCAAACCGTTCCACTGCGCGTCCGAGCCACTACACAATATTGACCTCGCCCGCATTTTCTATCGCTTGCACATTCCAACCTGTCGCCACTTCTAAAATCATAGCATTGTATCGACCTCACATCCGTATCGACTTGCGCAACGTTGCATCCATTCCATGTTTTTTTCCACCCCGAGCATAGAAGTTTCAATTTAGAATTTAAAATGCAAATGTACTCTAAAATATTTAATATAAATTAATATACGTGACCTAGTACATAACTATACTTGTATACGTTTGTGGAATTTTGGAGACTGTAACATGTGCAGATCTGTGATAAATTATATTAATTACTACAATAATAATTACTGATACAATGGGGTACATAGTTTTTTAGTATAAATTATGGTTGTTGTGAACTTCTCCATTTCTTATCCCATAATAAAGGACCCTTTTGAAATAATGGAGAGCCTTTTCGATTTCGATACAGTTTATCTAAGTTCTAATATTAAATACCTAGGTTATTTTGTTTTTTTAATTTTGTTTTTTCCTTTTGAAAGTCTTTTAACTTGTTTTGTTCTTGTTTTGTTTACTGGATCTGATTTCTGTGGCCTTTTTTAAGCCGAATTTACAAAAAAAGACATGATCATGCCATATCTTATTTTCTCTGTTTAAGACCGATTTCCCTAGATACAAACTTTAGTCTGGTTTCCTTTAATGGAATGGACGAGTTTTAACATTTTTTAGTATTTAAAATGTTCTCCTTACTTTTAATTAGAAATCTGGTTATTCAAATCAATTTATTAAGAAAGTGGTATACTATTTTCAAGTCTATTAATTTTGCGTATTTGTATTACTCCGAAATTTACTCTAAGTTAAACATTCGTTCAGTTCTGAACTTTCCGTCTCTAAAATCATAATAGTAGTTATTAATAACGGTTTCCACTAATAAGTGTGTTGAATAAAATATTTTAAAGGCTGTTATAAGTAGTGTTAAGTAGACTAATAGTTTGGAAGTTAAATATATAATTAAGCTTATGAATTAAGCAATTGTACTAAAATTTTATTCTGCAAGGAGTCTTTTAAAGTTCTTAACTGTTCATAGGATATTATGAATTCCTTAAAAGCGACTAAATCTAACTTTTTTAAGAGCTTCTTTATAAAATCTGCATAAAAAACTTTAATATTTTTAACTTATCCAATAATTCTCCAAACTCGAGCAATGCAGGAGTTTTACTGACATATTATAAAAATTACTCTCACAAGGTTACAATTAAGTACGTTGTCATTTCATATACGAAAAATATTACATCTGGACACACACACACATGGAGTAATTTTAGATTGAAATACTTTAAAGGTTTACTTCATAAAACAAAGCTCTGATTCTTGGAATTCCTAAAATTTTCATTATTCTTGAATATTTTTTATTCAATAGTAACCTTGTTATGTTTTCTACATAATATATTTAAAATTGGCTTATGTTACTTCTACAAGTCACAACCTTAAATTGTTATATTCTATATTTATTCTTTTGCCTCTTTCGATATACCTAATTTCTCAATAATATTTTTAACATTTTCGCAATCTGTAACCTTAGTCCAGCTTACGAATATAGTATTTTTTAATTTTCCATACAATTTTTCTAAGAATTGATAAATAGTTTAAGGTACAATAAATATTATAGCTCGAAATTGAATAACCCCCATATGAGAGCTTAGTTTATCTATACATATTATAATTTCGCTAAGGCTAGATTAAGTTCATCACTATGACTGAGATTATGAGATCGACAAAATATTTGAAAACCTTTCATATTCATTTATATAAACTCTTGAAAGGGGATTCTCAATTGAACATGACGAAATACAATTTCTTTAATTTCTTTTCAGAACCTATAATTACATTGTCTTAATACATTGATTATTCATTTTATAAGAACGAAAACCGAAATGAAGAGTAAACACTCGTTCTAACATGCGTAGTAATTCATGTAACGATGTGCCGAGTCGAATACATGTTGTCAAAGTATTGAACGAACAAAGACAATATTTGTTCAGTCGCGTAGGTAGCCATTCATTACATGCGTATATAGCGAGCAAAAGAAAATTGAAGTCGTAATATAAGCCTGCGGCTTGGCTGATATTTATCATCGATTGAATATCCATCAAACAGCACTTTATCCAGGTTTCATTTTATTTTTGAACAAGGTTCTTAAATATTGAGATGGATACGCGGAAAATCTATTTACGTATTCGATGTACCATATACGAAACCCCACGCGTATTTTGTTAACACAACAATAAATGGAACCGGTAGTACATTGAATAAACATTGAATTACATAAAACTACTGTTTAGTATCTATGGTTCTCTTCTCTTTATTCTTAAATTATACTTTTTCTTACTTTATATACTCGAATAATATTAATTAAAGTTTCTCAAATAAAACATGTTTTCAAGACATTTTATAATATGAGTAATGTTATTATTAATTGGTGTAATATATATTCAAATATCAATCTGAAATATTTGGCATTTAAATTAAATAATGGACAAATAAAATTGTATAATTATGTAGTCCAACGGGTTGTTTAACTACAAAATTCAGTTGTAACATTAAGTTATACATATTAACCAAGGATTCTCTATTAACAGATATGTATATAAAAATATACATATCTATTATATACATGCTGTTGATTTTTTTCATTGGACCACCTCAAGTTTCCTGTACTGTCCGCAGTTTTGACCTCTTAACCACCAATCGCGGCTTGCATACTCTTGGATGTCGCCTAGACATCTTTTGAGTGATCTCCTATTGAAAATTTCTGGCATTTGGAATTTCTATTCGCGTCGCTTTGCTGGTGCTAAAAACCCAGTGTCCGCACACTGCAGGGCGCGTAACTCTAGCATTAAAGTCGAAAAATGTATCTCTCAAGAATGGGATGAGATACGAAAAATTTAGTTGACTACCTTCATCTTAGTTTGTACACAGGAAATCAAAAAATCTCCTAGAAGAAATATAAATCTCGTTTCACCATTATTCCACATGTGTAATACCGTTGTACTTCTACTAGGCTATACAGATTATAATCTTTTTTTCGGATTACTTCGAATACGAAACACACTAATAACTAAAGAAACTCTTCATCCCATCAAGAGGGAAAAAAAATAATATTTTTGTTAAGAGTCCAAAGTAAACTAATCAATAGAAAAAAAATTTGATCGTTATATAGGTATTCCAAGATATCATCTATATCAGTTAAAGGAAACTTGTATCTTGCAATCACCTATTCAAAAGTAAACTAGCGAGGGATCGTGTCATACGACTCTAACTAGCGATAGTTGTTCTGATGAAAGTAAAAGTGGTCCCGATATGTGGGTTGTTCACGTTCGACCGCTCGGCGCGATGCATTATGGCGACGAGCGTCTTCAAACAGTCCGCTCGCTCCGCACTTGTCGACAAACTCGAGTTGTTCGCCTTCATTGTTCCAAGCGAATAACACGTTCATTGTTATAGGGCTACAATGTATCATTGGACCTATTACAAACTCATAGTTATGTTATAGTTTTGAATTACTGCATCAAAAGTGACTGGAGGATATTTGTATGTAATTCCGTACTGATGCGGTTCCACTTGTTAGAGTCGTGTAATTTTAAAAACATAAATCTGTCCTACTGATGATATCTTGTTTTCGTTTATATTTTAATTCCATATGGGTAGACGCGAACCGCAGGTATTAGATAAATATCCCATTTTTATAGTTTTGGGCGTAATTGTCACAAAGTAGTAAGGATGAACTAAGTAAAAATGTTTTTAAACATTTCGTTGCCTTAGTTATGTTAAGGACTTTCGTTGCTTTTACTTATATTATGGCGCTGAGAGTTTGTTGGCATATTTTGCAACAATTTTTCAATTTTTATATTTGTTAAACCGACATGGATTGGAATAAATTTGCATTTAGATTGTGTGAAGTAGTAAAAACATTTAACAGACAGCGTAATTATTGTGTACTTTTGTTACCAATTTTTTAACAAATTATGTCAGAATAAATGTTTACTTGCACATTGGCAGGTACTCGTTGAACCTGCAGTTTTAAGAGGTAAAATTTGTATTGTTTCATTAAAGTTGTTGGGTTTCAATTATGCGGTTATATTATCTTTGAGATATTATAGGCCACAATAATAATTAAGTTGCGCGAAGATGATGGTTTATTGTACTGGTTAAATATGTACTTGTTGAAACTACGTGGGCTGGATGGTTGTTATTTGAATTAAATATCTTGTTCTCAATTGAGTGTAAAATATAAATTGTCACCTATTTGTATATTATTGTGGGTATATTTCAGAATTATATCGTGCGTGACTTAATGTTGGCGGCATATTTTGTACTGGTTAAATATGTACTTGTTGAAACTGCGTGGTCTGGATGGTTGTTATTTGAATTAAATATCTTGTTCTCAATTGAGTGTAAAATATAAATTGTCACCTATTTATATATTATTGTGGGTATATTTCAGAATTATATCGTGCGTGACTTAATGTTGGTGGCATATTTTGTACTGGTTAAATATATAGTGTTGAAGTACACGGGCTCGATATTTATTATTTAAATCAAATGTTTTGTTCTCAATTGAGGGTCTAATGCATAAATGATTGCCTATTTATCGTGTGTATATTTCTTCAGAATTATGTCATCCGCGACATTGCGAAGCCGGTTTATATTGATTTGACGGAGGCTATTGGAGTATATTGATTTGATTGAGAATATTGTATATAGATTGTTGAAGTGTGCATTTTGGTTTTTTACTTGTATCTATTAAATAATGATTGCGTTATTCGTGTTTATTGGTTTAGAACAATATGAGATTTTATATTTTTTTAAGTTAATACCGGGTTCAGGTCATTTGGAGAATGATATGTCATGTGACATTGGATTGTCGCTAAATTTTACGGTGATGTTATGAATTTGATTGACGAAGAAAATTCACATCGACATCGCGTTCAGTACATGGAAACAATGGCGATGTTGGCTTCCATTAAGGAGATTCAGTTACAATAAGCGCGCATTACGCACAATGTCATTAGTTAAATTGAATGTTTTCTCAGATTCATTTTCGAGATTACAACACGTGATTTTGTTTGCTTTCATAAAGATGAGTGTCGACAAATTAGCTAGATTGCCGACAAATGACTTTATGTAAGTTCTGTCTCAGTCTTTTTCAGATAAGAGGTTCCCTTTTAACGAATTTTCAGTTGAGGGAAAATCCTGCTTGCCACTAGCAAAGGAATATTCTTTTAAATGATTAGATAGTTACTACAGAAAACGGAAAAATTTCCGAGAAAAAAAAACGTTCCATATTTTATTGCTATAGGTACTGAGAAATTTATAAATAGAGGTTTGTGAATGTTTATGTATGTACTACTAAAACATACTGGACTTGCTAACCAAAAACACTAAACAAGCACACGTGGAAACGTGTCAAGAAATGAGGCTACGATTTGAAAGTGACAACTCGAGGTACATTACTGAAATCGTTACCGGTGATGAAACATGGATTTATCAGTATGACCCGGAAAGTAAAAGGCAGTCATCGGCATGGGTGTTTCCAAATGGCGGATTACCAACGAAATTGCAAACACGGCGAAATGTCGCAAAGCAAATGGTGGCCAGTTGCTCTTGAAGTGGACAACTGGCGACGTTGCTGACTGAAGAATTATGCGTCTGTTAACTTTTCTGAATTCCGGTACAAATTAAATCTATATCGAGATAAATTAGGATTAAAATAGATCATTATATGCCATTATATGTCATAAAATCATGATATATTATGACAACATTTCATTAGATTCTTTAAGAGCAAGAACACTCATGCAAAACCATTGGTTATTTAATTTTAATACATTTTAAATGAATTTTTCTAGCTTTTAAGAAATAGTAGTTACTTTCTTACACACGATAAATTACTTAAAAGAATGCGAGATAAAATCATTTAAATTTTGGACAAATCAAGTATATCCCATATTGGTTTAATGCGAAACTAAAAAGAAATAATACTTTTATTCTGATTCTGAAAGACTGGACGTATTAAATTATTTATAAGAATTAATAAATATATAATAAATATTAGCTGAAAACACGACCGCGCGCATTCGTAATCGTGAATCTTCTGACATAATAATTTATATTTAATAATATAACTATATGACAAGTATTACATATTTTCAATAGTGTTGTGTTGTAATAATAGAAAAGAGAAAAAGTATCAGACGAATTCACCAAAAATTACGACTTGTAAAATGTCTTCGGTTATAAACGTATTCTATTTTTTCTATAAACAAGAATAAAATAAGACGTATAAAAAAAGTATAAAATAAAGACGATTGGAATAAAAAAATATTGTCTTGTATCTCATCCTGTTCTCGAGGTACACTACCAATTTCAATGTTACGTAAAGGGTTCAGTATTGTGTACGCCGTCGCCATGCTGCTGTATCGAAGCGAAACAACAGGACGAGGTGATTTATAAATAAACCCCTTACTGGGATTTGTGTACTCAGAGATACGAGTTTTTTTTACAGAAAGAAATATCTGCAATGCAGGTAATTAATTTTAATTAAAGTTGTTTTTGATATATAAATTTCTTTTGACTCGTGTGGTCCAAAAATGTTTAATGGGAAATATTTTGGCTATTTTGGCCAAGTACGGCTAAACTAGAAGAATATCGAGCAACCGAATTAGTAAGTATAGCTTTATTTTGTCACTTCGCTCAGTGAGTGATTGACGCAGCGGTAAAGTGCTGGATTATGTTCAGAACGCGAGGGAAGTTTGAGCTCGATGCTTGTGTTTTTCTTCCTTAATCATATCTTAGGTATATAAAATGTTTTTATAATACATTTGTTAAAATTTACTTAATTTTGTGCCAGTAGTTACGCTTTTTAAGTGCATACATATCTAGATCTGGTTTAATGCCCAAAATATTGTATTGTCGGCGGTCTTTCTTCGAATTCCATTGGTAATTTTTTTTTCTGTTTATTTTATCATACAAATATTATTGTTATTTATTAATTAAATTCCCTCCTCGGGGTTTACTTAGTATATAAAGTCCACGTTTAAAATTAAGACCTATATTTTCTCTTCAGACAAAAGAACGTAATTGCAAGACATTTGTATATTAATTGAGCGTATTTGTATGCATTAATATATTTTATATTTATTATGATATTATTTGGTGTCAAAGTGGATAAATATGAGCAGTTGAATGTGCACTGCATTTTTTTTGGTCTGTTCACGCCTCTTCGTGAAGGTTGTACACGCTACTATTAATGTTGATTAGGTTTATTTTTTAATTTTCAAATTAAAATTTGCCAAGATATACATTACGATTAGTCACCAAAATGTTTACTTCCACACTGTGATCTTAAGCACGCTAATTTTTTTCCATGTAGTTTATGATAATGAACCATTTAAATGTAAATGTGATTCAGAAAATGTTTATAATAAACAAAAAATATTTTGTACTGAAAAATAAATTATTTCTCCGTAACAAAGTTTCAAATAAAACAAATGTTATATTGAATATATTTGGCGTTAATTTTGTAGAAACGCATTATTCACAATTAAATGAAACTACGTGATGTAGTATTATTTCTACTTTCTTTAATTTCTTTACCACGACCTAGGTTTCGTTACAACATCTTCAGGTGGGTTATTAGTAAAGATTCGATCTATCTTTGCTAATAACCCACCAGTTATTACCAGGAAGATACTATAATACAACGAAATATAGGTCGTGGTAAAGAAATGAAAGAAAGTAGAAATAATACTACATCACGTAGTATCATTTAATTGTGGACAAATGTTATAGATTGTTTTTGTGTCGTATTTTCGAGAGGAATCTAAAATTCCTTTCTTTCATGGTGTATCTTTATTGTATCGCTGAAGAAGTTTTTTTGCTATATCTATAACTCTGTACTATACATACATACATACATATATATATATATATATATATATATATATATACATATATATATACATATATATATATATATATATATAAATATATATAAGCAGCATATATCAAGGACTATAGACGATGCATGTTTAGTTTTAAAATATAATACAAATTAAAGTATATCTATCCGAAAATAAGTTTATTTTATAGAATAGAATGTCTCATGGGAAACATATACCGTATATTTCGTATATTGTATTTCTTCGTAGGACAAAAAAATTATGGAAGAATCTTGGTTGCAGCGATAATAGAGCATATCTATGTTTTGTACAGTTTGGGTTGTAAATTATATAAAAGAGAAAGGACGTCAAAGGCGTATCTCACAACACTATACGTTAATATATTTGATGTTAAAAAGTTGTTAAATTACAATCACTTCACACATAATCAGTGAGTTCCTTCGATGTCGAAGAGAATAAAAAAACATTAATAGCGCAAACACCGTATAAGAACTAAAGAATGATTTAATTTTGAGTTTTTCACCTGTTCGGTCAAAGAATATTGGCGAATTAACTAATTTTATTCACTCAATATTTTCGGATCAGCTCTAGTGTTACCTAAACGCTACTTGATGCGCTATATAGCTACTGAGTATTTGAGTGATTATGTCAATTGTCTGCAGCGACTAGGCAGTTTGAATGAAATCCTCGTCATTGAATTATGCATCTAAAATTTATTGTGAAACATTTGCTTAAATATAATGATATTATGAAATTTGTACTGGTGCAATGGTTGAAAAGGCGGTCAAGTGCAAGTCGGGTCTCGTGCGCGTGACATTTTGTACCAGCGCTCGCAAAGTCGATATATAATTCTCAATTATTTTTTTGACTTTAAAAGTTTCTGTATAAGGCCGTGCAATTTCACGCGTTGTTTAAGTAATGACACACGACAGGCACATTTTTCCAAATTAGTTTTTTTTTGGCAAACGTTCCTCTTTCATTCTAAAGCATTATAAAATTATTCCATGTATATTATTGCTAAATGCAAACGGACCGTCGCGTTGACAACATAAATGGATTGATGCCATATCAAGTATCCGTTCAACTCTATTCATCTAGTCGAATCACATGTTTTTTCATAGTTCCATTGTTCATAGATTGATAATAGTCAGATCCAATACTTTAAAAGATAGGATTTATGCATGGACATTTCATTTCACTTTTTTTTTACTGTGTGTTGACATTTTTTTGTAAGTTTTTCAGTTTTTCTCCAAGCCCATAATTTAATTACTATTTGTATTTTTCACATGTTTGCTTAAATTGTTCAGTAATGTTAGAATATGTTACGGATGACCAAATAGAGACATACAGATAAAATTATTACGCCAAATGTATTTTGATTTTAAGAGAATCTTTAAATATTTACGAACCATATTGTTTTTTTTTGGAAATCTACTTCTTTCGAGGTTAAAACTTGTTTTGTTAGGGTAGTGAAAGTGCATACGAGTAGGTTGAAGATGACATAATAAAGAAAAATTTAAATGAATTTAAATGTGAAGTCCATTATTATTCATACGAGAAAGCGAAAAAGTGAGATCGGAGATTGCGTGTCAGAATGAACGAGCAAAGAAGCAAGGAGGAGTCGATGAGTGAGCCACGGAGAGCAAAAAAGTAAGAAGGGGTAGAGAGAGATAGTGGGTGTGTGATATATGAAAGTCCTGGTTTTGAAAACACACAAAAAAAACGAAAAACAGCAAAAACTTTCACTTCTGATGCGCGTAGTGCTTTTATATCGGTGGTAAATATGGGAACAAAAATAAATTATACATTTTTAAAAAAACATGTAAACATTTGAAAGAATTTTAATGGTAAAAAATTTAAAACTAACTGAACATTTCAATAAAATTTGAAACTAACTGAACATTCTTCGAAGAATTAATAACGGTAGCAGCACCCATATCAAACTGTTGTATTTAAGTTGGTTCTTTTAGCAAATAGTATAAATTTTATTTTCGTCCATATGTGACCACTAAACTTATTAATGTAGACCAATGAACTACCTAAGGCCTTATAATATTTCTACAGACCAAGTCCGGTAATATTTACAGAAACCAATGTACTAAAGCAACTTTCCTCTCCGATGTAGGCTCATAACGAAGTCTGGACAGTAAATAAAACTCGCAGAAATTAAATCTGGTAATACTAAAATTATACAATAATACAATGCGTAATGCAATAATTTCTACTACGCAGTAGCAACAAAAACGGCAGTTAAAATATGCGAACGTTCCAATTATATTAGAAGGTCATAAATAAGTATATAATAATACGTTGCCTTTCACACGGAAAAATGAGTATTAAAACGTTAAGTTAAAAATATATGTTTTATATTATGTAATCAATGAAGTCTGCAATGCAATGTATACTTATGTCTTTTGCCAATTACTTGATCGAATAAAATATGAAGTGTCGAGTCAAAATGTGTGTCTTTAACATAATTAGACGAAATAATTAAAAGTCAATCGTCGGTATAATGATGACAGAAACATAATTTCTTGACCAACCAGTACATTGGCAGGTTGGTCAAGAAACTTTTTATAAAAAGGATTTTTCGATGACAAAATCGATAATCTCAATCGACAGTAATCTGTAACATTAAACGTTCCGAAGGCCGAAGTTTATTGAGTTGTGTTCGTAATTTCATTGTTGTCAAAAAAGCTCATTAGCTCGGACAAAATAGAACGAATATGCTCAGGGCCCACTTTAACATATTGGAGGCCCTGGGCACTTTAGGATAATGGAGCCCCTATGACTATGACACAGAAGAATTTTATTGAAATAGGCAAAAAGATTAGGCAAGCAAAATTCTAGATTTATATAACTGTTACTTTTATTTTTTTACAGGCACATTAACGCTGCAGTTAGTTGCCATCATTCTTAAAAAGACTCTCAATGCAATTTCTATATTTGGAAACGTGTCTCCAATTTTGTTTTCTTTCAAAAGATATTCATAAAATACTATTGGTTTCTTAATTTTCGCCAGACCGGACAATTTTCAAGTATTCTGTTAAATGCAGACATTCCATTTCTAACTCTTTTTCGCTATCTTCTTTATAATAGATTTCAACAAGTTTTTTGCAACTTTGTTTCAAATCCTTGGCGTTCAAAGTGTTCAAGAGAGAAAAGAAACCAAACCGATGATAAATGTACTTGCACGAACTAAATCCCTGTTTTATATAGATGCTCAGAGTATCAATTATTGAAAGAAAGACTTCTCCTTTAAATTTCTCTCTCCCATTCAGTTGGACTGACGGCGCACAGCCATCATAAAATGCCTGCCGTGAGCTTCTATTTCTAGTACAGTTTCTGAACCATTTCAAAATAACTTGTTGCGTTTGACACGCACCCAGCGGCATGGACACCTACCAAGTTGGAAGATGTCCCGCATATAGTACAAGGGTAGCAAATTCACATTTCCCCTTGATTTTTGTTTGTACCAGCTATGTACCAGCATGCTTCTCCGACATATTTGAAGCATTGTCGTAGCTTCGCCCTCTTGAGTTTTTTATATAAATATCTAAACATCTTAGTTTTTAGCGGAGAACATAAATCAAGATGTTCTCCGCTAAAAACTAAGATTTATTTTCTTTGATAGGAATAAATTTCAGAAACCTTTCAACGGAATAGGGTCATTGCGAATTATAAAAGTTAACTGGTCAAGATGAGACAGATTGGCTTTGGATTGTGCTGTCAAAGCTAATGGAAAAATATTTTGCTACTTGAACTTCATTTATAATTGCTTTAGATTTCTCTTCTTCTATTGCTTTAGGTCTGTTTCCCATTATGTCAATAAACTCGTTACATATGTACACTGAGAAATAAGAAATGTTTCCTTTACCGGGATTCCCAAATTTATTTAAATGATCTGCAAGAAATGGATCAAATGCAAATGCATTTGCTCCATTTCTTGCATAATATAATAACTCCACACAACCTGAATAATTTCCATTGTTGGAAGGTCCAACGATTTCATTGTTACCGTGAAATAGAAGCCCTGTCGATAACAAAAAATTACAACTGCGACAATCTATTTTAAGTACTTTTATTCACTAATTCACTTCTTTTTGACGTTGAGATAACAAATCTGTGTCTGACCTACCAACCGCTTTACTTCGTGAAAGATAAGTCATCATATATTGCCTATGTGCTGGATTATTTTCATGTGTTAAAATTATCTGATTAATGTGCTTCCAGTTATTACATCCACTCGGAGAGCATACGTTTATATCAGAAGGGTTAAATAAACAGCATGAACAACAAAATACAGATTTCTTCGAAGGCGAATACAGCAATAATTTTCTTTCGGCTTTCATTGTTCTTCAATTTAAGATTAAATACTGCTTTATTGAAATACAAAATTATTCATCTACAATCTGCTTGTTTGCAGGTCCTGGATGCCCTAAGAAAGTCACAATCTTTATTTGGAAATATGCAGGCCCCTTACAAATCCAAAATTCCGTGTTTTTTTTTTGTAAAATTTTCGTGGAAATAATCAGCGAGGTCGTGTGAAATGTTTTCTGGGTTGGAAAACTGTTGTGGTTCAAATGAAACAGTTGTCGGTGAACTAGCCGAAGTTGCTGCATTTTCGTCATAGGGGAAATGTACAATGTGATTTACTCTCTTCTCCTAAATTGATAGAAGTTAGTGTGGAACAAGAAGATTCTGAAGTTCCCGCAATTCTTTATCGACAGGACTCATCATGTGGAAGGTTTGTTATTTGATTGCCACTTACAGAAGCTCCTGGTGTAAAATATGATGTTAATTTTGGTAACTTTTCAATTACTTGTTTCTGATGTGCAACTTTTTTCCTTTTTTCAAATTCACTGGGATGTAACTGTTTCAACATTTTATTTTTAATTCAGTATTTATAATTTTCTTATATTGAAAACAGTCGCGGATATAAAGCGAAACAGTCAAACGACGATTTAATTTTCAGTCCCGAACGAAAAGAATGTGGGCGTGAAAGTGAAATCTCGACCGACCGAATGTCATATTCATAGGGGAAGATCCAGTCATCGGTTTTCTTGGGTGGGTCGCGTACCGCTTTACGGCACTACTAGCTACACAAAACTTCGCCAGCAAGACAGTGTTGCCAGTTTTAGTCCCTTGTTTATTAGAATACCAAAAAAGCTGAAAGTAGTAGGTATTATAGTAAGTAATTATTATCTTTATTTAGTTATTATAGTCAGTAATTATTATCGTGTGATTTTCGCAAAATAAATATATTTATCGGTAACGTCGGTTATCGGTTGGTGATATGGTAGGAAATAGTAAGTCCCATGGATCCCAGTGCCTCGTGTACAATCCAGAGTCTTGTCCAGAATACCCAATGGAAAAGAGGGACTTGAGTATGCTTGTGGTCTGGTTTGTTAGCTTATTTTTTGTTCATTTGTCAGTTTCGTCGTTAATCTAAAATAATTTCGTTGCAGTTTTCACGGTAGATACCAAACATCTTACTGAATTACTACATTACTTTTTTAAATATACATTAACGTTTACATTATTTTGTTTGTATTAGATGGAAGCAAAAATTATATTAAGCGTTATTTTATAACTGAAAATTTTAATCTAATCATTAAAATTGTTATCATTAATATTTACATTAAAGTTGTACATTTTTCGCAATTTTTCTGATTGCCTAAAATTTTTTAATTGCCACAATTTCGTTTTGAAAAGTATAAACAAATAAAATTTTGACTACTAGAGTTGTATTAATACGTTTTAAAGAATTTGATAAGTATTTCTTGAGCAGTAAGTTTGATTATCATTATAATAAAGTGGGGATGGGATTTATTTTCAATGCTTTGTGAAACTTCCCACAGTGTGTGTTTAAAAGATACACATAATGTTATCTCCACTTGATAAATTATAGAAACAAAATTTTGCCGTCAAGTATTAGTAGAATTCGTGCTACGGATGATCCCTACACATTTAGGCAGTTATAAACATTTATGGCTACATGGAATTTTCATTAAACCATTTACAAATATTAACTTTTCACAACGTAAATATATTGCCTAATATATCTTTCACTACCACAATAAATGTACATTTTTAAATACAACGTTATTTTTGCAGTTGTTTTAATTCATTTGTGTCAAGTTCCTATCAACTATTTACAGACCCCACAATGTGTTATAAATTGGTCGACTATTACTGGTAAACTAGTAGAGTTTACTTAGCTGTGATAATTTTCTTTTTAATTTCATTATTTTCTTTAACTGTTGTCAGTGCAAGTTGTTATAAAATGGTTTTCGATATCTTTCCTATTTATTTTTAGATACAGATATATCGTATGACGATATAAGCAGATTGGTCATGATATTTTTTAATAGATAGGTACTTCTCAGCGCATCTTTCTTGCCGATAAGCAATATCGTGATCGTATGCGAAAAATCAAATCCACAGCCATAGAAACAATATTTGTGTTTATACTTAAATGGAGGCTTATTTTTTATTTTTAACTTTATGCTCGATTACAAAATACAGAAAATTATTACATATTCATTTTTCAAGCCCTTTTTCTTTGGAAAAAAAGGACATAGTGAAGAGCAAAATTCATTGGATGTACACTCCCCTGTCTGCTGAAATGTCAGCAAACTGAATATTCAAGCAAGCATTCTGTCAATTTTTATCACAAAATGGATGTCACACTGAGTAAAGAAACAAAACGAAAACAAGACGGAGGGAAGATAGGTAAAATTACCATAAACATTGTTCATTACAATTTTAAATAAGTGAACGCTCGCGCGTAATATAATTCAAAATATGTAACGAAACAGAACGCCCGTAGTAGAGCCGCCCGCGCTGAAACTTCCATCGAGCGGCATCCGCCTACGCATTTTCCAATAGCGGATCGGCGAAACCTTTGTTGTGTTAGTGCCTAAGCTGGCCGTGAATATATTATTACGCTCCCTACTGTCCGTAAGAGCCTATCAAAAATTATCATCCGTAACATTCATAACTATTTCACAAAGCTAAATCGAACAAGCGACGTGTTCGAAACCTAGAGTGGCAGCAACATAGGAAACTGGTGCGAGCAATTGACATATTATTATGTATTGCGAGCGGCGTGTTCGTGAACATTGTAGATTGCGCAGCGCCCCCGACCGACAGCAACTGGTGTGTGCGTCATGTCAATGCAATTTGGCACGTTACTCGCCCTAACGCTTACTATATTTTCATTGTGAACAGGGGTAAAGATCCAGTAAGTTTTTAATTAAATGAGACTCCAATAAAAATTGTAAAATTGAAAATATTTGTTTTATGACTTGTATAGTAATTTTATGGTTTATAGTCCCAACTGAATTTATATTTCGAAGTTTCGATGCTGATTAATTATGTCTTTGGTAGCATGAATTTAATTTTTTTTCTTTGAAATGTAATTTTGTTAGCCAAACAAAATTTAAAGAATTGTATTAAAAGAACGTTCTCGAAGAACGCAGGGCGAATAGCTCCCGTGCCAAATGGCAGTGGAGATATATAAGTGGCGGAGATCTGTTTTGTAGTCACGCGGCATCTTGGTCGAAGCGTTGGTTCGCGCGCGACTGCCGACTAGCGTTCACTCGCGCAGTGTGTCCAACGTTCGAGTGTCGTGTGGTTGCGTCGTTCGTCGCGTTTAGCAACATAACAAACGTCAAATTTCCCGCGTAATAAAAAGTACAAAATATTGTATTATTTCTGTTTCGCTGTTCAATTAAGAACTTAGTATATTGTTAATTTTCTTAGTATTCGATCTAATAATTATTTCTTTCAATTTTCGATACATTGTTTGTGATAATAAGCAAATTGGCGTGTGAGAACTTCAAGTGTTGGATCAAGTAGGAAAAGTATGTTTATTATATTATCAATATTCTAATTATTGTGTATTTTTGCCGCTTCGGTGCAAGTTTGTTTTACCCACTTAGTTTATTGTACGATATACGTTGTGTTAATTATATGATCGTGATTAAATGTATATAGTGTTATAACGTTCTAAGATAATATTTCCTCTAACTTCAAAATATTTTTCTTTCGATATATATGTTAATCCTAACCGAGGTGGTACTATTTTTCACAAAATTTGTAATTGTGTGGTGTATACCAAATTCAAGCAACAATGACCACTTCCGAAATTAAATTACCTTAGTCACGGAATCTGCATATTGTAATAATCTCCCGCGTTGATTTTGTGTCCATTATTACAACTAATTTGTTTTCGTATATAGGTTTTTTATGCTAAATAGTTCAGACTAAAATTGAAAGGCGGAAAATGTTGCGTCAATGAGAATTTACAAAGAACTTGCAAGTATGCAACTTACATTTATACCAGATGGTTGCTTGCCATACTTTTGGTATCCCCACCGATCACACTCCACTATTAACGTTGTACGTTGACCTGCTTATATTTTTTATTCAGGCAATTGTTTGATCGATTCTTCGCGTTTTAATTCAATAAACTTACTCTATACGGATCGACAGCATATTTCTTACGTGCAACGACCGTCAAGGTGAACGAAGGTATCTACCGAACCTATTTTCGTTCGGAACTATTTGGTCGCATAGTAGCTGCCTACCTCATAGGTAGAATGACTTGAATTACTGTCACAGCTAACCACGCTTTGCTAGTAAAAAGGTTTTAAGTCGAAATTATTACAGTATTTTTTGAACGAATCACTGATTATTTATTTGCCCAATATGAGTACTTACACATATTTTAATAAACTAACTTCTCTAACGAATTGTTTCTTTGTTATTCTACCTGCTTTTACAAAGGTTTAAATTGGTATAGAACTGATTGCCGCCATCCATATGCTAACTCCGATCAACCAACACTGTTTTTAAAACATACCCTTTCTAATATTTCCCTAGTATATTGTAGTATATAAACACATACTTATTGTAATGTCCATCAAATTCGCGATTCGCTATCAACGCAGTTCTTATTGGTTTTGAGTTTCATTTGCGTTTTTGCAGGGGGATAATATTTTTATCGCAATTTTGAAAAGTATTGGATATTACTGCCTCTATCAACAGAATTTATCTACGTGGTAAATGAACGAATTTAATGGAACGCATATTAATTACCAAATGAAGTTATATATTACTGCAATATTTTTTTATTTTTTAAATATTTATATACTTATCCGCCGTATACTTAACCCGCCTAAATGTGAGTCTTCTTTATTCATTCTGACATAACGACCAGTTGCATAGAAATGATGAGGTCACTTGTTGCACTGGTATCTATTGATGTTATGTAATAGTAACAAAATGAAATCTTAATCATTTCCGTTAGTGGTTTACGTTAGTGGTTTCTATATTGCTGTCGGTGAATCCGTTCGCTCATTATCGAACGCTGTAAGGAGACAAGTTCAGTTTAGCGAAAATGTCAATTTACTATTTTTTTGTTTCAAATGAAAGAATATAGGTAAAAATTTCAGTATTAACCAAAATTAGAAGAGATTTTTGAAATAAATTCATTATAATAAAATAGTCGTGTTGGAGCCCTAATTTCTTTAAATACGTCGTTTTTATGTATATTCTTTAATTTAAAACAAAAAAACGGGATATTTACATTTTCGCTAAACTAAACTTATCCTATCTTAGTATTTACTAGTTATTTTTTTGTTTTCATGTCCTGCTCAACAATACTAGTGCATTAATGCGTAACTTAGGTTAGCGTCCTCTAAAATCCTTTACCCATAGAAAGAAGACAAATTTTTAATGAGGTAAAATCATTTTATCGAATTATTTTTCGCGGTTGTTAATAGGTTCTTATAATATTTATACTCGTAGGTATAAATAATTTTGTTAAAGTATTAGTAATTTTCATAATTATTGTGTAATAAAACAGAAGGATTTCGATTGTCTCTAAAGAATATTGAGAAACATAGAGCAGTAAGTTTAAATATTATTTTCTTTATGTTAATTATGTCGAAAATAAACTAAATTAACGAAAATGTTATCAAGAAAATGCGTGACGTATAATTTACAATTCCAAATATGTTAATACCAGAGCTGTGTTCCATATTGAAAATAATGTTGATTAATATTTCAAACGGCCAGGTCATTAATTACATAGGTACTATTTGAAATTCTAGAACAGTGCGAGTCTATAATTTAGGATTCGGACAAATTGCATCATTTTTGTCATTCGAAGAATACGGCGAACGTAATGATCTAGTAGAAAATTTTTTCCGCGTAAATTGACGGCCAGTTCACTAATTATTTATGATTAAAAATTCTAGAACTTAAAGAGTTTATAATTTAGGAATCGGACAAACTACATCATTTTTGTCAACGAAAAATATGGCGAACATAATGCTCTAGTAGAAAGTTTTTTTCGGTGTATTGACTGCCAGCACACTAATTACTTATGATTAAAAATTCTAGACCACTGCGAGTATATAATTTAGGAATCGGACAACGTGCATCATTTTGTTATTCAATAACACGGCAAACGTAAAACTCTAAGGAAAAGCTTCCGCCTCGTATATTATATAAAAGTGAAAAACTCCAAATTAAGTTATGATTTCTACCGTAATATTTCCTTCACTCTGACACAAAACATCTGAGAAATGTAGGACAAGTCCAAAAGTTTCGAAGTTTTCATATTGTAATCGTAGACATAATAAAGGTCAACAACTGACGAGTATCATTGTTCTTTTACGCACGCAGTACCTATCGCGAGTATAAATATTAAATATCTCGCATGACAAACATTTTGTAAATCCCACTTGCCACTCGAGTACGCCTGATAACACACTGACTCCAGAGTGAGGGATATCTTTTTTTTAATAATCGAAACGCGGAAGATTAACTGTACAACTTTTAGTTTGGTAACAAATAATTTATTATAGAATTTCGAAGAGCAATTTGACTTTCATTGTTTTTTTTCAGAATACTTGCAGCTTTCAACGTATCGATGAATCTCATAGTTATCGCACTGTGGCATATTTCTACAGAGTCATGTAATAAATTTAAAAATGACCGTCGAAGGATGAAAATAAAGGATTAATTTATCATTGATGTACGAGTATAAATTTATATATTTGGTTTAAATATCAAAACATACATTTCTATTCAGCTACTCTCTGCTGCTAAACGTCGATTATATTAGGAGTATACAAATTTTGTTATAAAGTATTGTGTTCGTAATCAAATTCGCCTCACAAATTTCACTTAAAAGCTATCCTGGTCCTGGGCTAAGTCCTGGTTTGGGTCATATTGCGAACAGTAATAAACTATGTGTCAGTGAATAGGGTTGTTTGTGTATATAAAGACACAAATGTCCAAAGGGAGATCAAAACGTGGGTTTTGATATTAACTAATAATTTATAATACGAGTACATTCATATTTTATGCGAAAAATTATTCATTTCGCAAAATAGAACTTGATTAGACTTGTAATTTCTGAAGTCTATACATATAAGGTCACGTATACTAGATACATTTTCATACAGATTCTGTCGTTTAAAGTTACCGCTCACTTAGATATATACTTTTAATTTTTCACATTTTAATACCGAGTTTTGTGGTTTTTGGGTGCAAAGCTCTTTATTTGAGACTTGAGATTGGGACAAGATCTAGGTAATTTCTCAAATCAATTCTATTTTATTTCTTTGATGCACCTACATATGTTGATTTTAATTTACGAAAAGGTAAAGTTAAGTCGTGACCAATTGCATAACTAGATTTATCAGTTCATATTGCTTGTCAGCGACTTGTGTTTTTTCCAGAATAGAGTGATTATATAAAAGAAAACAATATTGTTCTTTTACTAGATATCGATAGTATGGTTAGTTAGTATATTATTATCTAACGTATTATTATAAGAAACGATGCTAACTATAAGTTGCCGTTTTAATACGAAAATATTCTTCATTATGGTTCTGCTATAAGTTAGCTATTGTGCGAGGGTGAAAGTCCAATCTCATACGGAACTTAATTTGTATACTAAATTATGCGATGCCGCACAAAGAAACAATACTTGTAGTTTTTACGTTATCAATTCCATCATCGTAATACAGATTAGCAAAGGTCACTAGAACATTATTTAATTTATAATTTTAATATTTCAAGGCTATTAGTAAAAAAAAGTTAAAACAGTATCGTGCAAATAATATATTACATTTCTAAGATAACTTGACTAAAATTCTGCTGCGCTAAATACAAGTTTTTATTAAAACGAATGTGATTTACAGACAGCAATAAGTTTCGAAATACGTATCATTTAATGCTGAGCAACGTTCGAGTGCCGATAGATAAACAAATCGAATGACACTAAATTAAAATTGCTCATTTCTCTAGAGTCCGCGTCGACTACGTCCTTGACATTTAATGAAATTGTTGCCAGCGAACGTATCAGCTGGTGCGATAAGATTTCGTTAATCTATTAATAAAATTCGTTAATTTCCTGCCAATGCCGAGTATAGGCGGCCACATAAGTTTTCGATCAAGAAAGTTATAAGCATATGCGGTAAATTAGTTTTGCTGAGTTGTGTGGTACTCGCTTATAATAAAACTGTTTGAAACGACTCAAAAAATAGGTTTTTCTTCAATAAATTAATTTCTTTAGGTTGTATCTTTATTTCATCAAGTGTCGAGGTCGTTAAAGCCAAGTATAATAAGTATTATGACCATACAATGATAATTCAGTATCACTGACACTTGTGTATTTATATGTTAGAATTTCCTGTCAATTAGAATTTGAATTGCTCATTATTTATTTCCAATAATTTCAAGGCTCTTTGAGCCTCTCAAAATTAGAACGAAAATACAGAACTCTTTTTGTCATCACTTATTGCAAAAAAACTGTATTTCAGCCTATAGGATCACGATATTATGCATATTCATTAACAAAAAATTCGCTAATTATTTTATTAATATTTTTTGTTTAATGAATGCCATCTAAACTAGATTCGTAGATAAGATTGTACAAGAAAATTAGGTAACTGCTAATTACGTTTCTGCTAGGAGAACGATAAGGCTGTGTGACATCACAAAAATACTGAATGTTCTTTCACGGAATTTTTGGCGCAAATCAAAGTGCATATTCAGAAGAGGATATTGCATATCCCTCGACACTGTTACTGATGATTTGGGTGTACAATGGTTTTCTTCTAAGAAGTTTGAATGTGGTTTCCGGTAATTTTGGAGGTGCTGATTACGGGAAAAATAATGGAAAAAATCTAACACGTTACACATTTTTTTACTTATTGCAATATTGATTTTGCCCAAAATTATCCTCTGCGTTCGCTTTCAAACTCAATAATACATAATGAAAAGTGATCTAACGGCTTAAATGTTATGTAAATGATTTCTATTAGTACAACAGACATTCCACTTCATAATTTGCAAATTACTACCTTATTAACTCATCGGTACATGATTAATGCGTAATTTACACGCCAGAAAAGTTCATTTCGAAATAATACCACTAATTGGTGATTAAATCTATTACAATCTTTTGTCACTTTGATTCATTAGAAGAGAATTAATCAGGGTAAGAAATAACAAAAAACATATAAATACTTGAACCGGTTTTAAAGTACATCAGTTACACTGTACAACTTAATACGTTAACTTAAAAATGTCGTCGCGAAGTTGTTTAACCTCACCGGACAGTTTTTGTTAACTTTGTGGGAAATTCATGTTCACAAAACAACAAACGACTATAAAAGACTGAACAAAATGTTTACTACATGTATTTTGACCTACCCATCAGTAACCAGCACAAGTTGTGGACACCTCACAAAGTTTGTGAAATGTGCGTTCTCGAACTTCGCAAGTGGTCGAAAGGGTAAAATAATACCTTCACAATACAATGATTTGGAGAGAACCTCAGGATCGTGCGACAGATTGTTACTTTTGTTGCTGTAGTGTGGCTGGTCACAGTTCAAAAACCAAAAAGCATGTAGTGTGGCTGATCACAGTTCAAAAACCAAACTTGCAATCGGCAACGCATGAAGTGTTTCGTGATCCGGAAGCTGCATAGCCCTCTTGTTCAAAATCAGTGTTAAGCGGTGATGCAGAAGATCCATCTCGGTCTGATCCTGACTTTGAATCTGATCTTGAGCGGAAGTTATTTTCCCAGACAAAATTAAACAACTTAACGAGTAACCTAAATCCGCCTAAAGATGCAGCTGGACTCCTTGGTTCAAGGTTGCAAGAAAGAAGAAGAGATTTTATTCCGTTTTTTGTTGATTTAGTTTATTGCAAGGATATTCCTGGTTTGGTGAACATGTTTGACGTTGACTACGATGCAAATGCATGAAGATTGTTCATCGATTCTTCAAAAAGAAGTTTGAAAGCAGTTCTTCTCCATAATGATAACCAGTGCTTCATTGTCTGTAGCACGTTCTGTACAAAGAAAATTTTCAGAATGTTTTAATAAAAATAAAGTACAAACATCACGTGTGGGTCGTGTGTGGAGATTTGAAAGTTATAAGTAAATATCTGAATAGAAGCTTCGAGCAGAAAAAGGCAAGATATCATTGAGATTTTTGTTATGTAAATATGTTAAGAGATATATCAGCTATGTATTTTAATAGTATTTAACTGATAGATATAAGTATTTTTTTAAATATACAATATTTATTACATGAAGGTGTCTATTTTTCATAGTCCCTTTCCTGAAAAACCTGAATGTGTTTGAAAAAAATTGATTAAATATTCGTGATTAGCGCCCCAAAATACCCCACAATCAATCATCAAATCTTAGAAACGAAAAAAGGTCAAATTTGCAGGCTTGTAATATATCTTTTGCAGTGTAAACAATATTGATAACCAACTATTCTACCCTTATCGAAAGGGTGGCACTTATTTATAAATTTATTAGCCATGGATGTTAATAGCCACTTAATTGTCACTTGCCTAGTTACAGCTTATCTTAAATGACCCGTACGCGCCAAATAACGATGACGTGGCTAAATTTCAATAAACAACTAAATAAATAAATATACAGTTTAAAAATGTATTTCAAGGTGTATTCCCGATTACACGTGATAAGTAACAACATAATTAATTACTACTACTATTAATTACTACTCTTAATGGTGAGACGTGCACACGTCTCACCATTAAGAGTTTCGTTTCATTGGTGTATACTTCCATTGTAATGATATAATGAAAATTTAAACTTGCATATAAAACGTCGTAAAATTATAATTATCCGTGAAATAGCAATATTATACCAGATAACATTCTCCTTCTGACATTTCGTTGGACTTCCCATTTGCATATCACGTTAATGACGGAACAATCGATACGTTTAGTTGAGGTGTTATGTGTAATCATTACTTTATAATGAATGCAGCAAACAATATCACGCTGTATAGGCATTAACCATAACAAGGCATTTATGAAATCATTTCTATTTGTCGGGCACTAGTTAGAAGAGTATCAGGCGTATTCTCTAATAGGTACTTGTTGCAATATTTGCGTAATATATTAATGTGCTTATGTGTCCACTTAGCATATTATTAATATAACGCTGCATACACATATACCTACTTACGATCCAAATGTCAAGTATAGTAAATTCTGGTTTGTAGATTTTATTATCGGATGCCAGCGCGAATCGATTGAATTTTGCTGACACACAAGGTTTGCTTGCTATAATAAGTACGCAATCGTGTGCAAGCGTTTTTTCCAAGTAATGAGTCCGGCCGGCTGCAGCGATTAGACTTGCAACTGCGCGTGGCGCCTCAGTGTATCGGTCACTTTTGCTATTTCTGTCAGAAGTCACTTAAAAAAAACATGTTTCATAAACTTAGCTTTAATGAGGATAACGTTAGGCTTGCGCCTGCGCAAGGCGCCTCGGTGTATCGGTCACTTTTGCTATTTCTGTCTGAAGTCACTTGAAAAAAAAACATGTTTCATAAACTTAGCTTTAATGAGGATAACGTTAGGCTTGCACCTGCGCGTGGCGCCTCAGTGTATCGGTCACTTTTGCAATTTCTGTCTGAAGTCATTTAAAAAAAACATGTTTCATAAACTCAGCTTTAATGAGGATAACGTTCAGACATTCCACTACTTAGACAAAATATTCAAGGACTTCGTTAATGATCTATGGCTTCTTCACATTGATTTCGAAATCTGTTCGTGCAAAAAAATTAATCTGAGATTGTATAATTCTCACGTCTGGAATAGCCCGTACTTAGTTATTTATAAGAAATATAAATTGTTTTATAAAGTGAATTAAAAAATAAATTGTATTATTAGTATTATATATATATATATATATATATATATATATATATATATATATATATATATATATATATATATATACATATATATATATATATATACACACACATACACACACACCTATATATATATATATATATATATATATATATACACACATATATATTCTTTTTTTTTAGTTCTAGTCCTAGTATTTTTAGTCCTGGATATCTTATAATATTTTTTTAAGATTTATCCTATACCTTAAAAAAGAGATTCAGACTAAGGTCGGTCTACTATTCGGACCTTATTTGCTTTTATTATAATGCGAGAAAATTTTATAAACTTAATACATTGCGATGTTCGGCAATGCACTTCATAAATCACGCAATTCTTCCGCCATTTCGGTGTCGCCTTTTTTCTATATTTTTACTGAAATTTTGTAATTTGCGACCACAAAACCCCCATAATCGGACCACAAATCACAATTCTTGTCCGCTTTGTGTGTTATGTGCGATTTGTGTGTTAAATTGTATTTTTCAAGCAAACTATTCACACATGGCAAATTTCAAGCTGATCAATTATGTGGAAGTGGAAAATTGATTATGAGACTTAATTCAGACCAACAAATAGGAAAGTGAAGTAAATAAAAGCATGAAAATGACGGGCTATTTAACAGAATCAAAAACGAAAGATATTGTAAGAAAACATTCCTTTGCTAGTTGAGATAGCTGCCCATAATTTAAAGTGTTCAAAATTAAAAAAATGGGTTTTCAAAGTATTAGTTTAATATCATTGATTTTTTAAAGGTAGAAAAAACACGGAGAGCTAATTACTCTTTACAATTATAATGCCAAGGTTAAGAATAACACTAGTCAAATCGAAATAGATAACAGATAAAGAAAACACTCAGTTATACATTCGCTTCATTTCAGAAGAAAAAGTAAAGGATGAAATTTTTGTCGAAGCAAATTACTTTATACGAACAGTTAAAAAGTTCATTTAGAAGACAAATATTTGAACGGACTTTCGATTCAGATACTTTTTGCGATCATCCACACCGTTCATTCAGACCGGTTATTTAACATTTCGAATCGGATATGAAATAACCGTGAAACAATAAAAAGACGTTGCCCAATTGATAAGCGACCAACAAAACCGCCAGACGGTGCAACCCACCTAATCTCGCCGTTAAACCTGAACGAAGCATACTCAGAACGAAAGTACATTACTTCTCATCGTCTCGTCTCGACTCGACTCACCTTCACCGAGCACATCCGGGTGTTTCCTATTGCGATAGTCATTGTTAATGTAACTGTCGAATTAAGTGGCCGATGATAATCGTTGCCATTATTTACCGTCTTATTGCTTCTTTATTCATTCGAGGCTTCGATCGTCGCGGTGCGTGACATAGCAGCACAGTAGCTCGCAGCGTAAACTGGCTATATATTTGATGTGCGAATTAAGACAATTAAGGTCGTAATGCTGGTGATTTTTTGAAGTTAGAAAAGTGTTGAGGTTGATTTATATAACGTCGGCGAGTCGTATTGGCAAGAAATAAAGAAAATCGAATAAAACAGGCAGTTGCTTTATACAGGTACATATATTTTTTAATTCCAATTAATTTTTTCGTCCATTATTGCTGCCAGTTAATGCGAGATTTTCTTTAATTACATATTGTTTTTTTATTTAATTAATGATTTTTCAATGTATAATCACTAAAAATTTTCATAAGGACTGAAGTTTTAATCTACGTGTTTTATAATATCGTAGCCCGTCCGGCTTGAGAATTAGAAGGCAATTATAAGGTGGATATTAGATAAAAGAGCGGCAGAAATGCCGTACCAGAAGTGCCGTATGTTGTTACGTACTGTAAATAAAAAATAATCGTAAAAACACTATGGTCTGTAGTCAGAAGCTCACTTTCCGTTTAGTGAGAATGAGAAATAAATTGCATGTTTAAGAACACTACTTCACTAAACTTTATTTAACACTCTTTTCAAATAACTTCAATTTTTGCTATGAAATAGCGTGATTACTTGATTGATTTTCTTCATTTTTCTTTTAATTATTATGAAATGTTTGACTGCACGTTATGGGAGATAGCGTTACTGTTAATAGCTCTACCGTATGTTTCTTAAGACCTCGAGTGAGTATTGATTTGGAAGAAATATGTAAACGTTAATATGTTACTAAAAATAGCAATATGGCGTCATAGAAAGATTTGAAATATATAGACGTTGACAGGTAAAACAATACTACTCTGGATGAGATTGACTTGTTTAGATGGAAGAAATATCCTTTTGTTCGTATTACTTAATGGACTGAGGGCAAATAGATCAATTTTGAGTTCATCGTACTTTGTTAGGTGGTGATTGGTTAATTTAGTGTGAGAATATAACGTTTCAATTTATGTCAAGTGATTTGTGTTATCCTAGCTATTAAAATAAAGATGCGATTGAGCAAGATACGAAAGAGAAGTCATCAAGTGATTGAAATTATTATAAAGCAAGTCATAACAGATCTGTGCTGGATAAATCGTTGTGGTAATACTGTAAAACAAATGACGTTCTCGAAATGTTACTGGGGCTGGGCGGACGTTAACTTGTAAGTTGTTAAACCTTCTTGATATATCTTAGGTTTTGTCCTGTCGATCTCAATTTAATTTCGAAGCTCATAGGAAAGTCAAAACTCTATATATTGGCTTTTAAAACATGTGTCAAAGTCCGGTTTTGTACGGGCTTATGTTAACTAAGGTGACTACATCATATTTTTCGAAACATATCGCAATCTTATTAATAATTGTTCTGGTGTTAAGTAGTACCATAAAAACTAAATTAATACTATACACAGACGATATATCTTATTTAAAAAAATAGTCAATTTAAAAAGAAACTAAGAATAGAAATTACGAAAACGTGACCTGAAAATAAGAAACTTGTGTATTAGAAAGTTATTTTTTAATAAAACTTAAATTTACATTAAAAGTTAAAAAGGGAAATTTAAAAATAAAGCCATTAGACGTAACATTAAAGCAAAACTAATCACTTCTCCGTCCAGAGGAAACGGTAAAAGATATTTAGTAACATATTTAGATTTACTCTTTAGAGTTTTTAAGATGTTTTACGAAAATTTTGATTTATCATTATTTTTGTGCGAGGTTGTATTCAGTCGATAATTACTCTCGTGGTATACGAATCTAAATAGCAGAATAAAGAAGACCGTCGAAAAAGGGCCTTGCGTAATAAAAAAGGATAACATTTTTAAAAAAGCCGGTATTTTTTAGGATATAAAAAAACAAATAAGTCATCAATTCGGGAAAGAGCAAAAATAAAATATAATTCGTAACCGTAACACAAAATAAAAAAGCAGTCTTATAAACGTTCACATATTTTTAATATATCAATAATTTTTAATAAGCACTAAAAATAACAATAAAAATCTAACGAAAAGTTATCAATACCGATTGTTTTTTTTAATATGTAGCCATTGCTTAAATTAATTAAGAATAATCTCACAATTAAATGAAACTACGTGATGTAGTATTATTTCTACTTTCTTTAATTTCTTTACCACGACCTAGGTTTCGTTGTATTACAACATCTTCAGGTGGGATATTAGCAAAGATATCTTTGCTAATATTTCTACAAAATTAACGCCAAATATATTCAATAAGAATAATCTGTTAACTGACATTGATAATTATTCTGTTAAGTCCAAATGAATACCTTTTTCCCTGTTTCTGAGTTTTACGTCGTTTTTTAGGCGACCTGTTCGACTTCCGAGTTTCATCGCCTAGCATGTTACATCTGTGCGTGGAGGATACAACAAGATGTAATTTGCACTCTGTTTCATCTTGCCGGTGCAAAGAGTCCGTAGATTCCAATAAATGCTATCTATCATTTACGAATTATTACCAAAAATAACCAGAATTTCATAAAAAAGTAGATTTCTCATTTATCTGATAAATAAAACCATTAAGGTGTTAATATTTTTCATTTCCTCTATTTAAGAGTGTAATTTCTCATCTTTGTAACACTTGGGACCAATACTGTATGGACTTTTGCCAATCTCCTTGAAGGTTAACATTCAGAGCGCGTCGTCACCGATACCGTGTTCAAATGTAAAAATATTTCTGTATTAATTACCCGTCAGTATTGTCTTAATTTTCTCCCATCAACTGGCTCTTTTATTTTTTTTTGTTAATGTATTTTAATTTTGAAAATCTTTTATTTTCATCGTTATTGGTAAATCATAAAATATATTTGCATTCTGTTACACTGTACAGGTTTATACTTTATGGTATTTCGATAGACCGAAAAAGATTGATATTTTCGCGGTACTGAAATCGACATATTTACATTGAAGTATACCAATCATAAATATAAATGAAACTTTTTAAAAATTTCAATCTTTATAACACTTTAAAAGTAATTGAATGCGAATGGTTGGAGTAGCTAGTAAAATCGTGCAAAATAAAAAGGCACACAGGAAAAGTATAGATCGTAGTTCGTTACGTGCGTCAGCCGGTGCACGGGCGTCGCTTTGTTATCGTTAACATTTTTAGTTAGGTCATTAGAATAATTCAGCTTGACGTGTTTTATAACTCTGCTTGGATGACGTCAACAGAGAACGTATTGTTACTACGAAGCTGGCTTACACTTTACACTGAGCTCGTTAGAAGGTAACGGTCTGGAGCGTGACCTAAATGTGATTTTCTTCTCTCTATTCTAAGTATCTTCGGGGAATAAAGTTACGTATCTTGCGGCTTTGCATATATACATACGCCAGGCGAGATGACGTATGGGATGAAGAGACGACCTACTGAAATCTTAGCTGTTGAGAGTGGAACTAAAATAAAGTTGTGCGCTTTGTTTGGTACAGTTTTTGATAATTTTTCCTTTACAATTCATAAAATTATGTCAGAACTTGTTTTAATCATCGACCGCAACTAGGAATCTACTTAAAATTGTTGATCTTTTATTTAAAGGAACCAATCGCCAAGAGTAGTGTGTAATAATTTAAAAATTGAGCTATTTGTTACTTTCCTTCAAACACCTATTTAGCCATTTTTAGAAGAAGTTGGAATGAGAAATTATTTTATGAGAGAATGAGGTATATATCTTACTGAATAATTGCAGAATCAATAATGTAGACTAATAAGTAATTATAATCAATTTCAACTTATATAATGACAAAACAAGAAGGGACATTGATTGGGCCTTTTTACTATATAACATTTATGTAACATCTCAAGTTGGACAGACTGTAATGGAAAAAGGAAATACAAAGAATGATGTCTTCATAATGTGGATGGTGTTGATAGATAGTTTGCCAAATTAGATCGACGTCTTTCTACAAAGTGGAAATGAAAAACCGATAGTATTCAGAACGTCTAAATTGCAGTTTACAGTTTATTTGGAATTTTATATATAATCAATTTATATAATGAAGAAACAAGAAGTGATATTGATTGGGCCCTTTTACTAAATAACATTTAAGTAGAAAATCGTCTCAGTTGGAAAAACTGGAATGGGAAACGGAAATACAAATAATGATGTCCTGATAAAGTAAATGGTGTTGATACTTTGCCAAATTAGATCGACGTCTTTCTACAATGTGGAAATGTAAAACCGATAGTATTCAGAACGTCTAAATTGCATTTTACAGATTATTTGGAGATTAAGGTCGAATCGAATTAATTGTAGATATATTTGGAGATTAAGGTCGAACCGAGTTAATTGTAACCGACTTAAATAAATGATTGTTGTCAATTTAGTTCGGTACTGCCATTAGTCAATTCTCATTTAAATTGCCGTGAGCAGAATGGTCTGCGGTTAGTTCTTTCCTTTATTAGGCGGACACGCTGAAAATCCTTTCAGCACGCTTCTCAGACGCGAGAATTGTGAAATATATACATTGTCTCCTGAAATGTGGTTTTCAATTTCCAAAAGTAAGATTTATGCATAGTTCTAAGGTTTATCTGCTAGTCCAAAGTTTTGGACTTTTTGACTCTGCTACAAATAGCACTAGCTATGAGATTTGAACAACTGTTTTTTTTCAGTTACTTGAATATTGAAAATATTATAATTAATATATGAGCTATAAAATCTAACATTATAAAACTATATTTTTTGAATTTCATTGAATTGACAGGAGAAAATTTATTTATGATCCATTTTCTTTTTGCAACTGTATTGAAATAATTTTCTTTAGTATGGAACAATAATTTGCTCTGTTTAAAGGTACTAAAACATTACTTTCACTGTCATAACAGTTAGGTACTTAAGTGCACTTACTATAAACTGATTACGATTAAAAATTCGCGTCCAGTGACTAATTTTTTATATTTACCGAGGATTATTTCGTCTGAATATTATGTACAAGAGAGAACATTTTTTGGACAAAGCATGCATTTAAACCATACATTCATTAAGCGAAACATTTACATAAAAGTGTTTCTTTTTTTGTATAACCGTTGTCACGATTCGCAATATTGCATCTTTATATGTTAATAAATATTGATACGCTATACAAACATATGTACACAACGCATCCGCGGAGCTATTATCAATATCACGATAATTGACTTTATTGTGCATTACGCGCAACAAATTCTGCAGCCACTTTTTCTAGCGGTATGATACAATACTAATACTAAATTCAAATCGCGATTGAAATTGTATGAAACGACCGCATATGCAGATTACATGGTTTTAAATATGTACAGAATCCTATTGATCGGCAACAGACAACACAATAACAGGTAGCCGCTACCGTGCACGTCGACACCGAGAAATGTCCGCCGCCGCAACTGATCGGCTTATCAGTATTCTGCTTATTTACGTACATTATATCGGTAATCGATATAGACTTGTGTGCTTATTAACTTATTGATAGAGACGGATGCATGGCAAACATTATTTCGAGTAAACTGTTCGACCTTCGACTTAGTAAGCGAAGTAAAATCAATAAACTGCAACGCGAGCAGGAACTGGTTTTGTTTCCAACGATAGAAAGGGAACTTATTGGTTATCGCTTTGTGGTTGTTGAATAAATAAATTGTGTTGTCTAATTAAAAAAACTTTAAACACTATGCATGTCTAAGTCAATTTTTGTTGATTAATATTTACATGTTTGATAACGATATGGTTCCGGCATATCCTTGTGCCAGTTTTAGACTTGGGGTTCTCAAACGTACAAATAAGTAACAATATGGGGATCACTGGTTTAGTATGTAATTATTAAAGATAGTTATGAGACTCTGTAGTTTTTTTGTTTGTAAAAACAGAATGACTTTTCACAAATATGCCGTAACGTATACAGAATAAAATATCAACACGATTACAAATTATAGTACATTTAAAAAAAACATTTCGTTTGTGTGAAACTAATGCTGAAAATACTGACTTTATTCTACTGATATACATTTAAAGAACCTCCAACCTTGTGTAGATCTCTACACACAGAATATAGTGAACGAAGCACAGACATTTCTTTTTCAAGTTTTATCCCAATTTTCGGTCTGTAATTCTAAATTGACTGTAAAAGATGATATCTGTTTATCTAACCATATGTTTACGTCATTTCCAACCGGAGTGGTAAGCGATGATGACTGAACGCGTGTACTATATGTATTTCCTTACTTACTCCTATTTATATAGGTAGGAGTAACATGTATTTACTTTCACGCGTATACGTTATACGAATATTGATAAATGGGCATGGAGAGGGTGGCTAGCTCTTCAGCTGTCCTTAGGTTATAGGACACATTCTCCTGTAAGTGTATCTGTAGTCGGGTGATAGGTATAATTTATCGATTGATAAATAAAAATTTTCCGTAATATATGACATTTGAAATCAGAATAGAAATGTAGTTTTATGCAGTAACAAACAGTACTTTCTGATAAAAACGGTCGTTATAGACGGATATATGGACGCATGAGCGATTCCATAAAGCTTACGTTTTCCCTTTTAAGGTACGAAAACCTAACTCTATGGTTACTAACTCTTTAGTAAGGTACCTAACTCTTAACTTTTAACATAACAACTGTAATCTTAAGAAAGGTGCATAATAACAATATAAAAACTTCCTAATTATATTGTAAAACTCGCTTAATTTTTACGTAATATCGCAAGAAATTCTAATTAGAATTAAGAAGGTCGTTGACGCGGTTTATATCAGAATTAATGAGCGATCGAGTACTTCATCAACGCAGTTTACTCTTTCTCTCTAGGAGAAGCCACAGTAAGGAGAAGCTCATTAAACTTTTAAGTTTTTGCGGGCTTTAGTTATTATAATACAAAATAATTATCGATTAAAGCGAGTTAAATTGATTCGTCTTGAGAATTATGAATGAGGAGCTTGTTTAAATATTTTTATATTATATAAATTATTATTTATATAACTTTGTGAGAGGGAAATTGTATCACTGCGTAGATATAATCTTACTTTCTATCTTGCACGAGGATTAGTAGATAAGTAAATATATCTGGCAAAATATTAAGTTAATCGCAGTGTTTTCATGATATAAAACTACAAATTATTTAATGTCTCTAAATTTAAGAAGAGAATGTTTTTTATATCATAGAAGATGAAGTCAGTTTATATCATAGAGGTATGACCATCTCGCCAGCACACGGCGGGCTTACTGGAGACGCCATAGATAATATTTTACATGGTTACCATGAGTTTAGAACGTAGATAAAGTTAGCTGGGAGCGGAAAAGATAATCGTCTGTTTCGCTCTCTACATTTCTATTTCTATAGCGTGAATAATGAAAAAACAGACATAATAATTATTTGAATTTCGAATTATTTGGATTTCGAATTATTGGAATTTCGTCTAGAGAAATTCGTTTTGTGTTCTCTATTAAAGGGAAGTACGTAGCTGCATGGCTCCTGTAGAATCTGTTTTTATATAATCGAAGTTTATTTACTAATGCTATCTATTATAACTTAACTGAGCAAATAAAAGATAAAAGAAACCATACATAAGTTATGCAGCGCGAAGAAGTATACTTTAAATATAATGAAAAAATCAAAATATATGTATATGTATATATATATAAATATATATATATATATATATACACACATATACATACACACATACACATAACGATGATGATGATGAAGTAGCGAGTACAGGATATTTTTGACGTCCGTCTTCTTATCTTCATCAATGTACTGTTGATACACGCTAGATACATTATATCAACTTAGTTAATTGCCTTTTTTATTTTATGAATACGTATAAGATCTATTATTACGTCACGTCGAGCATTATGTAAACAAAAAATGCTTTCAGTATTATGTATTCGTATGTTAGAGCTATAAAGCCAATTAACACGTGTATATTTAAGTTATGATTTATATAATTAAATAATTAAACAAGTTTAAAACACTTTAATCTTGTAACAAAACTAAGAGCCGTACATCATGAGTGACGTCGTGGGAAAAGTTCATACGTTCAAAAAATGTATTACTAAATTGCCTTATACTGTGTTGCTTAAGATTCGTAAAAAAACTTCAATCTCGAAACTTTTAACGTCATTGTGGCTATAAAATTGTGGAAATCGGTCCAATAGAGATTTTCATCAAACTACGATTTTGATTTTGTCTAAAAATGCAATAGCACAAACCGTAAATTCTCAAAATTATTTTTAAATAATTCCAGTTTATTATAGAAAATCGTTAACTTGAAGTAAGTTTTTCATGAATTTGCATTCTTCTAATATATTTGTTTAAGTGATTGCGTGATATCGGCAGGTTGCGTGATATCGACGCCGCCTAGCATCCGTAACTTTAAAGGCGTGTCAATTTTATTTGTATCCTTCAAATTAATGGTTCTGGTGAATGTTTACTGAATAATATCAAAATTACACGCATATTTTTTTCCTTACATTGTGTACCTAACTACGTACCAATTGTTCCTTTGATATTTTTGCCGAATGTATTATTAGTGTTTTCACTAAAGTCATATTAAGTTATATTAGATTGTTTGTCTTGTTATTTATTGTAAAGCAGAGAAAAACATCTAAAATGCTTTTACTAACGAATAATAACAAGGTTTTAGTTGTCCGTATCCAGAATACATAATATTCTTTTGTTTTCACCTCAGCAAAAGGAGTACAATAACCGATGTATTAACCATAATATAACCTTCCAACAACAGTGTCAGAAGAAATGCATTTCACAGCAGTTATCCATTTCTTTCTTATTTATCTAATTTTCAGTTCGATATTGAAAATCTGTAAAATTTTAATTTGTTATTTCTTGAAGTATTTTTACATTTTATACACAATAACTATAATGTCACGTTTCGAAACTTTGTTTTTAATGCATAAAAAGTGAGCTATGAGTTCAGTACAGCAAAAATGCAAATATCAGTGATTTTTACTCATAATGAATATTTTAATTTTTTTATTGATAAAGTATTTTTCTTTATTTTCACTTTGAATTTTTAATTATATACTATATTCTCAACATTTAAACAGAAATATTGATAAAAAAATTAAAAAGAAAAAAATTAACATTTACAAGATATTAACAAGGTAAATAATTACAATATTTCAATATTTACTTTTTGATATATAGATTTTTAAAATTATTATTGCCTGGATTCTTTTTATTGCTCCCCTTTACTTCAAATTTCGTGTTTTTTTGGGTTGGTAAACGGTGAAATCTTCAGCAATAAAAATTTCCCGATTACTAATTTGTAATTAAAAAAAATAACGAACTTAAGACATAATAATACATTTTTGAGGTTGGTAGAATTGAATGTATTTGTTAATATTAAGTGAGATAAAAGTCATGTTTTTAAATTTTGTTTTCTAAAGAAATTAATTTCGTAGCTTTGTGTGTGTTATAAATATATATATAGTTTAATGTTAAATTTAAGCTTTACAGTTTTAATATTCTGCGAGTAAAATAACTGTGACATATTCGTACAGACGGATAGATAGACAAATAGACGGACATGACGAAATGATAAGTGTTCTTAATTTGGCTGCAGAACCCTAAAAAGATAATCTATTAGTCTGATGTAGATATGTTTGAAGTATAATTCTGATGTACCTATTAAAAAAGTTAGCAGTTTTATTATAACTTGATATAAGAATCGTATTGACGTAATAACTGTCAGTATTTGAATAACGTGATTAAGAATTTAATTGTGTATGTAGCATAATTGATATTAATAGATTTCTTGGTAATGGCATATGGTAGAGTAATGTACATAGCGCGTCAATAACAATCTTCCTTTTAAATACGGACAGATGTGTGTTAGACGGGAATGTGTTGTCTAAGCTAATTTTATGGCAATGCAGGTGTACAGTTTCCTTTTAGATGATCAGATTCGCTTTGTCATCTGTAAGTCGGGAATGGTCCGAAATTTTTCGAATTATTTGAATTAAAATTCAATCGTCTTGGAAGTTTTTGAAAATTTAATAACTGACTATTGTTAGTTTATATTTGGAAATTTTAGAAATAGTTTTATAGTGGACGTATTTGAGTCCGGTTTGACGTCACTTTGTCGAATATAATTTTTGATATTTTTATTTTTTTAATGTTTTATTTTTTCTCCGAATATTAGACGAACAATTATACAAATTCATTATTCGTAAAAAATTACTTATTTAGGATACAAAAAAAAGCCGCAGGACACATTGGGCATTTTTAAAGCATGAATAGGTACGTAAGCTACCCACAAGCGACGTCATGCTGAATACACTTTGATTTCGATAAGTATGTAGCGAATGTTGATAAAGCTTTGTTAATAAGCATAACGAAAATTATGTCGATATTCTATATTTAACAATTCTTATCGAGAACATCGGCAATTATTTCTTTAGGTAATAAACAATTGCAAAGACAAATTAGGTAGAAATAAACGATTTTAGCGTTTTTAATTTATAACATGGCCGCAATGTTTTGTATCCCCCCTCCACATAATTTATTTATTATTTCAGTTTTTTTATCAAGTGATGACATAAAACGGAGTATATTTAATATTATTAAAATAGAGCTGTAATCACTTGAACGAATTACAAAATTGTACGATGCACATGCAAAAGTTGCTGTAATAGATTAGTTCATTTGAGTTACACAAACGTATGATAGAAATGGTTATTTTAGACATATTTACGGATAAATTTGGATATAAAATTTAGTGTTATGTTATATAAGGAAACTAGGTGTTTCAAATTAATATGCGAAGGTCAAACGTATGACCATTATGTGAAAAAAATTTGGCTATAATCATAAATACTTGAACTGCGAGGTTTGTCCTTATGTTTTATCGAGAAGTTACATGCCTGTATTTGGCCCTATCATCTTTATAGTTTACGATTGAATACATTAAAATAATCGATTATTCGACATCAGTTTAAAATTTGGGTACATTGAGATGTCCAATCTGAAGTCGAATGAATTGGCAGATTGTGAAACACGTCGTTGTTGCACAAAAAATACGATCGTGACGAAGCATCCGATTGCTTTCCTTTGAAACATCGAACCATTTTTATTTCTTATCGTCTCACGGAGACCTTTCATTATTTCATGATAATGCTAGCGGCATAATTTCAGGATAATGTACCTAGATCAAATGAGGCCCAAAAAGGAATTTTTTTCCGAAGTCTTAGACAGTAGGTCTTACTTTTTGAAAGGAATTCATATTGAATCTCATTTGATCTGGATTGTCCTTAGGATACATTCAAAGTTCGATCCTCTTTATTTTCACCATTAGCACATTCGAGTACAGTTCATTTATATTATCATTAGCTTCCATTAAAAGACACGTCCAGCTATGAGATATTCAATACGAATAATACAAATTTTCAGAAAATTCCGTAAAAATATGGTGTTAGTGACAAATGAAAATAAAAACATTTTTTGACATAATATATTTCACTAGTTTTAAATATAATAGTTTTAAATATAACGTCACATAACATTATATTTTTAATCGATGAGGTCGTAGCTGACACTTAAGTTGATTTTTTATCCTGAAATCACGAAGTCTCTGGATTAACGCTCATTACTAATATGAGTACAATGATTTTCTTGAAACTACCATACCGAAAGCGGTAACATATTGAAAACTCTAAACGATAATATTAAAAATATCAATAAAGATACAGAAAACTTGACTTAAATAATATTACGTCGGTTCACGGTGTATTGAATAACTTAGAATTTCTTCTATCACTCTTTTTATCATCGCAATCCTCGTAAAGCAATTTGCTAACGGATATGAATTTTAATAAATTTCTTGTCAGCTCTAAATTTACACAAGTTGATGAGTCTTTCAAATCTTATCTTATTTGCATAAAGGATGAAATGCTTTTATAAATAAATATATTTCATTGCTCATTTTTTATTACGTTAATCTATGAAAATGTACGTTCACAAACATGATCGGAGATGTGTAAATATAACGGCGTCAGAGCAAAACTAATGAGCTACGTTGCTATAATTCAGTTGGCAGTGGAATCACAAACTTTTCAGAACTGCAGTATTCGGAATTCTTACACAGCAACGTTCGTTGTAACTAATCGCTTTTTCCCAAATAAATCAATGTTTGTCAATAATTCGTTTAACAAATAATTTACCGACAAACTCAGTAGTTTGAACAAAGTAATTAAAAACTGAACATGTATTAAAACACTCATTTGTTAGTCATGTTTTATTTTGTTGTGTATTCACATTTTTTATACACAAAACCAAGCAATTTCTGTATTTGCACCGAATCGCCTTCTGCATACAGTAGCTTCCAGTATTACAGCATTATTTGTATGTTTACGCTCAAAATTGTTGCAGTTTGGAATTTGAAATTTGGCGTGCGTGTCACTCTTCACACAATAGTTTCTTCACTCTTCACACAATAGTTTTCTTCACTCTTTACACAATAGTTTTGTTTTGTCTTCACACAAAAGTTGCAGATGTCTTTTTTAAGATCCATCATGTGGAATGTCAAATAAAAGCGTAAGATATCAGGTTTTCCAAAAATATGAATCCTTTGGGCAAAATTTTTTTATTAAAATTTGGTCTAACCTCTAAATTAATCACCAGATTAGGCACCTCTAATCTCTAAATTAATTAAGGTAATCGTCGGCAAACTTATTAGAGTTCTGTAGCCGAAACTCCGGTGTTTGTTCTTCTGAATGGTTATCTGTTTGTCTGCATCCGAATTTGAGCGTAATCATAACAACACCGTCTGTCTTACAGGATTGTTATCATTTGTGTACGGAGAATACTAACATTATCTACGAAGCACATTTCACATTCTTTCTTATTTGTGTAATGTGAAATTTGACTGATTTATTATCATTATAACTATATTACTGTCAAATTTTTCGATTAGGTAGATAAATCTTATTGTGGTTTTGTTTCTGCTCACTTTATATTCGTCGAAGTTTTTGTTTGAATTTTGTATAATTCAATCTGGAAATTCTTTTGGAAGTGATTACGTAGCGTTGAAGAAGTATCACAATACATGGTTGCAATTGTTTGTTCTTCCGAATGAAGTCCGAGCTTTCTGATTATATATACTTAAAGTAAATCGTCCATTGTATATTTGTTTCATGTCTACATATAAAACTCTGGACCAGAAAATATGAAAAAAATTTAAGAGAAAAAATCTAATATAAATGTTTATTTTTGTATTTTAATGTAGATAAATAAATATCATGTTAACACGTGACACCAAATGTATTGAATTGTGCTTGGTCATCTTTTCTATATTTTGTCGTACACTTGAATACAGTACTTGTTTTGCGGTCCTGTTGCACATCCCCATATTTTAAGTGTCTCGTTATTAATTCTACGAAGAACATAGATGCAAACTAATATTCAGAGTATTTTTGTAATCAACTATCACAGTATCTTATTCACTTGACTAATATCTGTAGTCTTATTGTGTACATACAGATCCCAACGTAGTCTAATATCTATATATTTTCATGCTAAAAATAGTCCAATATTGAAATATTAAATTTAAATCAGAGTTAGGATTGCCAGATGTCTGGGATTTCCGGGATTGTCCCAGAATTGGTTGATTTTGCGAATAAACAATAATTTGCCCAGGAATGTAATAAGTTTGTCTGGAAAATGTAAAAAATTGCAGTAATTGTCTTTATTGGCATTATTCGCGAACTTACATATGCCATAGCTGCATTCCAGTTTTACTAGCTTGATCAGAGGAAAGACCGGAATCGTCAAATTTAAAGAGACATTGACAAGGAAAAGATGAGTTAATAAAATTATGTAGGTACGTTATTATAACAAATTTTATAAGGAAATATTGCTATTACGTATTCAACGTATTCAATATTATAGTACATTTTATCACCTAGAATACTGCTGCTTTATATATAGTGGCGTACAGTCAATCATCGATTGACTACTTGAGTCAATGGATGATTGACTATGTGTAAAGGAGCAATATTCTAGGTGATAATATGTACTATAAAATTATTAAGAAGCGACGTTGATAGATTTAGGGGAAAGTAATAACAAATAATCAAATACTTGTATGTACGCCTTTGGACTAGTAGATATCGTCTTAAATCCTCAAAGGAGAATGGAAATACATACGATCATTTAAAATGTATGTGAAAAGAAATTGCGTACCTATAAAAATCTTCACTGAGAATATCCTGTTAATTTATCAGTCTATAAACGAGTACGTTTCTTGAAACTTACCCGACGTTTGGAATTTTCCGAACAGCATTATAACAATGTAACTATGTTCTACATCGTTCCTTTGCCGAGTTGCAAAGTTCGGGTTTGTTTACATCGAAAACTATTTAATTATCGAGGTCTCCATAAATGTACATGTCTTTTAATAACCGCAACTACTTAAATTGAACGTTCAAGGCCAAATTTAATTGCGGCGCTTTGCGATTTAATGTTTTGGCCTTTAGAACCTTCGCTGTTTGCTTTGTTAAACTTGAAATCGTAATAATTGCACAATTTCATGCAACTTTTAGTTTGTAAGTCTCTGTATGCAATACTTTAGATGGTTTACTGTAATACGTTTTTGGTGCTTTCATATTCCAAGCGAAAGTGTGCAATGTTTCATACATATGCAAGTTATTGTGCAATTTCGGCTATTTTTGAAAAAAAAAACAAGAACTTTTATTTAATTCAGAAAAAGTATAAAAGTATTCTGCATAATTATGAATATACATTGAAAAGATTTCCGAATTTTTTAAGTATTTTATCATAATAACGTGAATTTCAAATAAAGCATTCTGTATTGATATACATGGTATTTTTCAGTTTCATGGATCTTTTAATTTCTCCTCACGTATTTTCTCCATGATAAATACGTATACATATTTTTGTTATTTGTTTAGTTTTAGTACTTTCTAAAAAATTAAGTTATTTTACTATTCCTTTTTTGATTTATACTTATAATACATCCTTTGACATTGTATTCCTCGCATATATTTTAGTCGATTTTTCGATTTATCACGCAGTGGTGCTTCGCAAATCTAATTGAATAGTATACAGGTAGCTGTTAAATTGGTACAGCAAGTCGAGGTTTCTGAAAATGAAATGAAACGATTCTGATCAATATTTTTTTTGTATCGTATCCTGATTTCGAGATACACTATTTCAACCTTAATTCAAGAGTTAAGCGTACATCAGTGCACATACACCGGGCACCGCACAGCGTTATCAAAGCGACATACTTCGCGACTCATCGAACACTTTATTCGGCCTTCAATAATGTGCGACAAAAATACTATTTCGTAGAAAGAAAAATATAATAATGACAATTGAAAGTTCCTTTTAAATTTTTTGTATGTTTATGACAATGAAACGTTTAAATGTAATTATGATTGCGAAAATATTGAAAAAAAAATGTTTTTATTGTGAGAAAATAAATTATTTCTCTGTAATAAAGGCCAAACGACAGAAATATTTTAGATTATTTTAGCATTATGTTTTGCGAGAGGAATTCTACACGAAACCAATCACAATACCAATTAATCAACATAACGATAACGACAACAATAACAATAACGTTATGGTAACACTAAAAATTCGGCACTCCCCCTCTTCTCGATTTTAGTTTATGTTTCACTACTTTAATATAAATTAAGATTTCATTAATACGACTGTGAACCCTACAGTAAACGCAATGATGCTATTTAGTCCACTGTTTTAATGTAATCGTGTTTCATTAGTGTTTTCTACATCTATTTCGATAACTTAGCCCAATTTGTGTAAAATGTATTTATGAGTAATATAACTTGAGGTTACGGATTATTTACTTTAAGTTAATTATATCCAACATTGAGTTAACGAAGTTCTTATAAATGCATATATATGTTTTTGTTGTTGTAACCATGTGATAAATTGAAATTGAATGCAAAGTTGTTCTTGTCGACAATTACACTTACCGGAAATTATCAAATCAGTCTCAAATATTAATACACGTTCACCTATACATTAACATAACCGTTTTAGTGCCATAGTTTTTTACTCATATTCACTTAAAACTGCCAAAGAAATCTTTTGTTTTTGATGACCCTTTCCTCGAAAAAAAACTGTATCTCTTCCAAAAATTATCCAATTTTAATAATTTTTTCGGTGTTTTCTTAATAAAAACTTGTACAAGGATAATAAAATACAAAGAAAATTATGAAATATATATATAGTGAACAAAAATTATAACAAAAACTGAAATCAAGGTCGCATCGTATTTTCGCAGTCCGGTACATCCTCCGTATCAGCAAAATAATTGTTATCGTCACTATTATCACTATCACTCAAAATTAGCATTACGCCAAATTGTGGGCGTACCACAATGTCACTCCCAATATCACTTTCTTCACAACACTCGAATTATTTTCGTATTCCGACATTACGAGTTAAAAATTTTCTTTTCCTAGATCCTTTTTATATTGTAATTATTAATAATATTATAAATTGAACTTTATGTAACACGTAGAAAGGTAAAAAATTAGCGATGCGTGCGAGCGACCTCCCCTACTGCGCGCTAAACAGCAACTGATTTCGCGAGCGCCATCGCGCTCGTGGCAAATTTAATTAGTACGCGCACGAGCGCAATGGCGCTTGTAGGCACTCTAACGGATAAATATAAGAAAAAGTGAAAGGAAATGTTAAATATTCTATATGGAAGGTCTTTCAAAATAATGTGAACGTATTTAATGAATTGATATAGTTTCTTAAATCTGACGCCGTAACACTTGCAATAAATTTCAGAATTTTATGTCAAGAGTTTTTAAGCTAAACGTCAAACAACAATATAAGTCTATTGCATATAGTAAACAAGTCACTTAACTCAAACATTTAAAGAGGCAACTTGTCAGACATAAGTTGCATGAAATAAAAAGATTCAATAAAAAATGTTTGCTCAAAATATTTGACTGGCCTTACGTTATGCGCGTCAATTGTTAAACACATCAATCATGTAACACAAAAACGTTAATTTGTGGTCGTTACTCAAATGCATTATAAAGAGCATTGTAATACTGAAGTTAAATTAAAATCTAGTTTAAATTTAGAATTTTAAATTGAAAGTACCTTGGCTGCAAGTCGCGAAATTATTTGCAATTTGGTTGCTTTGCATATATTTTTAATGAAGGCTAAACTAAAATATCCATCGAATTAAGTAATAACACGGTACAAAATTAAAGCTATTCGGAAATATTAATTTAAAAGAATTTTTAAAAATTAAACTTAATTTAGTAAAAAAGCCTATTTATAAAATAAGTTACAATTATTTGACAAAACACACTAACTAAAACATACCACTGTAAGCAGAAATGTGTGCGTGTTTTTAACAATATTCTTTACCCTACTTAGATGAGATTGATGATGGTATGCATTACCTCAAGGCCCTGTTCTGTAAATTTATAATAACTGTTTATTTAAAATCGCATTATCGTTGAATATTAATTCTATGAAATAAACTGTCCCACATACAAGGTATATTTTAACAATATTCATCGGTTTTCACACTTGTCCAAGACTTTTAGACGTAATGGTTCAAATACATACTTGTATGGATATTGTCGCTTGAATTTGAATTGTTTCTCAACTCTCCCATAATTATACAATCCCACCCTTGTTTCTTACCTTCTTTTTGCATAGAGCATTTAATAGTTAATTGTATTTAATACGTTGCTTAATTATGCCACTCGTATTTTTGTGCAGAACCGGCGGAACTTGCACTAGAAAATCAATTTTCCGTCATTCATTTATTAAGTTTCATTTTGTGTGTCATTGTCACACAATGGTACCCAAATGAAATGTTTTGCAATAAATAGGCAAATTAACTATAAAGGTATCGGTTTGTTTATGATTATTGGGTAGGTTTTATTGGTATTAGTAAGCTGTGTACATTGAATTTGAGAGAAAATCCAATGGCAAATTGGATTTGACTTAAAAAGGAGAAAGGATGAGTCTGATTTATTTATGATATAGCACACATATTTATTACGTAAAGCATAACAGCGCGTGTGGTTGTTACTGCATGGCGGGTTGAAGTCAATTTTTATAGTGTAAATTTATGAATCCGTTTATATGGTATGTAGCTTTTAGCGTTTCATAGATAACATTTACACGATGTCCTCGGTATAGTAAATTTGGAAAAATAATAAAAGATAAACAAAAATGACAAGAATTTATTATAAAAAACCGCATATTTTCAGTTGTTTTTATTTCTGTAATGAAAAAAACTTACGTTAAGTCGTTTCAATACAGCATTCATTTCGAAGAAAGCAGTCGATTTCGAAAACTGAAATAATTTTATGTAACTTCTACTAGATTTCAATAAATTATTCCGATTATACAGCTATGTTAGTTTTCTCTATTAAACTAGGTGTGACATCACTATCGTTCATCAGATCAGCATTTTTTTTAAACTGTCAATAGTTGATTAACAGACTTTTGACTAATACATACTTTCCAATATTGAATGAGGAGAGCAAATTACAGGTGAGTAATATAGAGCTTTCATAATGTTTGAAATTCTTAAGCTTCTGAAAATGATACGAATGCAATTTGTCGCCATATTTTTGTATTATATTTGGTTCAAAAAGGCGCCACAATGTTACTTCATCAAGGAAGCAATTTAATGTTCTTCGCTCGCGACGTGGAATCTGATACCGGCTCAAAGCCACGCTCTATTCAACCTCCGACAAGATTACCTACATAAAGTGCGTAAACGCATTCTCATTTGACACCTTCATAAAATGCCCTCGCCTAGTATCTAAGTCGGTATTCAAGTAAGTAGTATGCATATTAAGTTTAAATCTCGCTCTTTGATAACCTGTTCTGTTCCTATCGCAGATAGATATGTATTGCGCAACCTACATAGCGTTTGAGAGCGGCACGGAGCGGTGAAAGGGGGCGGGGCAAGGACACGCTCGTTACTAAATCGCTGGCAACTACCTGCCGCAGCGATTACTAATGCCGTCCGATCGTACGAGGAGTTTTAAAACAAAAGGTTGTTTCGCGTTGATTGAAGCGGTGGCCACATTGGATGGGCATAATTAAAATGGGAAAAGTCGATTGCAGTAATCGGTCTTAGTAATTAATGTTAACCGCCTCCTTCGATAATTTTATTTCTATTGTACGATTGGATTTTATGTCATAGTTGAGATCGATATGTATTCTTTTCGTTGATTTTGACGTATTTGTTCAAAAATAGTAGATAAATATGAAGGTTTGTGGAGTTCTTAAAATCGATTAAACGATAATTCAGGTGTAAAGATGATTGATTATTCTACGTAAGTCCGAAGCATAATTAATAATTACTTGAGTTTTGTTCCAATAAAATCATGATCTTTTAGTTAAACAATTCAATGAAGTCTGCAGATTGAAGTCAAGGACCTAAATTTGAAAAATTTGTTACTGTAAAATTAAGACAAATGTAAATATTTTCGATATGTGATGAGAAACAGAGGTTATTATTCGGGACTAATGAGCCCGATGTGACTACACGATGATGTGAGTGCACGATGAAATATCACTTTGAGACGAGCGCAGTTAAAATATATGTCATTACATAAATTATTTCCTTGCTGTAAATATTCTGTCGTGCAGCATGAAGTGTCTTATCTTAATTGCTTCTTTCTTATTTTTTTTAAATAATATAATTCTTCATATATTTTAAATTATTTCTTTTCGATTAAAGAATATAGTGGATTTTATTTTCGATTGCAGAATATAGTCGATTTTATTCTCGATTGCAGAATATAGTGGATTTTATTTTCGATTGCAGAATATAGTGGATGAATGCGTATATTTTATCGCGGTCATAATAATTAATAATTGAGATAATTAAGTTGCTAAAACCGTGACGGGGCATAAGATTGTATCAGAAAACCAAAATATATATTTTTAAATATGGAAATTAAATTCAGTGCAAACGAAACTGTAAAATTCCAAAATATAGTAAAATTTATCGAGTTTCTTACTAAAGAGGATAAAGTTATTGTAATTTTTGTATATATTAATGAAAAACAAAAATAAGATAATGAGGTAAAAATAATTCCTACGGTTTGGTAAATGGCTGAAATATTTATGGTTAATGGTTATTCGACTGTTTTTCAGATATCTATGTATCGGAACACGCATAAAATAGTGTTTCGTAGTGGTCTATACCTCCTGAAATTGTTAATGAAATATCTAATCAAATACGTATAGTATTTGAATTTTTCAGATTTTTCAAATTTAAGGTTGACAAATTAAAGAAGGTGTGTTTAATTTTTTTTTGTATAGACTGTGGGACATCGTTGAAATGATCTCACTGAGTAGAGTAGACTTTAATGTTTAAAATTTTTTTCGCCGGTAGACCATAATTTTTCGAAGTCTATCTCAAAAAAGACATTACGTAGCAAGCTGTAATCGAAAAAATGTAATAAAACATTTCTCGTATCCTATATTTAAACAACGTTTATTAAAAAAGTGCAAAATAATAAAAAGTTATATGTAATAAAACAAAATATTTTTTAGAAATAAATGATATTTTTATGCCTATAGAAGACATACCAGTCAATATTTGCATAGTGGAAAATACGATTAATATTTGCGAACAGTTTGCTATAAGTACCTTGTTCCATTAAAAGTAGAGTTTTTATATAGGGATATTTAAGTATGTATGGGACGCTCGTACATAACAGGTTTACTTTGTAACATACCACCGTGAAGCATCTTAATAAAATTGTTACATTTCAACCAATTTCTGACTGAGACCAAACTAAAATTTGCGTCTACGTTACTACTTGCATTGCGTTCACACAGAAATTTACAATGAGTGTTCTCCACATTTTGAAGATTCATTACATTCAATTCATGATGTTACGCCGCCTTCCACGATTTCGTTTTCTTTGCCATTTACGTAAAATTTTGTTTCGTCATCTATTGTCGATTCATTTTAGCAGACATTTTCTAATTTCAGAATACATTCTCTTCTGTCTTACAATCTAGATGCATAAAGTAATTCTATTTTTAACGCTTCTAAATTTCGACATGAATATCTCTGTGCTTCTATTTCAAATCCAGTGTTGACACACGTTTATCCTTAGCAACATTAATTAGAATTCTGTTTATTCTATTCATTATAATTGGTTGTTATAAATATTTATCTGCAAATAAAGTATAAAGTAAAGAAATAATATTAACCGATAATACTCCTTATGTTGATCTTTCATTTGTATAACTGAAATCATTAACAGACTTCAATAGAGTTAAATGAAGGTAGAAGACTATTAATACGAAGCAATTACAAGTTTATTACTTATTAATTTGTAACGATTAATCTCTCATTATCAGCTTATTGGTTTTCCGACCGGCTTGGTTTTGGACGGACTCCCGTTGTTATCTCTTCTCGATAAAGGGTCATTAATGATAGGACCTCTTCTAAAGGTTAGCTTTGTATTAAATTATCGTATTTTTTCAATTTTCTGTTTATATTCATCTAATTGGTCTTTTTTATATTATTTAAATATTAAAAGCAATATTGGAACAAAAAATACTGTGTATACATTAATGATAGGACCTGTTCTAAAGGTTAGCTTTATATTAAATTATCATATTTTTTCAATTTTCTGTTTATATTAATCTAATTGGTCTTTTTTATATTATTTAAATGTTAAAAGCAATATTGGAACAAAAAATACTCTGGGAAAAATAAGCTTTAAATAAAAGTTCTTGATCTTGGATTTGCGGAATTTCTTGAAACTTAGTTATGTTTATATTTGATATCACACTTTATACCCTTATAAAAAGAACGAAAGAAAGAATTTCAATTAGTGAGTACACAGATGCTAAGACATTTTACACAGATATTCAAATATTGCATTACAGGGACAGTAAAATGGGTATAAAGCGCTATAAAAAGGAAATAGTTATATATAATTATGAAACTTTCCATTTCCTTGTTTGGTGAGCGAGTATGATTTAGATGCCAATAGGGTAGAGTAGCATTGTTATTAAAAAATCGAAAGTTTTAATTTCGGAAATTCCATTTAGCCTTGTGACATTTGCTGACGAAGTGTGTTACAAAAACGACTAAATATTGCTTTCTCGCTATTATTATCTTACTATTTCCGTTTAGGCGATTTGAAATAAATAAAGATTATCATTAATTTATTTCATAAATAAAAAAATATCGTATAAAAGAAAATTAAGTACTATTTGCATTAGAAATAAAATATCGTTCCTAGAAGTTTTTACTGTAATTAAAATACTTTGTAATAACGCAGAGATGCATTTTGATAGATGTATCCATAAAATAAAATATTGAAAACAGACAACCATACACAATGAGTTGCAATTCATATGAAACACAGTTAAGATATCTCTTTTGAAGGTCACTTTCATAGCGCTAGAAACTTTACTTATGAGAAGTTATTTCCACTTTTGAGGTCACTTTTAGAGCGCTAATAACATATCTTTATAGTATAACGTGTCATCATATTTATATGCCTATCAGGTCATTCCACGAGAGCTAGCATTGAAGAGATGCAGCGGGAAGGATAATTAAACAATTGGTAAATATTGTAATATCTAGAGGTATAATATCTGTCATTTAAATCTTAGCGCAAAATAGACGTACAGGGTCATCTGCTGTTATTATACTAACTATGATAAATTATGTCTTTTCTCATGTATTCATACTTCAAATGTTTCTTCACACAAGTACAAATCCTAAAATATTTCAGTTAATGTTACAAATACAAATGTTTGTTTACTTGGTTGTTGCCTAATAAGGAAATAATCGCAACCACATGATCAATTATAACGAAGATTAACACATGTGAATCAAATATATATATATATATATATATATATCGTAAAGTAAATATCATTTCGATGTAACCAATAGCTGTTTGTGCTTTCATTGTTTATAAAGATCCTTAATATTATCCTTTTGGCCAGTTCTGGTTACGATCCAATAATATTTTACGTGTCCTTCATTCGTTGCACATTTATTTTGTTGTTGGTCCTGGACATCTGTAAAAACATTTTTTTTAATTTCACATTTATATGCTCATTCAAATTCCATTTCTATTTTAAATCTTTTCGTATCTTAAGTCTTAATCTGTGACAATATGATTATTCGAAATCCATCGACACTTCAAAAAAAGAATTTCTAACTCGCATTTCGGTGACTTTGAGTTACAATTATATTTTAGTTCTTTATTTTGTTCCTCTACAAAACTGACTAATTATCTAATTGTGTGTGCTTTTTAACAACGTCAAAAGTTATAAAGCTATGTGAAAATGTTTATACTTTCATTTCGAAATTTTACATGTTTTCCCGTAAAATCGCAAAAAACTATTTCAATTGTTCTTCAATAGCAATGTCTATATAACGATTTTTTATTAAATTGGTATTTGAAATATTACCTCTGCTTGAGTCGGTTATATCTACATGAGTAATTGTTTATTTAAGTCTTTATCAAAAATATAAGAAATTCTGTGTTTAAACAGATTACGAAATGATATATAAACATAAATCCACTCGAGTAGATGTAACAATTCCGAAAATGATTACATCTCTAAGTTTTGTAAGTAACGAGGTTTTCATCTTCAATTGTTAGCGTTACAAATAATGAAATCACTGCTTTTAACATAGTCAGACTAGATAATTAACCGTTAAAATTATTATATAAACACCCGGCCAAGTGAGAGTCGGACTTGCGCACTGGTTCTGTAGCACCAAACAATATTGAACTTATAAGTTTGTATTTCTCAAAGACACGGAAAAATAAAGTTTTTGTTGCAGTCGGTGCCAAAAATATCTTCTCAAGAACTACACAACATATCTTATTAAAACCAATTTTCCTTGAAAGTTTATTTTAAATTCTACCTTATTTTTTTCAGAATTTTACACACCTTTACCCTAACTTTTCAAAGGGTAAGGGACACTTTTTAGGACTTTTTAATAGCACATATCGCTCCAGCTATTGAATTAAATAAATAAGTTATTTTGGAACATCTATATAATTGTTTAAGGCCTTTCAAAGCATATCCATATGTGCACCGAATTTTTTTTCATCTCTCAATTACATATATGGGGTGTCATCCCTAATGTTTATTCTATTCCACAATTTCATTGTATAGCGGTTCATAGAACACACCTACCATCCAAATTTCATCGACATAGTGCCAATCCGTCTCCGAGTAAAATGGCTGTGACATACGGACAGACAGACTGATAGACAGACAGGGCGAAATTATAAGGGTTCTGTTTTTGCCATTTGGCTACAGAACCCTAAAAAGCTAATATGGGCAGCTAATTCAATAGAAGTACCTTTACATTTTTTGACATCCTCATTTTTATTGAATTAACTCGGCTCGTTTTTTACCTCTATCTTAAAGGAGCAAAGCAAGCGGTATGCGCAATGTAATTATTACCAAACACTAGTAACAGTCGACCTATGTACCCCTGTAAACACTTTCAATACTTGATAACAACGAATGTAGCGCCAGGCCCAAAGTATTGGACGAACAATTTTGCCGAACAGCTTTAGGTATTGGCGCGGGATAATGTAGTGGAAAATAATTTTGGAGATTGTCCACGATTAATGGCGATGTGACCGCCCCGATAGGATACCGTTTACGTAGTCGCGTAGGATGTTTCTTAAATAAACGGTGGGATCAGAAGCATCGCTCGGCTTGACTACACGCCCCGATCGCCCATCGCCTACGCGGCTATACTTATTTTATTTTATTTAATTTTATTGAGACCACTCGTTTGCACGGTACGGAGTCTACGTAGTAGGCGTAATGAATTTAATAAATTACATTGAAAAACTTGAGGTCCTTAAAGCGAAAGCGAGAGTCTATGTACTTATGTAATTTATATCAAGGCGTAGTTTACGTTATGAATTTGTGACACAAAAGTAATTTATCTCACGTAATAGGATTCCAAGATAAACAAAATGCAAGGACTGCTTTTTGTTCGTGAATTCATAAATAAACTTAGATATTACTTAGATATTAGACTTTTTTAAATATGGAATACAAAACGATATTTTTCTTTCATGCTTTTATGCTTGAATGACTGTGACGTCAATTTTATACCTAAAACCACGAGGAAGTGTTTTTTTAAATTTAGAACATTAGTTTAGTGTATTTAGTTTAGTATATCGGTCTTTTAGTATTTTTTTAGTTTAGTGTATTTAGTTTAGTATATCGGTCTTTTAGTATTTTTTTAGTTTAGGATATTTAGTTTAGTATATCGGTCTTTTAGTATTTTTTTAGTTTAGTGTATTTAGTTTAGTATATTGGTATGGTTTACTATAAAATAAGTTTAAAGGCGAATTAGTGATAATATATGCAATAATATTAATTAGTCAATGGCGTAGTGCTATTTACATACATACGCCTAAACAAACCCAGTAACACAATAAGGAAAGAAAATAGGAAGAAACCTTGAAAGGTTTTTCCTTATTTATTAAAATACTAACTTCCATGTCGTTTCAACCAGGGGAAAAGGGACTACGGCTGTGTTTTGTTTAAATTGTTTTTAGGGTTTCGTACCTCAAAAGAGAAAAAAAAACTAACCTTTATAAGATCACTTTTTTGTCCGTCTGTCTGTCAAGACTCTTTTTCTCTCAGGATCGCGTGGAGGTATCAAGTTGAAATCAATATCAAATACTGAGGTTTATGGTTCTATCAAGTTTCTAAGTCAATGTAATAAAAAAATACGGCCATTTATGTCACATATTTTGACACTCGCAAATAAATCAAAACCTCTAGAGTACTTCCCGTTAACCTAGAATCATGAAATTTTGCAAGGAAAAAATCTATACTTTGTTACAAACATTACGTAAACATTTTTTTTTTAAATATTAATCTGTGAAAGATACAGTAGGCAATAATATTTTACTTCTAAAAAATTAAAATTTTTAAATAGTTTCATAGGAATATTTTGTACCATGAAATGTTTATGAAGTAGTGCGAGTTCCATTCGTGTTTGACAGGTTTTTTAAATAATAATTATTTACAATTAATTTGTAACGGTAACGATAGCGATGGTTTAGTGATCTTATACAATAAAAACGCTTATAATAAACGATCTGTAATAATATATGGCATATATCAAAACATATATATCGTAACAAATTAGCCATACGTGCTGTAACTTTCTTGTACATACCAATATTGTTTACATTTTTTCTAACATCCTATTGATGTTATTCAACTGTGAATCAGTTTCGGCCGTGTATTACAGATCTGAAAAACTAAGCAATGTGAGATATAATGTTAATACATATTTTGTTACTGTTATTCAATGCTCTTAGAGTTCGATCTAATTATGTGATGGGGTTCCTAAATAAACCTATTTGAAGAAGTGAATAGATGAATAGACACAGTAATTCAAATACATTCAGCAATGACTCAGGTTACTGCCATAATATATATTCAAACATACTGTTTCCGTTTAATAGGGCGCGCTGTCATTTTACTTACTTTGAATGAAGATAATGTCAAGGTATAATACAAAAAGAAAATGAATAGAAAAGCGAAAAGAATTTATTATACTTTGTTGTTATTTTTGCTTAAAAAAAGTTTATGAGTTCTTTCTATAATACAAAATTTTCTTGAAATGGCTGAAGATCTGTGATCGACGCCAACATACTTACACTTCTTTTTAATATATTAAAAAATCCTCATAGCCCAAATTATATTAGTGGCAAATTTAAAGACTTGTCTGCTCACGGTCCTGCCTCTCCTGAAACCTTCCTTTGTGTCCTTGTCCTTTTCTGTCTTTCCTATCCCAAATCATGTCAAAAGTTTTTTTTTACTTATAGTTTTGTATTTTGTAAAAAATTTTTTTGTCTAATGTGCTATATAGAATTTTCATTGTAAAATCTCTTACAGTCTACCAACTAAATTTGAATAGCAATTGTTATAGTTGGCTGGAAGAGATTGCTCATGTAGTCCGCCATACGTATTATATATAAAAGATTATAAATAAATAAAATAAATAAGTATCAACTAACAGAAAATGTACAAAATAAAAGCATTTTTACATAATTTATTGATTACGGTATCACTTCTAGTGTACTTGCTTCGGAAGTACGGATACTAAAATTGATATCACTTCTAACTAAACTTTCTGTAGTGATGAGATGAGAACTAAATTGTTGGGCTAATCTATGTTAAAAGAGAACCGAGTTAGACAGAATATTCGCGTCGACAAAGCGTTAACAAAAATTAGTTTATGAATGCGGGTATCCTCTTACGTGTTCCGTTACGCATACTTTTACATAAACTGCAATTGACTAAAACAAATTCGACAATCCCATGTGTCCATTTTCCGACACTCCATTGGAAATAGTACTCGTAAAGTGGCCAATCGGTTCGTCAACAGAATCAAACATTCATAAACAAATGGTCGCTTGACAAGTCGTGTTCGATTGTAGAAACGTCAGTAATTGTTATTCAATATTTCATTTCTTTAAATTTCGGTTCGCGTGACCACACCGATCAGTTCAGGCACCTTTACGTGTTGTTGGCACTGACAAATGTATACACGATGACAAGAAATTATATACGTTTTATAGATTTTCCTCGTTTATACAATATGATTTATTTCGTTGTGGTTATTTTAATACAAGCCAAATAAGTTCAGAAATTCACAATTGTGGCATTCATTTAGAAAGTGATAAATGGCTGTGTATGTATATACATATATGTATGTATGTATGTATATATATATATATATATATATATACACACACACACACAAACACTATATTAGTATTTTAGTTCCTATTAAATTAGGAACGGAATAGAAATTGAACGAATTTCCTATAAATTACTAAAAAATTAATAGCGAAATAATAGGAAAGTAATTTTTTTAAGACTTAATAAGAATTAAATGATTGTGTAAATAATGGAATAGTTGTAATATTATAACCAACAATTATTACATAAAAATAATAAATAACGTTTGCACAAAATTTAAAGAAAAAAATTGGCCTTACCTACAAATGTAGAAGTCGCTCCGATTTTACTTAGTTAAAATATTTTTATAGTGATTTAATTTTTAAATTTTGTGCCCACACGTTTTAGTTAATGCTTTGTTAAATATATTTTGAAAATACGAAAATGGAACTTCTGCGGAAACATCTTTATCAAATTTGATTCTATCACCTTGTTCATCGTTTTATAACTGAGTTTAATTTTATTAGTTTAGAACCATTAAACCAAAGCTTGCAAAAAATATGTACTGTTTCTTGTAGATAGTGAAAATAACTTAATATTACGTTGTTTTAATTACTACTGACTACTTTGACTTAAAAGTATCTTTTTTGAAATTTTTGATAAAGTATTTTTTTTTTAATTTTTGCTGATTGCTACTTGATATAGTATTTTAAATCACTTTCTTATTTTGCGTGCGATGTGTACATTGTGTTTTTAACTGTATAACTTTGAAATATACTTGAAAAGTTCTACAATTCTTTGTAATTATTTCTCATTGCGCTGCCAGTCTAAATCTAAGATAATCCTGTAACATCTGAAGTATGAATAAAATTCGCAATTCGAAGACACACTTAAGTACGTACAAAAGTATTAAGTAATCCTATTATATCATGTACAAATATTAATATTATTTTTCATCATGTAAATGATGAAAAATAATATTAATATTTGTAAATGATATAATAGGATTACTTAATACTAATCAGGCATTAATCAATATCATAAAATTAATCAGGCATTAAAAAATATCATACGCAAATTTCTCAAAAATTTGAATTCAACGTTATAGTTTTTCTATAAACTTTCAGCATGCTTCTAGAAATACCATAATTTTTTAATTTTATTTTCTATAATTTCAGCAGCGTATTTTTCGTATTTGCGTATTTTTCAAAATATGTCTAGATAGCATTTATTTACATATATGCTTTATAAAATTACCATTTATTAATAACTTAATCCTTATATATAAACCTACCTTAACCTTTTCAAACGATATTCCAAACGACACATGAAAAAATCGGGGATTTGATTTACCCTTCTAAAATTTTTTTATATATATTTTTAAGTATTAATTACATTTATTGGGATACATGTGTTTTCTTACGCTTTATAATCTATCACGCCCAAGTTGCTAGATCGTAGAATCGTTACTGAGAGAAATGGCCGTGACAGAAAGATATAACTAACTGATCTTATAAATCACATAAAGGGTAGAAGCATATTTATATGCAGTTGCTTTTATTGAAACTATGGTGATAGTTGTTTGCAGAGGGTATTTGTATCTACCTTTAGACAGTGTAATATAACAGTACATATATAATAATCTAATGATCAAACAACAATTATTTATAATTACAGTGGTCGCCGAATGGTCGAAATTCGACCATAATTAATTAATTACTCCGCACTGAAATTACGAAACTGGATTTAATTTAAATAATTAAATGTACTTACCTACTCACTTTGTTGAAAACACTTATAGGTAGGCGAGATTAAGTTAATTCAGATTGCTGCTATAAAATTTTCCTTCTGCAATAGGTATATATTAAGCAAGCTGACAGATTTTTCCTTTTGCAACGGATGTATATTATGCAAGCTGTATTTCACTAATATATAAAAAACTGATATATATTACACAAAATTTAAAATAAACACTTTTTTGCCTCGACATACGCTCCATAGACTATTGAAAATCACACAAAATTCACAGCTCAAAATTCGTTCAGGCATTTTAAAATTCTTTAGCGAAAATCTCTACTCTGTGCGACTGTTTGACCGCAGACTATTATGTGTTTGACATTGACAGTGTGAACGTAAACAATGATTTTTTTTATTGTTGAACGTAAGCAATCAATCTTTTCATGCATTTGTAATATATGTTTTAATGTATTTGTATCACTTTATATATACATTTTAGTTTTCTTCACTTCTTCTCCATAAAAACTTTAAATATGCAAAATTTTGCACTGCTCAGTGCACGTAAAAAACATACAAAGGTGTACAAATTTTCTTTTCACGTATTTATATACAGATAAACAAGTAATATAAATAATTTTCTAAAAAAGATTTTCTTATGACAATTAGCAATGAGCAAGACGTCTTGGGACAACTATGCTCTCAGTAAATACTTGATGGCACATTGTCCAAATACGTTGCGATAAATTCTTCGCATAAGCCTAACAAGTTACATAATAAGTTATAAAAAGTAAAAGTGGCGCTCTAACTTTCCGTGAATTCCTGTTTCGATTTAAATATGCAAAGTAAACATTAAGATAACTTTTAACGTATTTTACGTGTAAATTCACGTTTAACGACTTAGAAGACAAAAAATATATATTGTTGGTAATACACTCAGGCTTTTTTTTTCGTTTAATAATCAATGTTTTCGTTTTTTATAGCGTTTAACGGTACGAGTCGATAACGGAGTGCTTCATTATTGACTTTGCCCCTTAATGAGTTTTATAAATGTTAATTTCTTATTAATTATGAACTCAATCGTATTATAAATTTCCATAACCGCAAGAAGCTCTGGCTTTTGATTGGATATTTACATAAATTAAATTTTAAATCAAGAGTTTAAATGAACGTTCCCTCTATTATTCCCTTTCTGTTAATTCTAAGAATATTTATTACGAGAGTTATTAACCAGAACTGTTGACACATATATTTCGCTTCACTTGTCAGTACTGTTATCATCGATTGTTTACTGGTGCTCGCTCAACGTGTGCTAATCAATAAATATGTACTCAAGTATCACGAGTATTGAGGAATCGATCGCCCGGGTTCCGTACATATTTTTTTGCGTTTCGTAGTCAGCTCTGCTTACGTGTCGCGAAGATGCATCTTGGAGAATATCTGTCCATATATATCTATTTCGTAGATGGAAGTGATGGTATTTAGATTAGTAATTTTCTCATACCCGGAGATTTTAATAAAAAGGCATATATTGATTAAAATTTATCGCAATAGGATTGGCCAATATTTAGACCTCGTTTTTTCTGAATTTCCTCCAATTTGTCTGGACGAAAAGTATTGTTCTTATCCGTTTCAAATGCATAGCTTGTAACGGTTGCAAACATCACTCTAAGAGATTTAATTTCTTCTCTCGGGGCGTGGGTTAGTGTTTGTATTGCTATATAATATGTGATCTTGCAAATGGTTGAAACGTAACGAATGTAACTTCTGATAAATTGTTCAAAATATGGGAATCATAATTGTGAACTTTAATAAGTTTATAATGTTTTATTGTTGTGTTCTTTTTAAATGAATGAGTTATAAGAAGCACATACGTTTCAAATGTTTCCTTCCACCATCAACGAACTAAATTAAAATAAACCTGTTATGCACTAATAGAACTAGTACAACGATGGTTATGTATACAACTAAACATACGCAAAAATAACAGGTCTGAATACCATTTTTCACTATGTAACTTTATTGCCTAGTAACATTTATAGGCGTAAAAATATCATTAATTTCTTAACAATTCTTTCGTTTGATTATCACAACTTTTTTAGTATTATATATTTAATTATATTAGTTACTTAAATAAAGGACAGGATAATTTTTTGAGCCGCATTACAGCCTTTTTAAAATAAACTTGATAACAAAATGGATCTAAAAATAGCAAGTTTGATGGTCCACCGAATCGTTGTTCTTGAGCGAAAAACTAAAGAAAAAACACAGATCCTCTCCTTAAAGAGCTTTTTTTAACGATAATTTACACTTACGCCAAGAAAACCAATTTGTTTCAAGTACTGCGTAGTGGCACTATATATAAACATAAGTCATGTCATGAGTGTTGGGCGAATGAACTTCATCTGTTAATTTGAAATCCCTTTTATCTCATTGAGTTATTAGAAGCCTTTGACAGAAAGACAGGTGGGTGAACGAACGGACATATAACGTTACCATAACAAAAGGATTCATATTATATAAAATTCATATTATTATAGTGAACTAAGGTACATTATCTGTTCTACAAAATATCAAAACTGAGTCTCTATATGAATTCTCAATTAGGTGTATCTCGGCTTTTACCGAGTTATAACTTAGGAATCGTTTGCTGCAGACTCGTAAAATTTTGTACAGGAATATTTAAAGTCTTTTTAATCCGCAGGCAATACCTAGGAAAAGTAAAAAGTTAAAAATTGTAGGTAAACACTAAAGTGCAATTGGTAAAAAGAAAAGTGGTAAAAAGAACAATTTAAAAAAAGAAAGTTAAAATGAACAGGGACAGAGAGAAAGACGGAGGTCGAGAACGGTTGTGAGCATGACAAAAGGGAGTTTTTGTATTGACATACTGGCTATTTGACAGATCATTGTAAAAATCAATAGGTATCTTCTGTTCTGATATTTAACCAATAGGTAGAAAAAATCACCAAAATCGGTCAAGCGAACTGTAGTTTGTCCTGTTACGTACGAACACGTACACGTACGTACAGAATAACGAACGAAGACGTATGTTATTTTTCAAAGGCAAATTTAGATCATAATAAATATTTAATCCTCGAGGTTTGGCTCGGAGGTGTCGTCAAACTTTGGTATTTAATCAATGTTATTTAGGTGAAATTTCTTAATTTTTCTAAAATATCATACATTACAAGAATACTTTCATGAATAGACGCGCGAACAATTGGTCTTCAAAAATCCTTAAAACGACGAAAAAACTTCACGAGTTACAATATTTTATTATTTGTGAACGTTGGGATCCTACTGTATATAATTCATCCATATTGCATGAGAATGATATGAATTATGGTAATATGCAACACGTATTGGGACCTTGACCGTTGTTTGACTGTTTTTTTATACAGATCATAACATACGCCGTCTATTCCAGCACTGTACGCACAAACCGCGCCGTATATTGCGTCCTCAATTTTTATATGAAATGTAATTAGGACTTGTAATTAGTTTAGGACTTCATATAAATTACTTTCATCATACGTCATGAATAATGTTGTTCGCTTATATCATTAATGGTCATAAATATAAGAGCGTACTATGATATTAAAGCCTCTTTTAGGGGTCAGATAGACAATTAGCTTTAAGCTTAATTTTTAATTGATTTAAATAATTCGTTACCGCTGCTGGTGCCTTTACGGTGGAAGATGGCGTTTGTATGTTATATATTGAAATATTATATCCAAAAATAAATAAATAAAAATAAACGGTTTTTTAAAGATGGTGACTCTACACCACTGGGGATAGATAAATATTGTTTTATGTTCTCGTAAATAAAAAAGTGACACTGTTAAAACCGTTGTTGTTTTTTCAAAAGTACATGTAAAAACAACGTACGAGCAATAAATATGTCGAAATTAAATTGTATGTTCAAAATGTATAAAAAAAAGTAAAAAGTATTTTAAATATTACTTATATTAAATTATTGGCATATTGACGATACTACATTAGAATAACAACGAAAATTAGAGAAAAATTTAAAAAAGTGTCGAAAGGAGAATCGATTTTTTATTTGAACTGGTTTCAAAATGTTGAAGGACTTCAGATGATTAAACCGGTCCTTATAAGTAAAGGTTCAGTCTTAGTCATTAAAAACGTCTTTATGTTTAGTAGATCTCAGAAATGTTAAATGAATATGAAATTCTTTGCTTGTTATATACTTATATATTTTTGTCTAATGAATCATGTTTTCAATATTTCATAAAATAGATAACTATTTTATATGTGACTGATTACAATAGAACTAATTGGAACGTGAAAATATTGCATTTTTTATAATTTTCCTTTCGTTTGAATACTAAACTACAGTGTATCCATCCCATATTTTTCACCCATATGCATTTTGACTTTTGTTAGTTTGCTTACATTGCCATAATGGGAGGAGAAAAAATTTATTGCTAATACAAAATGTAACGAAGTTTTCTAAATTTTTAAGGTAATTTTTAGAGTTCCCTATCTCAGGAGATATATTGTTTTCGGTAACTTTATAAGATCACACAGGTATCTGTCTGTCTTCGTTGGCTCCAGCCGATTTTCTCAGAAACTATGCGATGTACAAACTTGAAATGTGGCATGGCAATACATGTATTGACCCACAGATTTTGCACTAGGTAACTTTTCAAAAACATTTATGTAAGAATTAAAGCGGTGGTAAATAAAGTTATTATTTTTTTATGTCATATATCATGTGCGGTATCATTTTAAAAAACTTGTTGAATAATATTGAAATATTTTTTCATAATTTTAAATTGCGTATTTAAAGAGCTATTCTAAAAAAACATGCCGAAAAAGGGTATGTCCCCGTCTCCCCGTACTTATTTCCAAAATTACTGAATCGAGAATCATGAAAAAAACAGAGAATCATGGTAAAAGCTGACTACAAGATTACAGGGAAACTGTAGCGATTATCCTAAATCTCATAATTGTTTGAAATATACACCATGTTTTTACCCTGTAAAGATGCAGTAGATAATATATTTAATTTGTAAAAACTAAGATTTGCAAATATTTTAATAGAAAAAAACAGAGTTGGTAAAAGCTCACTACAACATTACATGGAAACTGTAGCGATTATCCTAAATCTCATAATTGTTTGAAATATACACCATGTTTTTACCCTGTAAAGATGCAGTAGAGATATATTTAATTTGTAAAAACTAAGATTTATAAATATTTTAATAGAAATTCTATGTACCCTTAATGTTTATATATGCCTACGGAGTTTTATTCCTATATTTTCAAATTTTATTTATTATTAAATTTTATTTTATTTATTTATACGACATTTTTCAAAAAGATATTTGGATGTGTATCAATAGTTTTCCGGTACAATAATTTTTAAAAGAAAAATGTTAATTATTTATTATGAAATAATGATATTATGATAATGAAGCCAGTAGAGTAAAGAGAATAAAAAATGAAATAACTTTTATTCTGCTTTTCCATTAGGTAGTATAAAAACATTATTACCCTATTTCAACTAACCCCAAATTTTTTAAGGTTTCTTATACTTAATTTAATTTATTTTGTTGTGACTTTAATTTTAATTAGCACCTATTAACTTTATCTTAAAAATGCGAAGTTGAAATTTGAATTGTTATTTTATTGTTAAATTTGTGATAAAGTAACTATTATGTAGGTAGTTATTTTCATGCGATGTTCATGAGTAACGCTACTATTATACTAGACAAAAAGTTAATGTAATGTTCTCAAACGCTTTTCAGCGATGAAGAAACAGTTTTTGCTGAAGTAAATATTCCTGGATAGGATGTTGATTCCTAAAGCAACGTTGACTTTTTATGTTTTACGGAGACTAACTATGTGGTTTTAGATAGTTTTTGGTTACTTTTTGACTTTGCGAATAGGAAGATTATTTTTTACGAGTCACTATTAAGGTTCGAGATGGTATAAAAATTGTAATCAAAACATTACAGGTTGCTTGATAAATTTGTCTCGTCCAAACTTAATTTATCCAAGTTGCCGTGCCGAATTGAATTTGTTGTTTTCAATCTCGCTGTTTGTTTTAATATTTGCTTAAGGTCAAATGAAAGTAATCTTAATCCATAAATACAAATAAATTGAGCCGTAAGTTGACTAACTTTTTTTTATCACAAACAAATTGGTCTGCGACTAATATTTTTTCGTAAAAAATTGTTTTAGTTGTTTTTACTGTAATTGACAAAAATAAAAGTATTTATCGCCTTAACTTCCTCTCCTTCGGGCAGTAAAAAATGGTTGCGTTTAACGACTCAAGAATAAGAACGTCTAGACCTGACTGCACGTAGCAACTGAACGTTTACGTGAACCGCATTCGTTGAATAGCTGCAATTATAAGTTATTTTCATATTTTCGAGCGATTATATAAATAATTATTGTTACAGCGCATTGTTAATAACATCTGTTACCCCATTCACAGTAGTGTGAGACAAATAGCTCGCAATAGGTTTCATAAGCCCGTTCCGTGAAGTGACTAAATTAATTAAAGAAAACGAGATCGGGCCGTCACAGCCGACGCGCTGCAACAGCGCGCCGCGTGGCGGTGCAATCGTTTCTTCACACTTATTATGCATTTGCGACCAATTTTATTATCCGGCTATCGTTGGTATTTTGTACGCCACTTGCAGTCGGCTAATGGAATTTTGCAAAATGCCATTTTTTGCCTTCTCACTCTGTCTGTCGGAGTCTTTCCACATATTTAATAGGATTGTTTGTTTGGGTCGCCTCGAGATCGAAGTGTAGAGGGGTGACGAATTTGTGGATAGAAAGCGTTGATTTGTTCGTGGCGATTTTATTATTTATCCACACGCAATGATAATTATTGTTAGATACTGAGTTTACTAATTTATAAGAAACGCACATATTTATTCGGGAAATACTCATACACATTATACATATACTCATTTTAATTATTTCTATATCAAAGTTAACGATTCAGTGCACGATCATTTGAAATTTGGGTTTCATTTTAAAACGTAAGCAAGACCAACAATTATTTTAGCGGCAGTCGTACAGTAGAATTATCGCGATAGTTAGTAACATAGGATTAGTCAGCCATTTTTCGTCTTAATAAGTTACTAAATCTCGAAACTATATACTTAGTATTGTTCTTGAATCTCTTTGGTTCACATTATTAACGATTGCTATTGCTACATGAATAAACGATGATTGTGAGTATGGTAGGTATAATAATGTGCTATAATTCAAATGGTGAGTTTGAAGATTTTTGCTGAAATTAGTTTATTTCAAGGGATTTGAAGCATTACGTTTCTACTTTTTACAAATTATCAGCAAACATCCACTATCAATTTAGTAGAATATATAATAATCTGTTCAGAAGAATTATTTGACATTTACAAACATATTACTTCCAATCTTATAGGACAACGAACAATTTACGCTTATATCAATAACTTGTATATAAACTTAACATATCCCTATTTTCAGTACTGTATACTGATTATATGGTTAACGTATTTAAACCATGTACATAGATCCGTAAATTTCATTCGTTTGGGTTAATTTAAACACGGTGATACCAGCAGCTAGGTTTTCATGCTTCACTGACATACTAAGAGACATATCATTAAGCCTCATTTATTTACCAGCATACAGAGAATCAGATATAATTTACGTACCAACAGATAGACCATCAAGCATCATTTATATAAGAATAGATCGATAATCCAGAATCATTTACGTACCAACAAATAGACAATGAAACATCATTTATGTACCATAGATAGATCATAAAGCATCATTTACATATCAATGTAAAAATCAACAAGCATTATTTACGTACAAAGAGATGGATCATAAATTATAATTTATGTACCAATAGATAGACTATCAAGCATCATTTATGTAAAAATAGATAGATCATCAAACATAATTTATGTACCAGCAGATATATCATCACGTCAGCATCTATTAGTTATTATTGATGTATTAGAAAACATGACTGCGTTTCAGATTAAAGTGACACGAAGTTAGAAGTGTTTTGCATCCGAATTTTATCCAGATGATTTGTCTTGAATTTTCAAATATAAAAACAATTCTTTATAATCTTTAAGAACTTATTATCGTTCGGCAAGAATTAACGAATCTTAATTAGAAAATCGCAATTTAAAACAAACCATCTAATAATTACGTTACATCTGTAGAGGGGTGGCCGATAGACCATCTTCATATAGTCTTGCACTAATACGGTAAATCTTGTTTGTTTTGTATTCTTTTCTTAAAAACCTCTAAAAATACAACATTAAAAATGATTTTATCAACGGAATGAATTTACTAACATATTATGTTATTACATAGGTACACACACGCACACATATATATAAATAAATATGTATATATACATATATATATATATATATATATATATATATATATATATATATATATACACACATTTTATATGATTATAGTACCCATAATACATATGTAATTCCTCTGGCAACCATACTGGGATAATAGCGGTAGATATATGGCAGTCACTCCTGTATTCAGTGATAACATGTTGTTCTTGTATACGTAAATATTTACAAGGCTTTTGGACGTAGACACTTTGTTACTTTTTGTGTTAATTGTACGTCATAATAATTCTGAAAATTCTATCTGCTTGTAAGATAATATCGAATATTCTTAGAATAACGTCGCAATAAACAGCAAAAAAATCGTAATTTTTTGCTGCAGAAACTTATATACAATCTCTTTTTATTAGGTTGTGTCTAAACCTACATATATGTTTTTATCATAAACGTTAACGTAAATGAAAAAAAGAAATGGTTCAAAGGAACAATAATACCACAAAATACTTTGAAATATATGAAAAAATATTATAATAATCTTTTTCAATATTTCCTTCAATCGTTTCGTTTTTTTTAAACGATTGATGGTATTAGAATGATAATGACAATTAATGATACTTGACTTATATATTAGAGTTACATAATTTATAGCCAGAGAATGTTCTTGAGTTGATAATATTTACGAAATTTTGAAAGTTGAAATAATATGAAATAAGCGTCATCACAATATGAAAAATCGAATTGGAAAAGTGACTTGTTAGTTTTATAATTGAAATCTTCAATAATTCATAATAACAATACACAGTGCTGTTTTTGTAGGTAAAAATACAATTATAATAGTGTTATATATTACGAAATACGAAAATAATGATAAAACATGAACTTAGATTTATTTTTATGACGCTTGCGTGTTTTACCTTGGCCATTCGAATGCTAGACGAGACCAAGAAAAAAAATCACTGGGAGCTAGATAAAATTAATGACATTAATTGATTGTAAGTCTAGTTCGATAAAATTGAAGTTTTTTTTTTGTATTTTTAATGTAAAAAAAGGGTTGGACCTTGCTAAGATCGTTCGTAGATATAATAATTTAAGATAAAAAAAATAAAATAACTACATTCAATATCATTCTTAAAACTGAATTTACCATTACAAGATTAAATAGTCACGATTTATAACTATAATGACAGCTTTACTAAACAAAAACATATTGTTAAAGAATATATGTTTATTTATACTACAATATGAATATATTGAAAATTATGTCTAACTAATTGAGTATAGTGCAATATCCACTTGCCCCCAATGTAACTTTAAAATTAATAAATAAATTTATTAGTAATTTAGAATGTAAATAATACAAAATTTAAAAAAATGGCTTGCGCATTAAAGAATTTTTGCCTTAAGGAAAGTGATATTATGCAAGAAAACTTCATGGCACCGATAGTAATAAAAAGTGAATGTAGTCAATATAGTTATTATAGTAAGTGAATGTAGCCAATATAGAATTATAAAGAGACTGCGTAAAAAATTTTTTGTTTTATAATTTAAATAAAGAGACTGCGTAAAAAATTATTTGTTTTATAATTTAAATAAAGATACTGCGTAACAATTTATTTATTTTATAATTTAAACAAAGAGACTGCGTAAAAAATTATTTGTTTTATAATTTAAATAAAGATACTGCGTAACAATTTATTTATTTTATAATTTAAACAAAGAGACTGCGTAAAAAATTATTTGTTTTATAATTTAAATAAAGATACTGCGTAATAATTTATTTATTTTATAATTTAAATAAACAGACTGCGTAAAAATTATTTATTTTATTTAAACCTTCCTCAAGAAAAAAAATGTGGCATATAACATCGACACAACACAACCAATATATAACATCGATACAACATAGGATATCTTGCTATTAGTGATATTTCCAAAAACGTGTGACAGATCTGAAAATTGTTGTTGTTTGTACGTTTCGTAAAATATTTATCTATTAACAACAAAACTTTTATAATATGGTAATAGTATGGTAATTTTAGTTAAGAATGTTTCAGTTATCAGGAGAGCATTGTCAGTATTTAAGGTTTTCAAAACTTACCATACGCATAAAGACTACGTTATGGAAACAAATTTTTCGAACCCGGTTTACTGCAAAAACGTATATAATTTAAAAAAAAAACTACTGTCAAATACATTAACATACCTCAATCGAGTAAAAATTAAAATGTTTTACATTTGATTTATTATCCATGTTACAATTTTTTTCCTTATTATGGTTCTAGTCCATAATATATTACTATATATTTTCGTTATTATTGTTCCGGCTGGTATTATTTTAAAATGAAACCTTGTCATGTCAGCTCCTGGTAAAAGAACATAAAATGCTATCTACAAAAAAGTTTATGTTTTTAAATTTGACATGTTATATTAACTCTGTCAAACAACTGATTCATTAATAAAATTTTTCGTCATTAAAAACTGGATAGATGGCGCGTGCATCGTCAATAGAACTTGCGTAATCTTTGTTCAAGCAAACGGCGGTGTTCGACATTGAAATTAGTCGGCGAGAATGTATCGAGTATCGTCTGCACTTCGCAATTAACTAACCTACATAAAGTACGTGTTAGAGAGTCACGTATAGAGGTATTTCATTTGATTTCACAACGCTCTTGCGAGGTTGAATGCACTAATTCCACGATCCCACCAATATATTTGGCCGAAATAGAGGACGCATCCCGGAAAAGCCAAACGAGTTGTAATTCTGTTTGCAATTAATTACACGCTGAGTGCGTTGTAATTAATTGCAATATTATTAAAGTGCATTATTCTGTCATAATGACTAGTATTAAATGAGTCAGGGGAATGACCGTAGTAACTAATGACGTCTGAAAACACTTCAGATTATTTTTCAGCATTGTGTTATCAAATTGATTTATACACATAGGTTAAACTTCTTTAAATCCCATATTAATTTCGCATATACTATTTTGTTGAATTTATTGATTATGGTTCATATAATATTTTTAGTTTGAGAAAATTTGGCAGTTTTTATAGTTCTAAGAATGCCAGTGTTAGCCCAGTGAAATTCGACCGTAATTCGTTAAATTTTTAAGTTTGAACGCTATTCATTTACGTGAAATTCATTCACCGACATTTTAAAATTCTTTGCTGGCAATCGCTGCTCTGTGCGACAGTTTGACCACAGACTATTATGTGTTTGACATTAACAGTATGAAGGTAAACAATGAATCTTTTAATGTATTTGTAACCCATATTATATATAAATTTTAGGTTTCTGCACTCCTTCTTCATATAAACTTTATGCTAAATCTCACACTCCTCCGTGCGCGCAATATGATTAAAAAGGGGTACAAATTGTTCTCTTCGCGTATGAATATATAGATATGCAGTATAATTAGTACATTGCATTTATAATTTTAATTATATTGCTACACCTTGACAGAATACAACTGCAGTCCTACTTCAAAAATTAATTTTTCAGTAATACTTCAAAATTAATTTTGAATTATATCAACACTGTGAGTGACTTAGATGCTATTTGTATAAGTTTATAATAAGATGCCTTAATTCTTAGGTCAGAATATTATAATATATTTTGTGGTTATGACTTGAAAAATTTGCGCTTAAAGTGTTTGCCGTTGCTTACTTTCCAATAAATATGAAGTTTCCATTTTGGTTAGTGTTCAGCTTGATAGCAGCCTATATATGAGGAAATAATGTCATTTTATCAACTAATAAATCAAACTATAACCTCATGGTCAACTTGAAAAAAGCATTATAAATATAGAACGTGCAGTCTAACAATGAAACTTTTAAAATTATAATTTTTTTAAATGAATGTATTTATGCAATAAAATTTAAATGTGCACTTTATATAAGTAGTTATGTATGTAGTATTTATAATGTGACATCATACGTATATGATTGAAAAATTAACGGAATCGACATTCGATTTTGAAGTTGATGTTATAGGAAGAATTTGTTAGGTAACTTTTCAGCGCCATACTTTTAATTAGCTTTATCTGTTGAAATGGGGAAAATACTTATTAAAAACCGTGCATGTTTCCTTATCAGGAAGTGAGTTAAATGAATACCAGAATTGGTTTTATTATTTTGTTGTGCAACTGAAACATTGCCATTATCCATATTCCACTAACTAGCAATGGTATGGGCGGCGAAACTTCACTTAAAAAATTAACGCGTAACTAAGCAAATATGTATGGATCGTCTTGGGAAGATTTTTCCTACTTGAAGTCGATAGAATGAAGTCAGATGTGCGATTAAAAACATAAGGCCTATCTTCAACATGCGAGTCCTTGAAATTACGGATTTCTATATCGACAATTACCTATTGAAATTGCTGATATGTTAAGGAAACCTATTTATTGAGTATCCCACTTGGAATATTACCAGTAATCTAAAAACACATAATACTTATATATTCGTATTCCAATACTGGCATGAAACAAAAATCTCTCGAACGCGACGGTGTCAAAATCGTATTATTATCATAATATTGTTCGTTTTCGGAGATTCCGAATGCCATTAATTTTAACAAAATGTTAAAGTGGGGATAACGTAGGTACTAGAAATTAAAACAATTACTCTGTTTAATGTAAAACTGAAGGCAATTTTATATGTGCGACCCTCCAGAACGTATAATCATACGTATAGGTATAATAAACATATATGAATATATATACATATACATATATATGTATATATATATATATATATATATATATATAAATATATATTATATATATATATATATATATATATATATATATATATATATATATACATATAAGTATTACTAATGGTAATAGGTTAACTGATAATTACCATTATGGCTGGTTGAGCCATAAGTGGCATAGATATATAAAAATTCTTACTTTTGCCTTTCATTACCTTGATGGATAACCTTAGGTTCATCGACTTCATTCTGAGGTTTGAAATACTCCATGTTTATTTCAGAATTCGTAATTACGAACGACATCTACTTGACCGACTAACTCAATAATCAAAGTCATCACGTATTGGCATATTATACTATTGTTCAACACACGCGGACGCATGCGAAATGACCTTCTCTTTGGCCGGCGCTGCTCACAATAACGCCCGGGCCACGCTCTTTTGCTCATCTGATATGCGATAAGAAAATGTGTCCGCAGGTATTTCGATAGCTATGGATACGTATACATAGCGTTTGAACAATCAATTCTTGCAAAAATTATTTTTAACTTCCGTTTTGATAGAACGAGTCAAACATTTATTTAAAGTTTTTCGCGGTGACTGGAATCTTTATATTAAGTCATTGCAATGTGTCGATTTATTAATTTGTTCCTTGCTGTAACCATATTTATTTTCAAGTCTTTCTATAATTGTCACCTGAAATATAAATTTATAAAAAGCTAAAAGCAGAGTGTTGATTTTGAAGTCAACCGTATTGCGGTTAACGTCGAACTTGACAATTTAGTTATGTGGAAAACAAATTATTACAAAACCTACAAATGAAAAAAAACGGTATAAACTTAATTTACATACGGATACATGTTTGTGGAAAAGGTAACAAGATGGAAGTAACGAGAGTTAAAGATAAAGAACCAATAGTCGAAAAACTTTTCCGATGTTTTTATAAATATCCATGGTTATGGTGAATATGGTGAGCAGCATAGTCTTAAAGAAGGTCCTGGATAGAGCAAAACATTTCATTGAAAGTGGTTGTATGTTTGGGAAAAAGACTAAGTTTTCAGAGCGTGCTCCTGCATTAGTAGCAAATAAATAAATGAATCTACTTCGAAGATATATTCCATAATTTGGATTGTTCAATATGAAAATATGTCGATGACGCCAATCAAGGACTTCCATCCATTTAAATTCCGCTCTAAATTGGAAAGTGTGGTTATATTTTTTGCGCTTAAAAATGCAGCGGATACACAAATTTTGAAGACGTTCGAATGTTTTAAGAGGATTTGAATGTCTATATATCTCGGTAGTTTAGTTTAAAGGGTTAAAAACTTTTTACAGAGATGAGCTTTCATTTCATCAGCTAGACAATCTTAAAGATGCGTTCTGGTGAAGATACCGCGACAAACATCAATTAATTGATATTGCCAGCTACGATTTTGATCGATCAGTAGACCCATGAATTCTAACATGAACAACAGTTAACACAAATAAAAATGATGTGCCATTTTGCGTTATATGCGGTAAACTTGATTTTTAATAATTATATTATTTAATTAATAATTTTAGAAAATAGCCTGATTATCAATGTTGCTTGGACTTGGGACTTCACTGAATTGAAATTTAACTGACAACAGGCCCATTTGAAAAGTCCAATGACGGATTGAAACGAGGACCGTTATCTACACCCTAGGTTGGGAAATCAATCCTTGATTTCCCAATTTATAGACGACGGTTATTACAGAATGTACATCATTAAAAAAGATGTGCAGAAAAAACCTTCCTTGAGATGCATCAGCTGATAAGTCCGTACACTCAGAATACGAGCTATAAACCATTCTAATAAATATGGAGATTTATTTAAAAACATCAAACAAGTTAGTAGAATGTCTAAAGTCAACGGTTTTGAATGCACTATTGATATCAAGAAATACAAGAATAGTGAGTTGAGTGTTATTCATGGATAAGCATATATCATTCGTATTGAAGTAGATTTAGCGCCTTATGAGCTCTAAGATGTTGAAGAGGCTGGGCATGGGCTAAACGCTGGGCATAGAAATAAGACTTTCGATAAAAGTCGTTTTAGTGACTCTGAAGGTGAAATATGGACTTCATACAGAGTTATTTTTCTTTAATTTTGCATCTCATTTGAATAGCTTATCTGTATTAGCTGTATTAGTTACTATGATTATAATCTACGATATATGTGTGTATGTATATATATAACATATGAAAATCTAAAAGGAAATAAAAACCTCACTATTAAACGTTCAACTTAAACAGAAGCACTTTATAAACTTCTGCTATGTTTATCTGGTTTTTCCTAATATTTTTAATTTAGTAAATTTTTCAAATAATTTTTTGCGGACATGTATCCTGGAAGTAAACTTACGTTAATTAGTACACCTGCACTTCGCTACAAAATATTATATACGAATTCTTATGTATATTAGTGACCAACTAACGCGAAGGCTTTCACATACTCGTATGTATTAGTTTGTGTGTTTAGTTTATTCAGGTTTTAGCGGTTCGTACGCGGCGTTTTCCGTCGGTATAATAATTCCAATCGTATACCTTGAAATATTTTTTCACCTATTCTTATATATAGATATCTTATATGAGAATGTTGAATGAAGGCGAAAATTTAAATGAAATAGATTTAAAAAGAAAATTTAAAAATACCTTTAAAAAATAAGCTGAAAAAATTATAAAATAATAAATAGGTGACAAAATTTGTTTAGAATTTTCTTTTTAAACTTCTATGATAACGTAGGTTTTCTTCTGTAAAGGGGCATAACTTGTTAAATACATAATACAGATCGATATTACAGGTGTTTATATCCGCTCAAGTTAGTACCTATAATTCTCTATACATCATTTTGAAATCTGTGTCTTTAAATTTTTAGTATGTCATATTCAATAACATGTATCGGGCAGTTTTATTTTTGTTTTACATCACTATTTGACCAACTTTCGGCTTATCAATATATAATCTGATGATATGAATCGAATCCTATAATCGGCATATCACATCACTACGTGCACTACGTGCATTGGCAAGTCTGGCAGACTACGTGACGCATTGTTAAATGCATATAAATTGTGGACAAAACAAAGTCAAAGGTATTTTTGGTTTTCTTATATATAGCAATATTCATTCATTATTTATAGTAAATATGAGTATATGATGAGTTACTTATTTAGTATATAAAAACGTACGTACCAAATATACCTCGTGTCGCTTGGGAAAATAAACACAATAAATACTTTGTGTATGTTTCGTCTGAATTTCAGTAATTTCTGACACTATGTGTAAAAGTTCCTCATTAAGAGCATACACATTAAATCTTTAGCGTGTATGCTCTTAATGAGGAACTTTTTTTTGCGTTAAAGAAATAACATTTCTTTTAAAAAATCAAGATTATTTATTCGCATCGACGGTATATCATGTCAATCTGATCCTTTGTTTTTTCCTGACATGTTTGTACATATGTAAACATTATTAATACAATAAGAGTAAATAGTAGGGATTGTTGACTTTTTCAGAAAATTTGGATATAATTTAACGATTTCGCTTACGTAAATAGGATTTCTTGTGAATGTTTACTATTCGTTGCTCAGTGGTATAGATACATTTATTTTATTTATATAAATTATTTTTATTAGAACAATAATACAAAACAAAATATTATAGTTTTAAAATATCAAGAATTGTTAATAAGAAATAAAAATAACAATAAAAACGTAACGAAATACATAACAACGTTTCAAAAACGATTACAAAAAATAATCAATACCGATTGCTTTTTTAAATTTGTAGCCAATTACCTTAATTAATTGAAAATAAATTAAGAACCGACATAAACATTAGTTTTATTATCAAAACGAATGTTTTTTCGCTCTTATTGAGTTTTACGTGGCTTCGTTCGACGACTTTGTCATGCTTGCCAGTTTTATGAATTAGTATGTTACATCTGTGTATTGGGGATGCAGTGAGGAGCAGTCTGCTCTTTTTAATCTGCTACAGGTAGGAACAGTATTTACAAACTATAATGAAAAAATAAACTAATTTTTCATAAAACATCAAGATTTCCCGGTTGTGTGATTGACGTTTTAAATATTTTGAAGGAGCTTATTTTTTAATTTTTTATTTAAGAGTGCCTTTTTATTCTTGTAACACTTGGGTCCGATATTATATTTACTTTTGCTGGTCTCCTTTTCGTAATATTCTCAACATTCGCTCAGCGCTATTATCACGTTCTATGCACAATTTCTAAAGAGTAACTTTTCCTTAAAGCAATAAACAAGCAACAATGGGAACAACCAGCAAGATAAGACACGACTCTAATTGTCACATTCGACGACTATTTTATCTTCATAAAGAGCGAACTATTTCCATGCGGAAATCATCTCATTTGTTCTATCTAATGATCTTATTGGTTATACGAGCCGTGACGAAGTGAGGTTTCTTCGGTGAAATAAATACTTTGAACAAAATCCCGCGAGAATTCATTTACGTGCTCAGGAGATTTGCTAAAAAGGCCGTCTCCACCGCTCTGAAATGTATTCTGAAGTTAATTTAATATGTTCCCGCGAGTGCGAGTAGCAGTTGCAAAAACGCCACTTTAATTGTTCTGATTATTAGCTTTTTTATGGTAGGTTTTTTATCTGTTGCAAAATGATCGCGAAGGTGACTATGCTAGCAGGTGTTTGCAGGTGAGATGCTAGCAGGTGTTTTGTAACGCACGTCACCCCTGTTTATCTACAAGAGTTTTGACTTTGATTTAAGATAATCAGTGAATGAATTCGTGCAGGTGCATTGAAGATATGAAATTCCTGAAATTATTTTATTTGCTATTACGTTGAATATTTGTGTTTTCGATAAGTTTTGACCACAATCTATTGCATTCAAATATGGTTATCTCGAATGCAAAAAAAAAATCAAAACAGCCCGTCCTTAATCGATGTTGTACATCAGAATCTGTCTGAAAAATGACGAGGCCTATCAATACAGATAAGTAAAATTGAAATGTCTGCAGTGATTTTCGAATGTTCGTCTTTTAAATACTTTTTCATTTGCATATTTGATTAATAAAACGAATCAAATGTTAAAAAAGTTAAATTTCTTTCTTCGTGTCTTCAAATGTTAAATGTCTATTTTTGTGTCTTCCTGCCTGTATGAAGTGATTTAACTCGAAAACTACTGGAGCTAGTTTATCGTTATATCTGAAACGGTTCCGAAGTTACGTTAATACAGGTTTACGGAGAAAATGAAACAAAATCCTCTTCATACGGATGGTGGGCTGCAGTGGACTGTAGAAGCAGCCACGAGCGAGCATTGGAACAGGGGAAGGGAGCGTAATGCAGCCGGCGCGGGATTAAAACTAAATTTATTATTTATGTCTAACACAAGAGCGTAAACGCATTAAAACACTGTACTTGTATATCGGAATTCCATGCGAATAAAGTCACGAGGTACCGCTAGAAGAAAATGAGACCTATTTGTTTTAAAACTAGAAAGACTGAACTGGAAGAAACAATATAATTTTTTGAATACCTATTTTGTTTCTTTGGAAAAAATAAAAAAGAGTATTTTGTCTTTCCTTTGGATAAAAATATAAAATCCCATAATTATTTTGGATATTTGTCTATGGTATATAGCATTTTATAGTATTTGTATATAGTATTTTGGAATTTGTCTATCAATTCTACAAGATCTTCTGAAAGATTACGTTAGTAGAATTTTTTTAAAACGAGATATGTACATGTGACAAGAAACGTACGATGAAAAGATAATAAGTACGATATGAGAAGCATATATCTCACCTAGTATAAAAGATCAATATTGGAGAGACACGTAACGGAGCGCGTTTCTCTTTAATATCAAATTTGCTTGTTGTTTAATCAATACGAAATGTTGATTTCTCATTTTGCTCTTGTTTATACTGGTGCTGCCGCCTAACTTGGGCTGATGGCGTAATGGTTATTTTCTTATTTTATGGAGTAAAAACAAATTTCAACAATTAATTATTCTTAAATGTAATAAAGTTTCGTCCGCGTTTACAGGGCGGTTCACAGCGCCCGGAGCGCCCTCCAACCGCGCCGCCGCGCATCATGTAGTTACTCCCGGCGACCCACCCATCATTCCGGCCCTGCGTGACACCCCACTTCACACCCCACCTCACATCACAGTGATCCCTAACCCCGATAATGATGCCGAGCGAGGTCGAGTACTCGGCGAAGGCGTGCTCGGAGGAGGACAGCGACAGCGGCGTCGACGGCGGCGCCAGCAGCGGCTGCAGCACGGCCGACGACTGCCCGGTCGTGTCGGCCAACGATGCCGTCGCCTATTACGACGTACGACCGCGCCGCGCCTCACCGCCCAGCTTCTACCATGTCGACTTGCCCTTTGATGACGATTCGCCGAACGTTTTGCAGGTAAGTGTCTTTTTCCAATCTAAGTTATTTATAAGTGCGTTTCTGCAATTGAAGAAATGGAAGCAAGAACAAGGTAAGCTGCGTCTGTTAAAGCTGATTTCACACAACACACTGCGTCCGTTAAGGCTGATTTCATACATCCACTGCCCGTTTAAATAAATATTCAATCTATAATATCGTCATGAGTGCAGCTATATGTATACTTTGCGCAAATTTATCACTATATTATGGTGAATTAACATAGCTATGAATATTATATTTGTTTAAAAAATATAAATCGTTATTTCTGGAGTTTAAAATTGATAAGTAAATTCAAAGACGGAATCTGTATAGAAAGATGAATAAATAATTCTGAAATTCAATATATTTATCTTATGAATTATTACAAAATTAAAATGTTTAAATTACGAATTTAAAAAGTTGGTTATTTAATTTTAAAATGACTATATTACACGAACATTCGTTTTTATTGAATATATTTGGCGTTAATTTTGTAGAAATTCATTATTCACAATTAAATGAAACTACGTGATGCAGTATTATTTCTACTTTCTTTAAGTTCTTTGCCACGACCTAGGTTTCATTGTATTACATCTTCAGGTGGGCTATTAGCAAAGATCTTATTAGCAAGAATCTTTGCTAATAGCCCACCTGAAGATGTTGTAATACAACGAAACCTAGGTCGTGGTAAAGAAATTAAAGAAAGTAGAAATAATACTACATCACGTAGTTTCGTTTAATTGTGAACAATTCGTTTTGATGATAACTGTTACAGAATTCAAATTAAAATGCGTGCAGGAGTGTCTGTGTTTATATTTCGTTATTTTTCTACTTTTTTTTTAAAATGAAATATTTCATAGATTTTATTTATTTATTTGTTAATCGGTGCACTACACAATAGTTCATTATTATAATGCCATGAACCGCGTTGCATGACATTGTATTTTATGCTTTTTAACAATCAATTAGTCCGGTTCCCAAAACGCATGAATTAGTATTATTTGAAAACCAACTAAGTCAATTATTGACAATTCATTGTTATTTTGAAACCATTTCCAGTAATACTTGTAATGAAATTTGTGGAAAAATCAAAATAAAGATAAAAATACATTATCTATGCATTCAGAATATCTTATAAGTTTTTATAAGTCTATTTTTACAAAAATCTTTTGGATATTTTAGTAAAAGTAGAGGATTTTTAAATATTTTAAAATTTTTATTTTGTGTTGAATTGTTTTTTGATTTGAGCCTTTGCGATTATAATTGAAAAACGATTTATTTTTCTGTTTTACTATTTTTAATCATAATCACATTTACTCTTTTTTCAATATAAAAAGAACCTCCATGTAAAAAATCTAAGAAACCAATCTAAGTTTTTTATGTGAAATAACAATCGTACTGCTAAATATTCATATGCCAATAAGGTGTTAGCAGCATCGAATTGAAATGATAGTGTCGTATGTGCGGTGCATTGCACGACATTTTAACCTCGTATTAACGTTGAAATAATCTACTATCTGGAGAAAGAAATGCATTATTAATTATAATCGTCTTGTTTTGTATTTGGGAACCCACAGAAGCCGACTTGCTTGCTATATCAATATAATGCATACTGATATTATATTTACCTTCGTACGAATGCAAATAAGAAACATTATTCCCTGATAGCAAACAGCGCTAGAGATGCAAATGCATGTAAAATTCTCATTCTAAAGGTTAATTATGTCTTATACTTCTTGATTGCAGACGAATGCTTGCTTATTTATTTACAATATGCAGCTAGTGTTGCGCGTAATTTGAATTTACATATTGGACAAGGTTAATGACTCGCCAAACTACTGTCATTGTTTAAAACCGAACGTGAAATACAAGAAAAAATTGCCCGGCAAAAGTATTATATTGGCGATTTAATAAGAAAGGAAACAGAGTTAAATACGTGGTGATTGCGAGCAACGGCATATTGAATAAATCAGTAACTGTTTGCCAAAGAATGACGAAGCTATATTTAGAGTAATGTAGATGTGAGAATAGTTCGCATGACATACCAATTGTTTTGTTATGTTGTTTTTATAGGTATATCCTGCATACGGCTTAAGAGGTGTAATAGTATGGAGCTTATTACCAGTTATTAACAAAAAATATTGTATCTGATGGCGCTGAAAACTTTTAAAAAATGTATTCAATTGCTTGTAATCAAATCTTGTTCAATTGCTTGTAAAGTATCATGTTAATCATTGTTTACAGAAATCATACATAGTAATTATTGTACATAGTAAAAGTATTTCAGAATAAACGATACGGTAGTTGACTCATTCTAAATTTTGATATTTTTCGTATAATATTGTGAAATATAAGTTAATTAAAAACTAGTCTCGAAAAAAATCAAAAATTGATTGAAAAATAAGCCAGTTGTAGGCTTCTAAATTTGAAGATACAGATAGCGATGGGTATATCCCTGTCTCTTTTCCTCTTGTAGAATATAATGTGCAATATTAAAAATGACCTCACAACACAGTATTGCCGTCTTTGTCTAAAGGTTAAATTTAAACTTTTATAACTCGGTCAATTTTTAAGATTATTTAAAAATTTTTTCACTCTTCATCTGTTTGTACCTTGAAATTATGTTTAATGAGGTAAAAAAAATTTTGTCAAGTACCCAATAATGACTTTTCATCATGTTTGCTTCATTGCTATCTAGGTGGAAAATGGACTATAAAATTATATAATAATTTAACAAACGTATAAGTATTTTTTGTGTAGCCATATCGTCTCACAGTAAAGTGACCTTTATAATAATTATAGAATATTTATTTAAAATGCGAATAACCTTGTCAAACAATATGTTTTCAATTACGTGTTTAGGCAATTTTTAAAGAACGGCCTGAGAAAAAGTAGGTCACATCTTTAGAAGATTGTCGCGTTGTTAAATTTATTTACTTTATCGTTAATTGGATCATGGCAGTTAGGAGAAAAACAACGAAACATGGAATGTATTTTGAGGATAGATATTTTGAATGCAGATATTTAAGTATTCAAGTTCTATTTTAGCCCCTGTATAGCCCTTGGATATAAAAAGATCCATTCGTTTATGTTGTATTTTAATCCTAATTGTATATTTCTAAGTATATATGATTAATATATATTAAGAATTTATAATAGACAAGATCAATATTCACACTTCACATTCTGTCATATATATGTGTGTAAACATAATTATCTAGTTTAATTCTATCTCCTTTAAATTAGCTATCATTAAGTTCGGGAAATAAGAAAATTTTGGTAAAAACGATTGTTGCCGGTAGTACAGATGTTTCACTATAAGCATCCGAGTTGAAAATTTATTTTTACAATGTCAAATAATCCCACAAAATCAGAACTATTCTCAAAATAATAGGTGTTACAATATTTGATGTACATTTATATTATATTGATAACACAAAAGATGAATATATTAAAAGATATTTAACTTTAATTAAAATTAAATTAACCTATACCTACTTCTGACATTTTTTTAAAAATAATGCAAAGGCGTCGCTAGTACAAAAAATTTAATAAAATAGTGAGCTTTGCTAAAACAGTAGCATTTAATAAAATAGTCAGCAGCGCGCTTCTGTAATTTTTACAAATGTTTGTATGCTTGTGTGTTTCTTGCCTAATAACTATTTCATGGATTGTTACAAAAATTTAATAAATCTTGACATATACATATTTTAGAAATCATTATGTTATGTCAGTCGGCGTTTAAAGGAGAGAAAATATTTCTGCCGGCGAAGTCGCGGCAGAATATTCGTTACTAACATTACAGTAACTACATAGTATATTATACGTACTTAACGTGAAAATTTACATTTTGAAATATATTTTAAAGTCACATTAAAAACCGCAGTATTCCCTAATGTCATTATATTTACGAAAGCGATTTAAACTTAGAAATTATTCGTTGCAAATATACTATTTCAAGTTCAGGCTCAATCCAATTGATGTTTTTCACAAAAGACAAACGAGTTGATTTTTATAACACGATGCAAACATTTGACGTGGGCCTACGCTTGTATTGGTTAAAGGCTATACTCATAATATTTCTTTCAAGTATCGAAGATAATAAATACAACATTTATTTTAATAATAATTTTATCATTCTAAGTTGCTGGGAATTACTGTCGTGTGGTTTTTGTTAAAGTGCCTATTATCCCTATTATATTTCCTCAATTCCTTCAGTATTTTTAACTCTGGTCTTCTTAATTTTACTTTTATAATTTCGTCATCGTTTCTGAATATATAAAAGCAATGTCGGTTTGTTTCTTTTAAATACCGGAAGATTTCAAATCATAAAGTACTAAAATGATTGTTATACGTTTTACAGATATGTATGAATAGGGTAACTCGACAGAAAGTAGTTCAAAAAAGTATTTTTTTTTATTATTTTGGTTATTGTCGTTTTATTAACACTTGCGGGTAAATTATATGATTAACACAAAAAGTTGATATTCGAATTGTAAATATTCTCATCGTTTAATTAAAATTATTAACATAGTAAGTTTAGTAATAATTTGATATAAGTAATGATAACGGAGAAGTCCCAGTGATAGCGGAGAGTACCTCTGTGTAAAAATCGAGCCCTCGGTACATGTCATGTTATATTTGATATTGCATTATATCATGGTAAGAAATTATGTGTAGATATCGAAATAACTCTTTTTACTCAAAAATAACCATTTTACGGCAAAAATAAACCCTTTTAATTTAATCAAGTTCCTCTGTCCGTCCGTTTTGTCATATCATATACTGTTCATTATATAGCTCTTTCAGTTTAAGACAGACTGTAATGAAATTTTACATAAAGATGCAGTTGAATTAAATTAACACATAAAAAGTTTGTATTTTTTTATTAAAGTGACTTCCGTACGTACATCGAACTGAGGATGAAAAGTCATTTTCTTATTGGTTCCATCAAAGGAAATGTCATTAAAGAGGTCTTTTAAAATGCAATTGGAAATATTTGGTAATATTTTTATACGTCTCGTCCTTCACGAGACACTAGTCTCCGAAATATTTTGCAGTGGTCACCTTCCCCCTCTTACTTTTGTCACCGCCGTTTGTTAAAAATCTGTAATGAACTACGATAACGACATTTAGTAAGCAATTCAATTTGAAATTGTTACGGCTAACTTCATTACTATATTTAAGTATATAAAAGAATAACATCATATAGAACAATATTATATATAAACAATATGAGTTTAGGAAAAATTTTTCCTCTGAAATGTTTAAATTATTGTATATATTATGTAGTATATATTGAGCCATCACGAGGCGAGCATTTTAAGTAAGTATGGCAGTAAATACTGCATAATTATTTTTGAACCACACTGTTGTTTATTTACGAGGTGAATGTGCGAAACATTGTATGGTCTGATTTAAATTTAGATTTTTATCATATACAATCGCACATATACATATACAATCGCACCATCTCATCTGTTGTTAATGTAGGATTATGCGGAGATTAGGCAGAGCTTCGTTATTCGGTTTTCATATTACATGTTTTTTTACTGAAGAGCAGATATTTAACACGTTCAGTGCCATCGAGACATCATCTAAATAAGAAATATACTTTGTGTGACGGATGTAGAAACGTTGGCAACATACCGAATCCATTCAGAAAAAAAACTGAAAAATAGTCAAAAGGCGAATAATAAAAACGTGGTGCATATTTAAATAATATTGTTTCTCACCATGTGAATATATGAATATATTGCCCAGTATATATTTTAATGGCATAAAAACATGATGCATACTTAAATAATTATTATTTCTCGCCTTGTGAATATATAAATATATTGCTCAGTATATCTTTTAATGGTATAAAAACATGATGCATATTTAAATAATTATTATTTCTCGCCATGTGAATATATAAATATATTGCCTAGTATATCTTTTAATGGCATAAAAACATGATGCATATTTAAATAATTATTATTTCTCGCCATGTGAATATATAAATATATTGCCCAGTATATCTTTTAATGGCATAAAAACATGATGCGTATTTAAATAATTATTATTTCTCGCCATGTGAATATATAAATATATTGCCCGGTATATCTTTTAATGGTATAAAAACATAATGCGTATTTAAATAATTATTATTTCTCACCATGTGAATATTTAAATATATTGCCCAATATAACTCTTAATGGCATAAAAACATGTGGCATATTTAAATAATTATTATTTCTCACCATGTGGATATATAAATACATTGCCAGTATATCTTTTAATGACATAAAAATATGATGCATATTTAATTAATTATTATTTCTCACCATGTAAATATATAAATATATTGCCTAGTATATCGTTCACAGACATGTTCAATATTTATTTTAAAAGACACAAGTTATTTTTTCAGTTGATGTGCGTCATGCAGCTGATAGGGGATGGAGACATATAACTTTAACAAAAATGATCGCTTTGAAGCTTGATATTTCGTGAACTTTTCCTTGTATCGAAAAAGTCTTCACCCCTAATATTTTTGAAAGACCTATTCAACGATACCCTTGTATGCGAAACAAAATTCACACCCTCTTTACATGTAGGAGAGAAACCTTTTTCGAAAGATTTTCGACCCCAATTGTGTAGGGGTTATAAATATGTGTAACATACCAAATTTTAACTTTATAGCACTAATGGCCTGCGAGTAAAATAGCTGTGACGTGCATACGGGCAGAGAGACAGACGGACATGGCGATACTAAAAGGGTTCCTAGTTTGGCTATCGAATCTAAAAAAGAAGATGAAAAAAATCAATCAATTTTAAAGGTTACTTTCTATCAGAGTCAGCATGACGTAGCACGTTCGAAGTTACTTGCAGCATTGAAAGTTTTAATTACCTCAGTCTAGTCTGAAAGCTCTCAATATGAGCTACTTTATTTCAGTACGTATTATTTGATCTAATCATGTCTAAATGAGATCGCCTAAATGTCTTTCTATCAGCCATATAGTACCAATATTTTTGTCTAACGTTCTCTGTTCACATCAATAAATCTGGCGACATGATATAACTGAAGTTTTTCTCCGTTTATTAGATTATAACAAACAGTCACACTTCGGATGTGAATAAAACAAATTTTTCTTCTGTATTTTAACAAAGAATGCAGTTAAAATTCCTATATGAATTATTCAAAGACACGTCGTTCAAAAGAGATCTACGTAAGCTAGTTAGCTTATTTTATTCATAGATAACATCACTCATAATAAGACTCGACGGCCAAAAGTAGCTCTTAATAACTGAAATGCTATTTTTAAACTTTAAAAGTTATTCATTAAGTCAAAGTATAAATTAGCAATTTAAAAAAAGGACGTAATATATCGCTTTCGCAACTGAAATTTTCCATGAAAATAGGTACTGCATGAAATAAATACACGTTGTAGGTAATTTGTAGAGTGCGGCCCCTTTCCTGTTCGGTTGAGTGTCAGATTATGTAAAAGAAAGGGATTAATTAAAAAAGAAAATACATAAGGGTCTGAGTTTCATTTAATTAGGACGTTTTCGAAACACGAAGTGAACACTGTGGACGTTTGCGTTTATTTGAATAAATAATAAACGCAATTTCGTAATTCCGTTTATCTTTCGATTTCGGCCAGGTAGAAGTCAGTGGTTAAGGTTGTAGGTGTAGACTAACTTTATGGGGCTTTTTAAAAATAATATATCGTGGAAGATTTAAGTTAGTTAAATGATGTTTTTTCGTTTACAACTTATAGTGCTTTAAATTGTAATTAGGTACCAAAGTCGGAAAAGCGAGACGGGATAAGAAAACAAAACGAAAACTTTTTTTATCTTTACAAATAAAGTCGAATTTTACATTTGTAAATATACAAGTATATGTTATGAAAATGAACTAAACAATGAAAATGAAAATGAACCAAACAATTTAATTACGTTTGTAATTGAAAATGTTTCAAGTAGGATTAGAATTCGTAATTCCGTGCACATGTAGGCACTTGTAAAGTATCTAAATGTGCATGCAACAAACTATTTACAAATATTAATTTTTTAAATATATTGGCCACCTTACATTTCACAGGCGTAAAAAAATGTTGCAAATTAAAAAAAAATATGATATATAGGATAATAGCTATAGTTCTCTGTGGTCTTCTAGTCAGGTTTTACCAACTCTGTTCATTCTTGATTTTGAGTTGCGTAGTTTCGGAAATAAAGCAATCTGTTTTCGGATATTGTTTAGAATTTATATTAAATTTGAATTCTTTTTAAATATACAATTTAAAATTATGTTTTTATTTGTACTCTTCATAATAAGCCCTTTCAAGTGATAACTCACATCTTTTTATATAAAAATTCAGCCTGCTTATGTTTGTGCTCGCAAAGTTAGTCGATTGACTTGAAATTATGACGCAACGCTGCGTTCGAAAACATGCGTGTTTTTATGAGAAATTGTTTTTTCATTATTATTATAATTTTTTATTATTTAATTTTTTATTTAAATCACCTTCCCATCTAATTTCTGCAACACCGTGAATTCAAAACAACAGTTAGTAGGCAAGATTTTCCAAAGCATCGAAACAAATTATACAAACATTGGTTGAGTGGAAGAATAATTTTAGCGGCTAAAAATGTCGACGTACACGATATGAAAAACATAGTTCTAAACAGAATCGCTGGTGAACTCCTTGACGTATACCTAAGTGAAGTAGTGAATTTTCCAACGGAATCTCTTAATTCTCTCGATGTTCCTGGATTACTGTCTCAATCTAATTAAAGCAATAATTCTGATTGGACCTCATAAAGGTGAAAGAAGACCTACTACGTACTCATTCCGACCGACATAGCCTTCGAGTTCAAACGACTTCAATTTCCAATACGCCTTGCGTTCGATATGACTATCAATAAAGCGCACGGGCAATCGTTGCAAGTATGTTATGCAGTTTGAATTTGGAAAACGTTTGCTTATGGGCAATTACACGTCGAATGCTCGAGTCGGTAAGTATTTTATGTTTGTGCAGACAACGGACAAACAAAAAACGTAGTCAATCCACGAGTTTTACAAACAAAAAATATTTTCTTAGAAAAAACATCTTTTTTCTTCTTTTCCTGTCATTTCTTATACTGAATAATTTTACTTACTTACATACATTTCATATTAGACTGAACCACAGCCGTGTTTAGATAGTAGTTCCTATCGAATATTTAAGAAAATTAGCTATTGCAGAATATACGGGTAAATAAAATGTATTACTACGAAAAATTGCAAATTTCCATTTCGCATAGTGTCTGAGAAAATCGGTTGTGACTGGCGAGCAGACCAACACGTGCGTGATTTTATTAGGGTTCATTTTTTTTCATTTGAAGTAAGGAAACCTGAAAAGGGTTAAAATATTATTGAAAACAAGAATTTATGCAATGGCTGACCCAGTTTAAGAGCGAGATTTTTAAGAGCATAAGTTGCAACGTGGGTTTAGGTACATGCTTTGATACAGGCAATTTAACGTTACAAGCTCAACGTTCAAGCGCTCTTCGCTTCCAGCCGTTTGGAATATTGAGGAGATATAGCATAGAGAACCAGTCAAGTACCATGCTATATATCGTCATGTGTGATGATGGTTGAATCCGTCAGGTTTGTCTGTATTTCATTTGGTTGTCGACATAATATATCACCATGTGAAATCTTGTGGTAAGTATTATAGAATCTATCGAATTGTACGCATAAATTAATGGATTTCCAAGGGACGCCTGAGTCCAAACCTACCAATAAATACTGAGTTTACCAAGAGATGATAGATTTATACATCAGTTGCAATCGGTAATTTTATAAGTTGTAAAGGGGAGTTACTAGAACCCAAAATCAAATTGAAAGTCTCAAAAAGAAGGCGTTGCTTTGAGCTTTATGAAATTGCGAAGTGTTTCTTCTTTATTTGGTGCTAAGTAGTTTCAGACGTTCGATTGCATAGATTGTTTTAGCAAAATGCATCGCTTTACTCTTAGTAGCATTCTTTTACAACAAAATAATGTGCAAACTCACACCACAAATCTACATACATCTAAATACAAATCTAACTCGTAGGTTGATCACAAAAAAAAGACCTTGGATGTGGAAAAGTGGCGTCGAAGAGGTTTCATTTCTACCTAAAAATCTTAGAGGATAAAGATTAAGTCCATAGAACACGAGTATCGCACGCACTACGAGGGTTCTCTCTACATTTAGGTACAAATTAAAATTTAAACATTTAAGGGCACATAGCGTTTCTGTTAAAGTATTTGCAAATATGAATGCCATTTTATTACGAAAATATCGTATATTGTCCAGCATATTTTTCACAGACAAAAAATATTGCGCAAATCTCAAAAATATCTTGAATTTATTGCTCTTATTTTTTTTAATATGTTATTTTTGACACTCTTTATTATTTGCTATATGCTGTTAAAATACACGACATGAGAAATATTATAACCGAAATAAAATAATATTCGATATTCCTGATAATAAAATGGCTCTAAAAACAACTTTGACAGTCAGGGTAAAAATTACATAAACATAAAAAACTTAATGAGAAAAATGCTTTTCAGCGACACTCCACAAGTATAAGTTGATAAAAAAGTTTCTATGATTATAGAAACCTTTTCGACAAACAGTGGTTTATAATTTTAAATATGAAATTTACTTTTAGGGTCAGAAACTATATGTTGTGTTTAAATTACAAATTCTTATCTCATTTCGTTTAGAGATACAGAAGTGTATATATATACACACACACACACACACACACACACATATATATACATATATATATATATATATATATATATATATATATATATATATATATATATATATATGTGTGTGTGCGTGTGCGTGTGCCTGTGCGTATGCGTGTGTGTATGTTTGTGTGTGTGTGTATATATGTATATATTACCTTAATCTTCGATATGTTTTATCTCGATTCGATTTTACAAACAGTTGACATATGAAAGAAAAATCAGCTCAGTGAGTATGACAATGACGAGATTATCCATTGACTACATATCTACCATCAAAACTGGTTAAATCAGGTAATCTCAGCAAGCGAAGACGAAGTGAAAGCTAAAATACAAGTCAAAATATCCAGAGAAAACCAAATTGATTAATCCATTATGCATTTTGATTAATGCATATAAATTCTCATTCCTATTTTTCAAATACTTTTAATTATAATTATACGGAAGAATTAAATTTTTCCTAAATCTAAGAGTAGAAACATTCTTTCTAGTTCATTTTCGATAAAGATGACGGCTTTCGAACTTTTGAAATCGTTCTTAACATTAAGTTCAGTTGATATTCCTTACTTATTTCGCAGTTCTCAGTTGGTATATATCACCGTTCTTATATGACATTTCATTTTAATGTCGAACATTCACTTAGGCGTAAATTATGTTTTCTTGATACGTACATCGAGCAGTGTTATGGTTTACTTTTTGTTGTACAAAGCTTATTAAGTTACGTTCACAATGGAACATATAAATATATATATATATATATATATATATACACATATACATATACATATACATATACATATACATATACATATACATATACATATACATATACATATACATATACATATACATATACATATACATATACATATACTTATACATATGCATATGCATATGCATATGCATATGCATATGCATATGCATATACATATGCGTATGCGTATGCGTATACGTATACGTATACGTATACGTATACGTATACGTATACGTATACGTATACATATACATATATATATATATATATATATATATATATATATATATATATATATATATATATACGGTCTTGTGTGATATGCTAAAATTCATTTAACTTTATAAATGTTTAAATGTAAAATTAACATCACTTAAAATTATTTCCATTCATGATAGATGTGATAACAATAATAGAGTCTTACAATACGTCCTATATTGCAAACAAATAACTGTGATAGTCATCTTAAAATTTATATAGAAAATCTTAAATTTATATTAATTTATAAAAAAATACATATAGTTAGTCTTCTATTTCAATTTAGGTAATCGTTTTTTATGGCTTTAACATTTATATTTTTGTTGGTGTTTAACTGTTAGTATTGTGTTGAAAATATCTTATATAACCAATAATAGCATAGCCTTTTTACGTTCCGAACCATTTTCTATTCCACTCTATTCGAATGTCTTTATTTGTTATTCCTACTATGATTACTGAGCATATATATTGGTATCCCAATAGCCAAATTAAATTTTTATAATTTTGTGATGGCCACCTTTCATTTCATGACCTATTATGACCGACACTTAACATGAAGATTTAATAATGAATTTGGCTATGAAATATTTTTTCTCATAGATCCTATTCAGCGAAGGAGATCTTTTAAAAGGATCATTAACGAGGTTTTTAAAATTCAGTAGGAAACGCGTAATAACATTTGTTATATGACCTTTTTTCATGAGTTAAGAGTCTCCAACGTAACTATGTAGGTATGTCAAAAATCTTAAAAAATTATAAACAACGAATTCAGTAAATAGTTTAATGTAACATTTTGGTCGACTTGCGTCACCAATTCAAAGAAATATAGAAATTAAATCTTTTTCTACACCTGTAAAAAATAGATGTGTACACATGTTAAGCAGTTATTTAAATAATGAAAAATATTATTAATATTTGTAATAGTTTAATATTATACTATGTGCCCTTAAACGTCTAAAATTTTATATACAGTTAAGTATATACAAACTCTTCTGGTTCGAGTTTTACTCATAGTTGAGAGGTTTACTTCCTCTTTCTTTCATCACACATTCTGTAATATAATTAATAACTTTTATAATAGCAAACCTTTTACTTATGGACGTTTGACACCTCTCTATGAACGTTTGAATCTTTCTAGTAATCATAAGAATAATATAATTATAATATTGAAAATATATTTTATTATCTATTTTTCACAAAACCTAAATCAACCGACTGCACTTTACCACAACAAAGACTATTTTTAATTTATTACGTTTGATCGTTCGTGGTGTACCAGTAACCTATCCAGAGTTTTTAAAGGTATTTACCATTCATATCATTAAATTAAATAAATCATAAAATATTCCTTTTTACCAGCGCTGGACTACAATTTTGAATGGCCTGGAATAGGCGACATTCTACTGTTAAATGACAAAATAATTGTTTTCTTTTTAATTTTGTTTTTTCTAGATTCAAGCCCTGGCAATTGTTATTAAAACGTTAAACTTAACTTCTTTCGTTTACATTTTAGAAGCGTTTAGACTTCAAAATCGGCTACTTCTCCGAAAACTTCTTCTTCTGGCTTTAATCCATTGTATTTTATATCATTTATTGTTTTCACAGGACCAGTTATGTTGTGTATACTAAGGTATTTATTTTTCTTTTGCTATTAAACGTTAATTGCGGATTTATTAAATAAAACAACCATTCAAATCAATACAGAAGAATATTCGGTGTAGTATTTCACGTTCTCTTTTAATTTTTGCATATGACCAATTAAATAGTGATTATTTTCGCGCCTAACAATGTGGATCAAAAAATTGATCGTCTTTCAGCTTCGATGTAACGCCAATATAACCGGTAATGTAGCACCAATGTAGCTTGTAACACCAATGTAGCCGGTAATATTTCGACAGTGGGTAATGTGAAAACAGAGGAAACACTATCGGAGATCTAAAAGTAACGATAATGACAGCAACGAAGTAAAACAGCCTTTTAATTAAAAATAACATTTGTTTGTCTGCATGTTCTCCTGATATTTTTTTAATACCTTTTGAAAAACACTTGCCGCTTATAAAAAGGTTCAGTAGCAGACGTTATCTTGCTGTAGCCTTTACTTTTGTTCTTCAGAGGTCTTCCTTCAGCCGTGAAAAGAGCCAGAAGCTACTAGATGCCAGATCTGGAGAATATGGGTTTCAAGACAGCTTGACGAATGACAGCTATTGCAGCTTCACCCTTGTCGAAAGATGCGTTGTCTTAATGAAAGAGAACCTTCGGTCGCAATGTCTCTCCACTTTTCTCCTTGATCGCCTCTTTTAATCTTTATATTTGTTCCGCGTTGCATGAGTCAGCAATAATTGTTTCATTTTCTAAGTAACCCACCATTGTTATATTTTCTGCATCCTAAATATTTTGGGAGGACATTGAAACCAATGCTGAACTAAAATTTGATATCGTGTATTCATGTTTATAGAGTCCGTAGCTTTTTCAAAACTTCTGCTATTTTTCTGATGCAATTAAGCATATTTATGTGGAAATAGTTAAAAATAAAAATTTTTTATATTACCTTTTCCTATATTAATTATTGAAACTTAAAGTTGACAAAATAATGTTATTAATAAAAACGATATAAATGAACACAAAGAAAAATGGCAATATTTTTAAATACTGTAAAATTTCCCATATAATTCATCTAATTTGTAAAAAAAAGTTATAATTACATGTTAAACATGTTTTGAAGGAACAAGTGAAATGGTGGTAATTAATCAAAAATGTAATCTAACTGTGGTTAATTCCATGTTTTATTATCACCTTAATAACCATAATAACAGTACTAAATTTGAAATCAATCGAACAATTAGTTTTTTAGGTTTTAGTACATCACTTTTTAAAACCATGTTTTGAGAAAAGCGGGGCTTAAAGTTTGAAATATATATTAAATAGATAACGAATAAAAATATTCATATCAACAATTAAACGGCCGATCTAGGCTCTTACATGGGCTCTTTTCATAGTTTTAAAAAGTTCATCTGATATTAATTACAGGTAGGTTTCAAACGTTATAGAGCGTATTTTTCAGGAGATAGGGGTTCCTTATATCGTTTGCCTTTTGTTTGAGATTCCCTCGGTGCTGTACAAGTGTTTCGGTTTTTCATTCGTTGACATTTTGTGGTAAAATCTGAATTATATTGTAAATCTTCTAAAAAAAGAATTCCTTTAAAAGAAATCAATATATCATTATATTGATTTCCTTGAAAAGAATTATTTTTTTGATCGTTTTTATACCAAATCGAATTTCTTTTAGCAGTAAATATTTTTACAAATCCGCAATTATATTTCATCAACAAAATCTAAACGATAGTACACGTAGCCTATCTATAAATACAATACACGATATGAACTATAATAGACGAAACATATAAACGAGTATTTATGCCATGTGTTTTAAGAGTAGAAGTCGACGCATAAGTCAGACGCTTGTGGGTCGCGGGAATTTCATCTAAAAATTTTAACTCGTTAAATCTATAAATAAATTAAAAATGACCATTTTTTTGTCATTTAACAGCAGTGAGTCCCCGATTCGAGGACATCCAGATTCGTGGTCAAGCGCTAGTAAAACAATATATGATTTACTTCATTTAATGATACGGTAAATACATTTGAAAAAAACCCATCCATTACTGGTACACTATGAACGATCAACCATCATAAATTAAAAATAGTCTTTGTTGTGGTGAAGTGCAGTCGGTTGATTATGACTACAGATATCAATAAAGACAAACAAGAGCGTATGTTTTCACATTGTTAGTCGGAATTATTCAAGGGTTCATTGGTTCATCAGGAATGTTAATAAATGGTGGATTCATATGTCGGAATAGAGAGTAGAGTTACGGCTGAAAGTCTATAAATATATGTGTATATAAATATACATATACATATATATATATATATATATATATATATATATATATATATATATATGTGTGTATGTGTATGTGTATGTGTATGTATATGTATATGTATATATATATATATATATATATATATATATATATATATATATATATATATATATACATATACATATAGTTATTTATTTTATCATAATTCAGATATATGCAGTACGCGTACTTTGTTGACTAATTTTTTCTCAAACATTTATTATGTAAATTTGTCCAGCAGTCTGATCTGATTGAATCGTTTAGGTGAAGCTCTTTCAATAATAATTCTTAGAAATAATTAAATCGAAATAACTTGAGACATGATGACGCTTGAGAGGGTAGTGTATTTGTAATAGAGTGCCGTACGTGTATCGATGTGGCGTTGTCTTTGCTATCATCTATACATATAATAATATTATAACAGAGTGAATTCTGTACATTGAAAATATTTAAAAAAGTGATTGATTTAGCATACAGAATAATAATAGAAGACAGAAAAACTTTTTAGAATTTTTGTCTGTATGTTAATTTGGGCGGGTATCACGAAAAATCTACCTGACGAATTTTGATGACATTTGGCAAGGTAATAGTATATACTTAGGAGCAACATATAATAGAGAAAAAATATTTTTTTTCCTAATTCCACGCGAACGAAGTCGTAGGTGTAGCTAGTAAGTATTAAGACGCCTTCATCTGGTAAAAATGGCTGTAAAACTGAAAAATAGTAATCAAAAATATAGATGATAATATGCTTTATTGAATGGGTAACACTACCCATTTTCAATAATAACATGACAAATAGCACTTAATTCACGTTTAAAACCGTGGTTATTTCTTTGATTAAAAAAAAGTCAATCTTGAACAAATAATTTTGTCGAAAAATATATTTCGATTTGATTTTGAACTAGTTTTGCCGCAACTTCATTCACGTGGAATTCAGTATAAGAAGTTATTAAGATTTTTTTTCTCTTAGACCTCTATGAGCATAAAGATTATTAAAACCCTAATAGCCAGGGTATTTTTTACATTTGTAATATTCTGATGAAAAGTATCCTATATGTTGCTCGAGGGTATAAATTATTACCATACCAAATTTTATCAAAATCCTTGCAATAGATTTCGAGCTATTGAAGAACAAATTTACATATAGACTAAAAAAATTTTAAAAACAGGTTTTCTGGTTTCTCCTTTTATTCTGTACGCTAAATAAATCACTCTTTTTAAAATATTTTCCATGTACAGAATTCACTTTGTTACAATTTCATTATATGTATAGGTAATAAAAAGCAACAACGATAATAGGCCTTTATTAGAAAATATATTTCAATTTTAAGGCGTTTGCCTATATGCGTATAACTAGATGTTGGTTCATGCTGCTATAAACCATTGTATCCGGTAGTAATATTTGCATCTTAAAGCTACTCTTTGTAGGGGTAAAAGTAACTTATATTTTAGTTTGAACTTGAAGTTGGACCTTACACTTGATTCTTACTACATAGCGACGGTAATTGTATTTAATGCCCCTTAAACAAAATTCGATCGAAACCAAAGACAAAACAGACAGAGAAAATTTCCATAGGAAATGTTTTATAAGTATAAAAGGTAGCCTATACATTAATTTGAATTATCTTCCCAGTAAAAATCCCATTTAAATTGGTCCAATAGTTTTTGCACGCTCGCCTGACGAACAGGCGAACACAAAAATTCAAAAACAATTTGTTTTGACTTTTAATCGACCTGGGACATGCCGCTCATACAAAATTTTTCAAAAATTTTCGACATTCAAAGTCATCCTCCCCGTACGATTTTAAGTAATAGCAACATTATTATATTAACAACTGATTTATATACTAGCAACACTATTGGTGTTATGGTAAAAATCATTTGCTTGACAAATATTCTCTGGAAGGTAGTTTTACATACTGACGCATTTGGCAATAATGTGATAATACGAGCTTTGCGAAATTATTGTTATATTATTATACATATGTATTTCTTACGAATTTCTTGCAAAATGCATGAAAATTCTATTTAACGAGGCAATTCGACTCAACAAGCCGAGAAATAATAGCGGGATCTGTATAAAACTTTGTGCCGATGGGCTTTTGGCAAATTCTAATTTCAGTATGTAAACTATTCAAACAACACTTGAGATTTTACAACACTGATCTGGATAGTTAAGCTATCGGTGATTGTCAGGGTCTAAGCAAATGTCCATGTATAGAAACAAGAATAAGAGAATATTGCAATATTATTTATCCTTTCCACCTTTCCACCGTATTTCCATATTTCCAATTTTCCATATTTCAGTATACCTACTTAAAATTCTTATTGAGACCGTCCGTATTATTGCTTGTATGAGCGTTTTGTTACATTTTCCTGTAAAGTATTTATTGTTTCATTAATCGAATAACTTTTTTAATGGATGAAATAGGTAGATTAAATCAGTCAAAATTAAAATAATTTAATTCAAAAAATAAAGATAATCATGATTAATTTAAGTGATACTTTGTCATAAATTATATAAAATCTTAATGAAAATAAGAAATAACTTATAGTAACTATTTTCTTTTTCGATTCCAGCTTCGGCTAATTAACTTGAAATCGAAAAACAAAATAGTGGCGAGAAAACAAAATAATGAGAACACGACTTATCTATATTACGTGAAGAGAAAACGTTGTACCCCTTTTTAACCATATTGCGCGCTCGTAGGAGTGTGCGATTTGGCATAGTTAAAGTTTATATGATTTTTTCTCAACTGTTAATAACATTAAATTTTAAATTTCATAGCTATTGCAGGGAATTAAGAAAACGACACGCGCTATTTATAAACGCTCTTAGTTGACGTAATAGAACAAAATGAAAAAAATATATGCATTGATTATAGATATATACTCTTTGACAAAAGAAGCTCAATAACGTTCAAACATAAACATTTAATGAACTGCGGTCGAATTTCGACCACTGGGCGACCACTAGTTCCATTTAACTTACAATCAATATGCAAAGGGGAATCCATTAGTTCTCGTAACACAGCCGATTTAATTATTTCCAATATTTTGGTTGAGGAAAGTCATGAAGTGAAATCAAACGAATTGTATTTAAAATTTGTCAAGTCACACAATTTACCAGATGATTTATTTGACAAAAAAGTAATTATAAACAGTAATTCTAATTATTCCAATATACGAATGATAATATGACTACCTAAGATTAGCCGTCTTTTTTAAATTAATTTCTTCTTTAAAAGTACATTATAGTACATTACATGCTTTACATGTAATGTAAACATTACCCGGTACATTATATACTTTATAGGTAAATTATATTTTTTTGTAATAATTGATCAGCGATGATCGATCAGTTCATAAGATGAAAATTTTTATACGGATGATGTATTTTCTTTCATATCAAGAATATGCAACAAAACGTAACGGAATTTTTCGTTTCTTATTTTAAGTAAGGTATACTTGTAATTATGAGTAATCACTGATGATTGAAAGTAATTCAATCATCAATTACGATTAACGACTGTACAATCGCCAGTTATCAGTCGATTAAAACTTTAGTCGTTAGTTTTTAATCGTTAGTCAGATTGACTTTCTACAAAGTTCACAATTACACTTTTAATACATAATTAACTTTATGTGCTTGTATTTTTCATTCTCGTGATTAGGGCTTTATCGTCATTTGATTAAAGTTATTTAAGTTAATTTCCTTAAATTTTATTTTGGTGATTTATATTTCGGTCTGTTTATAATATTTAACACAAGAGTATATTGTATTTTTTATTTTGTTTGCTATGTATCATTTTGCTGATTCTGAAGTTTTTATTTTTTTTTTCTGATTCTAAAGATATTAAGTATTGAAGTAAGAAATTGACAAATTTCTGACTATAGTTGAGTATACGTATATATTTACTATATATGGACGTGGTTCATGTTTTACATAGTCATTTCGAAACTATAACAACGAAAATGAAGTATTTGTGTCATACAGAAATGGAAACAGCAATATCCAAAAAAAGAATCTACAAAAAAATATTTAGTTTGGTTTTTCTTCCTTATAGATATGATAGTATTGTACATTTAATTATTAATCGTTCACAATAACATAAAGATGAATAAATAATATGTAATAATTTTTCCCCGTTGTCACCATACTTGGATGTTGCCATTACTGTAAAATCTGTAAAATCTTTCAAGTAGAGAACACGGTCAGGGAATATAGAGAAGGGCTTCCGCTAATAGTGTATCTATAGGGCGTACGCCTTAAACTTTGCATATAGTTGTTGTCTAAAGATATACTTTCGACAGACAAGGGCTGATTCCAAATTTAAATTTTCCGACCATGTCTTGTTAGTAAGATTTACAATGCAGGAGATTGTACAACATAAAGACATTCAGATTAATTAGATTAAATAACATTGTGTGGTTAGACATATTAAGGGAGCGATATTATGAGACGATGAGTTTTTGCCTAGAGAAGTAAGCGTCTATTCCTTTACGGAGTTCACGAGGAAATAAAAATGGTATATCCAATTCTCTCCTTCTACTAGCTTTTGAAGTTAAAAGTAGCGTATTTGCGAGTCAAGACTCATTATTTATAGGCCAATACTTATCAACAGGGTTTAATGAGTCTTACAAGATATAAAATTAAAATATATTTGAAGGAATGGAAAAATTACGAAAAAAAATAAGACCTGTTCTATGCGAGGCTTAAAACATACATAATATGCTGAAGAATATGATTCATAATTAAGTTGCAGCTTAATTTTCTTATTTCGGTAAAAAGTTCACACTTGAGACTGTGAAAGGATTTTCCAAAGTCAATAGATATTACAATTTAACATAGAATCACTCGCAAGTGTTTTTCAAATAGGTGTTCAACATTTTACTATCCAATGGAGAATTGCATTCATCGTTTCGTAATTTGCCTATATGGAATGTACATCGCCAATAACCTAATCGAACTTGCATTAATCGATTGGACAAGAGCAATTGAATAAACGCGTCGGACTAGCACTATTGCCTTTAATTGCGAAGTTATTCTGCATATAAAACGACTTTCATAAACAATTAGATGTTACGTATGCACTTCTGTCTAAAATGGTCAATCCACTCGTGTATCTATCTTATCGGAAATGTAAATTACAGGCAAAAGCTTGTTAAATAATGTTCGTGAAAGGACTTGCTATTTCTATATTTGTAAAATAATAGCGATTTTCTAATCTTTGCGATTTCTCAATTAATTTCCTTTATCTCGTTTACGCGGGAGTTGTTTATCTATTTAACTGTCAAACTTTCCAATGACGGTGTCTCATAGCACAGTGGTGTACTTATTTCACTCGTTTTCCGTTCTTAATGAAATATGTTTAAAACATTTCAGTTCATTTTTAATCTAGTGCTATTATCTAGGGTAGGTCTAGATTTTAAGCTTTTAGTGTGGCTAATATTTTACTAGTACCGGCTTATGTCTTTATATAACCACTAGACATTGAACCATATTGAAAGAAATTTGCCCAAGCAAAATTCAAGTGCGCACTTTTCTGACTACTCGGCTGTCACGTTCAGACCTTAGGCAGTATCTTTTGAATAAAGTGATATAATGTAGTAATTAACTTAAATTATTTCCAAATGCTGATTCAATCAAGTGTCTAAGTTGAGTGGCATCCCAGATCGCTTGTCTGAAGACAAGGGTTAGGCAATTTAAATAAGAGATAAATAAGGAAAATATAGTATATCTATCTTTAACGTAGCACTGGTGAAGGGACCTTCAACCGCTGAAATCGTTTCCTTTTTCATTTTGTATTTTTCAAGTTTAAGCAAATGGAATTTGGCAAATTAAAAATTGTAAGTATTTTGTTTTTATATATTTCTTGTAAATGAGAGGAATAAATATGTGAATCAAAATCACAAAAATGTCTTCAATGTCATATTAATTAATAGCCCTCTGTTATTCTTCTATAAAACATATCTTGACGTTACTGCAATAGAAATATTATAAAACATTTTATATGATGTAAAATATACATCGTAAAAATGAATCGTCTCCAAATATATAAAAATGCATACAGATTGAATTAGAAAGATGGTTAATTAATTGCATAATCATTAATTATTGCATTATCTGTCTAAAGTAGCACATTCAGATTTTATCAAGAAGCTTTACTTTCTTGAATATCATATTTTGTGTTACCCTTGCTTTTATTGTGTAGTTAAAATGTGAAAATGATAGATTTACTTGAAGCACATTTTAATTTGCTGCGTGACATTGATTTACTGTATTCTTCACGATTGAGAGACACATACAGTCTAAAATATATCAATGGACATTGTCTTCTTATTATAGGTTACATTTATCGTATGCACTCTGACACCGACTTCTTTCCTTCGGTAGCTGATTTAAAGTTATGGACAAACCCTTGTGTAAAATATGGATTTGAACCTGACTATCTTTACGGATTCTCCATGTGCAGATTGGTATAGCGAGCATAGATATTCATGAAATATGCACGTATCAAGCTAACATACATACAAATCAAATAGCCAGACATTACATGTTCATGAAACATCCTTTTAGTCACGACATGGCATGCACGTGGCGCAGAATACAGTTTTATGCTAGCACGGCGCATTATATTATTTCACTGTAACAATGTCTCATAATATTTAAAGGATAAATTGCAATAGTTCTTTGAAGTGTAGGTACATAGCAATAAAGCGACAGAGCGCTGCACAAATATGCCAATATGAAGTGCAAAAGTCTGTGGCCGGTGGGCATGAATCAAGTCTACAATTAAAGGGAATCGATGATCTAACCTATATATGTCCCAACAGGCCTTTAATACTGGTTAAAATAGCTCAAGTTGCTTTTGAATACTTTTACGATTATGCCTTATGTACATGGGCGTTGACATTTGTGGCAAATGCCGATTAAGCCGTCACAATAAATGGGCATATAAAATGACGATCTGCAAATTTTGAGTGACTCCTTGGGATGGTTCCGTTCTGTTCTCTCCGATATAAGTAAATGATAACATAGCACGAATGAACTTGTACTGTGTATATTATGTACGTCACTTTGGTGATATTGTTACGTGCTTTCGTTTCAATCTTATAATAGTCGTTAAAATGGCAAATATTATTTTGGCAAATGTTAAAATGGCAAATAAATTTTATTAATGACACTAAAAATTTATATATTAATTAAATTGGCTTTGAGTTAAACTAGCTGAATTTTAGTATGTTGTAGTTCCTAAAACGAAAGTGTCAAATTGGTACATGTTAAAAAATGAAATATTAAATGCAAATGTTGTTTAAATATAATCTCAGTTACAATATAATGTTACAATTTAAATATAATCTCAGTTACAAATAAAAAGAACTAGTACAAAATATAGAGTATAAATAACAATTAGGATATATAAAAATTACAGCACATTTCATGGAAACTTACTTTTGATTCCCAAACTTAATATATAGAACGTTTTGCGAAGACATCTACGCTATCAGAAAGTGCTTTTGTAATAACCATTTTCAATAACCATCATTTTCTTCTCTCCGTCTTTACGTCACCCTGGTGCAAGATATTAAATTTAATTAACTTGTTTGTAGTTAGAAACTTACTTGAACTGTTTAAACTTTACAAATTTTATGAAAATAAGAATTATGAACTATTCAGTACTGTTAATTTTAGGTGATGGCCATGATAATACGCACATAAAAAAATAATTAAATTTCATCTTGAGAAGTCTTTTGTTAAAACATTTAAGTATACATATAGTATAACAGTGTCTTCTCTATCGTGGTTTTCTTGACAGAGCAGCCTTAATCATCATGTGGTATTGTCAGGCGCTGCCTCACGATTTCTCGCTCGTCTCGATTTAACAGTGTAAATAAACATAAATTTGTTTCTATTAAATCTGAAAGAACATAAACATTCAATAGCAATTAACATGAGTATGATATTACATCGTAAAATAGTCATCGTAAAAGACTCTGAATGCAATACGAGACTTAATGTCACGAACTCCCTGTAACGCTGAAAAACTTTGTGTGAATTTAATTTATTTGTGTGATAGATATTTGTGCGACCTATAGCAAGGTAACATTGTGTTGTATAAACTAAAACAAATAATAATACAACATATAATAGTACAACATATAATAATAAATATAATAACAATATAATAAACAAATAATAATATTAATAAACTATTAAAGGAAATTTAGGTAACCCCTCGAGTTACGGCGTTCTTAATTAGACAAATAAAACTGTGTGGCTTTTTCTCACATTGATATTTTTGATTCAAATAATTTTGCCAATCGTATACTAGGTTTAAAAGCGAAGAAGCTAATTTTCTATAACTAGACTGTATTTGCTCTTACTATAAATGTAAATGCTGTCTGTTAAAAGTGCACTCTATTAATTTTAAATAAGACCTGAGGTGCATTTTACAATTTGTACATTTATATACATAAACAAGCACGTATATTTAAGCATATATTTTCGTTTTTTTTTTAAATAAATTTTTTAAAATAAATACCTGTACCAAAGCTAGTTTTATTATTTCGGCGACACATTTTTAAGATTTCTTGTCTCTAGAATAATTTCAAGTCTATATTAATAATTATTAAAGAAACTATCAATAGCGACAATACGTACTTTGGTTTTCCTTAATGTCTTAATTAATTAAGAAAAATCGCAAAACAATTTACGACGATCGCAGAGTGTTTTTTGTATTTATCTAAATTCGTTTTCTAAAAACTGTTATTAGTTTTGCTAGTAGTTTGTTATTACCTACTAAGCATGATTAGAATTCCCACTACTGGGGGTAAATACTTAGGTTCTTATAACCATTTAAGAGTGCATAATATTTCTATTAAACTTTTAACAAACATTAATTTTTTACATCGTAAAGACATTGTCTTCTCTCACAGGTGTAAAATTTGATGCATATTTAAAAAAATTATAAGACTTAGGGTAATCGCTAAAATAGTTCTATAACCTTATAGTCTTATTTTACCAATTCTGTTTTTTTAATTTTTGGTTCAGTGGTTTCGGAAATAAGGGGGGTATGCTCTCTTTTTAGGCATTTTTTAGAATATCTTTTTAAATATGCAATTAAAAATTGAGAATTTTTTTGTGTTCCTCAGAATAAGCTATTTCAAGTCCACATGATGTAAAAAAATTTAAAAATATTATGTACTCTATTTACCTATTTAATACTTACATGAATATTTTAAGTTACCTAGTGCAAACATGTGGGTTAAGAAGATGTATTACCAAATTTCAGGTCTCTACGTTGCATGATGTCTGACAAATACGTAAATTGAACAGACCAACACATAAGTGATCTTATAAGGGTTCCGTTGTCCAATTTGAGGCATGGAACTCTAAAAAAATTATTATTTTCTTATTTATAAGACATAAACTATGTTTACACAACGAATTAATTATGTTATTTTACTAAACACTAAATATGCAAAAATAAACACGAATGTATAATGAAAAAAAAAACAAACTCAAGAAAACCCAAAAAATTAAATAAGATTGCGTAGAAAGGTTTTAAATTTGACTGCTGTTTGTCAAATAGAAATTTGTCATAATTGTCCTGTTTTTAATGAATTGTTACGTTGTTTCGATAAACATTTTTTTATTTAAAGGAAAAAGTCAAATTTTGATTAGCGTTATACTGAATTTATACCGAGAATTTCATACATCAGGAATAATTGTACATAAGGAATTTTGATATAATGAGTTCAGGGGAAAAATTACATGCAAAGAGTTTGAGCGTTTTTGAAAATTTTGGTCTGTTTTTGTTATTTGTAGAAATAGGCAAACAAAACAAAACATGTGTAAATTACCGAGATTGGCAAATGTTTACGCTTGTATTACTTAAGATATGGAAAAGAAATTAAGTTATATCTTGGTTAGACGTTGGAATATTGAGAAGTTCTTATACTTACAAGTTCATGTGAGCAAAACAATTTAGTGCTAATATAAAGTAATGAATTGTAAATTAGAAAAGCTTCCACAAAATGAAAAACTTCAACAAAATTGCATCCACAACTAGAGTTATTTTGCTTCGCCCAATCTCCTATCGGCTACAGACTTCATAAATTGTCAGATCTGCATCTCTGTATACATAGAACAAATAGATTGCCTTGTCGTTGACGACGTAATCTTTAAGCCGAGCGTCACGCAACAAACTTCTACTATTAACTGAATATGTTAAATTGACTGGCGTTACAAAAACAGAATATAATTTTTAATAAGACTACCATTTTTTAGAATAGAAAAAAAGCAAACGATTCACCGACTGACAATAAGGAAGGAGCAAAAAATAAAGTATAATTCATAACCATGATGCAAAACACTTTTTTGTTTTATATCTGCATAACATCCATGAGTTATTATATTTTTAATATATCAGCAATTGTTAAAATAAATAAAAATAATAATAAAAATGTCTTTTTCGCTTTTTTCCAGTTTTTCGCGCTGGTGAGCTTTTATGGATTTAGTATGGTACAACTGTGTATGAAGGCTACGACGGGAATAGTCTTTGAACTATTATAAAAAATAACCTGACTTCATAAGAATTTCAAATGTCTTATAGTGCCAATTTTATTCCTGCAGCGCCTGCTCCCAACACTATAAAGTCTATTGCCAGTCTCCTTTATGACTTAGTTAAGATTATCCTCGTTAATGGATGTGTGAATGGCATTTTACAGCACAGTCTACTACGGTAAAATACTTTAGTTATCCACCTTATTTATTGTTTTTCACAACTATGCGTATATCGCTTAATGTTATGACTGAAGCGAATATGTATACATATAAAAAAATTATATATATATATATATATATATATATATATATATATATATATAATGTAATGTAAACATGCAGTGTGATGAACTTCCTCTGTCAAGATTAAAAGTATCAAATAGCTTTATAAAATTGTTACGTATTTAGCGGATTAAAATGAAAACACAATACTAATTGCTTCATACGGTATCTGCATTCGGTAAGAAAACATTTATTGATTAATAAACTATTACAAAGTTATATTGGACCATATCCGATAAGCAGTGACGTCAATCATATTATTATAGTGATGATCGCAGAGTCGGCATAATTGAAAAGACATATGAAAATTTAATACCTGCTATTACTATCTGCCTACCTAATATGCGATCCAATCTTATCATCGGCAAACATAACTTAATTAAGAGCTCGTCCGTTATTTTGGGGCCAAGCTTCATATTTATTAATTAGCTCTTTAATGAAGTTAATAAAAAAACTAATTAGTTGATAGAACAAGTTCAGATTAGGTTTGGAATAAGTACCCTTACAGTCTTGAGAGTTGATAAAATATCTTAATACGAGCGCTAATACGCTACCTCGTACGTGAAAGTTTGAAGGCCAGGACCTTCTGTCTTCGGTTATTTATTACACTTTACTTTCATTTAATAAAAAAAACAACAAAGAGGCCTTGTGTTCGTTTGGGCGTAAGTTTACAGACCTATTAAAGTTTATTACCTTGTCGTGGAAGGGAGAGCTTGTTAATGCCTCTTTAGTAAATGTTATAGTACAATTAATTATCCAAATACATCAATTGATATTGAACGCGGTATTTCGTGATGTATTTAATAAGATGTTACATATATATATATATATATACATATATATATATATACATATATATTATATATATATACATATACATATACATATATATATATATATATATATATATATATATATATATATATATATATATATATATATTATGTTTTCTTCAAATGTATATACCGAGATACATCATGATTATTAATAAAGAATAAAAAATAAAAGGTATAAATCTAATGGAAAACATAATAATTCTTCAGAAATTATTAAAAATGTAATCAATATCGATCGCTTTGTAATGTAATTTGCTTCGTGTTGAATTTGCTCTCTGTTGTTTTCGAATTTTATGTGGGATTTCGACAACCTTGACGAGTTTTGTGGATTCTGATGACACCTACATTCGCTAGTGTTCTAAAGTTAATATAGAAAATAATCAATAGACCATAAATTTTAATTTTCTTTAAGTAACAGAGTATTTTTTTATTATGGGAACACCCAGGCCCAACTCCGTATGCAGGTAGCCACAGAAAATAAAGGAGATCTGCAAAAGGCTCAATAGTTTTTGCAGGCCTCCTTTATTTTCCGTAATTACCAGCATTTGCTCAGTTACTTAAATCACAGAGACATATTTATATTTTATCAATAACAAACTAAAGTTATCATTTGATTTTAATACTAACAACGTTGACACATTGCAATAAAATTGGACTATTTTGGTAATAGTCGTTACACAAAAGCAGTAATAACAGTAATTCTCGAATTTTCCCAATGAACGTTTTACGTCTTTCGTAGTTATTATTATAGTTTCTACTAAAATGTTGTTTTATGAATTAATTGTAAATATATTTTTGTGAATTTGTGAATTGTAAATATATATATGTGCGAAAAATATAGATCGTTATAGATGACGATTATAAAATTGGAAGTAATTTTGAATATCTCCTTTTGCGTATTTGTGTAAAACGAATCTGAGGTGTTTTCTGTTTTACTAACTGTAGACTGGTAGTGTGCAGACTTTTTAGACAGCCTACTTATAGAACAGACTGTATACAGCGAATGTCATGTCAAGTCGTGGACCAAGCGAAAAGGGGCGATAGGGCAAGCTATGGCCTGGGACTGGATTAGTGACAAAATTTGACCTAGATAGAAATTTCTTACTTTTCGACATCTAGACACTTTTTTAAATTTGTGAAAATCACTACTCTGGGTCGATCTTTCGGGGACCACAAATTAAGTCTGTTAATTTTTTGTATTTAATTTGAGTAATAAGCTGAGTAATAAGCTTTTTGAATTAATTGGAACATTTTACGACAACTAACACGGTCCTCAAATAAAAATGTACTTTAAGGATTTCGTAATTTTCATCACCCAACTTTGTACAACGACCCGAATGAACTACTCAGAACTGGCAAACTATTTAACTAATATAATTCAAAAGTTATAGTCGTAAAAATCTTACTGCTTTTAACTATAAAAAAATATATACTCACATTTAACCACAGAAAGCACCTATTAGGAGTAATTAGGGTAATTACTGTTACATGTTGTAATAATGTTTGAATTTTCATGTAACACATTTACATTTTTCTTCTTTAATTTTTTTTCATTAAGGTCAAATTTAGAGTCATAGTTTCCTATCGCCATTTTCGGTTGGTCCATGACTTACGGGACACCTGTATATTTATTACATAGTTCTAAGCAATGAAATTAATTAATACACGAAACATTATGAAAGATGACGAATAATTTCTTAAGGAAATTGCTTTCAAATAAGCAGCAACCATCATTCCATTAAACGCTGTACGAAATTGGGTCTTCGTTAAAATTATTCGGTGAATTCATTCGGAAGTGCGGCGGCACTGTATTCTCAATAGTCCTTTTGAAACTCAAAGGAAAAACGAGCAGTTGCCGACGACCTCCGCAGCGAGTTTTCTACACGCGTGTCCGACTGTGGCCAATGCAAGTAATTGGTAATGCGCTAGTGCGTAAACGTTGCAGATAACAACGTTATGCAAGAATCTCGGACGATAATTATATTATTGCATTTAGTTGGCAATACTCGGAGTTGAGAGACTTCTTTCGTCAAAACGTCGAGTAAAAGCATGGTTTCTTGCATTCGTTTTGAGGTCAACTAGCTACGGGGATCCTTATTTCTTTTGCAGTTCGAAAACTTTTTTTGCTGACAGTGATTGTGTATGATTTATCTCAATTTGCTCACGCTTTTTTTTGTCGATTTCGTGACTGAGATTGGGACAATTTACGGTTTTGCTTAGAACGCATTAATTTAATGAGCGCACAGAGCAAAACTATTTTCTAAATTTTCTTACGTACATACTCGTATATATGCTCAAGGAAATATTACTAAAATAACATTTTATTAAGTTATGGTATTGCAGCACTATCTTTTTTAACTTACACTTAGGGAAAATCGAGCTGATAACTCCACAAGTCTTTCCCGATTTATTTTTTCCACATTTTTCTCGACATTCAATTCTAGATATTCCAATGGTTGGACCAGATTTTGCAGCGAAACTAGTGAAGTATTTTTTTTCGTCCCTTAGGTGCACTTAGTCAAACCTCCTTTGCATCGTTGCTGGATCTGTTCTTCGACGGTTGGTTGGTTTTGGCATCGTGTTCGGATGGTGTAGTTAGGGTGTAATTTTCGTGACGCTTATTGTAGTTGTAGGAACTGCTAAAACCTGCTCGAACTATCAGCAGCTAGTATCAACTAGACATCCTCGATATATCACTAAAAGAGTATAGTTGGTGTTGGTATCTTTAAGTTTTATTCTCATGGGTGTTTATAACATAAATCACAATTAATCATACATCGTAATTTAATTTGGTTAGACATAAATCGTAATTTAATTTATTAAGACTTAAATCGTAATTTAATTTATTAAGACATAAATCGTAATTTAATTTAGTAAGACATAAATCGTAATTTAATTTAGTAAGACATAAATCGTAATTTAATTTAGTAAGACATAAATCGTAATTTAATTTAGTAACACATAAATCGTAATTTAATTTAGTAAGACATAAATCGTAATTTAATTTATTAAGACTTAAATCGTAATTTAATTTATTAAGACATAAATCGTAATTTAATTTAGTAAGACATAAATCGTAATTTAATTTAGTAAGACATAAATCGTAATTTAATTTAGTAAGACATAAATCGTAATTTAATTTAGTAACACATAAATCGTAATTTAATTTAGTAAGACATAAATCGTAATTTAATTTAGTAAATGCATTTGGGAAGGAATAGGAGTTGTACTTTTGTCGGTGGTACAAATCAAAATTAAATATTTTTAAAGGTTATGGAACTATTTCTATAGTTTCACGGTGGATCCGACGCACCTAAACAACATATGTAGGTTCAAATTTACGCTATAATTTCAATCTACGCACTATATTTATAGATGAAAGTACAAAACATTATCGTCACAACTTTATCGAGTCAATATGATTTTAAACAATTAATCAATAGGTACGTCGATGAATCGAAAATATGCAATGTTTATTATTCGTTATACTAATTAATCCGATTCATCGATAGTTATTCGATGCATTCATTTATTTTCAATTGATACATGGATTTGATTAGTTAATATTAATTATTTTATTTTTAGGAAACTGACGTAATAATATTTTTGATCAAACTCAATTATTTATTTAATATTAAACGTTGCTTCCGCTCAATGACGACTAACCAATCAGATAATAAAAAAATAGTTTATGGCTGCATACCATCGTCACCATGAAACGACGAACTCTGTATTTGTTTACACAATTTGGTGGGAAGACGTACGAGTATTTTCCGTATAACCATTTTTTTCATATAATAATTCAAGTTAATAAAGAAATAAAATGAAGTATAAACGATGGCACAAAGTTTATTTTCACATATTTTGCAAAATGCATATTGATATATTTGAATAAAATACCGTTATTACTTATGATAATAAATAGGCTTGATTATTGTTTTTTTCCCTTTACTTCGCTAGATATTAGATGTTTATAATAGTAAACATATATTCACAATAAAACACAGTATTAAATATTTAAAAAAAAACGTCGATGTTTTGTCAAGCGAACATCACTAGTTTGATGATAAAAACGAATAAAATGAATATGTTTTGAATGTCATGTTCAATTGGATCTATATAAAATATTTATTTTAATATTTATCCGTGATCATAGATAAGATTGACTGGACACGGTACAGCTGTATCGTTTAATATCACCGTTCGCTATCTGTATGAAAATCTTTGTGCAATAATGGAACCGTTTCGAAATGCGATACGAAATAGTGTCTTATTCAAAAGATCTGTTTATATAAGGTATTCAAACGTGCTTTGTGCGACGGCTTTACTTTTCTATGTAAAAGTATAAAACGACTTCTCACAATCGCACGATGTCGAGGCCAAAAGCCATAAGTGTGACTCGATCTGCATTAGGTGTCTCGCATTTTAATCGTTCGACATTTTTTTCGTATAGGTACAGGTTTCTGGCAAACACACCACATGTTTATCTTTTACTAAAAGTAAATTAAACTTGTATAGCTTTAATGTTTATTACTAGTATTTTATAATGTTCCATATTTGAGATCGTTTTTTTAACTTTTATCTGTTTTGTTTTATTTTATACGTTCTATATAAGGTACTCATTTTTTAAAGGTTTCCATATTTGAACTAACTGGGAAGTGCATCGTTCCAACTGTATTATGGTTTCTTTTATTTGCCGAAATAAAATCAGAATTGTTTTGGTGAAACTACTATTACATGCAAATAAGTGTATTTGGAATATTTCTAAATGTATTTTTTATAAAATGGAGCGGACCTTGGTCCCAATTTAGGTTTAAAAAAAAACAAAAATTAAACATTTTTTTAGGAATAAGTATTTAGTTTCACTATCTGGAATAACTCATGCAAGCTTTAATTTAAGATTACAGAAAATTCTAACATTTCATTTCTTTTAACAACTTTTGAATTGAGTCTTTTTTTCAAACGAAATAACATTAAGCTCGGATAACATTCTAACAATATAGTACTCATTTCATTATAATTATATTTATTGGATCAAATATCGATTAGAATTTTCTCATGGGTTGTGACATTTATGTTGTTTCGATTTTTTTCGACTCTCAGAGATAAAAACACGTTTTTATTGAAATTAAGTATTTTAGTGCAGTCAGGATAATATTGTTGTGCAAATCTAAAAATATAAATTATGGAAGCATTCTTACATTCGCCTTTAATGAAAAACAACTAGAAAAGTTTATAAGCTAGTTAAAAAAAGATTATGTTGCAAGACTGTTATAATATAAATTTATTGAACTTTGTTATATACAATGATTAAAAAGCGACTGTAAAGAATTGAAGGATTCATATTGGAAACAAGAGTGATTTTAAATTTAAAGTAATTTCAAATAATATGCTTTAACTTTCTTTTCGTAACAGTCGAGCTGCTGCTGCATCTGATATTTAATACTTTCACGTGTAAATCAGCGATACTCTGGATGAATTTCGCCGTAATGGTACAAATCAACGGCGCGTGCGTCTTGACTTGTATAGTAAGTGGGTGGAAAAATCGGCAGAAATTCGGCCACAGATCTTGTCCCACAAAATTGATTGACCAACAGTTGGGTCACCGACTCAAACAACTATAAAAGTTGGTTCAGTTGCATTGTGCGTTCATTTCATAAAAAATCTCTTTTTGTGTCTTTACTCTTATTCTAGTGATGTGACGTTTTATGTATCTCGAGTTAAGTTGTGAGAAGAAAAAAATAACTATAAATTATTTGCGGTAGTGGGAAAGTTTAATTTCGCAGGACGTAGATTTTTTTATACTCTACATATTATGAATATTATGTTCACGTTTTTTCATCCAGTACATGACGGAAAATTTTTTTTAGACATAAGTAGTAAGGTAGTTTTATAAAAATATTTTTTTCTAATTTATGGGCTTTGTAAGATGATCTTTTGACGATTTCTTTATACTTTGGACTACCGCCATCTAATAACAAATGCGGACTCCAGCATACTTCAAATTTCGCTATATAATTGATTATATTTCATATATATCCACACACACATTATATAAATGTGTGTGTGAATATGTACATTTATATATATATATACATATATATATATATATATATATATATATATATATATATATATATATATATTTGGGGGTAGAAGGTCAATGAAATTAACACTTCTGCTTACACGAGTCCCTAAATTCTTCGATTCGCTAGGTTAACTTCATACCTTTACAGTCGACGACACACGTTACATAACACCACAGTCGATTGCTAGGTACTTTACGCAGACCACGTTTAACAACATAATATTACTAACACTATAGTAACGAGTCATGCGATGCTTATCGGATTACATTTTACAAGTTATCTAATACAAATTGTGCATTGTCAGTGCGTGTTCATGTAGGCGATTTTGTTTTCGGCAGATTTTACATTGAGTCACATTGTTTTGGGAATAGTGAGAGACAGATTTATGACACACATAGGAAAATTTAGAGTATAATCTTCGTTAGTATTTCAGTAAGAATAATAATAATTAGAGATATCTGTTATATTTTATTCAAGAATCGTAAAACTCTCAATTCTAAGAATAGTAAATCTACATTTATCTTTAAGTATTATCACAGGGATAAGACTTAAAGATAAATGTAGATTTATACAAAATAAAAACTGAATAATTATGAGTTGGAACACGATCTATTGGAATTGTTGATGCCAGTTCACCGAAATAATTTCATGTCAAAGGTCTAATCGAACACTAGTATTTAGAATCTCTCCAGATTTTTAATGTTCCGTACCTCAAAAGAAAAAACGGAACTTTTGTAAAATAACTCTTGTTTCTGTTTGTCCGTCTGTTACGGCCGTTTTTCTCAGAAACCGCTCGACGTAGAAACTTAAAATTTTGGCATAAAAATAAAATATATTAACCTGTGCATACCTGGTATGCGCCTGATATTTAAAAAAATTATATGGAAATTTCGGAGGGGGCAAATTAAGTAGGTACTATAATAAGGGCTTCTAAGATATGTTTTTTATAATTTTATATTTTAATTGTAGTTACACCTTTAGAATTATACTGAAAAATAGGCAAAAGAAATGTCCCTCCCCTAATTTATAAAATAATATTATGAAAAAAAAAGGTTTTCAGAAGCCTATGCAAAGATTGTAGGAAAATCATAACAATAATACTAATGTGAATGTAATTCTTGAAGTATACATATGTTTCAAAGATTATGAAATATATATAATAGTGGGCATTATATTTACATTGTGAAAAATTAATATTTGAAAAAGTTTAATGGAAATAATATGTATTCTGTTTATAGGTTCCCAAAAATTATACGGAATCCGCGTAGTGCGATTTTTACTCGTGGCATAAAGGGTTGTAAGTTTTATTAAGTCTTACGTAAGTTTTATTAAGTTTAAAAATTAGAGATAGGGAGGAGGGTGTAGATTGCATTTACTTTTGTACTTTAGTATATAAAAATGCGGCTTAAAAATGGTAAACAAAATCTGACTTTCACTTTTAAATATCTATTTAAAGATGTCCCCCTCGATGGAAAGTGCGAAAATAATTTTTCAATGCATTTTATAATCCAGTTAACTTTTTTATATATTGCTTTTATTAGATATTTTTCTATATACTAATTAGTTGAAGTGTCCAATCCATATGAAGCATCTATAAACCAAACTGTAAGTCTGACCGACGAACGGATTGAGAATTATTATAATTGTTGTTTCACCATAGTATCTTACACTAGGAATATTTATATTTTGAAGTGAAATCTCCTAAATGCTATCAATTTAAAGGCGAATAAATCGTTCTTACAGTACACGATGTAAAGTATTTATATAAAACTTCCGTGTAATAATTTCCATGAAATTCCGTGGGTTGAATATCCACAAAAATGGTCAAAATCAATGTACCTTCTGAAGAGACGTACACTTGCCAAATCCCATTATCCATTTAAACCCGTTCTCACACAGCAAGCTTGATACGGATTATAAAACTAATACATTGTTCCTTTCATGACGAAATTAATATTGATATCGTTCACAATGCGAACAAAGAAATGTATTAGGCTACCGGATATGTGCGTTACTGAACCCGCCGCAACTAACCTTGTAATTTGATTTATATCCGGTTACAGGCGGTGACTTCAAGCAATGTCCCAATTTGCCCATATAATATGGGGAATTAATGTCAAAACAAACAACTCGCGATATGCAATTACCCGGCCAGTGCGGTCGTCGAAATAAATTCAATTCACGTGGACGAATAGGCGGCTAAAAAGCGGAAACATTAGATGAATATATGCAAAATATGTGAGCAGTTTTATTGCGTTTCAATGTTTATAAAGTTATAAATGTAGTTACGGTACATATGGGAAACTAATAAGTCATTTATTAGCCAGCTGGAACGGTTAAAGTTAAAACATTAAATTTATTTCATCTGGATACATTTTAGTCTTGTTCTTTGGCACATATATTTGATTTTGCCTAGTGTTTTTGGTAAAAATCGTGAAAGTAGTTTGGGAGATCTGGGAAACACTACTGGCAGGTTCGGCGCTAAGGGAATAGAGGCCACGCGTGTGCACTACAAGGTCGCGTTGTTGTCATTACTATGGTTACGTTGTTTGACAGTTCATATAAAAGTAACAAGAATACGTGGTTTACGACCAGTTAACACATGATTTATTCAATTAGTAAAATTTTTGTTTATGGTAAATCTATTGCTTTTTACGTTGATATGGTTGTTTTTGAGTCTTGTGATTTGTGTACTAGAAAAATTACCTTTTGCTATGGAAGTTTTATTGACGGATTTTCACCAAAGTGCTTGTTTGCTTTGCTTATTAGTTGTTTACTATACGTAATATATGTATATTGAAAACCATTTAGAGACGGTAGTGTTTAGTTAAAATCAAGGTGGTTTGTTATTACGTGTTTTGTAAATATCCAATCGTCCAGGTACCTATTATGATTACAAACACGTAGTACTAAAAATTTTCAGTTTTATTTAGCATGGCCTACAATACCAATATAAATTGATACTGTTATATTTGTGTATTATTTATTATCATTCTGTTCTATTGTCTCAAAACATCCCAATAAATGAAATCTTATCAGACCGATATGTGTTACTTAGCCATTGGGTAACAAATACATCAACAATTATTTCAATAGAACTTTGAAAATCGGAATATTTATTTCGATATCGGCCAAAAAAGTAATTTTTGTGACTGTCATAAAAGTCTAATAAGGAAGAATACTCAGCCTCCTAATTTGTAATAGCCTTCATTACATAATTGTATTTGTTATATGTAAAATCTATGTTTACAGAGTAAAACGTATGAAATCTTTTTTTAGGGTCTCGTAGCTAAACTTATAGTTTCGCCATATTCGCCAACCCTTGTTCGCCAGCTTTTGTTTATAGTGTTGCCATATCCGTGTATCTGTCTATCTGATCTGTATGTGAGAGCCGTTTTATTCGCTAGCTATGAGTGCTTTAAAGCTGAAATTTGGCATGGTTATACAGGTTTGTAATGCCTATTAAATTATAAAATATTTTTTTTAAAGAAAGCTTTAAGACACCTCTTCTCTGTGTAAACTGGGTGTGCATTTTTTAAAATGAAACATCTTAGGCAGCGATTCGATAATCGATAAGTGGACGAGATTTGAGAGTAAAATTTTAAGGTCGCATCACGTTTAGGTATATTTCGTTACATGATAGAGAAGAAAGATATGACGTAGAGAGAAAGAGAAAGAGAGCTATATATTCCGACGTCATAGATGTAAAGCAAAAGAGAGCGACGTATACACAACGATACAAAGCGATTGAATAAGATAGTGTCGCGCATGCGCGCGTTGTAGATGTACGCCTCAGATACTACATATGAACAGCTGAGGTACCACGCATACGTTGTGTTATTAATATTTATCTATTTATAACTGATTTATTACTAATTTTCAGTATACTTCATCCATTACAAGACTAACAACATATATACTTAATTTATTTATAAATACGCAATTACAGTTGTCGTAAATATAATTTACAATAAGAGCAATATATCCCGACTTCCTTTAGCGCATTTATTCGTGTTCTGTCTGATACTGGTATGGCAGCTAATTTTTTTAATAAAATACTTTATTTATTAAGGGTTACAATTTATTAATTAACTATTAATTGACTTTATTGAGTAAATTTATGTAAATTTATATGAAGATTATTATGTAAATTTATATGAAGATTTAATTAGTTGTTTACGTCGATTTGTGATGACATTTTATTATTTTTTCTAAATGCATAATATTAAAATCTCCTACAATTCAGTACCATGTATGCACTTATACTTAATATATTCTCATCTTTTGCCTTTTTACCCCTTACTTTTTTCTTTAACAATCGTGTTTTAGATAGCCAAAGAAGTTTCACTGCTCTCACGTGCACGGAGTTGCACGCGATTTTTTTTCACATATCACATTGTATAGATATCATTGAATAAGCGTATTAAAAATATTGACGGTATGTCATAAACACTTTATTGACATAGGAATCCGTTTACAAAATATTAAGCTGTCAAGTGGTAATTTTTGTAAGAGCTATGTGTCCCAACCCCTACCAGTTAAATAGCTATTTTGTGAATATCTGAAAGTATTGAGAATATTACTATATGTAATGAAATTAAAATGAAAATTATCAGAGCTAATTAAGGTCTACTAGATTACGAGTAATAGTCGATCAACTTATGACATGTTGTTGGGTCTGTAAAAAATTCAGGTGATTAAAAAACTATAAAAATAACTTTTTATTTTAAAAATGTATTTATTACGTTTGTGAACGATATATTAGGCAATATATTTACGTTGTCAAAAATTTATATTCATAAATGGTTTAATAGACATACTATGTACCCTTAAATATTCATAAGTGCTTAAATGTGTACAGAACCCTCGTATTGAAATCTACTCGAATTTGACAGGTTATTTTAAATTACGTATTTTAAAGAAATTGCTTGTATTTGCATATTATTCACTTTTCATGGGTTTCTCGTTTTATCTGATAAAACTATATTTTTTCCACGTTCGTTTACAATCTATTCTTCATTACGTATTTACAATTTTCATCACCCAACTATGTTAATTCGTTTTACATGACCAAACAAATTCAATAAGCTTGACTTGGATGAATAACACTCAATAATTTTACCTTTTTCACATCTCATTTCTTCTCATAATTTGGGGAGAGCAAATGCAATATATTCACATACGGGTCAGTAAGCTTGCGGAAGAAGTGAAATACACGCCTTATATATCATCAAACGTCAAATACGAAAACTAAATTATGCGCAACCCGTCGTGAAACTGATAGAGAAACATCACCGAATTCATTACGTTTAAGTAAGATGGAGGAGGCGGTTCAATCTCGGCGCCGAGTAACCGTGACGCTGCCGTTAGATTTCCATTTATTACGTTTGCCGCTGTGCACTTCGGTTTTCGACACCGTTTGCGTTTTTCACCTCACCTATAACGAAAACGTCTATGCTTGTACAATAAAAACTTGGTGTCCTTCGGTAGATTGATTGTATTTCAAATTTTCGCTTGTTTATTCGAAGGTTCCAGACTGGCGTAGAAGATATCTATTGAGTCGACTCTCGCTAATGCGGTCCTTAAAAATTTGGCCTAGATTTTAGACGTTAAAGGATAATCTATATAAGAAATTTACGGATTATATATATATATGTGTATATATATATATATATATATATATATATATATATATATATATGTATATATAAATATAGTTTTTGTTGATAATTTACGCGTGGGCTGTCAGTCAAGTAGTCAAACATAAAGAGCATAGATGCTTTGAATATTTTAATAAGTGCGCACTTTGGTACTTTATCCACTTTACTATGTTTAATTGGGTGATTTAAAGTTAAACAATACGTTATTTAAAATCTGAATCAAAAATAAACGTATAAAAATGAAGATAGTCTACACTATCATTACATCTGTAGAGATTTTGCTTGATTTAAGAAGATCGACGAAAATGGGTCTAACATTGTAGAAATAGAATACGATTTTTAAAAACGCTAATATTTTTTAGAATGTAAATAACCACATAATTCAACGATTGACAATTAAGAAAGAGCAAACGGCAAAATATAATTTGTAACCGTAATATAAAACAAAAACGATTGTGCGTTTTTCATTTACCACACGACTGAAGTAAAACTTCAAATTCACAAAATATGAACTTTAAAATGAATTTACAATTTTATTCGCTTTAAACGTATTCTACGTTCAAAATTGAAGTTTTATTTTTAAAATCAAGTGACATTACATTTATTTCTGAAGATTACACCTTTCGGTGAAATCACGTTGGTGTCGCGTGAAAATTATTGGTCAAATGCCGGTGACACCACATCGGCGTCACATGAAAGTTATCGGGCAAACGCCGTCTATCGGGAACTCAGTCGCATTATAATTGACATAGAACGTAAGCTTGTGTCACGAGCCGCCAGCAGTTTTTGCATATCAACGGAACAATTGTAATGTTGTGCGCTGTCTTTAGTGCGAGTATAAGGTTTCAACGGCGCGTCGTCGACGTACATACACATACGTCGCTCGACGTCAGGTTACGGATGCGAGCACAGATCTCGCGGCGTCGGTTGAGCGCCCGCAGACGAGTCGGGTGACAATAATCTGCTTGCGGCGCCCGCGAACAAAGCGTACGTAAGTCTGCTGGCGCCACGGTGCTCCCTACCTACGCAATACTTACCCTGCTGTCACTTCTATGTACTTATGGCTGTCAATAATACTCTATCGGTTGCGACCCTAATTGAAAGAATGACTAAATTTGATGTTTTAACATATTGCGATACAGGTATTAAGTATCGATTTAAGTAAACTACATCATTTAATTTTTTAATATTATTTGATCTAACGCTAAATCATATTTATGTTAATTTGATAAACCTATGCGACTATGAATATTTTTCATATATATTGTTACACAGAAGATAGTTGTGACAGTTAAAAGTCTTCCAAGAAAGACATTGTGTCCAACCAACGAGTTTCGATATTCATCTATTTGTTCTCTTATTTATTCGTCTATATCTTTCAGTAAATATAAGCATATTTTTTTAGCCTTCCGTTAGAAACGAAATTCTATCAGTGTGAAGCGTTTTATGAATCTGTGCTCCTCAAAAAACACTACACTGATTGTGTGTAAATAGAGTCCAGAGTCATGACACAAGGATTACAAAACAAAAAGCAATGAACGAAGCTACAGGAGATCATTCATTTGTTTTTAATTTAAAGTTCCCATCGCAATGGAAAGAGACAATTTTTTCACATATTCAAATTTTCATATTTATTCACTAAATATAGATTTGGTAAAGTCGGGAAATGATATTAGAATTTGTTTTTTTTGGACTCTAACATCGTCGCCCGTCTGACTCATGCTCTGATGAAATATATAGGAATTTTAACACTTCTTGCACACGAATTATTTTTATAGGATCCGCACAATTTTAGAGCACTATGGAGTATCTCATTTGGTCTATATTATCGAGGTATAGACTAGATCAAGTTAAGTAATTATAGAAATATTAGAATCTTGAAATCGAAATCTTGATTTCATCTTCATCCAATCTTGATTCTTACATCCATCGTTTCCTTTTCTAATATTTATTTGAAAATACCCTCAAGAATGAAACACTTTATGAATAAGTAAATTTCCTTTTAAAATTTATTTGTTTTCAGATTAAATTAACTTTTTCATTTGAACTAAAACACAAATGTAGTTTTATATTAATCCGATGTACTATTCTCGGTGGTTAGCGTACGGCTTTTATAAGGCTTCTCGAATGCTTTCGTTATTCGCTTGCTGTATTATATTTCTTGTTCGTGTAATTTGATCCTGTTTAAAGCATAAGATCTATATTTGTTTAGCTTCTATGTGATAATAGTTTTGTTTTATACATCTTCAGTTTGAAAATTTGATATTACGATTCGTGCAAAGCTACGGTGTATTACGCAAATGATTTCTTTGATAGAAAAAAAAAATAAAATAATTATAGGAATCTTTGTAACTATGTATCGGCAAACAGTAATCAATAACGCGGTTTCTTGAGTTTATTTTTTACTACTCCGAAATCCACAATTATTTGAAAAAGAACTATCCTGTACAACTTAAAATATTAGCGAACCAGTAGAGTTCAAAATATGGAGTAATCAACCATCCACTGTAGAAAGTATTAGATGGTCTAAAATAACGAACGCATACAGAGTACACTTTTCACAAGTGAAATTTCTTTTCTATTTTCATGGAAAATGTTTGGTTAATAAATTTGTTTTACTGTTAAAACGAAAATTCTTCTTCATCGTGACGCTCTTGATAGCGCTCGTTGTCATTATGTGGTGCTCTCAGCGGCTGGTTTAACCCGCCTCTGTGTTTGTCACCAGTCTAGTGCACTCGTGCAAGCAGCCGTCTAAATCAGATCTGATCCGGTCGGTCCATCCCGTGGGCGCATGTCCGCGGGCTCTAGTGTCCTCCATTGTACTCTGCACTACAAGGTGCTCTATGGAGCTCTATCGCGCCATATTACGCTCTGTGCAAAGGAACTATATGTACGCCATAAATACATAGCCTTACATATAAATATGTTGATTTGTTGCAGTAACTCGAGTGTTTTGTGAGTAAAATTCTCACAAACAAATAATCCTGGGTTTAAGATATTAAACGCAGGCCTAAGTAATATAATACGCAAAAAAACACTCAACTTAATTAACTTTAATTAATTAAACTTTAATTTTTTCCTTTTTCCTTGTGAGTTTCCTGTATTGGTTTTCTATTTCATTCGGTTAAACAAAAACATGTTGCAAGAATTGTATTTTCCGGGAAGGAAAACGTTTATGTTATCTCCATATGGCCTTTTCCTCCCTGGAAGAGTGTATATATACCTATATATATATGTGTGTGTGTGTGTGTATATATATATATATATATATATATATATATATATATATATATATATATATATATATATACCCAGTGCTCTCATTAAATTTTTAATTTTGAACGTTATTGAGGTTCTTATGTCAAAGAGTAAATATCTAAAATCATTGCATAATTTTTTTTTACTTTTGTTCTATTACGTCAGCTGAGAATGTGTACAAACATATCATTGGCGTGTGTTGTTTGCCTTACAGTTTCATATAAAATAAATGCTTTTTGTCTTGACACACTCCACAGACTAATGAAAAAGAACATTTGAAATCACACGAAACTCACGACTCGAAACTCATTCAGTCAATCTGACATTTTAAAATTCTTTGGCGTCAATCCTCTGTGCGACTGTTTGACCACAGATTATTATGTGTTTGATATTGACAGTATGAGGGTAAACAAATAATTAATATATTTGTAACATATATTATCGCGGTCGCGTAATTGATTTACAATTATAAATCCCAATGCGGTACATCCAACAAAAAATTTAAAGAGTAATTAGGTGGTTGTATTCTGAATGCACAGGCGAACGAAGGAAACGAACGAAGGAAACTGTGTACCAAATAAGGATTTTATGTATAACTAACTTTTTTCTTACTTTAAGCTTAATTTCTGTGAAGGTCACGAAAATTCCTATTCATTACTTCTTAAGCCATTATTCTATTGAGAAAGGTAACCTATATTTTAATCCGACCCCAAGCATCATTCTAGTAGTCTTGTTAAAATTGGGGTATTTTAATAAATAAACTGGCAGGCAGAAATGTTTATACATTGTTAATAAGAATTAAATCTTCGAAAGGAATGTTACGTTCCTAATAAATGTTTATTTTTTCACACTTTTGTTGCCTCATATCCATATACAGTTTTGTCAGATTTGCTGCATCGTAATAAATTAATTCAATTGTTATATTCGTCCTTAGGCACATCAATATCCGTTCAGTGACTTTTAAATGATGGAAAGCAAAATAAACATAAAGACAGAAAGACAAAAATTGTCCATAAATCCAATCCTCAACTTCGAAAGTATTTTATTTTATCAGTGGGTTACCCCTGATCATAATTTCGAATTTTTTCTTTTCTATATAAATTGGATTTATAAATAAAATAAAAATAATATAGCAAAACAATAATTGACTTCCGTTTTTATTTATTTTATACTATGACTATGACAAGCTAGCCAAAAAAGCAGCAGTCGGTTTTGTAGATGCGGGTCAACTAATGTTTCATGTACCGTTGGGAATAATATAAAAAAGGAAACTATGTAAAATATATAGAGCAGCGTTTGCGAACATTCTCTAATGTAAATGTGAATGAAATGTGTTTAAATTATGCGGTTGAAAATAAATCGGATGTGAAGATTTTACAGCCGCTTCAGTTTTAGAATTGTTTCAATTTAGACTATTTTAAATTGTTCTTAGTTTAATTTAAATTTAGGTTAGGGTTTCAAATGAAATAATATTTTACTGAAAAGGTCATGTTAAGTTTTGAAACATTGACCCGAGAGGTCTTTTACTTTAGGCGAGTACTGGGATGTGAAATAAAATTATATTATATTCAAGGCTAAGGGATAATTAACATTCCAGGGTACAAAGTGTTACCTGCGTCGGTCATAAGCCTTTATCCCTAATTTATCTTCTATGGTTATAACGTAATTTTGTCAACCTGTTTTCCTTTACGCTTTACTTAAAATGAACGAGAACGAAATTTCCGTTGATGGTTATCTTTCAAATATTTGCGTTTGATTTATTTTCTAATTAAGTTTTAAGGGTTTTAAGGTTTATAATACTTTGAAAATTATGAAATATTTTTAGCACCATGTTAGTACGCATATTCACTAATGTAGCAGTATGTATATATTAATGTAATGTAGCAGTATGTATACAATTATACGTTGTAGATAGTCGCTCAGTATATGTTGCAGCAATACAAAATGAAATATACGAATTTATTAAGCAAAGGTAGTGGTAATGTTTTAAAGAAATAAGATAAGTATTGAGTCATTTAAATTAGACGATATTTTTAAAGGGCATTGCCCACACGACATCTTCCTAGAAAAAAATATTGCAGCAATACAAAATGAAATATACGAATTTATAAAGCAAAGATAGAGGTAAAGTTTTAAAGAAAGAAGATAAGTAATTTTTATCAGTCATTTAAATTAGATATTATAATCAGTCATTTAAATTAGATATTATAATCAGTCATTTAAATTAGATATTATAATCAGTCATTTAAATTAGACGATATTTTTAAAGGGCATTACCCACACGACATCTCCCTAGAGACCAAAACGATTATTGCAGCTAATCTAGATATTCGTTTTTATTTATAGCGGTAGAGTTTTGTTCGCGGCTTTGCCCGCGTATTAGGAAAATGTAAAAAATCTTTTTTTTTTGCAGGGAAACATGTACATATTTTAATGAGGTCAGATATGTGGTTACAAGATATTATTTTGAACATAATTTTCCAGACCGGACTTGCTCATTTACCAGACTAATCCACCTGACTGATTTAACAGAACTAATTATGCGATAGTAGTCTGTACTAAATACTGTCCATTAATTAAGCTATGCATTTAGTATTTGAACACAAACATATTTCACTACTTTGAAAAATCATGTTTACCACTCTGCTCTTAGAAAAGACAACGTAATTATATGTAGCTCGTCTATTAATTTGGGATGTATATTATATATATGCAAAATGTCATCGAAATTCGTTGGGACATTTAAGAGTGAAATAAAAGCGAACAAACATATAAACATTGAAACGTTTTACTTTTATTATATTAGAGGGGATAATACAATTTGTTAAGTATGAATAGAACTCTAACACTACGAGGATTCCATACACACTCAGACACGTTAAACATTTAAGCGTAGATAGTATCTCTAATAACATGTTTACAAACATCGATAAGATTTATCCACTTTTATATGCATTACCTAATAAATCTTTTACAGGCATAAAATATTGTGAATTTTTCAAAAAACTATGAAATTACTCGTTGATGTAGTTCTACGTTAAAGTTCAAGTAAACTCTTATAACGTTATTCTGTTGGAAGATATATGAAGGCAAAACAAAAATATTTTTTCTTCATTTCCTCCTTCTAAAATTGTTACATAAATGCTATTGCAAAGTTCTAAAATTTTCTTTATTAAGTTGCTTTATCTCTTTGCCAAATTTCAAGTTTCTACGTTAAATGACATTTGAGAGAAAAGGCTGACAGACGCGCAGACGTACGGATACTTGACTGACTTTATAATTATTCTATTTTATACCTAAGATGTATGGAACTCTAAAGGGGGTGGGGATAAATAGATTATTCATATAAAATGGCAGAGATCCACAATTTCGGATTTCGTGAACAAAAAGATTTAAACAGCTCTTGAGAGCTAAGTAGCTTTGAACTTATAATTAGCCTTCTTCAAAGTAAGTTCAAAGCCTTTTTCTTCAAATAAGTTGAGTTAGTGCAGTCATCTTCTGTTGTCCCGTTCAACAATGGATATAGTAAAGGTTTTAGGAGGGAATTTTGAGTTGGTAATCTAAGGCGACTTAAATTTTTGTTCACATGTGTTCACAGTCGTACAAACGGATTTAAATAAAGGTTTCTAGCTATTCCTCCATATTGTGTTTCTTTTTCTAATAAATATTTTATTTGTCAAGAAAAATAATAAAAATAATTTAGTGATCCGCTTTACCTAAATAAAAGTTTTGCTTTTTGAGTTTTAATATAATATAGAAAAAGTTCTTCTACTTATGTATAAACTAGGTTTTGCATGTATTTCAATCAAATAAACTTACGTGAATATTAGTTTAAAATAAAATGAAGAGAATGGAAATTAATGCAATCCTCGTCTAGTAAGACCATTGATCCGTTTCTTAAATTTAAAATTTAAAAAAAAAATTTATTATTGTGATATTAAATAGCTTTTTAAACCTGTCAACTGCAACTTAATATAATTGTTAAATTTGATAAATTTTTTCTTTGATATATGCTCCATGTATTCAAATGTATACCGTGTAGGTTGGCTGCAATAGATGCAGTGTAATGATACAAATTGTATGGATAATCAATTGCTGTAAACACTTTTCTCTCCATTTATAACCCTGTCACCCATATCAAAATATAATTTACTAGTTTATTATTTATTACTTACTGGAGTAATTACAATCTATTGCATATTTTTTTAGAATGGCTTTACCTTCGTCTATGTGAATATTTTTCTCTTAAATTATCTGCGAAATTATTAATAAATCACTTTTATAAAGTGCCAGGTTTTATGTACAATATTTTCTTTCTTAAGCGTTTGTCTGCTACTCAAAGTCAAACTTCAATTTGAGAAAAATTTAAAAAAATTAAGGTAATACACACTTATCTAAGCGCACTGTAGCCAAGTTCTCAATTATATGGTAATAATTTAAATTCAGAGCTAATATTTTTCTGGTGTAATTAGGTAGACAACATTAAATCCCAAATGTCACGCATTTGCCTTTGTTTTCGAGATGTTGACTTCCAAATATTGATTTCGACACTGGCTGACTCCGATGAATTATTAAAACCTATTACTTCTAATGTAAATAAAATGTTAAGATATAGGTAGTGTTATTATAATTATCTGTATATAACAGCAAACATTTGTTTAACCTTGTCGATTGATCTGAATGGAAATCGGGAACAAGTTATGTTTCCGTTTATCTTAGATGAATTTGTATGCCACCTTCATACAAATTCACAGTATCGTAACTTTGTTTTAATTTCTTCCAGACTATTTAGAACTACGAATGTATATTGAGTTTTTTACGCTGAGTATTTCAAAATTCCGGATTCCCTTAAATAATTTAGCGTCAAACATCAGTGTTAAATAAAAAACATTTGATTTTTCCCTTATAAAAATTTTAATTACAAATTCGACATAGACAATGAGCTTGGTATAGTTTTAGATTTCAAATATTTTGTTGTTCGCTGACGAGAAATTGGCATATTTTTTCACACGAGTATTTTCGATGGATAATACAATCGTCAAACATAATATGTAGTTCCAAAACAATGTTCCACATAGTCATTATCCGTCAATTCAATTTAAAAACTTTCATATCATTGTGCTAATACTTGATTTTTGCATTAGATAACTTTAGGAGTTGACTAGCATTTTAAGCCGACGATATTCGATCCTTTATCACTTAATATATTTTTTGTTTTTTTTTCTGAACAACTTAACATATACGAAGGAATTTGAAATCGGATAGATTGATTGATTTCAAGTGGATAGATTGATTTTCAAGTACTATTTTTAAATAGTCAGCAATTGGAAGACGGCCACAATTATTTAGTAAAATATATTCCCATAACTTATTCACGAAACCATTCGTTGAGATAATGAAAATAATAAGCCTTCATATTTGTATTTTAATAACGAGTAGACGTAATTGCGAACTGAAGCACACTTAAATACAATATTAAGAGAGAATTCTTCATAAATGAACAGAGTTCAGGGTGAAAAGCTGCTACACGGGACGCACATGTAAAATGAAACCTCACAAAGAACAATACAAATTAGTCGCTATGTTATTAGTGAGCTAAGGTTAGTCTGTCCGTTGTTACCTTAGTACGAAGAGTATTTGAACTTAGAATAAATTAATTATTTACACGAGTATTCCCTCTTTATTACAGTGGAACGGAAACCCTTTGGGAATATCTGGACCTTTATATGGTCTCATGATAATTTTCATTTCCATAAACTTCGACCTACTTAACCGTCTTAAAGGAAGGTTAATAATCATTAGTCATATTTGTACGCTTATATATAGAGTGTATACTATCTCATCGTTGACATTGCAAATTTGAACCACGTTTCTATATCGGCGGACATTCGTGAGGGTTATAATCTGCAACTTATTTTCTACACATATTGTAGCTTTCACTTAGTATCTTTCACGTGTGACAAGGATTTGAGATCTAGTAACGTCGGCTAACTGACTATTATGGTGATAACAGCTTTGATTTCGGTTAATGAAGCATCACGTTCTCTTTGAGGTTCTAAATTTCTTATGTTTCCTACAATCTTTTAATAATTATTTATTATATTTTTTTATGATCAAGTGAATGATTCATATTATTTTATTGAATATCTAAATAAATATTTTTTATTGAAAAATATGTCATCACTGGTTTTGACAATGTTATTCGTTTATAAACCTCATGTAAATCAGAAAGAATTGCGAAATACCAATGCGAAATCTTCACAAAAAACTTTTTCACAAAGTAACATATGGTGATAATATTTTTAAATAACAAATATGGTCGATTTATTTTGTTCATATAAACAGTACGACTTAGATAGAAGAATTATTATACTAAATAATGACGTATATAATTTTTATTCATTTAATTCTTAATTAATTCCTAAACTTACAGTAATTTTAAATATGTGCGTTTTATTTTAGTAGATGATTTCTGATTATGAAGAGGTGATATTTTTTCGTTTAGAGGTTTTTAGACTGATGTGTTTTCGTTTTAAATTCTTATATATGTATATACTTTTTTCAGGTTTTACAAAGACCGTATTTATTATTCATTCAGTTATTTCTCTGCAAAATTGAGTAGGAAGTAACTGTACGAAAATTCTCAACCGTTTAAAAAAATCACTGCAAAGGTGCGATTTTCATGAAAAAAATTGTTTGAAAATAATAGAGACGTTTGAAATATACTTAGTTAGGTGTACATAATCAACTGTTTTCTTAGTTTTATTCTATTCTCCTTCGTTCGATCGTTGAGTTATCTTTTAAATGACACTGTCATAGTTCATTTGGATATGAAGTTAACAAAAGACGTTGTTGTAATTCTAGATTCTGTGATTTACTATTGTAAGTTATTATTTTTCTGCGTGATCCAACGTATGTATATAAATATATATATACATACATACATATTTACATCTTTTTTTTTAAATCAGTTAAATATTTAAATAATATAATAATAAATAATTATTTGGCAAGCAGTGTTTCAAAATTATATAGATAATAAAACGTTAGTATTTATTATTTACTGCAAAATAACGTCTTTGGGGAGAGGATTTAAATTGGCTCCATTACTGAAAAATGTAATTTCTGTTGTAGTCTCGGGATATATCATTCTAATGTGTCTATTAATACGAGACACTATGATAACATATTTTTTATGAATTTTGTAACTAGTTTTCTAGGGGCTTACTGAGCTTAAATTAACAACGCCAAACTCGTTACAGGTGCTGAAATATTTCACTTTTGGAAATTATGTAAGTGGCCATGAAAGTCAGTACCGAGACACTTAGTCTTAAGCTATTAATTTTTATTAACGTAACCATAACAGAAAACGAGAGAAGGCTCTGGGCCTTAGAAACTGAAATGACATTCCACCCACGATGCTTTGAAACGACTATCGTTTTGAATCTTAACGAATAGGGTTTGGAAAAGGCTTGTTTTAACATTGTGTACCTATAAAATTACGTGTACTTCCTCAATTTGCCCACGTACCACTGATCGCAATTATCTAGACGGTGCGGCCTAGCCTCCACTTCGTGCTTTCGTTTTCATAAAAGGTAAGCCTTCGAGCGTAACTCCTTTGAACGGAGCATGCGCGGAAGGGTCATAGAATAAATTACAGTCGCCCACATCCGCTAAAATAACCCGCATCTAATTCTATTCTGAGGGGTTCATAAAGGTCAAATACAAATGATATATTATTATACAACGTGAATTAAAATAGGCCATAAAATAACGTTTATCAACTCTGTTATGACTAAAAATAGCGGTCATCAAATATTAGTAGTTATACTTGACGAGTCGTAGGAGAGAAAATGCTTGAGCGTTTGTGTATATAAATATATATATATTGGAGAAATTTTGTGTATTTTCATGAAACTTTGAAAGCAACTTCAAGAAATGTATTGGTAGAGGCATATTGTTTGCAAAAGCTCGAACTCAACCTTTATTTGTTAAGGAGCTGTTTGAATTACAGTTATTTAATTATTTCAATAATAAAATTTAATAATTTTGGTTAAAAAATTAAACGGAAACGATTAATTGCGGTCTAAAACAAATTTGGTCAGAATATTGGAATACATGAGATGAAGGATAATATTATATTTGTTTATGACTGACAGTTTATATCTTAGTTAATGTCTTAATAAACTAATAATAAAAACATGTTCGCTATAGTCTCTTGTATTTTTTGTATGTTTCTCTATATTAACAAATGCTATGTTAATCAGAAGATGTTCAAAAGACGAGGAAGGAGGTTTAGAACATTTTGTTACGTCTTATCGGCTTTCTTAAAATCCAAAAGATTAAATATAAAACAGTACACTGTTTTAAATTAATGAAACAGAATGAATCGTATGACTGCAATAATTTTATAAGATACACCTCAAAAACATTTTTGGCTCTTCTAATTTTACTTAAACTTTATTTTCGGGTAACGAATCTCATTTTTCTTTTAAATTTAAATTTTAATTATTATTTAATATTAATTATATTAACTATTTTCAACGAGTACAAGTAAATCGAAAGGGAAAAACTAACAAATTGCTTTTTTGTTTTTTATTTGAAAATGTTTTTCAACCTTTAACGGAATCCTAATAATGGGATATTTCTGCACTAGTATGGAGCAACGGGAAGGTTTATTATGATACTTTTGATATGTGGAAGTCTTTTTTATTTTTGTTTTATTAATTTTATTAAGTAGATTATTTGTTAAAGAAATTACTTTTTTTGCCACTAAAAAGTAATTTTTAAATATTACAATTGACAACTTTACGCATTTTCTTTCTAGAGAATGCGTAGTTGCTTAAGCGTCGATATTTTCATTAAGGAATTACGCGTTGACTTTTTCTTTTTTTTGTAGTATTTTAAAAAACCTTAAATTTCTTAAGAATCTGAGTGCCTATGATGACCTAACACTATTTTGCTTGAAGTACAGTAAAGATTTAACAGTCAAAGCACCACCAAAGATTTCGTACCGTATGTGTCTACGTAATGAACGATACACGGTCCGTCAACATTTAATTTAATTTGAATTGTTATGAATAGTTTAAACTCAGACATTTTCTAAAAACCATTAAATTTTGCCTCATTTCAAGTAAAACGTAACAGAAATATTTTAAATCTATGCTGGAGTACAAATTTCCACCTGTTGATCTCGTAATACCTGCGTTATAGCTTATTCGTATCATTAGAAGTCAGTGAACTATGCCTCGGCTGCACATTGCCCTTGACATTGAATTCTTGGCTCTGTGCCAGCAGATAGAATGATACTCATACTATCCGTTAATACCCTATCCGGGAAACGTTGTCGCCTGAGATACACGTGATCTAATATTACCAATGAATTTAATCGTGCCACATACGTGTAGCGATAAAGTGATAAACTTTTCATTAAACAGTTATTGTTAAACAAAAGTTTATCAAAAGCCAGTGGTTTCTAAACTAATGTAAATAAATAAATGTTGTAAGTTAGAAGTTTTAAACTTAATCATTCAGTATTAAGTACAATATGTACAAGTGCCATTTTATAGTCCGACAAAAAAATATAAATAAAGTTGTCAAATGCAGCATTTTATCACTTTGCTTTTATCGAGCGGAAGTAAGCACCGGTTGTTCGTCTAATTTCCAATTTATCGCAAAAAAATTTATTTATAATTGCAATGTTTATGTCAGTATTTACTTGTCACTCATAATTCATACAATAAATCCTTGCGTTTACAAACGTTGAGACTAATTATTATAATATTTTTAATTTAAAATAGATCTCCTTCATTATCAAAACAAGTTTGCTCTGTCGTGTCCATAGAAACAGTAAATTTTGTTTGTATACTTGAGTGAGTGAATTTATTTTATAATTATACCAATACGCGATAATTAATCTTTGGTGTTTATATTGCTGGTATATTAGAAAGGTATTAAGACGTAGATATCGTAATATTTATGAGTATATTATGATATATTTTGATAATAAGTTAATTTTAGGATTTAAGCCGCGAGTGATAATGATGTATAGTCATATTTATCACTATCTATTAGATTATATGAGTTATCAGCGATTAAATAAAGACAAACAGTTACATAACAATACGCAATTTAATGTATCTACCTGTTCACATCTTCTCTGTAGATTAAATAATGTTATGAATGTTAAATGTTACTGATCAAAAATTATTATTTTTAAACGATTATTTCAACACCCCATCATCTTGTTTAAGCTTTTTCTTCGTAAAATATATCCGTTAATGTATACATAAAATATCTATCACGATCTATATTACTTTACATGGTTTTCACCAGACGCAACTTTACCTGTATTTTTTACAAGAGTATAAGTTCTAATTAGAGAGTATGTCACAAAGTTAAAACGAAATGCGAGATTACATTTCTCATCTAAATTGACCAATTAAATTAAACGTGTGACTCAATTTATTTACTTAATCCCTTTCTTTTACATGAGCTGATTCCTAACCTCGTCACCACGGTTCAGTAGGAAAATGGTGCACTTTGGTTTATGTTCACGGGGGTGTCCATAATTTTAGGGAAGCGCTTTCGTTTCAGGATTTTTCTTATTATGGAAATGTGAAATCAGTTTTGGAATTTTTTTAAAGTATTGGATTCGTAATAATCCGAAGAAAATGAATTGTTATTGGCTGGGCTAAGTGTGAGGATGGTGATTTTGACGATTAATATAGCGGGCTTTCCAATTAACGATAAGGTTATGCAAAAATAATATTACTGGAAAAGTATTAGATTTGACAGTTCGAGTTTGATATTACATTTAATAATCTGGCTACTAAATATATTAAGCTTTATAATCTAACTATTTCGAAGAAATTCTTGTTCTAGTGTTTACAGTAAAATATTTGCAAAAGATTTGTTATATTCAGTCTTTATTGCCTTTAATATTTGCTTTAAACATTGACGTGTGAAAGAAAAGCCTCCAATTGAGTTTTCTTTGTGTTACCTTAGTTACCAGGATACTTCCCATCACATCGCAGCTATTATGTTACTAACAATCTCTCTAGTGTTTTTCTATAGCTTATAGTGTAAGGTGAAAATGATATTAAGCGACGGTCAAAGCAAAGCTTTTTTTTATATCATGTATGTCGTGGCATGGGTTTTGATCGGATTAACATTATCCTTTACTTGAAAATATGCAAATCACAATTGACTTACCACTTTTATCCTAAAATAAAGATGTGCGTTCTGATAAGAAATGAACCATATTAACAATTTGGGAAAATTCTTCACCTATTAAATACAAATTCTGAAATAAAATTGTTTTTTGTTACCTAATGATATGATATTGAAAACATCTTAGTTTTTTATTACTGGGGAAGCTTTATTTGATAGATGATCACATAAATTTAAGTTTCATTTCTTTAAATAGTCTTTTGATTAATGTCAGAGTAATGCAATGAATTGAATATAAGTATTTCATGAAAATCACATCGAAAGCGAATAAACAGTTCATAAATTATAAGACAATAGAATGAGATATACACATATATTTTCGCCCTAGTTGTACGAATATGGAATATGGGACTAGTTGAATTTAGATTATCTTTATTATATTTATTGTAATCATTACGATAATAATAATAAAGAAAATTTGCTAATTTTATTGCAAGACAATTACAAAAATAAATGATAATTTATGTCGTATTGATTGTCCACGAAAAAACTTGTTTGTGACGTAATTTCATATTCCGTAAGTGGTATTTTGTAATGAATAAAATCGTGTATTTAAAATATGTGGACTAAACGTCTGTGATGAGAAGTTGCTTACGAAAGTAAAAACGGCAGCAGCGCCATCTTGCGTCACTCTGAAATCAATTCTTTATGCACATAGTTGCACATTTTCCTAATTAACTACGTTTTTTTTCTGGGATGGAAAGCTATATGTTAATAGCTAAGTTATATGTTAATTCACTATACTTTTTATCAATCTGCGAAATTTTCGAATCCATACGTTTCTTAACCTTTAAATTCTCACGAGGAGCTCAATAAGTTAAAAACAATTTTCAAATCACAGCGCGCAATGCCTAACATTATACTACTCTTATTATGGTGTTATGTAGTTTGTTCAATAAACCAGTAAAACAATAATTTAAGATAAACAGATATAAATACTTAACTTCTATAATTCATATTTGCAAATACACTTCACAAATATAAGCAAAGCACACACAATGTAGGGGGTTTTAATATTGCATTTTATTACTGTTAATTAGATTGAGATGAATACTATCAGTCTGAATACTCTAGAATGAATAAAGACGGCATGAACATAAAGATTAATAATTTCAGAAGCTGACTAAAGAAAGGCATCTATAAGTACCATTGGGAATTAATCGGTTAAAGAACTATTAAATGACGTACAGAAGCATTTTCGCATTTTCTAATATTAGTGGGAAAATGTTTCTTGTGAGTCATTATAACATACGGAACTAATTCTCTTACCCTAAGAAGACATATAAATAATTTCTTTAGACTTCTTATTGTATATAATAAATACTATGGAGTTTAAGAGAAATCAATTTTCTTTTATTGTCGCTTCTTCTACCGGTTGTTTCACATAAATCCAACGTGTAATGTCCAATGGAAACGCCGGCTCACTTACGTGTAAACAAGCCATCAAATTGCGCGGGGCGGGTAGGGATGCGGGTGGGGGGGGGGCAGTAGAGGAGCATGACAGCCGTATAATTCCTCCATCCGCATGATTACCGTAATAATCAGTAATGATGGTCGCGTTCAAGGTCGTGGGTCGCATCATCATGGCCGCTTCGTCGTTATAACCGTGCACATTAATCATTCCTCGCTACTCGATAATTATTTTTGTGTGAATGTGTGTGATTGTACCCCTTTTTCTGGAAAATAGAATTGTGACATTTCCGATAGGGGTGGGGTGGAGTAAGCGGCTGTGGCAATTCTCTATCGTTTTTGTATGTTTATACCAACAAAGCAAACTTAGTATTTTTTACCATAGTTTTCCACGTACGGTTTGTTTATCACTAATGCAAACTGTCACCAAAACTGTTGTTTATGCATCCATATTTATGGCGTTAACTAGTAAAATATATTATTGATTTAGAGTTACTATTGCTGTTTACATTTAAGTGTTAAATGATATAATCTATGTTTGTTGATATTATATCAACACTGGCACATTTAAGAAAAAGACAAAAAACTAGATAATTTCTTGAAACTAATATTTTGTGAAGTTTTTTGGTTAACACACGTAATATTCAGATCATAAAGAATCTTTCGTAAATTTTCGTTTGGTATAAAGTAATTCATTATGCAAAGTTTCATCAGAAATAAACAGGGGATTTTATTTCAAAGTTCAAATTTGCTCTGAACAATCATAATTTATTGCTAGGTAATAATAGGAAAATGCTGTGGTTAAATATGTATCCACATAGTATTTATTCACATAGGCAAAACCCCATAAAGATAGCTCGTCGCTGATGTCAGCTATTATTATCAATAATTTCGAAGTATGTGTATAAAATGAGACTGGGAAAAGTCCACGTAGTGTTAAGCCGGCGGTTTTCCAAGAGTAAGAATAACCCTCCTATAAAAGGAAAATGAAAACAATAAATCCCCAAAAATGTTTACTTAAATCGTCAATCAAAAATCTTGTGCTTTTTTTACGAAAAGTAAGATTATGTTTCATAATAGTTTGTCAATTCTATTTCTACAGAATTCTTTGAGCCGAAACAAAGTACACATTTTATCCGACTGTATATTTTATTCACAGATGTAATATACTAAAACAATGAAACTCGCCAAGAGCGTCGAAAAAAGCCTGCGAACTTCGTGCAAAAACAAAAGTGTCAGTTAACTGTTTATTTTTACACCATTTTGGTAATACATTTAAAAAAAGTTCGATATTTATTATTTTCAGTAATCTGAAAAGTTATTATGTACTCCATTAGGCCTTTATCGTGTCTTTATTCATTATTAACACTTTTTTGTCCTTTTTTCTAAAGCACTAAATTGCTTCTTTTTTCTATTCCGAAAATGCTATTTTTTTTAAATTATATTTTTCTCCTCTATAATTAAAAAAAAAAATTATATTTCTAGCAATAAACTAAATTTTGCAATGTAGTAGTAATCCAATGATATTATATACATATTTCCCGCATCCCACAGAAGCCGGATCCATTCCTTACAAGATAAAGTTCTAGTTGAGGCAGTATGAAACGCGTAGGTAGAACAATGGCAATTATCGGTATGATAATGAGTTGGATAATATCGTTACCGGCTGATATCGTTCGTACAAAGCTTAGCTCCGGTACTTTGTGCCTGTGCATACTTTGAACAAACTTGGGTAAGGTAAACAAAGATTCAATTAAACCCAAACTTCGATTTGGAAACCCTTTATAGGTGAAATTTTCATGAGACTACCAATTGAATTTGTGTGTTTCAAATGACAAAATGTCTAGTTTGAACATGACGGAATAGTTATATATTTATGTATGTACGATTCCAACTAACATCGAATCTATAGTTCGGCAAAATTACTTATTTTCACATATTATGTCCTATCTAGCGTCTAAAACAAAATATCACGTTGATAAAAGAAGCCTTGAAAAGCGTCAAAATCTGTATAAGTTTTGAGTTTTTTCAGCTATAGAAACTGACCCAACTGATTTTGTGAAAAAAAATGTTACGATTTTTCAATTATGCTATCGAATAATAGAATGTAAGCACAAAATATTTGATGAAGGTGCAATTCAGAAATTTAGCTTTCAGTAACTTATGCCTCCAACAGTATTGATTGTAAAAAGTCCACTCCAAAACGAGGAGTTTTATTCTAATTAATCCAGACGTTTCCGAGGTACTTGTGGAAGAAAATAATACTTAAATAAATGTATAACCTGAATTGGTAAATTTCAGTTTTGTTAGTAAATGATTACATTAGGCTAATAGAGTAGGTATTGTAATTTTTTTTGTTAGACAATATATGTTGATATTCAAAGTAATATTCGATCGTAGATCAAGTTAAATGGGCACAGGAAAAAAGGAGACTTAAGAACTGATGATAACAATTTTGAAAGAATCTTTGAAATTATATTTCCGCTACAACGGCGAATGTGGATATTTATAAACTGTTCCTATCTGTAGCTGTTATTCACGTATTTACTCGGGTGGAATTGGAAATTAAGGGCAACAAACAAAATTTATGAAAGCTCGCTGGGTATATCAAGACAAAATATTTACTTTGGTTCATATTTTACTTTGTCTGATGGAAAAAAATATTTAGAGCTCGTGGAGTATTGTAGAGATTTATTTATTCAATAAACTAGTTAAGCTCGAGACAACTCTCACTAGGAAATTTCCGTACACACTTAGGCACATATAAACATTTAAGCGTACATAATATTTCTATTAAACAATTTGCAAATATTAATATTATTTCTCACCATATAAATATATAAATATATTGTCTAGTATACCTTGGGTAAAAAAGTTATCTTTCCAGTTGATTTAAGTCATTTGTATGGAGTTTCTATGAACTTATTAGAAATCCTACTATATACCATAAGTTAGTCAATTATTACTCTTAAACTATTATGACCTACTTAGCCATGATAATCTTCCTTTTAATTTCGTTATAAATGTATTACTACTATCGTGAATACTTCTCAGGTTTTCAAAAATAGTTAACATGTTGGTTTAGCAGGTGGTGGCACAAGTAACTCTAGCAAAAATAACGTTTTTAAAGTTCAATATTTCATTAACGGATCTATTCGTTCATCACATACCTCTAATATTTTTGACCTGTTTAACGATACCCTATATAATGGGGTATGTGAATAAAAAAATCACTCTCACTTTGTATGTAGGGAAGGTACCTCGAAAAACTTTTTTAAAGGTTTTTATTTCATAACTTTGTAGGCTTTAGAAATTCATCTAAATTTTAGCTTTATTGCACTAGTAATGTGCGAGTAGAACGGTTGTGACATACAGACTGATGGATATGGCGAAACTATAAGGGTTCATAATTTATTCACGGAATCAGAAAATAGCTCTAGCACAGAAATTTGCACACAACTTGTCGACTAAAAGACAGATTGACCTTCGATTATGTAATATTTATCCCGGTGTAGGTATAATTATGATGTTTAAAAAGAAGTTCAATGTATACTATTTTAAATTATCGGTTTTGTTAAGTTCGATCAATCTATTTAGGGGACCACTTAGGGCATATAGATCGCGAAGAAGCTTTTGCAATTGTAGAATTCGGAGAACAAACTGGACAATATAAAAGTTCAACAAGCCATAATAATTTCATATATACAGGCAATATATCCTAGGTATTTACTAAAACAACTCGTTTCAACTCGGGATTTGGGCCCGACTTATATATATATATATATATATATATATATATATATATATATATATATATATATATATATATATATATATATATATATATATATATATATATATATATATAACTTATATGTATAATTGTTTAATGCATATTAGCGTATAGTATGGATATCCATGATATTAGGTTTTCTAAACAGTGCGCTTTATGATTGGTACTGATAATTTAAAGCGAATCGTGTGCGAACAGATTGAAATGTTTCTCTTGTTTGTATCCTTACTCAGGACTATATGGTGGCATATAAATAAGTTCTGTATACGCACACTTGTTTGCAGAGCAAAGTTCTTTATATTCGTGAGCTTTTTTTAACAACCCTTTCATTCTTGAAGCTTATAGATGTTTAGGTAACGAATAAAATGCATATTAAAGTATGCTAAATATATTGAAATCTAACAAAAAAAGTTGTATCTAAATGCGTTTTGCATAAATATAACTTTTAACAAGTGCATGAGTTGTAGATAAAAGTTCTTTTTAAAATGAAACAAAACCAGAAGTTCGTCAACCTCAATGAATGTAAAACAAGAACTGCTCGCAAAAAATCACCAAGTATCCTTTTACACGAGTCTTAAATTTCGTCTTTCTTGGAAATACCTCAATATTTTATTCAACTTAAGAAACAACTGTATTAGGAATTTGAGCAAAGATAAAAGTTTATTGGTTAAATAATCGGCTTATCTTCCGAACCTCGAGGAGCTTATAACTCAATAGAATTATTAACAATCTTTTATTTCCTAATTGTTCAATAAATAAGGTTCGATTGGATATTGTGAATTAATATTTAAATGACAGACCAAGATAATTGGAGTAAATTTTATGTTTTATGATCCTTATTATACTATTTGATTATTTATAATTTGACCGGACTTTGGTTCAAACTAAATAAGCGGAGGATTTCTATCAATTTAGCGAAAATAAGATATTGTATCCTATTTTCTCTATATTGTTAATAAATTATACGTGACGATTTTAACAAAGTATTAAAGCTAAGGGAAAGCTTTTTTATTATAAGCTTTGAGAAACAAGTCATTTAAAAGTTCACGGATCCTTGAAGATCGTAGGGAAACATTTAGGAAAACTAGAAAATATATTTTCTTAAAAAATTCATAATATCTTTTTACGCCAATTTATTTTCGATTGATGTTGTTTATCTGAATTATTTTTTTTATTATAATTAATTTTAAGAGTTATTTCCAAAAATAATTTTGCACGTAAATTTCGGAATATACATTTTATGAGTAGTATGTCACGAAATTTTTGCATGAAACTATTTTTTAAATTAATTTTCGTGTATAAAGCATATTGTTTTAAGCAATAAAAATATCTCTGGAATTTTTAGTAGGACTGTGCATAACAACATACACTCGTGAAAAGTTACTTTATACAAAACATAACACGTAGCGGCTTACACTTGGCATGTTCAAAATAAATATATTAATAAAATATAACTTATCTAAACCTCTATTGACTAACACGATAACAATTAGCAAATAATTTCACTTTCGGTCAAAGGCGGTTGGTCAACATGAATGGATGAGCGGAGTTGGGCCATTGAGCGTGCTCCGATCGAGGTCAGCGGGGCGGCGCGGCGGCAACAGGTCGATCGATAGACGCCGCCCGCCCAGATAGCGCGTGCCCATAGCTTTTATGACAAACTGTTGCTCTTCGCTCGCCGCACTTGTATTTCGTGTCAAGTGCTGTCGTTTATTTTGACGGCGGAAATCGTGGCAGTCATCGTGCGTGTTCGCATCGTCGGATCGCGTGAAATAAGTTGCATGTAATTTTGGTCTTTTCATGTGTGCTGGGAAACGTCACGTTGGGCATGATACGTTGTTTAAAATAGACCTAATTAATTTACTATGATTTTCTAGGGATGACATAAACAAATTGAGTAAATTGCTATTAAATGTGACAAGTCCATTAATAAATGACTTGTTTGACAAGTGCTGAATGTCTTCATAAAAACTGTTGTTTTTTAAGATTCCGTAATTTCTGCAAAATACTTCATAAATTTAGTTAATGTTATCTCACAAATCTTGTCAATCTGTGACAAATCTTAGTTTTTAAAATGTCTGTCACAAATCTTAGTTTTGAAATCAGATTGTTTATAAGATCTGTGATAAATTTACTTCTATGTGCTGAATTGCATGTATAATATCGTTGATAATCTAAAAAAAAACAAGTTTTTAGCGAAAAGATTAATGTGAAGAATTCAACACAATTGAATAAAAAATTAATAATTGTTACAGCGTAATAAACAGATGAAACTTATTTCACAAAAACTACGAAATGTATTTAACTGAATTTAAAAAATAAACACTTGCAGATGGAGATAGCTTTCAATACTCTTTAATATGATCTATGGATATTATTTGTAACTTATTAAATTTGTTGAATCTTTAGATAATATAGCTTTAATAAACAATTTATAGTTTTAATAACTTCATGTGTTCTATGATTTACACATGAGCAGTTTGCTACTATCAAATTGGAGACTCGTAACGCAGTAGGAGTGAGGAGTGTGACGAAATAATTGTAATATAACTGCCTTTCTCTGATAAGGTTGTTACATATATATACATATGTATATATATATATATATATATATATATATGTATATATATATATATATATTTTTTTTAAACTGCCTAGTGCTTAAACGGTTATTTTGTCTAAAAATTCACATAGTTTATCAACAATAACCTGATCTAAAATATATCTCGTTACATTAAAAGTCATCTATAATTATTTATTGATGTTTCTCGTATCTCATTTTTAACCGAGATTGCTAATTGAATCGCAACAATGAATCGATTTTATTACAGACTTCAAAGAAGAAGGAGGTTATCAATTCGATTCCTATGTATATGATATTATCGGAACTACGAAATGTTCATGTACGTTATTCTACTAGGTCCTTTAAACAAATGTATAAAATTTCATAACTATGTATGTTTGTATGTTTGCCCACGTATTTCTCAGAAACTAATAATCGGATGGCAAACAATTTTCAACATGTCAAACGTACATACCAAGACAAAACAAAAAACGGGTCAAGGACGGCACTAGCCTCAAATAAATATTGTTAAAATATCTACTTAGGTTAATACCTACTTTTGATTTGAATTTTCGATTGATTTTGTACATATCATAATATTTATTATTTCTTCCTTTTTAGTTAATCGTATTTTTATTTCATTATTTCAAGTGGTATGGGTACCTACCTAAATTTTGAACTCGGTTAATTTTTTTTTTAATTAGTTTATATTTATTATAATGTGAGAGAAAGTTAAGAGCCTACAGATATACATTTAACACAACAACCTTTTAATATTTATAAGGAGATGGTGTGAAAAAAACTCACTCGCTGAACAGTCCCGCAGTAACTTGCCACTGACTTGACCTTTGTGGAATATTACTACCTAATTGATTGTTATACGGAGAATGTCAGCGGAATTTTAGATATGATATAAAGCAATTTGGTTTATTTGTATGATGTTATGAAATTAGTGTGTTTACATAATATGGTTATTCAAGTAGCGACTGTGTAAATGAGCACATAAATTAACGCAGACTGAACCTCACTAGAATATTTTTCTATACGTAAATGGGTAAAATTGTAGGTACATATTTTAATTTGCCGATTGTCCTGAATGCCTTAATTCGCTTATTTTTGTGTCCTCGATGTTCGATATATATCAGTTTTGGTTTGTGTATTTACTTGCATGAATGTCTATAACAATCCATGAATGTCTATAAGTTACGGTAATATTATATTACAATATCTAATTATTTGTGTAGTATTGTTAAGGGATCGTAGTACGACCTGTATATGTGAGGTCTATTCTTTATGCTACATTTAAAAGTACTTAGTAATTGTATTAACCCGGCGGCAGACGCGTGCCAATAACTTACTTGGATTTATATTTACATGATGAAAAACAATACTAATATTTTTAAATAGTTTAACACGACGTCATTGAGGTAATAACGACGCCATTGAGTTATAAAATGCCCACAAAGTAATATTTCAATTTATTTGATAAATAGTTATCCTGCCAATGACATATGGTGAATATTTCACATATTTTGGAATCATTTGTAACATTATCTCTAGATCTGTCTTGTTTAAATTCCTTATCACTTGCTTGTTCAATTGACGTCGTGTGTGTGTGTGTGTGCGTGCGTGCGTGCGTGCACGTGTGCGTGTGCGTGTGTATATGTATATGTGTATATACATATATATATATATATATATATATATATATATATATATATATATATATATATATATATTGGGGTTAATATGCTTTATTATTATGCCAAATTGCAAGTTTTTACGTTTAACAGCCTACGACAAACACTTTGTCTATAATTTTAATAATATCTCCAGAACTATATTATGTAAAATTTTACGCTAGTTTTAGAATCCTTATAAGTTTCGTTACATCACTGTTTCAACTGATATTCCTCTCGATGCCAGATATTAAAATAATATTTGCTTATTTTATGTGTCCCCTGTACTATTTCTACATCAAAATATTTATTCATAAATTTTGAGACATCTGCGGGTTATTAGGTTTTAGCACTATACCAAATTTCAAGCTGCTAAATCAATTAATTTCTCTGAAAAAAGGTTTGTGAAAGATTGAAGAACGGACGATGAGTGAACTTATAGTATTTAGGATTCTGTTTTTTTGCTATTAACCCAAAAAGTTATTTCAGTTTTATGTATTGAAATACTTAATTTACAAATAGAAGGAAAACTTTCCAATTTACACATTCGAGGGTTCCAAACCTGAAGGTTCAATTATGTTAGAACGTCTATATTTTGAAATCAACTTATTTTACGAATTAAAGTAAATTTTATGAATAAAATCGAAAAAAAAACCGATAATAAATTATTTGCTACAATTTTTTTGTATTGTACCTTATTTTATATTGTGATTTCCAGTAACAGTATAATATAATATACCCAAGTCATTATAAAAAATATACTGTGAATAGGCAGCTGCTGCTATTTTTTTAGAGAGGAAAGCAAAATTTTGAGATCAGCCAACTATATACAAAGGTTAAAAAAACACTTAAAACAAACATGTTTTGTTAACAAACACGTCTGTACTAAGTTTAAACATGTAAATTTCTACCAACATGTTAATGGGCGATCCGTAAAACATTACTTGTCCACGCGTGTGAAGTATTTTATTTTATTTGTAAACAATCTTAATATAGTAGGATAGTATAGTACAGTATCGAAACATATGCGAAATATTTCGATTATCACTCTAATATTATAAATGGTATTTTTTGAATGTTTATTCTTCTATCAAGCATAAATCTTCAGGTTTTCTTGAAACGCCTATACAGGTGTAGTGTATTATTCAAATAAACATATAGGCTACTACTTACTCGATAAATGGCATACATGTTCCGTGTTTTGACCCGACCATGGCAGAGGAAGGATACCATGCCATAGCAGGTATGAATGTCACAGGCTATACATATATAGACTAAAGTACTAAAGTGATTTCATTCAATTAGGTGTCATTAAATTCGTCTTAATCCAGAGAGTGCATAACGTTATGAATTTAAGAGGTAGTAGGGGTAGAGGTAGTATTTATGTATGCATGTATGTATGTTATTATAAGTTATACAAGTTCTCCCTCCGTCCCTCCGTACCCTCGTACAAACTAAACTACTAGTACAAATGAAGTGTCCTAAGATTATATAACAAATACATAGCCTGTGAAATTCATAGCGTTGCATATTCTACGACACACTGGATCATGATGATTCTAAGGCACTTCATTTGTTGAAATCATTTTAGTACTTTAGTTTGTACGAGGCAACAAACTTACTCAAATACATGCATATATACATACATACATAGCCTGTGAAATTCATAGCTTTGCATACCTTAGGACACTCTGGATCGCGATGAATCTAAGGCACCTCATTAGTTGAAATCACTTGAGTAGCTTAGTTTGTACGAGGGAACAAACTTACTCAAATACATGCATACATACATACACATGTAGCCTGTGAAATTTATAGCGTTACACACCCTAGGATACTCTGGATCATAATGAATTTAAGGCACTTCATTTGTTGTAGTGACATTATTGTTTTGTAATTTCACTACGCTTTCCGTCAGTTTGTGGACTCACAGTTTCTACATTTCCACACCTGTGCGCATGAAATTGTCCAGTTAGACGATGAAAATATTTCAAAAAGAGTTTAAGACATGGGGAGGTTCATAAATCTAAAGTGGAGTCGACAATTAGCCTCTCGTACCGAATGGGCACGTCAGACGCAGGCTTAGTATGAATTGGGCTACATCAGCTCGCTCAGCTCATAATGGATTGGGCACATCAGACGCAGGCTTTTTAAAGTGAAATTTAGATTCCATTTATTATTTTCCATATTTGGTCTCACTTTTTGAAATAGAAAGCTTCAAATGAGCACATTGCTTTAAATTTTTAATCACAGATTTGAAAATTCTAATTTGAATTGAACTTTCAATTAAATTTAATTCGGTTAACTCATACCAATAATTATAATAAATACATATTTAACTACGAAATCCTATCTTAAGCGTGTACTGATATTCACTTGGCCGGTTTTTCCTAGGTGGTCACTTTTCATTTATACAGCAATTTCACTAGAACTACTGCGCCAACGCGAAGAAAACTTTGTCGTTGTTTTTGAAAGATGGCGTTTGCTTCATGTAATTTTTTCCTGTCACATTTGACGTTTCCTGTTTCCTGTCCTGTAACATAGACGTGTCTAAGTTTTGAATAAATTCATCAATTTAGATGTAAATTTCTGTTTTTTATATAATATAGTCTGTCGTAATGTACTTATTAAGTGTCATCAAGGCACGTGTAGTTGAAGGTAAGCAGAAACGATTAAAAAGTCATTTTCATTAAATTTGTCTGGCCTTACGTGTTGATCTCATCTCGGAAAACCTCCGCATTACGTGTAATACAAAAAATAATATATTTATTTTTTTAAGGATCTGTTACTCAGTTTCTGCAATAGTTACGCACGATATTTTCGTTTGTATCGATATCCTGCTTCGATCCGTATCGTGAACTATATAATACGATACTGGGATCGTATTCGAATAATTACGCTCCGATCCTCCAAATATCCTATCAGTCGAACGAGTATTAAATAAAGGGCTTTTTGATTCAATTCAACAGTTCATATATTATTTAGTTACAATAGAATGACGTATACATGAAAAAGTGTATGATATGAATGTAGCAGGTAAGTAATGAAGAATGTAACAATGTTTGGACCAATTACTTAGCTGCCTTTTCAGTTGTTGATTGAATATTTATTGTTTTTGAAAACGTTTTTGGCAATTGGTCTTTTTAATAAATAAAAAAATATTACAAGTTTCAATCTTGAAATTCTACACTTTTTAAAATTTCAAATGTCGATTCGATAATTGTACTTTTATATCGATCAAAAGTATCGAAGTATCGTAAGATTTTGTATCGATGGAAACGAATGAAACTTAAACATATGGATAAATCAAGCTTAAAGAAAAAAATGTGTATCTTTTGTCACCATCACAGGGCTGTCTCTTCGGTAGCACAGAAGTACTAGTACATCCATTCCCCTTTGACTGATATCATGTGTATGTGCAACATTGTTTACTATTAGGGCAAAACATTTCTCACGTTATTTATTATTCCGATATATCGGTCCGTGATGTTGCGTTCTAATAATTTAAAACTCCCTTCTAATTTATTAAACAACTTTGTAAATACGAAGTAACAATCGTATAATGATTTGTCTGTGGGTAGAAAGTGATCGGTTTCAAGATTGCGTGCGATTTATCAAGTAATGATCCCCTGAATGGACGCACGCGACACGCACAAGACGTGCGCGTCTTTTGCGTGCTTGGCTTGTCGCTCGTCGCGTCGTTTGTATTACGGTCGTGTTAGCGACAGCAAGATTTTGTATTACGAAGTTTCTCATTTCCAATGATAAAGATATATTGGCTTATATTTCGTCTATGTTATTAAGATATCATACAAACTAACTACAAAAGTGACTTCAATAAATGACTTCAATAGTGTCCTTAGATTTGTCTTGATCCAGAGAGTGTCCTAGAGTATATAACACTATGAGTTTCAGAGGCTTTGTATGTATGTACTTCGTATGCAAATACCATTTTAGGTTTTTAAATAAGCGAACGAAACTAGTTGCATAATTAAAAACCTAAAATGTTATTTGCGGTGAAAACTTAAAATTTCTTTTAAATAAAATTTTTTGCTCTTTGGAGTAAAAATTTAACATTTTATATATTTAATCATTTTATATAGTTAATCATTTTATATGTCAAACTGTGCAGTACATCTCATATTTGGGGTATATTGATGACTTTGTGTTTGGAATTCTCTGATGTATTGTTTAAACATAAATATAAGAGTCAATAATCTGCCAATTTCCTACCACTGTTTGGATCAAGAGTTTCCAGTTTGATGTTATATTTCATTAATTATTTAGGAGGCAATTCAAAAAAAAAAATTTATGTTTAGATATTTTACATAATGTGTTTGTTGCGTGTAAAATATTTTGCGCCTTTTTTGTTTAATTCTTGATCAATGGTAATATATTGTAAATATTTTTAAGACTGATTATAGATTTATTGATAGTAATTTTTATTTAGATTATTTCTCATTTACTATTTTTGGAGAAGCTAAAAAAACGTAGTAATTTGGTCTGCAGTTCTGTTGCAGCACACTAAATTCATTACATACGTTCTTACATTAGTCATCTTAAGGTTTTGTGTTAGTCATAAGAAAGAAAGAAGAAGAAAGTGTATCACCCAGTAGGTGGAAAATGTTTTTTTCTCTCCAAATTCTATTAATATATTGACTATTATAGGAAAGTATCAAATGTCGATTAAATCGAATACGAGAAATGTTAATAGTTCCTTTTTCTATTCCCTCAATTTTCCATCCACTATTTTTTAAAATAACTAGCTAAATTAGGTACGTGATGGATAAATTAATTCTATTAAATTAATTTATGTCCTCAACACCTCGGATAATAGTCTTTCAACGTTTGTAGCACAGGGAGTGATTGTTCTAAATAAAGACCACGTACAAAACAGCAGACTCCCAATTATGGCCCGTCAAAGTTTGAAACTCTAAAAAGGCGATTGAGCTTATTTTATTTGTTCGGGGTTCAACTGATTCTGAGTAATTTTTTCTTTTCTTTTATTTATGGAATTTCTTGTAATACTCAAATAATTTTTCAAGGTTATTACCCGCGCTGTTCTGAGCCAACGTTTCTTATTCGTGCCCACCGTAAACGTTTTGTTATATTTAAAAGCTTCTTACATCATAGAAGTATATTTTAATGGTCATAGCTGCAAAAGTTTCTTAAGGCGAAGACCAATTAAAACCATACCGCCTCTAAGTAGAATATGACGTATGCGCCGTTTTGTGACACATGAGTGATCTGCAAATACTCACTCGCCTCTTTAACATGTTGCAGAATATTTCCCAAAGTTCCTCATATATTTCAATAAATTTTTCAGCTTTTGTATCCAAATGCCGCTTTCTACGAAAGCTGATCGTCGTTGTTGAAATATTTTCTTAACTAAAAACGCTTCTTCGGCAAACGCCATCCCTATTCACTGAACAAATCAACCTGTTTTCATCCAATTACAGAAAACTTTTTCTCTTGCTCTTCTTTTAAAAAATTAGTGTCATTTTTCGATACTGTATGATTTATAGATTTTATGTTTAATTGCCTTCGTCGTGATATTAATTATACGGTAAATAAATTTTACCCTTTTTGAAAATCTTGGCTTAACTAGAAACGCTTCTTCGGCAAGCAGTATCCCTATTTGATGAAAAAATTAATTTATTTCAATCCGACTACTGAAATTTTCCCATTTTTGAAAATTTAATTTAATTTATATCGTCAGTGCCCAGTTATATGATTTATAGCATTTACGTTTAATCGTTTTCGTCGTTTTTTATTTTTTATCGTAAATTTTTAAATAATTTTTTCCCTTCCTTTCCTGGCGGTTTGAAAGTTAATAATTTGACGCATAAGTAGAAAATATTTTTATTATGTTTTTAAGTTCTTTCGAAAATAATAATGCGAAATGACAGTTAATTAACTGGGTATTATCAACGTTTTCAGTTGTTTAATAATATTTACTGATAACGATAAGTATACGACAGTTGTTCAATAACATTTACTGATAACGATAAGTATACGACAGTTGTTCAATAATATTTACTGATAGCGATAATTTTAGTATAAGAAAAATTTACCTAAGATTTTGCGATAATGAATATCAAGAAAAGAAAGGTTTGATTACATGAAGTGTGTAGTTATTATTAGATTAAAAGAAATAGAACATTTACTCAAAATATTCTATTTCTTTTAATCTAATAATAACCATACATTTATTCAAATCACTCAAAAAATAGAACAGTTAAGTAAATGCAAAAAATGACGTCAGGGCCTACAAAGCAGTTAATGACTTTGGTAAATAACTATGGAGGGAACTACGCAGTGCCTTCGGAGTACAATAATACAAACTGAAATAGGAAATATCTGTTATGTAGCGCTGAAATTAAAAGTATTTATATATGATTTTGACGCAAAGTAATGTAACGCAAACATAAACTCAATTAGTGACTGTTATTTCCCGCGAGACAATTTTTGTATGACAGTTGTAGCTTCTTATAAAGTTTGGATCATTGTACTCAGAAGGTACTCTACTTGTGTCTTTAATATTTCAAATAATAAGAGGAATCCTGAAAATGAAAAAAATGTCTATGAATTAACCAGATCTTCATCAGTATAGTTATACGTCAGGTGGAAGTGCGTGAAAGTGGAAATGGGAGGGATAGATAGACAACTAATTCTATATTACATTCTTAGATCGTGTAGCTATATGGAAGGACACCATAACAGATATGCTGATTCAGTTCAAAACCGTGTTTTGGCACACACAGCAGTGAATAATAGACTAAGTGTGAACATTTTATTACAAGTTACTACATAATTTTTATTTGTATGTTAATGTGGTTATATTGTGAACAGTTAAAATACGTGCGAACAATTTATTCTGTCGCGTAATATATAATTCCGTATCTGACGTAGAAGGGGACCTATGGCCAGTGCTGAAGGACATTACTTTTTTAATAGGCCATTGACAATTTATCGGTAGTCGATTCTCGGTTGTTTAGAATATTTGATGCGTTGTACATTTGATACGTTCATGTGGACGTAACGGTCAAGGGAAGACACGCTTGGGACAGGTTGGCAACAAATGAACATGTTGTTAGTGGGCTATTTTAAATTAAAGATAACGTTTATCATATGTCTAAGTATTAGAATTATAGGTAGTTTTCGATAATATTTTATATTTCAACATATTATTAAACATTCCAATATTATAGACAGACAGACGAAATCTGCATATACCCTTAAGGAAAGTGTTTTTATAATAATAAATTTATGATTATGCATTAACAAGTTCAGGATTATAGTTGATCTATACATAAATGATAACGAGGCTATGTTTGTGGGAGCATCGCACAAATATCTGGAAGGATTGTAATGGAACACAGCAGTTTATACTTTAGAGGCTTAGCCAAAGAAATCACCAAGTTATTACTAAACTTTACTGCTGCAGATAGTAATCATTACTAGTTCATTACATAATTAACTGGCAGCGACATCTGTCTATTTTATAAACATTTATTGTAGATGTGTAATTTTGCAATTTAATCTATTAACGCATTTGTACAATTCATCAGATTCTAAGGCACTCTCCTGGGTCCACCTTACAGGAAATGTTTACGGATGTAGTTAATTTAATAAACCTTTATTATTTTGAGCCTTAATAATTTCATAAACCTGTAACATATATCCTTGGTTTCCTGGCGACAGACAAACAATACGTTAACTGGGCTATTTCCAGTTAAATCTGCATTTATGCTCTTACCCTCATATTCACCCTCATATTACCCTCTATCTCATCATGAGTTTGGTTATTAAAGGAACAAATTCTTGTTTCATTTCTATTCCTTATGTCGCATAACATTTAGTATGGATTCGTATACACGTATGCACGTATACGAATCTATACATCACAATGACTTCGTAAAACATGTATTCTTATCAGTTGTAACAACGGTAAACAAACGCGATTTGTCATCATCTAATGAGTTTTCCAAACGATGTAAACACATTGTGACATAAATTTAGTGCAATTCCGATGGCGGGAGCGGTTACTTGTTATTTTCTTTTTATCGGTTTCAATTTGTTTTATTATACAACAATAACAGAAGCCTGTAATCTAAGGTAGATACTGTTATGCGTCAATACGCGGCATTGTCGTAAATCCAAAGACGTATTTTATGTGGTACAATATTAATTCGCACTCAGTCCAATTGTGAGCCACGTCGACCGTGGCGACCCGTGATCTTGTTGGAGTCTTATTTGCTTTGTTGGCGCCATATAATGGGCCTTCTCGGAAGGTTCTCTGACGTTTAAGTATGCATATATGTATATGTGTATATGTAATGTTGTTTTCCTTCTATCCTGTTTTATTGTATGTGATAGTTTGGTTAAAATATCTAAGCAAAATTAGCAGCGAAAACATAGTATAATAAGCTCTAACCCTAACACTCACTGTTTCACATTATTTCTTTTCATAAAGGTACTTCCCTTTTTACGCCTACTAACAAATAATAAGTATTTAATTATTTTAGTGTCGTTCCACTTCTTTTCCTAACCGAAATTGGAATAAACCTATCAAGAATGGGTAGAGCTCGCACTATGAGTGTTTTTACACGTTTACGCACTTGTAAACATTTAAGGGCACCTAGTATTTCTTTTAAACTTTTTAAGAATATTATTTATTCACAACGTAAAAATATTGTTTATTCTATTTTACCCAAGCGTAAAAAACATGGTGCATACTAACAAAATCTTCAAGTCCCATTTTATCAGTCGTTCCAGAAATAAGGGTTGAGTTCTCCATTTTCGCCTACTCAGAATATCTTGTTAAATATACAATTTAAAATTATAAAAAAAATATTTTTGTATTCCTCATAGCAAGTACTCTCAAACAATACCACACAAGATATATAAAATAAAACAAAATTTTTAGGTACTTTATTTACCCCGTCTTTTTATTGTTATATGCAGATTTTAAAAAAGTTAATTGATGCGTGGATTAATAAGGTGTATTACTAGGCTAATACAAATTTCTGCGTTGTATAGTTTCTGAGAAAATCGGCTTGACAGATAGACTGGCAGATATACGGACTGACAGACATACAGACATCTTATCGTGAGTTTGACGTACGGAATTCTAAAAAACGATAAATTAATTCGATCACTTTGATGTGTGTCCACTTTTTTAATCTGTCCATCCGTCATAAGTATTTCTCTGGGAAGAAAATTGATATAAAAAGTTGAAATTTCGCTTAGTTGTAGGAAATTTGGCTCAACTGTAGCGATTACAGGCGTTACACATGGGATTACACAACATAATTATGTAACATAATACAACATTTAAGAAGACTACTCGTTAAACACGAATATACATGACGGGTATGGATTTTGCGTATAATTCGAGGTCTGTTTGTCTTTAAGAAGAGGTAAAAATTATACAAGTCGAAGTCGCACTTGGCACGTTTTTTATCCCTAATATCTGTATAGTATGTAATGAAGTAATAACAACAAAAGTCGGCAAAATGACATATAATTACGAGAAGGAGAATGACTGATTACAATTATTATAACATCGAAAAAACATTCGTGCATAAAATGGAAAAAGAGTCGAGATAAATTCAGGTGAAAGTCAAGGCAAATTCGGTTTAGGTAAGGTCATCGAAGAAGGAGTGTGACTGAAAGAGTGTATTATCCATAGGGGATAACCGTCTTGCCGGCGTATGGCGGTTTTACTGGAGACGCAATCGATAATATTTACGTGGGTACTGTGATAGCAGCTCAGAGAGGAGGTGAAGTTAGTGGGGAGCGAAAAAGGTAATCGTCTATTCCGCTCTAGATCGTTTTATTTGTACATGCGTAAATAAGAGGACACTAACAAAAGAATTATTTGAATTTGGAATTATTTGTATCTTATATAGAGAAGTGATAAAAAGTGTCACTTCCGTTGCACACCGTGAACGTCGCATTGTCTTCGATATTAGGTGGGTGGGGGGGGGGGGGGGAGGAGAGTTCGTAGCTCTTTGTTGAGGTTCACACTTTTAGGAAGAAATTAGAACAAATGATGAATACCAAATGTGTGTAATACTTAAGATACATTTTCTACAAGGGTGCAAATGTCAGAATTCGTAATATATATGTATATGTAAAATAGCATTATGTAAAAATAGCATTAATGTTTTGTATCTTCCATATTTCCTCTTCCCGCTTGCTTCTTCTATAAATATATTCATTGGTATTTAATTTTTTGTGCAGTTAATGGAGTAACATATCCTCTCCTTTACATCCATACTTAAAATTTTGCCAATGTTATAGTGTTTTCTAATATCTTTATTTTTATCGTATTAAGATAAGTATTTTCAATGTATTTCCTTTCAATCTTATACAGATTAAAAATATCTGCAATTATTACTATAGTGATTAATACAACATATGAATTGTAAACTAAACCTGCCATTTGTCTGCTAAACCATTAACTACAGTGGAATTTCAATTCGAAATGAGAAAACAATCCTAAGCCTCGTCATTGATGTGATTCGAAAAATATATTTGTAAGACATAATACATTTAGAAATTTGTAATTTGGCCACATCATGGCTTCCAACTAAAGATTGTGCAACTAATTGAAAAAATCGGCCGACTTCAAACGAAGCTTAGGACCTTGTAATCGTAAATGATGATTACGGTATCGCATATTGTAAAAGCCACTGATCGATATTTACGTATAATTATTTTGATTTCTCTCTTATGTTGCTTTCGAACAAGACTGGAAATAACGTTCAAACGCACGAAGAAAAAAACGGAGCGAAAAAATCTTGCATCCAACCGTGATCGCCGCCCCATATCGGTTCGCAATTGCGCGGCCTCTTAATAAATTATGAAAGAGAATAGAGTCCGAGAGTCTATTGCCACGTTATTATTATTCAGCAAAGATCGCATTTGCTGATAATCATCAGGTGAAAGTATTGAGATCGCCCGCAGATTGTCTTTGTAACGTCTCGATAAATGCCGCACGCGCGAGTATAAAACGCGACTCGGTCTCATCTTATCTGATGCATTTGACTGTATTCTCTCTAAGTTTTATTTTGTATGTATCGTAGTTTACATCTGTGGGGATTGGAGATGTTAGGGATTGAATATTAAATAACAAATCATTGAGGGCTATAGCAGGTCATTTTTCTTCATCACTCCACCTAAAAATTAATCGATGTAACAAAGTTTGCTCTTATTAACCTGATGTTTTCTCTGGAGAATTACCACAATTCCTTAAAAAACCTAATAATCATATTTCGTGCAGCAAAATTATATAGTTTATACATAGTTAGCCTAAGGCACGTGAAGTCATCCATAGTTTAAACCATCGCCGGGTTGGTACTACGGTTTAGTCAATAATTTCGTAAGATCAATGACGGTTAAACCGTCTCGAAAGTTTAAACTGTCTATAATTTTATTAGTAATACTGGGTGGTTTATACTATTCTTAGTAGATTAACCGCAGCAATATGACCGATGAGCTATCAGCTGTTTCCGTTTCTGTCATTCTACCGAATTCTCATTCAGTAGTCATATATTTCAGTGGTGATTTTAACGACTCTTAACAATATTATAAAGTTACATTATTATTTATAAGGTTCACATTATTAATTAAAGAAAACAAAATGGAAAAGGCAAGTGGCAATTTTGATGAAGAAATTATATTATTGATAATGGAACAATCGTTTCCAACGCCCGTACATCACTGCGAAGCGCGAATTAACCATTTATTAACTTTTGGAATGACGAAGGCCCAATGGCTTGAATTTCCATCTTACTCTACACAAAATTGGGCACCCTCTTTTGTAATTCCTACATGATACATTTAACAACAGATAAAAAAGACGCTTTCCCTTATAAAATAATCAGAGGTTATTAATAATTTTGAGATTTTTTTGCTGTATTCCGTTGTAATAACATATGTTGTCCATAAAAATCTGCAGTGTTGCAAGTTACAGATAAAATTAATTAAGTTTAATTAAACGGAGGTTATTATAATATTGACATATTACCATTTGGACTAATTGTGAACTGATATTTATTAACAGGTTTAAACTGTAGTTGATCATACGGCCCTAAGTCGTTGAGTAATTTGTCCAATTGAGAGGTTATGTTAATTTTTTTTGTTATAACAAAAGACATGCGATTTTTGTAAAAAATACAATTGTCTACAATTTCGCTTACGGAGTCCTTTTTGTACATTCCTTTATGATTATATCTCTATAAATTTGCTAAAAATTGACGTATAATCGGAAATTTGCGAAATAATTCAAAAAACCTTATTTAAAAAAAAAAATAACGCGCATAATCTCATAAAAGGTTCAGAATTTAGTTGATGTAACTAACGATGTTAAGGATTGAATAATAAATAAATAATCATATAAACGGTTCTTATAATTTCTATCGTAGCACAATTTGTATATATATATATATATATATATATATATATATATAATATAAATATTTATAGCTACAAGTTTTAGAAAGAAGCGCCAACTTGTCAAATTACTCTTAACGTGGTTCTTAACAATATTTAAAAAAAATTATTACCTAGTGTTAAAATACGATGTTATTATTGCAGATGATTTAGCCATTTATATGACGTTGCTATAAACTTTTTCGGATCCACGACTCTGATTACATTGAGCGTAGTACACTTATATATGAATATAAAACAGTTTTACGTACATACAATATTTTGGGAACCATGGATACGTAACTCTAACAAAAATGATAATTTTTAAAGCTTAACATTTCGTAAACGGGTCCTGGTATAGGTAATGTTGTTAAAGGCATGTTCAACGATAGTTATAAACCGCATATATTTAAATAATTAACACTCAAAAATATTCATATATACAATTTTGAGGGACTTTATTTAATTTCATGTTCAACGATCTATACGGGGTCACGAATAAAAAAAATCCCCTCTGCCCTACGTAGAGGTATCCTAATAAATTGTTTTTGAAGATTTTATTTCATATCTTTTATTTATTTTAGTTTATAAAACTAATAGTCTACGAGTAAAACGGCTGTGATATATACAGACGGACAGATGAACAAGGCGTAGCTACAAGGGCTCATTGTTTGGCTACGGAACCCTGGTGTGCCCTACGGAAACCTAAATGAGGTCGTAAAGCCGTGTTTATGAGCAATGTTTATTATATTATATTGCAAATATAATGATATGAATTATGCGGCAAATTATATTGCTGCATAAACCTATTCAATATTTTTGTGCTAACATTTTTAGTTCGCGGTTAAATTTTTAGTTCATAATGAATAAATGACGTATAGGACACAAATATTACTTGTATTCGGAAAAAATAATGATGTGATTTAAAACTGGAATAATAAATCGTCAGTAAATTAAAACACCATCTGGCGGCTTACGAGGTCGTATGTCGTAATGATGCATTAAAAATTGGTCCACTATTATTATTAGGATCCGTTCGTGGATAACTTTAACATCAGTTATGTTGATATGACGAATCACTCGAGTAAACTTTATTACTTTGATATCATTTCAATTTAGTTTATTTATTTTACTACAAACTCCTCTGGCAAGTATTATAATTTACAATGAATTTTCCATTGATCATACTTCATTATTTGGAATGAAGCCATGGAAAGAAGTATTTCTATTGTTATATTAAGTAGAACGATATTGATACTTTGATCTTAGAGTTATTTACGGCTCGTTTTTTAAAGTTTCTCTGTATTTTATGTATATACATTCTCTTTAAATACTGTGTGCGGCTTGTCTAATTTTAAATGGCACTATTTGCAAATATCTCAATAATCTCTTAATGTCTTTAATAAAATAATTTTTACATATTTTTTATTTTCTTGGAAAAATCCATTATATTTTACAATTATAATTTTACGTTTTCAAACGTAAAATTATAATATAATTTAAACATGTTAATTATCTAATAATTAAATTAACTAATAACTAAAATAACTAATTAACTTATTGGGATCTAATAAATAACTAACTACAATCGTGTTTTTGGATATTTAGCGTAACATCTACGCTGTACGTGTGTTAATCGACTCTGATTACATTGAGGGTAGTATACTTTATATATGAATATAAAACAGTTTTATGTACATAGAACATTTTGGGAAGTGTCCTCTAGACAGATTTCCTGAAACTCTTATAATAATTTATAAAACAAGTATTTCCACAAAGTCATCACAAAATGTTACGAAGCGTTTTAGTCGATATATTTATTAGAAATTAATCTATTAGAACTGAAATCTAATAAATATATCGTTTTAATCGATATATTTATTAGATTTCATTTTATATTTAAAATGTGCCAATCAGTGCTCTGAGCTACAAAAATTTAATAGTATGCTGTTATGTAGGTAAACGAAGTAATGTAATTTGTAAGAACAAACGAATTTCTTAACTTTGGCCACCAAGTTGTAACACATCTTTTTGTGTACATGTATATTCGAACATTCCTTTCTTCATTAGTACATTCCATTCTCGTATTCTCATATTAATATTTTTAATATGATGTTACTGTTAAAATATTCGTTTACATTTTAATATTTGTAATTTGTTGTTACTATTAAAATAAGACTCGGACGTTCTGGCAGTGTCCATAGACTGAAATATATAACCTGTATTAGGATATATTTACACCGTAAGTACATAGTTGTTATGTTCTGGTTTAGAATTTTGATATTTTATTTTATTTCTATACATAAATACCTTTCAGTGCTGAAAATGATCCTGAAATAATAGCAAACCAATTTCACAATATCTATATTATTTGTGGGTTTACCATTCATACAGTTTTGGTATTTCCTTCTAATAGTTTTTCATTTAGTTTTATAGGTTTTTTTGGGAGTAGTTTTGAGTCATAATTAAGTATAGTAGGCTTTATTAGTATATTTATGTTTTTTTAGTCTGTGTAAACTGATAATAATATCGGCAGTTGACAGAATACACATGACTTTATTGAACGCCGAGTCGCAAACAGAGCACGCATGGTGAAGCACATCAGAATATTGATTGGATATAAACAGAATAGTGAAATCAAGATGAAGTCATACTGTCAATACGGAAGTCTTCAAGACAGTCAGCAAGATCCATGCTTCGTCTTAGGAAGGAAATGAAGAAAGATTTGTGAAGCGAAACAATTTATTGTATAGATTTGTGTTTGTGAGATTCATTGTTATCATAGATTTAATGAAAACAGATTGAACAATTTATACTTAAACGGAATTTAATCAACGCTGTTCGGCTAACCTCGATTGAATAATATTATTTCCCTTAGAAAAATATAATATAGTGCTAATATAGATTATAGTGCTTAGAAATTTGCCGGATAAAATGTTCGAAATACACATAATAATTGAATTCTCCAGATAAATAAATCCGTTGCTACCGTAAGGAGATACGCTATAATGCCTCTCTGCTATAATCGCGGAAGACATAATGTTAAGATATATTAAAGGGTATGTTTTGGCTGCTCCGAATTAATTTTTAGTAGAAGTACACGCTTGTCGAGAGAAGGGTGCAAATAGTTGAAAAGGTTTTTTTTAGTTTTCGATAATAGCCTGAAAGTTTAGTAGCTCCTGGAACATCAGGAGTATAGTGGAAGAATCTTAATTTTTGTATTCTATATTTTGGCAGTTCAACATTATTAGAATTACGTTAAAATGGGCATATTAAAACTCGTGGAAACTCAATTTCAAAACACAAAATTAATCGAAGTCATCAAGGACATTGGATTGATTGTATTGGCTATACTGCATTAGTGGTGAACCTAAAATGGCCTTATTTCTCTTTAGATATTCCGATTACGTAACAAAGTAACTGATTTAAAATTAACCTTACGGAAATAACTGTTGTTATGACAAAAGAATAATGTATGAAATAAGTAATCCTTAACGCACAAAAGGTTAGAAAAAATGATGAATTCTACGGGTTTTTGGAATTTTAATTAATTTCTCGTCTAATGTATTTGTTTTTTGAAATATATGTAAAATAATTCTGTCATGAAATAGATTTTATAAACGTAAATTTTTATCTTTTTTTTATAAAGTAAAAACCCTCAAAATAATATTTGTCTTGAACAGTATACACGTGGCAAATATGTTATTTTATTTAATATATATATATATATATATATATATATATATATATATATATATATATAAAAGATATACACATATATATGTGTATATCTTTTTATTTTGAAGAATGGTTTAAATATTTTTGGAGGTTACATTTTGTCTGTATTGTACTTTCATTTTAACTTATGAATCTTTATTTAGACGCCGTGAAATATATGATATAATTTTTAAATCTACTCCGATCTAATAAGAGTTCAAAAATTTATGAAGTAAATTTATCTTTGTGAATATTGCAAACGATTTCTGTATTTTACCTTGATATTTACTTACTAAATATTCGTTGGCAACACGAGTCACAATCCACCCATCACCTCTCCTTTATCCAATTGCTCACGAAACATTCATCATTATTAAATTTTGCTTTCATTGCATTATGGAATTAGATAATTTGTACTGGTAATATTCTTTAGCCGCATTACTCGATAATAATTTTGAGGAACATTTTATTCTTCCATGTACGTACGTGCGTGTATAATTGTAATAATAATTAGTTCAGAAATGAAAGTCAGCACTGTATCGCAATTGCTTGCATTGTCAGAAGTACGGTTTCGTTTTGTAAGTTGCAGACGGATTCCAATATTGTTTTAAACTGTCATTGTGTTTGAGTTATTTCTTCACCTGATCTGATCCGAGTCTTCTCAAGTGACTGGCAAGTATAGCGGTCTAAATTATGATGTAACACAACTGGCGATTTTTCGTTAAGTTTTGCAATCTATATGTTGTTACAAATTGTATTGGACAGCTACCGGTGAATGGATGCAATGTTTTAATAGCCGTAAGATCGTGTCCGGTCTTATTGAATAATAACGGAATGCAGACGTCGAGATTTTTTAGTGGAGATTTGTTGGAATTACACAACGTAATGTTACATTTTATCGTTTAATGCGATTGGTAGACATTGTATGTGGGAGTGATAAATTTCGTCATTTATCAGCATAGAATATAGGGGTTGATGTTTTCATTGTAAACACTTTGGTAAAATGAATGAGGCAGCTAAGCTATATATATATATATATATATATATATTTCTTTTTTTTTTCAATAAGCTTAGAATATATTTCTAAAAACTTGCTACGCGTGATGAATTTATTTAGAATAAATGAACAATATATGTTTCAAAGGAATAATTAAGGAAATATATAATACATAATAAAATATATAAGGAAATATATATAAGTAATAAAATATTTAAGGAAATATATAATACATTTAACATGTTCAGAGAGACCGAATTTTTATCTTTATTTTCAGCATAAAACCATGTCTGAGTATATACTCAGACATGAGCTATCTTACGAATAATAAGCTTTATTTCGTTAAGAAACCTAAGCTATCTTACGAAGTATATTTTTTTTAATAGATATAAATTCTAAGTGACTGTCATAGTAGTTAAACAATTGAGCACTACAAGACATGTATTTGAGTCTTACAAAAATATCAATTCGATTTATAAATTTCACGAGGATAAAACGGTTCTAAATTGGGTTATCAATATTACCATAATTGGTGTTGCTACATTTGATCAATGATGCATTTCAATTATTATTGTCACATTTGTATAATAACTTTCATTTAATGAATCTGAATTTAAATATATTGATTAAATTTGAACTAATAGTTTAATAAATTGCAATATTTATGAAAAATTGTGTTCATAAATTCATCTAATATGTATTTATTTCTACGACATATTTTACACATGTAATTTATTTGTTCCAGGTAAGGATTTTCGCGACTACATAAAACAAGACGAAATACGGATTTGAGCATATTCATATAAAGTAGTAATGTGATAATTTAAGCAAATTCATATAAATCATAATAACGACTTCATTAGTGTTCGCGGGCATCAAGCTAATATAAAATACGAGTTTTGGTGAGTATTTTATCTCTGTATTTTTGCACAGGCTTAAGTAATTTTTTTTTAAATTACGATTTTTTTTAGGATTGTTTGTAACTGACAAAGTATTTAGAATTATCAAGTTCGTTTATTGAACTGTTTACAAATCGCGCTATATGTGAACTGCTTTCGTTTAATACTTATTGTCATATTCTGATATATTTTATGCAATTTTTTTAATGTTACTTATTCAATAGAAGAATCGAACCTCTAATTAAATGTTCAATCTAAATTGATGAGTGCTTTTGATGTTGTAGCCTCTTTATAACGATATTTATTTAAATTTATAATTGGAATGGTATTTTAAGTCGCAGAAATTAGAAGGTACTATGCATGAGATTACATATATATGTATATATATATATATATATATACACACACGCACGCACGCACGCGCGCACACACACACACACACACACACACACACACACACACACACACACACATATATATATATTCTAGATCAATAAACAGTGTTAGTTACGGCAACACAACGCAAATTTATCAGTCGTCAGTTTAAACTATTATGTCATTCATAAATCAGTCTCGAAGATGTTATTTCGTTTTTTTTCCAGCAACACAACATTTTTTGCAAACAATATTTTATTTACATTAAAAATATTTATATTTTTCTTAACATGATTACGTATATTCGATCTTTTATGTTTTCTTTTTCAAATAAGATTTTTACAAACCGCTTTTTCCATGTGGTATATCGTTTTATATTTCTTTACGACGTTTGTAAATTAAACCATTAGTCCGCCCTTCGATGGTATGGACGTATTTATGCATTTATATTCATCACATATATTATTTATGATTCTGCTCAAGGTTTTAAGCTTGGTGAGGATTTTGCATTATCTTAGGCTTTGTGAAATATTCATATCTTGTTTTAATCCTACTAAACGAAAAACGGAGTTGCAGGCTTTTTAAAAAGCGAGTTGTCTGGTTTATCCATATTTTTTGTCTATTACTCTTATCTGAGCGTGTTTTTATCCTTCTTTTATATAAACAACATAATAACGACTTCATTAGTGTTCGCAGGCATCAAAGTGATACAAAAAATCAGCTCAGCAACGATTACAACATGAATTTCATTTTCACACGCGCGGCTGACACAAAACGGGAGCCGTAGTGTCGGTCATGTACTTTTAATGGCCTCTTAATGCTCACTTACTCGCTTATAAACCCCAAGAAGGTTTAGATAAAATGTGGCACTCAACATCTACTCATTTCTAGTTGATCTCAGGCCACCCTCCCTCAACTGTGTCAAGGGCGCCCTAGTGTTTATTGATCTTAACAAGTTTTTACACTGTTTCTTTGTAAATCCATGGATAGTTGTTGTGAGGGGAAGAAATAGTATTGTTTTCCGAATGGGTTCTATTATTAAAGTCTATATCGGTAAAGTAATCTTTTAAACAAATTCATATCAAGCTCATTGACAATTATAAAATTATTGTCAATTCGGAAACGTTTTATTACAGTTTTAATTTCTTTTTTCAACCTCCCAACACCACAGTTATTTAAACTGTTACTTGATCTATCTATCTCTTTATAAGTATTTATGTCTTTTTAATACAATTTGATAGAATAAACTGTTTTCAGTATGTCTTTGAAACGTGCGGCATTTTCCCCTTTTTTAATTCACAGCAGATTAATAGAACAACAGAACAGACAGTTTTGGCGCAACCGTCCTTTTAAGCTAATTCACATTTACCAACCCGTGCCGGTCTTGGTCCGACACGAGTCGCCTCAACCTGTGGGTCAATTTCCTTGATTAATTTTTCTTTAAAACGCAATTACTAAAATCTCTGAAACAATTAACTTCATTACTGAAAAATAATAAATAAAATGAAGTAAGCGGCGGCGGCGATTTAGTCATGTTTGTTTATTCAGTCCAAAAATATGATACATTTTAGGTAATTAGTTTGAATAGAAATATAATATTTTGGAATCCTTTCACAAAACCGAATTAATGTATTAATGGCAAGCGTGCTTTGGAAATAATATTTAATTAGCGTGGACATCACTAATTTGGGTATTGTTTTATTATAATTTTAAAGGCGTGCGTCGAAAGGTGAACTGAATTGCTAAATATTCCAAGAAATATATTATAAAGTGACAAAATAATTGAAATTCGTGCGAAATAGATGAACTCATAGTCGTGTGCCGCGCTTTAAAACAATGATGGCTGCGAATATATTTCATCATTTATGTTGCAGCCAGACCATCTGCAGAAATGATCTCTAAAATGTTTTAAGTTTTAATTGAAGAAGTATAATATTATTATCTATTTACAAATTAATTTCTAGAGTTAAGAATGGAATATCCCTGACTTGAAATTAAAAGTTCATCTATTTCGCACGTATTATACTGCTTGGAATATTTAGCAATAAGCTTACACAATTTTAATTTTTAAAATTTTGACACGAGTCATATAAATCAAGGATTAGTAAAATGTTGATTTATGAACGCCAATACTTATTTGGATACAGTTTCCAAAGCAAGCTTGCCATTAATGCAATAATTTGCTTTCATAAAATGATTCTAAAATGTTGTATTGTTATACCAAACTAATTAAACAAAATGGATCATATTTTTTGAAAAATACGATCCATTTTATTTAATTAGTTTGGTGTAACAATACAATATTTTATTTTGCAATATTTTATTTCGCCGTCGTTTACTTAAGTTTATTTATAATTTTACTTTAATAAAGTTACTTGTTTCAGAGTATTTGATAATTACGTTACAAAAAGAAAATTAATCAAGGAAATTGATCTACACAGCCTTGTGACAACCCTTGCCCGGCCAAGACTAGTTCGAGTTGGTAAATATGAATTAGCTCAAAAGCACGGTAGCGCCGCGACTGTGTTTTTGTTGTCTTGTTTATTTGTCGCCAATAAAAAACGGGATATTTAGAAGTGAATAATATTCGATAATTTTATATGTATCAGTCTTGAGTGTCGTGTAATGTAGCTAGTATGCTGGTGCTTAGTTTCTCTTCGCCTTTGCTCTCTAAAATATTCACTGAAGGTATAGAAATATGGAATTAATTACATTACAAATAAATCCTAAGTATTGTAAATACTTTTATATAGCGTCTGCTTGTACTGTAAAATTAGTTTTTTTATATTTATGCTTCTTTTCAGATATTAAAATCTGTTAAAAACAACTCGCTTATGAGAGTTCTGTAAACGTTTAGGTACATATTAAAATTAATTAATTTAAGGATAAATGAATATTATATTAAATATAATATATTATTATTATTATTATTTTTCGCATTGTGAATATGTTGTTTAATACATCTTTCATACATGTAAGAAAAAATATCGTGAATTTCTCCGAAACTATGAAATCTGGAATCATCATCATAGCCACAGTGGAATCATTGCCATAGAAAACTTCTGCCGTGTTTTTATTTAATATTAGCGGCTTAAGAGGTGCGATAATGGGGCCGGGAACAATGTCAGTTATTCTCTAGAAGTTTGTTATTAAAATTCTGAAAAACAAACATGGTTTTGGTACCCTTATAACTTCCCTTTCCGAAATTTGCAAATAAATATTTTTAGGTTCTTATGCGTTTCAATAAGCTTTATCACTATGCCAAATATATTTTTTATGCGAAGGCGGTTTCAAGAACGGTTCAAATAAAGGTAGCCGTGACGGACAGTCTTTTCGACGCGCCATTAATCCTATAAACAATCCATTTTCTTTTCTCTTGAAGTACGGAACCTTAAACAATAATATTTTATATTTCTGAAAGTATCGTCAAGAAACTCTGCTTCGATTTTGCAGGTGCATAACTTCTTTACAATATTTTACAAGGTAACGACATTCGTAATACAAAATTCATGTTATGGAATTATTATATTTTCTGCATTTCAATAAAATCATTGACGTATGTTTTTATTTCTTAAGGAACCTGCAAACGATTTTGAAAATTAATAGAATTTAAATAATTTTCAAAATCAATTTTGTACTTCAATTAAAATGGCTTTATTCGCTATAATTTTTAAACATTTTCCTACATTTGTTAGAAACATTACGTAGTAAAAGTAATTCCGTTAGTGTTAAAAGTAAAATAAAGAACAATTTTTGCCAAATTGTTGAATTTGTATTTTTGAAATTGATTTTACAGATGTGTTTTACAAAATAATGGAGTTAGTAACTCACTCCGAAAGTCACAGGTAATTATTTATCTGGCTAAGTAACCGGCAGAACTCGGCCATTTTCGAACTTCCGCCTCCGTGCGGGCGTAAGGGATTAGGGTTGATATTAGTCACCTACTTAAGATTTGTTATAAAGATAAACAGTTAGTTCCAAAAACATGAAGGAAACCGATCTTAAAATGGAGTCTTTATTTAACATGTACTACTTTTCATGATGAAGACGGCATTGCGTATATAAAATTCTAAGTTCATAAATATATATATATATATATATATATATATATATATATATATATATATATATATATATATATATATATATAATAGTTGAGTTGAAGATTACTTTAAAACCAATGTAAACAGTATGTAACTTAATATGTACAAGGCGGTAATGCAATCAAAAGAAAGCGAGTCTACCTTCTCTCACATTTCAAATTATTTTAACGCTACGTAATTTAATAATTTTATTTGAGACGTTATAATAAATAGACATGCAAATATTCTCTAAAAGTTCTTAAAAGACAAATCTGTTGCCTTGTCTTTATTTATCTGCCATTTAGTGCGCGTTTAGGACGTGTAATAATATTTTATCATCGTATTGTTTTTTGAAATTTATATCATAATGCCCTCCTGGGTTATAAGAACATGTTTTTATTACAGGGCTACTTAATAAGAGTCTATTAAGAACATGTCATTTGCAATTTCATGCAAATAATATATAATTAAAATTTCGCTATGGTTATTTGTATTAACTTCAATTCGTACGTCTGGAAAAGAAAAGTGTTATAATACACGCGAGTGTAGCAAGATCAAACTGAATTACGCCGGTTACCTATCTATTTTATGTGTGTATAGACACGGTGTCCGGAAATAAGTGCCGGACAAAGAAAGACCTTATTCCTTGACTGAAAAAACTAGTTGATTGTCGTTAAAATAAAATTTAAAACATGACATTTTTTTTCAGAAAATTAAAAATAATATTCATAATTACTTGCCATCTTTTTAATACACACAATACTTGCGCACATTGTTCAGCGCCGTTCGGGGGAATAACACGCGAACAGCTGCTAAGGCATCGCCAATGCGGGTAAACACCGCATTCGGGCAAGTGTTGGGTGTGTTAAAAAGAGTTAAGTGTAATATTTTTGCAGTCAATTAGAAAAAGGGCGTGTTTTTCGTATTAATTCAACAATTTATTCCTTCATAGCCAACGAATAGCGTCTTCCTTTTTCTAACATCTATTCCGTCACCATCTATCCCCTACCGTATATATATATATATATATATATATATATATATATATATATATATATATATATATATACATAAAATGTGTATACACGCACGCACGCACACACACACATACATATACATATACATATATAGATCTATATACGTTGGTTGGATTTATGTTTGGAGCATAATCAGTGCTATATTTTGTTTGTCTTAGAAAAGTTTAATGAGTATATTTAATATAACTTATTGGTTTCAATCTATTGATATAGTTATAATATTTAGATTGTTATGTTTGGTAAAGTATTTCCATAGCAAGTATGCTGATAAATTTCTATACAAAGAACGTTACGAAATATCTCGATAAAATCGAATAATGAATATAAATGTCTTCACTTTCTTTTTATAACGCTATAAAATTATATATTTATGACGATATAAAGTTAGATATAGTTAGACTGAATTAGTTTGTAAATAATTATGGATAACGAAAGAACGAATATGCGCAGTAATATTTTATCATTTATTAATTTGAAAATAGAATATGTTGCTGAACTTTATTGATAAGGAGAGTAAATACTGACTCATGAAAAATAAGATTATAAGGATTTTGTTTTCGAGTATATATATATATATATATATATATATATATATATATATATATATATATATATATATATATATATATATATTTCGTCTCTATACATAGAGAGAGAGTTGAACTTTTACATACAACAGTTAATTCCTCAAGCCATTGAAGTAAAGTTTAATAATTTTTTAATTATGGATCTACCATTTACTTCTTTAACTGTGCTACCAGTTTATAAAAATACCAGAAATATATAGTCACTTAAAATGTGCATGGCTGGATTCCCAATGTCTTCGTTATGAGGAAGCGATAATTCAAGATAAAAAAATTTGTTAAATTTTGTATTTTAATACCTCAAGCGATATAAAAAATTTTAAAAAAATTGTGCATTTCATTTACCCCTTCTTTAATTCTTATATTAATATTTAAAAAAGTGGTCAACATATGTTAATTAATAAAATGTATTACTATGTCGAATTTCTAGTCTGTGCCGCATAATTTCTAAAAAAAAACTGGTTGTGACAGACGGACATAAGACATGTGAGTTATCTTTTGAGGGTTTCGTTTGAGGTATGGGATCCCAAAAATATTATTTAGTTTAATATTGGATTTTTAAAAATGTTTATTTGTTACAGAGCTCATAAAAATATACATAAAATCGAACTTCTAACAATTTAGTTTGACTTAAAAAAAATTTAAAATTAATTTGCTCTCTATTTAAAGAACTGGTTTCCCGCACGCTTAAAAAGAAAAGAAAATTTTTAATACCTCAATTGCATCAATGAGTCCAAAATATATAGGTTTTGTTCTATTTGCAAATACGATGTTTATGTTTGAACCGAGGAACTAAGTATTTTCTATTGAAATTGGAGGTATGTAGTTCATTCCATTTGGGAGCTAGATGCCTGATACACGGACGGTTGGCACGAAACCCTGAAAAAAATACTTCTTAAATAATTTTGTTTTAGAAATTAATTGAAATCATAAATATTGTGATTATTACGAATTTTTCATTTACGTTTTATAAAGTTACTTATTAAACAAACATACATAAGAAATAAAGTATTAACAAGTTAACATGTAGAAAAATTACAGTACTTCTAAAGAAATCCGTCTCAGAATATAATAGAAGTACCATATTGTCTTATTTTCTATTTACTTGAAACATCATTAAAGTATCAAACTAATCCACCATAATGATTACCAACGCATTCTCATAGCATAGATGTGAAAGTAATTTCTACACTCCGCTGTCAAGTTAAGCGTTACCTGATTATACTTGCTGCACACATGATTCAAATTCACTTTCCACCGGTTAGCTGACGGGAAGTGGGCCGGAGACTCGTCGCTCAATACGACTGGCGGCGTCATCCTCGTCCAAGGGCACAGCATAGGTTGAGGTAAGCTCATTAGCTGTAGGGCTTAGTGCTGATGGCACGCGGTAAAACCTGTTATGTAAGTTTTCCTAAGAGCTGCGTCCATATGTATCGTTATACATTGCCATGTGTGCCGTGCCACTGAAATGGCTTGCAGTTTCTATACTTAGTAAATTACCAAAACGGCTATAAGGAATGAAGTACATCTATAATAGAACAGCATACAGTTATCATCATAAAATCAAAGACCACGTTAAGTTAATGTGTTATTATATGATTTGTAATGTCTGAAAAAGTTGTGACATTTTCCGTTTTTAGACTCCGAACGAATGCTTTGAAAAATCACTCAATAGTGTTTGGTTGTGTTTATGCTCAACTTTTACCAGGAAGATTATTTCTTCTACGGTTATTTTTATTACGATTATTTTGTCTATATTTTAGTTTATTACGCATAAAATGTAATAATAAGGTAAGTCTGGCGTGTTGAAGTGCCCTATTCTAAAGATGACATATATCTTCGTCGACACCGTTTTCATCGACCTCGTCTCTCCAAGATGTACATTGTCGCTGCAATTCTAGTAATTTACAACTCTATTATGATATGATACTATTGAATATGAGTCTTGAAATGCACCATCTAAAATGGTTTTTATCGTCGATTCAATGGATCTGATTCGATTTATTTCTTCCGCAATTTTTAAATTATATGTTTATTTTCCTTTCTGCTTATTTCGGCATTTGAGTGCTGTGTTTTAATATATCTTAAAAAATTAAATTTTTTGTAAATAGAACCTGGACCGATATAAAAAAAAAATCGTAGCATTAACAACAAAATCGTAACATGAAAATCGTAGCATTAACATTTTAAAAACACATCATTACATAGAAGAAACATTCTGGATTCGTTCTACGAAATTGCAATAGTTCTCGACCGATCGAGTCCTCGGTCACTCGTTCGACCGATGTCTCAATAACTCTTACGGGTGATCGAGTTGAATGATCAACTTATTACGTTCGAGTTTAGTGGGCGAACTATCTTGCGTTTTGTTACATAATTATATAAGAAGAAATATAATCGTGTAGCCGTCATGATTTAGGTTCACATGTAGACTGTGTATGCCGTCATTGTTTTTCTGGTAATATACTGGAATTATTTTTAGCATAGGAATTGTGGTGCTTCTCTATTATAAACTGGTATTGTCTTGGACGACATTTAGATAAATAATCCACGTATAAATAGGCTTCATGAATTTTTGGAAAAATTTATCACTTAATGTGTTTTCCCTAAATTAGGATAAAACATCGTTTAGGAATTAATATACATTTATTTTTGTTCAATTTACCTCCTAATAAATCTCGACTCTTCAATCTGTCGGGTCACCCACCCATGATAGGAAATATTAAAATTTGGAAAGACTTTTGTTGTTTTATTATATTAAAAGATAGTGACATAAATGTCACAGTTTGAAAGTGTTTTTAGCATTGTTTTATAATATTAATCCATGGTACAGATATAACATAGTACAAGTTATATTAGTGTTAGAGCAATAAGGTGTAACAGTCCAGATGCTCATCACATTCGTAACTTATTTAATGGTTTACAGTGCGTCAAAGTGTTATTGTGAATATTACAATACACACTCATATGGCGTGCGTGGCGCGAACGAGGCTTATCTGTTTTTTGTTATTTTGTGTATTGTCAATGTTATTGACTCGATAGATTTATTAGACTGTATTGCGTTGCAAACGCTCAATAAATAAGCTGTGAAACAACCTCACCACTTCTGGTGGGATTTAAATATGACAGTTTACGGAATACGTTTTATCTATAAACCGATTAATAATATAACACATTAAAATTCTGGAACACTTAATTCCTTTAACCCAATGAACCTGTACCACTTTTAAATGTGTCACTTTTATGATATTATTCTTAGGTTCCTATATAAATTATACATTCATTTTATTTAGTTATCACTTCGGGTTTTATTTAAAGTTCTGATATTGGAGATACGTCAGTAATCTTTCTGCCTTTCGTATGATGCTATGATGATTCTTGGCTGTTCTCTGGCAAAAATGGTCGTAAAGAATTTATGCATATTGGAATATGAATAAATTCTTTAGCACCATTCATACCAGAGTAGGAGAGTATTTTATACCAGAGTTAGCACGAAAATTTGACAGTTCTGAAAACATGTCTTTGTATTTCTTTCAGGTTTAGACTGTCTTTGTATTTCTTCCAGTTGTTATCCGACAGGATTGCAGATAGCAGTTGACGCTTTTGGTCACTTTTGAAATGTCTGTAAAGATTTATATAATTTAGCCGCAAATAATGTTTTATCTACATTTTTATATATTAAGGTTTACAACGATGTATCTTCTATAGTACCTATACTTGATGCTGACTGTGTCCTTTTCACGTTTGTTGTAATTTCGGTTTCTCATTCATTCTTTTAAATGTTCATATCTTCAACATGATATTCTGTTCATTCGTACTTAACTTACTCCTTCCTTTTTGTTCCAATAATTTAAAAGCAAATCTCAAAAAAAAATTTCATTATACTTCTATACCATCATAAAATGCTCATTGGAAGTATTTTGCCACCAAAACCTTCATATCATAAACCCGAGCATATATCACAGAGAATCCAAATAGAACATGGATCAAGAAACCTCATACCGCATTATTAAGAATGTAAAGCGGGTCTCTTCTCTCCGTGAAACTTATATACTCAACTTCTCCGTTTTAACGAAAATCTTAACTTCAAACGTCCTGAATTATTTGCGCCACTTCACTTTAGAGAAATCCTACTAAAATTTTGCGATTTACATCTCATGATATGGAAAGCTCGTCTTATTGGAATTTTATACCCGATAGAAATGGCTGTGTATATAACCATTTTAACAGATATCTTAGTTACAAGGATATTTAGGATGATCTTAGATGATAAAAAATAAAATAAATCACAAAGATTTAATGAACTATAAGTTAAACGGGATAAAAGAAAAAAAAACGGGTTACGACAATTCGTTGTTAGCTTAATTTATCATGCTCTTAATAACATACTTGTGTTTGGAAATGTACTTCAAATGTGTTTCTTACTGGATAGTTGGAAAGGCTGGAAGTTGGCAGAATAGTTGCTACTTTGAACAAGTGATTAACGAACATTAAGAGATCCCAAATGAAATGACCGACCCGGGATTTGATGATTCCCCGCATATTGAATTATTCAATATGTTAATTACATATTAAGTATATAAAATTACTTTTACTTCATTTTTCTTTATTTTTGTCAAAATATTTTTTTACATTTGGGTTTTCATGTTGTTGCATTTAAAAAAAGTGTTGGTGGTCGTATTGCTGTGTGAATGTTAGTTCTCTAATTCCTTTTACAATGCCGTCCATACGTCACACAGACCAGAAAGACATTTGGCTGAAAATTCCGGAAAATTTCCAATTAAACTTTTCCTGTCTATCTTCGAAGCTTCTCTCATCTGTAGAACTTTACTCCGCTTTGTATATGCAGCTTTTAATGGTTCTCTCATCTTTACAAATATTTCTGGGAATCTTCCTTCGGGAATTCTCGGAACCGTGCAGTTCTCCTAGGTACATTTCGCTTGATCGTATTTGAAAACTTTTCCGACAAATCTCGTAAAAAATCTTTAACCAATTGTCTTTAATTTGTGTATCTTTAATTACTTTCCAACATTTTACGGCCTTTTTTGGAATTTATATTTTATGCTGTTTTCTATTTAACTAAAAAATTGACTCAATAGTAAAATAACATGACCGTTCTTAGTAATATAAAGATCGTGGTCTAGAATAGATGCATTACAAAAAAAACCTGTCAAGCACGAGTGGAATACGCACTACGAGGGTTCCGTACACATCTAGGCATTTATAAACATTTAATGGCACATAATATTCCTAGTAATTTATTTATAACGTTTTAATTTTTTAAAACGAATATATATTGCCTACTATATCTTTCACAGGCGCATATTTAAAGAACTATTTTCCAATTTTTTTCCTTTATTTGCGCTGTAGGACATTGTTTCTTGCCGAATTTCATGATTCTAGGTCAAGGGGAAGTAACCTATAGGTTTTGAATTTATTTGCTAGTTTCAAAAAATACAGCATTAATGACCGTATTTTTAGAGTTATCTTATTGCATTGACTTAGAAGCTTTATTTTTCTACAGCTCCAAGGGACTGTAGACCAAATCATTTGATATTAATTTCAACTTGATACCTCCACGCGTCCTTGAGGAAAAGGGTGTTGACAGACCGACAGACGGACAACGAAATGATCCTATAAGGGTTCCTTTTTTCCCTTTTGAGGCACGGAACCCTAAAACTTGTTAAATTCCGGTCTTTTGTAATCTATACAATAACGCTTTTTACATCCTTGACAAATTACTGTCTCGTGTGGACATAGTTTTGGACCCACGATTTTTCTTACTGTTTTTAAATTTTCCATAGAGCTTGCTTTGATAGAGAGCGATGATAAGCGATTTTAACATTTTCCTTTTTTCATTTTAAGTGGTATGAATTTAAACTATATGTGAGTTTAGCAACCAAATAAAAAATATCGTTTAAAGCAAAGAAGATTTTGAAAAAAGAATTCTAATTTTTTATCTCTTCGCAGAAAGGAGACGTCAGTTTGTCTCCAAGATCGTGCAACATATTTATCTTTTCATGATTTTGAGAGGCTAAATTCGCCTGTGCCGATAGACAACCCTCAGATATGAGGTGTTAAATGAAACTACAAACTACATTCAAATTATGTACGTTTTTATAAATGTTTTGAGAATAATACTGAACAGCTCGATCTTAACCCTTAAATTGAGGAATTTTCGTAATACCCCTTGATAAAAGACTCTCTATATCGCATCCGTGGATAGTGATAATCAACTTAATATCTTGGAGGTATAAATGGGTCACAAAATAATTGTAAATAGCAAAGTTCACACGAGTTGTTGCCTACATATTCCAATCAGCTATAGGTTGAAGGTTATATCGTTGCGACATGATTGAAAGGTGCAGCGCAGTCGTTCGTCACGAGCGGACTCGCTCTTCACCCAAATGTCAAATCGATTGTCTGGCCTTTGTTCGGTCGAGCTGCATCTAGGGTAAAAATAGTAATGAATGGTTTATGATAGACGATTCAATATTTCGATTCGTCATCTTTGTTTGTTTTCTATGTTTTACAAAAAAACATTAAACAGAACTAATAGGTAAAGTGACATTATTGCTTTTTTCATAAAAGGGCACACCATTTCAATCCAATCTAAAAATAAATTTAAACAGGGCGTTAAATAATTTTTTGGAGACATTGAGAAAATAGTGCAATAAATTAAAATGTAAAAATTACTTCTTATAAATGCAAAGATTATTTGAATTAAAAAATTTAAATTTGGAGATGTGTTTATGAAGTTAGCAGAGTGTAGGAGAAAGATATCGAAAGTGAAACAGGTTTTTACGCATTGGTTGAGGATTTGTATGGATGGTAATTTTATGATAGCGGGATTTAGTTTGGTCTATAAATTGATTAAGTACATATACAGTTAACGAATATTCGTAGAAAAATATAATATGAGCAGATTGTAGAGAGGTTGTGTCGAATTCAGATGAAATTTAAATAAAATCTGGAATTGGGAAATAATCGCGTGTGCAAACCGTATTAATTATTAAAAAAAGTTTCATTTCAAAAAAATAAAATAAAAACTAAAAACCAAAGTAACACGCTGTTTTTGATTACGCTCGAAGTTGCTTAACTTGGTTTAAATGAAATTGTCTGCTATGACCACATAAATATGACAGCATAATAAAGGAATTTCACGTCTGTAATGAACTTCGTGAGTCACAAAATTTATTTCACAACGTACGACTAGTTCGAGTAGTTCGAGGCACTACACGATAGTGCTTGAAAATAGTGAAGTTTTATTTTAGAAAGGCTAAAATGGAGAGAGCCTGTGGCCGGGGCGTATTTTTAGTACCCTCGCAGTATGGATCATTTAAAATATTGTCGGCAGAGATGAGATTCTTCTCTATCGATTTATGAACTAAACTTGGATATGGACTAAACTTATGAACTAACTTGGAAATATTGCCTGAAACCGAAAACCTATGAAGATTATGAAGGTTCTCTGAAGTTTTCCTTAAACTGTAATACGAATACCACACATATTCCTAGTCGATTATAATTATTAGGAATATTTCAAGACAAGTAATAATATGTATGTATATACACATTTCCTCATGTAGTTCGCTCGCATGTCCACTTTTAGGTATCTGTTGCCTCAACCGGGAACATTTGTTGTTTTCTCATGTTTGTCCGTCCGTAGGTCACCGCCCGATTACTTTCCTATTTTTACACCTATTGTGATGAAATATAATTTAATGACACAAAATTAAATATGAAGTAGAATTTAATTTTTTTTGTCACGCTCTCCCATACGGTGATGGGGATAAAAACAAAAAATACCTTCTCTAGGTATTTAAAATATCAATAAATGCGGCTATGTTGATTGGAATTAAGTAATTTTAATTATTCAAAATATGTATTTCTTTATGTTATCAAGGCTTTACCCCTCGCCGCCCCTAAACTTCTAAAATATCGTTACAAAAATCTGTGAAAATGTTGAAATGCTCTTAATGAGTACTTTGAATGAAATTCATAATTATCAACCTGTATTCAAATGATTTTAAAACTGACTGTATAATAATTATAGTTATTATTACTGTGCCCTTTATAATGTGCCACGTAACCTAACAGATGCAACATCGTATAAGACATAGTCTCGATGTACGTTGAAGATCGCAGTTTCCCAAACGATCCTAACTGTGAGGATACAGCGATGAAAAGAATTAACGAATAACTATTTAGATTATCCGAAAACTATATTTTTCATCACTGTTGTGATAAGTAAATTTCAACCAAAGAATCGTTTGAAATATTTGTTACAGTATTCTAATTTTAAATGTAATTTTCATTTTAGATTTTAAATTTTTCTGCAAGAATCCCAGTCTAGAAAAAGTATCGTTAATACAAATATTTTCCTTAAAGTTTATTCACAATAATTTATTACAAATTCATTTTATTTCTCCGTTTTAAACTAAAGTTAAAAAATTAAGCTCTGGGACTCACTAAACGATTGATGAAATCTAAGATAGTTGTCGGTTTTTTAAGATACGGATCAGAATACAAAGCTGCATGAAAAGCGATCTTATTAAAAAAACCACTTCCGGACGCGACGTTTTCTTGTCTTTCGACTTATAATTTAGCAGTATTTGTCGATAACAAATAGATCTCTACGCGGTTGGCACTGCCGAGCGACGTTCAGAAATGTTCTTGCGTCATTTATTGGTTCTTGACGATGCTTATCCTCGTGTTTGATTTGGTTCGATGGTGGAATATGAATCTCGTTGTTTGCTTTAATTTTTTATTAGGAAACGAATTCACGCCGGAGCAGCAGACGGGCATTTTAAAAGGTAATCCGTCATGACAATTGGAACGTAAAGATTACTTCGCGAGCGGCGTTTGCTTAGCCTATCCTTGCGTAATGTGTTAAGTGGAGTATTTATAATTAAATATTTATTTTTCTTTTGCACATGTGGGCGTATCGAGGTCGCCCGTTCTGCTTGTGTTTGATTAAATTCATGAATATAGCGAGCAGTTTGATTTCCTCGTTCGTTTGTTTTATAAATATAATACAATTTTTAAATCAGTCTTGCGAGAAAATTTTAAATGTTTTAAGTTTTCTTAGAAACATTTTTACTTTTTATTTTCTTTTAAATATTATAAACACATAAGGCTAAAGTGAGTGGAAATGTATTACCGGCAAGATCTACATATTATGTCAATGATTATAAGCACTTTTTTAACATAATTTACTAATTTAAAAATCTTTATTTCATATTCTTCTTCTTCGATGGCTTGACAGCCCAGGATGGGCCTCTGCCTTCCACAGAATCACTCACCTGTTCTAGGCCAGAGACATCCAGTTCGTTACACTTAGAGTTTTAAAGTCTTTTTCCAGGCAGTCTAGCCACCTAAGTTTAGGTCTTCCTCTTTTTCGAGACCCCAATGTTCTGGCTGAGAAGATTTTTTTTGTTGCCCCACTGTCGTCCATTCGCGCAAGTGCCCTGCCCATTTTATTCTCTGAATTGCGATGTATTTGACTACATCCGGTTCTTTAATTTTTATTTCACATTAGGTTTATTTCACATTATTAGATTTAATTCACTCTGATTAAAAAAGTACTTCCGTAAATTCGTTTTATACTGATGTAAAGAAATTGGGTGTTATAAAATACTTTATCTAATAAGTTAAATTTATCGTCAACAAAAGTTATAGAAGATCTGTTTAACTCTCGCCTAATTAAATATAAAACGAATCTAAAAAGGAGTTTTATAAAATTTATTTAAATTTTGCGATGCAATTTAATTTTTAATATTAATACTAACATAATGCACATATCTAGGGTTAAGTAGATAAAGTAAAAAACTTGTCAAGCACGAATAGAATTTGTACTACGAGGTTTCCTTACACATTTAGGCACTTAAGGGTATAGCTATTAAAATATTTACTAATATTATTTTTTTACAACTTTGCGACTATGTTTCACTGCTAATATTGCTCCTATATTTTTCACAGGTGTTAAAACATGGTACATATTTTAATAATTTTAGGATAACCGCTAACCGATTTTCCTACAACCTTTGCGTAAACATCTCTAACCTTATTTTTTTATTAATTTTAGGTCGAGTAGCTTCGGAAATAAGGAAGGGGGACTTATTTTTTTATTATTACTTAAAATTATGAAAAAATATTTTTGAGGTCTTTATTATTAGCTCTTGCAATAGATACTCTAACGAGTTCTCCCAAACGCTTCTTCTTTAATCGGACATCTTCCCATACAAGTTTTTCAACTTTTTCAACAATGGTCGGTAGCCATGGGTCATTTGAGAGAAGCGCACTGCCCGTTTGAGGACGAGCAATTTCTAAAGTGTGGCGATTCATTTTCCGCCCTCACTTCCGTCGTCCGAGCACATAATTACATAATATGGTCATGGGTACAGAGGTGTAGTCAACACAATAAATTAAATTATTGCCCAAAAACGACTGTTTGCGCGCATTTTCAACTCTAGGAATAATTGATCCATACTTTTTGAAATAAGGAGAAACTGTAATTTTTGAGCTTTACTGTCGCATGGTTGATGAGTTTTTGGTCTCGGAATTGCGAGTGTTACATAGATACAATAATAGGACATAGTCACAACATACGGAGCAATTCCACACACTGCTAGGGTCTCGTTCTTTCCTAGAAAAATTATCAGCAAGTACGGGGACATAACTTGATCACCTCGATCGTCAGATTAACGCCTTGCGATTTTTTCTTGTGGGAATACCTCAAATTTAAATTCTAGTGCAATAACCCCCACAGTATACAAACCCAACAAGAAAATATCATTCGTGAAACCGCCATCATCGATCCACTGTATTGTTAGCGTGTACTACGCGATTTGAAAGTTCCTTTGCATTTTTGTATTGCAAGAGGTGGGCGTCATTTTAGGACATCATTTTTAAAAAGTAGGGCCCCCAGATTCCTGCTACGTTTTAAACATATAATAAATGTACAAAAGTTATTTGTTTGCTTTTAATTTAAATTCAAATTGAAAAATTCCAACTTGATACCGTTTGCTAAAGGTTACATTCATGGCCTTGGATTACGCTTTGAAACCCACCTCATTCCCAAACATAACAACATCTTTTCATGAGCGCTTATTCATGAAATATTCTGTTAAATTGAGGAATAAATTAAAATCTGGTATATGAAGTGCTCAACTAATTCCATTATTTAAATTTCGTCTTAAAAATCATGTCACATAACTCCTAAATACTTTTGCCTTCTTTTTTCTCCTCCAAATCCCTTTCTTTTTCTCCCTTCCTTAAATATTACAGTGAAGGTTTATGCAATGTCTATATGTATGTACTTGTTTTTAGGGTAATCAATCAGATCACTCACGTAGTCAATCAGATCACCGACTCTATCAGCTATTTTTCTTGGAAACCGCTTTACGTAGAATTTGAAATAATAAGAAATCATATTTTAATAGAAATACTAAGTATCCTTAAATGTTTAGAAGCCCATAAATAGGTATGTAACTCTACTACTCTTACTTCACATTTTTTTTTAATTTATATCTTCTTTGGTTTTATTAATATCTTCTTTGGTTCATATAACTGATCGCAGTTCGCTGTGATCGCGTTCATCATCTCACTATATATTTTAGTCTAGTTAACTGTACGAAATTGCTCTTGAAGTTATATACTGCTATATGTATCAGTGTACATTAAGGTTGCACAATAAAGTGAAAGTCGCGTCATTTTCTACTAATCGAGAAGCCTTAATTCGTCAAAATTGTTTATTGGAATTTAAAGAAAACAATCTAATGTTAATTTTGTAACATTAGTTTATACTTCAAAAAAATATAACAATACGATAAACATAAGGTGAAAAAAAATTCTGGCCCACAGTTCAATTATAAACCTTAATATTGATTCTTTAAATAATTTTACAAATATAAACTAATAAGCAGAGAAATTTAAGAAAAAGTATATATAAAAAGATACATATATATATATATATATATATATATATATATATATATATATATATATATATATATATATATATGTATCCATGCTCTCATATAATGACAGATATGTAACGAAGCCGAAAGGCTTTTTTAGTCGACATCATCGTCATAATAAATGAAATCTCAACAGTAGAATCACTTTCACTTCAGAATAATACTTTTTTTTTCTTTCTTGTTTGATAACCGGTTGTGATAAAACAAGAAAGAAAATACGTTGCAGCGTTAATTACTCTAACTCAAGTTAAAACGTTTTTTGTAGGATCAGGAGAAAACATAACCAGTTTTAAATTAGTCGTCATGAGCCGAGAAAGAAAGTTAAGAATGCGATTTTAGACCATTTATTTTTTTTGTGTAGCGATATTTCGAGAGCTTCAACCAGCTCCAGTGATAGGTAATCAAGTTGGGCTTTAGCTAATGGGGATGTGACACGGATATGTTTAAATACTAATTTCGCCAACTATGAACTTCTGAACGAAATTTGGACCGTTTTCTATATAAACTCTCTTGACAGTAAATTGAATATGGTAAAGTAGGCAAAATATTTTTTTAGTAACCTTTACGTAAGCTTCTAAAAACTCTATTTTTTTCATAATTTTATCTTGAGTAATTTCGGAAATACGTGTGGGGTCATATTTTTTTTTGCATATTTTCCAGTATTTCTCTGAAGGTATACTGCTTAAAATTGTGAAAAAAATATTTTGAGACCCTTATTATTAGCCATTTCAAATGAGGCAGTATATTATGTGAGCTTAAAAAAACAATTTTCGTGTACTTAATTTTGCCTCTCTTAAATTTTCATAAACATATTTTAAGTGTTGGCTGTTGAGATGAGCGTGGGTTAATACACGTACTTTTATTGTTATTGCTAGTATCGTTCTGATAAAACTGTGTCAACCTGCCACTAATCACCTGCAATAAATTTTAAACAATTAAAATATATTAACAAATCTTACTTGTGGATGTTAAGATGATACGCTATACAATTATTACTGTATTAAATCAGTTTAAAGAAAGAATTATTGAATAATAATTATCGAATAGTAACAAGAACTCAGAATAACTTGGCCAAGTCAAGTTCAGAGGCCAGTTCCTTCACATAAGTCGTAAAAGTTTATTACAAACTATTTGGTCCCTTCCGTTATCATATTTCAACTTATGCAATATAACTGACGAAACTATTAAACGCCTATAATGATTGTTGCTATTATTACTTTGCATTATATAATGTGCCACGTAATCTAACAGATGCAAACATCTTATAGGACATAGTCTCGATGTGCGTTGAAGATCGCAGTTTCCCAAACGATCCTAACTGTGAGAAAATAGTGATGAAGAGAATCTCCAGATATTTAATAACTATTTAGATCATTTGAATATTGCATTTTTGTCATCAGTGTTCTGTATATTGTTGTATTAGGTAAATTTAAACTAAAGAATCATATGAAAAATTTATTTCAGTATTTTAATTCGAATGTAAGTCTCATTCTGGATTTTTCATTTCTACGTAAATAATCTGTTCCTGAAAATGGTTTTCCTAAGTCCAACCAAAAAGCCAATAAAAACATAAATTAATTTCTCATTTCACTAAAGGCTAACATTATGCCAAGCTTGTAGCAAACATAATGGCGTTTATTGATAAAATATTGGTTAGTGTGTTTTGTGTCTTTATGTACTGAAAATGTTCGTACATAATATTTTTATTTTATTTATTTATAAACTAATGAATAGTTTTTCATAATTATATGACATATCTCCTAACTTTAAATTCTACTACAAATTATGAAATATTTTGCTCGTTGTTGAACAAACATTTCCGGACGATAACTTTTAACAATAATATAATAAGGTCAAATGCTATACTCTAATATTATAGTAATTAGATGTGAGTAAATGAATAGTAATTTACTTTAGAAAAGATCGGATCATATTCTTTTCTTTTTGTGATAAAAACAAAAACACTGAGATTTCTTTTTTGATAGGTTAGGTTTCAAACCTTACCTATCTTTCGAATTTGTAATTTCTAGTTGATGTGCACTTTGGTCGCGTCGTAATGACATTTTGACGTGAATATAACCTTAAAATATTTGTATATGTAAGTATCTGGTTTAAAGGAATGTTTGTTCTTAAATAGTGGAAATGATAGAACGCCTCAAGCTTCTTACACATGGAGAATCTGCGAAGTGCAGTGCTCACGTACGGTCGGCCGAGTGCCGCTCGGCAAACTGGTTCGCGGGCCACGCAACACCATACATTCACCTCGCCGCCTTACATAATCAGCCAATGCCTTCTGTGCACCTTTACTTTGCATACAAGCTTCCTTCTACCGCAAGTGCATTTGAAACTGTTTACCCATTGTCTACATGTTTAAGTTTACACCGTCTACTTATTTACGAAGAAAGCTCTAATTTGAATGTGGAATTATTATGTGCTTATGGGCTGCGAACGTGTATACTTCTCATGGACTCTGAGTCTGTTATCAATTGAATATATTCCGAACTGCGACCAATTATTCAGTGCGGATACAAATATTCGGAATTAGTATGGATTCGAGTTAAACATTTATTCTTCAAAGCATAATGGATGGTCACAGTCGTTGTATCCTGGTAGTGTGAGGATTTTGACCATCGTAAGGAGGAAATAGTACCCGAATTTAAGAAAAAATAGTGCGCCCATTATTCTCCAACTGCTGTTGATTAAATATGAGGGTAACGTTTGCCTATTGGGCCCAGTTGGTTTCTGGGATTACCACTATTTACGAGCAGCACAAATAACAAATAATGACTGAATCCTCTATTTTTCGTTATCCACGGATTAAAACCAGTAAAAAATAAAAATAACTATACAAGAGAACCTCGTAATATCTATTGATCCATCTATGTGTTAAGTCAGTATTTGACGTACAAAATGTGAAAAATTAAAAATTCTTTATCTTATCTTACTCTGCACTATCCGTATATTTTATTTCAATTAATTATTAACTTTGAAACGGCGAAAATTGGTCCGGCTAAAATAGAGCAATAGAACACAGTTTAAAAAAAACTTGTATTTTTTAAAACATAAAAAAGCAAACAATTCAGCAATTGACAATCAGGAGAAAGCAAAACACAAAATAAAATGTATAACCATAATGTAAAACAAAGAAAACTGTTTTCAAAAACACGCATATATTATGATTATATGCATATATATTAAGAATAGTGATAAGAAATAAAAATAACAATAATTATAATCTAACCATGTACGCAATAACTTTCGAAAAACATTCACGCGTGCGCGCGCGTGCGCGTGCGTGTGCCTGTGCGTGTGCGTGTGCGTGCGTGCGTGTGTGTGTGTGTGTGTGTGTGTGTGTATGTGTGTGTGTGTGTGCGTGCGTGCGTGCGTGCGTGCGTGCGCGCGCGCGCGTGTGTGTGTGTGTGTGTGTGTGTGTGTGTGTGTACACATACAAACACACACCTGCCGCCCTGCAACACGCCTTTATGGCTAATTGAATGGCAATACCCTGACGAATCGCTACCAGCTTCATATAACAATATTTATAGTACTCATTGATTGGATTTTTTTAATAATAAATAAAGATCAGAAAAAGTAGCTACGCAACTCGAGAGCATTGTACAATCATGAGAGTGGTAATTATTTTAACATTCGTAGACAGAGTTTGGTAAAAATTTAATTGTATGTTCATTGAGAAAATTATTTTTGCAATGTTGGGATATTCTACTTTACATTAGAAACGGTTATTTTTAAGAGTTGTTCTATAAAGTTCTGACTGTAATGTTTTATTTTTTATGTTAATACTGTAATAATGTGAGTTGAACTCATTTGATTCTATGCCAAAATTCGTCTCCAGAGTTGATGGTTAAAGGTAGCGAAATTATAAAGATGTGATTACTTATATATACATATGTACTTTGGAGTTTTCTATGTTTCCAAATACTACGGGAGGGAAATTTTCAATTATGTTACAATAATTGAAGTACAGTGCAGCATGTGGTTTTTTAAGTTAATAGGGAAAATGGCAAAAAATGACTCCGTCCACGATTAAGTTAGGACTTTGTTTCGTCAAGAAATCGTTGCCAAAAATGCAGTTGCACATCATTCTCATATTTTATTCATACTGAGTTCAGAATCTTGTTCTACTTCCAATAAACCTTGACAAAAAATGTTTCTGTTGTGTGGTAAATTTTAAAATTCAGTACAGTGTGAACATACTAAATAAACAGAATTGAAAACAAATCGTAATGCGAGATCGTAAAGTTTTGCTCCCAGTGCAATATAGACGATAATATTATTCTAAAAGGCGTACTCGTCTTCCTGTACATAGCTACATTTTATTGTGTTTGCTCACGGAATCCGGTCGATATTACAAGATGTTATCATGTATTCAGCTCAGGCTTACCAGTCCTCCTCCGGTTGATGACGCAAGTCGAGAAGCACTGGACCCATTTAATTGATTCAGTTATTAGTTATTTCATGTTTGTTTGCCTCGGGTTGTGAAATGTTGAATCGTTCTGCTCTTTCATATAATTTCTCTATAAATCATAAGGTAATTTTCTAAACACAACAAATTTTGATGGACCAGTCTAATGTTACACTTATGCATTTTTGAAAGATAAAGTCGCAAAATATATTTAGGAGAAATAAACTAATATGGGTAATATAAACTAATATGGTGAAACTAATATTGGGTACCAAAGTTTAAAGGTGGAAACACTTTAGTGGTATTTGACAAATTAATAATTAAATATTTTAAACACTCGATGTTTATAACATCTGCACGGAGTATAATATTTTCGTGGAAGATGTCACTTGGTCTGTAAAATATTAATAAAGCTCATAAAGTTACTAATTATTTTACAGAAAACCAAAGACAACTTTATGGAGATTTTTATAGTTATTAGGTTACGATGGCGAGTTTTAGAATAATGATTTTTTAATAGAAATTTTACGAATAGCACTATTTTAGTTTATGACTTATAATTTATGTTTATGAGGAAAATTTATCACGATATATATTGTAAAATAGTAAGTTTTTGTTTTAACTTTCTAGCTGCCACATTTGTATCGGCTAGTGGTGAGAATTCTTTTTGTGTGGCAGCATCAAATAAAAATATACATCGATACATGTTGCAACTCATTTCCCTGTATGAACCGTAAATTATGAACCGAATTTATTAGAATAGTTGTAACACGTAAATGTGTAAACTAAGAATATTATCGGTAGTATATAAAAAAAGCCATAAATTTTATCAATTACTTATCATAATTAAATTAACGATGTAAATACTAAAATGAATTTAACAGATATAAATATTATTACACGTGTACGGTAGTAACGATATGAAATGTAAAGAAGTGAGGTACAATAAATTAGGTTAGTAACAACTTCAAAAAAAATCGTATCGCATGAAACATTCCTAAATTTGTTGGTCACATATACGGTATCTAGACTTTCGCAAGTAAATAACGTGAAATTGCCGGTTGCTTTACCGGGAAACGGAAACTTAACGTTTAGCGACGCAACGGAGCAACTATTGACCTCCCAACCACCGACGGCTTCCGCTGGCATAAAAATGTGTGACATATTTTATTGTAGACCTGTCCAAATTATCGAAGACCTATCCAATAAAAAAAAGTATTCAACTCTATTTTAAACAATTAGAGAGATATCCTAAATTTTTGTAGTAATTTCACTTCATGTCTGTCTTTCACTTAACGAAAGGGATATACCTACAAAATGTAATCGCAAAGAATAAAAAAATTGAGTTGAAAAAGAAAGAATATAAATTTCCATGTTTGCTACGCAACCCTAAAAATCGACGTTCGTTCAAAAATAGAATAAGCATATTTGAATTAAATAGAATGCTGAGTTTTGTAGTTGCTTTGCAGCCTAAAAGTGGTCTTGAGAAAATCTACGTCTGTACATGAGTTTAGGTTGTGGTTTTGTTTACTTCTTGGAAAGGTTAATATTGGTGTGTACCTTTCGAAAGTTCAAATCTTACCATTATTCTGTAAATATTAGACACAATTTCGGATTACATTTTTAGCTACAAGATATATTTTTTCAGACCATATTTTCAGCTATTTTATTATTTCGAATTCATGATATTGAAAAACCGGGAGCATTACTCTATAAATATAATTTCGTGGCGGATTTAATTCTATTCGACGAAACGGTGTTTTGCTGAATTACATCCTTTTCTTTGAAACTTTTTTATTTATAATTTTTACCCTATAGGACTTTTAATTTTTTCTCTTTTTTTATCCAACCTCGTACCGCGGTGTGTAATTGGTTTATTTTTATATTTTGATAAGTGGGGATATTTATATTCCATAGTTTGTTTCTTAGAATTTGCTGATGGAATAAAAATATATAATTTTGTTTTTTTGTGGTACCTATTACGAGTGCACGACAGAGAAAAAGTATTTTTTTATTTATATATTTGAAGGCTTTCTTTCACATAAATTATTTCTAAATTGATCATCTGTCATTTGTAAAGTTCACCCTTGTTTTAATTTATAGTCTCTATTGTCTTCGTCACTATTTTTTCTTCGTTTTTTTGATAAAAAAATAAGGTAGAGTATGTGTTTCGGGCTACTTATATTGCGTATTAAGTTTAATGTTCTTATTAACTAGTTATTAAAAAATATAATTACTTCCAAGCTTTCAGTGAAAAGACTAATGTATAATAAAGTACAGCTAAGATATGAGTTTAAAGGAGCTTTTCGCAGCGACTGAATTGCGGTGGCGAGCTTTAGAAAGGATTTACGAACGGAAATTGAACTATTTTCTTCGCTCTCTTTTACAAAGGATACACCTTCGCATTTTAATCTTTCCGCGTCTACATCGTACCTCACATATCATATATAGGTGGGTGTGCGAGGCATATGTTCTATTTTGTGCATCATGTTTGTTATCACTTGAAAGGGCTTTTTATGAAGAATACAAAAAAATATTTCATAATTTTTAATTCCTACTTAAGTTTAATACATTCTGAAAAATGCTAAAATAGAACATTCCCTAATAATTTCAGAAATAAGGAGACACCTTATTTCCGAAAGTATTGAACCAAAAATCATAAAAAAACTGGATTGGTATAATATGATAAGAAGACGAAGACAAGAAAGGAAAACTAAAGGGATTATCCTAGATCTTGTATTTTTTTAAATCCGCACCATGTCTTTACGCCTGTGAAAGTTATTGTAGTATTGTGCAATGTATTTACGTCCTAAAAAATTAATATTTGTAAATAAAAATACTACGTACCCTTATTACATGTTTACGAGTGCCTAAATGTGTACCGAGCCAATGTAGTGCGAGTTCTACTCGTAGGTTTTAATTTTTTAATTTTTAGCACCGTCTGCAAAGTATTAAACTTCGCAGTAACTTGCAATGTGTGATAAACCTGAGGAAATTGTATGTACTACTCTATGAATTTCACTTCAAATTACTTCTATTCCATAAAAAGATTATGCAAATGGCAAGGTGAAAGGAATTGTTGAAGATACGTGAGTGCAACTTTCGATTTGTCTCGCTTACTTTTGCGGGAGGGACTGTCATTGAAAGATGTAGAGGGCATAAACTAATAATAATGGAGATAGGTATACGAACGCCTCTCCATCGATTCCATTCATGTACGTAGTTAGTAACGAGCCGAGTACGTCGGTAACTAGATCTAGTGTGTAATTTTATCCTGCTTAATAACAGGAACCTTCCCTCTGCTTACACTAAATTACGAGACAGAAGGCCGAGATAAACATTCCGGCTTACCCGCGGCGGATTTCCAATTATTCGCCCTCGCCATTCATATCAATTAACATATGAATAAAATTATCATATCTCCAGTGCTCGGGCGTATTGAAATGGGCGTGGTTGGTTTTATCATTGAAATTTGGCTGGATGCTGCCTCTTTGTTATTGTTATGGGTTTCGTTGTCGGTGTTGTTGTGATTACTTTTTTATTAAGTACGTAAATTTGAGTATTGTCGGCAGTTTAAACATTAGGAAAGGCAATAAGTCTAACAGCTGTATGAATCATAGTGAATATACTATCTTTGTTTGGATTGGATTCAGTTTTTATTAAATTATATTTTTTATATTATTTCTTATAGAAATATAGTTATTGTTAAACTACTTTAGTTAATGAGAACACATACGTAACGACATTTTAATTTTCAAGTTTATTATGTCATTTTTAGGTACTTTAGTTTGGTAACTAAGCTCTAAAAACGTAATTAAAAAGCAACTTGAAAATTTGATCTCGACTATGATAAGCTACTTGAAAATTTGATCTCGACTATGATAAGCTTCCAAGAGTGATAATGTAAGTATATCATTTCATAATTTGTATAGCTTTTTGAAGTTATACTTGTTTATGAAATGAAAAAACGAATGCGCGTTATGAAAAAATTATGCGAGTGAAATTTTAAGACGCGCGCGCACGCGCGCACGATTTAACAAAATTCGGCAGGATGAAGTTGCTCACTAAATATAAATTTATATGCATGTAGTGACTGATACTATATTCATGATAGTTATTGAGATATTCGTAAATACACAACTGTGCTTTTAAGTAATTTTTTTTAATATTGAATTTAATAGTGGTGATTATTTCGTGTTTGAAATAGTCTTATAAGCTGTTTAAAATGTATTTCTCTAAGTAAGGTTAAATTTCGGCATATACCTATTGCAATATAAATTATATATTATTTTAAACTTTAATTGTTTGATTAAATTTACATTTTACCAACCGTATTTGTAATCACGTTCCAATCCTTTTATTATTTTATTTCCATTAATTATTTGCGTTCTAAATAAAGTTATTCTTGTATTATGCTAAAGAAGTATGATTTCTAACGCGCGTGCATAAGTACGCGCACAATTTTTTTATCATCTGCTGAATTGTGTAAGTATAAAACTAAACGTGCAATAACTATTAGTAAGCAATTATAATATATTAAATATAAAATTAATGCATGGTCATAGAATTCTATATAAATTAATGTACAAGGTAAATATATATGTATATATGAAAGATAAGACGAATCAATGAAAATACAATAAATTTTCAACTAAACTATTCCAATGATAATTGCTTTGGAATAAATCGTCTTGCTATTGTTTGATAATACTTTTTATAACATTTATCTCTAGCTTTTACCCGCGGCTTTGCTCGCGTGGTTACAATGATATATATATATATATATATATATATATATATATATATATATAATACAATGATATTATATTATCTATACATCATCTAGAATGATTAAAGTAAATTAACTGCTGAGCCTTTATTTTCGCTACTTTATAATGCAGACTAAAATATTCCCCTCTTAATTAGTGATTAAAGGGAATGATCCGGAAGAATATGAATTTTCCCGCAGGAATGGGATTTCCCGGAACAAATAGTAAGCTATAGTATATCCCGGCTTTCTAACTATCTATGTGTAAAAACTTACGCTGATCCGTTGCAACGTTGCGACTTGAGGGCAAACAAATGCATTTTCGCATTTATAATATTAGCTGAGATGTATGTATTAAGTAATCTGTCTATATCAAGTAAAAAAATATCTTTCCTAAGTCCCTCCGCGACCTTAGAGCAAATCTTCCCGCCCAACTAGGTATCACTCGGGAAACGTCGACCCTTTGGGTATATCTTTTGACATGAAATAAGTATAAGGGGGATGCTCCAAATTTAATGCTTTCATCACTTGAGCGAAATATTATTCGATGTACCAAGCAGCTGTGATAGTCTTTTATAAATCTAGAATAACAATGATCAAAATACGTTAGATAAAAACATACGCTTTTTTTAACTTATCTTTTCACTGAATGTCCTCATCTCCTCATCTTGGAACACCAACATTTTGCTTTGTGACTTCGTTGGAACATCACAATAATAAAACTAGGATTCATCAGATGTAACGGTTGAATTAATGTAACCTTATTGGTCGTTGTCAACTTAATTTACTGTTGTTAAAATTTCTTTACTCAATCATATTGTCAGTGGGTTTTGTCAACTAGATTTACTTTTATAACATTTTTGTACGCTATCATATAATCAGTAGGCTTGGCCAACTTGATTTACTTTTTTAATATTTTTATGCCATCATATAATCAGTGGGCTTTGCCAACTTGATTTACTTTTTTAATATTTTTATACCATCATATAATCAGTGGGCTTTGCCAACTTGATTTACTTTTTTAATATTTTTATGCCATCATATAATCAGTGGGCTTTACCAACTTGATTTACTTTTTTAATATTTTTATGCCATCATATAATCAGTGGGCTTTGCCAACTTGATTTACTTTTATAATATTTTTATGCCATCATATAATCAGTGGGCTTTGCCAACTTGATTTACTTTTTTAATATTTTTATGCCATCATATAATCAGTGGGCTTTGCCAACTTGATTTACTTTTTTAACATCTCTTTACTCCATCATATCGTCAGAGGTGTTCGTCAACTTTATTTACTTTTTTAACATTTATTTACTCCATCATTGTTTTGTCTTTTCAAGTGGACTTTGTCAACTTGATTTACTTTTTTTAAACATTTCTTTACTCCATCATATCGTCAATGGGCTTTGTCAATTTGATTTAATTTTTTTTAACACTTCTTTACTCTATCATATCGTCAATGGGCTTTGTCAACTTGATTTTCTTTTTTTAACATTTCTTCGCTCTATCATATCTTCAGTGACCTTCGTCAACTTAATTTTCTTTTCTTAACATTTCTTTGCTCCACCATATCCACTATATCGTCAATGGACTTTGTCAACTTGATTTACTTTTTTTAACGTTTCTTCACTCCATCATATCGTCAGTGGGCTTTGTCAATTTGATTTACTTTTTTTTAACATTTCTTTACTCCATAATATCGTCAGTGACCTTCGTCATCTTGATTCCTTTTTTTAACATTTCTTTACTCCATCATATTGTCAATGGGCTTTGTCAATTTGATTTACTCTTTGAACATTTTTTTACCCCACCATATCGTCAATGGGCTTTGTCAACTCGACTTACTTTTTAATATTTCTTTACATGGAGCATATTGTCACACATGAAACGTGGTTTCCATAATTAACAAGCCATTAATACTTTTAAGTTATCATAAACAACACGGTGAACTGGTGGGGCTTTCAACTTCAGAGTCTCTACCATCTGTTAATACGTCCATCACGTGCCTCTCTTTTTCCAGTAGTTTTTGCACGACTTCCACATTTTTACCTCTATTCACTTCAACAGGTCTACCTGATTTTTAAACGTACCCCAGCTCAGAATCAGAAGTACTTCCTCTAATACAATATCAAGTATTTGAATCATCGCTTTAACTTTGCAATTTTGTCTGCTTATATTATGAGCACATGTTTTGTGTATCTTAAAAAGCATAGTAAAAAAATTAAAAAGTTTTGCTTCAACTAGATTTCAAAGATTTTAAATTTCCGCAATGGTGAGAACCATTTCGGAATTTTAAGCGGAAATCTTTCTGAAAATTATGTACACTCTTGTTCGTTCAAATTGACACGTCCATTCAGGAGTAATCGATTCACACGCAATTAAGTGATAAATGATGAAATACGTATCGGAACACGGGGACGTGTCAGAATCGTACTGGTGTACATCGCTTTAATTTGTTGAAACAGTTTAACCGAAATAATCAGATGCTAGTATTAAATTTGTTCACATTATTCAAATCCCATAGTAAACCAAGATTAGAGGAGACACATCGCATGTTACTTTGGAGCTCAATATTTAAAAAACGGGCTTAAAAAAATGGGAAGTAAAACGTCAAAAGCACATCGATACGATCGAGAAAAAAATTGTTTCGCTTCCTGTTAATATATTTGTATAAAAAAATTTAACATTTTGCTATATTTTAATTGAGATCCTTCCTTATGAGAAGCATACAATTGCAAAAATTCATTTGTACAGGTCTAAAAGCGTAGAATTTGGAAAGTATGACAGACAGTGACCGTTACACATTCGGGTGATTATAATATAATTATAAGTGTTCTATTTTTTGCCATTTAGCTTCGGAAAAAGAACTTTCTCTTTTTCAGGAACATCAAGCAACAGACTGAAGTTAAATGCATCGAATGTCAAGATTGAGTTAAAAAATTGAATTATTTCTTCATAAGGTATTAATATATATATATATATATATATATATATATATATATATATATATATATATATATATATACACATATACATATACATATACATATACATATACATATACATATACATATACATATACATATACATATACATATATATATATATAGATATATATATATATATATATATATATATGTATATATGTATATTGTATAACAATTTTAAACGAATTTAAGTTTATTAACGAAAAATTAATTTAGTTCCTTTGAAACAAAATAAATAATATCTCATTCCTAATTTCTGACTGCCTTTGAAGTAAAAGGATATAAAGAGTATATTTCTAAATACGGTAAATTACAAGCGCTCATTTTGAAAGTTTGTCAAGTTAAGTTCAAAATTGAATAATTTACTTTTGTTTTCAACCTTTGCCATAGAATAACATTTTTATATTCGTTGGAAAATGTGAGTAAACATTTATTTTCCATCGATTTAACTACGAATTTAGCGTTACCTTGTTTTAGTTTTGTCTTTGTCAGATCGCTTTCTTAAATTAAATTTACTTAATAATAGTAATATTATTTACGGATAAACATTCAAGGTTGTTCTTATAAAATAATTTTTTTAGAAGTTTATTTGTCTATTAAACAATTTCTTTACATCTTGCTCGCGTATAAGAATTTTATTGCTACGAGAGTAGCGAATAACGTTATTATTTTGTTAGTAATGTTTTATAAATAAATGAAAACATTTCTTTATAAAGCATTTTTAGAAACACAATTCGGAAAAGAATACTCTATTTTTTCAGAATAATATTCACAAAATGAAATTCAAGACATCACGATTCTGCCTTTGAAATAAATCCGCAGCTTTCGATGTCGAAGCGTTTCCACCTGCTAAGCCATCTAATACGTAGGCGTAAAATACATTTGGAACATGAAATTTGAATAATACGCGCACGTTCTCACGTTGAGTATAATAAGAGTCCCGCCGAGCATACAAAGTTCTAGTGAACACGTTGCTGGGCTATAACATCAAGTAATCGCTTAATCTTGAGCGCGGTTTCCTGCTTAAACTTCTGAAAATACGTATATTTGTGTAATTGTGTACGTTGTTTATAGCCCACGTAAACATAACAAAGTTCTGAAAGGCTATTAGCAGATATCGTGATTTTGACAACACGGAAACTCTAATGTAGAATCGCGTTATTGCGTTCAAAGGTAAGGCTTAGTAATCGAGCAGAGCAGGAAACGAAAAGAGCAAATGTAATTTTACTTCTCTATAAAGTTACTAGCACATTGTAAGATTTGGAATTCAAGTATTCATCCTCTAAATATAGATTTTAGATATAAAAGTATAAATTAAGTAAATATCTTAATATAGGGTTTTAATTTACTGTTTGTGAAGATAACACGGATACTTTGAGAGATATTGAATGATAAAATAAGTGCTCCTAAAAAATATTTATAAGTATCTACTCAGGATACCCCTTGCAGGGTACCATTTTATGTTTTAATGACAAGGGTCAGACGATATATTAGGAGCAAATAAATAGTTTCTCTTAGAAATCCAAAGAATTGAATACTGTCTTTAATGGACAATTAAAAGTTATTAAGATTTACATAAAAAGTAATTTGTGCCTCATCCACATAATTACGTAGTAGAAGTGAAACTTCTTTAGCAAACGACGTCAGCAATGAATTTTTGTAATAAATAATAGTAGTTTTTCAGTTTTAGTTTTGTTATGCTAAAAAGGGGAAATACAAAAAATTAAACCAAAAATATATTAAAAAATATTTATTGATCGAGAAATTCATTGTTATTAGAAACGTGACAAATACGAGTAGGTTTTATTTGTTTTTCTCTGCTCTTTCAAGTATTTGAACTTGGACATACACATTCGATCTCGCTTCACTCGCACCTCCTCTTTGGGTTTCATTTTGAATACCGTCTCAAATTTTGAAAAATGGAAAATTAAAAATTGTGTAATGTCATTTATGTTATCAAAAAACAGTGAGCCGTCACGGGACGCCTGGCAGATGTGAAACATCGTGTTCGTACAAGTAATATGCATAAAAGACAAGATTATTACAGGAACTAAATATAGCATAATGAAAAAATAAAGTATTACGTTTATTTAAAGTATTAAGTAAAGTTAAAGTGTTAAAGTATTAAGTTTATTTAATAAACATTTATTTACAATTAATACAAAAATAATAAAGCACAGGTTATGTGTACCGTAGTAAACAACAGCGTCAAACTGAGTGAGGAGGGGGTCGCGTGGTCGGTTGCGCATGGCGACACGTCGCCATACCGTACACTCTACTACATATAGACTATATATATATATATATATATATATATATATATATATATATATACCTTAGTATAGCTTGGCGACCCGTCGCCACGGCAAGATTCGCTACGCCAACGATCCGGTTTATACCTGCGCCTATAGATGTTTCACATCAAAATTATGTATGCATAGTATGACCACATCTCACCAAGTCATTCAAATACGATATTCTGCGTGTTCACATCATTTCCATAAATTTTACAAACAAAATACCACCCTGTAAAATTTTACATAATGGTTTCATTATACTAGCATCTAGATAGACCAATTAATAAATTAATATACTAAGGTTCCTTTATAATGGAACCCGCTATCTGTACTCCAGCTGCATTTTTTTTAGTTACACATTTTCGTGACTCTGTAGATTAAATATACTCTTTATGTCGTGAAACAAATTTTACGTTGTAATATACATAGCATAGGCATTAATATTATAATTTTTAGTTATATATATATATATATATATATATATATATATATATATATATATATATATATATATATATATATATATATATATTTGAAACGTTTATACACATATATACGCGTCTAAACCGTTAGTATTTCTGTATATTTCAACATTACTTTAAAAAAAAAAACAAAAAATCAACTGCATTTTTCAGCGATTAACAAGTTTCCTAAAAGGAATATATTGAAACAATGCCCTACGGTAGCATAAATCATCAAGTTGTGTCAGTATATCTCAATTTCAGCCAAAAAATAGGTTCTGTGCCAAAACCCACGCAGCGGTCTCCACAGAGCAAATAGAGATTTATGACCCTTCAAATGGAATTTACGTTCTAAAAAGTTTCAGTTCATTTGAATTTATAAAAAATTATTCTATGCATCGTATTAAGTTAGCAACGAACAGTTAGACGCTAGATTACTAACCGAAACTGCCGTAAAATAAGATAAGCCCCATAGAAAGTATTACAAATAACTAAGACGCGATGGCATAATGACAATATTTAAACCAGCGCTTACAACCTAAATTACAAACTTCTGTATCACGATCATCTTTCAAATTAATGTTTAACCCTACACAATATTGGTAGGCATTGTGGTGAGGCGTTAGGGCGCGGCTACATCGGAACTTTGTCGTCAGAGTATGATTAACGGGCAGCGAAATATTCTCGCAATAATCGCCCGCTGCGTAAAGCGGCCTTAAGCCCCGGTTAGACCGAGAAATATTTCGAGCGAATATCGTTCGGCTTGCTTCAATTACTTTCAAATTTTATTTATCGTCTATCAGCGGATCTCGAGGGTTAATCTCGTCTTGCTACGCACTCTTCTATTAGGGCTTGGGCCCTTGATATAATATCTCATCTAAAATATAAAAAAAAGTAAATTAAAAATATGTTGTTTACCTGCTTTTCACTTTTTCAAATACAATTTTGTACGTCCTTAATAACCTGACACTTTATTTAATTGTTTAGTGATGTGTAGATAAACTGTAGTAGATAATTTTAATAATGTTATTTTATTTAATAATCTCGACGTTATGGTATGAAATTGTCCTTTATGTCAAATGAAGTTTCAGTGTTAGCTCTAAATAACATATTCTTTGATAAATTTAATTAATATCTCGACTATAAGAGCAGCTCAACAACTCTTGAATTTTCACCGAGCACTTTTGAATATCATCCATACTTTAAATATTTTTATTCACCTTTTACTTTTCAATTTAAATATATATATAAGTCAAATTACTCTTTCGTCACCCTGGCTCTAGTTTAGTTGTTATTTTAATGTCATGGTGAAATGACGTGTTTATTCATATTAAGTTTTAATATCGCCAAAACAGAAATATTAAACATTTTCAAGTATTTAACCTAGTAAATGGAGAGACAAACCTGAGCTGACTTAAAAATCTTTCACTATTGATACTTTTTATTTAAGAAAATGCTAGCTTGGTAATTTTTTTTCTAGAATTAACTCTAAAACTTGCATTTATATCTGGCAATTAACATATAACATTTTTACGTACTATTTTTATGTTTCTGGATTCTTTGGTTTATAGGTTGCTTTAATGTAACGAAAAAAATGAGTAGATAAAACGACTACGGAAAATATGTTTAATTTTTTTTTCGGTTAATTGAAAAAAACTTTTTGAAGCTTTCATGTCTTTTTATCTTGTAAAAATGTGCAGTTCAAAAGTTTAACCGAAATCGTAAAATCGTACGTGGACAATGATACGTTTAAATGTATGTGGCTGGGGTGTGCACAAGCAAGGTCGTGTAGGTTTTAAGCTTTATTTATGACTATACGATTTCCATTTTTCATTTCGTATCTTTGTATAAAACGGTAAGCTGATTTATAGAAGCATTATTTTTATGCTCGAAATTAATTTAACATTTTCGGTTAAGTACTGGGCGTTTTATTTTGATATAATTTATTTTCTGAATGCGGAACGGAAAATGTCGCGATTGTTTATTTACTCTCTAAACGATTTATGCTCCCGGGTGTCGGCAAACTCAAGCGTTTTAAAATTATTGGGACGTCCAAAAATAGCTGGTTTAATAGTACGACTGTTTTAGTGCATTTATTAAACTTAAACGGTGGTTTAATGTATCGGCTAGCTAATGACATTTAGTGGTGCAGTTGATAGTTCTTTATATACGAGTAATAAGTAATTACTTTAATTTTTTTGCGGATTTAATAAACTTTGTTTCTGTTGTTTCAATATTTAAATCCTATTTAGCCGATTTCGTATATATTGCTAATATGTACTATTTGTATTCTTTTTTCTTTTATTTATGTATATACTTAGTGTAACAAAGTTTGCGAAAACGGTCATATAATTAAATCACAAACTAAATAATTAATTATTGTCATAACTTTTATTCAGGCTAGTAGCTCTTTTTTAGTTTTATTTTTTTCTTCTTTGAATTTTTTTGAGCAATTTAATGTGTTATGGTTTATTTTAGATTTTTTTGGCGGCTTCGCGTAGAACAGATAAGCACTCGCTTAGAAGTTGTGACGTTTTTAAAAGTTGTGTTAATGTTTTAGTTTATCGTAGTGTGGTGTTTGATTTACATTTTATATCGATGATTTATAATTTTTAAAATTGCTGGTTAGGTTTCAAGTTTTTTACAATCCACCACGCCATATAATACCCGCTCATTTTCCCTTATTATTACCAATTTTAACCAATTTGATGTTAAAGTTATAGTAATGTTATGTTCATTTCAGACCTATTGAATACTCTTTCATAAATCATTGTTTTTAGTTCAAAACATTCCTGAAAACATCTATATATTTTCTTGAATAAAAAAAACACTGTGGTTTATTTATTACAAAAATGTCTTGCGAAACTATATAAAAGCTACAAATCAATCATACATCATTTTAATATATCTGCAATATTTTTTTAACATAAACCAAAATAGTCCCAACCTATATCTCTGTCGTTGACTCTTTTCGCAAATATTGCTATTGCACTGTGACCTTACAAATAAATTAATGTTACATTCAGGATGCTAAATTTCAGGAAGAAACGACCTAAATAATACAACAAAATACACCAAAATGTATCTAGCATAATTTTAGTTATAAACGAATCAAAAGGATGACTTCAGACGTTGCATTTTATAACATAGCAGTAGAAGTAGATATTTGCTCTAGTTTACTTTCTCATCATCTGTCATGATATGTAGCGACACCGATATTTTGTTTATTCCGTTATAAAATCTTTATTTGAAATCGAAGACGAATTAAATTATTCCGATATCTGATTAAAAACAACTGAATGGAAATGTAATTGTCCGTTTAATATTAATATCATACGTTAAATGAAAGTATTAAAATCGTGATTGTCACAACCTATTTTTTTAATATGAAAAATTTAATTTCAGTTATTGATTGAACTAATATGGCTTTAGTGACCATAAAAGCTTACTAACCGATACCGAGGACAGACAATTAGTGTTCATCCGTTACACTGATATATTCGATCGGGGCGCCACGGCCCGCCCACATGCCGACACGGAACGTCGCGTCGTTAAATAACCTAAATATCAGTTAGTGGACTTGAAGGGCCAAATTACGTTATCGACGGGGTGGATGTGGGCTGCTACGCGGATATGGTTTAGTTAGCGGTCGATGAATAGATGTGGAATAATCAATTTTTATCTAGGGCATTTGTTTTATAGCACAGATTTTGACAGAAGGAAAATAATGGCATTATATTTTAGGTACTATAGAATATCTATATTTTGCGGGTGATTTATATTTATTTGCATGCATATGACTTACGTAAATGTCTGTATATTATACAATTGTTAAAATTCCCTTTATTATATCAGGCTGAAATCGATTATGTATACTGAGTGGATAATAAATAGAACAGGCAAGGAATTATAATTACTTGGTTGGCAAAAAAGTTTTAAAATAACTTTTAATATAATAATTAAAACATTTAAAATAACTTTTAATTTAATTCATTTATTAACTCATTTAACACTTTTAATCTACGATGTAGTCACCATATATATCAATAACTTGTTACCATCTCAAGGGCAGTGACTGGACACCATCGGACAAAAACTTTGAAGACTGGGAGTTCAAAAACATTTCAAAGCGCGATTCACTAACTTTAAAATCGTGAAAATTTTTGGCGTCGAAAGTTCTTGGGGACTCTGAAGAGATGATAGTCCGAATGTGGCAAGTCTGGTGAATAAGTTGGGTGAAGTAACGAATCCCAATCAAACTTCTCCAGTGGAGAGCGAGAAACTGAAGCAACTTGCGGCCGAGCGTTGTCGTATAGTAAGTGAACTTCCGTTCGTCTCTGTCGTTTTTGTCCACTTTACTCTTTCACCGAATCTGGCGTTCAACTTATTTTCGCGGCTCACTTTTAGCAGTTTAATTTGACTCATAAATGTAACTAGTTGGTAAATTTTTGTCATGATTTTTATAGTTTATTTTTTCTCGTTAACTTTAAACATCAAGCACATCGTTTCGTTTTCTCTTTAATTTTTAAATGAGTATCTCTTTTCAAGAGTAAAAAAAGAATTTGAAAGTGTTGTCTCTATAACTTTAGATGATGTGATATACTTTTTTGCATACATTTTTAATAATACTGAATAATTTTACAATGTGCTAATAAAACGCTCTGTTTCGGCCTCCTATGAAACAGATGTTTTTGATGTTTTGGTAACTTTGGTAGGTGTGTACAAGTCAATTACATAACTATGCTATTTTTTAAGTCAATGGCATGTGTAGCTTCTGGAAAAAAAGCAGCACAGATCGACACATAGATTGATATTAGAATCTGACACTGTAGTTAAGTGCAATTTCATTGTTCTGGATCAATATAATATGTATTATTTGTAAATTTTAAGTAATATATTTATCGTTTAGGAACCAGCGGCTTCCGACAGACTGATAGACAAATATCTCAGTGACAATGCTGGGGTTCCGTTCGGACCCTTCTCGCACAGAACAATTAAAAACGAAATGTATGCATGTCATTGTTTATACAATATAAAAAAAACTAGAAGTTGTGCCTAAATATGTATTACACGGTATTTATATTAAAAAAAAAATTAATATAAAACTCATTTTTGACACTATCCTTAAAGAAAAACACTGTCCTCAAGAAAAGCGTGTCATAAATTATTTCAATAATTTTCAAGTATGTTAAATTTCACCCGACTTGCAAGTAGAATACTTTAGTATTATTTCTTTTTCAGTTAATTATTATTTTGTTTTGAGTATCATACAAAATTATGAATTGATATGTAAACACGTTCGATTATCTTACAAAAATAGGTGTAGGTTTTAAGAAAAAATGTGTTGCTCCATGTTTCGACAACATCGAAATTATGAATAAATTAAATAATTTCTTTAAAAAAAAACACATTCAAATGTGACATATTTCCGTTTGAGTAAATTTAAAAAAAAATATTACGAAACCAGAAAACTGTTCTTTCCAGGGAGTGTCTTATTTTTTTTTATATTTTTCTGAAAGCTGTTTTGTTGATATCTGTCATTAAAAGATATTTTCCCTTATTGTCGGCAAAGGGAAAATATCTATCACCCAAATACAATCTCGATTGTTTCTAAATGTGCCTAATAGCAAGTGGTGTTGAGGGTGGTAACTGGTACCAATTCCTCCAAACCTTATTTCTACAAAATATCTTTGCAAGATGAAGATACATACCATGTTCAAGTTAATAACTTCGTGATTGAGAATTTATGAAAAAAAAAATACATACTTCTAAAAAAATACATATAGTTTTAATAAATCGTATAAAAACACCTTAGGAGCAATGCATGGTTTATACTATATTTATAAAGTGATATTTATTTAAAGAAATCCCCATAATTTTTAAATCATTTAATAATTGAATTGAAATGTTGGCATAATGGAATGACAATAGCGGGTATTTTTCAAAAATCATTGTGTAGTAAATTTGATCGTTATGTGAAAATATAACCAATGTTAAAAAACTGATTCAAAAGTTACGCAATTGTTTAATCAGTTTTTCAACATTATATTAAACGTATTTACGTTTTCTTAAATACGTTTTCTATTGTTAAATCATTTAATAATTGAATTGAAATGTTGGTATAATGAAATGACTATCGCGGGTACTTTCCAAAAATCGTTATAGCAAGAACTTCCTATGTAGTATATTTGATCGTTGTTTGGAAATATAACCAATGTTAAAAAACTGATTGAAACAAAAGGTACGCAACTTTTGAATCAGTTTTTCAACATAACATTAAATACGTTTTCTATACTTAAAACACATATATCTTCTCTGTTCTATACTGCATACAAAATAATGACTGATACGGTGCGTTCAATAAACACATACTAGATAAACAGAATTACGCGTTTACTTACTAATTAAGAGAAAGTTTAACGTGGATACATATATATATATATATATATATATATATATATATATGTATATATGTATATATATATATATGATTTGAATTTGTAGATATTCCAATTATTGATTTTAATAGTTGTCGATAAAAAAGAAGATAGATTCAGGTAACCGGAAATTCAGGACTATCATTCGTTGGATCCAATACATTATATTGCACCATATCGTTTCGATAATAAATTATATCCATATTATATCCGTTTATGGTACGTTAAGGTCGGATCGCGCACAAAGGTCATTGTGAAATCGCGGTCCCGTTAATGATAAATCACATCGAGGGGAATATTATTGTGCGATATTTCCTCTAACGCTATTTTTTCCACCATTTGCGGAAGAGTTAATGATTTGTATAGGAAAGGTGTTTAACTAGCTACGTTTTGTTATAAAATATTTAAGGTAAAAGGTATTTGTAAAAGTACCTACGTTATTATATTTCTTTATACGAAAAAACTCTTAGGTATATGAAGAATATATTTGTCTTCTTTAGAAATCCCATTTAAAACTTACAAGCCGACCAAACTGTTAAGCTTGTGTAAATATCATAAATACCATTATTTCTATTATTCTATATTTCAAGATATATCAAATAAAATAAGAAAAAAAGTGGGGTGTGGCTGTGTCGTGGACAAGGTCGTGTGTTGTACGTGAATACGTCTATGTAACGGGTTATATTTTTTAAATAAAATATTTTTGTTTATGTAATTAGGATAAAATATATATTTTTGATAATACTTTTTGATTCTAACATTTCACTGTCACTACTTTAAAATAATTTTTTATATATAATCGATAGATTTTGATGACAGCTGACGATTAAAACTTAAACGAAAATCGTAGCTTTTCCGAATCAAAAGTTATACTAATTGCAAATTTCGATACGCAGCAAAATAACCTCAAAATGGCGGCGCTTTCCCCTCCACCGCGCGCAATGCCTCACTGTTCTCGCTTATCGTAATGAATTCTTTGATCCTTTAGCTATCCAGTGCTATAATTTTTGATGTAGAGGATAGATTCGAAACTGCAACGCCAAACTGTGTCCCCCGATTTTGTTATCATTAGGTTTTTTGGATTGCCCCCGTATGGTAGCAAATAAGATGTAGCAAATTAAAGACGTATTCACATCAAAACATCAATTCAAATTGACATCAAACTAACTAATGGTCTTTCTCGAATTATTAAATAACTCCTTATTGCATTTCTAAAAGCAGTCAGTGAATAAAACAAAATTTGTGAAGTCTGAAAACATCATGCAACACCTCGTCAAGTTCACAAAAATAAGAGAACAATGCGGGATATTTGTGTGCGTTCTAGGCAGGTGAAAAGAACTGTGATTTCGAGCTCTCAGATAGCAGCCGAAAGTAAAAAGCGCCACGATCTTGAGACTGAAATTTCTTCGATATATTTATTTAATAATTGAACAAAAATACATTTTAATTATCTATTCCAATTTTCTTTATCGATAAAAAGAGTCTTTATACGTGTTTAGCATGAAATATAAGACTTTTGCTGTTACACATTATATTATATTATATTACTATTATGTAAATGAGTACCGTCGCTTAACCTGTCATAATATTGTATGCGAAAGTGAGTTTACAGCTATCTACTGACACAAGCTTCAACTTTTTTTATTGTTTTTAAACTTCATCCCCATTTTTAGTCAAAGCTACTATTTTATAAATGATAATAAGTTTTGTACAATTACGTGTTTGTGGCTATTAAAGTCACGTAGGTTTTTATGATTTTGTCTAGCCTTTCTGATTTTAGATTTTATTATATAAAATCTTTAGTGAGAATACAACGATACGTTCACGAAAAAAGTAGAAAAATCTCAAATCAAGTAGGTAAATTATCTTAAAACCTCTTTAGTTTTGAAGGCTGTCATTAACTGAAAATTATTGCTTTTGCCTATTAGTTATATGCATAAATATATTATATAATTAGATATATACAATTTCAGATCATATACATATTGTAGCGACTTAATATCAATATTACATTAAATTCTCTACAATTTTAGATAATCAATTGAATAAATTATAAGTTCGCTCAACTCAATTTATATTTTGCTTCAATTATCAATTTCTTTGAACATATGAAATATTTATATGAAATACTTGTGCGGTGAAATTTCAAATGAAATAAAATGATCTTAATTAAACCGTGTTTTGTAGGTTTGGAGCTTATCCTGAATAAATAGTTATAACTTTTTGTATGGATACAATTTTTGCCTCCACACATTTGTTCCAGATGCGTAAAACCATTTCTAAAAATTCGGAAAAGTCTTTTGACTATTGAAATTTATTTTAATTAAATTATATACTTTTCCATTGGTTAGATGATTTCCAATAATAAACGGTGTACTGCGATTATAAACCTATTAATCATATTGATTTTGTATAGACTTTTCCACTCTTTGTCGTTTCATACGTATAAGCAATTTCGAGAAATTTGAAAACCGTTAGAATATTGGAATTTAATCTTAAGTAACTTGGTATTATTTCCAATTTGTGACTACTTCCCATTAAAGACAATTTATCGTATTTTAAACAAGATATTATTTCAAAATTATTATTCTGGCTAGTTATCATTATTGTGTTTAGGTATTATTGTTGGATTCATTAGGTTGGTAAAGTCCATTTGAAAAACCTTATTACAAAAATAAAAGTCGTATTCGCCAAAAAAAAGTTTTACGTCGATTAATTCAATTGAATAATTATTGTATTTATTTAATTGAACCGTTTATTGTCGTGTAGAAAGTAAAAACAATTTCCTGACATCTGAGCCTTTTTCACGTAATAAGGTTAGCGCTCTGTCGTTACGGAGGGGAGCGTTGGGCGTTTTTTATCTTAGTAGTAATACGGAAAAGGTCATAGGGGTGGTCTTCTTTTTCTCCAAATCCTCTATCACATATCTTTAAAATGTAGGTCAAGAAGGGGTCAAACAAAACAATGTTATCTTTAGAGATCTTGGATTTATTTTTATACGTTTTATATGCCTTGTGATTTTTAGGGATGACTGCCCAAGCTTAATATATACGCCATTGTCACGTTATATGATGAGAATGATATCAATATTTTATATCAGTTTTTATGTTATATAATTTCCGTTGTCAAAAAATTCAATAAACAGGATATCCTACTAAAGTGATGGGAGTTTTGCAGATGTACAGCACAAGCAAGATCAGCGTGCATTAGTTGTAATTACCCAAAATAGAAATAAGCTTTATCTAGCATAAGCGTAATCAATATTTGTAAATCCAAATGAGAATAATTCTAATTTGATCAAACAAATTTGATATAAAATATTATATCAAATTTATGCTTAATTTCTCTTTTAATTTTGCCAAAGAATCTAATTCCCCCTTGACTAGTTTCTAAATTCGTTTCTTACACCCCGATTTGCAAGTTTCTAATTCAGCTGGAAGTAGACCAGAGGTTTTGACAACGAGTGGGTGAGTCAGTTTTAAAATAAGTAATTTTTGGAGTTCTATATCTCAAGAAATAAAACTTGAGTTAGAAGGGTATCGGAAATGCTGAGTTCGAGCGATACTACGGCTCTTGTTATGGAAGAGATACGGTGAACAAAGTTATATTAACTAACCAATGATTTGAAATAGGCAGCTGCTACAATCAGCTGTGTCATAGATGCATCTCCTGGATATTGAAAACTAGGTTAAAGGTTTTTCACCATTTTTAAACTAAAACGGTGGTAACGAGGCTAGCTGATACGTCCTAAAATTTGGCAATCGTCTCCTAATAGACGAGGATGCGAGTGTCCCAACCTTATCTATATCAGAAATATATTTTCCTTATTATAATATATTTAATTGAATTGTAACTATCTCAGTTTCATTATTACCTTGAAAAAGTACAGTACGCCTTTCTGAGAAGATGGATTGAAAAAAAATAATTTCTGGTAGATTGATATATAATATAATGTAACTCTATAAACAACCACCTACGAGTCAATAAACATTGATATTATGCATTGAAATCTATTTTATTTTTGTCTTTAAATTTATTTTATTGCGTCAAAAACACTTAGCGTCTTTTCCCGTCGAGCCTAAGTACCGGACTAATGTTATCAGATGAACAAAACTAGGCCGCGAGGGAGCTACAAAACAAAACTAAATCATCTGACCGTGGCCCCAATCGAAATTCATTTTGGACTACCATTTCCCTCAGTGGGCCAAATAAATAATACATTCACTGACGCACAATACATCCACCTACACAGCGACGTTTCAAAACGACAGTCATCCCCGCAATCCCCTAACGGCGGGCACGCACAAAAAGTTCCAGTCAGATTTCGACGAAAATTCCTCGCCGGAATCTATGTAACATTCAACATTTTTATTACATTACTATTATGTATATTACAATTTATTTTATTCTATTTCACACGCAATATATCTTCTTATTCTCGGCGCGTGCCGCCTCGCTCTTACTTACGTGTTGCTCGGCTCGTAAGCAGCGCGGGACCGGCTGCGGAATCTACGTGACGAATGAAACGCCGCCGGTCGTTGACGGCGGCGGTGACGTAATGGGAAAGGAGCGGAAAAGTGATTTATTGTGCCGTTTTCAGTGGAAATTGGTAATTAACATACAATGGATTGATATTTATCGATGTTTTCGAGACGGTTAGAAGAAGGACCGTCTAATGAGCTGGATTTTATTTGAGACTGATGTAAGAATGAAAGTTCCGGGTTTGATGTAATTCTGGCCATGGATGTATTTCAATAGGTATATGGAAGAGTGTCTCGTGAAGCTGAAACTCTGTTGGTTTTATTTCCATTAGTAGAACGATTCATGCGATGGAGAAGATGGACTATAAGTTTATCTATCCTGATGCACAATATTGGCTGCAGTTTGGTTGTATGAATGTGGTTTTAATCAGAATAGAATCAGAAATGTGGGTTTAATCGGTTTTTATTACTTGTAGATATACTAGGGATATTGTGATCTATTCTGAAATCAAAATGTCTATTCTGAAAAAAATCGAGAAATGCAATTTTAATTTCTATTAAAAATACAAAGAAAGCAATGTTGTTTTAAAAATCATTCTAAATAAAAGTAATTATTTATATATCTATAATTTCTATTACAAAAAATTTAACAAAAAGAGTTTTTTTTGAAGATCATTTCACTTATAAGTAATAATTTATTTATGTGTTGCAATAGATATAATTTATTTTTGAACATTTTTATTCTGGGATTCGGTTCCAAAAATTCAACTCTAATTTTATTACGAAAATATAACAAAAAGTTTTTAAAAATTATTACACTTATAAATAATTATTTATTTACACCTTTATTAATAGTCATAATTTATTTAATAACACTTATACTTGTGGATGCGGCTCGAAAACTTTGACTATTTTTTTGACAACGATAGATCAATATTTTTCTTATTTTAGAGACCAATGATGACTTACATCATTTGTTTAAAGACTTGATTATAAATTCTTTGCCAAAAAGTATTAACATGTAAACATCTCCTATTAACATGTAAATATGCATTTGACAACAATAGATAAATAATTGTTTTATTTTAGAGACCAATGATGACTTACATCATTTGTTTAAAGACTTAATTTTAAATTCTTTGCCAAAAAAATATTATTATATTATCATGTAAACTTATCGTATTAACATGTAAATATGCATTTTAATTATTATTTGCTATACCGACACAATTTGCCCACTTAGTGTAACATATGGCATACGAATATAGTGAGCAACTTTAAGATGAATCATTCATTAAAGCTTGAAATGATTTCATTCACTTTGCTGCGCCATCGAATAATCACTTAAGCTACTACATAACCTACTATTACTATTTTATCATAGTCAATAATTACTACAAATACTTCCAAATATTACAAATACTATCACATCGATAGCTTTCTATGCCACACAATTATTGTGTACTCTTACGTAAATAATGTACGATGCGACACTTAGTCGCCGCTGTTTATCCAAGCAGCGTTAAACGTAAAACGTGTAATCATTTCCGCCCTAATTAAAGCTTAGTTTTGTGAATATTTAATTTTCCTAAGACAGATTTCCTTAAGAAAGCTGTCTTGTGTTACGTTCGTGAAACATGTTACGAAACGTAGCTATTTCAATTTAGTGCCATGTATTTCTTGATAATAATTAAAGCTTGATGTTAGCTTTCTCGTTTTGTGTTTCGTAATTGCGATATTTGATATTGCGGAATTTATTGTAGCGCTCGACGAATTTAACGAAATTTGTACAAATATTAACATTTATACTTATTTTACGTGTGTTATAATTCTGGCGAGCGATTTTAATGAGTACGTGGAGTTTACGTGTATCTTTAACAAAACTGCTTAAAGTCCTAATCACTCACAACTGCTAGGGTATGAATATATGAAGTTTTAACATACTTATCAAGTTAGAAAAATAATTTGAGTTCCTTCAGTGAAATATAGCATTGGGTTATATATTATTATTATTTTGCAGAAAAAAACACTTATGAAGTTAAATATAACGACAAATACTCATATCCGAATGTTATTAAGGTTGTTTGTCTGTAAATTCATTACGAGTTTGCGCACATTGTTTTTTTTGCTTTCATGTGTTTGTTTGGATGTTTGAAAAGTAACTTGATACGTATGTTACAACAATGTATTTTCATTATAAACGTGCACATTTCACTGCACTCCCCCTTTATTAATAATATCACTAGCATTATATTTCTCAGCAATAGTATCCCAAGCATTTTCTTCACGCTTGTTCCATCGGTGCGTTTATTTTTAATTACATCTTTGTAAAAGACCAATATCTATGTAGTTTCTTCTTCTTGTATTCATTTTACTACTTTGTTGTCAAACGCAATATTTTCCGCCAAAAAAAACGACGCTTACAACTTTAGTACATGATCTGTGCTTCCCACTGTCAATAAATAATTCGATATATCAAGATGTGCCTGATATTAGCTAACGATTGATGCGCAGTATGTACTGCGCAGGTGAAAGTATTGAATCAAAACATAAATCTCCGATCGGCTAATCTTTGATTTTCCAAACTCGATTAGTTAATACTAGTTTATTATGCGTCCATTGAACCGTCGGAGACATAATACGATAATTCATATTAATCTAAATTTACGTAATCGCGATTAAATTTTGGTTTTACACTTTTTTTAATGCTCTGAATTTCGTCTCTCTGAACTTAAGATTTTACTCCTCATAAAACTTCACACTGGGCTCTATACATGAAAATCGATTCTTAAGTAGCAAACTCCAAAATATTATTTTTTAAATATGCGTCTGTAAAATATATAGTTGGCAATATATTTTCGTTCTAAAAAATTAATATTTTCTGAATATAATTAAATAATTATAAATGCCTAAATGTGCACGGAACCCTCGTAGCGCGAGTTCCATTCGTGCTTAACAGGTTTTGTTTTCAGTGATTCTATAAAATATTTTAATTAACGATGTTACCAACAGACCGCAAATGTATAAAGTATCGTAATCATAGCAGTATTCAAAACTCTACCACATAACGATGCAAGTTTTTATTAAAATCTATATTTGATTATTTGAGACAAAATTATTGACGCATGGGTTACCGATAATAAAGTTAAATAAAGAAATACACACTACGCAATTGTTCTAACAGGATTAAACAAAAATTGAATACAAGACCCGAAGAAAGATAACAAGACTATGTAGAAGATATATTTTACAATGCTAAGGGTGCTTCGATGTACGTACAGCCTTTGTGGATGGAAATACAGTGTATATCTATGTACGCTTTTCTGGAATAGGAAAGTACATTTAAGGTAATAGTATGCAACAAGATATGTATCGGAGTTAAATTTTAAAGATAAGAATGTGTAATATATAGGTATTCGTGTGAAAGCAAGTTTACTATACCAAAGAAAAAGTAGTGAAAGTAATTGTAATCAATGCCTTTGTGGATGAAAATACAGCGTATATCAATGTACGCATTTCTGGAATAGGAAAGTACATTTAAGGTAATATTATGCAACAAGATATGTATCGGAGTTAAATTTTAAAGATAAGAATGTGTGATATATAGGTATTCGCGTGTAAGCAAGTTTACTATACCGAAGAAAAAGTAGACGAAGTAATTATAATCAATGCCTTTGTGGATGAAAATACAGCGTATATCTATGTACGCTTTTCTGGAATGGGAAAGTACATTTAAGGTAATAGTGTGCAACAATATATGTATCGGAGTTAAATTTTAAAGATAAGAATGTGTAATATATAGTTATTCGCATGTAAGCAAGTTTACTATACCGAAGAAAAAGTAGAGGAAGTAATTAATTATAATCAATGCCTTTGTGGATGAAAATACAGCGTATATCTATGTACGCTTTTCTGGAATGGGAAAGTACATTTAAGGTAATAGTGTGCAACAATATATGTATCGGTGTTAAATTTTAATGATAAGAATGTGTAATATATAGTTATTCGCATGTAAGCAAGTTTACTATACCGAAGAAAAAGTAGAGGAAGTAATTAATTATAATCAATGCCTTTGTGGATGAAAATACAGCGTATATCTATGTATGCTTTTCTGGAATGGGAAAGTATATTTAAGGTAATAGTGTGCAACAATATATGTATCGGAGTTAAATTTTAAAGATAAGAATGTGTAATATATAGTTATTCGCATGTAAGCAAGTTTACTATACCGAAGAAAAAGTAGAGGAAGTAATTAATTATAATCAATGCCTTTGTGGATGAAAATACAGCGTATATCTATGTACGCTTTTCTGGAATGGGAAAGTACATTTAAGGTAATAGTGTGCAACAATATATGTATCGGAGTTAAATTTTAAAGATAAGAATGTGTAATATATAGTTATTCGCATGTAAGCAAGTTTACCATACCAAAGAAAAAGTAGGGAAAATAATTGTAAATTAATTCATATGTGAAGAAATCCCGGTACGCGATTTCTACTCACACTATCTCATTTTTCGCAGTTTATTTGTATTATTAAAGTAGAATACATACGTATGCTTGCTTACATAGTTAAATAATTGAATAAAAGGTACCTGCAATATTATTTTGATATTCAAATTTTGATACTTAGCACAGAACTACAAAAACCCCTCTTATGAAAAACCAAAGCGACTTTTATATAGAAATAGACGATTATATTTTCGTTTGCCGTTTACTTCACCTCCTCTCTGAGCTACCGTCGTTTGTACCCATAGAAATGATTGTCAGTAAATCCGCCATGCACCGATGAGACGGTCTTAGTTCTGTGATTCTTAGTGAAGAGTGTAAAAAAACGAGTGTGATTTAGACCACACGACTGAAGTAAAACTTAAAATTCACAAAATATGAACTTTAAAATGAATTTACAATTTTATTCACTTTAAACGTAGAATATTTAATGTATTGAACAAAATAATAATTTATGAAATTGTTCAAGAACGAAATGAAATTACAAAATAATAAAAAAATCAGCGTTCGCGTAACGCTAGCAAACTCGCATATATATATATATATATATATATATTTCATTCACTAGGCTTGCACTGTGTCTTAGATATACGAAACATAACTGGCTCTGAGAGAAAGAGAAAGAAAATGTGTGCTCGCACCTCTCTCTCTTGTCCCTACAGTAATATACGAAACGTAACTCTCCCTTTCTGTCTTCACTAACTTATATCTCCCTCTCAACTTCCGTTCGCTTCGCCTGATCACAATTTTCGTAACGCTCTCGTCACGAATTCACCAGCTTACTCCCTAAGTCAAGCGTGCGTAAAGAAGTTGTAACTTCAAAAAGAAAACATCCTTAGTAATTATTATAGCCGTACCAAAAACAAACGGCAATTAATTCGCCGGCCGAGTCCTTGGCTTGGATTCAAGACCATTTGCAATGCTAATACTGTGAGGAGATGCGCCAGGGACGACGTGGGCGTAGACTATGTGCGAACAAGGACGAAGGTTAGCGCGCGAACGAGAACAATGAATTGCGTAGTATTACGGGTGGGCTGTAGTGGGCTTGCCTGTCAGCTGTCGTGTTTACAACCTCGCCAAACATGACGACGTGAGTTTGCCTCTTTCATACGGCGGCGTCTAATGTACGTAATTTTACTATGACCTAACCGTCTACGAAATTTTGTACTAATTTAAATAACGTTATGTAAAAGCATTTGGCGAGTTTGTAGTTTATAAATGTTAGTGGGGACAAGTTTGATCTCCTTAAAATTCTGTATTATCTACACACAATATTATTAAATATCAAAATTGCAATTTCACATTATCTATAAATTGCACATCACTCTTTCTTAATTCATCCTCAATGGTATAAATATGAATGAAAATGCTTCTATTTAGATTGACATTGTTTGCACAGTAGGGTCGCAATGTATGACTGTACTGTACTGAAGTTCAATAAACTTCTTCACTTTGAAAAATAATATCTGATTTATTTTTTTTTTACTTTTCCTGTGGATAACTGAAAAGAGTGGTTAAGCAAGTCTTAGATGTTGTCCAAGAAGGGATGTGTATCTGACATATGTTATAGGATATAAAGTATGAGTAGATATGAGTGTTAGATATTGGAAATTCATACTGATTGATACATGAAGGATTTCATCGCAAGAGACCCTATTTCCGACATGAAGGCTTTCATAGCAAAAGTTCCTATTTGCAACATACGAGTAGGAACTAGTTAAATACGATGAAAATCGCCTGTAGGGAAATTTGTCTCCTGGTTACTAGCAATCTTGGACTTTAGATAGGTTCTTCCAATTAACAATCTCCACTAGAGGTTTAACTTTTTTCCGTATGTCATTTAAACTACAGTTTCAATGAGTACAGTAAGGATTTAGAGAAACTCTGATTAATCGAAAGACGTATAAAAACCTTTTAAATGTGAATAGAATTCGCATTACGAGGATCTCGTACATATAAAAATTAAAACATTTAAGGGACATGTCATTTCTGTTAAACTAATCTGAATGAATAATGATGTAATTACATACGGTTTAAATATATTCCCCAGTATATCTTTCATAGTCGTAAGTAAAATAACCTTATTACCATTGTGTCTTAAATTTATTAATGTGAATAGACCAAAATCATTTTGTCTTACCAAAGACTCTTAAGATTTTTGACATGGGTAATATAAAAAAAATCACTGTAAAACGTTTTCGAAATTCAAATATACGCCGTATCGAAAAATATTACTGCATATTTTCGACTGTATTTTAAATAAACAACTAAAAAGACACGATTTTATAAATGCTGCACTAAAAAGGAAAAAAAATGTTATCGAACCTGTTTTCTCTGTCAACACTATAAGGTCTTTAGTATAAGCCGTGATTGTTATCGAGTAAAATATTTGAGTATAAAAGCGTGGGGCACTTTTTCTCGAAATCTGACTGAAATGTTAACTATTTTCATTCATTGAACATTAATTTGAGAAGCAAAATCTTTTATTTTTGTTTTATTTCATTGAAGAAGTCCAGTGGCATCATTTTATTGTGTTGTCATCAGAACTACAGACAACTGCCAAGTTTCATGATAATACAACAATTATACACCCAAACACGTTGTTAGTACCTAACTTCTAGATCTATTTCATCTAAACAGAACGATGGTACCATTTTATGGTACTCTCATTAGAACTACACGCGACTACCAAGTTACAAGAACTGAGTGTAATTTAGTTTCGTAGATTCCATTACATAGTTAGTTAGTTACTGGTCGATCTACTAAACGCGTGTGTAAAACCCTTTTCTAGGATGATGGGGTCGTGAGTCGATGTATTAAAAAATTTTTGTTTAATACATCGACTCACGTCTTATAAAATTGTATTACAATCGATCTTAAACTGAAAGAGATGTGGTGCTGCAACATAAGGAGACAAACGTACATGTATAAATTATAAAGATTTCGTTTTTACTATTTGGCTACGGAACCCTAAAAGACGTAACTCCCTAATCTTAAACACGTAAAAGTTAAAGTCGTGTTTTTCACATTAATTCGTTTTCAACGGATTTGAAGTTAATAATGAGAAGTTTCGATCCATTTATCTATACAAATCGCCTTTCTTTGTTTTCAAAGTTTTTGGCTTATCTGTATTTTGTTACATCTGCTCTTTGAAAATTAAACTGCAATGGATGCATTTATTAAAAAAAAATAGCACGCTGGAAACCTGAAAAATATAATCACTTGCATTTTCAACATCATACTCTAGTTCAAATCCGAATATTAACGAGCGCGACGTTTACCACAATAAAATTCTAAAGCAATACGGTGCAAAGAGATAACGAGTTATCTAGCGCTCCACTCTAAAACCTCTGACGGCGTGAAAAGCTATTTTCAGGCCCGCTAAGCAATTGTAACGAGCTGCAGGCGTTCAATCTCTCCTTCGTAGCCGGCAATTCTATGCATAGAATATCTAATAACCTTGCATTATATATTGAAGGCACGCATTTGTGGATGTATCTTTTAAACGTATCGTGAGTCTGGTGCTGACGGAATCGAGTCTGATAAATACGTGGGCGTCGAGTGGTTTGAGCGGTTTACGTTACACGATTTGTATAAAATGATGGATATTTTCAGGAAATAAAAATACCCTTAAAGTTGGCAGTAAAAGGGAAAACGACGGCTCGATATATCAAAAAGGGAAAATTCGATTTAAAAGAAGGATAGATGGAAATATAGATCAACATCACGTGAAGTTCAGCCTCACGTGTGTGAAAATAACTGGTTGGCCTGTAATAAATTTTCTGTCATATGTTATTTATTGGCCGTGATAGGTAAATAATCGAAATTAAGTCAACAGCGTCAAATGACGAGTCGAAGACATTGGGTTCAACATTGTTAGTAGGGCTACATAACCAAACCAGGAATCCTTAAAATTTCGCTATGTTCGTATGCTGTTCGTCTGTGTGTTACAGCCGTTTTAATCGCAGACTATTAGTGATATGAAGCTGAAATTTGGTTATATATATATATATATTTATAACTATATATATATATATATATATATATATATATATATATATTACGGTTTTATATATATTTATAATTCCTACAAAGGTAAGAAATAAAATCTTTGAAAAAAAATTACGCTACTTCCGCTATATTTAAAGTGCAGGTGAGTTTTTTTTATCCATATACCCGCTCGTATAGTGTATTGTTAGGTAGGTCTTCCAAAAATTAGGAGCCTGTCTGGATACTTTGTCGGTAATTTTTGTTTAGAGTTACGTGTCCCCATACTCTACTGTCTAAACGATTATTTTTTAATTTTTGGAAAGTGTTCACAATATCACATATAATGAAATTAGGTTAATTATAGTAGCTAAGTAGGCTTTATTAGTTAATGAGTAACAGTCGATCAACTTATGACATTAGTTGGGTCTATAAAAAGTTTATAGAAACTCCGTACAAGTAAATTAAATCGACTTCAAAAGTTACTTTGTAATTTAAAATGTATATTTTAACTTGAGGTTAACAGTGCAGCTTACGTTACGCTAATTATGTTGTTCGTGTAAAATGAAAAAAATTAATAATAATAAATTTAGTATACAGGTATAGCAGACATAACTTCAGTTTTTTGGAATTTGATTCGATCTTATTTTAAACTTTTCTTTTGAAATTTTATTATATCATTTGTTTTTCAGTTATATATCGTTCTATATGGGTGCGTATTTAAGTCTTGACTAAAACATCTAAGTACCCACAATAGCCATATTTGCAATGAAATCCTGCACTGTGCGTGGTCCGACATGCATTTAGTGGGTTTTTATCAGTACTATCAATTCGGAAGTAAGCATCTGCATACGCTTTTTGGGAAATTGCAATTGTATCGTAAAATATGTCGTAAATTGTGTCGTATTAATGTAGCGTCAAATAAAATATTCTATTTACGGCACTTTCAATGGATTTTAGAAATATTAGCCTTTATAACAGTCCTTAACAATGCACTAACGAACATTGGAGGAAATAATTTCAAAATTTTCAAAAAATATTCTATTTACGGCAGTTTCAATGGATTTTGGAAATATTTGCAAACTTCTCAGTTGTTTTTATAACAGTCCTTAATACTAACTTTGCCTTTATAACAGTCCTTAACAGGCACTAACGAACATTGGAGGAAATAATTTCAAAGTTATAACGGAGGACTAAAAGCAGATCAGATAGATCACATGTTTATACCAATTACATTTTAGTGATTTCATTTTTATTCGAAGCTGAAATAAATAAATAATTGAGAGTCCTTTTTCGGCAGTCAGAAAATTCATTTAAAAATTGGGACAACTGGTAAGCTCAGATAAAAGTAGATCACATCCGTCCCGTCGCGACGTCCACCCACAAGAATCTATTTACGTCATAGGGACGCCATGTCGCGCCGCGCTGGTAACTACACGTGGCTGTCACGTCGATCGTAGGCCGCGTCTCGGCGCCGGCGGTAATTACGTTGGCGACGCCACCCGCCTTACACTGCGTCGCCCGCCCAATTCTGTTTACGTCGGCCTGTCTATAGACCTTGAATTGCTGTCGTTTTGTACTTGTTGCGGTAGGGATGCGAGATGTACCATCACCTGCGCGCGAAATGTAGGTCAGATTTGTTCTGGTGGGCGAGCTCTCACATCGCATATCATTCAAAATAATTTGAAAGTTCCACTAAAGTTATTCGTTTGTTTTATACTTTCTAGTTCTCTAATTTTCTTTAAATGTTTTATTTCCATGTCTGTACTAATGTTTTACTGCCATATCATGTCAAAGTAGGAGGGAGGAGTCGAGATACAAGGTCGTAAATATATTGTGTAAGTTCATTCGAATTCGAATGACAAACAAATTGTTTAGAGGTTTATATTTCTACACTACATACATCTAAACTGATTTTGCCTTATAACTTTGGTAGTCGCTTAGTGCCAAAAAATTTCAATTTGTCGTTATAAAAAAATACAGCTGGATGCGTTTTATGAATTTATTGGCCAGTAGATAATAGTGTCCTAATGCTTATTATAATATCATCAATAATAATTACTACATATAATATTTAGTAAAAAAGGTGACTAAGCAAGTAAAAAAACCCGACTACTGCACTGAGAAAGTCAAAAAACATTCCATCTGCATTTTATATCATAATTAAATTGTGAAATATTTTATGAGTCCAATGACTATTGCCTTAACGTCCATTGTGCATATAACAAAACAATTTATTTTTCATATAATATTTTGAATTTTTCAGCATGAATTCATATTATCGTATATTTTCGATAATTAAATTACAACATATAAACTACATACTGATAAAGCTATCCTTAGTATGCGTGAATTTGTACAAAAAATCGAATTCGTTATGTAAAATAAAAGGGTATTCACAAAATTTGTCTAATATGCTATTTTTGACTAGTGTACTTCCTGGTCCCTCCGGATATTTTAACTAATATAATCAATGCGAAAGTGAGTTTGTTTAATTGTTTGTTTCTATTCAACTAATATGTATCAAATTTGGCCCACATCTAGCCTTTGTCATGGAAATAAATGCCTTTTATCTCGCTAAAATCATTTTACGCCATTCGAGTTATTTGACGGAATTATCTTCATTCTATGCACTTATGTTGTATTCACAAAGTTCGTCTAATATGCTATTTTTGACAGGTGTACTACCTGGTTCCTCCGGATAGTTTCACTAATATAATCAATGCAAAAAAGAGTTTGTTTCTATTCAAATAATATGTATACAATTTGGCCCACATCTAGCCTTTGTCATGGAAATAAATTCAGGTTGCATTTTATCTCGCTAAAATCATTTTACGCCATTCAATTTATTAGGCGGAATTCTCTTCAGTCTATACACTTATGTTTCTTACCTTAGTATATTTACATTGATTTCCTTGTATAGAAATTAAATATGTGCATATACAGTGTGTGTACATATGAAACTTAGTTCTTGGTTTTTTTTTTCGTTAAAAGTAAGAGGAAATATCTAAAATTTTCCAATATCGATAACCGATGTTTAATGATCTTGGGGTTAAACCTTTGGTTTCAAAATGAACTTATTTCTATATATATATATATATATATATATATATATATATATATAGGAAAAATAGAAAAATATACAAGTCAGTTTGAACCCGAAATACGACCCGTTTTTAGAATAGTCATCTCTTTCAAATTACACTTACAAAACATAAAGCACAATTACGAATTTCATATTTATCAAAATTTATAAATGGAGACTTCGCTATCAGCAACAAAGAGTGTGTAACGATTAATAAAAAAATTATATTTTAACTTGAATTTCAAAATAGTTTTATTTATATAATTATAACCTCATCTTGGGTTCTGTAAATTTGTATGCCCCTGTCTGTTACCTGAGGAGATCATTTATTTGTCATAAGTCATCATTTATTTCTTCTGCCTAAAGCGCGCTCAAATATCGTGCAACGCCCGCCTCTTCCGCGCATTTACTCTAACCAACGCAGTATTGCGCGAGATATGTTTCTGTTTTTACATATTTTTATACTCTATCGACGGCTTTGGGAATGCAGTTGTGGATTTGGTTGATAGTTTTCGATTGATCAATTAGTTAGTTTTACTTTACTTTGATGTTATTATACCTTTAGTGCTTTCAGATGTCCAGTGCTTTGGGTTAAACTGTAGGTTGAACATGGGCTTCTTTTAATAAATAATAATATACTATATAAACGAAAATGTGATCTGTGTTTACCATATTTAATAAACACAATTCCTATTCTTTTCAGGCGTGTTACAAAATTAGTCTGTCCTTGAAAACTGAAATATTCTATATTATATATGTTAAGCTTTAGGCAACCGATAATATAATAGCGAAGCTTTACAAGTACATGATAGATTTAGGGCAAAAATATATTTTGTAAATGAAATAGATTGAAAAGTTTGTTTCTGAGGATATAAATTCTTATATTTAAGAATGTGCCTTATCGGAATCTAAATAACCGTAGGTATAATTATTACATAATTTTTATTAATAAAAGTTATGACTTGATTTCTTTTATTCAATGTATTTAATTAAATATTTGAAGCATTAGATTTTTAGTATATACTTGATAATTTGTCTGACATATTTTTAACGGTCATTTATAAAAATATTGAATTCATTACAAAATTTTATCAGACAGCTTCAAATGTTCATATAAAATGTCTTCTAATTTTGAAACTAGTAAACTGTCTTCTATAAATTATAAATAACGAAACCGAACGGAGTTTTCTGACATTACTCCGAAAGTGACAGCTATGTTCTGACTTAAACTACGTTTTTACGCCAGGTCTAGTATCTGTTTGTCAAACCGACATAGATAGTTAATCTTTTGAAGCACCGATAAAAATTACTGCAGAAGAAAGTATTTCCTGCATATTAAACGTTTATATATTATTTGTCAAATGAATATACAGCATACTTCTTTCACAATTTAATTTCCTACTCAGAGAAACCTTCTTGAAATATTACGAAAATGATTTAAAAATTTAGTTTCAACATATAATCGTGAAAATTGGTTAATTGTAAAAATAATAAGACGGGGGTTTCAATCCCATAATCTGATGGTAGGAATTATTTCAAATAATCATTTTGCAGAACTATTCCATTATTTAATTACGTCGATGGTACAAAATCAGTGACAGTTTTTAAAGTCTTCTATCACTCTAAACAGATGAAATCTGATGTATTTATACGGCAGTAGTTAATTTTGAAGGAGGCAGCACCTATTTTACTGTTAAATCCCTGAAAAAATCGCAATCACCCATTCTACTGTTAAAAAGTACTAATACAATAATATCACTATGCTTTAAATCGAGTTAATAAATAAATTTACATTTCTTAATGTTCAAAATTTGATCTCTACTTATTTAAAGTATTTAATTGTTTGCTATACCTACATTTTGTCTACTTTATGTAATTTCTCATAGAAGTGAAATATACGTAGGCAGTTAGGTGAATAATGTTGTATTACTCAAACGGAAGTTGAAGTTTATATTGAATGTCCGTAAAATACTTTTAAATTAAAAAATGATAGCGTATTTTATAAATACTTCAAGTAATGCGATAAAGTGAATTAATATTTTCTATTAAATAAAATTATTAAACGTTCAAAGAGAATGGTTAATGACTAATTCGATTTGAGGGCGGGCGGCGGGGCGAGGGCGGACTTTGCCGAATATTAGGCCGCATTTCATTATGTATTTTCACTAGACGTTAGCTGATTTGAATGCCGCTCGCTCTTTTGCAGGTTATGGATGAGCTTTATTAAACCTTCGACTTTTCACAGAGGTGGGCTGCGAATATTAGTTTCTCGACGAGGCCTCGGAATGCTTTTGCGGCAGAGTTTAAAATTTTCGCAATGTTGGAAATTTTTATTTAATTTTGACTTTATTTTTTCATTCTTTACTATTAATATCTTCAAACTTTTATTTCACATATTAACATGGACAATATCGAATTTATTTCAGGATATCTATATCAAGGTTTTATCTATTTCGGAATTTATATCAGGGTTCTTATCGGTATATAAGGCTTATTAATATGAATTGAAGTTAATATGACTCTCTGTAACTATGGTTCAAGTCAGATTAATTATGCTTACAGATTTGACACATTTTTGCTCTAACGGAATTATGAATTGATGAATAGTTTTCTGTGACTAAATGAATCATCATTTAATTAAAATCTTAAAGCAAAACCGTCTCCGAAATAAATGAAGCCAGAAAGAAGCTTATAGTTGGCGTTGAAGTTGCTCTTCTCCAATAGAATTACCTATTGTAGCTTTATGGAACTTAGGAGACAGTTACGAAAAATGTTTATTGTCAAGCGATTATACAGAACAACATAGTAACAATTATTTATATAAATATTGAATTATAAGAATATAATCGATGTATATTAGATAAAACAATACTTAATAAGTTAAGAGACAAATGTTTACATAGTAATAAAGATATAATCAAGTAAATTAGATAGAATTGTGAGATATTAAGGAATACGATGTCAAATAGAATTTCGACTTCCAAATTACTTAAGAAAATATAATGATTTCATGCGACTTGTATAATCACTGAGAACATACTTCTTGTATGTTATGCCGAAGCATTAAATTTAATAGTGTCTATAATAAATTTGACGCTCAGTTATTCGTTTTTATTACGAACTGCAATGATGCCAGTAACAATGTTTATAAAGTAACGTAACAAACAGGTTTAATGTAGAGGTAATAAATGTGTTCATCTATATATGCACCTCACTGTCAACATATACACCTGTTGAACTTGAATAACGCTAAGTGGTCACGATTAGCGCAAAAATAATCTTCATTTGTTTATCTTATATATAAAAAAAAATAATGTTTGTAATATGTGAAGAAAAAAATCAATTAAAAGCATAAGTAACTTCGACATTTGTAATAACGATTTAAAGTTTTCGTTTTTTTCTTTGTAATGTTATGCTGCACTTTAACATATTTGTAAAAAAATATGATTGCCGAATATTTATGAGAATAAACATTTTTTTTAGAATTAGGATAATCTATTAACAATTCAGCCAATGGTATCAAGTTTATTTATAAATGAAGTAATAGGTAAATAATACCCAATAAGTAATAAAAAAATTATTATAAGTACATTTGCAATAGTTGGCAACATCGTAAGGTATTGGATAGGTGGTGAGAAACACTTTATCAGAATAATAATTTTTTTTTCGAATTAGAATAATCTATTAACAATTCAGCCAATGGTATTACGTTTATTTATAAATGAAGCAATAGGTAAATAATACCCAATAAGTAATAAAAAAAATTAATGTAAATGCAGTAGTTGGCAACATCGTAAGGTATTGGATATGTAGTGAGAAACACTTTATCATAATAAACATTTTTTTTAGAATTAGGATAATCTATTAATAATTCAGCTAAATGAAGCAATAGGTAAATAATACCCAAAAGTAATAAAAAAAAATATTATAAGGGCAATAATGGGCGATATCGTAAGGTATTGGTGAGCAACACATTTATAAAAGATGTATATTAATTTGTACATAGTTAAGATGTATATTAATTTGTGCATAATTTGTGCATAATAAAAAGATATATATTAATTTGTGCATAATAAAAAGATGTATATTAATTTGTGCATAATTTGTGCATAATTAAAAAAAAATATTATAAGGGTAATAATGGGCGATATCGTAAGGTATTGGTGAGCAACACATTTATAAAAGATGTATATTAATTTGTGCATTATTAAGATACGTATCTTTTAAAATAATTAGGAATGATAGGATAAAATGTTCTCTGGTTAACAAACAAAAGCGAATATTTAATTTGTGATAAGACAACATGTTTTAATAGAAATTGCTGGACAGATATAATACAGAATGTGTTTATGTAATATTGAAATGTAGAACTTAATGATTAAATGAACCTATTTAGTTCATTTAAACAGCTACATCAGTTGATTATGTCATCTAAATTTTAGTCATCAACATCAGCTGATAAAGAATTGAATATTAACAAGTTTATCGTCATGTATTCAAATTTATTTTTGAGAAATAAAAAGGAACAAACAAGCAGTTGTATCTCAAATGTCGAAAAATGTTATGTGATTACTTTAAAATTTGGGTTTAATTTATCAATTTCTGTCATTTGCATTTAAAAATAATTGGAGAATGCATATTTATATTTCAAACGGAATTAATAACGTATATTATGTACCAGCAAACTCGCACTGCGAAGGTCCTTATAACCCTAGGTATTTACAAAAGTTTAAACGTTTAAATATGCCTAGTTCTACAACCAAACTATTTTTAAATATTAATATTCTTTTTTACTTTGTAAATATGCCTATTGCCTAGTATATTTTCCCAGGCGTAAAACTATCTTGAGTTTCTTAAAAATTGTGGTGAAAATTATCACTATAGTTTTACAGTAAACTTGGATAAAAATGGTATATAATAGTGATTATCGACTAAACCGAACAATGTTACGGTACTGGGGATGGATGGCGCAATTATCTTTTTATTGTTATTTGCACATTAAGAAATAATTAACTGAAGGACGTTATAAGCGTCTTTATCACAGCGTCTATTTCACTTTTGTCCGTCGAAGAGCTCTTAATGACTTTAGATAATTTTATTCCTAATTTAACGTATTGTGAGGTGGACTCTTAATAGTAAATAAATGTGTGGCGTGATTCGCAAATAACTGTGTCGGTTGAGGAGAAATTAAATGCGCTGATAAAACGCTACCGTAACCAGTTGACGTATCAAATTATTTGTCACGCCTAACCAGTTTTATAGTCAACAATAAAATCGTTTAAACAATTATAGTTACAGAGTGATTATGGTGTAAAGCTAATAAGATATTGTCACAAATTATTGAGGTCGGTCAAGGAACGAATATTATGTGTGCTTGGGCAGAATTATTGTTTACAAAATATGAAACAATTCACCTAGTTAGTTTTTGTAACTACAAAAAATTTATGTTTATTTTTTATTTACTATTAATGATCGCAATAACTAATTAAGTATATATAAGTTATAATTAGGTATGTTATTTTGTACGAAAACGTACAAAATAAAATACCTAAGCATAAACTAATTATATAAAGAAAATTGTCTTTATTGCTACATTGAAATACATTCAATTTACTCCATTACAATAAATATTCAGGGTGGATACCATCGTTGGATATAATCATTTGACATCGTCGTGAAACCGATGATATCATATTATTACTTATTTTAAATAAATATAATTACAAGGTTTTTCAAAAATTTTAAAAACCTGTTTTATAGTGCCAGTACGTTTCCGTGATAGTCTGTGTTCATTTATTTTTCAGTAATGGAACTTTCCTTCATTGTTGATTCGCCAGCATTTGGTTCTGGGCCAATTTTTTTCCTCTCAATGCAGAACTTTTAAAGGGATCTCTCATGGCAACTATGACCATACTACAATGTTCTTGCGGAGTTGTTTTTCTTAGTTTTTTCTTTCTGGGAACACTTTCAATTGTATTACGTACTTTGAAATATTTCACAGCCAAATAAATCACACTTTTCGAATAATTTGGACCACCCACTTACTATATAGCCATTCAAGTTGATAAAAATTAATTTTATATATTTCGAATTGTCGCGTCGCAACTCTTATTTCGACTCATATATTTTTTTAAATTACAATAAAAAAAATGCACATCAATATGTGATGGTGAAGAATAACGCAAAAATGTAATGTAATTGAAAAGAAAAAGAAGTTATATTGAAATTTGTGTACAAACATTTCATATTCGTAATTAGATGGTCAGACTGAAAACGCAGTAAATGTAGGTTCGAGTGTTTTGTTTCTCTATTAATTACTTATAGAAATTTTAGACTAAGCTCTTCAGTATATATAAAATAATATGTAAATAAATAATATATAAAGTACTTAAATGAAAATATAAGATTATTTATGTATCTACTTAATAAATAATAACTATAAGAATTTTTTTGTATTTTTGAAATAAATTTTGTTTTAACCACGTAATTGTTATTTAATTATTTTTCATTATAAATTATAGATATCTAAAAAATAAAAATGTAAAGAATAGAGTTTCTTGTAGAATGTTTTACTATGGTTTATATTAGTATGTAATGATTAATGAAAATTTTGCAAAATCAATTTGACCGACGCTGGCACCGACTATTAGTGACTTATATTTGAGCGAATGAATCCTTAAATAAATTCTTCCACCTTAGATTTAGGAATCAGCTATGCAAAAAAAAATTACAAAATTGTAATGTCATATAATTAATACTATGGTCGTCCATTGGTCGAAATTCGACTGTCATTTATGAAATTTTTAAATTTGAACGATATTTGAGATTTTTTTTTCAAAGGTAACGGAGAATAAGTGAATTCAGATTGAGGCTATAAAGTTTTCGTTTTGCGATAGGTGTATATTAAGCAAGCTGTATTTGACTAATATTTTATATACACAGAATATTAAATGAACGCTTTTTTGCCTTGACATACATTCCGCAGACTATTGAAAAAGAAACATGAAATCACACAAAACTCACAGCTCGGAACTCATTCAGTCAAGAAACTCATCTGACATTTTAAAATTCTTGGTGACAATCTGTATTCTGTGCAACTGTTTGACCACGGACAATTACGTGTTTGACATTGTCAGTATTAAAATATATATACATATATATATATATATATATATATATATATATATACACATACATACATATATATATATATATATATATATATATATATATATATATATATATATATATATATATATATATATATATATATAAATTTTAGCTTTCTGCACTACTCCTACTCCATATAAACTTCAACTACCCCTCCGTGGGCGCTAAGCATATTGCGTGAAGAAAAGGGGTAAACAGTTTTCACGTATTAATATATGAATTGTTTAATTAAAGTCCAATTATTTGCCTTGCCTTTAAGATTCACTCATTAAATGATGGTATTTTTTTATATTTAATGTACGTGTCAAGTTAAACAGACAATACTTTCTATTCAGATATCTCATTGATAATTTACGATAATTAAGATAATCTTTACCATTGTGATCGACGATTGATATTAGATTTGATCAGTACGATTGAAGACAACAACTACGAAACTCATTCTAGCACGACCTCGCGCCCAGAGTCCCATAAAAGAAACATCAAAATTATTTGCCCAACGGTTTGTTGGAAAGTAAAAGTGTTAATAAATACGCTTTTACTATTATTGCCGACTAAGAGCTCTTTCAAACGAAGCTCAACTCCGACGAATGGAAGGTTGGACTTTATTAACTGTTATTGTGAACGCGCACACTTTATTGGGCGAAAGGTGCGGAGGCGGGCATTTTCATTATACCTTCGATGCGTGCTCATCGTTATTTCGAATTGCTTCCGCGGACATTCCCGTAATACAGGTAGTCGTATTTGTTAAACGGTTAAATGATTACAAGTGTCGCCAGTGTATAAATGAATGGCTGGAAATACGTTATTGGTCGTTACATGTTTTAAGTTGCGAGATTGGTTGTGTGGAATTGTTATCAGTGTTAGGAAGAATTAATTGTAATGAGTTTCATTGCTGTTTATGTGAACGTTGAATATATTGTTCTTTTCACATATTGATCGCAAACTGGCATAGCTTTCTGCGGCGGTTACAGTGATTGTGATGATTGTTGAGTAGTCCAAAGCCGCAAAAAATTTACTTTATATGTTCGAGTAGTCCAAAGCCGCAAAGAATTTACTTTATATGTTCGAGTAATCCAAAGCCGCAAAGAATTTACTTTATATGTTCGAGCAGTCCAAAGCCGCAAAGAATTTACTTTATATGTTCGAGTAGTCCAAAGCCGCAAAGAATTTACTTTATATGTTCGAGTAGTCCAAAGCCGCAAAGAATTTACTTTATATGTTCGAGTAGTCCAAAGCCGCAAAGAATTTACTTTATATGTTCGAGTAGTCCAAAGACGCAAAGAATTTACTTTATATGTTCGAGTAATCCAAAGCCGCAAAGAATTTACTTTATATGTTCGAGCAGTCCAAAGCCGCAAAGAATTTACTTTATATGTTCGAGTAGTCCAAAGCCGCAAAGAATTACTTTCTAATGTTTCGAATATACCATTAATCAGTAGTTGTCTACATGTTAAATTTGGATACACGATAAACAAAGAAACAGTTGCAAGTGGATTTCGCGCAATAACCTTTCCGCCCTATAATTTAAATTAATTGAAGTTATATGCTGCATATCATTTTCGGCCAATGCTGACTTCATAACGTGTAATTTTTTCAGATTTTTCTTGCTATCGATTTAACTAAATATATAGGTGGGACTTTATTCAAGCGAATTTTTTTAGATATAAATGAAATATAATTTTAGATTTCTTCTTTCAACATCTTTCATTTTATGTAACCCTATATGGCAGAACTGAAAAAAAAAATTGTAACTCATTTAACACGTTTATACTTTATATTAAGTGCGATTATATATAAATTTAGCTCTCTACCGCATGGTATCTGATAAAAAAGCTGTGATAGATAGACAGACAGACGGACGAGTGGACACCGATTCAGTTCTATAGTTTCTTTGTTTTTCTAATTTTGGTGAGAAACACTAAAATGCATATAATGTGGTTTTAATACCCACGGTAAAATATGCGTACAATACAGTTTTAATACCCACGGTAAAATATGCGTACAATACAGTTTTAATACCCACGGTAAAATATGCGTACAATACAGTTTTAATACCCACGGTAAAATATGCGTACAAAACAGATTCCAAGGATATTAAATGTATACAATACGGTTTTAATCCCCGTGGTAATGAATGCATGCAATACAATTTTAAAGTCCAGTGTAATCAATGGAGCAGATATAGGACAATTTTGGGGATAAATATGTCGTACTAATAAAAAATGTGGGAATGTTGCATATAAACATATTGGCTTTTGTAATTAAACTTCTTAAGATCTTAAAAACATTTAAGATTTTAAGAAGTATGGGAATGTTGAATATAAGCGTATTGACATTTATAATTAAACCTCTTAAGAAATTATTAAAAAATTATCAAATGAAGTATAACGTGATAATTTTAAAAACATAGGTTACTTTGACTCTCTAAACGTTAACTAAAACCATTCAAAACAATAAGCAACGTAATTAAAAAGTATTGTATCCTCAGGTTTTTATTGCATTTAATTACAATCTACCACGACTTTTTCCTCTCGCTCTACGTTAGAAGGAAATTTTCTCAAAGTTTTTGAGTATACAAAGTTTTAATAGACATTTAATTCGGAACAACATAATCTTCATAGTATAGTTTTTCAAGTCTAGCTAATAACGTTTATTCTTTTTAAATATTGATGTAAGCTTAGTCGAAAAATAACATTTTTAAAACAATTATGACGTTAAAATAGATTTAGATTCATTAAGTTAATTATAAAATTTTTAAATTTCAGAAATATATTAAAAGTTTCATACTATTTTATATTTTATTTGATCTCAACGAAAATCATAACAGTTTAAATAAATTCATGAAAAAATGTTGCGAGTGTAAACATAAAAATTATGAAGTAAACATATAAATGCCTGAATTGCTGAAATAAATTATGGTAAAATTTTGATATAACTTTGTTTACAGACATGACAAGGTTGACTGCGCCCTGCTGAGGTAGTTAAATTTAACTTTGAAACGTTGTTTTTGCAGACGTTTGTTTTTCAATGCTATAAACGCTGCCTATGATTTTTTCAATGCCACAATTTATTTGTATATATAAAAATGTGATATTGAAACGTTTAGTATGTTTATGATTAGACGAATTTTAATACCGCAGTTAAACGGGTCACCTTTTATATAAGTTATAATTGTTTCAATGGTAGAAAAGGTTTATCTACCCTCCATGTAGTATCTCATGAAAACGGAACCCTTCTGCTCTAGATATGATATATTTTAAATTGACAAATTTGGCACCACTAAAAGTAGGAATTTAATAAGTTAAAACGCGCAATATTTTCAATTTAAAAAAATGTCATTAATTTGATATAGACTAGAAATTGGATATCTTAAGGAGAAAATAGGAAATTTTAAATATATGACCTGTGAATCATAATACCTAATCAAAATTACTCATCCATTCGAAACTCGCCTTTGTAACATAATTTCCATTCAAACATGGCGGAAATTACCATTTGTTATTTTCAAGAAAATTATCGCTCCTTTGCTACCGGCATTATCATTATTTAACGGCAAAATTATCCGAGAACTTTACTCGTCTCGCTCAATATAACTTAAAGGAATTCGATACGAAGCGATTATTAAACCGCCAATCAAAATTAAAATGAAGCACTTTAACGTTTTTGGACAAAAACCATTACGATATTTGGGTAAAATATCAATTTAACCGTAATAATATTAACGTTATTATTACCTTTTTGAGATAAGGTATTAACTGTGGGCATTTACTGTTGTTTCGATTAAATTGATTCGATGTAATGAATGAATTGAATGAAATTTCTCGTTTTGCATGGGCGGTTAGAAATGTTCTTTGCTAAAAGAAGATAAGCTTGTCCATGTTACCACTCAATTTTTAATAACAGTTTCTTATCTTTCAATTTAGTTTAGTTGTACAAAAAACTTCTTTCAGGGCCGAATAACATTATGAGAACGCTAAATTTATAAAGACTTCAACATCGTGTTTGTGTGTCCCTAAAACATTATCGCGATTTACTTTTGAAATGGCAAATTGAAGAACAGAAACGTCATTATTCTAGTGGTACTTAATTTTTTCGTATTAACGTTATTACAATGTATGAACTAAAATAAATTAGTTAATATAGATCATTGAATTCATAAGGCGGTATAATTAAATTCGTGATTTTTTTAAATTAACCCACAACTAATCTACTATCGGTACCATACTGTTGATATTAAATAGAAAAATCCCATAGAAAAAACTTATCGTCTAGAAATAATTGTTTTTCTATAAAGTCAAATTGTATCGGTGCTTTTAGTCGGCGAAACTGATTTTTAAACCGCCGAGTTTCATACCGCCAAAAGGAAAAATTATCACGTTTGTGTCTGCCTTCAGTTGTTGGAAAATTTCAAATTTTCCGTTTATGAATATTTATCTAAGAATTTTTGAGGGGGTGTGTTTGGTATAAAAAATTGCTTTCTGTTGTTTTCATCAATTAAAAGGGTATGTTATATACTAGGGTTAAAATTTATTAGAAATTACGCTAAAGTTTACCGGACAACTATAACAATGACAGTATTTGAGAAATTTCCGGTATTTTTAGATTTGAAAATATATATCAAGTAGTGTATTATATTTGTATGTCGAAAATAATATTAATGTTTGAAATAGGCTAATAGAAGTACAATGTACCATTAAGCGTTTAAACGTCTGTAAGTAGCTAAGTATGTCCGGAATATTCTATCCGTAGTCAATAAGTTTTTTATGGTCTTCTTCATTGGCATTTAGCAGAGACGGTTTTGCAGTTTAATAAAAACGATTAAATTTCAACAGCTTTCACCAATATGAAATTTATAATATTCTCAATATGAAATTTATAATATTGTCAATATGAAATTTATAATATAATAGAAATACAATGTACTATTAAGCGTTTAAACGTCTGTAAGTAGCTATGTCCGGAATATTCTATCCGTAGTCAATAGGTTTTTTATGGTCTTCTTCATTGGTATTTAGCAGATACGGTTTTGCAGTTTAATAAAGACGATTAAATTTCAGCAGCTTCCAGCAATATGAAATTTATAATATTCTCAATTGTTCTCATATCTGACATAGTCGTATATATGTGCACATGAACTTAATTGATGTAAGTGAGCGAATGCAATTAATGTCATTGAATATTTAAAGTAAATTTCTTTTGATGTACTTCTGTAAATATAGCACTAAGTATAGGCTTCTTCAACGAATACCTGTGTCGATAATATGCATGAGGTGATTTGATTCCACACCAGCAACCTCACATGTGGTTGCTGCCATGAGATAATTAATTATTTAATTATAATATCTTTTGTGTATATAAAGTGTATACATATACAACGGTACCAGATGCCTGAAAAGAATAAGCAATGATACACGGGAAATCATCGCTGGTTGTTTATAAATATATTTTTAGGCATATGCTGGCGAGTGACCTCTTATAGTTATAATATACTTTGACTCTATCTCAAGCACAAAAACTAAGATACCTTGTTTTTTATTGATCCCTAAAAGAGTTTTCTATAGTAGTTGTTAGAATCCATTAGTATCAGGTTTCAACATATACAAGGTTGTCTAGCTTCAACAAGTTGAAAAAGTAAACTCAGGGACTGCGACAAAATTTATGTAATAACTATCCTCTAGGTGTATTTTTCGTGGAGGAAAAAAACTTAACTGTGTCTGTTTTGTTTTTTTTTTTAAATTTTATTTCTTAAAAAAAATTATTATCTTACCATAAAATTTTGTCTTTACATTTTTTGTATTAAACCCTAGTACTTCCAGCAAAATAAAATTTTAAAAATTTAAAAATTTTCAGAATAGCATTTTCCAAAATTAAATATGACCAATGAGATCAGCTGACGTGATGTTTTTATGTTGTCATGATGGTTTTCCCCTAACTTTCGTTGGAAGCGTGAATCGTCACGTTATTCTGAATAGGCAAAGAAAATTGTTTCAAAATATTTTTTTCTCTCTTTATATTCACAATTCTGGGGCAAATCAGTCCTGTAAAAGCATCTCGTAAGAAATAATACAGTCCGTATATGTACAAATGTACATTGGTTTTTTGGCCATATAAATAAGCACAGCGCATCTGTTTTTAATATAACTCAATGATAATAATTAAAACAGAGACACCGAGAAGTAATATTCAGTTTCTTTCATTCATCAAGTAGGAGTAGAGGTAGTATTTTCATGGTTTCTAGCCCCATTGCCTTGGAGAGATCCAAAATTTTGCGGCAAAAGTATTTTTGAATGAAGATTTTATAAATATAAAAATATCTATCATGAAAATTCGTTGTATTTCTAGGTAAGTACTACATAGGTTTAGAGGAACCCTGCTTTTTGACACGGCTGTCATTTATGAAGTGGTTTTTAATGGTCAATTATGAAAATTTGTAGATTAATTTGATGTTTGTTATAATTGCAAATAATTCAATGAAACAAATATAGTATTTGCCCATCTAAAGATAAAGAAATAAATTATGCATGTTTTAAATAGTTTTACTGAAACACATTAGAAATTTATTGGTTAATGTTTTAATAACAATTTAAGCGCAATTGTCATCGGAAATAATCATGCTATAATTTTGTATATCTTCAATCAAACTGCGATAGAGAGAAAATATATATATCTCCGAGATAGTTGGTATGTTTGTTGCAATTTTGTCTTTTTCGTTGTATAGTAATATAATCATCCCATTACTCTTATTACGTGGTCCCCGTAAATGTATTAAAAAAAACGTTTAAAAAAATATAACCTTTAGTACTATCTGTTACATAACTAAATATTTTAAATATTCAAAGAAATGAGCATGGGAACAACGCTGTTTTAATGTTTTGTATCATCAAAACTAACACGTAAAATCGTCACAATCTGTCCATCTGAAATGGTAAAATTTAGAAATCTATATTTCTCGTCTAGGGGTCAGGTTTTTAGGATTTTGTACCTTTAAAGGAAAAAGTAACCATTATAAGATCAGGCAGGTGTCTATCTATCTGTCTGTCATAGAAGATAACCTGAGACGCAGAAACTTGAATTTTGACATCTTATTACCCCACATAATGTGTACTGTGTATACAACATATTTTTGTAATAATTTTAAATTACATATTTTCTATGTCTTTTGACATTAAGAAAAAGAGCTCTTATTTCCGAAACTAGTTCACGAAAACTTGTGAAAAAAAACAGAGTTGGTAAAAGCTGGCTAGAAGATTACAGGGAAACTATAGCGATTATCCTAGATCTCATATTTTTTTTAATATGAACCATTTTTTACGCTTATGAGTGATGTAGTAGGTAATGTATATTTACGTTGTGGAATTTGGTTTCGTGTATTAAAATTAATATTTGTAAATAGTTTAATAGAAATATTATGTGTCCGTAAGTGTTATTTATAAGTGGCTAAATGTGTATCCAACCGTCGTAAAGCGAGTTCTGCTCGTATTTGACCGGTTTACCGATATTAATTATATCACAGTGTTCGTATTGACGTTATTTTTCTTCAATTTATTAGTAAGATACTTCTTATAACCACGTAGGAAGTTTTATAACTGGTGCCGCAATTGATATAAACCGAATTTTATCCATTAATTAAAAATTCTAACAGATAGCGTGGTGAGGTTTTGACATAAATAAATCTATCATAGTAATGCTACCCTTGGCACGTAAGTCCAACTTGTACTAACCTTTTTATTTAATTGAAGTGTTTGAGAATTTCAAACAGAAAGGTTATTGTACTCGAAGAAAAGGTTTCCTTTTTACCAAGTACGATATACGTTTTCTATTACAAACAATTCTGAAGCATAGTACTATTCGCCTTTTCAATTATGTTTTCGCCTCGGGGTATCAGCATCAAATGGATTTATTAGTGAGATTATAATAGAACTGTTGTTATGTAGTTGTACCTTAGAGTACTGCAATGGAATGTATTGGGTGGCTTACATACGAAAGCCTCTGTAATTCAAAAAAATAAATATAAACGGTGTAGTCTATTATATACTCCTATTTGCATTTAAATATAGATACTTGCTTTGAAAGATTCGCTACTAACGTATTTCAATATAGTATATATGCGTATATGTATATATATATATATATATATATATATATATATATATATATATATATATATATATATATATATATATATATACACGTATATTGAAATAGTATAATATTTTTATTATATTACGTAATTATAGGTCTTTACTATGTAATAAAGTAATAAATTAAGTCTGAATAACAAGTAATTCTGTTCAACGTATATAAACGCATTCTAAATTTAATTTTATTCCTCCTTCTTTCACTTCTTAAAGATTGATTTACATATTTATTAATATAAAGCCCCGTATCCAACTTACAAATTTACGCAAAGCGTTGGGCATGTGGAAGACAAATGGTTATAAAACAATAACAATTAAGATAGAAACACACAGCAATTTGTATAAATATCATTTTAACTAGTGATCAGTCGTGAAATACCAAGTAACTCCATAACCCCATTCCTCAGGCGGTCGATGGAGCAGAAAAAATATCTAGACCATCTCACCTGGGACCATCTCACAATACTGCGTTGATATAATTTAAGCGTACGAAAGATCGTTGAACGCTATATACGTGCGCGCTCTAGGTAGATAAAATAAACTAATTACATCGTCCTTTAATGTAGCGGCCACGAGCATAAAACGCGACATAACTCAACGTCGGGGGATGATCAACGTAATGATTTAAAAATTAAAAAAAATACATGATTCTAAGCACATCGGAATTAAAGATAATTTCATCCGATCATCGATATCTGAGGTAAATAAATAAGTATGATACACATATATTTTTTAGTACAAAACCTATTGAAGATTTTAAATATTTTCTCCATGAGGACGTAATTAGCGCCATAAAGGAGACCAGATGATGCCTGCATTCTTTTCAAGAATACTATAGACTAAAGATTTAAATTAAATAACGACACATTCGATATCATGAAAATCATGGGAATGCCGTATAATAAATCCTAGTACCCGGTAGGCTTTGTTATAAGTTTCGATATGAAATATGAGATGGTTATCCATAATTATACCGAGGTCCCCTACAGATGGAACCCTTTCGAGTGTTTCTGTTCATACTTTGCACACAGGAGGCACTTAGCGTATTATAATTTTTAAGACATTATTTATTCGCTTCAAGTATCGAAAGCCGAGCCTTGTAGATACTCTACATTTTTCCAAAACAATTTCACCTTCCAAATAATTCTTAAAATTTAATTTTTCGCTTTTCCAACTATATCTTTCATCTAACGAAGGTGATATACGCTAAGATTTTCGCGAATGTCGTATGTGTCTAAGTAAGGTTTCTAATCGAATAAGTAAAAAATAACTACCAATTGGCATATGTTACATGATCGATTAGAATACCACTCTTTCACATGCACGATATATGTAAATATCTTGTCGACAATTGCCTTCGTGTTATGAAAAATCGGTTTTCTGTCACTTTAAGAACGAACGTAATTGTAATCCTGATTTAAATGAGGAACATATACAGATATACCATCAATGAACACTGGAATTTATTAATTATCATGATAAAATTTTACAACTTTGATTACAAATTTTCTACTCGAGAAGAATTTAGGTGAAAATATTTGACCGGCACACACATACACCAGTACAGTTCCGATCGCCTCTTTCTTGCAAATATGATTGCGCCACACGCCGCCGCAACATATAGACTATCCTAACATTCCTCTCCAATTATCAGCCCGAAAAGCTGACGTAATTGACACAGGCATTCGCCTTTCACCGCACCGACGCGCAGCCGCCGTCGCTAAACGAGTCGAGCCCATAATCTATCTCCTCGATCCTCTGGAAGCTTTGCACAATGCTCGACGCAACACGTCGCGCCGGTCTGACGATACATTTGTTATCGCTTCCTTGGCGCAGATGGACGTTCACATTCCTCAGTGATGGAGCCGTGTTGAGAGAAAGAGAGGGAAAGGAACCTCTCTGGAAGTGTGAAAATAACAAACGTAACTGATCGGATAAAAATTCCTAATGACTCTATCCTCGACTTTTACTGTTACAAAAATAGCCATTTGGTATCAAGTTACATCTATTTACCAATACTCTAAATGTCAAATTCTTAAATTGTCTAATTATTTCAATATCATTCACATTGTGATATTTAAATTTAATTTTGTTTCGTTTATCGGTTATCGATTTGTTATCTTGTTATTTGCTCAATGTGTTATGCACGGTGTTGACGCTACTGTAAATATGTTCATTCGATTGGCTGATTCCTGAATTTCAATACCTAATTTTGCTTTTTTTTTAAAAACTATTATTAGCGGGGGAAAATTGTTAGTTGATACGACTTACTTACTAATACCTTTTGTCCATTATACTTATTTCGGTCTTAAAAATAATTCGCCTGATTTCGAACTTAATTATAACTAATATTATAAATGTGAAAGTGTTTTTATTTGTTTGTTTACTTTACAGCTTTTTAAAGAATGAACAAATTCTTGCAAATCAATCATCGCACGCTGTTATGGATTAACCTATGGACGTTTTCAATAACATGAAACGTTTTTTGCGCACCACTAGATGGAGCTACTGCTGATTTGCTTAGACAACTTTTTAAATCAATCATCATTAATGTCTTCTAATCTTTTTAGTAGTATCCTTATCTCTCAAGGTTATTATCCTTATGTTTAAACAGTGGGAACTGTTTAAACATTTGCTTGAAGCTTAATATATATTTACAGAAGTTAGGTATACCATATGCAAAACACCATTTATGGAGTATCAAATTCGATCATAAAACAATTCTTATGCTGTAGTAACTGCTAATATATATTTCGAGCGAATGAACTGGAATTGAATCAGTACGTTAATTAAATGTACACATAAACGTTTTTTCTTGCGTGCAGTTTTCAACGTGATGCTGTAGGTAATATTGCAAAGCATGTTACTACTTAAAATTCACATCAATTTCACGTACGAACGCATTCGGCACACCTGCGCCAGTAACAAAACCACTCGTATAGGTGTTTGCGCACACAGCCAATTGTAGATAAGAAGGCATTTGCATGTGGTATTTATGCCACAAATAATTACCCAATAAGCACATTTCTAATAATATTGTTGCGAAATTGTGCGATATTTTGTCACAATATGATAAAACATGCGACGGGAGCGATACGCAATCGGGCCTATATTTATTAATAGATATTGGTACGGTAACGCGGTCGAATTTGTAAATGTAATTGCGTTAGTGCAGTTTTGTGACACACTCGTACATTTATGGGCGTGTGGACGCTATTTGTGCCCACGCGTTCACGTTTAATTGCAGAGTTGGCGTTTGTGGTTACCTAGGTAACTGTGTCGCTCAGTTCGGGTATACGTGCGTACAAATAGATTGTTGCTATCTGGGTTGCTCTATTGCTTAGCTGGCACCTATATGTCTATACGCAATAGTCAAGAATTAGCAGGTTCTCAACCGAAGTTTTAGTTTTCGAATGTGTTAACCATATAAGAATATGATTGTTTACTGCAATGAAAGTGTCGATTGCATAAACTAACTTAACTTGGTTTGGTCGTGACGAGTTTGTTTCTCTGTAGTATTATCGAATTTGTCTCTCTGTAATTATAAGATTATTTATTATCTAGGTTTGCTAATGCGATAAGTAGAGTGGAATATTTGAATTGAAATAAAACATTTACATTTTTGGCTAATGCCTGAGGTCAGTTATATTGTGGTCATTATTTCTATAGATAAACGTATGGAATACCACGTAAAGACTATTTTCTGTTAAAATGTTTGTTTTGTGAGGGTGTTAATAAGACACAATTTTTTTTAATCGTTAAGGGTGTAAGTAAGTAATAAAACATGTTAAATATAAGTAGATCTCGCGCTAAGATATTTCCACAAATACGTTATCGTTTCACACATTTATATTAAACTATTTAAGAATATTAATATTATTTTTCATTATGTAAATACATTGCTTAATATCTCTTACACAGGGGTAAAAATATCGTGAATTTCTCTGAAACTGAGGTTTATAATTAATGCTACTGTTTTTTCGTACATTTGAGATAATTTCTTGACATTTTCAACGATATTTCTAAAAATATCTCACATCAAATTGAAAAAAGTGGTTTCGAAATCTTTGCAAATTTATTATTCAATTTATACCCTGCACTGTACATATGAAATTAATTGTTTAATTTTACCCCTCTAAAATTTTTTAAGTATTTTTAAGTGTTAAATCCAAATATATGTGGCCAATATGCCTTGTCATTATGCAAAATTTCAAATTCGACTATTGAATATATTTGGCGTTAATTTTGTAGAAATTCATTATTTACAATTAAATGAAACTACGTGATGTAGTATTATTTCTACTTTCTAAGTATACTACATCACGTAGTTTCATTTAATTGTGTTTCAAGTTCGAAATTAAACGGTCTGTGAGAGAAATATTTGTCAGATAGATAGACGAATGGACACGTAAGTAACCTTGTAATAGATACATTTTATCCTGCTGAGGTACGAAAACATAAAAGTACTGTTACATCAGTATTGCGTCTATTTCCTTTATTCTTCAATATTTATGACGTTTTATTATTCGTATTACTATATCTCTTCAAACTCATTGCCGTAAAAAGTTCCTCTTTACAAAGTTGGTCGTAAAAAGTTGTGAGGTAAAAGCAACCAAGTTGTTACACCAGCTCTGTTAGAGAAGTGTAAATGACCAAGTCAGAACTTTATATCTAGATTTATTGAACATAACATCAATCATCACATTCAACTTGACTGCGGTGGATAATTTTCAGGTATTTACCGTTTTAACAACCACAGGTTTGAAAGGAGAACATTGTAGTGGTTTTATAAATTCTATAATATAGTGAAGCGCAAGATATAAGAATTTATAGCATCCAAGTTCAAAGTTGCCATAGATATAATATTCAATACCAATATAGGTTACAAATTCCAAGGTTATAGCTCTTCTATATGTGAACTGTAGGTTTTGATGGTCTGTCAGGGAGTGTGTGAGCTACGGACTAGATGACTTTGATGTCAAATATTGCGGAAAATAATGAAAATACAAACTTCAAATTTATGACATACAAGTAGTAAAATAAGGAAAATTACTAAAAAGGCCTCCTTTTCTGTCTGTTTTTTAAGAAATGTATAAGCATTCACTGTGAGAAGAAATCCAAACGCCAAGGTTTTGTCTAGTTAATTTCCCACATTTCAAAATCAAACTACTCTGTAAAGAAAAACACTTACAAATGTTTATTCTGGTATTATACTTATTAATTAAATAATTTTATTTTTTTATATGAGTGAATTATTAATTTTCATGGAAAGCTTGCGATTAGGTCTCACCACCAAATTAACAAGGTGTATTTTCAATGATCTCATTAAGCAGATATATAGATGAACCTTCTGTCTCATACTTTGTTTCTCTGATTTCTGAGATTAGTGAAAGAATAACTTTTGGACAATTTGGATCATGAAAATTATTGAAGTGTAGACCAACAACTATGATATATTATTTATACACATACACACGAGGACTGTTATGATATTTCAAATAATTCTGATATGCGAGTGAATTTTTTTTTACGGTTAAATATCAAAACTTAGCACAACTTTGTTGCTGAGCGGCAGTATATAATTGTTTTCCAGTAACATTCTAGTACGGTTTGAGTCGTAAAAAATGTTACAAGTATACTTTGTGGTATTGCGTGTAGTGTTGTATAAGTGTAGTGCGTTTTGTCCTGGAATACTCACGGTAGACCGCGTCCTTCAGCGTAAGTGTTGTTTTGTTTATTCTTTATCAATATTATATCGTGGTGATAGCGTAAAATAAGGGATAAACCACCTGCTGCATTCATTTTCTCGTAAGATATAAGTATGTAGATACAACTGTGTGATGTGATGTCGCAGTAAAATTGTATTCTTTTATTTATCCTTGGACTTATGAAGTAACTGTATTGTCGGTGCCGTAAACTCTGCGGTACGGGCACGTGCCTTACTTTGAATAAGAGGTATCATAATTAATAATTTTACATGAAAACGAGTTATGGCGTATTATTGGCTATAAATTACTAGCATTTGCACGTGGCGTTTTATAGCTTATTAGCCTATTACTGCCTACAAGATTTTAAGCTCTCGAGAGATGTAAACAAAACGATTAATATATGCGTTGTGCTGTCTCTTGCTAAGTTATAATACTCAGTTTTATTATTGAGTAAAGTTACAGAATTTTATCGTACAGGAGTTATGCTATTTCTCAGGTAAGTAGCATATGTGTGAATTCAACTATATCTATACTAGGTTATAAAATTATATCCAGCCGTTTTAATGAATATACAAGCTTTTTCGTTGATAATGTTGGTGGGACTAATAATGTGGAAATTTGATGAAAATCGTAACCGTAAGACAGACAAGAGTTATTTTTGATTTCCTTTTTTTGTATTATGATAATGCTTTAGAATCAATTCCCCTAAAATTTCGATTTCGTTTATTTCGAACACTACTATACTTTCTCTATTCTTATTGTTGTTCGAAAGTAAAAGTTACCTATTCTTTTCTAAGTCAGTAGTCAGGTATCTAACATAGATACCTGACTACAAACTTAGAAAATGGCAAGTCTGAAAAAAGTTATTGTATTTCTATCTACTGTCGGCTAATATTAGCGCGTTAGTAGATCAATATCTCAATGCTAATTATCTTTTAGTACGTGCATTAGGTTAATCACGGCTCTTTATTATTGACCCATTCCCCCATAATAACGGACAATATATGATTTTAATCGCATATAAAGCAACTGCTCTAAGTGAACCTCGATCTAATATTAACTATGATTATTGCATACCTTTTCCAAGTATGTCGTTGATACAATAAGTGTAACAGACTGACATCTTGACAGTTCAATATATCAGTGCCAAGAGTCCACCGATGCGGCGACCGAGTTAAACGGATCGATTAAAATTAACCCGTTACCTGTAATAATCGATATAATCGCAATTAAAACTACTATCATCTACCGTGAGGGCTGGCGTGATAGAAGCTGTGATTATATCGTTTACGAGATATAAGCATCTTTGATTTGCATAACTGGATCGACTTGACTGATCTGAATTTGTGATTCTACGTGTGCTTTTAATTGTTTTTAATTAGTTATTATGGAAACATTATTGCTTAATTCAACGCTTAATATTTATATTTAATTTTTTTGTCAACAAATCATTGTAAGAGTTAAGTTCGATATATGCGACACTTGTGTGACGGTAAGATAGGACTAGATTAATAATATATTAATCAATTATCTAACATTTTATTATGCCACTTGTTTACGTATACAAGCTTTTCATTCGATACTCGTTTGTTTAGGAAATATTTATAAAATAAAAAAGTATTTAATAACGAAAAATATAAATTTAACTATAATTATGTTTAAATATTCCTTTATTTTTTTGGGTTAAGCATAGGAAATAGACGAGTGACTGAATCAGAAGGATCAATACGGTTCACTAAGCTAAAAAACTCTTGAAATCTTATTGATTCGGTAGTAGGGCTTTTCACTGTTTTCGGTAGTAGCGCTTTTCACTGTTTTTAATTGAACTTAATTCTCAGTTGCAGTATAATAACTGTGATTATATGACACAAATTCATCTGTCCATTTATCTGCGAGGCCTAAGTCTGCAAGTTACGAAGGAACATTAATCAGTTACAATCAATTTTTCAACACAACAAATGTATTAGAACGCAATGCAAGAACTATTATTAGATTAAAAATTAAATTAATTCTAGTGTATCTCGATTGACATGATGTTACTGGTTCATTAGAGTCGTTGAATCATTAAGGTGAATCGATTTTTTTATGGATTCAGATGCAGTGAGTTAATTTATTTAGATGAATCAAAATTACTTAAGACTATTTTTATACATAGAAATAAGAAACGTTTTCTTTTGTTGCGTTGAAAAAATAAGTAACATTTTTTTCCATACAATTAGGCTAATTTATTCGAGTATTAGTGTATTTTTCACTTTTTGTCTTTTAATGAAAGAATATACATAAAAACAAAATAATTAAAAAAATATTTGCCGCCTATGACAATTTGAAATAAAAAGTGGATACAAATGTTTTTTGCTGCTGATAAACCGCTGTCAAACATAAAATTAAAATAATTTTTTTACATAATCTTTTAAATTAATTCATTTTCTTTCCTTTCTTACATTTTTTTATATTTAATATTTATCAATTTATGTTGACATTTGCATATTCAATGTTTAGTGATATAAAAAGGCAGAACAGTGCCAGAAACTCGAGAAAAATTTTAACAAAAAAAACTCAGAATGGGAAATATTTTATTACACATACATAATGTTGGCTGAGTTCAGTTTGTTTTCAAGTACTAAATTTTATTTCCTGTCCGAATAAATTAAATGAGATCAATTTAAAAATTAAGGCTATGGTGCTTACTTTTTTTCTTCACGGTAGCTAATAAAGCTTTTGCTTTAATTTCCCCTTCGTTGTGGGAAATCTGTAAATGTTGCATTTGCTGTTTCTTTTACTTCACCCAGCGAATAAATTCTTGAAACTCAGGGGAAAAACGTAAAAACTGGATGGAAAACCGGGAGTCAGAGAAAGTTGATTTTGGAAACAGGTGGCCATCCTTGTTGATGATGCAAAGGAAAGATGGAGAAATAGAAGGGAAGGATGGAAATAAATTAGATGAAAAAAACGGTTTTATTTAAATTGCGAAATGTATTTCTTGACGATTTCAGTCTTAAGCGAAGTTTTATAGATATAACCATTTTTTGTAAGTGGTTAAAAAGCAGCAAATATTCAGTGAAAGAGGTTTATTGTAAATTTCAAGTTATTCTTCGGCAAACATTACAAATGGCAAAGAAGTCTGAGTCCAATCTGAGAAAACGGGAGAAGCTAGATCCACCGCCGTCTGTTCGTGAAAATCCACAGTGAGGTGAAGCTCCCCTTAAATACTTGAGTACAAGTCAACGAAAGAGACTCGACAACATAATCGGAGCTGGCAAGCGGAGCGAAATGGCGGCAACAGGTTGTAAACGGCTCAACTGGCGTCGCGTGGAGCAGCGGAGCACGCGCGATCCAAGTTCAATAGCCCGGCCGTATACGTGTTGTGCGGGTCCGGGTCGCTGCCGATCTTCGCTCCCTGGGCGCTTTTTGTATTTTAATCGATATTATGCGGTTGCCTCTAGCCAAGTGTCAGTGTAATGTTAAATTTAACTAGGAAGGATACCTTATTTGACTGTGACTTGTTTTATGTACACATCGTTCAAATTATTAAGAGAGATTTTTTTGAGATATTTTGGACATTGTATTGCGCAAGGAATGCATTGTATATTTGTATAACATGTGTGTTTATATAGATAACATATCTTTGTGAAAGTTTTCTATGTAAGTCAATTATTCACGGTAACATATACTAAAAGAAGGGTGACCTTAGCAGCCTGTGATATATGGTTTTAAATGTAATATCTTTAATGTTATTTCTTAATGATGCAATTATATAAGATTAATTTGGCTCATAAATAAAACTCTAATAAACAAATGTCTATATTCCAACTTCTAATAATCTTTGAATGTCAATAGTAAATTTGAAATCGTATTACATTTCACTTGATCTCGGATGGAAAATATGCTAATTTTTTCTTTTTCCTTTATCCTCTGTCAGCTCGGGAATTCGCTAATTAACGTGATGTGGGAAGTGTATTTTATATCCTCTTCCATAGTTTTGTCGGCCGTGAGTCATAGAAATATACCAAGTATTGAATAACCGTTACTGTGTTACAGTATTGTATGACATAACGTGATGACGTAACGTTCTCTATTGTATTGTTCTTTTAAACATAACAAAATTAGACCACGCGATAGCTTTTAATGGGATTCGTATATCTGTAAAGACTCGTTAGGGGGTAATATAGTTTTACATCGGCTTGGAGAAACAATACTATAATCACATAAACAATATTTTAACAGATCAGAAAATAGGTCAAAATGCATAATGGTTAAATGAAAACTAATGAAATTACATATTTGATTTAAAATATAACATGGCAGACATTAGTAGTAAGTGCTACTGTACTGGTAGGAAAGGCATAACGAAATGGATACCATAAAAACTAATTCTTTAAAAATTTTGTGATAACTAACTGTAAAGTGTGTATAAAGCTTTGAATCATATTTTTAACTAGCTGCACATCCGGGCTTCACGAGCAAAAAGGGGACCATGACTGTATATTATCTTAATCTTTCATTTTCTATGATGCTCATTAAAGGTATTCTCTACAATTAATTATTTATTGCGTTTTATTAAAGTACATAACTGTACGGCCCAATCTTATAACGCAAAAACATCTTACAATTTTTATGTAAATGCCAATGTTCTTTATAATATTGTATCGATGAAGCTACCATTTAGTGTGTTTTGTTTTATACGATTTAAAACTTATTAAAGTACATAACTGTGCGGCCCAATCATATAAAAACGTTTATAAAAACTATTTATATATTCCTAGAAAATTTTCTGTAAATGCGATTGCAGTGTTGCTTAAAATATTATACTGATGAAGCTACCATTTAGTTTGTTTAACTTAAAAATATTTCGGTGGTTAGATTTTGTATCAGAAAGTGGAATATAACTTATAATTTATAATACGGAAAGTTTTGCATTTCTATATAGATTGTCATGTTATCTCCAATATATTTATAAAACAGTTTAACGTAATTGTAATCATTCATAAGTTTAACTTAAATCATTTTAAATTAAACTTTTGAACCATTATGTGCATATCATTATGCATGTATGGGAAATATCGTATATGCTCTATATCTATCACAATAAGCTGTTCGTAAGCCGTTTTTACTTCATACGGTAAGAATGAGCAAACAGGCAAAAGTTTTCACTTCATAAAATTAGTATGGTATTGGCTGATCGTAAGTCATTGAAATAATAAATAAATACGTACATAAATATTAACAAATATCCATCTTTATTTTCACCATATGATACATATGTTTATTTGCACACCCAAACAATTATATTTCCATTCTTTAGTAAGGATAGAAATTAAAATTTCAAATACAATTAATATTTAAATTGAAATTGGTATTGAATTCTTGAAACCGGATACGATCGCCTACAAAATCGTAAACACTCGTCGAAGATAATCGCAGTACTTTGCCCCGGATTCAAAGCTGACTTCCAAGATCAATATGCACAAAAAATATTGATCCGGTTAAACCGGGCCGATTGTTACATAATGGTGACAGGTCTATTATTATAAACTAGTCAACCTCCTACGGCGATGGAAGCATGTGTCAATTACAATAATCACTTATCCGCGTGTTATATAAATTTATGCATGCGTATTGAGTAATGTAATATTTGCTGAAGGATGCGTAATATCTTGATAAAGAGAACGAGGAACACTTTCGTTTTATGTTACGTATAATAGGCATATAAGATACAAAAGAAAGAAAACAAATATTAAATATTTGTTTTGTCCAAATTTTTTTTCTGTTAATTTATCAGATAGATGCATGTTAAATGAATGTTAATTTGCTTCCGTATAAATACCACAGTACTTGATTTCTAAGTATCTTCACACCATTATCACTGGTGCTATAATCCTGCCCTAACAGGTCACACCAATCCAGACGCTTCTGTCAGCCCCTTTTGCCCAGCATTATTAGATCTTTGATAACGTCGTCCATCATGTTCTTTGTCGTTTTTGTCTTCTTACACCTTCCGATCTTTCACTCTATCTTCCGTCATACTCTATCCACTCTCCTCTTTATTTCGGCAATTAAATTTGATTTTTGCTGGAGGTTCCTTGTTGATATGGCATCTTGCTCGTTGATAAGCAAGATACCTTAGCCTTAGCACTTCCTTCTCTGACCCATTCAGTTTCTCATTCTTACAAGTCATTGACCACGTTTACACACACTTAGGTGACGAAGTATTTTCTTCTTTTAACAATTATGCTATACAGTTTTAGTTATTTATAAATGTTATGATATTAATTTATAGAAAAAGTAAGCGTGATGATGAAACTTAGGTGTTTGTCTATTTGTGTTTCAGCTGTTTTTCTCATGAGTTGCATATGCTATCTATATGAATTATACATTACATATAACAAAAAACATAGTTATATAACTTGCTTGTTTATACCTAACGGGGTATAAAAACATAAAAATGTTTTTTGCTTTTTCGGGGTCTTCAAAAAACTTTATTTTCTTTAAATAGATTGAGTGATGTGAAAGTTCTTTTCTTTCTTAGTACATTTTAAACTTTGGTTTTTATTAGTTTAATTTTACTTTGCGTGCTTTTTTACATCTAGAATTATTTGTTTATTAAACGTAGGAGACATCGTGTCTAGTCACCATTACTCTAGCGTTTGAAGGTTTCCAGTCTCATGGGCTATGAATTCCGTTCATAGCTTCGTTATTTAACTTAATTTCGTATGTTATATCTGTATTACACATCTAAGAAAAATGTAAATATATGATGAGTACATCTTTCTCTAATTTTCTGCATTGTTCCCTTAAACTATTGAATACCAAATAAAGTGTATATTCTAATTTCGGACAAATAGATCCAGCAATTTTGGCGGACAGTATGATACGTAAGCTTAACTTAGTTTCCATTTGTTACTATATGCCATTAATTAATATTACTGCAGAAATGTTTTTTATCAATTCCAAATTTCTTATATTTCTCTTCATTTCAGACCACCCTAATGTACATAGATACATACACCCAATTTTCATTATTTCCGGAAAAAGAGGACACGCTTATAAATAATTTTCAACAGGACGAAATGCTTTATCGCCGCCTCGGAACCGCTGACGGCGTCTGCGGTCTAATGATGATTGACGATCCTCGCTGTCAATACGAACAGCGTATTCTATATTTAGGAATGCGTACTACGCTATGTGGCTCCGTGTAAGTGACAGCAATCATTAGACGTTACTTAAGGCAAATTTGTGTTAGAGTGATGAGGGGAAAGTGTTGAAGTTGAGTCAGCATGTGTGTATAATTAAACAGCCTAAACCATTTGTATAAAACATTACACTTACGATTTCGTTGCTTTAAGTACCAGAACCTTATGAATTACCTATTGTTCTCAGCGTAATTTTGCTATAGAGCTAAATAAAAAAATATTACTTTTACTGATAATAGAAAGTGATAATTGCGAATCGAATTTATGCTGTCTTTCTTATAAATACATGTTTATGTTAAAATCAGTCAGCACTGTTATATTGAAAATGCCTTTCGCTCTGTTAGAAACGCTCTATATTATAATGTTTTTTTTAAATAATTTTAATTTGTTGTTTAATATACTTTTGGAAGTATTACATGCATATACATAGAAAATAAATAATAATAATTTATGGGCCTTTACTATTAGCCTTGAAAAGACTAAGTCACTCAGCGAGCTTTAGAAATGGCTATTCTCAGGGTTTTTTTACGAGACGTGGTTCGTAATGAGAAGATCCGTAGGAGAACTAAGGTCACCGACATAGCTCTTATGATTGGCAGAAGTGGCAATGGGCAGGTCATATAAGGGTAACGTGCAGAACCGGCAACCGCCGGGGAAGAAAATTTCTCGAATTGCGACCACGTATTGGAAGACGCAGAGTGGGACGGCTTCTCGCTAATTGAATAGATAACGTGAACTTTACGTTCACGTGAAGCTGTCAGCTTCACGTGAACGTAAAGTTCGCTTCACGTGAAACGCTTCACGTGAACCACCAAACGATTCACGTGAACTTTACGTTCACGTGAAGCTGTTAGCTGCAATCATCACGGGATCGATCTTTGTTTGAATCGATGGGAGATTCATAAGTGTACGTCTTCCGACCGATGATGATGATACAGTGTATGGAAAAAAAATATTTTAAGAAATTCAAAAATATGTAAATGCGTTAACTGTAGTGTGGAATGAAATATTTGAAACAATAATAGCGATTGTGTCTACTTAAAATGTGTTGGAAGCCACTGCTTCTTTGTTATTATATTAGTTTATTATGTAGATTATATTATATTAGTTTATTATGTGATGTAGTATTGTTTCTACTTTCTTTAATTTCTTTACCACGACCTAGGTTTCGTTGTATTACAACATCTTCAGGTGGTCTATTCAAAGATCTTTGCTAATAGCTCACCTGAAGATGTTGTAATACAACGAAACCTAGGTCGTGGTAAAGAAATTAAAGAAAGTAGAAATAATACTACATCACGTAGTTTCATTTAATTGCTTCGATATTTTAATAATTAACAAGATATCGTAAATGTTATAAGTCGCTGTCTGGTTAAATAAAATATAATGAATAATAGTTTTGAACTTATGAGTAAGTTTTATTTATCTGAAACACTTTTTGTCTTACTTTATTAGGTGGCTTTAAATTTAAAAAAAAATTATGACGTCCATTGATTTCACACAATAGATGTGAAGTCTATTATTTTAGCAGTACCAGCTTTAGCCTAATATTCTTATAAAATAGTTATCCTGTTCAAATTGTCAAATTATATATACTAATATAATGTCTTTTTCCACAGGTAAGACTTACTGATGTTGTCAATGCTGAAAAATCGGTGAGTAATTAGTGTAGTCATGGCATTACGATTACTGTTAACTTTGAATAAAATTAAACTCAAAATTCAAATTAAATTGAACATACAAAGAACATCTAAGAATAGATGATAATAAAATATTATCGCTTTTTATAATGAAAAATTCACCAAACATTGTCTAAATAATTTAAACTTTCATTCGAGCTTTTAGCTAATTATATTAAAAGTTTTAAATTAGAGTCACGTCGAGCTACCGATCCAAGGACGTGACGCAAAAATAACGATCTTTAATAAATAGTATCTTTTGACGACAGGTTCTTCGGCCAATTTGTAAGAGTTCGTTCTGCTGATTAAATTTGTTCTATCGGATTGGAGCAATAAATTCTTTGAAATGGAATTTTGAGAGAAGAAAGAAATTATATGTAATAATTTGAAATTCAGATCCGTATTTGGGTATTAAAGTTGTAAAGATTTTCGACGTTGTTAGAATAAATTACACATAGAATGCGTGGAAACGTAACATTCTGTGATGTATAATAACACAGCGGTATAATATACTTTGTTTCGAGTCATCGTAAAAATATTTTTTCTCTCTTAAGATTCACGCAATAATGTACACTAAAATATTGGTTTTCAGCATTAAACAAAAATTATGTGTTGGCTGACCTTATTCACCATTTTTAATAAAACAAGGAACCCTTAAAACCTCACACCATCTATAGTTTTGATCTTAATTATTGGTACATGCCAACAATTAAGATCAAAATCTGAATGATCCTCTAACAAATTCCTGCATATCAGTCTTAAACAACAGATGGTGTGACTGTGAATTGAGTTATGCTGGTGTGACTTCGAATTGAGTAATTTTTTTCATATTTCTTCTCTAAACATCCGAAGTGGGTGACGATTTTTTTTCGCGTAACCCATAGAGGTGGGTCTCATTTTAAATTTTGCAAAATTATTTGAATTAATTAATATTATGGTTACTACTTTTAAAGTGAAAAACAAAAAAAATTCTAGACAGCAGGTCGATAAAAATGATAAATTACATCTGTTAACTTACAACATCAATAATTTTTGTAAATACAAATAGCTTCCAAACTCTGCTATATGCGCGTACCGAATAATATTTTGTGAAAAAAGATATCATAATTGATTATTGTTAAGAATATAATTAATAATAAATTTGTCAATTTTGGTTTACTAGTTTTTGAACTTCGAATTTAGTTATGCGTAAACATTTATTTTCACACGCATTTATGGTTAAAATTTAATGCAGGAATATTGTCCCTAGCGGATTACTGCGGTTTTAGTCGAACTTTAAACAAGGAATGTGAACTTTCGCTTTTGACACATTTGTAAAGAAGTACATTAATTACCTAAGTAATAAGTATTCATTGTTTTAGACTACTGTGGAGTTCTGCTCAACGACTGTACATTTAGCGTTTGGTTTAGACTTCGTATTCGACAGCGTGTGTCCAGATAGCATCATATATCACTTGTTTAACTTTTATAATTTAATCTTGTTTTATTTTTATCTTGTTTTTATTTTCCATTTTATTTATTTTTCAAGCAAGTGTGGTAATGTGTCCTCCTGTTATCAATGTATATAGAAGCAAAACTCTGAATGTTCAAAACTAATAAGTACTTTCCGTGTTTAAGCTGCTTCAAAAAGGCAGGAACGCAGTTTACTACCAATGAAAATGTCACTGTTTATTGATTATTAAATGAAAGAATATACATTGAAAACGATGTATGCAATAAAAATAATTTCCGGTCGCGATTATTTCATTATTAAAAATTAATTTGACAATTAGTTCCCACACAAAGTAAGTTTTTCAAGAAAATATTTACTACAATTTTTTCGATTTAATTGTCGCCCTTAGTAAAACTAAATACTGAAAAAAAACAAACCCCAAAAATTTAAATTAAAAAGAATCGCGTAGAAAGGTTAAAAATGCTATGTCTCACAATCAATTTACAGCCATTTCTTCACAGCAAGATCATTTTTCGATTTTTTTTAGTAAAATAATCGCAACTGGTTTTTTTTCAGATACGTTGTTTTTAATGTAGTATACATTAAACGTTAATACGTTGTTTTTAATGTAGTATACGTCCGTTTAAAAACAGGAAAAAGTGAAATTATTATCATAACTCTTTCATTTTAAGATCGATTATGATTAAATTTCACACGAAAACCTAGTTGAATTAAATAAATACGCAGAAATAAAGAAAAATATTTTTAAACTCTTTTGAAGAACTTAAGGGGAGATTCATATAAGTTAAGGCAACGTACTGGAGAATAAATTTTTTTTGGAATATCGTTGAATTAGTGTCTCAATAAAAGGCAGCAGAAAATTTTAGAAATTTTTCCTTCGCGAGATGAGCCCGTATTATGTTGTATCTCCTTTGCAATTTGAAACACATGCACCTATAAAAAAGAGCTAAACAAAAAATTTTGAGATAAGTGCGTTAGTAATTTACTTGCAACACAATTATTTTGGTCGACTCGTAATTAATATATTTAATATATTAATATATTTGGCGTTAATTTTGTAGAAATTCATTATTCACAATTAAATGAAACTACGTGATGTAGTATTATTTCTACTTTCTTTAATTTCTTTACCACGATCTAGGTTTCGTTGTATTACAACATCTTCAGGTGGGCTACTAGCAAAGATCTTTGCTAATATTCCACCTGAAGATGTTGTAATATAACGAAACCTAGATCGTGGTAAAGAACTTAAAGAAAGTAGACATAATACTACATCACGTAGTTTCATTTAATTGTTAATATATTAAAGTTATGTGGGTTACTAAGTGGTTTGCCTTACATCTGTGAAAAATATACCAGGAAAAAATTTTAAATAGTGAAAAACAATGTCAATATTTAAAAAAAGTTTAATAGAAATACTACATACCCTGTGTACGGAATTCTCATATTGCGAATTCTACTAGTACTTAACAAGTTTATTTCAAACGAAATCTCTTTACTAGAAATGTAAGAAACATTATTTTACATAAAATTACAGTTGAAGTACAATATCAAACGTCCATGACCTTAAAAGTGTCGTATAACTCGCGCACCACATCAACAGTTGACGTTTTCTTTCTAAGTGCATTTTTATTCGCCACTCTTGCCTTACAACGGATATTTTATATTCCGTTACTATTGGGCAAATATATTTCGCTATATTAGTGGCAATGTCCACAAGAATGTCATAACATGCGTCCGGTAAGAGCGCGGTTGCCCGTAAACCCGATTATGTGTCGACGGCTAAGTCGTTACTTACACGGGTTGTCGGTATATCGATACTTTAAGTGGTGAAAATATTATCGTCTAACTGCAGTATTCTGAGTATCGTGCCTGAGCAATATTGTGACCATCACTAGCCTTTAAACACTTTTATTGTCTTCACGCGTATATTGATTAGCAGAATGCCAGATGTTAGTTTTTTTGGATTTTATTGCGTTATGTTCTTCTAAATATTTCCTAAATTTATCTTGTTTATATTTTTCGATCTTTCACGTTTGTTTGTGCTTTATATAAGTATGTAAAGTAAAACTTAGTAGATTAAAAAATAAATTATTTTTCTTGGATTTAGTTACATTATCTTATCAACTTTTACGTCTCGAAACTATTTAAGAAGAATTTAATGACTTAAATTTTTTAAGTTATTTCCCCATGTTTTATTTTAAATATTTGTTCTTAGTTAGTATTAAATTAACTTTGAATAAATTTGTTCACACGTGTAAATCTGAAGAAACAGTGAGATATCATCGAATACTGACGAATTGTTCTGACTTTTCCGTGTTTTAATAATTTTGTTTTGTAAATCTGATCGCGAGGGATTTTTTTATTCCACTCGTTCCTTATTTAGTCGCTCGAAGTGACCAAAACTATCACAATAAATATTTCATAATTGTTTTTCCAATCAAATTCTCGCAGTTGTAATCTAATAACAGTTAACAGACACACTGTATATCGATATATCGATGTTAGTCCACCATTACCTTAAGACACATCCTTATACATGTACTGCGTTGCAAAGGGTCCAAAGTGAATCACTGTCCAGATTTAGTTTTCGTGTCCCATTCACTTTATGCCCAACGCGACGGTCGAGTACTACGGATTTTACGGGCGACCACATTGCCTCGTGGAAGTGAGCTGTATTCCTTTTCATAGGCCCTTTAATTCTTTTGCTCTCAGCAAATAGTCTCGTGGAAAGGCACTTTTATGGCGTGAGCGAAACGGTAATGCTGTGTCGATTGGCCGATCGATACTTAATGACAGATTTCAATTTCATAGAAACGTGTTCATATTTGCGTCGTACGTTTGCACTAGTTAAACATATTGTTTACATCAATTAAGAGCGTAGAGACTATGGATTACTGGAAATTCTTTGAGTAAAGAACACTTTGTCTTCGTGTCTATAAGTTAGATGATTATTAAGTTATACAAAGTTGTATAAATATTTTTCAGGTGAAAACAAGTATTTGGTTTAATGTTTTTTTGTGTTTATAGCGCTATAGTAGCTGAATAAATTTGTGTAAAATTCGGTTTATAAGTTTTATCTGGCGTGCAGATGATCGCAAGTGTGGAGTCTCATCTAAGTGGTCTTTGCTTTTAAAATATTCCGACGCATGGTATAGGCATTGTATTTTTTATTTTGAAACTAACGAATCCCATCAAAGAAATATTGTTTAAACTAGTGGATACGTGAGAAATTAATTATATTATAAATATTGTACAAAACTACGCAACTCGACACACATTATATTGATTTTCTGTCTATCGATAATATGATGTAATACCAACTTTTGCCTTTCTGCAATAGACGGGTACAACTGAACGCCATGTGCTACGTTTCATAACACTGTACACTACTTTTCAACTAATCTACGTGAAAATGTAGGTTAGTTGAAAAGTAATCTACGTGAAAATGTAGGTTAGTTGAAAAATGTGACACATGAAAATATAGAATAGCCGTATTTACACAAACATCACTGATATTTTTTATTTTAGTTATTAAACTTTAACTAAATGCGCATCTGTCATGAACTGACGGTTTTTATTATTCAACTTGGGCCCTTGATTCAGCGATCTGATTCATTCGAATTAACCCATGCTAAGCATGTTACAAATCATCTAGGATCATCTTTAATATGGTTTAATGGAACCATAAGGCACTAAAAGTAAATAGATAATTATTTCCATATTACGACAAAAAAACTACACGCATTTATAGAGGCCAAGAAATGCTATTGTGCTCTATCCCCACTCTCAGCGTAATACTTTCGTCACGCATTTATGTAACATTGCTTAGACTGATTGTCTTCATAGTGTGATAAGAAACTTTATTAAAAAAAAAAAAGAAATCTTTGCGAGATGATTTATATTCTCATGTAGCACTTATGATTTACGGCTGGTTCCTTTCCCGCGATTTACACCAAACGTGATATTAATATTTCTAGATTCCTTCACTCAACCGCAATTCGTAACAAATTCGCCAATTTCACGATCTAGTTGCACAGAACGTACACGATTCCTTGGCATACAGCAATAAAACTTATACAATTAAGATTGACACGTCGTACGGTAATGATCGTTGCGATCAGACTTAGGTAGATACATTGACCAGTCTGTACGAGTTACCTACATCTCACTACATCAAAGCTACGTTCGTTGCTCGCATGAAAAAGTTGCACCAGTCACGAGCCCTATATTTAGCGGTTTTTAATGTCGCGATAGACGGGCGATAAGGCAGGCGCAGTCGCCGCGGGCAAGGCCGCGACATACAAACCAGCCATCGTATATCTGGACCGCAAGCCTACATGAGATTTCGTAATCTTGTTAATACGTCTAGTAGAGGCAAGCAAAGCATTGTCGATGCAGTTTTTATTGAACAGTGAGTCAATCAAAGTAGTCGGTTTTCACGATATGTTTTTCCGTTTTACTATACTAGTTGACCCGCGCGAATAATTCGCAAGTCAGTGAATGGTAATATAATGTGAAAATAAGTAAGGGAAATGTACTTTTTATTATTTAGAAATTTATTATTTTTTATTTATTATTAAAAGAGATTTTATAAAAAATATTTAATAAAATCTAAAATAATTAAGAGGAAAATATATAATATTTAATTAAACAGATTGTCGATAGATGACGCTGTTTACAATATAAACACCTTTGAGAAATAATATGTAGGGATTAGGTAAATTAAAAAAGACACCACATAGATGTCTATAAGATACCATGATGAAATTTATACTTGAGTGTATGTATTGCGAAAATAAACGGTTATATAAAAGAACATTAAATAAAGGGCGCGATTGTCAAATTTAAGGCCGCGAAATGTGAGTTTAATGTGTACCCTTTTAAAAGTGGATGTATACCTGTGAAAAAATAACGTAATTTTTGAAAATAGAAGAAGTCGAAGTACCAGATGGAATTGCACTGCTACCCTCCCGTAGGTATCTAAATTATTTAAATACAAAAGGTGTAAATTTGTTTAATGCTATTAGAATTATATCGATATGAAGTTTTTTTTATTTAAATCATATTTTGAAATGATATAACGAAGGATTGTGAACCCATTTCTCCTCCCCATCCCTCGGACCCCATTTCCTGTTTAGAAATCAGTGCGCAAACAGTGCACCGACTGTGAAATAACGCACATAAACAGTGTGATTCGTGGGCGGAATTTCAGAAATGATACCTATATACGACAGTCTAGCAACGATAATTTCTCCATAGCTCAGTATCGTGGTACAATAGATATAATCTTTTACAAATAAAGTTAAGTTATGAATCATAAACATCTGAAAGTGTAAAATCCATGCAAGTACTAAAATTATAAAAAGTTATAAAATTTAATGAGCAAACATTTTTGGGTAAATTATGGTTGGAGCTCTAGTTTCTTACGTAGAAAATATTTTTTACAAAACCTCAATGAATATCTGAATATTTTTTACTCTACAACTAAATTGAACATATTCTGCGTCCTACACGAGTCGACTAGTCTACAATAAAGTCGACTAGAATAAAAAAAAACTTGTCGTACCAACATTTCATCGGTTTGCCACAACAAAATTCCACGTGCAATAGATTAATCCAGCTGGTATCTAATTTAGTAGCGACAACATAATCTGAAAAATGGCCCGGTTATTTGAAAAGAACGTGAATAAAAACATAAACGCGACGTGAATGTTGCTTTAAAATACGGCCTGAATGGTACGTAAGCGCGTAATGAATATTTATTAAGGAACTGCATAGGGAGCGAGTGGTAAAGGATTGCGAGGGAGTTTTCTTAGCTTTTTCATTATTTTAAATACAGCTTTCACTGGCTCTGCTATTTCGTTGTATTTTTGCGTCTTCCGCTTACTGAGTACTGCTTTGTGTTAGTCGAAACGATATTCTGAGAAGGGAATCTTTTTATTACCAGAATTGTTTTTATTTCATTTGCTATTTTTATAACTTAAAGCGAATATAACTATAATTGATATTTTGCTTAAACGATTGTGTTGTTTTCTGCTTAGCCATATATTTTAAAGTTAAAATATAGACAGATATAGATAACCTATTAATAAGCGCAAGATCGATACTGGCTTCTTAATTTTTGATATATTTATCTTTATAGGTATAACATTATTGAAGAATTATGAAATTAGTAAGTAAATGTATGTCTTTTTTATAATGTTTTATTTCTCTACATTGCAATGATTTAAAAAAAATAATTAGTAATTACTATTTGTAAAATATTTAATAAAAAGCATCACATTTTGAACTCCATATACACGGTATCCAGGAATAGAGGTCGGACAAAGAAAGACGCCATTCGTTGGCTATAACGAAATATATTGTCGTTAAAATAAAACGTAAAATACGTCCTTTTTTTAATTGGGTGCAAAAATAATATTACATGTAATTCTTTTTAACTCACCCAATACTTGCCCGGAGTGCGGTTTTTATCAGCAGTGGCGATGTCTTGACAGCTGTTCATGGGTTATTCCCCCGAGCGGCACTGAACAATGTGCGCAAGTATCGTGTATACGAAAAAGATGACAATTATGAATATTATTTTCAATTTTCTTAAAAAAGTAATCTTTTAAATTTTATTTTAACGACATTCAGTCACTGTTTTTCAGTCAAGGAATAACGTTTTTTTTTGTACGACACTTATTCCCGGACTCCGTGTATACATTTCTATATACAAATTAAATTTTTCATCGCACTTTCAGCCTGGAGAATAGAGATCAGCGTGCCCGATTTGTTTACGATCTGCGTCCAGCTTGTTCATAGGAATCGATCCATTGTATCTTCCATATTTAATATGACGAGCTTCTCAAGGCTTGTCGGATTCTTGATGTGCCAAGCTACGAAAATAATTTAGGATATTTATGGACAAATTCACTATTTTGCTCTAAATTTCATATCTTATAAAGTAATTGAAATATCAGAGAAGTTCACATTATTATACATTTACCGGTTGAGAGTGGACCAAACTATTATGATTCGTTTAGAACATTTGCAAAATACATCCTCGAAAAATGGAAGCACTTTATGGCTCCAAGCATAAGGACTTTCTTCAATCCTGTTAAGTGTGAGCGTTTTTCGTGGATTCGGGACACAATGATACAAATCTATGCGCACTCGAACCTCCATTCCTTATCAAATACCATCGACATCCTTAATCGAGATCAATTGGTCAGTGGGCTCATGAAATGGATCTTTGACTACCAAGTAAGTCATAAGCTATCACATATATTGGTAGTCAAAGACTGACTTCTTATGGAAACCTACGTAGTTTACCGAAACTAGTGTTAAATAGTACAATGATACCATATACGTCAACTGTTAAAACCCGGGCCTACTGATCGATCAAAATCTTAGTTGGCGCACTCAAGTGAATGATGTTAGTCGTCGTGTTTTCAATAGGATGCACTCTTTGAAACGTTTTCAAAATTTTCTACCGACTAAAACGAAAATTTACTTTTGTCAAACACTCTTATTACCATTAATTGATGATGTAGATGTGTGCTATCCTGATCTTAATGAAGAATATTTATGCAAGTTGGAACGTCTTCAAAATTTATGTATCCTGTATATCTTCGGTCTCGCAAAATTTGATCATATTTCTGAATACAGGTCATTTCTCAAATGGCTGAAGATCCTTGATCGACGCTAACTTCACATACTTAGATTTCTTTTTAATACTCGTATATTGAAAAATCTTCACAGCCCAAATTATCTCAGTGGCAAATTTAAAGATTTGTCTGCTCACGCCTTGGGCTACGATCTGAAAGTTCACTCACTCTACTTATTCCTAAACATACCTCTACCATGTACGAAAAAGCCTTCACCGTCCAAGCAGCAAAAAATTGGAATCACCACCTTTTGAATCCTGACATCAGGAAAATCACGTCCCTAAATATTTTCAAAGATCGAGTGAAAAGTCCTGCCTCTCCTGAAACCTTTTCCTTTGTGTCCTTGTCCTTTCCTATTTTTCCCATTCCAAATCTTGTCAATAGTTTTTTTACTTATACTTTTGTATATCTAAAAAAATTTTTTCGTCTTATGTGCTATAAAGAATTTTCATTATAAAATCTCTTACAGTCTACCAACTAAATTTTAATACCAATTGTTATGGTTGACTGGAAGAGATTGCTCGTGTAGCGATAAGTCCGCCATGTGTACTATACATAAAAAGATGATAAATAAAATAAATGATAATCCTTTGACGGTCCCTTTTTTTAATTATATGGCATATGGAAAGTCGTTACGAACCATTTTTAAGAATTAGTTTTATATTTCCATGTTATTAGATTCTTGAATATTCTGTCTTCAGATTGGATTCACGCCAATACGAGTGCTTATTTACGGCTCTTCATTTTGTGTGATGTATCCTACAAGCACATAAAGCAGAGCATTTAGACAAATGTTGCACATATATCTAAAGAACCTGCACACGCTAACCATTTACATAATATGCAAACTAGCTATTCTGCAGTCGCATACATTACTTTTTTGCCAACAAAAAAAAGTACGCTCTTTTTATCTCGACGCCACGAAGAACTACAGACAAATTTGTTTACATTGCAAATTCAAACGTCATGCCCAATTAGCGTGCATTCGCACATTCAAAATACGGACGTCAGAAACATCGCCAAAAATATGTTGTGTCTAAACTGTAATCGATTTTCTGACTTTTCCCAGCGTGACATTTTACTTTTGTATCGGGAAGTTAAAACGAAAAACAATTTTTAAATAGATTTCCTTATACCACTTTATAATCTCCAATAGATGTAATTATAAAATAAACTCATACTTGCAATAAATTAGCAACAAAATGTTAAGTTACACAATAGAGCGTGTTTGAATCTTATCAAGAATCTTATTAGCAAGTTTATTAACATATACAAGTACGTTTCAATCTAAAAATATAAATGTACTTATATATTTATTTCAAAATTACATAATCATATAAGTAAACAGGTAGTAACATATGGTGCGTATATAAATATATATATATATATATATATATATATATATATATATATATATATATATATATATATATATAACTTACTAAGCGAAAATATATATGTATATACTTTTACTTAGAAAAATGTCACAGCTTAGATATTTGGGAATTAAATGAATAGAATTTAAAAAAACCAGTAAAATACTAGAGGGAAGGTTCCGTACACATTTCGCCACTTATAAACATTTAAAGGTACATAGCAGGCCTGTAAACTATTTACAAATATTAATTTTTCATAATGTATGTGCTTACTATATTTATCAAATGCGTAATAACTTTTAAACATGCACCATATAATTAAAAATGTATGCCATTTAGAAACATAACTAATTTTTCAACAAGATTTGCGTGGGATTCTAAAAACTCGGTTTTTTAATAATTTTTGGTTGAACAGTCTTGGAAATGGGGGCATATTTCTTTGCCTATTTTCCAGTATATCTCTGAAGATAAAAAATAATGTTTTTGAGATCCTTATAACTCTAGCCCTTTCAAACTATATTCTTTATCCCATATGGAATTCCGAATATTTAATTGTTTCGAGTAATTATTTTCCATATGAATATTCCATTCCATATCCATTTTTCCTATTGAGGTACCGAACCCTATAAGGATCAAATTAATTTTTAAAAAAAATGGTTATGAGCTTGGACAATGGGAAACATTTCATAGGAATAATTGTTACATACATCTTATTCCGTATTTAATTTTTTTACATTGACTCAATATTTTATGACGTCATGTAGTTCACAATCTTTTTCTGATATCAGGATTTTTTAGAATGTAATATTAAAATAAGGAAATTATTTTTTCCAATACTGCAAAGTGTTTACACCCTTTTTGTTTTATTAAATAGCCCTTTAATTTGTAGTTCTTATTAATAATACTAGCAATTTTTCCTGTTCTTCGCGAGATATCTTGTGCTATATTATACAATTTTTAAAGGGTTGTAGTTTTACAAAAACGAATTAAAATTAAAGAAACGTCTTTTTAAAGTTGAAGTATTGTACCTTCTAAAGCAAAGTTGTGCAAATTAACTTTTAAACCTTAGGATATTTTTTATTTACTATTCCTATAGAGTTACAGATGAAAAAGTTAAATGAAGTTTTTATGCGTTGTTACGAGAGGTAAAATAATTTTGTATTTTTATTAAACATTCTATTGTTTATTTGTAACGGACTTGTTTGCTCTCAAGCGAAAAATTCTTTCGATTTTGACTCGTGAACAAATGATCGTGTGAAAAACGTATAAGTGATTAAAAAGTACGTAATCTCAGCCTTAAAATAGTGTTTTTAAAATTTTTATCGAGCTATTTTTCGTGAAATGGGCGTTGTTCAAAATTAACGCAATTTTTTAAACAAAACTGTTGCTTAGATTATATTTCTAGATCTACAACCTTTCTTCCTATGAGATGTACCCAGAATGGTACCCTGAAGTCTGATTGATAGTGAAAATATAATTGCATTTTTCAATTAAAAATACTTATTATATACTAAATACCGCCATCTAGCGGAGGATCGCAAAAGTATACGTTTATGATAGTTACTTATAAAAGGAACAGTTGTCGCTACTCATCAACAAAGTAGTCAGTTAATAATAATTTCAATGAATTTGTATATGCAGGCGTTTACCAAGCCTTTAAGGTACAAAACTACAGTTTTCTAATATCCGTTGTAAGCTTATCATTAGTCTAAAATTCAAACATAGGAACGAAAAATTTACGTCTACTCTGTAAGTTGGCTATTTATATATACCTATAATCCTCTGAATTTGTTTTGAGAAATCAATAGGTATTTTGACAAAAGACTGTTGCTCGGATAGACAGGGTTTACGATGGAGCAAATTACACGCCCGTTCCTCTCTAACTACTACTGACCAATGGAATAGGAATAGAGGTATTATGACTCACTAGTTATAGATAACCCTGTGCCTATCATCAGGGCTATTTGAGTCTAACCTGACTGTGTTACTTGGAAAATACAGAATATTTATAGACCTTAATAGATACAATTTACGATATTATCTTTAAAGGTGCATGACTAATTATATCGTATTGTTGATTTCTATAGCAATTTATAAAATAAACATGAAATACCCTAAATGTTTTTAGTTTCCAAAATAGCAAAAAAAACTTACATTTGATCATCCATGGATATATGTTTTAAAATTAATATACGAATATATTTATGGATTTTTAAAATACCTTTCCTTCTATTAATGAATAATAATAATGTCGATTCCATCATAATTGACTGCCAATAAGCAAAGAAAATGCCAGTGTTAATGCACCCAAGTATAAATTAATATATATTTATTTAAATAAATGTCCTCATAAAGGCCTTATCTTATATCCTTCTGTTATTAAAACTAGATTAACGACCACCTGTTTGTAATAAAACTCATTTAAATATCGACGCATACTTAATCTTTAATAACAGTTTTGGGATGAAAAAAACTTGCAGCCGGATATCTGCCAAATTATCATCGCACGCTCGACGCATACTGGTGGACACATACAGAGCAGCATCCAAGTTGTTACACTTATTACGTACTTGTCAAATAATGTCAATCATAATCTAAAAATACGCTCCATTCACAATACAACCTACTATGTTAAACAATTACGTAATCGGACAGTCCGGTTCGAGAGCTACAAGTATATAATAATTTATTTAAATTAATGGACCTATCACGTGTTTGTGGTGCAAGGTCGCGTATATATTAATTATTATTACGTTATAATTAAATCGACCGACTAAGCATGTGGTTGACGCGCCGGATTAACACTACCTTAACAACCTGTTAATAACTGAGTGGAATTTATTGTTAGACAGGTTCCGATAGGCGTACTGTACTGGTCTAACCTCTCTGACTGTAATAAAGGTCGTATGATGGTTTTCTTATATGTACATGGCTTTGATATTTTCTAAATGAGTAGTAGATGGTTAAAATTATTGAGAACATTAAATGCACGAAATTTTTGAATAAATTCAAAACTAAATGTATTTAATGAAATACATAATACGAACATATATAACTATCCTAACTATATTTTATTTAATATTATAATTTACAAAATGAGTTTTTATTCATTTATCTCGTTTTTGTATCTTAACTACTAAAGCAATCTCCTTGAAATTTTACATGGGTACTTTTAGCATGTCTTGTAAGCAAACACCATTTTTAGGGTTCCAAACTTCAGAATAAAAATAAACCTCCTTATGAGGTAGTCGGATAAAAACGAAACCTTTATGGAATACTTTGTGGTCCGTTCCTCTGCCTGTACCTTAAAACCAATTTTCTCAGGAACGGTTTGACACATCAAGTTGAATAACTAAGATCTATGAGCACATAGATCTAACAAAATTCAAACTTCTAAGTCAATGCAATAAAATATTTAAAAGACCGTGTTGGTCTTTTGAAATATTACGTTCTTTTATACTAACTCACTCTTCAGAACTTCGAAATGTTCTTTCCGTTTACCCGATTCAAATGACTCGAATCAAAGGTGAGTGTGCGAGTTTGATTTGAATACATTTAACTATATATTTATTATTTTCAACATTCTTCCATCAAAATTACATTTAAATTTTTCTCTATCATTAACGTAAATGCAATAAAAAAACACGAGAAGGATCCTAAATTAACAACGTAATAAATTTTTCTTTCTGCAATATGTATCGCTTAATATTCAAATCTGAATAATGTTTGCCGCATTGCGTCGTATCGCTTTGATGCGGTCCGCTGCACGCATTATACAACGATTCGCCCTTACGTTAATGTTGTAATGGTGCCTCGAGAATGGAACTCGTCTTATTTCGCGTTCAGAAATCCATAGAAACCAGTTTGCTAGCTTGGATCCTTCATCTATAAGTTTTTTTATCACATAAAGATTGCTACCTTGACTACAGTGAAACTTTCATCGATTCGGCTCTTGACTATAAACTTCTATTGGTCGTAAACTACTATACTGTGGAACATATATATAGGAGCAGAATTTATGTATCAGTTAAAAGCCACGACGAAAAGTTAGTACTTAGAAAAACCAGCCAAATGCATGTAGGAATGATAAATATAGAATTATTTCATATCTTTTTTTTTAAAGTCACAGTTGAAATCGGAAGCTTAATATTTCGTTATCAGAGCTTAATAATAAAAAAAAATGTAAATACAAACTCAATTTTATTTTAAAAAACTTACAATGATACCCAGCTCAGTTTTCACTCCACCACTTTACATGTATGGGAATTTTTTAAATATTTTGTTACATCTTAATTACGAACCCTATCTCCAGCATATATGCGCAAAATTTTATGTAGATACGTATGTTAGTGTCGAAATGTTGAGGCTGTATGGGCGGATTTGTTCCACTACGAAACCGTAAAAAGGTGTGTTATGAACGTAATAAAAGTTAGCGTTTGCCCAAAGAGAATATTGATGGCGATCACAATGAAATATAGCAAATAAAACAAACAAAACACAACCTCCATGTGAGGATATAAATAAAGTTAGTGCAATGATCGGTTGTCATTTCTTTCAATTTTTTAAGGAAAATTGCTTTTGGCTACGTATTTCTTCAAATAATTACGTAATTATTCTGATAATCTCTCACTCGGGATAACATTTATGATTGTATTTCCGTTCTATTACATTACTTAACTTGACGTTGCTACTGGCGCCCAGTACTAAAATTTGTTTCTACCTGTTGCATACTTCAGTGATATAATCTTACATGACTTGTTCTTCTATGTTCTGATATGTAGTTTTGTTGTTTATTGTTAGATAATCAACAAAACTACTTTTGTTGTTTATTGTTAGATAATCAACAAAACTACTTTTGTTGTTTATTGTTAGATAATCAACAAAACTACATATCATGATTAATCTTAGTGATATAATCTTACATGATATGTTCTGATATGTAGTTTTGTTGTTTATTGTTAGATAATCAACAAAACTACATATCATGATTAACAAAACTACATATAGTCTTCTGATATGTAGTTTTGTTGTTTATTGTTAGATAATCAACAAAACTACATATCGTGATTAATCTTACATGACTTGTTCTTGCTATGTTCTGATATGTAGTTTTGTTGTTTATTGTTATATAATCAACAAAATTACATATCATGATTAACAAAACTACATATCATCTTCTGATATGTAGTTTTGTTGTTTATTGTTAGATAATCAACAAAACTACATATCGTGATTAATCTTACATGACTTGTTCTTGCTATGTTCTGATATGTAGTTTTGTTGTTTATTGTTACATATCTTGATGATACGTTTTGTACAAATTAAAATATTTTCCTTTAATGGTAGATTATATAAATTCTTACTTAGCTAATCGGCTAGTTAATAAGTTCTAATTTGCACACAGGTTTAATATCGAGTAGGAATTTTGTCGTATAGTTTATTGCAACTACTACATCTTCATTACATCTAAACTTTAGTGACTTGATTAGATATACTTTATGAAGCTGTTTGTCGCATAGAATATCAATCTGTAGTATGATGTGAAGTTAGAACCTATTTAACAAGAATGTAACATTAAAGAACAGGTTAAAGTAACAGGTAATTAAAATCGCGAATATTTTATTCTATTAATTCCTTTTATATCAACTATTGGAGTCTTTTACTGTCATAAATATTATTCAACTTATAACTCGTAGACTTAAAGCTTTTATTATGTAACGAAATTGTAAAAAGCACTGAGGTTAGGTTAGATTTAAACCATTCAAACATTTCATGTTTCATAAGTCATGAATGGAATGTAAGAAAAAATATGTAGATCACAATCTTTAATAACCTGTTTTATTTTTCCACTACACTATTCCAGCAAGAAAGAGAAATAAACACTTAGTGGATACACAAAGTATTTACTTTCTTCCGAGTCTGAGAAAAGACAACAAATAACGTTGCCAATGCCAACACCGTATTACTAATATATGTTCCAAATAAAACACTGTTCAACATTATTTTCAAAAACATAGGAACTACTTCACAGCAATACTCCATTTTCATGGCCGCATGAAACAAGAGTACACACACTGAAAGCCTCTGGAAGGGAATTCGGTTACAAACATTATAATGCTTTCAAAGAATAGAGGACAAGTTGTTTTGTGTAAAACGAGACCCACACAATAGGACGGGACCGGCCTCAAATGATATTCGAACTTTTGTCACTGTTTGTCCTCTATACGAACTTTTTGCTGCCCCTCGTTCGCCGTATGAAGGCGGTGCGAAGGACTTTCGAGTGTCATTGCGCTATCTGGACCGAGTTGTAAACTTTCCCCGCCGAGTGTAAGTGAACCAAACATTGTCTTCATTGTAAACTAGCATAGAGACGCAAAGTTGTAAAATTTGAGTACGGAATAAGTTGGCGTTCTTAATGAGTTTCTCGTTAACATAGTGAAAAGGTCGTTCACCCTTGACGGGATCTCCGTTTATAAATATATATCAATTTTGATACAAGGGAAATTATAGAGCGTCTTTATACGGCGGAATGCAATTATACAAGGACTTAGTTTTATGGTTATTTCCTGCGAAATCATTGGAATGATTATTTTGTTTTCTCCGCGACTCTTTCACAAAAATCTTAATGATTCAGAGTCTCGCCCTTTCAAATGTGAATAAAGATTTTATGTTGAGCAAATTGGAAACGAAGATATCACATCACATGGAGCTCTTTACTTATATGTTCGGTATTATCGAATACCACATGAATTTTCTACGCGCGTGATTCGACACTGCTAACCACTAATTATCCTCAATTTGCGGATGCACATCATTTAGCACAGTGGGCCACTAATGATTTCAATAACTGACAGATGTGAAGATTAAGATCTTTTGACACATTCCTCATGCTCATGGAGAAAGGCACTGAGATTAAAAAACATAAAATCAAACCGGAAAAATCAGTAGTTGCCATTATCTTAAAAAAGCATTGAAACAAAGTCGAGTGTTTATCGATTTTGAAATCAGTCTCATACACTGTTCACTAGGATTGTTATTATTTCCTATTTTGACACTTTCATTAGTACCATTTCAAAAAAATATTTGATCAAAATACATTTTTTTATCGATTGTGCTAATATTAGTAATTACCAACTAGACCAGTAATATTCCTTTTTAAAGTAAAACGTATAATTTTACTGTAAAGAAAAGTCAAGTGCACAAAATATATTAATAATTTAAAAAAAAAGTACAATAAACTTTCATTTTGTTATTTATCACATACAATTGTCTTATTTTCAATCAAGTAATTTTGTCTCATAAATAACATAGAGGAAGTTTATACAATTATCAATAAATTTGCTTTATTTTTCTTACTTACTTACTGATTTGGTTACGTGATTTTTATATAGACTGTGAATAAAATAGATAAAGTTTATTGAATATATTTGGCGTTAATTTTGTAGAAATTCATTATTCGCAATTAAATGAAACTACGTGATGTAGTATTATTTCTACTATCTTTAATTTCTTTACCACGACCTAGGTTTCGTTGTATTACAACATCTTCAGGTGGGATATTATAAACCTAGGTCGTGGTAAAGAAATTAAAGATAGTAGAAATAATACTACATCACGTAGTTTCATTTAATTGTGAGATAAAGTTTATACAATTATCTATAAATTTGCTTTATTTTACTTACTTCTTACTTACTTATTGAATTGGTTTCATGATTTTTATATAGACTGTAAACAACATAGAGGAAGTTTATACAATTATCTATAAATTTGCTTTATTTTACTTACTTCTTACTTACTTATTGAATTGGTTTCATGATTTTTATATAGACTGTGAATAACATAGATGAAATTTATACAATTATCTATAAATTTGCTTTATTTTACTTACTTCTTACTTACTTATTGAATTGGTTTCATGATTTTTATATAGACTGTAAATAACATAGAGGAAGTTTATACAATTATCTATAAATTTGCTTTATTTTACTTACTTCTTACTTACTTATTGAATTGGTTTCATGAGTTTTATATAGACTGTGAATAACATAGATGAAGTTTATACAATTATCTATAAATTTGCTTTATTTTACTTACTTCTTACTTACTTATTGAATTGGTTTCATGATTTTTATATAGACTGTAAATAACATAGAGGAAGTTTGTACAATTATCTATAAATTTGCTTTATTTTACTTACTTCTTACTTACTTATTGAATTGGTTTCATGATTTTTATATAGACTGTAAATAACATAGAGGAAGTTTATACAATTATCTATAAATTTGCTTTATTTTACTCACTTCTTACTTACTTATTGAATTGGTTTCATGATTTTTATATAGACTGTGAATAACATAGATGAAGTTTATACAATTATCTATAAATTTGCTTTATTTTACTTACTTCTTACTTACTTATTGAATTGGTTTCATGATTTTTATATAGACTGTAAATAACATAGAGGAAGTTTATACAATTATCTATAAATTTGCTTTATTTTACTTACTTCTTACTTACTTATTGAATTGGTTTCATGATTTTTATATAGACTGTGAATAACATAGATGAAGTTTATACAATTATCTATAAATTTGCTTTATTTTACTTACTTCTTACTTACTTATTGAATTGGTTTCATGATTTTTATATAGACTGTAAATAACATAGAGGAAGTTTGTACAATTATCTATAAATTTGCTTTATTTTACTTACTTCTTACTTACTTATTGAATTGGTTTCATGATTTTTATATAGACTGTGAATAACATAGATGAAGTTTATACAATTATCTATAAATTTGCTTTATTTTACTTACTTCTTACTTACTTATTGAATTAGTTTCATGATTTTTATATAGACTGTAAATAACATAGAGGAAGTTTATACAATTATCTATAAATTTGCTTTATTTTACTTACTTCTTACTTACTTATTGAATTGGTTTCATGATTTTTGTGATGATCCTAAATTTTTACATTTTTTGCAGTATATTTCGCAAACACTTAAATACACTTTACTGCTGTAATTGTGCTGTAGTAGCAGAGATTTTATTTGTATTAACATATAATAATAACGTTATGTATTTTAATAAACGGTTGCAAAATTATCAGTTATTTGAAAAGAAAATATTCTTTTAAGTAATTGTTTGGCATAGACTCGAAAGTATCTACAGATCAGTGAAGAGTCTAAATAGCACATCTAGTCTGTACACTCTTAAAGTAAATGCTTTTGGGTATCATTATGAACAAAAATTCTCTCTATTTATATATTTACAGTACGTATTTTTATATCGATTGTTCGATAATATTTTTCTTTTGCGAATAGTTTTGTTGAAATAGTCATACGGACTTCGATGTCATCTTATTACACATTCGGTTGTAACAAACGTCCAATCACAAGTTTAATGATGATATTGCGCTTGCGAAAACTTAATTTTTCATTCTTCTTTTAAATTGTATATTCTTCAGAGCATATTATTTCATACCTTCGAACTTATACCCGATTTATATATACGTTGCTACAACTAGTTGGGTGCAAGCTTGTCATAGAAACTTAATATCTGAAATCGCGTAACGTAATCGACCCATGTATAAAGTTTAGTCAAATATATCGAGCAAAAGTGAATTTCGGATCATTAAATGCTTCGGACGCTAATATAATTTACATTTTATATAAATCCCGCCTTAGTTCGCTCACCTAATATTAATTTTCATAAGTAACCTCACCGCAATTTCATCCTTGGTAAAATAATTTAACTTATTTCCTGGTACCTGTGAAATTCATTTTGGAAGATAAATTGAAAAATATACGCGAGAAATCCCTAATAAATATTAGTACTTTCGTGGGAAGTTTAATCTTGGGCCGGATTGCTCTCGTAGGAGTCTTTAGGTATTCCTTTGATTAGTCAGCGCGCTGCGCATCAAATGTTATAGAAATATCTGTGAAATGAACTTATTAATAATGATTGAGTTACTAAGTGAAGTTATATTTAATGTTTCGGATAAATATAATTGAATTTGGCACTTTACAGATAGTTCCTTAGACATTAAACAGTATACCCTTTCATGTTTCTTTTTCTTTTTTTATAGCAAGATTTGTTCATTTTTATAGAATAAAGAATTAAATTTAAATATTATTATTATCTTCCATAAATTTAACTTTCGTTGTTAAAGGGTTATGGTTGTGGTTTTATATATCACCACTTTATTCCATTTTTAGTTAACAAATAATAGATTTGTTCTCAAAATGACAGATCTGTTACCAACTTGTTATCACCAAGCTATTTGGTAACGACTATGTATGAATATGATACGTCTACCGTTGATTGTATATAATATATAATGTATATTTTCTATATATATAAGTTATATTTTCATATGATATTGTTTAATATGGCAATTCCACGAAAATGTAAATAGTTATAAATTAATTTTGTATTTGAGAACATACTTGTTTTCGATTATATTCAAACTAGCAAATTACTTTTTTTTACCATAGGGCTATTTTTAACAGATCATAATTTGTTGAATAGGTACTCATATGTATGTGTATTGGTATATATATTTTATGATTTTTCATAATTGAATCATTTAAGTAACTTTGAGTTAGGTACTGTTTCAAGCTCTTCCACGATTTTTGTTTTCTTTTATAGGTCTGAAGGAATATTCTATTATATTCTTTGATAGTCAATTAATTTGCGTTCAAGTCGTTGGGAGCTGCGCTAGATGTAGAAATTTGTGTACCCTTGTTTGATACCATTAGATATACGATCATAGTTAATAGCTTTTACAGCCTTGTTACTTTATTTTTTGTCTTTGTTTTGATAATTACCTGTAAAAGATATTGTTTTTGTGTTTATGAATTTATAATTTACTAGATTTTTACCGGTAGCTTACTTACCACGAACTTCTATGTTTATCCAGTTGTTAGTGAAAGTGGTCAATGATCAATGGTTTTGCATCAGCTTACTAAGTACCATAATATGGTGCACAAAATGATATTTAGTAGACTAATACAATCTTTGGTATCTATTTTGGTACTAATACTTATTTGGTATCTACTTTGGTACTAATACTAATTTGGTTTTATTTGGTACTAATACAATTTATCATTATTGTATTAATATATAATAAATAAAACATACTTAACTTTCTTTACAAGATTCAGAATAATACAACGTTATTTCTCAATTTCTCGGCAACATACCGAGACGATACCTCATTAAATCCTGGAGCACTAAATTATAAGATATTAGTAAATTTTTACTTTTATTTTTTTAAAGTAAACAGAATTAACTTAATTAACTTCTCTGCTTACATTGTCATCAGTCTTCTTTTAGCATGTCCCGTTATACCCAGTGGCACAAGATACTCTTTCGGTATCGTTATGCTGGCGCCAGTCTGCGGCGCGCGTCGGACGCGATTTGTATTCGTTACGACGGCTCATGTCTGCCTAGCACTGCACAGCGCCTAGAGCAACAAGTTACATATATATGTCAATGAAGCCCTATGTAAGAGCGACTATTTTTACATATATGCATACGAAGCTCTTTGTGGTATTGGGGAGGAAGGCAGATGAGGTTTATTTGAAAATCTTACGGTGGGGTTGAAATTTACGACAGGGCTATTCATGCCATTTTTCATTAAACAAGATTGAGCGAATTTACGCGCTCACAATATTCGTACTGCTGAAAATAATTGTGTGATTCAATTTCATGTTATTTTTGCAGTCGATGTGGTTTAGTAGTGTAAATACCGAGACTTTTTCAGGAAGGGTCAAATATCATCGAGATTAGTAACGCATTTTAGTAGAGAAAAATAGCATATTAGAGTGCTATTTTCCGTCCTATGAAATAGGTAACGATGAGCGAATTACGTGCGCAAGATACTTGTATTATGGCAAATATTTGTGTAATTCAATCTCATATTATTTTCGCAGTCGATGTGGTTTAGTATTGTAAATAACGTGACGTATTCAGGAAGGGTCAAATATAATCATCGAGATTAGTAACGCATTTAATATTTGCTTGTTGATGTGTCATTTTCAGTGCCATTTTCCGTCATACGTAACATGTAACGATGAGCGAACTACTTGCCCAAGATACCTGTACCGTGACAAATATTTGTGTGTTTAAATTTTATGTTATTTTTGTTGTCCATCTGATTTAATGTACGAAGTTAAATATCACTCCTCATTTATCATAATAGTTATTAATTTCAGCATGACATTTAACAATTTAAGTCTTCCTTTTACCATATTATAATTTCAAATACCGTCGGCGTAAAAGTTTAGATCCTTCAAATCCATATTATCAAACGTCTTTTCATATTACAGTTCTGTTTGATGTCATCGGCAACAAAAAGCGGTAGACCCATTTCTGTATAGCAGCTTTTAATTGAAAAAGTCAGAATTTAATTATTTGCACATAATGGTTAACTTTTATCTAGTTAGTCTATTGTGTTTGACGTTACATTGATACGATGTATGTACCATTCTGAAATACGTACTATGTACGTAAAATCTATCAAAGTCTACGTTAGGTGGTTACGATACGATACGACAGCAGATATGTGTGAAAAATATATCACTTTTGACGAAACTAATGTAAATTTTCACTGTGGTGTGTTGGCTTGATTACTAGGTACACGGCTTTTTACGGTGCGGCACCACGGGGACGCAAATTCGATTCCCGGCCGCTCGTCGAGCGGGACTAGTTTACACCTTTTATACCTTTAATTATAGTTTAAATGGACTAAAGGAGAGTCGACAATTGTTGAACCCCATTTATAATTCATGATTTGTGTAAACAGTTTTTATCGGGTCTCAGAAATTTATTTTTGGCTCTAACCTATTATATAATATAGAATAATTAATAGTCTAAATATAGTATATAGAAACTCTGAACCGTTTTGTTTATTGAGATCATAAATAGGCGTTATTTTTATTTATTTACTCCGTGAACAAAAACCTGGTCTTGAATTGCGTCTAATGATTTGTTCCTGTGTTTCTTTATGAGCGTAATTTATAAACATCATTACGTTTTATTTCGGAGTGATTCGCGTTTAGTTAATTAAATGTAGGAATACGTATAGGGCTAGTAAATGCGTCCCATGTGCTTTTGGGTTTTCCAATTAACATTTATCACGATTTTCTTTGACGTGTCAACCTTCTTTATTTAATGATTATAAATTCGGTTCAGGCCTCAATGTCAGGTTAAGATATGAATTCTACAATTCGTTTAAATAAAAGCAAAATTTATTTTATTTAATAAGAAAATGTCGTCGCCGTGATGTGTTGGGTTCATAGGCATACGATCTTTGAAGACGCGGTATACGGCGGTGATCCGGGTTCAAATCCCGACTGCCTGTCGAGCGGGACTGGACTGTTTTTCTGGTTGGTTGTAAAGGATTGCCCTCATAGCAATAAGTCCACCGTATGTATTAACTGTAAATATTAAAGTATATGAATGAATAAATAAATGAAAATAGTATTTATTTAAAATCTGGGACTCCTAAAAATGTCTGACATAAAAAAAACAAATAGCATCCTAGTTTGAGTTTGTTCTATCTAAAACGGACAAGTTATAATATAGGAGAGTATAATATAGGGGAAATATAGGCGAGTATGTCTAACATGCCACTACTGAATTTTCCAAAAAAATAACATTTTAGGATTTCATAGTGAAAAAAGAGACTTCAACTTCACAGTTTATATACTTTTAGATCTATCGAAAGTGCATTTTGCAAGTATGTTTATGCTTCAAATGGAGATCTCAATTTATATATAACAAAATGTTGAAGAAAAATGCAAGTACATACCTGTATAGTGGAGTCAAAGTTTTTTGCATACATAACATTGAATGGAGTATCATAGAATATATATTTTACTATATTTAAGGAACGTCCCTCAAAATAAAAAAGGGACCATTGTAGTTTCCCGCGCTTCCGTTTGACCGTCCTTCTGTTAAAGACCTTTTTTCTCAGAAACGCCTTGAATATGAAATCGAATGTCGGATACTGTCGTCTATAGCCTTAAATTGCTGTAAACATTTCAAGTTTTTTTGTTCACGCTACAAAAATGATGGCCCTTTGAAACCTAGTTTTTTAAAACAAACTTACAAGTTTAATATTTTTTGGTACTACGGAACCCTTCGTGCGCGAGGGTTCCGTAGTACCAACTTGCGACTCGCACTTGGCTTGTTTTTATTGTTAATTGACGTTATTATGTTTTGCATAATAACACTTTGATATCAGCATATAAAATTGGAATACTGTGATAATAGAATATAAGGATTTTATAAAAAATGTTTATAGATTTATGTGAAAATTGAATGAACATCGTCGATATTTTTTCACGTCTACTCCCGTTGTTTTTAATTTTATTTCTAAAGTCCATTCTACGTACTTTTAGATGTCCTAATATCCACTAGATAGTTCGTCTTTATTATCGCGGCGCCAGCCAGCTATTTGTATTCGTTAACACCTAACGAGTGGCTGTCGGCGCTACACAGTGCCCAGTGATTGCTTCGTCAGCAGAGTGCGTAAATCGATAATAACTCTAACAATATCAGTTAAAATGTCTAAAGACGTTTTCATTTTGATATTAATTTATAATGCTTTGTCCTTTAATTTTGTACATTGTCTTATTTTTTAAAGAAGCATGACCCAGTTACTTTGCATGCTATTCGTGGCACGACAGAGAGTAATAGTAAGTATTCGATCTACAATATTTATAAAAGTATAAATTCGGGTCGTCATCTATCTATCCAATCGATAATTAATCGAGAAGATAGGTGACAACTCGTTAATCAATAATGAGGAAATTATTTATTTGCGAATTGACACGTTATCCTTGTAAATAAAAATTGTCAAAAGTATTCATTTTAGCCCCAAACGAACGGGTAAAATTTATGAGACATTATTTGAATTGATAAATATTTCATAGAAAGGTCCCTCAAAATGTAGTCGTGAATAAATTTTACTCTTACAGGGGCTAAATACAATTTTAATGTAACACTGTTTCTTTACTGCCGAGCGAATAAAAGTTTTTTTGTGACTTTTGAACATTTTTAGGATTTTTTTCCATGTAATATTTATTTATTCAAACTATGACCAATATTATTCAAGTATATAAGTTGAAAAATATAAATCACTATATCTACAAACGTAAAAAATAACAAATACAACGGCCTTATTTTTGAGACAGACAGATATCGAGATATAGTGATCTATGTTACATAATTAAAAAATATGGTTGTTTAGTTTTGTCGATGTTTTTTGAATCTGTTGACGCAATATAACCAAAATGATTTTAATTGAACGTTCTACAGGAATAAATCGCGGCTCACTTTAAAGTTTATAATTTCGCAAACGAGGCTTAAAAATTCTAAATAGTACCATGACGTCATTTTAAAACACCTTTCCACAGGATGCGCAAAAAATAATTTTTTCTCTCCCAGTTTATACTAATTTTTTTTAAGACTGCTTATTTAGATAATAGATTAAGTATGAATTTGGCAAATAATGAATTATTTGCCAAATTCATACTTAAAAGTCTTAAACTGTGGGACGGAAATTATAAAGGTAATTTTATTTCATCTTTCACTAAAAAATAGCAGTATTAAGAAGGATGCGTTTCGAAATGTTTTCTTTTAGATTGCTCTACATAGGCGAGACATAAATTATTTTCTCTGTGAGAACATATGTTTTTAACAAGCGGTGTTACTTCGGAACGAAAACTGACTACATATATATAAATCATTAATATTGGTAATTAATATAGTTTAGTAACGAGCATAATCTATATCTCTTACATTTTCTGCCCTTACTTATTAACGATGTACCAATGTAAAATTAATTGCTAATGATTATTATTGATACAATTGTCGACTACTCGCACGTCTAACAAAGTTTACAGCGAATAATGTCTTGTTTTTCCTTTTTCCGCATTATTTTGAAATTTATATACGGTATCTGTTGATTAGAAAATATGTCAAAAAAACTATGTCAAAATGCAAGTAAAACAATAATTTAGTATATCGAGTATTCTTTCACTGTTGGCACATTGTATACGAGCTTCGGTTAGTACCAGTAGTATTTACAATGAAATGCCGTTATAAAACTGTAACAAACTGCTTTCTGCGATATATATGAAGCAGTATATTCTAATTTTATACGTATCCTTGAAGCTAAAACTATTTAAGTTTAGTGTAATGCCCGTAGCTCGAGGCCTAGTTGCCTGTAACCTAATTACCAGTATACCCACAACATGTGATTGATAGATGATCCCTCATTTATGTATAGCCCACAAACTTTGATTTCAAAATAGCAACTTGAAGTCTGCAATTTAAGGCCATAAATTAAAGGCCAGAAACTGGGCCGAATCTCACAACTTTAAATCTCAGCCTGAGGTTTAACTATATAATGATGTATTATGTGCTTGGTTAAATTGCTGTCATGTCAAGTTAATTCAAGGCGAAGGGAGCCAACAGTAAAAACAAATACAGATGAAGATTAACACTATGTATGTGAGTCACAGCAAAAGAGGAAATAATTGAAGTAAAACTTCTTTAGGCGCGACTTGAGAGTAACTCAAATTTCTATAGTTTACTTACGCAGTTTCCTGTATTTAGAAGCATCGACTGACTACAATTTTGTGAATATAGTATTATATGCACGTATATACTTCAACTTATTTCTCTTCTATTTTTATAAAGTTTAATACTAATAATTATTTTGTTCGAAAGTGTATATTAGCGAGGTAGTCCTTTATAAATATGGTGATGATCTGGTGACGAGTTCTGGAAATGAACAATGGAACTCCTTAACGGATGGTAGCAAATCAACCGTGATTCAAAATATTTTCTACTGATAATTATTACTTTACAAAATAACTTCACCATCGACCAAGTCATGGGGTGATGATGACTTATGGAGATGAACAATGTAACTCCTTAACAGATGGTCGTAAATCAAGCGTGATTCAAGATTTTAGTTACTGATAGTAGTTACTTTTCAAAATAACGTCAACGTTGATTAGGTGAGGGTCTGATGCTGATGAACAATGTAACGCATGGTCGTAAATCAACAGTGATTCAATATTTTAGCTACTGGTAGTAGATACTTTGCAAAATAACTACATCCTTGACCACATAATATCTACCACAACTAAAAAAATGTTACTTCAACCGCGCGTAAAGGTTACTTGCACTCATTTCATTTTTTTTAAATGTAATTTTGCCGATGAAGATTGACGACAACGATGCTTATCATTTCGATTCGAGACTTTCAACGATCTGTTACCAAAGATTTTTAGTTACTTTGGTCACGTTGCCTGCCGGCAATCAGATAACCTCGATAAGTCAGTTGCGATCGGCAACGTAGAAGGAAAGATACCCCGCTGGTGACCATCTAGCCGTTGGTGTAACAAAGTAACCGCTATTAATTCTATTCCTGTAATTACCGTCCTGAGGGAAGTTGAAAATCGGACGAAGTGAATGAAGCTTGTAACTAAAGCCATGAATGCCTTTCAAGGACACGGCCTTCAGAAAGAGAGAAGAAAAGATTCTTATTATCTACAAGTGAGAAGTTTGCAACTCGGGAGGTCACGTGTAGTCTGGCCGCGCTACTACAGCTTCCGTAAGAATGACGTAAATGGTTTTTTCAGTGTCAGCTTGTATGGACATCTGTTATAGGTAATCATGATGAGAGTACTTTGATCTCATCATCTCTGTATCCTTCCAGTGGTCTAACAGTTGTCTGTTATTTAAGAGTGCAGCTGAATTGAACATGTTAAATATGTCCAGAATCTCCATAGTTTTTTATCTCCATAGTTTTTTATTTTAATTTTGGAAACTATATCATACGTAAAAAATAAAACCAACATGTTAAATTAAATGTTGTTAAATACAAAACCTATTATGTAATTAAATACAGTTACGTAACAAATATATTTAAATTTAATTAAACTGCTGCTTGGCTCACTTGAAAACTCATGTTACCAATATTAAAAACGGAGAGCTATTTAATAACGTCAAATTTGACTTAATAAGACTTAATCTCGATCACTTTTAATTTAGTAAAAAAATATGAAAGGAACCTACAGTTCTATCTAGATGAAATATATTAGTAGGCAGACTCAAGTATATTCCTGTTCGCATTTGTAGTAGAATACACTTTCGCACTGTCTTAAACATTTTTCACCTATTAAAATGTCAATTGTTGCCCAACATTGTCTTTACCTTTGATTGAGAATGGAGATGTTTCGTTTTAGTGAAACAAAATTTATATATCCTTTACATTATTACAAAGTATTTTCAAAATTTGTTTGAAAAAAGTTATTTCCAGTTGTCTTGCAGCTTTCCCAATCTCTATCATTTTAATATGTGTAATTCTTAACCTTAGTTAAAATTTGTTATATATATATATATATATATATATATATATATATATATATATATATATATATATATTACAGCACTTTTTATTTGCGTCTGTCTGATGTACGTCTTAATTATCGTATTCGCGTTATTTACAAGTACCTTTCTCGCGTTGAAAACAGGAGGTTCAGATATTTGAATTTAGTAGTAAAATTATATGCCCTTAACCATAAGAAAAATCTTCGGTAGAAATCATGAAAATAAATCGCAAAAGTGTGTGAAATTATCAATTTGGGTTAAACTTTTTCCTCCAAGCTCAACACTTGGGCCCCAAAATTGACATATCCCTATAACACTTACCCAACAGATCACGGATCCAATAAAATCGGCTGCCTCCATTTATGCAGCATTAGCAGTCGCCCCCGCATTAGCATGAGGGCGGGCACCCCATGGCGGTGCCGTAATGAAAGTCGCATGTCTCAAATTGAAAATAAATAGAGCGATGGTCGCCCGCCGTGACGCCCCACTTGCAGGCCGTCGACCCTGCCGCCTGCACAACCGCTGGACCTAATCATATCGTGGAGCAATAATGAGACTGGACGCACGGGAAACTTGTGTTAACTTGGATTGAGTACGGGCTTCATTACTGACCGGTAATGATCCCAGTGAAGAAATGGGTGAATGTGATTTTGGTTGAACGAAATCAGTTCCGTAGGGATGTGGAAATGGCCCCCGGGATGGCAATATAGACCTGAGATTATCGTATTGAACTTTCTCATGTCCCAAGTAAGTGACTTGGTCTAATCAGGTCGAAAGGCCTAAAAGTTGTATGTGACCATTTGTCTTTAGTTAGTTACTTTTGATAGAAAATTGAGATGTTTGCTATCCTGGTATCAATGAGTATCGGATGATTTGATAAAGCTTTTCAAAAAAAGAAAATTTTCAGATTTTTCACTACTTGAATGTATTAAAACCCATTATTATAATAGTGGATATCAATGTTTTTAATATAATAAGTACCTCGGGTGGGCAAATCTGTGTAATATAATTGCACATAAATTTAAATACTATTTTCGGTTTTGGGTTACGAAACTAAGTACTTTCTATAAACGCTAGAAAAATATCCATTTAGGAGCTGGAAACTTCTGACGGACGGATGGACAGAGAGCGTTGTTTCAACGATATGGTTCCGTTCGAACTCTGACCCCGAAACCATGAAAATTATATTGGTACTTTTTGTAATTTTTTACAAAATGGTATGAAAAACTAGTTTATGACTATTAGCTTAGTTCAGTGCAATATATAGCGTACATATCATTGCGTTATGTCGATAAGGTAATGTTACTATCGTATATTTCAAGGATTGAAAATTATTGTACAATAATCAAAATTCAGTGAAACAGATTCCTTATCTATAAATCGTATATCTTTCATATTTATTTGCATTGTAAAACGTCCATGTAATAGCTTATATTTTAAAATTCAGTTTTATCATTTAATTACAATTGTAACATTTTTGTAAGACATCACATGTCGGCCGTTCAACTACTTCTTCAACCCTTTGACCTCTCAAACTGACCGAGTATCTGAACCTAATAATAACCGTAAGCACCCGAATATATTGTGCCATTTGGCTCGAGAATAAGACTCGTTACTGGTTATTAATGCACGAATAAAGGCAATGGCTTCTGATTGTTTCTTGCGAGCTTTTGTAGCATTCAGCTTATTGTATGTGCTATATAGTAAACTAGTATCAAATTACTATGGTTTTTACTAATTGTTTGTATTTTGTTGTTTGGAGTACAGTAATTGCGTAAATTACATAAAACTTATGAATAAATGTATGTACGTCTCTTCTAAAGTTATTGTGTTCTCTCTCTACTCCAAAGAGTTTTTCGACGATCGAAAAAAAATACATTGTTAGTTTAACATAATAACTCCTTAACATAATGTTTTTATTTTTTTCAAAGGATGAATTTCTCTTCAACAATTAAAATATTGAAAATTTTAGTTTTGCTGTGGTTTATTCCTGTTGACGACACATAGGCTATATCTATTGAATTGTCACAAACAAGTAACTACACAGATAGTGAAGTTAATACTGAAAGCCCTGTCACGTTATGTAAGACTCTATTTCATCAGGATGTGAATGTTTCCAGTAACATATTTCGACCTAGTAATATATTTGTTTAGCACTTTTTTGAAATACTGAGATCAAATATTATACTCTACATTATATGTATTATACACTAAGATTGATAAGATTACGAATTGATAAAAAAACAAGAAAAATTGGAAATATTTTTTTTTGTTTTTAAACTCTGTTTTAAATAGTAATATTTTTGTAATAATTCCGGGTATAAAAACAATTCTTATATGAAGGAGATCATTGAAAATCGGCACGGCGTTACAAGAATAGAATATAATTTAAGAAACTTATATTTTTAAAACTTAAAAAAGTGAACAATTAAGCTGTTGACAATCAGGAATCGGTGAAAAATGAAATACAATTGATGATTATAATTAAAAAAAGCTACCCTCATGAATGTGCGTTTATTATCATTTTAATATCTCAAGAATTGTTGATATGAAATAAAAATAATTATAAAAATCTAACGATGTACTTAATAATAACTTTTTAGAAAAAATTACAACAATAATAAATATGAATCGTTTTTTAAATGTGTAGATTTAAGAATTTAAAAAAAATTTTAACTGACATTGACATTCGTTCTGTTGTCAAAAATGAAAGTCTTTTTCGTTCTTTTCGAATTCTGCACAGGGCTTTTATACGCGATCCTAGCAAGCCAGTGAGTTTTATGTATGTATACTACATTATGTATGTATATTAATATACGTAACATTACATCTGTGTATAGAGGATATAATAGGACATAATTTGCATTTATCGTGCTGGTTTAAAAGTTCTGTAGAAATAGCAACTCTTTTTATAAATAATACACTATTTTTCATTTACCTGATGAAACATTTTAATAAAACTTTTAAGGAAGTTTGTATTTCTCAACTTATCTATGTAAGGGTGTCATTTTTATTCTTTTAACACCTGGGCCCAATACAACATGGATTTTTGCAGGTTTCCTTTGTTACACAACAATTATTTAATTCGGCGAAGTATTCATAACAGGATGTTTATTACTATATTAACGAGCAAGAAACTAGTTGTTTTATATAGCTAGAACAACTTCTTAATGCTACACAATGGTATAATTTTCTTTAGTTTAATTTAATCGTTATTTAATATTGACCTCTTTATGATATAAACTTTTCGTAAAATGTCTATCCTTACCCCATGGTATATCGACGAAACAAGATAATTTATCATATGATAATGAATAGCGATGAGAGAGCGCTGCTCGGTACAATTAAATTAGGTTGATGATGAAATTTAAATCTATATGATTTTTTACAAACTTATATAAAAACATAGATCACAATTAACCTGAGACTCTTGACATTCTACGTGACAATCCCGCATTCACAGACGATTCGAAATGGGCTGAAAGTTTTTTAATGCTAACGATAAAATTTTAAGAAAGCGTGAATATGAGTAAGATGCAACTCGTAGATTGCGTAGATATGGCGATAGTTCACGTTAAAATATTAAGCGCTGGCTTCTACATGGTTTGTAATTTAATATAACTGCATATGTATATATGGCTATGATATTTTATATTACCCAAATTTTATCACTATATAAAAATGTGAACTTCTTTGTACGCGCTTTTCGATCCTCTTGTTTGTTTTAATAGATTCCTTCTAAATGTATAAAAATATAATAAAATATATTTTGTGTCTTCAGAACTCTAAACAGCAAACATAAGAAGCAAGTATTAAAGAGGTAGAAGTATCAGAAATATTAATTCTGACAAAATTTATTGAGTTTTCCCTAGATAATAAGGGAATTAAGCATTGTTAAGAGCAATAATACATAAAGTTTTAGGTGGGACAAAAAATAATTGAACGAAATATATATTTAGCAGTACGAAAATATGTTTATATCTGTCATGAAAAGGCTCTTATCGTATATTAGAAACGACCTATGTGTACGGAACACATAGGTCGTTTCTAATATATAGCAAATGAATTTTAATCAGTCCATTCCAAATGTACGAGTACATATGTACTCGTAAATTCTGAATTTCAGTTTAATTAGTTTATGTTGGAATTACGCCATTGGATAGAGGAACAATATATACAATAAATAAAATTTTTTTATTGGCAAAATACTAATAAGAACGAAAAGGGATAACCGAAATATAAGCGAGTTTTTGTTTGTCCAAATGATCAAAGTTTAAAAAAGTAACTTAGTTAAATGAATAATTTGATTATACCGATATTCAATTGAATTTCAAATCGAACAATTCGATTTTATTTATCACGAATTATTCGTAATTTCATATTATTCTTACACCGTTAATAATTTTTAATTATCGTATTTATAAATAGTTTATTAAATATCTGATGGCGTTTGTTAAGTGATAGTTAACAATAAATGATAATGTAGTAATTTTTAAATATTTTTCCCTTTCGTCTTAAAATATAAATTAATTATTACATAGTTGTTACATAATAATAATAGTTGTTACGTAATAAACTGTGTGTCATTACACACAGATTGACTAATATTATCATGTTTCCAGAAGCAAATATAAAAAATTAAATCGATCTCACAAGTGGTACTATGATTTTACTCGTATGTCTGGAAATTCTTATATTATTTCTAGCGATTCCACTATTTACTTACTAAATATAATACTACAGTATGCTAGCTCAATGTATATTTTGAATACAAAGTTTCTCATTGCGCAAGCCAGTGTGGCGAGCAAGGGCAGTACCCTTTCAACCGGCTTAAGTTTCCACGAAATCGGCGTAGCCTTTTCTAAAACAAACGAAGATTATGTTTCTCTTCGAAATTAATTCTCAAACATATTTTTCCTTTTTAATTCATTGACTTCGTGTAGGAGCAAATCTATACATATTTTTATACTTGCTTTATTTAATTACATATTCGACATTTGTAAGTCTTCTTGAGATGCGTTAAATCAAATAAAACAAACATTTACAATTCAAAATTTGATGTGTATAACTGTGATATTACGTAACGACGCGGTAATTTTAATAAAAGGAAAATATTTTAATGTGTCTTCCCTACGCAAAATCGTTATTGTTGTATATTACTTATATATTCTAAACTTTGCAATGTTATTCCTTCAAAATCAATTTCTTTCAGTTAACCAGAATTAACTCCATTTTAAATTATTTGGATTAATATGTATCAACAATTTCAATAGTGTTCTACTTTGTGCATGTTTGGCCGGTTTTTACTTCTATAAATAGTCTAATATTAAACAATAAACTTCTTTTAAAAGCAGCAATTTATAATAAAAAAAATACTTAGTAACTTTCTCAAAGTTCAATGTTTCTCACTGTGATCATTGCAATCATAAAAGTCGCTCATTGAGCAAAGTAATTATGGGCAGTGATGTTTTATTCTCTCTTATTTGATTTAACTTTAATAGTTTCAGATAATTAAAGAAAAAGTGTTCTGAAAGAACAAATTTTTGTTTAAACTTTTATATGTTAGGTTTTCGCTATAAATTTTTAATACATTTTATAAACCATTAACAATAATTTAAGACAGTTCTATTGCGATGATACTCATATATTCCAGAAAATAATTTCGGCCAATTTAGTTTCATACATTAACGCATTTCGACGGCAGTGCTTTGAGTGTAAATTTTCCTAAAAAATAAAATAATATAACTGAAAGAGTGAGAGTAATGTATTTAAACTACGATGTATATGTAGTATATGGTAAAAATGTATTTAAGATGTATTATATGATTGAAATAAAAGATTGTGAATTTGTCACGAAACGTAACCCCTCTATCTTACGATAAAAAAATATTTTCTTACGATAGTGCGATGTATAATAATAACTGGCTTATGCCCGCGGCTTCGCCCGCGCGGATGTCGCAAAACGATATCGTTTCTTATAATTATCCCACGGGAATGTACCTGGGAGATAAAATATAGGTATTCATTATACTGATCCAGGTCATGTCTTCATGTCATCGGCCTAATTATCAAAACTGTCTGGGATAAAAGCATCCTATTTTCATTTCTGGAGCGTCTTCCCTCGCGTGTCTGCCTGCGTTCGGGTCGTGCACTCACCGATGGCGCGTGACGTTGCCTCGCCCGCCCCTCCACCGCGCTCCACGCACCACCCGCGCGGCCAACTCATGGCAGCGTACCACCGGCGTGTTTTAATAGCGATCCACTCAAGTCATTCATATCGTGAAAACTTTTAAACTATTTGTTCATATTATTTAGTGTAATAAACAAACTTTATCTACTTTAAATACCAAAACCGATAAACGTATTTATTTTGATAACAATTCATTTAATACTACAAAATGTGCATTGTAAACATAGAATTCAAATAAATAGTATTTATGCCTGACTATTTTGGTTATAATGGCTTCCACATAAAAGGTAGATATATGCTTTTGCGTACTTTTTGTTAAAACGGTTTACGAAAAACAATCCCATTAAACATTATCTTCGTGTAACTTTAACAGTTTAGGCAGCGCACGTTAAGATAACACTTAGATGACAGGTATTTTTTCGACTTATTTGATTATTATCATTATATAATAGCCAAATCACACAAGATCTGTATAAAGTCTATGTGTTATTCTGATGTATAAGCTATATTACTGTAAAGTTTCATCAAAATTCGTTCAGTAGTTTTTGCGTGAAAGGGCAACTAAAATCCATCCATACATCCTCACAAACGTTCGCGTTTATAATAAGTAGTAGGATTAAAATATTATCGTAGCATATTCTTAAAGGTTTTGCAATTGACGGCTTATTTTCATTGTAAAAGCATGAAAAACTAGTTTCATTAAATTTCGTAAAATTAGACGTTGTGTGGATTTAAGCCAATCTTAACGAATATAGATTTCGATAAGCCTTCTTAGCCGGTATCTCTTTAACGCTTAAGGTTATTCTTCCTCTCCTTTTCCGCTAATACCCTATGAAAACGTGTACAATCTTGATACGCAATACTCAATCTCTCTCCTAATACTTCTTTACTTCGTGTATGTATTATGTTTTCTCAAGATGTAACGACAATAAACATGGATTTTTTCATCACATTTCCCTCGAATTTCCCGTCTCCCGCGAGACAGGCATTAGGCGGTCGTAATCCCCTTTGCAGAGCGCGGCCTGTTCCGCCCTGTCTAAATTATCTCGATAGGATACGCGCGCGTGTGATACGCACTGGGCGGAGGAGGACTCGCTAAAAGGTAAAATATTCATGTCAATTAACTATTAACACAACTATCATATACGACACAAATGATAATAAATGATATCGAATTTATTCATTGAAGCTTTGTTATGTTGAATCAATACGTTGTGTCGATATTGATTTTAAATGAGAGTGATTTTTGTATGCAGTTTACTTTTTTGTCAGGGCGTTTATCCCTTTCCAAACGGCAAAATAGAACCCTTATGTCAGTTTTCAATGTTCATGTGTTTGTATGTCTTTTGTATCACATATATTTTTAATCAAAAACTGCATGTGCTATTAACATAAAAACTGATATATGTGCATGGAGGTAAAGATTTGTACATCTATGTATAATCAGCTATATAAATTGCTTGCCCATACCTAGCCTGAGTGTCAAAATTTCCAAAAATGTTTTCTTCCTTAGCTGTAACCACGATTTTGATGTAACCACGTCGAATGGAATGTCACATGAAGTACATTCTAAAACCATTTTAATTTAACTTTTATATTTTATACAAATCATTAAAAATATACACAAAAAGTGTGATATATAAAAGTAACATATTTCAAATTACTTCCAACTTATACTTTATTACTTTTATTGCTTTTGGCTATCTAGACAATTTTTAACATGATAGTTCAAAAATCAACGGTATCCTAGCAACTTAAAGTTCATTATGGCATCAGAAGTTTAGAATATTACCATAATGACAATTCCCTTTAAATCTTTAAGCTTAAAAGTGGTAAAGCTTACCCTATCTATTCTACGAGTACCTCTCAGATACAATCAGCAGCAATTATCTCGACTGTTACCCATGACCCGTGTTATACCATGAAACCTTCTGAAGTGGTCACTCTTCTATAGCTGCATCTTATCACGGTTATTTCGTACCTCTTATAGGTAAGTTGCGATAAAAAGCGCACTAACAGTAATATGAAATAGTGTTGCTTCATGCATATTTTTAGAAATTATTTAGACGTTTGAACTTAACTGATAACTTAAAAGTATATATGGCGCACGCTTATAAGATGCTTTTGCCACTGATTTTTTTACAGTAGTTACACAAGTGTGGTGTTTGTATAGTACGTCACATCCATGTTACTTTTTCTTATCCGTTCCTCCTTCACGCGTTACTACGAATAAAGCTATACGTTTGACAAATGAAATGCCTTTATTCACCAGTTTTTCTTTGTTTTTCTTCTCAGTAATTTTGTACACTTCGGGCCGGTAAATGGATCTAGCTAGAGGCTGATTCTGTGTTTACTATTGGGGAAATACAATTTCTGTGAGCGATGGAAGTTTGACGACGCTGTGAAAATATGCGGCGGATATACTCACCTTAATGGATCTCCTTGTACGTTAATATTTTCATCTTTATTCATTTCAATGAATTTAGGATTTATCAAAATTGAATGTGGCCTTTAAAAGTGGGCGAATGGTAAATATTCAAAGATAAGAACGTTTGAAGTTATGAAACATTTTCGTCATTATTGCTGTATTAAGTATCAAACAGTCAGGTCTATATTAGTAAAATAATATCCATATCATGAATCAGCAATTACGGTATTTAAAATGAAAAAGATCGTGATTCTGAATAGGTTCAGCACGCAAACTCAAAATTATTATTTGGTATTGGCCAAAAACATTGACATATATAAAACCTTGTACGTATTTCTGAAATATTTAACAAAAATATTAAAATTTGTTGCTCATCTTATTATTTATGGCTTATAAATTTTTTTTTGTAAAACGAATTAGATTTTCATAAAAACTGTTGATATGGCTTATTTATGGTTTTGGAGGCAAATACGTTTTTGATCAGCCTAATGCTGTCATATTTTTTTTTTCTATGCTGATGACAGTTGATGTCCTAGAGCTTATTTAGTTTACAAAACATTCTAATGTGGCAGATGGACATTCCGTAACGTAAAATTAGTGTACCTTTACGTCCATCTATAAATACATTATATTTTTGTACATAGTAATACTTAGATGCAAAATTTGTATACCAATATTAAATATGAAAACTTTTTGCTATAGCTTCTACATTGTATTTTTCGTGGCATACACAAAGACAACGATTTAGAAATTATCGAAAACATTAATGAAACTTAAGTTTAAAAACTATCGGTATTTCTAATAATATTCTTCTTACCACTAAATTTTGTTAAGGTTAATCGTCAATGACGCTCCATTCTGGTTTTTGATAATCTTTTTATTTTTAAATAAAACCGCCTGTATAATAACCGGCTCGCTACAAACCGAACGGGATGACGGAAATACATTAGGGTATTAATAAGGTGAATTGAGACTTAATGTGACTTTGTATTATACTTTACTACATACGTAAACAGATGCCGTATGCTTATCGCCAGCGCGTGCTGTTCCCAATTGCCCGCTTCAACACCGGGAATATTTACCTTATTTCCCCCTTTGCTGTGCTTCAAAACTTTTTTATGACACCTTCCGTAGTCGCACGTCGGCAATTCAACTTTGAGTCTACAGAACTTTCTAAACTATAAAATGTACATTATATTGATATCGGTCAGCGTTTGTTGTTAGAGGGTTGTAAAATTCACCGTAAAATTGATAGGGCAGTTGACGTCTGCTTTTAAATTTGTTAATCGCGTTTCAGTTTGGCTGTCTGCAAAAACGGTGTCTGCGAAAGATAAAGCAGTGTCTCGCTGCTCCGATTTTATGACGAAATCAAAGCAAGACTTTATTTATGTTAGAAGTTATTTTGGTTAAGGCCGATTTTGCACTATGTTATGCAGATTTATTTTCTTGTATAAGCTGAAACTCGGTATCGTATTATAGAAAGTTATTTCAAGTGAGATCGGATGTAAATAATGTAAGATCTATATTAACATTATTTATTAGCAGAAATGCTTAATAATTATATTTGTACAAATCTGCATTATAATTGGTGCATTCGTTTCAAAGTAGTTATGAATTCTTGTTTAAATCTCATGTCTTACCCAAAAATTTTCTTTAAACACTGAAATTTGACATTGGCTTTTATCCACGTCTTCGCGTGTAATTAGAATATATTGAAGATAAGGAGACTTACTGGCACAAAATAATCTATTTATAGTTTACTTTGATCAAACGAAAAAATAATTAAGAATCTAAGATTAATGTACGTATTAATTTATTTATCCAAACATATTTACGGTTATTACGTTGACCAAATATATACGGTTGACGAAATAAAATATAACGTATGAAAATCAAATATTATACCGCCATCTACCGACAAGAAAAAAATACTTGCTTAGTTATTAAATAACAGATGATTTTATAAAAACTTTTATAGTGATTATTTTGCTGAAAATATTTATTTATATATAACATAACATGAAATACATATTGATTTAAGTATTTCTTGTGACTTCAAAATGAGACTTTTCCGTGATAACATTTTTACGTTGTACCTATCACTATGTATAAGTGTATTTTTTATTCGTTACAACACATATTTGTGGGGAAGTTTAGGCTTATTATTTTGGAAATAAATTTTTAATAAATTCTTTTTTTTTTACTTTGTCTCATTCAGAATAATATGATGATCACACCCGCGTTGAATCGTTAGCTGTTCTTGTTAATGATATCTAATTCTGATATATTTCTTTATTTTGTAATGAAAAGATTTTATGTTAAAAATTGAATTTTTTTTAAATTTCGAACTTTGAAGGTGCTTGTCTCGGAAACGGTTGGGTTTTTCACATTCACCAAAAATATTTTACTTTATAAATTAAACATCACGTTACATATTTATTATCTGTATTATGTTACACTATTCCGTAATATTTTACAATACACAAATTATATTCTGCATATATTACTAAATAAAAACACGAATCAAATCCGATAAACAAATATTATTTTAAAACTCTTTTACTCAATTTTTTTTCTGCCAGTATCGACAAACCTGTTAGAGATAATGGTACTAAAAGGTGATATTAATTGGATTTTGTAATTACGCTTTTATACACAAAAAACTTTCCTATTGCCTAAACAATGTTTAAAAAGTTTTTAAAAATTCCTTTTCAAATTAGTTTTACTGCTAGATAGTAACGATATTTCTGCGTAAACTGTCGATGCATGTCTCCACTCTTGAGGTGAAAGTAAACGAAGCGCCTGGAGAAAATATATAATATTTAAATTTAATTTCCAAACATTGAATATAATGCGTAAATATTAATTTTTGTCATCAGTTTAACAAAATATAACTGTACGCTCAATGGTTGAACCCTTTCTATAGTTACTCATATCAAAAACATTTTGCACATTGTAAGTGAAATAATTCTTCATCTCGGACAGCATGAGTTAAATTTCGTACGACATCTAACGTATTCTAATATCACTGTTTCAATATCAATCATCTTGTACCAGTGTTCAATTGCGTCCAACGAGCAAATGAGTTCGCGACTCATATCGCACATATGTACGTATATTATTGCAAACCGCATTCTGACACGCAACTGGTAGCAATCGATAACAATTTTGTCGTTATCGTGTCTGAATTTTAATTGAAACGATATTAAATTAGCGCTTTTTCAATGAAAGTTGTAGCGGATTAAGGACGACTGGTGGTCTACCGTTATTGATATTTGTACACTCTTGTTCGAATTTCATTCTTGTACCTTATTATTCAAAATATTTTTTGTGGGTTTCCATACCCAAAGAGTCTGAACGAACCCCCTATTGCTGTGACAACGCTGTACGTCCGTACATTTGCTCGTTTTTATTTGAAAACTAAAAAAAATATTTCAAAGTGCGCCCATACTAGATGTTTTGTTGACGATACTTATATATATATATATATATATATATATATATATATATATATATATATATATATTTATATTTGTATATATATATATATATATATATATATATATATATATATATATATATATATTTACACACATATAACAATAACTTTCTTTTGTTTAGGTGAGTAAAAAATCGTTAAAATTCTATAAGGGTAAAGTACAAAGATATTTCTTATTTTTTTTTCATTACAAAATGTCGATTTAAGGAGCTGTCAAATTTCGCTTTTTGAAACTATTTCATTACCAGAACTTTCTTGGTAACTCTCTGGTTACCTAAGTATTTGGAATTCCCGGTATATATTACAACTATTACGTATTAAACCAACACATACTGTGATTAAGTCCAACTGTCTGTGCTATGTATAGTAGGTAAGCTATGAGCAATACAAACATAAATTTTTATTTTATTTATTGCTATTATCTGTGCTGTCAATTTAAAACAAAGTGTTAGTAAGTATTTTTTATACCAAACCCACGTCAGTTCTTTTAATTAAAAAAAATTTTTGTCGAACTCAAGTGTTTAAGCAATTTAGAATGAATCACACTGTAATGTCAAGGAGATTGTAGAGCAAAAGTTTCCGAAAGCCATCAAGGTCCTGAACGTACACATATTTAAAAAAGAATAATGCACTTGCAATGTGAAGAGTGATGTAAGTAATTTTCTACAATTCATAAACAGTCTTCAGTTTAGTTTTTAAAAAGTTCTTTTTAGGATAATTTTTTCGTATCCTAAAGTCTATGATGCCGAATTCGCATGTAAAGGATACTGGTAAAAATAGGCCCACTTTTTACACCAAAGTTGATAAAATTGAATCGTACTCCTTAAAAATCGCTCATTTTAAGTTTACGTACCCCAAAAGAAAAAAGGAAACCTTAAAGGATCACTTTGTTGTCCGTCAATCTGTGTGTCTGTCGGTCAAGATCCTTTTTCTCAGGAACGCATAAAGGTATTAAGTTGAAATTAATATCAAATACTTTGGTCTACGTTCCTTTGGGGTTGTAAATAAACGTTCTAAGTCAACGCAATGAAAAAAGACCCTTAAATACAAATATTTATGTCGCATTTTTTGACACTCGCAAATAAATCAAAACCTATTGGGTTCTTCTCGCTAACCTAAAATCATGAAATTTGCCAAAAAAGCAAGGTATGTAAAATAAAAATTCGAAAATCGTTAATTTTTAGTTAAATCACATAAAAAATATGTTTTTAAACATGAACCTGGGAAAGGTATAGTAGACAATATATTTGCCGCATATTTTGATACTCGCAAATAAATCAAAACTTATATAGTGTACTTCACGTTGCCCTACAATCATGAAATTTGACAAGAAACAATATCTCGCGGTACAAGTAAAGGAAAAAAAATCGAAAATCGTTAATTTGTAGTTACATCACTTAAAAACATATTTTCTTTTAAATAGACGCCTGTAAAAGATATAGTAGGCAATATATCATCATTTTAAAGAATTAAAATTGTATAAATATTTTAATTGGAATATTACTTACCATTAAATTTGTATAAATGCCTAAATGTGTTAGGAACCCTCGTAGTGCGAGTTCCACTCGTGCTTGACAGTTTTTTGATCATATTGATATTTATGGTATGTTTGTAATCCATGGGATATTGAAAATATTTGTAAAAATACTTTTTTAGAAAGATTATTTTGTAAATGCATTGAAAACCTCTTCTTTACACTTCGGTATTACCAGATTATAAATAACATAGAATCGATTATTCAGGATTACCAGATGATAAATAACATATATATTAATCGATTTTTAATCGATAAAAACATACGATTCTTCGTAATATCTTTATTTGAAATACTGCTACTTTTATTTAGAAATACTGGTATTATTTATATCTGAAATAATTTTTATTTTTTTCTATTGTAATTAATTACGGATGTGACCAAAAATTGAAGCTACAAGACTAAAAAATGTTGAGAACCTTTGTTTAATGTCTGTTGGTTAATGGCGTGTCAAAATCGTCGTTCTCTTTGCACTCGAACATAGTGATTTATTATTAAATATTATTATATCCCACATTCAATAATATCATTAATGTGACTATGGTTTAAAATGTATTTTATATTCTTAATATCCGCATTTCAATTGTTATCCTTTGATATTTACAAGCGGACCTGATTAATTATGGTCATTCGCAGGTCTCCTTTATTACCATATAATGTCGCTTTTTTATCACAACTAATTATACAGAATTTTTAACAATACATCTGCATTAAGAGAATTATGTATAAAGGTGACGTACAATATCAAACGTTTTTAAAAATCAATTTTTTAAACGATTTTAAAAAAAGTCTCATTGTTAAAATAAGTTTGATCTCTTTATAATGTTAATAAGTATTCATATTGTTTTTAACTTGAGACACACACATATTTAATTATCGTTTTATATCGATAGGTAACTGCGAACCACTAGGCAGGTGTGGTTTCGAGAAATGTTCGGCAAACTCGAGCGAGTGTATCAAGGTGAACGAGTTGTGCGTTACATTTCTACTTCTTTAGTTGTACCTTTTGAATTTGTATGCCTACGCGAGTCGGTATGTACTTTAAAAAATAAATTTATGCTTGACAAATACATTTATCGTAATTGGTTCAATAACAATTTATAAGATTAAGTAATTCAAACATAAATATTATTTCATTGTAGAATTACTGATACGTATGTTTTAAAATACTTTAATTTCCTATCGATATGGAAGGTTCATGGCAATTGGATTAGGGTTATTGTTAAAGATTTATGCTGAATTAATGTGATATTAAAAGAAAATATGATGTTGAAGAAAGTTTCATAAAGGAAAGTACGTTTTTTTCCAGGGCATGCCGGATGGTTTTTAACTACGGAACAACTTAGGTATTGAGAAAATGTTCAGAAATTAGCGTTTTTTTTTTAAATAAAAACAATTTTTAATGAAATCAGTTTGATTTTAAACAAAAATATGAAAACACAATTACGTATCAGGTTAATCATTCAATGGGGTGAACGGTTCGAATGGACTCTTTTTATTAAGTAATTATATTCCAAAAAAAAAACTTTTCTAAATTAGAATATTTTTTCTTCCAAATAAATTTTCAATCAAGATACATCTTATAAATAACACTTTCTGGCACGCACATTACTATTCACGCAGTGCCGATACCGTCGAAGCCTTCGATACGCTATAGCATCGGTGGCGCTTTTATTAAAATCTCAGATTTAAATGATCGACTGTTTTAAAATGGAGTAACTACAGTTTAAAAGATCATTATTTGAGATAGACCTGGTAACAAAATGGATCTAAAAATGGCAAATTTGATATCACATCAAATCGTTGTGTTTCAGTGAACTCAAAAAATAAATAAAAAAACAGATTTTGTGCTCTATTTAAAGAGCTCTTTTAACCGATATCTTATGTGTTTGTCCAAAAGAAAATCAAATACTTATATAGGAGACCCTTCGAAATTTAAATTTAAGTAATTTTAAATATAATTTCTAGTTTTAGGCCTACATAGCATTTCTAGTTTTAGAACTACATAGCATTTCTTTTTTACTTCGTTACAAGTTAGAAGCTGATAGATGGACCGGTAGACTATAAGGATGCACAGGCTATCTTGCCGTAACAATATAGTTCCATTCGGACCCTTCTACTATAGGATCTTAAAAACATTATGCACTCTTAAATTTTTACTCTTGCATATACATAAGCGTGTACGGAAACTCTACTAGTAATTAACGATTTGTATTATTTTACCACTTATAGTAATAAGTGAAAAGAGTTTACAGTTTGATAGATGTAAACAATCTCTCCAGTAGATCTCGAGTTACATCATATAGACAATCCGATGAGAACAGGGTTTGAGTTGTTATATCAATTTATCAACAGTTATCGCTAGTCGTTATTCATATATCCTTTCACTCGCTGCAATCGCTCTCACAATTTTCTGATTGTTAAGTTATATCGAAAGCGTTTCGCAATAAAGTAGTTATTTGAATAAAATAATAACGTGATTTTATATAAACCGCAAATATTTGAATAACTTTATGACACTACCGTCGTTTCATTTGAATTTTATTGCTTTTGTGTAGCGGCACCGTTTCCCATATCGTTGAAGCGTCTTTCATGCTTGTATTATACTTAACCTGGCCGAGTTTAATAGTTGTATCTTTATATTTTTAACGCATATTATACCTCTTTTCTTCTGAGTCTTATATATGTGTGGGGCAAAATGTCCTATATTCTTATACATATTTGTAACATAATACGGTCTACATTCCTACGGTTTACATTCGAGCTAGTTCACATTTTCTATGACGTGGTTATATCGCATCTAACCTAACACAGTAATTAACATCTAACACACCAGTTAAATTAACGTACCCTAATATTGATTAGTATAATTTAACATTAATTATAATTTTGTTTAGCATAATTACCCAACCAGAAACCACTTCTTATGCATTATTTTCATCGCTATTTTATTTCTTATTAACGCTTTTCTTATTCACTAAATAATACTCATTTCAATATTTTATATTTCGAACTGCCAATTTCATTTATTAATCATAAATATTAATTTATGCATTATATTTATTAACAAACAACATTTTTCATGAAATTGACAGGCCAGCGGATGGGACGACCCTTCCGCCTGACTAGAGCAGGATAATCCAGGGCTGTGTTTGACAGCTTACATTTATATAATTTTGTCAGGCTTCAAGATGGCGTTGTGTTGCTTAGATTTAATTTATTACTTCACGAGGCTTCTTTGAGAAATTATTTATATTAATTAAGTTTTCATTAGTTTGAAAATATAGTTAAATAAGTCGATTAATGAATATTCGAGTGGAATGTTGTGTATAGAAGGCGTCCATAAAATTTATCTGTTTCTGCAACAAATTCTCTGGCTTTAGAAATATACATTTAACTTTTCGCATTGCCTACATTTTTATGTCTAGATTCGTAAATGTAATCATTGCGGGTTTTTGCAACATTTGATATGATAATTTGCAGTCATTGACTATATAAATATATTTGACATATTCACTTTCAAAATTTTAGGAAGTTGGATGTTCTCTTTATTATTGTGACTTCCATAATATTTACCGCAACATATAATTTTGTTTAGTTCGTGACAAAATAGTAATCATATAAGTCGTCGGTATATACTGACGTATTCATTCCTTCAATTTGTAAACGTTTAATGAGGCGTAAATGTTTTGTAATTACCTATTACAAGAGCCACCCTTTCTTAGTTTATATAAGGTATTATTGAAAAGTTAAATAGGCGATTCTCGTAGTTAGTAAAAAAAATTAATTATGACATTTAGGGCTAAGGGTGTATTTTTAGTCCTAGTCGTACTATATTAGAATTGTGAGCGGCCCGTTCTACACTTTTATATTAATTGGCATGTCTAATTAAATCAATACATATTTTTCTGTCTTACGACTTTACATATTGGGTGTGGTACTAGAAGTTAAATTATATGTCGAAATCCGAGAGAACAGTCTAAAAGCTCCGTGTATGTTAATTCAGTACGCGGGCGTTTAGCAAATCTAGTTATTTATAGAATTTATTGACAGTAACAGAAGTATTATAATTAAACGTGCATTTGGTCAAGTATAATCAGAAGTTACAAATTATTACGAACATAGGCGGACAGAAATAGTTAATTGAATAAAATATTATACGTATTTAATATGTAGATCGATTATTACCGCTTACCGTATTAATAGTTTTTGATCAAATTAATTTTCTTGGTAAAGGCAATTACAATTATGGATAAATTTAGATGATACAAATGTCTTGCTTGAATGGTGTATATCTAATATGAGTAGGTTGTTGTGGTATTTTGTAGCGCACTATTTTTATATTTGGACACCGACTTGCATTTTAATTATTATCTTAAAAATGATTATTAATACGTATTGCCATTTGTACCAATGGCATGACTGAATTATTTTGACGAACTTAACGTAAGTAAATACTCAAAGTTAACTCATAACAATTTTAAATATGTGTTATTCATATTAATTGTTATGGACAATAATAAGTCCGAATATAAATAGAAGTTTCATTCTAAAACTTTGATGTTTGTATGTATGGAATGATTTTGATAACGGAGAGTATTACGCGCTAAACCATTTAACATTCTAAGGGCTAAATATTAACATTGACAATTTATTGCGGCTAAATGCTTTTTGAAGTAGGACACGAATTAGATTTCATTCGTAATTTCGTTACTTTTGCATATATACTTTATGAACTCTGTAGTTTTTAACATGATAGCGTTTTACGGAGCAGACACATGTTTATATTATTTGCAATATTGCAATCAACTAAAACTATACGAGATTCGATACTGATTTAAATACCAACATACTCATAGCTACATACGTGAGGTTTGCTTGATAAGTAAATTGTTTGTAAGGAAACCGCGCGCTTACGATAATATAATGAATGGCGGCTCTTAGAAGGGATTTTTTTAAAATATTTATTTCGGTTTATAAAGTAATAACGTTTTAAACTTAAAAGTAAATTTATGTAGTATTCCATTTATTGAAAATGTATATTATTATTTAAAAAAATTCAGCAATTAATTTATATGCAGGCGTGATAAAATAAGCCATAGAAAAAGAGTATAATATATTCCATTAAAAGTCAGCGTTATGACTGAGATACAGAGCGTGAAGACAGTCAAGCTCCTTATTTTGACATAGAGTAGTATATTACAATTTTTAGTACCATCAATTGTAAAAAAAAAATTAGTGGATACAATTTTGCTTTAAAGGTGAGCAAGAGTTGGGGAAATGAATTGAATTTGTATCTTTTATTTTTCAAGTATAAATGAATATGATTATTAAAAAAATAGAGCAATTAATTTATATACACGCATGACAAAACAAGCCATAGACACAGAGTATAATCTATTCCATTAAAATTCAGCGTTATGGCTGAGATACATAACGTGAAGACAGTCAAGCTCCTTATTTTTAAATAGTATGTAGTATATTAGTAATTTATAGTACCCTACATTTAAAAAAAAGAATTAGTAGATACAATTTTTCCTTTAAGGTGGTGAGCTAGAGTTGGGAAAGGATTTGAATTAATATTTTTATTTTTGCTTTGTTCAAAATATTGTAGTATTTTAAATATCATCTCCATTAAATTAGAATACTGTATAAATATTTTATAATTTGTATAAAGTAATAACGCAGTAGACTCTTCTCATATAATTTTTTTAATTTTTAATCTTATTATTTACTCAAATTTAAGTAAAGACGATTCAAACGGATTTTTAAAAACTTATAACATGTTTGATGTTAATGTTTTTAAACGAGTTTATTTAGCTTCACGTTCTCATCAAAATCTGATATTCTGATCAAAAGCTGATTAAAATCTTGCTATCGATTTTTCATCTATTTAACCAATTCTCATAAAACTTTGCACACTTATTCAGACCCCATAAAAGTAAAGGATGACAATAAAATAAGATTCAGTTTTCGGTCCTCAAAAATTCTGATGCTGTAGGGATACTGCCTACCTTGGCAGTGGGACTTGATGGTTTGCTAGTTTCGAATTAGTATATTATGGGGGCTAAAGAAGACTTTAAAGGTAAACAAATGGGTTAAAAATATTTTTAAGTTAAACGGTTGTATTTTGCAAGCGATGGTATACTAAATGCTAGAAAATAATTATAAATCACTAGTTTGGAGCTTTGGTCAGTTGAATATAAAGGCGTGGAGCGCATTTATTCCTATGGTAGGTATATATAAATATAAATCTTTATTATATTATTACAAAGGATTTGACTACAATATAATATAAGTATTAAGGTCGAAGAAGACAGTCTAAAGCTAGATTGGATTCCTAATATCCAACAAATCTTAGTTTTCTAAAAAACGCGTTTATTTCCCCTATCAAAGCTCCAGACTTGTAATCCATAATTAATTAATGTTTTTTTTTCAGAATATTTAAAATCTCATAGCATTTTTTTGGGATTTTTTCGTAATAATTTTGCCTTTTTCTTTGTAACATTGGCGCATTAAATTGCTGCACTATGTCTATGCTATATATCTAAATCGGCAATATTCAAAGAGTAGATAAATACCCGGAGTTATCAAACGACATCTAGTCACAATAATGGTGAGGGAATGTGACTGACTTCGCATTCTGATCCTCTCTTAGTTAAAGGTCATTTACATCGTTTTAATTAGATACGGGTAATTCACTTCATTCCAAAGACATAGGTCTATGGCACTAAGCACCTATAAAAATATATGAAATTTCATATCGTATCTAATGAAACGGTAATTGCTACGTAATGGAAAATTTCATCTTCGACATATTGATGAGGCATTTATTAGTAATATTACGAGAGAAGCAGACTATATGGCACTAAGCACCTTTAAAAATATATGAACTTTCATATCATATCCAATGAAACGGTAATTGCTACGTAATGGAAAATTTCATCTTCGACATATTGATGATATAATATTACGAGAGAAGCAGAGACTTAAAAATAAATTTTTTTGCGTGCAGTTTGAAATTTTTATATTGAGATACTCTAAAGTAGACCGCAAAATATGTAAAATATTATACAAAAAATGCACGATACAACTTTATCGCATAGCGTGTTTATAGACCAGTTTTTGTGTCAATTATGGTCATGCGAATGTGTATCGACGCCAACGCCCTATACGTCGTGCGGTTTGTCGCGCACCGCGACCTGTTCACATGCCGCGAGCACGTGCGGCCGACGCTCTCTTCATTCTTGTCGCGCCAACTTTACAATTATAGGTTCAAATCGTAAATTAATTCAATTTATATATGTTAGGTATGTGCTTATAAAGTTGTTCTTATTTGGAACGAAACATGTTTCGAATTCTCATAACTTTCGTCTCGCAATAGATATTAGTTAGTAACGTAGTACGTACATAGTTTACAAAATTTCAGTAATTGCCTGAACAGTTTTGTACTTATATGCAATATAAAATTGAGTGTTCACTTTCATATAAATTCCACTCTCCTTTTCGTAAGACGATAAACTATCAGTTTCATCGGATCTCTTCGCTTTTGCCCGACCGTATGAAGAAAAAGATGTGGACGCGGCATCTTACCAAATTATTTGTAAATATTTCGACAATGTTAGTGGACCAGCTGTTGTCATAAGGCGCTTCGTTTAGAATAATATAGTTTGGGAATAAAAATGTGTAGCCGATTAAAAAAATCTTCCGATTTTTTCGATTCGAGATTTGTTTAGCCGATTTAAGATATGTTTGTCGGTAGCCTTTTTTTATTCAACCACTTCGAAACCAAAAGAAACGGCTACGAATTTAGTTTTATGTGTTTATATGTGAATTATATGATAGCTTATAATTTCAGAACTACTAATCCGATTTCACAAGTGAGATATCCTTTGATTCATATTAAAATTTTAAATAAAATGGGATGTAATAATCCAACAAAAAATATTAACTATAATTAGTGTTTTTCCTTTAAAACCAATCATAACGGGTATTAAATGAAAGAACTTTAGAAAACCTTTTCCAAAACATATGTCTTATATGAGAATATTGGATAATTCGTTATGTCGGGCTTTTTTGCTGCTGAGGGGCATAATTTATTTACATAAATGGTAAAATACTTTTAGCAATTTTTATGAGAAAAGTTAAGCTTGTTATGTGTTACCTACAATTTATTTTTATCTACAAATATCTAACATACATAACTTTTTCTCAATGTTTGTAATAATAATTTGCCATATTGACAATTCCGCTACAGTGTCACACAACATTTCGTAATATCAAATGTCAATATTTTGTTGAAAACAAAAGCTAAAACAAGCCGTTTACAGCTTTCATTTTCACCTAACAGTCGTTGCTTACTTGTTCAAAAACTGCGAGCAGATCAATCATTGAACTGACAGTTTTGGCGGAGATATTAGCTTTTTCGCCTCATTCATTTAAACGACGTACGTATTTACAAAATGAAATAAGTTGTAAAGGTAATAATTTATTTGTTTGGTAATTTATTTTTTTTTGTTAGGGTAATTTTTTTTTTTGGCGGAGATATCAGCTTTTTCGTCTCATTTATTTAAACGTCGTATGTATTTACAAAATTAAATAGGTTGTAAAGGTAATTTATTTGTTATTCTCTGTTATTTTTTTTGTTATACTTTTTTTGACATTTTTATTTGGATATGACTTATGTCATTATATTCAAATCTGTTCAATGTTTCTTACATCAATAGCAGTTGATTCTATGCCGCTATTGAATTTGATATAATTCTACTTGTTGCTAATTTGACGGAGTAAATATATCCGTAAGTTTAAGTTTTTTTTTAATCGCTTATATATATGTCTCGATAAATATCTCGAGTCTATGATAAGTAACTAAGGAGAATAAGGGGGAGAGGCGACGCATTCAGATGGGCAAAGCAATAATGAGCAAGCCCAATAGAATATGGTAGAATAAGAACGTCTCCGATATTATCAAGAAAGAATGGTGCCAATACTCGTTTTCACCATGTTTTTATATGAGTCCGAGTCTTGAGCAATCTGCGTAGTTGACAGAAAGAAGATCCATGCTTTTAAGGTTTGGTATTGCAAGAGAATGCTTCGGGTACCGTGGTTTGCCAAAAGAACCGACAAATTAATTCTATACCAACTCCAAATAAAGACCAAATTATCGACCATCTGTTTACAACGAGTTCTTAGCTACTATGACCATACCAGTCTTAGACAGCCAGACAACCTAGGTAAACTCATTATTGAAGGGAAAATAGAAGGCGGAAGACCTTGCGGTAGATGCCCTATGCCTAGTGCATCAGGATCTGATCAGGTTAAGATTGGGTCTGATCAGGTTAAGATCTCCACGTCTCTATCTGTGGTGTCCGGAGACAAGTCGAAAGCAAGATTTCCATTCTAGAAACAGCTGATTAGCTCCTCTAGCATCACACTTTAAGACGGGCGCCACCTTCAATAATGAAGATGCGATAAAGACGATCATACAGGCCTAATATACAGGCAGTGTTACATTATTTTTAATTGTATTATTAAGGAGAAACAATATTAACATATCAGCTTAAACGATAAGATTTGCAAGAAATTGAAAGGATATTAAATTCTGACATTTTAACCGTTCGATGAGGTCTTTGAAGACTCAAAAATTTATGATGTGTGGTGCTCAGATTTCAATTAAAAATTTCTCAGTTGAAATAGCTCTGACGCTAATTACATTGCGCATTAAGAAGTAGTTTGAGTACTGTTCAAGAGCATATGGTATCTTTTAGAGTAGAATCTTTATTTTATAGAGTTAATATTTCCATTATTCACTACAAGAAACGTTAAACCATTTTCATCGCAATCCACTTAAATAAAGGCACTCGACTTTGTTAGCCAAATCCGTAATGTTATTAAACTAGGTTAGTCAATTTGCTATTACTAAATACGTTGTACGACTCGACGCGTGACTACGGGCGATCCTCCAATCACAATGTGCATTGTATGTAGGCAGGCAGTAAAAGGTGGACGTGCAAAGATCCACGATTGTCGTCACGAACAGCAAAGATATTTTGTCATTGCTGTCTGACACACGTCCTAATTGGATGCTGTAGATGATTATTAACTGCCTGAGATCTCAATCGAAGGCCCTGCTGATCGTTGTACATGTCTCCCGCATCAGCTTTCTTGACTTTTTCAAGCAGCTGCTAGCGTAGGTTTGTAGTTTGACGCGTAATCGACTTTGAGTTGTGTAACGGGTTTACTTATGTAATAAGTGACTTGAACTGTTGCTTGCATAATGGAAAGTCACGATCCAAAGGTAACGAAAAGTAAATCGATAAAGGTAATTGTGAGTCATCGATAAAGATAATTGTAAGTCTATAAATCGATAAAGATAATTGTAAGTCTATAAATCGATAAAGATTGCAAGTCTATAATCTATGAATCGATAAAGTCTATAAATTGATAAAGTCTATAAATCGATAAAGATTGTAAGTCTATAATTGTAAGTCTATAATCGATAAAGACAATTGTAAGTCATTATGTAATAAGTGACTTGAACTTTTGCTTGCATAATTGTAAGTCACGATCCAAACGTAACGAAAGTTAAATCCATAAATATAATTGTAAGTCACCGATAAAGATAAATGTAAGTCTATAAATCAATAAAGATAATTGTAAGTCTATAAATCGATGAAGATTGCGTCTATAATCTATGAATCGATAAAGTCTATAAATCGATAAAGATTGTAAGTCTATAATTGTAAGTCTATAATCGATAAAGATAATTGTAAGTCATTATGTAATAAGTGACTTGAACTTTTGCTTGCATAATTGTAAGTCACGATCCAAACGTAACGAAAGGTAAATCGATAAAGATAATTGTAAGTCATGGATAAAGATAATTGTAAGTCTATAAATCGATAAAGATAATTGTAAGTCTATAAATCGATAAAGATTGTAAGTCTATAATTGTAAGTCTATAATCGATAAAGATAATTGTAAGTCTATAAATCGATAAAGATTGTAAGTCTATAATTGTAAGTCTATAATCGATAAAGATAAATGTAAGTCTATAAATCGATAAAGATAATTGTAAGTCGTTATGTAATAAGTGACTTGAACTTTTGCTTGCATAATTGTAAGTCACGATCCAAACGTAACGAAAGGTAAATCGATAAAATCTTTGATATCGCCACAAAGTTGACACTTTTTTCTTGAAAACGAAGTAGGTTTTGTCATCTGTCCATAAACTGCCTTATAATAACCATAATGCAAGAGTTGTCCGATGTTTACCAGTTTAAAAATTGCCATGTAGAGAAGTTCGATACCGATATTTATTCTGGTACTACGTTTATTTCTTTATAATTTTAAGTTTGTCGACAAAAGGTGAGGTATTTTTATTAAAAATTCCACGTGAATAACCAAGATTTTTTTTATGTAACAACATTTTTAAATTGCAAGGGGTAGATTAACCAAAAACTCGTTTATATTAATAATCCAATTTTGGTATGATATTAATTTTTTATGGTGTCTGTATAGGTATGGATTACTTTAAGATGTTTTACACCAGAACAGAGTAAGTGACTTGTTACAGAAGATCGTACACATATCTGTTTATATACTTTTTCATCTTATTCACTTCATAACCTTGACTTCATAACTTTCAACGTTTAAGGCTTCTTCATACAGAGCTATGAAAATATTTCTCAAAATTATTTAATCTTCGCGCTCATGTACTTGTTATATTTTCGTAAAAATATTATTTGCGATTTCATGTTCAATAGACCGAAATTTTATAATTCTAAGATTATATCTTTTGATATTAACTAAGATAGACGTAGCAAAATTTCACTGATTATTAAATATATGTCGTTAGATAGAGTTAAATTGTCTTAACTCATTGATCACGTTCTTGCTCTTACATACTGATCCGTTTATACTTTTTACGCCTGTAATAGTTATGCTGGGCAATATAATCGCATTTAGGATTAGAAATAACTATATCTATTTCCTATTCAATATTTCTTTCAAAATACTGTTTACTTTACAGATCTACATACAAACATTTACTAGCATGAGTGTTTCCATTCCATATTTATTATTTTTTTAACGTTAACTCTGAAAATAACAATAGCTGTTCTCTTATATATCGTTTCACTGCTTGATAGTTATACTGTTCTCACAATTTATGCATCCATTTTGTTGGAGATATTTAAAGATTTGTGCAATCTTCCAAATACATAAGTAGTTTTTTTAATTGTATTTTTCGGTTGACCTTATTCGCGCATGACAGTTTTTGATGCTTACAAATCTATCATAGTTATATAAGAAATTTCAATAATTATATCTTGTATGCTGCCATCTTTATTATAATGCCTTGATATTCCATACGATGTCCTCCTTCATAACCCATATTTTTAGAGAAGTGAACATTATTGCTTTCGCTCCGTTTTCTGTCTGTTTGTCTGTCTGGCTATCTAATATTTTAAACTATAGGCATACATTTTTTTAAGGATTATTTGCACGAAGCATTATATGTTGTTCAAAGAAACGTTTCGCAGTATTTTAAAGAGTTCCAATTTTTTTCATAATTTGAGCTCTTTCTTCTAAAATACATGAAATGAAAATCTGAAAGATTCCGTCTTAGATTTAGCGATGACAAATAAGTTTAATTTCGATCTTTCATGTTGTTTAGGAGAGATCTTTTTTCTTAATTGTTTTTCTTATGCTTGTGAAAGACATATTTAGGAAATTAAATATAATAGTTAATATTCGTAAATAATTTAATGAAAGTATTATGCACCCTTAAATGTTACAAATTTCGTATGTACCTAAATGTACATGGGACACCTTCGGCGCGAGTTTACGAGTTTAAGTTTTTTCATTCCCATACTGCTGTTGTCAGTTGCATTTGTGATTTTTACGATGATTTATCTATTATATTATCAAGGAAAACACTATACATTCCTATTAATGTTAATAATAGCAGGAAACTCCTTTAATAAACGATATGTAAATTTATACATTGTATGTTCATTGAACGTAAACACTTCTAAATAGGTAAATAAACAAATATTTCTATTCATACATAAGTTTATAAAAATTCTTGTTTTGCTATCAACCTGTTATCTCCATGCTAATTAAATAGCCCATGTTATATTAAAGTGTTGCCGCGATAATACCGGGCGCTAAACTTTTGCGGTGCTTTAGTTAACGAAACCTTCGCGGCAAGTGAAAATGGCAGAAAGCTTTTCAGCAGCGGTTATATTATATACGTTAACCGCAAGGTTAACTATTTACTTATTTCTACTTTATGTTGGGATAAAATCAGGTTGGATTTTTGGGAATCCAAACTGGACTAGTCTGATATGTAGCTCAGCAGCACGTCTTCCGTCGGTTAGTTAGCTAAACTTCGTTTACTGAAAGAATATTACGGAAATCTATTTTACATTATAGATTGAATAATTTTAATATTCTGAGGACCTGCGAAAATAAATTTTGATGAAAACTAAGTTGAGGAAACAATATTCTTCCCTTAGATACGTCTGCATCCATCCACGATATTTAGACGCAGCAGAAGCGCTTAAAATATGTTTGAGATTCACCAAAATCTGTTTTGTAATCGTTTATTTTGAATGAAAATGGATAAGTTGACTAGAAAGTAGTTTTCTCAAATTTTCCAAACTGAGTTGACGAGCTTATTCTTTGCGTAACTGATTTTAAAAATGAAATGTGTTTTTGTTGGTTCATTTGTTATTTAATAATTCTCTAACGAATGAATAAATCTTTACAAAATTTTACTAATAGTGCGTGTCACGGACTAATATCCGGAAAAAATGCACAGATCCTCAAGTAATAAAAATAAATATTGAATATATTTGGCGTTAATTTTATAGAAATGCATTATTCACCATTAAATGAAACTACGTGATGTAGTATTATTTCTACTTTCTTTAAGTTCTTTATCACGACCTAGCTTTCGTTGTATCACAAGATCTTCAGGTGGGCTATTAGCAAAGATAATATCTTTGCTAATAGCCCACCTGAAGATTTTATCAATACATGTGATTAATATCTTTGCTAATAGCCCACCTGAAGATGTTGTAATACAACGAAACCTAGGTCGTGGTAAAGAAATTAAAGAAAGTAGAAATAATACTACATCACGTAGTTTCATTTAATGGTGAATAATGCATTTCTATAAAATTAACGCCAAATATATTCAATATTTATTTTTATTACTTGAGGATCTGTGCATTTTTTCCGGATATTAGTCCGTGACACGCACTATTAGTAAAATTTTGTAAAGATTTATTCATATAATACTATATCACGTAGTTTCATTTAATTGTGAATAAAAATTTTTAAAAAAATTTGCTTAGGGCTTCGCTAGATGCTTTGCTTTAGTAAGAAACTTATTAATACAATCAGCGAACATAAGTAGAACTCGCACTACAAGGATTTATTTAGAGACATAAACATATAAGGGTACATAGTGTAACTTGCACTACAAGGATTTCTTATTGAGAGGCTTATAAACATTTAAGGGTACATAGCGTAACTCGCACTACAAGAATTCCTTATTGAGAGGCTTATAAACATATAAGGGTACATAGCGTAACTCGCACTACAAGAATTCCTTATTGAGAGGCTTATAAACATTTAAGGGTACATAGCGTAACTCGCACTACAAGAATTCCTTATTGAGAGGCTTATAAACATATAAGGGTACATAGCGTAACTCGCACTACAAGGATTCCTTATTGAGAGGCTTATAAACATTTAAGGGTACATAGTGTATCTTTTAAACGTCAAACATTAATTCATCGCAACGTAAATATGTTGCTTACTAAATTTTTCACACATATAAAAACTATAGTTTTCCTGTAATCTTCTGGTTAGATTTTACCAACCCTGTTTCTTTAATGATATTTGATTCAGTAGATTTGGAAACAAACTCTGTATTCGCATATGTTTTAGAATATCTTTTTGAATATGCAATATAAAATTAAAAACATTATAATTCAAACGATTCTCCATATCATATATATATATATATATATATATATATATATATATATATATATATATATATATATATATATAAATATAATATGTAAAAAAATACTTTTAACATGATTATTTTCAAAGTTACAAAATATGTGGGTTATTAGAATGTAATACTATATAAAATTTCAAGTTTCGACATCGCATATTTTTCAGTTTGACGTACGGAACTATAACAATATATTGTGCGAGAGACATACGCACTTTTAAAGTGATTCCCATTGTTCTGGTTGAAGTTAAAGTATGCTAAAGTCGCATAAAACTACTTATGAAGTATCAAATTCATCATCGCGTGTAATATTTAGTCACTCATAAACTCAAAATCCAATATATTAATGTTTTAAAATAATATAGTCCTACAATGTAGCACGTGAAGTATACGTGCAAGCTTTAAAATGTAGCACGATTAATATAAAGTGCCTTATAATATTTTTATCAGTAAATTGAAATAGAATACAAAAGCTCACAGACACGAGTAAACAGCCCGCAATACGACTGATATACTAAACAATCAGCATTGAAACCTGACTACCGCGATCGAGGTGTCTGTAACAACAAGCACAATTGATGTTCTCCAAATGTTATTTACACTATGAAACGGCATAAAGGAGTAATCGCCACTGCTTAATACCCCGACAGGGGAGATTCCATTAATTATTATTAGGAGTGGGCGGTCGCCCGCTTGCGGTGGCCCCGGCACGTAGGCAGGGCGGTCTGATGGGGGCGGTTTTTGTTTATCTTTGAAATTTGTGTATCGATTTAAGAATATTATGTAGGAGAGTGTTTTAGAAACAATGGCCATGAGGGCAGCTTATTGGGAAGGCTCAGTTTAGAACTAAATATAAAAACATGAGATAAATGTAGCAAATCGTGCAAGCAGAATATATAGTTATATTCTCTGAATATTAATTATAGTTATTTTTAGATGTACAAGAATAGTCATACTCTAAATTTTTTCTAAGTATATTTAAGAGTGAATATCTACATACATACTGGCAAATATACGTATGTGTGTATGTTAGATGTCTCAGTATTTTTTAAAAGCCTGTCGTTTAAGGGTAGAAGGAGGTAAGGTAAGAGAGGTAAGGCTCACATTACTAGGGCTCCGTACACATTACGCACTTAACATAGGAGTTCTATTAAACTATTTACAATATTAATTTTTCACAACGTGTATACGATGCTTACTATATGTATGTAAAAATATGGAACATATTTCGAAAACTATACAATGCATCCTACATTGTGTAGCAACAATTGTATATAAAAATATACGATAACAATATGTTTGAAAATTTGTGATCGCTATAATTTTCCTATCGTCCTCTAGCCAGATTTCACCAACCATATATTATTCATGATTTTGCTTCGGAAAAACTGAGGGGGAGGGTTGCTCTATTTTCGCATATTTTTTTAAATATGTAATTTAAAGAAACATTTTTATATTGTCCATAACCAAAACCTTTCAAATTGTAACCCACATGATATATGAAATGAAAAATAGACCTTTTGACTACTTTCCTCCCTTTTTAATTGTTATATGAAAATTTAAAAACAAATTATATAATTAGAGAGGGGGTTTGTGTATATTAAAAAAGAGCTAAGAGATGCAAAACATATGGTAATAAAATATATTATTACCCCAAATTTTAAGTTTCCGCGTCTTATATTTCTGGGAAAATCGGCTGTGACGAATGAACTTGTAGAGACACGTGAGTTACCTTGTAAGGATTATGAGACTTCATGTTATATTTATAATAAATACGGTTTTTCAAACAAACTTCTCAATTCATTTATCAACGTGCTTATGAAAATTGTACAAAGTACTAATATGAGAAAAGATCCCGTGTAAACATTTAAGCATCGTGTTGACACGAGAATTTTCCTTCGAACCGATGAATATGAAAGCTGGAAAATTTCTACTTTAAAAACGACGTTAAACAGTTTTATTCAGCAGAGAAACTACCTGTATCCTTCGCATCAGAACATTGCGGTCAAATGAATTTAATAAAAATGAGGCATTTGATGTGTGTAGTAAAAAAATTATTAATTTTTATTGAAAAAAACTAGAAGACTACCAAACGTATATTTAATTCTTTCTGACACCTGACACGATGTCGGAGGTGACAATCCAGAAATTAATAAGAATGATGAAAATGGGGGTTCATTAAGGCTAACGTGAAGTATATGTTACAAAGAACATGCGCGTTGGGTTGGTGAAAAAATAATGACTCGTCCAGAAGCATATAAAATTGTTAATTTAATTTTTATTTACTAAAAAAAACTGTCAGTGAACAATATAACCACCAAAATTGTTACATACTTGTTGTCATGTATTGAACAGAAACAGAATGCCGTGCTCTCAGTACTGAGTACCTATTGTTGGCCTTTTGCATCGTTGAGATTGTCGCGATCGAGCAAGCACTCCCTCGCAAAAAGTTCTTGAGGACATGAAACAGTTAACATCTGATAAGAAGGCGCAGGTTTGGGGAGCACACCGGACGTGGAACCAATTCACTGTTATCCAATGACTTCTAACTAGCATGTGGTATGAGAGCAGCTCGTTAAGCAAGTTGTCGTAATTCTAATTTGGATATTGAGTCATTTATGTATTTAATCTGATATGTATTTAAGCATACTTGTCTAACTGTTAATACGTTGGCAACATATTCTTAATAAATCGCGGCATGATAAAATAAACCTTCATGGTTAGAAGCCGGTGGTCATCCATGAAGTAGACCTTGTTATTACATGTTGCTTAAGAGTCGTTAATTACAAGTAATTCGAATTGTAATATTTAGGCGATGAAGCAAATAATACTATTTAAGTATTTTGGAAGCGATATGTGGATTCAACAATATTTCAAAAGTATTAAACGTGTTAAACGAATAACAGAGGGTATAAAAAGCGTATTAATAAAATTTTTGTTTAGTAATTATAATTTATAACAAAAAAAAATATAATTTAGCAAAAATTTAAAATACCAATTCAAGAGCGCTTCAGTTCCTAAGTAATTGTTGTTATTATTATTTTTTGGATTACTTTATTCTATTTATAGATGTAGAATAAACAAGCCGTAGCCAAGTAGGAATCAATAGGGTTCATCATTCTATCTACGATCTTGAAACTAAATAATGTATATAATTTTGAAATCGTCAATTTCTTTTTTCATAAATTGATATTTATGATATCTTAGAAACTTTGTACTTAAACGTATCTAATTGATACATATGGCGGTCATATTGCTACAAGAGCAATGTCTTGCAGCCAAACTTTGGTTTTACGGTAGCCATAATCTTATTTTCGAGACAATTTTTTTAACAACACTTCTATGAATGCTTCTATAATAAATATCACATAAAACGTTTCAATAATTTCTAAATATTACCCAGTAATGTAAATCATTAGTATTTAGGGTCTGAATTTTCATAGGATTATAATAACAATTGTTTAATTTCTAAATAAAATTACGTTGAAACATTTCACAAAAGTGTACAATGAAATCATCAGTAAGTAACATCAGGAAACGGTCAAAATTGCGACCTGGGCTCTTATTTACGTTAAATTTCATTTAGTATTTTATTTGTTTATTAAAATGGTACCAAGTGAACATGGCTTATTCATATTCCAATGGCGCCAGCGCTGACACGTCTACTGAATCTAAATTGTCCTTGTTTGGGTTGAACCCGAAATAATGTGACTTAAATTGAGCACTTTTCACCGAGCTGATCAGCCATAACCCTTTTAAAGGATTAAGGGTGGTTTAGTAAGTTATTTAGGGTACGAAATAATGTTTTAGAACAAGTTGTTATAATACGAATCTACTTAGTTTCACGTAAAATATATTTCAATCCATTTCAATATACCTGCGCCTTGTCGAAGTAATACGTGAGTGTATAAGTGGGTAAATATGTTAAATGTATCTATATGTAAATATTCTATCTTGTTATTTTATGCAGATTGCGGTAACACATCCGTTCTTCTCGGTATTCAACGGAAGTTTTATTTTCTGCCTGTACTTATCTCGATTGAGGGCTGGGGAAGTAAACTGTATTAATGAAAGTTCATTTAGTTATAATGGTAATAATTGGAAAGTTTAAAATGGTTTTAAACTATTTCATCCATGGGACACAGCGTAGAAGATTACGTCAGTCTTACCTGAATTCAATCGCAGTACAAGTTCAATTTATGAGACATATTACACTTAAATAAACGAAAAACTGTCAATTATAAGTAGCACTCGCGTTAGGAGGGTTCGGTACTCATTCAGGTACTTAAAGCTATTGATAAGTACATAGTATTTCTATTAAACTATTTACAGATGTTAATTCTTCATAACGTAAATATATTGCTTTGCTCTTCACTTTTACTCTTCATAATATAAATATTTTACCTTATAACAGCTTTCGTAAGCGTAATTACGTGGTGCATATTTAAAAAAATATGAGATGTAATATGATCGTTATAGGTTTCCCACGATCTTCTAGTGACGTTTTACTATTTTCATGACCTTTTTTATAATCGCATATTTTTTTAGAAAATCTATTCAAATATGCAACTTAAAATTAAGAAAATATTTTGTATTTTTATATCCATCATAACAAGTCCTTTCAAATGTTACCCCCATATAATAAACAAAATTAAAAAAAAAACACTGATGTGTGCTTATGATCACACGATTGAAGTGAAAACTAAAATTTAAAAAAAACACTCATGTGTGCTTATGATCACACGATTGAAGTGAAAACTAAAATTAAAAATATAAAAATACATGCGCGTATTATATTAAAATAACTATTCTCAAATAAAATATTAAACACTAACGGTATATACACTTTAAATATTACACTGAATATATGCAATAACATATGCGTATTATATTCAATTATACTCAAATATAGTATAATAAAAATATAACGTAATTCTTGAACAATGCATTGCGTGTTAGACAGTGAACTCGCTCGGCTGAAAGGAGCGAGTTTACGCGAAAAATGAACTCGCTTGGTAGATGCCGAAGGTAGCCGAGTTTATCCGATTCAGCGTCACCGAACCGAACGTGAGGACTAAGTTCACCGCTAAGATAAAGTACGCATGGTGCGCCTAAACAAGTGTTTATTTGAAAAAATGAGTATTTTGTTTAATTCTTTCATGAATGTTTTAAGAAAGTTAGCTAGTACAAAATATGGCGTGTTAGTAATATGTATTATTATGCGAAACTTCAAATAGAAAAGTACATTGCCTGCTACTTGACTCTAAGTAAACATTCTGGTAACATATAGAAGCAAAGTGCAATATGTAAGCAAGGTCTCTTTACAATTTAATTACATGTTTAAAGTGGCAAGAGACTATTATTTTGATCAAATCTTATTAAAGTCAACATGTCAATAATAAGATTTGATCAAAATAATAGTTTTCTTATACAATTTGTCTCCTTTCTTGTCAGAAATTATCAGATATACTGTTTTTATAGAAGCATTGATTACATAGCTTAATATACTTCCGTAGCTATATACGCGAATAGATTTTCTACCCGAAAATCCTACTCGTGATGAGTAACTAACTAATTCTCATGCCTTTCGGCAAATCGCGACCGCCGCTCGCAGCAACTCGTAGCTCTTGTCATCAATCAATTTCGACGGCGGTGTAATAATGTCTCGTTAATAGAAGTGGCTCGACTTGATTATTATTTGCTAAAGTCAATTCACTGTAATTAGTTTCCATGTCGTCCTGAAAGCGTCGCAGCGGGCTGTAGCGCTGTCACACGAGCGAGGTCGCTAACCCGACTTTACTCTGTTGTACTGTATAATCCGCCCTATACATCAAGGTTTTAGCTTTCACCATGCGTGGAAAAAAGGTTTAAACAGGAAAGTAAGGTTATAAATAATGGTTTTATATGAGATTTGTACCTTGCGCTAGATAAAAGTTTCGTTTGTTTCATCTCCTATTATGAGGATTAAAATATTTCAGTACTACAATTCAGGTTTTTTACGTTGTTAAAGTCACATGAAGATGAATCGTAGTAGCATTACGAAAAGGCGACTCAATTAATATTTGATGCTGAAATCATATTAATTGAGTCAAATATTAATTACAAATCGCAGCTGTGTTTCATCAATTAGACAGTTTTAACAGGAAATAAACAGTATCGACCATGCACAAGCGGTCACACACCAATCGAGGGAAGAGTATTCTTAGCTATAAATAATGAGAAAATTTCAATTAAGTCGCAGTCTTTTTTTAATTAAATCCTAGACAGATAGAGAAATTTAGTTTTTTGAGGGTCGTAAGATAAATAATCCCTGCTGTGTACATATACTAGTTTAGGTGTTCACAGCTGCTTTTGAACCTACTCCTTCTCAAGATTATTTTTAAACATAATAGAATTCCGAAAACACTGCATTTTATGCCCCTAAGTTTTGGAATAAATTTTGCCCTTCTAATGTACAAAATACCCCTGTAATATATCTTCTGAAGAGTTATTACAAAAGGATGAATTTATAATAAATTGCCTTCTTTCTCTATCATATTTTATTTGCTTATCTTTTCCTTTGTCAATGTTTTTTACGTTTATTCTCTATGTAGTTTTTTATTATATTTATTTTTACTCTTCTGTCGACATTATTGTCTTAAATTTTGGGTGTCACTGGAATGTTAACAATATATGTAAGAAAAAAAATTCATCGATCCCAATTTATATTTAAAATAAAAAAATATATTGTTTCAATTTGCTTAACATTTGGAGCCAATTAAGAAGGGGATAAAAAGCTCATAGTAACAAGAATTAAAACTTGTTCCGGGAGGGTATTTTAATTTTATATATAATTCGTGTGATAAAGTGTGACATCGGTTTTTTCTCCGTAAAATAATCATTATTAAATATAGACTCTAATAGAGGTATTGTAGCGAGTTGTGAATAGCAGGCATAGCAAATATGAAAATACACTTCTCGTGTAAATGCAACAGGTAATTACTATTACATCAAATTAAAAATTGTTAAGAAAGTATAATTTGAATATTTTTTGTACTGAGAAAAAAATGTTTTTTATATTAATTTTATTGTTTTATACTAGGAGTCTTGCTCACAGGTACCTAGGCACAATTTGTTCAACACCTACCTCATATTGGGAAAATAATTAATGTCTGATTTTAATAGATAGATATTAAAATAGAGTGGCATAGGTTAAAGCGTAGATTGACATTGCATTTCAATCCAGTTAACATAGTTCGTTTGCCACTTCAAAGTTTTCAAGAAAAACCATCGGTTAGATCTTACATAAGTTAAAATGAATCTTCTATAAGATAACTGATGACAGATCTAGCCGTGTATTATCTTAATAAGAAAATATGGATTCACGAAAAATCTTACTGTATTCGAGGTATTTAAACATTTTTCAAATTTTGAAAAATCCCTCCATTAGTTGAGTGTTTTTAATTTGAAGAATTTTTAACGGAAGTATTGTTAACGAAAGCATTAAACAGACTTTAAGTAGACGTTGTATTTCTTAATAAATTTTCTTTTTACATTTTGTCCGCTATTATTACATCATCTAGTAGTGTAAGAAAATACTACTTATGTTTTTCTCATAGCCTTAAAAACTTGTTTCATCCACATTATATAACAAGATATAACACTAAAATTAGTTTTTGTAATAAGAATATTTTATTATTATTATCGTTGAATATTATCTTATTTTTGAATAATTACCAATTAATAGAATCTTACTTAGGTAATATATATATATATATATATATATATATATATATATATATATATATATACACACACACATAAAACCCCAGGCTATTTTAGGAAAATAATTACTTCGAACTTAACAACGCTATTGTTAGGTTCATTAATAAAAAGTTTTTAAATTACGGACAACGTTCAGAGATTTCGAATATAACATTTCTTTCACTCTTTTGTAATCCAACATTTTCTTGCTTCATTCCCCTAGCAATTGAGTATCGCGTGGTTTTACAGTGATTTAAATGGAGCAATTTGACTTATTCCGTATAAAAAACTGCCAGTTTAATTCACGGGCGGGCAGTTTTACTCTAATCCCTCCAATTATGAAATCGGAGGCAGTTTTCTACGGCCAAATCAAACTTTTAATGCTTTTTGTTTTTCCCATTTATATCCCAATTAGCTAATGACCTTTTGTGGACCGACCAAACCTGGTTAACCAACTTTCATTCGACTAATGGCACTACCTTATCCATTCGCTAATCCCTGGGAGGGGTGACCATTCTTTTATTTTCTTTCCCGCCTCTTACGTCCACGGGGTACAAGTGAGCTATTTTTGTTTGTTTGCCTTCCTTTGACGTGCACGTGATTTACGTCTTTGTGGGAATGCTGCATTTGTTGAGGACAAGCTTTAAAGGATATTTTTACTTCGCCTTTGCATGCAAAGTGAAAATATCTTTGCATTTTACTCTTTTAAATCCTTATGCATTGAAAGTCCAAGAAAAATATTCTGTTCGAACTATTTCTCATATTATTTGAATCATTCTTTTTTAAATGCGTAATGTAGTAACTGAAATCAAACAATTACAATAATGAAACGCATTTACATTGAAAGTCCAAGAAAAATATTCTGTTCGAACTATTTCTCATATTATTTGAATCATTCTTTTTTTAAATGCGTAACGTAGTAAATATTCTGTTCGAACTATTTCTCATATTATTTGAATCATTCTTTTTTAAATGCGTAACGTAGTAACTTAAATTAAAAAGATTACAATAATGAAACGCATTTACATTGAAAGTCCAAGAAAAATATTCTGTTCGAACTATTTCTCATATTATTTGAATCATTCTTTTTTAAATGCGTAACGTAGTAACTGAAATCAAAAAATTACAATAATGAAACGCATTTACATTGAAAGTTCAAGAAAAATATTCTGTTCGAACTATTTCTCATATTATTTGAATCATTATTTTTTAAATGCGTAACGTAGTAACTGAAATCAAAAAATTACAATAATGAAACGCATTTACGTTGAAAATCCAAAAAGAATTTTCTGTTGAAACTATTTCTCGTATTATTTGATTTATTATTTTTTAAATGCGTAATGTAGTAACTGAAATCACAAAATTACAATAATGAAACGCATTTACATTGAAAGTCAAAGGAAAAATATTCTGTTGGAACTATTTCTCATATTATTTGAATCATTCTTTTTTAAATGCGTAATGTAGTAACTGAAATCACAAAATTACAATAATGAAACGCATTTACATTGAAAGTCCAAGGAAAAATATTCTGTTGGAACTATTTCTCATATTATTTGAATCATTATTTTTTAAATGCGTAATGTAGTAACTGAAATCACAAAATTACAATAATGAAACGTATTTACATTGAAAGTCCAAGAATAATATTCTGTTGGAACTATTTCTCATATTATTTGATTCATTCTTTTTTAAATGCGTAATGTAGTAACTAAACTCCGAAATTTACATCAATCAAAAAATTACAATAATGAAACGCATTTACCTTGAAAGTCCAAGAAAAATATTCTGTTGGAACTATTTCTCATATTATTTGATTCATTCTTTTTTAAATGCGTAATGTAGTAACTGAACTCCAAAATTCACAATAGTAAACTATCTCGAACGAAAACATGATAAAACATTAATATTATTTAACAAATTGTCTTAAAATACAGGATATGTAATTTATACTACTCCGATATCGAATGGTAAGGCTATATATCATGAAATTCTATGATTTACCATAATTTTAAAGTATTTCTAACGCCAAAGTGGTATTTCTAATAATAAATAATGGTTTTTTAATAATAATGTCTAACCGATTTTTAAACAAAATGGCGTTCAAAACGTTCGAGAGCCTATGTAAATTGCAAGCTAACAAGAAATTATGCAAATGGCTCTTGCCGATTGCCTTGATAGCAAATTGCTAAGTAAGGACTATGAAGACGAAAATGAAGATAAAATATTCAATTTAAAACCTTATTTAACAAGTCGTATTATAGCATAAATTAATTATTTTACATAACGCTTGCAGTTGTATAATAAGAAGTTTGTAACATTTGTTACTGTTTTTTATATATCGAATAAAAATTAACTCTTTATAATAATTATCCGTTATTTGTCAATTATAGTCAATTGTCTCCCAAATGATTAAATTTATGGATTGAAATTGTCATACAATTAAAATTTAAATATGCTTTTTCTAATTTCGAGATGAAGATTTAAGTTCATTTAAAAATATTTATTTATAGAAACATGTAAAATAAAGGGGAGGGGGGAAATTCAAAAAGAAAATATATTTTTGCCAGTATTTTTATATTTGACATTAAAAATTTGACATAAAACCCGTCTCTTTTCGTAGTCGCATGTAAAATTACTATAATGAAATCTTTTTCTTTTAGGCAGAGTAAAATGATGATGAAGTTGATTTTTGCAAAATTAATTCCAAAACGCCTCGCTCCGTTTGCCAAACAGTCTCAGTCTAAATCCGTTTTTGCGTACCCTACAACCTTTAATCAGAGGTTCCTGACTTCGGTTATATCTCACTATTCTGCTCCTTTGAATCTAAGCATGCTGATATATAATTTTCCCCAAAGCATGTCCTTTCTAACACAAAAAGATTTTTTTAAATCAGGCGTGTAGTTTCGGAGGTTAGCGCAAAAAAATAATTGATCAAACAAACTTGTCCACTTTATATATTAATACAGCCAAGGGGACGTCTATACAGACAAAGAAGTCATAAAAACGTTGACCTAGATCAGTCGAGTATCATTGGTTAGGAAACAAACGTATTTTTAAAAATCATTTTTCTTTATAAAATAACGATATGGGAGAGAATCACACTTCATTTTATCAGGTCTATACCTAAGTAAGTGGAATACTAGATATATACTTCAGATAACTTGTATTTAAATAACAAACGCTAAGATTACATTCATCTATTACAGTTTGTAATTTACGAGTAATTCGCATAGAGGATCAGCTCAGAGGCGGGGAGCGGGGAGCTAAAGTTAGCGGGGCGCGGAAAAAATAATCGTCCGTCCCTCTCAATCGCATGTATAATGCGTGAATAAGAGAAAAACTGAGGGAAAAGAATCATTTACTTCTATTTGGAATAGAGAAGTGACAAATAATATCACTTGCTGTCCAATGTGGAATTCGCTTTGACTTCTCCATAGAAGGTGGTTCGTACTTGCATGGTAATTTGAGAATATAAATTTTCCTACTGTCATTGTCGTCCACGGTGATACGGTGGTACAGTGTAAATAGGTAAATTGTCTACCCACCTTATGCTCTTAACATTCAAAAATATATATCATTTGTAGCTAAATAACGTACTTACGGAACTCACGTCATGTGAACACGAGTCGAAAAAGGCAGAATTATTATTATTTATTTTTTTAGGACAAACAAACAGATAAATTATGTTTTTATAAATATTTCCTTCCAATCTTTGAGAGACCAGAAATACCATTATATATATTCGACAGCATCAATGTACTAATCCATATGCGTACACTCAATTCCCATGTTCGTGAGGTACTTAATATATCTGAATCGTCGCTCCTAATAAATCAATACTATGTGATAAATATTTTGTATGGTCAAGGTTGTCGTAGTAATTCTTGGTGACTGATCCTTGTTTACCTCCAAGCCCCGGAACTAACATTCATTCGGAGTTATACTGAAAACTTTACTAAAGTTTTTTAAAATGTTTTTTATCAATATTATTGAAATTTCGGAAAGCGATTTACACATTGGATTTATATTTTTATTGTTCTCTGTATTTTATTTGTTACCCTGTGTACTGATTTATATTTGTGTCAATTTGTTATTTAGCTGGTAACTATTAGTTTTATGAAATAAAAACTAGTATTTTATTCAAATATATTTGAAAATTTAAGCTATTTTATAGTAATTAGTACTATTTTATTGAAACTTTTTGTTCTGTTGAAGTACATGATGATAATCACGTACTTATTACCCCAGTGACCAAATCAAACAAAAATATAATATGAGAATATTTTGTTGCTTGGAAATACTTAAATAAACAAAAAACTTTTGACTTTTCGATAGTTTTTAAAATAATATTTTCAATGTTAAGAAAGAGCACCCACATATGCCGACAATATATCGTTTATTTACATCAGTTTGCCTATATATAAATATGTAATTATTTATAAACCCATATTTAAATAAACATATTTAATAGAAAAAAAACTTTAAAAAAATAATTAATTTTAAATTTACTGAAAAGTCATATAAAATCATATCAAGAAGTGTAAAGAACCCAAACCCGATGGGTTTACTATTCAACAGTGAAGAGACCCTTTGCTAACCTTCCTAACATCAGCGGATACAAGTATATGTACCAAATTTCTATTCTCTGGGCCATGGTTCTATGTTATCAAGAAATGGGTGGAATATCGATTATACTTGTAGCAGACAAACAGAGAACACAGCGAGTTAAAGCTTTAAATATATAAATTTATTTGTAATTTAAAACAATTAGTGGCGAAATTCGGTGTTACTACTACCTAGAGATATTCTGATGACGTAATTACTCGGAAATAACTCTTTGATGATGTCGCGAAACCCTTTCAAGATGTCCTACTTCGTGCTTCATTACTGACTGACACGTCCGTCAGTAATGAAGAGCCCGTAGAGGGAAAAGAAGAAAGTAATTAGTTTAGAAGCCACGTATATATATATATAAATATATATATATATATATATATATATATATATATATATATATATATATATATATAATATGTGTGCGTGTGTGTGGTGTTGAATATAGTAAAATAAATTGCAATAATATTGTGAGTGTGGCAGTAAGATATCTTATATCTTTAATCGAATTACTCTCAATGGAACAAATTATACAAACCGCTGTGAGATCAGAAGTAAGACCGGAAGAACAATCATTATTATAATTACATAATTATATCTAAGTAATAGGTTTAATTATTTTTATTACTGAGAATAACGGCTTTAATGTCCTTGTATACTAATAAGTATTTAAGACAAATATTTCGTCATTTATTAGGTATAATTTATTAACATGGCCAAGAGCAGGGTACCTTTATGAGACAACGTATCTCTTCATATGGATAAATTGTCTCGTTGTACATTTAAATGTAACGTGAATTACGAAACATTTAAATGTACGAAAGAACTATGTAAGCTTGATATTATTTTTTTTGAAAAATATACACAACTTGACCGCAGTTTCTGAAAAAGCTCTCTTTCTAATTTGTAAACAATTAATTAAAATCGTAAACAATTATATGCACAATTTTGTAGACTTAATATTTACCAGCGACAGTTTGCTATGTTGCTTAAACACTCCGTAATGTTAGTAGTAAATATTAATATACAAAACGATAATAAACCCGATAATAATGTCTAAAAAACTGAATGCTCAATAAAGTAAATTAATATAAAATTAGAAAAGTTTGCACGTTTCTTTTTTATCCGTAGTGTAAGTGTAGTTTTTATCCGTAGTGTAAGTGTAGTTTTTATCCGTAGTGTAAGTGTAGTTTTTATCCGTAGTGTAAGTGTAGTTTTTATCCGTAGTGTAAGTGTAGTTTTTATCCGTAGTGTAAGTGTAGTTTTGCGTAAAAGAGGTTTATGCTAAGACTATGAAAGTGAAATAAATCTGAGAAAATATACGTACGGAATTTTTATTATTGAATTACGACGGATTATAGAAGAATAACAAACTTGGAAAATATTCGATTTGTCAAACACGCTTGTGCCAATATTTTGTTTTTTTTTCCAATGAAAATCAGATGAAAGTGGAAAACGTAATTCACAGCATTTAATTTGTATTAACAACCGGTTGATCTAGCAGCTTTTCGCAGAGGTTTCAATACTTGCGACCACTCACACCAGTTATTAGAATAGGTTTAAGAATCTAAACTACCTCTTTACATCGCCTTCATATATTTCACAAAAGCATTCATCTCTATAAAACACAGTTTTCTATGGTAAGCGCTAGATAGAAACAAAGTACCTCATAAACACTACGTTTGTTTAAAAATTAATATGACAGAAGCTCAGCGAGCATTAAACTTGACCAACTTGGTACGGACTACCCGTAAAGAGCAGAGTAAACCAGAGTTACTGATTACCGCCTAAGCTATTTAACTCACTAACATTAAAATAAATTGACGATTTATGTCACATATTCACTTTGTTGACGATATTGGTCTTTCGGTAATAACGAGCTGACTCTACAGGAGATATTTTCAGAGTTAAGTAATCATTGCAGTCAGGTAAGCCATTACACGAATAATAAAAAAATAAAAGTTATGTTCAACACCTAATCAGACTCAACATCAAGCTTGAAAGTGAAATTCGGGAAAGTGAAGAATTTTACTTACCTCGGAAGTAACATTACTTTTTATTTAAAACTAACATAAGGAATTGATAGAACATAGTAAATACTTGAAAACTCTACAGGAAGCTGAAATATATATTTAATAACAAAATAATTGCCATAAAGACAAGAAAAGAACATCACTTGCCGACTACCTATCCCAATTTATAGTTAACAAGGCGTCAAATCAAAAAATATCAAAACTACGCATAGAAAGGTAGAACGCAGTAACTTGTAACTGGTAGACATAGTGCCAAATAAAGAAATAAGAGACTCGACCGAAGTCGAGGGACTTTGGTCGAGTCTCTTATTTCTTTGTTTTGCAAAAGGTACATTTCGTCTTTTCGAAAAACGAAATGTACCTTTTTGCAAAACAGTATAATCTGATGAGTTATGCGGAATCATCGACATACGCCGAAATACCGAATGCTATTATATTATATAAAAATTAAATCTATAAGTTTGAAATTTTATGCCCTATTTTCTCAATTGATAAAAAACGTTGTCTAAAGCACTAAAGTATTATCACCCCATTAAACTCGTATTTAATATTAAAGTTTATACTTGCTTTTACACACAAATTTATTATTCCTGTTATAATGATTCATCTACTGTTAACCGATAAAGTAGCGACTCAAGTGCGACTGCCTATAAAGTTGGTCTTCTGCTACTTATTTTTTTTTCTATAAAGATATTTTAATTTCAATTATTTATTAATTTAAAATCCTCCACTTCTTCCATCATAGTCGTGTAAACGCAGTAGGAATGTCAATAAACACTATAAATTAAAATTTCGAAGTACCTCACTTTAATTAGCCGTCCATATAAATTTCGCATACATTCAGTCATAATTAAAGCAGTAATAACTGTGTAATACTGGAAAGCGAATTCGAATTAGCTGACACGATGGAGTAACCCGCAAGCTAGTTAGTTACCTACAGATTGTTTTGTCATAAACTGCATAGTCGAATGCGATTCATTAATTAATGTATTTATTACAGCAATATTTTAATGCGCTACTGTCTGCGCCATTCGGATTCCCATTTGGCGTAAGAAGTTATGTAAAGTGTGGTTCAAAGGCATGGAAGAATAGTTCGTGTGAGCGGATTGCGTGGTTTTATTTATCATTGCGAGAGTTAAATTGAATGTTCTTAGCTCGGTAAGTTGTAAGCGGGCACTTGAGACGAGTAAAAAAGGGATTTTGAAATCTGCTTTGCATTCAGGCGGTCTTTTGCTCAATCAGTTGGATTTAAATTTGTGTCACATTGCATGCGCTGTATCTTTCCGCGCGGATACAATAATTACCGAAACACTGATGGATGCTTTTGAAATTTTGAAGATGATTCAAGTTAGTCTGTTACCTTGATCTATATTCGAATATCAGGTAAAAAATTAGCCTAATTTTTAATGAAGTATCTATCTGGACATAACCCATTTGCATTTCCATATTCTTTGTGTCATTAATGTCTTATTAGCTTACCTATTTGGAGATATTCTTTACTTGGATCTTACTTATTTTTCTACTTTTCTCTTAACTTTTTTGTCAACAAGCCGTTAATGATCAAGCCTTTACAGGTATAGACTTTTTCCATAGATACTCGAAATGTTGTTACCTCGTTCCATTTTTCCTTTTTTCCTTTATGTTGCTCAAAATACGAATCGATTAATGACATTCACAATTATGGGTATAAATAAGGTATTATTCTTGTATATATATTTCTGTTTTCATTAGCTATTTCATAACAACATTTTTCTTTTTAACAGTTACAGGTATTTCATATTTATTTATTTATAATTAATACAAATGGTGGACTTACTGCTACGACAGCTACGGCAATTTCATACAATCAACATCATTTAAAATGATTTCAGCATTTTGCTTTCAATCTTCCAACAAAATTTTTACTAAAAATCGGTTTTACTAAACTGCAGACTGTTTAGGAAAAGCTAAAAAGCATTAAACAAATGCGTTTTTAATATTTCTGTCGTCCTCTATTTATTCGTATCTTTACGGGATCGGCTTTTGTGCGCGACCATATATGTATTTGCAGTATTTCTAATACGGCTTACAGCCCACACTAGCTATAATTCTAAAATATATAAATAAATGCAAGCGTATAACGTAAAAGGTATATATAGATCATATTCCGGATATCTGTCCATTACTTTACCGACTCTTGACATCGTCAAGGCCACACCTTTTGCCTTGACATTACGGGCGGCTTTTGTTTCACGTTAAAGTAAAATATTACTGGCGTCAACGATATCCACGATTCGTTCCGCTATTTTCTGTATTGTGTCATATGCGTTTTTATGGTTGTGGTCTTTTATGTACTCACTATGAGAAACGTTAATTGTTATTCACGTTTCTGATCAAACGTGAACTGTTACTGATAAGGTTTATTGTTGAGATTTGTCTACGTGATTTGTTGCTTTGAAACTGTCAGAAATTATTTGTGATGAAAAATGGTTACCACCTTTCGGAAAAAAAATTACCGACTACTTAACTTGTAATTGAATATAGAATGAAACAAGTACTTTTGTTTTATCGTTAGTATTATGTAATACGTAATATTCTATACGTTACATTGATTTTTCAGTTAAAACATATTTAGGTCCGTAATACCAATTACAGTTTAAACCACCGGCGGAGTTTAAGCAAAGGTTTAGTCATTATTTCGTAAGATCAATGACGACTTAACTTCGATGAAAGTTTAAACTCTAAATAATTTTTCTAATGATACTGGATGTTTTGAATTCCTCTTCGTAGATTAACCATAGCAATATTTGCCAATTCTATCAAGTGTTTCGATTTCTGTTATTCTCCCGAACTTCATTTAGCAACCATACTTCAATCGTTTTTTGGAAAATTCTATATAGTTGTAAAGTAATATATATGTTATTAGTTGTAAAGTTAAAAACAGATTATTCCTAAAAAAATATGGTATTGCTTAGTAATCACATAATATAATAAAGTATTTAATCAATAAAAATCTTCAATGTTGCAACTTACAAATAATTACTTTATTTGTAAGTTGCAACAATGAAAATAACTAAGTTTACTTTAGCGGGGATTATTGTAATATTGAAATTGCTATGTTGGACGTAATCGACTGATTAAATATAAACAGAGGTTAAATGTTTGATCCCTCTCATGGTCTGATTCGATACTTCGAGCAGTTCTTACTCATTGATCTATAGTTAAAATAAAGACTGGACTAAACTTTTACATTTGATCTTAGCGAAGAGGTTAGTCTATCGTTTTATTGTTACGATTAAAGCTTCACTGAAATTTTTGTTTAAATTGCCTTAAAATCTAGGCACAAAAAAACATTCTTCAACTCTTACAAGCCTAGAGGTCTACACGAGCGTTAGGGGCCTCTTAAAAAATAAATTTTCTCTAAAAAGCATCTCATGTCACTTCCTAATTTAAATAAATACTATAAACGACGCAAATTTGGTATCCCTAGTTAACTCGACATGTGAACTCAAGGAGAATTTTTCCAAAAATAGTCTGATCTACAGTATTTTCAACTTTTTATGAGCAAACTATGACTTGAATTTTTAATATCTATTACCTATTATTTGAAAAGGAGCTGTATTTTGGCATAATTGTTATGTACTGTCTGACATTTATAAGATATTTCTAATTGAGGACTACTTTATTTATATATTCGTTTATTTAATTTTCTGTATATATTTTATACATATATCATCTTCTCTCCCATCAGAAGAACAGTTACAATATGGTATTTGACTATACTTTTTCTATTACTAAAATAGAATAAGTAATAACATGATAAAATATTAAAATGAATATATCGTACCTAGGAGTTTCCATTGCAAAGTTATTATAACGACTTAAAAACTGCCGCACTACGATTAACGCGGAAACGTCCCATACAAAACACAACTGGCTAATGACGTCATTGGCCACAGTTTTTTAGCATTCATTATAAGGCAGTTTATGAAATACTTTTAGTATCTCGTTAAATATTGCGTTTAACTTATAAATTTTTAAATTATAATTTTCTAGTTTTTTGTGTAAAACTAAATTGAAACTAAATTCATAATAACTTTTTCAATTTAATGAACAAACAAATTTACACTTTTCTTATTTAGAAGTTTCGATTAATCGTTTTCTATATGCATTATTTTTTTCATCTTAAGGTTTTTTTAAACCTACTCTACAATTTTAAAATATTTTTCCAAAAAATGTCATTTTATCATCATAAAAAATATTTTTACAACTATTATAAATAAAATGTTACTGATGTCGAGTAATTTTATCGTCATGAAATGGTGTGTATAATGTAGCCTATTTTAATATTTCTAACATTGTGATCTTTTACTGATCCCGTGATGAATTCCATTTTTAACCTTGAGAATATATTTTATTTTTATGATTCCTTAGTCAAAGAAGAAACCCATGCAAATTTAATCAGGTCCGCCCGTAACTGCTTTACAGTCTCTGCACTTTGCGATCTACATACTCGTACATTAAATTTTATAAATAGGCATTCAGATGGTGATATAAAAATATTTAAAAAATTTTTAATTTACCTCCCCATACATGTATAGCGGAGGTGAATTTCTTCCTTACTAAGAGGGGAGTCATTGAGCAGGTCTTTCAAAATAAATTTTAAAATTATACACTAATGATGTCTAGAACAAATGTACTAACATCGAAATAGCCATAATGAGCAATTTCTTTTTAGTTGATATTAAAAATCTTAGGCTGTCACGGTAACGAACACATATTGTTTTTTTCATGAGGCAATTTAGATCATTTAATCATGATGTCGTTACCGTGGTGTGTTGGAATGATCAAACGGCCTTACAGCCTTTAATGGCGCGGCGCACCGCAGGTTCCCGGGGTCGATTCCCGGCCGCACCTCCAGCGGGCCTGGACTGGTGTCCTGGTTGGTTAATTGTATACATTAAAATACGAAAATAAATAAATAATTTCATATTGTTTTATTTTTTTCACTATTATGTTTGTAAATCAATCATATCCAATAAACACAATATTATATTTTTCTCTCAATTTGAAACATCGAAGATGTGTGCACATAAATCATACCACTAGTCAGTAACAGCATTACGAACATATTACTAGCCAAATATTCAATAGAGATGCGTTTTGAGGGCAATTCAATTTTTCTTAGAAACAAACGTCGTTTTTCTTCTCGAGGGAAATTAGTTGTACAAGATTACTTGCGGGCGGCTTTGGGTGGCACACCCCCTGTCGCCTTATATGTTCTGCCCCCCCGAAGGGTGATGTGTGATGGTGGCGTACGTTATGTGGTGATGGTGGTAAAAAGCTGCATGGGTAACCATTGCATTTAAATTAATAATCTGGGGATTAATTGTTATTTTCAAAAAAAGTAATAAAATTCGTACGAATTTAAAAAGAACGACTTTAAATTTTATACTTTTCATTATATACCAATTTTTTGTGTTTTTTTAGAATGTTTCATCATTGAATCGTAGAGAAGGTAATTTCGATAATTTTACTTTGTCACGTTCATGTCGTGTTCATTCATCAATCAATTGTATGTATTATCTATCTCCTTCATCTTAACTTAAAACATAAAAATTTACAAATGTGAAGTTGTGCAAAGCAGTGCAATAATTTCAGGATTAAATTGTTTGTTTGTTATGAATATAACAATCAGTATGCCTCCAAATACGTCCCCGGTGAGGCTGTGTTATATACATATGTGATACATGTGTATATAACATAGCACACACACACACACACACAAATACATACATATATATATATATATATATATATATATAGGTGTGTGTGTATGTAATACACAATATTTTAACTTTTATTTGTTTTTAAACTTGGGCAAAAAATGTTCATAGTAAGATACGTCGGTATGAGAAAAAATCGAGCAAATTAGTGTCAGGTTTGATGTTACACTGCATAGTTGCAAAAAATCCATAACTTTTTAATTTTTTGTCAGATTTTCAAATGAATAATTAAGCTTAATAGACTTTCAAACATAAAATTAATCGCCGTCTGCTCCAATTCGCAACGACCAATAGTTTTTGAGGAGTGGACGCAAAAAGGGTGCGAAATGAGACAGGTGTCCAAGTAGCACACAAGTAGACATCGATATATCTATAGTCAAGTATAGTATATTAAATGTGCAGGTTTGATTGCGCGGAAAGAAACTTCACTACAATTCAGCGATTCTGCTTGTCGCATTGTTTGTATTTGTAATCGTTTTGTTAAAAAAAATAAGTTTGAGATATTGGAACAGTTAGATTTTTTTTATTAATTTTGCTTTAATGTAGGTGTAGTTAATATAATAAATGTATTAGAAGATTAGGGTCGAATTTCCTCTTCGTCAAGACCTAAATTAATTTAAATTTCTTCAAACGATAGCGACGTGACTACCCGTTCTCCAAATAAAGGACTGAGGATGGCCTATTTTTGCTATCAGCTACCGCGCAATGTTAGAGGCACAACTATTTCACTTAGCAATTTTCTTTAATTACTTACTCAATTTAATTTACAATATAAAATAAATGCACAATTTTAGAACAAGGATAGCTCGCAACGGCTGACCATGAATAGAGATTAAATTATGCATGTCTAACCAGCCCAGGAGCGCATCTAATCACCGGCATTTTAATGCCGCATTAGGCAATACGCTGATTCTTGGCATAATGGTTGCATATCCTAATACCGGCCGATGTTAATGACTTGATTTCAGAGCAAACTTCGTCATTTCTATTCTCTCCGTGGCAACGAGGATCTAGGTCATCAGCTTAAGGTGCCTTCACCTAGATAATGCGGCATTTTGCACGTTGAGCACCTCGCGTACTTTGTTAATTGAGCGAAATATTGTATTTGTCGGGAATGCCATCATAATTATAACAATCTCACGATTTCTTCCTATGAGTTATATAAGAAAAACGCTGTGCGTACTTATGTACGCGAGTTACATAATATAAAAATAACTTTATTTAGCGCACAAATAATTAATGGAAATAAAATAATAAAAGGACTGGAGCTTGATTATAAATACGGTCGCTAAAATCTAAATTAAATCAAATAATTAAATTTCAAAAATTAAAATTTATTTGACAGATGAGTGGTCCACCATTTTATTTTTCGGCTAGCTTTGCATTGTAAGCTAATCATTTGCCAGACCGTATCCAAATTATCGAGCTTCATCTTTATTATTTTCTCATACAGAGTAATCAAAAATTTAATCTCATTTTAAAATTAAATTTAAAATTAATTTGAAAAGTTAATTTAGTTATTTTAAAAATTTAAATGTCGAATATCGAATTAGTATCATTCGATATTCGACATTTGATGAATAATCGAATGAGTATCATTCGATTTAATATAATCACATGTGTATAATTGTAAATTTACTAAACAATCTATTTAAAGCTTACTTAATAATGAAAATAAATAAATATGCTATTAATTTGAAATATTTAATAAATTAAAAAGTAATTATTTATAATGCAAATATGATTAAATACATACCGAATTCGAACCGGACTGGCACATAATTGGCTTACAGTAGAAAGCCATTAGGAAAATAAAATGGTGGACCACTCATCTGTCAAACAAACTATATTAATATATGTTTAGTGAGCAACTTCATGGTGTAAAATATTTGTCGCATTCGTAAAATTTCACTCTCATTATCTTTTCCCAACGCGCCTAAAGAAGTGTAACTTGAAAATATTTAAGTTCGTGATTTTTCTTTGTACGTAACGTTATAATAACTTTAGTGAGCTCTATTTATAGGAAAACATTGATTAGTAGCCATTAGAAAACCTTAGGACAGAAACACCGTACCCTCTTATTCTGGAGCATAGCGATAGTGGTTAGACTAGCCAGTAAATTACTTGCAATACTTAAAAACCCTTACTCCGTATTCTGTTTTAATCTGTATATTTGTCATCTCTGTTCAAGATCAATTCATTAATGGGCTATATAGCTTAGAAAGAAAACAATATACATATTTCTGTAAATAATCTTCAATGGTTACTGACTATTACTAATTATAATAGAGTGTTTATTTTCTTCTACATATAATATTTTGCATAGGTACATATTCATTTAACCATAGAGAAGTGCCATTTACTTTAAACAACCCTACCATAGAGCGACCATTCATAATATTCAAACGTTCTACGTCCCATTTATAACCTCATTTCTTACTATGCAGACGTCTCGGAAATTATTTCCACATATTTGGCAGTAATCTTAGTTAACTTCGTTTAGTCAACTTTCGTTCTCATTTAGGATTTAGGACATCCCATTTTTTATTTTTTATGAAAAATATCATCTAAAAAAAAATCAGTGCATATTTAGTACTCGAGTATATATTGATCAAGATATCCATTATTGCCTAAGATAAAATCTTTTCGTGTTATTAAGGCTGAAATCGGTAAATAATTGGACTTAGAATCTCGTAAATTAAAACGTAGAACCCATGCGAAGACAGGCGAACTAAACGTGGAGCAAGCGGATCGAGGCGGATATATTAATCGTCCGCGGTCTATTTCTGATGCTGCTTGAGGTGAAATTATGCAGGGTCACATCACCAAACGTCGAAATATACACGAGCCAACTAGTTTTAATACAGTGATTCATATAAACCTTATGGTTTATATTCATGTTTAAACATTTTTTTCTTTTAACTTCGATGCTGAATTTACAATATGATATGTCGATTGTTTCACGAGCGATCTCGTAACGGTAATAATGGAAAAATGTTTTATGTTTCATGACAAAAGGCAATATTTTATAAACGAAAAATGAGTAAACAATGGGAAGTAAATATATTTGGGAACTATGGTCGTAATTTGCTCGGAGAATTGGCAGATTTTGCTACTCGGGGAATTAGCGGGTGTTAAATACAGATATTCATGACACGTTTGTAAATTGTTATATATTTATCAATGATTTTCTATACGTTGCAAACGTATATTATATACATTTACAACGTATAGAAAATCGTTGATTAAAATAGGATGTTGCCCAAATAACACTTTTGCATTATTGAATAAAATAACAAATAATATAAAAAATAAATAAAATAAATAAATAATCAAAATTATTTGCATGGTTATACATATTTATAACGCCTGTGAAGTTAAGAAAATACAAGCTTTTAAAAAAAAGTATTTAGGGTACTTCACCTACATATAAAATAGGTGTGAATTTTTTTCACATATGAAGTATGAGTAGAGTATCGTTGAATAAGTATTTCAATATTAAAATTTTGACCACTTTTTCGATAGAGGGATCCGTTTAGGAAACTTAAGCTTTAAAGTGGTAATTTTTGTCAGAGTTACGCATCCCCACTAACTAAAAACCTATTTTTGAATATCTGAAAAGTATTTACAGTGCTAGTATATATAACGAAGGAAAGGAAAAGTATCACAGCTAAGTAGGTTCTACTGTATTACGAGTAATAATTGACCAACTTATGATATGTATTTGGGTCTGTAAAAATTCATTGAAACTCCATATGAGTGACTTAATCTACTGAGAAAATAGCTTTGCATTCTAAAATGTATATTTATTGTCTGTGAAAAATATACTAAGCTATATATTTATATAATTAAATGGTGAGAAGTAATATATATTTATTTTCTGTGAAAAATATACTAAAATGTATATTTATTGTCTGTGAAAAATATACTAAGCTATATATGTATATAATTAAGTGGAGAGAAATAATATATATTTATTGTCTGTGAAAAATATACTAAGCTATATATGTATATAATTAAGTGGAGAGAAATAATATATATTTATTGTCTGTGAAAAATATACTAAGCTATATATTTATATAATTAAGTGGTGAGAAATAATATCATATAAATAGTTTTAAATCCTGGGAAAGATATAGTATCCAATATATTTACTTAGTTATCAAAAAATTATATTTATAGATAGTTTAATAGAAACACTATCCTTAAACGTTTGTAAGTGCAAAAATGTTTACGGAACCCTCGTAATGCGAGTTCTACCTTGACAGATTTTTTAATCTAAATGATTTTTCCCTCTCCTTTAAAAGTTTCGTCACTTGAACGATATTGTTTTTGGATTGGTGATATGATGAAGCAGATTGGGATACAACATCTGTGTGTTGTGTCGGAAGTCCCATTGTAGTGTCGTGAAAATACGAGTAACGGAGAGTTACTTAAAAATTGTAACTTAGGTCGACGTTTAATATCAATAAAATCCTGATGGCAGTGCCAGTAGCAAAATTTTGTCAAGGCCGCGATATGGAAATTTCTGCAGTAAGTACATTTCTTCCTAGTTTATTTAAGAGGGTAACTTCTTTGGATAATAGAGACTACTTATATTTTTAAATGTCTTTTTTCTGTTTTTCAACTGATGGAGTCTCTTATAGTTATAACCTGAAGACACGATGAGTTAATTAAGCTTGCTTTTGAATAGAACGTATTTTAATTTAGAAGACACCTTGTTCACTTAATTAACGGCCATTATTTGACGCAGCGTAGCGAAATGTTAGGCCATTTATTGTCGTTCCGAATTAATTTAATAGTCCACCGTTTAAAGCCAGATAATTTGCATACAGAATAGCGCACAAGTCGGCCAGTACTAACAGATAAAAACGCGATCGGACTCGGAAAATTTTCCAACCTCCTCGTAAATAGGCAATGTGGGTAATGATGACGTATCCCGCGGGAATCGAACCCCGATATCGGCTTTCCCGACCGCGGCGCCGTAACGCCGATCTGTATTAGCGGACAGTGATTTATGTTACTTTGCGGGGCGGCGAATTGTGTACTTATTTTAATCGGGCTCGTTACGATTTATCGATGAATTTAGAGATGGTATATTTTCATAAATTATGTTGGCTTTTAATTCTGGTGCCCAACTTAGACTGTCTAAATTTAATACTGAAGCATGTATAAAGTCACTATTTACCATGTGCAATTACAAGTTTAAACAAAATATCAGTCATTTGCGTAATTTTGTATTTATGAAACTAGTCTCATAAAGCAAAACAAATACTAATTTTTCCGTTAATCGCTTCAAAAACGTTATTTCGAACGTGTTAAGCCCCTTTTCAGGGGAAAAAATCGTTTGAGATAGCAAAAAATGGTCGAAAGTCTATTTGGAAACTTTGGTTAATTGATAATTCAATAACTTTATCCTAACTTTAGACAAAATCGATAATGGCACATTATCAACTTTGTCTATTAAAACTCTTTTATTGCCTTTTATAACCATTAACATATAACGTCCCGTGGCTATTCGGACGGTTAAAGCGAATCAAATGAAACAATGTTTGTGAAAATTGAGTTGTTACTTTATGGTTAGGAGGGAACATACGGTCTACGTATACAGAAAGTCAGATAAATGATATGGCAAGAATTTATGAGACGAAAATACTCTATAACATTTTCGATGGAAACTTTATTAGGGAGAAATAATTTATTTTCAAATAATAAAATATTTTCTCATTTTCAATATTTTATCAATCCTAATAACATTTAAATGTTTCATTATCATAAGAAAACAGCCACTGTCGATACGTTAACGAGGTGCGGCGCCCGGTATGTGCGCATTATTGGGCGCTTAACCCTTGCATTGACGTTGAAATAAAGATAGATATTTTGAGTTAAGAAAAAAAAATATTGATTGTAATCGTATAATTTAGCACTCAAAAACCCACAGAAACCCGCCAATCCAATATTCTGTACACAGTCCTTACACCAATCAAATATTATGTACATAAAACTAAATTCATAATCCTGTTTTTGGCCTTGGCGTAGTTGGATAAAAATAATAACTGAATGTAATAAATATATTTTGAATAACAATATATTAAATAATATATAATATAAAAATATATTTGTTATTTGAAGTATGTTTATTTCAATATCTTGGTATGGCGTATCAATTGTAACAAATTTTTTTTCGATTACAATCAACATACAGATTCGATCGATATCGATAGGGTAACTTTTACTGATCTCTATATCGAAATTTTGCTAATGTTAATCGTTTTTTGCTAACTTTTTTAGTTTTTGATTCATTTATTTTTCGTAGTTTTTGTGTACTTTCTACGTCGTCGCAATTTTTTTTAGTTCTTATGTAGTTTTGTACTCATGTTTAATCTAAAAGTTTAAACTTGTTAAACTAGTAATTTCTTATCGTTACGAATAGGTTACCTGTGCAACAGATAATCATTAGTTTTACTATTTCTTTTGCAAATATGTTTTTTTTTGTAAATTTTCCATATTAAATATTCAACAAAATTGATTAAATCGGCTGACATAAACTTTGTGTTACAATTAAAAATATAATTTTTCTATTTCGGTGTGTCTGTTCATTTTACATTCTATTGGAAAATAACAATTCGGTATTTTCTAATGGGGTATTACATTTTGAACAAGTACCCGATCCTATTTATCTTCTATATGAGAAATTGAAATATATGAGAAATTGAAAAAATCTCATTGTACTTTTACATTTATGAATTATATGAGAAATTGAAAAAATCTCATTGTACTTTTACATTTATGAATTATATGAGAAATTGAAAAAATCTCATTGTACTTTTACATTTTGATCACGTGGACAATGAAATTTTTCACAATTCACAATTTGTTTTATAAAAAAGAATCGCGATTTGCGAAAATGTTGTCATTTCCTTGTAAGAATTCATACCCTCTATTCAAAAGGCACTTAGAAACTGCAAACTTTTTATTATATTACTTCTGTCCGTCCCCTGGGAAGCACTAAAAGTTTTTTACAATATTAGACTTGTCCAGATAACTTCTATCAGTGCTGAAGTGGGCATCAAGTGTATACCCTTGTAATATAGGTTGTTTGAGAGGATCAATGGAACGACGTTACATTAAAAAAAGAATTGAATATATTTGGCGTTCTTTTTGTAGAAATTCATTATTCACAATTAAATGAAACTACGTGATGTAGTATTATTTCAACTTTCTTTAATTTCTTTACCACGACCTAGGTTTCGTTGTGTTATGTTGTGTTATTTTGAATACGTTTTTTGTCTAACTCATAATACGTTTTTTGCCTAACTCATAATACGTTTTTTGTCTAACTCATAACTACGAAAGAAAGTATAAAAAAATCCATTATGACTTTATTGCAACTGCAAAAAAGTTTGCAAGCTTTTCAACAAGCAACTCAATCCACGGGTAACATTTTGTTTCAACATCATCATCCTCATTTTCAAAAAAGAATTTATAGTAACTCATTGCAAATAACGAAATACAGCGGCCCTAATTATAAACACAATTGTATTACTATTTCGACTACTTGAAAAATTACTTTAAAAAATTCAAGAATTACGGAAAAGTACTTTTACATATTGACAAAACTGCAGTAGTAGCCAAATTTAAGCTGATTTCTGCTAAATAATATACTTACTATTTTACCCACGATCATAGGTCTAAAGATACATTTTCATGATGACAGTTTGTGCAGCAGTTGTCGTAATAGCGCTTGTTACTGTCACTAATGCCAACTGTCACAGTATGTACACGTTGTGATTGTAACTGTCATTGGCAGACTTTCATCCTCACACTATCAAATATGACTAGACAGTCGGTCCGACTGCCACCGCACAAAATGTAATTAATTGATTGTCATTTTTCATGCGCGCGTCCAACGTCGAAAAGTGTATTAAAAGTGATCATTTGTCATTTTCCACGTCATATTGAGTTTTTATTTTATTTGTTGTTCGTGACGTTTTAAAAAGGTACGTTTGTTTGAATAATCTGTTTTATTTTACATATTTTTTAAATTTTTTCACCCTAAATACTGTGAAGTTTGAAGTTTGAAGGATTTCATTTCACATTTTTTTTTAAATATTACGCGAAATTAATGGGGAGAAAGGCCAACCGTTGGTGTTATGTAACGGTTTCAGAACTTTAACTCAAATGTTTAAAATTTTATTTATACGTTTTAACTTCCGATTTGATAAATTTGTTAAAAAATAATTAATTCTTAAAAAAGTACAAATTAATTTGATAAAATCGATTCACCCTAACTAAAATTCGAAAAAAAAACAGCTGTCACTTGTACTGCTGTCACGAAATTACCTACTCCTCGTGTGACAGACGGACTTCTACACTATTATGGTAGAACATTGTCACAAAGCTACCACGACGGCAACTACCACATGGTGTGTCGCACTGTAAACGTACCTTAACAGAAAGTTACTGAACAGGTGACAACACAAACGCCATCCAATAACGATGCAAGACATAAAGGTTTGTCACATTTTCTTCAGCGACCTATGTGCGGTGGCGATAATCTCTATTGACATGTGCCGCCGATCCTAAAAGCAGACATTAAATACGGTATAAAAAATATCAATATATGTTGCAGCCTTTATATATGGTCGAGGTTTGTCCATGGTTGTCTGTCAAAAAAGCCGTTTAAATAATATTGTACGTAGGCGGGCGGCGACGGCGAGGCGCGCGTGGCGTTCGTAATAAAATTATACGACAAAATATAAAGCTCGGCAGGCATAAAGCGGCCTCGCGTTCAATGGTGTGGTGATGGGGATGAATTGCTTTTACCATGAGGCTCACGGGATCGTTATTATTAATAGGAAAATTCTAGCTCCAAATATGATCTTCGAAGAATTAAATTCATGTCTACGTTAAAAGAGGAAAAAGTGACAAAGTGGCAAAAATGTTTAACTTTTGTATTTAGTTGGAAAAACTTAATTTAAAAAAAAGGTTAAGACTTAGAGGAAGATGGGAGAGGTAAATTTTGGAATGTCGATTATGTAACAAAGTATGGAAATAAAATAAATTATGCAAGGTGCTTATAGGTATAGTTTTAGACATAAATATGTTATGTATGATATTACAAACGTAAAATATGTGGCGTTGTTATACAATTTATTATTATTATAGCGGGTGTAAATGGATTTATATTCTTTTAGTTATAGATTAATAGGTTAGCATTTTATCTGTTAACAGTGTTAAGAAAACAATTTAGTAAGCATAAAAGCTTACGTATGCAGATATTTTTTTAAATAACAACAAAATCGGTAATCCTGACAACATATAACATATAGTAAAAAGAAAAATAATGCCACGCACTTAAAAAAATGAACATATTAAAACTTTAAGCTCTACTATTGTATTGAAACTTATTGAACTTTAAGCTCTACTAAAGTTTTATGACAAAGAGAGAGAGAAATAAAATGTTTACCATGTCTTAAAAATCAAAGCTTTAAGTTTTCAGAAAATTAACTATGAATTTAAATAAATAAATATCTACATTTATTATGTTTTAAGTGTGGCGTACTATTTGAAACATATTATATATATTTACAGCCATGTGATATAGTGGTTATTTATGACATCGACCCTATAAACTCCCCACATTTGACATCTCGAAAAATTATTTTTGCATAACTAGTTCATCCACATCCTGCAGTTTGTTCATGACTGCGTAGTGATTTGCAGCCGTTTTGCAAACTCGTCTGCCATTCGATCTGTTCTCGATCGTGGCGAATAGTTACGAAACTATGCAAGTAGATTATTTGAAGTAAACCTTTTCGTGTACGTAAATCATTCTGCTCGTTGGCGAAGGGAACCCACGGCGCATTATAATCCTCCTCGACAATATGGCATGCGGATTTAACTCTGATTAGAGTTTCATACTGAGATGTCAAAGTTTTATCGATTTTATCCAATGAGGCCTATCTCACGCTATGCAATAGATCCGTTAGTTTTCTCTGTATATGAATAACATACACACGGTGCATCCGTTTCAATTATTCAATGTATTTTTCATACTAGTTAATTTATTTTATATTTTTATTGTTTGTGAAAAACCTTTTTATAAAAAACAATACAAATATCAAACTTTTCATAGAGAAATGTGAATATTTTATCTGTTTGTCTTATTATTAGTTCATTGTTTCAAAATAAGTTTAAAAATTCTCCAATTAGTGGCAGAGATTTTACCTTTTTCAATAATTAATTCATAACACTTTGAGAGTATTAACTTTTGGAATATATATTTTTATGTTCGGAATTAGACAATATTTTTAACTAATTATGCAAAACTTATTTATTAGGTTTATCTTTATTCTGACGTTAATACACAACACTTTTAAGAACTAACAACCTTTCCATTCGTACACGAATCCATACCGACGCCGTTCGAAGGGCATATATTTTAGAAAAACTGAGCTCTATCAATCGTTTACGTATTTGTATCTTAATTGACAGCTGCGATTTAATCGTATACACAAATATTTGTGACAACAAAGTTGTTTAAAACTTTTGAATATTTCCGGCGGTAATCCAGTTACACTGCAAATTGCTTTAGGGTCTGTGACTTCTTTTAAGTACACAGTTTATTCTTCAGGAGATTGTATGCATAATGATTGTGGTCTATATTAACTAAACGACCGTATAAATAATTGTTCTCCGTGTTAAGGATGAGAGTTTATAGGGTTCTGTAGCCAAACGAGGAACGCCATCTCGCCGTTAATTTATTCTCACTTCACCACTTTAAAACGTCGCTGCCTTAAACAAACTGGTTTAGCAGGTGGTTGTGGACTTATTTATTATGTCAACAATTTATGGTCTTTATTAATATAATGTGGCTTTTCAATTTCGCTGTTTACATAATAAACTTTTTATAAAAAGGAAAAAAGACTTTTAAACATACAGACGTATAAATAAATGTCTAATCATTAATATACTAGCCAAACTAGGAACGCTTATAATTTCCCCACATTCCGTCTTCCGTCTGTATGTCACAATCGTTTTACTTACTGCCTATTATTGCTATGAAACTAAAATTTAGCACAGTAACAAACATTTATAATACAAAGTTACGAAATCGACTCCTAAACAAATTAAGGTCACCTACTTAACTGTATACAGTATCGTTGAATATTTCGGGTGTATCATGAACACTTTTTTACATACCGTTACTTTTTAAGTACCGGGATCCATTTATGAAATATTAAGCTTTAAAATGTTCATTTTTGTTAAAGTATCCCCATCTTAATAGCAGTATATATAACGAAATTAATAGAACAATTATCATAGCTTAGTAGGCTCTACTACTTTACGAGTAATAATCTATCAACTTGTGACATGTAGTTGGGTCCTTAAAAAGTTTGAGAAACTCCATACAAATTATTTAAATCAACTGCAAAAATAAGTTTGTATTTTAGAATGTATATTTATTATATCTTTGAAAGATATATTAGTCAATATATTTATATCTTTACATGGTAAGAAACAATATTGATGTTTGCGAAGAGATGAAAGTACTACGTAGCTACGATATGTACGCCTAAATGTTTATGGAACCCCCTTATGGAAATCGTCTAAATGTATATGGAACCCCCTTATGGAAACCGACAAAATGTGTAGGGAACCCCCGAAGTGCGAGTTAAATTTATATTTAACAAGTTTTATTTATGGATTTCTAACAAAGTTTATAGTTTATAATAATAACATCTGTCTATTTTAAGTAAAAAATAATCCTTCCTGAAGTAACAATCTAATGTTTTAAAGAATCTTATTAGGTTAAAAGAATCTTCTTATCGAACAACGGTTTGGTTATAGATAATGAAAAACCCTAATCAATTTACGTAGTAAATCAATTAAGGTAAAGTTAAGGGTAGGTTACGTTTTCCGATGAAGGGGCGATACATAATGGAAAATAGGTGAGGTTTAAGTATTGCAAACCGCTACACGTACCTCAGCAATGTCTTCTAGAGGACCGAAACACGACTTACTTCATCTGTACTTCTATAGATGAACTTGTCAAGAAATGGATAAATCAATACAAAAATGTATAGATATCTTGATGACCTCCCAATGTACTCAGCGTCATATTAGCAAAGGGCAAAGCAATAGTACAAGTTTTTGTAGTTCATTTATTAGAATTTAATATTAGGATATTAATTTTTGAAAATAAATCTATTTCCAGAAGTTCTGATCAATATATTTTGTACGTTGAATGAGTATAAAGCCCTATATTCATCTCCATGACACAGAGTATAAGTAGCAAAATTTCACGGACATCGGCTGAGTAGATGAGGTATGAAAGTGGGACAAACAAATAAAATAACAGTCACATTGGAATATATAATATTAAGTTAAGATGTTTAAATTATAGGTAGTTTTTCCACTTGTAAATATAGGAACATTGTTATGTCTACTTAAACAAAAATTGCTAACAAAGGTAAGGTACGTCTCATAAAAATCATAATTAAAAAATCGTATCGTAAATGTAAATGATAATGTAATCATAAATGATAAATTTGTTGAAAATTATTACGAAGATAATAATTTCTGTAATATGTTTTCTATGTTTTTTTTAAATCTACGTTACTTTACACAGTATGAAATATAGAATATCTAATATAATGGACTTTATAAATACGATTTCATATAATATATATTTATAAGTTTCCCTAACTTACATTGAAACAATTTTTCTTTTCGTTTCGATTGCTATATTAATTTGAAGACTATGCATTCTGAATTTTCATCTACCCATAAATATGAGGCAATGAAAAGAAGAAATATTATAGAAATAATACCATTAAAAAAAATGGTGTTATGGAAAAATTGTGTGGAAAATAAAATGTGACGATTTTTTTATTTCTTTGTTTCAGGTATTTTTGATTCATCTATTACAATTTCATCATATATTTGGGCCGCATTTTGTGTTGGGAAACGAAATGATGGTATCTGTAACCACGTCATTTTATCCAAGAATCTTATTATGGTGAGTATCGGTACGTTAATTTATACATTTTAAAGAAATATACTATTAAGAAAATTAATGCCTAAATGCAGCCCGTGGTCTCTAACTACAGGACTGACGTAGTAATTATCAGTTGTTAGATTGTAATTTATTAATGTACGTTTAAAACTAAACACCTTTGCTATAGAACCTCCCATTATATCGACTTTCAAGATTGTAGGTTAACAGGAAGTAAGTTTCTAAGAAAAAGGACTTTGACAGATAGGGTGATGGACAACCAAGTGATTCTAAAAAGGTGTCGTTTTTTTAATTTTAAGGCAGGAACCCTAAAAACGAAACATTGTTAACATAGCCTTGCAGTGCTTTTCATACCTTAAAACAAACATTTTCGCCGTAATTCTACGTCAGCTATACTGGAATAAAATATAATCTATCGCCTTCCTTTTGATCCTTACCTGATATCTGGTTTACCGTTAGATCTCGAACAGTGTTTCTTTCAATCTTTTCGATCTATGATGTTTCCATTGCAAGATGAAGCCATTGAATTCTCAAGTCTCTCCCGATATTTGGTACCTCTTTTCCGCTGAGCGCATTATTGGGCTGAATTTTCTATAAATATATATCTGTACAATCATAAGATTGTATAGAAATATATTTCTATACAATCTAGAAGTTGATGAGGTTGTATTTTCTACAGAAGTTTCTGTAGAAGATTCTACACAATTTTCTATAGAAGTTGATAAGATTGAATTTTCTATAGAAGTTGATGAGTCTTGATTCGTACATTTGGCATTCTAGATTATACGCGTATTTATATGACTTAAGGTGTTGTAACTGAATGTCTCTTAATACGCACCTTATTGTTTTAATAGTAGTAGAATTTGTCACGTCAGTTTAAAATAGTTTGTTACATTTCTTAGCGTATTTTACTCTATACTCTGAGAATAAACAACACCTAAAATCGTCTGTCCCTGAGTGAAAGTATTACCGTTTTATTAACATGCACTCTACTCTAGTGTAAAAGCTCGTGGTCTCGCAGTCTAATAGTTTTATGTGTTAGTATGTCGTTATAAATCAGCATTTTGCAGCGATTACACAAGCAAAGCGATAAGACGTATATAATTCCTGCCGGCGCGGCGCAGAGCTGTTCCGAGAGCCATCTCGCCGTTAATTTATTTTCACTTCGCCACTTTAAAACGTTCTGTCTTAAACAAACTGGTTTAGCAGGTGGTTGTGGACTTATTTATTATGTCAACAATTTATGGTCTTTATTAATATAAAGTGGCTTTCCAATTTCGTTGTTTACATAATAAACTTTTTTTATAAAAAAATTAAAGGAAAAAGATTTTTTACAGGTACACACGTATTAATAAATATCTAATCATTAATATACTAGCTTCATCCGACATGCTCGAACAGAACGTCGGTATTCAAAATACACTTTGGACTCCACGATTTTAAATAACAACGTGATACAAATAAGATCAGTATCAGAAAGGATAACAGTAAAATGCCATATTGTAGTGACAAGCCATGAAAATATTTTTATAACAAACTGAATCCTATATATTAACATACTTCGTATGTGTAAAATAAAAATAAGTGAGGAGATAAGCGTTGTAGTGTTGATAGATCTTTTGTAGGATTTATGTTGTTAAATGTAAGAAATTTAATAATACTTTAATAAAATAAATGTATTTTATTAATTCAAGTATCTTATTGATTATATAAGCAGTTTAATCGTGTAAACCGATTATATAAACAGTTTTGGAGTCCAAACTGCATTTCAAATCACGCAAGAAGGAAGTAAACAAAAAGTTGCGCGGGGAATATTTCTAACAGGCCACAAACACAATTATTGTTTTTCTAAAAATAGACGAATGACTTGATTTATTACTGTAATAAGAAGAATCTAACCTCTTCAATTCAACTTATTCAGTGTTTACTATTACATTTATGAAAACTGTTAACAAATTAGCACCGTTTTAGATGGTTAATTGAAATATATAGGTATATATCTAGTTTAGTCTAGTACCTTCAAGTTTTAAGTGTATATTTCAATAAAAAAGTTCTTTGCCGACACGCGTCCATTTTGTTCAGTGGTGCCACTGTTAAAATGTAATAAAAAACTAAACAATTATTTAATTTATCCCACGTCTTGCGTCTAAAAAAATTAACGCAAAATACGTTAAAATTGTAATGTCTGCACTTTATGTTTTTGTCATATATTTATTCTGATCCATACATTTAACATCACTTAACAACAACCAAACCATTTCAAGATCATTTTCCTTATATGTACAATCACATTTAAAATCATGTTTACCTTATGGTCAAGGTTGAAAGCAGGTTAGTTTCCTACGATATTTTCTTTTCTAAAATTTTAACTCATATTGATTACTGTCTATTACGATGGGAATATGTATGAAAATTATTATTAATCAATATTGCTTGAAGATTTCGAATATTTATGTGTTTTAAAATAAAACTTTTTAGAATCACAAGGTATTGTTTTCCTGGTTATTTTCTGTCACAGAAATCTCATCGAGTCTCCGATAACGGTTATTTGTTATCTACACTGAAAATCTTTTCAAAAAACTTCGTTTACTAGTACATAGTTCGTTCAGAAGTGATCGAAAAAACATTTTGTGATCTGTGTTTATCTGTTGTGTTATTTTAACCAGGGAGAATACACAGCAGAGAATGGCGCAATAAGACACGGTCAAATAGGATGAAAAAGACAATTTATTAATCTTTGATAACACAGACATTTTAGATAAGACCACCCACTCAATAACTACTCGCCACAAACACTCGACTATTAACATTTCCCAGATATCCACCCACGACGCACCACTTGAGACCTCAATCAATATCAATCGTCGATAAGTCGTCACTACGTCACTATTGCGGTCTTCCGGTTACGCCGCCCGCTCCCGCGTGACGCAGGCCGCCTAACGAGATAGGGCGGGTGGGTCACGACGAAGCCCCGAGTGCGTGACGAGTAGACGGAGAGATGAATGAGTCACGGTGATTAAGGCTTGTCACATTTTGTGTGCTCTCGTTTAAAACATGTGTTAGGCTTTTCGGTGCTGATAATTCCCATAAATTATTCATTACAACATGAAGGAATTACTACAATTAAAGGCGGCGATAAGAAAATCGAGGAACGTTAGTTTGTGTTTGTTGCGAGTGGTCATTTAATAGCGGCTCAGTCGATGGATAAATGACTTATACGTTCGAATTAAGTTTTTTTTAAATATTTTGTGGTTCGAATAAATCAATAATACTTTTTTGTTGAAATTATCAATTAAAATCTAAGTCTCATCGTATTTAGATTTTAACTGACATTTTAATTTTTTTGCTACTGTTCGGAATTGGTTTTAAAGTGACTTTGAAATCAATTTCCGTATACAAATTAGATCTAATCCAGTACTAAATACTGTAAAAACAAAATATAAGATAAGAGATAAATATGATCAAAATTAAACTAATTTACGGCTCAAGTACTTATCAAGTCTTAAACTGATTACGGTAACAAAAGAATTCACCTAATACGAAACCATTATAATGTTTTATGTTATGTGATATTTTTTTAGTTAAAACTTAAAACAAATAGTTTATTTTTGGATCTAATAATTATGCAGATACTACAGATCGATGTTGAAAACTTTATAACCCTTAAAGTTATAAAAAAATTAAATTTGGTTCTCGCTATCGTTGTATCAAAAATCTGATGTTATTCAGTAAGAACGAAAAAAAAATTGTTTTATGACTCTTGAAAGACATGTCGCTAGAAAGAGATATAAGTTCATCTTAAGAAATCTAAGTTAGTCTTCAAACTTACAATAGTACGTATAAAAATGTTTTATACTAAAAAATTGTTTTATTTGTGCCCCAAAAATATCGCAAAGGAATAATGAATCTGAATGCCACTATTGCAGTTACTACTACAGTTGGATATGGTACTAGCGTGCGTGCGTGGATGCGTGCGTGCGTGGATGCGTGCGTGCGTGCGTGTGTGCGTGCGTGCGTGCGTGCGTGCGGGCGGGCGGGCGGGCGGGCGGGCTCGGGCGGTCGGAAGGGTGGTCGGTCGTACGGGCTGGCGTGCGTGCATGCGTGTGTTTAATTTGTTGTAAAATTAGATATGTCTTGATTATTGAGGAGGTACTAGAGTCCTGTATGCTATAACCCGTAAACATCCCACTAGATGGCAAGATTTAGCATAGTGTCAGCACTGTAGTATAAATATATAAGCTTCATTCGCATGTGGCAGCTTGATACCGTCTTTATACAATAATTTTAAGTTTTCTACTGAATTATTAAAATTATCTACTGTTTATATACTGAATTATTTAAATTTAAATTCTGAAGATGTATTAGTCCCGCATTATTAGACATTAGACAAGTGCAAAGAATTAGGTTATGGAGGAGGACATTCTCTATGGTCAAGCAATACCTGTCTGCTTCGCCATATTTACCACCGCACCTTAGTACGTGTATGCCATAAATTGAACCTTCATCCAGAAACAAAAGGGTCCACATAACGCATTCAACAAAAGGAGCCTCGGACTCGTACTAAGAGATATGCAGTAATTAAGGCAACCGTTCTCACCTGCATCGGAGAAAGGGCTAAAGGGATCGGTACGTGACTAGACTGTGCCTTGTCGCGTGTCCCTTGTAGTTGTGTTTATTAAATTTAAATTGTAATCCCCCTAAGCCACTATTATGAACGTTCCAATATTAAGGTGTAGCGCTCTGTTGTCTGTGTGGGTTTTGTGGTGAAAGCGATAAATTATTACGGCTTAGCGAGGTTTTGCTGCGGTAGGTCGTTAAGTAAGGTATTGTCAGTTGCAAATTTGGTTATTCTCGCTTGTCTTTTATGTACACACGCAACTGTTTAGCTTTCTGTTTCTGTGGGTTTAACTTGTGTTATTACAAGAAATAAATTGTCCTACACGGGCTATATAATTCGTTGATGATACAAGATATTTGCTACTATAATGTAATGATTAGTGCTAAATTATATGCGTCAAGCAAATTTTACAACTCAGAAGTTGTCATTACTTACAAAGAAATGATTCAAGAATATATCATTAGTGATTTTTTTGAGGGTAATTCGATGTTTTGTACTTGAGACAGAAATGGATTTCCTACAAGCATTTCCAACTGTACCTATGGAGAAAAGTACTTTTATTTTTTTTCTTTATTTCATGCATTTGTACACTGCGTGAATGGTCCTCATGAGGTTAAAATATAGATATGCATTATAAAACAAACTTATTTTTGCAGTTGATTTAAGTAATTTTTTATGGACGATTTTGCAGACTCGACTACATAAGTCGGTCAGTTATTACTCTTAAACTAGTGGGGTTACTCTTAGCTGTTATAATTTTCGTACTATTTTGAATATTATTCAGAGCTTTAACTGGCTAACAAAAATGACCATTTTAAAGCTTATATAATAAATAAGCTTTCTTTAACGGATCCTTGTATCGAAACACCTCCAATATTTTGAAAAACTTATTCAGCGACCTTTACATAATGGCATAGGCTAATAAAAATCACCTTGACTACATAAAGGAAGGTACAACAAAATTGTTTTTAAACATTTTATTATAACTTTGTAGGCGTTATAAATGTGTATACTAATCGCAGCTCTTTAGCGTAATCATGTTTTATAGTATAATGCCAAGATCCATTTCAACTTTATAGCCTGCGAGCAAAACAGCTGTGGCATACAGGCGGACATGGCGAAACTATAAGGTTTTTGCTACGGAACCCATAAATGGAAACCCATTATCCTTCTTGGTGATATAAATATAGATAAAGTGGATATTGTCAAATTTATCTGATGCACTTACCTCTCAGTAATAAATGTGGGTTGGTGATTGTAAACGAATGATTACAATTTCGCATTTTTCACGCAAATCTCATTTCGTCTATCATATCAATTTTGTTAAGGTTGTGTGCGAATACCTGTATAGTCAGGAAATAACGCATTCAAATATTATATTAGAGATATCTGTATAGAGTAATATCGTCATCCTATGCTGCAGAGCACCTCTGAAACTTTATTATTTATTTATACGACTAACGTCCTTTATATGAAGCCAACGTTGTCATGCTACACTTAGTGGCTTTGTGACAGTGTTGGATACGAGCCACGTGCCACGGTCCGCGCCAAGGGTTCTTATCGAATTGCTGTTAGTAAAGTGGATAAGCTCGCATTGCTCGTTACAGCTGCTTTATACAGGACGATCTATTTTTATAGTAGGAAGTAATTTAGTCTATGTACTCTTTGGACTTTGCTATTTCACTGTGATATAATGACAGTTAATGCTTTAGCCTTATAAGCCTTGTAAAAGGACAAAGGCCCTGTCAGCTAAATGACAATTTTCAACAATTTTCTGTGTTTTTAGATTCAAGGGTGAATAAAAAAAATATTAAATAATTTATATAAAGAGTTGAAGTTAAAAGTATTTAACAATTTAAAATTATTTATTACTTTTAGCACCACGTGGTGCTCCTAAAACTTTGCCTTCCTGTAACTTTTTCAGATTATTCTGGATGAAAATTCGTTTTCAGCCAGGAGGGAGTTAATGGAAGAGTTCCTCTTTTATTGAGAAGGGTGTTTTCAGAAAAAAATATTAATGGATAAGAACGAATTATATCGGAGTTTGTATGTGTGTATGTGCTTCATTACGTATATACGTATGTCCAATTTCAAAGATTTAAAAAATCTGAATTGTGCATCTGATTCACTATTTTTTATTTAAGAATGTTCAGCAGAACGAACAAAACGATAAGTCTCCGTGCTCGGAAATCCGTTTCGCCTTTGGACTATGCCACCGAAAAATTCAAAGACTTAAAGTCAAACTAATTAGCTTATGACCAGAAAATTGCAGACTATTTGTTTTCATGTATAGATAGTATATATTGTTTTAAGTTATAATCTAGAAAGTATTTTCGGAGGTATAGGCATAAAATTTAATTTTTTCGAAAGTTACTGGCACGTGCATTAGAGAAAGATGACTGCCACAAAGCAAGTTTTTAGCAGATTACGGAAGTATTCTTTTTTGTTATATAGAGGTATTACTTTCTTTTATAGAGAGGTGTTCTTTTCTGTTATATGGAGATGTCCTTTTCTATTATATAGAGGTATTATGTTCCATTATAATTCGAGTAAGGTTACTACTCTTGATGCGAAATCGTCCAACCATGTTTGTGACATTTAGTTGGCTGATTTAGTATTGAACTGTTACTGTGTCACAATTTTATTAGAGTGATTCACACGTTGTCTTATTTTAATCAGTCTTGTATGACGGACTGTATGCCAAACCGTTATTATAATATGTACTTTCAGAAATAAAGAACGTACACGTAAAACAAGTAAAAAATGTATATATATATATGGGTGGCTGTGTGTGTATCAATATTATGTATACACGATCCTAATAGTATTAAATCATTTGTCTCCTACTTCTTTTCATATTCCTAACATTAATATCTTAATAACGATAAAATATTTAGTATATAATATTTTCTATATACCTTCTCATTTTTAAATTATATTTATTTCAATTACATGGATCCCAAATTGCTTTCAAGACATTAAGAATAACGCGTTTCTGAATAACGCTTGTCAGATCTAACCTATTTTTATTCTTTTATTTAGTTTTGCTTTGTACATTGAATTACTGTGACTGATGTTTAATCCTATATATATATATATATATATATATATATATATATATATATATATATATATATATATATATATACACACACATACCTAAATATTATACCTTTATATTATACCTTATACGCCTTTATGTTCAAGTTACCAAATACATTAAACAAAACGGGCATATATAGATAGGTCTCACGAATATACCTGGGAAGGTAACAGTCGAAAAAAAAATGAAACTGATTTCTCAATAGATTTAGTAATAAAGATAGAGTATTTTATAATTAGTTATCGATGCATCATCCCTTTATTTGATATTGCCACTTGGCGAATTTGAACATCTACGATGCGTTCACCATATGGTTTTTCATCGAAACTAGGCCACACTCCTAAATACGATAAGATGTTTTCTAAGAATAATGATACTTCTATTTTTCTTTTGGTACTCCATTATATTTACAAGAAAAGCGTAGAATACATCACAATACGCCCTAGTCCCCTTACGTAATTCGCACTACCCTCGGTCGTATATTGGTAAAAATAGCCCCGGCCTGTGTGATCTAACCTTTCAAAGCGAAGGTGCCAAGAAAATGGATGCCGCTATGCTTTTACTTCGTTAGTTTCTCTCTTATTCGAGAACAAATAAATAATGACACTCTTTTAAACTCTATCTCTTTGTTCGAGCTTATAGTAAATATGTATTTATCTTGTGTATTTTATTTTCTGCTCGACTAAAAGTATTGTTACGAATGTTTGAGCAATAAATACGAAAATTTAAATGTTTTACGTGAGCCTCTTCTGTATAACTCTTTAGTTTGCAGTGAAATGGACTCACCTAGATATTATATAAATGGAATCTATTAAACGAATATCGTAAACAGTTGAAAAATTGTGTGGATATAGGTACTTATGTATATGTACACTTTATTTTCTTCCTTTGTTATCCTAAATACGGTAAAATTCCATTGTTCTGAGAATCAAAGGTATATATATAAATAACAACCTTGGTTTTTAAGCTACTTCAATGATAAATATCATAGAGTGTTTTTCAGAGTGCCTTAGATAAATATAAAATATCTGACAAATGCAAATTGCTCTCCGTTCTTTCATCATGAATCCTTTATCGCACTGTCCCGTTTTTGTATAATTTCATATTAAAATCCTAACTTACATAAACGTGAAAAAGTTTTTGTTTGTGTGTTTGTTCCTAATAATTTTGCAACCAAGCAAAGAAATACATAGTTTTAGAGAAATACATGGTATGTTACCCGCGGCTTTGTTTGATTGGAATAGTGATACAACGGAAAGTGTGTTTGTATTTCAATTACGCTTTCACGGGTTGACATATTTTTTATGAAACTTTCTAAAGAGGTACCATAGTTTCTAATTCGAATTAAAATATAAGTTACCATTAAATCCGAGCAATAGCCTAACTAATATATAAAACTCGATGTTTTTATTCAGTAATACTAATTTAGTATTAAATGACGCAAAGTATTTATTATGCCTAAGGCTTACCTGTCCCCAAAGACCAAAACCCGCATATAGGCGGTATATTTTGAGCAAGTGGCATGCTGGCACAAAACCCTCCGTCGTAATAGTAAATACACGCGCACGAGCCACCACTGGCAAAAGCTATTTTGATTAATTTATATTAAATGAGAATTCAAGATTTATCGTGTTCAGTTTTCATTATTCATTCGTTTTCATTAGTCAAATCTAATGTGGGGATGAAGTTAAATTAATTGAAGCACGTTATTAAAGATAGGCAGCACAGTTATTTTGATGGCAGGTTCAAATTTCAGATTGTCAGGCTACTTAATTATAGTGGTAGTCGCCTAAAGTTTTAACGTACTGGGGGTAATTATGACAGTTTCGGATTGGCTTTTCATAATATATACGTCACGAAAATTGTATTATTCCACTTTACATAATGGAACGTGAATTTCATTATGTTTTAAAATGTGTTTGAGTGGTAAAGAAGAGGATGGTCAGGTTGCATACTACATTGTATAAAAGCGGTGACAAATTACCAAATCGACGTGCAGATGCTCTGCCCTTGTTGCCTAACGATACTTACATAAATTTTATATTGTATTTTGTGATGTAGCGCACTATAGAGAGAATTTTAGATACATTTAGTACGAATTACTATAGACGCGTGATCGCGTTACCCTATGGATGGCAAGGTGCATATAGGCGTATGAAGATCAAGTCACCCACGCACGGTTCTGGTATATTTTTTTTTCTTTTAAATAACACAGTTGACATGCAGATATTTGCTTGTAAAATAATCCATTGTAACCTGTATAAACGGATTTAAGCAATACTTTTAGTTATGTTTGTTTTTAATTTGAGCCTTTAAATATTTTCTACGCTATAAATGATAACAAAGACTGTATAATGGAATGTTTTCCATTTTCCCCTTAACCATTTCACTAAACTAAATTCTGTTGTAAATTTAATTTGTCTAGTTACGAATTTGCTTGCTTTGGTTCTAGGCGACCGCCCAAATTAAAACGGTTTCTCTAAGCTGAAACGGTTCGTAAAGTAATGTAAAGTCGACCATATATCCATTAATAGTAGGGCACTTTCAATAAATAATAAATCGCAGCTAAAATGTTATGTTCATTATTATCTATGAAGGTGTTTAATGAAACAATAAGCGAATGAATGCTAAGTTCAAAGGTTTTACGTACCAATTAATTACGGCTATTTGCAAGTGTACTTTATAAATAGAGCAGAATAAAGCCATCTACTTGCTAATAAATACAGAACGTTAAGTAGCTATAATAACTTTAAATTATTATGACTAAATGATCATTACTTAATATCTACATCTAGATTTGAATTAAATCAACGCTTTGTTACCTTTGTACAACATTTACGTACTTCTAAATTAGCTATGAAATTAAGTCAACATATCCAGAGTCCACAATATATAACTGTAAATTTGTAACCTATAACTTAAGTCTAAAAAATTGTGCAAGAGGATGTTCAGTAAAATGGTCAAAACCACAACAGTTTTTATAGATTTCTTTCGTAGTCACGTAACAGAATATAAATATGTGAGGTAATTCATATTACACAATATAACCAACTTAAGTTACATTCCTTTTATAAAAATACCTAACCTTTATGTTGAACATTTGCTAATTGTTGAGATTTTGTTTTTAATTATAATAAATTTCAAACCTTTCAAACATTCTTATTAAATGTCAATGATAGAAAAAAATTGTGTTTTGTTGTTAAAACAAGAAAAATTTCCAAAAAATATTCAGTTTTAAACTGCTAATATTTATTTTGTTTTTTGCTGCAGTAAAACAGAAAAAATCGGGAAGTTCTAGGTTTCAGAACATATTATAAAGTTGTGGTCCACTTCGCGTGCACTAGAAGCGAATTTTCTTTGTCTGCCGTAGAAAAATACTGATAGTATTTTTCTAACAGTATTTTTCTAAGCGCAATCGACTGAAATCAAGTGTGAACTTTGATCAGTTAGTCGAACAGTGTTGAATACGATATAAAAAAAATTCCAATTGCTACCACAATATATTCATACTAGTAGTAGTGGGGATGAAGGGGTGTTTCGGGCTGTATTTTAAAATATTTATGCAATAAATATTGATGAAGAACCATAAAAATGTCGCCAAAGTCAAGCATTTTTAGCTGATATCAAATTAGATTATTTTTTTTCATTTCACGCGTATATATTGTATTTTGTAGAGTTCCGTACCTTAAAGGGAAAATGGAACACTTATAAGATCACTCAAATGTCCGTCCGGCTGTCCAGCCGTTTTTTTTTTCCAAAAATCGTTTGACGTAAAACTCGTAAACTTAAAATTTGGCGTAGCGATAAAGCATATGAACCTGCACAGTTATAAAGAAAATTGCGGAATGAAAATGTTTTTGTATTTCTTTTTTTGTTTTATGGGATAAAGAGAAAGTTAGGTGGATTTCTAACTTATTTTTTCTGAAGTTCATGTCATATAGTTTTGGAGACATTATTGAGAATATCCACAGAAAATATGAACATCCATAGTCCTCCGCCTTCTAATCGCCGAACCCGTTATAATCAAAATTATGAAAACGATGGCGTTACCAAAATTTTACCTCAAGTTTCCGCAAAACTTAAGCAATGTTACTAAATCTCACAGTTTTAATACATTTGCCGTGTTATACGCCTGTGAGGACAGCTTGCGAAGTATTAATCAAATGTGAATACTTCTCAAGTTGTCTTAATAATTTAATAGAACTTAATGTAGGGTACATTTACACGATGCTTAATTGTGTACAAAACCCTCGTAGTGCAGGTTCTACCTGTACTTAACAAGTTGTATTAAAGTATCTACTTGATATATATAAAATAAAGTATATATCCAGTATACACTTCATTTTTTTAGAAAGTATTGAAATTTTTTGGACCTTAAATTACTTTTATTGTTTTTCAGAAGTATTTAATAGTTTCATTGAAAGAGATATAAACAAAAATACGTTTACATAAAAATTCAAACACAGGTAATTACCTCATAATGGGTGCCTTCTGTGGTTAAGCGTGAATATCTTTTTTTTATAGTTGAAGGCAGTGAGTAGATTTTTATAATTGTACTTTTGACAATTTTTTAAATGATTTGCCAGTTCAGAATAGTACTTTTTTTCCAACACAGTTAAAGTTGGATGACGAAAATTAGGAAATCCTAAAAAGTACATTTTAAAATTTTTTTTGAAGGTTGAACAGTATTAGTTGTCGCAAAATGTTTCACTTAATTCAAAAGTCTTATTACTCAATTATATTTAACTAAAAAAAAAATTAACAATTAGACTTAATTTATAGTCGTGATACCCAAAAGTTCGACCCAGAGTAGGTATTTTTCACAAATTTAAAAAAAAAATTGTATCTCGAAAACTAAGTTATTTTTATTCAGGTCAAATTTCCTCAGTATCCCAGATATAGCTTCGCCTATTGTCCCTTTTCGGTTATTCCATGACTTACGGGATATAAATATTCTACAGGATGTAAGTATTTTAGAGCCGCGTCAATTTCAATATAAATGTTACATTTTATCTAGAAAAAATTTTTGCATCTTACGCTAATTTTCTAGTATTATTATTATTTAAAGTCAATAAGTCTAGTGAAAAACATTTAGTAAACCGGTACTTGATTCGCACACTACTTCCTGTATTTCCGGCCTCTGTTCCTTATTAATATGTACTATGTAATGGATAATGGACAAGTAACATTTTAAATATGCAATAAAGATTTCAAAATTCATATTTACAAAATGCGTTTTGCTCATACATGATCATATTTAATTATCTACATTAATAAAGAAAAAACAAACATAAGACTCAAATTTTACTTTCATAGTTTAAGACGATATCAAACTAATCTAACTTCATCTTCTTCCAGTACAAATCCGAATTTAGTTCGATCTTGTTAGGAAAATTCTTTAAATTTTAACAAGTTTGTAAAAGTAGGTAAGTTAAAAATCAATTTAAAATAAGCATGGCAATTACTTATTGAATAACATTATTATTTTTTTAATCACATCCGCCTCAGCAATTAATTTGTAGAAATTAACTATCACTAGTTAATATTAATGAATTTCTTCATTGCTTAAAATTTATACAAAACAGTTGACGACTTAAACTTTAATTTATATGCAAAATGTAGGAAATGTTTTATTTAAAAACCTCGTTTTTTTGCTTAATTTTGATTCCGTTAATGTAATAAAAATATTTCTTCACAATTAGTGAATGATTAATTATCTGTATTGTAATAGTGATCGTTTATCAGTAAAATATCATAAATTGTAAACTGAATAACGTCAAAAATTACAATCTACAAAGTAATATGTTACATATATATATATATATATATATATATATATATATATATATATATATGTATATATATATGTATATGTATATATATATGTATATATATATGTATATATATATATATATATATATATGTATGACATTATTAGATATGAGTGATAGATACAAATACTCTTCAAAGGTATACAAAGACTCTACAAAGGAGGTAATTAATTTTTAGAGAAGTGATTTTTCCAGGCGACTTAAAAATAATTAAAGGCGACAATGCATCCTGAATGTCAGAATCCAGTCTAACAAAGTGAACGCTGTCCTTGAAGAAGAAAAATGGAAAGTTATTTATGTTAAGGAGGGTGAAAGGGGATTCAGAACGTGATTCAAGGTGATATAAGTAACTAAGTCTGTCTAATCTTCGAATTAAGATAAATCGGTTTGTTGTCATTTCTTCCAAGATGTAAACAAAATTAAAACTAGGCAGTGTGCGCGATATAATCTACATGGATTACCTCCTCAGTTATAACTTGGTTTTTTACTGTGTACGAGTTCATAGAAGAAGGAGTATTCGAAATTCATTCTCAGTATTTACGTATTACATTAAGTAAACACCATAGCTATATTGTGTTATATGATTATTCCTTTAATTCAAATAGGTCCATCATAATGGTACATAAAGGATATATCAATATATACCATATTGATTTAAAGAGTACATTATTACGATGTATATATGTAAGATTTTGTTTTTCAAAGGTCTAATAATTAGAAATGAAATGGTTTATAGCAATAGGCTATGATTATAATTTGTCAAAGTAATCCATGAAAATAGTATTCCTAGCTGTATTCATCATCAAACATTTTCTTTTTCTTTAGATTTTAATCACTTTTAACCATGTTTTAAGTCGAATGCAATACTGACATGATGTCTCATATTTCAAATGTCTTTTTCAAATATATCAATGTTATAAAAAGAAGCAGTGTCCAAATAATTTAGTATGGTAGAGTTAAAAAGTGTATATGAAAATCATTCTCATTTCCTCGTTTAGGCGATTTTCGAACTTATATTCAATTATATTTGAGCCTGTTTCTCGTGTGCACTTTGTATTTTTTGCTCATTCCTCCGCTCTTTTACTGTCATAAAACTATATTCCGCATACATCTTTCCTTACTATTTAAATATATTTCTGATATACTGCGTAAATACCGTAGGAAAAATTATTTGGCGGATCTCAATTTACAATGGCCTCTCCTGAGAGGAAAGCCACACATACTCGTCGCTGACTGTATGTATTATTTTAATGAACGTTCAGCATTATGATATAAATAGGTATGTTGTAGTATTTTTATCGTAAAAACGTTGATTTGTGTTGTCGAGAATTTCTTATAGTAATGCGAGCTTAACCGTTTTTTTAAATTACGAAATAAGAAACGGACTAATGAAAGAATCTATCAAACGAATGAGTTAAAAATATACATCACAATTAGCAAACCAAAGATAATATTAAATAGCCAGCATAAAGAACGCGAATTTATTTTTACACGTAATTAATAGCGCCGTGCGTCATATCCATTCACAGTAGACAGTTGGTTCGTTCTGAAGCTTGGTATCTGAACCCCGCATGCTTTTTTGAGCAATCATCTGTTCTTTTATTGGGACTTCATTCTACCTTCTAAAATCTTTGAAATGCCGAGATGAAGCAAAGTGTGGGTTATTATAAAAAAAATATAAACCTGCTTTATATAATGGGTGAAGGTAATTTAAAAGTAAAAGAGTTTCGTACTCAAATGACGAACCGACAGGCGGAAACATTCTGAAAAGAATGGTAAGTATTTTGAAATAGAATGACATAGGCAGACATTCCGATTTACATTTACAAATATGTATTGTTTCAAAATAAACGTGCAATAACGCTGCGTTTAATTGCATTGCAAAGTACATTTGAGGTCAACGTTACTAAATAACTGAGTAATTAACTTCTGATTAGTTAAATGAAGATGTTTACAGTACGTCTATTACCGGATTATACGTCCTGTTCAGCCATTCCTTGCTAACGAATTTCCATCGTATGAAAATTATGCGTAAATTTTCTTCCACTCGCCGACGGAAGTTTATTACATACGAAGCGTCATCGAGGCCGGCTCGTGTACCGAAACAAAGAGGCAATCAGACTGCTAATTACATGTAATTAACAGCTGCTATTCGTCCTCTTATAATTTTTTTCCTACTCATTTTGTATGATTAGTCATGCAAACGTTATTTGTTAAATACTGTTAAGGTCGTACTGTAGGTTTTGGGAATAATGTAACCAACAGGGTTTATTGACGTGACCTTTATTATAAATATGGACGTTTCATATATTATTTCCCAAGTAACTCCACTTTAATTAATTACGCTTGCTAACCATTGCATTATATTTTATAATTTGTTGAAAATTACTTTTTAAATGAAATATTAAAAAATCTTGCAACTTTTTGACAGCTGTATTAGAAAAATTAATTTACAACAAAAATTATGAGTGTAATTAAGGTTGCAGTAATTTAAAAAATAACATACCTGGGCGAAAGATGTATATCATTGAGCAAATCGATCGAGAAATTTTCATTGAATGGAAAACTAGAAAATTAGTAATACAATGCAATTATCGCGAGACGAGGACCAAGGGTGGAAGGACAGATTAGTGTTATCCATCAATAAGTAAAAAGTAAATTTTAAAGCTTTAGTAACTTAATGTTGAGCATGTGCTACGTATATGCCCTAGACTATTTTAAGCTGTTAAGATCATTTAGATCTTTTTTTTTGTTTTGTGATCTTTTAAGCCATTACAATATTTATTAATAGTCAAAAGTAAAAAAAGTAAGAAAACTTAAGGTACATAAATATGCAACGGATTAACAGCGTTACTCAACTATTATGATAAATCTCCTTTATTTTTTTATTAACAATCTCGTATAATGTAATAAATAATTTCTAATTTCCGCCATGTTAAATTCACGGTCGGCATTAAATGTCTATTCCTTATTATGTTGTGCAATTTGCAAATTAAATTTAATATTTTAAATATTTCATACTCTAATCGCAATGTTGTCTCCTTACGCAAGCCTCATTACATATTCTGCGTTTCATTAAACTTTATAATAAATGTGAGCTCATACGCAAAATTTACGTATAAAACCACTGTGTCATGTAATACGATAGCCAGTTTTAGTGTCTATAAAGCTTGTTAATTTCAAACTTATATTGCTTTATGCAATATTTACCGTGTCTGTAACCAAAGATTAACCCTATTTCTTGTCATTGCGTTAAATCATTTTTAATTTTTAGACAATCGTTTGAATCAGTAATGTGTCATTAATACGAAGTTTAATTTGACTAATCGTATGTTATTTCATTACAGACATCCGTGAAAAAGTCAAATTTACCATAGTCGAATTACCATATTATTCACATTTATCTATCGGTGTTTAACGAGTTAACAATTTGTAACTTACGTTAATTTACAGCAGCGTATCTCTCGTTTTCTTTTATTCAATTTTGAGTTAAATATTCATTCTTATTCACAAAAAAGGACAAAAAGGGGCTGCATGAATTTCTTTTAGAACATAGTCCTTAGAAAACATCTCAAAGAATCAAACAACATAAGGGCAGACGTATTTATCTGGCGTTTAGATTTAAAGCACAGCACGCGTCACGTGTTAATTAAAAAAATAATTCAATATTTCTAATAATCCACTTTTGATTTATACAATATTTTCCATATTCTTAAACGTATATAATGAAATAGAATTAGAGTAATACCACTTCCATGGTATTGCTCTAAGAAGTTTTTTTTCTGATCTATAAGTGATTTTGCATTTAGTTTTCCTCAAAATAAATGAGACAGAATGAATGTTCAGATCATAAAAAAAACTCCTAAATTTACCACATACTCAAAAGTTCAATTAATGTTTTACATACATAGTTAATTGCGTATATAAATATTCCAAAAGTAATTGTCAAACAGTTGCTGAGTGAGAAAGAAATAAAGCGTTATGACCATAATTTTTTTTAAATTTCTTAACATACTACTTATAGCAAGTATATCGGAATTTAATTCATAAAGTATAAAAATTCATGTCCTAATGTATTTCCTTGACTGTAATTCTTTAACTCATCAATATGATGCAAACGAAAAGTTTTGAAAAACTTATTTTCGCTCATTTAATGTTTTTAATAAATAATTAAATTCATTGGATAAAAGTTTAATGGTTATTTCAGTCTATTTAGGTTACATTTCTTTTAGGGTTCAATAGCCTTTATGTCCGTCTATCCATCTACTCCTTTGTATATCATAGAATCATCTCTCTTTCAGTTTAAGACCACTTGTGACGGTAATTTACAAGAAGACGTATTCGAGTTATGTGACCACATAAAAATGAGAAAGATATTATATAAATATTTTTAATATCACTATAATAGTTATCTACGTACCTGACTATGCACTGATGTAGAAAAGTTCGAATTTAGCAGGTTTACTTAATATGAAAAAATAACAGTAAACATTCCTATCGTAGCCCGTGTATTATAGATAGGCTATCGTTTTCGTATGTAGATAACTATATTACTATAATAGTTATCTACGTACCTGACTATGCACTGATGTAGAAAAGTTCGAATTTAGCAGGTTTACTTAATATGAAAAAATAACTGTAAACATTCCTATCATAGCCCGTGTATTATAGATACGCTATTTTTCGGATATTTTCTTTTAAGTATGTTTAATCCCTACAATTCTCTCGTACCTAATTTGAACATGTTTGAGAAGTTTATACATTATATTTCATAATATACTTCCATACAATAATTTTCCTCTTTCGCTCTCTACGTCGTAGCTTTATTTTAATATACCCTCAAACTTCATCCTCATATTGCCTTCGAAAGTATACGAAACTGTGGTCGTGTAAGTACGTTGAAAGGTTACAGAGGTTTACAAACTTTAATTTTTTAGAATATTAAAATAAATTAAAGCTTTTGTTATTTTTTCGTAGTTAATAATAGGAAATAGGAAAGAAATTCGAAAGGAAGAAAAAAATATTTTGTATAATAATTTAAATGGACATATTCATTCATATTCTAAGTTGAAATTGGATAATTAAATAACAATTATTTTTAATATTTCTTAAAAGATGATATCAGTCATTTTTAAGAAAAAGATAAGGATGTTTTATGTGCATATTTGTAGATGAAAAATAAAGTAGTAATTTTATGAAAAGGGAAATTAGGTTTGTTTTTTAGCGTTTGGCATGAAACTGAGAAAAGTTTTGTTTGTTAGCGTTTAGTACAAAACATTTCAACTGCCGATTATAATCCGATTGACATTAAACTTTCACCGTCGTATAGTTTATAGTTTACAGAAAGACATGGGGGTATATATTCTTAAAACGTGTGAGGAGATATATACTAACGATTTAAGCGGAAGTAATCAAAGTGTGCCGTGTTCATTTTTAGTTAAACTTTTATAATACAACTTTTAGAGAAAATATAAAATCTACAAAAATGTTCCACGATATATGTCGCTAATTTATGGATCGTTATGTTACAAGATTGTGGCATACAGTTCTTCTTTCCACTGAAGTAGCACAATAAATAACGAAGAAAATGGGGTGTGGTTGTGTCATGAACACGGCAGTGTGTTGTACGTGAATACTTCTATGTAACGGGTTATATTTTTTAAATCAAATATTTTTGATAATATTTTTTTATTCTAACACATTATATTCCCTGTCACTACTTTAAACTAATATTAATTAATATTATTTTTTATACACAATTGATAGATTTTGACGGTTAAAATTTAAACGAACATCGTAGCTTTTCCGAATCAAAAGTTATACTAATTGCAAATCTCGATACGCAGCAAAATAACCTCAAAATGGCGGCGGTTCCACCTACACCGCGCGCGATGCGTCACTGTTCTCGCTTCGTAATGAATTCTTTAATCCTTTAGCTATCCAGTGGTATAATTTAATTTTTGATGTAGAGGATAGATTCAAAACTGCAACGCCAAACTGTATCCCCCGATTTTGTTATCATGAGGTTTTTTGGATTGCCTCCGTATGGTAGCAAATTTAAAGACGTATTCACATCAAAACTAATTAGTATACCTCTTAATATTATTGTACAAAAAAGCTATTAAAATAAAATGAAGTCGTAGTCCTATTTTATCCCTCTGAAGCCGGGATTGGTAGCTAGTTAGATATAAATGAAAATATTATTACGTTTATTAGTAAAACCGACGAGTGTCTGTAATTATTACTGTTCATACAGCGATAGAAACAATGATATAAAAATAAATCAGATAACAAAGAGACACCCTAACCTTATTTTTTTATCCAATCCGTTTAAGGCCGACTGCAAGCCGTAACGACATTTCAGAGCGGCTTCGGCATAGACGCCATAAAAGTTAATTACTCGTTTGACCTATGCGAACCAATAGATATGTTGACGCGTATTTTTATAATTACTTCATCGGGGCGTGTATTATCACAAGAAAAATACCTTAATATATTTCTACAAATAACTTCATCGCCGATACATGAATACAACTGTCGATTACCCAACGACGATTACGCAAACCAAGTAAACCTTTTAACCCGATAATATGCATGGAGATCATCGCGCGTAACATTTCAACCGTCGATTATAATGCAATTTGGTCACTGTCTAGGTGTTATGTAAAGTTAGTGGCAGCGTGACTAATGGTGACCAATTCGACAATGCATCTTCGAGCAGACGGCGAAGTTTCAAAACTTCAATTGCGCATTGCGTCGATAACAGTTCGATTGTTGAAATTCGAAATGAAAAAATCAATAGAATAAGCGCTTATATTAAACTACCAAAGAGCGCGGCTAGACGCTGTATTCAAGCCGAGACGAAATAGTCAATGCGGACAGTCATATCTTGGAAATTATTGAATGGATTTTGGCTTGTCTTTCACAATGCATAACTATCTACAATTTGAAGTTATATGATAATGCGTAACATCTGCTTTTTTATGTATCAATACTTACAATAAAATTGCCCAACTGGTAGTTATTAAGTATTTAAATGACAACTAAATTCAGTCTAGTTGTTCCAATAAATGTTTGAAGATATGTGATCTTTGGAAAATGACGATTCTGATCATATTTTATCGTTATATGGCATATTTGTTACTAAATATTTTAAGATATGTTTGCTTCTGTTCTATTCTGTATTTTCCTAAATGAATGTGATCTTTAAATAAATGTGGAAGCAACGGTAAAACCAGATTTAGGTCATCGTTAGGAATCGAAACAAAATATTATTTTACCATATATATCAAAATAATGTGACGGTTCATTCAAATGATGTGGGGTTCATTCATAATTAGTCCCTTTGGTTGTTGTTAACCAAATCTTAATTGCGATTCTTCTGTTTTATTTTTCACATTGCACTGTTTCTCTGGAATAAGCCACTGGTAGATTTTTACTAATAACAATTTGAGTATAAGTGAGACGTCTATGACCTCGGAAAATATATACACATACTTAAGTGAAAAATAGTTGATTTGAGGCAGTTTGGCCTTAAAAACCTTTTGAAACCCTACTTCCATCTACGCTGTTTCAAAACTAACAGAGGTATCAAGTTATAACTAAGGACTAATGTCTCTATGTTTAAATATTTCCAACAAATTCTTAAAATTCATTAAGAATTGAGCGGTAAATAAAATTAAATATTACCATTGATGAAACTTTACACCTCAATGAAATTGAATGAACATAATGAAATTAACGATATCGTTGGAAGAAACAATTGAACGAAGCGCCTGAAATTTCCGATTTCATTCAGTGTACGATGACCTTGCTTTTTCATTTATGTGTATATTAAATCGTTTTAGGTTGGTAAATGATACGTATCACCTGATTTCTGCCTGTCTCTGTAACATTCGTTTAGGTTATATATAAAATCTTATTATAAAACGAAACCGGTTTTCGTTTTTAACAATTCCTAATTAGGTTATCTATACATATTTTCGAAGTATATCTTTTTCATAAATGCCAAGTTCATTTTATTGTCTTTATAAATATTACACACTGTTTTTTATTATGTATAATAGAATCTAGAGCAATGTAAAATGCAAATAAAGTTGTTTTGATTGAATATGAAGAAAATAAGAACTCTTAGGACTAACAATCAATACGAGAATTTAGTAACTGGAGTAAATAAACGATTTTATGTTAATATTAATTTCGATAACTTCTCTATTTACCAAACTTAAAGAGCGTGAATGATAAAAGTTTTCTCATAATATCGGCACCCCTGAATTATTTTAGTCTGTTTCGTCATAAACATTTTATTTCTAGGGTAGGCATAATAATTTACGTTATAATTTAAAAATTTATTGTTTTATGTAGTAGAATTTAAAGGTTTTTTCCCATTCGAAACAATTGTCCAACCCTAAAATAAGTGTGTTAATGAACTTCGTATGATATCTCCGTTAATGTATTAATTAAACTGGGAAATGTAAGAAAAATGTGCATGTTATCCTCCTACCTGCCGAACTGATTTTAAGGAAATAATTTTTATTGTCATTCGTGGCTCTATTATTTGTTTTCTATAGAAAAATTTTATAATGAAAGTGAAATAAGAAGATATTTGGGAAATATTTCCTATATAATAATATATACAATTTGAAATATAATATGCCAAAGCGCTCCCAAGAAAACATTTTGTTTTCCAATTTTTAGATTGTTCCCTAACGGGGAAACTAATTGCTCATATATACTCTAAATACAAGTTAAGTAATAGTCAATTGCTTTAATCAGGGCGGTGAACGGTTACATGTGAAAACAAACAGGTGAAATTACAACCTAAATCTTAAAAATGAACAAATGATGACCTTAATTTGTACCGGTTTATAAAAAAATGCGATATTTCGTGGAAAGAATAATAGATATAACTCCTTAAAACAAAGTTTTATTAAGCTTAATTTAGCAGATTAATTCAATTATCTTAATACTAAGCGGCATGATCCTACACATAGATGAACGAGTAAATTGTATAAAGATCTACCTATATACATGTTACTTGTTTCAAAATACTTGCAATTAATCATAGTACAGTTAATCAAACAAAAAAAAGCATTTGACAAAATTTGTAGAGAATTTTATACTTGATAAACTTAGTTTCTCTAACGGAACGTGAGTGCAGGAAGCGAGTTATTTACAACAACAAAAAAACGATTGCCCTGATGTTTGATATCTTGACTAAAGGATACGATATTTTATACAAATTTTCATCTCTCCTACATTCATTCCGAGATTTAACCTTTATTTTGCCTTATTCGACTGTACTGTAATGGAATTAATCGATATTGAAGTGTTGAGTAAGCAGCGCCTAGCAATCGGCCCTTCGGGCGCACACCTGCGCAGTAGTCCAGCACAATAATAAATATGGTGGCGGACAGAAAACGGTGCAGCATGAAAATGAGTTAGAGTTGCGCAAGCCTTATACTTAGTTTTATAAGGATAACAAATGTAAAGATCTATATGTTATAGTTAATAAAGATAAACGAGACTATAATATACATTAGCTAGCACGGGAAGTCAACCATCGTGTCTCAAATCATTCAAAATTGTTTATGCATTAAAAAATATTCTCTTAGATTCAGAGTAAAATTGAAGTTATCACTACAAGTATATTGAATGGTGATAATTGTTGAGAAATATAATTTACAAAATAGGAAAATATGTATTGCAACAAAAGTATTGAAAGAAATATGCAATCTAGTGTTGTCTGTATATTACGTTGTCTGTATATTATAGATACCTAATTGGATGTGATTGAAGAGATTTGCTAATAATTACGTAATGCGATGTTTTAAACAATTGTAATCTTTATCACAATTAATTGCAATTGCAGAAGCTATGAGGCCGCGATAAGAGGTATTATATAGCGCAAATATAAGATGAAGTTATAAGGGAATTAGTACCTACAAAATTCTAAAAACTTATAAGTCGTTAAAACAAGTGGTTTCGCGAGGAACTTGTGGTGCTCGGCAAAATGTTTACGCATATTATTGGAATGTAATATGCGTTTCAGCTAATATACACATTATCCACTTATGTGGTTAACCCGTAACGTACTTTTGTACATGTTTATGTATTCGCGCCTAGATAGTTACGTGGTTTGATATAGTACGAGTATGTGCACGGCGCGGCCTTACAAGGACGTCGGAGCGACCGCCGACTTTCAATCGCGCCAGTTCGCCGCTCTGTTTAGTTAGGGTTGCCAGACTATTTGTTTTGGGCCGAACGTTTATTGTGTGTTTGTTTTGGAGTTTCTATACGCGAGAAATAGGTATTTTACATTAACGTCTATAAGACAGACAAACTGTCTGTTGTATTTTACAGTACGTAAACTATTAGCGGACAGTTTAAATTTGCGTCATTAAATATAACCTTAAAAATGTTATGTGTAGGTAGACTTTGGACGCATTTCCAAAAATTATAGTGATAACTTGGAAAGTTTATTGTAATTACTAAAGTGGAAGATGACGAAAATGCACAACCGAATATATGAAAGGATGTGAACGTGAAATGTACTAAGAAAATATCGTAAAGAGAAATATAAATTGTTTCGTTCTGTACTATGACCTAGAATCAGTTTTCAGAAACTAATTTCATGTTGACAATATCAAACACGATCACATACTATTTGATACGTAATATTAAGATTTTTACTACTGGCCATTGAACCAATTAGCAATTTTGGCCTTCACAATTGAATATCTTTAGTAACTTACAATATGACTTGCGAAAATGCACGTAAAGTACCAAATTTATCTGATTTTTGTATAGTATCCTATTTACGTGTGTGTTATGGAACCACGAAACCCCACGTATTAGTAAATCTTATTCTACATTGCCGGTTTTTACTCTGGATAGTTTTTAATATTTAAAATTTTTCTATGACACCATTAATATAGCGCTTTTGAAGTGATTAAACCTTCTAAATTACGTTGAAACCACAAATTCTTGAAAACACTAGGGTCTTATTCAGTCCATTTGCATTTATAAGATGTGTAATTTTTACTACAAGCAACTAGACTATCTTAAATATTTATATCCTACTTTGTTTTCTTCTTTTACCTTGACAGAAGTTCTGTTGACTTCCCCAATCTTTAGCTTGACTCGGTCTATCACAGGTTAAGTAAAATTTTAAACAATAAAATCAAACTACGTGATGTAGTATTATTTCTACTTTCTTAAATGTCTTTACCACGACCTAGGTTTCGTTGTATTACAACATCTTCAGGTGGGATATTAGCAAAGATCTTTGCTAATCTTTCTTTCTGATCTTTGCTAATAACCCACCTGAAGATGTTGTAATACAACAAAACCTAGGTCGTGGTAAAGAACTTAAAGAAAGTAGAAATAATACTACATCACGTAGTTTCATTTTATTGTGAATAATGAATTTTACAAAATTAACGCCAAATATATTCAATAAAATTTTAAACTCAAGAGTAGCGAAACTTTTGTTGAAATTGTTAACAATTTTTTTAAATATTTTATTTTCTGCCTAACCTACAATAATTATAAAAAATAAATTATAAAAAAATTGGTGTATATTCTAAAATTAGAGTAGGGCGTTCTTTACCGTTCTGTTATAGATTTGATGTTGTAATTCACTGTTATATTTTCTTATTAGATTTTATTTAAAGCGAAATATTCCTTAGTGTTGTTGACAACCCTACATCCACTAATATTTCTTATTATGTTGCCTTCGGTTCTTATATACGAACAGCAAATTATGAAGGCGTGTTTTCACTTCTCAAACAGAAATAAGTTTTCGGGAATCGCACTGGTGCTAATTAGATGATGGAAATGGCACAAAGTAACTTAATAATTCATGTTATTTCTAATATTGTGAGAACATTTATTTATATAGGTGTATTATGTACTACAAATATAAGTAATCTCGAATAATTCTGTGCTATATAAAGTACAATTTATTTAAAATAGATACGACGGGCTTTTCATAGCGCAAAGGTATTCGTGAATTTTACGTTTATATTTAGATATCTGAGACTAGTTACAAGCTAGGAGGCTTAAAATTTGTTGAATGTTTAAACCCGCGTTTACACATAACTAACGGAGGCAGTACAGCATGTTCCGCATCAAAACATGAGCTTAGGACAATACAAATACTTATAATTTTCTACCATCGCCATTGACCTGTCCTAGCCTGAATGAGCTAGAAACAAGACAGTTGGATAATAACTGTCAAAGTGAGCATACACGAATGAGTCGCCGAAACTTAATTTCGGTTTAAATTTAAAATTTATCAGTATATATAGAGAGCATGAATTATATTAGATAGCATATAGAGAGAATCAGTATATATATAAGGAGTACACGTGACAAATCGTCTGAAAATTATATGGCTGCCCCCGTTTAAAATAGCACTTCTAGATACAAAATGTTTCATTAGAGTTCTGTACCTCAAAAGGAAAAAAAGACCTTTATAGGATCACTTCGTTGTCCGTCTGTTTGTCTGTCTTTCAGACCCTTTGAAATTATCTCAGTCTTGCAGATCAAGTTGAAATTAGTATCAAATATTTAGGTCTACGGCCCCTTGAAGCTATAAAAAACCAAGCAACTAACTCAATGCAATAAAAACCTTAAAATACGGCCATTTATGCCTTATTTTTTGACCCTCGCAAATAAATCAAAACTTGTAGGGTACTTCCCGTTGATCTAGAATCATCATGTGGCAAGAAGCAAGAACTCGCAGCATAAGTAAAATTCGAAAGTCGTGAGTTAGTTATATCACATAAAAATATTTTTTTAATGTGCGCCTGTGAAAGATAAACTAGGCAATATATCTTCGTCCTAAAAAAATTAAATTTTGTAATTAGTTTAATAGAAATATTATGTACTATTAAATGTTCATAAATGGCTAAATGATATACATTTAACCCTCGTAGTGCGAGTTCCATTCGTGTTTGATAAGTTTTCATTTGATTTGACTAGCGTGTCGTCACGGATCCATTTTGACGGCCAGTTTCAGTACAGTACAATGCTGAAATGTCTTGAGGTAGAGGCTCTCTTCATGAAGTAAGCTATGCGATAATACAATATAGTTTTAAACATTTTAATCAATTCGAAAAAAAATGTTATTTTTAAAAAAAATATTGTTTTATAATTTTAGATTACTTTCATAACGAAGGTACCAAATTATTGCAAGTCAGTCCATATTTTGTTGCAATTTTTTATCATATAGATTGCTATATTTTTATCTACATACTACGCTACACGTGCCAAAAAACTTCACACCAGGTGATGCTTACGATTATATCGACACTAAGTACTGTAATCATTTTCGCCCGTTTTAACTGACAGCATTATGCTAGTTTCATAAAGAGGAAAGTTTTGTTTCTTTGTTCGTTTTTTCGTATACAAACAGGTATCCGTTGTGAAAATTTCATTACTGTTAAACTCATGATATCCAAATATTCATAACATACAACATATATATATATATATATATATATATATATATATATATAGATATATATATAGATATATATAGATATATATAGATATATATATATATATATATATATATATATATATATATATATATATATATATAGATATATATTTAGCCTTTGGTACCATTGGAGCTACAACAAAACATTGTACGATATTATAGACAACGGACATCTATAACGATGTATATTGCTAATTATCACATATTGTCTATTATGATCTGTTTTACGTTGTAAAATCTAACCATATATGTATCTTTAAACAAACAATCTAAACCGTTACAGCTACATCAAAATAAAGTTTGAAATAATTACACATGATAATGAAATCTAAAAAAAAGTGAATTATTAGAGGTCGATTGTTATAAGCATTTTTATGGTACCGATAATATAGTACCGTAGAGAATACTCTACATAACAAAAACGTAGAATAAATAATTAAATCGTTTTGAGTACCGTTATTAAATACATCATAAAGAATTATTACGTAAAAAAGGTGATGTTATATATTATAATTACCCTTTCTTGTCTAGTTAAAAATGTAACATGCAGCTAGTGTTAAAGTAAAATATTTTTGCGTACTTCCTATCTCCCTTGTTACAAATTTTCCTACACATTTTTTGGGCACGCAAGTACTTGCCTATTGTTTGTTTGGTCCTTACTTTGTATTTATAACATATAATACGTACATGTATTTTACGGATAATTCACATCTAAAGCGTCGGTACAATTCAAAAAAATGCAAACAAAAAATAACATTATTTCACGTACCTCGTTCCCGCACAAATATCCACCTGCGATCGTTGATATAGTATTTACTTTGTTTAAAACGATGTTTTGGGCGTGCGCCAAATGTCGGCGTATTTTTGTTTGATTTACGACTCCAGAATTGTGATCGTGGAATGTTTAGGTGATTCACAGCCCATTTGTAATTTGTGTTGTTCATAAACAGCCAAAACCAAATATTATATTGTATTGGTTTTACCTGTGTAATTTTTATTTTTATTAAAGTAGTTATCGTTACTTTTTCATTATTAATTACGATTTTTATTAACTTGCTTAATGGATTGGCACTTAGCAGCATGTTGGCAAATAATTTTCTCGTAACGTTAATTTACAGTTTGAATTATGAATATAATGAACGAATATCGTATGCGCGATTGCAACTCAATTTCTCAATGTAACAACGGAGGTCTTTAAATCATTAGATTTGTGTTAAAAAAAAGTTATCGTCTGAGGATTTAAGAGTTATCTTCCGTTCCACTGCATTGAATTTAATTTAGATTACACTTTATTATTTTACATGAAATTATACGTAATTTACGTAACATTTTTCCATTTTCGTGTTGATGGATGGAGGCGCATTGAAAAACATATACTCTTAATGAATATATTAGAACGTCTCTTGTAAAACATCATTTATGTAACTTGAACATGTTATATTAACATGAAACACATTTGCAATTTACTTGCCGCAGTTTGTATCATAGTGCAATTTGTCATTTTTTGTTATACTGTTGACCTTAAGAAAGTCTTGCGTGTAAGACAACCGCATTAGAGATCGTTTGTTGAAAACGATTTATGTTGCTTATAAGATTGTGGCGTACATTTCTGTACGTAACTAAAACGTATAAATAACTTATTATACTGTATAATATTTTTCAAGGACCAATGACAATTTATCGTTTTTAATAAAAATGTCTCGTTTTGCAATTTTATGCCTTAGAAGCGTAGTTAATTTCTACAATAGAAATCATTATGTTATTTCACATGGAGGTTGAGCAGTTAATTTATAAAATTGCTACTGAATGATTTCAACAGCAACATTTGCTTATTTTATTAGCAACCGTCATAATTATAGTTTTATAATTCTTTAATAGATGGCAGTGTTTATTTAATGTTTAGTATATATTTTTAATTTAATAATGCATTTACAGTTGGATATTTGTGATTATGTAGTCATCATTATTCACAAACTGTGGGATACTAATCTGAGAAAAGAATATCTGAAAAAAAATTGAGATCCAATCGAGGGGCGGACAGAGTTGTTAGTTTCTAATCAAAAATCAATTTTTGAACAAATACTATAAAAATTACTGAAGGTAATTAATGAATTTTGTAGGAAATTGTAATTAAAATGGTATTTTTTTAAAAATCTAGTTTATGCTGATACTTTGAGTTATAACGGGGCAAGTAATTCTTAAGTTTCATACAAAGGAGAGTACTCACTATTCGTTATTTCGACAATGTTAATATCATTACATTTACCATTATAATTTCAAATTTTGTATAAAAGGTGAATGTATAAAAAAAAATTATATTTTCCATAGAAGTAGGTAGGCTATTAGGCGAATACTTTCGAATGAGCATTAAATAATGATAACATTTACAATATCAACAGGTGTTGCGCCCATATCGTTCCAGTAACTCATCGATCAAAGATGCGGTTGTACACGCAAGACTTACATATAAGGTCAACTGTGTAACAAAAAATGACAAATTGCATTTTGATACAAACTTACGCAGGTAATTATCAATCGACGCAAACTGTTCGTGGTATGTTGCTAATGTGTTTGATGTTAATGTAATATGTTCAGGTTACGAAAATGATATTGGTGAGTCGTTTTATAAGAAACGTTGTAATGCGTCCATTAATTCCGATGATGTATAAAAAACTTTTTTAAATAATTTTTGCTTTCAATTAAATATGTTAATTATATAGTAAGTTTAAAGAAGTTGTTTAATGAATGTAAGCTGTCTAAGTGACTTTAGTAACATTTACGTAAGTTTATATTATAGTAAGTTTAAAGAAGTTGTTTAATGAATGTAAGCAGTCTACGTGACTTTAGTAACATTTACGTTACTAGTATTTTTTAATATTGAAATTATAAGTAATGTACATATAGGAACAACATGTAACAGTGCTTATTTAGAAAACGTATAATGAAACACTTTTATTAGGGCACAACTAGATGGCGCTATACTACTGAGCAATTTCTTTATAAAATACTTACAACCATATTTTTAATAGTTACAACCACATTATAAGTACAATACAATACTTGGAGTACAATACTTACAACCACGTTATAAATATTTTGAGTTTAATACTTACAACCGCATTATAACTATTTAGATGATTGAAGTTGCGGATAACAACTAGTTAATAATTTATTCGAAATTTGTGAATATTTTAACGATTAGAACCTTTTTTTGGTGAGAAGTACACATAAACTTCTTGCTAAATACTTTTGAAAACCCTAGTATCTAACTAAACACCTGACAGGCGTGGCGATGATATGTTATTTTTTCACTCTTAAAGCATGTTAGTTGCAATTAGATTTGAGGTACTTGCAGTGAATTGATGCATTGGAGCACTATATAATCTTTTATATATATGTATATATATATACATATATATATATACATATATGTATATATATATATATATATATATGTATATATATATATATATATATATATATATATATATATATATATATATATGAACCCAATTTGCAATACGTGGAAAAGGTGTCAATACTATAGAGGTAGGCATTGGAGTTATGCTACTTTTCTACTTAATATAATAAACATATCAAATGTGATCTCTGTAATACATTCTCCTTCTAAGTGCTCTTATAATGAAAATACAGATGACCGACTCATACAACGTTTGTCCCATCTATAAAAACCTTATAATTTAATTTTAAGTCGTAAATAAAGTTATTTGCATTATTACGCAATTGTGTACGGAAAATAAAAACTTGCATGAAATGTAAAATTGTGACTGAGAATGGAGATGAAGAGAAAATTAAATGTGGGCGCTATCATATACATATTTACTTACCTATATCCTATATAAATCCTATACCCTATATAAACTGGAAAAAAATGATTGCGTTTAATAGTCATAAAAGTAAAGTTTGTTGTAATAATTTATCTCTGTTATGACACTGGTGGCGGTACTAAGTAAAAAAGAATAACAGAGAAAAGAACACAACAACTTATATAATTAAAATAAAATGAAAAATTCAAGAAGGCAGACCTAAGGAGAATGATAATAGAATAGGGGAATGAAAAATGAAATCTGCCTTCAAGGAATTAATTATAATTTGTAAAAGGTGGCGTAAAAACGGTCAGTAACCTATTTTGGCCCGTTTCTAATTGTAGACAGCCAGTACTTGTCCGAAAGGATATAAGAAGAGAGGGTAAAAAATAAGCTAGAAGTGAAGTAATATCAAAGGTCGTATAGATGGTTATTTACAAAGACGTGTAAATAGTATTTTATAATTTTCGATGTTTACCTAAAATTGGTGTCGTAGACAATCAGCTCTAACTTCGAAGATGGACGAAGAAAAAAGTAAACATGAAAAATATCAGTCGATGGACGAAACGAGATATGAAAATCATTGCTCATAATAGCTGGTGAATTCCACTGGGTAATCAAATATCATTAAGTTGTAATGTTTCCTTCTGCAGTTTCACCATGCGAAACGAGGTATTCAAATAGGAGGAATATGTTAATTAAACACAGGTATTTGGAAATAATGTACGTCTTATTTTTTATATATAAATAACATACCAGTTATTGTTGAATAATGTAGGTGAAGTATTCAAGGTTGATAATTTATTGTTCGTGTAGTTTTATGTAGGTTTATTAAAGATTGATTTAACTTCACATTTTGTAGGTATTTGGAAATAACGTACGTCTTATTTTTTAAATATGAATAACATAGCAGTTATTGTTGAATAATATAGGTAAAGTATTCAAGGTTGATAATTTATTTTTCGTGTAGTTTTATGTAGGTTTATTAAAGCTTGATTTAACTTCACATTTTGTAGGTATTTGGAAATAATGTACGTCTTATATTTTTATATATGAATAACATAGCAGTTATTATTGAATAATATAAGTATTCAAGGTTGATAATTTATTTTTCGTGAAGTTTTATGTAGGTTTATTAAAGATTGATTTAACTCCACATTTTGTAGCGAGCTGTGAAACATTTATAATTGGCGTCGAATTCCATTAATTAAAGATCGGCTTATAGAAGACAGGTAATATTCGTAAAATAAGTTTCGGAAATGCTGACACGATACACAAACAATGATATAAAGAAGATAATTTATCAATATTTTTAACCTTTTTCCAAATAAATATGTGTCTTCCGGGTGGGTTCTTTTGAAGTACGAAACTCTAAAAGCTACATCGTCTGTTGTTATTTTATTAAATTCACTTCAAGTCTGTATTGAAAATACGTTTTATATACACACTTTCTTCAAAAACACACTTTTTATAATCCAGTTATGTAGCGAACTGGAATATGAAAAAAACTCAAAGCTGTTCATTTTTAATCTGCTGCACTGACATAAATTCACCTCATTTCAGAGTACTGTTTCATTAATGGCGGCTTTTTAATGCCCATAGTTGCACAAAGTGGCCACTGGAGTGACAAAGACAATGGTTGGCACTTGTAAAACTCTGGTGGAAATATCTACTCCCAGTTATAAATAAACCGTCATTGAGAAAAGTTTTACACTAAAGCTTTATATAGGTGAACAAGTAGCAAGTTATATATATATATATATATATATATATATATATATATATATATATATATATATATATATATATATATAGTGTTTTTCATTATCCCTAGTTATGCTTTTTGTTTAAATTTTTCTCAAAAAAAAATATAAAATTAATCACATAATATTAAACAGAATATCGATCGCAATACTATTTGTATATCTTGCCAGAGATGTTCGTGAAATTTCCAGAAATTACTTAAAAAAATGACTGATTTATTAGTTGTAAACTTTCACATATTCAACTTTCATAGAAGCTTTTCTACTCTAATTTTCCAAAAACATTATATAAGGTATGTTTTATCACAAAAAGATGTCATTCTATTATATCGAGTAACTATAAAATATGTTGCGTTAAGTTTCAACAAAAACCGGTTCGAATTTTTCTCTATAGATAAGTACACCGATGTATATACAATGTATTTGGGTACGGGTAAAAACATTGTATATATCGCGATTATTAATGGTTTTACCTAGCCCTTTTAACCCCATTGTGTAGAAATGTCTTTCAATCGAGTTGAGTTTCCATTAACGACTTTTCCTTTATGAATGATATATATATATAACTACGAGACTGCTATTTTTTACTAGCTACGAATTTATCCAACAAATGTCAAATATCAGGTAGCTTTTCTCGGAATTTCATTGGGCAAGTTTCCTTCTTGTTTTTTTTAATGTTAACTTTTTGTAACTGTTTAGTAAAAAACGACTTTTAAAATTTTTTAAAATTGAAAAAATGTAATATTAAATCTCGAGCAACTTTTGATGACTATTCTACCCGTTGTGACTTTTATTTTTTTTAATAATAAGAAAGAACACAATATTCACATTTTGTGAATTATTTTGAATTCTACACGGCATAAAAGGAAAAAAATATGTTAATTTATTTTAATAGCATAATCTTTTACAATTTTTCTTCATGATTTTAGAATCAATATTCACATCTTTTAATTAGTATATTAATTCTGTGTTTACAGAAAAATTAATCTAAATGCAACATTATAATTTATTAAGTACTTCACTTTCACAGACTAAAAGTCTCAAATTATCCTTGTTATTTATTACATTGAGTCCACTAAGGTCAATAAATTTAAGATATCGTTCGGCTCGCTAACGCAGATAAGCTCTTATTTATCCTCAGAGATTCGTTATCTTTAAAAAATATGTTTAAAAATTGAAAATGATGTAAAATTCTAATTGTTTCATATTTCTTTGGAAAGGAAAAATACACTTTTTAACGGAGAAATCATTTAAAAATATTAATATTTGTTTTAGGTAATAGCCGGACTACATTTAATTTTCTTAAATACGGAATAGACAACAAAATTTTTCATTTATGATAAGTATCCAAACTTTAATTTAATATCTCTAAATTTCAATATTCATATTAGTGACGAAAAGCAAAACAGAATCGAAACTAAACCTTATTTAACATACTTTTTATATTAAATATTTTAAGGTTGTCGCAATACGCAAATTATTTTTATATCATCTCATACTCTTTTATTTATACGTGTAAAAAATAAAATAAACATAGTAATCTCTAACGAACTCAATTACACGACAGAGCTAGGCGCAGCAATTTCCATTCATTTAGTTCTCTCAGTGAAGTAGCTAATCTCATCAGTAAATCAGATAATCACACGACGAATGTAATTAATTACCGCCCAGTCCTGTAAGTCGCACCCTACTGAGCTTTAAAGCTTGTTAATTTTTGCGCCTGAACTTGTTATTTTTGATTATCTCACTTTCTTGTTAGACATTTTATAACTAAAGCGTCCTTAATAGATAGAACGACTTGCTACGATGATTAAATCCAATACTTTTAACAAAAAAAATACTTAAAAATAAAATAAATAAAATCTCTTGAAGAAGAACCTAGGTAAGTAAGAAATAATTTTTTACAGTATATTTTATCAATCCATAAAAATAATAAAATAGTAATAAGAACAGAATATTCTCAAAGTGTTGTCCAAATATGTGAAATCGAATATAATATTAAAAATTTTCAAATATACAGTAGAGAAGTATAATCCATGACAATAATATTATTTTAAAATACATCATTTGCACTATTAAATAGAAAATAAGAGCGGACTCTTTTATGTATATACACAATGTCTTTTAATTATTCACGTTCGATATGTTTCGAAGTAATTTTAATTTTAAAATATATAAAATGGTAGCTATAGTATACCGTCACTATTTTGATTTTTAAACATTTCATATATATGCTCAGTGAAACTTGTGTAATTGAGATAATTTCAAGGTCAAATAACTAGGATTAAACAAAAATCTGGGCAAAATTTATTTATAACTTCTCTTTTCTTTGTCGATTGAAATATATATCATTATCAGTTATGATGTAACTTTATTCGTTATCAATTATTGGCTAGCAGTTTATGGTTATTTGAAAAAAAAATCCTATAATTAATGAAAAGTGAAACAAATCTCTTGGGTCGATAGTGCCTGCGTTTTCTGCCTCGCTATTTAATTAGGGAAATTAAAATGTTTGTGTTCTAATTTCAAGACATAGTAATTCTTACTCTGACACATATTACATCATTAATGTGCATATTTTTTTTAAATAAATATGGATCGAAATAAGAACTGTGATGCAACAATGCGGAAATTAATAATTTATTTTTATCAACGTGGATGGCCGTACAGCAAAATAACAGATCACATAAATTGTTCCAAGATATGGTTTATAATACAGTACAATATTTCAAAACAAAATATTATTAAACATCTATTTTCCTAATTAATAATATTTATATTTCGAATATTAGTGTACTCACAATGCAACTTTAATATAAGCATCACAGTCTCGTGTACGTACAAGTTTGGAGGACTAGAAGAAATTTGTTTGACTCATTTAGTACTAAGGTCCCTAATAGTTCGACTACGGGTAGTAGCTAATTGTGATTGAGTACAAATTTGATAATGTTTTAGAATCATGGCGTCTAGATTATTGAAACAAATAAAAACACAGGTTATCGTACTTAATTAAACAGAGTTAGATATTTAAACTTGAGCAATTTAACTATAGCGACTATGGACTTCCTGATATACTGACTGATAAATGTAAATAACTTGCGAATTATGTCACTTGTGAGAGGATTCGCAAATTATTTCCCCCAAAATCAATTTAACTCGCGCATTCCCTCGGCAGCAGTAGATTCCTCGCTACACCCGGCGAGAAACACGTAGCTCCCAGAGGCGAGCGAATTCGTTCAAAGTTCGAGATTAAACGCTGTCTAGATCCTTGTAGTACTTCTCGCAATTAGGACACGGTGGAAGTTTGCACGTTCATGTAATGAAGGTAAACTATGTCAGTTTAGGATAATTGTTTCGAAATGGCGTTAGTTTATTCGATATGGCCATTACGCTCTTCTGGACGTAGGGACCTACTCAGATTTCGGCTTTATTACAGGTTATATCTTTATACAGTTATATCAAAATATTTAGTGCGATATTTTACTGTACTGTCGAATCATTTAATGTTTCAGCAAAAATTACGAGTGTAAAATAATACAAATTACAGTTATATAAATAAGTTGATTTCGGTTAACATTAATTAAAACTCGGACCCGAATTGTGTGTTAGAGAGTGGCGCCAGAGAATGCGATGTTAAATCTATTTCGCATCATCTTCATACGGAGAAGTCGACTCCATTTTCATTTAATTTCCTTACGTCAACAGAAATGTGATCCACTTTCAATATCGTTTTTGTCTGACTTTTACTAAAAGTATCTCGATTTTATTGAAACGGGACTCCGCTGAGAAACGTGGAAATAGTTTCTTGGTATTAAAAAAAATTACGTTGAAATTTGTTGTAATATTTTTTCCGAAAATATAAATAATTCTCTAGTTATTTACTTTTATCAGATAGTATATTAGGAAGTCCATAGTCGCTATAGTTAAATTGCTCAAGTTTAAACTAATACTTAATCTCTGTTTAATTATCATAATCTCTGCGCTTTTACTTGTTGCAGTGAATCGGCACTCTGTATTCGAGAATATTGTCAATCGAATTTTTATTGTACTTAGGTATGTGGCAATTACGTGTGTAACGTTTTCCTTGCATTTAATAATAATTTGATGATTAAATATAATTTCAAACTGATTTAAACATGATAATACGTAAAAATAATGTCTTTCTTATTAAGAAAAATTAGAGTTTTTAATAATAATAATAATTTATATCTTGTAAATCACCTTTCCTGAGTCCCCGCTAAAGTAGGAAGTATAATATTTTTGCACATGCTCCATCATATTGTTTTATTTAGAGTCTGTGCGCTGTCTGCAGATTCTAATGCCAACGATATTAAATTATGTATTTAATATATAATTATTTGCACGTTTGTTCATTGAACTAAATCGTATTATCGTATAAAATATATTCACATATGTAAACATTAAAAATACACATGTTTTCCTTTATTGAAAATTATGAAGTTTGTAACTAATAAACCCGCGAGTTTTTCCAGTGATTTCTGGACTGTTGTAAATACTTCTCGAAAATCGTTGGTAGTGTATCTAAAGAGCACCGCGTTCTATGTACTGTTCAGTTAATAATTGAATATTGGCGAGTAAGACTGTATATGGAAATTTCATGAATAGAATTTAGGTTGTTCCTGGTTCATGAATTCCGTTTAGGGCGAAAAGCGAACGAAGCAGCAGGCAATTTATGCATAGCGATGAGGTGAAGGTATACTATACTACCAAGTACCACGGATTTAAAGAAGGAAACTATGATTTATACGATAATTCCTATTCAGGGCAATTTTCTATAGTAAATAAAAAAAATTCCTATTAAGTTCGCGTTTTCTGAAATAGCTGTTCTCATACTATAACAGAGAACCACTTCACGCTTTTTTGAAAGAAGTGGAAGTATTAAAGTCAATGCATATTTGGCTACCAAAAGATCTAACTCTAATGCACCAAAATGGCGGTTTTATAGATTTTTAGCGCATAGAAAAGTTGTCTCATAATACAATATAATTTAGCTAAAATAGTTTCCAAATCTATTTCTGTTTCTGATGTGGTACTTAGATGATTAAAGCGAAAATAAAAATCCCTAACTATGTTGTTCAATTAACGTGGTGTTGATGGAAACAGGTGGATGATTCTTGAGATATTCCTTGATGAGAAATCCGGAAAACAGCCAGCGTAATTCATTATATCCCCAGGCAGAAGAAGTAAAAGAGGAAGTCCGGTGACTGAGGCACGGCTTTACGGCTTTTAGACATCCCGCCATAGACTATTAATATTACCCAGGAAGGGGTGATATTGCCATAGTCTAATATTACAACAGACGCAATTTATGATTTAGATCGATAGCGATGTGTATGTTTATTAATATGCAACAACGTCTCAATGAGCAAATTACGGTGCGTCATTCCGACATGTCTAACAACTTTTCAATATTAGTCCCGATAGAGGAAAGAAAAATAAATAAAATTGTTAAATCCCCACACATGCCGAGAAAACGTAGACACGTAGACGTTAACATTTAACGAGACGGACAAACTACCTAAACGTAAGCCATTAAGCCGCGTTCATTTTTTGTCCGCCCCGGTCGATAAGAAATAAAAACACAGCCTAACGATATACTCAAGAGAAATAGAAATTGATCAAATTGCTCGAGCAAACGAGGCACTCTTGACAAAGGGAAATACTGAAAGAAATGGCTGGACCATGTTGCCGCGTCGAGGCGAACCGCTCTCTAAAAACGGGAGTGACGTTATAAGCCCGGTGATTGTGGCGAACTAGTTGATGAGAGAATTTATGAAGTGTAAAATATGGACCTGAACACGCGAGATAAAGATGACATATTGCTCTGGGTTGTCGAAGAATATTAGTCGCGCAATTTGCTGATAGTTTAGTCTTTAATCTTATTTATGTTGATTCCAGTTTAGGCAGATGTAAAAATGTCGATTGAGGACAGATTAAGGACTCTTGCCGGTTCTACATTTGCTAAACAAGGTACACAATTGATATTACGTCATATTTTTTATCATACAGATTTTTTTTTTCATGAGTTTGTCCCGATTTTCACACGTATGTTTGAATGAATCATAGTCACTTGGAAAAATTATTAAAATATTGTTACTAAGAATTAGATAGATTACCATTTTTAGAATATACATAGATTACCATTTTAAAAATTTACCTTGTTAAATACGACGATAGAAGTTGCCAGGAATATTAACTACAAAAGACAATGCCACTGAATCGTGAAATCCTATTATTGTTGAATTGACATTTGTCTCAAATCGACAAGTTTAATTTCTCATACTTCGAGGCTGCCGATGTAATAATCAAATGTAATTTCATATCTAAAGAATGTAATTTGTTCTACCCAGTTTGATACATGGAATCACATGTATGAATAATATACCGTTTTTGCTATACTTAATATATTTATTTTGTGAATAATTTATAAACGAATGGTAGCAATATTGTCAATCAATGATTATTCGAAAGTGGGTCAACCGAAAACAACGTATACAACTATTTAGAACATTTGCTGTGCTGCTTTTATGTTTAAGTGCCTATTATGTATTTGAGCACCTTCACTAAGCGCCACCTCATATCTACGGTGAACATTTTAATATATCTACAGATAGACGAGGCCGACACTTTTGCGAAAGTTCAACTTCGAATAAGCTATTGTTCCCAGTAATTAATTTCCAATATTTACAGAAAATTTCAACATTTATTAAAATCGCTTAACAAGTTCTTTACGAGAAATAGTATTCTAAACAAAAAAACAGAGTTTAAAAGCTTAATGTCTTGGGAGCAATGAAAAATATTACTTAAAAAAGCAAGGAAATAATGCGATATTCAAAACATTAAACGACTCAACATATTAAGTTATTTAATAAACCATAAAGAGAAAAATACAACCGACTACATCAAAGATGAAATTGATTAAAATTGTAACCATACATAGCGAAATACAAAAACTTATAAAAGTTTTAATCGATTCTAACATGAGAACTTCCTCATACGGAGACTACGTTCATTTCTTATTTACTTCTTACAAGTGCATTGAAAATGCCTTCATGCAACGAACGTGGATAATGTCTCGAGAATGTCGAATAATAAATCCAAATATCTCGTTAGCTGCTCAAAGTTTCTTGAATGTGATTGGAGAATGTAAGTCGCAATGCATAACTGCGCCAAGTTGTAGCTTATTGAAATTCACTCCAATTTAACTAAATTGCAACAACTTGCTCGGAGCTACACGTAGCAACCAGAACGGAATCGACTCTATCCACTAAACCGGCAACGGACACTTTGTCTTGCCACAAATTTCGTTAAACCGTCTACTCCCGAGTTAGTATATTTTAAGTGTTTTAGTGCATTTGGAGTAAGTGAGATTTTGGTGAGAATATAATCAACTCTATCCATTAACCTGACAACGATCACTGTGTCTTTTTATGAATCTCGTTGAACTGTCTACTCTCGAATTAGCATATTTTGAGTGTATTAGTATATTTGGAGTAAGTGAAATTTTGGTGAAAATGAAATCATCTTTATCCACAAAGCTGGCAATGACTACTGTGTCTTGCCATGAATCTCGTTGAACTATCTACTCCCGAATTAGTATATTTTGAGCGTTTTAGTATATTTGAAGTAAGTGAAATTTTGGTGAATTGCGTTCAGGTATTTTTATTGACTTCACTCGTTCAACACTCTATGATATACATATGGTATATATATCTTTGCAAATATATTTTTAATATACAAATGTGGCAGATAGATATATTAATTCATATAAAAATTAACGTATTGGAATACATAAGGCAACCTTATTACGTCAGGTGCAATCTCTTTGAGTTATGCAAATCAATAATATTTCATAGTGTTAGTGGAACTGTATCTATTGTACGAATTGAGAAAAAACATGACTATAAATAAAAATACAAAATATGTTTGAAGCAGAGGAGGAAGGAAACCGAATATGGGAGGAACAGGTTAGGGGCAAAAGTAGCATGGAATAAAATTTATTGTGATTTTTTGAAATGCTATTTCAATGCTTATATTGACGGCATATGGAAACGATGCTATAGTTCAACGTATTCCAAAATTTAAGAGCATACACTTCAAATTAATTATCATAGAATTGTGTATTTTATCTGAGACTGAGAAAAATGAGTCTTTTCGAACATATCCAAGACCATAAGGACCTAGGACTGTAAGTCTGGATTTAAAGTATAATTGAATATTGGAATTATTATGAGTAGATATACGAAGATTATTAATATACGATTATTTTATTAATATAGATTATTAATATACGATTATTTACGAGAAGAATATTACGTTTATTTTAGTTATTTGAAATTAATACCAATATCATTATTTTTAAGTCAAAATGGCATTTGAACCTGGCTTACGGTTTAAGTAAATAAAAACACGGGAAAAGTGCGTTTCGGAACAGGCACAAAGTAATAGGTTAATTAAACAAATTAAACGAAAGTATTTTATTGCAGAGGTCTAATCAAATGATAATATTGATTTTTTAAAGCTATATTTGAAAATTTAGATATCATTGCATTTTACTTCACCTTTTTACAAACAGAGCTTAAAAGTGAAAAATCGTAAATGGAATATCCAATAATACCTATCCAATGGTCTATCCAATAATACCCTACTACAGCATAATGATGTGAAAAAAAATCATTAACACTATATGAAGAAAAAAATTAAAATTTTACTATATAATAATTGAGATTTCCACATTAAGCATCTACTAGCAAAATTTCATGCAAATAATTTTGAAGCTGCAGAAACTACAAGGTCTGGCAGTCAGGGATGGACAAATGGACGGATATAACGAAACTACAGATACAAGGGTTCCATTTTTGTAATTTGCCTACGAGACCCTAGAAAGACAAGATTTGCCTATCCGTCTGGCCTAAAATGAATTGATTTGAATCTAGTATTTATCGTGTTAAACACTTTATCGAAAATAGTTTCACTAAATTTCCACTCTTATTATTATTAAACATTATCTTATTTACATTAACCACTCTGAACCTATATACCATTTGATATTTCCAACCATATATATTATAAATTTTAGTTATCAAGCTGATTAAATATTTGAATTAAAGGAGCATAATAAAAGCTTCTAAAAATACCCCGAAATTGACATTTCCCATAAATTCCATTGACCCGAAATGGAATTTATGCTTTTCATTCCAATGCCTCGCAGGTTGCCCATTGCAACCTTGAAATTATTCGTCATGTCTTATTTGTGAAACATTGCTAAATGTAAAGTTTTACAGACATTTCCTTGCAGTAAAACAAGTAAAATCGTACAAAACTTAAATTACAATGAAAGCAGAATACGATTTCGGCTTTTCTTCGAATTCGTATTAAGTTTTAAATCTCTCAAATTATATTGAAAAGATTGAATGAAAGCTTCTGGCGTTCAATGGAACGCCACTCACAGGGAATTGTATGACCGAATATTAAATAAATCATATTTCCTGAATGCTTCCTTCAATAACTGATTCTTTGTACGTTACGTTTACGTAAATGTGCTTATCTTTTTATACGTAATGATGACGCACAAGCACTGCACGAAGATAGGTAATATACCACCTCATTGGACACAGCTGTGTGCGTTTAATGAACTCCGTGTCTATACTTTTATTTTACCGTTCACTGCATTATTTTCCTCGTAGAGCTTATCTTTGTATTATATCCGGTGAAGAAGATTGAGTGAAGTTCAATGTGCCGTAGAAAAGTCACGGACTATGAATTTCAAACTAGCAAGATTTTATTTACGTCTTCGTGAAAAAAAAATAACTTTTGGAAAGATGTGTATCATCTTATACCATAATAAATATGAATGATTACATGTTAAGTCATAGTGATAAAGTATCTGACAGATCGTAAATAATATCGTACGCATTGAGGTTGATTTGATATTCACCCTAATATAAACGTCAAATGTTAACTTAGTACCAAAATGAAGGTTACAAACAGCATTTAAAAGTGAATACTAAAGATAAGATAGCATATATAAGTAATAAGAGGGTAGTGTATGGGCTAAATTCTTTGATCCTGTACTCATTGTTGTGATAGAAAAACAAGAATTTTATAGTAACATTTCTGAGCCACAAATATGTAACAATGAATGTTTTTACAAGTCGACGATGAGCATGTTTCAAACTACCATATTTATTTCGGATAAAGAAGTATACTTGAAATAAAAACAAGTGATATTCTTTCGACCAGCTTCAAGGCTGTTGTAAAATATTGCTTCAAATCATCGGGAATCTAGACAGAGAGATTCTTTTTATTATTATTAAAATTGAATTGGAGTAACGAGTTTTATATCGTATATCGTACTTTGAGATACAAAACAGTTTTTGAAGACAGTCAACTTCTCAAATGCGGAGTTGTTTCAAAGGTGTAAAGTTTTACGTGCAAATGGCAGAAGTTGAAGTACACTTTAATTGTATCTGTCATTTACAAACAGTCACAATCCTAACACAAACAATTTACATTACGAACCGAAAACTTTCTAAATCTGCACCCAAAAAAGAATACTTTTTTTTATTGACAGGCCAACATTTAACAAGAAGCCATAATACCACTTAGCTTGTTGCCTTGAGTGTATCCTTGAACAAGCTTAATTTCCGTTTTATTCAGTGCTTTACAACTCGCTGGAGGTTTAAGAGTCCTTGACCGAAAACTTTGCTTTCACTACTTCCTCAGTAACTAATTGGTAAGTATTTTAAATGATGATGTAACTATGATAGTTATCCTATTTTTAGAACATTCGATCTACGAATTTTTTTAAAAGCATAAAGTTGAACAAATTTGTTTACTAATTCATTCGAAATATCCTGCAACGCAATAATAAATAATTAACTGCTTGATCAAATACTTAGAAGTGAAGTTGGCGCCTTCGGCGATTTCATAAAAACAAACGTTCGCAAGGCCGTTCGTTCACGTGTGACTTGAATAATAAGTTAAGTATCGATAATAATTTGAACGTCTAAGTTATCTAAAAAACGCCAAAAGTTATATTTTACTGTTATATACCCGTACAGGTTTTCATGAAGACCGCCTTTCGCGTTAGTAACAGCGGCAGAAATTTATTCCGACGGTTAAAATACTCTTCTTCACAATATACTACATATAATTTTTTGTCGGCGTTCTTGGTTTTTTGTCAAGTTTTGGATCTATAAAACCCACTTAGAAATTGTTTTTTTGCCCAATTTGAATTCGGTATTAGCTTTGGGTTATGATATTACATAATTTGTAAGAATTTTATGCATATAGCATTTATGAACATTTGTGAAATTAGCAAGTTATATGTATATACAATTCAATAATAAAACCTATCAATAGTAGAAACTCGCGCTCCACAAGGATTCCATACTCATTTTGGCACTTAATAATCGTTCAAGCGTACTTGGTATTTCTATTAAACTGTATACAAATATTAATTTTTCACAACGTAAATATATTGCAATGTGTAAGAAACTATATCTTTCACAAAAAATTTAGACAGTATTAGTAAATCAGGTAAGTTCAGTCAGATTTAACTAACACCGGTTTTTATGAGTTTTGGCTTGGTAGTTTCAGATATAAGTAGCCGGTATATTGTATTTTTCCATATTTTTAGAATACCTTCTTTCGTATGCAATTTAATATAGTAAAAACATATTTTTGTGTCCCTCGTAACAAGCCTTTTTAAATAATACTCCAGATGAAATGTCTCTCATAACAAGACTTTTTGAATAATATATATATATATATATATATATATATATATATATATATATATATATATATATATATATATATATGTATGTATATGTATGTATGTATGTATATATGTATGTATGTATGTATGTATGTATGTGTATATATATATATATATATATATATATATATATATATATATATATATATATATATATTCATTACATGGGAAAACAATATTTTTTAAGACCTTTATTTACCTCCTCTTTAAATGTCATATGAATAATTTTGAAAAGTTGGAAGTGTATAAAGTGTGCTAACATGTGGCTAGGTAAGATGTAATACTATGCCAGGTTTTAAGTTTCTGCTTCGCATGCTTTCTGAGAAAATCGCCTTTTAAAATTATAAAATGAAATGTATCGGCTACTATATCTTTCGTATGCGTAAAACCATAGGGAATATTTAAAAAAAATATGACGCCTAGATCATGTCATAGTTTTCCTACAACCTTTGCGTGGGAAAAACGTTTCAAAAATAAGATGGGGATTAAAAAAGAAACAATCTTCCGTTTTTCCTTTTACAGTACGGAACCCTAAAAAATGTAAAAAAATGACGCCGTGCAAAGACGACGGGCTTCATTTTTTAAATTTATAGTTATTATGTACATAATAATTTGTTGATGCGGAATCGCATATTATATTACAAACATTGAAAATATCAATAATGTTGGCACTTTTTCATAATTTTTACAGACTTTTTGTAACAAATTTTTATATTACAATAATTTATTGAAGTAAAACTTCTTTACGCACGCTTGACTTGGGGAGTAAGCTGGGAATGCGTGACGAGAGCGTTACGAAAAGTGTGATCGGGCGAGGCTAACGGAAGACATAAGTTAGTGAAGACAGAAAGAGAGGGAGTTACGTTTCGTATATTACTGTAGGGACAAGAGGGACAGTTATGTTTCGTATATCTAAGACACAGTGCAAGCTTATTGTCTGTATGATACTGTAGGAGCAAGAGAGAGCACAGCGCGCGCACATTTTCTTTCTCTCGTCCTCTCATAGCCAGTGCATGAAATATATATATATATATATATATATATATATATATATATATATATATATATATATATATATAAATGCGAGTTTGCTAGCGTCACGCGAACGGTGATTTTTTTGATTATTTTGTAATTTCATTTAGTTCTTGAACAATTTCATAAATTATTATTTTGTTCAATACATTAAATATTCTACGTTTAAAGTGAATAAAATTGTAAATTCATTTTAAAGTTCATATTTTGTGAATTTGAAGTTTTACTTCAGTCGTGTGGTCTAAAACACGCTCGTTATTTTTGTATTACTGCAACATAGAATTTGTTTCCTTTCTGCTTTTTCACTTATTATTTCTTAATTGTCTCTACAAGTTGTTATTTAACAGATTTCTCTGTTTATTCATAGGCAGTTATGTTTCCTATAATATTCGTGCTAAGTTTAAGCTTCCTTGCCGAAACCGACACCGAAGTTGGAAGCATTAAACAGACGCAGACACGTGTTAATTGATCATTGTTCCGTGTTTCCTTATTATGTACGAAACACGAAACGCATCCATCCGCACTATAATAACAAACACTTGCAAGTGACGTTCGTCTCACACGCCGAAAGCGCGTGAGAAGGCAGCTCGCCGACCGCAAGTCGCAGGCCACTACCGGCCGCCGTAACCGGAGCCCGGCGCGAGACGCTCACTCTCCGGAGACGGTGAAAGGTGGCGGCGGCGCGGGCGTGTCGCAAGGACGCGCCGCTTGCGCAAGCGTTGCCGCATGTATAACGTATAATGAATGCATGCGACCGCCCGCTCGGTCCAGTTGCGTACGTGCACTGGACGCGGTGCGGGGTGCACTCGATCGCCGCCTGAAGGTCGGTCGGTGATCGCAGCGGCTGCCAGTGAATGAGCTGTTGACGGCAGCGGACAATAATGGCCATTGCATAAGGTTAGGAAACTGGAGTCGCACATTTTCCGAGTGGCGCCCTCTTGCTGTATAGCAATTGTTTGTTATTATTTTTATTTATTTGTTTAATATAATTATTTACTTAATCGTAACTGTTTGTAGTTGCTTCAACTTATATGATATTATAATGATGTGCGATAGTTACTAAATACGATATTATGATACCTGATGTAATTATGTCAATTATTGTGATGTGTTTTAGTTTGTAGATTTCTAGTTAATTATTGATTTATGCTGCAAGTCTAAATAGCGTCGTGGTTTTCAGCATTTTTTGATATAACCAATCGGCTTCAACCTGAAGCTAGCTGTTACGATGTTAATTTTTTTAACCTTAAACATGGAAATTACTAGTGTTTGTTTTTCTTAAAAGTAGCTTTTTTAATTTGGCAACTTACACTGAAACCATTACATGTTGCTGTTGGGTAAGACTATATATATATATATATATATATATATATATATATATATATATATATATATATATATATATATATATATATATATTAGCGCTTTATGCTACCTACCTAGAACGTCTACGTATACACCACAGAGTTTACCTATCCTTCGTGCACTCATATTGTTCAATGAAGAGTTGCGAGATGCACCCAGTCTTGATATTTTTTCTGCTCCACTGATCACTTCAGGAATGGGCTTATTGAATTGCCTGATAGTTCATGACATATTAATCGGAAGTTTTTCTTTCAATTATGAAGTGAAATAAACCAAAACACTTTGGATTAAATCTTTAAAAACTGAATATGTAAGCACATATCTCAATATTACGTATGTACCTAATAAATTCAAAACTATGCCAGTCAACAAAGATAAAAAATCTAGATTGTGTCGTTAAAAGTATCACGTTTGTAATTGGCCATAATGAAATTTTGATAAAATCATAAAGTAAACTTAACCTTTGGGTTGACCGCTTATAAAGCATTCAACAACCTTATTCAAAGTGCTATAATCCAAGCAATATCCAAGGGTAAAAGGTTAACTGCTACTTGTTAGTCTTTCTGAGTATTAATTTCTAAAGCAATCTTCGTGTCTATTTATCGCCTCTAAGCTTTTATGAACATGATTCTACTAAGTATACACTAATCACAAATAAGCCATAATGTAAACTGAATTTTATATAGTCTTTAGTTTTGAATTGTTTCTTGACGAAACAGTTGATGAGTACGTGCATTAAATATTTATAGGCAAAATTGGGTTTTAAATTTTACTGATTTTGTATTCGATCGGTAAGATCAATCCAAAAAATAATTTTCTAAAAACTAGGAAGTTTCTTTGAATATTAAACAGTAAATTTAATACTATCTACCTCTATGGCGACGATACACATTTGAGGGTGAAATTTTTTTACGCCCAACAAAGTTCTGGACGAACACTATTAATTTGCTGTTTTGCTGTTATTTCTAATGTAATTAAAAATACTGGATTTTTTATTATTAAATTTGCAACGATGCACGGAATTGCCTATATATATAATAAACTCTTCTAATTATAAATTTCCGTCCGTCGCGAACCGCGGTATAAAAAATAATACTGAACATTAAGTTCAATCTTGTAACCGCATCTTAACAAAACTCCGTATCCAATAATTTCCAGCAAGAGCTGCCTTATTTAAAAGAGCCACTATTCAATAAGTTATACTGAAAGCTAGAAAGTCGCGATCGAGTGCTCTACAGCATCTCCCCGACCGCAAAAACCAAGCTGATAACGCCAGCGGCCTCGTCAACGTTAAGTACATTTGCAAACTTCATTTACGCTTTTCTTTGTCTTGTACTTCATCTCCCGTACTTCGTCCGAGAGTATGTTTACATTAGGTATAACTACTAGCAAGTTAACTTGGCGCTATGTCTAGTTGTACAAGTACAGGGAGGTAAAAGGAAACTATTTTCTCTTTTTATGCTTACGCCGAATGTGCTTTTTATTTCAAGTTTGGTCAGTTGTTGTTTTTCGTAGTTTTCCTCGTAGCTATCGTCGCTTTCACTGTGTGGATGCCTGTGGTTGTTCTAAAAATAGAAAATCGTAGGCAGGAATATGAAATTCAAGCATATGCTACCGCATTTATTCTCGTTGCCTGCAAAGGATTTATTTCTTTTTCTTTGGTAGCGACAGTATCTTATGGTTTGGAAGAAATAAATGAGGCCATGTAATAGTACATTTATACATGTATGGTTTAAATTTCGTTGCACGATGGTGACCGACCGAATGTTTACTTTTATTTATTTGTACTGTTCTACGGTACAAATAAATAAAAGGTAAACATTTGAATATGTATTATGTTATTAAATCTATTCCTATTTCCTATTTCTATTTTTCTAATATTAAAAGTATGCAAATGAAATATATCGACGAGTTATTTTTTCAAAGGACAATTAAAGCGACTATCTGGGCACTGACCTGTGGTTAAGCGAGCGATTTAAGCATAATAGAACCAAGCGAGTTAAGTTTAAATTGCTTTGATTTGAGCGTTATAGTCATTTTATGGAAATATGGATTTTTTTTACATTTAATCTTCAAATAAGTTAATAACATAATAATCTAATGTAATTAAATGTTTTCAATGACGTAAATATCAATTGCGATGTTATTTCTGTTGGTTTGGTGCTACCATTTTTATTTTGAGAAATCCGCCTAACTCGCCTTCTTTCTGTCCACTACCATCATCTTCCGTTATTTAGATTCGGTTCTTCCACGAGATCTTCGTACAGAAAACAAAGTACAAGGAACATGCTTATATCAATGTCACTACAGAAAATTAATGTTCTGATATTTGCAACCTATTCCCAACTACTTCGCTTTTCTGTTTTTCATAATTTATTTTAAGGGCTGTTATATTATCATATGACAATGTGTGTTTGAAATTACGTTAGTTCAAAAAACTTTAATCACAATATTCATAAACATTTGCTCCGTTCAGATACGTTTAAGAGAATATTCCTATTCAAGAAGTTAAGTCCTCATTTTTGTTCTCATATTTGGACTATCGACTCTCAAAACTTTGTAAAGTTTCGTAAAGCAAGATTATGCTGTAGTTATCCTGTATCGGTTCTTAACTACGGCTACGGCTAATAATACTTGTAAAAGAATTTACTAACCATAGTAAAAGAATGCATAATATTCTACAGTTGGTTCTCTGTTGGCCGATACCCGTCTCGACTCAGTAACGTGAAAGTTTTGCTGGTAAATATATTCATAATGGCAGCGTATGATTTAAAGTTTTAAAATGAAGCTAGGGCTTTAATAAAAGTGCAAGATTTTCATTTAAAATTTTTCTTCATCGCTAGTCGTTACGTGTAATATGTAAGTAAGTCATACAGATGAAACTTGCGTAAAGTATTAAACAGATATTTATTAAAACTGGGTATATAAATTGAATAAAAGATTACTAAGTTTAAATTTATATATACATATATATATATATATATATATATATATATATATATATATATATTTATTTATTTATTTATATATTATCATTAGTTTAATTAGTTCATTAACTGGTTTATATTGAAGAAATCCGATGACTTTGAGTAAGACTGTAGTAGTCTTTTTCAAAATCATCAGATTCATTAAGGGATTAGAATATATTTACAAAATTTATCCACAACAGACGTTTGGAATAAAATAATTCTAAGAATTATCAAATTGATTGCTGTGGATTTTCAAATCTTTTTGCAAAATGTAATTTCTTAACAGTTTCACTTATTATGGTTTATAATATTACGAAAAACCATGTGACAGTTTAATTATATTGACACCAGTGAAGTAATATCCTCTCTTTATTACTAAGATATGCAAGAAGTTATGGCCTCAGATAATCGTGGAATCTATTACATTAAAATTATGTGCAATCACTTAATTTGAAATAAATTAATTTCGATCAAATCAACTGCTGTTAAATCTATTTGAAAATTTAATTATTTTCTGAGTTTTAATGAGTGAGGTATAGAAATAAAACGATCGCACATCAAATTGGTGGAGATGAAATATTTGGCTTTGTATACCGAAACCATTCTCGACTTCAGATTTAGCGAAAATCCCATCTGCAAAATACTAAAAATTGCATCTAAACAATTTCATCTTTCAAAAGTATGTGCCAGTCTAATCATGATCTTAATAAAAAGTGTTCTTCCCCCCACTAACTTTTTAACTAACGTGTATAAAATTCTGAAAAAATTAAGGTAGTAGAACTTAAACTTTCAAAGAAAATTGGTTTGAATAAGATATGTTGTGTAGCTTTTGAGATATGGGATATTTTCGGCACCGACAACAGAAGTCACTTTATTTGTTACAGTGCCTTTGGGAAATATAAACTTATGTTTAATATTGTGTGCTAGGGAACCCTTCGTACGCGAGTCCGACTCGCACTTGGCCGGTTTTATCTATATAATATCCTCCACAATCCCGTTACACCTTTATACGTCAGATTTAGGTTCCAATACCTGTTGTCTACTTCCAATTACGTTCTAAAAGCAAGTTCAATTTCCTAATCCCTCAATATAGAATTGAATTCTATGGAAAATTTTCTTTTTAAAAAAATCTTTCTAGAACCTATCCTTATCCCGTCCCTACTCCTAACTAGTTATTATACTTTTGTTATGGTCATTGTTTTATGATCTTACATATTTAATATTAATACTGCGCAAATTTGTTTTTTATCTTTTGTATTTTATAAATTTACAAATCACTTACAGTCTACCATAGCATTTATTTTTCACAGTTAATTCATTTTGGTTGGCCGTAAAAGATCGCTCTTGTGGAAATAAGTCCGCCACGGCAAACTTAGTTTTCTAAGCTTACAGTAAAGTTTGATAAATAACAAATAAATTTTACTAACTTTGAAAGCAAAATTTATTACATATGTAATTTACTTTTTTAGTCTACTTTTTATTGTGACTGGTTAAGTTAATTACTCAGGTTTATTAAAAAAATATGCCTTACATAAATTAGACAGTACCAGTTTATCTCCAATTATGATCGCATAATTATCCTTTTAAAAACACAGCAATATATAATATTTTTATTTGGTTGATTTTCAATGAACATTACATTTTTGGAAACTCGGAGAAACATTGATCATTTTTATCATTCGTGACCTGTGAGCAGAGTCCTTGTATTTTTTTACAACGTTGAACACTTAATGATGACTCGTATACGAAAAAAACATCAAAACGATGTCTTATTTTACTAAAACATCCGTCTTCGATAACACACGACCAAAATAAACTAGAAAACCAGCGTAGGTCTCAGCGAGGCGGCTCACGTTGTGAAAATTAATTTCGGACTTATTTTCCTCACTTGACATCATTACGTAAACGTTTTCTTTAGTTAAATTGCGCCGTACGAACGAATAAGGAGAGAGATCCCAAATGGTTCCTGTAAGGGCTTCCCGTTATCCTCAAGAAGTCATCCGAGAGCAATGTAAGCACAAAGAAATGCTTTCTAAAAAAGTTTACCTGTGTGCGCGCAATAAACGCAGGTTCGTCGTTGGTTTATTTAATATAACGTTTCTTGAACTCCGAGTGTACTGATGATATAAGCTGATATTTCGATTGAAGTAAAAGTCGCCGCCGCTCGTCCAAATTCCAATATTTGATCAAATATTGCCTTCGACATTGATTTCATCGAGTCGAGTGATTTAAATTTCTTGTTTTATACAATATCGTATCGAGAGGAGAAATTGTTTCGTGGAAAATTTGTTTTCAGCTGCTGCTCACTCAAGCTAAAATGTATTTAAAAATCTACAAATTTAAATAAGTAAAAATAATGTGTAAATTGGGACTTAAAGGGAGAGATTAATTTTAAAATGTTAACAAAAGCGAACAGACTGGAAGCTGGCGTGCAAATAAGAGACATACCTTTAAATGTAAAAGTCGTTTCTGTGTTTAATATGTCATTTTTTGTTGTACTTATCGAAATAGAAAAACGGTTGCTTGGAAGTAATTTATATTTATTTTTATTTATTAGTATATTCATGGTTTATTTGAGAAACTACTTTATATTAGCGGCCGCTGGCGACGTCGGCGGCGTGGGACCTTTTTTTCCTCATAGGAGGTAATCTCGCGATAATGATAAATAGGTTAGGTAGGTAATGAAAGCAGGTTCATTAATGAAGTTTTCACTAGCGCCTTCCTTGATGGAGTGAGAGGGAAGGGATGGTCATTCTTCCTCTGCTCCACCCACGTCAGAAGTGGCGTGATTATTGCAGATGTTGATCAAGACAAAGAAGGACTTTAATGTTATTTAAATCGTATTTCCCTATTCTTTTTGAAGTTATTGTTAATATTTTTGTCGCACTTTATATCGAATTTATTTTAATTACATTATACGTCAGATATAAACCTCCAAACATGTAAGAAATATATTAAAAAATAAAAAATCTTAAAATAAGTAATTTCAATGAAAATTGGTACGGTTAAGTTACGTTTGCTAATTTATTAGTTGCAAATAACTTTTTGGAATGTAACATACGCCGTTTTTTAAGTTTGTTTAAAATATTATTATATATAACAACTATTTTTTCTTTTGACAACATTTTTATTCAGCATCATTAAACGTCTTTTAATTATACTTGCGTTAATATAGAGAATTTTCTCAAAAACTGCAAAATGTATGTATGTGTACATAAATTTAGTTCAACTTCTGTAGTATATCGTGAGCAGGAAGATACATACAGTCGCATTGCTGATAGAGTTCCCATTTATAATAGATCTCTTGAAGGAGAAATGACATTGTTTAATTCATATTTCAACAGATCCACGGAACTTCACTTCAGTAAATTACAATAGTTCCGCAATGTATGTAGCTCTTAGTTTGGGCGTGTAATTCCTATCGGGCATGCAATCCTTTTAGTGTCTTGTATTTCGTTACATATCTGTGTTATAAATTGTATACCTTAAAGTGAGATTAATTCAATTTTTCTAACATATCTTAAGCAGGAAGACAACATACAGTCCCATCGCTGATATACTTCACATGGAGTTCCATAGAACCGATAGAGTTTTAATAGAGCTCTCGAAACGAGAATATGATTATTAAATTCATATTTCAACAGATCCACGGAACTTCAGTTCAGTAAATTACAATAGTTCCACAATGTATGTAGCTCATAGTTTGGTCGTGTAATTCCTACTGGGCAGGAAATCCTTTTAGTGTCTTGTACTTTCTTATATATCGAAAGTATAAATCGTATGCCTTAAAGTAAGATTAATTCAATTTTTGTAACATATCGTAAGCAGATTGACAACATACAGTCGCATCGCTAATATGGTTCATATGGAGTTCCATAGAACCGATACAGTTTTAATAGAGCTCTAGAGACGAAAATGCGATTACTAGTTCCACGAAAGTTTACAGTTCCACGAAACTTCAATTCAACAAGTTGCAGTAGCTCCTCATTTAGCTCTTAGCTTAAGCGTCTAATTCCTATTAGGCAAGCAATCCCTTTAATGTCTTGTACTTCATTGTATGTCGGAGATATATATCGTATGCCTTAAAGTAAGATTAATTCAATTTTTGATCGTAAGCACTGATCGTAAGCAGGAAGACAACACATTTTAACAGATTCACGAAACTTCAATTCAACAAGTTGCAGTAGCTTCTCAATTTAGGTCTAGTTTAAGCGAGTATCAGGCAAGTAATCTCTTTAATGTCTTGTACTTCATTATATGTTGGAGATATAAGTCGCATGCCTTAAAGTAAGATTAATTCCATTTATGTAACTTATCGCAAGCAGGGAGACAAATTACAATCGCATCGCTGACATAATTCACATAGAGCCGATAAAAGTTTAATATAGTTCTTGTAACGAAAATGCGATTATTAAATTCATATTTTAACAGATCCGTGAAATTTCAGTTAAACAAGTTGCAGTAGTTCCTCAATGTAGCTCTTAGCTTAAGCATATAATTACTTTACGTAATTTGTTAAGCAGGTTATCTCGTTAATGTCTTGTGCTTCGTTATGTACCTTAAAGTAGGATTAATTTATGTAAATTCTTGCATGAATTTCATCCAAACTTTCAGTATAGTATTTGTTGTCTGTCACAATACCTATTATAGGTCAACGGAAATTCTAAGTTTCTTTTATATATTACTTGTTGTGGGATATTTTTTGTTTTGTTGTGGCATGTAGTTTCATGTTACTTTATCGCAAGTAAATTGATACATTGTAAATGCATAAATTTACGCGCATAAATTGCGATAACGTAATTTTCTGTATACGTTTATTTGTATCTGATTTTGAGACCATGCTAAAGCTATGTTAAAAATGATGTGAGCGTTGTAATTATCCGAAAAATCGATATTGGTTTTCCGAGGGTTATTATTGCTTTAACGCCCTCTTACTCTAATAAACATACCTAAGGGTTAGTTAAGTTTATTCGAGTATGTGGGTGTTAAAACAATAATAATTAATCCTAACTAATATTATAAATAAAAAGGTGTATTCGATTGTCCTTCTTTCACGACGCAACGAATCGACGTGATTTTTTGTAGGCTAGTAAAATGGCGGGTAGACCGGGAAATGATATAAACTTCAGCATTTTTTATTCTGACAAATCTTATTTCTTCGAGAAAATTCTTATTTGAAACTAGAAAGTACATAAAGTGAATAACGAAGGTACGTCGCAACGAAGCAATGGGTCTACGTGATTTTTTGAAACACTGCCTACGCAATACAAAGGGGCGATAGAGTAGTGATTCTAATTTAGAGCCTTTTAAAGGAAAACATTTTAGTTTTCATTGACATTTGTATAACGAAAATCACAAAAATGAAGACTTAGTATTTAATTTCCCTTAATTGTTCGAGATGGCGTTTTGATTTATATAAGTTTGTAACTATAATCACTAAGGAGACGCTGTGAGTAAAAGCTAGTAAATAATAAATTATCAATCATACGTCTATCACAAATAATTTCCACACCATTTTTTACGTGAAAAATTCGAGTGATGAAAACGAGCACAAAGGAATGAAAAACCTTGATTTAGTTTTAGTTAAAAATTTGCCAATTTTCGATTGTCTACGTAACGGGAAAACTATTGAAGTAAACTTTGAAATCGGAACAAATATTCATTTTGACCACAATTATATAAATATTGATATCTATGACATTTTCCTTAAATGTACACGTATGTTATTTAAGAAATTCCTATCATCTAAAATTATAAAACTTTTCATTGAAAATCTAGTCTAAAGTAACCTAATTTTGGTTCTATGACCATTTTCATTATTTAACCTTCTGAGTTATATAACTACTGAAGTTTTCTGGGGGAAATCCACAACTTTATTTAGGGTATAATACTCAGTGAATATATATATATATATAAATATATATATATATATATATATGTATATATATATATATATATATGTACGTATATATGTGTGCGCGGTATTTCTGTGATTAGTTATTTAAATTCCTTGAAATGGATTTTTTGTTTAACGTCTATCACTGGGACACTGGTATGTGCGTTAACGTTAAACCCAGCTTCAACTGGATGCTGATTGGAGAAGACAGAAGAGATTTTTAGTAATATGATTAAAGTTTATGGATGCTCATTTTGCCATAATTACCACATAATTACGAAGTCGTACAGAACAAACAATGCGTAAATATACTTTATTTAAATGCAGTATTCCTTATAATGTATGAACGGATTTTTTCGTAATTCACAATAATATTTCACTGTAACTAAGATCTATGATTTATTGACAAATATGAAACTATTACTCGTAGTTATGTAAATGAGTGAAATCAAACCTTTTGTGATTTCTGCTGAAAATACTGGCCTAATGAGCTTCGGTTGTAAAGTGTTATGAATATTTTTAAAAGTTGAGAAAAGCTCTATTGGAAATTTTCAGATAAATCGTTTTCTTTTTGAAATGTTTTATCAACGTCAGCGATTTAATGGTACAGTATAAATAAAAAGGATTCTTTCCTCCAATAGCAAAACCCATTAATGTGGTAATTCAAACGTTACATACCTTGATATTTTCTACCTATTCACAATCGCTTCCTGTCAGTATATATTGCATAAATCATTAACCTAACATACATAAACAACTATTAAAATGAATCTAACATGTTGACTAATTCTCACTTTAGTAGAATAAATAATAAATTACACTAATTAATTACTACATATCACTTATGCAAAGTGTCGATTCTGTCGTTGGCTCGCAAAGAGCAAGGTGTGAATAATTATAGCGCTTGATAATTCATCTACATAATATATATTCAAGACCGCACCTTCTATCATGGCCGTCTTGAATAGTGATAAAAGAAACTTCCGTCTCGAAAAAAGCTCAATTTTGCATAAAACATTTTATATCGTGCGATGAGCTTTGCGCATTGTATTAAGTTCACGTATATCCACGTCAATATATGCTTTATGTTGTTTAACATGTATAGGTTTGGGCTGGTCATGAGCGATGATATTATTGCATAATATTTCTAATATTATGGTAATGAATGAAGCGTATCGTCATCGGACTGTGGATAGTTTCGAAGTAAGATGAGCATAAGTGAAAATATTTCGTTATATTTTCCTGAAATATTTTACACATTTCAAATCGCTGTTAATAAAATTATATTTTTTATATATGTAACATAAAATCTATATGAGGAACTATAGTTAAACCATCATTTCCTTCGCAGTAAATTAAAGATTGTGAAAATATTGAAATTAAGTTTATAAATAAAATTTGGTGCACATAAAAAATTTGTGACGATAATAAAAGGAATGAAACTGATGAGGAGATACGAATGCGTATATTGATATATAACGGAACTTCCATTGCACAATGGAAGTTCCGTGATATGCGAGACGGAACATTTCTAACATCAGACTGTTTTATTCCATAGTTTGTCGTTATGACAAAGGAAAATTTATGAAAAGCTTTATCAGTATAATACATACATCGAGTTAAATAAAAAACCTGTCAAGTAAAAATGGAAAATAGCTACTGAAACCATAGTAAATTCACGCTACGACACTCTATTTTATATGCATAAAAAAATCGCCCACATTCTACGCGTATGGGGAGGTAAATAAAAACAATAGATTTTTTGTAATGTTTTAAAGAGATATACATATCAATGGAAATTCCTGTCCGAACACTGCAAAAATTCATACAAACCGTAAAATTGGACTCTTATAAGGTCACTCACGTGGCCATCAGTCCGTCTCTCACAGTCGTTTTTTTCAGAAACTATGCGATATAGGGGCTTGAAATAGTAATACGTCTTATTAACCCACATATTTTGCACTGATTTCTGCTTTTTAAATAGTCATATAAGAATTAAAGAGGGGGTAATTACAGTAGGTACTCTAACAATTTTATGCCAGAAATGCTAACAATCTCGAGAGGCTCTTGGTAACAGGTACTAAAGATGAGGGGAGTTAAAATATATGGTATAGGTCAAAAGGGCGACGCCCCATGCGATGGTCGAAGAGCTGAAGCTAACTATAAACCCTGTCCACAAGACAAAAAATCAAAACGGAAATAAATAATATACAGCGTTTATCGTCGCAGTAGTGATACTTAATAATGACGGAACGAATATGAGGAGGAGGATTACTGAATTGTCATTTTTTCCCAGTTCTTATATTTCTACATTCATGTATATTTCGCATTACATTAAATAAACTGTATAAACAAAAATTGAATGATCAGCATCATTCAATTTTTGTTTATACAGTCAACTTATTTTGTTATATATTTAGTAAATCGTTCACCTGTTTATAATTACTGGAAATAAAAAAAACTCAGTCACTTCTTTACAATATTTTAAACATTAATTTTAACCAAACAATAAATAAACTCTTCTCGCCTTCGTTTATTAAGGTTATATTCCTTCAAGTTCTTTCCGTTTTCAATAACAAGGGTCTTTTAAATGAAAGGAACTTACAAACAATTAAAACAATTACAGCAATAAGAATGAAAAAGCGTCCGTCACACCACCCTACAGTTACAAACTTGAGTTCACGTCGTCTGCAGAGGCATTGTATGCAGGCTCAACGTGAAAAGCTCGCCGGGAGTTTATAGTGACGGGCAGTAATATAGCGTTGGTGGGCGGTGGGTGTAAATGCCACAGGTCTCTACAATTGTATAATAATGAATGCGAGCTTTCCGGCAGCTTTCAAATTGTAACGGATGTCTAATAATAGGATTACGGCGTTCAATTTCGCTCTCGTTTCTTGCCTTTTACTGTATTTAACGTAGTTTCAATGTAAACGCTTACGCCCCGATAATTATTGCATTTTCGACAGGTAATTTTTAAAGTGCTGCTACGCTTTTTTGAATACATGTATTATCAAAGCGCGAGGTGTTAGAGTGCTATTGTTGTATGGATGAAGTTTCGTTTACAGATATTATCTTGAGACGTTCTTGGAATTGATGTTTTATTATATTCAACGTATTCGATATGTTTTTATTAAAAGCACAGATTTGGCACGAAAGTTCGTAAATCTATAAATTTTTCTAGAAGTAATACTGCGGTGTCTTCATGGTAAGCATAGTTTAGTATTTAGATGTTTCACGCACTTGACACACACAGTTTTTCAGCATCGTAATTTAATGTTTTTCTAGTTTAATTTTTTTTTATGTTAACAATTATTCATGATTTTCGCATGGGAAAATGCTATATTACACATTTTTGTATCTTTAAATATTATTTCGTTTGGGGATGCATTCAGGAGAGTTAACCTATATTCTGATAAATAGTAAAAACTACAATTCAATATGAAAATACAAATATGTTATAAAATGAAAAAAAAAACATATAAAAATGTAATAAATACCATCTAGCAGAGAATTGCAATACGATTATTATGGTTGATTAGAAAAGTAACACATGTTGTGAAATATAAGTTAATTAAAAACCAGTCTCGAAAAAAATTCAAAAATTGATGCTTCTTTACTGAGTTGTAGGCTTCTAAATTTGAAGATACGGATAGAGTTGGGTATATATCCCTGTCTCTTTTACTTTTATAGAATATAAAGTGCAGTATTAAAAATGACCTCACAATACAGTATTGCCGTCCTTCTCTAAAAGCACATGTAAACTTTTATAACTCGGTAAATTTTTAAGATTATTAAAAAAAATTTCACTATTCATCAGCTTGTACCTTGAAATTATGATTAATAAAACAAAACAAAAATTCGTCAAATACCAAATTAAGTAGTTATAAAGTAATAATCTTGATGTTTTTCTATTGTAGATATTGTACAAGCATTTAAGGTATAAAACTGCAGTCTCATTCAAACTCTTCCAGCAGTTTGGCGTGTTTTGCGTATAATTATAGCCTCGTAGGTAGTAATACCTTTAAGTTATTATATATGTGATTATAACAGTTTCTATAAGAAAAGAAAACAAAATAATAAAATCAAGTGATGCATATATGTCTTAGTTGATTTTATTAGTTTCTTTTCTGTTTTTACAGAAACCGTTATAATTACATATATAATATAGAGAATGTGGAGAATATTTTTTTTGAACTTTATTAATGAATGAAATTTATTGACAGATGCCTTTGTAGGAAGATGACGTCAAAATACTTATGAAATGTGCATATTTTAGCGTCCGATACATAGTTATTGTGACCAGACGAAGTAAGTAACAAAAAATACAACGGGTCCAGCAAACAATATTTCTTTAATCGACAAGGTCAACCCAAATAACCATGCAATTGCCCGAGTTCCACTTTCGTTAATTCCGAACTTGTCGAACCGGTCTGTATAATAATAATCTACATAACTGCTAATCATTTACAACTTGGTGTGTAGCCAAATTAAATACCGGGCCTTATCGCGTTGCCAAAATGCCAGCTAATTCAGACATTGTGTTTTTGTTTGGTTATCAGCGTACGTTTTGTATTACTTAATTTTGTAATGGATGGATCCATTTATAATGGAATTTTTTATCTTTTTTCGTATCCGGAATCGATGTGAGACCGAAACACGTATCAACCTTATAATAGCTAAGTCGCGTAACCTAGAAAGCTGAAGTTTGTCATAACTATAGAGTTTGAGCATAATGGCGTTAACAGTGCAAGAAAAACATAGACAATCTCCCAAAATTCACAACATTATTGTAATCAGCTTTATCAACTGAATAAAAATTACAATTAAAGCATTGTCAACGGTGAAAAAAAACGATTGAAATAAATTCCTCATTCTAAAATAAGTGGAAAACTTTTTAATATTTTATTTTGTATGATTTAATGATTTATCAAGTTATTGCAATGTTGATACAATGAAAACTGTTTGAACGTCGTAGACCCAAAAGTTGCGTGTGCATCATACGAGACATGTATGCACGTCATATGTGCATGTAAGTTTGCTTTTGAATTGCTTTGAAATTTGAATAATAAATAGTTTCATTAAAATAAAAGATCTGTTACTGCTTTTGGTTTACTTTTCTGTGGAATGCTTCTTGCGCGAGATACTCACGATAGCCCAGCTTATAATAAATTATGTAACATAAAACACATATAGACTTGAAAGTACATTTAAAAACTACCTGACTGTTGCTTTCGCAGACAGTGAGAAATTATCCATAAATACCAATTTCGATCAATTTGAATTGGAACAGGAGTATTTATTAACATGGATGAATGGTTTATTATACGTTCCTACGAGAAATTTAACAGTGTTTACAATTTTATTAAAATTATTATGAAGGATTTGGGATATAATGTCGCTTCCAGTGTGTTTGTGCCCAAAGCCATAGCCGCATTAATAATCCAGTCGTTTTATGAATACTTTTCAACTATTTGTTATAAGATTTATTCGAGCTCTTGAGGTGAAGTTTTAAAATCACATGACGCATTTATGCTATTTGTACTTTATAGATTTCAGAAACTCATCATCTTAAACGCAAAATATTATAAACATCTACTTCAATCACGTTCATTAATGGAAATGCTTTATTCGCGTTTTTTGCTCCGATTATTCGTCGTAAAATGAAGAAAGCAAATTGATCTTATTAAAAGAAGTTTTAAATTTAGGGGGCGAACATAGGTACGGGCAATTAACAATTATGTAATTATACGATTGTAAATATCATTGTGATTTAGTATTTTAATTGGTCATTGCGCGTGACAAACTTTCAAAAGCGAATCGAGATAAAATTGTACATTAAAACATAAATTAATAATTTCATTACGGAAGATTCCTGAAGCCTAATGAGGGCGCCAAACGAGCGGCCCCCGAATCGGGTCGGATCCTATTTCGTTCTCATTTCGTTCAATTTATGAATATTCATAGCGCAACTGCGCCACGCTTCCTTGCTGTGGGCTGCTTTTAATGTGTATTACGTCGTTACTAAGGCCGGGATTATTTGCGAGTGATTTTGTGAGCCATTATAGTTGAGATATGTTTGCATAATACCATGGAGGCGCTCGTCCTCCGATCGGTTATCAGTAATAAGTAAGATAATTTGCAATAGCGTAATTACTTGCAATGATTCTAATTTGCAAATTTATTTTAGAAAGCAAAGGCCGCATGGTTAAAATTTGGAAAAGTTGCTTGAGTATACTGGTCCTGTCGGTATGTTAATACTATTTAGTGTCTATACATTTACATTATTTACATTACGCAAAACATGTAGTAACAACTATTATTTCTACGTAACTTTAAAAACTAAATTCTATAGTAACAACTAATAATTGTACGTAACTTTAGAAGCGATCAATAATTACATTTGGAATTAGAATATCCTATATCTTCTACTTCCAAATACCTAAAAATGCTTTAATTTCGTTGACAATTTGCCCGCTATTAATGGTTATATTGTTGTGAGGACCTGTAACTGATAGGTCGAAAGAGTCAAGTACTATAGTGGAGCCAACAGTGTACTGGACTAGTATTTAATGAAGTTTATACTTTAGATAAAACATATAACCGCCCATGAATTCCTAACTACATTACATACGCAAAATTTGAATATGTGGACATAATCCAATTATATAAAGTCACATTCAATGAAGTTACTGATAGAAAATAATCATATATTTCAATATATGGAGCAGTTCAGTTAACGGTAATAGAAAACTAAGATTCTCCTTGAGCAATTATCTGGGTTTCTTTATTTTTTCTTTATTACCTTTTATCATTCATATCAACCTTAAATTTTTGACTTCTGACCTTCTGTTTCTGTCCTTTTAGTAATTTTTGGTTAGTTTCTATGTCTCCTGAATTTTTTCTAGTCCAACCCACCTTTTGTGGCATACGTTCTTTTCAAGTTCTTCATCAAAGTACCTACTAGTTTCTCTCGACAATAGTCCCATTAACGATACTTGAATTATTTATATTTTAATTTCTCATGCTATTCTTTATATTCCTCTCCTGTATACGGTTTTGTATGTCTGTCCCGCCATAGAAACCTGACATAGAATGTAATTTTTGATATGCGATTGCTGAAATGACAATATGTTGATTGAGTTTAAATTAATATATTTTTAGTTTAGTTTCCCATAACCTCAACCCTCATAGTTTCATCATGTCTGTTCGTCTGTATGTCACGCCCGAATGAAAAATCATTGCTATTGAAATATGACACAAATTTATATATACTTTTATTGATTATAATAATTATTTTACAGCGTATTAGTTCGTACAATGTGGAAAGCATTCAAAACAATCTTACTACCATGATAAAGAAAATGTTTAACACTTTCTTTATCACGGTCTGGTTATTGTTTTTTATTCGAATCGGAAATCTATTGACCGTGTAAAAGTTTCTTTGAAATACTTTTACTAGATACTTCATAAAAAACCTATGAAACGGATGAAGAATTTAAGGTTCTCCTAATGTACTTCTTTGGAATTAACAAATTCTCGGGCTAAAATTGAAAGTTTGAGAATACGACATAGATATTACCGTGTCACCTGAGAAGTTTTGTAATTAGGCCAGACTATACGCCTTTCGCCAAGCAACACTTCTCCAAATTAAAGAAGTACATGTTAAAGTGTCAAATGATGAATAAAAATTCTTTAGTTTCATTCTGGAGCAACGTCCTTGTCAGATGGAGTGAGATAATGTGATAGCTGTCATAGTCGATACGTCATTATACATAATGGAGAAACAAAATACAGAAATAAGTGTAAAAAAAAAGAAACAAATGTCTGACATGTCATAGTCATTAATGGATATTCGGTAAACAGACACACAGCCTATCGACATTCGACAATAAGTCACGCATCATTAATTACGATTTGTCGATCCTGCATAATATATGTAAATACAAGCAATAAGAAGAATTTTATGTGTACGTTGCCCCAATTTGGTACCGGCCATCGACTTGTTATGATCACGTAATACTTATATAAAATATGCATGTCGTGCTGTCGAGGTTTTAAACTGTACCTGGAAGCAATATACCTTAGGGATTGAAACAATATTTTTTTCTTCAATCGACTATAAAACGTAAAATAATGGAATTATTAACCTGTATTAAAAAAATGCGGCAGTTTCTTTACCGATATTAATAGCAAAACATACTTTATTGAAAAATAGATGATTAAGTTTACTTCAATAAATTTTCCAGTAACTAATGTTTTTTACATCTACGACAGTAAGAAGTAGCACGAGTAGAACTTGCGCTACAAAGGTTCTGTACACATTTGGACATTTATAAAATATAAGAGTACACAGCATTTCTATTGAACTGTCTACAAATATTAATTGTTCATAACGTAAATATATTTTCTACTGTATATTTCACAGGCGTAAAACATGGTGCGTGGTTATAAAATTATTAGATCTCAGAGAATCGTTATGGCTTCCTGTAATCTTCTGATTAGATTTGACCAATCTTGGTTTTTTCTTGATTTTTGGTTCAATAGTTTCGGACACATTTATGAATTCTGTTTTTCAGTTTGATCTAAGGAGCTTTAAACAACTTTATAAACGTAAATAGATTGTACTTTTCATTTTAAACATTTTTACTCAGAAATATTTGGCGAATACACTTGTTTATTTCCACATTACACAGGTAAAAAAATTCATGCGTTATCGATTTTATATCGGACATACGGACTGATACAGATGACAATTTATGTACATATTAAATTTGTGTATTTAAAAAAAAAGTTGGAAAACGAAATCGAAAGGAAAATATGCGTCGTAACATTCATCAACTCTGACAATATAATATATTTGTATAGCAATATTTTTAAACAGTATACCAATATTCATGTCAATATAAAAGCATATTGAACGTACCCAGCTATTGAGTTCCTTTACTTTCTCATTCCTTTATATTGCTATAGTATACCATTTTTCATAATTTCCATCAATAAAAGGTCTATAAGTCTGACATCGCCGCCCACCAGTAATTACGTCGAGTTGAATGTTGGGGCGGACGCCGCCTACGCTATGTCATTTGTTCGATACCTTTTTCTTCTGACCCCTAAAAGAAAATAAGTATCTAAAGGCTGGCTATGTTTTCTTAAATCGTCTAATATGCATTATATTACCCTGTTATAGGGAGCTGATTAATTTTGACGTTAGAATATATTCATTTTGAGCGTCGAGATTTATGAGTAGACATGATTTTCGTGTAATGTTAGCAACAAAACGAAATGATGAATAGATTTCTATTTTATTTTTTGTTACCAGACTTGTTAGTAAATCGTTTTCGTCGCCATCACAGAACCGCTTTGTAATTCAAAATTTAGCCGTCCGGAACGAAATTTTTGTTTGTTTATGAATATATACGAAAGAAATTTTGTTTAAATTTACAACAGACTCATTACTTAAAAAAAGTCCTTGAATATGGCTAATAGCCTTAAGGCCACTTAGTATAAAATGACACTTAAAGTCTTTGATATTAGTCACTTATTTTGAAAGCATTAAAAAAACGCATTATAATTTTTAAAGAAATTATTAGGCTGTTATCTTATTATTTTAGCATAATTTGATTGCTGTGCGTTTGCGAACAAATTAATTTTACATGAAAAAATGTTTGCGCTATGATTTCTTATAATCCATTGTGTATGTGTGTGTATATGTGAATCAAGTTACGATTGGCTTCGAATGAAATGATAAAGACCATCTTGTACCACTGTTCACAACTGGTTTTAATATATTTTATATCGTCATTAAAATTCGAGTATTATGTCCGGAGAAAGTATCGCTGGACGTTAATTTAATATAGGAACTACTTTGGGCATTGGTATGAGACAAGTATTACACATTCTTCATGAGCAGCTACACGAATCATTATGAAAACACAGGCGAATAAAGTTATATATAATATTATGACTTTGAAGTAAAGAAGTAATGTGCAAAGGCAAATTTCACCTATTGAATATTTATCGATAAGAGAAAAGAATGCACGAACATCTAGAGAAAAGCTATGGGTAGTTTTCTTTGAAAGATCGGGCTATTACATTATGTTTTTTAGAGGAAAACAGAATGATCGCCCAACTGATATCTGAACATTTATGTACCTTTTATTGTGGAAAATTCGAGAAAAACTTCACATAGCAGAACAATTAATGATCTTGTTCGTTCAAATAAATAACTTTTCTTTTTATTCTTTATAATTTTTTACCACGGCTTTATTAGTTTAGCTTATTAGTTCCTCTATTAACTGATATAAAAATATACAGAACTACTTCGACTTTAGAAAAATAACAATAACAAACTTTACATCCGCTTTAATTATGAAGAATCTTAAATATTCAGTGTTGTCCCTAACAATCTCGCTTGGTCATCTATTAATCGACATATGCAAAGAAACCTATATAAAATTAACTTAATGTGGTTATACATAAATGACTAAATTAATTGTTTACTTGTTTTCGTGAGATTAGTGTGTCGTCATTTTTTAGTAGAGATATGACGTCTAGTCTCTAAGTATCGTAGCCAACTTTTAGGATTTCTTACTCAAAGGGAAAAAAGGAAATCCTTATAAGATCGCTCTGGCGTCTACATTTTTGAAACCCCGACTAATAAATATACTTTTGGCATTTTAAAGGAATGTACGTCAGCTCCAGCTCATATTCATAGGTCACCTTAAGTATTTTTAAATGGATCAGAATAATATACCTTAAATAAAAATACCGCTATATTTACAATAAACTCCTCAATATTTTAATTAATCCACTTATACCACATCTGGAAAATAATGACGCCAATTTGTATCCTAATCTTCGTACTTAAATGAAAAATTGATATATTAAACACTCCATAGTAATTACACGCCTAAAAGCGTCTGCCTGTATTGCACCTGTTGATCGAAGTATTATTCATTACCAGTATTAATTCTTTCCAACTGCTCTGTTTAAAATACATTTGGTAAACAGTTCGACGCAATTTCAATGCCAGTAATGAAAAACAAATCGACGAGTATTGTTTTTACATACTATTTTTTTATTTATTAAAATTTGTGGTTTTTACAAAATACTCCTAGTTAAATACAGATATACTTTATTGTCATAAACATGAATAAACATTTTAATTTTGGACAAGAGGGGCGTTCTTTAGGATATTGTAAAAATATGTAGCAAAAATTCAATAGCGTTTGCGTTAACAAGTTTTTTTTACTTTATTTTAATTTTAATATCTAATTATTTTATTTTATTGTTTCAGGTAAGCATGCTGCGAAAGTACTCATCACCGGCAGATCATAAATAGTAAGCCTCATAATATTTTATATTTTTGTTCATCCAGAGGCTAAATATTCTTGAAATCTCCGAAAGTTGTTGATATTCATTCAGAAACAAATTTATTTCTCTGTAATTTCTTCTTTTGATATGAAGGACGTTTTCTTCATTCGCGCGCCATCTGTTTATGCGTTTGGGAATTTAGCCGCGATGCAAGTATAGAAACAAACCTTAATTAATTATATCGGTACTTTAATTATAATACTGTTACATTCACGAACTTACTTGCCTCATTATTTGTTGCAAATAGAAGGTTAATTGCCGTTTCCACTCTACATTTAAAATATTTTAAAAAAAGTTATTAAATGAATATATCTGAAAAACGCAAATATTTAAATTATTCTTCACCAATATTTTAATGTGATTTATCTCATAAACAGATTTCTTGAACTTAGTCTGTAATATTTAAAATATTTTTAAAATTAATGAAATTAGTATATCTGAAAAAAACAAATTTTAAAAATATTTTTCACAATGTCATTTATCTAATAAACAGATTTCTTGAATTTAGTCTGTTGGAAATAGGGCCCAAGGAGGGTTTCCCAATTAATTGACAATTCTTAGTCTTTTAATCTCAGAAGATTATTTAAGTATTGGTCAAAAATGTTTATCAAATTTTGAAAGTTTTGAAAACGCATATATTTCGTTAGAAATAATTATTTATTTACATAAATTAATTGTTCAACCTGCAGGCAGCGTTGTTTTCGAAAATTTAAGAGTTGTTCAAATAAACAGTAAATGACAAACGTATATTAAGAACTTATTAAGTAAAAGAACGAAAGAAAATAGTCAACGAAACAAAGAACTGCTCAATCGGATCAATTCACAAATTAGCTAAATCCTGCCGTCATCATTATTGCTGTGGCGTCTGAATAATGCAAGAGTAAAAAGCTTGAATAGCCTATATAACTGTATCGGCCAAGTCAGTTGCCTGTGCTATAGAAGAGCTTTTGCGGAGAGATTTTTAGTTAGAAAACGATATTACAATGGATGGACAATCAATTAGTATAGGATCTTATGTTGTCATGCCATTAATACTTATTTATTTAAAAAAAAACAACGTCTAACTTACGGATTGTCCAAAGAGCTGGATATGTGCAAAACGTAATGTTTAGAGTATAATGTAAACAACAATTATTAAAAGGGTAAGAACAAAACATTTGTTTTCTTCTGCTATTTTTCAGAAACAATTGAAATCTCTAATTTGTGGTTTCTGTGGGGACTGATTGAATAGAGGTTATAATTGGAACGAAAAAAGCAGCACCTTTCAATGAAAGTACGTTTGAAAATTCCTTTTGAGCATTTTTGCATGTAGTCGACATATAAAGTATACAATTTCGCCGTAATACAGTAATAGGAAATAAAGAACTTTATCGGTGAGCTAACTAAATTCATTATACTAGTTATGAACATAGGTGTATATTAAAATAATACGAGTTAATTTCTAACTTCTGGAATGAGTTTTACCACGTGGTAGATTGTTACCATAGATTCACTGGAACTAATCTATTGTTAAATTTGAATAACGTCTACATATGAACATGGATTGAAATGAAAACTCTGAGATTCATCCCACTGTTACTGACCCTAATGTAGATTTAGAAATTCCCACGAAACCTAAATAAAACAAATGTTCTACGGTTTCAGTGTGATATTAGCAACTTGCCAATTATTTTGGCAACTTAAACGCCATATCATACCCACATACAGTTCGTAATGCCTCTGTAACCCTCCTCCCGCAAGGACAGCGTTCACTCCTGTGGAAAATTTATAAAGACCGCAACACGCGTTGACAGAGATTTAGCTGATATTATCGTAAGACCATGAGGTAATGAATTATTTAAACATCGGGTGGTTCTTGCAATTAATTTTCATGGGCAATTAATATGGATATGGTAGAGAAAGCTTAAAGAAGCCGTTTTGTTTTAGGGATACCTCCACATTGGCTATTAAATTTAGTCACGAATTTTTTGATTGACTCTATTGAATCTGGGGGCATAGCAGTGTCAGGTCGAACTAAAATGCACCACAATCATATCATTCCTTTATCGACGCCATTCGGCGTATTTTTTAATCCTCATTTATATATTTGCAATGGATAATGCTATATGCTCTTCGTTATAAAGAAAGGGTACTGGACGCAAGTAATACTCCAATTTCAGTTTCAAACTCTCTTTTTATTTTGGAACTTATTTCTATGTATTCTAGTATTATGACAATAGATAACTAACTGATTACCATCACAAATCTACGGTGCTTCCCTTAGTCTTAAAATCCCAATATTTTGATTAATACAGATGGTGTTTAGCACACATATAATGGAAAAGTCCATAAACTGTAACTTCTTTTTTCTAACCCCCCAAAAGTAAGGTGTCGATTCGTATAGGTGAAACAAAATTAAAAAAAAAGTTATTAGGATTTTTTTGTGCTTTTTATCTTTTCTTTCGGAAATCTATGAGCATAAACATATAATATATAATATCGTAATATATGGTGTTGGCTTCGCTGGTTTTAATATTAGCGTGCACAATGAACGTAAAATAAAATTTGACGTATCTTTTTTATTTGTGAAATAATTAAAATGAAACATTAAATGTTAGCCCAATCTAATCTAAACACATCACTGTAAACCGCATCCAAATCGGTTCAGTCGTTACTGAGATTAGAATGCACAACGAGCGCACAAACAGACAAACTGACAAACAGATAAAAATCCTAAAAACTGTTGTTTTAGGCTTAGTAGCTTGTCTTTAGTAAATAGCACTTAGTTTTACTTAAAAATATTCAATGGACGGACTCAGTTCTTTTACGATTATATTATATGTATAGATTTCAAAAGAGTTAGTGTATTATGCTTAATAATTTCAAAAGAAAAAAGGAAATAACTACGAAAACAAAAAAAAACTGATTTTAACGAAGAATGAATTTTGAAATTTTAATGAAAAATGACCAATGGGGTTATAATTTACGTTATAGTTACACTTTTGTAATGTTGAAATTTAGAAACGCTATGAGTGGATGACTTATGAAAAGTCATCGAATTCCAAGGACTCATCGCACCACATGGTTTTAAATAAATTTCGTCGTTTATAGTTTGCAAAATTTGAAATCAAGTAATTAAACTAGGATCAATAAAAAAATAGAAGAAAAAGTTAAAACAAAATCGGTTTTACCACGATATGGACAACCGCCTGTTGTGATGGTTTTCAGTCACCTCGAACATGCATTACTGACTAATATGCTAAAGTGACAAAGGCAAGTAACGCACTATTCATCCATATGGCAATGGCAAGTCTATAGCGAGCGTCATGTGGTAGGATGCTAAATGGCAACATGAATGAGTGAGCAATCCGTACTAAGGCAGACGCAGAAAGGAAGGCGTCGTTAATGGTTGTGTTGTGGATTGTATTTTTTTATAATTAAGTATTCTGATACGTAGCATGATCATTTACAATTATATTGAGTAGCTAAAGATTTTAATTATACTTAGAACTCCTGTAAAACTGGGACTATTTGTATTTTTAACATATTTTTGAAAAGTGTACTTAGATCGGCTATCAGAATACACGATCTAAATTCAGTACTAAAAAGAAATTTATCGTACGTATTAATTATCTAGTACTTTTTTTTATTTGACGTATAATTGTTATACTTAATTTACATACTTTTTATTCTTTAAAAAGGGAAGATACCCAATAAAACAATTCGTGCAAAAACAGGGTCACGCTTTGTAATTACTATACAAAGCTATGAAAAAAATATTTCAGATGACTTATCCGTAAAGCAAGCAGTATTTTACTAAACTGGGAGATAAAATATGCAACAGCAAAGTTACCTAAAATATTTTTTACTCAAAGATTTATAGGCTGAGAGTAAACATTTTTTTCAGACAGTGTAAATAATACTTATTGTGGAGTACAGACTTGGCTCTACACGAGAGCTCATATCTTTTCATAGCTAAACAATCACGAGACTTGTCTCTATTTATACAGGATATGTTTTTGTTGGGTCTATTTCTGCCCGACTACGCACACAACGCATGTAGTATGTAAACTTTATTTTTTGTCTATTTACGCGTTTTTAAATTTGTATCTCTTTAACGTTTACATTGTTTTAATAATTTTATTACCAATATACCAAACTAACTACACCCGTGTTTTTATGATATGTTGACATTAAAATAGGGTGTGCCGTTACAGAAAAAAAAAGAAAATGGTAGCTTCCAAGTGGAATAACTTCTTTCTTATCTATTTATATTATGTAAATATTTGTGAATAGAAGATGTTTAGTTTCTACGCAGGTATTTTCGTGTCGCATTTTACTTACATTTGCCATCGATAATCACCGCAGTGGATTTACATCAACATTTTTGGAAAGTTATTATAAAGACTTAAATTTTACTACCCCCGCTTTTCACGTGGGAAATGTTGTGCTGTATTATAACATTTCTACATTTTCAAACGTTCCACTTCTGAGATATACTCACGAGAGTATACTTAAATCTAATGACAATGATGATGTTGTAATTGCTAATATATGTATGTATGTATGTATATATATATATATATATATATATATATATATATATATATATATATATATGTGTGTGTGTGTGTGTAAATAATCATCCACTTTAATCCCTAGTTAAGAGAGCAATTTTTTTGTTGTTATTTTTTTATTGTCACGAAAATAAAGAGTTAGCATTTAATTTTCTTTGACTATTCTAGGTGGCGCTACATGTTTCAATTGTTTTCTTATAAGTTTGCAAATCTAAACACGCAACTAAAACGAGAATAAAATATAATAAACCTTAAAAAGAAAAGTTTGGAATTACGTACTAGCCAACAATTAGGGATTAAAGTGGATGATTGTTATGCCTTTATATTACGTATATGGCGTTTCAAAAAATCATCCCAATCGGCTGATCCGTTACGACGTTGCTTTGGTATTCTGCTTGTGTACTTTTTCAGTTATAAATTCTTTTCTCTAAGGAGTGAGATTTCCTAAGATGTAAAGTAGCCTCCACCAACTGTATCTACAAAAAAATACGTCGATCTGTTGTAACTTGAACGAAGGACAAATAAACCAACTTTTGCATTTATAATATCAATTAGGATGGCATGTCCCGAATTATATTCACTGTTATATCAATAAATCCTTATTGATCTGAATAAAGGCTAATTATCAGTTAAAGTCGGATGTCAGCATTAAAATAGCGGATGTTATGTGATATTTTTCTTTAAGAAAACAATTTTATTAAATACGGGCAACGAATAGCTACAGTACAATCTCAGCATTAAGTGAAATCGAATAGCTCGGTCACTCGGCCCGCCACGAATAAATATCAAGCTCTACTAAGTAGACGCCAGTTTTACTCTGTGATGGATATTGCTTCTTATTCGCGAGAGAAAATCGGGTTGATCATTCAGACGAAGGCGATGACCGATTTTAAATCTCGTACCACTTTCATAGACACTTCAATTTAATTCGGTATCTTGCATCTGAATGTAGGTATCTAGATTCTAAACAGTGGTATATCCCTTTAGGCAAAAATATTCCTAATAATATTAGTGACATTATTGGAAAAGTCTTAAAATTTTCTGACATATTCTGATCAATTAAACAATTTATCAATTAGCTATCAATTTAATTAGGGGTCAAAAAATTCCGACTGTTTCTCCTAAAGATTTCCGGGGGAATTTGTCGAGTTTACTATTTTTATTCCCATTTGTAAGATGATTTTTGATCATAGGTGCTGATCTATCATTTGTTAGCTTCTAAAAGCGTTTGTCATTGAAAGATACGACACATGAAGTTAAAAATAAATGTCGAGTTTGAATGGTTTCTGAGAAAAACGCCTGCGACCGACATTTTGTTTCCTTTTGAGGTGCGGAAATCTAATAAAATATTGCAATCATACATATAAGATAAAAATATGTTTTCATTGATTTTATTTATAACCAAAATTACTTTTACAACGAAAAATCTTACATCTCTGCCAAAAGAACTTGCTGAAATTCACTAAAACACATTCCTATTTCGCTTACGATTCATTAACGTTTTTACAAATACTTTGAATTCCTGACAAATAGCTTGGTCTATAATAAAAAAAACAATTCCCTTAGAAAAATTATTTGTCCTTGTTAGACCAGATTGATTGTTTTATGTTATTCCGCTTCGAACGGTAACTCTTAACTTGTTTCTCTCCTGTTTACTCGACTATAAATTAGTACAGTATTATCGACTATAAATTAGCACAATAAATGCATGAGTTTAGCAACCGCAATTTAATTGCCGAATAGAGGTAATAAACGAACATGAATAATATTATTATTTCAAAGTAAGAAGAGGATATGAAACTGAAATCGGAGTAGGTATTACTTGCCTCAGTAACCTTCCTTACAACGAAATGCATATGATATAATTCACTGCAAATATATAAATGAAGATTCTATGCTGCAAATTTTTAAATGGCTTCGAGCAAAGGATGATATAGTAGTGGTGTTTTTTTGCTACCCGACACTACTATGATCCCAGATTTCATCGAATAGCACTTGCATACATAACAGAATTCATGACTATATATTAATCTAAAATAAATTTAATTTTTTAACATGATCCTAGAATAGAATGTGGAAACGAGCTGGAGGGATCTCTCAAACAACTTCGTTAAGTTTCCCCTCCCCTCCTATTAACTGCCCGTGAAAATTAATTGCGAGGACCATCCGGAGTTTAAATAATTCATTACCTTGCGGTCCTACGCTAATTTTAGTTTAAATCTCCATCAACGCGTTACGGTCTTTAGAAATGTTTTCACAGGGGCGCGTGTTGCCCTTGCGAGGAGAGTATGACTAAAGCATTAAGAATCGTGTGTTGTTGTGATATGGCATTTAAGTACGCAGTTGCTGAAATAATCTGCAAGTTGCTAATAGCATGCTGCAACCGTAGTATATTTGTTTTATTCACGTATCGTAATTTCTAAATCTAGGTAAGGGTCACTTGTGGTGGCATGAATCTGAGACCGTTCATCTTTTCAATGTTTATATGTAGAGGTTATTTAAATTTAAAAGTAAATTAGTTCCTGTAAATCAATGGTAACAGTTTACTACCGGGGTAATATTCATATCGGGATTCAGAAATTTTGTTCATTCAATTTCTAAGAATACAAACGTATTCTATTCAGTTTAAACCTTTATGCTATTAAGTATTCATAAATTATTTATTTGAAAGTTTTACTGCTTGATATCAAAAATAATTGTAATCGACATCTTGTAATAAAATATTAAAAGGGAAATCAATAAGGACCGAGATAAGAACGATCAAAACTTGCAATTTATAACGTAATTAAATTCGATAATATTTATATATTTGGGTCATTATGGAAAGAAAACCATTTGATTGTCTCACTTTTGCATGGTCTCCCTTTGCATGGTTTTAAGCTAGATGGAACTACCCCAGAAAAAGTTTCACCTGCACGGTATTTCAGTGTAATTATGGATAACAATCTCACATTTCACAGCTATATCATTAAAACTTGCCAAAAAGGCTAAAAGGTACGAGAATTTATCATACGGCATTCTCATGATTTTTGCGATATCGAATGTGTAGTTGTTTTACTTAACTCTTTTGTCTGAATCGATGTGGTCATCTGGTCTTAATATGAAGCTACTTATATAATCATGCTTATGAAAATATTAAAAGGTTCAATTGGTTTTTGCATTGCAAAATGTATAAGTATTATTTTTATTTATTCGCTTAAGAATTTATAATGGGCATGGCCGGATATAATTTTCTTCAACTCCGACGAGAATTACGTTTGATAATGATATTTTTTGAAATCACTAAATCATGATATTGATAACTTCTCAATCTCGAGTTTACTAGCACTTAACGCTGCTGATGAGAGAAATATTAGAAGTAGATTTAAATTCTATTGAGTTAATAAATGGGATAATATAGGTTGGCAGGTCATAAATCGGCCATCTCTACTTATCAGTCTTAGCTCAAGTTGTAGAAAAACAGAAGATTTTCGTTACTTTGGCAAACCATGAAGTTGCTTTGTATTGCAGTATAAGATCTTGAGAGACCAGATATCGTGAACTTAATTTAAGATATTTTTTTAATGAGGCTTTTTAATTTTTGATTCTAATAAATTAATGTAGAAGGTCGCATTAGATGATGATATCGTAATGAATAAAATTTTCTTCACAGCGATTGGTACGTTTCTTTAATCGACAATATTTCTAATGCATTCAGTGATATTATTTGAAAACTTAAAATTTACAAAATTCTCTGACAAATTCTGAACAATTAAACAATTTACCAAATTATCAATCAGTTTAATTAGGAGTCAAAATAATTCCGATTATTTTCCCTGTATTGAATTTGTCAATTTTACTGTTGAAAGATGATTATTGGTCATAAGTGCTGATCTATCAAGTGTTAGCTCCTAAAAATATTTGAAACTTCAATACGTGAAATGAAAAATACGACACATGAAACAAAAATACGTAACCTCTGTTATAAATATGACACAAAAATGATTTTTGAAATTAATTTAGTTTAGTACCAAAATTAATTTTACGAGGAAAATCATACATCTCTGACAAAACAGCTTGCTAGAATTCATTAATACACAAACTTATTTTATTATTACTTGGCTTATGCTTCATTAACGTTATTACAAATACTTCAAACAGTAACTTAGACGACAATAAAAAAAAATATTTTCCTAAAAAATATTTGTCCTTGTCAGACTCGATCGATTGTTTTGCTTTATTCTGCCTCGAACGGCAGCTGCTAGCTGCTGTGTCGCCCGTTTACTACAACCGGCCATAAATTAGCAAAGTAAACGTACGTTTAGTCATCGCAATTTAATTGCCGAATAGGAGATAATAAACGAACACGAACAATATCATATTTCACCTATTAGCGTCATAAGGCACAAATCAAATTCATTCAAGTGTCGATAGACGCGGTATGTCCGACAAGCTGAGTAAAGTCAAATATTTTGAACGTTATTCACATAAAGTTTCCAGAGTGTTTAATAGAGGCACTGATTGGTTGGTTGACTTCGATTTAGATAAAATTTCGTTAAAGTGAAATAAAATGTACGCTGTTATTATTGATTAAATTCGTCTTAAATATTCGAAATAATATTTTTATATGTAAAACATATACGCTGAAGAATATTATTTAGGAAGTGTAGTGACTTTTTACCTCTAGGAAATGCAATGTTTTCCTGTTAATTTATTTGCTCGTCTACTTCTGGGCTCTACACTCATAAACAAATTATTCGAGGAAGTTTTTATTGTCACGTATATCATCACGTACCTTGTCAATATACCAGTGTTGAAATATTTTTGTAATTTTATTAAATGGAGCAAACGTATTTTAAGATATTAAATACTTAAGGGCAAAGCGTGTAATACACGTAGTACGTTCGTCGCGCAGTGCTTGTATTCCGTCTTATAATTATATGAATGTTACAATACACGGTGGTATATTTTAATGTCATGTTCATTTCGTATTAATAGAGGCCAAATATCATTAGGCATAGGTAATTTTATTTAGATACCATGAAAATATCCGTGTTATTCACAGTTAATTTATTAACGATTATCCTCGAAAACCTAGTTATTTCATCCGCAGCTTGGTCGATTATAGAACAGTGTAGCTAGTTTTATACTATAAAAACACTTTACCTATAACCGGCAATCCTCAAAAAGTAGTCGTACACCTTTTAGATTTTTTGTAGGTTAATAATAATAAATAGTCAAGTGTAATTATAGCTGTAACGGTTTGGTTTGTTTAAATTATCTGGTACAAGTAGGAATATACACAGCAGAAGTTTTTTGTAAATGTTATGTTGTCTGCAATATCTTCCTACATTATTTTAATGTTATAGCTATAATTGTTTAAACGTTTAACTTTTAATTATTAATGCTCATTATCCAATCTTTTTAACAGATCTTGTATATATTATGTCCGTGTGGATAACAAGCTCACAAGTTTTGATGTTGGTCGTATAAGTCGTTTTCGAGCTACACTCTAAAAACAACTTTCATCTATACTCTTTACAAAATTATCTATTTATAATATTTAATACGCCAAATGACTTACTGAATATTAAATATATTTGGCGTTAATTTTGTAGAAATTCATTATTCACAATTAAATGAAACTACGTGATGTAGTATTATTTCTACTTTCTTTAAGTTCTTTACCGCGACCTAGGTTTCGTTGTATTACAACATCTTCAGGTGGGCTATTAGCAAAGATCTTTGCCAATATCCCATCTGAAGATGTTGTAATACATCGAAACCTAGGTCGTGGCAAAGAACTTAAAGAAAGTAGAACTAATACTACATCACATAGTTTCATTTAATCGTGGATGCTCAATAACATTAGAGGAAGTTATAGTTTTAAAAGCGATCTTATAATTAAAATATAGAAAATATTCAAATTGAGAGGAAATATGTAATATAATATTAAAGAAACACACATATACATAAATACGCACACAAGAATATCTACACGTGATAGCGCACACATAAACACACACGTGAAAATTCCCATTAAGGCACATTTTGTTGATAATGTTGCCCAAAATTTTGAAGATATACAAAGATAACATATGAAAGAAATGCTGACAATAAAAGGTTCGATAATAACATCTGCAGTAACAAATAGGAATCTATAATATATACACATTCTTATTTTAATGTTTCCTTTCAATAATGTAGTTGTATATAATAATGTAGTTGTTTCCTTTCAATAATGTAGTTAACTATATAGAGGGCTTATTAAATAAATAAATTAATCGTATATCTGCATAAAATATATTTATGGTATGTAATTATTATGTTTAATAAATGTAACAATGTTGCAGATAAATTTTGATACGGATACAATCCCAAGTAATGAAGATACGTTGAATTAAAACAAAATACAAGAGAGACGGGTACTATACAAAAATAACGTAACAACATACATCTTTTCATTTTAGATAATTCAGTACGAGCAATTTTATGGTTTAGATAACCTTTGTTATTTATTATAGACATTCCGTGCAAGAGCAAATACTTTTTAAATATAAATATAATTTAATATCATTGTGAACGTATTATATATTTAAACATTATTTAAGAGTGAAAAACGTACTCAAGGTTTTAGCCAGTTGTGTTCTGGACAGTTTTTTTTAAGCTCGCTATACAGCTATTTTCTCTACATTAACCGCAACTCCTAGCAGCCCCTCACACTCTTCGCTTTATAATATTGAAAGAATAAAGCATACTTTTATTTGTTCATCAAACCTTTTTTGTTGGATTGTCGTTCATATTCAATAAAAATGAACGAAAATGACTTCATCTGACCGACAGTTCGTCAAAGTGTATTAAACCCGTAATTTCTGTCCCCACTAACAACAGATAATCCAAGTTTAAAAACTTTACTTTTTACTGCAAAAAAACCTGAATCCCGCCTTATGTACTACTGACGCTTAAAATGAAATGAGAGAACGGTAATCCTCTTATCGAAGTAAGTCGAAATAACACCTGTTTTACAATATTCCCAGATAACCTTCAATATTTTTTGTGGAATTGCTACATTTGGCACACCAATTAAATTCATAGATTTCAAAGCAACCACTTTCTTCAGTGGTTTACTCCGTAGCTGTACGCAGTGTCTCTAATGTTACGTAAGAACTGCCTAAACCGCATGCGTCTGAACGGAGGAAAGGGCGCCGGGCCCACTGAGTCAAAAATAGAACCTCACACCACGGTGCGGCCCACACCCCATCTGCAAGACCGAATTCTAGGTCGCTGCAAGAGCTGCCCTTACACCAGCGGCCCGAAAAAGTTCGTCGACCTTCGAAATTAAATATGACCATGTATTATTATTTATTTTAAAGCGGCATTTAATATCAATACTTCATTCTACTTATGTAAAAGTCCCAAAGTTTCACAGCTGTACTAAATATTATAAGTTATTTAATAACAAACAGTACGGAATTTGTAAATTGTTAATAAATTTGCTTAAAAATTATATTTTCATTCTCTAGTAAAAGAAATTCTTATGGAAAAATGTACTTAGAAAAACGACTTTAAATTCATTGAATCAATATCTAAGAACTTGTTCCAAAATTAGTTAAATAACTTTATACAACTAGAATGTCCGTTTTAACCGGCTGGTCCAGACGAAGAAATTCTGAAATTAATATACTTAAATTAAAACCTCAAATAAAAAAGAAGAAAATGTTTCAATAGATGCTTATTCTCGAAAATGGATTTAAAAAGAGCCAAATACAGATAAAACGTGGTTGACTATAAATTCAAATGATGCCAATGATAATAAATATAGATGGGATAACCACCCATTCGATACTTTTACCTATAAATTAGAGATTTTAAAATTTAACATTTTCATTAACTGTAATAAAATACGTTAATACAATACGAACACTGATTGGTCGATATTGTACTTAATTAAAATCGAGGATTGCACGAAGTTTCATATATAAATGTGAATTAATTAAAACTTAAAATTAATGTAGCCATTGCTTATATGGCCACGGCAAAATGAATATATTTCAAAAAACGACATATACTTTGAGAGGTAAACCATCTGTAAGTTGCTACAAATTGTGAAAAATATAAGAAAATGAGCAAATTTAATGGTAAACGTAATGTTACACTATTCTTTATTTCGAGATTCACAGGTCGATGAGAAATTTCAATCATTAACACATTCACAGCCTGCATTCATTTACTCAAACATTTAATATTCTACCTGCATTAACGGTGACGTAGATGGAATAATCATCCCAAACTCCGTTAACAAACAACGTTCAAACGCGCGTGGGAGTCGCCATTGAGAACTTACAGTAATTTGTCACGTCCTAAACTGAACAAACTCGCCATGTTTTCCCTCGAGCCCTTTCCTTTCTCAGCCTCTTCACGTCGGTCCTGCGTGACGAGGGCAATACATAATTGCCTTTTAGATAATAGGTTAACACCCCTTATTATAGCATTATAGCGTTTATTCGTCTCTTGAACAATACTACTTGTGGGCCTGTCCATTATGGTTAAGTTGGACAGACTCTCTCCGCAAGTGGTCTCATTAACAACGTAATATTTTTAACTTCTTCGCTAAATCTGAAGTCATGTTTATTTGGTTTAAAATGAAATCTATTCATATTTATCAAAAGCAAGTTTGCAATAAACGAATTATCGACTAACATGAAGAACGTTTTAAAGTTGTAAGAAGGTCGAAGTACAATTACTTCAGTAATGATATCTTTTTTAAGTTCAGCCAATTTCATATTATTTTATTGTCGTGGTCGCATTTAAATTTGGTATTTTGAATTAATTTTCATACGTATATTTTAAAAACAAATAATTTATTTTCTTTAAAACTATATTAGTACTTTTTTAAACGTATATGTACACTATAAGACAATAGAGATTTATCAAAAAAGTAAAAGTCAGCAAAATGTCACTACTGTATTTATTTCCTCCGTTTAAAATTACTGCTATCTAAGCTGCTAAGAACTAAGGTTATCCTTAGTACTGAAATTCAAAATTAATTAAGTCGATTTTTTCTTCTTTCTGTATGCTCTTACGGCTTCAAATTTCATGGCCTGTCTCATAAGGTAAAATATGATATTCTCAAATATTAATTATTTTATAATTAAAATACACTATCAAAACTATTAATCCTACATTGGTTCAAATATAGTTGATTTGTATAATAAATTACTTTTCAAAAAACCTATCGCCGATAAATGACGCGTATAACATAAAAGCAAATATATCTTTCTAAATATCTAAAAGACATCATCACCCTCCTATGCGCAATCCTCTTATCAGTGGACGCATACACGCACCGTACCTACTTGCTATGACGCCATTCGCTTCGTGACGTCACCACCATCACTTACTGCGTAGCTGCTACGGCGTAGCGGGGGCGAGCGATCAGCGTGGGCGTACTCCCCCCCCCGCACCGCTACGATCTCATTCACCTCTACGCCTACGCGCGCAGTATTGGGTGTGTCGAAAGGAAGTATCTAGATAGGAGTTTAGTGTGTTTGTTTTTGTTTCGGTTTTTGGAGTCTTGTTCATTTCAATCGTTTCGTATATACCGAATATTTTTTATCTATTTCCTTACTTACGTCGGTAAATGTAAACATTTTCGAAATGATGAATTCTACAGTTTATTGTTTTTGAAATTATCATCCCGCTTGTATTACTTTCCACATGAGTCAAACATTATTATATTTTAAATTTTGAAGATTTTTAAAAAATATTTGCTTCATTTTATTACGTTGTAACTGTTATATTTAAAAAAACATTTCTGATTTGCTCTACCTTTTCTCGTACAGATTGAGGTCATACCTATGTATTATATCTATTATACTCCTAGATACTTTTTTAAGAGGAAAAATATATGTGTATATGTAATATATATTTGTATATATTCTTTGATTTTGATATTTCTCTTATCTCTGGAACATAAACAAATTTAATAACTGAAGCATTAACGGACAATCTTCAAAACCTCAATCCTCATAACTTTCTGTTTCTGCGTAAACTGCGCAGAAACAAAAAGTTATGATGTTAAAAAATTATCGTTTACAATTCAACAGCGGAAGACGCCACTCGTCATTCGAAACACGCGCTTCTTGTTTCGAATTTTTTTTCTCTTTAATAAAAAAAAAATGAACTAACTACGGCAACTCTGGACTTGAATATTAAACTTTTGGCTGTACCTCCATCTGTTGTTGCTTTTTGACGCGAAATCATTTTGGTCGAATAGCAGTTAATTGCTAAACAATATAACTTCAATATAATTATGTGTATAATATATAAAATAATACTATAGTCAGATTCCGAAGTGCATTTTTTATATAAAAATTTATATAAAAATCCTAGTATTTTAAAGCTTTCAAAGAAACTGATGCATATTAGATACAAATAGTTATTGTGAATTTAGGAATACAATGTAATTGCATTACATTTATATTATTCGAAACGCTCTATGAGGGCTCTTTTGATAAAAAGAATAATATAACAACCTAATACTGTATTTTTTTAATGTTTTAATTATTTCGAAGGATATAGTTTTATTGTTTACTATAAATTAAATGAAGATTACTCTTTCTTGTTATTTTTATGAAAAATTTTTACCTTTTTCGGTTACTTTGGAATAAATACGGAAATTTTATAGAAAAACGGTTAAGTGTGAATAGATACTCTTATATTAATATGTATGTAACTACAATGCAATACGTAAGCCCGGTCAGCTGACTGCATGTTGACCTATATCCGCATCATGTCATACCAACAGCAAGCCTGAGACGGAGTATTATATATGCACAATAGGGTGACGTTGGTCTTTTAATTTCATTGTTGGCTTATCTTAACTATAGATAATGTGAAGGAAATCTTGAATATATTTGGCGTTAATTTTGTAGAAACAAGACTTAGGTTTCGTTGTATTACTACATCTTCAGGTGGGCTATTAGCAAAGATTGACCTTTGCTAATAGCTCACCTGCAGATAAAGAACTTAAAGAAAATAGAAATAATACCACATCACGTAGTTTCATTTAATTGTGAAGGAAATCTGCAATCTATACAGAAACTATATATCCACAGAATATTTATCGCATGAATGCCTTATGTAAGTTATTAGGTTCGTTATTAATTTCTGTAAAATGCAATCTTCATTTCCTCTTATCCGTCTCTCATATAGCGAAATAGAGTTGTGCATAGTATTTGGATGCAGAGGATTTTGGAATATAGTGTACAAATTCCAGAATAAACTCGCTAAATTGGCTCTAAATTTTTAAAACCAAAATCTAAAAGGTGATATTTATTCATTAATCGTGTGAAACCAGTAAATAAATATGAACAACTAGAGAACCTTGAAGATTATACGTAAATCCATAAATAATGTAACCTAACAGTATTGTAATAACACAACATAAATAACTTTGACAGTAATACCGCTTTTGCGAAATTACGACGGAAATTAATCGACAGTGCTATTTGTCAAGTTTTATTTTAAATACAAACTGCTATTTAAACTGAAAATAACAACGAGTGTTTTTTTTTTAGATAAAAGTAACAATTGCAAAACCACAATAAGAAAGTAATTTAATAACTCGGCCGCTAAAGAATCAAACCGCTTCCAACGCCGCCAGGAAAAAACTGCACAAAGTTGTAAGAGATATAAAAACGATCAAGTACTTGTAGAATAAAGAATTATGTACGGGAAAAGTTTTTTAATATTTGTTATGACGCAATGGGACTGCTCGATTGATGAATGAAATTAATCTTATTTATTTAACTTGTTAGTAAAGAATGCTTTGTCAAATTAATCTTTACCGGGTACAAATTAAGTTTTGTGAAGTTGATGTTTAGCATTCGCTTTATTTCGCGGATATCTTTTTTCGTTTAAAAGTCGTAAATTACGAAATTAATATTATATATTCTATATCGCTTGTGATTATAATAATCCGTGTATAATTTCACGCAATTTTACAACATGAAAACGGCATAACTCTTTCGACTTGCAATTTCTTTACTGATTGTATATAATAATATAATTTTTTTCTTTCAACATCTATACCTTCTAGTTAGTACAATTATCTTAGCATCCATTTCTTGATTTCCTCAATCATACACTACATTGCATTTTATGTAAAGAAATAAATAACCCCCTTCCGCCGAATTTTATTTACATTCATCCAATTTAGTAGTATTCCTAATATTTTGTCATATTCATTGTTATTTTTTATTTCATCCATTGTTTGTCGCCGTTTTCGTTATAATGCAGCGTCATCATTGTACGAAAGGATATGGAAAATTTCTGCCTAGTAGTACATAGTAGATCACAAATTTAATATAAATACGAAAATACTGAAAATAAATTACGTAATTATCCCATATTTTTATGTTTACAGAACTTGGGGGTAATTATGTATGTCAAATATAAATTTTTTCTTTTTTTTTGACAATTATCTTTTTCTGTACGTTGCTTGTCCGTTATATTATTTCGACGCTCCCTTTCGATGCAAAGAAAGTAATCGGAATAATCTATTGTAATATATATTTTTGTATTAAATTGATGTAACTTTTTATAGTACAAAACAATTATTTCAGTATAATTTTTTTCTGAACCACGCAATAAAATAAGAAAACAGTATTGTTTCGAAACCATAACCCGTCATGATACAATTATTTTGACAGTTGGTAATACTGACAAATGACAGCGAGTGTCCATTTACATTTGAATTTTTGTATTCTCTTATTAAATATTGTAAAAGTAAAATATAACCGTAAAATAATTAAATCCGATGTTTAAGACTGTAACAGTAAAAGTATTAAATATATTGTGGCCTCCATTTTTACCCAGAACATCAACGTATTCTTATTTAAACAAGAATCACTTTCTCCATACCATAAATAGATTAACATTGTATTTCTTATATGCTGTTGCGAAATGTATTTGTTGTCTTGTATTATTGTTATAGTTGTAAGACAATAATTATAATATATCATTAAAACAAGCAAATGCATTATATGATAGTATTACTGATATTGAAAATTGGTACACAGACAAATTACAGCGACAGATGCACTTCGCCGCGCTTGGATTCGTTTTGTACTGTGTTATTTTTCTAATATTTTTATTATCCCTTAATATTACAGGACTGTTTATATTTAAAGATTGAATGTAGCGCATAATATATTTTAAACAAATCAATATTTATACTATGTAGGTGTGTACATGAATATATAATATTTTGTTAATTTTATTATAGACGTATATTGAGGCTGAGAATGACGAATTAAACTTATGATATTCAACTGTTTGTATAACCAGGATTACAAAATGGTAAAATTTTTTGATGTATATGGAAACTGACAAACTAGGCAGAGAATAAACTTTGTACAAACTTATCCATACATTTTGAGCATCACACGCAATCTCCATTAAATTCGTTCTACAAACATTCATTTTCATATATTATTTATACGAAATCCTTTGCTACATATTATTTTTCTTCATAAACACAGAAACCATTATTGTTAACTTATATTATACTTATATTATAAGTACTTTAATGGACATTTTTTGGGCAGCATCTTGAAAGATAATTTCAATATTCACTTTAGTAAATCTCCTACTGTTTACTCGCCTTCTATTATCTTTTTATTTTTAATATAAACTTTTAGTCTTATAGTATTAATACTCTTCTCTTATTGAGTTGATATTTAAATGGGAATGCGGCACAAATAGACAAATTGTTGATGTGAAACATCTATAGGCGCAGGTATAAACCGGATCGTTGGCGTGGCGACACTTACCGTGACGACGGGTCGCCACGCTATACTAAGATATATATATAGTCTATATGTAGTAGAGTGTACGGTATGGCGACGTGTCGCCATGCGCAACCGACTACGCGACCACCTCCTTACTCAGTTCGACGCTGTTGTTTACTACGATACACATAACCTGTGCTTTATTATTTTTGTATTAATTGTAAATAAATGTTTATTAAATAAAGTCACCATTTTCTGTAAGAAATTCGTAATACTTTATTTTTTCATTATGCTATATTTAGTTCCTGTAATAATCTTGTCTTTTATGCATATTACTTGTACGAATACGATGTTTCACATCTGCCAGGCGTCCCGTGACGGCTCACTGTTTTTTTTCTTTATTTTTTAGAAGATACTCCGAGATACATTGTAAGTATTGCAACCTTTAAGTAGTTTTTTATTAGAAAAACAATTAGTTTACTATAATCACCTGTTATAATTTTGTTCAATTAATTCATTTACATATCATTTGCATGACGATGTATTCTTAAATTTAGTTTTTTCACTGACTGAAAGTCATAAATATTTTTTGTGTACTTACATTTTCATAAAAAAAACTTGTGTCTCTGGTAGCGATTTATCAGAAGACCGCTATTTGTTTCATGTCTCGCTTGTTTTTAAATAAGGCTGCAAGCACACAGGAAGTTTATTTTTATACTTATTTCGGTCTTGTAGTAAAAAATATTCCAATGTTTTGCTTCAAAAGATGAAAGTTAATTCGGTATTCGTTTCATTGAAGAAATTTTTACGAATATTTCTTTAGTTAAATATGCCTGAGGCAAGTGCAATCAATACTATTACATACGAAATGAAATAATTATCTATAAAATACTCACGCGTTCATTTAGTTTTAATTTTTTCTCAAATAGTACCCGCACTTAACGATTTTGCAGTCTATACGTTCAGTTAACGTACATTTAATCATTTATTAAATAAAATCTAAAAAAAGAGACGTACTTTTTTTAAAAGTGATTAATATCTCGATATTTTAATCTAACAGCGTAAATTTGTAGCTACGGTACACGTATTCTACAAACAGTTGAATATCCTAAGTTTAATTCGTCATTCGCAGGCCTCAAATGTAACTGCGAATCTTATTTGAGAGGTTTCTTACTTAACTCTAGCGCACATAATTAGATATAAACTATTATTATAACATTAATAGCAATATGTGGGTTGAAGTTAACTTTGAAAATATTATTATAATTTTAAAGAAATAGAAAATAAACTATTTGAAAATCGATGTAATAAAAATGCATACAAAATCGTAAATATATCCTACGTATACTTTTCCCATTATCAACACTCGTTTGATTACCGTCGAATATTTGATATATGCAAATAGAGGGTTGTAATTTATACGTCGAGCGGTCCGGGGATGAATCTGCTCACACCCCGCCGAGTCGGGGGCGGAGTTTCAGTCTATTTATAGATCCTTTCTGTACGCATATTGTTGTTCAATTCCTGTTTCGATTTACGTCCGCCGTAGCTCATTGGACGTGACTCTAATCCGGTTAAACGTCGACAAAACTTTTTCGTTTCGTTTAAAATGATGGTTCGTTTATCACAGTATACTCGTTCGAGGTTCGAATAATCCAGGTCTGTAACTGAACATGGGCCATTTGTAGTTTATGTTCAAAATATTTTATATTGTCAATTTATGTTTGAGGCAATTCTATCGAAATGATACTTGAAAATTTAATCGATTAAGCCAATAAGTTGACGGACGAATCGTAAACGTATGCACCAATCAAGGAACATGTTTTATTTTTGATCGTATATTTGTTTCTTAATTCGTTTTTCACTTTGCATTTTTTTCATTCTTTTTCAAATATGTGCTTTCGAAATGATTTTTTTTAAAGGCGATTTTTCCAAGATAATATAACTTTTCGTGAGCTGTTAGATTAGATTAGGTTTCGTATATTATTAGATTTCATAATCGGCCGCTAACTTGGATTACTATATTGAATCTTTCTATCTTGAAATTTGTACTGTATAAATATATCGTACGGTTATTTTTATTAAGAAAATATATTTGTCCATTATAAAATACATTTTATTTTAATATTACGCCATCCATTTGAATTTCTTTGTCAAATTGAAGTTGTATATGCATGGTAAAAAGAACACTCACATTCTATTAGATAGGGTATCTTGACTTTATTTTAATTTTCAGTCACAAAAGGGACTTTTGAAAAAGCTTTCAAAATTATAAAAGTTTGCCGTCTCCATCGGTCGTATTTCAGTACTTAAATTTTTTTTTTATATAAAAATAGCGTAGTCTAATAAATTGTAAAAAGTGGTATATCCCTTTTATGATACTGAAATGAAATAAGTTAATCCAGCTAATATGTGTGTATATATATATATATATATATATATATATATATATATATATATATATAATAAATACTGTTAAATGTTTCCCGCTTATGGTTAATGACGCACTTTACTAAAAAATATTTTTATTCTCATTATTCCGCATTTTGCGATAAAAGATATTTCCCTAAGCAAATTAATATTAGGGATTCCTTCATCAAAATACTGCCGCCTCTGCGCACAACTTCACTAAACGCCGACGTTAGGTGACCAGGCGCTTAAATTAATTTAATACAAATACGCCGTAATTGTTATCAGTCTGTTGCTTAACGCCCATACGTTAATTAATTCCGAATTAGCCCTTTAACGAGGCTTTTAAAACCTATAACCCAGTCGTGGCTTATAGCCCACGCAATTTCGGGCGGGTGCCGACGGCTCAGTGGGCGGCAAACCGCCCTGGGTTTCGTTAAAACTCTTTGTTTCGCGAACAGAATACGAACGCTTTGTTGACTGTGTTGTGATTTGTTTACTTTTGAGTATAATTTCATTAAAAATGGGTTGAAAACAAATTGTACTTTCGACAAAGTTGATGTTTTGTTTTTATACTTGATCGAGCTTAATTTTAGGGGTATTTTGTGTGACATCGTTATCGGGACTTTTCAAATTTTACTGATAATAGGAGTATATTGTTTTTTTTAATGAAAACTTTTTTTGTCTTGCATAGAAATAAGGAAAAAAAATATTGAATATGTTTTATAAGAGTTATCTTATCAGATTTTTGTTACAATGTTTTTTGTCTATTTAACTAAATAATGGCCGCAAAATTGCCACACTTGGATATGGTATAAATTTAGAATACAATAGTATTTCACAACTGTTATAATTATATGCTTTCAAAGTAACATTGTGAAGATGACAAAAAAGGATTTTTATATACAATATCAAAGGTTATATAAAAGATTTTTATGCATATTGCGATATAGGAAAAGTTTATATGACAGGAGCTTGTAATAAACCAACGAATCAAGTACGAGTTTCGGGAAGTTTTGGGATTAAGAGATGTTAAAAGAAATAAATTCATTTTCAAATCCTTCTAAAACAAAACTTAAAAAAACTATTGAATATTCAGTACTTAATTTTCTTTTTTCCAACGCGTATATTAAGTTTTCGTGAAAATTAATAATTTCGAGGTTTTCATAATGAATTTTTATTACAATTTTCTATAACTGTCATTTTTTCCTACGTTTTTAGGTAACAAATTTCGAAAGAAGCAAATAACACAGGGCTTTAGAAAAAAGTAATTGGAGTAAAAATGTTCAAATATTTGCAGTTTTTATTTTCCTTTTTAAAATGTTCAAATATTAGCAGTTTTTATTTTCCTTTTTAAAATGTTCAAATATTGCAGTTTTTATTTTAATATTACTTTCCTTTATCTGTAAAAGGTTTAAGGGCCCTGCAAAAAAAATTTGCCTCTATAGTAATGATGAATGAAAATAGACATTATCTATTACCGCAAAATAAATACGTTTGTTTATATCTTTGTAAATAGGCGAATGTTTGTACATAAGGAAATGAAAATGGTAAAAATACTTCAGATTGTCAAGCAATGGATAAGCATATCTTACACAATATAAATGTAAATTATTAGTGTGCTCGTACTAACAATTATCTTTCCGTAAATATTTTGTTACAATAAAATCAAATCTTGTTTATTGCCGGACTGAATTAAATACAATGGAAAGCAGATCTCTCACAAAATATTTAAGGAAAGATATTGCATGATACAGTAAAAGTAACTTTTTTTTTGTTAATTGAGGTCCTACATATTTGCAAGCAATCAATTAATATGGAAGAAAAAATTCGTAATTTGTATATTGATATTTTTTTTTATTGTAAAACGAAAATGCGACTCAAATTCCTTGATGGCTCTCGAAATTTTCATGATGTTTCAGAAGCCTGATGTTCATAAAAAGATCTTCCTGAAGCATCAACTTTTTTTTGTTGTTTTAGTACCAAAAAGAATTAAAATGGAACAGGTTTACATTAAAGTCAACAAGTTTATGTTAAAGTAAAATCAAAATTATAGTCATTTGTAATTTGATTTTCTTGTGGATAAAAATGGGTGTCCATTTTTTAAAAAGAATTTGGTGCAAGTAAACAACTGAGAAGAGAATGCAGTCGAATTATTGCAGAAAATCTAAAGAAGACAGAAATTATTAAAAAGTAAAGCCTGAATTAAACAAACGATGCGAAGCAAACCTGTGAGCTATTTTTCTAACTGCGTCTACATGACAAATGACCTGAAGTAAATATAAATATGTATGGTGTACATATATTTACAAAACTCATCACTGGCAGCTCGACTGCGTCATATACGAACTTGGTTGTGAGAATATTCACTCGTCGACTACGTTCATACCTTTGTGAAATGGACTATTATTCTGATTAATCTCATGCTGGCACTGATGAACTAAATTAATTATGATCACCTAAGTGATTTCGTATAAAAACCTCTCGATAGTAGTTATAAACATCACATATTTACGAGTTGATTAATAAAAAAATATGTCCGTTATTTCTGACTGCTTCGATAAAATAATAGCTTTAGTCATTACAATTATGCTTGAGTACATAATAAATGAGACTAAAATATTGGAACATTATTTATAGATATTATAATATTTAATATATAACTGATACATCGAGAAATAATAAAGATAACAGATAGCTGAGGCACATCTTCAGGTATTGTCCAAATATAACTTACACAAGAACAGTGACAAGAAAGTAGAAAAGAACCTAGACCCGATAAGTAGATGGTATAAGAAGTCAGCAAATCCACCTTTAAAAGGTCATGGGTCTTTTTCATTTTTGGCGTATATAAATTTGCTGTACCTTTCATGTTAAGGACACAGAAATATAAAGCCTTTTAAACCAGTAAATCATTTTTATTTTTTAGTTATTTATAACTTTTTAATAAGTATACTAATACATTACGGTGTTTTTAAGTAAATTCTTGTTTGATAACTTTGTTTAACTTTATGTATTACATTGTTCTTAGCTTAATAGAAAATTTGAAATGGAAAGAAAGTAATTTTTTTGGTGACCATTTTATTCACTGTGACGTGAAAAGTTTTTTTTAAGCTAACAAGAAAAACTAATAGAAAATAACTGTTTGTGACCAAACTTCTATTTCAAGTCGATTGTTCAATCGCTTTGGTACCCGTGAAAAGCTTTATTTCAAGGAAAATGAATCTAAAATAAAAGATAAATATTAAATTTTCATAGCTTAACCTGGAATTTTAGGTTCACATAGTGGACCTTCCTCTTTTCTTTGGTGCATTCTCCAGGGGCAATCGAGTCTTCGTAGTTCAATTCAGTTTCAAAACGATGTTTTTTCTTTCACATCTCCATCGGGTATTTGAAATGAACCAACAAAATGAAATAGCAAAATATATTTATTTCACCTGGGAAACCTTCAAATAAAATCAAATAGTTTTGGTCAAAATGATGTCTATTACGACACAGAAAACAAAGTGTTAACTAAACACGTTCTATACATGTCAAACTTGTAGGTCTGAAAATCGCAGGAGGTTTTGGAGAAATTTCGTTATAAATTAAAGGGTACCTCACATCGAGCAACGTAAGCCAGTGGGAATAAAGGAAAAGAAATTTGCTATAAAATCTACTCCGTTAGCTTGGTTTCTCTCTATTTGCGTGCAAATTCCTTATTTCGCTCTATTTTATGCAAGTCTGAAACAGTTGACCTTCGATGTAGGTATTTCAAATATTTATATGGAATCTTTTACAATTGAATTTTAAACGTTAATGTATTTTAAAAACGAAAGGCAGAGGTAAAATTTTTTTTATTTTTTACTCTTTAGACTAATGTAAAAAACAACAGCAAATTTTGGAATATAAATCGGTTAAAAATTATGGTTCGAAAATTATTACATTTCTTTTGTAAGTACGTTACACATTTTCTCGTGCGGACATTACATTTGTCATTAGTGAGCATAAATTTCACATATATGAATAATTGATTTTTCTAAGCCTTAAATTAAAACTTACTAAGAAAAAGGAAAATGTGAATTTTTCCGTTGTTTTATAACTAAAAATATATTATGTTTTGTCTCATTCTGCCTCTTTACAACAAACTGTAATTTTGTTCGATTATGAACGATAATGAATCCTTGCATCTAATTTGTACTTAATCTATTACTACTGTTGCACCGAAATTATTCTGACAAGGACAAGTTTCGAGCACGCACCAGATTTTGTTTGCTACAATTGTCATATAGCTACAGTGGTAAAAGTACATAAGTTACGGGGAAATCACTCCAGTATGTACATGATAAGTTATTACGTAAATGAGTTATATTCTTAATACAGGTACAACAAACATAAAACCGATCAAGTTACCAAGCGGCATATGTAAATTGCCATTCGGTAGCCACTTGTTTAATCTTTTGTATCGTAACAAATGATGGCGTGGGCGACGCTCTAATGTGCAGTTGTGATCGCTGCCTATATTTGTAAGATAATTCAGCTCTTTTAATATTTTTTATCGAAATGCGTCGGTGGTCCGGCATACCCGGATTTGGAATATTGATACTTTCCGTGCATTGTTGCTCTGATTAGGTACTACTTCTATCGATGTCACAATTGCTACTTGTCTTATTAAACATGTTGCCTCTCGTTAATCGTAGATTATGTTTAATACGAATACGGAGAAAATGATACCAAATTTTTATGGTTTTTCTCCGACGTTTTATCAAAATTAACGGATATGCTATTTCTTTACACAGTAATTTACCTTTATGCTTTTATTTGCAGAGTAACACTAGATACATTGAAATATGTTTTAAAAATAGTTTTGGACAAAGTCTTCAGACGAAAATTCACGCGAAAATTAATAAATGGTACATATTAAAAAAAATCACTCTCTGTTATATGTGATCATAACATTTATGAAAAAATTATACAAAAATATGAAAGAAATTATGGTGAAGTAAAATCATGAAATGTATAAAAGCAGCAATGCTGCTGGAATGATATTTTAAATCAAATGAAGCTAAAATATTTCTTTGCTAATGTTCTCAATGAGAGCGACATATTAATGTGCAATATTAATGAATAATTGTGGATAGAATAAACGAAGAGCATATTAATCAGAACATATTAAATAAAAACTAAATGAGGTTACATAAAAAATGGTAAAAAATGAGAAAAAAGAACTTGCTGTCAAAAAAACCGTGACTAATAATAATTTAAGAAAGTTTGCGTGAGATGAATTAGGCATAGAGAACAAATTAAAGAAACGAATGGTGAAAAGATTAAATGGGTGTGGTCCATAAGTTAAACGTTGCTTAATTAGTTATAGGAAGTACCCAAAGAATGATCAGGAAATTTTAACCTATGAACCTGTATTGTCCTTAGTAAATGATTGTGGATATCTACATAAATGTTAAATGAGAACATTTATTATAGAATATTTATTAAAAAAAATTCTTATTCAGTAGTAGAGCAGTTATCGTAAACCTAAATTTGGATCCCTTAGGTACCATATTTATTAAAATGTCAACAAGAAATGCATATCGAAAATGTAGAAACTAAGAATTGACGGAACTAAGAATTAGTAAGTTACACTATGTTTACACTGCAATTATCACGTTGTTAACGCAAGCAACATGACACTAATCCAGTAGAGATATCTATATTTATAATTTTGTCCCTCTTGGTTATTATAATACATATACTTTAATATACGTTTTAATTAAACGATATAACTATGTACGACAATATAATTATCCAATTATTTGCCTGTATAAAATCTAGGCATAATTTACTTTTTTGTTAAAAGAGTGACTTATTTAAGAATTACTTTTGCTTTACCTAACTATAAATCGAGTACCTTTTTTATTCAAATGATGTGAAAAGCGAAAATAATGTTTTACAATTTAAATATTGAAAAAAATGTATTTTATTTCAATAAAAATGCTTACATAGAGACGAAACTACGGCGTTCGGTTCTTAAATGTCTCCTAGCAAGGACGTTGCATAAGATTTTAACATTGTGAAGGACGAAATGACCTTGAATATATAAGTAAGTTGATCACTAATATATTATAATAAGTCAAGTAAATGTAAGCTGGTTATCTATGATTGCGTCGAGGTCAAGCATTCCATATATTCAAGGCTTTCATTAACGTGGTTTTCATAAATGTAACCTGTGACATATAACTAAACAGGCTTATACCACTTATTACAAAATACAAAATTTGTGTGCCATATTTAAAATTTAAAATAATATAATTAATAATTATTGTTGTAACACGTTGAACTGACAGCTCGCTCATTGATTCTGAAACTTTACACTTCATGAACATGGTTCAAAAACTAGTTTCGAGCTAGTTTTGATGACCAATAACTGGATCATTTTTAAGTGTACAACAATATTGTGGAGATTTAACGATCATGGATTTGCGATTGTGTTACTCATTAAATTGTTTTAAATATAAAGCACACAAATAAATATTCTCAAAAGGTCAACATTTTTCTTACGCATAAACAATGACAAAACATTTTATATCGTTAATAAAATATGGTAAAAAAGTTGATAGTCAAGAAATTCTAGTTGAAATGTTGCCGAGCCTGGCTTAATAAAATTACAATTTTAGTAATTCCTTGTAGTTTTCCTTGTATACAGTGCTGACATACGATGTATAAAAACTCGTAAACCAGTAAGCGCTGGAAAACAAAGAAATCTATATACGATTCGATCCTTACAACAACTCAACATAATTAACTCGTAAGACAATTCAAAACATGAAAAGGCATGCACGATTTGAACCGCGAACAAATCCACACTGACACGAAGCCGATATGTTTGACTGCAGCGCGCCAACGACCTTGCAATGGGAGCGAGAAAGTTCTTTGCCGACGAAGGCCGATCAAAAAACGGCAACGGCATTGCATACCGACAGCTTTAATCAGATAAATATGTAACATTACGTTACCTGCCGCTACCCGCCTGCCTACATGTGAAGTCACGTATCGGTTAAACCTGAATTTCCCAGGGATGTTTCGAATACTAGCTTTTTGTATTCGGTAAATTTGAAGCGGATACATGATTACTTCTCTTATATCAAGAAATGAGTATTAACGTTACAAACTAATTTAAGATGCTTATAAAATACCTTTACAGTAATGTCGTAATGGCATTGATTACTGCATTAATTTGAATATTACATGATACGATATAATGAATAAACATGAAGCGAATTAAAAATCAATCATTATAATTAAAGTATTTTTTTTATTTTAAGGATTCCCCTAATATACAAATCTGTAATAATGCCCGACATGTAAGGATGTAATGTTGCCCGATCTTAACGTGGGAAAAGTTATCCAATAATATACGTTTTTATATCTTCACATTTTCTCCGTATTGTGTGCAACCTCTTGGGTGCCTTAAAGTCTGATAGATAGGGAAACTAGTTTAGAAGATTGAAAACATTTATTGAAAATACTGCTATCTAGTGAAAAATTATAGAACAACACATTTATGATGATTGGTTTACAAAAGTAATAAATGGCACTGTCAATTAATTAAATAGAAGTAGGGTTGAAGTGAGGGAAGTATAAGAAAACTGAAGAAATATAAGGTCTTTGTTGATTTGTTCAATCGAATTTCCATATATAAAAATTAGACATTGAAAGTATATCTATGGGCTTTCGCGTAACTTTATTGAAATCCTAGAATATTCTTTCAATCAAATTAAACACCTATTTCAATCATTTAAATTGAATCCCCATTACTAAACCCTTATTTTGATGCCTATACGTTGCCTAAATTCTATTAGTTGAAACAAGTGTCACTTGTCGATTCAGGCATGTCAGCACCGGATGGAAAGTCGGCAACTGTAATAATCAAGATTATTTTTGAACTCTACTTCTATTTAATTAATTGACAACGACATCTATTACTTTTAGAAACAAGCATCATAAATGTGTCGTTTTATAATTGTCCACTAGATGGAGGTGTTTATTTAATTTTCAATAAATGTCTCTAATTTTCTACACTGTTATCTATCAGACATTGGACACCCAAGTGATTGTACCCAAGACGGAGAAGGTTTGAAGGTATAAAAACGTATATTATAGCACAACTTTTCCCACATTAAGGGCGAACAAAATGACTAGCATATCTATCAATTTCAAGCGTCAATACAAATTTGTATATTCGGGACGTCCCTAGAAATATATAAGTCGTTGAACGACTACCATAAGTGACTCTTGTTTCTTAAGTTAGTTGAATATGCATTAAATGTTTGTTAGAGTTTAAAGACGAGCTTGAAGAGTAAGTATCTATCTGCTCTTTGTAAGGCTGTCAAGGCTTTCGGCTACCGGCGAGAAATCTGACGCGACGAGACTATGCGTTACGACGTTTGTATTACGCGTCGAGTAGATCCGGTACTGTGCTCAGTTAAGACACAGAATAATTTGAGCGATAAGTTGCATGAAAGAGATTTTGTTAAACCGCTCCTAATGAATGGATTTTAAAACTCGTCTAATTTATTTATCGTTACGATGTGTAACTCATTTTTCGCAAAACAATAGATTTACATTTTTACAACTGATTGAAACGGTACTGGAACTACTAAATACGATATCGGAATTGTAGCTAAAAAGATAGACAGGTGCTCTATATACATAATAAACTATTTTATCATAAAATTGTAAAGTTTTATATTTAACGTTTATCTACGTACCATTGAGCATTTTCAGGACTATTTTATATTTTATGTTCTGCAGTTTTATGAACAAGTATGATAGACCGGAAACAAAAAATCTCTATTGCAAGTTTTTTTGCAATCTTTATTGCAAGTTGTCTGCACATCGTATTATAAAATGAAGAGTTATATGGTTTTTTAAAATATTAGTAAAATACAATCTCGTCAGCTTACGACAATGGGATAAATAGAGAGATTTGAATTAAAGATACAGTAAGTTTTAAATTTTTTTTATGTACTGCATATATAAATGAACTTGAAAATTACGTGCGAGAGATTAAGATAACAAGTGACCTACTAAATGACAAATTTATGACAAAATTGAATAAATAATATATATACATAGTGTTATAATTACTGTAAATAAAATATTTTGTCTAGTCAAATTTTTTTGTGATCTTATTTTACGTATTAACTTTAACCAACGACTTTAACAACTTTACTTTATCGTAATGAACCATAAATACACCGATATTAAATATTCTATACCAGATATATTGTATATTGAGATCAAGCAAATATTCTGTCGAACCAAACGCAGAGATAAACCTGAAGGGGACTGATGGATAAACATTTCGGTCTTAGAATAATTTTACTCGTGAAACAGTTCGGCGAGTAACATGACAAGCTTCTAACAGCAGTTCTCAAAGACATAAGGAATCTATCAGAAATGATAGTGCCGAAAATTGAAAGTAAATTGAGTGGACTAAACATTCATAGTCATAGAAAATATAAGAATTTATTGGAAAATATAATTTGATCATTTTTCTTTGACCCAATACAAATTTATTCTTTGCTTCAGTGATAGAAAGGAAAGGTAAAATACAATTAACGTTATAGCGAAGGGTTATTAATTTTTCTCAGAAAATATATATATTACAGTTTTTGAGTATATGTAGAGATAAATTCTCATAAGCTCGGAAAAATAATCATCTTGATCCTGGAAATACTATTAACGTTTTATCGTTTTAATTATTACATAAGTCTTTTTGTAAAGATTTTCTTTCTGCCTCTATTTCTCTTTCTCCTTTTGATAGCCTTTTTCTGCCTTGGCTACATCTACCTAATCTAACTGTTGTCATTTTTATTAAAAGAATTAAAAATGTTAATTGTCTGTTATTACTTTTATTAGGGAAATGAGAAATCTAATAATAATTTGCTTTTGTCGCTCTTATTAGGCGAATGAGGTGTAAAGAATTATTAGTCTCTTCTATTTACATTGCTCCATAGCAGCTGTGTAAATATTCCAACTGTGCCAAAAACTTTCCTGAAATAGTTACTTTTATTATAGTTCTTTCCGATTCTAATGTCATATTGAAATAAAACATTTAAATCTTGTTGGTTTAATTTGACGCAATTTGAAGTCGATTTAAAATTGTAAATTCCTATAATTTGTTCATGCACGGTGGCGACTGACGTCAAAAAAGACTTCCGATCTGTAATTAGCATAAAACATAATCGAGGCATCGCTGTATATTGTTAAATTCCTCGTATATTGTCTTTTCATTTAATTAATTATCAGCAAGTTTCCACTGCGATCCAACCTTATCTTAAGCGTCGTTATTATCTGCAATATTGTCTACTACCTCATATTATATATATGTCTCATATTATATATATGTCTCATATTATCTATTGCCTCATATTATACAAATGTCTCATATTATCTATTGCCTCATATTATACATACGTCTCATTTTGTCTATTACCTCATATTATACATACGTCTCATATTATCTATTGCTGAAGTTTGAAAATTTAATTTTGCTCAAACATTTCTTGAACCAAAATTTATCTGTGGCAATTCTTCTGGAATCTCCAAGCGTTCAATTTCCATCGCTAATAAAATCGTCTTCCGAATGGGCGATGCATACGTATTACCCGCGCGCATCATCTGCCGACTTAGAAGATCTTGGCGAATAGCAGGCCGTGGGCGCGAGCGCGGCTGTGGCGCGGCGCGCCGAGTCCTTGACATTTCGTTAAATATCAAATATTTTGCGATTAAGGAACGCACCGAGCGTTTGTTTTTTTTTCTGTCGTATAGAGACTGGATCGCATTAAGACGCCGGTTGACTTTTATATGTCACATCGATAATTTAATGTGTGTAAACAACACTTGTCGACAATGGATCGTTGTCAATATCGATTATTTAGTGCACGCGTCAAATATTCGTACAAATCACTATTGAGAGAGAGAGCTTTTCACACTAATATGTGGATGACTTCATTTTTTTAGTATTCAGTGAGTATTATTCAAAGAATTTATTTAAATTGGTTCGCTAAATATATCATAATTTCGTCTTACTTAATATTTAATATAAAATAGTGTCGTTTTTAATAAAATGAATATAGAATAGTTATTAAAAATGTTTTGATGATATAAGCATTTGAAATTTTATTGACAGAAGTTTTATGTTGCCTCAAAACTATGAAATTATCTACATTGAAAACATTCTTTTTTGGGTTCCTTAGCCAAACCAGGAGGTATTATAGTTCTGCCATGTAAGTCTGTATATTTGTCAGTCTGTATGTCATAACCGTTTTACTCGCAGGCTATTTTAGCTTTAAGCTAAAATTTGACATGGACTTCCATTTTTGTAACACCTATAGAGTTATGAAATAAATTCTTTGAAAAAAAATTTAACATGTCAACTCTGACGCACGACTGGAGTTTACTCCTTACGATTCTTGGAATGTATAAAATAGGTAACACTGTATATAAACATAAATATCAATATCATTAAATTCAAATGGAATTTTTTTTAATAAAAAAATGCTGACAAAATGCTTCAATTAAAACACAAATGAACAAGATCAAAATAAAAACATTTAGTAACGTCAGACTAAAAAGTTATAATTAAAAGAGACTTTTTAATTTGTAGGATAGAAGACACCGAACATTCACACATGATATGATATTTAATGATTACATCTTGATATAAGCGAACGATAGTAAACTATGTGTCACATTCCGTCATTGCGATTACGCCATAAGAAAATGCCAAATAAACATATTGATATCTCACTCTAAAGATGCGCTGAACCGTTGCACGGAGAGGCAACCTAAAGGTTACACTTTTTTAATGGTCTGAACTTAGTACAATCAGAACCTAACAGTTACACTTTTTTAACGCTCTGAACTTCGTATGCTCTGAACTTCTGATTTTACTCCTCATAAAACTTCATACCGGGCGCTAAATATGTAAATCGATACTTAAGGAGTAAACTTCAAAATTAGGGTCCTTTCCTACATGTAAAGTGGAGCTGCATTTTTTCGTATGCCCCATTGTGCACAGTATCGTTGAACAGATCTTTCAAAAATATTGAGGGTATGTCATGAACATTTTTTAGAGTTGAATGTCCCTACCCTTGTTTATTTTTATATCTGAAGTGTTAATTATATAATGAAATTAATATATAATTAGCACTTCAGATATAAAAATTAAATAAGTTAATATATATATATATATATATATATATATATATATATATATATATATATATATATATATATATATATATATATATACACATATATAATGAAATTAATAGGAAAATATCGCAACTAACTAGGTTCTACTAGATTACGAATAATAGTCGACCAATTTGTGGCATGTAGTTGAGTTCGTAAAAAGTTCATAGAAATCCCATATATGTGATTTAAATCAACGCTAACATATTCAAAATGTACGAGTATATTTATTGTCTGTGAAAGATATAGCAGGCAATATGTTTAGGTTGTGACATATTTGTAAATAGTTTAACAGAAATACTATATATTTTTAAAAGTTTAAGTGCCTAAATGTGTACAGAACCCTCGTATTGCAAGGTCGGCTCGTATTTGACAGGTTTTTAGTCTTATTTTGTATCGACCGTACCTCAAGTATAATTCTTTTTAACTTTTTTGGTTCACATTTCCTAGTTGAAGTGAGAAGGGTAGTTCTTGAATATATATGAAAAAAAAATTAAATATATATATATATATATATATATATATATATATATATATATATAATCCGAAATCTGATCGACAATGAACATAATATACACAGTTTCTCTGAATATTTATGTAATTGTACCGAAATTACTCATATTGCAGAATTAAACTTGATTTTATTTTTTTTCATTTCGCTTGTAACGGACCCTGAAGCTAATTAAGCCCTCCATGGCCACACCTTAGTCCATTCTCCAGATCCGCATTGTCAAGGAAAAAGGCATTCAAGACTCGTTCTTTGTTGAAAACGGAGCACAAAGGCGTAAACGTCGTGCAACTCATGTCGAGCGAGCGAGCTCAGGAATGATTGACAGAGAGACGGACGCGCATTATCCAAATAATTTATTTACGTTTATAGACTTGTGTCTTCAATAGTGAGCATAGCTTCATAATTAGAATTTGTAGCAGCATCTTGAAATAAATCATACGAGTTATATAATACATACTCAGTTTACTATTTATAAGTGGATAAAGGAGAAAGAATAACATTTATATTCTCTGGAATAAAGTAATTTCAATAATTGTATGAAGTTTTTTCACGCGTATAAAATTCCGTATGGGCTCTATTATACAATGAAAAGAGTCTGGATTTAACTCTTAGTCTGATTAAAAAATATGTTCTGCCTTATTTTTAGTTTCATGTAAACGTTAAATCCTTTCCGTTCGATATAGGTAACAATTATTTTAAAGTGAAGAAGCCTAATTTATTATGCATTCTATATGACCTAATGTATCTGCTATAGGTACACTCAATAGTGATCTAAAAGTCTACTATATATAGCGCTAAAACATTCATAAACCTAATTTTGTTGTCAGTATTATTCATTATAATTATAATGTCTATATTACCTATTTAAATAGAAATATACTTTCGTTTCACTTTATAATAAATAATTGTTTATGGTAATAACAATCTAAACAAATAGTAAAATTGTAACGAGGTCGTTTCTGTGCGCGCATCACGCAAAAACTACTAGACGGATATGAACGAAGCTTTGCGGTTTTATATTTTAGAAACCTGGCCAACATCTGCACTATTAATCATTACGCTATTCCTTACGAGAGTTGTAATATTAGTTATTTGACAGAGATTATATCTGTTCCTTTTACAAGCTATCATAGTTTTGTAATTCTCCACTAGATGGATATTAATTTATTGTTAATAGACGTTTTTATACTACTTTGGGATTACACGGTACCTAACTAAATGTACTTCAGAAGGAATAATCTTGAAAACCCACGCGAACCGCAGGCATTGTTGCTAGTGTTTTGATAAAGTTGAATATTTTTAAAGATCAACTTTTTCAAAATGAAATAAAAACCAGTTTTTGTTCTTATCAGTATACGACGCAACACACATATAATTTTACTAAAATCAGAGTCTAGATAAGTATTATACGTAAGCAAAGGAGACCGTCGAAAATAGGTCTGATGTTATTGAGATAGAACATACTTTTTGAAAATGCTGGTACTTTTTAGAATATAAAAAAAAACAAAAAATCAGAAAAGTGCAAAAAAAAAAATCTATCCATATTACAAAACAAAAAAGCGCACATATATAATACTAGTTTTGCTCCACGGTTCCACTTGCGCGTAATTCGGAATTAGAATTTTTCTCTCTCATATATTGATCCTAGGCATAAACTATTGCCATACGAAATTTCATCAAAATTCATTTCGACAATTTTGCTTTATTGACAAATTAACATACGTACAAAAATTCTACATAAAGGTTTTCTGGCTTTTATTATCAATCTTTATGCTAAATCACTCACTCCTTTAAAAATATTTTCCATGTACAGGGTTCAGTCTGTTAAAATTTTATTAATAATATAGATAGATTTTTGATATATAAAGATTTATTAATGAAAAACAAAAAATAGTAATAAAAATGTAATGAAGTACATAATAACTTTTTATAATAAAAATAATTAATTATTAATACTAATTCTTTTTGTATGTAACTATTGCCAAAATTCATTAAAACAGTTATCAGACATTGATATTCATTATATTGTCAAAATAAGACTTTTTGTTCTTTTCGAATTTTAAGTGGTTTTTTTCTGTCAAGACTGCGAGTTAGTATGTTACATCTGCGTACGTAAGATAGGAGACATTACCTGTATAATTTGCGTAATTTTGATCGCTCAAAGAGTTGCGTAGAAATAGCATTTAAAACCATAAATGAAAATAACCTGACTTTTCGTTAAAAAAACAAGATCTCTCCTTTATCTGATTGGCGATTTAAGCAAAAGTTTTAAAGAACTTATTTCATTTTCTCTATTTCAAAGTATCATTTTTATTCTTGTATACTTGGCCTTAAAACTACAAGTATTTCCGGAGGTCCCCTTTGCTTTTTTTTGGCTTTACCATTTCCCACTCGAGTATTGACTATAATTCTAAAACGATTTGTCACAACTGTTTTTTATATATTATGTATAGCAATAGTTTATTTCCTCCACGCTTGGTCAAACAGCTTCTTTAGAATGTGGTTTTACATCGAGTAGAAGTATTAAATGACTCATCATGAATGTTAAAAAATATTGCATTTATTTTGTAACCAAAATAATTGCCATATAGATTAGAATACTCCTTACAATACTGTTAGCAGAATACAATTTAATTCAATACAAACGGTTTACATTGAGGTATACTCACGAGGTGTTGCTTTCCACGATTCAGTGGGGCGACCCGATATAGATCAGCAAGAGATGGAGGTACGACAAGTAGTGTGCGTTTCATTGATGAAACAAAGACAAGACGGCACATAACATTTTCCGTACAATACTTTTATAATTAAAAATGAGTTATATTGTATCCCTTCGAAACTCGAGGAAATGGATATTTAATCATAAAAAGAACAAAAAGACGAAAGATGAAAATGAAAATTACTATTTAGTTTTTTATACCAGTATCCCAAATAAATTCAAATTAAGAAAAAAATAATTAATAAAAAAAAACAAATAAAACTGCCAAATTTAATAGGCGTGATCCGACAATTAATGATGGATTTATGTCTTTTTAATACTCATTATCGTATCCACCTGCAAATCATTGTTAAAAAAAATGTTGCCAATGTTAATAACTAATAAAACTAGTTTTTTCTTTTCATTTTTTTGCACATTATTTTTTTTTAATTTTTATAATAATTTTTTATATTTCAAACTTTTTAATTAAGTCATTTTTGAGGTATACATAATCCATTGGACGAATTAACACAACTGTATGTCATTAAACTATACTTGTAAATGCCAAACGCTGTTTCATATACGCGGAATACTCTGTCACTGCGCGCCTTCTATGTGGCCTGTCGCACTCGCGATTTCACAGTATAAACTATATTGAATTTCATATGTTCATTTACACTTACGAAGCTAAGACGAATGGAATGACACCTCGCACATGAAATTCGGCCAGCCCTTCAAGCTAAAGGAGGAGATAAAATCTCAGACAGACATCCATACATAATACATACAATAGAAGAAAAAGAAATATAGTCGTTTTCGCTTAGCGCAGTCAAATAAAAAGATTTTTGAACATACTCGTGTGTAATAAGTTAATGAGACACGTAACTACTCAAGGTCTAGCGCAGTAAAACGAATGTGTCCAATTATACCATGATTTTAGAATACGTTCCTATTAGTTATTGAAAATGATTTTTAATTGTTTTTTTTGTTACCTATTTTTTTTTGTTTTTTTGTTACCTATTTTTTTTTCAAAATTGCATATATTCATTACTTCTCCGAATTCATTTATCTAAAGCAGGGTTTCCCAATATTTTTTTTGTTGAGGCTCCCCGGACTATAAATTTTTCGCATGTTTGTGGTAACAATAGTGAATATGATATTTAATTTCATTAATTTTATGCATGTAAATTAAACATTACATTGTAATGTTATTTGTTGATGTTGTTTGTATATTTTTTTGTTTTTTCTTTCTAAAATGCAAACGCTTTCCGCCCCCTTTGACACCTCTCTATGCCCCCCTTGGGAGGCGCGCCTCCCTGGTTGGGAACTCCTGATCTAAAGGATATTTAGTTTATCTTCATATTAATTAACCGATCTTACTCTGTTTTATAAAACATTAATATATAGTTATATAGCCGGATATAAGTGTTGACGGAAATTATAACTTCAGATATGCCAGTATTGACTTTCAGATGTGGGAGTTATAACTTAGGACATGCCAGTATTGATTTACAAATAAGGAGGGTACATTTAGGAAAATAATCCAAGGTCAAATCGGCGAAGGAATTTGCGGACCGTGTTAATTGCGGAACATACTGCCGCGTCATGGCACACTGCTCACACTGCAAATAAATCGCGTTTGTTCGGCTGAGGCAAAGTGTACTGACGCATTTCCGCGTGTGTACGCAGGTGGTGTTGTGGCACGCGAGTTACAGTTGTCACGTGTCGTGGGCTGCGTGGCGACAACGGCCGAGGGAGTCGCGGACGAATCTAATAATGGGGTTACTGTTACAATGAACACGATATAAATTGCTTCTTGACATTGCGGAATAATATACACAAACGTATATCATATTTCTCTGGACGTATATTTTATCTACGCACACATACAAATATATAACACATTTACATCACAATACTTGTTTAGTAATTAGTTTATACCCGTGTTTTATTTGTGGATACGTCAGATATCGTATTACGGCGATTTTTTAAACAGTACATTTAAAAATTCTGCTTAATGTGGTAATTCTGACCACACCCGACAATTTGAACCATTTAGAAACATATAAAAGCTTAAATATTATAATGCACATGATATTTCTACTAAACATATTATATTTGTACTAAATTATATTTCACACATGATATTTCTACTAAATATATATTCACACATGATATTTCTACTAAATACATGATATTTCTACTCAATGATATTTCACACGTGATATTTCTACTAAATTATATTTCACACATGATATTTCACACATGATATTTCTACTAAACAAATAATATTGTATTGCCTAACTAGTCGTTCACAGGCGAAAAATTGTTTTGCTTGTATTGGCCATTATTTATAAACTATTAGACATACAATGTGTCAGCCCCATGGTGTATTGCGTTAATTATAAAGCCTATGGCTTTTGACGGCGCGGCGTACTGCGGGATCCTTGATTCTATTCCCGGCTGCTCGTTCAGCGGAACTAGACTGATGTTTGTAATCTCGTAGCTTATTACCACAGACCTGTGACGGGCAGCAGCGCCATTGGTTGAAGAAACTACGAACTGCGATCGCCAACCCGCCTGCCCAATGAATAACGGAAAGTTATGGGCGTAACCTTTAATGATACGCACGTTGGAAGAGGTCTAAGACAATATTTTAATGGTTCCACATACAAATATTGCAACTATTTATTGTTCAATTACAGGATATGTGTAATGTTGAACGCAAAATACGGATTTCTAGGTATTGTAAATTACAGATTCTCTTTGACAGTTTTGTACATCTTTTTTTATTTAAAAAAAATGTTTAAAAATGCAATTGTACTTTACGTTTTACGTTTAAATCGTACATAATTATAAATTAAATATTTGGTTTTAGACCAACATTATTTGGCGATTACTTTTGCGAGCTAGAAGCCCTCTAACAGCTCTCCTCGGCGGATGAACGGATAGAGCATGGTTGGATTAACAACGTTAAAAAAAACGATAGCGTCCCGTTTGGACCATTCGAGCACCCAAAATAAAATGGACGTCTTCTCCGTATCATGTGTGCTGTTAATTACTTTAAATTGACAACGAAAGACAAAGAAAAACAGAAAGTGTCCACATTTATATTAAAATTAATTAGTATTAAAATGCGTAGATTTACGTACATTTATGCGTGCTTGCCATGTGGATTATACTTAAATACATTTTTGGTGTAAGTTTAAGTATGTTTAAAGGGTTTTGCATTTGATTAACTTTACAAAAGTGGGGAGTAAAACGGTTTCATACCGCAGAGTCATATCACGCTTTACCAACGCCATCTATTTTTATTATTAAAAAGCATATATTTCTTTTTGATTAGAATACAACGAAGAAATTACGTTCCTTTCCTCTTTTTTCACGTAATAAATATAATTTAATTATAAATGTATGACGTAACATCCTCGTACCTAATGCGATAAGTTTATTTTAATTTTGAATTGACATTTTTGTAAGCCCGATGTGATTTAAAAACGAAATTTTCATGAAATGCATCACCGCTTGTTGCCCCGTCTCCATATTTAGTCTTAAATGGTTTTTTTTTTGATAAAATAACCTTTTTGTTTTATTTGACAGATTTTGGTATCGTAAAAACACTGTGTGCATTTGAACGTGAGAGACATACGATTTTACACTCTATGCTGTTTGCAATGTTAAAATTATTTAATGCTATATTTTAAGTGTTCAACTAATCGGAATGGATTTATGTGTTGTCTTGCTCCGTATATTCTTTACCGACATTTTATTTGACAAGTGTAACACTCAACTAATTTTTTTTTTTCAAAAAAGTGCAATGAATATATTTGTATCTGTTATTAGTTTCTCAATTTCACTTTAGATGGTGTCACTATAATCTTTACCTCGTTGCCAAATGCAACACATACTCCAACCCTCCCACGCATACTTGACATATCTGTACATGATGTACATCTTCAATAGATATCTTCACATGTCTTTACAAGTAGTCCATAGCACTTTTATAACCTTTAAATATTTGTATACGCAGCTAGGTCGCTTGCTTCATTCAAATATTTTTTTTTCATATTTGTGAAATGTCAAAGTCAACCGGTGTAGAGATGACAATTATAATGTAGTCATAGTTATTTATAAACAAGAAAGAAGATTAATAGGAAGTTAAGTAAACATCGCATAAAATATTTAAAGCAACGTTTCTTTGTTCTGTTAGATATTTATTTGCTTTAATTTTAATATCAAACGTCGATTTATACACTATGACATGTCACAGTCACAATCGAGCATTTACTTATCTTTTCATTTGTATCGAATAGCCTTTTGACTGTATTCAGAAAACGATAACTGTTAATAAGGATTTAACATTTACCAATAATATTGTTAGTACAAAAAAAGGAATAATATTGGATGTGAGGAGAGGTAATGGAAATGCAAGCTTGTCATTTAAATAGTACACTTCAAACCACAGCAGCACGATTAAATAGGAAATTTTTATTTAACTCGAAGAAGATGATTAAGGAAATTTGTATTTAACTCCTGTATGAACTAGAAGATGTTTATTGCACTTAATACAACGTTAAAAATAAGAATGAAATTTGTCTATTACTAAGTCAGCGAAACCGATTGTCGTCGATGTAAAAGTGTATATCTATATAAACATCTACTATTACTCTCACTGAAAGCGACGAGTAACTTATCAAATGGTATGCTCATCAACTTGCTTTCAGCCACTGTTAGCTTATGAAATTGTAATATAATCATAAAATTATCACGGCCGATAGTTATTTGAATTTAATAATGCGTTAAGATTTAATATTAACAAACCTATTGTATTATATCCTCTGTCTGTACTATTAATGAAGATTTTAGATTAATACTTATTATTGTTTACGATCGCTCCGTGTTTCATCCTCCTTATGGAAAATGTTACCCACGATAAAGAAAGTGAATTTTATGGTTATTTGAAGAATCGGCTTGGAATATCTGAAATTAAATTTACGGAGTCTAAGAATTCATTCGAAGACTAAAAGGTTGTATTTAATTGAAAGTAGTCTGTAGTCGCTATAAAAACGTAAGCCCGCCAAACCTAGAAACATATTATTTACTCGAAATATTTTATTATAGAAGCCATTGTTCCCATAACATCTAATCATACACATGTTGTACTTTGTACAGTAGAGAGAAGTTGTAACTGTTATCGTTTAAGACTAAATCAACAATTTTACAGCAAGATTTTGATTAGTCCTATTTTTCTTTAAATTATTTGTTTTAATAACAATATAATTAATTATTAATAATGACTAGTTGGCTCGTGCGAATAACTCGCAAGTTCGACAAAAAAAACTCTTTTGAGAAATTTTAATTCTTAAAGAATTAATTTTGAATTGTTTGTTTATTTTTGGTCATTAGCGGTGAAGATTATCTTCAAAATGATAGCTCAATCATTAATTTTAAAGAAATATTAAGGGAGGAAAATATTACGGACAACAAAACACATTTGCAAAATAATATATAATGACAAAGGAAAATAACATATAGCGACAAAGATACACTAATAGCCATAAAAGAAAACGAAAAACGGGTAATTAAAACGTACTATATACATTTTATTTCATTGCACTTTGTGCAATGGTTAGACTAAATTTTAAATACAATGAAGAGAAAACAGCAAACGGGGCTATCATTAAAAACACATAGAAACTATTTGAAGACGTAATTATTTCTAAAACTAGCCGAACTAATTTTAATATAGACCCCAAGAACCGTCTTAAATTTAAAATTTTGCCGAACTTTATCCAATGTACTTACCAAACCTTAATAATTTCCTTTTCTTTAAATTGTATGATTTTTCCAAGTATAAATTACATTTCAAGCATTGAAATCTGCCTTCAGACACCGTCAGCCAGCTGTTTATTTTCAAATTCAACGTTTTTTCTGAAAAACGGTATAAATCACTTGCTATTAAAATGACGTAAATACATCGACCATCTTTCCATTGTTGACGTTCAGCTTTATAAATCCTTTTAGGGTCGGACCTCCCAGCGTCTTCTAAAAAATTCGAAAATGGAATCTTTGACACAAATCATGCATATTTGCTAACTGCCACCCAAAGAGTGTTTTGAGCACACCAATTATTCTTTTACATAAATGATTGTATACTTTACTGCCATTTAATGTTAATAATAAATATTATTTGAATACGCAATTTTCGCAAATATTGAAAACGACAAATCATGGGTATATCTAATATACATATATTAAATTAAAATTAATAACAAACGTTAAAAAAGTAAATTAACTTCAACATTCTATGATGCATGACTTCGTAACCAGCATAAATGTATTATTTTATTGCGACCCAGCCTTGCACGCTCTCTAACAAAGCGTAGCGTAGATTGCGTGACCCCATCTTTAATTCGCACTCGGTTAAACACTTGAAACATGAGCATAGTTGGCCATTCAACTAATCATTGCGTCTAGTCGGTGATATATTATTGCTAAAACTGTTTACAAATTAAAGGTCTTATCTTAAATTATACCAGTTTATTAAATGACTTAGAATAAATTTGTCAACGGCTAACTGAATTTTTATCAAAATATACTCTCGTCATTTTTATAGCCTTTCGGTAGATAAATGGTTCTACAGGATTACGTTCCAACAGCCCTAAAAGATAAAAAGCTAAAATTTTGTAAGTTCATTTGTTGGATATGTGAGAACTATGAGGTTATTAAAAATTATTACGTAACGACGGCGAATGTCGGTATACGACTCGTCATTATATTCGGGATTGTGTTGTTTTAAAGTTAATTTTTTATTAATGATTCATTACTTTTAACAACGATTCTGGATGATCTAGGCCGGATAATAATTTGTAATGAACTTATTAATTTGAGATGAAACGTTGACATATTTAACCAATCCGATAAGTTCTGATGTAACAAATTAAATATAAGCTTAAAATATACATTCATAAGCAGAACGATTTCAGAAAGTACTTCTTATTTTTAGGAAATTATTGATGAAATTCTTATTTATAACTTGTAACTGAATGATTGACCAGAAAATTTCTTGGAATCTTACCTTGTATTATGTCATTCTTAATTTTTCTGTGCTATAGGATCAGAAAATTGAAATAATTTATTACTAGCAACTGATAATTTAGGATTCGAGTATACCATTATTAAGGTCTATTTTTAAGTCAATCGTTATTGAATTTTATGCCCAAATGGGATTTCCACGAAGACTGACTTGACCCAACTTTATAATTACAATAAAGATATTATACCCAGGTTATTAGAGTTACATTCGAACGTCATCGCGATGTTATCGAGTCGCAGAAATATAACTTTATATAGTTATTGTTTTTGAATATTTTGTTTTCTTTAATCGATGCGAACAAAGAATTTTCTATGGTTGATATCTTGTGTAAGATATTTTTAATGAGTGTAGCAAAACCGTGAAATTAGCCCATTAGCGACAATATTTTAATTAAAATATCGAACGATAGGTTGAGACACGCGATTCGTTTTTCTGCTAGGTCGTTTAAAAAGGTTTGTGTAATATCTTGACGCAAGCATCCAATGTTGGAAATGTTTTTCATTAAGACCTCTTCAAGGCTTGCCATCAGTATGCTTCGTTGAATTCTGATATCTGTTCATAATGCTGAGTAGCGTGATTATTTGCAATGAAAGAGAACATCTAGGGATGGCAAAAATTTAAACGAAATATTTCGCGTCTGTAGCCTTATGTTAATAATTCGTTTATAAATTTACTCTATGGTGAGAGCCATCGCCAATTTCTGACCCTTTTATTAATTTATTCGCAAACTTATTTAGAACTGCATTTAAAAACGTTACATGAAGTAAAGGTTTTAGGAAAACTATTGGATTAGTTAGGTTTCTAGTTATTGTTTCTGAAAAATTGTATCTTATCATAATTGCCATGTTGCCGTTATTGCGAAGTCTGTAAGTCTTGCAACCTTTTGTTCTTTTTATCTACCTCGCGCTATTATTTAATCGTACTTATTTAACACGTGTTTAAATTCAACTGTTTGCTAATCGGTTGCACAGTTACGACATTGTAAATGAAATCGCTGCAGCACGTGCTCGAGAAAAATGTAAATATCATTAAAAGACAGAAAAAGATTTGTCCGGATCATTTCAAAGGTAGAAAAATATTAGTTCGGATCATTTCAAAGATAGAAAAAGATTTGTTCGGGTCAAACGTCAAAAGATGTAAAAAAAATTTCCATATTATTTCTTTACACTGAACATGCGTTTACGATTAAGAATAATTCCCAATTCAAAATGGTCGAAGGAATCTTAAGAACGATTGTAGAATGAGGTATTTGTTCGGCCTTAAGATGAGATAACCATGTATCAGGAGTCATTTATTTATGAAGGAAGCGCGTATTATATAACTTAATATCGTATGATAAATGGTAATTGCCATAACTAATATTATAAACGTAAGATTGTTTCAGTTTATTAACATTTTAATGTAGGATTTTTCACACTGTCAGAATTTATTATGAACTAACGTACAAGACTAACATGTAGGTTTTCACCTCGGAGAAAAACAAAGTTTCTTGAGTAACAACATGAAACATGTCTTAAAGCGCCTAAGTATACCTTTAGAAATCAGTTAACCAATCCTAACATTATTTATCAAAATATCTTGGTGCTAGAGGTTTCATTTATAATTCGTTCTTAGTTCTCAAGTTGCTATCCATTATTCCTTAACGCTTCAAAATTCACTACTGTCATTTGCACGTTTATAATATTAGTTAAGTATCATAATTATCTTCCAAATTAAATTTTTGTTAATAAACAAATAACTACTGCCTCAAAAAATTAGACGTTTTGTGTATTTGACTTATATATATACTTTTGAGGTCGCTTTACACTTATATTTTTATTAATACGAGCAAAAACTTTATCTAAATTTGTAATATTTGTTTAAAATTAATTAACAAAAAAGACTGGTTTTTCTGCGACAATATCTACGTATGCTAGAAGTGTAAACAGCATTATGCACCCCTTATTAAATTTTGTCATCTCCTCCCTTACTTTATTTTGAATTGAATACGAAAATGATTACACGATGGGGTCACAAAAGTGTCTAAGTAATGAAGTTAATTAACGATAATAATATTATAATCACATATTTCTTAAAGACTTTGAAGACAGAGGTTACAAAAGAATTCATTACAGAGTTTAATAGCCATCGAGAGGAAAAGTCAATAAACTATTTTATAGCTCTACAAATGTATTTAATTTTAATATGCAAAACAACAAGTCGGATAATAAACGTTGTACTAAAAACATAGAAAAGCAATATACAGTAAGTAGTAAACTGGAATATCACTTCTACACAATTTTTTAACTCAAAATGTGCTTATATATTATAATTATTAATTTCGTGATATTTATGTTAATTAATAATAAAAAATTAATTCTTCGTTAATCATTGCAACTTATGTCTCAGTATTACTCGAATTTTTAATGAAAAGGTAAGATGGAGAATGGAGTTAAAATACCAATATAGATGAAGTAACAGAGGAATTGACGTTTTTAAGCGATTGATAAGTATATCCACTCAACATGTATCCCTGTTGATATTAAAATGTAATGCAATTTAAAAAAAATAACTTCTATAAATTAGTATGTTAACTATGCACGTCCATAAGGTAATAAGTAAATTTAGGTAAGTTTACCTCAAGATATGTTTTACTAATTAATATTTAGTTTGTGATTTTAAAAAAATCTGTTTCTATGATTATTTCTTATTTGAAGATACGCATACATAATTGTAGACGCAGAATTAAAACGTAATGCAATTTAAAAAAAATAACTTCTATAAATTGGTATGTTAACTATGCACGTCCATAAGGTAATAAGTAAATTTAGGTAAATTTACCTCAAGATATGTTTTACTAATTAATATTTAATTTGTGATTTTAAAAAAATCTGTTTCTATGATTATTTCTTATTAGAAGATACGCATACATAATTGTAGACGCAGAAGTTATAATAAAGTGGACGTTGTGAATCGTCAGTTATATCAAAACACAAGTTTCATAGTAAAGTATATCGTACGTACTTCACTATGCTGAACTTAAAATAATACAAACAACTCTAGTGGTGTACTATTTATAGTGTAATGCAGTAACATCGAGAGAAATCATTGTTTACCGATAACGATATTGGAGTCTCATTTGGATCACTCATTTTATCGACCCACTAACCGATATTGATATACGGACGACGTGTCACTGGTCATGGCTACGTACAAACGGAATATAGAAAAGGAATGCGCACAGACAAGTGATCAGCGTTTCTATACTGTGAGGTTAATAAAAGTGAAATCAAACGATGGCGTTAGAGTCGATAATACTGGCGGTAATAGTATGCGCACGCTGTGATATAACGGACGAGAACACAATGTCAAACGACTCGTTTTGAATGCTGATCAGTTAGAGATTATTATTTGGTCAAACCGGATGAATAACTCTGTCGATGAGCGACCATCTTGTATATTGCCGACGTAATAACGGTTATTTAAGAATTAGCTCGTTTCAATTGATAGGTATTATTCTTTCGTTAACATGTGCTGTATTAACTAAAGATTTTACTAAATAAGTTTTCATGTATCATTCGCGGATGTGGAAAATAAAATGTAAATTCGGTAAAAGAAACGTAATATTTCTTGTAATAAGAACAATAAGACTTATGTTATTGGGCAGGCATCGACTTGTGATATTCCTATGATAGCCAATTTATTATTAACTCGGAACACATAGAAAAATGCAGAAAATCGTAGTAAATTGTTTTAGCTGTTTTAGTAATTACTAAAACACATGAGTGATTCTGTTGATTCAGAATTTTGCCATTTTATCTAATAGAAAATCGTAGAAACAAATCCAGGATTGTTATTCATGTATAATAGTATTTTTAATAGTAACTTTGGACATATTTACTTCTATGAGCTCCTTATTCTTTTGTTTTTTAGTACAAAAATTTCGAGTAAGGGTAGCGTACTTGCGAGGATAACGTACTTGCGGCGTTACACGCGGAAGTACGTTACCCTAAAAGAATGTGACTTAACTCGAAATTTAAGCGGAACCCTTATTGCTCTCGCTCAGTTATCGGTTTGTCTGTCTGTAATCACTTTTGTGTTGGATGGTAAATACATTACATTTAAAATTAGAATTATGCTGCTTGTCTCTTCTAGGTTAAAACTTTTAAATTAACTAACAGTTTATAAATGTAAGTAAGACATAATTTGGAAATTTACATTTATAATACGCGTACGGAATACTTTATGTGAGAGTCCAACTTGATTTCTTTTTTAACTATCTTTTTTTAAATAAATAATTTGCCAAATGCAGACCTTAGTTGACTTTGTGCGTTAACGTTTTACGTTTCAACGCACCGCCGCTTATTGGTATGAGCAATTTTCTTTTACATTTCTTTCTCGAACGAAATAAATATAAAAATTAATAGACCAAACTATTAGTTACTAAAACTTTTGCGTATTCATACAAAATTCCAAAGCTCTGCGTAGTTAATGAAAGGGTTACAAAATTTAAAAACAGCCAGATAAAAATGGAATAAACCATACAAGTCAATGGATTAACCTACTCGTTTACAATTGTATGTAAAATGCTACACGTCAAGTGGAATAATAAAATTCAGCACGGACAATATTTTGATAGCGAAACGTTATTATTCCAGTAGCCGTACGAATAGAATACGATTCCGGTCACATTTCGAATTTTTGAGGAACGAATAAATTATGGACAAACGAGACGCACGTGACTTCAATAATTACGATCTGGGCGTTTCCGGTTCCTGCAAGCTACTTACTTTCTACCGGGCGTCGGACATATTAATTACACCGTACGTGCCGCCTTAATGAACTCTATTTCAATTTATATTACTCGAGCTTTATTTTGAAGCACGTACAACAATATTTTTACGTCATATCAATTACCGAAGAAGATCTAAATCTTTCGAAATTTTTTTTACATATTTTCTTACAAGCTACCTTCCTTTCTTAAATCATCACCTGTTATTCTATTTATTAAACATATAATACATTTATTAGATTTTAAATCGATAGAAATAGATTGTACGTAACTTTGACCATCATTTTGAAACTAATAAAAAATAGCAAGATGTTAAGAAATAGACGGAATAATATGAAAAAGATCGGAAGTCGTCAATTAATACAGATTTATTGTACCGAATAAAAGTGTAATAAGCAAATTACGAAAATTATGTACAAACAACAAAATTAAGTCTATGAGTGCTGCTGATATTACATAAGAGTTTGTTTGATAGTGTATAACATTTTGGTTGGGCCAGTAAGGCTGTAGTTTTTTAACAAATTCATTAACCGTTAAAAAGTGTATTCTTTCCTGAATAAACATTTTGATTTTCTTTTATATACCCCACAATTACCCTCTCTCACAGGGGATTCTGATATTCCGTGGTATAAACAATTTAAGAACTTTTAGTACATTTTAGTTAAACTTCTTATAGAAGTATTCCTTAAAAAACTTGGTATTACCAAGAATACTCCTGGTATAATATCATTTTATACTTCTGGTTAGTCGCATTTGAAAATTTAACTGATATCGGCTCCAAAATGAAACTGTTTATAATTCGGCAAATATTAAATGTTTGTTTTAGAAATTGTCTATAATTACAAATAAATAAATACTTAATATTATATAGTATATATATATATATATATATATATATATATATATATATATATATATATATATATATATATATACTGAACTTAAAATTCAGAGAAAAAATAAAAAACAATAATAAAAATTATTCTGATAACGATTTTTTAAATATCCCAATAAACAACATTGTGGATAATTTGTCATGGAAATATCCTACGAAAAAAAATCGGTGTACGGATATCTTCGGTTCGTCTTTATCAACGTTTAATGTCATGGCGAGACATGTCATTGTATTTGACATTGCAAACATGTTTATCATTCTTCACGTTATTGTAGACCTGACACATTCGCAAGGATGCGGCATACGTTTGTGTGGAACTATTATTAATTGTAGTCACAATTAAAATATTTTTTAAGGTATACGTAGACAAATATTGTCGTTGAAATATGAATTTCTATTAAAACATGCCATGAAAATTTCATTTGAATTATTAGGTTTCATCCTCCAACACGGTAGCGAAGAATTTCGGAAAGATTACGTCTTCTTTTCTTATATTCTTCTGCAGGTGGATAAGTTTCGTACTCTGGTATTGTTATCGATTTAAAATTATGGCTTTGCTGTACAAACACAATTCAACTCTTCAAAATGTATTTAATATGACATCGCTATAGAGGTTGAACCATGACGCAGTTTCAATTTGACTTTCTCATAGTCCACAAACACTAGATATAACAACAGATTATACTCCTTGGACTTCTACTTAATCTGCTTATTCTGATATATGGATGCGGTCTATGATATTATAGCCTTTTCGAAAACCGGCTTGTTCTGGAGGCTAGTAGTCGTCAAAATTGTGCGCGAGCCACTTCGGGACAACTCTCAAAAACAATTTATAAACGTGGCTCCAGAGAATGAGGACTCTATAATTCTTCCGAAGGACGTTATGGGCATTTTTGGAAGGGCATTATCATCATAACTCTGATTCTTGATTCTGGCGTGAAATCCTCGTGTATGACGAAATTGAAAAGCTTCTGAATAGCTTTCATTTTATTGTGCTACCTACAATCTACTCATTTCAGTCAAATCCTCCATTGACACGCATTCATATAAGCCCTCAAAACGATTATAAATTCGAGCTGTAAACCTCCTTGGTATTGTTCGGAGTATAAACATCATCAAAATGGACCTCTTCAATTTGGTTTTAGGTTCAATATTCTTACCATTCGGTTATCACTTCCGGTTTTTACATTACTGACCACAATATACCATTAAATACGTGCCGTTTGGTCGACAAAATGAAATCTATCTCGTTTCGAGTCGTAATTAATTAATCCAAGACCATTTTCTGGCGATCCGTTTTTTGAAGAAGGAGATCATCATAAAGAGGCTCTCGTTATCAGCCAATAATACACCAACCGTTAGGCCTTAGGGTTCCACTGCCCATAATCATTTGCACCACTCTCATCTTGTCATCGCATCGCGTGCCTAGTTTTGCATTGAAATATTTAAGGCTTTTGAAATGTATTTCTTAAACCTTTGCGTTATATATTTACCTTTTTTACTGCAGTAAATATAAAATATACGTTTGGTTGAGCGATTACTCTCCTACATATAAAATATACTGGTGTCCGAGTGATTAGTAAATGACTCTATGCGTGTTGTTTTGACTTAACTTGGAAAAACTTTGGAAGGTATGAAAAAATACAAATATTTGATGCCAATGATGATTAAGCACACCAATTTTAGTTTGTTGCTTGATAATATAATGTGGTTTCGTGTAAGATTCTGCCCTTCTAAGTCGATATTCTTTAAAAGGTATAATGAAGATGGTTTTTTAACACTAAATAATTTATATATTCTTCCTTCTGTCCCTTATGAGAATTTACGTTTAAGCAATTTATATGACGACTTTATCGCAGGGAGCTAATTCTCTTCGATATCATCAATAAAAGAGTGAAAACCTGCTTTTTGAAATAAAATAAAAATTAAAGTGTTTGAAAAAATAAAAATATCACTTTTCCGATTCAGGTCTAAGTACGTAATCGCAACAAGCTTATTTATGAAATAAGTAATAACATACGTTAGGTTCTAAACTTGGAAACGTTTTTTGTTTTATGGAAAAAAAGAAAATATATTTTTTTAACAAAAGCACAAGAAAACAAAAAAACTTTATTTTTTAAATACCTGTCGTTAGGACGTATACGAACAATTTAAGAATTTTCCAAATCTTTTTAACTGTTATCGAAAATCCTTCTTACAAATAGACAAAAAAATCATTAAAAAATATCTTTTTACGACCATACCTACAAGAAAATTAATTATAATAACCGAAATAAGGACCATTATTACCAGTCCATTTTGGCATACTTTCTCAAAACATCTAAACGAAACTTTATGGCGAGCCTAGCTATTTGTTTAGTGAACACAAAAATTAGGTGTATATTTAATATTCAAGTAATTGTATAATAAAATGTATTAAAAAGATAAAATTGTCATTTTATGAGTTTTAGATCGCAGACATTTGACTTGGATAGGTCATTAATCTTATAACAGTATCAAAAGAACTGGTGTATTAGCTAGTGAGTAAATCACTTTCGTTCTTAAATAACGTTTAAGCATGCTTCCTTTTACACTTTAAGTGTTTCTCAAAACGTCAATTTGAATTGAAAGTCTTCCTAAGATATCGTGTTTCGTTTGACAGTTATATACCTTCACTAGCTATGCGTAAGTCAACTCCCGTAGATGTAACAATGGCTGCTTAGGTAATCGCTATCAATACCTCGTACTATGATTTCAGAGTATTATATGACGTTAATTTTTCAAATGAAAACTTCTTTAGGCGCATCTGCGCACTTTTCCAAGCAGTAAACAAATGTGAGCCGTCACACTCGGGTCGGTAACGCTCAATCAGGTAAACATGGCTGCAACAATAAAATGTTAAAATTGTCCATATTTTTTCATTAATACTTATATTTCAGTTATTTATCAACTGTGTTACGCTTGTTAGCAATAGAAGCCATTACATTCTTGTTCCTAATCTATGTTTATAAAAAACTTTTTATGTAAAATTAGCATTAATTAAAATGACCGCCAGTAAACGCGATAATTCGAAACATTACTGATTGTTAATCTCGTTACTTTATTGTTTTCTGAAAGGGTGTTGTTGGGGGTCAACAAGGTGCACATGTGGCTATTAGCTTTCCGTGATAACGGAGTTTTATCGCGCTCAGCACATTATTTAATTCGATAGTGGCGGTGTATCGTTATCCGGCGTGATCGACGTGTCATTGACCTCAAATTTATGAGATCATTTCACGGTTAACATCATTTTTGTTTACGGTGATCGTACAGTCCCCATGCCTCTAGTAGCTTTTTTGATACTGCTATAAGATTAATGACCTATCCAAGTCAAATGTCTGCGATCTAAAACTCATTAAATGACAATTTCATCTTTTTAATACATTTTATTATACAATTACTTGAATATCAAATATACACCTAATTTTCGTGTTCACTAAACAAATAGGTAGGCTCGCCATAAAGTTTCGTTTAGATGTTTTGAGAAAATATGCCAAAAATGGACTGGTAATAATGGTCCTTAATACGGTTATTATAATTGATTTTCTTGTAGGTATGGTCGTAAAAAGATATTTTTTAATGATTTTTTGATGTGATTTTCTTGTACTATAAATTACCAACTAGTTCAGCTTCTTATTTTTAGCCCTTCAAGTCATGTTTACGAGTTACATAATCGACCCATTTCCACTTAAGTTTTGCTATTCGTTGGACAACATAAGTGATTCTGCTTTCTCATATCTACCATGTAATCGTGTTACGGTCACGGATATTGCTCTTTGGGCCACTGGCATTTTGGTGATGGATTTATTTGTTAAGATAAGATGCAAATTTCGTCTCCTAAAGGTCAGAGTAAATGAAGTTATTTTGTCTTTTTTGTTTAAAAACAGCCAAGAATTTGATAGTTACGATTTTAGAAAATACCTGTATAATACTCAGCACCTAGATAGTTGTAAAATTAATTTATAAACGATATTGTAAGCTGTTTTTAATGGGTCTTAAAAAAGGTTTTAGCTGTATACAGAATTAAACTAGCGTGACCCGTGCGAAGTCTTCGCATTATTTATTCCATTATGAAGCTCAGATGACAGATCAAACAAATATTTTACTAAAATTGACATATAGAGGCGCAAGTATCAAAAGCATTGAGCTAAAGCGCCACTTTATTTATACGTGAGTGGATTTGAAATTAAACAAAAATTTTACCGACCGTCAATCATATTGACGTTGAGCCGTTAGATGGCAGCATTGCTGTTTTGTGTATATAATTTTAATAATTAATTAATTTGCAAAAACAATAGCAATAATAATTTTTTTAGTTGTGGATGCCGGTAGAGCAAGCAATTATCTATAAAATGATATATAATTTACGTGGATTAGTTGTGAGGTTTTTTCTAAAAAGGGAGTGTAACATCTTAAAACCTTAGCGTATTAATATATATGATGATGATGATTTTGGTCAGTGATCAAATTTTAAGTAGCGATTAGAAATCGGCAACTAAATCATAAAATTTAAAAAAAAAATTTCATTTTATGATTTAGTTGCCGATTTTTAATCGCTCCTTAAAATTCGGTCACTGACCAAAATTTATTCCTGTATGTTCACGATTTTCTCAACAACTAACTGTTTCCGATTGTTATTTTAGCCGTAAAATCTTTATATTTAAGGGAAAATTTAAACGTATAAAACATTAAGATATTTACTCTTACTTCAACTGTTATTTCAGTTCCAGGACTGGTGAACGGTGAACTAATTGCATTTTCAATGCGCTTCTTATTCAGTTGTAATTTGAAACCGGTAAAATTGTTGTCTATAAATTTTATATTTATTTGTAGTTACATACATTAGCTTGCTTATCTTTCAAAATTCCGTTCCAACACGCAAAGTTATAACCACTATCTAAATGTAAACTTTCAAAATGCATCTATTTTGAGTTTCTAAGAACGCAATGATTATCGGAAGCACCGGAAATTTCTCTATAAAAATCAAATAAAAATAGTTAGTTCAATAAAAATTACCTTTTTATTACTGAAATAATATAGTGTTTATATTTTTGGTTTAACCGGTCAAACTTAGACAGATTAAACACATCGTAATAAAATCAACCGAGGGCTAGCCAAGCCAAGGGCTGTTTATTCTACCCAATTGGTTATTGCTCTGAATCAATTATGTCATCCCAATGTAATTTACTAATGCGCTACGAAAGTCGTGCTAAGAAGTACAATGGTTTAATTTCGACGTCACTTCGTAGCAGTGACCGAGTCTCACGGGGCGGAACGAACAGTTAGGTCAAGAAACGCGAGGACACGGTTAATGTCAAAATACAACCTTTAAGTATGAGTAGAACTCGCACAAAGAGAGTCTGTAGACAACATAGGCACAAATAAACATTAAAGGATACTTAGCATTTCCAAGGACACTTAGCATTTCCAAGGACACTTAGCATTTCTATTATCCTATTTACAAATATTATTATTATTTTTCACTATGTAAATGTATTACTTAATTATACCTTTCACAGACGTAAAATAAAAAAAATTCAAAGATTTATTTATAGTTAGATAAATCTTAAATGAATCCTTTGGTAACACCTTCTATTTCTTAATTTAACTCTAGCAGTTTCGGAAGTGGGGTGTGATTTTGTGGATATCTTCAACAATACCTCAGAAACTATCTTAGATAAAGTTCTGAAAAAAAGTAGTTTTGGAATGCTTATAATTCGAATCGATATGCCACATGACATGAAATGAAAAATAATTGAAATGTAATTTTACCCCTATTATATTTCCATATAAGTATTTTTGAGCGATAAATGAAGTGATAATTACATGAGTGTTAATAACACGTCGACCTGAATCCGAGGAAAACGGCTATGACAGACATCCGGACGAGTGAGTGAGTAATCTTATAAGAGTTCCGTCTTTTCTTTTGAGGATTGAATAACTTTTTCATATTATGCTAGAGGACACGTTACGTAGTTCACAGCAACAGAAGCTTTCAACTTATTGAGATAACAATATTCTTTAGAAATAATGTCGGTAGACTTTCCTGAAGAAGCCAACCACATCCTCCCAATAATAGAAGGCTCTTTAATCATAAAAAGCATGCAACAGTTCCGACGTATAGCACCAAAATATGAATAGTATAAACCAGCAGGTGGTACCGCGCCCACGATCTCAGGCTCGGAGCGGAGGAAACGTGGGCGACGATTTTCCGACGACGAACAACAAAAAAGGAATGCAAATCGCATTTGCGGAAATAGAAAGAATTTCGTTGAAAACGGAGATCCTGCTCGCTTTATTCCGCCTTTGAAAAGGGATTTCTTAGTAATGCGACTTTGATTTTATGGATGTTTGCGAATCAATTTAATCCGTATTACGATAGATTTGCCAGATGTTTTGTCGCAGGCTGATGGAATATCGAATGTTCCCCAATTTTACTGAAGCAATAAGTAAATATCTAGATTAATTATTTTGACTAATTTTTTCTTTATTTTTACTTTGATTTCTTGTTTTGTATTTTTTCATATACTTTCAGCTATTCAGCATTTGGAACTGGAATATCTTGTTACCATACAGTTTACTGATTTGACGAAATATTGCTATATACTGATCGCTAGCTCAAACTTTTCTGAGTCTTTGCTTATTGCGTTAATTTAATAAAAATATTAATCAAATTCTAATCCACACGATTAGGCAAATGTTCAGAATATCTCCTAGAACTGTTTCACAAAGTTACTACTTGCATGGTATGGATCATTATCCATAAATATAAATTTTCTAAGCTCTATTTTAATGACGCTTATATGCTCTAATGACGCTTTTCTAAGAATAACTTAGTAAAACTAAAATAAACAACCTGAATTCGATTAACGTAAATTTCTAATTGTAACGGCTAAACCTTTATCGATAATTTTAAAAATTAAAAGTATGTTAAATCGACGCATATACTGTGAAACGTTTTACTCTTCTTTATATATTTCGCTTTTTATACTTTTACAGTTTTAAAAAAAATATAATTTTTTTGAAAATACTTATACCAGATCAGATTAATAAATAGCGTATGACTATGGAGACTTTTGAAAATTAATTTTGTCACTAAGGAAATTTTGTTTTAAGTATAATTTGCTAAGGGTAGTAAGGAGAACAAAAAAGAGATAATTGAAATATGTTTGCAATTTTAGGAAAAGAAATACGAGGAGTGAAATATCCAATTATGTCACGAATTTCCAATTTGGTTTTAAAACTATATCTGAGCATTTGATTTAATATTTTATTTTTGAACACATAGATTTCGGTAAAAACATCAGCACAAAATTTACCTAGTAAGAGTTAAATGGTTACATTTATTTTTTTTTGTTTATCTAATATTACTGAAATAGATTACGAAAAGAAATTAGTTCTAATTAAATTTTTGCCGCTTACCTACATAGAAAACATTAAATTCTCTTGTGAAAATTTAAATAGCTTTATTAATCAAATTTAAATAAATAAATATAAAAAGAAATAAAATTAATTACGATGTGTAATTGTTAAAACCAACAAATCTTATTGAAATTAGCTTTAATAGAATTTTTCTTCGTGACGCCTTCAACCTTTTCTAAGTTTAAGTTATTTCAGTATTGATTATTTACTGTAGAAAAAGTTGTTACGATTTTTTTGTCGACACATCTACTCTTTTAAACTTAAAATATTATCAATGTATTGTATTAACTCATCATCATTATCAGTAGCTCGACAGTCCTCGGTTGACTCTGGCCTTCTCAAGCAGACTGTTTCAAACCCTCCTACTGGGCGCCATTGTATTAACTAGTGATGAAAATGTCTTCATAAAATCGTTGTAACTTTTTTTCAATTATCCTTTAATACGAGCAACAGATTTATTTATTTTGAAACATGATTTTGATGATTAAAATGTCTTCTCAAAATCGTTATAACTCTTTTTTCAATTATCCTTTAATACGAGCAACAGATTTATTTATTTTAAAACATGATTTTGATGATGAAAATGTCTTCTCAAAATCGTAACTTTTTTTAAATTATCCTTTAATGCGAGCAACACATTTATTTATTTTGAAACATGATTTTGATAATGAAAATGTCTTCTCAAAATCGTTGTAACTTTTTTCCAATTATCCTTTAATACGAGCAACAGATTCATTTATTTTGAAACATGATTTTAATGATGAAAATGTCTTCTCAAAATCTTTGTAATTTTTTTCAATTATGCTTTAATACGAGCAACAGATTTATTTATTTTGGAACATGATGTTGATGATGAAAATGTCTTCTCAAAATCGTTGTAACTTTTTTTTCAATTATCCTTTAATACGAGCAACAGATTTATTTATTTTGAAACAATTACTGAAACTGCGAAGCGTGAATTGAAAATCTAAATTGTTTACGAAACGTAACAAAGACGTAACGAATTTACTATTTTAAAAACAAAGTTTATATCGCTCTCGTGAAACGCCTCACGTGTTACAACTGTTTTTTTTTACTTCTCGTTCTTGCTCTCTAGTATCACTGAATTCAAGGCCAGCAGGGAAAGGAGCCTCCGACACGTAGGTAGTTTGACTCTTACATGATGCAAACTAAGCTAACAACTATTTACGTGTTATTACTTTGAAAGGTATATTTCCTAATAACTGTCCCGATTTGCTGCAGATTTTCTCGGGTTTCTTTTAATAGTTTGCTCCGTATATTTTCTTGAATTTAATAGCAAATAAAAGAATTAATAGAAAAAATTCCTAAAAAGTTTTTTTTAATGTACTAAAAATAAGAAAAAGAACTTATCAAGACGAGTGAAAAGAATATTTAACGTTATGAAGACCTTTAGACCACCTTTCATTTTTATCACCAGATCCTATGTCTACCACAATCATTATGGATTGTCACCGGAAACAAATATGTGTGCTAAGTTTCAAATTTGTAGCCCGTCGGGAAGTGCGCGAAATGTTAATTATAAAACTTGTACCAGACAGATAAAAAACAAAGTAAGTTAATGAAAGCTATATCCTATTTTGAAAATTAGTGTTTAGTTACACTGAATGTTCCAAAAAAAACATTATTATCGTATTTCATATTTCAATATCCAGGCAAAATATCTGTGCAATATTATTGTTCTTGGAAATATATTTGTGTTACAATTACGCTTGTCTTCCGTCTAACTGCATCCTTATAACTTCACATCACACTAAGAAAATTTGAAGCGAAATTTAAACCAAATATCGTTTTCAGTTTCCAATCGAAATGCATATCAAAGACACGAGTTTTGCCTATATTTCCTACAGGCTATCTACAGAAATCTATATAGTAGGCTTCCACAGTTAAACATGTCTCTTATAATTTCGTTAAGTATGTAGTTAAGTTTTTCGCAAGTGGTTGCTTCCGATGGAGATCTCAATTAATACGTAGATAAGTTAAAAAAAGAACTAAGCGCCTCGCTATATACATAGAAGAACGAATATTTTTTTACTCGCGCCATTGAATAGGTTGTTATTATATATATTTATTAAAAGGAAACGATTTTTTTTTGACATTTTCCATTTTTCGTCGATGGATCAAATTTGTCAAGATATGAAAAAAATATTAAGACTAGAATTTGCTTAGAACTTTTATTTAAACTAATTTCGTTTAAGTTATATCAACAATATTAAAAGACCAGTACAGAACTTTGCGTTATCCTGATATGCGCATGGCCGACTTCATAATTAATTGTAGTAAAACGAAGTAATTAAATAAATATGAATTTTAATAAATTAGTTTGTCATAGTTAAATTCTGTTTTTTTTTTCATTCAAGTAATTAATTATGCTTCTCATAATTATTATTTTTAGTATCTTATTTAGTTATTATAAATTTATTTTTTGTATTGTATAAAGACTTTCTTAAAAAAGTTATCACTAGTATAATAATCGATGTCATTATTATATAGTGTAATAAATACGATAGTATAGTGTTTAGTATAATATTCGAATGCGTGTACAATACCAAATAAGTATGAACCAACGAAGCCACTCAGTAATCAACTAATTCAACCCCACTTAAAGTAACAACACTTGCAGTATCACCCAGGCCACCCATTACCGGAGCAGAATTCGTTTTGTGACGTCAGAATGTGGGAAAGAGGCGACACGAATACCCGCTTACCTGCTCTTGCTTTTCGCTGATATGTTATGACCTTTACCTAGATAGATAATTCACTCTACAGAAGCAGTTCGATGCCGTTTAGAGATCGAACTGTGTGGCTTCCATTCGCCACTATGTTTTAATATGTTTTGAAAGTTTTTTTTATTATATTTACCCGATCTATTTTTGACTCAAAAGTAAAGTTCATGAAAACACGGTATTTATAGATCTCATTTGTGTTTACTATGCGCTTCAAAATAACTTCTTGTTTACCATTAAATTTGTCTTATTTATACATTGTTACGAAAGTGTAAACAAAAGCATATTTGCATTATGACTCACGTATATTTTTACTTTTATTGAAGTATTGAAAACAAATAAACTTGATCTGGCATAAATTAATTTAAAAATAGCGCTAATCTTACACCATTGTCACGAGAGATAAAGTTCGTTACTAACAGACACATGTTCAGCTAATTATGTTATATTATATAGACATATCGTGAATGCTTCGAAAGCGGTCCTCAAAAATTGAGGTGTTTCAATTTCAGTATGACTGTCTCTTTTATGTATGTAATTTCGTGGACTCTTATCTCTTTCACTGTAGTTCGCGTGGGACGCTATTTGGGGTCGTACTTTTTTTAATTTTTGCCTATTGGGTATAATGTCTTTGCATTCGGCACGTTTGCATTACATTTCTAAACTATTTGATAATGCAATCCGCGCTGTTTTCTGCCATAAGGTGTCTTTGTTGACAACGTGGCAACGTACATTAGCTTAATCGAATTTGACTAATTACCATAAAAATATTTCCCTCAATCGATCACCGAACTTTGCGTTTACGTTCGTCCGGTAGTTTATTATTCTCCATTATTATTGCGTTTGCAATCTTATCAAGCAATATTTTTTTCAGTGACGCAAATAGGAAAATTAGATATGCTAAATATAAGTAAATCTCGATCGTAATTGACGTATTTTTTTATCGTAATCATAACTTTACTGCTGTCGCTATGTCCGATTAATGATTTTGTTTATTTTTTTCATTAACTGCGACTGCGGCTTCTTTTGAAAAATATCCGTGCAGGCTTCAGAGCTTGTGACCACTTATTTCTGTGTTGTTTTTTTCTTGATTTTTCGCTTTTGTAAAAAAGCACAATATTGAAACACCGCACTAAGCGAAACGTAGTCAAAGTACTTATATTACTTACTTATTTTTTTTTAGACACTGCATTATATTTTGTAGACAAAATGGGTATTCATGCATCACGCGGAGATTGATACGCTAATTTCGTGTGCATACAAGTTTGATACAGTTTCAGTATTATTACAAAACCTGTAATTACACATTTTGGTAAGGAACATTTGTTACGCGAGGTGCAACTTGTACTTGACCGATTTCCGATTTTTATAATTTATTCGTTGTGTCGACAGGAGAAACAAAAAAAAAATTTCGTAAATCGCGAGTCTCTTTGTAAAAATACATGCTCCATGCATTTTAATAATTTATAATACTAGTCTTTTTATACTAATGTCTTTTCATATTTCATAGATGATTCAAAACTTTTTTTGAAGTAAATTGTGGAATAATTTTAATTTTGAAGTTGTTATTGTTTCTTTACGATGTCTAATTGTAAAATCAATGGTATAAATAATATATATATATATATATATATATATATATATATATATATATATATATATATATATATAAATTTCTTAAGGAATAATTTGCGAAATTGATGCCAGTCGGAGTTACCTATCCTGTTTAAATATCACTATGAACTAATTTTAATAAATTTTTTTTTATTCTATGTTTACACGGGACTACTGTTCATCTTTATACGAACACAAAATTTTCATCACCCAGAAACGCTAAAACTGCAAGTATATCTCTTCATCACCACATCGGGAAAAATTGTACACTATATATAGAAAACCTACCGAATTATTTACCACTTTCATTTGAGAGAAATAGTAATAAAGGAACCAGGCGATACGTTCCTCTATTTGATGCTAGTCTAATTAGAGTTTTTAGATGGATACTTCTATCTAACAGGTTACAAGAAAACTACTGTGGATAATTAACTCATAATTAACTGAATATATCACTTAATTTGACATTATGTGTGTAGGTGTATGTGGATAATTAACTGAATATATCACTTAATTTGACATTATGTGTGTAGGTGTATGTGGATAATTAACTGAATATATCACTTAATTTGACATTATGTACTCTCTTTCATCTTGTATTTTATCTCGATTTCTATTTTTCTTTTAGACCCTCTTTTATTTCTCTTTCTTTATTTCCAGATTTTTATTTCAATTCCCTAGAAATATTAAAACAAAATAATAACAACAGGGAGCCCATCTGTCACAACTTCACAGTTCCTGCAATTTTAGGCCTTCGCGCATATAATTTTGTAAGTTCGCGCTTCATATAGGGATCTTAATTAATATGTAAAGTAGCAGTGAGAGTGAGGATGGAAATGAGGTTACATTTACCGTTGTCCTTTCTTAAACTCCGTTTCTGAAGTATTAAGCTTCAACATCAAATGTAAAGTATCCCTATAATTTTCCAACGATGGCACAGTGATTCCATTCATACCAGTCGGTATCACTACCTTAAATTCTCAATTCTCACTACCTCACTAACTAATACGATAAACAAACTACCCGAAAACATATAAATACCATCGCTAATAATTGTTTTTCACTTATGTTTTGACCTCCGAAGTGCGGCGTTGCGCGTTGTTTACCACAAACCTTTACCGCGCGCTTATCAATGACTCATTTTTGCAATAATATTTCCCGGTATTGTTTGTATATTTGTGTGTTTGTGGCAGTGAAATCCAAGTAATATGTTTTTATATATAAATATAAGTGTAATCTAACGTAACATACATGAATCAACATAGCCTGACATAGTCTCCGTGGGTGCTATGGCATTTTATGTTAACTCGTAGTATACGTTTTTCGTAGCACGTCTACGAGATTTTTGGAAAGTTAATTAAACTTTATGTTTTACTTTTCACCTAATTCACTGAAGTGCTCTTTTAATAGGACGTATTTCTTTTGAGTTATGGGATTCAGGAAAAGGATATACCAAAGAAAAACACGAACGTATTTTGTCACTACTATTAAAAAACTTTTATAATGTTGAGAATGTAGACAATAATCCGTTAGATAAAGTATGCTTAATTTGTTTAAATATGTCGACAAATACTTATAAACTTGTGAATTTTAATACATCAAAAATATTTAAAAAGTATGCTGATAGTTTTAGTGCTGTTCAGTTTATTGAATTAGCAACAACTGATGAGCAATCTCTTCCTCTGGTCGCGGACGACCAAATAAGAATTTTAGTGTTCTTAGCAAAAGATCGAAACGTAGACGGTTAACAGGATTATCTCAGATTGACAATTCAGCAGTTAAGATGCATCAACTTCAACAAATATTAGTGAGAATGAAGTTTAATCATTTGTGTAGAGTCTAAGCTTACGAAACATCAATATTTGTTGACAATGAACTTTGTTAATACCAAAGCTTCTAGCAGAATTTTACCCTCGTATCAGAGTGTTTTGAAAGTTAAGAAAAAGTGATATCCTAGCAATATGGTAGTGATGGAATCAAAATCCGAGATCGAGTTACAAAGTTTATTAGATCATACAGCTTCACGAATCTTAGAGTAGTAAATAAATAGAAATTTATTTTAATAATATTCCAGTAGAATCATTTAATTTAACTTTAATTTGGAAATTGAGTTTTTACGGTAGTACGGGTCATAGTGAGTACAAATAGTGTTTGGCTGGTTTTAGTTTAGATGATGATAGTAGTTTATTTTTAACTTGTTATGTTCCTTGGCAGTCAGTAACAAATTCAGATAGAGAACCCAACATTCTGTGGAAAAATTCCTGTCCCTCTTCTACGAGAGACTGTAGACCTATTCGCTTCCAATTTGTGAAGGAAAGTTCCACTGTATTATATGAACGAAGAATATTATTTTAAATAAAAGACAGATTTCTTGTATCGGACAACATTCACATTAGACGAACGCGTTTTCAACCTCCAGCATTCTCTGCAACTGACTAAGGTCGATAGTAAAATTTGTAAGTGGAAGGTCATCTGCTAGGTGTTGTATTTGTCAAGCAAACGCCCAAAGAAATGAATGACATAAATAGGTGGTTGCGAAAAGAAAGCGATGAAAATCCTTTTAAATTCGCTTTGTCACCTCTACATTCGTGGGTTCGTTTCTTTGAGTATTTCCTTTTATGTTCTTATAGAATAGTCTTTATAAATTAGCAGGTTAGGTCAGACGACGATAAAACAAAGTTAGCTGATAAGATACTGTACGTTCAAAATCAGTTTAGGTTTCGATTAGGCCTAATTGTAGATAAACCAGCGAAGTGGCGGAAGAGGAACATCGAACAACGGAAATACCGCAAGAAATTCTTTTCGAATTCAGTTGTTAAATAGAGATTTAATTGACCGTTGTTCTCAAATTTTGCAAGTTTTATCTTCGGGTATATCAGTGTAGAGTCATGTAGTAAATTCGGTTTTGGAATCCGAATTACGCGACTTTTGGTACAAGAATATCAGCTTCCGTCCACAAAGTACTAATAAATTGTAAACCATGCATTAGTGAAGCGAATTATCTGAAAAGCTGCCGAAGCTAATAACAAAAATTTGAAGGAATTTAGACGAAACCATGCTCGAATAATGGTTCGGGAACTTGCTAATAACGATTTAATGAATAGAAACATCTTATAGTCAGACCCCTTCTTTTCCAGCCTACGGAAGCTTCCCCGAAAAAAAAGGTTGCTTGAATTATTAATAAAATAATTTTTAAGAAAAAAGGGTAGTTTAAAGTATTAAGTTTGTTAGTAGTATAGAAAATCTAGTATAGTATAGAAATCTATTATTTTTCATAAAAAATCAGAGTTTTTCCTCAATTTCAATGTCGTTTTTTCATTAATTATTTGTTTTTTTTCACTGAAATTTGTTTTAGGATAGTAGACATCACTGTCAGTTTCCACTCCATCAAATCTTGCAATTAATTGTGCTTAACATTAATTAAAGAAAGACATTGAAGTGTACCATTTTTTTTACATTTACTTAAATTTTCTTTTATTGTCATTTGCAATCAAATTATTTATAAATATTTTATATAATATAATGACTTAAGTAAATTACACTGTGTTATATCATTTACTATCGTTTTAATACAAATGTAATGCTTTATTTCCGAATTATCTATTTTTGGCTGCCCACCTTAGGACTGTGTACCACTGTGCACAGATTTGAAAAATTCGGAAACATTTTCGATAATAATGTTTAATTAGAACTTTCAAAAAAAATTATTTCGTTTTATACAACATATCTAGATATATAGACAACTTGATCGTACTGGGTTCATTTTATTTTTCATCTTACCCTTAAAGTCACTCCGTTTACACCCTTAGATGAACTGGTACATTCAGCGCTCATTCTGTTATTATCCCGATGAGACGTCTACAAATTACTCTTTACGTGCTAATGAGTACAAAACCTTTAAGTTCACCTGTTTATTTATTTACTCGAATTATTTAATCGATCTGAACTGTGTATAAAATAAATAAAAACAACCTATTTAATCCGCTTAAGTGAAAACATGAATTCTTAAAACTGTTCGGTAACATCGCACGTTATTCAGCTTACCTGCTTATTTATAATGTACTACTCCTTTCACGTCGGCTTATAGGTTTTATTATACACTAAACGAATGCCCGCTCGTACACAATCTCAGTCAGTTAACAGTACTACGTACTTGCTCGGTGTGTTGCTATTTAAATTGATATTTAATTATCTTAACAATTAACATACGACCTTTACATTATATATGGGCACATTGTAATCGAATAGTTACTTTAATTTATTAAACGTGTTTTACTAATTTAAAGTGAGTGGTCGCTTAGCCACATTGTATTGAATTTTGGTATAAATATTTTAAGCAATACTACTGTATGTACTTATTTTATTAATATTTATTTAGTATGCTATGATACGGAAATATGCCTCTTAAAAATAGCTAATAAACATGCTAAATAAACATTCAGTGCAATTGATTACGACTAATAGTCCATAATTTAATTTTGATACAATATAAAAGAATTACAGTCGTAGTGACAAATTAAATTTGAAATCTACATTCGTTTGTAGGTGACAATATTGCGAGAAGATGATTACCGTGCGAACGCAGGATGCTACATTTTGATTATGAATAATGAATGTATTCAGATGTATTTATATGTATTGTAGAACTTAAGTTTATATTTAAGAATATAAGTTTATGGGAAAATTTTCCTTTCAGAATTGAAATAATACGAGCAGACGTCATACAAAGCATAAAGTGTGATTCTTACAAAATAAACATATTTTATTTTATTATTTCGTTTAATAGACAGAAAAAGGACTGCATACATATGTATCTATTTATATAATGTTAATCTATATGTGTATCTATTTATATAATAAAAAATAATTTACAAACTTACATAGAATAATATCGAATTAACGAATAAAATTTGATGATGTTTTTACTTTTGACATAAAAAATCAATAATTGTTGTCTACTTTTTCATTTTGTTTACATTATAATAACAGTCTCTAATATTATTGTGCAAAAAGACATTGAACTTTTAAATCATCATTTTCGATATTCTTGTGAACAAATAGGGGTAACAAGTCTGCAGCTTTTAAAGCCTCAGCTGCACTGGGTGCTAATTCTTCCTCGACTTCTTCCTCTTCCTCATCACTTTCGTGTGGTTAATTAACAATATTCTGTATGATGTTCTCATTTGTAGATTCTTCGTATGATATTGTGTATGATGTTCTCATTTGTAGATTCTTATTATGCCAATGTAATCGCATTATTAATGCCAATGTAATTGTCCCACATGAATGGTGATTCCAACGAGTCTGCATTTAGATTTCTGGTAGAGACAATTCGTTGCTCGTATCATACGAACGTGCATAAAGTATGGTAACTGAATGTTTTAATAAAATGCTGTTATCTAGATTTTTTACAAATTTATCAAATTACCCCCATAAATTAGATGAATGTGGAAGCTGTTTGCCCATTGGTTTGAAACTTAATATTCCGTAATCAGGGCTTAAAAATGAAAAGTGGTAAATGGAACTAAATTTTGATTTTAAAAAACCCGTCCAATAATTTTTCAGTCGGTGGAGTACTTAGAAATTTGTTTACCTCTTCTTTATATCAATACACATTAAAAATAAAACAAATTAATATTTTGCTACGTATTCACTGAAATCACTATCGGCAGCATGCTTGCAATATTTCACGCATATAAGTCTATAACTGTTTAAATTGTGAAGCTGTAACATAAAGAGCACAGATTGAAGAACGTGACAAGCTATAAGAGTTCCTTGTTTCATACAGATATCGCTAGAACGCTTTTGTTAACGATTTAAATTATGTATATCAAGGACGTACAATCATTAATTTAAAATGAAATAATGGTATCAGTTATGAAGTAGAGGGAATTGAATATTAATAATTCAACGAGCATTGCAAAATTTACCACCGATACCTATCTCAAATTTAAGATAAATTATATCATTTGATTGGAATACTGTACTTATCTTAAATCATTATAGGCATAATCTCAATATATAATTATGAACCTTATTATTGAAATATTACCGCTGGTTATTACGATAATTATAACTTGTTTTAATTAAAAAATTATATAATATATAATTATATAATATAATTTATATCAAAAATCAAAACTTTATTATCTTTTAAACTTGAAGTGCGATATTTCAAATCTTAAATTATTCACTTTTATACGCTATTATTGCTCGCTATCGACAAAATGTTTGCGAAAAACATTTTCGCCTTTTATCTTATCTTATCTTAAATGTAGGTCAAGATAATGAGGTCTCACTTGTGTTTTACTCGCAATTTTCCACCTCTGCAGGAAAAGTAACATAAAGTTTATTAATATCCCGCTCGTTGTGGCTCAGAAATAGTCTGACTAAATATAGAACGATCGTGGAACTCGTTAAACTGTTGATATATAGGTTATTTATATATTGTATAATAATACTATATTATAATGTGTTTGAGAACCCCTAGACATTTTCCATAAAAATACGTTAATAACAAATATATTAATTTTTATTACAAGACAGATTCCATTGAAATCGTTTGAACAAGCTAACCATATAAGATCTGAACTGTTGTCGTGTAAAAACGCTGGCTGCTAAAAATAGATGAATCAAACATACCTGGTTGGTTCTAAATATAGTTATTCTTGACAGTGTCGAGATATATGTAGAGGCGCATGTGCGTAGGCACGTATTACGAATCAGTTTCTGTGTCGAATTAGATTGGTCGCTGTACGTCGGTCGTGCATATTGGGTACATTATATTTCGCTTGCATTCATTTTTAGTTCGTGTTCCGTACCTGGAGGGTGACAATGGAACAATTATGGTCTCACTTCAATGTTCGTCCATTTAGTTCCGTTGCCTTTGAAAATCTAAACCGTGTAATGTAGAGATCTGAAATTGTATTTAATTATAGTCTGCTGACCCAAAACTATTTCAGAAAAAGAATTATATATTTATAATTAGTTTTATTATTAAACGTGTTTAAATGGAGAGAGGAGGAAATCGATTCGCTAAAATTTAAAAAAGTAGAAATAAAAATAGTTGTTATTATAATTGTTAAAATCTTTAATAAATACAAAACAATTTTTGTCACAACGCTTTATTTGCAAAAAAACTGTTGTGTGTCGTGGAGTCAGCATTTTAAATAAGTTACACGTATCCTTCCAAAATATGTCATGTTTATAACATATTAAGCTAATTATTTAAACCAAAATTACGAATGAAATATCGATGATAGTGCAGTAATATATTTTCGTGTTAGCGTGATAATCAACATCACGTTAATACGGTTTATTTGAATGTTTGTAGACCGAAATGTTACGCGTACATCGCACGCTGTCAAGTCAGTGACCACCTGAGATCATTAGGGATAGCACCCCAGACCCCCTACCCTCCCCTTCCCCCTACACACTTTTTAGATATTGAGAAGAAAAAACATAGACACCACAAATATATACCATTAACGATACAAATAAGTAAAAAAAAATATCTTTCACTTTTGTTACGAGTTCAATAGTAACTTATGATAGTCTCTTATGATATTTCATTAATAAACAATTTTGGTAATAATATATAATAATAATAATAATAATAATAATCTTGTTAATACTGAAAAGTGAAACAAAACGGGGATACGATTTGTGGTTTTAAATCTTCCAATGTATGTCTATTACCTTGATCAAAATTACGTGTCAATCAGTTGATATTTTTATTTTGTTTAAGTGCAGAATACAACTGTGTTGTTTTTTATTTTGTCTGTGTTGTTTTTTATTCTGTTGTTATTTTTTATTTTGTTTAAGTGCAGAATACAACTGTGTGGTGACACAATTTATAAACATATGCGGAAGCCACGATCGATGCAGTTGTTGCTCGTAGGATCCGACGTCTATCCTTTATAATATTTTTTTGCTAATAAATCAATAACAAATGTCAATTCATGTTATTTTTTAGTATTGGCTGTACATGTATATATCGTTTTTTCCATCAATAAACCAGTTACGGATGTCTTATATAACCTTTAAGTACCCTTGCTCGCCCTTAAACATGAATTATGCAGTGGACCGGTTCTCATGTTTCCAACAAGTCGAGAGCGACTTGACACTCAATCATAACTAGTCAACGGGTAAAGATTGCGGTACGGTAAAAGTTTAATTAACAGTGGCTTAGCAAGAATATTGATGTCATGAGTATAAAGTAAAACCTAAAATTAGTTGTTGGCATTGCGCTACCTCCGTCCACCGAATGTTGAATCCCGCGTTACCTTAATAAGTTTTAAATTAATTCCACAAAATAATGTTTTGTAAAGTTCCTTTTTGTACAAATAATTCACTCAAGAGGGATTATTTATTTGTTTATATATAAAACAGATCTGGAAAAGGTGCAAAACATACCTTTCCTAAATTCGCATCACGTAAATGGTCATAGGAGAACAGAGGAAAAATAAATTTGGATTATATTTTTGTTTGTATATGTACCGAATAAAATTCGGTCGTTTGACTATTTAATGGAAAGATTAGGGTTTTTCTTATGCTATGCTAAACACCATCGCCTCCCAATACCAAACAATTACTGCAGAAGCTAACATTTAAATGCAAAATTTGCATTTAAACCCATACATTAAACCAAACGGATTTCACGTATATAGTCGTATATACGCACGATTTGAAGTGGAAAAATCGTTTTTATTTTTAGTAGTTTTTAGAAGTTTTAACAATAAGAAATGGGGAAATCCACTTACGGACACAATCTCATAATTATGAAAAAAACAAGTCCCATAATAAGGGTATAAAGTACCGCACCCTCACGTTATAAAATCGTAATGTTCCTTAAACTTTACCCATTTTGTTCCATGTGCAAAGTAATATAATTTTAGATAGAGATAATCATGCATTAAATCCTGCAACCTTCACGGTTTCATCTCCAAATCGCACCTAAGCAATGGCAACAAACATCTCTCTAAATGAAGCTGTATAAAATGGTAATTTATATAACGATTAAATATCAGCTCGTTACGAAGGCCGCAACCTGATAGTGGAACATCTATCGAACGGAAAATTTGTAATTCAACATCAATTTACATACAGATTATCAATTGCGGTCATTTAAAACATATTTAATAGTAAACAGAAATATTCAAACGGGTATCTCTAAAGTGTGGCAGTACGGGGATCGTTCTCCACTGAACGAGCGGTTGGATCGAGCGTCTTTATCGATATATTAATTGTCTCGCTCTGTTCAGTTTAATGTGGATGAACGTGTTAATGTCCTAACCGCTGCTGACACGCGAGCTAATCGTTGTTATTTGAAATGAAGAAGCTAATTACATATTTATGGTTTAAAGTCGTACCGTCGTTTGATTGGTACTTAAGAAAATTTATGGATGAGACATCCATAACTTTTCTTGTCTCATCCGTGTGGATAAAATTGGCGGGTCAGGAATTAAAAAAAAATTTTAAAACAAATCTGTTCAATTTCGTCTAAATCTTACCTCTTGATAACAACATTATCTCCAATAAAAATAAAATGCATCAAAGGAACGGTTTCTGAGATATGAAACCAATTAAAAAAAAGTCCTGATTGTAACTTGTGTGTAAATTTTATATGGATACATAGTCCTGATAATGATTTATGCACGTAATTTTATATAATTTCATATGGATTTATTTACGAATGGTGCTAATTTACCTAACTTCCAGTTTTAAATTTGTTGTTTGTTATATTTGTTATGGTAAACATGTTAACCAATACTCAAAATTCAATGTGATATATTTGTTAGGGGCGTCGAAAATTGGCACGAAACGGATCATAAGTTTTCCTCGTCTAAATTCGAGTTTAATTTTAATACAAATAATTTTCTTTACATAAGCTTGAAATGCTTAAAAAAATATCTTCCCACATCGTGCGTTCACTTTATAACCTTAGCTCGCACTAAACTTTTATTTTCTTTTAAATTAATGCATAATACATAATTTATTCACGTCGACTTCGGCGGGTCGTAACTCAAAAACTGTTCCTAAGCTGTTAATTTTTTTGCGTTTGATGTTTTATTATAAAGTAAAAAAACATTAATCAATTAACAATTTTTTGTCCCTCAAACGGGCAAAAACAACCCCTTTTTTGCTGTAACTCTTTAACCTTTCAACCTCTTTAACATTTTAGGTCTTTAACCTATCGTTTTTACATGTTAACATCAATCGATGAATTAACAACGTTCTTTTGTTACGATACTTTTTATCGCGCTGCATGTGAATCATTTCAAGTAGCTTAACGAAAATATGTGACTGAAGTAATCCAGCAGTAATGAGGACGGCGCATTATTTAGACTCTTGTAAAAGTTACGGCGTGCACCTTTATCTTAAATTCTTGCAGTGACACGTTGTGCTCGACTGTTTATTTAATTAGAAATAGTATATGAAATAATGACCTATTCAAAAAATAATTACATAACGCGAACGAAAGGATATCATGACAGACTATCACTTTATCCACATGACATTTTTGACAACGATAAACGATAAACGATTTTGATAAACGATTTGAACTGGTTAATTAAACGTTTAGAATAATTTTCACCGGGATAGGGGAAGGGTTATGAATTTCACAGGCCATGTATGTATATATGTGAGTTAGTTTGTTCTCTCGTAAAGGCTAAACTGCTGTGATTTCAATAAATGAGGTGTCCTTAGATTCATTTTGATTCAGAGTGTCCTATGGTATATAACGTTATAAATTTCACAGGCTTTGTATGTAGGTATATGAGTAAGTTGTTTCCTCGTAGAAACTATACTACTAAATTGATTTCAACAAATGAGGTGTCTTTAGATTCGTCTTGATTCAGAGAGTGTATATAACCTTATGTATTTCACTGACTATATATGTATGTATTTCGTGCTTTTCAGTTATTTTTTCCGTAGTCAGGTTTTAGTTTTTCCTATAGTCTACTCGAGTTACTTTCGTATAACTCTTTAACGTATAAATGTCAAGATATTTCTATACATCTACAATGACGCTTCACTATTTAGTGAGTATACGATGGGATATAAAAGATTTCCAAAAAAAATCAATAAGTAATGTTTTATATGCCCTTATCACTATACTTTGACATCAATTATAAAGGTTATATAATATGTATCCTGATACGAAATTCTTTCTCTGGTTTTGTTTTAATACAAAGATATTATTAATATACATGGACTAAATCTTTACATCTACTAGTGCTAAACTAAAATTTCATAACGTGCTTAGAATGTACCTTATGTTACACATTAAAAAAGTTTGAATTTATTAAATAATTAAATTATAATTTTTATTGTAGTCATATTTATTTAATTCACATTTTCTTCAAATTTAACTTCAAATTTTCACATCACCTACCATAGAAATACGATGACTTTTCGTTAAATAAACCAAACTTACCCCTGCCATTTGAACAGATTTAATTTATGTCAACTTGTGTTAAAAATAACGTCCATATTAATTGAAGTCGCTTTAAATAAATATTAATTTCGAACAGTAGTTTTGTTGACTATGGAACTTTGACCTTTTTATACTCGACAAATATTTTTCTAATTATTGATGTTACTTGTCTCGTTCAGGTCATTATTAAAAATTAAAGACGATACGAACAAATGTTTGTTTCACTATTTACGTAAAAATGCTTTGAATAACGTGTCAAATTCACTAAAAATTTTGAATATTTATATATTTATATTTAATTTAACGAATGTTTAGTCTCATCTGTATGTCTGGCTTGTCAGTCTGTTTAAAATTAATGGTAACCTATCCCTAGCTTTGATCGAACATAAGGATATCAGGACTGTATTTTGCTTTAATGGGTTTTATTTATTACAGTTATTTTTTATTATTTACAGTTAATTTTTTGATGGTATCATAATTAGCTGCACATATTCTGGATTGTAGACTTCATCAAAAATTCAAAATTCAAAATTTCATTTCGTAACCTAAAAATACTTCTATTTTTAGGTTACGAAATTAAAATTGTCATAATAGGCAATATGTGACAATTAAGAATACATACCGTTGGTTTTTTCCAGATTTTCATATCTTCTACAATTTCTTCGTAAATTATTTTATTGTAACTGTAACGGTTAAAAAGTTTAACTCATAAATGCACCCGGCAATATTCGACTCCATTCACCTAAATCGTTATCGCTATGAGTATACCATGGACCTTATTATCTGGGTACTGTAAGCTATATGGTGAGGTGAAAGTTACATGTTATTTTTGCGTCAAACCCTAAAAACAAACAAGTTTCTTATTTATATAATTACTATGATGAGCGAGAGAAACGAGAAATTTGAAATTAGCATTTATTGTATGGTGTGTAAATCAGATTTGTTTTATTTAAATTCGTTCGCCTAAAGCAGCTTATAAATATGGACAAGTTATTAAGAAAATATGTACATTTTGTAAGCAATCCTACGTAAACATGCCGCTCTGCGTTAAAACAATTGTTTATCGCATGATATCGAATCTCGGCATTTCAAGGACACTAAGCCAATATGATATCTAAAATGGGGCTACGATAGAATCACCTCATGCAAAATTGTCTGTGCCTATCTTGGATACTGCTGCGAAACGGTCAGTCCATTTATAAAATTCAAAGTTTATTTGCAAACTGTGTATACATAACACATTATACTAAGAAACAATAATTTGCCATTTTTTGTAATACGCGTAGTAACAACAAATTGCAATGATTTTACTCTCACATTACATGAACAAATTGCACTCCGGTGCAAACGAGGTCAGTTGGTTGCGAAGTTGAATGCCGTGGGAATGTGTGGAATTCCGGTACGTTTCAGCTATAAAAGCGAAAGCCTTTTTCGGGAACATATATATATATCCAAACACTCACACACACACACACGCAGGTACGCATGCACGCAAGCACGCGCATATATATATATATATATATATATATATATATATATATATATATATATATATGTACATAACACGATTTATCTATCTGTTCGTTTATAACTGGAATTACTGGATGGATTTTGATACGATTTTCATAATCGAATAGAGTATTGGAAGGTTTTTGTATATAAACATTAGTGTACATATTTGGTTTATGGATATATGTTAATATTTGTGAAGAACTTCGGAAAGCATGTGTAGTTCGTACGGCTAGTGTTATAATAATACATAATAAATTACAATTAAAAAGAAAATCACGCCATACGCATCCGGTCAGATAGAACGTCTTACATACGATACTATTTTAATCTGTCTTTAATTTTATGCTTTCATCAAAATTGGATGAACCGCAGTGACAATACGTCTGACACATTCACCTGCCCCTTCATCTTTATATTCATACGTGCGTCTCGTCCATATTTAATCTTCTATTTCTATAATGTCATCGTTGAGATATTCCTTAATCTAACCTTAATCATAATTTGTTGTGATTAAACGGAAGCTCTCAACAGCGGAAGCTTCTGCAACGGACATCTTTTCCGATTTTCAGCCCCTTCCTTCCCCATTTCTCCTTTCAATTTACACACTCTTTGTTAAATTTTAATATTACTACTCTGTAGTAGATATTACTAAAAACATCTTTCTAAATCTTTCTTGTATTGTCACAATAACCTTCTCAAAAACATCCTTCTTAGTCTTTCTTGTATTTTCACAATCACTTACATTCTCCATACCTGAGTTGCATAGAGTTGTTTATGTAAATCTCATTAAGAAGAAATTATATCGTCAACGATAGTTCAGCCTATAACCAGTGTGTCAAGTTCCAGCGTATTACAATGCTGAAACCATTCACGATATTCTTAATGTTCTATAAAGCGTCACATAAATCTGTCATATATTCTGACGTTAACTACATTGTTTGACGTTAATTTTAACGCTTATTCATACATATCAAACATGAATAATAATAACGTCCCAAATTCCGGAACATGTGCTCATTGCAGCGTGTGCTTTCGTTGGCCTTTGCTACACCGTCGTCGATATAAACACAAGAGCACTTAGGTGTGACGAAATTTCCAGCGTCCACTACGTTTTTGACCGCATTAACGGTTAGCCAACCGGCTAAGTGTAAGCACCCAATGTCAAATAATTGCGCGAAAGTTGACCGATAAATTGATACTTTATTTTACTAATTATCACGCACTTGCGGCGTTCTTAATGATTTACTAAATATACACCAATGTCGACACCCACTATGGTTTACGTTATAACCAATACAGCATTACAATAACATTCTTTTAGTATATCAATCACTATAATAATTATATTTGTATATGTTGAAAAAACAAAATCATTGTAAATGAATTATTTATATAAATGCATAAAGAATATTATATTTTTCTGTATAACTAATTAAAAAGCAGGTTTTATCGTTTTAATCAATATAAGAAACAATAAAAATTTAAATTGGAGAAAAAATTACAGTAAAATAACAAGTTTTGTTTTTAATTTTCTGAAATAAACTTTCAATGATCAGAGTTTATTTTTTTTATTTCCCGAAACGTGTTTACTTAAATGTTTTCAATGACACTTAAAATAAATAACCTCAAATTCAACTTTGGAGACAAGCTATGCTAAGGTAGATAGGTAAATTATATAGTTTCAATAATATATTTGTTGTTTTTGATAAAACTCTGAGAAAAGTAGGTTAATCTGTTAAAAACTCAAAGGACCGCAAATTTGACATAAAAAGAAAGAAACTACACGATTAAAAAGAAAAGTAACCATATTGTATTATTTATAAATGTATAAAAATAATATACTCCGATTTTATGTCTTGTACGTTGACGATTATATGATAGGGAGTCGTTGTGAAAATTGTGTTAGAGAAAAGTGGAAAATAACAAAAATTATAATTTGGAATTTGTTATTTTAAGTTTTTTGGAGTCTCATATATGATATTATTCGTTATATTTTCGCAAGAAATATTTTCAAGTTACACTTGCGTAATAATATTGATGAAACAAGCTTGAAACTCGTTAGTAATTTTCCTGAATCAGAGTTCTACATTTTTTATTTAAATTTATGATTGAAGAATGAGTTTGCATTTTATCGGCTTCAATAATTAATATTTCCTTTTATAGAAACTTAGGTTAATAAAATCTTAAGACGTCATTTAAAGCATCCACAGTCATTTATTACGTCGATTTGAAAATATTGCAAGGTGAAAATTTAGCAGTCGGAGAAATTAAACCGTTATCACGAGTTCTCAAGAAATGAAGGTTGATAAAAAGAGATAGAGGCACCTGAAATCATTATCACCTGCACTTATCACAAATGTAATACATTTCTTGCGAATAAACAACTCGATAAGCAACCTACTTTCAGAAAAATAAATCTTGAAAGAAATCTATATACGATGTTAAAGATTCCTATTGTTGGAATGGCATCAAATACAGTTTCTGCGACGCTCAATTTAGATTTTGTAATAATCTAATAAAAAACCTATCAAGTACGAGTAAAAATTTCACTATGCATATTTAAGAAAATATATCTAGAATCATAGCTATACTTATTTTACAATTTTGGCGTAGACTTCTAAAAATCCTATTTTCTCATAGTTTTGGGTTGAGGAGTTTCGGAAATGCCTTCGGAAAGTTTATATTTTCGCATATTTTTCAGTATATCTCTAAAAATATACTACATAAAATTATGAAAAAAATATTTTATCAGACCCTTATCATTAGTCCTTTCAAACGATATCACACATTATATATGGAATTACAAAAAAATTCGATTACTTAATTTCCTCGCCCACCCCTTTTTTAGTATTGAGATATGTGCGGTTTAATATATTTTATTTCTATGTCAAATTTTAAGTTTCAGCATGAAACTATTTCTGAGAAAAACGGCTGCGACTGACAAATGGATACACCGGTGAGTGATCTTAAAAGGGTTCCGTTTCTACTTTTGTGATACGGGACCCTAGAAAGATACACAGCGATTCATTTTACGTTTCGTCATATGTCCTCGGGCAATATTCATCCGTAAGACTGAATCATCTCGAAGTTCAAGATTGAACTTTGAAAAAAAAACACGATCAACGGATTAAGGTTAGCTTGAACATAAGTACGATTAACTTAAGATAGACCCTACACGATATTACCCTATGGGGCTGTTTAACACCCAATTAATCTCACGACAAAGTTATCAACAAAAACAAAAGATGCGGTTAAAACATCCGTTACGGTTAAAGCATAACCGGACTCTCCGAAAAAGGGTTAATGACTCGGTTTTCCTAAGAACCACCTCATATTACGGTTCAGTGATAGGTATTAGGAAATCCCAGTGTCCATTGTGGAATTTTATTATATATATATATATATATATATATATATATATATATATATATATATAAATTATCATATACAATGAGCATAATTAATTTAAATAATGGTTTAATCACAGCAAATTATGATTAAGGTTTTTTTAGCGTAGATACTTTAATGTTTAGTTTATTTTCTTAAACTAAAAGTAGAAAAATCAAAATATTATATAATATCCCATGAGGATAGACGAAATATGTGATTTGAAAAAGTAAATCAACATCTCCTTTTGAATATTACCTTCCTTAATCTGACTTTATCCTTTGAAAGCTATCTTTACTAGAATTTACTCCTGTGAAATTTTAGTTGTATGCCTTCACGCCATATTTAACGAAATTTTAAAAAGCAGGGATTTATTCAAACACGACATCCTTATTCACATTCATATTTTAGGTCTACGATACGCTTCTATCTCCTACTTGGGTTTAATGAACGAAAAACAATAGAGTCAAATTATTAAAGTGATTTTACATAGGCCAATGTAAAACCGCTTTTGTAGACATTTTTTTACAATACCTGTAAATGTGATTATAGAGGATAACTATTTATAACGTCACTGTTATTTAGAGTTCATTAATACAATATTTTCTAGCTTTTGTAAATATCGAAACGAACTCTAACTCAGTGATTTTGTGAATTGTTTAGAGCGTCCTTCCACAGGTCACCACAGGTTGACCTTGGTTCTATTGACCTTTAATGAGACTAACAACGCATTTTGGAATAGTGCAAACAATGTTCGGTACACCAGTCATTACTCTGCCCAGCCACCGAGGTAAATAGATAAGTAATGAGCGTGTTTACCAGCTGTAACAGTTCGTGATTACTCGACAGCTATTAGACGATTTGGATTTTCCACGCCTCGACAGTTCTCTAGAATAATGCGAAATGTAGATAATATAGTTGGTATTGAACATTGTTATGCTTTGCTACTTGCACTCTTGCTACACTCCTGCGCCGTTTCAGTACCTTGACAAAAATGAGAAAAAGGTATATTTCTCTGTGATTAGGTTTTCAATATTAAGCCAAAGCTCTTGCTTAAAGTTATTATTTATTAAGGAAAAGTTATTATTTATTAAGGAAACTGGATTTTCTCCAAGCAGCAACATTTAATAAATATTAAACGTTCAAAAATGTTGTTTAATTATTACGTTTAACGAAGGTATTTTTTTAGAGGATATGGAGAAGTTTTGTTTCTGCTGCATGATGTTTTTTTTATATATGCTAAGTATTATCAACGATCAATACTAGGCTTAGCGAAAGTACAGCCTTATTGTTTATAAAAAAATATCGTTATTTTTCAAACAATCCTTACTGCTTACATTTAATTCTATCAAATTTAACAGCTAGTATACGACATTACAATTCATTTATATTTGACACAAGGAATCGCTTTGAAACTCTAATAGTTAAGCTAACTTAGTAGCGAATTTAAATTCATTTGAAAGTTAAAACACCCACTTCACCACAAGGATAGAGATAGTATAATATATCATATTAATGCTCGCTATTTGTGTAGCGTAACTCAAACGTTTTCTTTGAATTTATAACGAAAATGAGAATGGGGTAGCCTTGACCCGATCGGACGAGATCGGTTTTACGTTCACTCAACAAAGATGGACTGGGACAATAATAGGAGAATTTCAGTTTAGTAACGGAAAGGGTTCGCCTCGCGGCTCATCGATCTTGGTAGAGGTCACAATATTCGCTAGGAGGAAATCCTTGGTGATGATATTACAAAGGCTCAGAAGACAATAGACAATGGGATTCACTGTTTTATCTTGAGATATACGACGAATGCATTATCGCCGAAGTTTTCTTTATTTATGTCTATAATTACTCATATTTATATGCATTTTATTGAATTTGAAGATAAAAGTAATAGGAGACCGCAGATTGAAAATTAGATCGATCTATGAGATAACAAGAGCCTCTCACGAGCGAATTCGCAATAATTTTATTCACAATAAACGGGGATTTTCTAAGGTTACCTTCGAGATGAGTACCGAAGTTCCTTTCAGTTGAATGAAAACGCAACCAACTTGCGAATTCGCGCTATTATTTGGAGTTATTTGAAGCTGATTCGCAAGATTTTTTTGAACAGATTTGTCAATACTGATGAAAGTTGGGTTCATCACTATACTCCTGAGTCGTAACTTCAGTCAAAAGAATGGAGAAGATCGGGATCATCAGCCCTAAAGAACATCAAATGATTTTGTTGGCAAATAAAGTGATGGTATTATTTTTCTAAGATTCGAAGCAGTCATCACACTTGATTATCTAACAAAGATTACCACCATCATTGGTTTTACACAAAGCTCTTTATTGTATTCCATTGCTGGATGTTATTATAATTATTATAAATTTTATAAATATGCTTTCTATGTCACAGTTGGTATTAGTGTGAAAAAATTAGCGTATAGTGATATAAAATATGTATCAAATTATTTTTTTTCATTCGTTATTAACTACTGAAAATAAAATTGGAAATATTCCTTTTACATATTCCATTGCTATGTATTATTATAAACATATTCTCCGAATTATATTAGACTTCAAATTTGATATATATATATATATATATATATATATATATATATATTCTTGTTACTACTGTATAATATTTTGTTACTATCATACAAGTATATATTTTCTTTAAGAATTTTTTTATGTAAATACAGGCTCTATAAACTCTCTAGATATAATTTATCAGGCATCCTTTTTGTTATTTAAGACTATATTTAAAAGGCCTGTTAATTACAAGTAAAACTTCCAATATGTATACATTTAGGTACCCATAAGTTACTTAAATGTTATATGTATTGGAAGTTACATTTAGAAGACTTCGTTCACGTGGACCTTTACAAAATATTGAGTTAGCTAACATTGAAGGTTAAAATACACGTAATGACACCTATAATCATCATTATAAAATAATATTTGTTTTTCAGATAAGAGCGCTTTGTATTGACGTTTATAATTATTATATTTTTTTTTCTAACGGGTTGATTACAATGAGACAAAGCCTGTATGTTATCACAAACCCTGCAGAATTCACCAGTTAACCCCATTAGAATATCTTCATTCGTGAAGCGCGAACAAATATAAACCGACGAACGGACAAAAATTCCAGAAACAATATTTTTCTCTTTCATTACTTTCATTATGTCTCCTTAAATAATTTTTTGCAAATATCTTCATTGTCAAATCTATAATTATATCATGTGTATAGATAATACAAATGATATTTTTAAAAGTTTTTGTTTAAGAAATGTTTAGTAAATAAATGCGTGGAAGATTCTGACAGATTTTTATTGATAGTTGAATTCGTCAAAAATTCCTCCTAATCCTCGTTTAAATATGGCCTTATATATAAAATATTCTACACTTTATTGTACTTTATAAATTACATATATACATTCTAGGAATACATGAATAATTATTAATGTATAAATTGTAGTCTTGAAAATAATTTATGGATCAACGTAAGTGTGTTGTTACTGAATACGAATAACAACCAATAATGATTGGACAATTTCGAATTCGCAATAACTTTTGACAGTTAAATTACATACAAACCAAAAAGAAAAGAAATAAACAATAACTAGTTACATTTTTTTTCCTTGAACAGTACTGATAGAACAACTTTCATACAGGTTCAGACGAAAAGATAGCCAGCACCGCAGCGAACAATAGCTACGTTTTTTGCCCGACAACCTGTTCTTCTTTGTATTTACAACTTGTGTTTACCTGCATCGCTTGTAATTCAGCACCGCTGTTTATCTCGCTCTCTGACCCCGGACGGAGCTCAAGGATACAGAAGCATGATTGCGAGTCCGAAACAAAAACTTAATACCTCTTATGTAAGGGATACGATGAAAGGATATTTTTGACTTGAAAATAATATTCCAGAGTAGAAAAGTAATATACGTTTTTAATCATCGGTTCTATGACAAAAGTTGTGAGGACCCTGATTACTGTAACGTGCTCACTACACCTGTAACAGCAATCGAATTGTACTGCCTTTTGTCTTCTTCACTTTGTATCCGTTCACTGTTCGACGTAGGTTTCCGCGATAATTTTCCATTTATGTCTATCTTAAGCGAGTGGCATCCAGGATATTCCCGCTATTTTCTTGGTGTCATTTAGCTAGCAAATTTGATGATGATCTGTGCCACGAGCTTATGGCTCTTGGGACACAGACTCTCCAATTTAAATGACGCTTTGTCCGCTTTTCATCTGGGTTGTTTGCGATATGCTCCGTTCAACGTCACTTGGCCCGTGTAGCTGTTCTCTTATGTCAATTACGAATTCTAATTTCTTCGTTTTGTACTTTGTCAATGAAATTAATATACAGCATGATTACCGCTTTTCTAGGTTAGAGTAAGTACTCAATTCCCCGAAAGTCACGACTGACAAGATACATGCCTCATGGATTTTTATTTTCTTTTATTATCTATTAAATTTATTAAAATATAATTTATTTTAAATTTTTTTATTTTTTGTCGTTTATTAATTCATTTACTTTTTTTAGTCAGGTGATAATAATGTCTTGTATAATATAGCTGCAGAATGATTTGATATAGTTGCAATTTCTGGAATATTATACAGTCGTGATTCCGGGAATAAAACACCTGTATACGAAGTTACGGGCGTAATAATCATTTAGAATTCCGAGTCTTATAGACGATTTACCTTGTTATTATTATATTACTAACGTTATTATTATTATTTTCATATTATATTATTGTTATAAATAAATCTGAAATTTCGTATATTCTGTCTCATGTTAAGCATTTAAATAAAAATGGTACCGACTTCCACTTTTGAACAGAAGTCAGTTTCATAGGTAAGGTTGGGTGAATTCTGCATAAACGCCAACGCCGAGTTTGTTTAGAAAGAAGTGGAATAAAACTATTGAAATATTTAAAAAAGTAGAAAAATGTAGGTAATATGTGAACGACGGTAGGTGTGTGATGAAGATGCTTTTTAATATTTTGTTAAAGTATCGTTTACCCCTACACTTCAATACAAGTATGTCTATGCTAATAAAACAGAACATTTGCACAGATGTGCAAAACGTTGATAGAACATTTACACGGTCATTCAAAAGTTATGCGCGATTGTATTCATGTAAATATGTCCCTGTGTATTTTTCAACAAACAAATAAATTTAAGTGGCGGTCACAAAAAAAACATATCTTTTAAAATGACATGAGAGTGTGGCATTTTCTTGAAAAGATCCCAAAAGGTTTTATTGAAATCGGTACTACTATTCCATAGTGATACTATTTAATATATAAACTCATATCTTCTTTAAAGCCGGGCCACAACTTAAAATTTGGAAACTCCCTATACTCATTTCCTTTTTGGAAAGTCTGGCGAAAACTTAAAATCCAGAACTTTCCAATACCCTCCTTTTTTTTAAATCGGACGAAAACTTGAAATCTGCAAATTCCCAATACTCATCTTGTTTTTTTTAAGTAAGACGAAAACATAAAATCCACAAATTCGCAATACTCGACTACTTCTTTAAAGTTCGACGAAAATTTCAAATTCCCACCCAATACTCTTCTTTTTTTAAAGTCAGGTGAAAATTTGAAATCCGCATACTCCCAATACCACGAACCGTCCATGATGTAACATAAACATATTTCGTTAATCTTAATCACATTCATTGGTTACCTGACCCCAGAACACATATTTGTAGTTCTTTTGATAAAGATACAATAGTATGTTTTAAAGATAGCATTATATTCGAGCATACTGAAATGTCGCTTCAGATTATTCGATATGAACTTCACGAGATCACGGAGTGACCATGTCATCGCCCGTGTGGCCTCGAAAGTGATGGAATTTTATCAATAGATTCGCACTGATAATCTGCCAAGAGCAAGTAGACACATCTTATCCATATTCAGATTGTGTTAGGAAAATGGTGTGTATTTAGAAAAAAAACAAACATCAACAGTATCTGAGTCGAGTATCTAATTTAAAATCAATTTAACCAAATTCGTATTTAAATATTTATCACGTCGTTGATTATAGATAATTCAATATTCACTATCACGGCTGACTAAGACCGCATGAATTAATATATACAAACACTTCACCTTTTAATTGTGATAAAGAAAAATCTAGAATCTTCCAATCAAATACAGCGAATTTTCTATTACGTCGTTAACGCACTGTCTTCAAACTTTCAAGAACATTCTCATAGTAACAAGGCATATGGTATGTTAGCAAACATTTGACAATCAGGTGGAATGCGGTTGGGTCCGTGTCGATCAAAACATTAATTGCTGCAAATGGATTTAGTCTGGCACACCTAGCGGTGTGTGCTTTATTATCGCCTAGCACGCCAGCCTCGAATTTTGACAATAGAAGTATAACGCGGGTAATTTTACAAGTAATTAAGTTTTCATATCGCTTTTTGGAAAGAATTATCTTTCTCTGAAAATTATGCTATTTTTTAATTTTAATTTTTTTTAAGATCCAAATTTTGCCTTTGAAAAATAACATATTTCCGCCGGTATATATGATGTACAATATGTACGTACGAGGACACGCATAAGTCACAATTGTGGACCGATTCTATCGATTGGTAAACTATTAGAATAAAAGTCTATTGATTTCTCGCAATCATTTACCTAATTTTTTAAACAATTTGCTGCAACAACACCTTTTTTCGTGCTCGGCGACTATTCTCGGCCTCCGTCTTCTGCGAATCTTCTTACATCTCTCTGCTTCTGATGTTTTTAAATACGGAACTTTTTTCACAAGGTATGAGACTAAAGGCGCGGTTTATGACTATATTTTTCATTGATTTTTGTTTGATTGTTACTAACATAAACTTATCACATTACTTAGATATTAAAATTTGAGAAAAAATATTCAATTTTAAATAAAATTAATAAAACAAGAAAAAAAAAACGGGGTTTGTGCATTTTCGGTTTTATGAGCGACTTTAATTTCTTCCAACGTGTAATTATATGCTAAACAGTTTCAAGTTTACTTCTAAAGTACATACGAAAATATTACGGTTGGACAGTAAATAACAGGTCCGCCGTGACTATCTTATAAATAAGTATATGTATGTATGTAGATACGCTAATCGCACATAATTATAATGTTCGCGATAAACATATTTAATGCGTTCCATTTATCATATCCCTGATATTGTACTAAGCTGAATACCGGCCACCTGCTGAAACAGCGGAAAAACCATCGTGGAAAAGGTGGAAAAATCTCCGGTATAATCGTGGCCGAGAAATAAATGATTGTTGATTAAAATTTAAGCAAAAGGCCATATTACCTGCGCAATAATTTAATAATTTATTTCGTAAACTGTTGTAAGTAAAACATATTTTTTACTTTTGTGAAAAATAATGTGTAAACGGATAAACCTATTTTTGTAAACGTATTATCCTTTGCTCGATTATTATAGTCGTGTATTGAATAAGCCTGTAATAGGTTGATCGTTTTTCCGTTTTTCCCATTTATTTTACATCACTCGCATCGAGGTGAAATAGTGTTGTCAGCGACTATAGAACTCGATGTCGACCTTACTTCCTGTGCTCGCTTGGCTACAATAGACAATTGCCATGGTAATTTATCTGCACCAATAATACAAATATGAATAAAAGAATTAAGACAAATTCAAAAATATCTATATAGCACATCTAGAGAAAAATGATTGAATCATGGTGACCAAATTTGCTTTCGAAACTTATTTATTATCATTGCCGGATATTTCCTGTTTAGGGGCATAACTTATTGTATCGTAATCGGGTATTTTCCATTAAGGGGCTTTTTTTACGCCACGTTCCTTTCTAATGTCCTCTCTTTATATCTATGTCCTTTCAATTTTTCTTAAATGTATGTCTATCGGAACGTTTGTTTAAATTAGTACGAACTCTTAATTGAAACAGACAACCTGAGCTAAATGAAGAATCATTTTTAAGTAGAAACCAAGTAGATTTATTTTTCTGGTTTTAACTTACCTGTTTTAATAGCGTTTCGCAAGTAGATCCAATAGCAAACAAACCTAACAAGTGATCTGCTTCGCGATATTATGTTCCTAAAATCGGGATGACATTTCCTTTCATAGTAAATGTAATAATCTCGGATTGATAGAAAGTTGTAGCGACGACTGCACTTATTAAATGCAATCGTCGCTTACATCTTTCTTGTCGCTTTATTACTTTATTTCGGATCTGGTCACTTTTGAAACTACAACGCTACGTGTTGCACAGCGCGCCGGACGCGCAAGCGGCAATGGAACTAAACACAACCGTATATAGAACGCGGAGAGACAACGGAGCTTTCGTCAGCGGCCCGCGATAATGTTCGCATTCGCCGCGCACCGGCCTTATAGCAACAAGTATGCGACGCGGGCAGCGAGCGGCGGCGGCGGCGTTATCTCGCTGACGTCACGCGCCCTTTCACTCGCGCCGCCGCGCCGCGCCGCCGTTCAGTCCTCGCGGCTCGGTCACGGCGCGAACACACGTGTCGCTCGCGCTCTGTGTTCCTGAAACTAACGCTACGCAGTTGTAACGCCGTCACAACTGACCGAATACTTCGCTGTCAGGCGAAGTTTGCGAGCAAACTTTGAAAACGAATTTAAACGGCCTACTGTTAATCGAACTAGATATTTTATTAAAAATATCCGCGTGAAAAGTCAAAACGCTGTTGGTATAAGTGATATTAACTTCAAGATAAACTAGATAGTATTAAAGTGGCTAAATTTAATTTAAATTAATTGCAACATTTAATATATTATATCTAGTTCTCATCGTATCTTCGTAATAAATTCGTTAGTAAGTGACGATCAGCGAGATCTTAATATTATTTTATTATAAAATTGGCTGTGAAATATACAAGTGTTTTCCACATTAATCTGTCCGTATCCGTCTGTCTAAGCTGATTATTAAGGTGGGTGTTTCACTTAATTATTTGGATATTTTCTAAAATTAAATACTATTTATGTTATTTTTAGTTTCTGAATACTCTGTAGAGCCGACTGAGTAATTAAGTATTTTCTAATAGTATTAAATACTGTCCGTCTTAAGAGTGCGCTGTCAAAAGCATGTGACCGGACGAAGCCAGAGAAATGTGACTCTTGTAGCCACCGCGCTAGCGAGTGATTCGCTCGCGTCCGTTTTCGTGTCTCTATTTTTTGGATGCGTACCAATTGTGTTACTCAGCCGCGTGTTAATGTCTTGCAATTGATACCTATTGTACGTATTTCAGGCGCCGGCTCCGAAGACGTCAAGCATTGCTCTAAATTACGCGAAAAATAACATACGTACGCTTACGTATTGCCTTAGCATTAGGTAGAACTATTCGAATACTACGTCTGCGAAGACGGCTGCGCTGTGTCCTTGCTTTAGATGTTAATTAGACTTTAATACGTCTACGTACGGCGATGCTACGTAATTTGTTATGCAAGAAATACATAAAGTTTTCATTATTTTGTTAAAACCATATATTTGCAATTCCTTTGTAAGTTTGGCAATCATACGAAATTGCATGTTGTTTCCTAATTTTGTAGTCGTTATATAAAGATAATGTTATAAAGATGATGATCTTGAAAAATATCTCTTTACTAGATCAGAATATATGTGGAGTTAGTTACCTGTTCCAACGTTGCGTTAACTGTTATTGTCTAAATCAATTACAAAAGCCGGAAAGTGTTTTAACTGTTCTTAACGACGCGATGTAGCATTACCGTCGTATCACAATAAATAAATTCATATTAAAGATTTAGTGTAAAATTGCGGCATATGTTCGTACTCATACGTGTGATTAATACTGAAGTGTATGAATAATGTGAAAATGGTATTGTTTTTGCGGATAGTGCGACATAGCTGATAAGACACGCGTTACCAGGCGCCGCGACTGCCACGAATCATTCTGTATGCTGTACGCTTTGATTGTTCTTTTAATTTACACATTTTTGTGGCCGAATCTCGATATCTTCGTATATGAGCTAAAACACTTATGCCGCCATGACTTACATACTGGCACCGTCTCTGTTAATATTGTAATGGAATAACTAAATTCTAAATACGATAATAATGTTGAATAAAAACAAAAAAACAATAAGTAAATCTAACAAATTCAACAAAAGGATACCGGAATTTGTTCACAAAGTTAACCTTCCGTGGATATTATTTCCTCTTCCTTTCACACGCTGCTCTCTTCCTTTATCTTCGTCGTAAAATTTAAATGTACCATTGCGATTATTTTAATTTTGTCGTCATCATAATTTTGTAATTTTTAACCAAAAAAATAATTTACTTTTATATCAACTATTACATAGACTTCTCAGAAGAATTTAATTTGGGCAAGAATTAATTATAAAAACTAAATATTTATAATGAAATATTAAAGGTGAACGTATAGTTGGTGTAAGGTTTTGTAATGTTCCTAAATATCTCAAATAGGATAAGTCTAAAAATAAAATTAGAAAGTTACCCTTGTAACTCAAATATGATTTATTGGAAATTTGGGTAACGCGAATTCCTGTTGTCATTTTTAAAATTTTTTTTATCGATGACGACATTCGGCAATAAGGAAAATATATTACGAATGCGAAACTTCGCCCTGGAGACAGCTTATAAATGTAAACAGGAGCACCATGCGGAGGTCAGTCACATTAAATATTTAAAACGATACGAAATAAATGAAAATAATAAAGAACGATTGTTTTTTTGTTTAGTGTGTTGTCGTGGCATAATTACAAATTGTAATCGAAAGCGGCCTTTTTTTTAATTGTTTCCCGCAGTAATGACGCATCTTAAAAAATGTCAACTTTGATAAATCTAAAACATGAAATTTTCTGTTTTCAATTCTAAAAATAGAAGTTATGCGCTTGACAATAATGTACATATTAAGGTATTATTTTGTTTGTTCCTCCGCCAATTATATGTGACTCTCGAGTATTTGAACAGTTGCTTGCGGACTTCTTTCTGTTTATAGAAGCCACGTAATATATGCGATAATCTAGCTGGTAGAGAAAAATATTTAAAACAGAATCTTAATTAAATTCGATTCAGTTCTTATTTTGCCAGTTCACGAACTGAATCTATTTGTTCTCTTGTACTTGTAATTTCTCGAAGATCCCTCTCTTAAAACCTCTTTAACACGCAAATTATTTGTTTTGAATTGCGATCCACATCGGTATTTGCCTTATTTTCGTTTAATGTAAGTTATGACTTGTTATTTATTATTCCTATATAATAAATGTTAAACGAAATAATTTTGGTCGCATACGTAAGAGATTTGGAGTAGCAAGTGACTTTTTTAATAGTTTTAAATGTTATTAATAGCTTTAAGACTTGTTATACAAGTCTTTTAGCAAAATTTTCGAAAGTATCTAGTTTAATTTATAATTAATATATTACTCTGCCTGTTGGTTTTAAAATTAACGAGATACGTAATTTTATTAGGCCACTATGTTTATGTAGCCCAATTTCGAAGTATAAGATACGCGAAAAACTGAGTAGAAATTATGAGTGATGGCACAAAAATTGGCATAATCGAATGATCAGCCATGTCAAACGACTACACGAGGACTTTTCATAATTTTGCTAAGACCAAATTTAATTTATACATTCATTTACTTGCATATTTCTTGACAGTCATTCATTTTTCCGTAGTAAAAATGACTAAATCATTTTGATAAACCTTTTTATATATACCAAATTCATCTATTTATTCTACTTCATGGTACATTTACAAACCTGGCCTGATTGATTTACTTGGTCTCTACATTTGTTTATTACGTTTTAACGTCCTCATTTAAATGTTTAATTCCCCATTCAACTTCAATGCAACTTTTAATAAAAAAAATATACTTCTCCGATTTAGTAACACCTATTTCAGACGCCATCTTGACTCCGTCATATTGAAATTCAGTACAAGTTGCCCGGTTAAAGTAAAATTCTAGATATGGAGGTAGTTTTAAATGTCGAATAATAAATATTTATTATGTATACGTTTTTTGTCTTGCATAATTTTACAATTAACGCACTCTTATAAACAAGCACGTACATTCTACGTCATAACATTGCTCGAAGATAATAAAAACAATAGACAGACATAATACGGTAAAAGAGTGATCCCCCACAATACCGATGTAATTAGATTTGATTAAACGCACTGAGCTCTCGCGATTTGGCAAGTTCGATTTCACATTTTAAAATTATATTTGTATTACAGTTGCCCGTCACATTATATCGCTCAGCTGTAGCGCTGTGTTGCGCGCACGCCGTTGCGGTGTGAACGTGGTGATAGCGAACTAAAGATATAATACAAGAGTAGGGCTGCCGAAACCAGCGATCGGTTATTGAAAAATTATGGCTAATACTCAGAAAAGACTGTAACATATTAGTGCCACTTTTTTTCCCTTTAGTACATAAGATGATATATGAGGTATCCGTCATAGCTTTACGGGCAAAAAGGGATCATGATTGCATTTCGTTTTATTTAAATTATAGTTATTTATATTTCTTTTATCGACGTTATGTTTACTACAAAATAATTTATTCTGCGTTTTAGTCGAGACAGAGCTGTAGAACCGGTAAATCAGGTAGCATTAAAATATTTAAAACTGGAATGTTTTTTGCAGATTTTCGTGTTTTCTATAATATGTTCGAATATTATTTTAACGTAGCTATAATGCCATAAAACTCTGAAATGCATTTGACGCGCTTCGACACTCTTAACTTGAATTAATATTGCTTACTACCAACAAATCCTAAAGAGATATTATACACCTGTGTCCATGTGTATTCTATAGGCTGTACGATGATGAAAATCATATCAATGGGATAAGCCGTTTTTTCGCCAAATTTAAAAAAAATACAAATTTTCTTGAAAGGATTGGTTAGTTTGGAATACATAAGTTTTATTACAAATTTAACTTCATTATTAGCACAAGTTCTTCTAATTAACACATTTTTAAACATACATACTTATATATAAGTACAGCAACAATTTGTGTATAACTCTTTATGATCGTTGTTAATGTTTATTAAGTTATGTTGTTACTTGAATTGTTAATTAATTTAATATTTCATAAGATAATAATTATAATTTTGATAAGAATTTTCGTCGAGATCGTTAGAGCACAGAGAAATATATTTTTCCATCAATTTTTCTTTAGTATTTAGACTCATAAGTTTTTTTTGTTAATTTGAAAGTGCAACGATTTAGCTTTAACGTAATATTAGGTAGTGGCGAATATATTTCAATGAAGTATAATGGTTTGCTATTACGACTGTACGTACACGAGTACACCGGTTTCACTTTCGACGAAATTATCGCTTCACATTGACCCACTTTCATAGAAGCCTGTACTTGTTAAATGATGATTGTAAAGGAGTTTATTAGCCATTGCTACAGTTGTGTTGTATTATTTTAGATAAGTATTGTATGTTGCCTCGTTTTTACGAATTTCTTTGAGGATTTAACCGTAAGACGAAAGTGCGTATACCTTGTGACATAGAATATGCATTTATGTTATGTCGTTATGTCATTTTTATTGTTTCATATTTCAAAAGTAACTCCCACAAAAGCTCTTATTTTTCTATCCGTCTTTTTTTTGCCAAACTGTCATTAACACTGATTTTATTTTGTTATTAATGTTATTGTTTATTTCAACATCTGTATTATCATTATTGATTATTCTTTTTTGCATTACCGGAGAATAGCTAAGAAACTCTCGATGCGTGAGAAAATGGAAAAAGTTGTATGTCAAAAATCTGATAAATAATATTCAGGTGAAAATCCTCTAGTAAATACTTTGATACAAAATTATTTCGATAAAACGTGTTAATAAATTAAAAAGAGATGTAAATTATTGTGCGCATTAGGTTGTATAGAAACTTCGTAGTAGGCGACTACAGAGATAACTTTGTCTCAAATAACTTGGTCAATTACGCGGTTCATCTCTCGCTTTACCACAAACTATGTAAATATCTGCGGATACATGACTACGGAATCTAAAGTTAACGCGCGCCTTTTATTTTTCATTAAACTTTTTTCTCGATGTTTATAATTTATTTAACTAAACATTACTTCACACTGCCAGTATTCATTGATACAAATATATATTGAAAATGTATAAGTACATCGACAACTTTAAAGCAACTCGATTTGACAGTAACAAGATCGTAATTTATCTTAATTCAAATGCATTGTCAATGGGCTTGGGTATATGCACGTGGTGAAATATGCCCTTTTACGTATATATTAACTAGCAGACACAGTAAAGAACCGCACATATTGTACCAATGTAACACAAATAATATATACGCACGTTACATACGCTTATGCAATAAAATGATTTGCTTGTATCTTAATTTGATTCGTGACATTTATAATTAATTATGTAAAAAGGTCATTAGTGAGGTCGAGTTTGCCGATGATGATTTATATTGAGCAGGAGCGCTTATGAAATCTAACAGTAACCCAATAGAAAGGTATGAGACGCCACCGTCCGATTGAGCGTTGCTCTATGGATTTGTGTAATAATTTAATATCGTTAACGCAATTTGCGTATTGACAATTTCGTTATCGAGTTATTTGGATGTAATCTGTCGGAGAAATTAATTTGGTTGGCTTCTCTCGTTAGACAGCTCAAATAAGGAACAGTCGTTGTGGCTGTTTCAGTTGTTGTTTCAGTTGTCTCATGAAATATTCTCGATGATATATGCAAGCTTTTGATTTACATTTTCTGATTGAAATGGGGGTGAAAGCTTATTTTGTTTGTTTATAACACGGGCTCCAAAATACTACATACTATTTTGCCAATATAATTTGTTCAGGCACTTTTTAGGGTTTCGTAGCCAAATGGAAAAAGGGAACCCTTATAATTTCGTCCTGTCTGTATATCTGTTCGCATATCACAGCCATTTTAATTGGAGACTATAGGCACTACATAGATGACATCTGGATGAATGAAATCTTCTGTGAACCAGTATACAATGAAAGAGTGAAATTATGAAAAAAATTATAAATATTAGGTGTGGCACTCCACACATTCTCTGTGACATGATGGTTTATGTCGCATATATTAGCCCGGATACTGGGCTACATAATAATCAATTTTGCATTATGTAATTAAAGATGAACAGATGATTACAAAATATAATAATTCTAATGAAATCGTCTGTACAGAAGTGGAACTCGCATTATGAGTATTATTAAATGTACATAGTACTTCTATTAAACTATACGTAAATATTAATATTTATTCATCATCTAAATATACATATCACCTAGTTGATATTCCATAAGCGTAGTATTATCGTGCACTTCTCAAAAAAGTATCAGATCTGGATTAGAGTAGCGCCTAGTTTTCCGATAAATTTTAGGTCAATTTCCAGTAACTCTATATTTTTTATAACCTAACTTTAGCAGTTCTTGAATTATTATAATTTCCCCTTTGCAATGATGCTGTAAATTAATGGAAAAAAAAGATATGACAAACTTGCTCGCTCTAAAATTCTCAACAAATATTTTTAGGTTTTTACTATGAAAAAATGTACTGGCCAATAAGGTCCATAATTATACTACATTACGTCGGACGGTGTCTGTGAAAAATGGCTGTAACAGGAAAACAGAAGAGCACGTCATTGATTTTATAGGGGTCCTTTTTTATCTTTTGAGATACGAAACCCCAAAATTGGTTATTTTTGTTTTTTTTATACACTAGAAATAGCAAACAATTATTGTATCAGCCTCGATTCGTTTTTATTATATATTTATATAATATACATAATCACATGTCCATTGATAATAAATAAACTGAATTATAATACAAGAACGGACGTTTATTATATTATTATGTCTTTGATGCCATAGTCATTATAACCTATTTATAGTAATGTTCAAAATGCAAGCACATAAAGCCAAATTGCAAATACTAATAATGTATTTTTATTATAACATATGATAAACATATATAAGCTTTGATTCAAATTGTAACTATGTTAAGTAGGAAATACGTTATTTAATTATTTCCAACTTCAACATGTTAAATACTAAATTTGGCATGTTTATACATATTTATAATGATTAGAAAGTTATGTAATAACACCTTTTAAAAAAGGTTTTAAAGGTACACCTCCCCTACATGTAAAGTGTTAATTATTTTTTTTTCTACACCCCACTGTGTAGAAATATCGTTGAATAGGTCTTTCAAAAATATTGAGGGATGTATCATGAACACTTTTTTATTAGAGGAATCCGTTTACGAAATATTATGCTTTAATAAACAGCTTAATCGCTATTTTAAATATCTAAAAAATATATATATATATATATATATATATATATATATATATATACATACATACATACATACATACATACATACATATATATATATATATATATATATATATATATATATATATATATATATATATATATATAACTAAAAGAGACATTATCACGGCTAAATAGCCTCTACTAGCTTATGAGTAATAGTCGAATAACATGAAGTTTTGTCTTAAAAGTTCATAGATACTTCATACAATTAAGTTAAATCAACTGCAAAAATATCTTTGAATTGTAAAATGTATATTTACTTTAACTACAAAAGATATAGTAGGCTATATATTTTCGTTACGTTGTAGTAGCCAATATATTACGTGAAACTGTGACCGATTCGAAGCAATCGACTGTACCGGCTGTTTCAAAGTAATCGAGAACGTATGTGCACACCCGTGTGCTGAAAGAAAAATCTATTCGAAGCCGATTGAAAGACCTCGCACTATTCTCACTCGGCGTAGACGACACGGCTGCATCTGGTGCGGTAGGCGGGCGGACCTTTTTGGGAACTATTATTCAAATCGTAACTAGGAAACGAAATGCATTTGCGGCGACTTCCTGACTCCATTTCGCATGCTTAACGTCTCGAGCGTGTAATGGCCGGCGCGCTCGCTATCGATACCTCCGAGGCCTTGACTTTTTGTTCGCGGCGTTATAAATACGAGCGGTATTTATATAGCGCCGTGCCCGCGACGCTTTGCCGCCCGGCGGATTGTTGTGAAATGGCATTTTGCGCGCAGCTCGATATTAATTTATCGCTCATTTGTTGCACCACCCCTAAACAAAAGCGACTAAATACTTTGGAAAACTGTTGGAATTAATTTTACCTTCTTTTTTTTTTTTGAAGTGAATCATTTTGACGTAAATTATGTCTATACGACTGATTACAAAATCAAAACTGCTGTAATATTTAGAACGCATGATGTACGGAACCTTAATTAGGGGCACAAATGGTAATATAATCAAAAATTAGTCTAACTGTATGAATTGAGCGGAGAACAAGAAGGAAAAGAGGAAAGAAAAAGGAAAGAAGGGCAGAAAGTATAAAAACGGGATGCTTATTATGTTTTAAGTATTCTATATATTTTTGCGTTTTTCTACCAGAATTTTTGAATGTAGAGTGACTGCTACATAAAACAAGTTTCATATATTATCAAGTATATATTCACATAAAAATGAGAACTACCTTACTCCCGTTGCGCGTTAAAAGAGAGTTTGATTTCAAGTCTAAAGTTCACCGCTAACCTTCAACCCACAGAATCATTCATAAACTGAAGTTTTGAGCATTATATAACACGTTGATATATATTTTTTTAATTTAATTTGGTCAATGACTTTTTCATAAATTTATGTAAATTGCTGCACAAAGACAATATATATTTAAATTGACATCCGGTTTTTCTTCCATTTGTTTAAGGTCGATGATTCTACGACATGTAAGAGGAGTAAAGTATGATGAATGTGGCGGAAGTATGATCCTGCAAGGGATATGATTATGTTCGTTGAGGGTAGTGAAACAATGAGCAATGGATTTGAAAGTAAATTTGGTTGTGCAGTGTTTTGTCCATTATTGTGATGACTTTTTTTGTTTATAATATAAACAATATTGGGATAGTAATTAAAATCATAACTTGACAAAAGGACTGATGCTTGGGCAAAAATATAGTACGATAAATTTGATTTGAAGGGAACTATATGAAGTGAACTATCATCACTCATTACAAATGTGTCGAATTAGGTAGAGCTTTTATTCACTAATTAATAAGTTCGATGTGGGCTAGTACACGACGCTGGTGCTTCTTTGAAAACGTATTTCTAGGATAAAAGAACTCACGTTAGATATTCTCAAAACTTCGACCTGATGTCGAAAAAGTAAATTTGATTTTCATGAAAATTTACACTGACTGCTTTATGCAAATGGGAAATAAGAAACTCTCTGCTTCAAAGAATACGTAATCAGAGAAATTTAATGAAACTTTCATAGGGCGTATCTAAATATAAAATGTTTTTATTCAAGAATTCTTATATTGAAAATGGAGACTTTAATTCAGTCTATATTTGCTTAACGAGCTACTGTCGTCATGAAATAATATAAAAAAGTTTGAAATATGAAAAATGGGATGAAAATACAACGTGAAAAGTTGCTTCAAGTTGAAATACATATTTCACAAGCATCACAAAATATGTAATGGCTTAAATTTATAGCGAACTTTCTCATGAATAATGCAAAGTTTATAGGCGTTGAGTACGAATTGAAAGGTGTTTCGATACCAGTACGGGCCTTTAAATCTGTCTACCAATTTACATTCATAAGTGCCACCATCAATTTCATGGTGGATAACATGTTACACTCATTTCCATATAGCTATTTTTGATAAGATGTATTGACCATTGGCCAATAATATACAAAGTTCCGCTTCAACATTCGAGTGCCACTTTAAATTGAAATTCATTTATTCTATAAATTCTTGGATTACGTGTAAGTGGAAGCTGTGTCCGCACGCCTTTATTACGAGCTCGTTAATAAATAACAATAAATAATTCTGAAATTTTCCAAACCATATTTATCAGCACAGAAAATTTAAATATACAGACCACGGCAAGTTTCCTCAAAACGAATAAAGAAGGAAAATCTTAAAATAAGTAGCTTATTCTAGCTTAAAGTATAAAGTAGCGGGATTTGCAGCATTTACATTAGGCTCTCCAAACACTCCGCCACATGAAATATATCCATTCCAAATTAGTAGCGATTTGTTCCTCGCTTGTAAAGTTATTAGAAAACAAACAAAACAGGAACCAAAGCAACATTGGGATATTTATAATATTAGTAGAAAAAAGCAATAGGCATATATGTATTACCGTATTACATACTATTTTATTGTAATGAACAAATTTTCAGTGCTACAATCTACCAATGATTCCAAATGGCTGTACCTAATTTATTTATTTCAACGGTAAAGTCGGCGCATCCCAGCTGATCGTTAGACGGATGCACCCTCAATAATAACTTGATAAGAGTATTTCAAAGACAACTTTCAAATCATGGTTTCACTGGAGACTGGGTGACATAAGACACACGAGATGGCAGAGTGACCGTGGCATCGTCCTCGTGGCCTCGAAATGAAGGCGCTTATCAACCGTTTTGCGTTGATAAGGCACCACCTGTAGGTAAACACACCTTATCGGCTCGATTGTGTTTTGTAGAATTGAGGGTATTCTTAACGTAATAACGACAGTAAAGAAATCCTAAACAATTGTGGAAATGTGATACGTATTGGGTTAAAATTATGTTTTAAACTGATGGTTCAGGGGGATAATGTATAAGAACCTTATCTAAAGAGTATTTGTAAAGGTTTTCTTTTCAAAAATTGTATTAAAACTGGGGAATGTTCTTTGATAAAAAATATAAACAAATAACATTATATCTAAAATCGAGTATAACCACTTCATTTGTCGGAAGTAATTTTTAATTGAAACTATTTTTAATTGAAACTTAATTAAAATGTTACTTTAGATATCTGAATGCTATGAAGGAACAACCGGCGTTATTCATAATATGGGATTTATAAAATATTATTTTGAAACATTGGTGTGACGTATGAATCGACAGCCTGTTTCGGTCCACTATTTGATACAGGCCTCTCCAATACGCGTATCTTTGGAGGTAATGCTCATAAAGGCAACTCCAGGTTAAAAGCGTTTCCGGTTATCCTTTGACATAGCCACTAATTATGCGATACATCTCCTAATTATACGATCCATCATCTAATTATGCGATCCAGTCTTTTCTATACGCGCATGTACAATGACACTATACCATTGTTATTTATTTAAACAATATGACCTAACAGGAAAACAGTACGGAGCGGTAAGGAATGAAACTTTTCAAAGTCTACTATTTATTCATCGCATTTGTGAAGCTAAAACGCCATTAAATTTTCAGCGAATGCGTGATGCTCACGTAAACACAACTATCGTTAATGCCTACACGCGGTGCCGGCAGCAGGTATGGAGCGCGCACGCGGCACGTCGGCAACGCGCGCGGCTTGCTAATTCGTGACGTGCAAACGAACGCTCGATATCCGCTTACATGAGTGTACGTATGTACTTACGTACACACGACTGTCCGCCGCTAGAGCACGGTAATTACATCCGCAGAAAAATAAATGCCGCGATGCTCGCGCGGAACGTGACATTTCACATTTTTGCGATGTTGCTGCGAAATTTGATCAATTTGCGCGCCCATACATTTGATTTGATGTATATACTGCATCTCCGGATGACCACTTTAATTTTACAATTCATTTCGCAATAAAGCAACTCTAGAAACGCTTTGTTGTACAAACCTCAGTGCTGAGTGCTGCCGGTTGAATGAAATATCGGTAGTTTCACCTGGCATTGCACAGGTGGAAATATGTTTTGCGTAGCTTGGAATTTACAGATTTTAAATAGTCGAATACTCCATACTATTGTGGAACTATGATGCAATCAGAGATAGTATTAAAAGTGCTTTAAAAACGATACTGTCCAATCTGGTACTTTCAAGAAAAAATCACCAGGCAATGAATTTGTTATTTGAGGATTTTAATTAAAAATCATAATATGTTCGTTAAGCTTTAAATAATAATGGCAGATATTTTTATTATTTAAAAAATTGTCTTTTCAACTCATCTTTGTCATATTTATTATTTCTAAAGTTAAAAATATTTAAATCGATTCAGTATTTACGGAAATTGTATCTCGGCAACCATCGAATATACTGTTCCTCGTCGTAAATTAAATTCCAGTTTACTTAATAACAAAGCGTGTTCTCATGTTTGAGAACTAATAGCTATTTACATTTCTCTCTTTTGTGGGACACAGAAGACAGTCAGCCTCTCCGCTAAGCCTCTCCGGTTGTTGACATCAAAGAACATACCTCTTGCAGAGAAAGATTATTCCTCTTTGATGTCAACATCCTACGCTATATGAGTATGTCAAATGGTTATGTTTTATTATATTTTTTGTGGTGAAATTGGAGAAACCGCCTCTCTTAGAAATAAATCCAACTTATATTTCTTTATTTTGTACTCATTAAATCGTCTAATTAAATAAAATTACTGACCAATTTATTTATACTAAAGATATTTACTTCTAAAAATTTATATTGTCTGTTTTCATTATGATACGTAATACAGATAATTTACTTTTATTAAAATATTTTATTTTCTGGTCATTTCTTGCTATGCGGTCATCTGTCGATTTATCAGGGTTAAAGAGGAGGTGCCGCCCACAAGATTAGCGGGTTCAATGATCCCGTTAAACAATAGATTCATTGAACTTAGTCTTATAAATTATTTAAGATCGTCTGCTTCCGCCTGATTTACTCGACCTAGAAAAGTGGAATAGGCTTTCATATTGCCCGTTTACGTGGAACGAAACATCGTTCTTTCAAGAAATATTTAAAAGTGGTATGGGGATTATATAAAATATCTGACAATCGAAATCATTACATTTAATTACACGATATAGACATCTATCTAATGCTGTGGCGATGATAAATCAAAAATAATTATGACCTGAGCATTACGATCCCCAATGGCGAATAATCGTTAATTAAAAGAAACAATAAAAATGATTCACTCATCGCTCAAAAATCATATTTCTTCAAAAAATACAAGACATTAAGATATCATTCTAAGAAGAAATGTTTATCCTTTTAGTGAGACTTTTATTCCAGTTTTAATTGCCAGACAGTAAAGTGTCTTAAAAGCCAGTTAAAACTATAAAATATGTAATAATGAGCGACCAAAGTAGTTTGCACGGCCAAGTTGTTTTTAATTATACAATTTACCATTAATACGGTACAACAATGAGAATCAGCTGTGTTCAGACATTTAATTAGGCAACGTACACAAAACCCGTTTATGATGCATTTGGAACATGCATTTATGTATTTGTGTCGAAATGCGTGCCTCTGTTTAACGAAGTAAAAAGAATTTCCTTTTCATAATTTTAAAAAAAATCTGTATTTGACGTTTAAATTCAATGCTTTGAAGTGCGAAGAAAGGTGGAAACCAGGCGTGTACAATGTGTTTATGAGGTTTTGTAGTAGATCCTATTGTAACTAACTTTCTTCGAAACCCAGATCACAATGAATAACAGTCATAGATTTGAATACAATGTTGGTAATTTAGACTGATATTGATTGTTGAGCTATCTGCATATTACCAAACATTTTCTTCTTTCCAAATCTTTGGGTTGTAAAGTAATAAATATGGATCCGACTCTAATAAAAGTTTTGATAGAAATTAAGTTTTTATTTAAAAGAAAAATTATATTAACCCTGTTTATTCTCTAAGGTGTGGCTAGTGTAAAAATAATATCATTTTATATATACATATAAATATATATATATATATATATATATATATATATATATATAATAAGTATATAAGTTTTTAACGCAGCTAAACAATTTTAACTTGCTTTATTGTCTCTTGTGAAAATTCTGCTATAAACAATCTGTTGCATAATATTTTTACTCAACATTTCAAATTTATAAGACTATTTTTCAAACCTGAAATAGCATAAACATGCAGCTATGTTTCTCGTGCGCACAGCTAAGCTATTAAATCTCCCACAAAACTGTCACTTACAGCTTCTACAGGACAAAGCCGTAACAACTTCATTCAGAACTAAAAGAAGTGTCCACTGTTTATAAAAAAAATGCTCGTTTGGCTAAGTCCACGCCTGGGTGTTCTTTAGCCATGACTCTTTAAACTTTCAATTGGTTTAATCTCCAATGAAATTGTTTAAGCATAGTCGTAAAAAATGCTCAAAATAAAGAAATTCGTTATGCCTAAAAAGCTTGTACTCGTATCTTATTTTCTTAATAAGTTCAAATGCAAAATTACTGTTGCAATCGAATTATTGCAAGGTATTATTGAAAAAAGGAGAACTGAAAAACCTATCAAGCACGAGTAGAACTCGCACTTCGAGGGTTCCGTACACTTTTAGGCGTTTCTAAACTTTTAATGGTACATAATATTTCTGTTAAACTATTTACAAAATTTAATTTTTTAGAACGAGTTTATATTGCCTGCTATGTCTTTTGCAGGCGCATTTTAAATAAAAATATTTTTTTATGTGATCTAACAACAAATTAATGATTTACTTTTGATGTAAGACCGTCCTTCTTGCCAAATTCCATGATTCTAGGTCAACGGAAAGTACTCTATAGGTTTTGATTTATTTGAGAGCGTCAAAATATGCGGTATAAGTAACCGTATTTTTAGTTTCTTTTTTTTTTGATCGCGTTGATTTGGAAGCTTTACTTTTTTACAGCTCCAAGGTACCATAGACCTAAGTATTTGATATTAATTTCAACTTGATACTTCCACGCCCTCCTGAGAAAAAGGGTCTTGATAAATAGACCGAAGGTCGCATATCGAAGCGATCCTATAAGGGTTCCTTTTTTTCCTTTTGAGATATGGAACCCTAAAAATTAAGAAGTCCAAATGTTAATTATTCTATTAGCACCGCCCCAAATTCTATAATACTAACTAAGCATGTTCTACTATCAGTGTATATAAATCGGATACAAGTGTAGTAAAGTTCTTAGGTTCATCTCAAACCTGCGTCTCCAGTTTCGTTAATTTTAAAATATAATTTTGTAGCCGTGAATTGATTGTGCGAAAGAATCGAATGTAAAATATAGCGAACAGGTCTCAAATAACCGAACCCAAGGTCGTTAGAGTAGTCAATAAAAGTGCTGTGCTTTGACTTTCGTATCGGTCCAGTCCGGTTTGCTCTTGCACATCAATTAATACAATTCACGGCCGACGACGCGTCGCCTGCGTGATTTCGTCTGTTGTTTACGTTGCCCCAAACTCGGACACTATTTATTTCGTGTTTACTCAACTTAGCCAAGTCCGATAGGTCGAGTTGCACAGCTAATAGAGTTTACTTTCCTTTGCCTCTTTTTTAAGCAATAATTGGTAACTCGAATTCATTTTGTCGGGCTATGTTATACATATTAAGACATTTCAATATTACGAAGTTTGATTATATAAAAATATTTTATAATCCTAATGTATTATAATCCATTAACGTTTAATCGTATCGTTATGTGACATGTTTTTTTCTAACTTAACTATTTTCATCGGTAATCGAAGATCAAATCAGTTTTGAAATAATAGGTATAAAAATAATAGTATTATAAATTAAACCTTTACAAGAGCCCTTATCTTATATTAAATACGATTATAAGACATCTTATATTAAATAATTCATATCGGAACTATGTATGTTGATTTGAATATAATAAAGCTTACGCTATATTTTTCAATTCATAACACTTCTTTAATCGGAACCAAATATACGTAAAAATCAATTATATACTACTAACTGACCCGTGCGAATATTCCAAACAGTATCATATAACTACAATAATATAATAATAATAATAATATAACTACATGTATAGTAATAATAAAACTACATGTTAGTTGAAGGTATTTTTAATAGGAATGCCCTCAACAGATGACATTGCTATTGAAAATACGCTTGTTATAAAAAAAGTCTCAATCAATGTTTTTAACGACAACATTAATTTTAAACTATTTGACTATTTTTTGTCAATAGCGAGTAACATAACCTTTAAAATGTTGTTTGTATCATTAATTTTGATGAAGAATTAAGGGAAATACGGCGTTGCCACAAAAACGCCGTTCAGAAATAATATATATGATTGTATGCATAATCTATAAAGAAAATTAATAATGGATTTAATGTTACTTAGAAATTTAATAGAGAGCTAAAGGTGATAAGTGGCTGCGTATATAAATAACTTTAGGTATTAAGTTGTTAGCAAAGTTTAATTTTGATAAAAACATATTTCAGTTTAAGAGACAGATAACTGTACAAATTAAAAATATTTGATTAAACTACTAGTCCAATATCCGTTTAAAGGTACATTTAATTCAAACGTTACTTGCAATATGTTTATTCAAGAGAACACTTTTCGCCGTAACCGTTTAAAATAATAAAATTAGGTGCATTTCGATTATCGAATGATCATCGATTAATTATCAGCAAATATCTGTAAACTGATAAAGAAAAAGCAACTCATTATCAAACATATGAGATACTACAAGATAACACAACATAATACGCAAAAGCACTACAGGGAACTCTCGTTTAAAAAAAATTAATAAAAACCCTTAAAACAAAAATTAGATTTTGTTTATGCAAAATAATTTTATTTCGAGGATCCTTTATTAATAATTAATATTGATAAAGGATCCTCGAAATATAAATTAGACGCTGTCTACATACATGGATATACTCAACAATATCGTGACTCGAACCATTGTATCCGTCCCGCCCATAAGTCTTTACTCATATATTATGTACTCGCACTTGTCTTTTAATTAAAGCTTTGTGTTATTATTTGAAACGGATCTAGCACGAGAGCTATTGAGCTTCGATCAATAAAACTCATCGATCATAATTTATATTCCTTTTGTTTCGTAAAGGATCAACGGCGCGTTTGTTTGTATCTACTCAGGGCGATTTAAATCTTAAACGGATTCATAAACTTAAATAACGATTTGTTTTGACCTTTCATAACTCTATGTACATTAAGGAGTTAAAGACGTCTTTCTGCAAACATAATGCCAAAAGTAATCCTTATATTTAATTAATCCAAATGCTATGAGATATATAATAAGTTAAGTGGAATATTCAGTGTCCTACCATTAAATTATGGAAAGAATATTATTAATCAGATATGCACTTGTGATGTCGTGTTATGTATAACGCATTTTTGTACAATCAAAGTATTTATCTTTTATCAATAATTAAAATAAGAAAGCTATTATGCGACTTTTTTATTTGCAAATAGTTGGAAAGTAAGTTGTTTATAATGTGTATGATTCTTATTGAAATACAAATTGGTAATAATCAGTCTAAGAATGTAAAGGATACAACGTGAGGCATATCACAAACCGCCGGTCATATTTGTAGAACGAACTTTTGTTGTCGTTGAGTTTACTTGAAGTTTTCAAAACTTATCACGGTATATTAGAGAAGTGACTGTATAAAGTTCATTTAGCTTTAAAAAGTTTTGCTGCTTAGATAACCATTTGATATACTATCGACATTTTATACAGCAAATAAAGAAATAAATGCAATTTAATTTCATATTTTCCACAGTTAATCACTCTATAAACTGCGGTGTTTACCTTGTTCAACCCGTTTTGCATCCATTAATATTTTATATATTATTCTGGCCAGTGGCTCCTTATATAAACGCTAATTGAGATTTGGAATAAATTTCTCTTTCAATTTGGTCTTGTCACATCTTTCGACCTCATTGCCTGTGATCTAATTTGGCTTTCATCTTTGCTATATAATATCCAAGCTTCGATCTTATACGTTATGTTTTCACTCATTAACGCATTATATAGCGCTATGTATGGTTCACTCGATGAATTCATTAACGGAAAACCGTTCGTTTCGTCATCTTCTTAGACGAGGAACACAATAAATCTTGAAACGTCGAATTACTTCACAACATTACCGAGGTAACTCATTTTCCACTCGCCCCCTAATGAAACGCCTATCATAATCAATACGCCCCGCGATGACAATGGCGCACATCGAACGATGTACGTGCAGTCATTTATCTTGTTTTGGCGAAAATGGCGAATTAATGTAAATATTTTGCGATGATAATAGGTTTATTATCTCCCATAATTATGTTTTATCTTCGAAGAAATTCAAATTGATATTAGCTTGGTGGCGTTATAACGCTTATGATCCAATTCGATTAGCTACGTCACGTGATGATTGATAACGAGCTAAGTCTTGTAACGCAGTTTCGTACCGCGGAATTGTTAGATATGCCACAGTATGAAAACCCTAGTTTCTAACGATTGCCTAATTGTACTAATATTTTGCAGTGAAAAGTTCTTTTGGTTTACCTTGTCAATTTTTGTCGAATGGTTTGACGCACTTCAGGTATATTCGTCGCTAGGCCGAGTACGGCCGAACGAGGGGAACATCGACCGGTCGAGTACAGTAAGTATTGTTTACGGTCACGAAAACCAGCTAGTCTCTTCCGCATTCGAGATATACCCAGTATATGAAGTCCTCATATATTTTCTCTTTAAACAAACGTTTATTTATTATATAGTGTATTTTGTATGTAATTGCATAACTTTTATAAATATATTGAGCATGCCAGTATGCATGGTGCACCTTACTTTACTTTGAAAATAATTTTACTTGTTTTTTTAATTTTCATATTCAAAGTTTCCCACGTCAACAGTACGATTATATTACTTGTCAAAGTTTTCACTTCTACCGTGTGGTCTTACGCGCATCCAATTTTTTTTTTCTTTATATTTCTTTCAATAGGGTTCTATTTTGATAATTTACCTGTTATCAGAGTAGTTGAACGTGTAATTATCGTTGCCTGCGATTTTCGAAGCAATTATCTTTGTCATACATTTAAATAGCTTCACGGAAACATGCCATGGCCAGTCTTGTACATGCATACACAAGTATTTTTATATGTCCTAAATAAATTATTTTGAGAAACTGCTGATTTGCAATACGGATAGCTTTCCACACCTCCATTGCGAATTTACACCACAGTCGCGACGCGATACTTGCGAACTGTTCCTTGAAAAATAAATATTATAATCCACTTTTTCATGTGTTGTATGATTATATTTTTACTAGGTTTATTGTATACAGATATACTCTGTTTTGAAGTGCTGTCGCTGATTATTTCGCTTCGTTAAATACGATTTATTTTATGTCATCAATACGATTGAAATAAGGAATAAACAAATTGCAACGTTATGAGCGCTATGGGATGACTATTAAGCTTATATGCCTATCAGATCCGGTTATTCAGTTTCTTATGTAATATTGCATTCATGATAATAATAATCGTCAAAATAAGTAACTCACTTATTCCTAAATAATTGTTTGCTTGAATCCGTTTAAATTTAGACATTGTACGAGCTTACAATGCAACAGGTTTAGATAGTAGCAATATTTATATGCAAAATCTTTAGTCATTTGATTGCGTCAATGCAAATATCCGATTACAATTATCAGATGTTGGTACAATACAATTATCAGATGTTGGAAAAGTAAAACTCTGGATACGATAACTAAGTTCAAAGCCGTTGCGACTGAAGCGGGGATTAAACGAGCTCTAGGGAAGTTAAGAAAGTTAAATCTTCTTGAAATACGATGCTACGTCAAAAGTTTATTTTTGATAAACAGCTGATATTAGAAAGTCCACCAAGATTCTGTTCGGGAAGGAATGTTTTTATTTCATAGCTTTGGGAGTAAGTTTCATCTGTGTTAAATAAAAATAGCGCGAAGGCGAAGCGGTAAGTGTGGTTGATGTATAAGAAAGAGTGAATAATAAATGAAGAATCTTAATAATGCGAACGTGAATATCAGTAAATTATGCGAAAAAACTAGCGTGTCGCGTGAATAAGACGGCGACGCCATTGAACTGTGGGCGTCGATACGATCACTACCGTACCCAAAAACATATTTAATGTTTTGAACGTTTGTGTTACAAAAATATTGTAATATCGCCCATTTTCTTTTCTATTGGTCTATCTTTTCTTTTCTATTGGTCTGTCTTTTCTTTTCTATTGGTCTATCTTTTCTTTTCTATTGGTCTGTCTTTTCTTTTCTATTGGTCTTTCTATTCTTTTCTATTGGTCTGTCTTTTCTTTTCTATTGGTCTGTCTTTTCTTTTCTATTGGTCTGTCTTCGTCATGTCTATAGTTCCACTAGGACGAAATGAGGGACACGTTTCATATATAGTACGACGACCCGTTTCATTATCGACACATATTACGTACGACACATTTCATATATAGAATATTATTTAAATACTGTTTGTTTTTTTTTATTGCGGCTATTAAAATAAAAAGAAATAAATTTAAAATATATAAAAATAAAAACCTCAAAAAATTTCCGGCATAACCCTATAAACTCGATCGTCATTAGACGAAATATTTTCACGGCCGACAAGAGCGGTGAGCGAGGCGCGGGATTGTGAAAAGACGCGGTCGCTGCTACGGCTAACATGCTTTAATGAAATCAAGATTAAGTTTAGAAACCGACTTTGTTCACGTGTTAACGCCGTTTCCGTGACAGACGGACTGTGAAGCGGAACATTTAAATCCGTCGCCCTCCATAGTCATGCCGCGGCGGGCGATGCTTGTCACGGCATAATAACGGGCGTGAACTAATTCAGTTTTCTTTTCAATAATTCGTTGACTGCCGGTTGAAATAAGCTATGCATAAAATTTTGAAGCAGAAAATTTACCGAGCAGCGTCTCTACGTACACAACATATAGCAATCTAAAAAACCCAATCGCAAAGTAGTAATTGAAATATTATTTCCAAATATAAATCAAATATAATATAGAATTCTTTTTTGTATTTTATATAATTTTTTTCGCCCACAGAACTAAAAGTAATTCATTTAAAATAGTGTATTTTTAGTATAAAAAAATAATTTAATAAAGGGACAGACCTTTATAATATTTTGTCCTTATTTAAATAGTTTTAGTCGTTTCGTAATACTATCTACTGTTCGAGCATATATCTTGGTAATAAACTAACTATAATCACCAGCAGAGAAAAGGACTATCGAAATTTAAATGTCTTTTTTAAAGTCGTTTAATGAAAAGTATATTTTCTTATTTTAAGCATAATGTCAAAAATTGTTGCGAGTATCGTTTCAGCGGCTAATAGAGAATCTTTCTAGGAATAAGTAAAAAATTTATATATAGGATAAATTATATGAGTATTTACATATATTACATACATTTAATGCACTTAATTACCTCATTGTGTCAGTGAAACCTTGAAACCTAATTCCTAAAGTTGATTCTGGATGTGCCTCAGGTTGAAATGTACTCCTTTACTGGTTGTCCTCCGTTACTTCGTTATTGAAAGACAGGTTACATTCTTAAAGTAACATGTATCCATATCTCCAATTTTCTAACACCGTCTTAAACAATGTCCGCTAAGAATTCTGTCAAAAATAACAGTAACAAGGCTGAAGTCGCGGAGCGTGATAATTGCGCGGATAGAATTATGTTTAACCGTAATCGTTAACACACGTATCGCATCTTCTATTTTCAAATGATCTATTAATACCTCTCTAAATGAAATCCGCTAAGAACTCTGGCAGAATTAACGGTAACTAGGTTGAAGTCGCGGGGCGTGATAATATTGTGCAGGTAGAATTAAATTTAACCGTAATCATTATGCTAAGAGCGTGCCGCTTGCTGACGTGCAGCGCCGTATCGTGAGAATAGTGGATTACTTCTTTTAGCATCTTCTCTTAATTAGACTTCCGAAACCTTGTTGTAAAAATCAATTTGCGTGTGAGATCGGTGGGATATCAAAGCGTCCAAATAATGCATTAGCTCAGCGGTGTTTTTTTTCATTTTTACTTGATAAAATGATAGGTCATTCTATTATATATAAAGCGAAGTTCTGTAATGTTAAAAGTTTTCCTTTTGAATAATAATTGTATGGAAACGTTAATGATTTCATTCTTGTATATATATATATATATATATATATATATATATATATATATATGTGTGTGTGTGTGTATATATATATATATATATATATATATATATATATATATATATATATATATAAAATTGATAGAAATATTGTATACTCCAGCCGTAGAAGCTATTTAATTGATGGCTAGTTTAATTTGCTCTTCTAAAACTTCTAAACTCCATTAAATTCAATTCTACCAAAACTCATAAGCTAAACCAAAAACAGAACCACGTCTTTATAATATGTATTAATCCTAATTTCCATAAAATATCTAGAATTTTAAATAAATTTCGTTAATACTCTCTTGGTACATTCACCGAGAGAGTTCTTTCATTATTTATTATAATTTTGTTGTAATAACAGGAATCAGTTTTAAAAAACTTTTGAACATGTGCGCATATATGTATTGGGAATTTGCACAGATATGTGTTACAGAGGCGCTGATGCTTCTAATAATAATCTTAAAGAGTGCTTATGGTAATGAGTTTAGATAGGATAGAACCCTAGGTTCCGAGAATAGATGAAGATAATGGAGAAGCAGACAAAGGATGAAGTTCTTCATAACATAACGATTCCAGCACTTTGGCTAATTGAGGCTACGTTTTATGCAATGCAAAGTTTGCTTAAGCTTCCACTCAACTATTAATTCTTCTATTTCAAGGCCGCGACCGTAGGGAGTGGATTTTAGCCTTCTTTAGTGCCTTATTCCAAGATCTTTCAATTCTTGGTCCTCTAAGTGTTACATTGATTTGGGCGGATCTTTTAATTGAGTACCAATGGATTTGGACGTGAAAATTTGTATAGCGATTCCGCTTTGTTTCTTCCTAAAATATGGCCAACTTACTTTGCTGTATTTTGGATTTTTATGTATTTTATTATATAACCTTTTTAAAATGTTTATATGTGTTGTTCTTTTATTCTAAATGCCAATAATTTGCATTCCGCCAAAATGCTTAGTAGAATTGATTGTTCAAATATTCCAAATTATTTTTCATTTTATAAAGTTATTCTCGTTTCCAGTGAATAGGACTCTGATTAAACTTTTATACGGCAGAAACCTATTATTTTCCTTCAATAATTTGAATTTCACTTTTTTTGTATTCTATAATAGAATTTTATTACGCGTTTCTGAAACATATTAGTTATAAACATGCTTGAACAAATAATCGTAACTAATGCAATCAAGACATCGTGGTTCAGGTCTATTAAACAAGTAAGTTGAATGTTTAAACATGTTGTTAAATTCATTCGTAGTTGGTATCGGACCAACAATTTATGTCCACTTTTTACCTTCACCTAATAATTCATTAAAAACTGCAGCTCGGAAAATCATATCTGATTCTAGGCCAAAGAGGTATTTCGTCCAATTGAAGTTTAGACTCAATTGGAATTTAATTATAATTTCAGAAATCTAAGATTATAAATAACAATAACAATCCATAGAAAATCCACGGAAAAATTCAGAATTTATAAAAATTACGACTCTTTGTCTTTTATCAAAGTTATACATTCATTTAACAATTTTAATATAACGGCTTAAATTTTGAGATTATTTTTCTCTGTTTATTCGCGAAACCGGTTATTAAGTAGACTCCTTTCATTGAGGGAAATAGTTATAAAAATTAGTAATTTACATTTTTGCTATAGGAAGAATGAAATATTAATAGAAGTATTATTAAGTAAAATAATACTGTTACAGAAATATGTAAACGTTATTTATCCTGGTTCTTAATTAAATACGGAAATCCGTTTCTCGAACCGAACCAATTATTTCACATAAATAATTTTTAAAAATGGTAAAGACAAAAAGAGAAATCATTATACGCGGGGGGAGTATGTAATGTAACAGTATCATATAATTACAATGTAACAGTATCATATAATTATAATGTAACAATATCATATAATTATAATGTAACAGTATCATATAATTATAATGTAACAGTATCATATAATTATAATGTAACAGTATCATATAATGTAATGTAACAGGATAATATAATTGCTATCGATATTTATATTTCTTGTAATTTTGAAAATACTGAATAATAGTGAAATATGTATGTCAAGAAATATATATTTCCTAAGATGAGGTCGTAATAAATATTGATACGCAGATATGTTGCTAAGCTTAAAATGGGATGGAAAGTCTTTTCCTACGCAACATTTGCATAGGTCACTATAAATTCAATGCAAATGATTTAAAGCGACAAGTTGCATAGAGTGAAGTTCGTTTTGCTCCTACTTAATAAACAATCCAATAAGCTAATAAATTACAGACGAGACCATAAATGCTATGATATCGTTCTCTTGACTTTGGCTTTTGCGATACACAGCTCGGATAAAATTGCCTTATTAAGGAAAATACGGGCTAAGAATGGAATTAGCTTGTAAAGGTGGACAAAGTTAGACCTCGTTCACTTATTCAAGATTAATTTTTTAATTGTTTTGCAAAAACGATAGCGTAAAGCATCCATATTCATAAGATAATTTATCGGAATATTTACCTGTTGTCAACTGAAACAACGTGTGCCAAAACAATACTCATTATTTAATGAAAATAATATGTCGTATTTGAAAAATATATAAGTTCTTGAAAAGCGTCATACCGAAGACACAAATATCACAATATGAAAAGATGACTTATTGTCTTTGCGATGCTTGAACAAGTGTCCGCGAATATGTAACCTTTATTACAAGCTTATTCCGTTAGCGTTATTTAAGTATCTATGGAAATTATCGTGTGGCTTGTTTTCGCGCGTTCCTTGTACCGACCGATATTTGCTTTGTTTATTACCCTTATCAGTAATATACGATCGGCTTCTTAAAACTCGTTAAACGAAAATATTGACCGAGTTCATGATAAGAATGTCTGTATTATTGTATATTATGTATTGTATTTATAATGAAGGCGTGCTGCTTGGAAGAATTTGCATCACCATTGTCAGTTTTGGTAGAAAACTGCGTATTAGAATTTCTCAATAAGATTTGTCAAAAATGGCGATAAAAACTTACGCAAAAGAGATTTTAATAAAAAGTTGTTTAGTGGTTTTTATAACGACTTTGTGTTTTAATTACATGTACATTAATTACATAAAATAAATATATATTTTGTTCTCAACTAGCTAATGTTATTTTTTCTACAAAAAAGCAATAATATTTGGATTGTAATTTTACTCGTTAAAGTGCAGTGCGATATAGAACGTGCTTAAAGTACACTAAGTGTGTCCAAAAGACAATGGGGAGGAGTGTGCCTAGTGTTGCCACCTTTTTTCAAGTAAATAAATTACAAATAAACTTTTGGGAAAGAAAAAAGTGAACAAGATTAAAAACATTACCCACTAAAAACAAAGTCCTATTCTGACATTTTTATTAAGAATTTTTTAATTCCCATTGTCTAGTTTTACTCTTTTTAGTCTGTCGATTAAACATGTGTATCTTAGGTTACGTTTGGAAATTTCAGCTCATTTATTGAAAATGTATAACCGATTCTCTAAATTGCGCAATCAACTTTGAATAATGGTTGAGAATGTATGTAAATACAATATTCTAATGTACGATATTTATTTTAAGTTACAGTTAGCAACTAGTTTTGCATCGTAATAAACCGAACGAAAGCGTAAACACTATCGGAACTGAGGAAGTATTTAAAGAAGTACTCTCTAGCGCTACTCGCTTTGCGACTTAGTAAACAATTTTGATTTTTTAAACAGAAACGGTTCCAAAACAGAAACGGTTCTCAATCTGTGTTTGTACTCCTGATATCGCCATGTTAATCAGTATGAACTTGCGCGTACATGTCCAAATATTGTCTCGCTTGTTCAGCGATAAATATTCTAATCGTGAATTACGTTTTCGCCGTTTATTCGTAGTTCATCTGCACACGTGATCGGAAGTTGTTATTTCTGCCTCCGTACCGGAAAACAATTCTCACGTCAAAGTCACGCGCTTTTTAAAAGTAAGTTAAATTTGTTAACAGTTCAGTAAATAGGTATATTGTATCATATCTATGTTCATTATCATATAGTGTCTTTAGACGTTTAAGACTTAAAATTATATTATTAATAATTCTTGAACTTGATCCAATCATATAGGCCATTTTTAACCAGTTTAAAAGAAATTTCTTTCGTACCAAGTGTTTAATTACCAAGATAATTAAAAGTGTATGAAAAAAAACTGTTATCGTATTTCTATTAGACTATTTACAAAAAGTAATTATTATTTCTCGTTACCTATTACAGGCGTAAACAATTATAAAAAGATTTCATCTAAAAGACATGATATATCAAAATGAAATATTTTTCGTTGTTAAACTAAACATGGATTTGTATTCTATGTATTTTAGACGATAAATAAGGTACATTAAATTTTCACAAATTAAGATTTAAACACATTTTCCAGCTAGTGTATGTATACGTTAAATTTTTTTTTGTCATATGTTTTGCATGTACGCCCACTAAAATTGTTTTGCTATTTTTGAATTCCTCTGGCTTTAGGTTGCTCAAATACTGTAAATTTAATATGTATAGCATATATATCTTAGAAGTTATTGAGCGGTGATAGACAGATAGATGGGCAAATGAGTGATAGCAGTGGAGTGTCATTCGGAGCCTCTGGATACGGAATCTTAAAAACCAGAGACGCATTTTTCAATCAAGCATTGTCTATTCAAGAATTTAAAAAAGACGAATAAAAACAGCACTTAAATTATGAAAATTCTCCTTTGGTAAAACCCTTAAACATATCATTTAAGGTATAGTAATGATATTCAAATGATTTAATTTCATTAGTCATTTAATAATCACATTTTAATCCTGTTATTTACTAAAAATAAGGAAAATAACAGTGAACTTGACTTCTAGGAGAATGGATCATGCCCAGCATTTCGCTGCCCCGTGCTGTAAAATCTCTATATGTAACTTATTTATCAGTGTTTTTAATATTTTTATTCACGACAAAATGTGTTAATTATAGAAACATAACACAGTGTATTTATTATTACATTCAGTGTTGTTGGTGAATTACATTTGCAAATCTCGCGCACCGTTTCTCATTTATCACAGTCACCTGTCCACTGTCGTCACCACAATCTCGTCACGTGTAGTAAACAGTAGATAAGTGTACGACTTAGATCTGTTACATAACGTTATTCTGTAAGTCATGCTATGAATAAACGCTCGGCAACTGTGCGAATAACTTTAATTAGAATTGCATCGGATTATTTTAAAGATTTGCCGTTTATCATCGTCACTTGTTCGACATCTTCACCGTAATCGCGTCACGTGCGGATGTTTTATAAAGAAATAACTTAAGATAGATATGTTTATGACATTCTGTATTAAAAAATGACACACAGTAACTGTGCTAGGAAACTTATCGATTAGTATTGTATTAAATTATTGGAGTTTACTCCTTAAGAATTGATTTTCATATATAACACCCGGTATGAAGTTTTATGAGGAGTAAAATCAGAAGTTCAGAACGTTAAAAAAAAGTGTAACCGTTAGGTGGCAACATTTCTGCGCATCTTTAGAGTGAGATATCATTATATTTATTGGGCATTTTTTATGGCTTAATCGCCATGACGGAGTGTGACACACATATTAGCATTTTATTATGGCGTAATCGCAATAATGGAGTGTGACGCGTATAGTTTACTAATATCAAGTTCGCTTATATCAAGATGCAATCATTAAATGTCATTATGTGTGAATATTTGGGGTCTTCTATCCTTAAAAATTAAAAAGTCTCTTTTAATTTTAACTTCTTAGTCTGACGTTACGAATTATTTTTAATTTTGTTGCTGTATAAATTTGATCTTGTTGATTTGTGTTTTACTTACAAATAATTACATTGTCAGCGATTGAAGTTTTTTTAATGAAGAATTTGAAGACATTCCAAGAATTGCACTTGAGGAGTAAACACCAGTCGCGCGTCGGAGCTGACACGCACAATTATTATTTATATGTTTACCAATTTACCACCTGTCTGAAATTGCAACGTGCAGCTTATTGATAAAGATATAACTTAGGATATATTGCATAACTTTATGCCACGACACGAGTCTTAATCGGAATTGGCGATCGGTAACTGTATCGAGTATATTAATTTGTATTACATGCTTAATTTTTTTAATAATCCGATAGCTTGTACCGTTACTGGATGTAGACAGGAAAGATGTTATTAATTTTTTTTCATTGCCATAACAAATCGGGCCATCGTGACTTTTAAAGAATTAAATGAATAGGTTTAATCTAAGTTGATTAATGGTTTCTATTTCGTTATCGTGTATCGTGTCTGGCGGGCGATAACGTCGTATCGTTACATAGAAAACTATTTTTTTAAAACATTACGGTTCTAATGCATTATCGTTGTATGGGATTGTTACTCGATAATAAAATAATTTGATGAAATGAATAACTATCTTTTAAAAAGTATTCATGTGATATTCGCTAATTTTGTCGTGTATCGATAAAGGGTAATTGCATATAAATTGCACAGTATCAGTGAACATAAGCTGCATTACTTAAAGTAATTAAAGTATTAATTACTTTAAGCGATGTAGCTTATGAAACAGTCTTATGAATGATATATGTTGTATCTCGTTGCTTGTTATGTAATTATGGATCAAACTTGGTACCTACAATTAAAGTTCAACGATATGGAACCTTTCGCGTTGAAGCATTCCTTGAAAATATTGTTATTTCTTTATTTCTCGTTAGTATTATATTCCCATATATTTACTATGCTATTCCCTTTTCGTATTCACATCTCATTTATCTTTGTAACTATATCTTGTACAGTCTAGTGTAATCTTTCACATTACTTGGCTTTATGTAGAGTTATTGTTATTTATAAGTTAGATAATAAAATTAAATCGCTTTAGAGAATTATTATTTTATTATATAACTTATATATGTTTATAAGTTATATAATAAAATGATAATTCTCTAAAGCGATTATATATACTATACAAACGATTTTTAAATTTTTAGCACTAATCACAAACATACTTTCAACGTATGTTTTCTAAGTGGATCTTCATAGTTGGTCGAAGGTTTGCAATTCATTAGAATAAAATTTAATTCTCCAAACCAATATTTTGGCAATATGGCCGCCGAGGATTAGTGCATGTAATGTTAGCGCTATTACGTACAAAATGACCTTAACCATGATCTTACACTCGCTGAAACATTGCTATTGTAAAGAACGTTTCTTTAATGAGCTACGTGTACGTACCCACAGTCAACGTTGCACGTTGTGGCCACGTGAGAGCTAGATTATGAGAGCTCTATAGCTACTTATCGCATTGTTTTGATTGGAACACAATATATTTTTACCATGGTTAATGATCAACTTTAGATTCAATCATCCGTACCGTTCAAATTACCACGCCGCGGAGGAAAATGCGCATAAATTACCATACGCTTGTATAAACAAAACAATAAAACAATAAGCGGCACGAATAATTTGTCTTTGAAAAGGAAAATGTAGACTAAGAACCGAAGTAATCGCGTCGTTCTACGGTTACGCAATAACAGCGGACGAATTGTAATAATGAGGAAAATATGTACGTGTCGGCGACCGAGAGTTCGCATTCGACGTCGGCTAGTTCCGCGTATGCGGGTACGCTACGAGTGCCTTCTGGCCGCGAATCGTTCCCGCGGCGGATGCCATCTGTTGCGACATCCATTGTGGGGCTGCGCGAACGACCTTGCGGCGGACGCTTCGCGTCGCAGTATGCGTGGGCGACCGTGTTCGCGCTATCGGTGGCTCAATTTTGCGCTCAGTTATCTCGATCGCCCCCACATGAACGGAAAATCGATTTACGTCCAATACTTTATCGTCACTCGAACCTAAATGAAGCGAAGCGTACGTGATAAATGGAAATTGTAAATTAAGCATATCCGGGGCACGTCGATTAAATAAACCGTTAGTAAACGAGGGCGTTTTAAGAAAATTGTATAAAATTCATTTGTTGCTATAATGCATCCGTCGAAAAGTAGTAATGGTTAATCTGTTTTGGACTAGTTTTTGTTCGTTTATATTCAAATTTAATCGCTGCTTCAGTCCGATAATGTTTATGCGTTTGTTTGCGCCGTTTCCTTTTCCCGTTAATTAAACGTATTGACCTTAATTATAAAAGCGTATTCAATGTTAATTAATATTTTTTCTGCGATTTTCCTTACGACAGAGCGACTGTACTAACGTTTAATTGGTCGTTTGTAAAACGAACGAACGAACTGAACTTTTTCGTTGCAATTGTTGCAGAGCGAGACGACAATGGGCGGACAGGAGAGCGAGGAGGGCGCGGCGGGTGAACGCGCAGCCGTGCTGAGCTACGAGCAAGTGCGCCGATTGAGCGACGTGATGGAGGAGGTGCTAGCGATCCACGGACGCGGCAACTTCCCCACGCTACACGTACGCCTGCGCGATCTGGTGGCGGGCGTTCGCACGCGCCTCTCCGCCGCCGGTGTGATCGTGCGCGACGTTCGCCTGAACGGGGGAGCCGCCAGTCACGTGCTCGCGACCGAGGACCAGCCTTACAGCGACCTCGACCTCATATTCGCCGTGGACCTGCCGTCGGCGCGCCACTGCGACCGCGTCAAGAGCGCCGTGCTCGGCTCACTGCACGCGTTGCTGCCGCCCGCCTCTGCACTCTGCCGGCGCCGCACCACCGCTTGCTCTCTTAAAGAGGCTTACGTCTCGAAGATGGTCAAGGTCAATTCTGAAGGCGATCGCTGGTCGCTCATCTCGCTCGGTAACTCGCGCGGCCACAAGAACGTAGAGCTCAAGTTCGTGGATTCGATGCGCCGTCAGTTCGAGTTTTCCGTCGACTCTTTCCAGATTGTGCTCGACTCGCTGCTCGTATTCTACGAGTGCGCGCAGCTGCCGATCGGTGAGAACTTTTACCCGACCGTCGTTGGCGAGTCAGTGTACGGCGACTTCCAAGAGGCGCTCTACCACCTACATAAGAAGCTCATCTCAACACGACACCCGGAGGAAATTCGCGGCGGTGGCTTACTCAAGTATTGCGCGCTGCTCGCTAAAGGATACCGCGCAGCGCGCCCAGATTACATTAAGACACTCGAGCGTTACATGTGCTCGCGCTTCTTCATCGACTTTTCAGAGCTCGGGCAGCAACGCTCGAAGTTGGAGGCGTACCTCCGCAACCACTTCGTAGGCCGCGAGGAGGAGGCACTGAAGCACCATTACCTGACGTTGCTGCACGGGGTGGTACGCGAGTCGACAGTCTGCCTCATGGGCCACGAGCGGCGGCAGACACTCGCTCTCATCGAAGCGCTGGCGTGCCGTGAACTGTGCGCCGAGCGCGCGCGCCTCGCCGCATCCGCGCCGCTGTTGCTCGCGCACGGCTACTACTACGCACCCGTCGCGCCCGCGCCCGCATGCTGCGCGTGCGCCGCTTGCGCCGCCTGCCGGGCCTGCTCCTGCCAGGCCTGCGCCTGGCTCGCCTGCTCCACGTGATCGTAGGCCCGCGGCTCGCGTCTCCAGTGCCGTACCTGAGCGCGCAAGGCGACTTGCCCGTAACAATCTCCTATTCTAGTTCCACTCGATAAGTGTGCTTACGAATCCGTCGCGACCCGCGGCGCGCGAGCGACGACCGCGCCTCGGGACGCCGCTGCGAATCCAACGCGCACGCGCGCACCGCCTCGCTTCGCGCGCCCCCCTCCCCGCTCCATCGTCGATAACAAGACCTTTTATAGTTTGTATAAAATGTCGTTTGTCCCTGCGACGGAATCACTCCCGTGTCGATCTTCGAGCGACGTCGTTCGTCTCCGCTAAACGCTTTTCATTCTAGTCCGGTAAGTGGTTCGCATGATGAGAACGATTTCTGTTCGAGTGCCATAACTAGAATACGCGAGTAAAGTTTGATTGCAAACGTAACTGATTGTTATTATCCCTCGTACGTCGTGACCGTGTCCCGCGTACGGTCGGGGCGCACGTCGCTCGCCGGCAGTCGCGCCGCATGCGCGGGGATTCGCAGCGCCGTCTCTGAATTTTGCTCCAATCCATTCCGATAATTATTTTTATTCTACTTGTCTTATGTAATTATGTATATAGTTTTATGATTATAAAAAAACTGTGTTAAAAATGTGATTACATTACTTATATATATTATATATGTGTGTAATTGTAAACAAATAAATCTATTTTTAAGTCTTTTAGTATGGATATAAAAAATACAAAAAAAGTATTTTAATCTCTATAATTTTGTCGATTTTCTTGTGCTTTAATGAAACGTATGTGTACTTACTTATGTACATATGTATAGATCGTCTTATGTATACAAGTCTAATTCTAGCCTCTAACTTTTAAGGTATCGATTGATCCTGTATGAAATACAAATCGTGCGCGTTTGATGCTCCTGCCTCTTCGCGGGCCAATCATGTACTTAAAGTGTCTTAACCGGCGCCACATTTCTTTTGCATTTTATTTTGTATTTTTTCGAGCGGCCACATGATACACTCTCGTCTGAAATACAAGAAGGAGCTTTCGGAGAATTCCCTGATAGGTAAAATATTGGGGTCGCTCAGTTTTAAAAGATGCCGATTATGCCTGCCATGACAACAAGGTCGTTCACTTAAACCTTGAATCCGTTTGCGTGTTATTCAATCCATCACATAGGTTTGAATAACGTACTTGTTTGAAAGTAGCTCTTCGTGCACATCTAACTGTGAAGTTGATATTTCAGCAATTAATGTTGGTTGTCTCGAACTCTTTAGTCGACGTTGATACAACCTTGATGATGTTATCAGCTCTAGCATACGAAAATATTGGATTTATTCAGACATAAAGGTGGAAAAGCCACAGTGAGGTAATTCTTTTGGATGAAACGGAAAGAATAGTGAATACTGATCTTAGAAATTCGAAGCAGTTCCGGAGTTATTCAATTACAAAATTGATATTTTATTGCAAAATTATTACTAAATTTTTCATTCTCGTAAAATATCATTCACTAATTCAATATATTCAATACGAAATCCAATTTTTAAACGCAAAAATATTTGAAATGAAATTTGTATCACACCATTTCAGGGTATAGAAAAGCGTATTAAATACGTTTTTTTTAAACATATTACGTGTAATATTGTTTATGTAACATAGGTAATAGGTACGTCGCGTCCGGCGAAAATGGGAGCTATCTCTTTATACATTACACAAGTCAGCTGACTATTACGTACCTAATTAACCCTCAAACAACTGATTTTCTTTTAATCCTTCGAACGATTATTACTTTTTCATTATGGAGAATTTAAAAATAAAAAACGATTTTCGCTATTCTGTTCTGGACATCGAAGAGAATTACCCCTGCATGGCTTTGTTGTATTCAACTTTACACAACCTGTATAAAAACCTTGCCATTTTACGATGTGTAATACATTAAGTTTTGATTAAATCTGATCAAGTTTACTCACGATCCGGATCAGCCATCGACTTTCATAGAAGGCATCCAGTTTACAAATTTTGACATACTGATGGAATTCTTTAATATTTCTTAATTAGCAAGAAATTTATCTAATTAAATTCAAAAGAAATGTTTGCCTAAATATAGTTTTTGTTTTAATATTTTCTTCTCAAGAAAAATTGACTTAATAACATTCCGTAGTGCCCGATCAGCTTGCTGCGAAATTGTCAAATTTTTTTAGGAACAATGTTAATAAAGAATGTGCCAAATTTTAGTGTTATACTCTTCAAGTTACTGGCGATTCTCGTTCGCTCGACGATGAAAGGGCCTGCTTTTCCTCTGGCCCTGTAAAGATAATGAAACGTTAATTATTAGTGTAATTCGTAGGATTCCATCACAATCGTTTCGGAACACCATCAGCTCAGCTTTGAATTTTCTTAGACTTTAAGTTTTTGTTAAAAAAATTGTCTTCCTTCTTCGAATGGCCTTTGTTAAAATTTGTCAGATAATATGTAGCATGAAATATGTTTTTTGCCTTTCGCCATAGTTCAAAATTGAATACTCACACTTTATAATGCATTCAATAAAGGAGGTTTTTTAAATAATTGGTTTTCAAAAAAACACCAGCAATAATAAAAGCTGAAAATTTGTGTTAATAACGGAAAAAGTAAGCTAAGTAGAGGTTGCAGCCCAGAGTACACGAGTAGTGGGAGCTGAAAGCTGAAGTGGCATCGCCCATTAACGCAATTCCTACTCCATACTGTCGTGGCTGCCACCTTTAACCTTAATACTAGCTTTTGCTCGCGGCTTCGCTCGCGTGAATCATCTATTTCATGGGGGGTTTTGGCTCTTGAGACACGTGAGTAATGGATATAATATACACGTTGTGCCACCTATTGCCAGGTGTCACCAGGTGCCAGGTTGCCAGGTGCCAGATGTCGAGTAAAAATATCGACTTTTAATTTCCAGGAATTGTGTTATTTGTCGATTTCAAAGCAGTCTGTGTTTTAAATCGAGTTATAAATTATATCTGTAAAAGCCTACACTAATATATGTAGTCTTTTAGGTGTGATGGTGTAACAGACATTCCAACACACTTTTTGTTCTAATATAACACGAGAGCGAAGCTGCGAACAACGTATGTGTTGCGCACGAACTATACGCACGCCACGCATTTGACAGCGATTCGTTACTTGATTGTAGTTATCGAGTAACAAACTGACAAACAAACCAAATTTTTGATTTATAATACGAGTTCAAATTTCATCATTTCAAATATTTCCTTTTTTTTTTTACTGAAAATTCTTTTTCATAATTTTTGCGATTCATATGCACCCGTTTCAATATGTCCTTTGTGATGCGTAATATACGATATAATATAAGGTTCTCTGTTACATGTATAAAGTGAAACATTTTAAGAAACTAACTATTATAGTATATTGTAAACAAATTAAATGTTAGATTTGTCGATGTGTACACGTAAGCGTGCGTTATATTACATAGACCTGTGTGTAGATGTAAAGTAACTGAAAATGTTTATGAAGCCACGGGTTGTCAGTTTTGTTAGTAGTTTTTTCGAACATTTGTAAGCTGTTGGAACCGAATATTTTATCTGAACATTTTTGCGAATGATGCACTCTTTAACGTGAAAATAATAAGAGACAATGGAAAAAGGCATAAAGAAAATCAAAGCTTGTTTTGATACAGATGCTATTACGTTTTTCTATTATATTTTTGTATACGGTTCGCTGGAATACGTCTCAAAATGAAGGATTCAATTCTGAAGTTCGCTAGAGTGTTGCAAAGAAAAACACATTAATTGTGTTTTTATTCTATACATCTACGACTCGATTCACTCATTGACTCGGAATTTTTCTCCTTTCTTTTCGGACGGCCGATGCGCACGGAGCTCTCTTTGTTAACGTGAATTTAAAAATAATATATGAACAATGTTGATCTTTGTTTCTGAAGATATTTCAAATTATATTGTTATCGTGCTCAAGAAAATAGTCGAAAAAGTTTTAAGGCTTGTTAAAAATAATTCATTATATACTTAGAGGTAAATTATATAATCATTGAGACAGATGTTATATTTTAGGAAGACTTATATTTATACTTACTTATTACGTAGTATACTTACTTTTTATCGAGGAAGAAAAACGAGAAAAAAAACATATGTCATACATATTATACAAAAAAAGAGTTTAAAAAAAAAACTTTGTGATAAGGTTAAGAGTAACGGCGTTTCGTCTATCGCGAATGGAATATATGTAAAGTATTAAATTCTATATTCATATTAACGTATTTCCATGTAAAACAAATATCAATATATTTCAACACTAGAGAAGATTTATAAATATAATTTTAAATAAAAACAATTGTAGATATGTTGATTTACTTCCTACAGTGTTTCGTGAAAAGTTTTCTTGTAAGAGTTTTCCTCGCCAAACTTCGGACGTTCACCAGGTAGTGTTGAATGGATTTGTACATATTTCACGAGTTTTATGGCGATATGTAAGAGTTTTGTAGAAAAACACATCCGCTGCGGAATCGAACCGTTCAAATTTTCGTCTCAGGTGTAAACGAGCGTTATGCTAGAAGTTAAATTCTTTATGAGTGTAAATATAAAAAAAAATTAAATTTGCAGTGTAACAAATAAATGTACCTACCAAAAAACCTAGCATGTTACGATCGAAAATTAATTTGCATCTATTGAAATCGCCAACTAAATCGAATTGAACAGTTGGCGAGAGGTCTGTTAGAGCTATTTGTATTTCTCCTTACGTAATGTTGTCTCTACAATTTTCGATTCGGAACACAAAAATAATGTTGCTCATTATAACGCCACAAGGCAGTTCTAGAACAAGACGACTTCCGTAAACACGTATAACCAAAATACATTTAATTAAACCGGAATCTTCTTTAACCGGTTAAATTCCACATATTATGTATTCAGTGACATTCTCGCAACATAGAAGTGCATTGGCTTATCAGTTTTATGATCGTTATTAACATAAGAATTCAATCTTAAATTAATTACCTAATCGCAAGCAGAACTCGCATTAATGCAATCATAATTGAGCAAACTAACCATTACGAAGTATAAAACTTAAATTTAAAATGTTGCCTAGTGCGGAATGTACAGATATTAAGCCAGAATCGATCTTAAAGGATTGTGACCTATTTGTGGCTTGGCCATGTGGCGTTATTTAATACAATTCGCGTCCAAATATAAGAAAGCATAAAATATTTACAAATCTATATTCTTGTGTTTTTCTACGTTCTGCGTTGTTACACGTCGAAACAAAATTACGGCTTGATATCCTAAGGCGTTAGTTAATTCGACTTAACGCAAACGAATTAAATAAGTCTTCAAACGTTGCATATTGGAGAAGCGACGTTAAAAATAAACTGTAATAGTAATGTCGGCCTATTTATCAATTATTTGAAGGTCTAAAATAACTTCCTTGTCATTCAATTTATTTAAATAGAATTTATGGCAACATTCAACACGGAAAGTTGTTATTTGTGAACCGGACGCATATCGTCTCGACTTACAACGATTAATATGAAATATCAATTACATATATTTATGTTAGTACCTAATCTGTTCTGCATATTAATATTATACATTGCATATCTTTCTACAGACAGTACGACGTGGTGATCATTTCCTCAGTTGATGTTAAGTTACGCTTGTTGTTAATGTACATTAATGAAGAGAGGTTTAGAGATAATTTTGATTTTTACAAAAAAAAATACATAAAAATGTTGTCAAAATAAATTATAAAAATGTGATAAATAATATTTATGAGCGTTTCATTTTTTAATTACCTCCCCCCCTCCTTATTTTGATTATTTTGTTTAGATTTTCCGTCAAATACGGAAACGTAAATAACAAAGAAACTTTATCTGTTGATTGTGCGAGTCAAAGCTCCATCTAAAATGAAGTTGAAAACAAAATTAATTTTGAAATAATGGATACATTAAAAATTCACATTTTAATGAATGTTTTTGCAAAATCCTAATATAACCCTAAGGGACTCGCCTTGCTGTGCTGATTTCAGAAAAGGATCTATTATTTTATAAAAGAAGTTGGCAAAAAAATTGCCCCGTAATTCATAACTATGAACTTGTAAAAATAAGATAAAATATCATAGGCAAAGAATACTATTATTTGAAAAAATTAATGCATTAAAATCAGTTCGAAACTTAAAAGTATATAGACTCTTCTATTTCTTAAGTTACTTCCTTAAATGGAAGTATTTTCCATATCCTGCGCAATTAACACTTTATAGCTATCTTAGCCTATATATCGATCAAAAATGTATAATAGTTTATAGCTAGTAGTAGCTATCTATAATAGCTTATCAGAAAATTACGAAAACAATACTAGATATGCCAATTATATCACAAGAGAGTTGTTTATTCCAAGTTTCCAAAAAGTGCTTCCAAGTTTCGACGTAAATTTATGATGGTTTCGGCCTTTAAATTATTTTCTTTTTTCCTTTTCTTAGCTCCTATCTGCGACGAGCGTAATATTTTAATACTTGTGCTTGCATTTTTGCACTTGCACAATTAATGAAATACAATGTGATATAATGGAAATAAATAAAGAAAACTCGAAACCAGAACTTCCCAACCAGTGGGGGCGCGCCTCCCTAACGCACATATACACCACACGGACTTACTGACATTTAAAAACGTATTTCTGTTTCTCATTACTTGTCAGTCAAGTCGGAATAAGAATCTACTTTACCGACCGTACCCTACTGCACGGTCCGATTCCTAAAGTATCCATACAAAATTCGTTTTTAACTTTCAGTAAATGCAACTGAGAGTTCTGACCGTGTGTGGTGCATACAGGCACGAGGGCCCGATGTGTTCGGACATTCTAAAGAAAAACCCATTTGAAGTCTTAAAGCTACTCATTAATTCATTCGGCCGCTCTGTCTATCGCGCCTGCTCGCACCTCTAGCGATGAGATCAATCAAGCCACGGCAGACTCGGAAAACAATGGCGCGCGTACTATACGACTGTTTGTTTATTCCTTTCACAAATTCACGAATATTCCACGATGAAAGATGGCTTCCACCTCTTGACGTTGGAGTTTTCTCCTTAATTAAAAAGGTCGCCCCTCTTGCTTTGCGAATAATTGTAACGTTTTCCCTGACTTATGTGAGACGAGTTTTTAAGTAATTCAAATCAAAACTAAGCAGCGTAATCGTCTTGCCGTCGATAACGACTAGCCAATAGCTTTGACAAAAACTGAACCTAAATTCGGCAACTGGTTTAATACATGCAAACATAAACATCGGATTAATTCAATTTTGTTATTTAATTATACCTAAATATTTTTAGGGATGAAAACCAAAGTTCTGATTTATTTGTTTATGCTTGTAATTGAGAAATAAATTGAAAATGTGAAAATTATGTTTTTTTTTATTATAACAATTGAAAGAAATCAAGAGGGGGCATGAATATATTTTTTTCATTCGGGGAGGCTCAGTGCAAAAAAGTTTAGGAATCCCTGCTTTAAATGCATATAATGCCTAACAAATTGTTCCTGCAATATGTTTTAAGGTAATGGTCGTGTGACAGTAAGATCCAAAATTATTATAAATTTTTTTTTGAAAATTGTTTTTTTGTTTGTTTTCCAAACTGTTAATATAACATCATTTTAACAGTTTGTAAGAAAAGAATCAGATTATTGCATTTTTTAAATAAAACGAAGTATGGAGGAGTACCTACTTTTCGTGTAATGTTAATAGTACAGTTTTTAAGAGCGATTTTTACCAAAACTAAACAGTTAATATTTTTCTTTTTTTCAAAATTATAATGTAACATCATTTTATATCGACATGTTTCTTTAGACAAATCGCTCGACGCCTTTTAAAAAAAATGATGTGTGTTGAAGTTACTTTTCCCGTAATGTCAATTGTACAATTTTGAGAGTGATTTTATCAGAACTACACGGAAAATAATTTTTCTTTTTTTTCTAAATATTAATGTAACATAATTTTACATTAACTTAGTTTTTTTAAATAAATCATTCAACGCATTTTTTTTTAATAAAATGAAAAGGGTGGTGAAATTACTATTTTTGTATGTACATGTAATATTGATTTTACAATTTTAAAAAGCGATTTTTACCAAACTAAATTTTAAATAATTTTATTTTTTTCAACATGTTTTTGAAAAAAAAACTCAATTACGACGGGTTTTTTAAATAATATTAAAAGTGTAGTGAAATTACTACTTTTTCTGTAATGTTAATTAAAAACTAAATGGTATATAATTTTTACCGTTTAATTTTTTTTTAATATTCGTAAAATTAAAATATTCAAACTATAAATATCTAACTTATTTTATTTTAAAATAAGTTAGATATTTATAGTTTGAATACTATAAAAAAGGCAGCTAATTTCGTAAACAACGCGTGTTACATGACAACTATCTTAAGAAGGATATATACTGGCATATTTATATTAAATCATATTAATAAACACCATACTTGGAGCTTCTAAAAGATTATAACAAATTTAGAAACCAAGTTTCCTCAAGTTAATAAAATGTGAGTAAGGATATAGCTTTTTCATTTTAATTAAAATACCTCATCAATATTGCAATTAATAATAAAGTTTGTCGAACATGAAATATGTGTAAACTTCAGGTCACCAAGATTAACATCAATATTAATTACAAAAAGTGGCCGAAAATAAATAATCCGATAATTCACACGCGGATACCAAGTAAATTTTGAAGTTTTATAAATGAAATATACTTGCAACCTTGTTGGCAGATATTTTTAGCTTTTACCATATTTTTTATCAAATCAGGCTTGTTCGTTTAACTATACGTAATCTTTTGACATGCGAATTTTAATTAGAGATTTGATACTGTCGGGATGCTGAGCTGAATGCCTGTGAAACCATAACCTACTCTTTGATTACATACCTTTCGTAAATGATTTTATTTACATTTTTTTGTCATTTCTAAGTTGCGATGGTGGGAAAGCGCAATGTAGCACTCTAACATGACTGGTTATCATAATTTGATGTACAATGGCGCGAAGTGTAGATCACTGATTTCCAATGATTTACATCGACCCCTAGGGGTCGATTATAACATGCAAGGAGTCAATTTTCGCAAGGAAAAAAATTGGGGTCCTCGGTCCACGATAATGGATCTCATTTCACTTTGGCTTTCCATGATGAAATAATTTCAGCCAATGTGTAAAAAAAAGTCGACAGGTGGTTTACCCAAATCCAAAAAACATGACAAGTGGTTCACAAGACAAAAAGTTCCATAAACGGAATAATCTCATCAGAGAGTTTTTGTATCTAAAAGAAAAAGTTCGGCAGGTGGTTTACCCAAAACCGAAAAACATGACACTACAGTAGTCTACGAGACAAAAAGGTCCTTAAATGGAATAATTTCACCAAAGAGTTTTTATGTCTAAAAAGAAGGTCAGCGTGGGGGACTACACAAAATTGAACAACACGGCAAATGGTCTACGAAACAAAAAAGTTCCGTGAATGGAATAATCTCAACAAAGAGTTTTTATGTCTAAAAAAATGTCAACAGAGAGTCCACGAGACAAAGTTTGGCGACCTCTGATCTAGATATATAGTTAGTTTAAAGTACAAAAACGAAAAGGATAATTATCCATTGAATAATGAAATGTTAATATTTAATATATTAGTAAACAAACGCAAAAAACTTACTTTAAATATGAGTGAATACAATCTAGTAATAGCTACAAAAGGTCACGGTAGACGGATTGGAAAAAGGTGATCGCTACAAAATAGATGACAGATGTAATAAATAGATTATTATACAAATTCATGTTATTTGCGTTCGTTCCGTAAAAATGGAACCTTTCAGGTTAATCCATTACGAAAGCGCTATTTATTTTTATAACTCTTCCAATGCTCACATCGACAAAATAAAAGGTGCCGCAACGTATTTTTTAAAATTTTTGTGTTAGTTTTCCTCGTAATTTGTGCTGTGTATTTTCGGGAAAATATGTATGGACGAGTATTGTTAAGTTAGAAATAAATATTGATTGGAAATTTGTGAGAAATCATTAAAACTTTTTGCTTTGGACCGTGGTAATGGAAAAATTAATTCAATTTTTTATCTCTTTCAAAACCCCTTTTAAATGTTTTATTGTGTTTGCTGAATATATCTTTCGTCGAAAACAGGAAAAAAATGAACAACTTTGTAACCATAAACTTTTCCTTATTTTTGTATGCTTAGTGAAGACGAGTGCGTGTACAAATAACACGTTTCCCAAATGCATTTAATGAAGAAGCCTTTTCAATATTTTACCATCCCTCAAACGGGAATGTTGTTTATTTTCTGTACGAGTGGAAAGGATATTAGACTTATATTGATACTACGAAAATAAAAAATTAAGAAGTACAAAAAATGCAACCAAATCATTTATTCATAAAATCTGTAAGGCAATGTCTTACTGCGAACTTGCCGGAAAAATCAATTTAAATTATTAATTAAAAAGTTATTGAAACGATTTCGGTAAATTTGACCCCGCCGCCGTTTCAAATCGACGTGATTGTATACATAACGCGGAAAACTAAGTTTAATTAAATTTATTTGAGTCGGTCGGAAATAATTGTACATGAACTATATATACATAGACATGTTTAGTTCATATACAATTATTTCCGACCGACTGAACTAAATTATTCGACATGAACTAAGCATAATGTACATACTTGTATTGACTCCCCATTTTCAATTCCGCTGATAAGTTAAACATCATTATTTGAAAAAATAAACTGTATCAAGTGCATTTCAAATTATATAATCGTATATAACAGTAGATTAAGAACTCTTTAATTTTCAACAGGATTTACAAGTTAATTATAATCATCTATTAAGCCTAACTTTCATCCACGATTTTAGAGCCACGGCTTCAAGCTCTCAAGACGGAAAAAATGGTGATCGTAATTCATGAAAACTATGTTTAAAGGAATGATGATTATTTTTAACATTAAGACGATATTAACCATTTATGAAAATATGAACATGTATTCATGTTCAAGCTCTGGGAAATATTTTTTTTAATTATACTAAAATAATTTCCATGGTACTACAAAATTTCTTAGCGATTGATAGAGAAGGTGAGGCGTGAAAGTTTTCGTAAAAAAAACAGTTATCTGAAAAGCAAAAAGAAATCCTTATCATTTTGTCATTTCCATCTCTCCGTCCCGATGTCACAGCATCTTTCATTCTTTAAAAATTAATATAGTGAAAAATAATATCTTTACAGTCAGTTCTCGCTTTTACGTCAGGTTACAGGCTAGTTTATTCCGGTTACAGCTAGGTTTATTTATAGAAATATTTAGTTAGGTTTCCATTCGCGAAAAAATGCATTTATAACACCTTAACTGGATTCATTTCGGAAAATTACGTAAAAAAATAAAATACCAAACCAGTAATTACATTATTATAAATATCTTTGCCTATTGTGTTTTTTTTATAAAGTCCTAAACGTATTTGTTTCTCTTCTTTCTTTTTACTTTCATGAATGCAAGGGAAATGTTGTTATTGACTTGAAATATTCACAATTGCGATGATTTAATTAAAATTTTTAAACTGTAGCCAATTGTTTAGTTTCCATGCTGGTAGTTCTGCTGCGGTAATAAAGTTGGTGGCCTCAATTAAATCCTCGTTAGATAAGTCTATAGAATGTGAAGCTAATGATTCTATAACATCATCACTCTGGATTTAAATTTCCGATAAATTATTTGCAATTCGCTTAATATCTTCAGTGTTCTCGTTTACAGCAGTAATTCAATCAAGTTCTTGCTGAATCGAGGTTTCATTGAAAAATGGAGGGCAGACTTACTTCCAAATACGTTTTGAGTTGCGTTATTTAACTTCATTTCATGAGGTAACTGTGTTTTAAGACAGTCAAAAATGTTGAAATATTCCGAAACTTATCTAGTGGTTTTTACAAGTTTATGCATGATTATGAAGACATAAAACAATTCAGTGAATTTAAATAAAAGGAATAATATCAACATTTTGTCTATGGTAAGACGAAACGACGTAAAACGAGATCTTGTAGAGAGAGGACTGCCTGCATTCATAAATAATTTAGTAGAAATTCTATGAACCCTTAATTGAATTTTTAAACCTACACGCTCTAGATATGTGTGTGTGTATTGTAGAGTAATGTTTGTAGAGAGACACAGAGTTCCGCTTTACATAAGAAAAAAAAGAAAAATCGCATTTATCTTCTTCCTTAAAAGTAAATAGAAAAAAGAGCACATAAAGAGAAGTAAAAAAAATTAATTTAAATTAATCAGTAATACAACTCAGTACACTTGACAGAAGTTAAACTTTTTTAGAAGTCTAAACCTCGATTTCTGAGTATATAGTAAGTGGTAATACGGACAGAGAGAGAATGTACGAAGTCTATGTCCATAGATTGTACTACATTAATAAAATGTCCACAATTAAATGAAACTACGTGATGTAGTATTATTTCCACTTTCTTTAAGTTCTTTACCACGACCTAGGTTTCGTTGTATTACAATGTCTTCACGTGGGTTATTAGCAAAGATTCAGGAAACCTAGGTCGTAGTAAAGAACTTAAAGAAAGTAGAAATAATACTACATCACCTAGTTTCATTTAATTGTGAATAATGAATTTCTACAAAATTAACGCCAAATATATTCAATTAATAAAATGTCATAACAAATCGACTTAAACCTGTAAATAAATCTTCATATAATTTTATATAGATGATTGTTAATTAAAGAATAGCCGCGATACCAGCACCAGAACACAGCTAAATGCGACTGAAGGAAGTTGGGATGTATGGCTCCTGATCTAAATTATATTTACGACAACTATATGTGCTAGACCATTGCGGATTTATAAATAAATTAAGTATTTATGTTGTTAGTTTCTTTAAGTACATATAGTGTTAGTTAATTAGTTTTAGTGGACTAAATACACGCAAAATTAGTAACAAAACAGTCATAAATAGCTAAATGAATCGACAAAATTTTGTCAGTTTACTTTTGACACATATAACCTACAAAACAGCTGATAGTAATAGTGAGCGCCACCAAACGTTGCAATCAACTTTGCAAAAACGTTAAATGAAGAACGTTGCGATATTTTACTCCCACCATGCCCAAAGAAGTTTCACTTTAAAAACAAAAAAAGTGACATTAAAATCTAACAACAAATTTACTTTTCATACTTTTTTGATATATTTTTTGTCTGTTTGATATGATGAAGTCTATTTATTTGAAATCTGTAGAAGAATTGAAAACAATTTAAAATACACACGAGATATCTATGACCAATTTTCTTAGAAGGTCAACCAAAGAGAGATGCTCTTTGATGTATAAATCGTATTGAAATCTACCTATTCTTTCAATGGGATTATAGTGCATTATAATTGAAACGTTTACGAGTTGAACTCCGGAGACCACAGAAAATATCTAGACGATTCAGCTTAGACCCGACTAACTGGCAAATCAATCTTTACCTAAGCTTTATACCGCCCACACCGTCGCACCGCAATCCTTCGCTAGTTTATACCATTACTGGCTGTACCTTGCGGTTCCACTCGCGTAAAATTATGGTTTCACTGTTGAAACTTTTAATACTGTTGGCAATGCCAAAATCGTAATATCAACCAAGTAGGTTTTTTAACCTAACATTCTGATAAAAAGTATTCTATATGTTGCTTGAGGGTATAAATTATTACCATACAAAATTTCATCAAAATCCGTCCAGAAGATTTCGGATGATCCCAGAACAGATTAACATACAGACAGACAATAATTCTAAAAATATGCTTTGTGGCTTCTACAATCATTTTGTACGCTAAATCAATCACTATTTAAAATATTTTCCATATGCAGAATTCACTCTATTACATTTTTATTACATGTATACATTTTATTATATGAATATTTGGTAATATAGATTTAGAACTTTTATATAGATACATTTGGTAATAATCACTAAGAAGCTTACACTTTGTTTTCTATGTTGATATATTCCGTAAAAGAAATCCTACGAAAATATTTGTTGCATATATTGTATTAATATATTTTGAGGATATTATATTTGGAGGTGGTGTTAGGATGTACATAACGCCTATTTGTTTTCGTTTCTATTCATAATTTATATTTTGTTGACTTTTTCATCGACTTTAAATTAGATGAGTCTCCAATTAGGTATAAATTATGTTTCAATAAAGTTTTGTAGAACGTTTAGCGAAAGGTAAACCCAAACGATTAGAAGAATAATTAACGAGCGACAAATTGAAGTGAACGCATATCTTTTCCAAATACATGGAGTAGCTCACATTACGTTATCTCATTAGTTATCAGCACTAAAAATAGAAATATTTTCATTAGTATTAGTTATTTTTATGTTGTATGTTGTCAGTACATCGACTCCTGATTTTCGACGATTTACTTCCTGAGTATTCAGCGTTTTTATTATTAGAGTTCCATAACTAAAGTTTCGTAACGGAACCCCGTTACTGTGATTTGGTTATCCTTTTATCGGTATGTCACTGCCCTAGCTTTTAAACTTCAAACATTATGTGCATAAAATTTGCACAGATTATGTAAAATGGTAATCCAAAACCACACAGAATTGGGGCCATCTCTAGTACATGCAGGAGTAACAGCGAGAAATTTTCGAAATTGGAATTTAAATTTATAGCACCGGAAAAATTATGAAAATAGAGTGCGCACCCCTCGACTCTATATTCAACAGTAGAGGGAATGAAAAGCTAAAAAATCCATATAATCAAACATAAGTTTCATTTTAATATTTTATATGGTTTGGGAGAAATCGTCTTTCTTCCATTTTTTTTCTACGTCTATGAAAGACGTACTGGGCAATAATTTTATACAGTGAAAAATAAGAATTAATATTTATACAAAATTTAATAGAAATCCTATATTAAATTAAATGTTTACACTGTAATAAAATTTTGTTTAAAACTGGATATAGACATATAGATTATCTAGAAAATGAAAAAAGAGATGCCAATGCTACAAATTCAAAAGAATGTTCAACAAATGTTATTTGTTACACAAAATGTTTTCTTATAACGTCAATAATTTCGCAAAACTTCTAAAAAATTCAAAACGAAAAAATAATTTCGTTATTTTAACCGTAGACTATGTAATTAAATAATGAGGTACTATTAATATTTAAAAAGTTATGACATTTATATATATATATATATATATATATATATATATATATACGTAACTTTTATATATACTTAACAGGTTTATTGTAGTTTCCTAATTCTTTCCTTTACTCAGTCAGAAGTCATTTAAACGAAACCATCAATTAATTATCAATAAAAATTTCCATTTTTGTTCTTAAGAATTGAGGACTCCAGACAGGACTCTGTTGACCTCGAGCGCTAATCGATTACTCTCCTGTCAAATTTCACTTTTCTAGGCTAAATTAATATATTTGCACTATGAGAATTGATTATATATTTGCACGATGCTTTCTGTAAGAGTTCGAATTTATAAAAAAGGAATTTGTAGCAAATCATGTGCATTTTTTTCAACATAATAGGCTCCTATTTGGTACATTATAATTTAAAAACTTTATGCAACAATATGTAAATCTATTAAATATTTCTAACGTAACAAACAGGATAATAAAGACGATAGTCGGAACAGAAATAGGGATGTTTTAAATTTCGACAAAAGCAAACAATTAAATCAATATGGTACTTATTCTAAGTGACCTACAAAGTAAGTTAGCTAACATATTTTTATATCAAATGTTCCTATGATTAACAACAATTAACAACTGATGAGGAAAACAATTAACAACCACGCGGCTGATTACCATAATAACGTGGCCATAAACTTGCAAGTTACCTTGCAAGTTTATTATATGTAGGAACTTTCAAAAAAAGAATTGCTTGTTCCGATTATTGTGTAAATTTCTACACAGTACTTCAATCTCCGCACAATTTCAGCGGTAAGCGAACCTAGTCGAAAACAAACGCGGTCCGAAGTAATGAAAAAAGTCGAGACGGAATAAAATGAACGCAGACTACCCTCCTGAGCTTTTGTTATAAATCTGCCGAAATTAATCTAAGACTCGTAAGCCGTTTCTGTGTCAATTCGTTCCAAACAGAAAGAGAATAAACTATTTAATAAAAAAGCGTTTTGAGAGAAACTTTTACTTTATGTACACTAAAAAGTAAGAAATACGAAAAAATTATCAAGCTAAATTAAACGAATCCATACTTCGTGTGTTCGTTTTTCCACCTCCAAAATCAGATTTGATTTACAGGATGTAGATTACAAAATCTGTTGCAGATTGACGACATCAAAGCAAGTTAAATGAAAGCTTTTTAGAAATAAAAAATTGAGTATTTTTTGAAAGTAATTTTCTCTTTGAATATTTATAATTGAGATAATAATAAATCGGTATATTATGTAAATACTTTCTCGTGAAATGCAAGCCTGTTTTATGCCGTAATAAAATTTTAAACACTAATCATCACTTATAAAACACTAATCATTGCAGCGTCGCGCATCCCCCGTCATGATCCTTTCTCGCTGTATAAACGTAGAATTTCCTTCACTTTTGTGTGAGGGAGGCCATAATCATATTTTCCCGTGAAAATTAGTCGTTTCTCTGAAAACTACATGCGAATTGAATGAAATTACCTAGCTAATAAAATACTAAACATATGAAAGTTTTGAAAATAATGGTCGGCACGTTTTTGAGAACAGGGCATTTTAAATTTTTATAATAGAATTTTGAGATTCCTATCCTAAATTTTATGATTAAAAATAGTTAAAGATATTTAAAAAAAACTTGTAAACAAAATTTCATCTAGATAGATCTATAGGTTTAGACACTGGATGCTCATACACATTGTATACACATTTTTTAATTTCTATTTTTAGACTCTATTAATCCAATACAATTGATTTCAGTAAAAAAAATTATGATTCTTGGATTCTAATAATATTTCCTTCATCCCCCAACAGTTCATTCTTTAAATCTTCATCATTACTAAATCTAACAAAGAGCGGGTAAACTGTCAATGCATTTATTTTTCTCAAACGGACAAACAAATATTCAAAATAAGTTTATACCGTCTAAGTCGACCTTTAGAATATTGCGATAAAAATGAACATACGAACGAACGAACTTTATTACGACAATATCATTAGCATTCTCTATTATACAGCACATTTACTTGAAATGCAAATTATTACATTATGAGTTGTTTATATTAACCATCGATATGCATATTCGAGTGAAGTGTATGCAACATTGAACATCGACACTCGTCATGTCGTTTGACCGCTGTCCGTCGATCGAGCGCCGCGTTCATTCATCGATCGGAACAGAAGCGCGCTCAAAACATTGTTCAGCACTTCTTATCTGCAGCGTGTTATTACCGCGATATTCAATAGCGGCGCTAATACTCGCCTGTGTGCTGGTGTACTCGCATATCACTTGGCATTATGTCAGAATCCAATTTTAGACTTGTTTACTAAAGTAAATTCATATCTCGGGATGTGGCCACGTGAGGGTATCAGTCGCGAGGAGTGCTATATTGATTTGGCGTATCGTTAGTATAATTTAATGTTGTTTGTGGATCTGATTGAAGATGTTTTAAATAATAATCATTGTTATGTTCGCATTCGTAAACGGGTGCGAAAAAAACAAAGGGGACATTTTAGCGTCTATTTATTTTGTTACTACGCGTTTGTTAAGCACAGATTGCGTATAAATATGAAAACTATTTAAAACGCTTTTTTGACCCATATCTATTTTACAATTCGCTTACAAACGATTTATTTATTTTTTTCTCTGCAATTATTTTAAGGTCAGGTCTGGGTTGATAATGGTTACAGTTAGTTACGACCTTTCGTTGGCCAGTGAAATGTTTCCATTAACAGAGTCTGATCAATATATTAAATTTTATAAAGCTGATAACGCAACATTATAATTAGTTAACAATGTTGCTATCATTTTAGCAATAATTGATGTCTGTTTTGCACTCCAAAATGTTATTTTAGATTATCTGCAGTTTTATTTCAGAGTTAAGGTTCATCACAATAAAGCTTCCTCTACACCTCCTGCACCACTCCACACTTTCCTGGGCCATGCCTGTTTCTCTAATGTAAATTGAGGTAAAAGTTCATTGCACGATTTAAAACTCGCGTAGTACATTTATTTATATACACTACACATTTATGTAACGTTTTTTAGACTATTAAAAATTATTTCAAGAAAAAGACTTTCAATAAAACTTATAACTGACATTGCAGTTTTTACATTTTCGGGTTCTTTTTAAAAAACTATTTCATACAACGACCAAATTTTGTCAAATTATTCTAATGTTATCATTGTCCTGTATCTATGGACACGAATTAAAGATTGCATGTTCTTAGAACAACTAATAGCTATAAATTTAATGCTACAGAACTCTTCCACAAGTATGTAAAACAATTCTTTGCAAATAATCTAGTTACGATTCTTAAATAGTGTATCAATATATCAATTTTACATATTTGCATTAGTTTTTCAACTTTTTCGGAGCATAATCCACGTTGTACTTTTAGAAATATCTTTGACTAACAACGGATAATGGTTTTAATTTTCTCGTTAGAATAGTTTTATTAACATTCCGAAGAAACTGAAAATACCTGACAAGTGAAAATAATAAGCAGTTTGAACCTTCCAGCTTTAAACATGTTGTATATCCCAAAGAAAACATTTATGTAAAAAACGGAGCTACGTCGTGGCTGTTTGGCTATAAAAATTACGGTAGTCTCGTTTGGATATTCAAGTTTATACAGCTCTTTATAAATGAGATACTTTCAATTAAAAAAAATCTCTACATAGTTTTTTAAAGATTTGACAATCACACAGTATTAGACAGTTCATGTGATATTACTGCTTATATTAAGGCAGGTACTATGTAGGTATGTATATATTTAACAAAATAATTGTTTATTTAAAGTTATAAGCTTCGTCTCATCCCCCTCTTTGGTACTCCCATGGAATTTCATCTTATATTCTGACATAACTGGTTCACTTAATTAATTCCTGCATACGCTTTTATATATACATGTTTCATTTTTATTGTCCCATAGCCGCTTCACTTCAATCGACCCATGTTTACCTGGGTTGTATATTTTTTTCTTTTGACTTAGACGTTTTAATTTCACTTTTTGGTTTGTATATCGCCGTTCGTACGGTCAGCAAGGTCAAACGACCCCAAATCTTTATCTCCAAGGTTCTTGCTGAATAATTGAAATGTTTACTGTATATATATGTACATAAATTTTGCAATGATGTTATTTTAACCTAGAATATACTTCAAAAATCCTGAATTATCCCAGATCGCGTCTGGAACTTATATACGCTTGAGAATTTAGTAAAAAGTAACTTTTATATTTCAATGGTAAAAGATCGCATAAAGAATTTTGAGTGGTAAACTATAAAAAATATCACAAAACAAATAATGCACTTTAATGACAATATTACTTTACGGAACTTATTTACGCTTGCGAGTTTAGTCAAAAGTAATTTTTATGTTTCAATGATAAAAGATCTCATAAAGAATTTTGAGTGGTAAACTATAAAAAATATCACGAAACAAATAATGCACTTTAATAACAATATTACTTTACGGAACTTACATACGCTTGTGAATTTAGTAAAAAGTAATTTTTATGTTCCATTGGTAAAAGTTCTCATAAAGAATTTTGAGTGGTAAACTATAAAAAATATCACAAAACAAATAATGTACTTTAATGACAATATTACTTTATGGAACTTATACACGCTTGTGAGTTTAGTCAAAAGTAATTTTTATGTTTTAATGGTAAAAAGATCGCATAAAGAATTTTGAGTGGTAAACTATAAAAAATATCACAAAACAAATAATACACTTTAATGACAATATTAGGTTACTTTAATAGTATAATGACTATGATTATAACGAGTCCGACAACAAGTTATGCAACAATGTCTATGGTGCGTTACATTATGAAAGTTTTAATTCAGCAATTTTGCATAACGATTATTATGCAAAGTTTTTTTTATAATTCTAAACAAAATATTTTGACATTTCTAATAGACCATTAACCATCGTTAACGGTACTGTATTGATTTACATGCAAGGTAAATATGTTGTGATTACATTAGTACCCAAATAAAATATTTATTACAAGCTGTTAGCCAAGTATTTTTTATTACTATTAAAATATTGTTAGCAAATTTTTTTAACATATTTCTTTATAATCGGTCAAATATTATAAGTAGTTAAAATATTTATGAGAAACGTTGACATATGAAGGATTGCAAAAAAAGGTAATTGGTTGCAGGCGAGGTGCCAAACAGATGTGAGCATTGTCGTATTCATGATGTAATTATGATATGTTCGTATAATGCTATCGGCTGGAAATAATTCGTCTTATAAACAGTTAAACTGGCTTTTCAGCCTCTGAATGTGATGCTGAAAAAGATGAAGTAAGGCTTATTTAACTCGAGACCATATTTAATTCGTAGAGCTTGTTTAGTTTTATTTTCATTTATTTTACATATGTCTGTATGGACGGATTATATGTACCTGCCCGAGAGGAAAACTATTTTTTTTTCACTTTCTTTTTCATGATAGAGTTTAAAATTGTATAAGGTCATTTATATGGCTGAGTCGGGGTCCTAAGATGATTGAGTACTGAAAGATGGTACTCTATGGCTGCATCGGAACCATACGATGATTAAGTACTGAAAGAGGGAACTATTAAAAGACTGTTATGTGTGTTAAATGAGTTACGTGCACCTGAGGAACATAAAGATACACCTCAGTAGTCTACGTTAGTGCGTATGTACCTTGTCGGTCAGTGTAAAAAGATTTTTGTGAACAAATGTTTTTAAAATTTTCTATTCAGCTTCAGAACTTATTTTATTTGTATTCTCATGTTTCGAAAAAAAAACGCAGTCCTTACAGCATAATTTGTTTAATTATTGTTATATTTTAAATTTTGTGGTCGAACTGGCCGTTGGTCGAACAACAAGGTTCTTTAGTCTAAAGTGAAAAGTTAAAAATATTATTTTTACGTATAACTGCAACGTAAATGTTAATTCATAATAGCATTGTTAATTATAGAAGACTTAAACTGTTAATCAGACGACTTATTGAATGTATTTTTCCTATATTTTTATCTACGGTAAGCGTATTGAAATTTAATTTTTTTATTTTTCTTCTTTATAATTTAAATTTTTTATTATACTACGAAATTAATACTTGAACTAATTAATTGGGTGAAATCGGTAGTGTTGTCTTCCATACATATTTTTGTATCCTTATGCCTATCAGTGGGCTGAAGAAGTTTGATAGTTGAGTTCGAGTCTGTTACTTTAGCGATCATTTTTAATTGTTCACGAGATTCGCAAGATGATTGACTTCTTTCGAAGGGTTCGAATGAAGGTTTTTTTTTAAATACAGTGTTTTGTTATAAATAAAATACAAATTAGGATTTCGCAGTTGTCTTTATTTCACGAAACTGTTGCTACAAGTTAACGGGAATAATTTTACTCGAAAGTTTTAATTAATTGTAACATTCTATAAAACGATTTCAATTACTTCAGCTTTTTCTGTATGTGTGTGTGTATGTGAGTGCGCATGTGCGTGTATGTGTGTGTGTTTGCGAGTGTGTGTAAAAAAACTATTGTACTTTGTACGGACTATAATTTAATATTGATAAAAAAAACATAAAAACGCAAATAACACGAATTGATAAAATAACATTGTTTAATTTTACAGAACTGACTAACGTTCAAAAGAATGTTGATGTTCGTGACGTCAAAATACCTATGTGTATGAAACATAGAGTGGCAAGTAAATAAATTAATAAAGATTCTTTCGAGCCCCCCAGCACCCGGCGCATCTCGATAAAGCGGGGACCCTTGACCTCGTGGCAGGGGCCATCGCCGTGACAAACTGCTGAGGTAAACTGCCGATAAGCACTACTGTATAACACGTTATTCAGACAAACAACATAATAATAGATAAAACTATGATTGAATTGCACCAATGGATCCGGTCCGCTGAAAGTTGATTGTGTAGAAGATAATTTTGTTGCTTCCTGTGTTTACTTTAAATGAAATATGTTTGATTGAGATGTAATCGTCGACAGGTTCGAAGCAGGATATCTTACGTCAAGGTCTCCACTGTATCAAACGTGTGCCAATCTCTGAGGGTTTACCAATCTCCGGCGCTGTATTTCAGCGAGAATAAGCTATTAAATTTTTTCACGCGTAAATTTGAGGAAATATTTATTACGTAATTCATGTAGAGAATCACAGACAAGTTCGAAATTGAATAAACGATGGAGCACGATCACTTTGTAAAGGATCTTGGACCCAGGAAAAAAATGGATTGTGCAGAAATAAAACTTATGTCATTTTAAAGCTTAAAATGATTATGAAGATATTTAATAAGAATTTAATTTTTATTACGTTGAGCGTTTTAAATACGTACAAAAATAGATAATGATTACTGGCAAACTTCCTCTATTTAAGAATGGATGTCATAAAATAAAACATAAAGTAATATCATGGTTAGAAAGATTTAGCGCCATCTAGCGTAATATTTGAAGCAACCAGCTTTCTACTTTATTTCTATTTTTTCACTATTTGTTATTTTTTCACTGTCTGAGATCACTGAACAACATTTTCTATGATTCAATAATACGTTATTTGAAATATTACATTTATTACATTTATATATAAAAACATTTCGTTACTATTGTGTAGATTTTTTTAAATATTTGCAAAGATATATTATGCTTGTAAAGATTTAGCACCATCTGATAGCATTTAGCGCAATTTTCGGGATGATGTACTTTACCATTCCATTTTTTTTATTTTCTTGCTGTCAGATATCAGTGAGCAACATTTTTAATAATTCATAAAGGTTTGTTTCGTTTCTTTCATAATAATTATGAATGAGACTAAATAAATTACCTATCATTTCATTATTCATACACTCGTATGCATAAATGACACATCAAAAAACAGCATAATGAAAACCTCCACTATATACTAAAAACTATGCCGAGTGTTACAATTGACTAATGTCGCGCTAAACCGTGATACCAATTAAGTGTTGTATAAACAACCGACAATCCTGTTCAACCTTACTGTTACAATAATAAACAGTTGATGCACTTTTTTGTCATTTTCTTTTATTATAACTATATATATATGTATATATATATATATATATATATATATATATATATATATATATATATATACATATATATATATATATATATATATATATACATATATATATATATATATATATTATATATATATATATATATATATATATATATATATAAATCGGAATCGTATCACTGAATGTAATTGAATTATTTTATGTTATACGGTTGTATATGCCGCAACAGCGATCATCTGTTTTCTGTGTTTTTTGTAAAACGTAATTTTTTGTTTTCCGGTCACAAAAAGTTTTAATTAAATATAGTCTAAATGCGCCTCCCATTAGTGATGAAAAGTAGAACGAAATAATTTATTTTTTTAATGTATTTACATTTAAAAAATGCAAATTATGTACATTTTTTTCCTTTTTCCTCAGTGGGCTCTTATTGAATATACTGCATTTTATTGTTAAATTTTCACATACTCCTATATATACCCTTTTGCTGTTTCTTGAAGAGTAGTCGATGATCAGAGAGTATCTCTTTTCACGATCAAAAATACAAAGCTTGTGAAATATAGGTAAACCTGTTGATAAAGATGAAAGCCAATAGTTTTGAAATACGAGACTACTATTAGTTTCTATTTTTAGACAAATCCCTACTACTTGATCCATAATATTTCTAGGAGAGACAAATATGTATGCCGTATTGTAAGGCCGCGACTAAGTATCGCGGAGGCTACTAAGCAATGCAGCGTAGGCTACTAAGCAATGCAGCGGAGGCTACTAAAGATTGTAATTTAATCTGCAAAAAACAGCTTTTACTGCCAACTTTAGCGGTTACAAGAAATCTGCTCATTCTCTTTGAAAGGAGCGCTCCTCTCTCTACATCCTGCTCCACCACCACAAATCCCTAACACAACTATTCATCTTCCTCGGTCATAAATATATCATCTGAGAACCGGGGTGATTGCCAAGTTCAACCGAAATACCACATAATTGTCATTATATGCGAGTAACAGCCAACCGTCCTCTTCCCTACTTTATAGTTACAATACCCTTTTATTCGTTCCAAAGAATTTAAGATAGTGTTATCCTGTGTAACACGAAAGTATACCTGAAATATTGCCGTCATCGTCTTTTTTAATTCTGTGCTTATTTCTACGTAAAAAAATCTATTGGCTTGGACATATTTTCCATAGTATGATCGGATCTGTATAATCTGATAAATATCTAAGCAAATAAAAATTGAGACATTGTAAATTGTGGGCATTCATATATTTCGTGTATATTGAAATTTACACTTACGAAGTTTGTACGATATCTGTTCAAATTATTTTCTGAAATATAATCAGCTAAATAATCGGGAAACGTTGTTGTTTCTACGTAGTATTCCATTAGCATCTATTTGATCTGCAATTACGGGATGAAAATGGTTAATAAAGGCCTAAGGATCGCTCTGTTAAAAAACTCTTGCAGAAATAATTTGAAATTTCTTTCAAAACTACCTTTTCCAACTTCAATTACCCACCGTATTACTGTAACGCAACGAGTTTTATCAGCCTGTAAAGTGGTCAACTGAAACTATCCTCGTGAATAGATTCTGGCATATGCACACTGTAACCATACATCTCCAATTCTGGTGGTATACCTCGAAATCCTCGGTCTACTATGAATATGTTACCATTCCTAAACAAATTACTCGTGAACCTATGTGTGTCCCTAAATAAATATTGCATTATAACTGCATCCGATTCTGTAGCTGCATAGGGATCAAAATCATCAATTATGTATCCAACTATGCAAATTAATATAAATGGTTTAGGTAAGTTCCTTATATTCATGTAAACTATAATTTTCTTTTTGGAACTTATAATTACTATTTTTCTGTGTATGATTATAAGTACTTAATATACTATTATATGTTATGGTGCCTGAAGAGCACCGAACAAACCGTTAAGAACTGTGAGTTTCTTGTGAGCTAGGTCTTGAAGACTCATATGATTCAATTCAAAATGATTTGGGACGTGCTCTTGGGCGAAAAACTCTCCTATTTTATTAAGCTTTCTTTCCAATGTAGCTTTCGATGCGTTAAATAAAGTGAACAATCTATTATTCTAGTCCCTAGTTATAAGTTTCATTAAATACATGCATAATGCTGCGTTTGGTAGTTTTAGCAGTCTTTGTCTTAATACTGCTGTCTGGATGAATATTTCATTAAATAGAAAAGCATTGCGCAAATTAAAACCTATCCAATTACGCAATGCTTTAGAATCAATAAATTCAACGTTTCTAAAATCAAAAGTAATTTTTGAAACACTAGCTAAATTATGTAACGTATCTCGTATTAGACTGCTCGTAAAGGTACCATAAGTAATTTGGTCAAGTAACAGTACCCAGTTGCAACTATTTTAATGAATTCGAGCTACCCGTGGAATATATGAGTTATAATCTGAGTAATAATCTTTGTTAATTACTATGGGTACAGGCAAGCAAAATTCATTTAACGATCTAAACAACAAACGGTGCCTTGAGGTGATCGAAACACGCTTGTATTTTGGACAACTTGTTCAGGCAATTCAAATTCTATTGGCTTCAGGTCTTCAGTGAGTTCCTAATGTTTCAAAATAACCATAAAAATGTGCAGAACAATAAATGTTATTGTGATTGTATGCAGATTAGTAACGAAGTTACTTACATTTAAGTGTCTTAAAAAACTTATTATTTTTGTCTTAGAATGTATTAAAGCCACCGAATATAAAGCTATTTACGCCTTTTTTATAGTTATTAGTAAATATTAGCTAATATTAGCTTCATTAGATATATTTACTTAAAACAAATGTGCCTTTATGTTTTATGTCCAAAGAGAACGGATGTTAGAGCTCTCATAGGACAGAACAGGCAACAGCGCTTAAATGTAACTTATGAAAATTGTGTAGTTAGTATGAGTGTGCACTAGGCCATCGACATATTCCTACACACACGCTATCAATTATTTGGTGTCTTAGTGAGTTAATATTTATGTAAAACATGAGAGACAGGCGAAGTTATTCTCTTGATAAATGTGCACCTCTATTAGTGAGATAAATGTGCTGCCATTAGTTAAATGTGCTGTCCTTAAAGCACGGGTCATCAGAATCCAATATGTTGCACAACTTAAAGAGCTCACTTGGAAATCAGCATATAGTTAACATCACGGTATATCAAACAGCTAAAAATATGCGCATTTATAATTTTTGAACGAATTGTAATAATACATGTAAACGTAGAAACAAATAAATTATGCTCGTAATATAGATTTGCATGTATCTATCAGGTAATTAAAGTTATTTTTAATTATTATTTGAAAAATAATTTTAATTAACTCAATAGTGGGAGGTACCCAAGACATAATTATATTACTCTGGGCATCTGCAGTTATACTCGTAGTTACGCTTCAAGCTCTTACAATGAAAATGCCACAGCCCAGACAGACTGTCCCGTGTTCAAACTCTTTCGCCATGCTATCTATCATAGACTGGTGCTGAAGGATTAATATCGAAGATGCAATGGAGATATCTGAAATTGACATAAACGCCATGAGTGTCACTAATTAAACATTGTTTTAATTACAAACGCAACGTCACGTTGCCGTAATCATTTGGGATAAATTGTCAACGAATGTATAAATTACATACAAAGAAGTACTTGACAACCTAGCTATTACTAAAATAAGTTACTTACGATTATTGGATAAATCTAAAAATTAAGTATTGTTCTTAATTGTTCCTCAACATCGCTGATATTTCGTCGTTGAAGACGGGTCCAATTGAATTGGAATGGACGGTCAACTAAATTATAATTAGTAAAAATTTACAAATAAGAAATATAACAATAAATTCAAAAGTATTCCCAAATATACACTTGCGTCGACCATGCAAAGTGGCATAAACGGAATAGACCTATAAATTTACAGGAAGTAAAATGACAATCGGTGCAGCGTAGTATTGTCAGTGTTTTGCGGATCTTCCGGTTGTTAACTTCCGATCATGCAACTTTTTAGTTAAAGCTAGAATTTAAATCCACCTGCCTCAAATCGTTAGAGGTATACCAAAATAATTGAAACGTTTAATGTCTTTTTTTCAATATAAGCGAAATATGTACGATTTTTTTTCCTTTTTTGTGGTGGGCCATTTTGAGTATCCTACTTTAAAACTAAGCCTTTAAGTAACTTTCCAGACACACTGAAGCTCAGATTTTAATAAAGTTTAGACAGAATCCCTTTTTTCGCTTTTACGAACAAAATATGCATCATAAAGTACAAGTATAACTCTTATTGCAAGGGTTCCATGCACACTTAGCTACATATAAATTGTGAATAGGTAGGGGTACGTAGTATTTATATTAAATTATTACAGATATTATTTTTAAGCATGCAAATATATTAACTTGTATATTTTTCACAGGCCTAACGCGAATAACTTCGTTCACTATGTCTTTTTTAATTGTTGATTAAAATTTATTGAAATCATTTTATATTGAAGTGATTACCAAATGCCGTTGTTCCCCATTTTCATATTTTTCAAAAACGTGGTTAATTAGGTCGGAAAGGCGAAGGAAATACCGTATCAAAAATTACCACACGTTTTAGGTTGAGTTTTAAAGTAGAGGAAGGTGAAATATAGTGGGCCGTGTTATAATTTATGTCTATTTGCTACTCACATAGAACACCGATAAATCGCATATTCTAGTAGTTATCCCTCCTTTTTGTGAGTGTCCGACGGGCCTGTGCTATAAAATGTCGCGCTGCAACCATTGCGCGCCTTGTAAGTGCAAATAAAAATTTTCGTACACTTTTATTGAATATTCATTTTAAAAACCGCTTTAAATTGTATTAATATTATTTTGGTCCCTAAATGATGATTTCATCAGCTCTCAAAATTAGTTGGCTTTTCATGTATGCTATGCTATTCATAACAAGCCGTTATGTTTCTAAAAATGGTATGTCGGGGTAACATTGGACCATTTCCTTATAGGTCACAGTGGATCGCGATCCACTATAACCCAATCTGATGAGTATTTCTATCTCTTAAATCGATAAAATTTCAGACTAACAATATGCCACGGGAGCGTAGAAGAAAGACTAATATTGGCCCGTTAGTAAGGAGTATTTTAGGCGGGAATAAAATTAGGGAAATCGTTAAACTGAAAAATATTCCGTATACTACTTGTCAAAGAAATTACAAAAACATATTGAGAAACGATTGCCAACTAGAGATTAACACCCAATTAAATATGAAAATGGATATATTATACAAGGGCGGCCAATTGTTTTATGGTCCGTCTCCAAAAGAAGAAAGAAATTATGGAAGGAGAAATTATTATTGACGTACGTCAACAAACGATAGATGTCGGTCCAGTTGTGACGTTTGGGCTACAACGTCGTCTTTTGGCTACGCCATCATTTACGTCTACGATTTGGAAAATATTGAAACAGGAGCACCTGTAAACAAAGAAAAATAGCTGCCGAAATGTCTGCGTCATACAGTTCAGGCGCTCAATTAACAAAATTTTCAAGCAGTTTTTGCTTCCGAAAAATTTCAAAAGTTGCTCAAGGAAAAAGTGACCGAATATCACGTTGTGAAGGAAATTTGACAGATACTCCAAACAAAGAAGAAATAGAGAAACATCAACAAGGGGAGACTGAAAAAAGTAAGACGACATCAGCAAGATGTTAAAACTATTAAAAATAATGTTTTAAAGCCAGAATCTGACGAAGAAGATAATAAAGAAAAAAAACAAACTTATCAAGAAAAAGGCAAAAATAGTAACAAAAAAGTACAAAAAGAATTAAAAGAAAAGTTTTGAAGTATCAAGTGAAGAGGAAACCAAAAATATCAACACGTATTCTAAAGAAGGTAGCTTTGATGACGAAGAAGAAATAGGAATAGATCCCGACAACTTCTATCCTGTTAATTCTAGTCTCAAAGAAGAAACTTTTATTTTAGTGGAATTTGTTGATAATAAAACGAAAGTCTTTTAGGAAGAAGGGGTATAGCCATCAGGTTTTCAAGGTATTCAGAAGTGAAGAACGGGTATTGATTACCAAATATTCAAATATTGCTTTAGTGCCCTGAGAAGATTAAAAATGTGCCTAGATCTAATGGAGCTGAACACCGACAAATTGACTTTTCTTGCTTAAATTTTGCGTTAGTTTTTTTTTGTGAACCTGTTTAAATTGATTAGAGGACTGTATTAATTGTTTTTGAAATTCTTTGAGTTGGCTTGGTCATCAGAATTAGTCCTTAGAATTTAGTAACTTTAAGACTGTTAGTAAAACAAACTGATAAAAGTTATTTTTTTATTGTTATTGTTATTGTTTTTATTTCTTACTCTTCTTTGAGTTGACTTCGAACCATTAGAATTGTAAGTGCTTAGAAACTACAACAGATTGGTCAAAGGTAACATAAGAGTGATAATGATATGATAATTGTAATTAAACTAATTATTTAAATTGATTAATCTTTTATTTGGCACTTATATTGAATCTATCCGCAGTGATCTAGCAAAAATATTATGGTAATTCAATGTGGCGATTCAGTATGCCCCACTGTGATCCATAGTATCCCACAAATTGATTCAGTGTAACCTCTTGAAGGGCACATTGGATCATTTCCTATTTTAAAAAATTCTTTTTACCAGGAAACTGTTGATGTTTTTCCGATTTTTTTTATGATTTTGTTTAGTCCCCATGACTTGATTGAACGTATTGATCAAGTCATGGGAATTAGTAGTAAAATCTTTACTTAGTGAGTAGATCAGTTTTTAAAAAATTGACCCACTGATGACACCTTCCCCTATCTCTTTAATAATACTTCGCTCGATTGGGAATTCGCTCCTAAAGTTGTATAAGTAACGACCTATGATATTGTGACAGGTGGACAGGAGATATAACGATCGATGACCTTGTGATAGGTGGACAGGGGATTTACTACTTTATATTTACGATATCTATGATATTGTGCCATATGGACGGGGGATATAACGTTCTATGATATTGTGACATATGAATAGAGGATATAACGATCCATGATATTGTGACATATGGACAGGAGATGTAACGATCTATGATATTTTGACATATGGATAGGGGATATAACGATCCATGATATTGTGACGTATGGGTAGGAGATATAACGATCTGTGATATTGTGACATATGGACAGGTAATATAACGATCCATGATATTGTGACGTATGGGTAGATATATAATCTATCTATGATATTATGACTTATGGACAGGAGATGACCAAAATGACCAAATTATGAAGATTCCATTTTGCCAATTGTTTACGGAACCCCAAAATAATAAAATTATCGATTATGCGAGTAGGCTGTAGGCGGTGGCCGTATTTTGCTTTACAAAGACTGCAAGTAGTAGGCGATAGATGACAATAATGGTGTTTATAAAGAGTAAGGCGACCAAATCTTGTTTATACAAGAACACTCCCTCGTACTTGTACGTCAGGTTTTAAGACAGCGTTTTGCATGTCTAATGGGCAACTATGTAAATGTTATTGGCCATTAACATGTCGTTTTATTAATTGTCATGCGAATACTCTCAGCGTTTACAGTTTAGCAATAGGTCGACTCCAGTATAAATTTATGCTTGCCATAGAGCTAGTTTGCGCATATATTGTTTATGAGATTTATGAATGAAACATGAGCCTTATTCATAATCTCTGATTTGAACTATATCTTTTTTGTTACAATTTTTAAAATAAATATATTCAGAATTCGACAAGTTACTGAGATGTTTATAACTTAGGTATATGGGAAATTAATTAAAATCTTTATATATCGAGTAGATATAAAGGTTTTAATTAATTTTTGTTCTCGATTTATTATACATAGGGTAATAAAACTTTGAGTGTAGCTCCGTAAGGAAAAATGACGCATTTATTTAAATTTTTGTTGGTTATTCTCTATTTATATTTTACAAAATTTTTGAAGGAGTTAACCACGATGTCAATCTGTCAATAAGTATTATTGTATCTTTCGTTTCACTATTTTCTGAAAGATGATATTTTTGGATATTCAATATTATATTAGGAACTATCCATATCATCGCCATATAGACTTGTTCGTTTTATTAAAAAAGAAAAAGAAATAAAAAAAAATTGATGCTTATTAGCTCCAAATTTTTTTTGTTTTTTTTTACTTTCGTCAAGGATTTCTACGGCGCACAAGAGTCATTTCTGTCACGCGTTTCAAATAACTAAATAGAACAGCTTAAAGGATATTATTACCGGTTTGTAACTAAACTAATAACAGTTCTTGTTTTGCTAATCGTACGAAAACCCAAAATCCCAAATCCGTACGTAATTTCCAAATTAATTTCAGGTAACGAATTTGAGCGAAATAAACTTACTACAGCCGGTGAATCACGCGACATACATCTTATAACCATTTCTAACAACGTTCGAAAATCAAAACGATAAAATAGAAGGACCAATTAACCAAAAAAAAAAATTAGTGCGCTATTTTTGAAATAGATATTATATGTGAACAAATCGAAATCGTACTAACCTATTGACTTGTAAAAAGCAAATACGCGTTTGCTCTCTAACGACTTAATGTAACATCGAACGCTATACTACGATATTCCATGATATTAACGGGCATTTCAATCAAATATTATTCATGAAGCAACTTAGTGACCGCTTCCCGCGGTAAAGTTCCGTCCGACATGCGGAAGCCGCAACCTCATTGGCCAGAGTTCACACCGCCGCCGCAACTGTAAGCGAACACAAACAGTACGAAAGAGGTCTGAAGTTTGTAAACTAGCTCACTCTGCTGCGTATACAAATTTTTCGTATCTAAAATTATAAGTTATATTTCACATAAAACTCTCTGCAACTACCGCGTATTTATAAAGTGACATATTTAAAACTTTTTATACATAACTTTAATACCTTTAATCGAAATGCCCACTTTCTGCTTCTATTAACCTTAAGCTAGATTTTTATGGGCAGTTGCTTTTTAAATGAAGAATACTAGAGGCAGTAAGTTACTTCCTGTTAAACTATCAGTGGGGATCTTGCGTGAAATTTATATTTTACTATAATTACAAAATACATTTACGAAAATCAAAACCAAGTATTATTTCAGATTAAAATGAATAATTGCATATAAACCATGTGATGTCCAAACAATATTTTGCAGTGATATCACACGATCGAAATTGTTTGATAGAAGCCTATTAATAATTGGTATGTTTTCGTGATTTACTGGAATAAAATGGAAACAGGTCACATTAAAATGGATTCGAGAAACTGGCCAAAGCTAATACGGGAATGATTACGCATTTCTTCTTGGGAATCTGGGTTTATTTTCTTTCCCATATTTTTATCGTAATTTTTTTCTCCTTTCAGGAGTCTATTAAAGTTCCATTATAATTCAGTAAATCACGAAAATATTATTTGCCTAATACATTTAATTAGAATAGAAACAGGCTATATTGAAGCGGATTCAAAAAACCTGCTTAATGTTAACACACAAATGGTTGATCACGTGTTTCTTCTCGGAAATCCATGTTTCTCCTATTATAAAAATTTCTAGAATATAACATGTATAATTTTGAGTTCAGAATATTTTTGAAACCACGCGTGCCAAAGTTCGTCTTACATACCTTCGAACATCGAAATTTCTAGAGAACATCGAATTTTCTGAAGTTCGTCTTATCTAGCTTCGAGGACAGAAATTTCTAGAATATAGCATGCACAATTTTAAGTGCAGAATATTCCTAAATACATGCGCGCCAAAGTTCGTCTTATATTCCTTCGAGGATTAAAATTTTTAGAGCATGACAAGTACAATTTTGAATTCAGAACATTCTTGAAGTCACGCGTGCTAAAATTCCTGTTATCTAGGTTTGAGGATCGAAATTTCTAGAATATAGCATGTTCTATTTTTAGGTCAGAACATTCTTGTATACATGCGCGCTAAAATTTGTCTTATATTCCTTCGAGGATCAAAAATTCTCGAGGATAGCATGTACAATTTTGAGTTTAGAACATTCTTGAAATCACGCGTGCCAAAGTTCGTCTTATCTAGCTTCGATCGAAAATTCTAAAATATAACATGTACAATTTTCAGTTCAGAACATTCTTGAAATCATGCGCGCCAAAGTTCGTCTTATCTAACTTAGAGAGTCGAAATTTCTAGAATATAGCATTTACAATTTTCAGAACATTCTTGAATACACGCGAGACAAAATTGTCTTATATACCTTCGAGAATCAAAATTTCTAGAGCAAAGCATCTACAATTTCCAGTTCAGAACATTATTGAAATCACGCGCGCCGAAGTTCGTCTTGTCTACCTTCGAGGATCGAAATTTCTAGGACATAACATGCATAGTTTTCAGTCTAGAACATTCTTGATTATTTAGATCTTTCTATATCCGTTGATGGAGGGGGAGGGAGCTGATAGGATGAAAAAGGGTTTCGTGTGGGAGAAATTTAAGACGTTCCAGTACATTGTGGAACCTTCAAGAACCTTTTTAATTATGTTTTAAGTTTAAGTTTTTACTGTGAGCTGATGAAAATTGAACACGCAAATTTCTACATGACGAAAATACGGTGTCAACAATAATTCCTTAATAAATAATTAATTAATGTTCGAATTATTTAATTGAACAATTTTCCTATTGTTTGTATAGCAAGAAAAAATGTTTTCATGTGAGAAAGAAATGTGAAAAATAAAATAATTTATACTAAATTTTTTTCGTCGTATGAACTATGGGAGCAAGAGCCAATTTCTCATCTGAAGCAGTATTTGAAATCATTTTGCTGTTGACAATTTTTTCCATCTATTTTATTTTTGCATCCCCCAAAAATATATTACGTGTTAAATAACAACATGCTGAATTTTTATTTCATGTATATCTGCTGAACAATTTTATGCCTATATAAATAAGTATTTACAAATAGATTCTTCTTTTATTATATTTAATATAGAACCGAAATGTTGTATTAATTACAATGAAAACAAATAGTCATTAATGATTAAACCTGCAATACCGTTCATAAATAACTGTAATGCAATTTAAATATCGATGGAGATCATCTCTTTTCTCCATATAACAAGTTGTAACATATTAATAGATTATAAGGAGTTATGCACAGCCAGTTTTTAAAAAACAACTTTTTATTGTTATCTGCCGTTCTCTTTCATTTACATAATTAAAAAAATGTATTTACATACAGAGTAATTAAAATACGTAGTCAATGCTGCAAACGTGCTGTGACAAAACAACTCTGGTGCAGTTAACGATAAAAGACGCTCGTCCATTAATATTTATAGACATCTATCGGTTTTCTGCACAAATCGCAAATAATAATACAAATAATAGGGAAAAAGAGTATTCGCAACACGAAGCTGGCAAGAATAGAAAATTCTTAGGGTTTGTATATAACTCTGAAAAAAGGACATCAATAGGGTTACGAAAACGAGTGGCGAAAATCGAATTCCTCATCATTTTGTCATGTTTATATGTCCGCTTGTATATCACAGACACATAACTTTTCCTGTTTAAATGCAGTTACACTGAAATTTTACACGATTACGTATACTAATTAAATAATAACTGTCGTTCGCTATCAATTATGTGTAACACAAAAGGTCTTTTAAAATGAAGCCGAAAATGTTATATGCATTTTTGATATGGTTTTTCTACCGCGATATATAACTCGCGATATATAATGTGTCGTCTTCGTCTTTTTTATATATATTTGTGAAAATTTTGAAAAATCTAGATAGTGGCATTTAACCGACACTGCAAGGAACATTAATAAATTAAAGTGAAATAGGCGATCAAATTATTTTCCTCACGCCTGTGAAATGTACGCTAGGCAATATATTTACGTATTGAAAAATAATGTTAAAAAATAATCTTAATACTCGTATTTGGGTACGGAAGCCTCATAGTGTGTGTTCTACTCGTACCTAACAAGTTTATTTTTGTTTGGTTGCTTATTTTTAAGTATTTTATAAAGATTTTTGATTTTATTTTTTTTGATAAATATTTTATTTCATTATATATATATATATATGTGTGTGTGTATGTGTGTGTGTGTGTGTTAATATTTACAGATACATTACAGTGTATATAATTCTGTTTCTTCAAAGTATTCGTTATTTATTTTTCTAGTTCTTACGGATTATTTATCCATCTACCTTCATTTCGTAATGTGGAATCGTAGAGCCTACACTGTTTTTGTTAATAAAAAACAATAGAACGAATTTCTTTTTATGCGGAAAAAATAAAGATAATACAAGAGTTGCAGAAATTGGTCCCATTCGTTTATTTAGTTTTTTTTTTAAGTTTACAATACAGACAACCAAAAAGCGACAACTTTAAAAACGTAATTGTATTTTTAATAGATGATTTAATAGATATTGCAATATTAAAAAAAAATCGTAAATATATGAACGACACGAAAGCCCAAACTAATGACATATTTTTATATTTTATCATACTTACTCGTAATATTATTTGTGTTTGAAGATCATTGAACTGTATCAGCAATAAAGATAGAAATCACAACGAAATTAATGAACAGAAAAGCACTTATTGCAAAACATGTTAAGGAAAATAAATAAAGAAAGCACAAACGGGTCCATTTTATTTTTATATTGAACAGTAACTGCACGACAATGACACCATTACCGCAATAAACCACTGGGGCAACGCAAGCCTAAACCATCCGGAAAAATTTTCAATCCCATGAGCTTGAATGAGAAAAAACCAAGGAGGTAAGAATGTAAAACACTTTTGCACACCTCTCAATGAAACTAGAACAACAAGTTAAGAAAAAGGGCTACTCCTGCAAACCTAAATAATATAAGAATGTATTTTAAATATGTGAATAAAGATTATGTACAAAATACTGTTTCTTCAAAGTAGACGCCACGGGGATGGCATGGAAGCTTCACAATGCATCTTCCGAGCGCTCACGCACACCGACTCGTGACCTTTCATGCATTCTATATAATTATATAACACACGTTCATGTGAATAGAACTTGACACGAACTGAATTTATTCTAAATGAATTTACACGACTAAGTAACTTTATTAACGCCTAACAATTTGGGCCCCCTCTAGTGTACGCACCGAACAACATTGTCTACACTTTGTAACACCGACACGCGCAAAGTGTGACCTTCCGTCTTCTAGCATCCACTATCAGGAACAGATGAGGCATGCGTAACCGATCATTGCCTCCTGCCCCTATCGCCATTTAATTAGATGTTATTCCGCTGACGACCACGCGTACCGCATGCACTCCACCCTCCTGTCATTGACCCAGTTTGTTACACTTGTGCATTTCGCGTGTTGCCGAGCGGTGCAAAGTGCATTAATTGATAACTGTTGCATCTCGCAACAGCATTGCACTTTTAATCGTTGAATGATAATGTAATTTACGATGGATGAATGGATGAATGTTTACAAACGTCGGTATGCAAGAGGCTAATTGCATTCAAATCGTTCTGGTTATCTTCCTGCGTCAGAAGACAGAATGAATATGTTAAATGGGAATGATACATAAATGTATATACACATTATTATTAGAATGTAATCTGCTTGTTCTAATTCAATAAATTAATTGCCTTTCTCCTATTTTCTTCAATATGGCAAGAAATACATACACGTAAAGGGGAAGAATAAACAGATAGTTTTTCGTTTTCTAACAATTTCTTTTTTAAATAGTTTAGCTTCATAGTTCTTTTCTTTATATTGTGGTTTTTCATCCTTTCTTTCGGTTACTACGATAATGTCAACACTTATTTGAATCTCGTTTGAATCAAAACGTATTATAGAAGCATAAACTTGAACATGAAACGATTTTAAGTGAAAACGTTTTCCCCGAGATATAATTTACTATCAGTTATATTTTAATTTCACAACCGTTAAGAGATTTATTAATCTCTTTGTATCTTTGCTTTTGATGATTAGTATAATATACCAAGTTGTGTATAGCTAATATACATTGTTTATACAATTCTCATTATGAAAACTTATTCTTTTTTTTAATTTTCTTTTTCTTGATATTGTTTTCCAGTTCTTTACCCTGAGAATGTTAAAATCGTCTTCCACTGAATCGATCCATCGTAATTTTGGTCTACCTCTTCTACGAGTTGTCAGAGGTTTTGCGATGAAAACTTTCTTTACTCGGTTTTCATCTTTCATTCTAGATACGTGGGCAGCCCAGTTCATTGTTTTAATTTTGATGGTTTTTATGACATCAGACTCACCAAACAACCTATAGATTTCTAAGTTAAGACGTCTTCGCCAAATACCATTTTCCTTGACACCCTCAAAAATTCTCCTCAGAACCCTTCTTTCAAAGGTTGCTATTTTATTCTCTCCAGTTCTAGTCAAAGGCCAGGTTTCTGAACCACATGTTAGAACTGGCCTAATAAGAGTTTTATATACTAATAATTTTGTGTTTCTTGATGGAAAAATAGCGGATATAAATAAAGTTTGTGAATAAATGTAAGTGGACTTTGAAAATGTAAAAAAATTTTTTTTAACCATTTATATATTTTTAATATCACCGTCAAATACTAAGTCGTGCGTTCCAATGACACAAATTAAATTAAATTAAGTAAAATAATATTAAATTTTTCAAATTCATTTTGAATTAAAATGTAATAAAAATAAATATAGTATTTTGTAGAACTATTTCTATCCCTTTCATTATACAGGTAGTCATGATCATCAATCGTGACCATGTTGACGACACAGGCGAACTCTATTTTTATTTGTTAAATTTGTCTCTACGAATAGCCGATCCGTAATTGTCGTTTTAATTCATCTAATTGATACGATTTGGAGTCACACAAGATTCTGGTTCGCATTCAACAATTTTTAAACAGATATATATAGTTTTGTTGAACAATTAGAAATAAAATTTAAAACAAAAAATGTTTAAGTAGTATTTTGTTTGAATTTTAAGTTTTAAACAAAACTAAATCCATATTTTTATGTAACGAGCTTTAAATTACTTTTTAATGTGTATCAGCCCACAGACTTAGATTTATTCTACCATGTACGAAATAACACGAAATGTATGTTATTTATGTTTTAATGGGTGACCTTAACAGTGAAAAGTGGAAGTTGAAGTCAGCAAAAAGTTAATAAAATTATACATTTTACAAAACCCGCGTTACATGAAGATGAAACACATAATAAATCAAATATAAAAGATAAAACAAAAACATTGGAAAGTATAAATGAGAGTTATCTCTTGTATCGCTTCTCATCTAATTAACTCCAGTTGTTTCCCGTTCCTTCATCTAAATAAACCTTTTCCACTATACCACTCCGCGGTACTTATATTCTAAACCATGCCTGTAAACTGTATGCATCGGATGTATTTATAGTAAAAATATAGTGTATTATTAACCTGTCACATAGGGAATTAATAAATCAATTAACAATCAAAGATGCAAGTCACAACTTACGAAGTAGCTATGGGCCATAAACAGTGAAAGAGCACCAATATTGAATTCTTGGGGATATAAACGGAAGAGAGAAATATTATAAAATCCTATAAGGCATTTATGCGTGAAACAAAAGATGTTAGATCGCACAGAATGCACACAGAATGTACCCCAGAATGCTAGTTTGCTGCCCTGATTTATAAACCGAATAATAAAATTGACATTTAAAATAGCAACAAATTCTATTACGATAGGTTACTTATGTAATTATTAAGTAAATTATGAAGGCATGTTCTCAACAATTAATAACACGTCGGAGTTGGATTTGAATACCACTGAAACGATACATCCATTCCTAAACTGAATAGATGTATCGTTTCAGTCTGCTATTGGACAGTACGAGGATGTAAACCAGGGGTGTCCAACATAATTGTATGGAGGGCCAGGTTTATTATTTTTGAAACCGTAGCGGGCTAATAGCATAGTGAAATTTAAATGTAAAGAAAATAATATTTTAATTTTTCAACATGACTAATTTATTAAAAAAAGAAAGCCTCAGGTTTACAAATTGTTTCTACTAGTGTAGTGCAATTGACATAGGCATATTTTTAATGGATATTTGCACAATATCCTATTGATATTTTTAAAGTTTTAACTAGCTCGCGGGTCGGATGCAGGGCCTTTGCGTGGCCCGGGGGCCGTATGTTGGACGGGCCTGATGTAGACACATGTATTAGGGCATATTTTTTAAATCGACTAAATCTTAACGTAAGGATAACGATCGTTCGAATCTTACCTAACATCGTTGTATAAAAGGCAAGGAACAGATAATAGCAGACTATATCTGTGAGAAAAGCTATAAGGAATCATTAGGACATAACTGCATACATTTGTGGGACATAAAATATTATGATTATTGAATTTTCTTTAACATGACAGTAATGTATCTTAATATCATATAAAGTTTATTGCGAAGCGTTTATGTAACAAAATGTCATTAAAGACCAGAAGATATCGAATCTAAGTTCTTGTTCCGTGTTTTTGCAGAAATGCATATGATATGATCATACAATATATGTTAGGGGCCATCGCTTCGCGAAATTTGCATACAAGTTATTTGTTATATTGTTGTACCTACTAGGATGTACCGATAAGAAGAAATATGGAATCGGGACCTTTTAATATTTGTAATTTCGTTTATTAGTTTTTGATGCAAATTTCCACTTTCCATGACAACCCTCGACTCAACCATCCACATAAGAAAGCAAACTTAGACCATACCAAAAAGTAGGTGAATGGTAAGAAAATATGGAATTAAAAGTAACGATTTATCGTTACTTTTAATACTAAAAATAAAATTCTTCTTGAAATTAATAAAACGATACGTTATTTCACACATTTTAAAGTTTCCTTTAATTTGTAACATGATATTTTTTTAAAATTTGTAATTTATTATATCATTTAGTTGGGTTCTTTAGACGAGGCTTTTAAAATTTACACCTTAAATTATATTTTGCCGCTGACTGCCCGTCGTTATCAGAAGTTTGAATCCAAATCAATCTTTTCCCAATATTACAGTACTGCTTTTCTTAATATCTATTACCCCTTTACTTCATTTCTATAACCTACAATATGTATATTTTTATTTCATAATTAAAATTTCAGGTGAATCTATGAAACCTATAACCAAATTTTATTCTAGAAGATTCATTTACATAGAACAATAATTTTCATGTCGCTTTTTAAGATTCAAAATCTTCGAAGCTATCTAAGAAAATACAAGGATTTTCGTTGTACTCAATATGAAAATATGTTGACTATTTTAAAGTGGTACATCTATACTGTACCACGTTATTCCTTTCATTCAGTTGTCCTATTTCATTTAAACAGACGAGACACCAAGACTATTATAATAAATAAAAAAATAATAATTCTGTAAAAATGTTTATACAAATTTAGTTTACATGAAATGTCGTTAATGTTATATTAATTTTTTAGGATTCCCTAGCTAAACTGGGTGTAAATATATATTATTGTATTGTGCTAAATGTTTGTAAATATATATTATTATAATATTTATCAATGTTAGCAAATATATATTTATCAATGTTTGTAAATAGTTCAAAGAAACTCCATACAAATAACTTAAGTCAACTGCAAAAATTACTTCATATTTTAAAATTTATATTTATCAAATCTATATATTAACATATTTACATGGTGATATATTTATATATTTACATCACTTAAATACGCACTATGATTTTAGACATGCATATAGAAAGCATTCAATATTTATGCATACAAGCAGACAAAGATATGGAAAGCATTATATATACATTGTGAAAAACTAACGTTTGTAAACAATTTAATGGAAAGACCACGTACCATAAAATTTACATAAGAACTTAAATTATTATGGAACTATCTAAATGTGAGTTCTACTCGCGCGTAACGGTTTATTTGTGATATAACATTCGTTATAGAGTGTTTTCTCCGTATGAATGGGTTAGTTATTTGTTTTTAATTATGTTATTTTACCTTTGCAGGGAAAGTTTTGTTTTTTTCAAATTTGTGAACAAATATTACTCGAAATGGGCAATATTGTTTAATTATAATAAGTAGTGAAACTCGAATATTTGAGACAACATTACGAAAATTTGAAATAAATTTTAAAGGATTTTCTTTAGCCGGTTTTTAAGTACTTATTGATATAGAACCGTAAAAAATCATTTAAACCGTATAAAAATAAAAATTTACAATCGCGTAAAGATTTGATTTAACCCCTGTCATTATTTTACGGCGTACCCAGATTTAACTCGGCGATTAAGTGGATGATTAAGGAGTCAATAAAACCACCGAAGTTTTTGCGATCGTTGCGTTATTGTGGTCGAGTAGTACTTATCAATCTGAACCTGTTCGAATCAGTGTTTCTCAGTCTGTCGTTTCACTCCATAAATATTACAAAAATTTCATTCACGTGAGAAGTTTCCAACACGCTTTTGCGTGTGTTATGGGTTTAGGATGGTTACATAGTACTACTGATTCTTGACTATAAAATATTAACCGTAAAGAAAAGGAAAGAATGACCGTTTGTTTTAAAACTTAAGGTATTATCATGAAACGGGTAAAAAAACGATTTTTTTATATTTTACCTTTTTATCACTTTTATTTTCTAAACGAGTCCCATTGAAAATGGCATGAAATCGAGAAGAATTATAGTAATTACACATATTGTCTTTAGATTAAAAGAAACCATATAAAATAAACAAACCTAGTTCAGACGTAACGACAATCTTCGTAAAATAATAATTTTTTATTTATTTAGTTATCATGTGAGTTTAGGACCATCAAAATTGTTTCAGCGTCAAATATATAACATATTTATTAATATAAATTTCAATTAAAATTTGACAAATTGTTTTTTTTTTAATACTGCTACGGTCTATAAAAATTAACCTTTAAGATCGTTTATTAAAAAATGTTAGCACTTACTTTTTATACATTAATTTAATAAGAATCTTCACTTTATATTTTAGGGTAACATTTTACATTTCACTATCAATGCTCTTGTGAATTAAAAGAGGTTTATCTCATAGGTTTTTATCCAATTTTCTTATTAAGTAGATCGGTTCATTTTTAGTCGTACTTTTAAACCGTTTGTAATACCATTATTCTTTTGTTTTTATTAATTTTTTACTTTTGCGACAGTTATTTGTGATAAAAATTTATAATTTTTCTGATAAAAAAATATTTCATTTAAAACATATAACATATCGAAATTATTTGGTTTTAATAGAATCAGTATTTATAAACAATTTTATTAAAGGACAATATAAATTTACCACAGGAAGTTGCGACTGCTGTATAATGAAAAAATTGTTTTGTGTGTGTGTGTGTGTGTATAAACATGTGAAGGTACTTAGTATTTACATTTAAAATCTTTACGACTTACACGAAAATATTATAAGTTACTCGGAAATTCGTCAATAGATGGCACTACGAGAAAGAATACATAACGCCATCGTGCTTGTTCTCTCAATATAATTTACAAAAAAAACTTAGTAAAATCCATGAAGTGTTGTTACGTATGTTGTGCATTGCACTATTGGTCAATTTTCACAAATACTGTACTTTCGGCCATTAATACGACGTAATAGTAGTGCAATGTAAATTATTAGACTAATATCAGTATATAATTCGCATAACTTAATTTAATTAGTGACTGAGGTTTCATTGTGTGCCCTTGTGTTTAAATAAATACATTATTAAAGCAATGCAATGAGTCAGGGCTTATTGTATGTAAAATTTGAATTCGAATACAGTGTCGTTGACGCAGTTATATGTTTGGTAAACCCAGAATTTGATAATTGTCGTCGATAGCAAAGTTAGCGATGTTAAGTGGGCTGTAGTCAGTTTATCAGCTACTAGTGTTGTGCTCCGGGGCGTTTTGTACATCACGTAGTTCGTAACTTCCTCTAATGAGAGATTTAATTTGGTAGCGCCCGTCGGCTAGATGCGTTTCGAATGTTAAGCAGGGCGGGCGGCTGGTACGGGTCAGGGTAACGGTTGATATGAAACTTGCATTTGACGGGCGTTGAGGAAAAGCTGAAATTGTTTGAAAATTACTTTTAAACTAATAAGCAAATTTCAGAACAGCGTTGAAACAACTTATTTAGAATATTCTTAAAAGCATATTTTGAATATTTTGATTTAATTATAATACTATATTTTCCCACGCGACTTCCGTAGTAATATTATTCTCTACTCTGTATAAAAAACCCATATATAAATTAAAGAATTAAGCTAAATACTAACAAAAGTTTTATTACGATTCAAGTTATAATTTACATATTACCAACAAACAAATGTACAGAGATGTAAGCAAAAACGTTTTCCAAAATGCTAATTTTATGATTGGCTTCTTCAATGTTAACTATTCGTAAAGAAAATTTACGTGTATTCAAAAACATAAACAAAATTGTGTTTGTTACAAAACACCTTTTCTACGTGTAAAATTTATCCATGTATTTCAGTACCTTTAAACAAACAAGTTATGATTCAGCCAGCTATTATGGCATGATATATTAACGGACTTGTTAGAATAAGAATTTGAATAACAAAGGAATGCCTTATAAATTCAGTAATACCATTAAGCCTTTTCCACAGTTAAGTAAATATTTATTATTACAATGAAATTTACGACATATTTAGTTTAATAAATATTTTATTTATTTAGAATCAATCAAAAGTTGACTTTGTGTGAGTCACTTACCTTACAACTAAATTATAAATTTCAAAGCTAATAACAAATTACAGTTGTTATTTTTCATATATGTCTTTTAATAAGTCAGTTATAATTATTAAAGTTAATATTTCAAAAAATTTTAAACTATTTTTAGACATTGAATATATTTGGCGTTAATTTTGTAGAAATTCATTATTCACAATTAAATGAAACTACGTGATGTAGTATTATTTCTACTATCTTTAATTTCTTTACCACGACCTAGGTTTCGTTGTATTACAACATCTTCAGGTGGGATATTAGCAAAGATCTTTGCTAATATCCCACCTGAAGATGTTGTACTACAACGAAACCTAGGTCGTGGCAAAGAAATTAAAGATAGTAGAAATAATACTATTTTTAGACATTAAAACTTCTTATTCTCATACAAAAAGTGCGAATCTTCATAAATAATTTTTCGTAACGATTAAACTGTAAGTTGGGCGATAGTCATTTTTAATAATGTAGGATTTAAATAGTCGTATCTATAAAGAATGTCGATTTTCAAAGTATTTCTTCGCATATATACATATTATTCGCAGTCTTTTTGTTCAAAAATTTAAAAGACTGTGCGAACAATAAACTGAGAAATAACACGGAGAAATATTGTCGCTTTTTCATACGTGCACTATGTAGGTGTTTATGAAGAAGGATTATGAAACTTTTGTATGCCGCAGATAAGTTCCATCTGTCTGTTATATATGCTGGAATGTCGTAGATCCAAAATTAAGATATGTTCTTGAAATTGCAACATCAAATATCATACCGCAATTGCATGTGAGTGACATTTATTGTAAATTATTTATGTTTCAACGTAGAAGCCACGTCCATTCCATACCGATTGTCAAAGAAAATTAGAACTCATACCAAAAATGCAATATACCGTATAGTCACGTAAGGGCATTGTAATTTTCTGTAATGCCGATTCAGTGAAGTATATCGTGATTGTATAAGTAGATAGATAGAGTAAAATCCAGTGAAGAAAAGAGCATAATTATTAAAGGGTTAAATTTGAAGCGCGAAAATCATTATTTATTTAGGTCTTTAATAAACAACAATTAATTAACCAAAAAATGTAAACTATTGAATACGGGAATGATAGGAATATTTTAAGGACGTCCTAAGTATGGTGGATTTCCACCATACTTAGGACACCGTACGTATTCTAATGTAATTAGTATTATTTAATTTTCTTAGTTATACTAATATTTCTTTGTTTTGTATCAACTAAACATATGCACAAGATGAGGCATTGTATGCTCCATTATACTCAACTGTCGCTTCCTTCAATTTAAGTGCGCCGTGGAAATAAATATGCCACAGAGCGCTCAATCTAAATATTTATTAGTATTTGTTGCCTCTTTATAATACAGTGGATTCTATTTTCCCTTATTATAAAATAAAATAATTTTTTATAAGTTTCAAAGGTAATAATAATCGTAACAATTCGTGTATCGTGGAATTTGAGGAATTTCGGTCGATGTTTCATTTGTATAGATATTTTCTAGCTTCTTTTCTAGATTGTTTGAGACATTATAAGAAGTTGCCCATCACTTTCGACACATAATTTTTATTTTCCGTTCATCGAGGACCCAAGGAAAAATTTTCTGACGTTTTCATATTTTTCGATGGGTTTTTAACGCGTCGTCTTGTTCTGCGGTGAGCGAGGAAATTAGCTTACTGTTTTCGAATGTCCCGTGCAAATCTCTCGCACACTCATCACAATCATTCCCAATTCTTCGTTTTGAACCTCATTGATGCGAGTAAAAAGCGTAGACTGATTACCGGAAATTTGTACTTGTAAAAGGCTCAAACTGACCAACATGAACTGGCATTAGATATAATCATATATATTAAAATTAAAAGCCAACTTTTTGTCTCAATTATTGACTTATTTTTGACTGTGACAACCATGCTATACTATTGCTCAAAGTGGACTATATAATCTCATTGCTGGATAAGGTAATGTTCGTTCTTCACTTCTTTTTTCTATTTTTGTGATATAAATATCCTCCAACTATCATTTATATGCTGATGATCTTCAAAAATAATCTCACCCCAGTGTTGATGAAAATTCTTTATGCATTGATACATCGAATGCAGATCTACATTTAGTCAGTCAATGGGATAGTCGGAAGGCCTTCTGATTAATTCAATTAAATCGCAGGCTATCATTTTCAGTAGTCAGAGACTTCTGTCGAAAATATCTATATCTGATTTATCGCATCTATTAATTAACGGTTATGTGATTCCTTTTACTTCAATTGCAAAAGATCTTGGCCTACTAACTGACCAACGTTTTACATGGCATTCTCAAGTAAATGATGTTAGTTTCTTGATTATGGAGACATAATTATATGTAAATGAACATTTACTCAATAAATTAGAATGACTTCAAAACCTGTGCATTCGTTCAATTTTCGGGCTTAAAAAATTGACCATGTGTTCGAGTCACGACTTAAATGGTTAAAAATTCATAACCGACGCAACCTCCATCTTCTATGTTTTGAAAATAATATCACCAATATTTCCGTTACATCTGCATACCTCAGATCAAGATCCAATACCTATCATTCTACGATCTCGAATTGTAATGGAAAAACAAGTACATCCTCTTAATCCTTCAGTATAGAAATGAATTTTATGGAGAATTCTTCACCCTATACTCGATTGTGGAGTGGACTGACCACTAATATACAGGGTGTGCCCTCGTTAGCTGCGTTCAAAATTCGTCTGAAATTACGTTATTTATTATAACTGGCAGATCATAATCCCTTTTGTAGCCCATTCTTATCCTCTCCCTACCCCTAAAATGTCGTTTTGCTTTGGTTTTTAATTAATATTTTTTATTACCGTACATTATTGCCTACTTTATATTGTAAGTATAATTAGAATTAAAAATCACTTACAGTCTGCCACAGCACTTATTGTTCTTATATAATTCACAGTGGTTGGTTGGGAGAGCTTACTCTTGAAAAATAAATAAATATGCCATCAATATACTTAATTTTGCACAGGTGTAATCATTGAGCGACAAGGATACCAAAAAAGATAGAGAAACTTGCTTCTAACAATAATTACCTTTTACTGTCGCCATAGTTGAGTCGATCACAAGGGATATGACCTCTGACGACGCGGTGCACCGCTGGGACCCAGATTCGACTCCCGGTCGCTCGTCGAACTGGGCTGGATTAGTGTTATGGTTGGCTGTAAAATGTTGCTTTTGTAGCAATCGGTCCTTCTTATGTATCAATTGTGTATATTAAATTAGGTAATAAATAAATAAAAACAGTCACGCATCACAACATCACAGTGAGCCATCACGAGACGCCTGGCAGATGTGAAACATCGTGTTCGTACAAGTAATATGCATAAAAGACAAGATTATTACAGTAACTAAATATAGCAAAATGAAAAAATAAAGTATTACGAATTTCTTACAGAAAATGGTGACTTTATTTAATAAACATTTATTTACAATTAATACAAAAATAATAAAGCACAGGTTATGTGTACCGTAGTAAACAACAGCGTCGAACTGAGTGAGGAGGGGGTCGCGGAGTCGGTTACGCATGGCGACACGTCGCCATACCGTACACTCTACTACATATAGACTATATATATACCTTAGTAGTACCGGATCGTTGGCTTGGCGACGGGTCGCCACGCCAACGATCCGGTTTATACCTGCGCTTATAGATGTTTCACATAAAAAAAAACAGAAAAAAAATAAATATAATTTTTTTATTTCATTGAAATACTATAAATTCCTTCATTGAGATGCTTTGGTTTATTATTAACAGCTGTTGGATATGGTAAATGTAATCTTTATAAAAAATATTATATCTAGGTTCTTACTATAAGTTAAGGTTATATTTTACATCTCAAAGTAACCTTGACCACGTTAAAAGTTAAATCCAATAGCTGGAACTTTAAACCGAATCACTGTGGCAGTTTCGATCATTTATATTTGTCATTTCTATAGTTCTTTTTGTTAAAACAGATTAAGTGATTTTCGAGTTCTTTAAACAGTATTTTACATACAGTCGAAAAGTCCCTTACGGCATACTCGGCCTATATTTTAATCTAAACTCCAAATGTAATCTCAGTTGAAAGTCAAATTGAAGTAGTTTTTGTGTACTATTCTAACAGTCGGCAACATATAAAAATCATTTGACAAGCAAACATATAAAAATCGTTGTAATGGTGTAAAGTTATTAATATAATTTTTAAAAAAATTATCTTTTTTTCGGCTGAAACAACTTTATCCCAAATTCTATTAATTATTTTTTTTGTTAATAACATTTTTCTATAGATCTTGTGTAAACATTTCAATTCAATCTAAGAAATTCAATCAAAATCTTCTTGCGGATAAAAGAACGCTTCGCCGGTAAGAATTTTCAGTTTTGACGGATCCTCGAAAACGATTTGAATTAAGAACTTACTGCACCCGTTATAAAATATTTTCAATTCTATACCCCTACATATATTTAAAATTTAAATATTATATACGCAAAATAATTTCGAAATCCAAAACAATTGAGTGACATATCCTTCATAATTTCCGAGCCACGATGCAGATTCAGACTGAGGATACTCCATTTCTAGTGATACGAATTGTTCACGACTTAAAAAGATGTCATTTAACTCGACCCTATCCGGAAGATGGTTTATTTCAATGCAATCTGTATTTGAATGTATCAGAGACCACGAAAGCTACAAATACTCCTTAAAAATATACATATTTTATAAACCAGAATGGCAAGGCGACACTAGCTTTAATTTTAGGGTCGAAAGTATTGTTATCTGAGACGTTTCTTATTGAGTTTCCTGGTAAATAAAGTTTATGCTTGCGTGCGTTCAAGGTTTATTAAAAAGGCAGGGGTGGATTTTAATATAAATTCCACTAAACATTGTAAAAATGTAAATAGAGAATCAAAAATCAAAAATTGGGAAAAAGGTATCGAATAATATAAAATATATTTTTAAACACTGTTAAAAGATTATACGTATGTATCTTAATACTTAAAATGAAAATATTTATTCAATTAATTTCTATTAAAGGTCGCCCAGTGGTCGAAATTTGACCGTAACTCATTGTGTTGAAAACACTAATATGTAGGCGAGAGTAAACCAATTCGGATCGCTGCTACAAAATTTTCAATTTGCAGCAGGTGTATATCAAGCAAGCTGTATTTCACTAATATATAAAACACAAATATCTAATGCCCAAAATATAAAATAAACGCTTTTTTGCCTCGACATAAAATCCACAGACTATTGGCAAAGGAACATTTGAAATCACACAAAATTCACAGCTCGAAACTCATTCAGTCAATCTGACATTTTAAAATTGGCGACAATCTCCATTCTATGCGACTGTTTGACCATAGACTATTATGTGTTTGACATTGACAGTATTAACGTAAACAATTAAACTTTTATTATTGAACGTAAATAATGAATATTTTAATGTATTTCTAATATATATTTTGATGTATTTGTAACACATATAAATTTTAGCTTTCTGCAGTCCTTCTCCCTATAAGCTTTAACTATGCCAAATCTCACACTCCTCCGTGTGCACGATATGCTTAAAAAGCGGTATAAAATGTTCTCTGCACGTATTAATATATAGAGATATGGAAAGTGTCGCGTTCATTTTTACACGTGATCAATCCGGCATGGAAATTATAAATTGATCGACTCATTTAATTTACTTAATCATTTCTAAGCTTTAATTACACAAATGATCTCATTATCGTAAGAATTAATATTACACGATTAACCAAACCACGAGTAATTAAACTAACCGGTGTTGTAGCTTAGCCTAATGTATTTCTAATAGTAAAAGTATATTTATTTATGGTTATTGCAGAATGTTACGAATTATATAAAATTAGATAAAAGGAAAACTTAATACTACTAAGAAATATTGAGTATCTAAATCCTTATCATCTCGCTAATTTAAGGAGTCTTGAACCGATTTTGATGGAGAGATAAATTAAATAAAATCTGTCAAGCACGAGTAGAACTTGCACTACGAAGATTCTGTATATATTTAAGACATAAACATTTAAGAGTACTTATTTTAAACTACTTTTCTGTATTAATTTTTTACAAAATATTTATTTCGCCTACTATGTGTTTCACAGGTATAAAAATAAGGCAGGTATTTAAAAAAATATAAAATTTTGGGATAATAAAATATAGGATAATTTTCATCTAATCTTTTTGTCAGATTTTGTCAACCCTGTTTTTTTCATGGTTTTGGTTCAGTACTTTAGGAAATAAGGGGAGGAGGATGCTCCATTTTCGCTTATTTTTTAGAATATTTTGTTAATTTATGAAAGGCAATTATTCATATAGAACCTTTATTCTCCAAACAATAATCTTGATAATTATATACGGTAATTTCGTGAGATTAAAAATCGTCATCCTGGTCGATAAGCCGCATTGCAACATGTGTTTATAATTGTAGGTTTAAAGCATATAAGGTACTTACTTTGTCAAATTCTGAATGCCACTTATGCTGTCCACCTTTGAAACATGAATATGTACTGCGGGAAAATACGCTAGTAATTATTTTATAGTTATAATAAAGAAAAATTATAACCAGTACAAGACGTTTTGAGGGTACTTGTTTTTAATGTTCAATTGTCGTTTGCTTGTCTGTTCCCTTTTAACTATAAAGTTACTTTGTTATAGCATTTGGTACGCGATAAGTAATTAGTGAAATCAAGTTTGCAAATGCTAATTGTCGTATTAAACCACCAGCGACAACTGGAATACCAAAATTAATTCAGACAACTTGTTAGAGTCAACCATTCCGTGTCCTAAATTTAATTTGATATTTCATGATACGTATATTTATTACACAGATTTATAATATTTCAGTTATCAAGCCATTACATATGCCATACGTTTTTTTCTGATCTATACTACGACACAATTTTACAAAAACAAGATTATTATTATTAATATTTTTAAGCAAGTCCTAATAGCAAAAATATATATATATATATATATATATATATATATATATATATATATATATACATATATATATGTATATAAATATATATATATATATATATATATATACAAATATACATATATATATATATATATATATATATATATATATATATATATATATATATATATATATTTACAGTTTGATTATTCGTGACTGAAGATATTTTCAATCACACGTTTGGTCTCCTAATATTATTGAAATAATAAATTAAAGTCAATATATCATATATTATGGTTCAGACTCTTAATAACTATAAATATAATACGGATGTTAAACGGTCTTTGAGAAAAAAAATTGTATTAGAACAGCTTCCATAGGATCGTTTCGTAATTGTGAAATTAATTTATTACGCCATTATCTTTAGTAGAACAATGAAAGCTGACATTTTTAAACGTTTCTAACAAATTTTAAAGTAACGCCATGTTGTGTTCCAAGACGAGGCAAAGTGATATATGCATTTCACTTGTTTTCCTTCACATTATGTCTTCAGAACAGATGAACCAATTTTTGTTTAGTTTTTCATTGTCCATTTTCTCGCGTAAATGAATGCATTCAAATTACCGCATTGAATCTCCAGGGGCGCAACATTAATGCTTGAGGTATTAAACAAATTTTCAAAAAGGTTTAAGAAATTACTTCTTGAAAATGAACCGCCACAACACACAATAGATCTCTGATTATATCACAAGGGACGCATTTGTGCTATCACATCTTGTTTTCGTAACGAATACATTGATTTAATGTATTTCTTGTATTCATTGAAATTACTATATTCGAGCAGTGTTTTATGATCCATCTTTGAACTTAATTACTCTTTCATTCCATTAATTTATTTGTTATTGTTGTTCATGGTTTGTGCAAAATAAAATTATAAGATTTTTTAATTAAAAAAAAATTATATCTAGCGTGGGACAATTTTTAAGATAGTTGCAACTTTATCAATATGATGCAATTATGTAATAGCTCTTCGGATTATAAGGTTGGAGTAAATCTTGAAAATTCCACTATTACATTCCAAAGAGCTAATTAAGCAGGAAAACAATGTCAAAGTCGCAATAAAGTGTTATCACTAAATAGAGAGACGAAATCGCGAAAGTAACCGGTGAATATCGTTGAATGTAATAGGCGGTGCTTAACCAAACCCAACTAGTATAGACACCATGTTTAATTCAGTGATTATTCAATTAGCTACAATATCATATTCAATAAGTTCCGTAATAAAATATGGAAAGTAATGTTTGCTTAATAAGTAAAAAATTAGTGGTCATTAATTAATATACCCATACGTTTGACGTGCGATACGATAATTGATTATTTTAGAATATTCTTCAACATCAGAATATATTACACAGAGTGGAATAAGTAATGGTGTATTTGTACATACACATATTACATATATTTACATAATTGTTATCTATAAAAACTACATTTAAAACGTCGAAGATAGTTTGAGAATAAAATCCACTAAACCTCCAGAACTGTGTAAAACTATATTAACCAGATTTCTCAAGGGAGTTTCGTAAAAACTTTTGACATACCGTTAAAAACTACAGAAACTACTGATTCCACTTTCAATACTAAATCTTACTTTTAAATTTTAAATAAATACAGTACATTTGAAATATATAATACAAGTGGAGTAATGTACTTCCGATTTAGGTAAGTATCTCTGTTAACCATTCATTTTAAAGTGCAATATGACTGGATCGATTAAAAAACGTGATACGAAACAGATGCGAGATAAAAGCTGGTCTAGTGTGAGTTGTTCGGAAAGTGTTCTTTACTAACGTCACTATGATGCATTAACTGTTTTCCAAGTAAGTTTTCCAACAGAAAATTATTTAATCTAAATGTGTCTATAATGATTCAATAAAAATTAAAAATATTTACGTCGTTGCGTTGAATTAGAATTTTAATATAAAATAAAATATAATTTGTGCCGCTAACTTTGGCGGATGGTGACATGTTCGTTTCTACGGACGATTAGAAGGACAACAATTTAAACTTAGTAAAGTTCCTCTGTTTTAAATGTACGAACTCCTTAAGCCATGTACATATTGTGCGTATATTGTATCTCTGCTCTATGCAAAATGTAAAAATGTATAGTGAAAGATACATTCGTTCAGTGGGGAGTGTATTGGCAGAATTGTTAGCAATTTTTAGGATTCCGCACTTCAAAAGGGAAAACGGAAACCTTATAAGATCAATCATGTTTAACGTACAAATAACTTATTAACATATGCCTCAACCTTATTAATCCGCACATATCTAAACTTATTAATACATGTATATCTCAAACTTATTAATTCGCATATATTTCAAAGTTATTAATCCGCACATATATCAAACTTATTAATCTGTATATATCTCAAACTTATTAAACCGCACAGATCTTAAACTTATTAATCCGTACATATCTCAAACTTAATAATCCGCGTATATTTGAAACTTATTAATCCTAATATATCTCAATAACTAACACTCAAAAATATTTCTATGGAAATTGAGATAAAACTGGGTGAGGGGGAAATTAAGCACTCGAATTTCTTTAAATTCCATATTTAGCGTAGGGTACGTTTTACGAAATTAGTATTTCGAATAATTCGTATTCAGAAACTAGTTAACCTAAAATTATAAAGAAAGAGGATTTTAGAAGCAGCAGGGATTGTAGAAGACCTGTAACGATTATCCTAGATCTTGTAATATTTGAAATATGCGATATGTTTGAACGCCTGTGAAAGATATAACAGATAGTGTATTTATGTCGTGAAAAATTAATATTGGTAAATAGTTCATTAGGAATACTGTGTACCTTTAAATATTTATATAATACCAAAATGTGTAGGGAAACTATCTAATGCGAATTGAATTATATTTTTAAAAGAAATGGTCTTTTTAAATTGCCAGCATCAAGTTGAGAATTTCTTACTTTTAATGATTCTTAAATACTTCCCATCGATATTTTTAACTGTTATGGGTCGTTTTAACCTTATTTTCGTGGAGCGTTGTGAAAATGCAGAGAAACTTCAAGGATTCTGCAGTATTGTTCACTGGGATTATAAGGCATGGATATGCCAAAGATGAATGATAAAATAACGTGTAACAGAATATGTGACATAAACACAATTGAGGCGGGACGTGTGTCGCAGTGGTGCTGTCCATACCGTACGCAGCACCAGTCGCGAGCGACCCTCGTCCATCGACAATCTCTGCGAACCGCTCTAACCTACAAAAGATAACATAACTCGTCAGATTCGGTTCCTTAGTTAAATCGTATTTTATATGATGATTATTATATATAACACATTGGCAACCCACGAAGAAATATGCTATGTAATATTTCAATAAAATTAAATATATTGTATTTATAAATACAGAGTTAATGTTGATTATTATTAAGATACTTGAAATTGTAAGAATATGAAAGGTAATGATTTATTGTTCATAACAATATAAACATTATGTATAAATCTCAGTTTTGTTTGAACCGGGAAAGTCAAATAATATTTATTTAATATTATAAGGTAAGTAAATAAGATATGCTATGAAAGATATGTAAAAAATAAATTGATGTGATATTTGACCGGTAAATGTCAGTATAAAACGCTTTTTATTCGTATTTTCACTTCTGTATGTGATAATTTAAATTAAAACCTATTTTTTAGTAAATTTAAGTTAGATGAATTATATGATCTTGTATATGTACATTGTTTATTTACCAATTATAATTATTTGATTGTTTTTATTGATTAAAGTAAAACAAATGTAACTGGTTCCAAATATTAGTATCATAAAATCTACAGTGTATTAGTAGAAATAAATAAGAAGGGATTTATTATAAATATTTTTATTTCTTTATCAATTCAATACCAATTTTTAAATCTCTTTTTGCAATCTTCTATAAGAAGAATTTAAGAAGAACTACTCTATAGTTCTTTCTAAATTTGCTGTAATAAAATATCGTCAAAATATATATTAATTAAACACCATTAGTTAAAAACAGTTAAGAAACTGAAGTTATGAGCTTCTTTGTCTCATTAACTCTCGTAGGATACAATGAGCATTATTGTAAATTACATCACAATTCAGTGTTATCGTCTTTATCTAAATGTTAGGTTTAAACCTTTATAACTCGGTCAATTTTTAGGTTACCTTTTTGTCACTCATTGCTAGCTTGCATCTTATAATTATGATTAATGAATTATAAAAATATCCAATACAGAGTGTAAAGCTATTTAAAAATTTTAAAAAATAATGAAGGAAAAATATGAATTATTTATTTAACACGAAAATGGGTTCTAAATTAACTTTAAATAAAATTAAACAATTACAGCCGTTCACTTATGCGGCATTTTACATATGGTGTTTGTACGCATTGCTTCAAACCAAGTGTATTAGTTTTAATTCAGCTATTGAACATTTAGACTGTTTTATGTAGACAACTAGCCTCGACCCGTGGTTTAGCTTGCATGGAAAAAGGAAAAAATGGAGATGAAATTAAGAAGAATGTTGGCATTAGAAATGGGTAAGTAGTTTGTGATGCACAGAACCTGTAGCATATTCTTTGCTATAAACTGACGTGTTGCCGTGATGCCTTATTACGTGAACATGAGCATGTTCACGCTTTTACTTGTGTTCAAGTTTTAAAGGGGATTATCTCTTAATTAAAAAAAATAATCCCTTAATTCAAAAATGTTTTTCTGTTACAAACGAAACAAATCATATTTTAGGATAAATAATAAAACCTATATTTAGAATTGGTTTTCTCAATTAAACTTTTGTATAGAGAACAATATTCCACTAAATTGCAGCCCAATTTTACTTTTGACCTTTCTTTAAATTTTTTTTATAACCAATAACTGAAAAAATTATATTATTAACAAATTATAAATATATAGTTGTAAATAAAAGGTTTCAAAAGCATAAAGGTTTTGAAAAATAATATGCGACGAAATGGGTTTATTTTCTAATCAAGTTGAATTTTCATTATGGATTTATAGATTAGACTTATTGAAAACAGTAGAAACAAAATACGTTCAAAATCAACCTACATTTTCATGGAAATGAGTACGTAGCAACAAGCAACTAACTACGTGTATTTAAATGTTCCTAACTTTCACCAGTGAAGTTGCATGAAACAGCAAATCGCCAAAATATACCATAATTATCTCAGTCCTATAAACCTTAGAAAAATCTTAAACTCTAAGAAGGCGTCCTAACGGCTCGAGTTATTGAGACTAACGGCTCGAATTATTGAGGCTAATCTCGAGATTCGTCGAATCTGATTTGGCTTTCAATTCAGCGCGTGTATGTGAAGCAAAAAGAAAACCGACCGTCTGCGTTGACACTAATCGAAAAAGTTAAATTGTCTTTTGGAGGCTGGCCGGAGCGTTGTACGGGACGTGTTTATAAAGATCCCGAAAGATTTCTGAGCTTCTTATCGGGGCCAATCTTGTTTTGTTTTGCTATTTTAGTGTGCACTCGATCGGTCGTGTGCTTTAGTGGTTCCGGTGATTTATCATCAACTATGGTTTGTGTCTTTATGTAGCATGTTCCACATCGTTTTTTTAAAGATGATTTTACAATTGTCAGTAGTATATTGTTAGAAGACAAATTGTAAGGTCTAACTATAAAAGGCACGATTTAAAATTGTTCCCTGCTTGATAATGTACTATTGTAGTATTGTAGTACTATTTGTAGTACAAAGACATGGCTGTTGGGCACCCAAGAAGGAAATTATTAATTAACAACAAATCAAAATAGACGCCTGTGTGCTATTATAAAATATTTATTCAATTTCGATTTATATTTAATTTTGCTTGCATTTCACCGATTATTTGTATAATTATCATTATGAATGAGAAACGACAAATCTATTAACTTGCAGATTATTTGCAGACTAACTTATTACACAAACAAGTGCAAAGGGGATTATTTATAACAATTGGTCGCAATAAGGACGTGTAAAATGAAAATATATTTTTCGCCATTGGTTTTATCTTTTTAAATCGTATATAAAAAAATGTACCGTAAATTCGATCTCTATATGTACATAGCACTTAATTTGTGCTGTCATCAAAGTGATGAAGGTATTTCGTTATCATCAATGAAAGTAAGGGAAGAAAGGTATTTTCAAAGGAAATGTTAGTGGATAAGCAAAAATGATACTTGATAAATTATAATACAACTTTATCAATATCACCCCACTTTAACGATTTTAAATGCTAACTGTTCTATTATTTTTTTTACATTTTAATTATTTTTCGTTTATTTTTTTATTTAAATTAACAGACGCCTTTATGACATTTGTATATGCCTGTATATGCCAGGCATGAGTCTGTCACTTTAAGTGGAAAAACATTTTATTTAAAATAAAAATCCCGCTGAAATATTGACGCAAACACAATGTAAGTCTTTTCACCTAATTATTTAGATCAGCGATATGGTCCTTGAAATGTGAACGTTATTCATACTTGATCATTTATTTTTTAATTAAATAAGAACTAATATAATTATAATTTTCGTTAATTTAATTAAAATAAATAATTTTTCTTATTCCGTACGACATTATTAGTAATTCAAAGTTAGTTGTATTTTGGTTCGTAAATTTAACATATGCAACGTAGTATGTAATATAAGCATTGGTGATATAAGCAATGATGATTGATCGGGCTCCATTATTTTTTCACTGACATAAAATCAGTAAAGTAACACTTTGGCTGTCACCTCAGTTTTATATGACTGACGTCGTAGTCTCCCAAGAGGCTGCATCACCCGTTAAAATGACTGACACGCCGTATTTTTCTAGTCGTGTTGCTGGGAACGCGTCCGCCAGATACAACTAACTGTGCTGTATTTTAACACTAAGCTTCAAAAGTTTGAGAAAATCGGTGCAACTGGGTGAAAATAACAGCTATTTTAAGTTATTTTTGCCTGCTCAAGCTCATATGAATGATATTTTCATTTGAAAGTTAGGAAAAATTATGTCATTTGATGAATACGGGGGAGTTTTTTTATGCTTTATATATGTGAAAGTAATAATGAAATACGTTATTTTGATTTGACACCTACACTACTTTAGAAATGACACCAATTCGGCAGTGGCACTCAAAATGTTAGTCCCTAATATTGTTTAACGCGTCTCATGGATTTTCTTCGGTATTTCTTTACTAATATGTTTATATTTCTATACACTTTCCTAGTCCTTCACATCACTATTGCTTAATTTTCACATCTCCCTTTTCTGTCATTCTATAATGATACGCTTATTGGTATTGTAATTTTAGTATAACTAAATAAATCGATAAACAAATAATTTATTAAATAAACAAATAATTTATTAAATAAACATAAAAAACTTATTCATATACCCAGTTTTCGTTAGCGGGGACTCAACCGATGACTTCTTTATTGCTAAACCAAAGGCAAAGAGAATCAACATTTAATAAATTTACTTACGCATCTCTTCGCCTTTTCGTTTCGAATAGAATTAAAACGCATACAAGTGAAACTATTTTACAGAATGCTTATTATATTATTTTATAGAATGCTTAATGTTACGTTAACATGCGTTCGCTTGCGTAAGCATGTATCAAGTCGATGCATGCTTACGCAAGCGAACGCATGTTAACGCAGCTGATCGGCATCTATCGTATACAATGAGCTGCGTGTGCTCGCTTAATCGCCTCGCTCTATACACGTGCCGAACCGTGAGGGGAGAGGGTCAGGCATCGTATCATTTAGTAAGAAAATGGTCTTTAACAAAGTGGGTAGTATACGGTCGCATTCTTCTGCAGCAGACAGCACGCGGAAGCATGTTTACGCAGTTTGGGTATCGAAGGTTTTCCCTGCCGAATGCAACTGATGAGTGCATTCGGCAAAGCGTGGATAAAACCATCCGATAAATTGATAATCAATGCTTAATTCTAAGTGTGACCATCAACAATAATGTAATACTGTTTTTCTATTAGCTTTTTCTACTATAATTTCTGAATTGCAAAATTAGGGTGTTCTGTTACATCAAGGTTGACTCATAATTTGTATGTTGAGTACATGCAAATTATGAGTCAACCTGTGGGTCAATTTGTATGTACTCATTACTTGTGGTTTGATTGTATCGTCATTTTGTATTTATTAGTCCTATCCATTTATTTTTTGTTATTAAGTTATATAACGTTTTTGGTGCATTATTAACTTCGTAAAAATATTGATTCCAAGTTACGTATTGGAAATGTGATTTTTTTAGAAAATAAATGTTATAAAAATTATATTAAGAAATAATTTTTTCGTGAGAAATAACAAAATAAAGGGATGCTATTAAAGTATGTGTTAATGATACAAGTTAGGAACATAAAAATATAAAAATAATACTCAGTTAGAAACATTGATCTAAATATCAAAATACGGTCAAAGGAACATAAAACAAATCGAAATAGACAACACCAATTCACGTGCGCCATCTATTGCAATTAAACGAAACTACTTCGTCAGTCACGTGGCCGATTGTATACGACCGTAGACGTAATGTTGTCGTGGCGTTAACTTATTTTATTATTTTTTAATTAAATTAAGAAATAAATGGTTTTCAATTTGTACCCATGTATATTGATATGACAAAGCTTAAATAGCTTGAAATTAATGTAAAGAATAAAAATGATTTGTCGATTCAGTTTTAATAATAGGTATTGCTCTCAATAATTAAAAATACAACGTCTGTGTAAGCATATCTGTCTTTCATGTATAGGCTTTGTCAAAAAGTATATGCGTTGGCTATATTTAATCACCAAATGACTCAAACTCATGAACATTTTATACTTACATTTCCAGTTTTAAGTTTATTTGTTTAAAATTTTTTTAGTTGTTGAAGGGACAGACAGATGGACAAGTACTAATTCATTTTACTCATAAGGTTTCCTGTTTTTCGAAGCAAAGAAAAATGAATATTTAAAAGAAATGTATGAAAACACGGTCATACAAAGTCACAACGTTGGGTTTCATATAGTTACTGAAAATACAACTATTTGTTCAATAAAAAACAAAAAGTATGTTTGAGAAACGATTATTAACCGAAGGTAATATACATAAACCTTTTTAAAATTCTCGAACTGTAATTTAAATACATTTTTACCACACAATCCGGCATTTTTTTGACTGTTTTCGGGATAAACATACTTACGAGAATCGAAATGTCAACTGAAACGAAACGCTTCTAATATCGCCATTTAGCACAGTTTCTGGTGGGACATGTTTGGTTACTACGGACCTGTCCTTACGAAGTAATATAAATCTATGGTTAAGGAACGTTTGAATACGTAAAATAAATGAAGAGCGAATGACGGACAACTAAATATGAAGTGCGCTATAATAAAAAACAAGAATGAAATTTACCGTTAAATAAAAAGGGATAATTATAAAAGCCTTTCTAATTAAAAAATATTTTAGGGTACGTGTTGTAAAAAAGGATGCAAGTGAACTGTGTCAGAAGTGGATAACATTACAAATCTTCTTTGACTATAGCGCTTCGGTCGTCGATACATGTCACAAAATAATATATCTGATTAATTAACTGTCCACTTAACCGCTTCACCAATACATGTCCTTGTGCGGCTGTCGGAAGTAATTACGACCGGGTTCAATCAAATTTATTATGAACTAATGGTAACGAATGCCGCGCTTGGCGAGATTCTCAGCAGGGGTCATATCGTTGTTTTTTATACGCCACTGTCAATATATTACTTAATTATAACAGTATGTTTGAAACAGTTATAATAGGCGTGCAAGGTCAACGTTCGATCAAAACACTGCCTTCGAATGAAAGGACAAGAAATAAGCCTTTTATACTATACATGTCTACTTCATCTCGCATACCGCAATGCGATATGACGGCTGCGTAGTTTCGTCTATTTTCGTTAGAGATTTACTTACGATATCGAATTTCAATTCGATTTTTCTGAAGTTTAACGACTTCTATTTTCATTCACTTACTAAAGTGTTCAATGTAAGATAGTATTGTCTTAATAAGACAGTGATAATTGGGAACAGCTCAAGGTAAAGAACTATTAATATTTTATGTGAAAGTGATCTACTTTATGTGTTATATAGAAAGTTTTTAATAAAACATTTACAGTGTATTGTATTCACAGTGGACTATGCACATAAATACGAAAGGTCTTTATAAGACAGTGTGAAAGATGAGAAAATAATAGCGAATTGCACATTAAAATAGAATGTTTCCATAAAAATTTAAAATGTCTATTGACATGTAATTTAAAAAGTTTAATACAAATTGACATCATGTATCGTTGTAATAAAATAAAAAAATAAAAATCCTCATAATACATTCTGTTATGTAGAATTAAATATTAAAAAAATTTGCGTTTTAGCTCTATTATCATTCAAAAATGTTTTTATTATTTAATTACATGTCCATAATTCACCTTTATGTACGATTAAGGTAATACGACAGCAAGCGATTAATTGCAAGAAAGTGTAAAATAATAACAAATTTCAATAAAATAAATTGACAATTAAACTACATACAAACAAACAACCATCTATGAATAACCTAACCAAAGATATAAATACTACTAGATAAATACTCTTAGATATGTAAAAAACGTCCACTATAGATGGTGTGCAGGCGCACAATCTGCGTCAGTTGTTTACGGCAGCCGTCGTAACCCGTAACCAGCAGTGTTTGAACAGAGTATTTTTTCGAGAGAACATAATTCGTTGGAGCCAATAAAGTTTCATGCTCATTGTGGAAGTGCAAAACATCAGTCGTAACGTATATAAAGTCAAATGAGTAACATTCCACGCGTATGTTGAACATATTGAAATAATTCGCGCTTTTAGTTAAAGTTTTTAGTCAACGTTAAGAGTTAGAAATATTATGACTCATATTTTTATATCCGTACATATATTTTAGTAACATACCACGCGTATGTTGAACATATTGAAATAATTCGCGTTTTTAATGTTTACTAAATGGCGTCAACGTTAAGAGTAGAAATATGGACAAATCCCGAGTGTGAGAGAGACGCATATTTTTATATCCGCACATATATTTTAGTGTGAGTAATAAGTACATATAGATACCGTATTTGGAGTAAAATATTTTCGTTCTTTATAGTTACTTTATAAGTACGCAATTATTACCAGATTTAGTATGTATGTAATTTGTGTGAAGCAGTAACGCATAGGTAGCATAATTCCTTTAGCACAAAATTCGATGTGTTTATTGAATAATAAAAGTTTAGTACTACAACTTCGTTTCACAGAACAAACTTTTTAAAATTATAAATTAATATACCTGTTTTTAAATTTTAACAGTAACGTTATTTTTTAGCCATCATATTAGCTCATTGATAGCTCTGTCTTACAAAGTCCTTCCGTATTTATGTATGTATTGTGCTTTAACTATGTAATATCTTTTGTGAAATTACGTTAATGGAACGTGCCTTGTTAGGGATTATTCTTAGTGACAGAATACGGAATACCGAAATTCCCGCACTTAATAAACTATCTGACACGACGCGCGAGTTACATAAATAAACTGGTGTCGGGTGTCAGGCGAGCCGTAGAATTAATGGCAGATTAGGAAGGATAGTTTTGGAACATAACGAGCAAAGACAACGAACCGAACAGTAGCGTTTCAGGTTCGCCGTCTTCACTCCAAGCCTTCAAGCCAGCGAGAAGGTCTGACGAGAAAGGTTTGACGATCTTCTCGAAAAGAAAGTCTGACGATCTTATGAAAATGGCAGGAAGAACTGGCTGTAGACATGGAATCGGCAAGACTGGCGTGCTAAAGAGACAAGCCAAATTCATTATAATCTAAATATTACAATGTATCAATAGGCTTCACGACGCGTACGTAGATAATAAATATGTGGTTTGCATATCTCGTGAGCTGAAAACCTGCACGTAAATTTCGGTACCTTAATTGGAAATCCACGTGGATGATGCCATGGACAAAAGTTAGTTATTGTATAATTTTATTTAAGGGGTCAGGGAAACTGGAGAGATTCTCCGCAGATTTCTATAATTTATTACTTGGTTCAAAATCATTCTATATCTCAATCTCTCTTTATGCAAGTTTCGATCTTCGTTTGGTGAAAAGAAATGTAACAAGTAACTATCACGTTTTTTTAAATTCGTCTGTTCGTCAGCCCCGCCATTGATCTTTTATAAATTATCACTCGAGTGTCCCCAGTTGAATTTTAACCAATTTGGCCTAACCTAGATCTCTCGGGTCACGTGAATTGTATTATTGCCGTTTTATTGAATTCAGAACGTACTGACATTTGACTCTACCCACACACATGTTAAAGATAAAGCTATAGAAAATAAAATTCACATGTTTGTCGGTGTAGTATTGGCGTCTCCCACTATTACTATGATTGCTTTGAATTTTGGTTGATTACTCTAAAGTCTACAGTCAAGTTGCAGCACTAAACGGCTAACACCAACTTAATTACTATGGTTGATTGAAAGATGCAAGGTTTTTTCATAAAGTGTTATCCATGGCTATTTATACATATATAGTATAGGACCAGGCTTTGTTAGATCTATCTGTTGTCGGTTGATTGCGAGGCAAAATTGTTGTGAAACATTATAAGCTGTAAATATTTTAGGAGCAGCTAGCTTTTCACCCTTTTCACAAAACATGAAATTCATTATCTTCTTACAAATTTTCATACTTGCAGTCGTTATCAGTTTTGATGAAAAGTATTCAAAAAACTTTATTACTCTTCTTCCTTATTTTATTTAAAGTCGTATACACTTTGATGTGATACACATATCATTTTCTTTTAATTTATAAATCGTTATGTGGGTGTAAATAAGATTTATTTATTAACTTATTTGCGTTATGTTTTAAACTAATACCATAGAAAACGTAAAAATAGCTATTCTAGTTATTGCGATTTTCTATAGTACACTTAAAAATAGTGCAAACAAGTAAATAAGTAGACCGTATACATACCCAAATTGTAGTTTTCAAATAAAAAAAAATATATATATATATATATATAATTAATAATATACTGTTTATATTATTCATAACTTGCAAACTATAATAGTAATTGTAATATTTGTTGCTTAAATGGATGATATTTACCATACAATTGAGGAATTTTAGGTGCATAGAATAAGTTAAGCCTGATAACAAAATAAATTTGAAAACGTCAATTTTGGACTCCCACGTCGTTATTTTTCATTGGAAAACATGTTTGAAATATATTTGTACTCTCTTCGAAGACTAGGTTGTTCAATCTGTTTTTATTTGTTTTATTATTTCGTTTAGGAAAAGTCTCTGATGGACGCACGGACAGCCAGATTTGCATAAGTATGTTTTGGCGACCTTACGAATTTTTTCACGTGCTCACTGTAATATTTGAATTATCACAATAATAAAATAAACCATCTCCTTATACTTTCTTTTCTTAATGTAACTTAGAAAGAATAGATAAAATATATGACTATAAAACAGTATCCGTTATTTTTCATAAAATATTTCCGTTTCTATTTTTTTATATGAATTGGCTCAAGAAACCTTTGCTGAACTTTTAGAGCTTCGTCAGAAAAATTCTGAAAAATAACTTTATTTCTATTCGTGAAGAAAAAGTTTGGAAATACCATTGTAGTCATTTTCTTCCGTTGCCATTCAGAAAATTCGACGATCGACTTACTACTAAGACCAAGCTCCATAATACGAAAGATGTTGGTAAATTGGAATAACAAGGCGCTTCCTGTGGAATCATGAGTACAAAATAAGATCATTACAACCAATAATGTTTGTCGCTTCACATTCTATTCTCAAAATACATTATTTCAACGTTAACGAAAGGGTTAAGCATCCTGTAGTACGTGCACATCGGGCACCGCGTGGCATCTTCAAAACGATGCATGCCACTCGGCTAACATCTTATTCCACTTTGATTATATGATGGTGACCCTTTTAAATGTAATTTTATCATATATATATATATATATATATATATATATATATATATATATATATATATATATGCATACATATATATATATATATATATATATATATACATACATATATATATATATATATATATATATATATATATATATATATATAAATATATATAATTTTTCTGATAATGACCCTTTTAAATGTTATTATAATTCAGAAAATTTTGAAAATAAAAACACATTGTTATTGAAAATAAAATAGTTCTTAGTAATAAGGTCCAAAGAAAATATATAAACTTTCATCTAATATTTTTGTGGGGAATCTGAAAAAATTACATTGTATCGTTTTCTTAAAATACACGTCTTTTATTTAAAATTATTTTATTGAACCAATTAAATCCCGAATAATAACCTGATAAAGAGAGTCAGTCTCACCAACGTGTACATATCTCACTAAAATAACCACGCAACTAAAATTTGAAATGCAAAACTGAACTGTCATACAACGTAATCATAACAAAAGACAACAATGTGACAGTTACCTTTTTACTGAATGCGTTTTATTTTTTGACCCGTTCGATACCTACCAGTGAAATTCAAGTACGAGGAAAAAACACGTTTTTGTTTAGATCTCCGAAATGTTGTCGATTTTAACCAAAAATACTAGCCCTTAATCCAAACCTTGAAAAGAAGAGAAAATGTAACTAGCTATTAAACAGTTTGTAAGATATTTGGAACACCATATAAAAACCGGTCGAACCAAACCCAGAATTTAAAGTTGAAAGAAAACTTGTGGCCGAAGAATAAATAACACAAGTGAAACATTCCAGGACTTAGATTCACTGACTTATTTACATTGTATAAATTGTACACCCTATAGAACAGGAAAGTATTGCAACAATATACTCAAAATAAAGTCAATATTTATATATATATATATATATATATATATATATATATATGTATATATATATATATATATATATATATATATATATATTCTAATGTGAATAATATTTCTCGAATATATGTCACAATATAAAATAAATTCGGTAACAATTACGTGCTCTTTGGCCAATGAACTTTAAATAAATAATTTAATTAGAAAACATTCCACCACGGATGTATATCTCGACGAGGAAAAAAACCGCAGTACATTCTTCAATCGTTTCTATTACACAAAAGATTGAAACACCCAGTCGCCTTTCAAATTCCAATTCAAGTCAAGCAATTGGATGCGGAGATCGGCAAACCGTAAGAAATTGAATAAAATTCAATCATCAGTTGTAATTCCGACCCAAAAAAGTCATTTTCGCAATCAAGGCCGATGCTAAAAAGGTCAAGCTGCGCGTTTCGGTCCCCGAAAAATTTGTCCTTCCATTAAACGTACTTTTAACACGTTCGTAATTTGAAACGGTCGAAGCGACCAATCTGTGAGCGCCCGCTCGGCTCTCGGCGCAACGAAATGTCGCCGCTGCCGCCCGCGCCCCGCACCGCCCGCAAGGTCGCTCAAGGTAATTGGCTAAACAACAGCGGCGCAGCGCCTTCCTATCCGCTTTCGATACAATTCAACAACATTTATTAATGTACTGTTAAGGAAACTTCTACGAAATCCAGTTGCGCGATTCATGCTATTCGTTAAACACGCTTCTATTTTAATCGTTTTGGTTCATTATTATTGCTGAATTATTGACGCTAAAACAATAAACAATATTGAAACAAACACAGCTGATGTGTCCCTATGAACGATCAATACTGGCGACAAATAATTTAAAGATTAATTATAATTAATTAGATTTATCGTTAAAGAAGCATTACCGAACGACATGCATAAAAATCTGAAAAATAAAAAAAATTTATACAATAAGACATTTAGTAACTTTAAATATATGTTCACGCATTTAGTTATTTTCGCTAAGACATAATTTATGAAATTCCTGCCAAAATAAAATAGAGAAACGGACTGCAATCACAATTAACTTGCGGATAATTAACTTCACATCCGCAATTATTGATGTTGTAAATAAATTTTAATATCTATACTCGTAAATCTATACTCACACATATTTGCACGTTTATAAATCCAAAAATTACAAGAAATCTTTTCGAAATGTGCTTATTCCAGACGACATCAAAATTTAAGTAAAAAAATAATAGCTTTCTCTGGCGTAATATTCTTACGCATATCTTTAATCGGTATTATTTCAAATAAAGTTTCAAATTACGAGATCAGCAAATTATGAACGTGTTAACGGTATTATTACAAGGTTAAACATATAAAAAGGAATATTATCGAAATTACTTATATTTCGTCGGTATCAAGCTACAAAACGATAATAAAATACCTACAATATTAATCAAAATAGAAATTTTATGTTGTAACGTTTCTGCACGTATTACGGGTTACTGGGTTCTCGTCATTAATTCAGGAGTAAAAATCATTTAAGACGATCTTAGAAATAAATTAAAAGATGATAAAATATAGTGTGTATAAAATATAATTTATTATAATTATTCACAATTAAATGAAACTACGTGATGTAGTATTATTTCTACTGTCTTTAATTCAGGTGGGCTATTAGCAAAGATCTTTGCTAATAGCCCACCTGAAGATGTTGTAATACAACGAAAGCTATGTCGCGGTAAAGAAATTAAAGAAAGTAGAAATAATACTACATCACGTAGTTTCATTTAATTGTGAATAATGAATTTCTACAAAATTAACGCCATATATATTCGATATTCAAAATCTATAATGATTCAAACTTTTGCAATTATAGCATAATTACTGACTGACAGTGGAAAACATAGACTAGAAAGATTTTCAAAAATGAATGTAACTTTAAGGTAAAAGTAGCTGAAGAAAATACAAGTACCCTTTTAATAACTTAAATACGATGTAAATGTGGTTATAGAAGCTATAAATTATATACAAATATATATTAATTTTAAACATAAGTTGGTGCAGAAGTTATTGGATATGCAAACACTTTTTTCTATTTTATTATTATATATTTGTACAAACCATTTAATCTATTAAATATTCACTATCATGGTCTAAAGCATATAACCATCTACTAAGTAAAGACAGAACGCCTTCTTCTCAAAAAGTAGAAGACTGGCGTTCAAAATATTCCGTGATGTCGTTTTTAAGTTACTCATAATTATCAAACTTTTTTCCGTAAACGTTGCTTCAAAGACTGGAATAGATGGTAATACGACGGAGCGAGGGCTGGACTATACGGCGGTTGTCGTACAGTAGTTCAGCTTAGGTCTTCCAGTATGTGATAGACAGATTTCGCTATATATGGTCGAGCACTGTCCTGATGGAGGGCGACACTAAGTCGTTTCGGTCGTTTTTCACACAATTCTGCGACCAACTTTTGGAATTGTTCTCCGTATACAGCAGCATTAATTATCTCGTTTGCATAATTAAGCTTCTGGATCTTCTTGCCAATCTCAAAAAACTGAAAGCAATTTTTTTTACCACGAGTGTCAGTTTTTTTTTAGGCGTAAACTTGTTTAAATTTACGTTTTAATTTACTTTACAGTGTAAGCGTACCGCTTACATTGTAAAGTAGCCAATAGGCCTGACGTTTATTATCATCATAATAAACCGCTGACTTACCTCCAGTGATGATTGATTTGAGAAAGTCCTGTCTTCGTGGTTGTAAGAGCAAATTTTCAGATAGGAATACGTGCTGTGTGATCTGCGTCAGTCAATACTTGAGGTGTCCATCGATGCAGCGCTCTGCGATATCTCATGGAGTAATAGTTGTATAGTCTCAGTCCAATATTTGCTCTAAATCTCGGCTACTCGCATCGGGATGCACTTCTAACTCGCGGCGTAATGCATCTCCGTCCAAAGTCACCGGACGCCCGGAGCGAGGTTTGCCTTCACAACTTGTCTCTCCTTTCTTAAAGCAATTAAACCAGTAGCTCACAGTTGAATGGGCAGTATTCCTTTCTCCAAATGCAGCGTTAAATTTATCACATGTCTTTCTCGCACTGATACCTAGTTTAAACTCTTAGAGCATAATTGATCTCAGTTGACATTGGTCCATTTTGGTTTTAAATTTAAAGACGCGACTTGTGCGCGCCTTCATATACCCACCGACTTAAGCCTCTATATAATACTACAAAATTATGGAATACCCTCATGATCATCTTTTCATGTGGTAAATATTCCCATGAAAAGATGATCTATATATAAAAAAGTCTTTTTCGCGACATGATAATATATATATATATAAAAAAGACATTCGCACATGAAAAGAACATTGCTATAAAGACCGGAACATATGGTAATCCGACGGAGCGAGTTCTGGACTATACGGCGGTTGCGGTACAGTAATTCATCTTAGATCACTAACTCACTAACCATATAAATACATATCTTCTTCATTTAAAAAACTGATTATAATAAAAATCTTATATCTGCATCCGCAAAATACAGTTTATATAAAACCTATATCTGTACCCATTAAAGCATGTCCGCATGAACTGATTAATCCATAGGAGCACGGCATTATATGGTTCATTTAAATTTTGGTAAATAAAACTTGAACCTGTCAATAGGTGATTTTTGCATTTAATTATACGTCTTTATTTGCAAGCATCCATTAAAGATTCATTCTGTAGGATGATCTTAACAATGTCAAGTTGTTCAACTAATACATTTTTCTGGTAAAATATTATGTCAGCCTTACGTAGACTCAGCAAAACAATGTTATATATAAGAGCACAGTACTGAAATCGTGACAAAGTTAGCATTGTAGTATATTTTCAGAATAGTAGAAATTGTAAGTAAAATAAATTATTTGTGTATATGATGCTCATATTATATTCAAATTCTTTGAACAATAGGTTGTGAAATAACTATATTTATGTTTACAATAACGAAAGACAAAAAATTGATGCGACTTCAAATTATCACTGAGCGAGTGTCTCATTGAAAGCAATGATGTTATATTATACGACGCACGTGATTAGTGCTTTAAATGTAGTTACTCCTCGAAAATTCAAATAATCTCTCATAACTTTACTTAGTTGTCATTAATATGAATTGCGACTCATAGTGTGTGGTTGTTTATTGTCAGTATCTTATTTTAGGAAAATTTCTACTGAAAGCTAACCTACGTTATAACAAAATGTTTTAAATACACGGCTACTTTCAGCAAAAGTTTGAAACCACATTTCATTGGTGAGTAAATGCAAATAATGTTTCATTTTAACTTTACTATATTTGTTATAGATTTATTTTGAATTCCCTAGAATAGCAAGAGGGAGATAAGACTACTGAGATGAAGAATATAGTTGTTATCGTCATACGTGACAAGATCAAACTGAATTCTGTCGTTTGATTTCTGTCATTATCTATAGGAAACAGGTTAATTCGATTTGTCTTACAACAATGATATCAACCAACTTTGTCGTATTTATTCACTTCAATAAAAACGTAAAAAAGCCATGTATTTTTTAATATAAACTTATGAATTTTTTAATACAAATTATCATTTTTTTTAATATAAACGTAAAAGAAATCATAATAATAATTTTTTAATACGACTTTTAATTATGTTTTCTGTGTTATTCGATATTTGAATGTGTTTATTTCATTTCATAACATCTGTGTACCGACTAACTAGAAGAAACATTTTCATTTATTTTATAGGGGTATAACGTTTGTATTTAAAATAACGCCATTAATTAAAGCGTCAAGAATAAACGAATGTACATATTTATAAAACAAACCACGTAAAATAATTAAGTCTGTTCAATAACTGTTTAATTTGTCTTCGTAGGTAGCTCATTGGAAAATGTATATTTCTATTTTAAAAAAGTGCTGGAAAGTAGAAAGAAATTTTAAATTTCGGTCCAGTATAAACATTTTCAATATTTCTTTTCCATTTCCAAGACATTTCCGTATCTATTTAGTGTTAGTGCATTTAACCCAATCCGTAAACCAGTACCGAGTTCACGATTGTAGTGCATTTTGCCACAAAGCACTTCTTAAATAATACCTTTTTTCCACATAGTACTTAATTTCTCACATTTAACATACTGAGATGATGTTTCCATCGAAATATTTCGACAAATTTAGTATATGGAGCCTTAACTGTTTTTATATTTAGACGCTGGGTATAGGAAGTGTTTGACCAATACCGTACACGTGATTTTTTTGACATAGCTATTGTATTTTCGTGCACCTTATTTTAATGCGCATTATATGCGTAACGGACCAATTTAAACAAGTTTCTCCTTTTGCTGTCGCCATTGTTAAGAAATACGTGCAAGACGTCATTATTTACTTCGTTAGTTCAATATCTGTAGTTAAGACGAAAATATTATAAAACATAACACGTTTTCAAAGTGAGGAAAGCTCAGAGTTTTTTTTTGATTGGATTATTATTCTCCAAAAAAAAACTCTGAGTTTCCTATCAGAAAGAAGCGATGTACGTTAGGTATATGATATATTTATTTTTCTCTAAATTTTACAACAAATATGACAATTTTAGTGTATCTAACTGATAACATGGAAGTAAAATGTGTAGGTTATTAGGGGATATCTAATAATGTGAAACTATTTTAACGCTATTTCTTTTACCCCCTATTATATAAGATCGTTCTATTAGATTAGATTCCACACTCACGTCTGTCCTTGACTACGTTGCTACGATGTTTCGTTCTTCTTATTGTGTACTTTTTACTTCAAGTAAGAATTTTCCCGAAGGATGAAATCTCCTGAAATCAAAATGCAGGAAATCTCATTTTTACTCGTTGTCATTCCCCGGCTCCGCCAACTATTTCTTTGTTGTGATTAGCTCCGTTGTAACGTGAAAGAAGTACAAACCAACACACATTTGCATTTAAAATATTAGTTGGGATTATAATATTAATTAAGATGACATTTCCCGAAAAGTTCCGGTTACCATTTTCCGGCCCATCAAATATGTCTGTGCAAAAAACATTTACATACTTTGCTTCGGTCTCCATACTTTGCTTCGGCCGACGTGAAAGAAGGAGAAACAAACACACTTTTGCTTTTATAATATTAGTTGGGATTATAACATTAATAAGCATGAGATTTTCCGGGATGAAAAGTAGTCTCTTTGTACCTTCAATCTTCGCGAAAGTCAGTTTTTTAACTGGGTTCAGATCTTCCCGTCGAAAAACGTGTCCCAACCATCTGATTCTGTAGAACTTGATTACTCTCAACATTTTTCATTGCCCATGTTTAGTACAAATTTCATTGTTATATAAGCTTCTCCAGATATTATTTTCTTTGACCGCTCCAAAAATTGATCGAAGGATCTTTCTTTCAAAGACGGGTAGCCTATTCTCTTCTGCTTTATTAAATATTTTATTGTAGATCTTATTATTTAATGTTAAGTACTAAAGCGCGATGATATTTTCTAACATTCAATGTGTAATGCAGTATTATTTTAAAGATAGTTGAAAGGTAGCTTTAAGGCCAAGAATGAAAGCAACAAATGTCGTATTTCTTGCTCCTATGATGTCAGTTTATTAGGATAGTTTTTCACGATTCTTTAAAAGGACATACTTTTATTCTAGGACATGTTAGTTTACAACAGGCTAGCCTAAAATTACTGGGCTCTTAGCTATCTTATTCATCATTGGTATTCAATTCAATTATTTATATTAAATAGATCCTAACTTGTTTACTTCTAGAACACACGCTTTATGGAAAGGATGGAAGAAGCAAGCTCGTCAACAATTTTAGAAAATGCCAGTCACCTTGTTTTTAAATTCTTATTCACGTAAAATATTATATTTAATGGTTATATTTTTACACCGTGATTTTAAGCTGCAGGCAGAAACGAAGTAGACCAACCAAAGTGTATGTCATTAATTAGTAGACATTAATTAGTAGTCACGAGTTATTGCTACCTAGATAAAGCCCCATGTGGAAAATAAAATCATTGCACAGTCATTCTAGTTAGCTAGTCGGTCAGTGAATAAAATCCTAATTAATAATGTAATAATGCTAATATTTGAATTGTTGTGTCAATGTAATTTTAATAATACGAAATAAATAAATCTGGTTACTAAACAAATATTGAACATATATTTTAATTTTAATAATAATGTAAGCGATCAAAATAATTCGAATAGACTATACATTTGTTGCATCAATCAAAAAATCACAATCAGTGATTTTAAGTCCAGTAAATATCCATTTCCGAGTAGCGGGATTTTGTAAATACTCGTAAGTCCTTAATGCAGAGACAATGAGGTCAATAACCTTAAGAAAAGTCCAATTGATTACCAAAGCAATAATTGCTTTCTGACGACATACGGACACAGAAATCTTTTCATAACTCACAACACCTAAAGCGTACTACACACGATATCAGTTCGATGAGTTCACTGAAACTAAACTTACCATGTGAAGTGCTTCTAACATATCCATACAGCGTGTCTGCTTAAACGAGTATGCCTGGGTTAAGGGTAGGTGTCTTCACCGCCATCGCCTATTAGCCGATTGGATTGGAAAGCGACCGACAATAATCTGAGAAAATAGAAAATAAGACAGTTAATACTTTGAGGCACACATCCTACATTAAAAAAGCTGGAGGGACTCTGGCCGATCTAAGGAAGAGATAGAGATACATAAGAGTGCACACACATGAGAGTGTACAGCGCTAACGGAGAAAAGGATAGAGTATACGAGTGAACTCGCAAACGGAGCAGGCAATTATTTAGTCAGTAACCTGTATTTTATGGTCGGTATTTATATTTCAATTATTGTGGGAATATGATATAAAGAAACTTTCTGACTAAATTTTCAAAAAAAAAGGAAAAAAATAATTTTGTGATTTTGAAGTTTTAATTTTTTTCTGTGAATATTTCCAAAACGTATTCAGTTTCTAAAATCCTTTTAATTTTTTTGACATATACATACGAGTTCACATATACTAGTTTCCATATGATATTTTATATTTTTTTCAAATTTAAACCGCTATTATTTTTAACTAATGATAAAACCAAAACCGTTTATGAAGTTAGTGGAGATACCTATATGTCTAAAGCAATTCAGTTATTTTTTCGACAGAATTTTCATATTTCGTGTATAAAATGTTCTTAAATTGGTACGCACGCGTACACGCATACGTACGTGCGCGCAGACAAACTCACACACACGTATACATATATTGCTCTTTCCATAGCTCTTCTCTGAAAACTCTACTCGCAAATGATATGGAATTTTTGCAAGGTCTTGTCTAGGACAATACAGAGTATTTAGAGATGATACATAAAGGTACAGTAAACTTTTTCAGTCATGACCGAAATATTTATTAATGAGGTATATATGAAACTTAAAATCTGATCGTTATATCCCATTCCTTACTAAATCCTATTTATACACAGTGTAAATAGTCAACAATCAATTTTGTTATTTAGTAGGTTTATAAATAAATTCCACATATTCTACTTGTTATGCTTGCTATTTTAATAGGCCTGTAGCTATTGTAAACATTTTGAGCAACTTTTCTCAAAAATAGTCCAATACAATTATAACAATCTGACTGCAATCTTTTATCGGGACACTTACTCTTTTACTTCATAAAAAGTTATTTGCTTCAGCAGGTTCGCTACAATTAGGAATTTTGTGTGCTGCATTATCTAGCCTTACCTTTTTTGTCTTTTATCTTCATTTGTACAAAACTCGTTCATGCTCCTTTTATTCGAGATAGCGTCTTTTGATCGATATCAACACCATACACCTGGGAAAATATTTCCCTTCTTCTCCCAAATCTTTTTTATTTATTCGCAATCATCTTTATTTATTAGTTATTCCTTTCTTTTATGAGAACTATAGTATTTTCTGAAGTATTTCAACAAAAAACTTCATTTTATATCGGTATCACTTGTTTTTGAGAATACCTCTAATTTTTACTATATACAATTGATTTTAAATAAATCACCGTTATCAAAACTATTTGAAATTAACTATAATATTAGGTTAATAGATGTATTATGACAAAACAACAGATGTATTAATTTAGTTTAGTTACAAAAAAACGCAATAAATAACAAAATATATCGATGAAATTTGACGTATTTATTGCCAAAAATGTTCGTTATCAATCACACGCAAACCTACAGATGACGTTATAAAAGAAAAATAAGTTTTTCTTTCTACGAAAAAAATATTTACATCCCGAGTTAACGTCGATCTTTCGATCATAATTTACATAACTTTGTGACAATAAATAATATTGCGTGTACATATGAACTTTAAATTAATACAACACATTCTACTTGCAAACGATATGGAATTTTTGCAAGGTTTTCGTGTTACTATTTAGTAGTCCACATATCTGACAGTTACATGAAAACCTTGCAAATATGATTGGGAATATTCGTTTATGGGCTTGGTAACTGGTGTGTAACCGACGCCTGCGTCGAGCGAAATGTCGACTAAACTCAACAGGTGACATGTATCAACGTTATTGCATTCATTGTGGATACATGTCACCTGTATCCACAATGAATGCAATAACGTTTTAGTTATGCCGAGTTGTTGTAATTGTCGACTTGATTGAATAAAATGCTTTATTTAACCTTCATTGAGTAAAATCCTTTATTAAAACCTTGATTGAATAAAATGCTTTATTAAAACCTTGATTGAATAAAAGTCTTCATAAAAACCATGCTTGATTCAATAAAATGCTTTATTAAAACCTTGTAAAAATCGTGGGGGATATTCGTTAATGGGGTTGGTAACCAACGCCTGCATCCAGCGAAATGTCGACTAAACTCAACAGGTAATGCAATAACGTTTTAGTTTTAAAGAGTTGTTGTTATTGTCGACTTGTTTCAATAAAATGCTTTATTATTGAAATAGATAATGTTACATTTTGGTTACTCTTAACGATAATTAACATTTAGATGTCACCATAGAACAGAGAAGTTTAAACAATATAAAGATTATGGAAGACAATTATTTCATAGTTTTATAATACAATAAAACTAGATTTTATTTGCCTATATTATTTTGTAACTTAGCCAAGTGTACTGTAATTTTCAGCAATGGAAAAATAAGAAAACTTCCGGAACTGAAATAACTCGTATCCATTTACTGTTAGGTATATATATATATATATATATATATATATATATTTATATATATATATATATATACATATATATATATATATATTTATATATATATATACATATATATATATATATATATATATATATATGCTATTAATTTTCAAACTATAAATTAATAAAAATAATTAACTTATAATATTTATAAGTTAATCGATATTTTACGCCTGTGAAAAATATAGTAGCCAATATATTTATATGATGAAAAAAATGTTAATATATTTAATATTTACTGGACATAGAATGTATCCTTAACTCTTTAAATTTGTAAATATTCTTAAGTACGCACGTAACCCTCATAGAACGAGTTATTGTTGTATGTAACACTTTTATTACATTTGAAAGTTTTCATAAGTATACATTTATTTCCAAAATAATGAAAGTGTTACAAAAGTCGTTGATAAGCAAACGCTTTGTATCGTATTATTTTTCAATTTTGAAATTTTTAAATATTAAGATTACATACTACCAAACTTTATGCCAGACTGGCAAAGATCAAAGTTAAATAGTTCTATGAAAATACAACAATCATCATTTTAGCAACCGTGGAAGAATAACAATAAATAATTTCTAGAAGAAGAACATCAGATCAAAATCACGTCAGCAAAGCTTGACTGCAAGGACTGTACCAGAAGAGCTAACATTTGGAGCACTCGCAAGCAAATGGCAAATAATGTTCTTTAATTATTTAAAAACCATTATTCAGTATTATTATATAATCAATTCACAGAGCGTTAAATCATTCAATCCATAAACAATAAATTCATGTCACTCGTACTAACAATTTTGGTACGAGTAATATATTTCAGAAGGTGCACAATAAAATATGAACATCATTCGTGGCTAACTTCTCAATTCTGAATTCTGACAGGTAACATTGAAAATAAAGATATTTGCCTTTAATCCCTAATTAAGAGGCAAATATCTTTATTTTCAATGTTACCTGTATTACATAATTACTAAAATAAAGACTTAGTATTTAATTTCTCTTAATAATTCTAGATGGCGCTGCTATTTTTAATTTCTCTATAAATTTATAACGGCAACTACGCCAGCGAAGCAACGGATAAAAGCTAATTAAATATAATGCTGCATTAATTTAAGGTCACACCAGTAAAAGTCGACGCAAAGCAAACTGGTATCTTTTTCACTAAACCCTGAATTTTTCCATCAACCACTTCACGTTTATGCATTAATTTGGGAAATTGTATCTTAGCAGTTGCCAAAAACTATATCAGCAACTAGTTTCTAAAATTAGAGCTATAAATAAAACAGAATAGCAACTTAACTTTTGTGATCAGGTCATTACGCGTATCAAAGGCGATAATTAAAAATAAACGGTTAACAAAATCTACCGACGATTATTCAGATGGCTTTTTAGAAGTTATACGAGTACATACAACCGAGCTTCGATTGGCAAAGTTAAGATGAATAATAGAGACGCTTGCGAAACCCCGTAATTAACTAGCAAATGACTTTCGGTTAGCGATCACTGATTACTTGACTATCGACGTCTGATGCAATAATTGAAGTCTTTTGTCTGGAGATATTTTTTACATTAAATTGAGTAATTATTCCTCCTTTCTAATTTTAAGCATTGATTGAAGAATATAGATGAAATTCGATGTGATAGTGAACTTTATGATGACGAATTACATCGCGAGTTTTCTCCAAAGCTTTTCATATTCCCACTCTCACTTTATATATAATACGAAGCCGTATTATACAATAAATACACAAATTCACGACGTTGTTTGTCATCACTATGTATTACTTTTACGTTTTGTCAAAGAAATATCAACAACCGTGTAATGAAACGCAAAATATTGGTTAATATGTCCAAATTACCAACAAATAATCAGTCATTGAAACATACCTTTCTATAAGTTTCCGATATTGCCATCTTATCTCTCCTCGAGTTCAATTTTATGTCTTTAATGAACTCAAAATACCATTTCCATGAAGTGGTGGAATTTTGGGTTATAAAAAATCACTCTGTCACACAAATCAGGTGAAGTCGGTGACATTCGTTGAGTTTTGATCAAAAATGTTACTGTATAATATAAATACGGTATTATACTAATATAAAACGCTACTGTTAGGAGCAGCGCCTTAGAATGGTGAAAAATCAAAGAATTATTCTTCCCGGATTTTTTTTCCGGTAAATATTGTCTTTCAAACGTTTATATAATAATATTGATTAACAGTTCGATTACAGAAGGGATATACTCTTCTGGTCGACAACACCGTAAAGAAAACAGTCAATATTGCTGTGATCTTCGAACGACTTTTACGTGTGGTGGGAAAGTTCTGCTCGTTACTTGACTCATCTAAAACCTTTTTGTTTTTTTTGTATGTCAAACTCTGTCAAAAAAAAGTGCATGTCAAAATAAACCCACGTTCCGCCATACGTTAATGTACGTTTCATGAATGTAGGGTTCAAATTGTCTCATTAGACACGTCCTTAATCTGTTTGCGGTGTTCTTTTTGAAAAAAAAAAAACTTCAGCTCATTCGGAACATGTCGTACCGCGACGCGTTTTATACCTATAACATCTTTTAAAATATTACGAATATATTTATTATATTATTCGTTAAAATTATTCTTGTATCTGTTTCATGAATAGAATATTCTGAAGCATTTATAACGCAATTTTTAGGGTTCTGTGCCTAAAAAGGGAAAAAAAAATCCTTATAAGATCACTCGCGTACGACCTTAAGTCGTACATAGGCGTTTTTCTCAGAAACCACTTGTCGCAAAAACATGATATTTGACATAGTAGTAAAATATATTATCCCACTTATATCTCAGTAGTTAAAGTACGAAATATTAAAAATTTTATGGAGGGGGCACGAGGCAAATTACTTATTTTATAATTTTAGGAATTACGTCTCCAAAGATATACTGAAAAACGTGTAAAAAATATATGCTCTTTATAAAGGATATCAGTAAGGAAAGCCAATAAGGATATTTCCGAAACTACTCGACCTAAAAATATGAAGTTTCAGAAGCTTGCCCAAAGATTGTAGGAAAACTATGCCGATGAGTCTAGACATCCTAATTATTTTAAATACGCACCATGTTTTTACATCTATACAAGGTATAATAATTCCTAAATTCACACCAAATTTTCTTAGAAACCGTGCGATGTAGAAATTTCAAATTTGACAAAATAACATATCTTATTGGCCTACATATTTTGCACTAGATGACTTTCTAAAAATATTCGCATTAGAATTAAAGAAGGAGTAAACAAAAATCTTAACAAACATTTTTTTAATTTTGTTTATCAAGGGAGCAAATAATTGTATACATCATTTGAAAAGATTTGTTACGAGGAATACAAAAATATTTTTTCTTTATTTTATATATTGCATATTTAAAAGGATATTTCAAAAAGTATGTGACAATAGAGCGTTCTCCCCTTTATTTCCCTGAAAGTACTGAACCAAAAATCATGAAAAAGACAGGGTTGGTAAAATCTGACTAGAAGATATATTATAGCGACAAAAAAACCATAGCGATTATCCTAGATCTTACAATGTTTTAAATACTCATAATGTTTTTACGCCTATAAAAGATATGATTGACAATAAATATATTTACTAAAAAAAAAATTAATATTTGTTAATAATTTAATAGAAACAATAAGTGCCCATATGTGTATGGAACTCTCGTAGTGCAAGTTCTATTCGTACTTTACAGGTTTATATTAATTTATGAACAAATTGATTAATTAAAATTTCTGTACTTTTATCTATTCACTAAAGTTAACATATCGCTTGTCTTATTTTTTAAAATATATATTTTCTGTTTAACTTGTCTTCAGTGAAAATATACAATCTCCTCTGATACCAAAACTCAACCATTTATAGTATTATGTATATAACTTTCCGCTACGAGAATATATTGCATGTATGCTTTCCGCTACGAGAATATACTGTACAGTAAATTCTCGTAGCAAAAAGTTCACTCTGTTTACATACTTTTCTAAATTTGCAGTAGTATTAATAAATAATTATTTGACTAAACTTCATTTTACTAACCACATACTTTTCAACGTTACGCACTGTATTACAATTTACATTTCATGACCGAAAAGCTATTTTGGTTTAAGATATAAATAAAAAATATCTCCTTGTTTGAGACTTTTTCAGGCTTTCGATTTTGCTGTTAGTAAATTATTTTCTTAAGATATAGAAACTTCTAAATATAGACTGTACAAAAAGACAATATTTGTATGATTTTGTAAACTTGTCAACTTAGGTAATAAATACAAATACCCTTCCAGTCCCGGAGGCGTTATAATAAAATAAGGTCCGCTGAAATCTAAAAATAAAGTTAATTGAAATGAGATCTTTCTTAAGCATTTGCGGGAAGTTACTGGTTCATAAATGTATATTGTATGTATGCACAATTATCTCTCCGCATAGATACCCATAGACGTATATGTTCCAATAATGTGTTGTATAATTTATTAATACCGAATAACCAGTATCGGAAAGTAACCAATTATAATGTATTCCAATTAAAATGCTATGTCACTGAATTCCTGCACACTTTTCATTAACACTGCTTTATCCTTTCATAAATCGGTTTACATCTTAATTTTGTCTCCTTTCACTTAAATATAGTAAGCAGCTGTAATGGAAGGTCAAATACTTCTATCATATTTATATACCTTAACAACTCTTTTATTTATCGATATTTTGTATACCAATTGTATACAAATTTTTATATTACTGAAATTAAGCTATTGGATTAAACCATAGTGACCCAACCGTCTTACCAGCGTACGGCAGCCTTACTGGATACGCCATCGATAATAATTATTATCGCCATATTTATGGCGATATCGCAGACATTATGATGCCATCGATATCAATTTTAATTTATATAGCTAACATAAGAGCAGATTAGATGTGAGATGAAGTTAGTCGAGAGCGGAAAAAATAATCGTCTGTGTCGCTTACGATAGCTCTATTTATACATGTGTGAATAAGATAAAAGTGAAACAAGAATTAATTGTATTTCAATTATTTTGGCATTGAAAAGTGATAAAGTGTCACTTTCGCTACCCACCGTAAAAACCGCTTAGGTTTCTCCATTTCAAGGGCTTTCACAGCTCCATGGTTTAATTTTTAATTAAAACTGTTAAATTCGAAACATAATCTATATTTATACCAAGTTTCGTAAAAATATGTCAATCCTTTAGATAAAAAACATTCAAAAACACTTTTGGTCGTGTTTCATAACAGCGAAACCGCAAGTAACCATTACCAGATGTATTAGGTAATAAAGAAACAATAACACTATAGTGTCTAAAATATTTATTAGAATTGTTCCTAATAAATTTTAAAACCAATTTTATTGCTCATATACTACGCTTCATCTCAATCTTTAACTTAAACATGGTGTTTTTAAACAATGAATAAATTAATAAAATAAACCTCACCATACGCACACGTTAGTAATTTCACATTATTTTTTGTCAAAAAAATTATAATTGTAAAATTTTCCGCCATTTTTTTATAACAATAACTTTATTTTTACTAAATTAGATCCTGGACAAATCCATATCTAGGCTTCTGTATGATCCTTTCCTCTGCTAACTTTTTATAAGTAGATAGTAATCCATATGAAAATTTGAATATTTCAAAACAACTGATTGAATGTTATAATCATAGCCTTAATTTCGTATATCAAGTCTATGATTATATAACATACCCCTTTAAATTCAAATTGGGCCATAAGCAGTAAACATTCTTTTGCAAAGGTAAGAACCGATTAGTAAATATTATTAATGAAAATTGCCAGTAATAGGCTTCCAGTATTAAAAGATTCAATTATGTTGCGTTTATTTACATCATCATGAGGAAACTGACCAATATTTTCTCTTTTTTTTTTCTATGTCAGTCATAGCGCTTATCAGAATTAGGTGCAATTTTTTAATCAATCTGGTCATGCTGCGGGTAATTCAAAAAGAGCTATTGTCCCCATAGAAATCTAATATTTATTTTATAGGTGGGAAAGTACCTGAAACCATTGCCATTTTAAATTCCACTAAGCGCACTGAGTTCAAGACATATACGCTGTAAAACGCCTCTATAGATACATCCCATTTGCTTATACTCTGAAAGAAATACATTTAAATTCATACCTGCATTATGACAGATATTATTCCGCTTTTTTATTTCATTGAACTTAAAGTACCGGCTCAAGCTTCATGGTTATTACACAATTATTTTAACACTAGTTTTTACGTACAGCAGGTTATAGTTACAAACTTATAGGGAGAAATTAAAACTTTCAGCCAAAATAATTCTTCACCTTCGTGACTTTATAATACAAGTGAAAACAAAAACGTTTCCCTTACGTATTAAAGGGAGTGATTCTCTTGCGGTTTTACATCGTTTATATTTCGTACGATACGAAAAATGACGTCAATCTGTTGCTCCATTGCTTCGTTATCCCGTTTGTGTACATTTTCAAATAGGAATTTTTCAAAGTAATAAGGTTTCCAGGGATAAAAAATAGCCGTAACATTTCCCGTTCCGCTAACTATCTTTATGCAAAAAATCACGTCGATCTGTTTGTTCCATTGCGACCTGACACAGAGATGCATGAATCACTTTTGCATTTATAATTTTAATTAGTATAACTTAGGTAAACACCATGAAAATACCCTGTAAAGGGCTACAGTAATGAACAGAAAATTGAATTTGTATAATTAATGAAAAGTTTATTATTTTTGACGCAAGTAATTTAGGGACAGCGAGCAATTTGTCGGTAAGAAAACATAAAGATATAAGACATGGTTGATTGCCACATATTTCTGAAAAATTAATTTTATATATATATATATATACACACACACATATATATATATATATATATATATATATATATATATATATATATATATATATATATATATATTATATATTTAACCTAACCTAACTTTTAAGTCGTAGAAAGATGGCTCTCTCACCACACTTCGCCGTCCAGGCCAATCCCGCCTCTGCGAGTAAAAGTATCGTGCTATAAAGGAATATACACAACACTACAATTCCCCGCCAACCATATTAATTAATTCACCTGTTTTCACTTATTCGCTTTAGCGAATACGACGCATAAATATGTGCTTTATGAATATAGTTGACACTTTTTTATGAACCTAAATGTCGCGTGAATATATTTGTTAGTATGCAACACGTGAAACATACAATCGACAATTGTAATTCGTTTTTTCTTTCTTATTTCTATAATATCAATTCCCGAGACATGACCACTACGAGTTCGACCGCAGCGTCACGACCGTTAGCTTTTGCCAAGTCATTAGACAGTCTCGTTTTAACGCAGCTGACTTGATTAACGCCGCTCGTTACGAAACGTGCGGTGACGGTTTTTTTTTTGTTTTATTTGTTTAACAATAGTTCTCACTATTGTTCTCCGCAATAGGTGTTAATAAAACATAAATAACAACTTTGTGTACCAGAAGTGTATCGTTAGCTTAATATTCTTACACTTTAGCCTATCGTGTCCTTGAACGAAGGAGATTGTTTAGTAGAAGGAGCTTGTTTTACAATAATTTGCAAAATTGTTATTAAATTATATCCTCGTATATAATTACAATTTAAGTCATATAAAATTTTTAAAATTTTCAAACACTCATTGAGAGTAATTCAATAAAACGGTGTAAATAAAATGTCTCTTTCATTCGTCTTTATTGATTCTGTACTTATGTGCTTATTTGTTCACGATATAAATATTTTATAGGCTATTACCTCAATACTAACTTACTACGTTGTATATTATCCTCTTTAGTGATATTTTCCTTTTTTTACGTAATGTCTTACTGATACTTCCTTCTTTTTACGTAATGTGTTACATTTTTGCTACTGAATGCTTTAAATAAATAGACAATCTGAAGATCAAAAATAGCAAAAGCATTTGAAATTCTATTCTGTACCACTTTTAGAATTCCGTCAAAAAAGAAATCACATTATCGAAACGCTTTGTCCGCTTCTTCTGTTTACGAGCGAATGGCGTGCAATGTAACGTGGTCGGTGTAAGTCCATCCTTTGTGAAAAATTTCATCACAAAAATGAGTTCGATAATGATATATCGAAGGTGATATTAAAACTGTATGTTTCACAAACTGCGGCTGACCTGGTAACAGATTTTGACGTCAGTCTTAAACTGATGTTGAACTAATAAAGTAAAAAAGAAGTTCGAATGGATATTTCACGGGGTGAACGAATGCTTGCGATAGACGCGTATCAAGATATGAATTACTTCATTAAAACGATATATAAATAAACAGGTTCTGAATCGAAATGTTACCTGTGACGTGAAGTGATTGTTGTTGAAAAACCAAAACGTCGCTGAGTATCGCAAAAGTTATATCCAGGCGTCAAAAACAAAATAGTTCTAAAGACAGTAGATCCACCAAAGAAGCTTATACCAGCGATGGTCTGGTTTTCCTATGGCAATTGATTTATTTATTAGCCTGATTAAAGGAGGAAGAAGCTCGCAAGTAAAGAACTGAAACTGCTTATTTGCTCTTCCTCATTGCCAATATATGATACGTGAGCTCAAATGAAAGTCTTGTCTTGTAACTGATTGATTTTTAATTTGTAATGAAATGACAAAAATAGAAATCATTATCAATTCGATTTTTTTTGTTTTGAATTCTTTTAAATAAAACAATAATAATTTTAGTTGCCACAAGTTTCAATATTTTTTTTCCTCAAAACACAGGCCGGCTAAATGATCCATATGTAATATTCATAGGTAAAAAATATGTTTTCTTAAAAAAGTTTTTATTTAAAAAATTAAGAAATAACCCTCTTCTTTCAGGTCAAAACAAAGTTTATTAAGGAAATTTTATTAAAGAAATCCTGTGACCACCATTCATCTCCTTCATCCAATTCTGACCCATCATATCCTGTTGTAACTGAAAGAAGTACGTATGCAAAGTTTTAAGTCACTAGACCATCTGAATTTGGGTAAAATTTCGATGACAAAATTCGTAGCAGATAAACAACAAGGCAAGAAAATAAAAGCTTGGAAAAATCAATATCTTCCCTCTAAGCACAACAATAACGGTCGAGTAGTTTGTAACTTTTACGTCATTTAGAAATCAATATTCAGGCCGTATTTTAAAAAAAAAAATAAAACAATTAAATATTCATATTATTAGTATCGTAGAGAATATTTTAGTGTTTGGGAAATATTGCACGTTGAATAATTTTGTTAACATATTTTTGTATTCGTTTGAAACTCTAATAAATTTAATATTTAAACTATTTTTCCGACAATTCGACCATTAAAGTGGAGTATTGAAATTTTCATTAACCGTTACCACGAATTCAACGTTGGGGAAATCAATATCTATCGTACACACAATTCTCAAAATGTAATCTGTGTAACTATATATGTTCGCTGCAACTTAAATAATATTTGGAGGTGCAAATGTGCAGGTAGGATATGAATTCGCGAATCGTAAATTCGTTATCAAAATTATTAACATTTTTGGTAATAATTCGGCCTCTGTTGAATTTTTTTGAGGATAAAAAAGGTTGTCGTTGTCTTCAAAAAAAATTATTTTGTTATTTTTAATATAATATAAATAACCTATTTTTCAGATAATCAATTCCAAGGGTTCCATAATTTGCTAATTAGTTTAAAAGTTATTTTCAAACAGTTAAACTTTCTTCAACGGCCGTCAAAAACAACTTTCATGTTACGCGTGTCGCCGTGGCCGCGAACCAGCCGCCCGCCCTACTTAACATTCGAAACGCATCTAGCCAACGGGCGCTACCAAATTAAATCTCTCATTTGAGGGAGTTACGCAAACTTAATAACGACGTGATGTACGTAATGCCCCGGAGCGTGATAGCAGTAACCAGTGAGCTACAGCCCTGTTCATATTGCTAACTTTGCTATTGGCAACAGACAAGTTGCGGGTTTGGGTCAGTATGTAACTGTATTAAAATTATTGCTTCGAATGGATGTATCTGACTTAGTCAGATTGATCTATATAAGTTGCAAAATTAAAAGTACAGGAAATTATAGTAAACAAAAAATAATATAACGCCAAACGAAATGTCTCTCAGTCGGATTAAAACATTGATGTTGAAAGTGAAATATCAACAAGGAGTTTATGCCAAGTTCCTTTTTCTAATTTTTATGTAAATAGAGTAGCTAAAACAAAAAATTGCCAGTCCTTCCTTGGACTGGTCTTTGAGAAAATTTTAAGAACCCGGAACAAAAAACCTATTAAGACAAAACTTTATGGATCCGAATAACTCCTTCCTTCAATGCACATCCAATGGTGCCGATGAAACAATTCGTAGTCGCACTACCGAAACTAGAAGGAAATTGTTTTAAATGTCTCTCCAAACTTTTCATCGCAATCAGATACCAAGCTGAAGGAAGGGATTTTTGGGCCCAGATATTCGAAGGCTAATTAAAGATAAGAATTTCGGTGCTACAATGGACACATGACAAGGAAGCTTAAATTTCTTTCAGAAATATAATAGTTTTCCTAGCAATAAGACAATTCCCGATTACATATAATTAGTGGAAAACTTAGAAAATTGTAATATAATATGGGTATGAAAGTTCAATTTCCGAAATTACACTTGGATTACTTTCAGGAAATTCTTGTGACCTTTAATGAGGATCACTGGGAGAGATGCCACCAATACATAAATATAATAGAATGATGAAATCGGGACAAGTAGAATTTTAGTATGATTGCGGAGTATTGCTGGATGTTGAAGGAGGAAGGTACGACTAGTATATGCAAAAATCGTTAAACGGAAGTCTCCAAGAAATTCGAAAGAAGTATTTTAAGACTTGCAATACATTTAATTAAGTATTAGATTTACTGTAATAACTTACCATATATATAACAGACAATTTTGAGACAGACAGACCTGTGATTGTTTAACTGAAACTTTAAAAGAGTAGACAAAAAATTATTTGCCCGACCCTAAGTATTAATCGGAAAACTTTTGCTGCAAGTGTATAACTATATCCACATTGAAAGAACTAATATATATATATATATATATATATATATATATATATATATATATATATATATATATATATTTCTATATATATGTATATAAATATATATGATGATTTTCACATATATTCGCTAGTCGCACCTTCCTCCTTCAACATTCAGCAATACTCCGCAATCATACAAAAATTCTACTTGTCCTGATATCATTGTTCTATTATATTTATGTATTGGTGGCATCTCTCCCACTGATCCTCATTAAAGGTCACAAGATTTTCCTGAAAGTAATCCAAGTGTGATTTCGGAAATTGAACTTTCATACCCATATTACATTACAATTTTCTAAGTTTTCCACTAATTATATGTAATCGGGAATTGTCTTATTGCTAAGAAAACTATTATATTTCTAAAAGAATTCTAAGCTTCCTTGTCATGTGCCTATATTTATATATGTATATATAAAGTGTTTAAAATATTACTATAATATTTCGTGTATACAAGAAAATATTTCGAAAATTTTCACATTGCCTTCCACCCCCCATTCCCCGAAATGATGGCCATTTAAAAAAAATACGATTTTGTAATTACTTCCTTTGTTTATTTATGACATTACATACTGCTATAAACTAGTTAAATCAATACAAATAATAAACAAAATAACATTCTGAATTGGCTGTAAAGCGGTTCACCCCAAAATTCAAGCAAAACGACTCCAATAAATTTCCGTTTGTTGGCGGCGTGAATTGCTGTACCATATACGTAATTAAAGTCTTTATTCATATATGTACAATTCAATATATATATTCCTAATTCCTCCTCTATTTCGTATAAAATATAAAAATGGTGCTTTATTTATCAACATACACTGATATTTCTACACACGTGCCACATATTTAATCACTTAAAAAAACATCTTTGTCTCAAAAACACACTAATAAATGTAAAATAGACATTACAGCAATTAAAAATATGCAATTAATATCACATATACAAATTAAATCTATACGTAATGGTAAAGGTAAAACTAGCAAGCAGGACACGACACGTCATTACGGCAGATCAATTTAGATTAATTAATAGTTACGAAATTAATCGTCGCCTGTGGACGAATCCGCAACAGTTCAATTGTTTGTTTCGTTCTTTTTCTTAAGAGATATAAATGTGTTAAAATGTTAACGTTCTGATTGTGCGAGCCGCATGCGCCGATGTCCCTTATAAGGGACAAAAGCATCCAAAAGGTTAATACAAACTTAATATAACGAAGCCAGAAAAATAATATCTCACCACTATTTCTTACTTTATGTAAATGCAAAATTAACAAAGACTTGCATTCAAAAATACAGTTAACGTCAATTTTATAGAATTACCAAAAACTGCTTCACGTGTTCCACATTCATTTTTGAAGTGTCCACTTAAATTCGACCTTCAGAGAAAAAACGGCCCTGTTGTTTGAATCTGATGTAAATTGATTGCTGCTTAATTTTTTCGAATGGATCTCTGGGAAATCATAACTCGTATTTGTCTGATTTTTTCATTAACATTAGCCTATATGCACCATATAACTAAGTCCATTACTTGGTTATTATAAACAGAACATTGTGTAATAATTTTCGATCTTCTCTAACCTCATTCTGGTCATTTACAAATAATTTTATATTTTTGGTTGCTAATAACTACGTGATTTACGTCACGAGTCATTAGGTAACTCAATTTCATACGCAATAAGTCTGTCTGACATTAAATTTACTCATTTGAACCAGGAGAACGTGAGGTCATTTCTGGTTGCTGCACATTAGAGAAACTTCATACATATTACTGTTTTCCCCTGCAGTATTTTGTACGGTAATAATTATAAATAAGGTGTTCATAAATTTCGGACTAATAAATTGAATAACGATACCATCACTAGACGTTTAAGTTGTTTAATTTCAAAGGTTCTATAATTGGACGTTTTTAAGTTTTGTTATCAGTTTAACGTTATGATTGGACCTGACTGGGTTGTCCGCGCTAGAAAAGTTGTAATATATTTATAGACATATTTATAGATTTTCAAACTTTCTCTTTGTAGTACACCGAAGGAGGTTTCCTAATATGTAAGGATGATGCCACTGTATTCATATTACGTGAGTAGAAATGAGTTTTTAAGTTATAACTCGAAGTTCTGTGCAACCTTAAATGTGTATTTTTGCCTTAAATGTAAATTTTTATGGGTAACCAAATGTGTAAAAATCCCTGATAGTGTGATTTATATTCGTATGTATTACATGCAGAGACAGCTATCAATAGCTATTATGCTTGAATTATTGAATATATTTGGCATTAATTTTGTAGAAATTCATTATTCACAATTAAATGAAACTACGTGATGTAGTATTATTTCTACTTTCTTTAAGTTCTTTACTTCGACCTAGGTTTCGTTGTATTACATCTTCAGGTGAGTTATTAGCAAAGATCTTACTAATAATCTTGGTAATACAACGAAACCTAGGTCGTGGTAAAGAACTTAAAGTAGAAATAATACTACATCACGTAGTTTCATTTAATTGTGAGCTGTCTCTTTTGCCAAAAATAGTCATTCGTTTTTTTTCAAAAGGCAAAGTGAACTAACGTCATCAATCTATCCAGAATCCCAATATGAAAATTTGTTTTGTGTTTATGGAAATGTTAGATTGTCGCTAAAAACAAGGGATCGATTTTTTTATCGACAGATGCAATTTTGAAGATCAAGTTCCAACCATATCCATTATTAGAAGGTACTATTGATGTAGCTGTAGATCAGTTGCTAAGCAACGATTCACGAGTGCAGTTGTGAAATGACTGCACTGTATGAGTGTATGTGGCTGTGTAAATACCGACATTTAATAGAGACTTATAAAATTGCACATTTTTGGTGCTTGATTATAAAAGAAACTTATGTCGTAGTCAATCCCATCTCTTAATGCAGAAGCCAAAGAAAGTTTCACGGTGTGATCTATTTTATTATTTCTCTACACGAAATACAAATAATTTTTGTATCACTTTTTCCTTTATTCACACATGTAGAAATATAATGAACGAGGGCGAAGTTGACTATTATTTTTACCATCACGCCCCCCCCCCCTTTCACATCCCCTCAAAATTGCTCTCGCGGTAGACATATAAATTATTAGCGACGGCGTCTCCAGTATGTCGACTGTATACAACGAGATGATCGTACCTCTATGCTGTAGACTAATTGCAAGTATAAATAGAGTTGGGTAATTATCTTGACTACTTTTATTGCACTAGGTTATAGAAAATAAACCTGCAGTGTCATTAAAATTCGTCCAGTTGTTTTTGCGTGATAAGTGTACAGATAGGCTTATTACCATTTTATTATATCATGCACTGTTTTTATTTATAGAAATCATATTTAACTTTAGTATTGAATCTTATTTCTATTTAATTCTAGTAAAGCTAAGATGTTTATGACACATTTCGAGATATGGAATGGAATTTTCGTGATATAATTATGAAAATATATAATTGATATACAATAATTAAAATGTAAAACTGTTTTGTCCGCCGTTCTTGTACAGGCGAGATAAAAAGTTTCTCTGTATCTCTTCACTTTAAATATGTTAACTATATATACTAACCAACATGCATGCGGCTCTTTCAACCGTTTAATTCTACAACACTATGGCGTTTATTAATGTTAATGTAAAAATTAAAATTACAAAAGTTTAAATTAATCATAAATTGTATTGTTTGTTTATTATTGTGACATATTTGATAATATGTTTAATATTTATGAATAATTATTATTGAAATAATAAAAGTCTATAAATACGATAGGTAAAAACATATTATAAAAAAATATTTCTAATATACTTTCCTTTTATTTACCCACTCCTACCTAATATGGGTAAACATTTACTTTTTCATGCTCATATATATTTCCTTCGAGAGAAAATGGTAATGAATACTTTTCTAATTTTCTTAACTATACTCAAGACTTTGTCAACTTCAGGGATATGAGGGGGGTGTGTTAAAATAAATTTAATACCCACTTCCTTCCTTTATGCTTTAGCCAATTGTGCTGAAATTTCTCGAAGTTAAATATTCTCTTTAATATCAACTTGAAAAAAATGATTATGCATGCCAGTATTGGTCTATACTTCGTTTCTAAAGTAATGAGATTCCACTTATGTGGAATATGTTTGGTAGAAAACTTACCTACTCAGATTGATACAAATATATCTGTTTTGAAAATATTCTGTGTATACTAAATTTATATAATCAGACTAACAAAATGTTAATTTGAATGTCACTTCAATACGTGTTATTATAAAACGGAACGCTGCCTGCGTTCTGTTTTATAATACAAACACAAACAATATTTGTACATAAGATCAGATATTTATCTTGAATAAAATTGACATCGAAAGTAATAGAATGGTTGAGACAGCTTTTTTTACGTAAAGGTTTTAAAATAACTAAAATTATATTCTTTCTAAACTCAAAGGAATAAAAATTTACTGTCCGGAGGCTAAAAGAAGCAGGGTGTACAAATGAGTGAAAGTTAGCATAATCCCTTCTATATAAGTTTTTGTATCTCAAAAATGTTTTTTTTCTTTAATATTTCTAAGCATAATTACAAATTTATAAAAAAAATGTTAATAACGATGGTAACGAGTATAAAAATATAACGATTGTAACGAGTATTTTCAATAATTAGACTATACCCGGAATTTCTCTATTCTCCGATATATTTAATAATTCTAAAATAATCTCCATATTTCTTTAGATGGAATGAAGTGTATATTTTATACTTTATACCATTCAGAGAAGAAGGAGTAAAACACCTCATGTCTAATCTGGGCACACTTTCGATCTCTATCATACTATCACCTCTATTAAAAGCTTTGAACAAATTCTATATTCTCAAATTACAGGTTTTTCATATACTGTTGAACTTTATAAAATTTGTCTTTATGTCTGCTCAGTACTTATACAGCATTTGCCAAAATGGATAACGATATACGCTTTCCGTGACAGGATACTAAACTCTTTGTATTATGGGATCGGTAATGTGGTCAATTTACAGGTTTCAATATTTGTAATGAATATTTTATCACCTATTTTCTTTCCTGTAAACCAGTAGACAGAAATATTTTATAACACTATTCAGAGAGCACCAGACTAGTCGCTGGAGTACTACAGACTGGTCTCCTTTCTCCACTGCCGCTTTCGATGTTTATCGGGTTTAGATAAAGCAATTCTCTCTTGACTGCTGTTTGTGTGCCGATGATCCTCAACTATACTCACAGTGCGATTAGAATAGTACCTCTGTTAAATAATATTACAATAATTCACTGTCTTTCTTTCACAGTAATAAGTCTGATAATTGTGTAAACAGATGTTTTGTTTATATTCAAATTGATTAGAAGTAAAAAAATAAAAATTTACGTTGAAAACCGTAAATATATTTACCTGAAAAAATTCTGGAAAGGATAATATACGAGAAGCTCCAAACTACTGATTACCTTTCCTTCTCTCTCTCGTTTCCTAAATGATTGAACGCATAATTTTGCACCGACTCTCTTTTCTTATAAAATGTTTCTAATACCATTTTCATCCGTTGATAAGGGATAAAAGATTGAAGCTTAATTATCGGCATTTGTTGTCGCCTAAACCCACTCATCTCTATTATACTGGTACACTGGGCTGGCTATACCTGCTACATACAATGACAGCTATTCGATGTGCCTATTTGAATCGCCCCCGCGAAAGTCCCGGATACTAAGTTTGACATTTAATTAGAGAAGCCCAAAATTTCCATATACCTAAAATAGGGAACTATTTCCGTAAACTTCGGAACTAAATTTGACATTCAATTAGAGAAGCCCAAAATTTCTCTATCTCTAAATTTTCCTATTACCGTATCGAAGTATTTCACAATCCATTGCATCGATATAGCATAATCAGATTGTTAGTATCGATGTTTTTAATATTTTCTATTATTTTGTTGAACTTAGGGATATAAATGAAATAAAATAATTATCTATTCTAGGTGTCGTTATCTTAATGTAAAATGAAAACAATAGAAGAGATCGGAACACTGCAAGATGAGTTCGGTGAATTTTTACACTTATTTTGTGCGATACCGGTTTGTAACTTGAACGCGGCATCTAAACAATGTGTCGGATACATTATGGGATTTACCATTTGGGCGAATCGAAGGAAACTTAAGTGTGACGATTACTTAGTGGCATGTGAATCTCTACGACAAGATTTCATTTTTAATCGTCGACATGGTGTATCACTCGATGTGGTTTAATTGTACCTTTTGCATGTTTATTGTTAGATTCATCATTATGCCGAGTTTTTAAAAATAATAAAACTAAACCTCCAATGGAATTAAACTTTAACTGCAAAATATTAACTGCAAAAGTACTTAAAGATCAATGATAAGATGTACAAAACGAGAACATTATTTCCTAATTTACAAGATCAATTTAAGGGATTTTTGATTCTACAAGATCAATTTAAGGGATCTAAATAATTTTAATAGCCACTATACATATATTAGTAAAACGAACTCACCAACAACCAAAAATTATTCGCTGTATATTGCAGGTGATAATATACAGAATTGTGTGACGCTGTTGGCTTCGCTAATGATGGTATTCAATTAATTCTTATTTACTTTTTATTGTTTATTTTTTAATATTTCTTATGTTTAATTCCTGCCCATAGAAAACTTTCAATTATTGACAATAATAATCAACTAATAACAATTAGTTGTATAAATAAATAGATGAAAACTTGATATGCTGTAACAACTTTAAACAATCGAAGTTTTTATCAATTTATTTTGTCACAGTTTCTCATTTCTAATATTAGTTGCGTGGACGCTCATTACTATCGAAGCTCACCATCGGCCCCGAAATGGCGAGATTTAAATGACTTTATTACAACTTCGTGTAAAGCCAGTCCAGTATATTAATTTATATTTATATAACAGAAAATGTGTAAGAGCAAAATTATGAATTGCTTTATTACCTTTTAATAATAACATGGTTTAAAACAAAATGCCAGAGTATTGTACTAATATCATAAGGGTGCAAGTCCCATTCACACCTTACATTTTTTTTCTTCTGAACAATGAAATTTCGGAGTTCTTTTTTAAATTCAATGTTTAATTTCAATTAGAAATTATACAATAAAATATTCATGCATAACATTTCTAGTCTAGGCAGATTAATAACACTTCTAGTAATTTTATGTGCTTGCGTTTTGAATACTTGCACCGTTAGCACAGTTTAATTATAAGAAAATACGAGAGATATATACTCCTAGCATATTAACATTTGCAGAATCCTAGCCAGTTGAGAGTTCCTCATGTTAGAAAATCTAGTAATTCTCACGAAAACATATTTAAATATAGTCCCTCCTCGTCATCATTTATCTTCATTTTTCGCCGTTTCCACCCACCCAAAATTTAGCTTCATGTTTTGTTGACAGCTATGTTTTATAAACACAAAAGTAGACATAAAGAAAAAAATAATAAGTTTTGCCTTACGTGACATGATGGTATGCAAGTAAAATGGTCTGCGTTTTTATTTTTGATATCTATTAAGCACCAAAGTTATCATTTGAACGATTTATGTCACTTCTTACAATGATGTCTGGTTGACCAGGACTCACCCAGCTCTTTGATTGAGCTTCATCGGACTTTGGTAATGAAAAGATGTTTGAATTAAATAAAAGAGGATAAAAACATGGAGAAAGAAGAAAATTAGGCGTAATTGCAATGAACAGATTAATTAATTGTTTTGAATATTAAGATCTTTAAGATATTTTTGGCATTTGCGGCTGTACTGTGACAACATATTTAGATGTACTCCAAATACGTTTCGATGGATAAATTTAATTTGAAACGAACGGAACCTTCCGCACGAAAAGTACCTTCATGTTTGTTCTTTTTTTTTAATTATGTAACGATAGTTTGTTGGCACGGTGCACGGTAGCGGCAACGAGCGCAGCCGGCACAGGAGCCGGACTGCGGGCGGAATGCGGCGGGCGACCTCGGCCGTTCGCCTTCGCGCCCGCAGAGAAATGATACGTTCACCGGGCTGCTACTGGGTGATGGTAACTTGCGCCGGGTTGCGCTTTTCGGATAATTCACTAAAAAAGTGAAAAATCCAGTGTTTATCTCATAGACCTAATATTATGTCCACGGTTTAATTGATGAGAAGTGATTCCGTTTCTTCGATTAAAACTAATGCGGGGAAGTGTGAATACTCTTCAAGTGCTAATAAATAATTTCAAAATAAAACAACTCTATTGTAATAAGACTATTTTGGTGACTCTAATAAACCAGGCATCTTCTTTAAACCCTAATTGAGAAGATATTTTTACGTTAAATTTTTCCAAATTGATATACGTTGACGGGAATTGACATAAACGAAACACACACACACAGACACACACACACACACACACATATATATATATATATATATATATATATATATATATATATATATATATATATTATTGGCATCTTTTTTTAAATTTTCTATATAATCTATATGTCTATAACCAGTTTCAAAGAAAATTTCATTACTTTTTTTGTCCTTCTCGATCATTCAAAATCCCAAATTTCGATTATTTTTACCAAAATTGTACTAGACTTAGTTTAGCTTCTTTAGTTTTAGAAAGCTATATTACAAATTATCTTATTCTTTAGTTTTAGCTAGCTTTAGTTTTAGAAAGCTATATTACAAATTATCTTATTCTTTAGTTTTAGCTAGCTTTAGTTTTAGAAAGCTATATTACAAATTATCTTATTCTTTAGTTTTAGCTAGCTTTAGTTTTAGAAAGCTATATTACAAATTATCTTATTCTTTAGTTTTAGCTAGCTTTAGTTTTAGAAAGCTATATTACAAATTATCTTATTCTTTAGTTTTAGCTAGCTTTAGTTTTAGCTTCATCATTGGCCGACAATGTGTTTTGGTTTTATCGGCATAATGAATAATTTATAACAGTTCTCTCCGCACTAAAAGGTTTAATGTAGATAGAAATTACTTTAAATATCTTTGCTGAATGTATTTTAGGTTTTAAGAAAAAATCTTATAAAAGATTTAGGTAAAAATTTAAAGCACCAAAGTTCATTAAATTCCAAAGTTTATTGACCAAATTGATTTTTAGTTATTGTTTAGTTTAATTATAAATTGGCAGGAATGACAGATTCCGTTCCTTAAAAATACATTGCCAAAGTGGTTCCAATAATTGTACGAAATATATTAATAATAATTATAAAGAGGTCGAAGCAAAGAAAAAAACGTGAAGATTTTGTTAAAACAAACAATAAAGCAGCCCAAAATGTTGATACTAAAAATTCGACTAGTTACTTTTATCTAATACCATTTAAGTAACGACCATTTTTAATCAACAAAAAGAAATCCAAAAACAATATTATCTTCCACAACAACATTACAAATCCCACCCAGAATTAAGCTTTATCTAATCTTAGTTGCAAAAATCCTTTGCAAGCTGAAACAGAGGAAAATATCGCTCAATTCTATTTTTGTTTATAAAAATGAGGATAAATTATTCAGGATATCCAATTCTACGAACCGCTTGTAGCGAAGTTATAATCTTCGTAGACCCTACGTGGGCTTCAGAAAGCATCAAAGTTTAAAATTATTTCTTTTAAATAGATGATATACTCATAGTACGTAAGAATGAAGATCAAACTATGTTTAGTTATTTAATATATTTACTGGTGTTTACCAAAAAAACATTTAAATTACTATTTAAAATAGATGGAAAAAGAAACAAAAATTGAAAAGTAATTAACTAGTTAGGTAAATAAAGCTAAACAGAATATATTCAAAATTTATTAGTAAACAATTATATCATTAAACTAAAATCGATTATAGAAATTCAAAAACTTAAAATATATATAAACTAACGACAGATTTAAAATATTAGAAAATAAATCTGTGAAACTAACACATACATTTCTGAATAAAATATGTTCCGAGTCATGGTTCAGTTGGATAATAAATAATATCCATCCAAATGATTTAAGTAAATTTGAAGTCAAAATTCTTCTGAAATTGGCTTTCGATTTCGCAACGTAAGTTTTAGGCAAAATATTTTTTTTCGCTACGCATATATAAATAATTTTGCATAAATATGAAAATATAATATTTTAGCTTCAAAATTTAATTGATGACGTTTTGCAAAAAAATAAACCTCATCGGAGCAACAGTGATAAGATTATTTTGTAGCAAATTGTATGGAATACAACATAATCATAGGAGACGTTAGAATTATATCAAAATAACTTCATCGATCGAAACTAGATCCTTACGGAATTCTATATGTGGACATGCAGCCTAATTATACGCGAGCACGAACCACTTTTCCTACGCGTCGTGCGGAATAATAAATATTGCAATACTCAGTAATTACGGGCGAGTGAAAAGATAAATATTGGCCTTGGCTCAAATACCGGGCGTAGAGTGTACGAAACGGCCATGTGGGTCGTTCGCTTTTTATATTTATACGTACGTACATAGGTACGTAGGCAAACTCGACCACATTGTTGCAACTGCACTCGATGTGCATCAGGATCGCGCTTACGTCACTGCCGCCTTGCGCAATTCCCGACTAAAATCGACGTGCACAATCGATGTGCAATTGGAAGAACCGAATATTAAATTGAGAATATTACGCCGACTGTGTGAATATTGTGTATCGTGTAGCGTATTGCCGAGGTTGGAAATTGCTAGACGTTAGCGTAATGTTAATACATTATTATGATAAAAGTCTTTCGTGTTAAATTTACTGATAAAATGATGCCGCTTCATCATAATTACACGCTTCATTATTGTGTACCCGGGGTTTACCCTGTTTGTTTCAGTGGACTTATCGCATTTGCGTAATGATGCGGGTATTATGTCACAAAAGCAAGAGGTAAAGAAAAATTGTTAACTATTAGAACGTTAAACATATTTTTTTGAGTCGATGTCATGTAATTTTAATATTTATAAGTTATTGGCTGAGGGACGCCGTTTTCGTGATGGCTAGCACTACCTGAACTATTTCCTTTGTAGTTCTGCTGTAAACTCAGTAGAAAAGTTTGGCGGTTCTTCAATTTTATACCGACTCCTAAAAGTGACTGTATGGTACCTTTACTGACCTTTTACTTTTAATAGTAAGACTTATTGGTCTATGCTATTTTGTGTATATATCCGGCAAATATAGGTTTCGTCTATTTGTATTTTTTTTAATCTGCAAAATATATACTACTCACTCTAACTTATACTAGCATATATAATGAAACCGTATATCTCCATCGCAATCTTCCTTTGGAAATGTTTGAGTTACTTTCTAAACTCGTGTCGTCAAAAGAAATTATTGAATATATTTAGCATTAATTTTGTAGAAATTCATTATTCACAATTAAATGAAACTACGTGATGTAGTATTATTCATACTTTCTTTACCACGACCTATGTTTCGTTGTATTACAACATCTTCAGGTGGGCTATTAACAAATATATTTGCCTACCTAAGTTGTGGTAAAAACTTAAAGAAAGTAGTATATTTATTTTTATACTGTACGTACCAAATCAAAACAAAAATTTCATCGCTTTCATGTCTGTAGAAAGTTATTATGTGATAATTTGTAATATAGCTTTCGATTTAAACTTTTCGCAATATATAATTGATGAAATAATTGGCAAGGGCCCATATACAAAGGAACGATAAATTGAAAATAATAGGTTTCTACTGCCACGACGTTTTGTTTTTTAACAGCGGAGAAGCAAATACAATTCATATTCAGATGAATAGAAAATATAAAATTAGTTCAAGTTATTATTTCTTAACTCGACATTGTTAATAAATTATATAAATATAACTAGTAAGAACTAAGTTAAGGTCGTATGACAAAATCGTGTTTCTTTTTTCGTTTTGTGATAATGAGAAATTTAAATGTTCCTTGCCAACACCTAGCTGGTAAGAATTTATTTTTATTTTCCACTTCCGTTTTACTCCGTTTACAGCTTCTGGTCTCTAGTTATACAATTAATGTAACAATATTACATTTGGAAACACGTACAGATGAAACACATCGTGACAATTCCCCAAAATGTCATTTGACATCGCCTCTCTCGCGCGCTCACGCATATAATTATGCATCACACGCATATTTTAACCGTGATGCAGACGCGGGGGTAGTCTCGCGCCGGTGTCAGCTTCCGGTGCTGCTTAGTACAAAGTTAGGGTGCTCTCAGCTTAGCTGATTACTTGGAATTTGTCGCCTGGATAACATCTAAAAGATCATATTTGACCAGTTTTCTACCCAGTTTCCACAAATAATTAGAACAACTAAAAATATAAGTTCTGTCGCCAACACCTATCATTACCCAACCCTTACATTGTCGCTTTTCTAAACGAGTTATCGTTGCATAGGTAAGCTGTAGCCTGAACTCAAAAGTACTGGGATAGAATCTCGAAATTAATATTCTTTTTAGACTAAAAGGAAACAAAATTTTTTTAAATCGAAATTCCGACTTTAAAACTAATCAAGAAAAATTATTTTCTCCATAAAATTATTCAAGAAATGAGTACACTTTTATCTCAGCGTCATTCAGGTCTTCATTTCAAGTCTCCAACGGTCAGTTTCCAAATTTCAGAACAATGTATAATATACTAGCAAAATTTTATAATTGGATTGGTTTTTTATCTGATAAAGATTTCCAGATTGAAGACACGAATATAAAATTATATACAATTATGTTTATATTAAAAGCACTATCTATAAGAGAGTGGAATAATAAGAGCACATCTTTTAATTCCAGTTAATGCACAGTTATGTATTTTCATAATGACGTGAACTTCTGTGCGCTTTATCTCCTGTAATCTTTCAGCACAACGTTTTTAAAATTTGCTGAAATAAATATTTTAATTTAAGATAATAACTTTTGTTTGGACATATTTTACTCATAAATTAAACATAATTTTATGTTTTTGTAGTATTTTCTTATACGAGGATACTATTTTCGTTAAATGCAAACTTTTATTAATCGTTAAATGCAAACTTTACATAAATCTTTTTGTGTTGTCAAAAACTAAAATAAATAAATTATCATAATATCAACTTATATAATCATTCGCAGAGAATATCAGCAGTTCGCCTTGGAATCAATTTCTTCCTTAAAAACTTACTTTTGCATCGAATTAATTTGTTCTCCATATCGAGCTTAATTTCCTCAATTTCATGCGCGGCATTTAGGTAGCATTTAGAGAACAAACAAAAACTTTAAATATCACAGCAAAAAATACAATGTTTCGGTGGTGCCCTTTTACCATGGCCGTAATAAACTTCCAGAAATATCTTGCGTTATTTATTTTTTTAACTGTATTTTCTAAAAAAACCATAACTTTATGTAGTATTCACTTTTTTGACAATATTAATAAAACGATAACCAACAATACACAAAAGACTCTTTCGAGGTTATTTTATGTTCGACTAAATCAGTTTGACATTTTCATAGTGCATATAGTTAATAACGGAAAGCTTTTAAGTCGTTACTTTGTTCCACAAGCACATAAAAAATATACAAACAATCACTGGAGGTTTTATTATAGAATATGACCACATGTGATACGCGTGATTTTTTTATAATTCCATCTTTAATTGTTTAGAAGGTAACGATTTGCAGCAAATAAATTATCAAATAACCAAACATATTATTAATGTATAATACATAGTACCTGTTAGTTCGTTCTAGTTAAAATTACAAAAAAAAAATTAAAATGGTAATTATGTAAATACGCTGCCATATGTGTTAATGTATGTATTTTTTCTAAATAATCTTTATATTTAATATATATTTAATTTGATTATTTATCGTTAATGACGTTTCAAGAGACACAATTGGCAGTACAAATTAAAACTGACATTAAATATTTACATATTCCATAAGGACGAAATAATACATAACGCACTTGATTTGGCAGTATCAGGACTTTTTTATTATTGAGGAGAAAATAAGTTTTTGTTTTCTTATCTCATTGCACTAATATCTCGGTATGTACGTGTAAAAACGTCTTAAAACAATATACGCCAATTTTTATTCGATTCATTTCTTCGATAACGCTAAACCGGCTAAAAGAATGCCAGATTTTGCCGCACTGCCCTTCGCAATGTAAAATAGCATGAATGTTTTTACATTAATTTCAATAATTTAATTGTTCAAAATATCTTACTTCTCAGAACTTATCTCGAAGTTTTCTATTTATGGAAACTAATATAAAAGTTTTTTTTTATTTTGTGTTGAATGTTACACGTTAAATCTTGATACTTTAATGCAGGAGTTCCCAACCAATGGGGAGCACCTCCCTAAGGCGGCATAAAAAGATCATAGGGGGAGGGGCTCAATATGTTCTGACATTCTAAAGGAAAATTCATTTGAAGTTTTAGATCCCCTCATTAATTCATTCGGTCTTTGTTCAAGTTCTGACAAGTATCAACTTGCAGCCCCCACACATCTCTAGCTATCAGATCAGTCAAACCACGGAAGGGACAGAAAACAATCACGAGCGCGCGTACTAAATGACTGTTCGTTTATTCATTTCATAAACTCAAGATTATTCCACCATGAAAGACGACTTCCACCTATTGGCATTGGAGGAGTTTTGGATAAAACGTTTCCTCTCTTGCTTTGCGAATAATTGTGTTGTTTTTCTCGACTTACTTATGTGAGACGAGTTTTTCAGCATTGGTTCAAATCAAAACTAAGCAGCAAAATCGTCTTGCTGCCAATAGCGACTTGACGATAACTCTGGTAAAAAACGTCAAATCAACCATTCCAATTCTGAACATACAGGCGTAAACATAGCATTAATACAATTTTGTTATTTAATTATATTTTTAGGAGTGAACGTCAAAGTTTTAATTTATTTGATTATGCTACAAGCATAGAATAATGAAAGTCGTGAAAATGATGTGCTTTTTATTGTAGCAAGGAAAAATATTAAAAGGGGTGGTCATTAATATATTTATTATAATTCGGGGAGGCTCAACGCAGAAAAGGGAGGAATCCCTGCTATTAACGCAAGGATTCCTCACCTTTTCTGCTGGTTGATTTTTAGTTAAATGTTTCAAACATAATCGCTTTTTTTTCTATGTCATCCATAATGTAAAGCATTTATTGTATTAAATATATTTTTAATGTACAGAAATACTTTATTTTATTAGATATTTTAATACTTAGCATATCTCGTATTTGTATAGTGTAAATGAGATGGGTTAATAAAAACTACGAAATTTATCTTTACGACTAGAATCTGCCATCGATTTACTGTATAATATAAACATTAGTGCAAGTTTCCATGAAAAATAAAATTAAGTATTTGCGATGATCTGCCTAGGCCTAAAACAAAAGATTTGAGGAAACTATAAGTTGAAATGTGTAACAATTTTCCTAAGTATGACTAAAATCCAAACATCGGATGGCATTGTCTTATTTGAAAACACTTTTAAATTATTTCAATATGAAACAGTATTCTATTACCAAATAAACGAATTAATAACAAATTTGCAAATTTATGCTTAGTTAATACAATTCTTTATATGTTTTCAATTTAACAACGCCAAGATGTAATAAGATGGTTCAAAATTATGAGAAATATAACCTAACTAAAAGTCTCCACTCCCTAGAGTTCCAGTTTGTTTGCATGTCCGTAGACAATTTTTATTTACACCGTAAACAAAATTAGAGGAATCGAAATTAAAACAAACCCCAATTAACAGAATATTTCTATATCGGTAGCAAACAAATTGAATTGGTCTTAATGATAAAATGGGCATTTTTCTATTTTGTTTTAGGAAAAAAAGAACCTAAATAAATTGTATATTATTTACACTATACACTAGTGAAAATGACTATTATCCACGTACAGAAATGGTACAGTCAAACATACAATTAATTGAGCTGAAATTTCCCATTTAACTAAATGGAATTTCAGTTTCAGTTTCTTTGTAAGGAACCTATAAACATTCTATATATATTATATAATTATATTTGTCCCAATTATATTTGTCCCAATTATACATTATATTTGTCCCAATTAAGTGACATAATTTAATAAATTGTTGTATCCATGTTTCTCAACGTATTTAATGATTGATTCACATTTATTGATTGTTTAAAACGTTTAAACGAAAGTTTCGTTTTATGCATTACTAGATTGCTTTTCTATTATTCGTTAAATTAAATTTTAAGGGCCGCACACTTGGACATCTTAAGTAAAATTTATAAAGGACCAAAGTCCCTTTTTATCCAAAAGTATTAAACATTTTATAAATTCTGAAACTGTGCGCCATTACTCCCAGATTCATAAAGTGAGCTCTCATTTCTCATTTCGAACTCGGTAAAAGATTACCGGGTTACAATAGTTTAGTAACAGTATTTTTTTCAGATAATGTTAATCATTAATCACCCGTACAAATGTCATAATATATTCTTCATCGTATTATTTTTTTCTCCCTGTCTTTTAACATGACAACCTTACGATAATATCTCTATAAATATGAAAGCATTTAAAGAAAAACTCACTGTCTGGTAACTGTTTGTCTTATCGAAAACGAACCGCGTCTACCGCCCGCGCTGCTCTAGCGTGTGACCGCAGTCACGGTTGACGATAACAATATCGTTTTAACGGATAACGGCCTAAAATAGTTATTAATGTGTGAAATATGGCGAGAACGAGTAGATATTTTTATTAATATTTGTGTGTGGCGGAGTTGATAATAGTTGCCATGGGTGGGATAGGTCAGAAAAACACTCATACGCGAATCGCAGCTGAGGTATTTTCTGTTATCGCTTATTGTAAATTCAGATTGACATAAATCTATATTTAGACAAAGCATTATTATTCACTAAATTGTACGACATTATAATCTTTGTATATTACCGAAATTATATAGCATTGAAATACAATATGGCAAGTCACATAACTTAATTGTCATAAGCAATTCTTTAACCATCAACCTAAAGGCAATGGTCCCGATAAACACCTTTATGTGAAACTGTTTTTTTTCAAGAATATTTGTAAGTAATCAATTTTATACGAATACAATAGAACTATTATAAATTACATATGGCAAAAGACAAATGATGATGAAACGTGTCGAAGTTCAAAGAACGCACAGAAAAATGTATGCCAATTAACGAAAAAAAAACAAAGTGAGATAAAGCGACAAGAAACTAAATACACCAAGTTTAGGATATTTTTAAAATTGGAACATAATAAGTCAAAATAGGTGTTCGGGTGAATTAAACGAAACAAACTAGAGGCGATGGACCTGTATGGTATTCCATAAACAATACCCTTACAAGAGTCATTTATAAAAAAATAAAAATATAATTCTTTCATATATTTCATATCCATAAAAGTTATCCATAAAAGTCATATTATTATCATTATCGTTTTTCCACTTGTATCCTTTTACTTCTCTCTTGCCTGACCTATATAACCCGAAACTAAATAGATCTTTAAAAGTACTTAAGATATGTTCCCGCCAAATATATAATTACATCGAAATTACCCAATGCTCTATTAATTGCATAATGAGCTACTCGTGCACAGTACCGCACGGGCGTGCATTAATGGCGCAATCAATCGCCCCAGCCGATGCACAAAATATGTATTAACGTTATCTGTCCTTGGCTGTACCTAACGATCGCATTTATACATCGCGTCGCTTGCAACGATTCACTCGTCTTTGGCACACGACGGGAAGTTACAAAGTTTCAAATAAATACGGTGAAATAAGTTATATGTAACTTCTCATGAGATAAATTTAAGTACTACGGTTGTGATAAATGTTCGTAGGTTTTGCTACGACAATGTTCGGAAAACTTTGACCCTGAAACATATTGCGATTCATTTCTTTCGGCCTCAGCTTTTAATTTAGTCATAGCAAATTGTACGTTTTTTAAATAATCATATTGTAAATAGTGTAATCGTCTTTTTTATTTGATATATTATAAAGATTGTTATTATTGCACTATATTAAGTTTTATAATTTACATATTGTTTCATAATGATTTTAATGTAAGGGGGCTTTAATAAACCATGTAACTCGTTTAAAGTGGCAGATGAGGTCTGAAAAAGGCTGCGCTGGACTACGTAGTGGAGGTGGGTGGAAGTCGGGACGACCAAGTTTATGATTTTACACTGCTTGCATTCGAAAAATAAAACAATACCCTGACGTATATACACGTATAAAAATCAATAATATCTCAGCCGATGCATGAATTATGCCTTTCCCCTCAAATTTGTTACCCTCAGTTCAATTATTGTAAAGATATTTTTATCTCCAGGGATATACTTCTTTCCAATAGAAAATTCGTGCAGTAAAAAAGAAACAAAAAATATTAAAAACAATGAATAAAACAATCAAATGTTATACAGGCGCAAAACGACTTTTAGAAAATAGAGCAGAAATAAAAAAAAGAAAGATCTAGGGTCAGAATCCCAGGCTGATACAATTTTATTTTAGAAAAAATTGTGCGTATGCGAGTCAGAAGTTATACTTCCCTAGTATAATACAAGAATAACTTTATTTAGAACGCAAATAATGAATGGAAATAAAATAATAAAAGGACTGAAGCGTGATTATAAATACGGTTGGTAAAATCTAAATCTAATTAAATTTTGAATAATTTATAATTTATAATGCAAAGAAATACATACCGAAACTTAACCTCACTTAGAAAAATACACTTAAAATATATTTTAAAAAGCATATAAGCACGATTTCTATCACAAATTTTCATACTAAATAAATATTTTTTGTTATACGGACCACTAGTAGAATTTTATAAATATAAAATACGTATTGTGTATTTACAAAAAGTGTATTTTAATACTGTGATGAATATAGTATCAGTCACTACACGAATATTTAGTGAGCAACTTCATACAGTCGATTTTTGTTGCATCGTGCGCACGCATCTTAAAATTTCACTCGCATCATTTTTTTCATAACCCGCCTAAAGAATTATAACTTCAAAAAGTTTCATTGCGGGAAGTTGTAGAGTACCCCGACGAAGTGATTTCATGTTTTATATCGCTTATTCTTTAATTGTTTGGTATGTATGTAGTGTTTAAGATGTTAGTGACAATCATCAGTAGGTGAACTCAATGGGCGATAAAAACTACATGAATTTGTCGAGAAAGTCATAATACGCAGATAGATGGAAGCGAAAAAGTAATAGAACGTCAGACTTAATAGTATGGTTTCAGTATTATTTGCATTACGAAAGAGTATTATTTGCATTACGTAACAAGATTAAACGAAAAAAAATCTAGCCCATCCACTCCTGTGTTCACGCAAGTATAAATCTGTAAAATTAAAATTAATTTCTTGTTAATTGCAAATTTCGTAGCAATACAATTTGTTTACATAAAAAATTAATGCTCAATCGCTCATAACATTTTTCCTTCTGCTTAATTAAAGGTTTTCTTTGATAGTGATCAATGTTACCATTTATTATTTATCTTAATAAATGGTAAGATAAACTTCTTCTTTTTTATTTAAAGTTATTTAATAAAAATTAAAACAATTAAATGTACTTTTCAGTTGTTAAAAGCCAGTGTATTTAAGACCAAGGAATTTAACTTGCAATCGTATTCAATAAATTTTATATTCTCAGTAATAAAATACTGAAAACACGTCTGTTAAAAAATGGAAAAGGCTACATTCCAGCTAAAACCATAGCAAGTTAGATGGTAGGGGGAGCGTAGTAAAAAATGTCCTAAAGGAGACTACGTAGTTATGGAAGTTCTCTAACTCTATCGTGTCAATTGAATGTTTATACCATTAAGTACAGCCCTGCGTTAAATGATGGTTAATTAAATTGAATCATTCATCCATATATATAGTACGTATAGTTTAGCTACTGTCACTTAAAGTATGATTGTACATTTTAATTTAATGTTCAATAAACTCATTTATTAAAATCTACACGAAACCAACCATAACTTTATTTATTAAACGCATTCCCAAAGTATTGTATGATATGAGATTTTTTATTTTCTACGCATTTTTTTCTAGGTACGCTACGTTTCCTCGACCTCAAAATTTATATTTCGGTTATAAAATTAAATTTCCGATCGTTAAATGGAAATATGTCGTGCTCGGTTTTGTTGACAAGATACTCACTCGCTCTTCGTAATCAACAACTTCTTGCACTTGTATGATCGTCCAGTTTTTTTGTAATAACAGAATAACTGAATTCTTTACTTTCTCACAGTATGCAGCCTACTCAATCGCCTGACCGAGGCTGCAACAGTACGATCTGTTTTTGTTGAATGAGAAAAAAATTCTTCAAACGTGTCACCACTATGTATTATAGTGTCATTGAACTTATCGATCGTTGTATTCATCATGAGCTTGATCTTGTTATCGTTATTGAAATCTATAGGTGTAGAAATGCAATGCTTATCTAACCGTACATAAACAAATAATATATACAAGTAAGTTACGTGTATGCATAGATACCTATTAAAACATGATTTTGAATATATTTTGCGTGAGTTGCGTAACCGTTGCTGTTTGTAACCATTTATCATCATGATTTACCACATTGGTCTTTGCCTACGCAATGTGTTTTGTATTAATTGCATATTTGTGCAAATTATGTAATTATTTTCATCTGAAATCATAAATTTTAAGCGATGTTATAATAAATTTACTTATTATGTATTGATTTTAAGCGATATTATAATAAATATACTTGTTATATATTGACATCGAATTGTTTGATTTCTTTCATATATTTTATTTCTTTGATATCTTTTTTTAAAACCCATTCATATATAGAAATGGTCTGTTTATGAAAACATAATTTATTAAATTGATAAAAGTAGGTCTAGAAAAACATCTTAATAATAAAATATGTATATTATATAATCATAAAATTCATTTAATATATTTAACGTATAAAAAATTTTAAGATTTCGTACTTATGTATGATTAAGTTTTTTAAATTGAAAGTTTTATCCTTAACTAATTTTTAATATCAAAATATAAATTTTAATAACAATTTTAAAATTTAATTGCACCAAAATTTTAATTCAGGATAACTTACTAATAATTAATTGCATAATTTCTATTGAATCAAGTAAATTTAAATTTTCATATCAATTAAATGTATTTAAATACTTACCACCTTTTCACAACGAACCTAATTTGGTGTTATGTATTAAAATATTACGATTTTAATAAGATCGCCCTAATAACGTGGTGTAGGAGAGATGCTTCATTTGAAAATTAATATCGTAGATTTCATTTATGATAGGACTTCGTACCAAAGGTCAATCGAGTTTGATAATTGCAAAGGAAAGGAAGTGTTAAACTGATTAATTGATTTTTATAGCTGAAATTAATAATATTTAAAAATTAACATTGAGACGAACATTTCTTTAACTAAATATATGCTAATGATATTTAACAATGCTATATAGTAACCTTCATGACCTAAATGCTGTAATCTTACTCTTGTACCACTCCATTCCGTTAACCTCATTTCAGTTCTTCAAACAAGTACGAGCAGTACACGCAGCTATGTAAAGTGAAAACCGATATAGCTTGTATCCAAAAAAAGAAATTAATAATACGATAATTAATTAATGTATAAAAAATTACGTTAATCGATATTATAACTTAAAAAGTAATTAAAATTGCGTTAAACGTATATTTTTCTAATAATTTCCATGCACGTTTTCTAACCATATTGTTTTATTAAAAATCTTAAACTATTTAGATTTAATAATTTATCTGAACAGGGTGCGTGACACACATATATTAATGTTTTAAAGCAGTTTATCATCTTTCACATAACATATTACAGATCTCATCAATATACGGTATCAGGGAATAAGTGTCGGACAAAGAAAGATGTTATTTCTTGACTGAAAAATAGTTGATTGTCGTTAAAGAAAAATTTAAAAGTTGACTTTTTTCAGAAAATTGATAATAATATTCATAATTTTTCGTCATTTTCCTAGGCACGATACTTGCGCACATTGTTCAACACCGCTCGGGGGAATAACCCGCGAACTGCGGAGACATCGCCACTACGGGTAAACAACGCACTCCGGGCGTGTTAAAAAGAGTAATGTGTAATATTTTTTGCACTCAATTAGAAAAAGGGTGTATTTTACGTTTTATTTCAACGACAATGTATTCCTTTATAGCCAAAGAACAGCGTGTTTATTTCTCCGACATCTATTCCCGGACACCGTGTATATCACTTCTCCTTCGCACATTACGTTTATAAGAAATGGAAAATACTTAATCTCATATATCGAATCTACCTCTTTTGTTCTGAATATTTAAAATTCCGCAGCCAAACTAGAAACCCTTATAGTTTCACCATGTCCATGTGTACATTACAGCTGCTTTACTGCCGACCATTAGTGCTATAAGACTGAAATTTGGCATAGTCATACATATTTATAACTCATAAAAGGTTATGAAATTAAATCTTTTATAAAAATTGCTTAGAGTGCCTCCTCTACGGGCAAAGTGGTGGTGATTTTTTTTCTACTCGCATTCCCCCTTGTGTTGAATATCGTTGAATAAGTCTTCCGAAAATATTAGGGGTTTGTCATGAACGAGTGTTTACGAAATTTAAGCTTTAAAGTGGTAATTTTTGTTAGAGTTTACGCATCCCCATCAGCTAAACCGCTATTTTTGAACATCTGAAAAGTATTCACGACAGTAGTATATATAACGAAAGAAAGGAAAATTACTGACTTACGTATGTCACGTAGTTGAGTCAGTAAAAAGTTCATAGAATTTTCATAAAATGACTTAAATCAACTACAAAAATGGTTTTGTATTTTGAAATATATATTGATTATGTCGGTGAAATATATACTACGCACTATATAATTGTATACTTACATGACTAGAAATAATATTAGTATTTCTAATTAGTTTAATGTAAATACTATTTACGTTTATATGTTTATATATTGAAATATATATTGATTATGTCGGTGAAATATATACTACGCACTATATAATTGTATACTTACATGACTAGAAATAATATTAGTATTTCTAATTAGTTTAATGTAAATACTATTTACGTTTATATGTTTATATATTGAAATATATATTGATTATGTCGGTGAAAGATATACTACGCACTATATAATTGTATACTTACATGACTAGAAATAATATTAGTATTTCTAATTAGTTTAATGTAAATACCATTTACGTTTATATGTTTATATATTGAAATATATATTGATTATGTCGGTGAAAGATATACTACGCACTATATAATTGTATACTTACATGACGAGAAATAATATTAGTATTTCTAATTAGTTTAATGTAAATACTATTTACGTTTATATGTTTATATATTGAAATATATATTGATTATGTCGGTGAAAGATATATTACGGACTATATAATTATATACTTACATGACGAGAAATAATATTAGTATTTCTAATTAGTTTAATGTAAATACTATTTACGTTTATATGTTTACATATTGAAATATATATTGATTATGTCGGTGAGAGATATACTACGCACTATATAATTGTATACTTACATGACGAGAAATAATACTAGTATTTCTAATTAGTTTAATGTAAATACTATTTACGTTTCTATGTTTATATACATATAAGTTCGTACGAAACCCTAGTTATGATCAGAATTAACAAGTTTATTTTAATTAAATTTTCTACCTGCATTTGGGCAAATTCAAAACTTATGAGGCTGTTGAGAGGAGTGGGTAAGGAAAGGTTTTGTTTCTCGGCGTAAAGGTTCTGCTTTACCCTTTAATCAGAATTCAAATATTATATAAGTTAATATATATTGCTTATCTAAACTTATGTAAAGATTCAAATGTAAGTTCGTTTATTTGTTTGTCTGTTTGTGTGCCCTTTCACGGCTCGTTTCTTCAAAAAAATTATTCTACGCGAATACATCCTCAGCAACATCTAGTTAAAAACGGGACATTTAGAAAATTATTTATATTTTATAGAGTTTATGAGTGGTGTAATACTTCTTAAGGTTTTTTAAAATATATCGTATATTTTAAATTGTACTGGTCATTTGGCTTCATTTACTACATATTTACATGGAGGCGAGCATGCATTTACACGCGTTGACGGAGGTGTATAAACATTGCAAAAAATTATTTACTTTTATGCATATTTTGATTCTATACGTCGTCATATCTGATCGCACATGTTCAAACAATTATGACGTGAAGCCCTCTGTAAAAAACGACACAAAAACGGCTAACCATCAGCGCCAAGTGTCGATTAGTGTAGTCAAACGCTACTGAGCCGTTCTGCGAAGCGATCGCGCGCAATTCGACTTTCTAACAACCTTCGCGGTCCAACCGAGCAGCTGATCTTTAGATGACCCGAGAGAACAAAATCGCCCTCGGAAGATCGCGTTCGAATCGTGAGTACACGATCGCACCGCGCACAAACCTACACATTTACATCTAAAATAAAAATTTCATCTACTCAGGATATAATAAATTTATAATCGGTATTTATAAAAAATAGTGTTTCAAACTAATATTCTGTATGAAATCTGTACATAACAAGTTTTGGGGGCAGGGATTTGCACTGCCACGTCTCAGCGTCAAACCGTACCGATTAAAGAAAAAACTTTGTGTTACAATATAAAATTTCCTTGTATTTAAAATATATTTATTTTATATAGATTTCGCCCAGAATATTAGTTTCAAATATAATATTTTATAAATACCGATGATAATTAGATTACAATTTTTTTAACATTTTTTCGATTTAAACATTTCATTATCATAAATAGAATCTATTTATAAAAACAAGTAAAAAAATTATGTTTATTTCTTAGATATTTACTGATGATAATTAGAATTTAGTTTTAAGAGTAAGGTGAGTTTGCGACTTCGCAAATAAAGAAAAAACATTTTTTGTGTTTTCTTTATTTTTTTTTCTCTCAGAATTCTTTGAGCATAATGTTCACTAAAACGCCAATAGATGGCATTGGAATTACCAAGTCAGAGTATTTTTTATATCCGTTATATCCAGGTAAAAATTATCCTATATATTGCTGGAGGACAGACTATTACTATAATTTTATCCAAATCTGTGCAGTAAATGTTGGATGATTGATGAACAAATTGACATATAGACACATAGATAAAAATTCTAAGAACAGGTCTTCTGGCTTCTACTACACGCTAAATCATAATAAATATTCTATACGCTAAATAAATCATCCTTTTTAAAATATTTTCCATGTACCGAATTCATTTTTTACAATTTTATTACATGTATAGACAATTAACGATCAAAAACATTTATGTGGAAATTTTACATAGAGCTAATGCAACAATTGAAAACAAAGTTAATTTCATCTGCCGTGTGAGGTTTCAATTGAAAGAGCAAGAAGTTATAAGTGATTACACAACTATTTTTCAGAGTTTTATGTAAGTGAGTTCTAGAGATATTGCCATAAATATCCACAAAAAAAGTTCCTCCCCACCATCTATCTTGAAACAATCAAAGCCAAAATTATAAAAAAATAACGTTTAGTTGCTAGAGGTATAACCTAGTTTACCAGAAAATCATAGCGATGATTCTGAATCTAACATTTTTTGAGTAATCCACAATATTTTTAAACTTGTGAAAGATATCATATTTACTTGATAAATAATATTGTTAACATAATAACAGCTGTAGGTTAATAAAAACACAATATATGCTTATATATTTTAGCCCATATGCGCATGAAATCTTGGTAGTGCGGACTCTACTCGGGTTTAACTAGTTTAATTTAACAACCGTAATACACTGTTTCAATGCTACTGCAAGGGTTTACTGTAACACCACGAGACACCGAGCGCATGCAATTTCATCAAAGCGATGTTATTACGCAACGCACACCTTACACAGTTTCGAATAGTGAATATGCGCATTACTTCGCCGACAAAATATATCAATTATATTGATAATTAAGTATGTTTCTTTATTTTTTTTTACATGGAGATTCTGTTCGTGATAATAAAAAGTTTAAATGATTGAGAAATTGTTGAAAATAAAAAAATCCTTTTTTTTGGTGAAAAATAAGTTATTTCTCCGTAATAAAGGCCCAAATAAAAAAAAAGTGATGGATTTAGTTTCGTCTTATGTTTTCGAGAAGAATCTGAAAAAAATCTTGTTTTATCAATGAACTAATAGTCTGAATAATATTTAAGTCAATTGGTAGGGTACACACTTTTAGCTTTGTGAATATTATTTGATTAAATTTAATGAAAGTGTTTTTAAACCTCTTGTTGAAATATTGACTTTGTTGTTTATGTAATTACTTCTAATATGCCCTATTGTCATCCCAATTAATATTGTAGATGGGAAAGTATGTTTGGTTGTTTGTTTATTAGTTTACGTATGTGTTCTCTAATAACTCTACAACCAAGCAAAAGACCGCCACCAAATTTGGCATCCACGTATTTCAAGGGGTGAAGTAAAATATGCTTATGCGTGTACTGCGTTACTTACGTTAGTGTTAATATGAAAATTGTGTTTGGACATTTTTCACTCAATTACGCTTAAACGACTGAACGCTTTCCATAACTTAGTATAGAAATAGATCATGAATCAATTTTTTACATAGATTACTTTTAATTAAAAAAATTACATAATTTTTGTACGAGGAAACTGATATTTTGAACTCAATATTAAAACATTTAGAACTATAACATGTCGATACATAGCCCAGCGTATATACTAAATCCGTTTCTCAAGTGTCATTTGGGTCAAAAACTTGCATCCTCTTGCTAAACACATAAAATATTTACTTAACCATTGTTAAAAAAGGTCTTGAGATGGGGCAAATCTTTTATGGGGATAGCGACAAATGTCGAAACCTTAATTAAAAATTAACGTAGGCGAAGCCGCAGCAAAAGCTAGTGTAAATAAATTAGGTGAACATATTTGTACAGTTATTCAGTTTAGGCAATGTGTGGTGTGTATAATTAATAAACAAAACAAAACCTAAGCTCCACGAAAAAAGATAACAAGTCGTTTGTATAGTTTACCGATTGTTACACGGTCTATTAATTTATTTCACCTGCACTATTTTCCATACAATGATTGTTCCAATGTAATGAACGCATAATTACAGGTTGACAGAATGTGTGTGTATTTAATAAAATTAGTTAATAAACAGATGGTGTGTATAACTAATAAAATTAGATAATAAACAAAACTAAAACCAAGCGCCACGAAAAAAATAACAAGTCGTTTGTATAGTAGGCCGATTGTGACACGGTCTATTAATTTACTTCACCTGTACTATTTTCCATATAATGATTGTTCCAATATAATGAACGCATGATTACAGGTTGACAGAATGTGTGCATAATTAATAGAATTAGTTAATAAACGAAACTAAAACTAAGCTCCACGAAAAAAGATAACAAGTGAACTGTATAGTTGGCCGATTCTTACACGGTCTATTAATTTACTTCACCTGTACTATTTTCCATACAATGATTGTTCCAATGTAATGAACCTATGATTACAGGTTGACAGAATGTGTGCATAATTAATAGAATTAGTTAATAAACCAAACTAAAACTAAACTCCACGAAAAAAGATAACAAGTCGATTGTATAGTTGGCTGATTGTTACACGGTCTATTAATTTACTTCACCTGTACTACTTTCCATACAATGATTGTTCCAATGTAATGAACGCATGATTACAGGTTGACAGAATGTGTGCATAATTAATAGAATTAGTTAATAAACCGAACTAAAACTAAACTCCACGAAAAGAGATAACAAGTTGATTGTATAGTTGGCCGATTGTTACACGGTCTATTAATTTACTTCACCTGTACTATTTTCCATACAATCATTGTTCCAATGTAATGAACGCATGATTACAGGTTGACAGAATGTGGGCATAATTAATAGAATTAGTTATAAACGAAACTAAAACTAAGCTCCACGAAAAAATATAACAAGTCGATTGTATAGTTGGCCGATTGTTACACGGTCTATTAATTTACTTCATCTGTACTATTTTCCATATATTGATTGTTCCAATGTAATGAACGCATGATTACAGGTTGACAGAATGTGGGCATAATTAATAGAATTAGTTATAAACGAAACTAAAACTAAGCTCCACGAAAAAATATAACAAGTCGATTGTATAGTTGGCCGATTGTTACACGGTCTATTAATTTACTTCATCTGTACTATTTTCCATATATTGATTGTTCCAATGTAATGAACACATGACTAATCAAAACAAGCACATTTAATTTTCCGCATTTCATTTATTTTATTTAAGAATTTTTTTGCCTTGTTATCAATGAACATCCGATGATTTTTTGCTTTGTTATCAATGAGCTAGTCGACGCCCTGGCTCTCGACCAAACCGCAATCGTTCACCGAAAGCACGATATGGAATAGTAAATAAAATAAACATTTAGGACCCACGTATGCCCCAGCTATACCTCCACTTTTGGCTAAAAAATTAAAAATATGTTTGCCATCACATTATTCAAAATGAGTCTTAAAGAACTGATGTAAATTTATAGTAACATCACATTTTGGAAAAGTCTTGTTATTTTGGCTAAAGGACTAAAATAGGTTCAAAATAATTCGTAAATTTATTGGAGTGGTAAAACTTCTCTTGGCAATAGTAATATAGCGGAAATAATTAATAAAACAATATATTATTTTCAGAAAACTCATATTTTAAGGTGAAATTTGTGTTATAGTTTTGTCTGATTTATTTCTCCGAAATATTGCTTTCGTTCGACTTTTTAATTTGACAGCATAATGTCATCGAAAGGTTTTTTTTGTATTGAATGCCCATGTTTTGTGCCGCTGCATTTTATTTTCTTAATTCTGTTTTATTTTTGATATTTTTTACTTTGTTCCAGGCCGATATCCCCTTGTTCGCCCATCGCTGCTGCTACATCGGGTGGAGTTAATCAATATTATGTATATTTATTAGTCCCTCAGTCACCGCAATGTAACTTGAAAATTGTGTCATAAGTGAAACTAAGATTTGACATTAATTGTAAAGCTTCCATGATGAAATTTAACTAAAATATTTTATCCACGTAGAGAAATTTACAAATTAAAAAATAAATATATATTTTTTTAATAGATTGCATTTTTATACTAGGTACAGTTTCATTTTTTGTCTCCGCAAGTGCGTATGGTGAAATATATGAGAAAAATATGAGATGGTGAAAAAATTACGAGATATCAGATATATATATATATATATATATATATATATATATATATATATATATATATATATATAAGAACCTTTTGTCTTATTTGCCTAATACATTTCTTAAAGACACAATCACAACCAATTTTCCTATTGTTTTTCGACTGCGCTATTTGTATCTTTTAGTTTATTTATTACTGACGTAACGTTTTTTCCCCTTATCATTTTGCCCAAATCCGATCCGATTAAAGAAGGATTAAAGATTGAAAAAACCAAAACGCTGAAAATTACCCACTGATAGACTGGGTAATTAATTATATTTGCACCTCCTTATCTTCTCTAAGTAAAAGATAATGTCACGTAATTTGCATTATTAATTCTTTATTATTGTGGCGTGTTTTTGTAGATAAGATGGTAGCTAGACGCTATTAGATATGGTAAATATTACAAATCTCTCATAGCATTATATTCTGCAATCTTATCCGCATTTTCCGAGAATAAGGTAGAACGTTTATTTGGAAGTATTAAATATAACAGGTTTTTAAAAACGTGCATATTCGCCAAGATACTCATTCATTCGCCCGTAAAAAATTGATAACAAAAATTTGGCGTAAAATAAGTATATAGCACAGTTTTGCTTCTGAATCCTTTTAAGGCCCAAAGTCCAAATTGTGTTTGTTTTCAAAAAATCAACACTAGTCCATCAACACTAGTACTAAAATTGGATGGAGTATTTTTAAGGAGACATATTTTTATCTCTAATCAATTTCTTTTTAAACTTGTTTTATCTCCTATCATTATGTTACTATCTACAGAATTAGATAGAATGCAATGCTACTGTAACTGTCTGATGTATTTATAAGGCTGCGTTTGCACACGATATTTTAGTACATTTATCTACCACGACGATGTCGTGTGGTAAAGTAAATAATCTGGCCTTCCACAATGTATGCTTTTCGCCTAATACGGTCTTCGGAATATCAGCATCTGTTGTTAATACGATAAAGTCTGCCTTTACGTAAACTCTAAGAGTGCCAACAAATCTGGGAAAGTTTTTTATTTAGTGGAATTAATTCATGCAGACTCACGCTTGTCAATATGTCCTAGCCACTGCAAACGACTATTTAAATATCGTTTTTACACCGGAAATCTGGACTATGTTAAACGCCATTTCCTTTATAACTCTGTCTTTTCGAAACACGTACAGAATTACTTGTGTCAATGCATACTTCTGGATCAAGAAAGATAGTCGAAAATTGGTGACAGAAAATATCGAATTACGTAGCATTTTCGATGACTTTATTGTCAGTGTACTCAAATTAAACGATATGAGAACGATTCAACTCATCTGAAATAGGAGAATAAGTTTACGATGATAGTGCCTCATGAATTTCTAGATGTAATTCAAATATATATTACATAGTACAAGACAACTTTGTATCAAATTAAAGCTTATTTTTTGCCTACCAAAAACTGCTGCAACTAACAGTTGCCAGTTTTTAAGTCAATTAATTATGGTCTAAGTGACTCTGAGTCTTCTTAACCAGGATTCATATTCGATATTTTCAAGCCATTTAAAAAAGTCGTGTCTCGTGCAAAAAAACTAAAGCTTTTGACGTACATTCGGTCAACTTTTCTAATGTTTTCGTTGCGTTTTCCCCAAGTTTAAAACAAAACTTGAGCACGAAATTTTGTTGTAGTTTTGATTGGAATATTTCCTTTACTACAAAATATACTTCACGAAAAAACGTCTTTTGAAAATAGTGTAGTAATGACAGGAAAAACTCGCACTGGATGTTTATCAAATATCTAAGTGAAAAGTCAAGTAATAGGTTACCAGGGTTGTCAGATCGTGCGCTAAATGTATTCTCATTATATGGTAAACAGACCTTGTATTCTAAAACTTTTGCATAAACCTTTCGATACGCATGAGCATAAACAATATCTTATTGGATTATCTCAGTCTTTTGCCACATCGAGAAGATAAACAGCAACTTTATCAAGGTATGTCATCTATCGCAGCGCGGGCAGTGCAGTGGGAACGCGCCGACCGCAGGCAAGACCTGACGTCGCCACCGTTCATTCACAGTTGCACAACGATGTGTACGGTGAACATAAGTTGGTTATATCGCTCATGGATACAGTGGTAACGCATTTGTAAATTAGGCTGAGCATTTTACGCTACAGGATTTTGTTTGTAAAGTGTATTAAAATATTGATTCGGACCTTCTCGTATATTTGAAGCATTTCTTCATTAAAACAACATAGCTGTTTGATGCTAACTGGTAGTGTCAACGAACTTGCTATTACGTCGCACATTTCACACTAGTCACTAATTTGTAAAATTTTAATTGCTGTTTATTCTGTATATTTTTATGTGAAACATGGAAGACTGGACTATAAAAGAACGGATAACAATAGCAGATTTTTTTGCAACTTTATAAATTAAGCCTTGATGATGGTAGAGAAACTGATAAAAGAGTAAAAGGAGAAAAAATATTTTTTTAGACAAACATCACGACCTAAGTATAGACTATGTTGATAAATAAGAGTGTTCAAAACTTATAGCACTTAATTCAAAGTTATGAGCAGCCAAGGCCATAAATCTAGAGTTAACATAAACTGAAGGTACTTTTCGAGTTTGTTTGCAGTTATTTATTAATAGTTTCATAAATAAGACATTTTCGTACCGAGTAATGAATCATTTTAATTTTAAGTAATAAACCAAGCAGCCGCACTATCACTAGTAGCTGTTTAATGTGATTGCACAATTTCGCAGCCGTTTTCAATATTATTCAACATTTTAAATGTTAAAATCTGGTTTTTCTAAATAATTTCTCGTACTTCAGTGCTCTTTTAATTACGTTTTAGTTAAAGTCCTTAATTTTTTTTCCACACGAATATATAGTACATATAGTGATTTAAGTTAAACTGATAGAGAAGTGTATTCTAAAAGGAAATGTTCATGTCTAAAATGTAATCAGCGTTAAAAACGTATAAAAGGTTTTAGAGCTTCTTTATTTCATTTAGGAACTGTTTCTAATGTACAGTTGCAGTGTTTGCCTATTTCAGTTTTATTTTAGTTATACTCTCTTAATTTCCAACTTCATTGTCATAAAAAGACAACGTTTGATAATAGTGTTATGAACTACATTACTCATGGTAAACCAAGTATGTTATGGTTATTTTTTTATATCCTTTAATATGCACGTATTTCCTATCAATAGAAGCTATGATTATTTATTTCTCAAATAACCTTGAACAACCTAACATAATGCCCCAATTCACTGGCAAATTAAGAAAAATTAATGAATCCTAGGCTGAGGTCACATGACATCATTAAATGAATTATAATAAAAAAACATTTATTCCACCATTATGGTGGAACTGGCGGGGATTCGTTACGAAAATTTGACGATTGTGATGGTATTAGAAATAAATGGTAGGTGATATATAATTATATCGTATTTACGAAATATTTGTGTCGACTAATTTCATTTCGTAAACGCGATATTTACTTAACGAAAACATTTCAAAAATGTGAAACGAATGAATAAAATTAATTTCCAGTAAATAAATAAAATCTGTTAAGCACGGGTATACCTCGCACTGCGAGGATTCCGTTCACACTTAAGTTCATTTAAAAGCAAGGGCATGTGGGATTTCTTCCATATAAACTGTTCATAAATATTATTTTTCCGCGTCTAAGTAAATTTTATAATACATCTGCCCCAGGCGTGAAAACTACACGAACTTCTTAAAAACTATGAGATCTAAAATGATCGCTATAATTTTGCTGTAAAGTTTCAGTAAGCTTGCAGCCACATTGTCATTTTCATAACTTCAATTCAATAGTTTCGAAAATAGAGGGGTAAACTCCATATATCCTCATATATCTGGATACACGGTGTTTCTATGACTATGCCAAATTTCAATCTTCTGCATCGAACCGGGTCTAAGAAAAATGGCTCTCACAGACTGACACACAAACGAACTCGTGCATGATTTTAAGAAAGTTTCATGTTTTAATGGCTTGAAAATATTTGTATCATTCTTTTTTCGAAAAATGTAGATTTATATTTCGCAAATGCAAGAGAGAGTACAAATATTTTCATAAGGTCCGTAAATGTAGCACCACTATTAAAAGTGTTTTAAAACCTATTTCATTGTTCCGATGACATTAAAAACATTCTTAACTCTAAGATAATTGGTAAAGCGGTTTAGCGCGTTAGTATAACTTGCAGTAATATGCATACGTAATAAATTGATAACATTAACAAAACTTTCAAATAGCGTCACGGTATTATGTGACGGAAGTAATTTATTTATTTTTTATGCATTTATCAAAGTATTATAGATTACCAACGATAAATAGAGAAATAATCAATAGACAACGTTAGGAAAGTTTAATTTCGTTACCAAAATTTAATGGAATAATATTTTAATATATCCTCATTCCCTAAAAATATATCACATTCAAGATGCTACAGTCCTGTGGGGTGTTTCAGTGGAGATTAATTCGGGAGATAGGTACAGCAAAACTTTTGTGCTTGTGAGCTCTAATATGTATTATATCGCGCACTCTCTTATGTCTCATAATGCGAGCTCTTATGTGTATATTATCGCGAGCTCTAATGTATATTATATCGAGACTCCTCAACATATTTTACCACGAGCTCTCATGTATATGGGACTAAAAGATATATCTGACATAATAGGAAAGAAAATGTTTGAGCACACAGTTTGAAAAGAAAAATAATTAACATTGAATCAAAACTCACGAGAATCAAAATTTACTATACCAGGGATAAAAGAAGAAGGAAGAAAAAAGAGAAGTAGTCAAGCACCTTAAAAATGTTATCAAACTCTTGAATTATAAAGAATATTTCATAATTATATGCTGTATTTTGGCCGTTACTAGAGACATTATTATATGAAAACGGCTTCATTAATCAACCCTGATAAATTTCATACAGTTACTTACCTAAATAAAAAGATTTTTTTAAAAATTAGCTTATGAAACTTATCCTAATTGTCATTAAATCGTTCTGTCGATTAAAATTGAATTTGGCAGCCACAAATAAATTATGTTGTAATAAAAGAATCAGAACTTTCCAAACTGTTGTCAACAAATTATACTAATAAAAACAAATGTTCAACCTTTTATTGTCTACCCGATTACAGATATAAGATACGTCTTAGCTTTCTTTTCCTCCTAGTTTTATCTTACGTTCAACTGTTATAAGTTTGAGGTTGATTATGAAAATATCCATACACTTTTTATTTCATACATTACACCTCCTTCCAAAATAGTCCTTTACTTCGTATGTCGCCAAACTGTGGGCTATACAGGTGGTCCATTTGCAGTGGTCCGAAAATGTTTGACGTGATAACGTCTTTTAAATCGATTAACACCGGCTGTACGCATGAAAAACTGTCACGTTCCGCCTGAGCCTGAGCGTGCAAGCGAGAGCGCGGAACAAGTGATAGAGAGGCACGATCGAGCCAAGCGTCGGAATTTATTTCATCAATGTTTCTTTATGATGTTATCACGTAAAACTATCGTCCGTAAACCGATTTTACAGACAACCAATTTTTTTAAGTAGAAAACATCGTGATAAGTTATTTAAAAAACATTACTTTCGCGAAAATCACTAGTTTACAATTTATGATTTTTCTTGCACTTGTTTGAAAAATTTTTACTCCAGTCACATAAATCACAAATCATTTTTTGTTTATTTTTAGCTTCTGCTATGGTTTGAAACTTTGCGTTGAATTTTTTGTTTTCAGAAGAATAACGTGTATTTAAATAAAATCACTATAGTAAAATCTGTACGACTAGAGATTCGTTTATAATCTTAAGAAACTACCTTTGGATATGGTGATAATCTAGACAAAAAAATTGTAATGATGTAGCTATTGCAACATCTTCATGAATTGATATCATGTAACTAAATCACTAAATGGGAAATTTCTGCTATAATCACAACTTTAGCAAAACTAAATGTGTCTCTTTAAAAAAAACATTAATTTACCTCAGATTTACCTAACTTATTCGCAAAATATTTATGGGAATTAACCTTGACATAGACACAATGTGTTCAGGTAAAATGACTATATAGATTGCTTTTGTGTTGTACACGTATCAGAAAGAGAGCAACACACTCTATTGTTATTATTTAGAATCCATTTGACTAGTTGCTGGTCAGCAGTCATTTGAACCAACAACAATGGCACTCGGCATTTATTGTTTGTTTGTCGCATACGCGTACTACGTCTTTTCAAAAATATTAATGATTTTCCTAAAGATTTTGGCTTGTTTATGGACTGATCATTACTCACCTGACTACTCGGTTTATGTAACTTGGACATTTTAGAGTGCTTAGTGAAACTGTTTTGTCATACCTATAGTTGATAATCGACGTGGCCTTCGTGCGTCCTGTACACCATGTGAATACGCCATGATGCATTATTTTACAATGTTGTAAGAGGCATTTCCCGAGAAATTACCAGACTCTATAGCGAATTTGCTAAAAATCAAGCAAGACTAGTAATCATATGCTCTCCGGATCACCCGATTTTTATTGTTTGCTTTTTCCTGATTGTCAGTCGCTGAATTCTTTGTTTTTTTTATACTCTAAAAATACCAGTATTTTCTAATATTATATTCTAATTTTTTAACGCTAGGTTCATTTTTGCTGTTTAAATATAATATCTGTCTAATATTTTATGCGTATATATGTGAATAAAAATATAGAAATATTATATTGTATATTAACATCTGTACTTCGAAGAAATTGATATTTGAATAAATGGTTAAGTATAATATGGCACTTATGTGTCATTACAGCGCCGGTTTATGTCACGACGGCTTCGCTTTCTTGCGACTTTGCCTATTTATATGGACTGATGCTAAGAATGTTATGATCGTCCTCAATACATGCTGCCTGTTGCTTTAACAAATTCACATGACAACTACCTATTTCGTGATTCTGAACTTTTCATTCTCATGAACATAATTTGTAGAAAAATTTCAAGCTGTATAAAAAACTGACACGCATGCGGTAGGATACCGTAATTATCTATATCTCCTATTTGATGTTGATGTAACGAAAATTTTAATCACGTATTTTGACCAAGAATTTTTTTCAGAATTTTTTAAGTTTTTCAACAGCTAAAAAACTATGATAGCAGGTTGCATATTATTTTGAAGCTTAATGGTTCCCAAACGAGACCTGGAAACTTATCAAATAAGAATAGAGCTCACACTAGGAGTGTTTGGTACACATTTAGACACATAAAATGTTTAATACTATGCACATAGTATTTTAATTAAACCATTTGCAAACATAAATTTTTCGCAACGTGAATACGTTGCAAATAACATCAAAGTGCATAATTAAAAAAAATTATGACATCCAGAATTATAATTTTACTTTTCCTACAACTTTTGCGTAGACTCTTAAAATAATTTACAACTTCGGCGTAGACTCTTAAAAAAAATTCCTATAACTTATGATATTTCACGATGTGAAAAAAATTGCGCCACTACTTTTATATTATTTTTAATATTTTGTTACATAATAATCACGATGCCCATCTGAAACATCTTCTTACAAAATTTCACGAAAATAAGTATAAAACTATAGAGACTATGAAACTATAGCTGATAAACGGACGGACAGACATCACCAACTTATAAAAGCTTCTTTTTCATTAAGGTATCTTCAAACAACGTAACCTCTATCATGACGTAACGTGTTTGCTTAACGAGGCGAGGGAAGCAACGTTACAAGTACTTAATCTAACATTGATCGATAGCACTATGCACCATTACAGCTTCGCCACGTGCCGCCTTTTATTATTAATTATTCCAAATACTCTAAGGAATTACTCCAAACCGATATACATATGTACGTTACAAAACCATCGACGGCGTCTCGATGATGCAAAACCAACAACACGGAGCGGCATTCAAAACAAATTAATTTCATAATTCAATTTCAATCGAAGCACAATTTGATAAATTACAGATAAGATGGACGCAAGAAAACTATATAATTAAAATAAGCCGAACGCAAGTGGATGCGTATCTTTGAACTTTCTCGCTGATTTGCATAATAAACGAGGCGTTGAACATTTCAATTACAACAGCCGAGCGGCCGGCCGAGGTCGGTGCGCGTACTTGTCGTGACGGAGTTACCGGCTCATCACATGAGCACCTCACATTTTTTACAGCTAAATGAACCTTGACACTATTTCACGTGTACTTTATTTTGATGCATGGAGGCCTTAAGACACGGCACCTGCTCCGGCATGCGGGCTGATCTGCACGTAGATCTGCTCATCTTCGTTTATGTTAACTGGCAGCAACACTCGTCTTTAACCGATGAAACATTAATTTTACGTATAAAACACGTATATCATTATGATTTTGAAATCACGTTTGACAACTTCACTGTCGCTGAGTGTAAGTGAATTATTGGCAATGGGAGTTTCTCTTTGTATTAATTAAACCAACAACGAACTCGAACGATTCTAACCACACTAATTTATATTGTGCGATTGCAATTCAACAAATCTTTGGTATGACGTTCTACGCTCTTTTAACAAACTATTGAAAAAATGAAATAAAAGTAATCGTTTAGCTCACAAAATAATAAATTTCGTTGATTCGATGAAATGAAAATGAAATTTGCATAGTGTATTATCAAATCAAAAAATTATGGAAAGGGTGGAACTTCGAAGTTTTTGAAAATTATGGAAGTTATGGTATGTTATGGGTTTTTGAAAGAGTAAAATAACTCAAATACCTTGGGAGATTAGTCATAGAAGATGAAAATATACCTGCGGAGCGAGCAAGTTAGCAGACGGTAATGAAAACCTTTATTCGATTTTCCTTGTTAGAAATTAAATATGTTTATGTGTGAAACGATAATCAAAACGATAGTTTATGCATCACGAAAATTTGAACCTTAATCAAAAGATTAGAGTCTAAGTTTCCGACAACTTAAAGTTGCTCAAGGGTCAAAATCCAATTGAGCTCATAAAGGCAGAAAATTACAATTTGCAATAAATGGTTCTGGACGATACTACGGCAATCCTTCAATAGTGGTGGACGTCAGAACTCGGAAACTCAGATGGCTGGACTACTTTCAAAAAATAGGAGACACACGAGTATCTAAGAAGGTACTCGACTTCGAACTGGAAAGCAACGTCTCAATGATAATGAGGCTGACTTCATAAAGTAGGTATCCTAAATTGATAAGAAAACGATATCGGGAGACAGCTTGCGACGCAATCCGTCACGGATTATAGCGTTGGAAAACGGAAATCATGAATTTGTCATAAATCGATTCTGGATACGATACTTGATACTACAAAAATGGATAGAAAACAAATTTTCAATAATATAGTAGAAGTCGAATCGTAATTGAAATAAATGGGGCTTGGACTGGTACTGGAAATCGTAAAATAAACAAGTGCATAAACAAAGTGTCAGTGAAGACACATGAGTCACGGCATGATTGTCGCTTACTTTGTTGCGGTGAGAGACGTTATGAGTAACCTCATTTAAATATTGTAAAAATGTGCAAATTTTCGGGTTTCAATCATTTCTATTGATGATGTTTCAATATAAGGTCAATTTCCTTCTAAATTTAATGAAAACATGGTATAGAATATATCCATATTATAAAATATACCTAAAACTTGAAATAAGTATTTTTAATTTAAAATTTAATTATCACGGAAACAGAAAATAAGTCAGTCGCTAAACTCTTTATAAATTTTCTATGAATTTCTTAAATTAAGCATCATTTTAGTTCAAAAATAAGCCATCGCTTCCATGTAAAAACGAACATATTTGTCTTCCTGAAAGAATTTCTATGTTCACGTGGCAGAAATAATTACACAAGAAACATTTTTAATTTGTGTCTGCGACTAAATCTAGGGTATCCTTTCTGAAAATGATACTTAATATGTAATTTTGATACATTTAAGTCTAACAAAATTATTCAGAATTAAATGAAACTACGTGATGTAGTATTATTTCTACTTCCTTTAAGTTCTTTACCACGACCTAGGTTTCGTTGTATAGCTAAGACTATGTTGTTAGCAAAGACTCTTTGCTACATCACGTAGTTTCATTTAATTGTGAATAATGAATTTCTATAAAATTAACGCCTTTTTTTATAAAATAATATAATAAACTTTTTTATAAAATAATATAAGAATATAAAAAAACAAAAAATTCAGCGACTGACAATCAGGAAAAAGCAAACAATAAAATACAACTTTTAATTTTTGTCAATATCTAACAAAATTAAATAAATAATACTACTAAGTACCCAGAAGGGACAGCAAACTATTCAGTTATATCGTAATCATATTTTTGTAATCATTAATTGAATAGCAAACGTTAACTGAATCGAAATATAGAAATACTTTAACTTTGAAGAAACAAGAGATTCAAGTATCTATATAATCCAACACTTATCCATCGAAATTTACTCTATATATGTAGCAATTCCCCTTCTTAATGAAGATAAAAAAAACACTTAAATTAGTAACAACTAAGGATAACTTAATTCATTACTGAATACGATTCATTAATGAACAGGTACACCAATCAAATCGTTAAAGACAAATATATGAAATTTCAGAATAGATTTTAAACAATTGAAGATAAGTGTTTTTTTTTAAATTCGCGTCAAATTGTCAAACAATAATGTAAAGAATACCTGCAGTAGTATGTATGTTATTATAGCAGATACCCATTAAAGTGAGCATTTGATACTTCTATTAAAAAAATCTGTCAAACCCGAGTAGAACTCGCAGATCGAGAGTTTCGCACACATTTGGCCACTTATAAAGATTTAAAGCTATATAGTATTCCTATTGAACTATTTACAAATATTAATTTTTCACAACGTAAATATATTGCCTATTACATCCCTGACAGGCGTTAAAACATGATACACATTTGAAAAAATGAATATCTAGGATAATTACTGTAGTAGGTATTTTTTAGTATATCTCAGAAGTCATACTACATAAATTACAAAAAAGAATATTTTGAGGCTCCTGTAATCAAATCTTTACCTCTCCTAAACGTTCTACACCGTATACGCAATTAAAATAAATTTGTAATATTTAATTCGATTCTCGGCTCCCCCAAAAACCCCACCCCCTCCCCGCTCGTTAAAATTTCAATATAAATATTTTTAATATTAGGTATTGAAATATAGGCGGATTAATATATTTTATTACTGTGTTAAATTTAAAGTTAAGCATGAAGCGGTTTCAGACGAAAATGGCTGCAAGAGAGAGACAGACACGTAATTCATCTTATAAGTGTTCCGTGGGGTGCAAAAAACCTAAAAAATGAACTTAATTTATCAAATGAATTTAGCAATAACCGTTAAACTTATTTTTCTTATTTCACTGTTATTTTATGATTTTAGATTTATATTTGTGCAAAATGCACTAAGGAGTCCGGAATCGTCGGATCGTTTTTATAAAAAATTAGCTTCACTGTTTTTCCTCGCTAATAGGAATATTATTCATATATCGGCCATCAAAATTCGGTGCTGATACAAAATACTAATTTCGTTCCATATTAAAAAAAAAATTGAAATTGCGAATATCTTCAAGTATTCTATGTTCATAATGTAATATTTAACAAAATAAAGTAACGTGTACCACAATGCTAAATACTCAAGTATAACTATCACAACACGCGAAATTCTAGAGCTTTAACATCGTATTTATCTTTTATCCTTGACTGACAGGAGTTGTTATTAAAAAGCTCCAGGGTGAATAGACGCTCAACAACGCACCGTGCGCGTCCTTCAAAGATCGCTTAAGCTTTTAGGGGAATAGGACAGCTTTTACGCGGCGACGTAAGAACCCACGTGACTTACATTCGCCGCGGTATTCACTAGCAGCAAAGGAACGCGCCTAGGTATTTCCCAATAAATTCAATTTTGTCTGGACGTGATGGATTCAATTTTATATCCATTATGTCACTTAGAGTGCGTGTGTGTTGACATATTTGATGATCACTTTATGACGATGTTTATACCCACAGAAAAAGGGAAGAACTCGCATACTTGACATCATGTTTTAAGCTTCGTCACATTTTAATCCTTTTAAAATGTATCAGTCTGATCTAAATATGACTTATGAAATATATAACTTTCCAGACAACTTTTAAATATATATATATATATATATATATATGTATATATATATATATATATATATATATATATATACATATATATATATATATATATATATATATATATATATATACACATATATATATATATATATAATATATATATATATATATAATTACTGACCTTATGTTAATAATACAAGTATAAAATATTAATTATGAAAACTATAACTTTTAAAAACGTTCAAAGATACCCAAATAGAACTTCCTACATGAGGGGGCAATTTCATTGACATTTGATTCTTAAAAAATTCTTTCTCAAAACTACTTATGTCTTTATAAAAATCAAGAAAGCCATTGTCACAGAGAAAGTATGAAACATACCGATAATTAACGTATGAATGGGATAGACCAAAAATCAATGCAATTTTACTTCATTCTAATGGACGGAGGGTGAAGATGACAAGTAAAATAATTTTTTTTTTAATTCAAATCCTAACTTATTCGTATTACATAAAGTAACTTATAATTATTGTGAACATATTTATTAATATATATATATATATATATATATATATACTGCTATGCTCCTGAAGCGATATCTGGAGCAACTGGAAAACGATGGTTCCAGCGGTTTTGCAGTGGCGATTATTTCCTAGACAATCAACCACGCTATGGTCGACCGGTGGAATTGGATAACGACAGATTAAAATTGTTAATTGAAGAAGATAGTCGATTAAGGACACACTGGCTAGCAACTCAGTTCTGGTGCTCCTACGGAACTATAGCCAGTGACATTGGATATTTGACTAAATTTTTTTTATTTCATTAATTAAAAAAGAAAAGATTTCACAGTGTAATTGGGTATTTGACTAAATTTTTTTTATTTCATTAATTATAATTTCAAGGTACAAGCTGATGAAGAGTGAAACAATTATTTAATAATCTTAAAAATTGACCGAGTTATAAAAGTTTAAATTTAACCTTTAGAGAAGGACGGCAATACTGTGTTGTGAGGTCATTTTTAATATTGCATATTATTTTCTACGAGATGAAAAGAGACAGGGATATACCTAACTCTATCCGTAACTTGAAATCTAGAAGCCTACAACTGGTTTATTTTTCAATCAATTTTTTAATTTCTTTCAAGGCTCGTTTTTAATTAACTTATATTTCACAATATTGTACAAAAAATATCAAAATTTAGAATGAGTCAACTACCGTATTGCTCACTAAAAAGTCTAAAGACTACATATACTTCATAATGTATTTTATCGAATACTTCAATCATTATGCAGTTAGTTCATACTACGTTTTCTATTGATAACCTGTACATATAACCCAGCTCTAAATAATTATGCCTACCTTCCTAACTATTACATCAAAATTAATGTATTTCATGCAAAGAAATCAATAAAATGGAAGCGCGTGTATTCCTAGATATTTCCCCCACACTTGGAGTAAAAGGTAATAAAATCTTTAATTTTAATAAAATAATTCATAATCATGACTACCTTTTTATAAACAGCCAGATGCGGTAGATAATAAAATGTGAAAATAGTTTGAAACTTATTTTTATTAGGTTAATAGGAAGTATTGAAAGATTGTAATACTAGGTAGTCTGTGTTAGTCTGTTAAATATCATACACTATTGACTGTCATCCACAACAGTAACTGAGAATAATTTGGACGAACCAAAACGCACTTATGATTCCTCGAATTGTAAGTACGTTTTGGTTCGTCCAAATATATATTCCTTATAATTCCTCGAATAACGGAAAATCTTGCTTGAACATGGCTTAAAGAGAGCGGCCCGAATTTGATTAATAATCTTAAGTACCTTAAATAAAAGATGTTAGTATTAAAGAAAATAAAAAAGCAAGAAAAATTTCTAAAAATGTTTTAATATAAATGTACAAAAATAAAAAATATAATATACTATCAAGGCAAATGTAACGTGTCCAAACTCGGGTATTCTATTCACCGCCATCTGATTCTGATTCCATCAAGATGTTACCACCGAAAACGAGTATATATGCCAATTATCATACCTCAGTCAGGATCTCCTTCTATCAGGAAGTGAATGAAATATAGCTTACAAAATTTTAAATAAAAGCTTTTAAAAACGACGAAAACGTGACGGAAAACATCAAAGTAACACTTGGTCAGTTTGCCTGACTTACAAAAATAAAACTCTTTATTTACCAATATTCACGTTTGTGGAAACAAAATTAAAATAGCAAACATTTTGTTATTGATATTTACCACCTCCTCTTGCTGGTGTCCGAATGAATAGTTTTAATCTGGGGCAGGCTTGGCTAAACAATTTATTGAAAGGCAATAAAGCAATAAATATAGTGTTTATAAAATTTAATTTACCGTTGCTTAACTTTGAATGTTAATAGTTATTTACTTACGAAAGATTTGATAAAGAAAAGAGAAACTAGAAAGTTGTTTTTTGTTTGAACATTGAATAATGGTGACTTACTTTTTAATATTTTTCACAATAGTGTTGTAAAAGTAAACAAATTCAGTCGTTTCGACAAGGAACACCTACAATTATGTATATGGAAGTACCTTATGAAAATAAGAATATCAAAATAATTCGCTCAATTGCAAATTGCACTTGCGTGATTCCTATTCTATGCTACTGGGTATATACTAAGATGCACGGCGATTATCGATAAATCGATATTCATTATTTTTGATGTATTCATTTTAAATTTCAAGTATCAAAAGATATATTTTTTCCGGGAACCTAAGATTATTTAAAATTCTATATAAATTTAATAACAGAGAAACTTAAAAAACATGAACCCACGCTATAAAAACGAAACGAAAAAAATACCGCGATTCGCGTCTCATACACACATTTTAAATAACCACCAATTTTCAGTCACTTTTTTTCCTATTGAAGAAAGGGAAATATAAAAAGAAAAGACACAAATTTCAAGCTTGATAAAAGCCATAATCAATGTTGGAATTAGTCCAACTTACACCCCGGACCATCTCTATTTATTACACAGGATTACGCCTCGTAACGCCGCTGGAGTTTAAATGCGAAGTCGCTGCACTGTTTGAAACGTCCATGTCACAGTGTGGCAGAAGAACTAGTTTATCTCTACCATCAAGTCCAGTTGGTTCAACTTCTAAAATTGTTCCAGTGATGATGATTTATAATTGTTGCCCTGTATCATTATAAGCGATGTCGATACTAGTCAATGCCATAAATTATAAAATCAACATATCAAATACAATAGAATTTAAAGTTTTCTTATATCTCTGTCAAACAAATGTAGGTTATCCGTAATTGAATTGTCTAGAACAGTTTGCATTTAAATTTGTTAAAAGGTATTCAAAATGATGTTTTTCATTCATCGAAATCAATAGATTTTCGAGCATTTCGAAAATTGCCGATATATTGAAGTATCGTTACATTTTTAATATATCAACATGAAATATATCGATACTGTGTAAAAAGTCAGACGTCTCTACGTCTAAAATGGGTACATAAACCGTGTTAGGTTAATGTTACTTAAGTTTAATAACTAAGTAAGTTATGAATATATAAAAATAATAACAATAATATTATAGTTCTACCACTACCAAAAAGGAGAGAAAGCGACACGATCATTTTGTCGAAGTTAATGTCGGCATTGGTTTGCAAATCAGAAAATGACGGCCGTTGAACTGCCAGGTACTTAGCGGCCGTCGAAGAGGGCAAAAACTTGACACCCCGAATGCTGGCTGAACATTTCAATTTCGAAACTTTGCTGTCTCGGAAAAAACATGGACAGGTGTGAAAACTGGCCCGATGGATACTGCATAACCTCTGGAACAGCAACAAATCCAAACCAAACCCCAATAATTTACCAATTTTCTCCAGAAAAATTAGCAAGCATCATTCTTAAAACACTTCGTTACTTAGCTACCCTTCAAAAACGTTAAAAGATAATAGACTTAAAATGCTCTAAATAAGATGTTGAAATGTGTCCAAAAGATATTAATTGCAAGAAGGCAATATGGTGCGTTTATCCACATTTTCTTCATATTACAAGCAGAATCTCCTGTCCACAAACGGAATAATTCACTGAGAGATTGTTTCTAAAAGTTACTGCTATTGTTGGAAAAACAAGAATCGGTGTGAGGAATAGCCAACCCTAGACAAAATTGATAAAAACTATTCAACGTCATCCATCTACCACAGCTGTCATGATATCAACCCGCAAAAAAAAACAAATTGTCTTTCATCACGATAACACATATTCCCATATCGAAAGTCGCGTAGCCGAATTCTTCGCCGATGTAGTATCACCGATAAGAACTCACACTTACTCTTCTATAGAGGCACCCACAATCTACCATATTAACTGTTCCCTAGAACGCTGGCAGGTATTTTCACTCTGTCAGTTTTTTAGCGACATTAAAACGTCGACCATTAACCATTTCAAAAAACTCACACCCACCATTCTGGTTTTTAAGCTTTCATTCTCTTCCACGAATAAAGTAGCCAAAATTTTCAAGGTTATTCACTCTTTCATACCGGCCACCAACTACCGAGCAAATGGAAAGCAATTATGAGGTGAAACAATGAATATGTTTCAGTATTGTCTATTTTATTTTTCTCATTGTTTTTCTTTTAAATTAATTTAAATGAAAATATTTTCATTTTCTTGTGACAAAACACAAATAGGATACGTTTTGTTTAATATTTGTGAATTGTTTAATGATTTCCTTCAATCTGTACCTTATAATATACTTGATTTTTTCACATTTTTCTAAGCAATATTTTTAGAGACAGCGCAGGCAAAAAAATATTTTAATAGTTTTTTAAACGTTACAAAAATTTAGTATTACAAAAAAACAAATTAAATATTTTTCAATTTGTGTTCCAACAACATTTTATTTGACGCCCCATACGACGACTTAAGAAAATTCTTTACCTTTTATGTTCTGTTCCCAAAACCGACTCGCAAAATAATAATTCAGTTTTTTGCATTTCACTTCTAAAATTGGGCTTCCGCTCTTACAACGTTGCATACAGACTTCAAGTTTCTATAAACAAAAAGGTCAGAGTTTACACAGAGTTTTTCAGAGTTTTACACACGTTAGTTGAAACGTTACATGGGGGGAGACACAGTTTTAAGACTTTAGAAGCGCATAGCACTATTGATTTAAATAAAAAAGTTATTTTGGAATTCATTTTAGGACCTTTCTAACGATACTCCGCACACCTGGATTTAGGACCTACTGGATTTGTTTCATCTTTCAATAACCTGTATGGATATTATTTTTTTTTAAATTTCACTTTTCTTAGAAGATATCTTCTATCCAAATTTCTTCTATATAGTGCCAATGCAGACAGACAGACAGGACGAAATTATAAGGGTTTTTACTCTAAAAGAGGCATGTAAACCCTAGAAGAGGCATATAAACTTCATATTCATGGGGTAAAATATGGATTAGAAACGTCAACTGTCTATAATAAATATTTTGGACTGTCGTTGAACCCATATTGTTCAATTATGGGTTAAATATCCTGACTTCATTACCGTTAGTCTCTAATGAAAATTATAAATAATTTTTCGATTACTAACTTGAAAGTTTGTCAGTACTCGAATTTTAAAAAAAGGCAAGTATTTGTATATTATTCAACAAATACTTGTCATCGGACCCAATAAACGAATACTATAAAAAGGATGGAACTCTGTTGCTCATTGCTCTTTTACTCATAGGCAGCTGTCTTTGCTCTTAAACAGTACATTAAAATTTTACCAGTAAATCATTTAAATAAATAAATATGTATTTTAATAAAGTTTATATTAAACTTGTTCGGTCCATATAATGTTAAAATTGTAATTTTAAATCAAGCTTTGATGCAATTAAAATTATCCTGTAAACAAAAAAAATATTACGCTATTCAATATTCTTTTTAAAAAACAACGAACATCGAACCATAATTGTGATTCAATGATGGGAAATGAGATGCTGGAGCTACAATATAAAATAAAATTTCGAATTTACCGCAAGTAATTTTTATTAATAAGTAAGAATAAAGAGTAAGTTATAGAAAACATAGGAAAGAAAACACAAACACCATTATTGCAAACAAACAATCAGTGACAGTTAAATTTTGAAAGAAAATTTTATGGTCATTGCTTTTTAAAGCTATGGAAATAATGAATATTTTGGAAGTTATAGTTATATATACATTCGTTAGATTTACTAAAAAATTGTATTATGCGTTAAGGAGAACCCGGAAAAAGTAATAAGGAAAAGGTCGCTGCACGTTGGCATTCAATTGAGTACAAAATGAAACCGCAACTTATCCGCAGCGGCCGAGCTCGACCACATCGCCTCTGCTCTAATTGAATTCTTGCCGAGAGGAGCAAGCCGTGAAGTAAGTGACGGAGTTACTACCGAAGAAGCGAGATTACATAAAAGTCTTTTCTTACTAATATTTCGTACCATCTTTGTTGTTTCACGATTTCGGTAACCTTTATAATTCCGTTTTATCTGTTTGCGCGTATGTGCAGTATATCCTCTTTGTGCCGAAAATGTTCAGTTTGTCGTAAACAAAATTTTCTAAATAGCTCTGTCTTGTTAAGACCCGAAATGTAGACCTAACATCAACTACACTTAGGTTCAGATCAATTATTGCTGAAATAAAGTGAGACAAACCACAACGTTAAATTCAATGTCGAATACAACGTGAAATGAATAATATTGGCATGATTCTTATAACACATTATCGGCAATATGAAATTAAAAATCAACCATTGAGATTTCATTTCTTTTATTTTTTAGTTGCACCAGGTCATTTTATTTTTAATAAAAGCCAGTCAGTTGCTAACTGCTAAAGGAAACCAGATGATGTAGTATTATTTCTACGTTCTTTAAGTTCTTTACTACGACTTAGGTTTTGTTGTATTACAACATCTTCAGCAACTATTAGCAAATATCACTGCTAATTAACGAAACCTAGGTCGTGGTAAAGAACTTAAAGAAAGTAGAAATAATACTACATCACGTATTTTCATTTAATTGTAAATAATGAATTTCTACATAATTAACGCCAAATGTTTCATACAACAAAAACATTTTTCTGGCTTTACAATTAAAACAGTCAAAAAAAGTCAAACTTCTAAAATATAAGGGAGTTAAAACTTTCGCTATATTTTTGCCGCAATTTTTATTAGACCCTCTAACTGTTTGACACTTTTTAATTTTCTTACTTATTATCGTGAGAAATGAAAGACGATATCTAGTCAATCTAGAATTATGTATATCTATAACGACATGATTATCCCCGACTACTTGATACCAGGACCTAAACAATAAAATATTTTTCCAAATTTTATTATGGCCATTTATTTTACAAAGCTTGTATTTCATTTCCTTTTCGCAATGTTGTGTAAAATTGTTTAAAATGAATAAGGTTGTAACATAAAAGAAAAAATATGACGAACAGGTAAGCGAACGACAAAGTTTTATCAACGTGAATGTCTATTCTAAAACAAGACTTAGTGACACTATTTTTTGCATAGTCTGGTTATAATAAAAAAACTAATAAAACGCCATTTACTTACGTACAAACTCCTCGTATTGTCCCACTGATAAAACGTCTATTATACATCTACTATATAATACTATTTCAATATTATGATAACTTAATTCATTCTCTGCTTTCTCGACCTTCTGCGTGCAACTACCATACTCGCCTTTTCCACAGACTCGTGTTTTATCAACCTTTAGATTTCACCGAGTTTTGAAACTGATATATCATTTTATTCTCTTTTACTATTTCCTTATTCTTCCGGATATTGTCAATCAGAAACTATTAATAGAAATGTTTTTAAAAATCATTTTTTTTTCTTTTATTATATGCAGAAGATATTAATTAATCAAACGTTATTCCGATATGCCAATAATTAAGTTTTTTTTTAATTCACTTCCCCAATTGTGATTATTATACATCATATTTCAGACAAGAAGCTGACTGAAGTTAATATATAAAAATCGTTTTATATATGACGTAATTTAATTGATTAGTTTAACTGTAATTAAGACACGAGTATCCATCCTGTTTTATTCATGTATTACTCTAAATTTATCTCTGAAATAGGTAATCTTAATGTCATTCATCTTGCCTATAATGTGTTATAAGAATCATATCATTCATTTCACGTTGTATTCAATATTGAATTTAACGTTGTGGTTTGTCTCACTTTATTTCAGCAATTATTGATCTGAACCTAAGCGTAGATATTAAATTTTATAAAATTACACATAAGAATAATTCTTTGAGAACACTTTCAAAAGTAAGCAACAGAAAACACTTACACTGCGTAGTTATGTAAAATAATCTTCTTAAGTTTAAATCATTATTTAGTTTTCGTAAGTATACAATGCTAACTCTGGGTGGAAATCAGAGAAAGAATGGAGAAAGAAACGGGGAGTGACGTTCCTGACTTCTGAGTTACAAAGCATTTTATTAACCCTGCATGAACTTAAACTGAGAGTCCATCACATTGGACACGAAGCTGTATTGAAATATTTCAATTGAAAATGTGAAAAGAGGACAAGTTCTCTTTAGAATACCCGGTTAGCGGAAAAAGAGTTAACTCACTGGTGTTCTTTTCGGTTTACGCGCCTGGAGTGCCGAAATGTTTCATTCGCATTTTCTGCACGTCTTTCTATTCTTATTTGTCTATAATAGGGCTATAATTTTGAAAAATTATTATTAAAAGCTTCACAATTTCACATATAGTGTTGTCCTAAATACATATACGATCAAAGAGATAAGAAAATATTTCTTACTTATTTATTGCCACACTTGAACCGTAACACCAGTCCAGTCCCGTTAGAAGAACGGCTGGGAATCGAACCCGGATCTTTGCGGTTCGCCGGTCGTCAAAGGCCGTATGCCTTGAGATCAACCCAATACACCACGGTGACAACATAATTTGCAAATGTAAAAAACTTATAAAGTGTACGATCTTCTAATGATGCATGCACAAACCTTTACACATTACGAAAATCTTCTAAATCACGACTTATATAATTTTTTCCCTTATACGTAGATCACATTTCCATTATTTTTCGCACTGTCAACTTATAAACCCATTTGAAAACAAAAATGTTTCGCGGCATATAAATGCGAAAGGAGAAACCTTTTATGAAGCAATATAAACCTGAGAGCAGCTAGAAACCTGGAGCTTATGTAAGATTGAGGTAATGTTTTGTAATATTGAAGAGAAAGGAGAGAACATGTAGATCACACCGGTCACGTATCTCTATTCCGTAGAGCCACGAACTCTGAAATGTGTTTGTACTTTATGGAGTTGGCAAATTCATTAATGGTTTTAAATAACGTTTGTTTTGGAATATACTGGAATTGCATTTGTCTTTGTGTCATATAATTACTTGGAGTATATATCATGTTTAAGATAAAAATAGTACATTAAGTTTTATTAATTGTTTAAGATAAAACTAGTACTTAAGCAAATTTACTTAAGAATTATATTGTTATAAAGTTCTTTTAATGTTTGGTTTTGGCGTGTCCTTTCATATTTTAAAAAGGCGGCATGCGGAACTGCTGGATATAATGAATCTCTCGCTGCGTTTTGCGTTCTGCACTACCCGCATAATCGTACTTTCACATATGAAGTGCAAGTCTGTATTTTTTTTCCCAAAATCGGAGCACAAAATAACTTGGCACTATAAATTTTATATTCGAAAGACTTAACAATTATTTTGCAGACCTGAGAATGAATGCAAAAGTTTTGAATTTTCAAGCACTTTTACTCTTAAACAAATACAAAAGAGTGTATGTATATACACGGTGTCCGGGAATTAGATGTCGGACAAAGAAAGACGCTATTCGTTGGCTATAAAGGAATAAATTGTCGTTAAAATAAAACATAAAACACGCATTTTCTAATTGAGTGCCAAAAAACTATAATACACGTGACTCTTTTGAACACACTGAATACTTGCCTGGAGCGCGGTGCTTACCCAGGCAGCTAGATGTCTTCGCAGCTGTTCGCGGGTTATTCCCCTAAGCGGCGTTGAATTTACATTATTCAATTCATTACTTCTACAAAAAAATGACAAATAATTAATATTATTTTAAGTTTTCTCAAAAAGGTCATCTGTTCAATTTTATTTTAACTACAATCACGACTATTTTTCAGTCAACGAATAACGTCTTCTTTGCCCGACAGTTATTCCCAGGTTCGTATATGCGGTTATGACTCGAGAACCACTAGTCTACTTGTGATATAAATATATAGTTTGTTTTGTATTTTTGTTGTTTGTTTACTGTTTATAATTTGTTGACAAATGAACTGACTAAATTGTATTATTAATACAATCTACAACAAGCTCATTTTTAGCAGTATACCCACACAAATAATAAATAAGGTCATTTCATTTTGTGGTGTTTGCTTGTATCTCTAAAAAAATAAATTTCAATAAACGTACGTAGTTGCGGCCGCAGGTAATCAACCTACACTCTATAATCTAATTTCTTTCTGTATTTCATTTTGATATTAAAAACATTATGTATTACTAAATTATATTCGTATTTTTGGTTATATATATGGAAAATTGAAATAGAAAAAAAATGAAACAGCTGCAAGTGATCCATTTTATATTTTACCTCATTTATCCCGCCGTCTATCAATTTGTTAACGCATTCAAATGGTTAGTCGTAGACGTAGCGTATTGTATATGTATATACACATATAACTTTTCTAAGCAACGCACATATTTAATAATATTAGGAGATAATAACAGAAATGTCTTTCGAATAGAAGTTATAGATTATTAAACATTAAATAAAATGAGAATAAAATAATTCATTCTTAGGTGGGAATGTATTTAGTTTTAAGACAACAACCAGCTAAGTGTAGTACCATAAAGTAGGTTTCCGTAGTTTTCTTTACAACCTGAAACTCTTAATGCTTATTAATCTAAATTTTAATTAATAAATGAAAATTCTAATCAAAACCTATTTTTTCAGATTTTTTTAAAACTTTTATTAAAGAAAAAGTGGAGAGAGTCACTTTCAAACTCAATGTTTAACAAAGCAGGCTTAAAAAATTAAGTCACTTTAAAGACCTGTCTAATGATGCACTAATCTATAAAAAAATTAAAAAAAGAAAGATAAAGGGAGGAAGCGCGAAAGGGAGAGAGAGAGAGTAAGAGATGGAGAAAGGAAAAGAGGAAGAGGGGGATAGGAAGAGAGAGAGAGGTGAGAAGAAGGGAGAGAAGGGTAGAGGGAGCAAAAATTCAGAGGGAGCGGAGGAGAGGGGGGAGGGGAGAGGAGGGCAGAGGAAGAGAGATGAAAAGGGGGAGAGAGGGGGAAAGGAAGAGAGGAAGAGAGGGAGGGAGGGAGAGAGGTAGATAGTGAGAGAGGGGTTATACCATTACACGTTTATATATAGAAGCATAGTTAGCGAAGCTTCACTTTTGTGGTGCGTCCAAACCCCGACACAGTGGCTTTTTTGTTTTTCTACTGAGCGTTAAGAAGTGTAGAATGCAAAATTATATTAAATATCAATAGAAAATCTGAAAATTATATTATAGTGGTATTCCCCTGCCCGTTTAGAAAAATGTTAAGGAACACCGAAAGGCGGGAAGTATTACGGAGTTATGGCATTTTTGTGAAATAATATTTAATATTAGTCAGTTTAGATAACGTTAGCGAATCGTGAAGAGAACTACAAGACACTACAATTAAACGTATCTTATTTTATGTAATACATAAAAAGCATAAATATTAATTTTTAACAAATATCAATTTTCATATTAAATACGTGAAAATTAAACGTAGCTCCTAATCCAAGTAATTAATGTAACCTTTAATACGCTCAATAATGAATGTAGTAAAATCAGCTACGAATACTAGATTTATGGAAATGAATAAATTTTTCATAATTGGTCGAACTTCGTGCTGATGTTGGAAACTGGAGAAAATATTAAGCACAATTTTTCAACACGTCTTCAACATATCTAGGCAAAACGTCTCCATCGTCACGGAAAAACGATATAATAAAAATAAATCAAAGCTTTGGTTTCATCGTAAACTCGACGACCCTCAAAAATTGCTCGCACGCGATACTTTCATCTCCTCCAAAGAACACGATCCTCGAAACTTGATCCCCGGCCTGCATTCGAGTCATAATTGAGCCAATAACGTCAATAAACGGTTCCCGGGAACATCGAAGCAGGATGGTTTTATATTTCCCCAGGGGGAGCGGCCGAAAAACTTCCCTAATTACGTCCCGCAGTTTATTAATTAAGGCTAGCAAGTATAAAGTTCATTATATCTTGATTCGCGCCACTAACGAGTGTGATCGGATATTGATCGCAAGATAGAGAGACGGTCGATTATTATTCAATTGTTTCTTCTCACCCCAGTCTACCGGATGTTATCCAACAGATTATAGGATGAGCTAACAGTTTCCAACACCTAATAAATGTACGGTCTACTATTGGTAAATTATTAATTCAGCAAATGATAATAATCAATTCAGCAAATGATAAAACTTCATCAAAAGAAAGTTTTATTATCAGTTTCGTGGAATGCAAAAAGAACTTTGTATTGGAAGCTACACAAACCTACGATCGGGCGTTATTACACTTTTGATTGTTCCTTACGTGTGTTATGACAAAAATACATAACACACGTAAGGAACAATCAAAAGTGTAATAACGCCCGATCGTAAGTTGCTAAAGTCGCCTGCCAGAAGTTACTGGATTTTCATTGAGAGCCACACCCATCATACACACCCACCATATTCCCCTGACTTAGCACCAAACGATTTTTATTTATTCCGGTGTTGAAATAATCACATTCAAGATAAAATATATGATGATAGAGCAAAGTTTTTAGATTTCCTTGATAAGTTTTTTGAGTAACAGGTCCGAAGTTTTTACGCAGAAGGAATCCACGTTGACCACGGGTTATACATAACAATGGTGCTTACTATGTACAAAACTAAGAATGATTTTTAAAAAAAAACCTAATAAAAACATTAATCTAAAAACCTTCGTTTAAAAATTCTTGGATAAATATGGTTATCGTATATACCGTTCGTATAGCAAGCAAATCCTCATCCTGACACCAAGCGAGATGAGAATAATCGTGATCGGGTTTGAATTTCTAATTTCAAAACCATACCGAAATAATAAATTATACCTTGAAGGGCGCGCTGATATTTCCAATATTGTGGAGATTTCCTATAACACTTATAACGGTTTCAAGTTTTCCAGCCCTCTACACGTTATACCTTCATCACGATATTTAATAAATCAAGCACAAAAGCCACACATACGTTACTTGACTACTCACAGGACACGCCCACGTCTAACTAAACTAAGCCGCCGCGTAGGTGCCGGCCGAGTAATCCGGCGACCAACAAAAGAACCCAACCAAAGGCGTCGCCTGGAATCCTCTCGCAGTAATAATTCAATTGCACAAATTGATTCAGCAGACGATAATCGGGCCTGACTGGCGCAGTAAGTCTCCATGGTCGGCTGAAAATAGTTACTAACACGACCTAGTGGAAAAGATTTATACAATGGGACGATCTAGGTTCTATTTCCAAGTTGACTTGTCTGCGATATTCTTTCCATAAGAAACAAAGGAACAAATTATCCTGTGTATATAAATATCTGATCGAAGGCGTAGTTTCTATTAATGATAATCATTTGGAAAATTATACTTGGCTATTTTTCCAAGTGAGTGTTCCACTAATAACAATTAAGCCTTGGATCAGTTTTTCACAATAAATAATTTTTCATAAGAAATTGCTATTAGTGACACTGGAAACTTCACTTGAAAATTATAATAATACTTCGTATAATAGTGATATAGGTGAAATTTTTACGTAATAATCAAAACCAAAATCAGCTTGAAACAAAACCCAAACCTAAGGGAAATTTGTGAACAACTTCAAATGAAAAGGCCATTATTGTAATAAACATAATAAATGTGACGTAAAATATCGATGAATAAATACCATTTTTTCATTAAAACTTTTATCCTGGAAAACATTGCACAAGAACAACAATAAGAAGTTGTTCTTTGCACGTGTGTAATTTTGTGTCTGTGTCATTTTAATACCATTTTAAACTAAAATAGGCATAAAAGTTATAAGAAGAAAATGTTAGTCCCATATTCCCTACTTTAACAATAGATTAGCTATTATTTCATGTCTACAGCCCCATTTTTAGGGTTCCTTAACACAAAAGGAAAAACGGAACCCTTCTAAGATAACTCACGTGACGGTCAGTTCGTCGTCGCAGCCGATTTTCTCAAAAAACACTAACTTTTAAAAATATTCATATAAGAATAAAAGAGCGGTAGATAAAATGGGTACTCAAAAATTGCTTTTTAATATCACACAGGTGTCCCGTAAGGAGTGGACTAACGAAATGTCGGTGATGAGGGACACTGACGACGGATGTCGGTGATGATTACACATACGAAACAATATATTTTATTATACTAGGCCTAATAGTTTTAGAGATATATTTTTAGTTCTTTTTTAAATTTTTGTTATTGCGCAAGAAAAAAAAATTAATTAGGTCTTCTTACTATTAATGCTTTTTTATTATCCAAGATTTCTAAGAGAACATAGAACATTGGTCTTCTTAATTAAAAATATTATTGATTCGTTATTATTGGCAACATAAAAATTAAACGTTAAAACATGTGAATTTTTTAAATTGCAAAACATAAAAAGCGATTTTTGTAAAATGCTAGTGTATGGCAAAAAAAATTATGGCAACCTTGTGGAACTTTGCTTCAAAAACATTTATAATTCACACAGATTCCAAAAAGCTATAATTTTCTGGTACTAAACCATTTAATGACATCTTTTTTAATTTTAAACCCATGTCATTGATCATTTGTTCAGTCATGGTAAAATAAAACAAGTGTAGTATTTATTATCATACCGCAATTATTATGTTTTTTTTATTATAGTAAATGCACAAAATGCCTTCCCCTGGCTCTTATGCATAACCAGCATCTTCTTACACCATTTTTTCTTAAACTTCGTAAGACCCTTTCTTTGTTTTTTACCACTTCAGACACATGTTGTAATTTTTGTCTTAATTGTTATTTAGTATCATTAGTAGTCTCACAGACCGCATCCTTGAAATATCCCTATAGAAAATAGTCCAATGGATTGAGGTCTGACGAACGTGGTGACCATGCAATTGTACCGCCACGTCCCGTCCATAATTTGGGTAAGTTGCATTTAAGTATTTAGTTACTTGTTGCAAAAAGTGGACAGTGCATCATCATTTGGGGAGTCACTAATTACTGGGGAAACCGGTACTAGCAAGGCGCCGGCCAAAGACCTTGCTCGCCGATATTGTGGGAAAATGAAGACACAATTATCAAAGCAAAATAAAAATGGTTTGATAACCGCCGTGGTTTGAAAATCGCAGCTAATAAAAATATGTCAAAGTGCATCATCATGCTGTAGCCACATCCTGTCACGTACATCTTGTGGTATTTAATTCAACAGATTTCCAAATTCGTCTCTTAAAAACCGTAGATAACGAACTCAATTAAGCCTCGGTGGGAATTCAAATGGACCGATAATTTAGCCATTCAGGATTCCAGCCCACAAATTGACTCCGAATTGATGTTAAAATCTATCTTGCTTTACTATGCGGGGATTCTTGATGGCCCATTGGTGTAAATTGTTCGTATTAATACTCCCATTATTTTAAAACATGATTCATCGCTCATAAGATTGAATTAAAAAAGCGGATCTTGCCTGCATTGACGCAGCATCTCCCGACAGAAATCTATTCGCCATTGATAGTCAGCAGGTAGCAGTGCTGGCACTCGTTGTAGGTGCATGGTACGGGTACAAATTATTTCTTCTTAAAATGCGGTGTACTGTACTTCTTGCTGATAAGTATTCTTCTACTACTAATTATACTAATTCCGCATTGAAGTATTTCTTCGAATGCGGAGTTATTTCAATAAAGCAGGTATTTTTTGAATATTCACAGAATTAATTGAAACAACGTTAACTTTTTGGAATCTGTGTGCATTGTAGATGTTTTTGAAATGAAGTTTCACAAGGTTGCCATACATTTTTTTACACTAGCATTGTTCAAAAATCACTTTCCGCGTTTTGTAATTGAAAAAATGGACACGTTACAGTGTTTAATTTATATGTTGCCAATAATAACTAATGAATAACGTTTTAATTAAAAAGGCGAATGTTCTCTTAAAGATCTTGGACACAATTATTAATTTCTTTTCGATGGATATAACTTAAAGTCAAACGAGCACTAAACTATCTTGGTTTAACGATTTAACTCAATAAAAGCAAAAGTTTGTTTACTACGTTTATACAATTTCCAACATTACTCGTAATGTAAATTATATTGAATTTCGATTCTTGTGTGTTGATGTAACTCATTTTCTATACTTTAATTTGATGTATAATGACTTTGCAAAGTAAGTTGTCTAATATTTTTCACAATTCTCCATATTTTTGTTTCCACAATGACGTGGCATCTACTCGCATTTTGGGTACAGTCCCTTTCAACTGAAACTGCTACTTTTTGCGTTCAACGGAGAAATCAAACACACACGCACACATATATATATATATATATATATATATATATATATATATATGTGTGTGTGTGTGTGTGTGTGTGTGTGTGTGTGTGTGTGTGTGTGTCTGTGTGTGTGTGTGTGTGTGTGTGTGTGTGTGTGTGTGTGTGTGTATGTGTGTGTGTGCGTAGACGATAGTTATGTAAGATATATGGATGGTTTGTCCATATTAACAATTTCAGTGCTGATCATTCACATGTTAAGTGTTTATGACTTCATCCAGGGACTGATCCCTTAAAAGTGGGCCTATATAAACTTGCATGCTCTTCTTGATATTGAAAATTTTGTGAACTAAGGTTATTATTATATATAAATAATAGTTGTTATGTACAAATTTATGTAAATGCTATATTTGATGAAATACTTTTATCAGGAAATTACATTCAAATAAGAGAATATATGGTGGGGGGCGGGGTGCAGGAGATCATTGGGGTGTGTAAGAATATAGCAGTGTGTCAGCAATGATTTGGTAACTTGACCCATTGATGCCATCGGAGTCTTCAAGTGTAATTTTGATTCGCAACTAGGTGACGTAACTTATAAGTTAGCTGGTATTTCTCGTATCTGACTTAAGCTAACTTCGCGTTATATGAATACAGATACATTCAGTCTATCCGGATTAATGTGTATTTTGATTTAATAATGTCACTATCACTATTAAATGCAAACAAAAATTTTAAAAAAATATCACATATGGTAAGTATACAAATATCCCATTTGATGTTTGCTACTTACACTTTATTAACTAGCTCTAAGTAAGCAAATTTAGAAAATTTAATAACTAGGGTGAAAAAGTATTTACATAGTAATGTGGTTAATTATTAAATATATATTGTGAAAAAATAAAGATCATTAAGAATATTAAAGATAATTATTAAATTGAAAATGTGATGCCTCGAGCGATATTTGAGTGTCGAGGAATAGAATTAATACATGACATGAAAATTTGTGACATGTGGAATCATCGCTATTGTTATGTGCGTATTTCATGGAGTAATTTTGGTAATAAGGGGACGAAGTACCTTTTTTATTTTGCAGTATATCTCTAAAGATGCACAACCTAAAATTATAAAACCCGATATGAATATTTTTCAGTATTAGTTATCGCAATATGTGCGGTTAATATGTTTTGTTCGGTTTTGTCGTAGCGGTTCTGAGATAATCGGCAGCGACGGACAGACAGACATGGGAGTGATCTTTGAGGGTTCTTTTTTTTAAATTATACAACCTTTAGGGTTATAAGAAACAGACCAAATATTTGTCATAATACACACAAAATAAGGATCTGTAGTTATATAATATTTTTGTTGGGTAATTCTAATCAAATGATTTGCATAATTTTGTCTGTAATTTTTTTTATGTTTTTGATACACATGGTTGAAAGTTATAGAGGAAAGGTAATATTTAACATCAGTTAAAAGCTTAATATTTCAGAGACAGAAATTAAAAACGGTGAAAATTATAAACCAAAAGCTAATTTTAACGGGATGTTCGAAAACAATTTTCTCGCTCACAATCTAACAAAGGATATTTAAAAAAATAACATTTTGCTACATTAAAATTGAGGCCTTCGTCTGAAGTATCAACTTACAACATTTAATGTGCATGGGTTTCAAACGTAAATTTTAAAGGGCTCCTTCTTTTGCAAAACGCTTATTATATTCATTAAAATATTAAAGAAAGTTTTGCAAAAGTTGATTTTCTATTTAAAAGAATTTACCTCAAGTAAACTAAAGTTGAAAACGCCGCCTACTTTGCAAAGCTTTTGCTAAAGCACGTCCATGAATTTGGAAATCTCTATTAACTTCGAACGTGAAATTTCCAACATGTCTCATCGCACGTTTCAAAAACTTGTCCATTGATTAACATAAAACCGATAACTTAGGAGCATAGGAGTGAAGCTTAGAGCTTTATTTATAGCCTTGTAATTCGAGCTTTAAGCTCTTCCTACGTCAGTTCCGCCCACGTCGTACGCAAATCAGTCAAAGAAATTGGTTTTCAATTGTATTATCAACCGCGCAGCGAATAAAGCCCTAATAAAGTAATATTTTATTACCAAGTATTACGATTTCGTAGGCAAAATGTCAACTAAAATCGATTAACACTACGCATTACTAGACTGTTTGAAGTAAACTTGTTCGAGGAGCACATAGACCGTGCACAATGAATGTTGTTTCGAAGCATAGATAATAAAATGAAATTTAAATTTTACTGAATTTTGATGAAAAATTTAATGAAAAAGATTATAGTTTTTATTAATCAAATTTTTATTCACAACCATCCTCACGTGAAGCATCACCGAAATTCTTTATCATAGTAAAGTATGCTAAAACCAAAATGCCTCGATGCCTGCATGTTAATTGAAATTTATATGTTTTTTGACATGACTATTTTTATTCTATTTTTCAAAAATTAACTCTGTTAAAATTCATCATGGCCAACTTTGCAGTTTTATTGCCATAAGCAACTATTCAACAAGGCTCCTAATCAATACAACAACTAGCACTATCATGCGTTAATGATTAATTTCGGTTTTTAGTAAGTGTCAAATTCTTGTGATTTTGCAGATTTCCATAACACCTTAAATTGATTTAAACAAATCTAGAGAAAAGATGTCTTGATGATAGAAATCGATTAACAAAAATATACAGACAATCCCAAACCAATTAACGTGTACCCTGTGAGGGTTGATGGGCAATCTCATGGCCCATCAGAATATCTAGTAAAAAGGTTAGTTTTCATGATATATATTTTTGAAATTCATGAAAATCTTTACCTTAGACCAGTGTTTTTATTACCATAGCTACAACTGTAGATATTATGTGATTTTTTTTAGTTAAATTTTATAAAAGAACTCCGCTTTCAAATGTAAACACAATTTTTTTCCAATACGATTACGGATTTCTAACATAAAATGTTTTTTTGATGTGAAACATCTAATACTGCGGGGGGGTGGTAAAAACATCTGATGGTACATGCTGACTTGCTATTTGACCAGCTTCGCGTCTTCTCGGCTCTTCCCGACTTAATTCAGCCAACATTGCATAGCTTCTTATCTGCTAACTGAGCTTTTTCTTATCTACTAACTATTTGACAAAATATAACTTTCGTGACCTTTACCTAGGTCAGCAACTTGACAAAAGATCCTAAATATCATTTCCATACAAATATGTTGTAATTTCCTTTTAGGTTTATAGCTCATTATATGCAATGGTGTACTTCATTGCTTCAACCCAAACAGTATATTGAATATTTATTATGTTTCTAGTTTAAAGCTCTCATCTCCTAACGTACTTTCATTAGTTAATTGGGGCATCATTTTTTGGTCTAACTTTTGATTTTTTTCTCAGCAGTTGGATACTTTTTAATTCCTCCACATTGTTCATTCTCTCTGGACATATTATCTAAACTGTACATAGATCATATAATACATACTGCACTGTACGTAGAATCTCATTATATGATTTAAACATAATAAGATATCGTATAATGAATTCAGCATTAATTAGGAGATCTAACTTTCAAAAGCACTGTTGTGGATAATATTAACTAACCCATAACTGTCTTGACTTTCAAAAATTGTTGCAGAAAATATCAAATAATGTCACAATTGATGCATTCATTACGTTAATATATATATATATATATATATATATATATATATATATATATATATATATATATATATATATAATTATAAAATAAATTATTTAAGACGTCACGAACGTTAAGGTGACTCCTAAAAGTTACTTCACTTTAGTTTGTATTTAGCACATTTGATCAAGTTGAACATGACATATCTAACCAAAACTGTTATTAGAAACATACATATCATTGATAAGGCGTCTAATTTATAATTACAATAGGCGTGTACGTCTAGTTGTGCAAGGTCGGACGAGGATATCCGTCTGTGATTTCGCATTCACACCGCACGCATCCGTTGTGAACCGCTCTGGTAGCTTTCTTCCATGTTACACGTTCACGACAAATACTGTTATGCTTATCATATAACACTGAATGTTTGTGACAATTTTAATAAAAAAAATATAACATTATATGAATTTTAATAGTGATTAACGTAGAATAGTTCGACTTAATGTACGTAATATGTTAAAACTTTCAGTAAGAGAAACATGTAATCGTTTTTAAAAATCAAAGTTAAACCCTTAACGAGTGGTCGGCTCTCCCTTCTAGATGAATAAGCATTATAACAATAAGCTCATAATGTCCGTCTGTCCGTCTGGACGACATATTTTCATACCTCTTTCAATTTAAAACCGGTTGTGATGAAATTTTACAGAAAGATGTAGATGTGTAAGTATCGCCCCATATATAAAAGAAGACGAAGTAACATTTTTTCACCACATTGAATGCGATTACAATGAAAACATTTTCAGAATTCCGTAGCCAAACTATAAACCATTATTATAGTTTCGCCATGTCCATCAGTGTGTTTGCTTGTTCGTTTGAATGTCGTAGCCGTTTATTCACAGACTATTAGTGCTATAAAGTTGAAATGGTATAGTTATTTATAAATACTAAAATGTTATGAAATAAAATTTCTCAAAAAAGTTTTTGGAGTACCTTCCTAGATGTAAGTATGGGGGTAATTTTTTTGAATTGAAAATAATAGTAAATATAATGAAATTAAAAGACAAATTATCACAGGTAAGTAGGTTCTATTAGTTTACGAGTAATAGTCGAGCAACTTATGCTATTTAAATAGGTCTCTAAAAATCCCATAGAAACTAAATACAAGTGATTTAAACCAAATACAAATATAACTTTGTATTTTGAAATATGAATTTATTACATCTACGAAAGGCACTATATTTATTTATTTACTTGGTGAGAAATAATATTATTTAAATATACAACGTCTTTTACGCCTGTGAAAAATATAGCAGGCATAATGTCTACTATATTTTTATTATTTTTTCATAAACATTTTTAAAAATTAATAGTTTAGTAGAAATACTAGATACTTTTAAATGTTTACACTTTTTCATGTAGTAAATGGGTACGAAACCTACATAGAGCAAATTCTACTCGAGCTTTACAGATTTATTTCATTAAAAAAGTTTTGTTATTACATAATAACACAAAATCACATATAGGTATATATACTGCATTCACTCTTAGAATCTGAGAAAAAAAACTTAAATGTAATTAATGTAATTAAAAATTAGATTTACATAACGGTATTTTCCATATCTCAAAATGTATGTTAATGGGATTATAATATAATAAGCAGTGAACGTGTCGAATTACACAATTTTTCCGGAAGTTATTTGTTTTTTGCACGCTCAGAAATAAATGAAAAAACCTCAGTCTAGTAACTTTTAGGAAATTATTGACCATCAGAAGTATTGACCATCAGAAGTATTGACCACATGTTTTAAAATAGTTTAAGTTATTACACGGGTTTCACATGTTAAGGTAGCATCTTATCGCGAGAAATAAATTCAGTTTATTTCCTCTTTGAGTTTAATACAAAAGTACAGTTTCGTTAAAATTTGGTCATTAAATATTAAGTAGAGAATATTGCACTGAATGAACCGACACATAACAGATAGTTCAAAGTTAATGAATTTGTATAAAATAAATTTTATATAACTTGTTTAAATAAATAATGTTGTTCAAACAGTTCAAATTACATTGCATATAATTTTTATATAGGTTTTGCTTAAATCTGCACTCATTTTATAAATCTCTCCAACTATTAATGTCTTTAATGTTAGAATCGAAGTCGAAGAATCGAAGAATTCAAGAGTATATCTACCTGGCACAAATGATTACGCTGGGTAGAAATAAATTCGAAATGGAAGCTGATAGAGGAATTTGTCTGCCCGTAATGACCAACGTCGCTGAAATGTGGGCACTCGCAGCCGGCCTATAGACATAAATTTAAAGTAGACAGCAGCGAGCAATAAAACTATCTAAGCTTGGAGTGTGCGATAAAATCCAAAATGAGAAAGGCCAACGAAGAACCAAAGTATTCCACATAGCGCTTAACATCAGCACAATGAATTTGCCATGAGCATGCCATATTTACCAAAGAATCTACAATCGAAGGGGCATACAATTTCCCGAGTGGAGACCACGAAACTCAAAGTGCAGTGTTGGAACACCCTAAATTAGATGGACTGACAACCTAAAAAAGTCGTCGGGTAATGGTAGGATGCAGACACCAGAGAATTGCGTGTGCACCAGATATTAGAGAATTGGCGCACCTTGGAAAAGGCCAATGTCCAGCAGTGGATAGTTATAGGTTGACAATGATGATGATGATGAGGATGATTACATTAAGTGAACTCCTCATCCCATTTTCACATAGTCAGTGTCCTCTTATGTCTAAAGTCACTCTCTGAAGAATGAAGACTACAAAAATTTAATTAAAGCCTATAAAGCTATTCTCGGTTTATAGACATAAGAACATACAGGCGTACTTCCCGAAATTCACTTGTGCTGTCAGTTTTCTTTCAGACATTTAGTTACAAATCGTGCAGGAATTTAATCCATGTTCGACAATTTTAGATGGAAAATAACTTACGTAAAGTTAATCTGTTTCATACTAACGCCCACATAAAATTATACACATAATCGATATTTAAAGAGGTATTTATAGAAAGTGATCTCATCTAGGTACGAAAATCGCCAATAAGATACAAGAGTTACAAATAGGTTTTGCAAGGTTATGAGGAGTTACCGCTTTAAATTTTATACTGAGCTTATACAAAGCAAAGCGTGGATTACGGCGAAACACAAACCACAGCTTACTTATAAAATATGATCGCAATTTGTAGAGCCAAAACTTTAAATACTGGAAACTTCAACAATTTTGTCTTAAATTTTGTCGTTTTTGAATGCCACACGTCTATTTAATGAAGTTATAGTAATAAGATTAAGAATGAAACTAACATTTCTGCTTTCAGAATCGCTTAAGTTCAAGTGTCGCATAAAATAAAACTTTTTCAAACCAAACCACATTCATATTGTACCTTAAGCAATGAAACATATTTACTTCAATACTTTTAGCATACAATAAATAATTTCAGACGTTTCAATATATTTTTTCTAAAGTTTAGATATCATCAATTTTTTTAACCTGACTGCGCGTAATCAAAGAAGTATGACTTTCATGTGTATGTATATATATCAGGTTCTTTATTCCTCATAGATCCTCAACGGCTTAATAAATTTTCAGTTATTTCCATAGATCTGTCTACATTCCACGAGTGCAATGGGATATCAGTTATCACCAGATGTTTTGTTCTCAACCAGTAAGTAGTAAAGGTCTCCATCTATGTATAATATATGTTATAGTGTACTTAGGTTTAGAGAGCCAGCATATTCCTAGGACTAAGTTACTGCGATTTCAAATAGCACAATTCGATGTATGGTTACTAATGCTACTCAAAATATAATAAATATAATTGTACACGGTCTACTATATTGCTGTACGTTGCATATAACTATGTAGTTAAACGATTTAGCTCTTGCTCTCGTAGTAAATACGGTCTGACATGTATCAAAATCGCCTTTATGCAGTTAAGTTTTTATTCTCATATATTTCGTATGATATCGATGCATAAAATTCTAAAAAAAATAAGTTTATCTCCTTTTTTTTTATTTCATTATTTTAGCGCACGATACATGAAATTAAAAACTTGCATTAAATAAAAGAAAAATCAATCACTTCGTTTGGCTCCTTAAAATTTTTAAATAATTTTTTATGCTTATAACTATATTTAATTTCAAGTACCTGCGTCAAAAGATTCCTGAGAAAATAGGCTGTACCAGACAGACGGGTGAATACATGCGTGGTCCTATATTTTGTTTCTATATATTTTTTCCTTTTGAGGTACATATCCCCAAAAAACGGCGAAGCGATTTGGTGTAGTGAACGTTTTATCGAAATCCAGCCAGTAAAACCCGATATATATGACCTATTGAATACTAGGACTGTGAGAGACGGCAGAAAACATCAAAGTAATACTATTATGTATCCCTTCAACCTTATCAACACCGGACCGAAAAGTTACCGCATAGCTCAGTTTCCAAATTACCTTCGAACTGCACGATCAATTAACGCCAGACTGCGATTGCAATAGGGTCGCGCGCCAGCTTGTCGACGACATCCGGCGAGCGGCAGATCCGGCTAGCGCTCCTCAAGGTCGCCCCTTTACGGACCGCGCCTGTCGTTTGACGCGAGCTTTGTAACGTAAGACGCGTTACTACGTGTGTACGTGAGTATAAGTGCTTACGTTCTTAACCGAATTTCACAACTCTTTGTTAGTAAATGTAATTTCTCAATGTCGAATTTTTTAAATGCTGCTGTCTCTATTTTATCTGTAAAATAATTGAAATAACACGTATTTTTTATGGACTATTTGGACGAGATTTACAGGTTAAAGCAGGATATTATTATTTATTCAACATGACGATTTTTTCACTTAGTCGCACTAGACACGCTTTGCATACAGCAAAGTGTGTCTCGTGCGACTAAGTGTCGTCATCCAAAGAATATACTAAATATATAAATGGAAAAGTTCCGCTTTTGAAATTGATGAATAAAAGATAACTTCAAAAATTTGCAAGACACCTCTGTCGATGAATTTGACCATACTTTCCACAGAGATAAGATGAGGATCGTTACTGTCAGATCGTTGACCTCACCTCTTTGGCTCCACGACTCTATGTCTAATTTGGAAAGAAATGCAATCCGGCACCGATATAAATGTTAATTTTTTTATTAGTTGCAATAACATATATAACAAGCCATGTGTGTTTAATAAAGATAACTTTGTGTTAAATTAATTTCAGAAACGTTTCCCATACAAGTAGTATTTTAGCGATGAACTAATTTTATCGATCGCCATTCTTAGCGATACTAACCACTAAATTTTCAGATACAGACATAAACTTATATATAGAAACGAAAGAAGTGCAGTCCGGCACTGATATATATGTCAATTTGTTTTTTATTGATCGCAATAACATATATAACAAGCCATGGGCATATAAAGATAATTTTGTGTTAAAAAATTAATTTCAGAAACTTTTCTCAAACAAATAGTAATTTAGCAATTAACTAATTTTATCGATCACCATTCTTAGCGATACTAACCACTGAATTTTCAGATACAGACATAAATTTATATATAAAAACAAACTCTAAAAATTCAAAAAACTAAATAAGAATATAAAAACAAACTTTAAAAATTCAAAAAATTAAATAATTTGATATTTAACAGGCAACTGACAAACATTTCTCCGTAGTAAGAGCACTTTCCAAATTGATTCTTCTTATTAACATAATTACGAACCATCAATGTTTTTTCTAAATAAGTAACTTGTTTTTAATGTAAATTCTTTCCTTTAATAAAAAAGACTATGATTTTTTTATTGGTACTAAACTGCACTCATACTAACCTCTTTTTGACTTCTGTAAATGTAAATAATTTAATGTCCGTGTAGAATGTATTGAATATTTCAATTCTTATATAGTTCCAATCGTATACAGCATGATGACTATTTGACTCTTCTTCTTGAGACCGCACTTTATCGAGATGGCAAATATATATTTATTCAACTGTTAAATCACCTTTTCCATTCAACTGCATTGCCATTGCAAATATCTAACGACATAAGTTACTGCAACACGTCGAAATAAAATCAACTTGAGCGTGCTCTGACAATGAACTTCGATGTTAATATTTGGTGTCTTCACGTAAATGTTTCTTGAATGTTGAGTTTATATTTTTATAAAATATAGTTTTTTTACGGACACTTCTGATGATGTTATGTTTTATAAAGAAGGATGGACTTGATAATTATTAACTTAAAATAAATTATAAAAATCTGACATTTGTCGACTTGACTCGCTGGCGGATGACAATTAACATTCGGGGTTACCACACCGAAAATTACATATCCCTATCATTAATAAAAGGAGTAATAATTACGATTTTTCATGCTAATAAAACCATTTTAAGAGCTTTGTGAATTAAAAAAAACGATATTTTAATAAACATTTTCGTTAATATTATCTTTTTGGAACATTCTTTGAAATGTATTTGTGTAAATTAATTTTAGGTTAAAATATTAATATATAACATGGACATGGCTATTTGGATAAATTCAATCAAATTTATCGAATTCGTCTTGAATTCGACAAGCTTTTTTCCATTTTTTTTTAATTTTGCAAAAAATATAATATTTTTATGCAACGGATATTATTTTAAAAAAGGTAATAATATATTATAGCCCGTTGCTGTGTGGTTTGAATTGCATATCTACAATACTTATTATTTTTTAATTTTTCACGTTTAAATTCTCGATCGCCAACATCTAATTTCATTTCACCCTAAGTAAAGCCATAATCAGTCATTTAATCTACAATCAAATTATCTAGTTTTTATGAAATTTCACTGATCATAAAGGCTCGTAAGTCCTGAAATCTTGTTTAGTAAGGCAAAAAGATCAAATAAGTTGTACGAAAACAATTAAACCTTTTCCTACCACTGTATACTTTTGGAGAAGTAGACCTTTTGATTAATGATTTTCCCCGTTCTTTTTTATAATAAATATAAATGTTGACTTTCGGTAGATAAAAACTTTTCTATTATTATTTTATATGATATTTTTCATATTTCCTGTTAACTGAATCACGACAATTAGCATCACCTTTGAGTAGATTAATAAAAGTCGTTGTAACTAGTACTTCCGAACAGGTTTTTGTAACGATTTTTCGATTATACCTAATCATTGAAAACAAAAAAATACAATATGATGAAATAGGAATCAAAATTAATACCTAGATACCGCAGTAGGTATTTGAAGACATATTTAATGCTTTGAAAGCGTTCTATTCCCACTCTAAATTATAAACATTTCGAGTGAGTAATGTGATGCGTAACCAAGTTAATCACAGGCTTATGTTCTACGATTATAAGCGGATTTGCCACGCTAGGTTATAATTAATGTCAAAGTTCTAACTAAACTTCTCAATTAATGTCATAGTTCTAACCACTTTTGCTTCATTTATCCTCATGTATACTGTTCTATTTTTACTAAGTCTCATTCCTACCCCACCTTTCCCTTGAAACAAATACGTTTGATTGAATACGGAACATGTGAATAAAAAATTAACTGAAGTACAAGTTATAGTAACTAAAAAATTAAAAACGGGCACTTAAAAATATTTAAAAAAAATAAAAACATAGACAGACTCATCTTGTTACGCAAACGAAGGGTTTAAAAGAAACCCTATTGTTGTAGCAGCCGTGTTTCCGTAAGTCTGCTCATCCGTGTTTTCGTAAGATATGGAGGAAAGTTTTCAAGTTCTTCATGACATAAATAGGCATTTTTCATCTACCTAATATGTCTTCATTGCTTAAAACCCAAAATCATACCATATTTAATATTATGCAAATTTTAAGGGGTGTCTATATAAGAAAAAGAGATCACGAACATAATTAAATGAATTCATCGGTTATAATCGAAGAGAACTCTGTGAGTAAAGTGTAGTGTATATTTTTAAATTTCTTTTGTTTAATGTTTGACAGCATCAAAGAATGTAATTTGAGATCTATTTTGTGAGCAGATCTATGGATAACTTTTATACGTAGACTCTTGGAATATTGCAAATATTCTTTATTTAAAAAAAACAGATACTTAGATATTTAGATTATGTTGAATCATTTTTTTTAATTATCACGATTCCCTATTGAATTATTTTATAATATAATGCAAATATATATATATATATATATATAAAAGGTTTGTACATATTTGCATTATATTACGAATACGTATTTAAATAGTCAAGTTTAACATTACCAGTAACTTATTTTGATTACTCGGTGGTCGTTGGTTATATGTAATACATAAATATGTAATTCGATTCATAAACGAAAAATATAGAAAATTAGTTTAAAATATCCATCACATTCCTAAAGTAAAAAGTGTACTGTATCGTGATTTTAAGTAACGTAGTTACAGAACTCTCGTTTTACAAACTTTATTAACTTTTTTTATGACACACACTTGACACTCACCTTGTAATTTAAGTTTAATTAATAACAAATATTATACGAGATTAATTTCTTAGTGTTTCTAAATAAGCTTTTAATTTTTACGCATCCACTAAATTTCCATTTGTTTTTCATTCAGTAATATCACAAAGACCATCCCTAAAACAAGCACCCAATGACTTCGTAAACAGCAGCTGAAAAGTATTTCCTCTGTGAAGTTGGTTATCTAAGGCATTTAATTAAAACCGTCGAAGTAGCGGCAAAAACTATACATGTAAATTGAGTCCAGTAATTATTTTCCAGTACTATCTAGTAGGAGTTGAACTCACGGTATCTCATTCAATGAAATGAAAAAAAAAATTTAATGAAATTCACAACTAAATGAAACTACGTGACGTAGTATTATTACTATTTTATTTTAATTATTATTTATAAATTGCCCACCTGAAGACGTTGTAATACAACGAAACCTAGGTCTTGGTAAAGAATTTAAACAAAGTAGAAGTAATACTACATCACCTAGTTTGACTTAGTTGTGAAAAATTAAATTAAAATAAATTTCTACAAAATTAACGCCAAATATATTCAATACTCTCTTGAAATTTAGTTGCTAATGTAAGTTAATCAGCAAGAAGGAACATTAATAAATTAAATATTTTCTATAAATTTCCAGTAAATATAATTATATACCTACTGGAACTTCACTGGATTTTTAATCTAATAGTTTTCAATTTCGATAAATTCAATTAAATTTACCGAAATCGGGCCTGGCCAAATTTCTTTTAGAATTATATTTATAATTTTTTATAAAATATAATACTTTTGAGCAATTGTTATAGATTATTAAAAAAAGGTATAGTCTATAGCCCATTTCTATGTGGTTTGAATTGAATATGTGCAATATTTTTTTATAAGTTCAAGGTTACTTAAAGTGCATAGTTGGAAAGCAAGAATCAGTCAAAATATATTGTTTTCATTTTATATTTTTTGAAACTTCAACAGATTTAAAAGGAAAAATACATTCTATAAATATATCCTAACTATTCCATATATCTAACTTAAAAACATATACCTGTAACATCTCACCTCATCGACGAGACAATTTTATTTTATATAAACTTCTAACACACATTATCAATTTTCATTAATGCTATGTTTCAATAAAGTGTTGTTAAAAATTGTATTTACGAAAAAATGGGATATCAGTAATACCAAGTTGATTATTAAGTGAATAGCAATTTTCTTTCATTGTTATCAGTTAATTAAAATGTTTGACATACAGTTTATTTATAACGATTATAATAAGTAAAATCGGGTAAAATTTTAAATCGATAAAAAATTTTTTCCAATATATTTTTTCCGAATAGCTCGGGAAAAACAAAGAATTTTTTCCGAGCTATTCAAATCTCTCTTCTTTTATTTTTAAGATTAATTATTGTAGCCAAATTAAATTCGTCATATTATCATATGGAGTCTAAAACTGAAATAACATGAAAAATTATTTTTAAATCTCCACAGGGGGACTGTATTTTTTCTTACACCCCATCGTACATTTGACGTACATTGTACTTGTCGATCGGTTTTTCGAAGTGAAACTGAGGTTCTTTAAAATAACTTTTTCAGAAAATTTAAAAAAAAAATTATAATATTCATACCTCCGACACCTTGCCCTCTCCTTATAATTTTAGTAACCGATGCAAAAGAATCTAAAAAACTTGAAAGTAATGCTTATGGAATTAGTTTCCAATTAGTTCAGGCAAGTAACGTTAATAAATTAATTTTATGGATTACAAAATAATTAATATATAATAATATAATTTCATGGATTCGCGGAACCCTATTGATTTTGTGATCCTTATTTGGTCGCATTTAACTAATTTTTATCTGTCTCTTGACTATTTACTAAACAGAATCATCAATTTCCACTTGAAAACAGTATATAATTTACTAGAACATAGCAAAAGTGTAAATAGCGTATGTTAATTTAACTATGCTAAAATTAAATATCAACACCAAGATTCTGCAATGTCTGCTCACTGACATTTGCTCAAGCGTTACGTTAATTGGATATAAATATTTTCTGCACCATCGAAGATATGGTGGTCGTTACCGCTTCCAGTTTTTCTTTTTTTTCATCGGGCGTCTGAGAAAAAAAAGTTAAACTATATAAATATCGTAACACTAATCGGTAAAGGCAACTTAGAAGCGAAGAAATATTTAAGTTATCGTTATTAAAAAAAATGTGTAAACACTTCTCTTTTGTTCAAACTTAATTATTTATATTTATAATAAAGACTATTTTAATGTATTCAAGTAGAATGCAATATTATTCCTAATATACGTCAAAATACCGTACGCATAAAAATCAAGTTAAACAAAATGGTCGCATGCGTCTACAACATTGAATTTCAAATGAAGTCTAGTTATTTCAGCGAGATCTCATTTAATATATCCGAAAAGTCATTTAGTCTATAACGAAGAATAAAGAAAAGAAAAAAGCTATTAACATTCCCTCCACCTCACCCATCCTTTTATTTCGCCACCGCCACACAATTTTATTGAAAGTCACATTTTGTTTTAAATTAAAAAGCAAAATCCAATTCTGTTTTTAAGTTTTTTTATTTTTGAAAAGCAAAATCCAATTCTGTTTGTGAGTTTTTTTTAAATTTTCATTCTCTCAAGCTTCGAAACTCTGCCATGTTACTTGTTTTTACTTTTAAATAACGTATGAAAAGAAAACTGGCTCAAAGCTGTCTTTACGTCTTAAATAAATATCTCAGGCTTACAAATAATACCGATCAATTAGCCATAAAGTTTCGTTCACTGTAAAAGCTTTCCTATCGTTTCTTGTTTATGCAATTTTTAGATTTTTTTCTTGGCAATATATGCTTTGTATTTACTGCAAAAATCGATTCTAACGTAAATCTAATCTTAGAAAGAATAAACTAACACTAAATGTAAGTAGGCAAATAACCACGCATCATGAAGTCTATGAAGAATAGCAAGTAAAAAAAAATAATCGCCACTGAAATAATAAGGTAAGAATTTTCGAATAAAAATTTTCAGGTAATAGTTTTAAATATAAATTCTACTGCATCCGAACTTCTTTCCTGGATGCCATCTCTCACTGAAGTGATATATTATATATCACTTATTACTATATATATAGATAGCATTTCTGTCAGTAGGTAAGCATTTCTGTTGGTATTGCAACATGTGTATATTACACGTACTTAGCAACGTACCATCCATTCTATTATATTTCATAGAAGTTTTTCTTTTAAGCTTTCAGTACCCAAAAAGTCCAAGCAACACACTATTGTTTGGCAACATGGTGTATCAGTTCATCAGTTTATCTATGAGACACAGATTTTTAATTTTAAATGAATAAGGACTTGAAATTCACACATAATGTAAAGTTTACCGATCTAAAACTAGAAATTTTTTTTTAAATAACTTTTAACTATACTTCGAGGTGGTTCCTAAATATGTAAAAGCGTATTTTGTTTTGCACAAGCATGTGGGGTATCGTTGAAAAGATCTCTTTTTAAAGCATAAAACTGTTTTTTATTTGTTTTCTTTGAAAAGCAATGACTCGTTGGAAAATCAAAGTTTTTTGGACTTATATTATTACTGTGTATATTACCATTATGTAGGAAGCTATAATTCGACTCTGACATTTCTCATATTCCGTATTTAACCAGACAAAGTATTTTTGAGGAAATAATGGTATTTTTACTCCTGAAAGATATATTAAGCAACATATTTTTATATGATGAAAGATAATATTAATATTTGTAAATACTTTAATGAAAATATAATATAGGGAAATATGGGGCAAGAAGGGGCTTTGAAGGCCTAATTAAACGACTATTTTCATAGAATAAATTAGGAACTTTTTTTATATATTTAATCGGTCTAAAACTTAATGCAAACTTATACGTCTTTCATATAAAATAATTAAATTAAACAATGACATATATTGCCCCGTCTTGCCCCACTCTAGGAGTAACATAGGGTACCCCATATAGCAAAATGGGGTACGAGAACTTATTTTAATTCCACCTACAAAACGGACCGACATGAACAGCTTCTTCATCATTATCCTCCACTTTAGAGGATCCATAGTGAGCCCATCTTTTATATACTTGGCATGTAATCCACCCTCCACAGACTCTTATTATAATCCATGATAATATAGACATTCTACATCCTTCATCTCACTCTCCGATTGCTTTTTGGTTTTCTTATTCTTCCTTTTGTTTAGTTCCATTGACACTTTGGCTTTTTATTTTTAGTAAAACCCTTATCTAATCTGTTTTGTACAGATATAAAGTAATAATGGTAGTCTTTCCTTTTTGCGAACACATCCATTTTCGTTTCTTTGTCAAGCGTGGATATGGCATAATTTGTTTTGGACTAAGTGAAACGGCCTTCAACAATAGGCGATGTTTGTGTTTCGGTATGCAGAAGATGGTTCAGGCTGAGGATATAACGACAGTGCTAGAACACGTAAAGGGTCTGGCGGGTTACACAAATTATTTAGATCACTAAACAACGCGTCTGTACCTCAGTAAACTGTAATAAAACAGTTTCATTTTCTGGAGAAGATTTGTCATGCTGTAAGCTCTCTTCTGCTCTATTTAGTTTAATATCAATAGCCTCTGTGGCAACAAAGTCAACTTCGTTGAATATATTTGCATTTTAAAGCCAGATTAGGCTTGTTTTGAAAGCGTTTATAGCAGTTGACATAGTTGCTGACTGAAGAAAAGATTGGCCAAAAAGTTCAGCTGTTTGTAATTGTGTTACTACTTATCCAAGATGTGAGCGCAACCACACGGTTATACTCTGGCCATAATAAATACTTAATTGGCCCATAAACCCTATATCTGCTGACTGCAATTTATAAGTTGTATGGGGTGGGAAACAAATAATTATCAAACCATTCCCTCGAGCGTCATCAATCAGTTTTAGACTATATGTGTGGGTTGCATGACCATCTAAAAGTGGGAGTACATGCTGTTCTTTTGAAGCTTTTGAAAACTGAACAAATTTTTTAAACCAAATTTAAAAAACTTTCTGCTGTTATCCATTCCAAATCTGAGCACTCATCCCAAGCATTTAGTAGCACTTCTACTGATAATTCCTGCTTCATTCTTTTTTTCGGGTATGTAAAAAGAGGAAGCATATATATACTTGCAGTATTGAAGCCTACTTCAATAGCGACTACTGTTCCACCTTCAGCTGGCATTAGCGCGCCTACTTGCTTTCTTTCCGTGTTAGCAATCACTTCTAATCTACTTTTAGGATAACAGACACTAATTTTCACATGTTTTTTATAAACACAAATTTCCCTCCTATAATATATATAATTGCGACACAGCAGTCGCAATTATATATATTTTGAGAGGGAAATTTGTGTTTATAAATGTGTCTCCAAGTAATCCAAAAAATTTAATTTACTACTGAAACTGTATTAAAATCATCTATGCATACTACGAGGGTATTTTCTTGTTTCCTTAGACTAAATTTAGGGGAGCGAGTCAAAAATCCTCTTAGCCAATCTTTAACTATTTTTACTTTTTCGCATTTAAGTTTTTCACTTTATTATTACGGATAGTTATTGATAAGCCACTTTTTATAACCCCAAAGTAATCAATTCAAATAAGCGACTTTCCATTTCTTGTAAATACGTATCGAGCTCCATCGCTTCTGCTTCCGTAAATGCAGTAGCGATAGGAGCTAAAGGAACTTTAATATTGGAGATACGACCTTCATTTTGTACGTGCTAATATCACTTTACGTTCCAAAGTTGTTTGGGGAACTATTGAATTTACTGGCCAGTTTATATCCTTTTTTCGCATCTAAGACGTCTTCAATGGCCTTCCTTATGGTTTTTCCTCCCACCCTCCACAATCAGTCTTCCGTTCATAGTTTTGAACTATTTCCTAAAAAATAAACAGTACTTAACAACATATAAAATAATAGATAAACACATATATAACCGCTAAAGGTTAAAGTTTAAATACATTCTGTCAGTGGGACGAGAGGCACTTAAATATTTTGTATAACCATCTAGCCACAAACGGATATTACAAATATTTTTTTTTGAGGTTACAAAACATAGAGACGCAGAACAAATCCATTCTTAAAAAAAAGTGAGCCGTCACGGGACGCCTGGCAGATGTGAAACATCGTGTTCGTACAAGTAATATGCATAAAAGACAAGATTATTACAGGAACTAAATATAGCATAATGAAAAAATAAAGTATTATTAATTTCTTACAGAAAATGGTGACTTTATTTAATAAACATTTATTTACAATTACTTAATACAAAAATAATAAAGCACAGGTTATGTGTACCGTAGTAAACAACAGCGTCGAACTGAGTGAGAAGGGGGTCGCGTAGTCGGTTGTGCATGGCGACACGTCGCCATACCGTACACTCTACTACATATAGACTATATATATACCTTAGAACAGCGTGGCGACCCGTCGACACGGCAAGCGTCGCCACGCCAACGATCCGGTTTATACCTGCGCCTATAGGTGTTTCACATCAATAAGTGAATTAGATGAATATTCATTGAATTTATATTTCAGTCACAGGGATATTTAGGTATCAGTCATATATTAAATAACTATGTAAAATTGGACAAACTTACGAAAAATAATGTTTGCTTACCCCGTCAAAGTTTGCGTCTACTGGGACGCTCCACTCGACGCATCGAAGAGCTTCCCAATGAAGCTACTAGATGGCATTGCAACAATAATCTTAATACCTTAAAGAATATGTTTTCAAACGGGATCAGGGGGTTGGGGAAAAGTAATAGCAAGTAATTTCAAACAAGAACGAAGAGAATTTAAAATTTTGGTTCAAACTCATATTCTGAAAATAATTTTTAAAAATATGCACATATGTACGTACCGTATTATGTTCCTTGCTTTCAGGATCTACGATAGACAATAAGTATATTGTAAGGACGAATGACGCCAGGAGTCCGGTTACTATAAGTCCTAAGATTATTTTCGTCTTAACAGAAGCCATGTGTCCTGTAAATAGCATATTTAAGAATTTTAGGAAATTTGTATATCCAATGCCTGAAATAGACTTAGATACATCAGAATTTCACATACTTCATTTTAATATGTTTAGGAATCATTGAGAGACAATTTTTTTTCAAGTGTCACCTGGCTGACTATATAAACTCGATAGCCAACTCTGTGTCAGGCTCTAATGTCCTAGAAGAAGCCGTGTCAGTTCCATTTTGTCTGTTAAACATAGGAAAGGGCGACCTAAAGAATGTCTTTCACCTGACTATATTATTTCTAAATAGACAGAATTCAAAAACTAAAACTGTATCAGGGCCGTTACCAGCTAGAAATTCGGAATAACGAACTTCACCGTACCAATTCTATTTTGGCAGTTAAACACACTAAAGGACAATCTGAAAACTGACACTGTTCATTAGCCTTTTTTTTAAATCAGCAAGTTTTACTGCATGCAATCGGAGCTTAACGTTTGTTTATTATGTTATGGAAATCATTGACGTAATATGATGTGATAGTTCATAAACTATAGAGCAATTATTAACTTGATGCAACGATTGTTAACTTGCCCGACGAAAGTCTCCTCACAAAGTAATAGTTTACGAGATAAACATACTAAAGGACAATCTGAAAACTGGGACTTCTCTTTCGTTTTTTTTAAATCATCAAGTTTAACTGCATGCGAACCGAGTTTAATGTTCGTTTCTAATGTTATAGAAATCGTTGACTTAATATGACGTGATATTGCATAGACTTTAGAATAATTATTGACGTGATACGATGATCTTTAGTTTGGCCAAACGAAATTCTCCACACAAAGTAACAGTTTACGAAGTAAACGTACTAAAGATCAATTTGAAAACTAACACTTCTCTTTCGCTTTTTTTAAATCGGCAAGTTTTAGTGCATGCAGAGTAATGTATTTGTTTATTATATTATAGAAATCATTGACGTAATGAAAAAGTCAAGTAAACGTATTTATTATATTATAGAAATCAATGACGCGATATTGTATTAACTGTAGAACAATTATTGACGAGATACCATGATCTAAACGAAAGTATCCTCACAAAATAACAGTTTACGAGTATCTATAAAATCTACCAGCCAATCGGTAAATAGTTTCGTTTAACGCCTATTACATATCACTAAATCTGTGATCGACATGTTTTATATACCACAATGTATGTGGCATATAAAACATGTCGATCACAACTTTAGAAGCTATGTGTATGAAAGAACATGTATAAAAAGAGCTATCTACTTATAACATTTGTTGATCTGCTGTAAAATAAAATGTTTTGTATAAAAAAATACTTGCATCACCCAGCGGTACATGCTTAGATATGCGCAATATCCAAGTTCATGTATGCCTATATTGCCTAGCATAACTAATGTAGGCGTAAAACAGTATAAAAATGAAAAAGGTTTTATAATTTAAAACATAGCATGTAACGAGTAAATATTAAAAAATAAGTTGAACTTCTGTATATCTAATTACAGACGCAATAAAAGTGACCTACAAATATTAGATTTATGAACAGCAAAACGAGTCACTTTTAGCATCTTGCCATAACAATGGTTGAACTAACTTGGTAAGGTGAACAAAAACAATTTACTATAATTTTTACTCGATGAAATACAACCACTATCTAATAAACAACGTATCTCACCCTTAACCCTCTTCAAATGTGCTACTAATACTTAGTCACATGTTGTAACGATAACATACAGCAATGAACTTTAACCCTTAAACGCAATGCAAATATTATACTAAAGTTACAGTCACAGGACGTAAATTTTAAGCTACTTTACAAATACCTGCCAACACTCAATTTAATTAGACATAGAGGTTCTTTTGATTAATCATAAATACCAAATTATTTAATATCCCCGCAAAGTTCTGTCAGTGAAGTGACAAGTGAGCCATAATTCTTAACTTATTTTCCTTAAGTTGCGATTTATGAAATTGCAAACCAGAAACAATACGCTCACTTATAAAATAAGTAGTGACGAATGCGCTTATAGGTCGCGGCGTCTTTATTATCGATATTGTAGTGAAGAAACTCAAACGAATTTTATCGAATCATTCGTAGTGCACTTAATGAAATTTACTTAGAAAAACAACGCACAGGAATTGTGCGATCTAGCTATTCTTTCGTGAAAAGCTACTCACAATTACAAAGTAATTAACTTTGAAATTTCTTTCTTGGAGATTCTCACTTCTTTCAAAACATAGAATGCATTTTGATGAACTCGCTGTCATTCACTCTAAATCACAGATCTCAACTTCTCTACGATAATAAACAACGCTAATTTCAGTATACGCTTATAAATTCAGTCTACTAAAAAAGATATGGAAGGTAGCCAATATTTCTGGTAACACTAAATCATGTATAATTTAGATAACATTTCATTGTTACACTACTTTTGTAACACAGAAATTATGTGTCAGCGAATGAAAATATTATCAGTGGCTGCGGTCCGATGGTTTTGTATAAACAACGTCTTGATAATTTAAATCCAAACCAAGCTATTATGAAACTAAAATTGTTTTTTCCCGTCATGCAAAAAAAAACAGTTTATCGCTATAAATTGGCATACTACTCTATAATTACATATTTTGTTATTTTAATATCATAAACAAATACCAGTTATAAAAACAATATTGCGCAAATTTACTGTCTAAAATGTTACATTTTGTTCTACTGAATTAATATGTATATTTATGTATTAGAATCAATATAATATTGTCAGTAACTGTATCCAAGTGTGATATGAAAACAGTTTCCATGTACGAGTTCAACCATAAAAACTATTCCAGTTAATTCACAATATTTGATATTGAAAATTACAGGTAGATTTTGGTATCACTGGACCTATAATACAGTCCTTTGTTATTTTCAAAATCTACTCACCTAAACTGTTTCTGATTAGTTTACTATAGTTAAATTACTGACAACTATAAAAATTAACAGTACTCTTCAGAAAGTTAGATTAACCCATTGAAAATGGCTTCCGCACTATACATTAGAATATATTGTCGAAAATCTGTCTTTAGGTAATGCACTAATAATTGTACTTACTTTGTACTATCCAAATATCAACCTCACTTTTCGTTTTCTCTATATTTACATCAACAGGATGGTTCTAGATACCTCATTTTTAATCAAAGACATTTTCGATTACGAAAGCATTCTTGTCCTGAAATAAACCCTAGTCTAGAATTAATAGAAATCGTACTACAAGACACCGTGAATTTCTCAAAATAGTTTTCCGGTAAATTTTGCTAAACTTCTAGGAACATTTGGTTTTTTTTTGTTTTCTTGATAGATGAGGAGTAACTGTTTTTCGTGGATACTTTCAACAATATTTCTGGAAATATCTTACATACTTAAAGAATTTTGGAATTCTTACAACTTGCCCTTTCAATTGATATAATTGATAACTTGTACATAAAATTATAGAAAAATCGAGGCTTCACATGCTCTCTTCATTTTTTTATAACGGTTTTTGAATATTTACTATTGAATTAAAATATATGCGCGTACTATCCTTTATCGCTATGCCAAATTTTATGTTTTTTTAAATTTTGTGTTTATATAAAAAAAGACTGGGACAAGTAGATGGAAATGAGAGCGATCTCATAAAGGCTCTCCTTTTAAAATGCAGAATATTAGGGAATATTACCTTCCTTGAGAATATACTAGTCTTACTTTGCAATTCCCGTTATAATATTTTAATTAGTTTATAGAATTTTCAATGGAGAGAACGAAAACCACATAATGAATAATAAAGACAAGGCTTTATGGAATACCTGATTTTCTTCTTTAATTGTAACATATTTATTCCTTTTTGGTTAGGCTTTACTAGCAGATCTGACCAAGCTAAATTATACCATAACGACATATATTGTATATTATATTCGTCAACTCTTCAATATTTTCAGAAATATGTAAGAAAATATAAATTCCTATTATCCAAAGGCGATCAGCGAAAATGGGTATGGATTAGAGAAATAATATGTAATTTTGAAAAAAATCTAGTATTTTTTAAAAATAAAAAATGTAATTATTCAGTGATTGACAATCAGGAAAAAACAAAGATCAAAATACAATTTGTTACCATAATACGGAAAGAAAAAAAATGTTATCTTCATAAACATGCATATATAATATTTTTAATATTAATAGAATTGTTAATAAGAAATAAAAATGACAATAACCATCTAACAAAGTATTTAATAACTTTTAGAAATAATTGCAAAAGTAATCAATACCAATTGCTTTCTTTAATTAGTAGCCATTGCCTAAATTAAATAAAAATAAAATGTTACCTTACATTGACATTCATTCTGTCGTTATCAAAATAAATGTCTTTTGGGATTGCCATAGAAACCATCAAACAAAGTGGAGAGGTTTTTCGCAACTCTATTATTTCCTTATTTTTTTTCGTGATATTTAGTCTTAATCTGTTGCAATAACTTATTTAGATTTGTGTTATTTTTATTTTCATTTAATTTTTTACTTTATCTGTATCCCGTTTATTGTTTTATCCAGTTCTCGGTAAGTTTGTTCTTTTGTTCATTTGTTTTATTATTTATTTTTGTGATTCAGGTTATCTTTTGGGAAAATGGACTTAGTTATTCCCCCGAAACCTCCAGACCCTTCTAAGTCTCCTATATGTTTCAATGAATTTGCTTCTCCTACATCGCCTGCCAGTTTTATTACAGTTTCGGATTCCCAACAGGAACTGAAACGAAAAAATAAAAATTGTAAAAGGCCCAACTGTAAAAAAAATAAGCTTAAGAATAATCCCTCTTTTCATCCTTCTGATTCTTCATGTACTGAAACAGAGGATACAATCCCTCGTAAGACCCCTCGCACTCCTCTTTCAGAAGCAAGTTCAAAATCTCTTCCTCCAACCCCGACCTCTTCTCCTCCCTCTCTCCCTCCGAATTCTTTTGAGGGCCGTTTATACGTCCCTGGCGACGTTGGTCCATTTATCGTTCACGTTCAGAGAAAAGAACCCCAGCCTAATTCCGGATTTTCATTCCATGCTGTGAAATTTGGTTCCTCTTTAAAAAATTTTAATGTTGATGGAATTATACGAGATGGAGTGAAACAAATTGGCAGGAACAGGGTTTCGGTGGAATTTTCATCTGGTGATGCCGCCAACCGATTCGTTAACCACTCTGCCTTCACAGGTCAAAACAAATTGTTTATCCCCTCCTTTAACGTCAGTCGTATGGGAATTGTTCGCAATGTTCCAGTTGATTGGTCTGACGAGGAGGTTTTACATAATATAGAAGTCCCTGAAGGGCGCGGTAAAGTTACTAAAGTCCGCCGCTTAAATTTTAAAAAGATAATTGATGGCCAGCCTAAATATTTTCCGTCTGAGACGATGGTCATTACCTTTGATGGCCAAGTTCGTCCCCAACGGATATATATATGGCTTATTCATCGCTTCCAGTCTCAAAATACGAATTCCCTACAATACAGTGCTTACAGTTGTAGGTTTGGACATGTTGCTGACAAATGCCGATCTTCTGAGCGTTGTTTCCGATGTGGTCAAGGTCACGTTGGGAGAAACTGCCCACTTCCTCTTGACAAAGCAAAATGTATCTTTTGCAGTGGAAATCATGATTCCACTGATAGAAATTGTCCAGAATTCGAAAGACAAAGAAAATTCAAATTCGAAATGTCTGAAAGAGATATTTCCTATGCGGAAGCGTCCAAATTGGTCCCTTCTGCTAAAAAATCATACGCCTCAGTTGCAGCTCACCCCCCTCTAACTCTTCCTTCTCCAATTTCTTCCCAAAGTTTGCTTTCTCCGTCTCGTCCTACCAACTCATTCTACAAAAAAATTATTTCTCTGAAACCCCGATCCCACTCTTCGACTAGTTCCAACCAGGGCTATGACCGCTCTGCTCTAGAACAAGCCTGGGCAGACTTCCATATTCCTCAACCTGAAAATGGTTGCGGTTTAAATCAACAACCTTCAACTAATTCTTTTACGAGTATTATTCAATTTCTTTTGACCACCTTAGTCAAAATTCTGAGTTCCCCCAATCAAATACCGTCCAACGTTGCCTCATCTATTCTTACTTCCCTTCAATCCCTCCTTTCCAATGGCTTCGCCAATAGTGGCGAGGGTCTTGCAATGGAATAGTCGCAGTATAATTTCCAATAAAGCAGATCTTCGTCACCTCCTTGTCAAGTATTCTCCATCCGTGGCTGCCATCTCGGAGACTTGGCTGAAGCCTGGATTCCATTTTAAGATCCTAGGCTATGTCTGTCTCCGGGATGATAGAGCGGATGGTAAGGGCGGATCCGCCCTATTACTTGACAAATCTCTTCCCTTCTCCCAGATTTCTTTTGGCTCCCGCAGTTGTCACTTCAATATTGTTGCTGCGAGAGTTAAAGATATCACTATCCTCTCCATATATGTCCCCCTTCCAACATGTTCCGTAGCATTAGAACTACGGGATATTTTATCTTCAATTCCTGGCCCGTATATTATTCTGGGAGATTTTAATGCTCATCACCCGTCTTGGGGTTCCACCCGAAGCAACCCTCTTGGGGTCTCCTTGGTGGAACTCCAGGACGATTTTGGCCTGTGTTTACTGAATGATGGTTCTCCAACACGAGTTCCTGTCCCATTTCAGAACCCGAGCTCAGTAGATATCTCTCTTTGCTCTTCATCCTTGGCATCCTTGGTTTTCTGGAATATTCTTTCTGAGCCTTTTGGAAGCGACCATTTCCCCATTTTGATTTATTTCCCTCACGTAAATTTACATATTGAAAAAACTCCCCCTCTTCAAAAATACAACCTACATAGGGCAGATTGGGTGGGATTCCGTACCTTTCTCAGTGTCGAAGTGGATTCCCTTCCTCCAGTGGATTTGGATAACATTGACACTTGCTATGACCAATTTGTAAAGGCTATAGACCTATCCGCTCGGAAATTTATCCCACTTAAAAGATCTAACCATCACTTCAGATCCTCTCCCCCCTGGTGGGATGGAGACTGTTCCGCAGCGGTTAAAACCCGTAAAGAGGCTGAAGCGATATATAAATCTAATATGTCGGAAGCAAACTTCCTCTTGTTTCGAAAGACCCAAGCTCAGACTAAACGAATTCTCCTTAAAAAGAAGAGGGAAGGCTGGAAGAAATTCTGTCAATCCCTCTCTCCTTTTACTCCCTCCCGTGTCGTCTGGTCTGATGTAAAACGCTTTCGGTCTATTTTTCAGCCTGATCTTCCCAAATCTGTATACGGGAATTGGATTGATCAATTTTTAAATAAACTTGCTCCCCCATCCGTCCCAAATTTAGATGAATTACCTTTCAGGTATAACTTTACTAGCGCCAATCATTTTTTAGAAGAAGATTTCTCCATTAACGAATTGGATTTCACCTTACACCATCTTAAGGGTTCTTCCCCTGGTATTGACGGAATGTCATATTCAATGGTGAAAAATACTTTACCATCTACCCGTTGGTATCTTCTATCCCTCATTAACTGTATGTTCAAATCAGGTTCTATTCCAAAGTCTTGGAAAACTCAAATAATAATTCCCATCCCTAAACCTCATAAAGATCCCAATGTAGGTTCATCCTACAGACCCATGGCCCTTTCTCCTGTTCTAGCGAAGATTACGGAACATTTAATTAAGAATCGTTTGGAATGGTTTACTGAACACCATTTTATTTTTCCAAGGAACCAATTTGGCTTCAGAAGAGCTAAACGTACGTTGGACAATCTCAGCGTCCTAACCACTGACATCAGACTTGCTTTCTCTCGACAAGAATTTCTCGTTGCTGCTTTTTTAGATCTTTCTTCAGCCTATGATAATGTAATCCTTCCAGTCCTCCAAAAAATTCTTCATAATCTTGGGATTCCGATTAAGATTATAAATTTTCTCCTCAATTTTCTATTAGAAAGATCTATTATTCTTAGATCCCCTGGACCCCCCCCCCTTTTCAAGAATTATATGGAAGGGTCTTCCCCAAGGTTCTGTTTTAAGTCCATTATTTTTCAATATTTACTCTTATATGATTCACTCAACAATTAATCCTTTCTGTCGTGTTTTGCAATACGCTGATGACCTGCTTTTATATTCTTCTGATAAATCAATAACTGTTGCCGAAAATGCTTTGAACTCTGCCCTTGTTAACCTAAATAAATGGGTTACCTCTCATGGTATGGATTTATCCCCTTCCAAAAGCGCTGTCGTGGTCTTCTCGAGAAGGAGAATTACTCTTCCGTTATCTATTTCTTATAATTCCTCTTTGATCCCTGTTCTTTCCAATACCAAATTCTTAGGTATGTTCCTAGACTCAAAATTATCCTGGAACATTCACATCGAATATGTCATCTCCCAATGCCAGACTAATTTGAATATCCTCCGCGCTCTTTCGGGAGTGTGGTGGGGCTCTCACCCTTCCACATTAAAGTTAATATATAACGCTCTAATCCGTAGTCATCTAGAATATGGTTCATTTCTACTTGATCCTATTTCTAAATCCAATGCCACTAAATTGACCCGCATTCAGTCTCAAGCTCTGAGGATCATAGCAGGTGCTATGAAATTCAGTCCCATAAATGCCCTACAAGTAGAATGTGTTGATCCTCCTTCAAGTCTCCGGCGACAATACCTAGCTGATCGTTATTTACTAAAGGCAGCTAGGTTTTCTACTCACCCTATTTTTCCTAAACTCACCCTCCTCTCTAGGTTTATTGAACATACTCCTTTTTGGCGTTCTAAGTCCCGACCTCTTCTTATCGTTAGCTTCCAAAGATTCAAATCCCTTACTAACCCCGTTTATCAAAATTCTTCTCTCCCTCTCTATAGCTTCCCATTTGAAATCTCGGTATTTCACAGGCCAAATATAAATTTGTGTTTTGGAGTTGATAAGGAGTCCAAAAATGCTAATTCGCTGTTCAATTCTATCTTGAATTCGTTTTGGATGGATTGGACGCGAATATATACAGATGCATCAAAAACCGGTAGAGATGGCTATGTCGGAGCGTCATTTTACTCTCCATCCACCGCTCATTCAGCTTACTTTCGCCTTCCTAAGGAATGTTCGGTATTCTCCGGGGAATGCCGTGCTATTGTGGAGGCCTTGAATTATGCCCTACACAAAAAGATTCGCAGGCTCCTTATCTTCTCTGACTCCTTAAGTTGTTTACAGTCCCTTCTTGCTAATCCATTTTCTTCAAACTGTAGTTTCCTGATTCTTCGGATCAAGCAACTTGCGCTTGATTTGGAGAGATCGGGATCCGATGTCGTTCTTGCATGGATCCCTAGTCATTGTGGCATAGTAGGTAATGAAATAGTCGACGCAAAAGCTCGGTTTGCCGCAGTGAACGGGGATCCATGTTTCACTACTAATTTTATTGAGGATCTTCTTCCCATGACTCGTTTCTGGATGGCGTCTGACTGGCAGAGGGCGTGGGAAAGATCATCCCAGATTACAGGTGCGAGATATTTCCAGATCCAACCTTTTATTCCTTCAAAACCTTGGTTCTCAACATTTACTTTCTCTCGAAAGGAATCTTCTGTGGTATCTCGCATGCGTTTGGGTCATTGTTCTGTTCCTACTCATTTGGCTAGACTGCAGGTCAGAGAGTTTCCCATTTGCGATTGCGGGTTTGGAGAAGGCGATTTAAATCATCTTATTTTTTCATGTCCATTAAATAATAGATTTCCTTCCTTTGTTTCCAAATTATTAAAATATAAAATTCAATTGCCCATCAACATAAGATCACTTTTATTTATTGCCAACAAACCCATTTTAGGATTAATCATTCAGTTCATAAGAAAGAACGACATCAAAATATAGAAATGTTTATACTTATGTTCATGTTTATTTTTTTAAGTTTGTATATTTGTATATATTTATTTTGTACTTTCTGTATATTATAATGTCGTTTTCTTCTTTTAGTTTAATTGTAGCCAACTTCTTATTTAGTTTTTGTTTTATTGTATAGTTTATTCTTTTGTTATCAAGCAACAATGATAAATATCCGAAATTTGATTTAATCAGTGTTGCCATAGCCTTTTTTCCACACTTGACATTGGCAAAGGTTCTCTATGGAGAGAACGAACGCTATATAATCAAAGATAAAGATAAAGATAAATGTCTTTTTCGAGTTTTCCGTGACATTTTTCGAGAACCCTGTCGGAGTTTCATGGATTAGCATGTTACAGAACATTGCGAGGAACAATCTAAACCTTGTTTTACTTTAATTGTTCAAAGAGTTCCGTATAAGTAATATTTACAAACTATTGTGAAAAATGACCTGACTTTTCAAAAGAAGATATAAGATATTTCATTCAAATTCAAATAAAAGTTTTAAAGAACTTATTTCTTTGTCATTTTCTTGCGTAAAAACATAGTGCATATTTCTGTAAAAATGTTTATAAATATCAATTTTTCACAACGTAAATATGTATATTGAAACCTATTATATAACGTTCACGGGCGTAAAAATATGGTGCATATTTCTATAAAAATGTTTACAAATATAAATTTTTCACAACGTAAGTATGTATATTGAAACCTATTATATAACGTTCACGGACGTAAAAATATGGTGCATATTTCTATAAAAATGTTAACGAATATCAATTTTTCACAACGTAAATATGTATATTGAAACGTATTATATAATGTTCACGGGCGTAAAAATATGGTTCATATTTAAAAAATTATAAGATCTAGAGTAATCGGTAGAATTTTCCTGTAATCTTCCAATCATACTTTACCAACCACTTTTTTTCATCTATTCTTGGTCAGTAGTTTCGGAAATAAAGGGGCGCAATTTTATATTTTTGCATAATTTTTTGAATGCCTTTTTAAATATACAATTTAAAATTCTGAAAAAAGTATTTTCATATACCACATAACAAATATTTTCAAATGATACACAATAAAAATGGAAAATCATGTTTTTTCATATTTTGAAATAAATCTCTAAAAATATAATATTTAATACAAATAAAAAACAAATTTTAGACCCTTACAAGTATCCCTTTTAAACGATAAATGACAAATGAATATACGAATATTTCCTTACTTATAGATTTCAACAAAAATGTATTGTTATAATATATCGAGGAAGCAACTAATCAAAGATGATATATTTCCTTTCCAGCATGATACAGCATTCAAGTTCTAATCGTTTACCGGAGTAATAAATTATACACTCACCCCGTCAACTTGAACAATTAACGTGCGGCGTTGCTCGATAAAGATGAATCGTACGATCGTAAAAAGGGGAAATGTCCATTCTTGTTCAACGTATTGCTTTGTTCATTATAATCATAATAATTTATTATACGGCTCGAAATTACAATCAAGTTCAACCACAAATTTATCCCATTTTAATTCCTGTTTGATATTTAAATTATAGTTTTATAATTTACTTTAGTAATAAAATCGATACGATAATTTGTACCGGCAAGACAAAACTATTTATCTCGAAAATTCTAAATCGATTTCCGAAATACAAAAAACTTTTTAAATAAGTATTTTGATTATGACATTTTAATATTTCATCGCATAATTATAATTACCTACCTTATAGTTAGACGATGACATATTATAATGTCATAATCGGTATTAAAAAACTATAATTAACCCACATAAGTTTTAATTCAAATATTTCAACATTAAGACAAATAATTTGCCTTAATAAGCTAAGGTGACTACCTTAGATTATTCAGGCAAATGATTGTATTGAATGAGGCACACACGCGCATACGCGCACACACGCACGCGCTCGCACGCGCTCACGCACACGCACACACACCCACACTCACACACACACGTGTGACACTATTTGGAATTACTTCAAAATTTGCAACCTAAAGATGTCATGTTGCAAATAGAGACTGTCAGTGGCACATATCCAATATGAAAATCAGAAAATGGAGATGAAACTTGCTACTCATCTATTCACTAATTCTGTGGTAGACCCATCCATCAGTTTTGTCGCGAAGTCCTAATTCCGGAATTTGAAAACTGTGATGTCATACTTACATCCATTAGACATTATAATCATTCATTTGATTTACTTAACACTATAAAAATGTGTAAAAGAGATGGAACCTTCCTTTTTCAATTTAATCATTTTTGAGACATCATGACTTAATGGATTTACATATCATTTGATTGTTTTGATGCAAAGCAATTTTTCAAAAAATGAAAATCTTTTTTTCAACTTAAAACATGACAATATTACGATTTAGGTTTATCGGACACATTTCGAATAATTTTAAACATTATGTCGGATATTTCTAAATAATCTATTACTATGATAAATATGCGTAATAAGAAATAGTTGCAAAGAAATAGTTCATTATTTATTACAAAATGTTCACTATTTTTAAAGAAAACAAACCTCCATTAGAAATATAATAATCTAAGAGTTAGCTATTTATATACAATAAGTAGAGTTGAATAATAAATTCCCTTTGTTACTATTTAAAAGCTACAAAGAGACTGTATTTTTCTTTTTTCGCAGAGAATTTACGACGGCTTCTACATAATATGATACTGCTAAGCCGTTTTCCTCTAGGGCACAACACAAAACCGTGCATAAGAAATATGTGTTGCCATTAAGATAGAAATTCTCTATAGAGTTAGTACTGTGTTTGACAAGTTATACCTTTTAGTAGAAAAGATTTAGTAGCGGTAACGACGAAAATACACTTTTCACTGGCATTTTTTCCCACCCTAATTTATGTGAAAAATCGTATGTAATTCTGTGTTCTGTTTAAATTTCATTCTCTTTAATTTTATAATAAACGTAAAGAGCTGTTTTTTCCTCATATTTTCTAAGCTATATGTATATATAATATAACGTATAAGTTAAAGTAGTATATTATATGTACATATAATATAACATTTTCATAAGACTCATAACTTTTACATTTTCTATATTTTTCAGAGGAACAGTTAGCGAGCCATTTCATCTTTCTGCATACTAAATACTTTGGAAAACACCTCTATGATGGTGCGGAATAAAGAACAAATGTTTATTTTCGAAAACACTTAAATTATCATGTTATTTCGATCATTTTTAAGGTACCAAATATAGTTTAACGGTGGTTTTGGGGACCTAATAAGCAAAATCCATAACAAATGCAAAGTAACTAGACATAACTACGGAGTTTACGAAAGAAAACTATGTGACATAAAAAGGGTAGTTGTCTTAAATAGTAGAATACAATTCTAAAGTTAGTTTATGCTAAGTTCTAAATTTTCATTTTTGCCCACTATGTACGTACCGTTGCAGATCATAACCTCACTTCGAATACCTTGTGCACTCGGCTTAACATATATTGCTGAGTTAAACACATGATAAATTTTGAATTATAAGTAATGTCAAAAAATCATCAATGTCAAAGGGTCATGTGGTGTTCTGCATAAGCGTTATGCAGAACGATTTGTAAAACACCTAAAAATCGGAACGTTCCGCGAAATTGGAGACATCTGACAATACAACTTTGCAGGTAGAAATTGCCCCTACAAGAGGTTAAACGTCCCTTTGCAGAAGCCATCCCAGACTCGTGAATTAATACATTATATATCATTCCAGTGAATCGACTCGTGAATTAATACATTATATATCATTCCAGTGAATCGTGAAATAGTACTTACATATATTCATTGCAATTTGTGCTGTCGAATGTCGAAGAAAATATGATTGGCGTTACTATTGTATATTGCACAAGTAACGCTCTTGTGCATATTGCATATTTACAATTAATTTATATGACATTATTGAGAGCAATGTTAAAGCACATAATAAAATCACAGACGAACAGTGAAAGAAGGTATTAATTATATTGTTTATACACGTATATAATAATAGTTATATTTTTTAACCATTGGATAAGATAAATTAAATCAATTCAGAAAACAAACAAGGTGGGTCGAAAGGATAACAATACTTAGTATAAGTAATTTACAAAATTTAGAACTTTTCCAATTTGCGCTATAAAATATTGATTGTTTAATGGTGTTAAGATCCATTTCCAAACTTGTGTCACTTGAATGAAACTACGTGATGTAGTATTATTTCTACTTTCTTTAATTTCTTTACCACGACCTAAGTTTCGATGTATTACAACATCTTCAGGTGGGCTATTAGCAAAGATCTTTGCTAATAGCCCACCTGAAGATGTAATACAACGAAACCTAGGCCGTGGTAAAGAACTTAAAGAAAGTAGAAATAATACTACATCACGTAGTTCATTTAATTGTGAATAATGAATTTCTACAAAATTAACGCCAAATATATTCAATATTGTGTCAATTGAATAGAAAATAGCTATTGGTAAAATATAACGGCACATTAATGGCTGAGAAAACTGACTAGGCATTTAGAATTATATCCAATGAGGAGACAAACCTTTGTATGTTATTTTCAATTAAGTATATATTTGATAAATGTCTTGGATCAATGAACAAATAAAATCAGTGAAGTTATACTACAAAAATATTATTCTCTAAACAATCAAAGCGTCTTCTATCAAAATATTATGTATTGTGTGTTATGTATAGTGGAAGGCAGCAATAGATTTTGACAGATACTAACAACTCAAATAATAATAATAAACTCTCTGTATAATATATGCAAATGTACAAAAGGTTTTATAGTGACAGGGACAATGGACGAAAAAGAGAAAAGAAAACCGGAAAAGGAACTATAAAAAGAAAAACTTTTACAGGAAACGCTTGAATGACACAGCATATTGCAGTAGCATATAGATTTATATAAGGAAAACAGACATAGTATATATAGGAAAATTTTCGTAAGTAATCTTTATAGAAGAATATATCATATTTAAGAATAAAGAGTGAAGACACGTTTGGAACAAAATGTATGACGTAGATATATGAGACTGAGATTCTAAATCTAATATTACCAGGCTGCACATAGAAGGTATTGTAAATGTTGCCGGGCGGACCGGCGTAAATTATGTCGGTCACGTATTCTTAATCACTTTAGCTGCGGCTAAAATAAGAAATATGGTCAGATTTCTCGAAAATATACAGATTTGGAAACGTTTTGATTTATTTAAGCAATCTTCATTAAAATCCAAATATCAGTCATGTCCATATAAAACCAGAACGTTATAGTATTTTTAATGGTCAAAATGACAAAAGCGATTTATTTTTTGCAGTGATCCCGAACACTGGAATCTGTCAATCCATTGTTGAGTAAAATTTGCGCTTGGACACTCACTGATTTTTCGTAATATTTGCATTTTACATTGAAATTATTTTTTGTTTCATTTATTGTTTTTTTTTTAAATTTTATTTTCAAAAAGTTTTGTTGAAATGACGATAATACAATCTTTTGCATTGGTAAACAATATAATAGTCTGATTAAATAAGGGGTGATTATCATTGGTAATTTTTCAGTTTTAGTTGATGTAAATTTTGGGGACAGTTTAGAAATTAGATTACTTTAAACAATTGCGTCTAATATCATTTACTTTCATTAGATTAATACAGCAAGACTAAACTGTACGTATTATATCGATGGCGATAAAAACTATATTTTTTCGATATATGTCAGTAACAATATTTAACCGAGACTTGTTTATTGAATGAGATAATTGGATATTTTCTTAGCATCTTTTGTGATTTCCACTAAAAGCTTTTACACTCTAACCATAAGCTACAAGACTCTTACCATCACAGTAAATCACGAAATCACTCAAAGAGCCATAAAACATTGCCATAAATGTATGGTATGGGGAAGGATTTAGGGCCCAAATACAAAATACCAAAATATATGAAGAGGTAGCTTCCTTCCAGCAGTGGGCGGATACCGGTTGACGAATAAGAAAAGCTATTGACACACTATTTCAATTACCCATTGATACAATAAAAGCGTTTCTGTAGATGCATACGTCAGCCGATATTTCACAATTTCTATGGTGGTAAAACAATTAGTAGCTTGAATTAATAACTAAAGACGCTTAATGAATTTATTTATTTAAAAGAGTTTTCATCGAATGATGGAAAACAAATAAAAAAAATCTATTATTTTTAAATTCATTAAAAATAATAGGTTTTTTCTTTTCACATAAGAAACCTATGAAATTAAAGTAACGTTGGTCAATTAGTTCTAAAAAAAGGCGATAACATTAAAAGTAGGAAATTCACATTGGGATATACCGACACCAGATTATACTGAAGTACCACTTCATCATTCCACTTGACGTGTAGACGTTTTATTGTCTTAAACACTATAAATTAAAGACACTTTTATAACTTGAAACATTTTATCTGTGTAAATATTTTATAATTTCGAAAAATTGTTTTGGCATTTTCTGAAAAAAGTCTTAAAAAATTAACATATCTCTAATAATTGTACTTTCTTATTTTTAATCAATGTTACCTAAAACCTCAATTTAAAAATCAAGTGCTCGCGCAGCTTACTCGTTTTAAAATTAAAAGTTGCGTAATAGTTTTTGATACAATTTAATAAGAGTTAAATTCATTTAAAATCATAAAGATTTTTCATTTATTTAATTTCTCTTTTTACCTTATTATCCATCAAAAACTACAATACTAACATTATCGACTCAACTTATTAACAGTTTTATTTCAAAAATTTCGTCGGATTTCAAAATTAATCAAAACGTTTTACAGTCTAAAAATGGTTTATCTAAACGTATCCGCTTAAGCGCTTTTTACATTGAGAGTTAATAACGAATAAAACTTCCTTTTGATTTTCCTAATAGCTTTTCTTGTATTTTAACATAATAACATAAAATAACATTAGTAACGTCGCTGCTAATATGAGTCACATCATATTTACATTTCGTGTAAGGGAGTGGGTCTCATTGTGAAGTGTCTTCCACGTTTCGTAAATCCTTTTTAAACCGATGTACAGATAAGCGAAAAAAATTAGGAAGAACATTGCACAAAATAAAGGTCGCAGTACGCTTAGAATTTTCCTCGTCATTGTCGGTCCTACGCTTTTCTCTTCCGTTGTTTCACTTTCTTTACTCATTTTGAATTAGATTGTACTTGTTAAAGATCCTGGCCGACTTTATCATTAATCCTAGACAAACTTAGTCACGTCAGCAGTATAAAATACAATTAATGCGCTCATAAATATTATCTGTCAAATTAATGAATAAATAATTTTCTAAAATGTTATATGGTTGTCTAGAGTCAAACAGTAGAGCCATTAAAATGTAAATAAGCTAAATTAAATTTTCATATTTAAACGTTCCTCAACGAATATTAAAATTATTATGTATTAAACTGTTACCTCCGACTTCATTCACCAAATATGAAATGAGACTTCTTAAGCACTTTTCGATAAAACGTTTTCTTTTTTTTATATTTTACGTTGGCTAAAAAACATGAACTAATATTAGCTCTCACTGCCATAATTAATATGACAAAAAAATGCTCTCACTCGTTCTCACATCTACACATAACGTTTGTCATTCTTTACGTCCGGCGATTTAAAATCGTTATTTTTGTCAGTATTTTTATTAGTATTCTTAAATATATTCAATAAATACACCGTATAAATTTCAGCGACTAAAATATGTTTTGACTAATTTTTGTAATCTGGTTTTATTTTTAGATCACCTAAAACGTCTTGGATTTTTATTTTTATATTTATTAATGTATCTAATTTAAGTTTCATTAGAACTAAAATACTTTTTTGGCCTGCAATTTTTGGTAACATTTGCATAATGAGCAGCTGTAACGAGACCCATCATGGCCAGCAAGACTTTCCTTACTTAAGTAAGTAAATACTTGTTCAAAATTTTTGATATCCTTTAAAACCTGCTCAAAATTTTTTATGAGATCTCGCTCTAAAATTACTAAAAAAGTGTTTCGTAACATTTACACTTTGTCGTGATATGTAGGTAGCATGCGCATTTAATCTCAACATGTCCCAAAATACAATTTGAATGATGTAGACAGAGTATTAATTTTATTGAATGATATAGGAGAAGGTATGACACTAAAAGAAATTTAGAATAAGAAGGAGATATAGAAATTCTCGTTTTCTTCACTGGCCGTTTTATTATTTTAGCAAAAAACAATTAGTTTGTGATATGCTAAGTTGATAACAATAAATAAATTGAAAACAATAAATTAATTCATAATTATTCTTATTATTGAACTAAATTCAATTTTTACGTAAATAAGAAAAATAAAATTATAGTTTAAAAAAACTTAAAAAATAACTCGCTTTTGTGGCAATACGATGAGTGAGATGAATGAGTTTAAAATATTATTTAAGTTTAAAGATTTTTGTAAAGAGTGAAAAGATGTCTCTGATGACAAAAAAATTTACTTTAATGTAAAAAAAAGCGTGCGGTGCTCTCGATTTACATTTTCATAATGCCTTTACCTTTACAATATAACTAGCAATGAAAAAAATTACGACAACTGATACCAAGCATCAAGTGCTTTTTACATTAAAGATAATTGTTTTGTCATGAGAAAAATATTTTCGCTCTTTACCAAAATCTTTATAATTAAATTTTATTGTTTACTCTCCTTTAACGTCAACAAATCATCATTTTGTAATATGGACTAATCAGGAAGTTTTAAATATGGTTTAGAGGTCCATATTATCATATAGTCCAGTTTAGAAACTAAATCATTTTTGCTTTTGCCTAAAAAATCAATTCAATGACAACGGGACAAAGTTCTATGATTATGACTATACTAAATGTGCAAGAAAAAGAAAATCGTATTCTTAAAAACTTCAAAAAAATTTGGAGTGCCAAAAATAATACATATGCATTTATGTCAAAATAAAAATAAATCATTGAAAGAGATGACAAATAAAAAAATTTGGGTGAAAATTTTCCAAACCATTAAAAACTGATTTGACTGAACATACACTTTAAATGGAGACATTAGCGTATCAATTCGTAGAAAAACACAAATTATAGATTTGCGTGCGTTTTTCAAAGAAAAACAATCAGCTGGTAAAACGTGACAGAGTTTATTCCTGAAACGGCACCTAAAACACTTTTTTCTGTGCCAACGAGGACGTCTAATCCGAGACTCAAGAGTTTCAACAAAGAAAACATTGACAATTTCTTCAAATTGATAGAAGAAACGATGAACAAGAAAAAGTATACTGCAAATAATATCTGCAATGTAGATGAGATCAGACATCGTGCCCTCAAAACATCCAGAAATAATGGTGAAGAGTTAATTTATTCATCCAATACTGAATTTTCGCAAAAACAGGATCATCCATTTCTGATGTAAGGAATTTTACGAGATGCAATTCCTGCTATCCATCAGGATGGATACAGACTGATCTTTTTACAAAATAGGTTAAGGACTTTTTAGAGCAAGTAAAACCTTTAGCGGTTTCTCCACTACTTTATGGACGTACCAGTCATACTCGTAATAGTGAACTGATCGATTTAGGTAAAGCAAACCACTTGAAACTTTTATCATTACATTCACGTTCAGGCCATAAGATTCAGCCATTCGATCATTCATGGACCGGACGATCATTCATGGATCTTTTTAAGAAATATTTTACTGAAAATATTCGTCGGTGGATCCGAATGAATGCTCAAGCTACATCACACTACGATATTGCGGAACTACAATATTTGGTAAGGCCTACATAAGAGCTCAGCATGCTGACTTGGTCATTAACAGTTTTCACGTAAATAGTGTCTACCCGAAAGGCAGGAGTATTTTTCAAGATCGTGATTGCATTGTTAATCAATCAACAACTGATCAGATTCTATGAATAGCCATATTCAGCCAGAAAATCCGTGGCCCAAACCCAAGCTCTAGACTTCAGCGTTCCCCAATAATGGTAGTGAAGATTATTGTTTAGACCAGACTTTTTGTGTCGAACCTGAATTAACCACAAATGGTCTCAATGAACCAGTAACGAGCTCCATTCTATGGCCGATGAGAATAAAGCTATAGATTATAAAACATAGCAATGAACCTCAATATCTGGCTGAAATATAAGTGTGATCAGTTGACGAGCCGTCGTCGTAAATAAAGTTCCTACTTGGGCCAGATTGACAATGGAAGCAACTTTTCATTACAGTGAATTTTCCCGTATTTCTCTGGAACAAGTGCTATATGTTGAGCTAGAAATTCTGGTCGCAGATCAGACACGTCTTGTAACAAACAATATAATTAATGTTCCTCGAAGTATTAATACATCCTGACACATCTGATGGCTTATTCGTTGGTTCTTTTATATCTTCAAGTTTTATTGTTACCAAAACAATCGTATCCTGTACCCCATGTAGGTATAAAGGCCAGTACCATAGAATTGGATTAAGTCGACGTTTCATCGCTATATAAATTGGATTTGAACGTGTCGTAGAAAAAAGAAGAAGCAAAATTATTGAATAGAAAAGAAATTTCGCGAAGGAATCAGAGAAATGAAAGAAAAAAGTAAAGACTAAGAAGTAGTCTACACCTAAGCAGAAATTAGAAAGTAAGAAAAAACAGAAAAAAAAGTAGAGAAAAACAAAAAAAAACACTTTCCAAATTCTAATTCAGAACAGAGTAGTAATTCAGTCAACAATGATGCAGACGACAGCCCTAATTGACGTCAGAATTAAAATGCTAAATGTTTTTATGGCGATGGGGTCTTTTTTCTTAGGATACTTATACAACACAGTGGATGCAAATTATTCTTGCAGCCAATGGACATATGAGGAATGTACTGGTACAGATGGTGTCAAATTTGTGTGTGACAAGTGATTTCTATTATAACTTATTTCTATCATTTTGTTGATACGTATTTTAGCGGTAACTTTAATTAGTTCCTATATTACTAGTAATAAACTGTGATTATTTTCTGACTGATTATTTTAATTAGTTAGTTTCTGTATTATAATTATTATAGATATTGGGATTATTTACTATCAAAATGTTGCTGTGGTGCGTATTAAGTACCCGGGATCTACGTTCAAAGCTTAGTAACCCATATGGGACTATTTCTTTCATATGATTTAAATTTGTATGTTTATAAAAAATTAAATTTGTTAGAAATTTTGTTTCTTCGTAACTTTTTGATTGTAGACTGTTATTACTTATAAGTTTATCGAGTGATTAAATTAAAATGTAATTAAATAACTTGTAAATTTGTATTTATCTCTGTCTCAAATTTGTATTTATCTCTGTGAAATATTAAGAATCTATCGAGCACAGTAATCTGACAAATATATTTGTATAAGATTAGATATTGAATGAAAAAAATTAAAAAAATAATTTTCATCAAATAATAATATCAGGTGAGGCTTAAATGCTATATAAATGTTAGCTAACGTTTTTCTGTACTGAAAACACCCCCAAATGTGTCACAAACAAAAAGAGCACAAGTTGATTGTTTACAGGGACTCAAAATTAAACTGTGTACTTTTATTTTCAATAAAACTAAATTAAATTTGTACTACAAACCCAAATATGTTAGCTTGTAAGTAGATACGGCATATGTTCAGGAAGGTGGAACGATTTTAATATCGCAGCACTCTGTTTACCAACTTTTTCTCTGAATTATTTGTTAGCGGCGCCGGAGCGCCTACATATAGAGTTAGAATTGTTTTAATAAAGAAATCGGAAGTCGCGCCACTGTTTTCATCCTAACGTTAGATCTATTTTCCCTAAAGGAGTTTATTTTATTTATTTATTTATAAAATTTTATGTATAGTACATATGGCGGACTTATTACTACATGAGCAATATCTTCCAGTCAACCATAACAATTTGTACTGAAATTTAGTTGGTAGACTAAGAGATTTTACGATGAAAATTCTTTATAAAAAAATAAAAGTAAAAAAAGATTTTTGAAAATATTTAGAAATAAAAAAAAAGATAGATTTTCCTGATGTCAGGATCCAGATGATTCCAAATTTTTGCTGTCTGGACTAAGAACGGTGAGTGAACTTTCAGATCTTAGCCCAAGGCCGTGAGTGGACAAATTTATAAATTTGACACTAAGGTAATTTGGGCTATGAGGATTAAAAAATCCTATATATATATATATATATATATATATATATATATATATGTATATATATATATATTAAAAAGAAAGTGTAAGTATGTGAAGTTTAACTTCAAAATAGCACGTATGAAAAAGAGATAGGTGTAATTAAGATAGTTCTTAAGTTTTGTATTAGAGGTGAACGAGTACGACGTAGGTGCGAATGGGATAGTATTGCTACAAGACAAACAGGATTAATCCAATCCTCATAGATAATGGCGAACTTCATCTTAATACATTATCAAATCTTATCTTGTGAATTGTGATATTTACTAACATAATGCAAGTACTGTGTTGTAAATTGTTATTCATGAAGTTTAATTAATATTAAATAGTTAAACGAGTAGCAACGCATTTATCGGGAATTTTTTTTATTTTGTTATTAGATAAAAAAATAATGTAAGATGTTAATTATAACCCTACATCTTAGTTCATAACATAATTACAAAAAGATGGCGACTGGTTAAGTAGATGCTGAGTTTTTAGCTAATAAATAAATATTCGGCGGATTTTATTACGCTCATCGATGATTATTTACATGTAAAATCTTTACCCCGGCATAAATTTACCCATTTATTTACCTCTATTATATATGTCTCTCTAGACAGAGTGAACAGTGAATTGTCAATTAGCTCTATGTCCTAATGTACCTTTTATCCTTCATTCTCAACCATTTTTCGTACACAACTTTCATATTTATTATTCTTACATTTCTCTTTTTTAGATACTCCTCAGTTTACACCACCTATTTCGTTCTCGAGATATTTTCTTTTTCTACTCATTTCTTCCATATTTGTTTCATTATTGTCTCCGTGTCGGTACGTTATCCATAACGAAAGACTTAAACTTTCTGCTGCTAAAAACTTGTGGTTACACTGCTGTATTTTTTTTTCGTGACGCTTCGTAGCGTAAATATTGCAATCAATCAAAATTATTTATAATGCATAAATATGGTTCAGAATGCTGTTTAAATCATTTTAATAATTTATAAAAACCATATGGTGTTTAGTTTTCAAATCGTGGTCACTAGTAACCAAATATTTTTACATTCAACGACGTACACTATTTTCTGTAGTAATACTGCATTTATATGGAACCAAAAGTTCTGATTTCTGACGTTCTCAAGTGACTTCAAGGTCCCTCGCACGGTCCCTCTAAAATAATGTGTGCTTTTGTTTTAAGTTAAAAATACTGAAAGAAGTTTTTTAAAAAAGGAAGCAAAAAAAGTATGGAATAAAATAATTATTTTATTGAAAGTCGTTCAATAACAGTTTATATTTATTGTTAAATTAAACTTGAAGATTTATTTAACATTAAATATAACCTTCATTATCCATGAGCCAATTGATTTACGTAGTAATTAAATCAAGGTATGGGCAATAAAATATCGACAAGAATATAAGGCATATCTGCTCAATATCTGGTTTAAATACTGACCAACTGATTTGGACCACCTGTCGGAAAATCAATATAACGATTTTACTCCTTTATTATTGAAATTTTTATTATTGAAGTTAAATTGTGATCAGTGAAATTTGACTGTGAATAAAACAACGCACAGAAAGTTAATGTTATGAAGTAAATTTATCTATTGGTATTTGTTATAAAATTTAACTAGTATTTTTCGAAATACGAGTCAGATTTAATTAATAAATTGACACCTCGTAGAATTTAATAATTTTCTTACTTTAATTTGATTTTGACCTACCATCTCTTGGTGAATTATAAAAACATAATTGACGAGCGCCATCTGTGTCCGTTAAATAAAAACGTATTAAGGCGTAAATACATAAATACAATTTCGTACTCCTAGATGTCATCATTGAATGTTTCAGACAAGTTTTATATGAATCCAATAAGTTATTTAATATCATAATTTAAAAAAAAGGTATATTTTTAGATGCTCTTATAGAGTACATTAATAATACCTTTATTAAAAATTATTACGTACGATAATAATAATTACATAAGTTGCATAAGCTTTAAGAATGATACTTTTTGAAAATTTATTTCGGAAAGCACAGACAATTTTAATTTTATTTCGGAAAGCATATAAAAATTATATTGACATATTTAATCGTTCAAATAAATAACTAGTGTTAATAAATACCAACATAAAATGTGTTGAATAAATAACTTTTATTATTATCAGAATTCTCAACTAATTCGTTTTTAAAGAATAACATACGTAAATAAAGCTTATTTAGTACAAACATATATAAAGACTTCTTGCATAAATACTTTTGCTGAATAAATAAAACAATGATAGGATTATTTTAATTTATAGCAACATTCACAGCATGGGCGGCTGTAAGTTTGACGGATGATAGTGGTGTATTAGTTAAAAACAATAATATTTTTTGTATTATATATTCTTTAGTTATTGTTTTCGTGTTAAATGTTGAACAGTTTGTTATAAGTTTTAAAAAGTGATATTATTGTACTGTGAGTATAAACAAATTTTTATTCATTAAAAATACTATTTTAAATATAAAATACGACAGCTCAGGTGTAAGGTCAATATCATTCCTATACTTTATCCGTTTAACCGCGATACTGGTTTTGTAAACGTTATTGAATTTTATTCCTATAAATAATTTATTTTTCTGCAAACAATATTCCATTCTTCATTGGCGCTACGTGACATAATCTTGTAAATATATTTTACTTATACGGATTTCTTTAAATATGTGTTTCTATTGTACGACTGCTTATATTAATTATGTCGGGAATATACTTTATTACATTATGAATTTTGGGATAATAATATTAAATTTATTTATAAATTAAACAAATAAAATATTTGATATTTTAAAATAATCTTTTAACCTTTTCTTATTCATGGTAATTTTTATTTGCGGCATATGTTGCAAATATTTAGCATTCACCTGGTTAGCATTTTAGTCTCAACTGTCTAATGCTTGTTTTAAAATTTTATAATTGATATTTTGTTCACGTGAAATTTACTTTTCCAAACAAAGATTGTTGAACCCGAATAGACTTATTATGAAGTATAACACTCAACGTTAAATGCAAGAAACTTTTTGAAATTTATAATTTAAAAGAGAACAACTGAAACTGGAACACTTGCAGATTGCTTAGGTATGTAATACTGACTTATTGATATAAAAAGAATAGTTTAACCAAACAATAAACAAAAGAAAGTGATATCAAATTTCAAAACACTGGTTTATTATTACAATATCAGTTATTATCATAGCAAACAAACATTAAAACCATTTAAAGGAGTCTGACAATGGAACTGTCTAGGATAATATTTAACAACAGATTGTTTTGTATGTTTGTTTAAATTTGTCACATTGTGTCTAGTGTTAAGTATAGTTTAGTTTTAGATCATAATTCATATCCGAGGCACAGATGCTTGCATGTTACTTATACTTACTACATTGTACTTACTTTTGATCTAAATTTCAAATGTAAAACTGTAAAGTGAAATATTCATAACAATTCATTCAATATTACAAATTTAGGTTTCTTTCACTCTTTTTTTTCTTAATTTTATTTTTGATAATTTGTTTGATTATGGTTATGGGATAATTTGGGTCTTACAAGATGTCAGTCATTCAAAGTACTTGTGAAGTATCTTCAACAGATAATCGAAAGTCTCACAAACATGTTTTTCTAAGTGTCTGTTGTACCTTTAAAAATGACTTGACTACAATAGTTAGTCAACTAATTTTAAAATTGTTTACTTTATTGATATTAACTTATTTCTGTGGCTGGCTAAACTCCGCACTGTGTTCCACAATAATTTAACCTTTACTAAATCAATACGAGAATTGTAAATTGCACGTAAGGATTTAAGTACTATCAAGCTTTTCCTTATCACTGGCTAGTATTTTGGTGCTTTATAATGTGCACACTTTCCTACTTAGATGATAGACAATTAAATTAAACAAGTACTTTAAGTGAATTATTTTTCTTTGTAATGGAAAAATATTTCCCTCAACATCATAACTATAGCTTATGTACTATGGTAAATTACTATACTTCTTAAAATTAGTATATTAGTAACAGGGGCTTTAGGAGGATATTATGACTGTAATATTTCCTCAAATGTACAAAGCTGGGCACCTTTGTGATATCTTTTCTCAGCATAAAATGGGCAATGAATATATTTTTATCGAATTACTTTTTTATATATTAATTGTTTATAGTCAATTTACTAATGGTATTTTCAAATGTTTAGTTATTTATTCTGTTTTTGTCGAGTACTATACACCCAGTCTTACAACGTAATAGTGCTTATGACACCAATCTCTAATAATTTAGCTGTATACATTTTGGAAGGTTTGTAGATTTTATTGTCATGTATATTTGTTTCTAATATTAAGTATTTTGATTATTAGGTAGAGTAGTTTAGTTTGTTTAACTCAAAAATACATTTCTGAATACTTTTTTATCGATTTTCATGTTTACAGTATTTTAAAAGTTTAACATGGTGATGAACCCTCATACTTCAACTTGTTTCGTTTAAATTATCGTAACTCATTATCCACATGTTTCAAAAAGACCCAAGTCTGCCTGGACACTATAAGTTAAAAGACAGTGAAAATGTCATGTCAATTGAATAAGCTATTTTATGTCAAGCTCTGAAAAAGAAATAAAATATTCCTCTTTATAATATTGTGTGATAAAAGAACTTTTCCAAAATTTTGCATGTAGATATTTTTTTAATATTCACTTTGTTGCACTGATAAATAAACATTAAATTTTTTTTTGTCGATCACACTATGATACCTTACAGATTTCCTGAAAGCATTAGGCATGGGGAAGAAAATAAGAACAAATAGTTATAAAAAAAATAAAGAATAAGACAGAAACACAGCAATTCAAATAAATATCCTCTAACTAGAAATCAGTTGTGAAGTACCAAGCAACTTGATAACCCCATTACTGAATTGGTTAATGGGTTAGACTGAGTGTATCTCGCAATAATGAGTTGAACAATGTGAGTGCGCAAAAGACAGGTGAATACGACAGGATTTTTGGGTACTCTCTAGGCAGGTGAAATAAATTATGACATTGTCCTCTAATGTGGCAGCTATAGCTAGAGTTGGTCTAAGAACAATTATGATAAATGAAAAACTATTAGTATTGAAATAAGCAAAACTATTGACGTATTACTCATAGGTATATATTGGTGAAAATGTTTCGACTTCTGTAAACATTATTATCATTATAATGATTTTTACATGATTGGCAACCATTGAATATAGTTATGACGAGAATAATTCCCAAACATTGCCATTTTATTTTGTGAGTTTTGTGAATTTCAATAATATAAATTTACAAATAAATGTTTGAAATATTTGAGTCTATAGTTTAGTTGCTCACTTACCTGTTGTGTTTATCTCTGATACTCTAGTATTTATACTGTCAGGTAAAATTTCACCAGTTGATTATGTTGAATGCATGGTTTGTAGTAATTTATTTAGGTTATATGTATTCAAAGCGTGGTATTTAAGTAATTTTCTATGTCATCATTATGTTTGCCAATGATGTAGGGTATTCATGAATGATTGTGTGAATCATTCATATGTTGTTGTATCTATTTTTTCTGCTTAATGTGTTTATTATCAAATTCGATGATTTTTTATAAAAGGAAAATCTTTTTAATTGCACAATCTGGTTCTATACACTTTTCATTCTTCTGATTTAAGGAGATTTGTTCAAAGATAAGTAGCATTTCTGTTATTTTGTGGAAGTATTTTTCAGTTGCTTCGATTGTAATCGGACTATAGCGGTGAAAATAAATTGGCATAGTTTTTCTTTTTCTATAATTCAAAACCTTACATATATATTTCTAAAGGGATTCAATTTTAACGCTTTTATTTTTTTGTTATCTTTGTTCACAATTTATCTCCGTCATAAGTTCTTATCAGAATTTTCTTATTTCCAATCTCCTAAATTTTGTCATCTGTAATTGTGTGATTTTTATATCTTTTCACTTAACTATGCAAGGAATGTAATTCTTTGCTAATTTCTAAGTTTTTGGCTTTATAACTCCATAATGCCTATTTTAATTTTGTGATGATATCGGCAAATTTCTCTAGATCTAGTGAGTGTGATGGGTTTATCAGTTTTCTTTGGAGGGCTTGCAAAATTTGGGTAAATTAATTTTAGGAAGCGTCCTCATGATGTAAAGCTATCTAAAGCATAAAATTTATTGTGGAATTTTTATGTTTCATGGTTTCACTTCATTTTTTGTAATCGTATTATTGATAGGGCAAGAATCTCTTTTCAGACAAAATTTAGAACACATTTGTGAAATTGGTCTTTTTTTAAAAATAGCGTACATAATTAATTCTCTTATTTTGCATCACTTAATTCTGTGGGTTTTCAATAAATACAAATTTTTTTCCTTTACTATTTTACCTTAAAAAGTTTTAAGGTAAAATAGTAAAGGAAAAAAATTTGTATTTATTGAAAACCCACAGAATTAAGTGATGCAAAATAAGAGAATTAATTATGTACACTATTTTTAAAAAAAGACCAATTTCACAAATGTGTTCTAAATTTTGTCTGAAAAGAGATTCTTGCCCTATCAATAATACGATTAACTTACATATTTGGCAAAATGAATAAAAGAATTTCATTTTGCCAAATATGTCGGGCGCCAAATATTAAAAAGAAATAACTTTAGCAGTAATTTTCTAATAGACTATCATTACATTCTCATACTTCCAATTTATGGGATGTTCTCTGCAGACTTCCATTTCTATATTTGACATTAGTTGTATCCATATCTCCATTTTATTCAGGTTAACAAAGAACGCTTTTATTTTTTTAAGTGAATGTTATTTATAAAACAATAACGCTGTTGCCCAACGAGAAGTTTAAGCTCATAACTTACTTACCAATTGTTACAAAAAGCCATCATTACTACAATATTTTCTATATAGACTTAACATAAAAATTAGAGAATTTTAAAAATCCTCTCACTCTGACATAGAAGCTTATCAGATTCATTCTTAAGAGAATGTAATTTATACCATCTCCTTATTATGATGGATGTAAACAGTATAAATGACATTTTATTAAATATTATTGAATCTATTTTATAGAGTATTATATGCATACATTTTTAACTCCGTTTAGTTATATAGTTTCTTCGGTTCTTTTCGAAATGTTTCTAAAACTTAGAAAGCTGATTATAGAAATATGAATGGCATAGGAACATAATGAGAGACTATTAATCAAATTTATTTAATTATTATTTTTTAACATTTCCTACATCTACTCTAAATAGTTTTTTCTATCACATCTAGTATATATATATATTTATTTATACCTTTCTAAATGATCATTGTTATTCTGATGTGATTGTCCATTTCATGTTATGGTGTCCCATACAAGTGTCATTTTGTGCATAATTTAGTTTAAAATAAATGAAAATTTCAAAATAGTAAGAAAGTTTTAAAGAAAAAAAAAAACAAATTAAAAGTCGAAGTTGCTTTAAAGACAGTTTTTAAGGATCCATACCTCACACTGAAAAATGAAACAATTATTTGATTACTTATTTGTCTGTAAGTTTGTCTGTCTCATTCGATTGTCTTATAATTTTTTAAATTGCACCATGTTTTTTTGCGTGTGGAAATGTACTAGGCAATACATTTATGTTAGAAAAAATTAATACTTATAAATAGTTTGTCAGAAGTACTACCTGCCCTTAAATGTTCATAAGTGACTAAATGTGTATGTAATCTTCGTACTGCGAGTTCCACTTGTACTTGACAGATTTTGAAACTTTTCCCCCCTAGACAAATACAGTATGGTGTATTTGAAATCACCTCATTGGACTTTTTCCATTGAATATATTATCAATTTCAAGTGCCATAACCTGTCAGTTGTTGTTTACACTTTATTAAGATCATACTAAGATTAAAATTAAACATTGAGTTGGTGAGGTAGATAAAAATGTTTTTTTAATTAAACACTAGTTATTTAAAAACAAAATTATCAATATTCTAAATCAATAAGTAAATAATATGTTGGAAGGTCTCACTAGTTTCAGAGTTATGGATAGTAATATTTTTTCTCATAATAACTCTACAACTTTGCATAATCAAAGGTAATTGAATATTAAAATTTATTTTTATGTTTAACGCCTTCAATAAAGATTCAAAAATATTCAATATTTGTAATTAATATAAAAAATATCTATTGCGTATCACTTTCGTATTAAATTATTTAACAAAGTGTTGTTGGTTATATGTTATTATGAATGTGTTAAATAGATCTAACTATGTATTATTCACAAGCTTTATTACAAAATTAAAATACTTATTTCGTAATTTCTTACATAATGTATTCCCAAATATATTGAGTAATAAATGTTATTATGTATGTGTTTAATAGATCTAACTATGTATTATTCACAAGCTTTATTACAAAATTATAATACTTATTTCGTAATTTCTTACATAATGTATTCCCAAATATATTGAGTAATAAATGTTATTATGTATGTGTTTTATAGATCTAACTATGTATTATTCACAAGCTTTATTACAAAATTAAAATACTTATTTCGTAATTTCTTACATTATGTATTCCCAAATATATTGAGTAATTAATGTTAATGTGTAGGTATAATACTTGTTTTTGGCCCACTTTTTGTAAAGTTTCCATTTTACATAAATTTCAAGGTAAAGTAATGACTATATTCACCATAATGGAACAATTGTGTTTGAAACAGACATTTTTTATTTACTTGTCTATTTTAGTTATGAAGACCAGAAACACGTTTTTTAGGTTACTTGTCCACAGGCAAACTTCATTTTTGATGAAAAACTAATGACATTGTGCATAGCCAAATTAAAGATTGGATGTTAGGATATCCTCATTTCTCCGCATGCTAACAATTAGCAAACTATGCTCATCTATTTTAATAAACTGTAATTATTTTTTTCCCTAAAACTTAATAGCGTAGATGAGAAATATTATTGACTAATCCTCTACCCCTACAGCACTCTTCTTCACCACTGAAAAACTAGGATATAAGGACATCGACTAGTGACTGTTTACTTATTTCACCAATTGCTTAAATATTACTAATATTACTAATGTGTTCATCTTCTTCACACAACACTCAACAAATACATGACCTGTGTTTCCAGATCAATGAAACCATAGGGAGATTTGAGAATGTATCACTGTGTTTGTGTCATTCGATGAACTTTATAAATTGAAATAGTTTTCTGTTAAAAAATTAAATTTTGTATAAATAGCTCAGTATAAACATAGTGATACGTTTAACTTAAAACTATTTAGTATTTTCTTAACTTCTTGTAAGAACCAGTGATGAGCAAACGAATATTTCATAGGTTTAAATTAGGAACGAGACACAAAACCACAAAATATTACATCGTGCAAACACCATAAGTCAAAGCAGATTGTTACCTAAATATAGTATATTAGTGTTGTAAAAAGTTTACAACACATTTATAGCATCTTCAATGTCAACATTCTAAAGCATTTTGCATTAGTCACTGTTCCCAAGAATCGTATGCATGCAAATATTTTTCTGTAGTGTGAATGTTAATGTTAGTTATTTGATTGAAGAGTCAACAAATTCCAGCTGACATGTATTAATTCTGATTCTGGGAGTAGTGCTAGGTATTGCAGTCGCTCTTTATATGCTTGTAGTCGCGATGGTTAAAAACACTTTTTTTGTAAAGGAAATCAATTTATTGATTAAGCAAGCTCTTGACAGGTTATTACAAATTAAAACCTCTTTCTTACAAAAGGATACATTTTCAATATTTATATATATATATATATATATATATATATATAAATGTATATGTATATGTATGTATATATATATATATATATAATATATATATATATATATATATATATATATATAGACAGTCATGGCCTTATAATTAAGAACATCATAGTATTGTATTCTTTAAGAAGATGTCAGAGTACTTTTCTGATATTACATGGTGTACATCCAGAAGAGTTGGTAGTTTTTTAACTATTTTGATGTGTTTAAAACAAAATAAAACTAAATAATATGTTTAATTATAATAGGATTTATTAAAAAACAATTATTAAAAAAAAAGTATGTCATAACATTAAAAATTGTCTGGCCTACTAATTAAGAACAGGTTATTGATGAAGTTGAAAATATGAAAATAAGATCTTTTTTTCTGTTAACTTCTGTTAAATGAAGATGTTATTCACTGCAGTACACTAATACTTAGTTGGAAATCCTTTATTTTCAATAACTGCTGCACATCATTGCACATCATGACATTGACTCCACCAGAGCTTGACAGCGTTCTGCTGGAATAGCATTCCAAGCCTCTTGTGTTTGTTTGAAAAGTTCATCCAAGTTTTTAATGTTTTTATTTACCAGGCTTTTCTTCACATCATACCACAGGTTTTCTATTGGGTTAAGATCGGGGCTGCAGGAAGGCCACTCGATCACGTCTACCGAATTAGTTGTGAACCATTCCTTAACTGATTTGGCTGTGTGTTTAGGATCATTATCTTGTTGGAACTTCCAAACAACTGGCAGATTTTCCTCTGCATATGGTAACATGGTATTCTCTAGAATATGTTTGTAGAGATTTTGGTCCATGTTACCTTCGATTTTTACCAATTGTGGGGTTGTTTCTCCTGGTTCGGTGTGTCCAACACCGCAAGCAACCCCACAATTTGATATTACCCCCACCGTGTTTCAAAGTCACAGTGGTGTACTTTGGGTTGAAAGCTGTATTTGGTGGTCTCCGTACATATTGACGGCCATCAGACCCAACTCTATTTATTTTAGTCTCATCAGACCATAAAAGATACTTCCACTACAGTAGAGTCCAGTTCTTGTGTTCAGAAGCAAACTTAATTCTGGCCTCCCTGTTTCGCTTGCTCACTAAGGGCTTCTTGCGCGCCACTCTACCATACAATTCTGCTTCATTGAGACGTTTTCTTATGGTCCTGGTAGCAAGTCCTGATGGATCCTCACCAAAAAGTTGCCGTTTTGTGTCAGTTGACGTGAGTTTGGGGTTAATTTTCGCCATACGAATAATTTGGGCATCAGTCCTTGGGGTGGACTTACGAGGACGTTTCTTTCTTGGGACATCTTCATAAGTCTCATGTCTCTTAAAATGTTTTATAGCATTAAATACTTTAGTTCTGGAACATTTTAACTGGTCAGCTACCTTCTGATATGACCATTTCTGCTCAAGGACCAGAGATGCAATAATTTTTCGAGTGGATGCATCACAACTAGTGTCTTTTCCCATTTTTCCTCACAAAAGACACTCACACCAACCTTCTTGTGGCCAAAATATAGTCAGAAAACAAAAAAGTACTAAAAAAATTATAATCAACTGCACTATTCAACTGTATCTTCAACAATGAGCTAGTAAACTGTAGTGTTCTTAATTAGTATGCCAAGCAAATGTTACCCATTTGAACAAAGGGTCAGATCTATTGTTAATTTTCCAAGAAATGCAGTAACAGTAAACCCCTGTTCAAAATCTGATTCTGAGATTCCTGGTATTATCACAAAGAGCCTGAGTGCAACTTGACTTACATTTGCACATTTAGATGTTGAAAAAATAATTAATCCTTTAAAATTCTAATTATGAGGCCACCACTGTATATATTTATATATATATATATATATATATATATATATATATATATATATATATATATATATATATGTATATTGCATGTATATACGTATATACATATACATATAAAAAAAATGAATTTTATTTATTTATTTACTTTAATCTAATTGATGCATATGTCGGACTTATTGCTACGAAACCAATCTCTTACAGCCAATCATAATACTCGTCCAGCCCCGCTCGACGAACGGCCGGGAATCGAACCCGGGTCCCCGCGGTGTGCCGCGATGTCACAGACCGTATGCCTTGTGATCAACAGAACACACTACGGCGACGGCCTTTTATATATTTTTAATGATATTATCTGATCACGATATGGCTCTTAAGACCTATACGAAAAGGATGAACAGGCAGTTAGACTTCTGCCTGTAAATTGATAATTCGATTATTTGTATTAAAACTGAGTTAATTTAACAGACATTTTTTTCGTACGTTTTGAATTAATTCTCTTTACTGGCTTTTGAAATTGATAAAACATTAGTTTTTGTAATATTTCCATTTCAAATGAGATTATCTTAAGTTTTAATGATGTCATTCATATGCTTGTCATGTCTTTTTTAACACTTTAACGTAAATCACCATTTATAATGACCAAGTTTAATTATGCGACATCACAGTTGCATGACCTCAAATACCACTATAGTAATATCTACGTTTAATTAATTTTTAATTAACATTCTAACACACTAGTCTTTTGTTAATAAATGCTATATTAACATAAGTAATGTAAAGAATGTGTATGATAGAAATAGAAAGAAAGATGTACATTGAATTGCACTGTCTATTTGGAATATACTATATAGAATAAAAAAATAATGTGTTGAGAACAGAGGATGGATAATACAAAATTAGATAAGATACAAAAAAAATACAAAATATATAAAAAAAAATACAAAATATATAAAAAAAATCTATATGACACTGAATGATAAAAATGCGTCAGGAGACATCCGTGTGACAAACTATTATAGGTATGTATTTATAGCAAGGATTATCGATGTTTAAAAACATTCATTTCCGGCGACAAAATATCGATGTTGAATTACGTAAATCAATGGAACATCGTTGTTAAAAACAAAGCATCGACTTTCGATGCTGATAAATTCCTTCGCAGTCGTACCCAGATATTGTCTTTTACACGCATTATTTTCTTAAAGCATCTCATATACAACAGTTATAGTGCTACAAGCAGTTAATTTTACTTTCAAGATATTGTACTAAAAAAACTTCGTCTAGCTAATTCGCAGGTTAAATTTGTATGTAATTCTTTTACACTCTTCCATAAAACCTGCCTATAGAGTATTCATCGATGTTAAAGAATATATCGATTTTGATTTACTATTATCGATGTTGATTTATTAAATCGAAATTCGAAGTTATCTATGGGAATGTTAGAGTAGCTTAAAGATGAAATTTAGGCAAAATGTTTTTCTTTTTTATATAATTATTATTTTTATTTTGGCTTTTTTTATTTATCTTGACACTGAAAAACAAATAGGTTTCGACGTCAAAGTTTGACAAATAAAAAAGTTTATCCAATAATTAGAGCAGGTAATTTGCAAGTATATTTAAAATTTAGCACATCGGCGCAAATTACCATAAGGACTTCTTTCATTTGTTATGCAGATATTTTATACACCGAAGTGAAATTGAAGTCGTATTTGTTTTTGTGCATAAATATAACCTTGAATAACATAAGTATCAAAAGTCGTTTTTGTATTATTTTTTAATATGTAGCTAGATATTCATTTGCTCATCGCCGGTTCTTATAAGGAGCACAATGTTTTGATTCTAAAAGCGCATACTTAATAAATTCAAGTAATAGTGCTAAACCGAGTAACACATATGTAAGTAATCAAAACACCAACCTACGCAGATAGAAACGAAATAAAGAGGTCCAAACAGAAAAACTGTTATTTCAACTTAGACGTGTGAGTCATGGTCGCTATCGACGATTACGATGAGGTACGTGACAAAGGCAAATTGGGCTAGTCACTTGAGTACTTGTATTATTGGGTACGATGGTCTTATATTAAATATACACTTTATACTTTTATAAAACGAACAATGAAGCGTCCCCAAGTAACATTTACATATGAACTCTAAAGACATAAATAGGGAGTTAAAGAAAGCACACATATTTAAAAGAGATAGTTGTATTCAAGATAAGAAATTTAGTGCAATATTTTTTTTAAAATTTTATAGAATTTTTTAATTAATTCAAAGATAGTTGTATAAAAGAACAAATACTAGAAAATTTTGTAAAAACATTGTACCAAAAAAAGAAAGAGGCTATCATATATCGCGTCTGAAGAAACTGAATTTGCAAAGTTTATTGTTAGTAATAAATGATTAATATGTTACAAAAATAAACAAAATGTAATTAAATTTTGAAAATAAATCTCTAATCTAAAATGGAAGGAAATGGAGACCTACAGTCCCTGTTTACTTCCATTGTCTTCTGTCTTGCGATATAAAATATTGTAGAAACAATATCATTCGTTAAATGCTTTCTAAGTATGCTTCTTTTCCTCTTTCCTTTTTTCTGGTATAGTCAGTTATTAGTTCAGTCCATTGTGAGTTTATGAATCTTGAGATGCGACCAGCCCATTCTCATTTTAGTTTTAGAGGCTATTGAAGGCTATCTGTCAGTTCAATTTATTTTTCTTTTTTCCTCATTTTCTTTTATACTGAGAATATCTTTCTTTGACAGATTTCTATATTGTTTTTATTATAAGTAGAAAAGATTCATCTTTGGCGGCGCGTTTGTTAATTATGGTACGATGAAGGTTACCTTCATCGTTATAATTATTTTAAAATGGAATCAACTAGTAAGCTTTTAATTTATATATTGTTTTTTTTTTAAATATGCTCCGTGCCACTCTATGCATCGTTACATTCTATGTGTAAGGCAGTAACTGCTTTTTGACGTCCTGATGTCGTATTTTTCTCAGTTATATTTTATTCTCGGGAAATAGCGTGGCGCGAGGTCGGAGATAGTCAGATATTCGGTCGTTCGTCTGGCTGAATGGATTTTACTAGATTCAAGAACTTTTTTCAAAAGAACAGGCAAATAATTGCTGGTAAATAAAATAACTGTTATTGCAGACTGGCAAGTCTGTGATAACAGTTCTTTTATTTTCCAGTTACGGGTTGTTATTTAATAATTGTTGCATAATATCCCGTTTATCAAAAGAACAAGGTGACCAACTTTGTACAGCACTTCGTCCCTTCTTCACCTTTAAAATTTGCCCATCACCTTTATGGGCAACTCTTCAGAAGGAAACGCCAACTACCCTGATTGCTTCTAGTTTCGAGTTCGTGATGGTACATTCAACTTTCGTCATCCGTGACGATGTCATATACAGTATTTGAATGACTTCCGTCGATTTTTTTTAAAAATTCGCAACTCCACTCAATGCGGTGGTGTTTTTGAGCTTGGGTCAAATCATAACTTAGCATAAAGCTTCCTGGCGCCTAAATGTTCATGTAGAATTTTTTTGTACCTGACTCATACCGATGCCTAAAATTGCCCAAATCTATTGATACCTATCAACTCTGATGACAATAGTAATTGCGAGCCGCACATCATTGATATTATCTTAAGTTGTCGCTGTTGAGGAACGTCCTGCACACATATCATCACTGAAATTGGTACGACCAAGCTTGGACTCGTCAAACCAGTCGTAAACAGTAGCGTGGGATGGGGTTCATCATAAAAGGACAATCAGTCAATCGTAACTTTGTTGTCGGTTGAGTCCACAAGGGAAGTTATAAAAATCATTGAACGAAAATTTTCTCTTGCAAATGCATTTTGAAATTGCAACCGATTTGTAAAAACAAATGACGTATTCAGGCAAAGTACTTCAATGTATTATCAAGAGATTGATTCTATTTTTGTTAGCATTATTACAAATGGCTAGTTTTAAGAACTTTCAGTGCTAAACTCCATTCCAAATTAATTCTACTTCTATATTTGTCTATTGTTATCACACTATTTATTATGTTCTATGCTTCATTAACAAGCTTAAGATTTATTTAAATAGAAGTACTGTTTTAAATGAGGCGCATTGAAAGTAAATGATGTTATTTTTATTTTAGAACATTCAAATATGATATCCGAGTTGTTTCGATAATATAATGAATGTAAAACGACGAGGAAAATATGTAAAAAAATACATCTGGTAGAATTTATGACTGTGATAAATGGCGGCACGTCGCTGACGCTGATTAGCCTGTCTAGATTATATAGTGCGACTAAAACCTCACATAACTCTGCACAGACCTTCTCAAACCATTTATACATGTAATGAAAAAATAAAATGATCAAAATGTACATTCAGACTAATTGTAAATTTCCAGTCGGTTTCTTCGGATAGTTCGGATGTTTCTCTTTCGACACTTCGAATACTACCACCTTTACAATTCTACAAGAGGATTTTACAAATTAATAGAAAAGTTCCTCAAAACTTTATTTAAAAATAATTACCAATTTATAAATAGAGTCGAATCCGGATAGGATAGGAAGCCCTAGGATCTCAAGTGAGATAAATCTCGCTTAAAGAGGTGTCTTATTTATATGGTTTCTGTTTATAACATTTTAAGGAGTGTTCCTTTTACTTTAGTGCTTTTCTTTTATGCATGTGCAAACTGAACCGGGGATAAATTTAACGCAAAAATGCATCCGCACGGTTCGGCTTTTTTCACTTACATCATTATTATTCGTTATACACACGTTTCAAAAAGTTATACGTAGGACCACCTGGACGCTGCAAATTAGACGACGGGGAAAGTCAGTCGGTAGCGTTTTTATGTTATACACTAAAAATAATACAAACTTAAAAAAATCTCTAAATAAAATGAATTTGACTGATTTTGCCTATATTCCCCCTTTCGATATCGAATGTGCTAAAATACATACCTATTTTCAATTTTTATAACCAATTATGCTTAGATGATTACTGGTTATACACTTTGTTATTACTTTAATATATTTTATATTATGACTGTTGTTTGTTTTTGTATGTCTACGTAATTTGCGTATATTGGCATCTTGTTTTTATGTTAGTGTACTACGATAACGGAACACGGGTGGTCACGCCGATAAAAATATAAAACATGAATTACGTTAAATCATATCTCTAACACCATTGAGGCAATGATTGGCGTCGAATAGACTAATAAATATTTTTAACTCGAAATTAAAGAACAAAAATCGAAGTAATTCGAAGAAAGATTCATTCGAAGAAGTAAGAAAATATTTGAAGTACCGAGCATTTTTAAAGATAACACTATATCTATAAATGAAATAACTTGTTAGACGTAATCGTCCACTGTTTTAATAATCTCGCAAAAGATATCTCGACCTAATGAGCTACATCTAATAGTGAAGTTCTCAATTAATGACGTTAATTAATTATTAGTTAATACACTTATGAAGTTCGAAAGTGCACTACGTTTAGTTGATCATGAAATATATCTATCATTTGGTTATTCGTCGCGCGGCTTAAATTTTATGCGACTAAAGAAAATTAGATTTTTCAGTGTCATAAAATAATGATAAGTAAAAGGAATCGCCACAATAAAACAGTGGGTATTTGATTAATTTTTTTTTAATTCATTAATCCTCATTTCAAGGTTTTAAAAATTGACCGAGTTATAAAAGTATAAATTTAACCTTTAGAGAAGGACGGCAATACAGTGTTGTGAGGTCATTTTTAATATTGCACATTATATTCTACGAGAGGAAAAGAGACAGGGATATATCCAACTCTATCCGTATCGTTAAATTTAGAAGCCTACAACTGGCTTATTTTTCAATCAATTTTTTAATTTTTTTCAAGACCGGTTTTTAATTAACTTATATTTCACAATATTGTACGAAAAATATCAAAATTTAGAATGAGTCAACTACCGGATTACATATGCTTCTGTAAAGGTTGAAAACAATTTATACCAGGAAATCACATTCGTCCACGAAATTTGTTATGTAACTAAGTGGAAAAACGACGCGACACTTTTCTACACCGTTTAAATATGACATTTAAACAGTGACAACCGTATTTCAGTATTATATTTAAATTTTAATTATGAAAGACTGATACGACAAAACTGTTTTGAAAGTTCCATTCCCTGTTTTGAAGATACCACCTTGTATTTCGCGAAATATCTAATTACCAGTTACACGTTAATATTTACACGACTTATTACCTGGCAGGTTTATGTGATTCCTTGATATGCAGACAAATAGTTTTTTTCTATCAGAAATAGTACATTTGCAGTACACAAATAAGTAAAAAGAGTCACATTATTTAATAAGGAAGCGAATTGGCTACACATTTAAAATTATCAATTCTGAAAACATCCTAAAAATTAATACAATTGCGACATGCACTTATAGCTTTAGTCGAATATAAAACTACTCTAAGAATTCGTATTATTATGCTCTATATAAATAATATGTACTTTGATTTATCACCCACAACATTTTGTTAACATTCTTATTGGCAAATTAATCCTTAATAGTTTTCAAGATTATCTGTTTGGTAAAAAAACACAAAGTATTTGTGTTTTTGTGTAAAGGTGGAAACACACGTAATTGTATTACAATATGCTCTGTATAAATAATATGTACTTCGATTTATCACCTAGAACATTTTATTAACATTCTTATTGGCGAATTAATCCTTATTAATTTTCAAGATTATCTGTTTGCTAAAAAAGCACAAAGTATTTGTGTTTTTTTGTTTAAAGGTGGAAACACACGTAATTGTAGTTCGACAAACATGCACGTACGAAATTTCTGTGCATGAAAAAAGGAACCTAGCATTCGGTACAAAGGCTCGTTAATCAAAAGAATAAAATTATTCTCACATTAATTAACTGAGTGAATTGAAAATATATCCTTGTAGTGGTTATAATATCCTCGTGATGGTTATAGTATAGAACTATTAATAAAACTATACCAGAGTGAATTCTGTACATGGAAAATATTTTAAAAAGTGTGATTGAATTAGCATAAAGAATGACGATAGAAACCAGAAAAAACCTGTGTATATAATTTTTGTTTGTCTGTATGTTAATTTATTCGTCAATCACGCGAAATCTACTGGACGGATTTTGATAAAATTTGGTTTATACTCAAGCGCAACATACGAGAGAAAAAATTCTAATGACATGTTATCCCGAATTTTATGCGAGTGAAAGCATAGGGCCCAACTAATTATCTATAAATGTGCCAAATTATCTTACAGACGTGCAGGCACGTACGTGCATTTCGAGTGTACAGTTAATTGTGTATCGATCTTAAGAAGGCAAAAAGTAGGAATTCACAAATTAGAAGCTAATCCTTTGTCTTAGACATAACTAGCAATTCTGCCCGCTCTCCCCGCGGGAAAATTGTACTTTGTCACACATTTTTATATCTTTAAATATCCTCCCCTATAATTATTAAAGTTAATAATTTTATAAAGGGGACAGTCTTGTTTGTTTTTTTTAGTTTGGCACAACCCCGTCAATCAGATGACTGATTGACTTGGAACTTCCACTATCGTTTATTTGTAGCGTTCAGGTGGATGTAGAATTTATAACTTTTAGAACGTATGAAACGGGCCGTTTATATTTTTGAGCTAAGCTAGTGAACGATTATAGCTATATTAAAACAATGTGTGAAAATATTGTACTGAAGGTATTTTTCATATAACATAAAAATCTAGAAAAGGGTCAACGGTCGGTAATTATTATGAGTAGTTTGTTGTGTTCGTTTTTTATGGCACAAGGTAGATCGTTCAATTCTGTGCTCGACTAAACCGTACTATTAACTTACTTTAACCGTACTTAAATTCAATCCGTAACCGTAAACCGTACTATTACCGTACTTAAATTCAATCGTGCTCTTCTTGTCCTAGAAAAACTGGAATGAGCAGCTAATATATAAAAAAATAATGTAGTAAATAGTAAATAAAAAAGTTCAGTTACTAACTTAATATAATAAGTTACTAACTTATAAGAAAAAATATATATAATGAAAAAAAAAATATGACCATCTACTTGTAAAACTACGTTTTAATGTCCAGCGATTACAAGTTATTTATAACTTTACATGTATGTAATAATGTTTGCTTCTAAAAGAAACGGATGACTCTGTTACTTAATTAAATGATAGTAAAGTAATAATCTGAACAAAGCCTTACTTGTTTTTACCGGTAACCATAGTGCCAAATTTAAATCCGTTATGGAGGAAATCTCTAACACGCACAGAAAGAGAGACAAACACTGGATTTTTTTATGTATATAAGATAAGCGTGAACAATAATTAGAAGGCATTGTTACAATCCGCCCTAATGACATTTTTATTTTTATCCAACATAGCATCGTATTTATAATGTACACAATAAGATCACATACTCGATGAACATGTTTTTATTTTGTTTCTAACTCTTTTTAACGTAATATCATTATATATTGATATTTGGTACTCCCTTATATATTTTTGGCGTTACACTCGATTAGCCATCACATTGTGCAGGTAGGTGACGAAAGAAAAATTATTACATTCCAAAAAAGCTTTTTAAAGATAGCGTTTATCCATTAGAATAAAATCGAAAAGTTATTTTACATTAAAACTTGTTGGTAAAAAGTTTTCTTAAATATATTTTAATTTCATGTAGACTGCAGCCATCTTTTTATTGCAGTTCGTTATTTACTTCTTTATAGCTTCTGGTAGCACCTTTAAGAATACTTACTATTGTTAACAACTCACTGCCTCTGGAAATCGTGGCTTGATGACATGCGTTTTAATCGTTTTCCAAGGGTCCTGACCTGGTCCTGTCCAGGTTACTGATTAGTTTGTAATGGTATTTATGTTATATGTTACCAAGTACTATAAACGGCACTAGCTTGTTACACTGTTAGAGCTAAAACACACGAACGTCTTTTGAGCGACTTTTCGGCGACAGATTGTCGACGGCTGTACATTTATACGGTTAAACATAGACGAGCGTCTCTTAGTCGTCCATTCCAGCGCCGGGTAAAATTTTGGCGACGGTCCCGTCGACACGATGACGTCGCGAGTCGTCCGAGACATCGCACACGGGCGCCGTGTGGTCGTCGGGTTGGGCGACCGGCACTTCCCTGCCACCCCGCTACGTGCCGCCTACCGCCGCGGCCAGTACCTGCGCTCAGTTTTGATTTAAACAATGGCCGTGCAAGACGAGTTTGATTATTTATTTATTTATTTCGGAGCAAGTTGATTTATTTATTTCGGAGGTCGAAAATTTTCCATGCGTATGGAATTACGGTAGCGACGAATACAGTAATCGGATATTAAGAGCCAAAGCATGGGATTGTTTGGCAGATAAATTATTCAAGAATTATAATGAGAAATCAACTAAAGAAAAGAACGAACTATGTAAGTACCTATAGTAACATTTTAATAATTTATTGTATTATGAATTAAAAACAAATTTCAACAAAATGTTGCAAATACATATGTTTCTTGGGCCGACCTCTTTTCGAGGCGCCAGGCGGCGGTGGCATGTACAAACGAAATAAATGATTTTTATTTTTTATTATTATTTATTTACAATATTTAGTTAAAACATGTATACGTAGTTATTTTGTTATATTTTGTTGTATTGCCAATGAAGTTCGCCTTGTGGAGTCGAGAAGTAATCCGCATATTGGTCTCTTACCAAATTAGTGTTTCGACTTACACGGTACTCTGAGCTGGTTGACAATTCTTGGAAATCTGGATATGACGATGTATCTTCAAAATTATAACCATCTCTCGAAGGTACTACGTTATGTAAAATAGTACATGCTTTCACAATATCGATAGCGAGATCCATGGATACATTTAGGGGTTTGTGAAGAATTCGCCATTTATTTGCAAGAATCCCAAATGCACATTCTATGTACCGGCGTGCTCGAGAAAGTCTGTAATTAAATGTCCTTTTCTTAGCAATTAATTGCTTTCCACCATATGGTCTTAGAATGTGTGTAGAAAGACCGAAGGCTTCATCACCTACAAAAGCGTAAGGCAAACGAGCGCCTCCCGTAGTGATCGGCTTCGGTTCTGGAATATCTAATAAATTATTTTGAATTCTTGAATAGAGTGTACTGTCTTTAAAAACTGATGAATCCGAGCTCATCCGACAAGCACCGACATCTATATATGTGAACAAGTAGTTCGAATCGCAAACTGCCAGCAGTATAATTGAGAAATATTTCTTATAATTAAAGTAAGAAGATCCACTGTTCGGGGGTTTAATGATTCGAATATGTTTCCCGTCAATAGCACCTAGACAATTTGGAAAGTTAGCCTTTTTATCAAAACCTGTAGCAATATCTTCCCATTGACTCTTTGTTGGTTCTGATATAAAATCTTTTTTTAACACAGTCCACAACGTTTTGCACACTTCTGCTACTATTCCCCTTGCTGTTGAAGATCCACATCTGTACGAGTAAAATAATTCTTGAAAAGATATACCACTTCCCAAATACCTGTAACAAACAGTTTTTTTATAATAACTTGTTTTTTTTAGGTATGCAGCTACAGAAGCGGTGGAAAATTTTGCGGGACTGCTTTAATAGAGAATTAAGGAAAGGTAAATTTGCTAAAAGCGGGTCTGCGGCTTCAAAATCTAGGCAGTATTCCTATTATAATCAGTTGTCATTTTTAATGCGGGTCAGTCATAAGAAAACCACAGAAAGTAGCATTGAAAATGTATACATGCCCGACTCAAGACACACGCAACGTGAAGATGAAACGACATTTCATGACAATACATCACAAATTTTATTCATTATAATGAAAACTTCAAAAAAACAAACGTAAAAACTGTGATGAAAATGACGAGTTAATAGAAAAATTAAAAACACGTATTGAAAGTAATTTAAGTAATTATACCCCAACAGACAACGATATGCTCTTTTTGCCATCACTTCACGAGGATTTGAAAAATATCGACGATAATTAGATGCGAAAACCGAAATAATGAATGTGATAAAAAAGCACAAAAGGCTTCCTCGATATTATCATGAAAATTATTTTTATGAAGTTCCTCATTATCAATCAAACACTACATATCATCGAGGGTATAGTACAGCGGTACCTACCACGCGCAACAGAGTTGATACTGTACCAACATTTCAACCGCAGCAAACTGACTTGTCGCCAGCTACTCCGGCCAGTACCATTTCTCAGGACTCTGTTTTATCTGATGTAATTAGCTTGTTGGAGCAATAAAATGATTATTATATTTTTTGCTTGTCTTAATTTTACCTTCCAAACTGCAGGAGGTAACACAAACATAAATATACGTACCTTAATGTAAGAGCAAGTCGTTCCTCAGGTGGTATGCTCTTTCTCATTACAGTGTCATTCATATTTATGTGACTCTTTAAAACTTCTAACAAAAAATCAAGTGTGCTTTTAGATATTCGAAAATAGTTAAAAATCTTATCATCGTGGTTTCTCAAATCTCTATACAACAGAAAGAATTGACCTTTACTTCGATCTTCTATGAGTGGATGAACCCGATAGGTTCTATTAACGCGCCACCGCTTTTTCCTTCTCAATAGCAACCAAAGCAATGTTTCTTGTTCGAAATCCATTTTGATACTAAATAATTTTCGTAGTCGTTTGTGACGAAAATAAAGTCGCCGCGTCGTCGGAAATTACGACTCAGCGACGATGAGCAGTCGTTTATTCAGCGACAACTAGCCGCCCATGTGTGTTAAAACAGATTGTAGCTCAAAAGACGTTCGTGTGTTTTAGCTCTTAGATGCGAATCACGAATTTGGGTGTAAGATTCAACACATAATTAGCCCTCAACGATCGCGTCGCTAACATATCTTACATTAGAAGAGTTTATCTTACAAACTTATCATCATTCATCTACTATATATATCACATCAGTTCACAGCAAAATGGAGCAATAGGGTATTTGATTGTTGTCGAAATTTTTTTGTAAAAATGTTTTAAAAATGCAGAGTAGGTTTAAAAAACCTTATGATGAAAAAAATAATGTATATAACAAACAATTAATCGAAACTTCTAAATAGGAAAAAGTGTCAATTTTTTTTTCATTAAATTGAAAAAGTTATTATGAATTTAGTTTCCACACAAAAAAGTGAGAAAATTATAATATGCTATATATAACTTAAACGCAATATTTAACGAGATACTAAAAATATTTAGTAAACTCCCTTATAATGAATGCTAAATAACAGGCCAGTTATGTTTTGTATGGGACGTTTTTGCGGGTATCATAGTTCGTCAGTTTTTAAGTCGTTATAACTTTGTAATTAAAAGTCGATATATATCGTTATAACTTTGTAATTAAAAGACGATATATTTACCTTAACCACTTTTAATGTTATTACTTATTCGATTCTAGTAATAAAAGTGTTGTCAAATACCCTGTCGTACACAATAAGAAGTTCTAGATAATGTAAGTACTACCTTATGCTTGAAAAAGTTTTAAAAACTTGTTTAAGGTAGACCATGGTAAGGTGAACATGGAAGACAATATGGCTATTTCCTTACCTTTTAGTAGAAATAATTCTACATCACGTAGTTTCATTTAATTGTGAATATAGAATTTCTACAAAATTAACGCCAAATATATTCAATGTGTTTAACATTAAATTTTAGATTATGATTTAATATATACAAATCCCTCCGGTATGTATATAACTTCTTTAAAAAAAGAGGTTGGAGTTTAGCCTGCATGCCTGCAATTTTATTGTCGGCCATATTCAAATTTTAGTCAGTTTGAACAAATAGTTAAACGTAATTTCACTTGATTGCAAAGGTTTGACGTTCCAGTTTGCTTCATTGAAAACAAATTGGAGATTAAATGGAAACAATAGAATCTATCTATCTCAACCAAATCAAACGATAATAGTAACAGATGGACATGTAGACTATCCGCAGCGCCTGCTTCGTTTCCAAGTACTATGAATCATATCCTGTACACATATGTAATTGATTCTATTCTGAAATATTGTCGTATTATTTATAATTAGAATTAATTCTTAATTAATATAAATACCGTCATAAACTAACGATAAAATCTGCAACGGCTTAATACTAAAGAATGTAGACATACACAGGATAATGCTGATGCATATACAGGATATAACTGATATCAAGTTCAAGTAGATTGTCTTTGTGTGATTTTAGAAGTACCAAATATTTATTATATGGGCGATGACGTTTGTTAATGGATCTCTGCAGTGTTTAATACAGTTTCGTTATTAAAATTATGATTATAAAAAAATTAAAACGATGTTGCTAAATGTATTCGTACAGATTATGTTTAAAAGAAAATGAAGGTATAAGGACGTTATGTTTTAAGGTTGCCACATGTTTTGTCACGTATACAGCGAGTATCGTCTTGAGATTTAAGTAGCACTCTATAAAAATATCTTTATTTAAAAAAAAGTCATAATTATTTGGAACTTAATGGGAAAAGTAAGCTTAAATGTTTTCTATTTGATTTTAACGTAAGATGACACGTATTTCGTTGGCACAGTATGCACTCTACATCATCAATTTTTAATATTTCAGTAACAGACTTGATCTAAAGTGAAAGCAAAATAAATATCGAATATTAAGTGACACTTCCAAAAGATGCAGTAAAAAGGTTATAAAAAATAAAACATTGATTCGTTTGGGTTAAAGAAATCGCTAACTTGATACAAAAAATTTAACTTTACCCCATAGAAAGGCTAATAAAATCTACCGGTGTAAGTCGGTGATGATGTTTTATCATGTACATTCAGCTCTTGATCATCAATCCATAAGTGAGTTGGAAATCAGTGAACAGGTAATTCATTCAATTTAGTATTTATTACTCATTATAAATATATTAAACTTATTTAGATGAATTCATTTATTGTTATTTTAAAATGTTTGATGTGTGAAGTAATCTAAAAATAGTAGCTAATGCTATATATAGTAAAATAGTAAGGAGGACTGTCCACACATAATTCATAATAATAAAAAATACAATTTCAAAAAGTTTGTATGTTTTTTTTATGATAAGAAATACTGTAATATTACATATTATATAATACTGTAATTAATGTACTGATCATTCAATCTGTCTTCATACATTGTCATGAAATCATGAAGATCATCAAGTCTGTCTTCATACATTGGCTAAGCCTAACAAACTTCTACAATAGCTAGTCAAAAAGTGAAAGATTAAAATGTAAAACAGTTTTTTTTTCAGAATATTTATAGGGATGTTTCTTGAGTAGTAGCCATCTTTTTTAATGTTGATAACAGTTAACATTTGATTTAGATGAATATTGTCGAGTCAGTGAAGTTTTTTAACTTCTTACTCCTCAAAAAAAAAAGAAGTGAAGAAAAAGAAGAATTGAATTCGGAACATTTCAAGAAGGGGAGATAGATATTTATATTATTTAAACAATAATAAACGAATTTACGTAAACAATGTATTTATTACTTTATTAATTAAGAAGTATATCTTAAACGTGAAAATCCACCAGGTGTATAAGCATCTGGTGGATTGAAGGTCAAACGGACAGATGGTTGACCGGTCTTCTACCCACTCCTGCCCAAGTTGCACCCACTATACTTTTGCTTTCAGAAGTCAACGCATATATTTTCAATTCACACACTGACTTAAGAATATTTTTTACATTAAAAATTGCTGTTGTTAGTGAAAATAAGTAACATTAAGCGAACTGTTATATTGTGTTAATAAGTGAAATAAAGCCAGATACAATCTAACGGGAGATGTAATTATGTGCATTTGACATTGAATTAATTTGAACAGAAATTATTTACATCTCGTATTTAATTATATGTTTTTGAGATATATTCATTAATTTATATAATTAATTAATAAATTGTCAAACATTTATGTATTGTAAAATTCAATTTACTCTATATTTTCATTTCATCGTCTACATCGAGTATTCTTTCTCGTTATTATTTCTATCGCTGTTTTACTTCAGCATCTTTTTCCTATAATTTCCTATATTCCAAAATGGTATTCAACGTATATTCGCACTATATGGCCCCAAAAACTTAAATGAATTAAGATTTAAACGGTTTATAACTTTAATTTATAAAAATAAAACAGTACAACTTTGCTCACTACCTCCAACAGAAAATGCAACTATACAACATATTAAAAGAGTTTATTTGGGAATCTAGTGATGGAAAAATAGGTTTTCAATACCTGCCGAAAATGGGGTTGAAAACGAAAAAAATTGTCATTTCAATAAAAAAGACCGGAACCCGCAGCACTAAACATCATGAAAATTATTTTCTGCTTCTGTAAAACTGGACGCGGTTGCAGCATATAGCAAAAAAAAAACGGTTTGTATTGCTCACATGTGTTGCTTGCAGTGGGAATGACTACGATAACCTCCCGTCAATTCAGTAGTAGTAGATAAAAGAGGCATCACACATAAAAGTTTTAGAGGTTATACATAAAAGTTTTAATTATCAATAATAAATATTTGTTTTAATTACATAAATTTCTTTTATTTATTCTCTAAATCAAATCATAACTAAAAATATTATTTCCAGGGTCGAAAATTAAATATAAAAAAAAACAAAATATTTCGTCCCTCTTCGAAAATGTTTCTGATTTTAAATAAGTTAACAGACGTTTAAAAAAAATTAATCAAAATCGAAGACCTTTAAAATCCTCACTTGCTCGTGACGACTATAAAGGTCTTCAATTTTCACGCTTCATCGATTTAACTAATAATAAAATCAGTATACAATTATACCCCTCCAAAAACTTTCGGATAAATTTATATCTCCAAAACTCGTTAATATAAAAGACCTCACACATTTAAATTTAATTTTTTCACCGTTTCCCAAATGCGATCGCATTTTTCGAAAGATTGAATTTTAGTTAAAATGATATCAATTATTCAAATCCGTTATACGCGCAGCTCATAATATTTATAGTAGTTTCGAGATAGGTCAAGGTTGGGCCGTGATGATGTTCCAGCCGGGCATTAAGTATTAACGTCTTTGCCTCGCTCGACGCGCATCCCGAGCAGGCCGAGGTACATGGCAGCTCTAGCGCGCCACGTAGCTTCGTAGCCACATCGATACACGAGCTACATAACTACGTAGCGCAAGACGCCGGCGAGTCACGTCTCTCTTAATACATACCGAGACCTGCTATTTAGAGCGAGAGTTCTTTTTAGCTGCGCGCTTTTGAAACTAAAAGATGCACTGCGGTTCTACACTATACGGGGAATGAATGCGGCATGCACTTTTGTGGATGGTGTTTTCAATTTTTTTGGCGTAGGCTTTTTTTTATTTTGCTTCTTCTTGTGGATGCGCCGGTTTGGATTTCCTCGAACAACTAGACTTTCCACGTCTAGTATATTTAAGATACATATATTGGAAGACTGATAAACCGCTCAGTGTTTATAAAGTAGTAAAAAACGTATTTTTTACTACTTTATAAACATTACTGCATTTCTCATGTTCACTTATCATCATTTGAAATAGAAGTAAGGAAATGTGTTTAAACATTTTTTTATTTCTGTTTCTCTAGGCGTAATGAAAACTGACAATTGGCTTCTGCTCGTAATGCGATAATTTGAATTAACAATTTTTCGTCATCTTTAAATTCTTTTTACATTTCTTGCTACCTTAGAACAATGTTACTTTAATATGGTTATTAAATTTTGCACTTTTTGTAATTTTACAAAAATACTTTTTAAAGATTGCGGTAGCATTAAATGTTATAAAATAGTGTAATTTTAATACCTATTGCAATTATTAATTTAATTCTATTACATGTAAATTACTTTTAATTTGAAATTACATATTTTTGTTTATTTTTATTATCAGTTATATTCATGACAACTGTTTGACAATTTCCATAGACAATAAATACTATTTAGTTAACTTCATCTCGATTTGTCTTGTGTATTTGGTCTGTTTACGTGAATAATTCTCTGTAACCTTGACGTTCTTCAGTATGTATACCCTATTTAGTATTCACTTCGTACTTTAAACTGCGCTATGAGAAAAACAATTATGACAATGTAAGTTACATAGTCATGTCAAAAAATATTGGAGAAATTTTAAATTAAAGATATTCTAAATTGAAAATGTCATAATTTGAAACGTGAAACTCCATCGATGTGCGTATCAAAGGGATACATTAATGCGAATTCACACCTACGGACAGTCCGAAAGAATTTTCAATATTAGCATTGTCCACAACTTCTGTAAAACGTGCGTTCTTAACCTCGTCAGCATGGTTTAATCGCAATGTATGTGAGAGAATAGGCTGATTTTTTTCGTACTTTCTAGATTTCACGATAGAAAGGCACAATTTTCAGGCTACAATAGAAGCTATAGATTTTATATCTGGCTTCTGTCTTTAGAGGCAAGACTTTTTTAATAAGTGAATAGATCTTTTGACTCCAATATAGTAATATTGAAACTTCTACGTATTGCTTCCAAAGAAAGCATAATTTTTATATTGAATATATTTGGCGTTAATTTTGTAGAAATTCATTATTCACAATTAAATGAAACTATGTGATATAGTATTATTTCTACTTTGTTTAAGTTCTTTACCACGACCTAGGTTTCGTTGTATTACATCTTCAGGTGGGCTATTAGCAAAGATTTAAATATTGTAATACAACGAAACCTAGGTCGTGGTAAAGAACTTAAAGAAAGTAGAAATAATACTACATCACGTAGTTTCATTTAATTATGCATAATTTTTATAGTATTCAGACATGTAGATCTTCATCTGTATTATCTAAATCGTAAATTTTATAATCTTAGTGTCTTCCTATTAATTACTTGTTGTAATTGGTAACCTGTAATAAAATATTTATTAAGACATGCTGTATATGTAGTTCATGTTGTTCGGTAATCGATCTCTTAAGACTTGCGACTTGTCTTTTTCTCTACTTCCTTTATCTCCGATAACAAATTTTCGCATCCTCGAGTGAAGAAAACATTTCACATAACTTATTTTTTTATGTAGGCTATTGCGGAGAAAATTTTTTGCTCTGCTCTTACGTGATTAATGTCACCTTTGTTTCTGACATTAGAGTACACTTAAAACTAAGAGGGTTTTGAGATGGAAACAATGTGTTGTGGCGTAATGTACCTATGGTATTTTATCTGCTGAATATATATATATATATATATATATATATATATATATATATATATATATAGCTCATTAAATTCAAGTCTAATAATGTCTCAGTGATTGTGATTGATATGACAGTTTACGTACGAGTTTGTTACGAGTAGGAATTAAGAGATCCACTTAGATGACAATGCATTGGAAAGTTGTCATATTTCTAACAATTACACGACTATTTCTTCGTTATGATTGCACTATTGATAAATATTACCATCACGTAAATAAGAAAATAACAATAGAATATTTTGAAATGTGGCAACAAGATGTGATTGATAATATTTAATTAATGATTTTTCGTGGAAATTTATAACATTAAATGGTCACAAGTGTCCGAGGAAACGTATGCGATAACTGCTATGCATTATAACACTTAGTTGTTTGATAAATCTAGATATACGTTTGTTTTGCTTTAATTAAAATAACTGATGATGGTATTACAAATTATTTTCAATTCTTAAAACACTATAACGTCACAAGTGAATTGACATAAAATGGCTAAAAAACTTTTATTTAAGAAATAACCACTTTAAAAACATAAAATCGAATTATGTATATAAGTTAATATTTAGTTGAATCTTCGTTATTTCATACAATGTTTTGGCTTTCTGTTCCATATCTACTATCAGTTAAGTCAACGATGGGTATTTTACGCCATTCTTCGTGTAATATTGCCTGCAACTGTTGTTTTGTTGATTCTTTTGTAAGACATGCAATACATTTTCTGTTGAATCAATGTCAGTTTCGGCCACGGGAAATTACGGAGCCTATTCTGTAATTCCAGACGACAGTTTTTACCCTGTGTGCTAATGTGTGCTATCCTCCATCAAAATGTCTCATCGCGATTCATGTTTTATATTGAAATATTGGTAAAAGACATTCTTTCAAAACGTCGATATACTTTTATGAATTAATATTACCTTCACATCAAATTACTTTGCCCATAACGCCATATCGCTTCCTACACCATAACTTCTATGCATTACATTTCACAATCCATAGTGAAAACTGATCTTTTAACTTCATACATGAACGTCTTCATACCCATTTCCCAGATCTCTCACTAAACTGACAATATTGCGATTCATCAGAAAAAAATACATGATGCAAAATCTTCGTTCTTAAGTAATCATCTTTTTTACGGTTTGATGAGTAGATGTTTCTTTTTAGCAACTCTTTTAAAGAAACTCTAACTATGCAAGTACCACTGAATCTTCTTATGCAAATAATTGGGTACTGCTGCTACCTTATTCACTGATATATTTGGATTTCAAAAGACTTGTCCAAATCGTCTAATATTACAGATTTTCCAGATCCTAGTGAAATACAATTTTTATTATCTTATTTTCCGTCTCGTTGCTTGTCGCTACTGTCTAGCATAGCACTTTTAAGAAAAAACAATGATATATAGCTGAATTTTACCTCGTTCGTACTGATCAATTGTACGACTTCGTGTAAAATGGTCTAAATACCGTATACATTTGTATGAGGCGTCATGAACGATACTTTGCAAACGTTATTTGATTCTCACAATATATTATAATTGTTTCACATCTTCCCTGGGCACAGTTTTATAAACATTTTGTTACCATATGTGTCTGTTTACTTTTGATATGGTAGTGTATAACATAGATGGGCAACTTCAACTAATACTGTATCGCCACAATGTCTCCCTCCTAGGTAGCGTAAACTTTTGTTTTTTTTATAGCTCCTTACATTTCTTTTTTTTATGACTTTCCCGGAATTAGCCGTGGGATGCAATGAAAATATTTCACATTTTTGGCACTTAAACCTAATAATAGGACAGCGGTAAGACATTTGTTATTGGATGATATGGTCCAGTAGATAATAATGATATTTACGATTTAACTCTTGACTGCAGTAGTATTACAAAATTTGTTAACTTTTATATGCTACAGAAGAGTCAAATTGAGCGTAATAAACCAGCAACATATGTTGTTGTTCGCACTGTGGTCTTTCTCAAAACTGTGGTCATTCTCAGAAAAGTATTCGTCGGAATAATCTGTTAAATTTTTACATTTATTTCCACATGTTTAGCAACAATTTTATACCTGAAAAAAAAATCTAATATCTGCAGTAGCAGCAAAACATTGAAAGTTGCGGCACTGTTTCTACTGTACTATGTATGTGTATCCCTTTTTGTTTTCTTTTACTCTTTTTTTCAACATACCTATACTGGCTATTACCGTCTTACGGTTCTATAGCCAAACTATAGTTTCGCCATGTCTATCTATCCGTCCATATGTGAGCCAGTTATACATGTTATAACGCTTACAGAGTTATGAAATAAAATATAATAACATTTTTTAGGGTATTGCCCCTATATGTAAAGTGAGAGTGATTTTTTCTATTCGCATATCCCATTGTGTGGGGTGTTATTGAATAGGTCTTTTACAAATATTGGAAGTATATCATGATCATTTTTTTGATACAAGGATCCGTTTACGAGATATTAAGTTTTATAATGGTCATTATTGTTAAAGTTATATGTCCCCACCCCAACCAGCTAAACATCTATTTTCGAATATCTGAAATGTATTCATAATAGCTGTATTCATAACAAAATTAAAAGGAAAACTATAACAGCTAAGTATGCTCTACTATTTTACGAATTAAATGTATGTAGTTTGGTCGGTAATTACTTCAAAGAAACTCTGACTTAAGTTAACTGCAAAAATTACTTCTTATTTTAAAATATATATTTGTCAAATCCGTAAAAGACATACTAGGCAATATATTTGTATATTACCTAGTATATCTTTTACGGATTTGATAAGTATATATACGTTGTATACACTTAAATGTTTATCTGCACCTAAAGTGTGCTCTCGTAGTACAAGTTATACTCTTTCTTAACAAGATTATTTTTTCATGTCCCATTTGCGTCCAATATCTGTATTTTCATGATAATTTTATACCGTAGACTTTTACTCAGATTTTCCTTACAGATCCTATTTCATTTATATTTTATGTGCTTTCATTTTCTTTTATCTTATGTGAGATTCAGTCTCTTATGTAATTGTAGGTACTAATGCACAATTATGTATAACTGTTTTCGCTTTCGTTCGGTATGGTTTTAATCTATAATACTTCCATTGATCTGATATCTCTTACCATCTCTTGGCAATAGACATCCTAAATAAATAAACTCATCCACTTGCTCTATAATTACATTACTTCACACATTTATTCTTTTCAGTATCTATCAATTTATTAACGTATATACAAATATGCCTTAAATGCTGATAATATGTTTGATTTATATATTATCAGCATTGATAGCAGCTTTTTCTATGCATTATGAAGACATTTGTGTTATCAGATGTTATGAAATATGGATAGTTTTATTCAAATCAATGTCATAGTTTTAATTACAGACGTATAAACTCTAAAAATATCGGATCATAAACATCATAAATACGCAAAAAGTCTTTTAATTTTATATCCATATTTAAAGGAATTAAATTGGTAACTTCGTGTACATCATTCATGTACAATTTCTATGTATCCGTGCTGGCAGCTCTTAAATATAAATTCGCGGATATGCCTGTACTAAATAAGAAAAAAATATCTATGACAAACGGGTGGACGGACACCGAAGGGAGTCCATAAGTGTTAGTTTGCCAATTTTTATATATAACAACACTAAAATAACTAGTTTTATAGACGCGCAATAAACAATCGAAACATTTATAATATAACAATAGCATTGTTGGTATCGATGTGTCGTTTAAACGTTTAAATTAAGAAAAGTTCGTAAGCTTTCAACGTTTTCGTCCAACGTTTGTACAGAGAATTAAAACATTTTTATCGCGCGTTTTAACAATTTATTTATTTCAACTGGTAATACTCATAGAACATTCTCAACTGCCAAACACAGTTTCTGAAAGATTGCCCTATATTTATGTAACATTAAGTGTAATAAGATATTATTTACAATTAAATGAAACTACGTGATGTAGTATTATTTCTACTTTCTTTAGAAACTTCTACTTTCTTTTCTAAAGAAAGTAGAAATAATACTACATCACGTAGTTTCATTTAATTGTAAATATGAATTTCTACAAAATTAACGCTAAATATATTCAATATTCGAAAACAGCCGATTTGGCTACTTTGGCGATATTTTACCGTCGACTCCGAATTAAATTTCGGAAGACGATACAAAGCATTTGGTTCAACAAAACGAAAATATTGTTTTTTTGCTCCCAAAGATTTGTTGTTTAATTTATTTTACTAAATATATTAAAATACACAAATTTATTTATCCTTATCTACGTACGTATTTGTGGTATTTCGACCTGTTAGTATAAAGTTAGTTAGTTATATTTAAGAAAAAACACAAAAATGAAAAAAGAGCCAGTTCTCTTCTACCAATAAAGAATTTAATCCAGCCAACAAAAAAATTTAAATTAAACTATACACCAAATTCCATTCCGATACCAAAATGAGAGAACACAAATTCTGAAATAAAATGAAATTATTTGTATGATAAGTAAATAAGCTTTAGTAATATTTACATTTCATTTGCCTACCTTGATTAATGCGAAGCAAAGTTACGAGTGTGGCAAGTAAGTCTTAGTTGGTTTATGTAAATAGACACACAGAATGGCCAGCCCGGTGTTAATGCTAGAGAAGGTAGACTTTAGGTGATTGTGCGGGGTATAATGAAGGAGGCCACGTTTAATTATTGCTATGCTGTTTAAAATTATGTATCGCAATTCAAATTTTAATTTACAAATAAATCTTTTGGAATATAAAGTCTGCCATTTGTTAAAAGTACAACGAACCAAGGTTTATTGTAATTTAATTAGTCCTTCACATGTGTTAATTAGGTACATTTTGTTAAAATGATTTCACTCGTCATTAATATTATTTTCATCTGTGACAAAGAAGGAGTGTTTTGTTTAGATATATGTCTGTGCAGTGTTACTCGGCCTTAGAGTAGTCCTTGTACGGAACAACGAATTTAAAATAACATCGTTAACTTAAACGCATGTCATTTGGCAAATTCCATGTGATTGTAGATTTCTAGACGGCTAAAGTAGCCAAACAACGAGCAAACAAATAAATGGGTATGGTACGTCAAAGAAACAATATATTACCAAAAACACGATAATTGCCAGCCAGATTTAAAGTAGGCTGGCAAATACGCAGACATCGATATGATTATAAAAAAGTAATGTGGTATAACACTTATCCGCACGGTCGAAGTACGATTTCTTTGGATCGTTGTGTGCAAGTTTGTATACGCCGATTTCATTTTTGTATTAAACTTCAGTCATACAATGCACGCATCGATACAAATCGTTAAAAATTAATCGTGAGGATTTGCTATAAAATTAATAATACTTTTTCAATTAGTTTACGCAGAGCGTGTGCAGTAGAGATATTTAACGCAAATGTCAAGTTTCTCTTTAATCCCAATTTGAAAATATTTCAGAGTGATTTGAAGCCATTTTTGGAACAATTATGACAGTTAACTCACAAAGCGCGCTCATATTGATTTTAAACATGTAACTGTATTTTGTGCTCATTTACCTATTAGACAAGCTATGCGTTATACTCGTAGCTGATTGCTTTCTTTTCTTATTTACAAATTAACCAGTTTTTATTTGTATTAACCGCGTGCCGTTCCTGTCAGGGTTAAATACAATACAATTTACAAACAATTTTAAAAATTAAGTGTTATATCGATACAAGGGAATCGCTTTTGTTAAAAAGATGAAATATAGCCAATGTAATACTATAATATCTGCATATTAGAATTATAGTAATACTATAATATCGTAATACTATACTAATAATATTATAGTAATTTTATTATTAGTTATTTATAATTTTTTTTAATACCTTACTTTGATCTTTCGTAGTAGTATGCGACAACATTGATATTATTACACCAATTTTCTTAAATATTTCTTAATAATCTATTGACAATATATTTTTTATTTTATAATACTGTTAGCCAACAAGATAGAAAGCGGGTCGCAATAAGTCGGAAAGAGCCTACAAGACGCGAAACTGACTGAATGGCACGTCGCGACGTGCCATCAGAACGCTTTCATTCCCATCCAAACGCGCCATTAGTTGTTTCACATCAAAATTCAATTTAAAACCTTTTGGAATTAAAAATGCCTTGTACAATAGTTATAATCCGAGTTTTAGAATTAAAAATGCCTTGTATAATAGTTATAATTAGACTTTTGGATTTAAAAATGCCTTGTATAATAGTTATAATCCGACTTTTGGAATTAAAAATGCCTTGTACAATAGTTATAATCCGACCTTTGGAATTAAAAATGCCTTGTACAATAGTTATAATTCGATCAAATTGATCCTTCTTTTCTTAAAGCCTTTTCCATACGGTCCTATGACTAAGTTTCTCCGTCGATTACCTTTCTTTGTTGCTATTTTCATCACTGTCAATTCAACCGGTGCGATTTATTCCTCGTCTTCTGGTTTCTTTAGTCTTCCAAATCTTTTCTTTAGTAGTACTCAGGTACATTCTTGATAGGTTCTATGTCATTTCTCTTAAAACGGGCCCGATCCCCCTGATACTGTACGATTTAGTTACTTTGTCTACATGTAGCTGGTGGGGTGTATGGGTTATATAGTTCATTTTATATCGGATTTTTAAGTATAATTTTCTTTGATTGCTCCTAAAATTTGTCTGTATTTTGTGAGTGTCCGACATTTACTACCGTACAGAATAAAAGATCTTACTACGATATAGTGTTACAGAAAATATATATAAATATATCTTGGTATTGCTGGTGTACTTAGATTGAGGTTGTTTTCATAGGCCGTTGTAATATTTAATATAATTGATTCAGTAACTTCAAAAAATATCCCGAATACGTCTATTGGTGATGATGTATGGAGTATTCTTCATTTCCTAATTCAGTCGTAAGAACGTTGAGAAAATATTCAAATATATTTTGTTCGTCGATACAAGCCATGCACTAAAATGCATATCATAAAAGAATTGATACGAACGTTTTATTACCTATTCTATTATGACATAACAATGAAGCAATTATTCTCGAGACGCTGTAAAGTAACGATTTATTATAACAGCATCATATGCGGTCTGTTGTATGGTGGAACGAAATATGTGCAACAGTGTGTGGTGGTGAATGTATATTTCTATCGAATGAAAGCATCTACTGTAGAAAAAACCACCCATATCTTTGGTTGAAATTGATTGAATTATAGTAATATAAGAAAAATTTAAAAGCTTATTAAGTTAATATCTTAATGCCTTTACCATTTTGGAGTAGAAACCTGATTCAGACAATATATTCATAGTTTTCAAGTTTGTCAGTTTCGAAAGAGTTACAACAGAAGAGATTGTGACACATTTTGACTTAAAAACAACCTTAACGATTTAAAACAATACGAGACCCAAGATTTGTTCATTAAAATTGTTTACACCTATACCAGTTTTTTATACTTAATTATTGTTAAAAATTTCAGCTAGTCGAAAAGTGCAGAATTCTATTAATCTTAACCCGTCTATCTGCCACAGATATATTGAAAGCTTCAAAAGATCTTTCCATAACATATGTTAATGTTTTTATGCTGAGATGATTGTAATAAACAATACAATAATATTACGGCATACTCGTGCGATATTATTTATAAGCGATTGCGTAAATTACGGTGGACAAGTTTGATTGCATTGAAAACTTCACAAACTTTTGATTAAGAAATCTAAATTAAATGGCATGGTATGTATTATAAAATGTTTAAACTACTACAATTAAATTGCTACGAAATCCTCATTGTACTAGTTTAACTAGTGCTTTTATTTATATAAATAAATGGGCAAAGTATAAGGCAACTAGTTTGAAGACTGCTGACCGCCGCATATACGTCCATAGGAACGCTGCAGCGATGATGTACCGAGCATATTAGAGTGCAAGTCTGTTTCTTTGTTCGCGAGACCTACTTGAGGGGCCTCTCGGCCGCCGGAGAAGTAGGTGAGAGGCGGCGCGGGATGAGCATGCCACGGATGTGCATACGAACTATTCACTGCCTGCATATATGCATGCTTGCGGTCTAAGCCTCGGTGTCGTCGGGACTTTTGTCATCTTGTTCGCTCGACGGGTCGTGGTTTTGTTGCTGTATGCGCAGAAATCTTATGAGTTCATGATTTTACGCTAAATGAAGACAGTTTTAAATTAAAAACTGTAATGTTCATGAACGTATATAGTATGCGCATATTATTTTTTTATACATGTATTTGTTAATTACTTATATGAAGACGGTTTTAAATTAAAATATAGTATGCGCATATTATTTTTTTATACATGTATTTGTTAGTTACTTATTAAATTTTCACTTTTGTTTTCTGTCATTTTTTATATTGGGTGTCCTAATAATATAAAGAAAAGACAGATACGTAATTTATAAACGAGAATGAAGAAATATATTTAAATAAATTTTCGCATCAATATTTAAGTTATATTTTTAATTTGAGATAAAATTGTCAGTTTTTAGGGTGCCATGCAAAATGGGACCTATATAAGATCACTCATGTGTCTGTCTGTCACAGACATTTTTCTCAGAAATCGCTTGACGTAGAAATTCGTTAAATTTTAGAGAACGAGGATCGTTAAATTTTAGAGAGAAAGACGTTAAATTTTGTGTAGTAATAAAACATATTAACCCACACATATCTCAATAGCTAATGGAAATTTTAGAATGGGGGGGAGGGTGCAAATTACTCGAATTGTTTTAATTCCACGTCGTTGATGTAGTGTGTTGGATTGATCGCAAGGCAGTACAGACTTTGACGGCGCGGCGCACCGAGAGGATTCGGGTTCCGGCTGCTCGTCGAACGGGGATGGACTGGTGTTCTGATTGGAAGTAAGAGATTGCTTTCGTAGCATACATATCAACAGTATATATTAAAGCCCATAACTAAATAAATAAATTTAGTATGCGGTATCGCTCGAAAGGGCTATACTAGATGTAATAATTTTTGCAATGTGCACCATATTTTTAGGCCTGTTTAATGCATTCAGGTTGTGAAAAAATATAATTTTAAATAGTCTAATAGAAATACTATGCATTCATAAGAACCTAAATATATGTACTACGGAACGCTCCTAGTACGAGTTCTATTCGTACTTGACAGGATTTTTATAATTAAAGAGATAAATGAAACATAGACGTTAATTAAGTTTGTTAATAGTTTTGTTAAGAATACAAACGCGGTATAGCGGTATTATTTTGCAACATTAATACGTAGAAGATATTCATAGTTTTATTACATAAGTACTCATGTTTATGAGAGTCGCGTCATATAACTCAACGTAGCGACGTAGCGTCACAGTGTGCTAAATCGAACCTAAATCGTACGTGACTAGTTTGCTTATTGACGTAAATACAACATGGAAAGATATCGCTAAAATGGCGTATATAAATCTTCAACTTAATATATGCCATTATGGAGTACACGTAAGTATTAGATGAAATGTTAACACTAATAACAGCGGTTTACTCATTTTGATTTTAAGATAACGGGTTTGACAATTATCAAGAAATGTTATGACTATGACCCTATTTTAGTAAATAAGTCACATCAAACGATTTATTTACATCGCAATATTCATTTTTTCACATATAATAATACGAGAGAGACTGGACAAGCCGGTATTATTTTGCAACGTAGAAGATATTCATAGTTTTATCTCTTCACTCAGACTCTTAGTATTTTAATAAACTTGGTTGTGATAGCGTAACAGGCTATTACTGCAGATGTGAATCTAGAGCGAGAGTAAGTTGGTTTTTGGCTGCATATTGTGACGATCATCATGCGGCTATCTTATGTACATAGACGGATTCCATTTCTAATCCCAACCGAAAATAAAAATTAAAAACTTTTTAATTTTTTTCACGAATCTTACTGCTTTCTTTTAATAAATTTACTTATGTACACGCGTTGTAAGTTACACTTCTTTAGCATAATACGAGAATAACTATATTTAGCATTCGAATAATTAATGGAAATAAAGAAATAAAATGATTATAAAGACGTTTGGTGGAATCTAAATTCGATCAAATAATTAAATTTTAAATAACTTATAATTTAGGATGCAAATAAATACATACAGATACTTAACCTCATTTAGAAAAATACACTCAATATATATTGTAACGACTGGAGCGTGATTATAAAGACGGTTGGTAAAATATAAATTCAATCAAATAATTAAATTTTAAATAACTTATAATTTCGAATGCAAATAAATACATACCGATACTTAACCTCATTTAGAAAATTACACTCAATATATATTTTAACGACTGGAGCGTGATTATAAAGACGGTTGGTAAAATATAAATTCAATCAAATAATTAAATTTTTAATAACTTATAATTTAGAATGCAAATAAATACATACTGATACTTAACCTCATTTAGAAAAATACACTCAATATATATTTTAACGAATGGAGCGTGATTATAAAGACGGTTGGTAAAATATAAATTCAATCAAATAATTAAATTTTAAATAACTTATAATTTAGAATGCATATAAATACATACCGATACTTAACCTCATTTAGAAAAATACACTCAATATATATTTTAACGACTGGAGCGTGATTATAAATAGGGTTGGTAAAATATAAATTCAATCAAATAATTAAATTTTAAATAATTTATAATGCAAATAATTACATACCGATACTTAACCTCAATTAGAGAAATACATTTATTATTTATTTCAAAAAGCTTATAAGCACTATTCCTATCACGAATATTCTCAATAAATAAATGTTTTTTATCACATGGATCACTACTTAATTACAATTATTGAAAAATATTATTTAAAAGCACAGATATAACTTAGATTTGTATAAATAAAAAACAGGTATTGTGTATTTACAAATACTTCTATAACTATCATAAATATAGTATCAGTGGCTAAACGCACGTTTAGTGAGCAACTTCATTCTGTCTATTTTTGTTGCATTGTGCGCACGCATCGTAAAATTTCACTCTCATCTTTTTTCATAACGCGTCTAAAGAAGAATAAATTAAAAAATAATGATATCTCATTGCTTGGTATATTCATTATTTATTCACTAATTATATGTATGAGTGGAAAGCTGAAATCACAAACAAATTAGTTCTGACTCGCGCCTTCAAGGAAAGGAAAAAATGCGTGTGAAATTTAAAAATAATGTTCTTGTAAAAATATTGAAAATGACCGAGGAGCTTGAGATGCATACTTTGTCATTTATAATATTCGTTAGGTTTTTTGAATTTATTTTTTTTTTCTGGCGCTAATAAATGTTTTGTAGTTTTTCTATACTTTCCTTTGTTTTTAGAATAATGATGATTATTTGTGTGAGTAAGACGTTTTTATCCACTTACTATGTAAATATGCATACATATATACATACAAACCGATTTTCGTGCACTTTTCTCTAATGGGATGATTTTTAATTAACTTAAAAATCAATTTTATTCGGGAATACTGAACATCCTATGTTCATCATTAAGGAAATTTCACGGAGTTCGGTTTGAGTGATCGTGACCTCAAAGCGAGACAACCAAACTTACTTTCGCATTTATAAGCTATGTTTAGGATTCTGCACACCAAAGACTGTTTCGTATATGCACATTTTGTAATGAAACAAAACCCTAAATTTATTGCTTAAACATTCAGTTTTCTTACGGCTTATCATCATTTTGATATATGGCGTGAAGATAGTGCATGCAAAAATTCCTGTCTCACATGATCATCCGCTCCATGGCATTTCTTCTCGATTCGAGCCCTTCAAAGACTAGGATAAATCGACACGAAAGTTCAATATAGAGATTTATTATTTTGACTCTGATGGAAGATAGTGCGCGATGCAGACACGCACGCAGTTGTCATAACTGTATGGAAAGATAGCTATGCCTGGAAAAGCGAAGAAGAGTCCTACAAAAGTGAAAGTACACGCGCCCGCAGTCACTCTAAATCCACGGTCGAACTTTCAGTAAAATTCTCAACTGCGGTTTGTAAAGTTAATGCGCAGATTCAAATAAGCGTCACGTCGTCGAGAATGTAAATTGCGGATGTTAACTTGGGGGTGCTTGCGGAAAGCGGTCACGTGTAGTCGGGACCTTCGTGAGGGGCGCTACAAATTTGGGACACGTGCAATGATGAAACCTTGTTATAATGCGTATCGTCATATAGATTTTGCTTGGGATAAAGTAATGAGTGCCGCTTTCCCATTGGACAATACGTGTGGAGATCCGTAGGAGTTAAACTTTATATATATATATATATATATATTATAATTTTGTAATTCTTATGAAGTTTGAAGTGTTTTATCGGGTCTGATGAATTTGTTTTATTGTTCTGTGACAATTTTTATTTTTGAAAGTTTATGTATTCGACACATATTTATATTTGATGTAGCAATTTCTTTTCGTTTTGCTCACGGAAAAAAATGTACTTTCCTTCTCTGGGTTTTCATTGATTTTCGTGCCAAATTTCATATATATCGATTAAGGAGACAGTAAATACACACATACATGCATAAATGGAGAAACGGGCATTTTCTTATATAACATTGCTAGTTATTAATATAATTCCCACTTGCTAGTTTTACGAAACTCCTATAATTAAGGATATAGAAAATATGACATTGAAATTATATAATTTCAGCATGGCGTCAGATATATTGTATGTAAATTAATAGTCCAAAATGTAGTGAAAGGTTCACTACTATGAATTTTGTGTTACGAGGAGAGGTCCAAAAGTCTGCGAAATGCAGGGGAAAGTAGGGGTGATACATTTTTTCTTGGTAACCTGCTAATTAGGAACTCATTAGATGTATATAAGTCAAATGTCAAGTCCATGGCGCCAATCGTTAATGAATAATGATTCCTTAAAGAAGTAAATTTGGAAGTGAACTGCGAACATGGAGCAAATCTAACTACGCGCTGCGATTAAATTCCTCAGCAAGCAAAGAAAAACTTCTCAAATCATCATAAGTGCGAAGGGAGTTGTTTGCGAAGATCGGTGCCCTGATAAAACCATGGTTTACAAGTGGCACGGTCTATTTAAATAAGATAGAGCTTGAAAGAAAACGACCCCCCCCCCCTCGTCCAAAACGGCCGATTGAGGCCACCACGTAAGGAGTTTTGAAGCTGCGGACTGACGAACCTACGTCGATTTTGGAGAGAATTATGACTGGAGATGAGACTTGGTTTCATCGTTTTGAGCATGACTCCAAGCGAGAGTCTATGAAATCTCAAATGGCGCAAAAAGGGCACTCAACCCCCTAAGAAGTTTAAAGATCTGGGAATCGGCTGGAAAATTGATGACATCCGTTTTTTGGGATTTTGAAGATAAAGAAAAAGGTACCACTATCGCTGGATTGTACTACGCTACCATATTAAACGAAGGATGCATTCAAGAAAAACAGACGCGGAAAACTGGCTAGGGGTATGTTGCTTTTGCAGAACAACGTGCCGGTTTACAAAAGCAAAGTTGCGATGGTTCACAAACTCGGCTTCGAAATGATGATTCACTCACCCTATAGCCCGGACTTAGCGCCCAGCGATTTTTACTTGTTCCCAAACCTGATAAAACAGTAAAAATTTAAGGATGACAATGAGGCGAAGAAAGCAATTTCAGCTCATTTTCAGGGCAATGATAGATAATGATTAGAAAAATTAATTTCATGATCTGGTAAATGTATTGAGCTTAAGGGAGATTGTACTAAAAAGGAAAAATAGTTTCATCATTTAACTTGCAACCCTTCTGTTCCAAAGACTTTTGGACCTCCCCTCGTAGATGGAAGCAGCGGAACCTTAGTGAGTCGTATCGGTACGACTGAAAATATGGCTCTCGTTATCAATGCTTATCTCAATGAGCGTTGGCATAAAGTAGGAAGGATTAAGAATTCCTAATAAAATTATATTCCCAAAATAACGCGGTTAATTAAAAAAAATTGGTTAGCGAAACTTTCCAAAGTTTTAGATAGCAAAAAGCATTAGCTGTTTTTTACTTCTGTTTGCAGTTTGAAATCAGTTGTAAAAAATCGCTTATTTAATGAATAGTTTCCATGGTAATGTAATTTATTTAGGATAACTCTGAAAAATACAGAGGTTCTTATTTAACAAATTGTTATTGCTCACAATTTTTCATGTGTCAAAAATTGTTTTATATATCCTTTGAATTTGCCATCTAAAATCTCATGACGGAATACAGACATAAAATTTTGACACATAGGTGACTTTTGTTATACCACCCACCATTTTCTGCGACGTAGAGCCACGCAAGACCGGGCACCATTTTGGATACGCACTACGTAGAGTAGATATGTAGATTTTTACTTAAAAATGGTGGCCGGTGTAAAAGAGGTCACTTTGCTGTTGAAATTTTGACCCCTGTTCCCTCGGAAATAGGAGATTTCTAGAGTAGAAAGGATCAGTTACCACTTTTGATTCTAGATGGAGCCTGTAAAACAATATATCAAAATAGTGAATGATTTTAAGATCGGCACTTTCGGGACTTAATCAAACTGCCAAAGTTTTGACATCCAAAAAATTGTAGCACTTCGGTCTGTACACTATTATCATCATAATTAACAATTTGCAATAAATTCCATTTATGATTCTTCTAGATAGCAGGATTCATTCCTATACTAGTAGGATGCAAGTATGTATGCGTACTTGCATGTTAGTCTCTAAATATCATTGAATGTTATAAATTTTCTTTCGTCTGCCTTAATCGGGTTTAAAAAAATATAACAACGAGACACGAACAAAGACAACTATGATATGCAGGATATCATAGTTCTCTTTTTTTTTAAACGGCCATAAAGCTACAAACATTGATGTTGATCTCGTCAAAGTTTATTGATAACATACTCACCGTACCATGTTCATAAGAGACGAGTCACATAACTCAGCATGTCTACCGTGTGCTTCGAATCTCTATAACAGTCAACATATGTGTGACAATTGAATCTAATCGTACATGGCTAGGTTGCTTATTGACGTAAATAAAATAATCGATATGAGGTACAATATGCATATTTTATGACGGTATGAGTATAGCTATTTTTAAATGAATCCTTCAGTCGCAATAAAGTACAGACTGCAAAGGTATCGATAAATAACGCACATAAATCTTCAATTTAGTATTTGTCATTATGGACTACTCGTAACCATAGAGTACACGATACGAGTACGTTACCAATTCGATATTGATGAATCATAACATCTAGTAATTAGTAGTCTAGTAGTAACTATTATCGATAAATGAGAAATGTAGAAATCGAGCCTCAGCTTTCAGTAGAAGCGATAAAGGAATAAAATAGATGGGATATTTTATTCCTAAAACTCCTCCATTCACTTTAATTATTTTTTCGGTTATTTTTCAGATTTATTTTTTTCTGATTTTAATGTTTATAAAGATTACTTCCTATCTCAGTACCGAAAGAAATTTAAATTTTGCTCCACCACATATCTGTTTTCGGTTTTTTAAATCCAATATATATATATATATATATATATATATATATATATATATATATATATATATATATATATATATATGATTTTTCTGAAAAAGTGCTTATGCAGATTAACTGGTATTATTTTAACATAAAGCTTTCATTGTAAAATTATGCTACGAGAGCAATCTCTTACAGTCAACCATAACACCCGTCCAGTCCCACTGGATGGACGGCCGGGAATTGAACCCGGGTCTCCGCGGTGCGCTGCGTTGTCACAGGCCGTATGCCTTGTGATCAACCCAATAAACCACGGCGACGACCTCATCTTGACGACCTTATTTATTGTTTGGCTCATTTATAATGGTCCAATAGTTTTTTTTATAGAGATCGTTGTAATAAATATTTTAAATACATTAGTTCCGGGAAAATAAATAGTTTGGAAGTTATGATTTTTTTAGTTTTTTTCTGGAAATTCCAGGATTTAGTCACATAAATCACTCTACTTGGTTTACTATTCCACTAAATTGAATGAAATTTGGCACAGAAGTAAAAAAGCAAAGGGTAGCATATAATGAGTGCAGATGTTAAGTTTATTCCTAGATTGTACCATTGTTCTAGAATTGTTTTTTAAGTTTAATTTAATTTACATAAAAACTATTTAATCTTTAAAAAATTGCCATGAAAAAAATGTACTACCGGCGATTTACCAATGGCCTTAAAAACTACCTTAAGATGTCATAATTGTGTAAACATAAAATTGTAATGATGTAGCAATTACAGTGTCTTCAGAAATTAACATTATGTGCACAAAGTCGCTAAAAAATAAATTGTAAAAATTTGGTTAATTTCAAAAATGAAGATTTAATTCATAAAATATAGCATGAATTTAATTTAAATTTACGTTATTTGCAAGCTAATCTTCTATAGTCATAATTTCAATATGAAACACTTACGGCACCACCAAAACAAAGAGCTTTCATTGTGTTATTTACGTGTATGATAGAGACCGGCAACACGCTATTGTTATTAGTTAACGACCACGTTTTTGTGACGCTGCATAATTTTTTTTTAGAAGGAGTAGTACCCGGCTTTCGTGGTCGAGAACCTGTAATAGTCGAACGTGGTCGTGAAGACGTTATCTTGCAGGAAATAAGACGAGTTTCAAACGTTAGTACAAGACGACTGGGATTCCTAGATCATCCATACAAAGGATTATTCACTATAATGAACTACACCCTTTTCGATATAAAAAAGTACAAACGCTTAAGCCCGAGGATTATGATAACATATTGTCGACGGTTGAGAACCGATCTGAGCGGTTTGACCTGTTCAACACGCATAATACTCATAACTTCAGTAGTTAATACACATTTGAATAGAAAATCAAGTTTCCAAGAACGATGCAGCGTCAATTTGTGGAGCGGCATCATTAATAAGCAGTTTGTGGGTCCGTATGAACTGCCACCACGCCTTAATGAAGATGTTTATTTAAACTTTATATTAAATGGGCTGCCCAATCTTCTCCGCAGTATCCCTCCAAAGGTGAGATATGTGGCTGCAGTATGACGGCGCAACGTGTCACTTTGCGCTAAGAGTGAGAGAGTGAGAGATACTTTAAGGAGATCGTTAACATTCGGGAAAGCATGTCAGAACGATAGTTACGCCAAAAAAAGTGATAATAACAAAAATAAGACAAAATCGATAGCCATTTAATAGTTCGAAAAGAAACTTTTTACGTCGAGGTCGTTTGTGCATTGCAAACCAAGGAACGCACTTTTATTAGTAGTGTTCTTTTTAATTTTTTTAACAATCTTCTGATTTATTGTAAAAGTGCCATTTTTAATAAACATTTTAGATTATTTTGCTGTCTCATTTCGATCCCAAATTAAATGAAAACTTAACAAAAGCACTTTTTTCGTTTACGATTTAAGAATATTAAGGTAAATGGAAGTCGGAATAAAGTTATTTTTTTAGTAACAAGATAGATATTCAAATTTACACTCACAATTTTACAAACACATTATATTAACTTCTGAAGATGTTATAATTGCTATATCATTACAATTTTATGTTTACACTATTATGACATCTTAAGGTTGTTTTTAAGGCCATTGGCAAATCGCTGGTAGTACATTTTTTAAAGAATAAACAGTTTTTATGTAAATTAAACTAAACTTAACAAACAATTCTAGAATAATGGTACAATCTAGGAATAAACTTAAAATCTGTACATTACATGCCAGCTACATATTTTTCTACTTCCATGCTAAATTTCATTCGATTTAGCGGAATAATAAACCAACCAGAATGGTTTATGTGACTAAATCGGGGTATATCTAAAAAAAAAAAAACTAAAAAAATCATAACTATTGATTTTCGCGGAACTAATGTTTTTTAAATGATTCGTTATGATGACCATACACAAAAAATATTTGGACCACTATAAATGGGCCACTGTATAACTATTACTTCTTAGACGGATAAATCCGTCATTCTATTTCGATCATTTTCGGTTTCGCTTTTCGATACTAAGCCGGTTTTTTCACTTCGTGTTGAGAACCGGAATTGAATAAGATACTTAATAACATGATAGCTCTAATATAATTCAAGTAAGAAAATATTAACTAACGACTATATTACGAATAGGGTATTTATTAAAATGTCCAACACTGTAAAATTAGTGTCATACACAAGTAGATGGATCTCAGATGTAATATAGCTACATCGTTAAGTAAACAATAACGCTTTACTTTACCTAGATACTTCACTGTTTGCGTCGGCAGATTTTCACTACATTCGAAGATTATATTCATATGAGTGAACATAGTGAGCAAAATTTTTGTCGTTTAACGATGGCAAGACAAGTTTACAGATATTTAGTTGACACGCAGACGAAGGACTTTTATACATAATGAGTCAGCTGTTAATAATTGTCGACTTTGGTGGGACTGAAATTCTACCGACTTACTACGCAAGTCAAGATGCGCGCACTGCCGACTCTGTTAGAGCATGCGTCGTCGCATATTCTAATCTTTCTTCCTTTACTCGGAACGTTTGGATCGGTGATCAGAGTGGCTCGTAATGTTCGGATCGGCGATGAGAGTGGCTCGGATCTTTTGTTCGACCGTATTTTGTGAGACGAGTGCGTTAACGTTTATATAAATATTATATGTTCTATTTTCTACTATTATTGTCGGTCGTCTGTGTCGCGTGTTAAAACAAAAATTTAATCATTGTAATGGATATCCAAAGGATTATCACAGTAAAATAAAGGGACATAAAGCTGTTTATTTCGAAATTAGAAAGAGGTAATTACGATGAAATAGACAATACTTCTAATTCAAGAGCCTTAAGTAGGCCATATATGGTCGTACACCGGATATATTGCTCGTAATGTTCGACAATTATTTTTAATAAATCATAACAAATCTTTAGATCAAATAAATTTTTCCGTTTTTACATTATATTGAATCTCATGAAATCCTTTACGAGACAGTACTTTTCCCTTTTTTTAAGAATAAAATTTTAAAATAGGAACAGGGAATTAATTACCTATTAACAGTTCCTTATATTGATAAAACCATATATTTTTCAATAGCGTAATTTGCTTTTCAATGTCAGTCTTCTCATCATTTCGGTTAGATAAATGAAAAATTCAAATGGTATTGTAATATTCAAAGCATACGTACAAAATGAGATAATTTTCATCCATGTCTACTACAATTCATGGTAGGCCTGCTCACCTTGATAGTGAAAAAAATTGGTCCTTTAATTGAGATTGGTCAAGTAGTTGAGGCGTCAAAGCGAGACTTACAAACAAATTCACTTCAGCATTTATAATATTGGTTAGGATTATGACTAGTTAGAATTAATCACATTCGTTTTAAAATGTTTGTCCCATTTATACTCAAATATGCAAATATTGTTTTGCATACTTTACAACTAGTATTTCACGACTTCTCACTTTTTCTTTCTTATAAATTTGTTATCTTTTACATATCTAACCATTAGACACAAAATCCTTTTCCTAAATAACTACAGATTTTCGACCTCACTCTCTTCTCTAAGTATGTACGTCGAACGTTATCTGACAACCAAGTTCAGGTATTATAAATGTACTACAGGAGAATAAGTCCATCATTTCAATGATATCAGGTGATACTTCTCCAACAATATCAATAAATATGGTACAAAATGCGCTAAGTAATTTTAGAAGAGAGCAAAATTCTAATCGCACAGCGTAGATAATTTAAGTCAAAATTATTGTCGTCGGTTGCGAACGGACACCTGTGTATATTTATATATATATATATATATATATATATATATATATATATATAAATATTTATATATATATATATACACACATATATATATATATATATATATATACATACACACACACACATATATACACACACTCGCACACACACATGTATATTTTGGTGCGTGTGTGCGTGCGTACGTATGTATATATAAGATAAGGCTCCTTTCAAACCTTTATTATAAAATGATAAAGTATAAGTAAATCAATATACCTATATATGTGTATGTTTTTAAAACTGTATTAAGAGTGAACCCGAATCAAATAACTAAATACGTCACAAAGACCGTTTCTTAATATAATAACAATGACGTTGCAAAACACAACATTAATTTTGTCGCCGTTATTATTCCGCCGATACTCAGCCGTTAAATGAACTTAGAAACGCAATACCGCACAGTAAGCCGTAAAAGATGTGATGCAGAATTTACTAGCCGTAACCGGTATTGACTAGCGGCCATTGCACCTGGTTAGTAAAGCTTGTACCAGTCATGAACAACTGGCGGTCCGCGACCTCGTTTCGTGCCGCTCGCGGGACAGATAAAAGTTAAACAAATGATGTCTAGAAACCGACCTGACTTTTCCTTTTTGAAATATTAGCTAAAAGGACTTTACTTTATACCTAAATTTTATTAGAATGTAGTCTATAATATGTGGTAGGGACTTCTTAGTAGATTATAAATAATAAGTTCCCAAATTTAATCGGAATATATGATTATGAAATTATGATACAACATTTTGAGTGAATCTTCTTAGTTATAAGTGATTCAGTACTCATAGTCAGAACAGGTTAAGTTTCCGTGATAAGTGGAAAATTTTTGTGGTTTTATTTGTTATTTGGCTATATTTACGATATCCAAATTTGAAAGATTATCGTCTCTAACTTGTTCGCTCTGTTAAGTCCATGGTTTTCCCTAAGTCTACCTTCCTTATATATTTCCTGGTACATTCGTCACATTTCTTGGTTTTTCCTAGAAAAGAGAAATATAGGCTGAGATCCATCTCAACAAAAAGAAACAGATGTCACTATTAAATGTAATATGTAATTTTCAGTGAACACATAATACCTTTTGTAATTGTCAGTGAGTACGCAACTTCAATCACTGGTGTAATTAATCATGTATAATTCGCCAAAATTTTTTTATAAGTCGTCTAGTTTATTAAATAATGAAGATTTAAATTTTGCATGAAATCATAATTATGCACCCTGTGTAAATAGGTCCAATTAGTTTGGCTACATATAACGTCTTGTCAAATCTCGATAACGATAGATAAATTGTCGTTTAACTATTGGGAAAAACGTGAAATAAAAACGCAGTGTTCGTTTTTAATTAACTTCCTGATATACAGTGTGATATTTCACTAGAATATTACAAGGTAATAAGCAATGACGTACGCTTCATTCGATACATTAGCTTCCTTTCTTACATGAACTATGTGCTCCCCGACTCATTATTCGATTAGTCATTGTTTGAGTTTATACGCATTTTATTTCGTGATATCCATAATATTTATGTTCGAAAATTAGTTTGTGCACATTTAAACAATAATTGACAAATTAATTAATTACTAAATCTCTATGAGATTTCTATTACAGACAGTCTAAAACGGCAGAGTTTCTTTAAAATCCGCTAATGCCAGTGGTTTCCGCCCGATATATACATAAATAAAACCTTTTTATCTATTAATTATGTTTAGATAGGAGTTTTTCTTCACGTAGCCAATATCAGTAAAGTCTCTAGTAGACCTAATAACAACACGAAAAACCTTTACGACCTTTTAGAAAAGTAGGTTTAAATTTTTCGGTTGGGAGTACTGTGATCTTGATTTTTGCTATTTTGACAGGTCCGTCAAATGTTCTAAGGAGTTAGAACTTTCGACACGCAAGTACAGCGAATGTAATATATTTAAGTCGCATTGTTAAAAATAATCCGTCACGCACAGAGCTCAAACAATATATGCATAACATAAGATTTAAGTACAACACATATAATTTGGTTTACTCTTGCAGTTGCAAATGTTATAATATTTGCTTACATCGTTATGATACTAGTGCTAATTTTATCACTTTACGTCATATTCCTTTGCTTCGTGTTAGCAATAAAATGGTGTAATTTATGTCTGACCACAATGGACCTGCTTTATATGTATATTCGTGCGCATGTCTTCCTACGCCACCTTATGCGTGGAAACCAGACATAACTTTACACAGATATAACTTTAACAAAGTGGATTTAGAAGTGACAAAGAGACATAACTTTGACAGAGTGGATTTATGGGGAATCAGTAAACAATATTTATTGAAAATTACTGATAAAATCATAACTGAAAAAGTTTGCTATGGGGATAAGGCGCGCGAAGGAATAGGAGATCAGGAAAAAATGAGCCGTGATAAGTCGCCAATGACTAAAGATACGTTAGTAACAGTGGAAACTGCTGCAATGAGAAAGATAGAGTAGAATTAATTCAGGGTGTTGATTTAAGGGGGTAAATTAGGTAATAAAGAAATTTATTTCCAGGTTACCGTGTAGGATGTCAAATGAAAACTTATTGAAGCACGAATTCAACAATATCCATTTATATAATGTATTTTTTATTAATTTATTTAAACATTTTTCGGGAAAAACACTTAAAAATTGTCCTTATCACCAGTCTTTATCACCAGAAGGGCTGGTCAGAAAAAATCATAAACATTGTGAATTAGGTATAAATTGAACTAAAATTATCAGGATTGAAAAAATCTAGCCGATTAGTCATCATAAAAAATTTACTATTTCTTATAATTAAAGCATTAGTTTTGGAGAAAAAGGTTTCCAACAAAAAAATTCCTAAAATATAAAAAAAACAACTTTTGCCTTTACGCGTTTTTCAAAACTTTTCATTTGGCTCAGTCGAAAGTCTCATCAGTGAGCTTCGCGCATACACGGTGTGTTACGACATTGGTACCCGTTGGAGTGTATTACTATTAATCATTTAAGCGGGACTGATGCCACGAAACACTAATTGTGCAATTATAGCTTCCACTTGACAGATTTTTACATATACACTCGTTAAACGTGTATTCATTTTTAATGCATGCTTGCTTGACCGCCCCAATACCGCCTTATAACGAGGAAACACTGTATTCATGACGTATGAACGAAACTAAAAATCTTGTCATACACCCCTTATATCTCTTACATCATTTTGTTCAAGAAACCAATCTCGATATTCGTTGATTTTGATACTCACAAAAAACGTCACCTTCACGAGAGTTGCGTTGAATTAGTTATGAGACGTAATTACGTTGTCTTCGGAACCAAATTTGTGGATGCAATTAGAATGACGTGTAAAAAAAAGTTATTCTAATTGCAATTAATTGATGATGAGGTTTCAATAGCAACTGCCTGTTGCTTTTCAGTATCTGAAAAGTGAGTATACCTACTCATATAAACTAGCACTTCTAAATAGCACTTCTGCCATCTCCTGGTAATATAAGAGTATGCCCAAAACAACGATACATTACTTATCGATACTAATAAGAATTTACGTTTAAGAAGTACTGTAATATTCGCAAAAACAGAACTATTTGGAAAAAAAACGCAATGAAAAAGAATATACGAACATTATTGAGCTCATACTATTAACTTAATATTTTCTTTTCTTTGTAAACCAAGTCACGGACACAGCTACTCTTTCTTAAATTATCTTTCAAACCGAAAAAAAGGATACTATTTACGGTTGACGCTGTATCGTTAGTCGCTCTTTCCAGGTTTACATGTAGTTTTTGACAACCTAATATTCAGAAATTGATTCAAATACTTTGTACCGATACTTTTCTTTCGATATCCAGTAAATATCGAAAAAAATGATTCGGTACTGAATTTACTGATATCAAAACCTCCATAACAACTGCTGCAAAAAAAATGCTAGTAAAATTTAAACAAAATGATGCAGGTAAAACATAATTAGCCTTGTTCATACATATATTTGTTTGTAAACGATTATCTCAGTAACTACTTCACCAATTTGGATCAAACCTTTTTATTGAAAATGTTTCCATTATAGTCCATTATTATCTTATCGTATCAACAAGTTGTACATAAATAATTTCAGTTATGATTTCGATATCGCTTTCTTTTCATCAAAATATTAATATACAAAATATTGCCTCCAGGCAAGCTTGTCCAAGGAAGCTTGGACAACTATGTACACAGTAGCGGACTTATTACTACAAGAGCACGGACTTCTTACACAGTGGTGGACTTATTACTTACAGCCAACCACAATGAATTCAGTGAGAAAATCTAACACTATGGTGGACTGTAAATGATTAGAAATATTAAAATACAAAATATTGCCTGGAGGCAAGCTTGGACAACTATGCACACAGTGACGGACTTATTACTATAAGAGTGCGGACTTATTACACAGTGGCGGACTTATTACTTACAGCCAACCACAATGAATTCAGTGAGAAAATCTAACACTATGGTGGACTGTAAATGATTAGAAATATTAAAATACAAAATATTGCCTGGAGGCAAGCTTGGACAACTATGCACACAGTGACGGACTTATTACTATAAGAGTACGGACTTATTACACAGTGGCGGACTTATTACTTACAGCCAACCACAATGAATTCAGTGAGAAAATCTAATACTGTGGTGAACAGTAAATGATTAGTAAACACTTATTAATGACATAAAATAAAGACGTAATAATAAACATACATTGGTATAAATATGAAAAATACTGAGAATGAAGGTAAAACACCGACACATTAAGGACAGGAAAGGGATATGGATGGGTTATAAAAGGGATTTCGATCTGCCGCTTATAATAAATAACGTAGTTTCACACGACATTTTAAACACATACGATGAAAACGCCCTTTGTATATTTTTAAGTTCAGTCGATTTCATAGTTTTATATAGGGGAAGGTGGTACAAAATGATCCCCCTAAGGAAAATAATCTGTAAAACGAGTGTATACAGCTTTTTCTTAAATTTAAAGTACTTAATAGGTAGCTATTCAATCGAACTACAAATTTAATAAGCATTGAATCGCATTAGCCATTAGGAATAATTTTTAGCAACGTTTTTGTGAAAGTCTATTAAAGGATCATTTTGTACACCCCTGTGTCCAAAATGATCCCCAGGGTGCGGGTAAAATGATCCTCAAATAATTATACAAAATTCAAGCAAGAAATAAAATATTCAATAGTATTTATAGTGGTTTTATTGTAGATTCACTCTCAAAAATAACTGTTTGATTAATTATATAGTAAATTCTTAATTCTCATAAATCTCTGTAATTGTAATAGCACTTTTATTAGTATTATTGATGCTTCTAAACAATTTTTACAATAACACTTATTGTAACTAGTATCATTGGCTTATCAGATATAATTATTTTCAAATAAAATATTTATCAAAAACGCTTTCTTAATATGTAATGTCACTGGTTTTACAGCCTTAATAATGTTTCTAAATAAAATCTTAAACAAACAACTCTCTTAAAGAACTACTATCATTGACCTTACAGTATTATTATTATCACAATCAAGCAATGCTCTCTTATTAACTAGGGCGATTGGTTTTACAGTCTTAATTGTTTCAAAAGACATTATTAATCAAATAAAGCTCTCTTCATAGCTAGTATCATTTATTTTGCAGTCTTCGTTGTTTTCAAATAGTTTAAGCTACGCTCTCTTGAGTATATGGTATCTAGTTTTACAGTCTCAATTGTTTCCGAACAGAAGCGAAACGATCATTGGCACAAAAGTCACATGTGAACTCGTCAGCGTCATCAGGATTAACACCAGCGCAAGCGTCGTGGCCCCATCTTAAGCAAACACAACACTTGATCCACCCTTCCCCTTTATTATTATTCAAAAACATCTCATTACAGAACAAACACTCAGCATCATTTTCGTCTTCTGAAGATGATTCACTTACTGCACATTTGCTCCTTTTAGGTTTTGGTCTTTTGCATTTTTCGGCAACGTTTTCTTTTTCCTTTCTTTTTCCTCTTTTCTCTTTCGTTGTTTTGGAATTTATCTTAGTTAAAGACTTTTTATTGTCATTGCGTCTATTTTTCTTGGATTCTTTCTCAATTTTTTTATTCATTTCTTCTTCTAAAAAATTTTTATAAGGTGTGCTTGTAAGAATCGTTGTTGAAATCCGAGCTTTGATAATTTTTTTACGTTCACCTGTCAATTTAGGCATAGGTCGAATCTGACGTGGAGGAATGCTAAAAGATGTTAATGCAATTGGTGATTTAGAGGGATCTACGTCCGAAGTATCACAAGAAGCCAATTGGGCAGTTGTTGGAAGAGATGGCATTACAGTTTTTTCACAATCTGCTTGAGATGATTTTCTCATACCTTCATCGGAAACCTGAATCGTAATAGATGCTACACTTCCGGAAGGAAGCGTTTCCAAATATTCGTTGTTCTCTCCTTGTCCACAGGGTGCACAGATTGGTAAGATAAAAGGTGACACAGTACGAGGGATGGTTGGTTCCTCAACTGGAACACATGTCGATAAATCGGCACGAAGAACAGGAGTCCTGGGAGTACTTGGTCGCTGTACGTTGTCATCGAAAACTTGAATTCTATCAGATGCTGTATTTATTAATGGGCTGGGCTCCAAGATTTCATTTCTTCTTTCTTGATTAGTCGTATTAGCAGCAACGAAATCTACGTCAGTAAAAACATCAGGATTGAGCGGCCATATTCCACATTTTTGAAATCCTTTTATAATATTTAAAGGTACAGCAGCTTTTAAATACGCTTCTCCAAAAATTTTACCTATTTGAAAAACTGTGACTACTCGACCAGCATTATTATTCATCCACTTTTCTAAAGCCTGGTTGTGGTACACACTTAGCGGAAACATTACAGCAACATCAAGTGGTTGAAGTTTGTGCGTGCAGTGTGGGGGTAAGCACAAAATTGTGACGTGATTTTCTTTTGCTTTTATTATGACGCCTAAATTTCTTGTATGAGAAAGATGGCCATCTAGTACCAGAAGAATGGGATCTTCTGCTGATGGTTTAGTATAGGCCAAAAAATGGTCAAACCATAGAGAGAAGACCTCAATATTCATCCAGCCGGACGGATTGCAAGCGTACACGGAGCCTGGTGGAGTCCCATCCATTAATTCTAATTTCATTCGCAAACGGCGAAAAATTAACATTGGTGGTATGAAGTTTCCTCCAGCTGATCCGCAAATAACCGCTGTAGTTGATTCACCTCTCTCAGCAGACGTTATTCTTGCTACTTGCTTGCGCCCTTTTTTGGCAAAAATTTTCGTATTTTTAGTTGGGACGGTGTTTAAACTAGTCTCATCGACATTAAAAATGCGATGAGGAGGAAATGAATGCTTCTCATGAATTTTTTGTAAATTATTGTAAAATTTATCAACAATCGGCTTATTAAAAGCCCGAGCTCGTGCCGCTGACGTTGACTCCGGAGCTCGTAGAGTAATATCGGGATGTCTTTGTCGAAACCCTCTTAGCCAGTCTTTACCAGCTTTACGAGACGTAGTAGAAAACGGATGTTTGATTCGGTTTCTTTCAGCTATCTCAAAAGCAAATTTAAGAACGTCATCAACTGTAAAACCGTACATAGTCTCTTCATTATCTTTAATATGTTGTACAAGTTCCAACTCCTGGTCATCTGTGAATACCTTTTTTATACTCCCCAACATTTTGGTACCTCCCACAGCGTGAATGTTTTTTCCTTTCACTCTTCTTTTGAGTGCCATAAGTGGAACTGAGAATTGTTTGGAGGCGGTTTTATATGGCATACCCTGTTTTACGGCATCTATGGCTTTAATCATAGTGTTTTCATCCCAGTTCTGGCGTGTGGTTTTTCGAATGTAATTTCGTGGCATGACTTCTAAAAGTAAAAAAAACATTAACGACTATCGCACATTTTAAGATGCAAAATAAAGATAAATTTAATAATATTATAAATTTATGGATTATAAAAACTTATTCTAACATTATATTCTGACACAATATGTGGATTATATTCATTCATTTAAGTTATAATTACGCATACAATACATAATATTTAAAAAATCCAAGAATATGTGTATTAAAAGTTAATTGAACATGATTGGAAGTAGATAGGCATGGAGCAAAATGATCCTGGGATCATTTTGCCCACTCCATACAGGGATCATTTTGCCCCAAATGCCTTATTAACGAAAAACATCGGAACATAACCTATGTTGTTCGATTATTGTAATGAACGACGGTTAATTCTACTGCTAATTGATAACAGAAACTGAGACAAACACACATGTCACATCATATACGTAGACTAAAGCTACATAAGGTCAAATAATGGCTTACCTTAGATTGAGCACATTAATTTTAAATATTTTGTGGTCAAATCTTTTCTACTGCAAATGACGCCACAACACTGACAGAGAATGTATGGCTTAACCATACGAACACGAAATTCTCTTAAAATATTCTAGATGGCGCTATAAAATCGATATAATAGCCGGGGATCATTTTACCTTGAGGGATCATTTTGTACCACCTTCCCCTATTGTAAAGAATTCTTCATAGAAAGGAGAATTATGCTTAGGAATTAGGATGGTGAACTTGTTTTTAAACCGTAATTCAAGGTCATCCTGATATTTTGTGGCGATTTAAAGCGACATGAAATATACAAAAAAAGTTCGACGGCGTATATTGAATATATTTGGCGTTAATTTTGTAGAAATTCGTTATTTACAATTAAATGAAACTACGTGATGTATTATTATTTCTACTTTCTTTAAGTTCAAAGTTCATTAGCAAAGAATCTTTGCTAATATCCCACCTGAAGATGTAATACAACGAAACCTAGGTCGTGGTAAAGAACTTAAAGAAAGTAGAAATAATAATAAATCACGTAGTTTCATTTAACGGTGTATATTGTTAATTAATATAGATTGTCCATTATGATCATTTCCGGTTACAAAATAGAACCTTGAAGTATTTTCGAATTAAACAAACTAAACTAGCTACATCTAGTGTTTTTATGACTGGCGCGATAGGACCGTATAGTTATTTACACAATTGAAGCATAAGTAACTAAAATGTCAAGAATACCGTTAATAAATTAACCATAAAAATGGAATAAAACCAAAATACAGCCACGGCTCATTTTCTTCTCGAATAAAACCGGTGCAGGCCATATATTTAGAGCTTTGTATCAGTTTTATAAAATCTGTCAACATTAAGATACTCAAGATAAAATAACGATCTTGACCTTGACTGATCTTTGCAAATTGTGGCTATCGACAAATCTAATTTTGTTTGTAGAACTTTTTGTCTTTTTCGAATTTTTAATAATGTCAACACCCACTTCGCATTGCTTTATACGGCGCCATGTTTATCGATTACCATATCCGTTCATCAATATTTGGTATTGTGATTGCGTGGCTACTGGCTGTGCCTTATTGAGTTAACGCGCAGTGTTTGCACGTGCGACTGCCTTCGCTGCATGATCTGCATATGACATTATCGAGTTAAGGAGAAACTGCGTTAAAATTGTTTATGGCGTGCGGTAACTTCCACGCGGTACTTCAGATATTTTATAAAAGTATGTATAGTCTACAACATGAATAGCTATTGACAGTGTTGCATATATTTTCAAATTTTACTTTTTTAGTGTGAACCAATAGTTTCAAGTTTTACTTTTTCTGGTTTAACCATCAGTTGTGGTCAAACTAGAAGTTGACTATTTTACCGATATGATAACATATGCATGAAATCTATTTGTTTAAGACAAAACTTGAAATAACATCTTTGATCATTTCTTTTTATTTTGTATGATATATGAATGAAGTTTGTTTATTATTGATGAGCGGTATCTGCTTGTGTATACTCATTTTTTGACAAATGATAAATTTTTAAGTATTTATAATAATAATTAGAAGGAAAAATAAGTTATATTGTACAAATTTTATAAAACGTTGAATCAAAATATAGTAGTGATACTCACCAGTAATATTCTGTTGTTCATAAGTAAATTTTACCTGACGGATCGATGTATGCAAGTATGTTGATATGTATGTAATTCCCATGATTCCCACTATACTACCTGGTAGGTTGTAAAAAACGTAGTTCAATAGATTTGTCTCAATGACGTGAGCGTCAGCGTTTAAAATGACAGCCATAAAATAAACTGCATCAAGAGGTGAGTCCAAAAATATTAGTTTATTATGGTTTAAAAATAAAGTTACCATGTTTTTCCAAACAGTCTCCAGTCGAGCAAACTGCAACTACATTTGACTCGGCGCTGTTTAGAAAGCACGACAATATGTCTTGCCGTCAGTACATTTTTTACAAGTTTTAGTATTTTAACGATATTTATTTAGCTATTGAATAGTATTTTTTTTTGTAATTCATACTCTAAACATCTCAATGATTTGTATTTGAAAAATAGATCTAGTTTAGAAAGTTATTTAGTCCACCCGTTCTATAATATCTTAATCATAAATAAAATAATTGTATATCTCAAATGTTTTGAGATGTAATCAGTTTCTTAGATATATCTCTTATAAGGGTGGTTTGATATGAAAGGAAAAAATTAAATTTTATAACATTACTTAATTTTTTTTTCAACATTTCTCCAGATTCCAAATTCCTTCGCAAGCATGAGTCCGAGGTACTTCCATATTTCAAAATATGAAATGTCACATTTTTTAAATTAATGAATATATAACCAAATTATTGGAATTTATAATTTAAAAGAGCTTTTTTATGTTCGATTATTAACTTCTCGGTCTGCAAATGGCTGTATGGACGATATAATTCTGTATATTTGATAATTTTTTTAACAAAATATTTTTTAAAAAGATCTAAAATATATATTATAAAAATATCTTTATACGAAGTGTGAAATAGTTCTGCAACTCCAACGAGTACTAAGATTCTCTTGTCGTGGATAAGATTCAGATTGCTATTTTTCGATCAGTTAATCTGGAAAATATTCCTTTTAAAGTGAGCTTAGGGGCGGGTAAGCAGAAAAGTACCTTAGTAAATCTAATTAAGTTTGCTCTTAAATGTTAAAACTAAATTTTTTAAAAATCTCCTTTGCATTTTTAATAACATATATAAAAATATAATGTTTTGGAGTATTAAAGTATATATTTAAATTTCTTTGCTAATATTAAATATAAATAATATAGCTTATTTATGTTTACACATGTAGTAAAATGATAACGAGACCATGTCTTTGGGCGCATCGCGCTAAAATATGGATGGATTTAAATGAAATTTTATAATTGTATACCGTAGAGACTTAGTAGGCATTCGCAATAAAATAAATCCTTTAGAATCCTTTAGAAACTGCCACCACTTAATTAATTGTAACGTCTATTTCTCTTTGGAATAACTATCATAAATGTATACTTTTATAATTCTCCAGTAGATGGCGGTTTTCATTTTTCATTTTAATAAGTCTTTTTAATTTAATAACTCATTTATGCTCGTATTTACAAATTGAAAACTACAGTATCCCCACTATCTCTAGGGTATACCCAAAAGGGAGAAAGTTTAAAGACAGTCGGCATTCGCAATAAAATAAATCCTTCTTTAGAATTAATTAACTGTCACTACTTAATTAATTGTAACGTCTGTTTCTCTTTGATACAACTATCGTAAATGTGTACTTTTATAATTCTCCACTAGTAGCGGTTTCCTTATTTATTTTAATAAATCTTTATAATTTAATAACTAATTTATACTCGTGTTTACAAATTAATAACTACAATATCTCCATTATCTCTAGGGTATACCCCAAAGGGAGAAAGTTTAAAGACAGTCGTCATTCGCAATAAAATAAATCCTTTAGAATTAATTAACTGTCACTACTTAATTAATTGTAACGTCTGTTTCTCTTTGAAACAACTATCGTAAATGAGTACTTTTATAATTCTCCACTAGATGGCGGTTTTCTTTTTTATTTTAATAAATCTTTATAATTTAATAACTCATTTATACTCGTGTTTACAAATTAATAACTCAGTATCTCCACTATCTCTAGGGTATACCCCAAAGGGAGAAAGTTTAGACAGTCGTCATTCGCAATAAAATAAATCCTTCTTTAGAATTAATTAACTGTCACTACTTAATTAATTGTAACGTCTGTTTCTCTTTGAAACAACTATCGTAAATGAGTACTTTTATAATTCTCCACTAGATAGCGGTTTTCTTTTTTATTTTAATAAATCTTTATAATTTAATAACTCATTTATACTCGTGTTTACAAATTAATAACTCAGTATCTCCACTATCTCTAGGGTATACCCCAAAGGGAGAAAGTTTAGACAGTCGTCATTCGCAATAAAATAAATCCTTCTTTAGAATTAATTAACTGTCACTACTTAATTAATTGTAACGTCTGTTTCTCTTTGAAACAACTATCGTAAATGAGTACTTTTATAATTCTCCACTAGATGGCGGTTTTCTTTTTCATTTTAATAAATCTTTATAATTTAATAACTCATTTATACTCGTGTTTACAAATTAATAACTCAGTATCTCCACTATCTCTAGGGTATACCCCAAAGGGAGAAAGTTTAGACAGTCGTCATTCGCAATAAAATAAATCCTTCTTTAGAATTAATTAACTGTCACTACTTAATTAATTGTAACGTCTGTTTCTCTTTGATACAACTATCGTAAATGTGTACTTTTATAATTCTCCACTAGTAGCGGTTTTCTTTTTTATTTTCATAAATCTTTATAATTTAATAACTCATTTATACTCGTGTTTACAAATTAATAACTCAGTATCTCCACTATCTCTAGGGTATACCCCAAAGGGAGAAAGTTTAGACAGTCGTCATTCGCAATAAAATAAATCCTTCTTTAGAATTAATTAACTGTCACTACTTAATTAATTGTAACGTCTGTTTCTCTTTGAAACAACTATCGTAAATGTGTACTTTTATAATTCTCCACTAGATGACGGTTTCCTTTTTTATTTTAATAAATCTTTATAATTTAATAACTCATTTATACTCGTGTTTACAAATTAATAACTACAGTATCTCCACTAAGGGAGAAAGTTGAAAACCTTAAAAAGGTATAAAAAAAATACGCACAACTTTTGTCGTTCGAATAACGGGCAAAATTGTTAGTGCCGTATAAATAGATTCGACGAATATATATCATACGATTTTGAACACGGAAGCGCATAAGTTTGTAAATGAAAGTTGTATTTAACTTCGGCCATCATTTATAAATCATGTGCGGAATGAGAGTTGAATATCCATATACTGCTTAACTTTCATTGTACCCGACAACAAAATAATGATGGTTGTTCACCATTCCAAGTCAACTTAATGACATTATTATAGGAATAGGTTAACGGGAAAATAAATATAGCACTGAGAATCGTTGTGAGCGAGTCATTTTATACACTGATTTATCACTCGATAAAAAGAGAACAGTTCGATTAGCGAGTATTTAAGGACCACATTCCCTTGATTCTTCTGATATCGTTAATTTTTTTTATTTTGTATAATTCTTGCATGACTCCGATATAACATTCATTGCCACTCGCTTTTTCATGTATGTTTTACCGCAACAATTCAACTTAAATAGGTAACCAGAATTAACCACTTTTGTAACTACAAGTAGGAGAACAACCAATGTTAGTAAAGCATAGTATTTTTTTTAATAAATTATAGGTCGAAAATTAACTTTACGTTTAAAAGTTAGCGATACATCATTTCAGTGGCCCGTGTTAAATAATACATGAAGCTACTTTTTCATCTTTAATGCGGTCAATTAGTTATCTAATTTCCTAATTACATGAAATATGTCTTTAACAATTATTAACAAATTTTTAACTAGGCACTATAATTTGATGATACTGTGCTGTTTATTCCAATAAAAGGTTAAAACGCTTATAACGCTGCGGTAAGTGTAACTGACCCTAGGTTATAAGTGTGTCATTAAAATGTTATTAAGTTTCTTTTTGCGGATGCTGATGCTTCCGTAACATTATGTTATACGACAGGACTGTTTACGTTTTGATCACAAGTCAAAACACTATAATCTATAACATAGCGAGTTAAACAATCTGCAATACAATGCTTGAAAAACATCAGGTTTTTCTTTGTGTAATATGCAACGTTGGCGGTAGCTCTAGTGACGGAATATTATTGTCTTTTTATATTTAGTGTTACTTAATATCGAAGCCGTATATTGTTTTCCCGTGCTTTCTGTTGTATTTTTTAATTTTGAATATATTTGGCGTTAATTTTACAGAAATTCATTATTGGCAATTAAATGAAACTACGTGATGTATGATTATTTCTACTTTCTTTAAGTTCTTTACCACGACATAGGTTTCGTTGTATTGCAACATCTTCAGGTGGGCTATAAGCAGAGATCTTTGATAATCAATACATGTTAATTATCTTTATTGACATATATTAATCAATACATATTAAGAAATGTATGTAGTCTGTTTGTCTGTATAAATACTAAAATTCAAAACAAATAGAACGAATTTTAACTTTTATCTTACAGCTTTTTGTTTTTAGGAAATTCCTGAAAAATAGACATAACCTACAATGTAATCAATCACTGTAACGTTAGTCGATCAAAAAACACTTCTTAATATGTAAAAAGAACTCAATGCACTTGCAAAACCATAGCACCGACTAAAATGGATGATTCGCAATAAAACCTTTGTGATAATAAAACAAATGTTTTCATCTCAGAAATTCCTTAAAATTGTTTCATCATAGTTTTCTTTAACTTTACCACATTTTTCAAAGAACTAATTAATTACGTAAGATCCACGCCTGCGATGTTACAGATAGGAAATTAAATTAGATGTGTGTAAATTTAAAAGTTTCTTATAAATCTATTACTTGAAGTTTTCCACATTCTTTAAGTTTTGTAATGTATGACCTGGAAAAAATATACAACTTTTGTTCCTGTTTTTACTTCGGTGTCGCGAAAGGCTTCACAAATGGCACTAGGGTTTATTTAAATACTACGATTTTTGTCACACAAAAAGTAAAACTGCTTATAAATGTAAATCCTTACTATATTTTATTTTTAACAGTACCAAATCAGCTACCAATATTTTCAAAGTTTTATAGAAATTTTGTATTAGTCGCGAGCTCTCTGTCATTTCAAAAGGTAATTTCAAAATATTCTCATAACGCGATGTTTACAGCAAGGGGGAAGGAAGTACATCTGCCCTCGCCGCATACGGATGTTGGCGTTTAATTCAGGTGTGTAAGCGCGGCCCTAGTACCCCTCCCCCTGCCAGTTGCGCGCCGCACGTCGAGCTCTACGGATGTGTCTGTGCGTTGCCGTTGTTCAACGACTGTCATTGTTCATTTCCACGTGCGAAATTCACGTGTTAATAATTGATATGTCGGCTACTTTATGAAGAGCGTTCGTGAGCAAGTTTTGCGCTGTGCGAAATATAGATTTTGTTAAACGAGAACGGACTAGTATGTGTAGTTTGTTTATTGTTTTTGATTGTTCATAAAGAATCGTCTTCATTCTGTTATAATACCGATATACAAGACTGTGCAGACTTTTAATTTGTGTGGTAAGTTGACATGTTTTTTGTTGATGTTTTACTTATACTATCAATTGAAAAAAAATAATTTTTGACAAAAATGATATATTTACAACAAAAGTGCTGAAAATATATTACTTAAAAACACATATATACATTTTCATGTCACGTATTCCTTACTTCTACGACATTGTAATCTATAACATTAAGTCACTGATCAAGTCACTGACCCGTAATAAAAATATGTCTTAGTTTTCTCGTAATATGTCATAATAAATGTAGTTTCTATACATCTAAATGTATAGTGTATGTAATAGCAATATTTGCCTTTGGTATAAGTTTGTATACAAAGCCAAACTGTAGAGTTGTATTTGTCGTGCAATGAAAATGTAAGCCTCAAGAACCGACGATAACAAAAGACAAAGAGAACAATTTTATTACGGATGTATTAAAAAAGGCATTGAAAAAAGAGTGGTTAGCGAAATGCAAGTTATATTTAATTTTTTTGTTTGATTAATGTACATCATAACAATTATCTTCACAAATTTATATCGAGATAATTTTAATACTAAATGTTGTTTTTTTTTTATAAAGACGCATTTTTATATCCTATGATCCATATTGAGTCTAACTTATAGACTCGAGTTTTTGGCCAAATATCGGAATTAAATCAATTTCAGTTTTCTCTACCTTCTTATATTATACATACAAATGATGGAAAATTTAACCATGTAGATATTGTTGTTTGTTTGTTTTTTTTATTTTTTTTTTAATATGTGGTTTATGAATTAAATAAAATGAAGTTTTTTACAAGTTAATTGCCTATTTTAAATCTTCGAATGATCCATATTCAGTCTAACTTATAGAGACTCGAGTTTTTAGCCAAATATCGCAATTAAATCAATTTCAGTTTTCTCTACCTTTTCATATTATGCATACAAATGATGGAAAATTTAACCATGTAGATATTGTTGTTTGTTTGTTTTTTATTTTTTTTTAATATGTGGTTTGTGAATTAAATAAAATGAATTTTTTTACAAGTTAATTGCCTATTTGAAAATCTTCGTATGATCCATATTCAGTCTAACTTATAGAGACTTGAGTTTTTAGGCAAATATCGGAATTAAATCATTTTCCGTTTTCTCTACCTTCTTATATTATACACACAAATCTATGGAAAATTTAACCATGTAGATATTATAGTTTGTGTTTTAATTTTTTTTCCAATAAGTGGGTTATGAATTAAATAAAGTGAATTTTTTATACGTTAATTGCGTATTTGAAAATCTTGGCTTTCTCCACGCCCACGTTTATTTGTGATATTTGATATATTATATATTGTTTCTCATTCACCATATCGGGTACAGTCAGTCAATATATTCAAGTATTGTATTATATGTCTATATTTTTAACTTTCCCGATTTTCTTATTTCCTCAATTTTGATTTCCGTTTTGTGATTACATTTGGCCGAATATTGGCGTCGCATGCCTTTTTTCTCTAGCTTACACGGCTTGAGCTAAAATGTTTAGCGCCCAAACTTTACGTAAATAATTTATTCAATTTGTTAGTTACGTTAGAAAATGTCAAAAGAAAAACAAAATAAGGTTGTGAAAAAAATTATGTCTTGTATAGTAATTTGTAATCAAAGTTTTTTTTTCATTATTGACTCAAATTTAAAATGAGTTTTCGAATATTTCAAGTCTTGTTTGTGACTAACTTATTGCTTATATTTATACAATGAATATTTTTTTGTCTGTACTAAAATAGCATGTGTTAAACTGAGGAAATGTGGAGATCAGTAATTCGTTGCAATCGAAAATGTTATGTGTAACGAATGTAGATTACGTTTACTTTTGTCGTGATATACATCATTTCTTCTCTCAGTCTTCACCCATAACCTTTACGATTACGAATATCGCCAACTTTTGACATTTACTTGTAATTTCATAATCATAAAAGCGCTGTCATGGGGTTACTAAGAATATGCTAATAGTTATAAATATAGTTGAGTATGTGTTTCAGTTTGTATTTGTTTTCGGAGCATTGCACCAATTTTTATTTGGTGGTTTTGTAGTGGTATAAGCAGTCACAGTAATAAACTTCTATGTTTTTTGGTGATTATCACTTTAAGGAAACCGCATAAAAATGTAAATGAAAAAAAATCATTTTTAATATTTAGTTTTTAATATAAAAATCGTAAAAAATACTGGATATTTTGCGAAGCGTTTCTTAACAGAAAAGTTTGGTTCATGTATCTTGTCTAAAAAATAATGAGAAAAATGGATTTAAAAACGCCTTCGTTATCGCAAACTTTTTTGAAATTATTTTAAGAATGGTTCGAAGTCAAGTTACAAAATCTGTGTGCATTGTCTTCTCATAACACGTCCACGTTAAGTATAAATATTTTAAAAATACCTCTCGGTTCATCTCTTTTATTCAATTTAACTGTCGTTCAAATGTTATTTTGTAAAGAGACATTAATTAAAAAAAAAAAGTGAAATGAAAAATAGAAATGTTTTTGAATATATCCATATATGGTGGTCGAGAATAATTTGCAAAATGGAATGCATAAAGTAACAAAGACAACGCATGATTTGTGCAAATATCATTTTTTGTATTTTAATTTAATTGTTATTAATTTAAAGTACATTCCAAGTGTACTCTGTTTTGCGATTCGTATTACGAAACGACCAAGGCTATTTAAAAATCTCGCTGTGAGCTCCCATTTTTTTCTGCTTAGGTATCACGTTTGGAATTAGGAGAAGTTTGAAATAGAAATAAAAAATATAGGTTTCGACATTTGATCACTTTAATTTTACATAACATGTTAATAAATTAGTTCGTTAATATTAAACAATATTCGAATACTCGATACGGTCATACTAGCTAAATTAATAATGACCGCCTAACACTTAATATATTTATTACATGTATTTAGGAGTGAACTCGTTGTGTCCGCGCGTTCAATTCGAATTATGGAAAGTGAGTTAGAAGGGTCCCTTAGACTGTTCTCCGTGCTTGATGTCATGGATTTAATAAGGATATTGAAAAATAATTTGATTACCATGTTAAAATCTTTGAAGGATGCGCTTCTAATGATAATAACTTTTTTAAAAAACGACGGGAAAATTCCTATTTGCTTATGTATGTGAATGTATATGTATGCATATGTGCAAGTGCTTCTATTTTAAATGCTTTTATTATCATGTTAGTATCTTAAAAATGTAAATAGCTTATGCTAAATTATCAGATAGAATAAAGAGCAAGATCAAGGAAAAGGTGAATTCATGAAATTAGGCAATAATTGCGAGACTGTAAACCTGAAAGCTAAAAGAATAAAAAATGCCTAAGTCATTTCTAAATAATCTTTAATAAATGGGCAATTGTTATGTATCGCTGCATCCTAACAAAGATTGCCAGCTTCTCTTCTTTTGTTGTAAATATTTATTTATTTATTTATTAGTCTTTAATGTAACATTTGTACATGTGGCGGACTTATTGATACAAGAGCAATATTTTCTAGTCAACGACAACCAAAGAACGTGATTCATTAGTTTAGGTGGACTGCAAAAGATCATATTATTATAATTTTGACACATAAAAAAACTTTTTTAAAAAAGGAAGAAAATAAAAAAAAATTAACATGCTGGTAGGAAAAAAATGTGACTTGAAAAGAGGTGAACGTATGGAAATGATGGCAAGGGATAAGTTGAGACAGGTAGAAATATTTCAAACGACTTTTGAAAGAATAGTGGATTACAAATGGATTGCTGACGTTAGGGAATGAATTCCATAACTTACTAGCGTAAACAGTAAGGGAATGTTCATAAAAGGAGGAACAATGTTTAGGAATAAGAAGCACGTGAAGTTTTCAGAACGTAAATCTAGGCCAGGGGAAGATTATTTCGTAAATCTTTCAACAAGATAAGAGGGTCTATGTGGATCGTTTTGAATGTTGTAAAGTAATGAAAGTTATGAAAATCCATTTGTGCCGAGATCTAAACTTAAAAACGTGCTCATATCTTTTGAGGTTAAATACGAAACGGACACATACATTTTGAACTATTTCTAGTTTGAATATTGAATATATTTTTATTTCTAGTTTGTTAAATAATAGTTCAGTAAGATCTGGATAATATACGCCATAGTCAAGTAGAGGTATTAAACAAGTTTGAGTTAATGGGATTTTAGTTTTGAATGGAATCAACCTTTGGCGAAATTTTGAAGAGTGCATCCTACCGAAGAATCGACGACTGACGCCGTTAATCTAGGGCTGCCTAAGATTTTTAATCCATCAATAAACCTAATTTCTTCACAGTGTTACAAAATGGTATTGCAGAATTATTTAATGAAAGATGTGGTAAATAATTTGGGTCGGTTTTAGAAATAAGCATTTTACTACCGATAGTAATGGTCTGAGACTTTATTGGATTTACTAAAATACCTATATTTTGAGCCCATTGACTGATCAGTTTGAGATCTCAATTTAGGGAGTTAATTGCAGCGTGGATACTATTTAAAGCGGTATATGTATAAATTCTTTGACAACACCGCCAAAACAATTTGAAAAAGAGTGGAGAAAGTACATCGCCTTGCGGAACATCAATTAAAAAATGAATCTACTCAGAACAGATATTCAACGCTTTGACAGCTTGCATGGGTCTGTGTGGCATTACATCATCAAAATTTGAACTAATTTATAAATAATTAAAAAAATATAATATTTTGAAGTTTGACCTTCAAGGAAATAAACAAAGCTGATTGTTGAAAGCTTTGTACAATGGCGAAAAAATAATCAAGATAAGTTCAGCAATTCGAAAATTACCATGAATAAACTCACAGATAGAGGGGCGTTACGTTTTGTACACATAGACAAAGGTATGAATAAATAATACGCGTTAGAGCAGTGAAAATCATGTATACCGATAAAAACTATATATAGCAATGAAAATATTAAAACTTTTTACAGTGTCTGATCAAAATTAATTCACAAGTTTCTAAGATTGCTATGAACAGAAAGGTAGACAGACATCACTTTCAATATGATGATAAAATAAAAGTTGTTTAATTTGGCAACGCCATGTATAAACTCTCCGCAGATATTTGGCCATAATCTTATTTCCGTCGTGTTATTTATGTTATCATGTTTTTTTACAAGTTTCAACATGTCATTTTCATTATGATTCCATCATTATGGCGGAGTACTCTGATTAACGAAAATGACAAAGCCGCATACATTTTAAAACGCGAAACGCGGTAGAAACGTTTACTCTATAGCTATTTACATCTTCATATATAATGAATAAAAAAGAAAACGAATAAGTTTTGTTCAATCTTTTAATGTGATTAGTCTATATTCTTTTATTAACTTAAGATTAATCGTATGACGGTTTTAATTATTTACCAAATATTTAATACAACACTGTCTTCTTCTGTATTCTATGAGAGTTTGAAGAGTTCATTGCCAAATTTTTCAGTAAAAATGTTAGGACAACTTTATTGATGCAATACGATCATTTCTACACAATAACAACTCGGTGAAAGTCAAGATTGTTAATTATAAAATAAAAATATAACTACCATTAAATAAGTAAAAAATTAAATGTATATAGAATATAAAGTTACTAACACTAACTTTTCCTTAATTTACCTTCCTAGTCCTAGATACAGACTAGGAAAGGTAAGTTAGAAAAGGATACAAAAACTTGATAGGGTTTTTAGATGAATTTGATTGGTAGTATTTTAGATGAATTTGAAAACATTATACGGTAATTAGTTCATCATGTAGTTACTTTCAATGTATTACTATATATGTAGTTACTTTTTTTATTATCGGGCGAAAAATTAATAAGATACAAACTTTCTACTAAAATAAACGTAACAAGCAATAGAGTGGACAAACGCCTTGTAGTATCGTTAGTACGTAATTCACTTAATTCGTATAACAATCTAACTGTGTACTATTTCAATACTAGTTAGCGGTGTTTTTCATCGTTAACCGTCAACGTAAATCGAGTCAGCGGTCGTCACCCTGCCCGTCTGGCGGTCGGTCATTCCGTCACGCGATTGTCGGTCCCCTATGGAGCGCTATGCGGACGTGCGCGCCAAAATATTTGCTTACCTGTACCTCTTATGTACACTTGTATGGTACTTCATATTTATATACTTACCTATATGCCTATATAATGTATTACGTGCTATCTATGACTACCTGTCTCATTGTTTGCGTCCATATCGACGTATTAAAAGTTGCGTTCGTAAACAAACTATTTTTATAAATTTTAAGTCAAAAATTAAAATATAAGTGCCCTTGAAGACTCACTTGTTTAGGCATCTCATTGACTGATTTTGTTAACAAGTGTACAAGGAAATGTATTGTTTTTAAACGGTTTACTCTCTAGTTTTGAAGTAAGTACTCCATTTATAAAGAAGAAAATTACAATCTTATATCAGAAATTAAATTGTTTTAAACTTGACAAATTTTGTGACCTATATATTAACTTCTTGGGAAGATATAAAGATTTCGATTGCAGATATATAAGTATTCATAAACACTCTGTATAAGCGTACTAGTGAGAATGATAGATATTAGATTTAAAAATGGATGCCTTTTTGCATCTTAAATCCTGAGGCAGAAGTGACCGGATTTATTTATTGACGTATGTATGCATTTGTTCTCAATTCCGTGCGTTAATTCATAAAACGCTGGACGTTAACCTATTTCAATGTACATCTTGGCTTTGGTCCAACTTCGCCTTGCATAACTGTTTCCTTCTTCGATGTTCTTTTCGCACGTCTTTGTCTATTCTTTTCTACAAGACACTTCCTGTTTCAATATTACTTGAGTTAATCTTTACCATTTCTTTTATGTTTTTAAAATTATCAGTTTTTTTGTTTGGAATGAGTTTCTTTCATTCCGTGTTACTCTTGTTATCGAATTTCATTGTTTATAAACATAAACTTCTTTTCATTGTTTAATAATTATTAGTTACCGTTAATATAATTAAACTTAACAACTTTAGTTTTTAATGTCTAAAGAAATTTTGGTTTTGAATCAATGCGAAAATTAAATAACAATATTTTTGTACGGTTGAATTAAGACGTAAATTAATAGTGCTCTCCGAATTATGCACTAAATTTAACACCATCCGTGTCTATTTATACAAATAATTTTTTTTTAAGAAATCTTGTTTTTCTTAGAAAAAGGTATATAAGAATATTTAATCTTGAATGAATCTTAATCGCCAGAATATTTAAAGTGAAAAGTGAAAGGTTTGCAAAGATATTTAATCTATTAGAAGTCCCAGTGCGAAACTACTTCTTTATGGCTAAATTTCACAATAAACCCAAGTGATGAAATGAAATAATACGAATAAACACCAGTTGACAGAATCAAGTCGAGTGTTACCGCATATTGTACACGGATGTTTAATGCAAGCAAATAAAAGCGAAATATCTACTTAATACTATATGCAAAGAATGTTAGATAACGTTGAAGGTGACATGTTATATAAGACACATTTCTTTATAATATTGTACAATCATGGATTAAAAACGAAATTACATTTGATATACAATCGTGTCCATTAACAGCACAGATCGATATTTTTTAATTATTTGAACACTCTGATATCAAAATATATTTGGGACAGATACAGTTATAAAAACGAATGGCCAAAATTGCGCAGTAGGGCAATGTCCACGTTTATTCTACTTTGTCTATGTTTTAATAAAAAATAGACAAAGTAGAATAAACGTGGAAAAAATAAAAGCAAATAATTATTAATTGTGGAGTGATTTAAATTTATTTTTTTATTTAACTTCAACATGTGTTAATCAAACTTATTGGCCTAAGACAATTATCTCAATTAAACAAAATAGTATAAATTGAAGACAAAGTATTGTAATAGACCAAAATAAAAAAATAATAAAAGGAACCGTAAAAATTAGCGCCAAAAATTAGCCATATTGATGCGAAAAAATCTTAATTTATTACCTACCAATTCTTACATTATTTTTTTTTTGCACATTTATCGCAAATAAATTATTATAACTAACTTTTTTGTTGTTATAACAAAAAGACGATTAACATATAGCAAAAAGAAAATTAAAAGATGGAGTTACAAATGATCACAGTTATTCTTGCTGCGATATGTGGTAGGTAAAAATATGCGTTATATGTATTATTAAAATTTTTTGCCCAATATTTTTCAAAAGTATTATCCACAAATATTAGTAATACATTTAACAAGTAATAAATATAATTATTTTCATCAGCATCATAGCTGAGGTTAGCAACAGGAGCGGGCGTCAGGGTTCTAAATTCTTAATTATCTCAAAAATAGTTTACCCTTATAAAAATTTGCACCTCTGATGTCTGTCCCTGTTGCTAAACCCAGCTACGGTACTGATGAAAATAATATAGATAAGAAGTTAAGTTAATTTGCGAACAAATAAATATCGACTCGAATATGGAAGGTGGACAAGGATAAGAGGGCTAATATAGAGACAAGCAATTAATATAATCATCATTTTATGAGGTCATTTAGCGTATTTCCTATATATTTTAGTTTGTCACAGAGTTGAGCAGGGTGTATATACAAAGTTTCGTAGAAACTTATTGGCCATCTTACGCCAATGGTCAATTTTTGTAGTGTATATACTATCTTCCTTTTAGAAGACCGTTTAATTAGAATGGGCACATTGTCATCCTCTTATTGAGCGTGACCTTTTTCTAGAAATCTGTGGCATATGGGAATCTTAAGCTGCTTACAATACAAGTACTTTGCTAAAAGTGAGCAGACGCGATTCCGGCCACCACAGTTATCAAACTGTAAACGTATATCTTTGATTCCCTTTCAGCAATTTTTGTAATATAATTATACAAATAGCTGTCCACTTCTTTGGACCGCTTTGCCCTTGTCTTTCCCCCCATATAACAGATTACCCTTTTAGTCGTGAACCAAATGTAGTAAAATTAAAAACTGATAATTTCCACTTATAGTAAAAAAAACTTTTTACCCAGGTGGGGTGCAAAGATTATTTTGAAAATCAAAAGTTGCTGCTGAAATCTTTATCGATTCAAATTGTGCATACTTTTTATTCCAGATTTAAGTGACGTTGCGATGTGTTTCTGTATACGTTTTAAAAAATTAATATCGGATTCTTCAACAGTATTCGACTTATTTTCATTAGCAATACAGTTATCCCATTGGTCCTTTGGACTGAAGAATCCTATATTCAAATGTGAGTTGACTACATCTCGATATTGTCTATGTGTGCTGACTATATCATCGGTCTTACTTTCTGCAGTCCATTCTTTGTATATTGTCACATCGATTGTAAGTATTTCGAAAAAAATTAAGTCACAGTCTAAGTACTTATTCAGAATCTTTTCTGGTATAGTGAGATTCAATGGGGCAAAATGATTTAACGTAATCACACACACCCTTAATAATTGCATCTGTTAAAACCCTCTTTATCACACACGTCACACCTCTTTTATCGTTTTGTATATTTCCGTAGTATCCGTCTATTTATCCATTTCACTTTGAATTAACTGGTTACACATTTAAATTGTTCTTAAACATGAACTTAGTCACTTTCATAGCACGTCCGCCAAAAAGCACGAGCAAAAATAGTGGACGACATAATTCCGCTGCAGTATTTATCAGTTGTAATTCGCATTTTACTAAAATTCTCCTTATATTTTCCTATAAATTGCCATTGCTTTTTGTGATTGCCTAAGCCTTAAAATGTGCCCAAACTACGTTTTTGAGTTTTTGTAGCTACCTTTGTATGGCACTTGAATCTGTCGCCTTGTCGAACGGTCTTCGCAAGCTGGCTTTAATATCTTATTTTGTTACTCCTTACCTCGTCTAGATAAATGTTTTTACCGTTATTGAACATAATTTTCTTTTAATATCTAGCTTTCTTATATTGTCTCGTCTTTTTATATACAACTTACGGCGCTTTCTACTTGTAACTAATGATGGTGTTCGTAGTTACTTGAAATGGCGACTGGTGTCTTAGACCAGAACTAACGGAATCATTATCAAAGGGAATTGTTTCCGTAGATTGAGATACTGATGGAACTGTGGTATTTAACTCCTCAATTCGGTCAAAGGCTTGATTTAAGAATGTCGGCGGACTTTTTTTACACGATGATATATTTATAGAACTAGAAGTGAAAAAAGTATGTATATTCGTATAGGATAGGAGTTACTGATCGTGATTTGTTAATTGGTGTCTGGTAATAAGAATTATACAAAACAACTTTTATAATTAAAATAAAAATCAAATATATAAACAGACTTACCTATTATTTTTCCAATATTAACATTATCTATCAAATTTGACAGATCTTCACTTTTTTAAACATTCTTTGTTTTTTTTTCGTTAAAATTAATAATGGTTTGTTTCACCTGTTATACATTTTTGCTATATTTCACTATTATGTAACGCTGGCGTAAGTAAATTAAGTTAGTTATAGGAATTATTTAGGCGTCCGACCTGCGATCAAAAGGATAAGTAACTGATATCTTTATTTATCGTCGATCGGTCAACGCACTTGCGAACAACCATCGCGTACTACATCACTTCGTGAAAAATGTGTGTAGTTGTTTTTAAATATATTAATAATATTAGTAGAGCTTAAAAATTTATGGGAAAAAAGTTCTCTGCTGCCGTCGATGTGCTCCACAGAAATAGAATTAAAATAAGTATATTCTGTTTTTTTTCTTACTGTTTTTTTCTTTCTGTTATACTATCTATATTCATCTTCCTGTCACACTGATTGTCGCTTCATTCAATACTACTCGTAGACATTTAATACTTCCAAAATTAACTGCTATACCGAAAGCTTCGTTTTAACAATGGATTTTTTCTACCTTATTTATAAATCTATAACGTACTTAGAGTCAATCCGCGGCTATCATATGTCATGGTATATACCTATAGAAAGAGGTCGAGTTAAAACAGGTTGTTTTGAAATGAAATGTGGAACACAGGTATGTGTATACATGTCATTAGAAGTGCTTGAGTTGACTAAAATTAGCTATCCAGTTTAATGAGTTATGTCTATTGGTACTTATATTAAGACTGGTTGATCGGAAAACTGGCTCATCACATCACATACCTATTAATGAATTTATCATTAATGTAATGTGTCCATCATTTTTATTATCAGTTTGCGGTAGAACGGTAATTAAGTGGCGTGTCGTAAACGTATATTACAACGTCCAAAAGACCGATGAGTCAAAATTTAGGGTTTCATTTTTATGTCTGCTTACTTAAAACATAGTTAATTAAAAACTATATTTCACTGTAAGGCACATGGGATATTCTTTAACAGGGTCCGATGAAAATAAATGTCAGGTTAAATTAAGTCAAAAGGAAGAGTTTCTAAGAAGGTTTTTCATTTTGTCTGTTTATTTGTGACTCCAAATATATAAGTCGACTGATTTAAAGAGTAATTCTAGCAGGAAATATTGCTTAAAATCATGATTAATATATTAGTTACGCCATCATGCGTCTTGACGCCAATGGGCTGTGCTGTCAAATAAAAACTTTTTGCAATATCTCGTCATATAACGGAACTTTTACGAAAATGTTGCATAAATATTCAGTACCGCCTTTTATCATTAGATGATACTGCGTAAAATTTTTGTCACACTGTCATACAAATTCGTATATCAGATTTTAATAATACATACTCAATATGTCCAAGAAAACCATCGATAGATGGCGCTATAGTTATTGCGCACTGCGCTGTTGCTTGCTGTATACTTTAGTTTAGGTAATTTCTTTAAGCTCAACAAAGTACTTCATGCACATAAAAATATCGCATAATAAGTAAAAATATACACGTGCACTAAGTAGCAAGCGAGAGCTACAATAATTGCCACTATTGCACGTGTTATCTTTTGTCACTATGATTTTATTCAACCCTAGAATACTGCAGAGGGCAAAATACCGTTTTGGCGGAAAATTAATATATATACATATATATATATATATATATATATATGTATATATATGTATATATATATATATATATATATATATATGTATATATATATATATATGTATATATATATATATATATATATATATACACACACACACACACATACACTGCAGGCCATAAGTTTGGGACCACCCTAAGTAACGTTGGAAAATTAGATAAAATTGAATCAAATAAGAGTGTATGAAGAAAGAATTAATTATTGATTTACTGTTCATTGACAAATCAAATACTTAAAAATATTCATAAAATATCAGTCACTGAGGTAAAAAATGACCATAATAATCTAAAAAGTTCATTGGGGTTGAAATCAGGAACGGATGTTTTTTAACACCACTTCCCTCTCTTTTCTTTCTAAATAACCTCTACATAATTTAGAACTTTATTTTGGGTCATTCTTTTCTTGGAAAATGAACCCCTTTCCAATTTATATTATCCTGGAAGGAATAGCATTTTGTTGTAGAATTCCTTTATATTGCTATTTTTTCATTATTTCTTCGGTTCGGACCAAATCGCCAGTCCTGTAGCCCGAGAAACAACCCCAGACCATAACAGAACCACCGCCGTGCCTGACGGATGGCACTACACAATTTGGCACTATCTTTTCTCCGGCGCTGCGTCGAAAATAAATTCACCTTTTTAAACCAAATATTTCAAACTTCGATTCATCGGTCCTAAGGACTATTTAAAATCTTTTGTAATATCGATGGGCAAGAATCCACTGCATCTGTTTTCTTTGTCTTGTGGGCCATAACATAGATTTTCCGACAGCAACACGACCAAACAAGTCAGCGTACTGCCATCGTCTTTTTACAGTAGTCAATGATACAGGTTCCGATCGAGATTTGTTAAATTTGGCGCGAATTTCTGGCGCTGTTAGTCGTCTATTCCGCTTGCTGCTTATAATATTAACAGAGCGTAATTGGGTAACAAACATCCAAATATACATAACGTGGTATTAGTATTCCACGCGAAGGAAGCCGTACGATCTTATTTCGCTATACAACCAATAAGTATAATATTTTTTAGCGATTGTTGCTTGTTTGCAGAGTTATCAGGTAATAAAGAAACTTTAAGTTTAAAATATTTATTTGCAGGGTGATATTAACAGGGCGAAATTGGGTAGCACGCATCCAAGTATACTTATTGTAGTATTAGTACTCCACGCAAAGGAAGCCGTACGAAATATGTGTCATTTCGCTACACAAGCAATAAGTACGATAATTTGTAGTTATTTGTTGCTTGTTTGCAGAGTTATCAGGTAATAAGCAAAGTTTAAATTTATAAAATTAAAGTTTTTTTGAAGGGGATACAAAATGAGTTAGTCAAAATATGACACTGTCTGATAAACTAGTTCCCCAAGGTCTGATTCCGGTAATTAATACAAAACGAAAACAGAGTCATAGAGCATCGATATTTATCTTATTCGCCTGTGAAATGGTCCATGTTGTGATCCGAATAATACACTAATGCAAAACATTCGATTGTACCATTATCAATATTCTTGTGGATATAATTACGAACGAACGCTTGCTCCGTACATTAGCATAATTCTTTGGATATTTCTTCCTTGTATCGCACAGTTAAGCCAGATTTTGACAACTTAACAGCTTAACTACAACGTCCAAATTAGCCATTCTAGATAATGTGGCCATTAATATCGATACAGCGTCCGCACACTTTGAATATTCATGTTTAATAGGGTAATATTGAGGTAATGGCGCATTCTGTTGATTAGTGGGACGCACTGTGAGCGCGTAAAAAGTCTCAATTACGGTTTTTTTTCATATTTTGAACTAGGCTAATGTCCAAGCTTAAAGAATCCATTTGAATAAGGCACGTGATTGGTGCGTGCCGCATATTATCTGTAACTTGGAACAAGATGGATTAACGATCGGTGTAGGAATCGAATTGAACAGTAAAGGCACAGTATTTTAATAGACTTAGAATTATTTATGTAGTGGCTGTAATCAAGCTTGTAAATATACATCAGTGTAAAGATATTTGATAATTTGATGTTTCAGTGTTTATTGTCTTTAATTCGTCTTCAATATATGTACATAAAACAAAATAATGGAGACCGTGTCTTTGCCATAAACTTGTTATAGACCACCTCAGTTTCAAATTGTTTGTGCGTGCGTAAGTTTGCTTTAGTGTAAGTTTAATGATGTAGTTTAATAATATCGATAAGGATGTCGATAACCTTTGTACAGTTTTAATAGATTTTATTTATAAGACGTTTAATTTGTCAATATAATTGAATAAAAAAATGTTCAATTAGAGAAACAAATATTTAAATATTAAAAAACGTTAAATCGGATTAAAGACAAATTGCAGCTTTCTTTAAGTATTTAATTACATTGAGAAGAGTTTGTTAAATCAAATGATTTGAAGAAAAAAATATTATAATAAGAATAATTTTAATAGTTAAAATATTTTAAAACAAAAAAGTTATAACATTAAAGTTATTTAGTATCTATTGTATAAGAAATTTATAATAATTTAAAGAGTTATTTTATTTAAAGTAAAATCAGATTTTAATAAATAAATATTTTGAATACATATAGATTTAATTAATTAATTTAGTTAATTTAGCATAATTATTAAAAATAATTAATTGGAAATTATAGTTTAATCGTTTTTAAAAATATTTAGTTTTTCAAAAAATACATTAAATTTTTATGATTATGTATTACAATATAAATTATATCATAATTTAAAATTAGTTATTAATATTTTATGGTCTAAACTTTTAAAGAAATATTGATGTTATGATTTAAATTTAATTTAATATTAATATTCATTATATTAAATAAAATTTAAATTAAGTTATTGATTTAATATTTTATTTATTAATTGCATATGTTATTTATTTAATCATTTATGAGATAATCTTTTATAGGTTAGATAATATTTATGAGATAATCTTTCATAAAATATGTGGAGTAATTGTTAAAGTATATTAATTTGATTATATTCAGATTTTTTACACATATCATTGAAAAAAGAGATGCCTAAATTTCTGTCGACATAAAATTGCAGTCAACAATACTAAGCCCTATTAATTTCTTCGATAAAATTTTCGATAAAGGGATTTAAGCCTAGCGTAAACGTCCAACAAATATATTTACACAATAACTCTGTAAATCATGATATTTTAATGTATACTATAGGTATTTACGTGTAATTAGGCATGTTATTCTGTAAATTGGCACATAGGAAATAGTCATTTTTATGTGGGTTTCTGAAAGGAAGTACAAAAAGTACGGTTTCAACACTACAAATTACCTGTGAAATATGAATTCATCTGGGTTTTCCAACGTATAATCACGAACAGAACACATCACTATTGTTCTAAATACACTTATTTTAACAATATAGTAACTGACAAATTCCAAATCGCCAAAAAGAACGTACACAATTTTCCGCGTGCCACTAAATGCATCCTGCGTTGCAAAACATGATTCTGACGGTTTTTATTTCGCTATCTTTTTTTAATATACACATCGCTATTATGCATCATCTCGGTCGCTCTTATCTTTATTCCCATATCAAGTCTACGGTCTGCGCACGTCTCACTTAAAAATCACTAGTCGAAACTTTGTAATTTTATACCTTGGAGGTTTGATCGATATCTATAATAGAAATCATCGCACAATTCTTCGTGAGGGTTGAGATTGCTACTTAACTATTTTACAGCGTCCTCCGTTTCTTTTAAAAGCAATCGTCATCCATATCACTACTATTTATCGGACTTTAGTGCACTCTTCTGAGTGCACTCACCGATATGTTGAAAGAATTTTAAGATCTAGTAATGTGTGTTATGGCACAACTTTTCTCGCGCGAAAAGAAAATTGAATTGTTAATCCTCAGCCCCATTTTTCATTTTACTAATTGAGCGCCAAGTGTATAAGAATTCAAATCTTCAGAAATACTGCCAATTCCGACGTAATTGGAGGCAACGGAGCCTCCAGGTCCTGACAACGTTGTCATCTGTATCAATATTTGAATACTTTGCAGTGCTCTGTTATCTTCCATGTAAACGATGTAGCAGCGTAAAATTATATTATAAATTCTTTTATACATAAGTCTCACTCAACCGATAGCATGTCGAGAGTTTTAAAATACTTTTTCCTTTTACATATTCGGTTACTAAAATAACTTTTAATGTTAAAAAATCGTTTGTCAGATAGCAGACAGCTGCTGTCTGTCAGTCTTGGAAAACTACTGAAGTTATTGGTGAAATTAATTTGAATGAACCAATTTAGTTTTTCTTTTCATCGTTATATTTCAAATAGTCCGAAGACATGGTGATGATAAGGTTATATAGAAAACTTATCAAAATCTTTGCCTAACGCATGATAGGCAGTATCACTCGTGGAGTGGCACAGGAACGGGGGGGGGGAGGGGGAGGGCGTTGGCCGGCCCGCTCAGAATGTAATCATATAAACTAAACTAAACATTCTTGTCTAATATAAGAGCAATATAAACGAATTATAACACTGAACTTGCATTTCGGAAATCCATGCAGATGAAATCACATGTTACCTCTATATTCAGCTATAATAACTAATTCGAAAAAGTTTTAAAAAAGTTCTGTTCGGGGATTCTGAAATAATGAGCTTTTAAATCTAAGCGTGAAATATCTTAAGTAAATTTTAAAATTTCACTGAAATCTGTTAACATGTAAGTTATCCTGTAGAAATAGGAATATAAAAGCGTAAGACCTGTTTTTAACAATATTTAGAAGAAACCCAAATCGTGATGATATACTTAACAATAGCACGTTAAATTGTTTTTGAAACGCTTATGCTCACTCGAAAATAAATAATTGCACCTTGACCACTTGCATAAATATAAAATATTAATAAACTTAAAAGCATTCCAACAATTTTCAACGGAAATACCGTCAATCTTTATAGCACAATAAATATGTCCGTCAAAATAAATTATACTTATTCTCAACGACTGGTGAAAGTTCTAGACGAAACCTAGAAAACAAGGGACTGGTCGCTACTAAGCATATAGTGACGTTGAGGCTGGGCATTTTTGAGGATATCAGAGAGGAATACAGAGCGATAAAAAGATTTGTTTACATTTGTTTAACTGATTTAACAAACGAATGAAATGATAAACGTACAATCATGAATAAAGTAATGATTAGTTTATACAATCTTCTTAATTTTTTTCTATGTTTATATGTATTGTAAGCATTATTACCGTCTTTGTTTTTCGTTTTATTTGTCTCATCGGTTAGTGAAAACATTAAGACGCTGTAACATACTGAAAATAGATATCATATTTTCACATTTTTGGTTGAAACTCTTTCCCAATTTGAAGTTCTCCTGAGGAAGTATCCTCCCACACACAAGTGAAGTATTAAAGTATTTCAAAATTTTGGATATTACTGTTTTATCTGTTATTTAGTTTCATCTATTAAATATTATATTCATACTACTGTGTTATTTGTTCATGTTGGTAAATATATGTTACGTAATGTTGTTATTAATTTTCATTTATGTGTATATGTTATGTAATTATCTGTAAATTTTTCCTGTTTGTATAAGGTTGTGAAATACGTTTTGTTACTAATTATTTTGAATTTTGTTTTGTTGATTATTTTTTAATGTGTTTTCGTATAGACTGAGAACATGAAAGTATTTAATTTGTTATTAAATCACTCAATATAAGTGAATTTATCCAAATGTCTCAAGCATTGAGTACCCATAATCGAAAGAGCCCAAATGTTAAGTACCCACAACCTTTTTGCTAATTATGCGATTATACTGTTTATTTTTCATGCGACTTTCTCGAGGTGTATAATACTGTATAATTGTGCATGCAACTTTTATTAACTTAAAAGGTCCGATAAGAGTAAAGACGACATTATCCATATCAGTGGATTTATTAAAATGTCTCAAACGTTGAGTAGCCGTAATCAAAAGAGCCCAAATGTTGAGTATCCACAATCTTTTTGCTAATTATGCGATTATACTGTTTATTTACAGGCGACTTTCTCTAGGTGTATAGCACTGCATAATTATGTATGCATGTTTTATTAACTTACAAGGTCCGATAAAAGAAAAGATTACATTATCCATACAATTTGTATTATATTCAACTTTGCCTGGTTCATGTGGACAAAATCAATATTACTAATTCATTGTAGACGTTTTCAAACATCGATAAGGGGATACAGAAAATGGATTTTACAAGATTATTGGTGCGATCTTGTGCTGTGTTATATTCGATATTTGTAATGAGATACTTCTAAGTATCCAAGATCTGCCAGAGTGGACATATCACTTTTTAGAAGATAAACCTGTCTGGTCATGTGTACTGTACATATAAAATCAAACGTATTTAAAAACTCGTTAAAATAAGCATTCAACCGTGAATATAATATATACATTTATTAAAAATATTACTTTTTTTCTGACCATTTTCACTTGTTTAACACACTATTAGGTTATGCGTGTAGTATCACTTTATTAAGATAATTGAATTACAATTTATATTTGTGTTCGAATATATTTTCAATTTTATAAATAATGATTCCATTAAATTATTACTTAACAATTAAAAAAAACTGGAAACAATACCCGAAACAGCTTGACCTAAGAAAATAATTTACTGTGGCCATATTGAACTGAGACAATTTAAAAACAAGTTGACGTAATGGGTAATGGTTAGTTTAATGAACTTTATCTTATAACATCGTGTAATTCTAACATGTTCAACGTTAAGGCTAAACAAAAAAGTAAAGAAATGGTTTTAACAATTTAGCGGAGCATGAGTAGAGCATAAGAAATATAGTTCAAAAGCTTCGTGATTGCTCAATTAGTAGTTCAAAAGCACTAAAATACTGCTTTAACTTTCGTGTAAAGTCATGAGAAGTTACCTCAAGTTAATCGCCATTTCAATCAACTGTTATCTATTTTGATCGAGTAGGTTGTTGCCATAGAAAATACGCCGACAAACTTTGTTTAATCTTGTTGCTTTATAACGCGGGTTTTATAATTATCTACCTTTACAACCCTATCGTGTTTATTATGACACTAATTATAATAATAATAATAATAATTAATGAAAACTTCTAGTCATTTGTAATGGGACAGATATGTAAATGATGTCTCCACTTGTAAATAAGTATTTTTAATAACAAGTATGAATGTACTGAAGAAACCTTGTGAGGAATGAGCTCTTAGTTTGTAAACGTTTCTCGTCTTGATGATAAAATAACATCTTGTGTGTAAGCAATTTAGATGCTGTGCATGAAACTAAAGTTGCATTGAATTATAATCTGAGATAATACGCACATATTTAAATACCTCTCAAATTCACTTACAAAGGGCTCGCTCAATCTCCACACAGTGGTTGTTATTAACTTTAAGAGGCCGTGGTTTACCATCTGAGTTATAGTAGATTATTGCTCGTTATAAATATGAGAAGGAAATATTACTTTCCATTTTCCAGTAGTCAAGAATTTCTTCATGTTTCTGGCCAAATTATTTTTCATTCATACGAAATTCATATTTAATTTTTATTTTATAGAAGCATGACTATTTTACTGACTTCTAAAATATAAATAATGTCTTACTCGTATTTTGCTATAATAGGCTTCGAAGAAAAGCGGAAAAATTACAAACAGCTCTGTGTAAATTTTTCTGTACGCATCTATTGTACTCGTACTGTATGTATATATATATATATATATATATATATATATATAGAAGTATGTATTATTTTCGTTTAGTTAATATGTCGAGGCTACTTTTACAATATTTGTAGTTTCCAATGTGTGGCTTCTTACAAAGGGGTTGATTTTAAGCAATATATTTCAAATTTCAATAACTATACCCGTGTTAAGATTAGAATGATCTTCATTTCTAATATCGTTCTGTTGATTACAGTCCGCTATAAAATAAATTTGAAGCTTCGAATCTGCTTCAGCCAACAGAAGCGGTTAAATGATGCACTTGAACGTGGGCTTTAATAGTTGTCATGAATGGACTTTCTGTTAGCCTCGAAGGACGTCATTTAAATTGCACTATCATATGAACGAATAAACTAACAACAATATTTGGAATAATGGTATTCTCTGTTTAATAGAAGATTATCTGCCTAAATGAACCTTCCCATCGGAAAAACGTAGTCAATTAAACTCTTTTCAGGGCTTAGCAATGATTATAAGCACACAAGTGGTGTGCCTCATATCACATATTTAGTATTTGCTTTTTAATTCATTGTTTTATGTCAATCGGATAACAAATGCTTATCCGATTGACATAAAACAATGAATTAAAAAATAACAGCACCATCTAGGTCAGATCCGCAGAAACATTAATAATTTTATTTTAAACAAGGGTGTTTTTGACGATCTGCACTTCATTTTAGTACCGATTATCACAGGATGGATATTAAATTAAAAGTGAACTTAGATTGTTATTCATTTGCAACTTTGAAATTACCGATGTACCTATACCGAGGATGAAGTATATTGATGATAGTCCTAGAAATCTAAGTTCTGCCTGTACCATAATTTAACATATTTAGAATATTCAAGTGTTAGTCATAGATTTGAACGTATCCAAAACAAATGAGAAGAAAAATAATTAAGAAAAATTAAATTTAAAGTACTATTTTATAAAAGAGAAAAATTTGTGAAATTTTGGGTTTTGCCATAAAAAATGGCTTATCCGATTGACATTGTCATATAGACCATCACCATCTTATAGTTCGCAGAGTCTAGATAGACATACGTTGTTCATTACCTTTTTAGAACCTACGGATGATGACCAAGAAATAATTTGAATGATGAGTGTCAAAGTGTGACACGATCGTACATGATAATGAAATCTATAAAAAAGTACCAGTATGTATTTGGCCAATAATTATTGTAGATTGGCGAAAATATTATAATAATATATATTTTTAAATATTTTGGCTAAAAATATTATCACTTAAAAAACAAAACAAAATGCAGTCGTGATCCTTTTTTGCACGCATAAAGCTGGAACCGGCATCTGGGCTGAAAGTAAAGACATTATATATTAGTCAATTTTAACTCTTAGGCCCCAATTACTATTGTTAATTTGTACTTTTTTTCTGATAGTCAAGACAAGATAACAAATAATAAATTTAATATTGTTTGTTTACTTTGTTACAGAAATCGCTCATCACCAATGACTATATGCTAGTAGTGCGTGTCAAGTACTTCGGATTATTAATCATAGGTAAGTTTTAAATGAATTAATTTTAATATATCATATGGAAGTAGCCATATCTACTTCTATTTTGTAAATCTTTATATCGAGCAGTAAACCGACACCAATTTAAATTCCAAGAGCAATGGTTTGTTAGATTGGAAACGTTTTTCTTATTTCATTGGAGTAATAATTTACTCAGGTAGACTATCATGAGCCCAAAGGATTTAAAAGGTATCTAAAAAGTTGAACACGCCGGTCCACATTAGCCAGCGTGGTATTTCAAGACCAATAAATATCATACATAGATAAAGCATAAATCAGCCTTCAGTCAACAGTCGTTCTGTAAAGCATGGCTATGGCAAAAGTCAGGGAATTTGCAGAAAAGAGGGGCGTTACAAATCCCTGAGAGAAACTGCTGATCGATGACTATGAATATTTTTATCTACGTATTATGATAAGACGCAGATTACGGAACAACGCTACTCTGAAATGGAATCCAAAGTTCTGAATAATATCAAGTGGGATATCATTGGATTGGCCGAAAAACAAGGAAGAAGTGAAAAATAATTAACCTGATATCGGATTATCTTTATCACAAAAGACATGACGACAAATCCCAGGGAAGTGTGGATGTCTTCATTAATACATCACTGACCAACTGTATTCGGAACATCTGTGCTGTGTCGCTACGTGTAATTTATGCTACATTCCACCTTAATAAATGTTATGTCTTGAAGGTCGTCCAGTTGTAAGTCCGACGTTGGATCAAGATGACGAGGAATTACAAAAATTCTATGACGACATAAATAAAGCACTAAGGGAAAATTAGTGTTTCTACGTAAATGTTATTATTAACTTAATGCCATGATAGGGAAAAGTATGAAGACAGAAGATATGATTTGGGCAGTAGAAACGAAAGAGGATACACCTTTATTAATTTCCTACAACGACAAAAGCTGTACACAATGAACACATTTTTCTAAAACAAAAGACAAATTCTGTGAACGTGGAAAAGCCCAGATGGCAAGTCAACCACTCAAATCGACTTCATTCGAGGAAATAAAAAGTATCGGTTCCAAGACATAAACATGATTAACAGGATAAATGCAAGAAATGATCACAGTGCAAAAGAAATTAGAAAAGAAGCTTATTGTGCTTGGAGTGTTGATCGCTTAAACGAAGAACCGATTAACACCATTACAGATATCTTGAATGAAATCACAACTGTATAAAAGAAATACGATACTTACTTTACAAAATGACCGATTCAAGCAAACGCATTAAGAAAATCATTCGGAAAGTTCTAATAAAATGTACATAAATAGTAGAAATATGAAAAGGAAGAATTAAACAAGTTGAATACTAATAAAGAGATAACGACTGATACGAGAGGTGACAGAAGTAAAAAATGTTATAGAAAGCTATACGTTACGAAAGGTGACAGAAGTAAAGAGATTTTAGAGAGATATACGTTACAGCTACATCAGAATCTGAGTTAGACAAGAAGACCCAAGGATTACGCTAACCAGACATAGTACGGATGACCTTCCTGAAAGCAATCAGTTCTGCGAAATAAAAACGGCCCTAAAATTTATGAAAAATAGAAAGACACCGGGAGAAGTTAAGGTTCTTGTCGAATACTATCTTTACACTACTAAAACGGCAGTAAAACACAGTTGGGATAAATTCAATTTTTAGAATAACGATACCCGAAATGTGGATAAATACGGTGTTATTAAGAAGGGTGGGACAGGCCTGGCAAACTACCGTCCGATTTCTATTTCTCTTTTCTATGATGATCACTCTGCACCTCGCTTATGGGCTCGTCATAGCTCAATTAGTGAAATAAGCAGACTTTCATTGTGCCTTTTCCAGCATAGGCCAAATTAGTTTCTCGTAATCGCATTTGTCGACTATGAGGAAGCTAACAATGGGCTGTTTTATTATCCAAACGAACCTTATCGAAACCAGATATGTGAAGAGCATTAGGAAGATTTTAAGGACGCCTACCTGCAAGTGAATCTGCTCAAAGTCTCAACCTTTCAAGGTCAAAAATGCGTAAGAAAAGGCGTTATTATTTTGCCCAAACCCTACACCTTCTGTCTGCAAGGCATATTCAAACTCCTCGACTGATCTGAAACGGGTCTAAAGATACCGTAATACATGGAAACATAATACATGGATGACATAATATCATAATACATGGATAACATAATACAAGGAAACATCTTGCATATCTTCGCTCCACTGATATTATTATCTTTACAGAGATTATACCAAACTATAGTACGGAAACCGTAGGACGCATCTACAGAGAGTACAGCCAAAACAAGTCGATGGTAAGGCCGTAGACCACATCGATGAGTACGTTTACCTTTGTCCAGCTTCCTAGTCTTAAGAAGAACAGCAACGAGATGATATGGAACGCCGCATCAATTTGTGTTGGGGCGCCTTCAGTAAACTATCCGAAATTCAAAGATAAAAGGATAAACAACGCGCCCTACTTGCCATGACTTATGGAGTGAAGATGTGAACACATATACGTCAGTATATTAACTAATTGCAAGCAGCCCAAAGAAAAATGGGACATATAGCGTTAGATATTACTAACAAGGGGGTTGGTCGTCATATGATGAGATGATGGGAGTGACTTTCATTTTCGTCTCTGTAAAATATTTTTATATTATCTCTTCTTTTCCATTAATAATTTGTATTTATTCGTATACAAATTTATTTTTTGAGCTCATTATAATAAAAATATTAAATCGTGACGTACAGTGTTACATATTAGCTATTTGTTATGCATAACTTAGACTAGAAGTCTACATTTTAACACAGTTCCCTAAACCGACATGCATTACAATCGTGATGACGTATGTGCAAGTTATGCAAAGTTTTTGCGATAACAAGTATATAAATAAACATTGGTATTTAACGTCATATTTCAATATAGTGAGGACTGACTAATGTGCATATTAAAGATTTAACAATTCACATCGACTATTAAAAAACGAACCTTTTTTGCACTAGCCAGCCGTCGCTACATGTAAATGAAATTGAGTTTTATCCAATTATTGATGAACAAATTTGGTGAGTGTAACACATTTTGAGTTTCTTATGTATGTCTAATACGTCTTAAATAACCTTCATTTTTCCCTTATACGTGTTAAATATGTCTACAAACTCGTGTAGAAAATTACATTAGCTTTTGACACTATTTTTTTTATTAGCGGACAAATTAGATCATTCGAACGATTAATTAACATATTACCTACATAGTGGATACACCTTTAGCACACCCATATTTTAATACTTGAATGAAATAGAGGAAGCAAAACTGAAGTGTAAATAATATATTGACATGAAATTAACTCTTGTAAATAAAATCTAGCAGTGGTAGATTACGAAGAGTAACATTGATGAGGTCTTACCTTGATCCTTGTTTGAACCAAGGGTTCATTTCAATATATTTTAAGCCAACAACAAAGTACCGATTCTACGCCCACATCTTTAGTAATTCGGATAGAAAGGCATATTTTAAATAAATAAAAATAAAATTAGGTTCACCTCACCCGCCCTCATAATTTTTCCGAAATAGAATTATGAAAATATAGCACCTAGAAGTTTAATTAAAGTTTATGGGAAAATTATAGCGACGAAACACTGTTATACATATAAATGGATTGGAATCTCGAAATGAGAGTATTAGTATTTAAAAATAAACACGGTTTTTTAAAGACTTTCACTTTCTGATTAAGCTTTATATGTATATAGGAATATCGTCAAAAAACGTTTGCGAGATAGAAAAAACACATATTATCATTTTAATTCTAACTAGAGGTTGTTTCCATTAATATTTTAATGCAGATTTTATTATCGATCACCTTTATAAGATGAAAGGTTTTTATACCCTTAAAGGATCGTTCGAATAAAAAATTTATTTTTCTGTTCTGGCAATTATTTCTAAAGTTAGATCGTTAAATTTTGTTTCTTTTTAACAACTTTTTTCCATTTTCTCTAGCTACTAAGCACTAAGACTCAAAAATAACACCGTTTACGACCGCAAGCGTCAGCCGGAAATGTGAGTTTATATTCTAGTGTATTAATTAAAATGAGAAACAAATCAATTACTTATGTAACTAGTTGCTGATATTCTATTCTGAACAAATATTACGAGAACTTGCGGGTGCGTCACTGATTGTCATATACTTCGAGACAGATGACGTAAGAAAGAAAAATAACATCCTCTACTTACATAACTTGCAATCTCCGATCCATGACAACGAATAAGATTTAGCCTTGAATGTGTCTAAAGGTTAAGTGTAAGTCGCGCCTTTAAAGTTTTAAACCATAAGTTGGTCGTTGAGCGTCATAAATACATGTCAAGAAAATATATTTAAATTTAAGCACATTACGAAAGTCAAAAGCAAAACTAGTCAGTAATATTACTGGTGCTTGTGGTTACCCCAAGCATATCGCCGTATGAAAAAGCATACCAGTATCGGGACTAAAGACCAAATGAATGTTAGATGTATATATTTGTATACATATATAATTCGTCGTCGCCATGGTTGGGATACTCACAGGCTTATGGCCTTTGACGGTTTGACGCACCGCATGGTCCCGAGTTTGATTCTTGGCGGCTAGTCGAGCGGGATTGAACTGATGTTCTGGTTAGCTGTAAGAGATTTATATTGTAGCAATAAGTCCTCCATATATATATATATATATATATATATATATATATATATATATATATATATATATATATATATATGTGTGTGTGTGTATTGTGCACAGTCTGTAAGTAAATAAATAAATATTATTTTGTTAATCAGTTTTACGTTAATCTTGAATGGATATGTATATCAGTTTTCATTTTGGGGTGCGTATATAATTATCAATACTTATATAAGGGTAAATAGATAAAAATAAAATTTAAATATAAAACAGACAGTTAAAAACATGGTTTTATCATTTCATTCTCATATTTACTTATCTACGATGTAATAAAAAAAACGTAATTTGTCTGAGTGTATGGTCAAAAAAAATGTGAGCAAAATATTTAACCTTGAAACGAAAAATTTATATTTTCAAAAAAAAAACTAAGAACACGCTTTTGAAACCTAGGGACCCGTTGAGACAAATCAAACGAGGACAAACTCGATGGGTTCACTATTAACCATTGAGAAGTACCTACCCGTGACCACCTCTATCCTTCATCATCAGTTCCTTCCGGTTACAATACGCAACCAAAGGACTCTTTGAAACAAAACCGACGAATTCAAACTCACAGTTACAGGTTTAGTTATAAGTTCACTGTTAGCCATTGAGAAGTTCCTATGACGCTATTTCTCCTCCATAATCATATCAACTTGGTGGAACCGTATTATGTTGTCATTAGAATTGCATAAGTTCTTGAACATTCAAATCGATACAATTAAAAGTGGGTGAAAAGTGAGCTGTAAAATGTGCTTATAATATTAGGAAGTTACAAGTCAACTAAAAGAAACTTGTTAGAAGAAAGAAGTCGTTTCGCTTAATATTTAATTTGTTTTAAATTGACATTTAGAGATCAATTTACTTGTCCTGAATCAAGTGTTATATCTGTCTCAATCGTATCAGAGCTATTTAGCTTGAAGATTATTTCTGGAGTGCATTTTTTCTCGCGTGATTTTTTGTGAATGTCTCGATTTTGTATTATTGCCGTATCATTCTTTTATTATCATTCTTTTTTAAAAACAACTTGTTAACGTTATCTGTGAAAATAAAACTGTTTTTCCATTAAAATCGGACAAAAAACTCGAGATTATCGCTGTTTAATCTACCGTCGAAAGAAATTTAAAGTATAACAATAAAATTATCTAGTTTTAATAAGATACGTACATAACAAGTATTTTATTTAAACCCAGGTCGGGTTTAAATAAAATATGTATATAACAAGTATTTTATTTAAACCCAGGTCGGGTTTAAATAAGATATGTATATAACAAGTATTTTATTTAAACCCAGGTCGGGTTTAAATAGGATATGTATATAACAAGTATTTTATTTAAACCCGGGTGGGGTTTAAATAAAATACGTACATAACCTTATCCAATCGTTTGGTGTCACCTATACGTTGATAATATGTCGTTTAGTCGAACGTAGAAACATTTATTGTGTGAATGCGACGGAGCGTGAGGTTCTCGTTAGCCGAGCGCCCGCATAGTCTCCCGTCCTTATCTAGAACCCATATATTATAGTCGCTATTTTATTATCGTCTCAAACCTACATACTAGGCGTCACTGGTTAGTACCAGCTACTGTGGAGTCTGCCTATTTTAAGATTGTCTTAAATACTGGTCGCTTGGAATTTGCCTAATTTCTTAGTAAGTCGAAATTGACGGTGAAATGTTCCGTGCATGAAAAACAATTTATAAGATAATCTCACACCTCACGCCTGAAGTGTACTGTACCATAGTTCAGTATCCTGGAGCCTAAAACGGTTTATAAAACGAAGTTTTTCTGAAATCAAGGATAATTCATATTGTATTAAAAATTTACGGAATGTATGTTTTTAACAATGATTTTCTTTTTAGTTCAGACACCATAAAGTGTTCATAAAGGTTTAGAGACACCATAAAGTGTAAAACATGCTTTCGCGAAAACAGAATTCAATGACTGATAAAATTTACAATACCTTTATGGATGATAGGTAATTTCTTTTCTTTATTTTCTTATCGGTTGTGAACTTAGCTGCTTTAACCACCACGCCAATTGAAGTCTATGGCTGGTATTTTTAAATAAGTGGCGATTAGATCTTGGTAGTTAACTGTACAACTTGTGCTTCAGTAACCGTAATTAAAGTGTACTCTATAATAAGTGTGGCACGCTAGAACTGGGACACTAATTATTTTATTTAATTATTTTTTAATCGTGTATAATACTAATAAGTATATTATTTTAATTTTTTTGTGAAATACATTTTTTAGTTTACCAATAATTTAGATTTATCAAACAACTCCTGCATTGCAAATCAATACATATTCCAGTTGTTGGTTACCAAAAAAGTTGATTGTGTTACGAAAGTAAACTAATAAACCGGTTTATTTATTGTTAGCCAATAGCTAACATACTCGTAATCAAGTATTCTTTTGGCAGAACCTGTTCACGGGATGTAGATTTCCCAAAAAGAAGTTTACGTCAGTTGATGTTTCGATGCGGTCATCCATTGAAATACTAACCGTGCTTGATATTATTTAATTTTGTTGATCGCACTATAATTGGATGTCTCCGTAGCTAACTATCGGAATGCATTTCATGAATATTTGTATTTCAATTCATCAGAAGTTATCATTTCAACAAGTGAAAAACTAAAACTCGATTACGGAAAAATTAACTGAACAGCACGAAATATACACATTCATAACCTGTGAAATTCATAACGTTATATATATATATATATATATATAAATATATATATATATATATATATATATATATATATATATATATATATATATATATCCTAGGACACTCTGAATCAAGACGAATCAAAGAACACTTCATTTGTTGAAATAAATTTAGTAGCTTAGTCTGTACGAGGAAATAAACTCGCTCACATACATATATAACCTGTGTAATTCAGAATGTTATATACCCTAGGACACTCTGAATTAAGACGAATCAAAGAACACTTCATTTGTTGAAATAAGTTTAGTAGCTTAGTCTGTACGGGGGAATAAACTCGCTCACATACATATATAACCTGTGTAATTCAGAATGTTGTATACCCTAGGACACTCTGAATTAAGACGAATCAAAGGACACTTCATTTGTTGAAATAAGTTTAGAAGCTTAGTCTGTACGAGGAAATAAACTCGCTCACATACATATATAACCTGTGTAATTCAGAATGTTGTATACCCTAGGACACTCTGAATTAAGACGAATCAAAGAACACTTCATTTGTTGAAATAAGTTTAGTAGCTTAGTCTGTACGAGGAAATAAACTCGCTCACATACATATATAACCTGTGTAATTCAGAATGTTGTATACCCTAGGACACTCTGAATTAAGACGAATCAAAAAACACTTCATTTGTTGAAATAAGTTTAGTAGCTTAGTCTGTACGAGGGAATAAACTCGCTCACATACATATATAACCTGTGTAATTCAGAATTTTATATACCCTAGGACACTCTGAATTAAGACGAATCAAAGAACACTTCATTTGTTGAAATAAGTTTAGTAGCTTAGTCTGTACGAGGGAATAAACTCGCTCACATACATATATAACCTGTGTAATTCAGAATGTTATATACCCTAGGACACTCTGAATTAAGACGAATCAAAAAGCACTTCATTTGTTGAAATAAGTTTAGTAGCTTAGTCTGTACGGGGGAATAAACTTACTCACGTACGCACTTACAAACATACATAGTCTGTGAAATTCGTAATGCCGTAGTCGGTTAAAAATTAAATACAAAATTGAGACTACTCTTGCGTGCCTTTTTCCTACTATAGAACCTACACGGGTTGAAACAGTTATACTACAAGATAGAACAGTCAACCTATTGCGGAGAAGGTAGGTGTTACAATAATAGTATATGCACGAGGTGAGGACTTGAAATATGCATGGAATGGAAACCGAACTTGTCACGCACCCGCCATTATTCCAGTGGGCGGGAAACGATGGCCCAGTTTATAGGTAGCGGTGTAAAAATTCAGTGAATTTTTTAAAATTGTCAAATTGTGTTGTACCGTTTAAAGTTTTTTACGTCGATAGGTCTGGTTGGATAAATGTAGCCTATTCATGAATGAAATATGATGTGACGTAATCTTAAATATAAAGTAAACGAATATATAAGTCACTGGTAATCGAGACAGGCTAGCACGCGAGTTTATGAGAATATCGCCCAATTTTTTTTCACATTACTCGTAATGTGAGATATGATATGAGTATTTTAAGAAAGTAAACAACAGGTCCAGACAAATGTAACGTATTAGAACCTACTTAGTTGTGATAATTTTTCTTTTAATTTCCTTATCTATACTACTATTATAAATAGTTTTCAGATATTCAAAAATAACGATTTACCTGATAGGGGATGGGGACATGTAACTCTAACAAAAATGACCACTTTAGAGCTTAATATTTCGTAAACGGATCCCTGTATAGGAAAAGTGATCATGATATACCTCCGAGACGAATGTAACTTATTAGAACCTACTTAGCTGTGATAATTTTCCTTTTAATTTCCTTATTTATACTACTATTATAAACACTTTTCAGATATTCAAAAATAAATATTTAGGTAATAGGGGGCGGGGACACGTAACTCCAACAAAAATGACCACTTTAGAGCTTAATATTTCGTAAACGGATCCCTGTATAGGAAAAGTGATCATGATATACCTCCGAGACGAATGTAACTTATTAGAACCTACTTAGCTGTGATAATTTTCCTTTTAATTTCCTTATTTATACTACTATTATAAACACTTTTCAGATATTCAAAAATAAATATTTAGGTAATAGGGGGCGGGGACACGTAACTCCAACAAAAATGACCACTTTAGAGCTTAATATTTCGTAAACGGATCCCTGTATAGGAAAAGTGATCATGATATACCTCCGAGACGAATGTAACTTATTAGAACCTACTTAGCTGTGATAATTTTCCTTTTAATTTCCTTATTTATACTACTATTATAAACACTTTTCAGATATTCAAAAATAAATATTTAGGTAATAGGGGGCGGGGACACGTAACTCCAACAAAAATGACCACTTTAGAGCTTAATATTTCGTAAACGGATCCCTGTATAGGAAAAGTGATCATGATATACCTCCGAGACGAATGTAACTTATTAGAACCTACTTAGCTGTGATAATTTTCCTTTTAATTTCCTTATTTATACTACTATTATAAACACTTTTCAGATATTCAAAAATAAATATTTAGGTAATAGGGGGCGGGGACACGTAACTCCAACAAAAATGACCACTTTAGAGCTTAATATTTCGTAAACGGATCCCTGTATAGGAAAAGTGATCATGATATACCTCCGAGACGAATGTAACTTATTAGAACCTACTTAGCTGTGATAATTTTCCTTTTAATTTCCTTATTTATACTACTATTATAAACACTTTTCAGATATTCAAAAATAAATATTTAGGTAATAGGGGGCGGGGACACGTAACTCCAACAAAAATGACCACTTTAGAGCTTTATATTTCGTAAACGGATCCCTGTATAGGAAAAGTGATCACAATATACCTCTGATATTTTTAAAAGACCTATTCAGTGATACAAAGGGGTATATAATAACAATTAAACCCTACATTTAACGTTACTACTTTATACGTTTCTTAAGTTTATAGCTTTTATAAATACGTAAATTTAAGCTTTATAGCACTAACAATGTACAAATAAAACAGCTGTGACATGCAGACAGAGAGACAGACAAACGGGCTTGGCAGAACTATAAGGGTTTCTAGTATACCTACGGAACCCTAAAAACTAAAAGTTTCCACGATTATTAGTTTCTTTACTTCACTAATACAATATTATTTTTGCATATGTAAGTGCTTAAAACGTATACACAATGTATACAATATATACAAATATTCATTTCATTCTTCCCCTGTTTAATGTCACAACTCAAAGACGGAGTACAACCACAAAAATAGTTGACGGGCAAAGCTTTAATTAAGAGCTTCTTTCGTGTTGAGGGCATGAGCGTTAATTGAACGGAACGATACATTAAAATCAGTATACCCAAATAGCTACAAGGTACTATCCTAATAAATTGATAATATACTTAAACCACATTTGTAAATGTACCTTCGACCTACCATGAATCCAATTATCCATTATGCAAGCTTCGATCAGTAGATCGTTTTTACGTCGTGCCGCTTCGTAGGAGGAGCTATTTCTGTAGTATCACATAATGATCCGTAACAGTCATCAAACATACCAATTATGTCTCACAATGAAATGACAAAACATGCATTCAGCTAGTATTAATCTTATGAAACAAAGTTAACATAACTTAAGGCGGATATTATTGAAATTAAATTGAAACTCTTTCTAATAAAAACTTAAGGGACAAATAATCCGATATATACGTGTAATTAAAATATGGTACAAATTTTATCAAATAGTAAATACTACTTTTATTCCTAGATTTCGTCCACATTCAAAATTTAGTTTCACCTAAATTTTGAGATCCTATTTAGGCTCTTTTTGTTATAATGCACGGAACACAATTTTTAAGTGGAATCCTAAGAATTCGAACAGTGGATATTTTGTTAAAATATATTTTACGTGATGCTGCAATAGACACGCGATTTTAGAGATCTCCAAATAGTCGATTATCTAATATATGTTCAAAATAAAGAAACACGCCTTTTACAGTTTTACAAATAAAAAAAAAATGTGAGCCGTCACATACATAAAGTGGCGTGAGTGTAGTGTAATAGAGAGGGATGCGTTAAGCCGGAAAGAGCCGACAAGGCACGAAGCTGAACGAATTCCACGTCGCGACGTACCATTGGAACGTTTTAACTCCTTACAAACGTGCGATTATTCAAATCAATATTTTGGATAGTTTAGCGCCCTAATATAGCGTAAAACAACCGAGCAACATTTTAAAAAGCCTAGGAAATGTTTCTATATACATATGTATAATGATATTTTTAAACGTTTAACACACATATGTCTCATAAAAAATAATTAGACAGTGTCGACATCCATCTGAATTAACGTATCGCACACTACTTTGAAAAGTGTTGTTTCTTTTTGAAAAGCTTTGTTGCTATTTGAAAATCGTTGTTGCCATTTCAACACTTTTAATTTTTGCTGTTATACAAATATGGATTTTAGAAACTACTCATTGGAAAGTAGTATTAAAAAAACTATTATCAGACTCCATGCATCCCATTTTTCTAGTAATAGTTATTTAATCATTATACCGACCCGTTTTTAATTTTTAACTGTATACTTCGCATCAAATTATTTACTTTCTAAAATTACTGAAGAATATAAATTCGATAGATTTAGATCTCCTAATCAATGCTTACATTCGTGTCTGTTTTCAGAAAGAAACGCTGGTTATATTAGTTTTTTTTACTAACAAAATAAAAAATTGCATTTGGTAAGTTGAAAGTGTGTTTATAATTTTGTCAGTTGAAATGTTTTAAAGCAGTAAAGTTTTGAAATAACGTTTTTTTATGTTGAGAATTACCTCAGAACTAATGGAAGAAACCATATGTATTGTTGTCCGTCCGTCTGTCAAGATCTTTTTTCTCAAGAACGGTTAAAGGTATCAAGTTCAAATTATATCAAATACTAATGTCTAGTGCCTACAATGTTAAATAATTATGTGCAATAACAAGATATTCAAATATCACATATGTTAATGTTAGCTCATTTACTTATCAACATATTCGGGGCCTTCCTCCTCCCATCCCGTTGACCTAGAATCTTGAAATTTAGCACGAAGAAATATCTCGTTGCACAAGTTATTCAAACTAGTCCCAATAAGAAACTAGAAACGAAAGACGAACGATCGTTACGCTAAACCATCATCACATTGCGTCGTTGAAGAGAAATCAATGGAAACTGTTTAAGATGTCTTGTAGTATGATGTATTTTGAACAGTTGTATCATCCATACGTAGTTGTTATCGTTTTAGGAAGAGCAAAAAAAGGTGATTGTCCTTGACACACGGCACTAGGATGTCATTAAAGTTTTCCCGTTGGGTATAACCCGAAACATCATGTCCATTATTGGTAGCGTATCAATCGACTGTCCCCGTCTATTTGTACGACGCATGTATATAATAGTGAGCAAGTCATTGTACCGCGAGTTTACACATTATATAATTTCATAATTCTTTCCATTAGTACATGCATGTGCGTCAATTACATTCGTTATATTGTATGTATATTATGTTGTATACAATACATATAATATTATATTGTATATTTGAATTGTCAGTAAATACAGGGGGTAAGGCCAACGTATTTACTACTAGAAGTCACTCGTAACCTAATAAACTATGTATTTCAATATTGTGTTGTTTTGCGTTTGTTAGTAGATAAAATAAAACATTGATCATCAAAATACAGTTACTATTGGATTGAAACGTGGACAATTCTGTATAAATTATATATGGCTCAGTAACATGGGACAGCCGATGTCCGGTTTAGGTATTGCCTCAAAGAATATTAAAATTTATTGTTATATAAATGTGATGTGATTGTCTATCATCGCTACTTTCTTTACCTCCCTGGAAAGGACCAAGTAGTCGTACACATAAGCTGAATATTATGATATATACAGGATATGCTATGAACAAAAAACCCGTCAAGCACTAGTGGAACTTGCACGTTTAGGCTTTTATAAACATTTTATGGTGCATAATATTCCTATTAAACTATTTACAAAATTTTGATTTTTAGAATGAAAATGTATTGTCTACTAAATCATTCATAGGAGCATATTTAACAAATCAACGATTTTTGAATTTTTTTCTTTTACTTGTGATGTGAGACCTTGCTTCTTGCCAAATTTCACGATTCTATAGGTCAACGGAAAATACCCAATAGGTTTTGATTTATTTGCAAGTATAAAAAAATGCGGCGTAAATGGCCGTATTTTTAGGGTTTTATTTATCGCGCTAACTTAAAATCTTAATTTTTTGGCACCTCCAAAGGACCGTAGACCTAAGTATTTAAATTAATTTCAACTTGATATCTCCACGTTTTCCTCAGAAAAGGGTCTTGACATACAGACAGACAAACGGACAACCAAGTAATCCTATAAGCATCTTTCTTTTTTTCCTTTTGAGGTACGGAACCCTAAAAACGAATAAATTTTAGGCGACACCATTTGAGTCAAGTTTTGTCCATTGCGAACTGAAGTTGAGCCATAGTTACAGCATACAATTTTGTTACGACAATGGTTGGACCAAATTAATTACAAACGAAAATATATTAAGTAAACAATTATTACTATATCTCTAAGCACTCGTTATAAAATTCAAATCTATCGAATTTATATTCTATATTCATTTTACGAAGTTGATACTTTGATATGAAGTATGCAGTTAAAATTGTATGAATGAAGTACGCCATTTTAATTACCTAGGTTAGATTCCATAAGTGTATCTATAATGATTAGGTAACTATTAAATTAGGTACATCATTACCATTAAGTATTTTATAATTGATTAAAATAATTATCAAAATCGAATCTATCAATAGTTCGTTAATACTACTTTCTAACGAGCAGTTGCAAGAATCCAAGTTTTTTTGACAGCAATAATTAATAGTGTTGTAATAATAATAATATTTTTAAGTCGTGTGCGGTACGTTAATTCAGATGCAAGATGCGGAAATCAACAGTGTCTAATTAATTTTCATAAGTATGTTCACGTCTATGTATACATGTTGTATTTTCAAAAATTTCGTTATATATTGAAATATTTACTGAAATTTTTTAAAATGTTGTTTGGTTAAATATAAAACGTATTATTGGGATTCACAGAGCCAAGCTATTTATATTGCTATATAACTGTAACAGTCAAGTATCTTTGAACATATTTTATAAAAATATTTGTAACCAACTGTTCGGAGGCCTCTAAATTCACGTGTCTGCTCGGACATGACGAACAAATTACAAAACAGATTTTGACGAAATTTCCACGGTTTCAATTCCTGAGGTCTAACTTAAAACCTGTATTATACATAATAAAAAGAGACTAAGTACGGTGTTACAATTTATGTTAAACTAACTTTTGAATGCCGACGAAATCACGGGTTAAAATTAGTATTTACTATTTCATAATGAAACTACGTGATGTATTATTTCTACTTTCTTTAAGTTCTTTACCACGACCTAGGTTTCGTTGTATTACAACATCTTCAGGTAGCAAAAATATATCTTTGCTAATAACCCACCTAAAGATGTTGTAATACAACGAAACCTAGGTCGTGATAAAGAACTTAAATAAAGTAGAAATTCAGAAAGTTTCATTTAATTGTTAATAATAAATTTCGACAAAATTAACGCCAAATTTATTAAAAACTTACTATTTGATAAAATGTTTACAATAGTTTAATTACATGTACCTCTTCGCGTGTTTGTCACTTACATTTTAATTAAGTTTTTGTTAGAAAGAGGTACGATTTAATTTCAACAATTATCCGCTTTGATTTATAAGTTGAAAACTAGCTGAATGCATGTTGTCATTATCATTGCGAGGTACAACTGGTATGTTTGATGTCTATTATGGACCATTATGTGGCGTAATATAAATAGCTCCTCCCACGAAGCAGCACCGCATATTAATAACGGTCAACTCTACAGACTGGAGTTTGCATAATGGGTAATTGGATTCATGAGTCGGTCGAAGATACGTGTGCAAATGTCGTTTAAATCTATTATTAATTTATTAGGGTAGTATCTTCTCGCTATAGGATGTACGCACTTTGATGTATTGTTTTGTTAAATTATTGAGGTTCATGCCCTTAACACGAAAGAAGCCCTAAATTAAAGCTTTGCCCGTTAACTATTTTTGTGGTAGTACTCCATCTTTGAGTTCCGCCATTAAAAGGGGGAAGAATGTAATGAATATTTGTAAGATTTTAAATACTTATGACTCCGAAAATAATAATCGCGGACTAACACTAGATAAACCTTATAGTAAAATTTGTAATAAAATGTAATTTTTAGGTGTCCGTAGACAAAGTGGAAACCTTATAATTTTACCAAGTGTGTCTGACTGTCTGTCATAGCCGTTTTACTTCCACACTATTAGTGCTATAAAGCGAATTGTTATATATACTTATAAGACTACAAAGTTGTGAGATAAAATGTATTAAAAACATTTTTAGAATGCCTTCCCTATATGTAAAAATAGGAGTAACTTTTTTCGCTTTCTCCATTGTGTAAGGTATCATTGAGGAAGTGATTTAAAAATATCGGATGAATGTTAAGAGTACCTTTCCAATACAGCGATCCGTTTACGAAAGTGATCATTTTTGTTAGTTACGTGACATCACTACCTACCAGCTGAACCTCTATTTTTTAATATCGAAAAAGTATTCGCAATATATATATATATATATATATATATATATATATATATATATATATATATATATATATATATATATAAAAAGGGGTCTTTAAAAAGTTCATAGAAACTCTATTCAAGACTTAAATCAACTGCAAAAATCACTTTGTATTGTATAATGTATATTTATTATATCTGTGAAAGATATATAAATCAATATATTTATAGCGTAATAAATAATATTATTAAAATATGCACCATATTTTTACGCTTGTGGAAAATACAGCAGGCAATATATTTACGTTGTGAAAAATTAATATTTGTAAATAGTTTAATAGAAATGCTATTTACCCATAAATGTATAAATTTGTACGGAATTTTCATAGTGCGGTTTCTACTCCTACTTCACAAGTTTATTTAAGTCTTGCATTATGTAGCGTTACGAAGTTTCTCACGGTTTTGTATGTTGCACTCTTCTATAAACGAAACTGAGTCATAAAAAGTTAACGTCATCTATCCCATATCGTTGCACCATGTTCTGTTATAAAAAGAAAACTAATTCTTAGGAAATTGATACCATCTATTGTTCTAAGAAACTTCTATATCTGAATAAAGTAAAAGGGATGCAGTAGCAGCATAGTTCTACGTTGAATTTTGCGGCACGATTGCTACTACACTTCCATTTTTTTCCTCTCTGAACCTGTAGATGTATAGTCTGGTGATGATATTCGACCCATAGACTGGAAAGTTTAGACGGAATCCTCTAAACTTTCGAGTCTACGGGTCCATAGAGAACTTATGAAATTCATTTAATTTATGTTTTAAATTTAATTGTATTACCCAGGTCACCAGACTCATTTCCTGCACAAGAAATATTTCAGTATATAATTTTTAAAAAAATATGATTATTAAAAAATATTTCAGTACATTATTTACCGATGAATTGAACGAGAAATATATGCCATAAATATACTATTAAAAATACGGATTGATACTTAGTAAACACTTATAAAGCAAATGGCGACCGACACATATACCCCGTAGTACCACACGATGTTCCAAATATAAATGAACAATAACACTGAGCGAAACTTTAGTAGTGTCAGAGTGAAATAAGTATTATAAATTATTGTATCTCTTCATAACAAATTTAAAAACGGACATTGTTTCACAAACAATGTTCAAAACTTCCCTATTCATGTATTGATAATTAATGACTTTTTACAGTTAGATGTAGTTCATAAAATGCAAACAAGTTCTGCCGTATATATGTAGATAAGTAGACAATAATATATTTCACATCCTGAGCTAATTTTCTTCTGAAACCAATGCACTAGAATAGGTATCAAATAACTGCATAACATAAATACATCCATTGCCTCTTATGTTTGCATTGAAACTGCCCTTTTACGGCATGGAACGGCCTTATTTAAGCGAGAGGTTTCAAGACACTGATCACAGCATTCATAACAACAGGCTTCTACTTTCATAACAACTTCTTACATTCATAACAAGAGGCTTCGAATAATAATGATTTTTAATCTGTACCTTGTAATCCTCTAGTAGTTTTTTACATAATACTCAAACAAACAGGGAAATAGTCCGATGGGAAATATTCAAATAGACTAAAAGTAGATTAAATTTTAATTCGAATCGGAAAAAGATTATTTCAGGGAAGTTCTATTCAAATCGGTCTAATAGTTTTTGTATGACATTTCAACAAGCAGACACACAAAAGCGTAAATAACATATTTCACTACAATTATCATAAATATTTTTAATGTACAGATACATCACTGGAACATTTTAATAAGGTAGATATATAAGTCGATCAAGTTTGACTAATTGAATGTGGAGTTGGAGAATATTAGAAAGAAATTCAAGAGTATTCAATTTATTTTTATTCAAACTATTTTACTAAAACGCATCTGCACAACTCGCAGGCCGTAGTGAAGTTGAAGTTGTAATGTACGATTAATTTTATATAAAGCGTTTTCCTTGTGGCAGGCTGCAGTGAAATTAAAGTTATAACGTACGATTAATTTTTAATAGTGTATAAAGCGTTGTCCTTCTGGCAGGATGTAGTGAAGGGAAAGTTATAATGTACGATTAATTTTTAATTTTATGTAAAGCGTTGTCCTTCTCGCAGGCTGTAGTGAAGTTAGTTATAATGTATGATTAATTTTTAATTTTATGTAAAGCGTTGTCCTTCTCGCAGGCTGTAGTGAAGTTAGTTATAATGTATGATTAATTTTTAATTTTATGTAAAGCGTTGTCCTTCTCGCAGGCTGTAGTGAAGTTAGTTATAATGTATGATTAATTTTTAGTTTTATATAAAGCGTTGTCCTTCTAACAGGCTGTAGTGAAGTTAAAGTTATAATGTACGATTAATGTTTAATTTTATATAAAGCGTTGTCCTTCTAGTAGGCTGTAGTGAAGTTAAAGTTATAATGTACGATTAATTTTTAATCTTGTATAAAGCGTTGTCCTTCTGGAAGGCTGTAGTGAAGTTAAAGTTATAATGTACGATTAATTTTTAATTTTGTATAAAGCGTTGCCCCTTGTGTCATCCATAGCTATAAAGTCTGAGATGTTTATTTTCAGACACGACGCAATTTCTCGTACCCGCATATTTTCATTAAACCTCCGTTATCTCTAATCTCCATATCCGTATCTGTGTCAATACGAGTTATTTTGAGGCCAGCTTATCCGCCTCAGTGGTATATTATAAATGGCGACAAACAGCGTTAAGCTAATCTAGATTGTTTCATTGCCGTAATTGTATCACGTATGGAATTACGCCTGAAAACTGCAATTTGGCGAACACGAAGGGTTTCGGTAAGTTAAACGCTGTTTATTTTAATTGCACAATCTAGAATTATTGTGTAGGGTGTCAGTATTTTTAAAGCAATCAAAACAAAAAATGTTTTTTAAGAATTGATACTTCTGTAAACAGTCAATACTTCTGTAAACAGTCAGTGTTATTTAACGAAGTAACAATTATTAACTGTCCCATTGTTTCGTGCTTTCGTGCGTGTCGTCTTCCATTGCGCTGGCTTAAAGTTTGCTTTCACATAGAATTTATGTATATAAATGGGCTCTAAACGAGGACCGGCTATATATATATATATATATATATATATATATATATATATATATATATATATATATATATACATACAAACATAATATATACACAATCCGCGAATCGATTGACTAATTCCATTGTCTGGAATCTTTTCGTATGCCGAAATTACCGGAACTCGTATTCGCCATGAATAAATGATGAGTAAGAGTACGGCGCAGGCCCAGAGCACGCGGGTAATTCCACGAGTTACTACCGAGACGCGGCGCGAGAACTCTCAACACGTTCGCCATCTGGCGCCTCCTTGCAAGTTCCGCTTTCTTGGGAAGCCGATAATGACGGCCAACTTCTAATATTGTAAAAACACAAAAATTACTTCAATGTGTTGTGTGTATCGAAGATCTGCTTTGGTTTTAGATATACCGATCCAAAACCACAGTATACACAGTCTACAATTTATAAGTACAATGCTATAAATATTTATAGCTGTTTTAAATCTAGGCGAAGTTCAAATTTGCAAATTTGTCATTTTATATGAAAGCGCCTGTTTATAGTTTTGAGGTTATTATATCAAATAATAAGTAAAATTTATAATTTAAAATATACTGAAAACCCACTTTTGTATCCAAAGGAACTAATGAGACGAACCAAATGAATGGATTTACTGTTAACCATTGAGAAGTTTTCATAACTAGCTTCCTCCTCCATCATTAGACCTTCCTGGTTACAATATGTAACCGAAGGGCTTGTTGAGATGAGCCAAACTCAATTGTTTTACTGTTAGCCATGAGAAATACCCATGACCACCTCTCTGCTCCATCATCAAATCCTTGTTAACCAAAAAGTTCTTTGAGACAAGTCAATTGAATTCAAACTCGACAGGCTTACTCTTAACCATTGAGAAGTTTTCATAACCATCTCCCTCCTCCATCATTAGACCTTCCCGGTTATAATATGTAACCGAAGGACTTGTTGAGATGAGCCAAACTCAATTGTTTTAGAGGTAGCCATGAGAAATACCCACGACCACCTTTCTGCTCCATCATCAAACCCTTGTTTTGCCCGAAAAGAAAAAAATAATAAATTTTTGAAAAAATAATAATCTTGAGTCGTTCGTAATCTTGAAAGTATTTCGTCGTTATCGGGCTGCAACGCTGATTTCTCACCGACTGAATAGTTTAGTTGGAAGGGTTTCACTGCCGACTTTTCAGTCGGCCGATAATTGGTACAGAGTTTGGTGATTGATAAGATGCTTTTTAAAATGTTCATAAGTTAAGCCGAGTGTATGGCACTGACTTTTGCCAAAGAAAAATTGAGTTTAAGTAACTGATATTAGCTCAATGAAAAGACCATTGAACTAATATTCTTACTAAAACTGCCTCGATGAAGAGCCATCACATATTGAATATCTTAAGTATGCATAATGGCGTATTACCACAATTAATTGTGTCATGTAATTGTTTGTATTCACATCGGAGCTTGGGTGAAAGAGAATAAAACCAGTTACAGGTGCCTCTTATTAATAATTCTATATTGCGAGATGTGATTTTCGACACGTAAATCGCGACATAATTCAAGAATAGTGTGTAATCAAACCTGTAAGAGGTACCAATTTTCTTGTCGATAACATTTTGGAGATATCTACAATAAATCCCCCGTTTCGATATTTAAAATTATATTTTCTTATTTGAATCCTTGCAACACGATTTAGAGTACTTGCCGAAATTTTTCGTTTACATCCAGACGACATAAACAATTTACAAACTGTATACGCAATTCATAATGGTGTAATGTTTTTATGATCGCATCTCGACAGAACTGAGTCAACGGTGTAGTTGCTGGTATGCGTGCTAAAAGTGCAAGTGTTCATGTGTATAAAGAGAGCAATATACGTTGACAATCTTCCAGACAAAAGAACAGTGAATTCAAACACAGCAGCCTTGGCCTTGGCGATAACCACAAATTGCCTTGCTTTGCCTTAGCGATACACACAAAAGCTACTGGCCAAAAAAGGTATACAAATCAAAATGAGAATTATCGAGCATCGTTTGCTGAAAATGATGCATTCTAAAACCAAATTTAATTCTACAGATTATGTTTTTGTGCCACTGATTGTATAATGAAAGAGGAAAACAGTTGAATGATTCTGGCCTCAACAGTAGTGAAGAGTCTATGCAGCAAGATGAAGAACTACCGCATTAGCACACGAGAGCCATATGAAGTTCATAATTGATATGTTCCCAATCGCAATGGAAAAAATAATATCTGCAGAAACACAGTAACGTTTTAAAATATATTCTAATATACTAGTTGGCTCGGCAGACGTTGTTCTACCATTGGGGAAACCAGCGCCACCTATCGGGTCCACACATTGTGATTTTCTTTTTTTGGACTAAACCGATGTATATTGTGGATATGAGCCATTTTGGCCCGTAACTAATTTATTATTAATTTTACTACAGCGCCCTCTATCGAATCCTACCTTAACCATGAATCATCGTCTTGACAAAACTTGTATATTGTGTGAACATGACTTCATTCAATCAAGTCGTTCAGACGTTACACGAGATTGCTAATAGACACAGTAACGATTATATATAATAAGATAAATCCGATGGCTACAGGTTTTTTGGTGTTTTATAGTCGATTAGAAGAGATTTCATCGTATGTTTTAAGCGACGAACCCTTACGTAAATAAATATTCAGAGCTTGTATGGATATCGGTAGATTGTTATTCGTAACGGTTAACGAAATTATGTTTGGGTTTTTTTTTCTTCTACGTATTGAAGTGGCATTAACCCTTTAAATAAGTTAGTTACACGTGACGAGTTAAAGTAATATGTCAAAACTTTCTTTGAGAAGAGAATATTAATTGATTTAATCAGATGAAGTGGTATAGTAAATTGTCGTTGTCTTCATTCGAATCATGTTCATCAACTGATCCTTAACAAAAATTCGAACCGAAAGAGCCAAAATCCTTTTCCCTTTTGCATATTTAAGACGCCTTGGCGCCCAAAACGTTAACAACGTCCGTGGCCTACATAGCGGTCGCCGGTCACGGGGGCGCGTGCTACCCACAACCGACTGCTGGTATCCGCCCGCAGGCTTACCCGCGACGCGTGCACGCCATAGTTACCAGTCGAGTGTATCGTCTACTTGTGGCTGTCACCGGGTTTCGCCAAGGCTACCGGCGGCGCTTTTTGTCAAGGTCGGTGATCCTTCGCGTGATTATCTTCCGGCGGCGTGCTAAAATAGATTGTCGTCATCGAAAATATAGAGCTTACATAAAAACAGTAATACATTTAGTGGCAACCGGTTTTACAACAGTGTTCTACTTCCTGTGACTCATGGTGCCATACGAGTACAAACTTCCTTATCATAGGGTTTGCAATTGTCTTCTGCCCACTTGTTTCCCTAGTTTTTGACGGTTTCGTAGCCAAATCGTAAAAACGAAACCCTCCTTATTTCGTCACGTCTTTCGGCATGTCCGTATATCACAGCGCCATAGTTCTTTCACTTTAAAACCAATTGCGATGACATTTCCCAGGAAGACGTAAAAACAGGATATTCCAAAAAGAACAAACGTAGTTTTGAGAACTTAGTAATTTTAAACTTCGCTTTCGAGGACAAAGACTTGTTAAGTTCGTCATCATGAGATAACCCCATTCTGGATTTCTAAAATAAGGTATAAAAAAAAATCTAACAATATTTTGAAATATAACTCAATAAACACTCTCAATGAAAGTTGTAACGGATATTTTAGCAATTACAGTTTCCAATAATTAAAAAAAAACGCTTCATATAATGACGAATTTTTGTCAAGGTGATGAGTTATAATCGTCCTACATGACCACAATTTCTAAGACTACATAATTATACTGACTTATAATATCTAATATTTTAAGACTACGGAAACCTATTATGGGCGTGTCCGTCGTCCTTTGTCTACAATTTGTATAGTCTTTATAATCTAGTGTCATATGATTATAGGCTGTTAGTTACGAAATTATGAAGTAAGCAAGGTGATTAAATTGGTAAGATCTATAAATAATATAATAAATACTGAAAGTAAAAAAATCTATAAAATAAGTATGGGAGAAAATAAGTATCGGATAAAATAAGTATCGGAGCAAGTTGTTTTTTTTACGATTTCTCAAACTTTTAGTTGCAAAATTGGAGAAGGTTGGCATTACATGTCTCTTTGAAGTTGAATATTTCGCAATCGGGGCTTAAAATTGAAAAAAAAAAATAGTAAATGTCACTTTAAGTTCATTTTAAAAAACCTGACCAATAATATTTCACTCGTTGAATTTGAGGTAAAAAAATTAAATTTATTACAGTAATAAATTTGTATTATAATTCTGCTAATACAAAACACTCTGTACGAATTAGAATTCTCAAAAATTGTTATATCCTATAAATACCTACAAACCCCTATTACTGTATGTTCCTCAAGTACGTCGTGGCCTGTTAATATGACTCTTACAAAACACTCAATACCATGTAAACTGGAGCTTTTGGGTACGTCGCTAAAATCCTACCTACACAAAAGTATTGCATCATTATGAGGTACTACAATATCCAAATATATTATTTAATATAGTTATCCGATATGTTTTGTTAACCCTAATTTATTTCAACCACGTTTGTTCACATAATACCCGCAAGTGTACGTACATATACAGAGATTTACATTTATGTTAGTATATTAAAGTATATAAATGTATATACAAAGAATTATACTAGGTTGGTAGGTTAGTTAACAAATGGCGTGCCGTACAGTTAACCTGATTTCTGACGTTTAGTAAGTAGTTTGAAAAATTATACATTGCCGACGTTCGGTTCGCGGCGTTATAATTCTTGTTTTGATATCGACCTGGCCAGATGTCGTCGCCTCAACGTTCTATAAATGCGCGCTGGTTACTTACACAAGTATGTTATATTAAAAAAAGGTAAACGCTTTACCTGTACCCCACGTATACGACCAGCAAAACGAGTGTTAATCGTGTATTTGACTGTACTGATTTATAATGAAGTTCGTAGAAGTTATGACCGACACTTTAGAAGTTTAACACTTGTGGGCGGTAGAGTTTGTGTATAATTCTTGTTTTGATATCGACCTGGCCAGATGTCGTCGGCTCAACGTTCTACAAATGCGCGCTGGTTACTTACACAAGTATGTTATATTAAAAAAAGGTAAACGCTTTACCTGTACCCCTCGTATACGATCGGCAAAACGAGTGTTAATCGTGTATTTGGCTGTACTAATTTATAATGAATTATAATGAAGTTAGTAGAAGTTATGACCGAGACTTTAGAAGTTTTACACTTGTGGGCGGTAGAGTTTGTGGCTTTGACTTGAATCGCAGAGAAACAATTAATCATAACTTTTGTACAAGCGGAAATCGACCTGAGCGCAGCGGCTGTAGTCTAGACTTTAAGCACGCGGCTACGTAAATAGGTGTGTACGAGCCCGTATCCCGGCCTCCTTTGAAACTTATACAGTGCAATACAATTTATGTTAAATGTAACATTGAAATTATAAGTCTGATTGACATTTTACGCAATAATAGCAAATACAAAGCTGTAGTACCACAGTTTGAATTGCGCCGAACAAGCCGTGAGACTAATCAATACTTTAAAGTATCGTTAATTTTGATTATTTGTGAGCTTTTTAGGTTAGAATTGTGAAGACATAATTAATTTCGGGCGTCAGCGGATAATTATCTAAAAGAGCTATCTCTTCTTTTTACGAGATTTACGTTCTCATTACGGACTGAAATGCTACGTAGATCCGACATAATAGTTATAATATCAATTTTGTGTGTTCATTTTGTAGTAATATATCTGTTGTAAAACTGTTATGACAGCGAGAAAGTTTCACTGTATCTTAGCCGATCATGGTCTGCAGACCCTGAAAATAATTCAAATTCAAAAATGAGTGTGAGAATACTCCAAAAACACTTATGAAAATACCCCCAAGTTACAAGCGCACGACGTACGCACACATCATGCGTTCACGCGCATGGGAATGCGTGCATGCCCATATGATAAAATTGGTAGACATTTGTGATGTCGATAATCTCGATTTATTATTATAAATCAAATAGGTACCTACGCATGGGACACGTTTGCCTCTACTATTTTGACTGAAAGGTTTTTTTCTATAACTTATGGATAAAGAAGAAGGGCTGACTAAGTTTTTCTATTACTACAACTTTTTCATTATAATATTGCCCCTACTCCTATGCCCCCTCATAAAGGCTTAACACAGAAACCATAAAAAACCTAAAATATTCCATTAAAAACCTAAAAGAATCCATTGTGACTGAAGTCTACCATATGGGCTGTTTTTACTTTAACGAGAGGTCCTCAAAAACAGAAATAAATGAAGTTCATGTAAAATAAAGGTGAAAACATTATTTTTATAAACAATTTTTCTAGTTTTAAAAATGAATATTTGTTATATACCCTTTCCTGGGAGTGAACACTATTCGTGCGATGTCGATGCGTCTTTGTTGTCAGTTGTTATTTTGACTAGCCATCTACCCCGGCTTCGCACAGATACATATTAGAATAGACAAAGAGAGTGTTTGAAGTATTTTTCTTATATATAAATTACGTCAAGCGTCTTGCTCCCAGAACGAAAACAACCCGAACGAAGACCTCCATCCATTCATCCTCTCCATGCGCGAATACATCGCAACTAACGTTGCTAAAAGGCGTATTTCTGCTTTTTTAACAGTTGCCATGGCTTTTCTATAAAAGATGGATAAATGCCGTCACGGGCTTTTCTTTAATTTTTTTAAAAACTATAATGCTCCCATATACTTGTCATTAGCTTTTCTATAATAGTTTTGTCAGCGTTCGTCACAGAAGCATCCAGATTAGAGACCTTTTCTCCTGCTACTTGACATTATTAATTATATATAAAAAATACCCAAGATATGTACATACTTCATAACCTAATCTGGAATCTACAAGCCATCATCATCATGTTGCGAAAGTTGTATGCCAGTAGGATTAATAGTTTTTGCGTGAATCTCTAAAAATCAAACAAACAAACAAAAACACTTTATTATATTGATTGGATTATTATCAGTACGCGACGACCATTTTTGAGACTTTATTTATTATTCACTATTTGGTAATGGCTTTATTTTCAATGCACTGCTGACACGCGCATGAAGCCAAATTGCTTCTCGGCATGAAGCCTCGTTACTTTTGGCTATTTGTTGCTTATTGATAAAACAGTTCGGCCAATAAGCGTTAAGACCCTGAAAAGTAACAAATCGCTGGAACTCGCTAATTCGCGATAAAGTTTTATGAAATTATTTATTTATGACATATATTGACGTCAATTGGTGCACGATTGAGCGAGCGCTAATATGTTTATAGTTTACTAAGTTATAGCAGTTTCTATAATGAACTCACAATATTAAAAATTCAATGTTCGTCATGATTTATCTATGTGGTTGCTCATTAAAGTACCGACCAAGCTCAATTGTTGCTCAGTAAGGTCAGAAAATAATTTGGCTACTTCATTGCTAAAGGACGTGAGGTATTAATGACAGATTAATTTTCAATAGGCTATTTGACTTGATTTTTTAAATTGTTCTATTTTGCATTATAAGCACACTACATTTATATTTCCTGGATATATGCCGTATTTTTTATATAAATTACTTTTAAACTTTGAATTTTCGAACTCGCGCTAAAACGCATTTTCTGTAATGGCGGCTAGCGTGACGTCACACACAATGTAAACATCAAGAGTCTTGCCCGCTGAAGGGGATTATTATTTATTTTCATATTAAAATGGTGTGTAGTGCCACAGTATACGTCTATAAAAAGTACACATAAAGTGTGCGTTTCAGTGCCAACGAATCCTAAAAGACGAATAAAGTGGCTGTAATTAGCCCGAAGAGATCCAAACAGCATTATAGTTTACTCAAATGCTTTTATGTGTGAAGATTATTTCGATGTAAGTAATATTTGTGTTTTAAATATTATTATCGATACCAATGCCCATAAACCAAAAGAATAAGAACATTAAATTTTGGTACGAATGCGTTTTATTCGTCTGTGACGTCATCTGACTTTTAACCAATGAAAGGGCGTTCGCGACGCGAGCGAATTTCAAAAAATATTGTGATTTCTTTACGTTTTTTTTATAAAATATAAACTTATTCTTTCGAAAATCAAAAGCAATACGCTTATGTACGTTATACTCTAATAGAATTTGAAAATTAAATAGGCTATTTGACAATCTTTCGATGTTGTCAAATAGCCTAAGTAAATAACACACTAGGTGTAAGGGAAGTCTATAAAAAAAATTATGGAAAAATATATATTTTTAAATACATTAAATCGCTATATACATGTACATATCCCGCTGGATGGGTTCGACGAAAATGAATTTAGCTATTCATTTGATCCTGAAAAATTATTTATAGCACAGACGTTCGGAAGTCACACGGTTGTGACATACAAATATGTAAAATAAACTTGTTAGTACGAGTGGAACTAGCACCTCTAGGGTTTCACATTCATTTGAAACAAATAAAACTTTAAACATTTAAGGGTCCATAAAATTTCTTTTAATCTATTCATAAATATTAATGTAATTTTTTCCTTTATAAACATTTTGTCTAGACAGACCTATGACAGATGTATGTCACGTATCTAGTACAGAAAATTTTTCTTTATATCTATTTGACGCAAATCGACTGAAACAATCTTGCATTCAAGTGTAACCAGATTTCTTAACCTTTTGCATCCCACTAGTTCAGCAATCAAGGTGGTCTAGCTCACTTTTGAAGCACAAAGATTTAAGATTTTTGACATGTACGTTTAAAGAGTTCGAGGAGATGATACGACACTGTAAAATGCTTTGGTAACTTACGAGGGGAGGTCAAAAATTCCGCGGAACAGAAGGGTTGCAAAGTGAATAAAATAATGAAACTATTTTTCTTTTTTAATGTAGTCTCCCTTAAGCTCAACATATATATTAAATTTTATAATTAATTTTTCTAAACCATAAATGAGCTGAAATTGTCTCCTTCACCACACTGTCGTCTTACTTTTTCACGTTTGGGAAAAAGTGAAAATCGCTGCACTAAGTCGTGGCTATAGGGTAGGTGAATCAGCTATTTGAAGCCGAGTTTGTGAACGGCATCTATCGCAACTTTGCTTCTGTGAACCGGCGCATTGTCTTACAAAAGCAACGCACCCCTAGCCACTTTTCCGCATCTCCTTCAGTTCATCCAATATGGTAGTGTAGTACTCCCCAGTGATAGTGGTACCTTTTTCTTTATAGTCGGTCAATAAAATCCCTTCACAATCCCAAAAAATAGGTTTCCATCAATTTTCCAGCCGATTAGAATTTGCCCTTTTTGTGTTATTGCATCGAATCTTGTTTGGACTAAACCTCAAAGCGATGAAACCAAGTTTCATCTCCAGCCACAATGCTCTCCAAAATCGGCGTAGGTTCATCAGCACACAGTTTCAAAAATTCCTTTGACGCCTTGACGCGTTTTTGTTTTTGTGGCGGCATAAGCATTCTCTGGACTCATTTTGTACTGACTTTAGTAATGCCCTTAGTAATGTAAGATGATCATGTAGATTTCTCAATATTGTTGTACCTGAAACAACAACTAAAGAAACAACTTTCTGCGTTTCTTCTTCAGGTGAGCATCTTCCAATACAAGTTTTTCGGCTTTTTTGACAATATCCGACGTTCACAATTAAATGAAACTACGTGATGTAGTATTATTTCTACTTTCTTTAAGTTCTTTACCACGACCTAGGTTTCGTTGTATTATATCTTCAGGTGGGATATTAGCAAAGATTCTTAAATAGAAAGATATATTTGCTAATAGCCCACCTGAAGATGTTGTAATACAACGAAACCTAGGTCGTGGTAAAGAACTTAAAGAAGTTAGAATTAATACTACATCACATAGTTTCATATAATTGTGAATAATGAATTTCTACAAAATTAACGCCAAATATATTTAACATCCGACGTGATAGTCTCAATCGGCTGTCCTAGGCGACACTCGTCTTCAAACGAGTCTCGACCTTGTTTAAATACACCATGCCATTTGTAAACCATGGTTTTACCGGGACTACGATCTCTGTAAACAACTCCCATCCTACTCATGATTTGAGCAGTTTTTTCTCGCTTGGTGAGAAATTTAATCAGATTGCGTAGTTCGATTTACTTCGTTCGCAGTTCACTTCCTGATTTACTTCTTTAAGGGACGATTATACATTAACGAATGAATAATCGTCGCTAGGGATTTGACTTATATACATCTAATGAGTTCCTAATTAGAGCGGGGTACCAAGATATACTGTATGGGGGAGGATACTCTTCCTCTTCATTCTGCGGACTTCTGGACCTCCTCTCGTATGTCTCATGCTATATCAAACAATATTACTAGATATTTTCGATTATATTTGAAAACACCTTGTTAGTATCATACCGCACGTGGAGATAGGCAAGAAAAAAATTCATCTCTGGGTTTTATATAAATACTTCTTGTACTTTCTATATTTTTTTATCTTTTAAAATGCCTTCCTGCAAAATTTAATCATAGTTTTCATTTCATAAATATGTGGTCTTCCTATTTAGGCAGGAATACAATACCAAGTATAAAATAATACCTACATTTCGTTCTCTGATTGCAATAACAATATATTTTCAAATAAAGATTATGGAATCGTTTGACAAAGTGAACGTATTTCATAACCTTTTCTCTAAATTTTTGAAATACATTCACTCTGTTTTTAAAAACTTCGTATACAATAGTGTGATATAACAATTTGTGAAAAGTTTTCAGCGTTAAGACTTTTTAAATTTGATGCCGAAAGTAACACCACTATTTTTATTTTACTAGATGCTAACAAACCATTGCTACCAAACAAACAAAACGACGTATTAGGCTCAAGGTGACATGAGCTAGGTTTTACATCGTAGAGGTCGTGTGGAAGCAAAACAATTGTCTCGACTGGGTGACTAGTCTGTGCAGTTATGATAAGAAAAAACGTATTGTTAAAAGTCTATGTTTTTATTAAGCTAAATTAAGTTGTGTGAAATATGTCCTATGTAGATATTTGACCGCAACTGAGCCCCACGAGAATGTTTCAATGATCTATTTCGCTTTGCGAGATCAACCTCGAAAGACTAAGATCAAGTTTGGTTATTGCGAGATCGAAACACAATACGTCTTTAAAAAATTAAATTGAATTAACTTAGACAACTTTCGATAGTTAAACTAAAAAAAATACCGTTAAATTTTATTAGAAGTCAAAAATTGTTTTCCTGTTTACAAAAAACAAATCCGCTATTTTTCTAGTATTAAATTGACATTTTTAAATATGATAATCTTGTTAAATGGTCTCTAAAACCGATTCCTGACATTTCAGTGTTATTGAAATAATTAAACGAGTTGACAACAGATAGACCCATCTTATTTCTCAAATTATTTTATTTTTTATGTTTATTAATAAAATAAAATCAACCTTCAATTATATAAGAACCACCGTTATTCACGTGTCGCTAACTTGTATGGAGACGTAAAATTTCTTCCTTGTGGAGTTCTGCGTACTTTTGATTGAAAAAGTGCAGCCTTAATATAGTCTGCGTCCCTAAGATGTTTATCGGATAAATCATTAGATGGGGAGCGAAACAGTAGATAATCAGTAAGGTATCATTCAAGTGAAGTTATAGTGCGAACTCAGTAGTTTCGCACAGACGTCGGTCCATTTCTGAAGTGAGGGTGTCGGTTTATTTGATAGGTTTATAGAATATTTTTTCTTCACTCCCAAAGCATGGAGTTATATTTCTAGCTGGTGTTGTTTTTATAGCTTTACCATATAACCCAAATTTAACCAAGGAACGGGTTCAATTTTTGAATTTAAGGGAGGAGGTCGCCATAGATGAGGATTATCAAGCGATTAAAATATCTCTCGTTGAATTATTGGCCGTGTCATAGAAGTGTATACTTTCACCCATAGTTGTTTATCCGCTGTTTATCCTAAACAGAATTCATGAAGCAAGAGCACTCCAAGTCCACTTCGTAAAATTTCTGTATTTTGTTGTTTGCTCGCAAACTATCTGAACAGAAGATCCAACGCTGCGCTCTTCATAAGACCTGCCAGAAGATAGTGGTAAGTTCTACGATAATATCGCTAACACACTTCAATACGACGCATAAAATGAGATCAAAGCAGTTCTTTTAGAGTAGATTGACAGTAATTATTTCGGATTTCAATTTAACTGAATTCAATAAACCCTGACAACGAATTTAATTGGGAAAAAATTATGTTATCGATAACATATTGATCATTATTACACTGCATCAGAACCGGCGACAGCACCTTCTTTGTGATAGAGAATGAACTTACTTTCTCTCACATTATGCGGGTACCGCTATGTCACTCTTTGGCCGGCATTGATGCGGTGCGGCGTCCGTTCGGTAGACACGAAGTCGCTGACCCTTGAATGTAGCGTGTCACGTTGCGACTAGTCGACAGATCAGGGCGGTTTAGGAGACCGGTTGTAAACTTAAATTGGACGATTTATTATGAGACTGTCGCTACTTACAGCAACCCTATTCTGTACAATTAAGTATATTTAACTCGTAATTGCCCAAGGATCTTTACTTTGTTGCCTGTTCAATGCAATTCGGGATAGCTAGTTTTCGTATTCCATGTGAGAGAATATTTTAAGACACGAAGGAAAGCTGATTTTACGCGCCTGATTACTATAATGCGCCTTGATACGTGAATTAACCTAATGCAATATGGATGGGCGTTTAAAACTACAAATATTTTCTGTCGCACTATTGTGTTCTCGTACTGTTGTTCTTTTGACGTGACAACATCTCAGTTCGTAGGCTAACATGTCCACAAATTTTGCGTTATGGAAATGACTCTGTCAATATGCAGTAAATATTTTAATTTCCATCATAACAAGTAATTTCATGGAAATTACTATATATAATATCATGACTTTCCATGAAATTACTTGTCATGATATTATATTTTATCATGACAAGTAATTTCCTTCTGACAAATATTACTGGATTTATTCTCCGATAATGATTATTATTCAGAGTATTGATGAATATTACTGGATCTGCATAATATTTTTAATATATTGTGTACATAGAGAAATAAATAAGCGGGTTGAAATTTAGATCTATACGTCACATTTGAAGCCTCTGTACATATTTATATAATCGTCGTTTCCTTGCCTTGAATTTCATGCTATATACTCCGTCATCTCGTATGTGTTGCAGCATATTTTGATAAATTTTAAGCGTATAGTTTTAGCGTAATGTATATTATATTGGCAATAATGTGATTTTCACTGTATTTTTGAAGATAACATTTCAAGGTAGAATTGTTAAGTTTATGAACAGCATGTTATTTACTAGTAAATCTTTATAGAAATCCATGTCATCTTAACGTTTTTATATAAAATTATGAAAAAAAGTGGTTATTTTTATAGTTTTATACTAAGACGATACGCTCTGTAACAAAGTTTTAACGTGGGTCTTTTCGTCCATTCTTGCGATATGGTCACTTGTTTTAATGTGTTGCTATATAAGAACTTTTATCGTAAATGTAATATTTTTCTCACATAAGACAAGTTAATATTCCCATCAAATGAAAATGCTATAGGATAGTGGACTAGCCAAGAAGAAACCTTTTTTTCTCTGATAGCATCGTAAAATATAAAAACTGTTAAAGAAGATGTTCTCTGCTTTACACTGCAATAAATACCCTTTCCTTATAATTACAGTGTCACCCTATAAGTTGTTAACAGTTTAACTAAAGATTATTACTTATTATAAGCAGGTACTTACATAAAATGTAAGAATAGTTTTTATCTATGAACATTTAGAGTGATGTGCGATAATCACAACCGATCATGTTGTTATTCATTATGCAGAATGTGCAATAGAGATAAAAATAGGGGAAATTTAAAACAGGCATTTTCATGTAATCTGGTATATCGTAATAAATAAACAAATTATTGAGAATTCTTAAGTATTTAATGGAGAATTATATAGTTGGCTCTATTATTCAATCAGACAATGAAAGAAACTAGGTAATGTGTATAAAGCCCATACTATTTTATATAATCGGCAGATCGACTTGCGCTAAGGCGTTGTTAATCTTTACTGTTCCGAACGTGCCACCTGTTTTGTTTAATTTATTCCAATATACCTCTGCCGTTTTAGTTTTTAGTGTTCCGTATCAAATTCAAACACTTAATGATTAAACATTTTACGGGATCACCAAAATATATCTTATTTATTTAAAATTTTTAAATGTTAGACAACCTATCGATATACCAAATATATGTGCGGTAGTTTTTTAGAACATTCGCTTTTCCAGTCATTTTTGTGGTTAATTTTAAAAACATTATGTTTTGAAGTGATATCCTAAATGATCGTAATAATTCAAACATTATTATGAAGGTTATTGCAATAAGAAATTTGAGATGTTGACGTATCAAGGTTTTCAAGGTAGATGTGGTAAATAAAATAGGTCTAAAAGTGACAACATGGGCGGTTTCCGCAGAATTATTATTCAATGAAATTAAACTGATAAGTAGAAATAGAACCCTCACTACTTCGCCAGGATTTCGTACAAAGTGCACATACACATTTAAGGATACATAGTATTTCTATAAAATTATTTATAAAGATTAATATTATTTTCAAAATATCATGATTTTCTCAAAAATTAAAAATTATTGCTATAGATTTCCTATAAACTTTACCTCAACTTCTAGTAAAACTGTTTTTTTTCATAATTATGACTGTAGCAGTTTTGTATATTGAGGGAAGATGAAATATTTTTTGAGGATACATTCAACAATGTCTCAAGGATTATTTTACGCAAAATTCCGAAAAATAGTTTTGATGTCCTATCGTTTTCTCTGGTAATTAATACGACATATAAAATTTAAAAAAAAAAGTCCGATTACTTTAATTGCTTCATCTAAAATTGTTATACAAACGTTTGAGTGTTACTTCTGAAATATACGCGGGTCAGGAGATTTTATTCAAATTTGTACCTCGAACCATTTCGGAGAAAAACGGATATGATAGATGGACGGATAAACGAGTAATCTTGTGTTTTGTTTTTTCCTTCTTAGGTACGGAACACTAAAAATGATCCAAACATATTTATACTCAGCTTAAAGAGCTCTTTTTACCGATACATAGAAGTGAAATTCACGCATGCAGGTGAACCATATTTTTAAACCCCTTACCTCTGAAAAGAGGGTCACCCCTTTTTAATTTCGTGAAAATTTATTCAAAAAGTAAAATAACTATCTCTTAATCTTATGCTTCAGCATTCGACTCGATTATTCAGTAGTCGACTCGATTGTCTGACTATTAGAAGTACAGGTAATCGAGTCGACTTACGAAAACATTAAAAATTAAAATAACTTAATACTGTAAGTACTTGTCGAAAAGGGACGTAGTTATCGCGTTGCGATAATGACTACTCAGAGTCAATATGTTGTAATTGCAATGTTTTGTCGACTCGCAGATACACACACACACTTCCATGATGAGGTCATTTAACCAAACAAAATACGCCTGTCATTAGTCACACGGTTTGCTCGGCCGCATTCGTATAGTCTGCACGAGAACTCCGCACGCTAATAAATGGGATCAGGCATTGTGATAGCCTTTCCGTACTGCCATTGTTACATTTCTTCACACAGCATAGAGCCTATGAGTGTATATTCTGCTGCATTGTTAACAAAGCGTGGGAAGTTAGCTGAATTGCGACGTCGAATGAAACCTTTGGAAAAACCGCTGCTATTGAAATGCGTCTCATTACATGTTAAAATTTTTGAGTTTCCCTCAAAATATTTTTTTAAAGAAAACAATATTTGTAAAATATGAATATAAAAGAAAAAAAATGGAACAAAATTATACGACTACTTACGTTTATTACGTAATAACACATTTTACATAAATATATACATATTTTAATAAACACGTAAATATTTCTAACAAAACTGAAACTGAAAACAAAAAAAAAATCATTTTATTCCTCCAGTGGAATTATAAAATTAGGGTTCAGAATAATAAAAAGAAATACATAAAAGGCCACACAGTTCGAGTAAACTTTACTAATAAAAATTAAGTATTTTATTCTCACATAAAACCTTTTTTGGATAGATTTTTAAATAAATCAGCGTCAGTCTATGGGTAGATTCTACATTAGTTTTACTTTCTTTGCATTTTATAAGTATACTGTACAGTTTTTATTTTAATATCTGGCCATCTTTTATAATGATGAGTTTTATCAAATAAAAAAAACTGTCAAGTACAACTGAATTTGTTTGACAAGTGCTCCATATCATTAAGTCAATCTGCTAATTTACTATATTTTTATTAGAGTCAAATATTTTTTTTAATGTGAGTTTCACTATTTTTGGGCGAATTTTTATTGTTATACAAAATTATATTTTATTTAGAATGGGGCAACGATGTTTATTACTTTTAAACTATTATTAAAACAAATTGTTATTAGTAAAATAAATTTTCTATTTCTTTATTCCTCGTTTAACTGCTTTCATTGTATATACCACACAAAGGACTTTTAGTACAAATTAAAAAGTGACTACTCGTTAAACTCTTTAAAATTGTCCCTAAATTCAGTATCGAAGAGTTTATGTTTGAAGTTTTTATTTGGTTTAATACTAATTAAGACTGAATCAAATATTACATCTTCACACCAAGTTGTTTGGAAAAAAATGCTTTGAGAAATTTCGTGGAGGGTGGATATTAAGTTGAATTCCACAATTTTTCGCGTTTTCTTTTTTCAATTTTATACGAAACAATGAAAATCAATAATTTGACCAAAACGGCTTTAATGAATTTAATAACATTCAATTGGTTAATTGAATTATGATGACATAATTAATTTGTTTTGTTCGGATAATGCCTGATATTACCATCGTATAGCTCATAATGTAAAACGCCCGTAAGTTACCATTGTGTTAGCCATTGGAAATGTTACTCGTATAATTCCTGAAAGTTATCATTGTGTTAGATATCTGCAATACTATTTATGTAACAAGATTTGGTGTTGCCACTTTCATTTTTACTCAGTGTCATATGAAATGTTGCTCATATAATGCCCGAAAGTTACCATCGTGTCATCCGTCTGAAGTGTTTCTTATTGATTGCTGAATGTTACCATTGTGTTAGACATCAGTACAGCAAGATTTGGTGTTATCACTTTAATTTTTCCTTAGTGTGGGTTGGATTAAATGTTGCAAATATGCGAATGGTACTTGGAACTTCACTTGGAACTGTTAATAATGCGTTTATATGACGATTCCATTATTTTAAATGATAAATTAAAACCCTAAAAGGTATATGTCAAAATGGGCAATTTCTATCATCAAATAAGTTCGTGCATAACGCTATTAAAGAGGTATTACTAATTCGAAGCAAAAATATAATTAGGGATCGCTACTCCTGGAAACTATCTCAAAACTTGTTTAAACTATTACGCCTCAAGATCGATAATATATGTACATCGATTACGTTTCTGCAGACTTTGGTGGACGAATTAGAATAGGCGACGAAAATCAATGTCTTATAATGGATATTTTTTACAACACAGTACATGTTGCGCGGGTCATGTATATTTGGAATATGTCAACGTTGATTGAAATGTCAGTTTTGTGCAAAAAAAATGTGACGAATTAATATTGTGTTTACGCTTGAAATCTTACAAAATGCTGTTTATGTTTTATTTAAATTAAAACGGGTTTGGTCAAGTCTGTAGAGTTCAAGGTTATGTAGTCACATACTACGATTTTTATTTCATCTCAACCGGTTAGTGTTACGTGTGTAAGAACCGTGTATGAGCTTAGAACATTATCACATTATCTCATTATTAGAACATTATCTCCAGCTATAAGTTCAAACATTTAACTAAATTAAAGGCCAAGATTATTCTACTGCCAAAGGACCATTAACCAGAACTCTAATTATTAGTTACATCATACGAATTCGCACAATCTGCATTATTTAAATTACACTCACAATATTTATAGCGTGCTCGGAATTTCATATTATTGTAAAAAATAATTATTGACTAATTAAATGAAATAAGTAGGAGGGTTACAATTTTAATTATCATTCAGTTTCTCTAATCTAAACTCATATAAGGCCTGTATCTAAAGCTCCATACCAAACTGTATTTCAGTCACCTTGACCTAAATCCGAAATCTCCAGCAATCGATTGTCCCCGATGGATATTCAACAACATAAATTTTACCTTTCTGGCACAAACAATTTGGCACAGGAATTTTATCGCAAATTTAGATTACAATAATCTTTTGGATCTGTTTCGAAGAGCAAGTGTTTCGTCGATATTATTGTATTTTTCCCTTCATTGCGAGAATACATAAGATTTGATAACTAAGCGTTAAAAATAACTTCAATGTTCGGTAACACACTAAAGCTAAGAAGCAATTTTTTCACTATTTTGCGGCTAAGAAGCGATTTTTTCACTATTTTATACAGCGATTGTTTCACTATTTTTATAAATAGCCTAGGTCACTTGATCGAATAGACGCTATAACTTGTGTTTACCAATGACCTTAAGTTGTACACCGGAATGTCATGTCTCACCCACTCTGGGGGCCTTCACGCACTGTGTAATCGTGCTGGTTAAGCGAACTAGAACGAACGAAAAGAGTGAACCGCAAGTTAACTAGAACAAATGCTCATTGGTAGATTAAAGGGATACAGCCATTATTTCAGTTGCAGTTATTATATCGGTTACTGCATCATTGTGTCGGGTGGAAATCATAGATTTGGTTTTAAGATTCCACCACCATTTATGACTATTTCGCTGACACATTCTTCTTTTCTTTTTGTACGCTTGAATTTGTTCTATGCCCTGTGAGAAGTGTCATATACCATTTATTTGTCCAGTGTATAATTCCTTATTATGCGTTAAGAAGGAATTGACCCATGTTATTTTAAGTTTCAGAAAAAAATACCCATTTTCATTTTCGTGTTTTCTGAACACAAGACATTTTTACTCGCTTTACGTCTTACGTAAATGCATCATTTTCTTTTTTACCATTATTTTCTATGTCATTCAAAACAAACGTCATTACAACGGTTCCGTTAAATTTTTTCTAGTAATGTGCATTTATACTTTAATAAGAATAAAGTATAATTAGATCTTTCAGAAGACTTGCTCGTAGGTAAATCATTATGGTAACCTGGAAATTACGATGAAATATATATTAATATACAAATGATCTAACAAACTACCTGGGAACTATACGCAGGTGATTTATTTCCTTTGCATGTTTATAAAAATTACGTGTATTTATGTGCTTGTACAAATTTGAAACAAGTAGTGTTTTAAATACTAAATATTTTCAATACTGAAAATATTTTCTCATTTTTCTATATTTTTTGTATTATCAACGTTCCTTAAAATTGAATAAGTATATATTTTCATTGTGGTATCAATTTAAGCAAGAAATATTTCAATTTAAGCAAGAAATATTTTAATTTAAGCAAGAAATCGATTTCGTCGCTGTGGAGACATGTCATTATATTTTCTTTTTTTTTGCTGTCTTCGTAAATAACATCGAACGAACAAATGTAATTGTTATAGTCCAATTCCTCTGCCAATTAACCGTTCCGTCTAACAAGCAATTAATATAGCAAGCTCAATGACGTCATTAATCAATTCATTAAACTGTATTCCTGGTAACTTGCAGTCTATATAATAGACGGATTGATTGTGCATAACAATTTATAATGACATTTATTCACTTCATCATTTCTAGTATATTCTTATTCGGTCTAACTATACATGCACCATCTGTGATTGGCCACCATCTGATAAACAGTGACAATATACCTTACTAAAAATCTAGCGGTTCATATTATAAAAAGTCTTTTTAAATCTTCCATATTACCGATTTTTTTATTTAATAGGTGATTGCTTAGGTGGTGCAATGTCAGGTTGATAAGACGAATAGGATGTAATAGCAGAACGCAGTCAGCTGATATAATTTTTAGCGAGAATACGTATAATGTTTACCGCATATGCTGTAACTATATCAAGGAGAAAATAAACTGGATCTTGTTGCCTGCTTAGTTTGTTAGTTAGTCGATCTATTTATTGATAGTAAATATTTGCATTGGCCGTAGATACCTCTAAAAGCAACTCCCAACGACGCCTTTGATATTCCACCAGCAGTTCAGCATTATTTTTGTGGTATTCATTTCAAATTTGGGTACTGAAACTCCTATTCGTCCTGCGATCCCGTCATTGGCGTTTACGTGTGTTTTTAACGTATCACTATTACTAATTGCTTTAGCCAATAAAAATTTGATTTATTGTCAGTAACTGTTAATAAAATCATTACTCAAAAATATGAAATTTTCTTTGATGTTAATGCACTTGAATACTTCACGCTACCTATAATTAACTGAATGTGCAGAAATTTCGACGATAGAGGAACGTCCCGGACTCGTGACTAAAAACTTGTCAGTAAAACCAATATTTATGGTAACAAATATTTGAGTGTATGTAGTTTTCAAAATCGATTTTCACGAGCGGTGCATATAATTTTATATGGCATTTTTAATTCAATGATATGTAATGATAATTCAAAAACGTTTATGGTTTCTGGTCCTTATCTATATTTTTTGGCTAACAAACAACGATATGTTCCTACCTTTTATTAATGATATCCAGGTCCTCCTCAAATCTCTTTTGTTATCTCTGTTATGACACTTTTTCTTTCTAAGTATAGTTGTTTTCTTAGCGTCCACATACGCCAATGATCTCATTCCTTATGTTTGTATTATTTTATTTATAACGAGGTCCACGTCGGCGTAACCGTATCCGGTTGGTTGATTATACGTCTTCTACTTGCCGGAACACGATCGCTAATTGCAGCTACCGCTTAACCTTACTGAGCGGTCGTACAATTCGGTTATTGAACTATTTGAGATGAGTATCATTGAGTTTGTGAAAATTAGATGAAGTTCACGGTCTACGTGACTGCAAGGTTGAGAGTGCCCCATTGCTTACCGAAGCAAAAATCAAGACCAATTAAAATATTGCTTCTTAATTAACGCACCTTTAAAGGTTCTTGTTGTCTATATATAGAATGAGTCAACATATTTCAAAACTCTCATTTCTATCGTATTCTGTTATATTCTGGCTGATTCCTTGTAGTACATGCTATGTTCCATAATTTGATCCGGAGACCCGCTTCGATTCCTATAGATTGGAGAATGGTCTGGGTTTACGTTTCTTAGTTATAGTACAGCAAATATATTTATGATTGTAAAATAATAAACAAATAGACTTATATCTTAAATCTATTTTATTTTTATTTTTTATGTCAAGAGTGTTCTTAGGAATGAAAATAATTTCTGATCTGGACGAAATTAATATTTGAAACCGTACGATTAAATTAATACGTGTTTACACGCCAAGCTTACAGCACTTGCTAACTTGTACTAACAAAGGATTTATCTTTTTATATCATAGATTTTTAATTTTTCATAAATTAAAATTGTGTTTCGTGATTCTTACAAAAATATGTAATTTGTAAAATATTATTTACATTCCCAAATCAATCTTTGACAATTTCGTAAATAGATAATATTGGAAGTAATAATGATTGAAAACTTCAAATGCTCAAGTATATTTTTCTACAAACATGACCTGTTGATGAACAAAAAAAAATTGAGTAAATCTTGTTTGTGCCCTCTTTTCCACGTTCTCTAATGTCAACTCGGCGTTACAAAGTTGAAGGAACTAGAGTTTAATGTGCGGGTCAAGACTCCAGTCCCCGGGGGGATTGTTTAGAGCAATTTTATAAAAATGATTAAGCTCGTTCTCCGTACACTCTCTCTGACTCAGAACAAGCCAACAAACTAGCTAACGGCACGCAAACCAAGTTGACTACCCTACGTTCTAATCTACTTAACTTTATATATGACCTACGAATAGGATTGTCATAATCGGAATGCTTTGAAAATGTAAAAATAAGGTTATTTGCTTTGAGATAAATCACTATCATTTGTTAAATTTATTTCTGTGGTAACAACATTTTTGCCCTTTGGCATTATAATAAATATGCAATATACTCTGATAAAGTTGTTTGAAATTATTTTCTGGCATAATTTATAACCGCGATGTATTTATTTATTTCACAACTGTAATATATAGTACATATGGCCTACTTATTTTTACAGGAGCAACCTCTTCTCATTAACAATAAGTTATGAAAAATTAGGGATAGATTTTACGGGATCTTAAAGTGTAAATATAAGGATATGTAAAAAGACGAAGAAGAGGAAGAAAAAAAGAAAAATATGAGAAGATGCACCTATGGATTAAAAAAAATATGCAATTGATTAATTTCTTTGTATATTGCAAACTGGAAAATATGACCATACTTTTGTGTTAAAGTCACGTTTTAACTGGAGTAAATAGGATAACTGTGCTATTTATATATTTTACGAGTGTATTTTTTTTATTATTCTGGAGAATACCTGCACTCCTTCTTACAGTAATTCTACATTTACTTCCTCATGTGCTTGGAATGAAGATACTTTCTAAATACATACTCTACACATTCTGTTTATTCCTAAACATAGCACAACCTATTTATATTCTCAGAAAAGTTATCTCAAAAAATTATTTCCAACTATTATTAGCCTATCCCTTCTTTTCCTCTTCTACCCCATTTTTATGTCCATGTTAATAGATGGATTATTTGTTATTTTAAATATATTATAAACTTAGTTAATATTATATTTCTTAAGAGACAGTCTTTTACACTCTTCCACAACCCTGAGTTCTCAATGGTAGTATTTTCGTTACCTGGAGAATGTTGTTCGTGTATCCTTAATAATTTAGCCTAATGTAGGTTTGTCTACGTTGAAATAAATAAATAAATTAATTAATTACATAATATCTACAATAGTATAATAAGATAACTATAGAAAGTATCCTTTTTAAACATCTCTAATTATATAAAACATACTACACGAAATTCTGAAGATGAATTTAAGAAACCTTCACTTCAATACCGATTCCTAACAATTGAGAAGGTTTAGCATAATAAAGGAAAGATTTCAAAGAAAAAAACGAATAATAGAAATATATTCCTGATCAGGTTGATATTTAAAGCAGTGCATCCATATCTCGATTCGAGTGCTTTTAATAGCTTACGACGATTGCCCGATAAATTGAGAGTCATCCCCCAATAAATTGTGGAATTATAAATTAAGTAAAAAACCTGAATACAATAACATTTTCTTTGTAAGTTAATAATAAATTGTGTGTTATAAGAACGTGAGAAAATGATGCTGTAGAGGTGATCATTAAAAATGTGCGGAGAAAATTTTGGGAAATATAATAACAAAAAAATATGTAAACATGTAAGACGAAGAAGGCATGATTTAAAAAATCAAAAATGAGTGATTGTGATATTTAAATGAAAAATGAACAGTCAACGACTGACAAATTGTAACGATTTGCTCAACGATTGCTTAAACTGTAACGAAACTGACGAGAAGATAGTGTGTTGAAAACCCATAAAAGAGTGTTTGACCCAGGATTTAGTAAAAAATATAATATCTTGCCTTTATTCTAAAAGCTCTTAATAGTTTAGTCACAGAGAAATATATAAAAATTATATACTAGTTAACCCTCACGTGCGTCATTTTAATATTTTCATCACAATGTCGTAAATCGAAATCCATAACGAGATTAAATAATTTCAAAAGTTTTTTTGATCTCGTATCTTATCAAAGTTAATAAAAACCAAAATTGCCATGTTAATAAAAAGTGTCAAGATCTTAGTGAAAAAGTGTCAATATTTAGAATTCTGATTCGACCTTAGCATTGAAAATAGCTAAGTACTTTGGTTACATCATACGTACTTATGTTCACGTTTTAATCACTAACGGATTGATTTAATTCATCAAAAATATACTCAAATTCTGATGGATAAAAAGTTTCCCACATTCATCTCCAGAACACAGTCTACACGGATGCAGTACAACATAAATTCCACGGAGATCATTTGAGCAGTTGAGGCTTGAAAGCGAGGCAAACGGTTCAATTTCGCATTTGTAATATTGCTAATTAGGATAGTCGAGATATTACCGATGGCTGCTTGGCATTTGTTTTTAAGATATTTCACAAAATAAGTTTTCCACGTATCTTTCCCTTTCCATCTAGCCACATCCATTTCGGGAGATCTGGTTTCCGCTACATCGATTATATTATCTCATTTTTTCTTAAAATAGTTCATAAATGTCGGTTGTTCAGAATAAGGAAATAATTCATAGCATATATAATGAAGCAAAAGTATAGGTAAAAAAGTTTCAGCCCACTGCGCAAGGGTCACTGACATGTAAATGTAATGTGGCGGTTCTGGTCTGCGTGTATTGGTCCACGATATATTTGGCCAACTTCATCAGATTAAAAAAATAATAATTTAATTTCCTTACATCAAATAATCTTGACTGATCAAACACGAGTCTCTTGGTTCATGCCACATCAAACACGAGTAATTTGTAAATGACGTAAGTATTCTTAATGACGTTAAGTTGTTTTGTTTTGTATGTGGTTATATTGTATTTTAATGAATCGAAACTTCGACCACTTCAAAGCTCAGAACTTGCTTTTAATTCCTGAAAGAAAAGGATTGTGAATCGATCCATTTATGAGTTTTTTCGATATAGAACTAATTTTTTTACCAGAATCAAATCTGTTTTAAAGGTTAAGAACATGGTTTAAAAACTGAAACGTGTTTTTAATTATTTTATAAAAAAACCAAACAAATACCGATTACATTTGTTCACTAAGATATATTAATAGTTACTGCGCGGCAAATTAATTATGCTGTATATCTGTGTGAACAGCAAAAGCTCGATCAAGTTCTTTCGTTGTTGTGTAATAATTTTTTTGATAACGCAAGTACTCAAGAGTTTGTGTATCGACTTTAGATCATGACTCATATTCCAATAGTAATTGTAGTTGGATACAATGACATCTTATTTACATTTTGTAAACACGACAGAATGGAAGTATTCAACCGCAATTAGGCGTTTTGCTGCTCCATAATATCCATTTCAAATTATAATAATGACACATCATTTTCTTAATCTACTTGTTTACTTGGTTACTTTAATAAATGTGGGTATTTTTAAATGTATATTTTAGAATAAATTTATATTTTATAATTTTAGAAGCGAGAAGACCCTGACAAATTAAGACTTAACTGTTATTTTAAGAATAGCAAAATGAAATCGTTGGAAATAAAAAAAACGATGTATGGCACTTTGCATAATTGACCAAATAAAAATGTTGAAAATTATCTAAACCTGTGGTAATGGAGGCTCAACGAGTCGAAAATTACTTGCCTTTTAGGCGTTTTAGTTTTTTCCTTTAACTGTTCACCGGATGCATCCGCATGACGAATCGGCGAAGTGAAAAAGCGGTATCATCCGGGGCTCGAAAATAATTTCATGCAACCTGTTTGTCTCCGAAAATGCTGATTTAAAAATCATATTTTACAATATTCACCTTTTGATGATGTAATTAAAGTTAACAACGGCACTCCGAAACCCATTCAGACAAATCTGTGTGTATATATATATATATATATATATATATATATATATATATATATATATATATATATATATATATATATATAATAAAATTGTAACAGAGTAAATTTTGTACCTACATGGAATAAAAATAAAATAAAGTATATTTTGTTATGATTGATTTAGCGTAAAGATTGATAATAGAAGCCAGAAAACGTGTTTTTAGAATTTTTATCTATCTGTTTGTATGTTAATTTGTTCGTCAATTACACGAAGGCTACTGGATGAATTTGGATGAAATTTGGTATGGTAACAGTTTACATCCAAGAGCAACATATGACAAAAAAAATCTAATAATTTTTCTTATTCCGAATTATACGCGAACGACGTCATAAGCAGTGCTAATCGATTGATATAATTATACGCGAACGACGTCATAGGCAGTGCTAATCGATTGATATAATTATTAATTATATAAAAGTGTCATTACGCATGATTTTTTTTCGATGAAGTTAAACAATGTTGATATCCATAAATGACGCATAATGCGATAAGCGAAGATAATCTTAATTATTCTATATACGTGCACAGTCTTTGTTAGCTACGTATTTAGTTGTCTACATTGTATTATGGCTGTTCTAAAGTCACATAAGGAAATATCATTTTGTGTTTGTATGGGAGAAGCCATGTTTACTAACTAAAATGTTATTAAATCCAGTATTGGATTATATCTATTTATCCTTCTATTCTGTAATACCAACGCATAATGCGATAACCGAAGATAATCTTAATTATTCTTTATCCATGCATAGTCTTTGTTAGGTACGTATTTAGTTGTCTGCATTGTATTATGGCTGTTCTAAAGTCACATAAGGAAATATAATTTTGTGTTTGTATGGGAGAAGCCATGTTTACTAACTAAAATGTTATAAATCCAGTATTGGATTATATCTATTTATCCTTCTATTCTGTAATACCAACGCATAATGCGATAACCGAAGATAATCTTAATTATTCTTTATCCATGCATAGTCTTTGTTAGGTACGTATTTAGTTGTCTGCATTGTATTATGGCTGTTCTAAAGTCACATAAGGAAATATAATTTTGTGTTTGTATGGGAGAAGCCATGTTTACTAACTAAAATGTTATTAAATCCAGTATTGGATTATATCTATTTATCCTTCTATTCTGTAATACCAACGCATAATGCGATAACCGAAGATAATCTTAATTATTCTTTATCCATGCATAGTCTTTGTTAGGTACGTATTTAGTTGTCTGCATTATAATGTGGCTGTTCTAAAGTCACATAACGAAATATAATTTTGTTTTTGTATGGGAGAAGCCATGTTTACTAACTAAAGTCTCATTAAATCCAGTATTGGATTATATCTATTAATCCTTCTATTCTGTAATACCAACGCATAAGCGAAGCTAATCTTAAATTATTCTTTATACGTGCAAAGTCTTTGTTAGCTACGTATTTAGTTGTCTGCATTGTATTGTGGCTGTTCTAAAGTCACATAAGGAAATATCATCTTGTGTTTGTATGTGAGAAGCCACGTTTACTAACTAGGGTCGTATAAAGTCCAATATTGTATTATATCTATTTATCCTTTTACTCTGTGATACCAACGTTCTTTGCGGTGAGTAAAGTTAATCGAACTCAGTGCCAACTGACCTGGAAGTAACTCTCTGATTTCATCACCGGAAGGGTAAAATTGCAAATATAGAACCATATCTTCTGAAATATATTAAATATTGTGTTATAGCATAGAGACAAAAACCGGCCAGAAGCATGTTTTAGACATACATTAATAAGGTTCCGTGGCCACGTTTTATCAGTGTATTAAAAATTGTTATAAAGGTGCATAGTAGGCATGTCCCATAAGGAATAAGAATATCTAAATATTTTGTATCGACCTCACATTGAAAATTTTCAAATATGTTGCTTAATTGTGTGCGTCCCCAGTTGTAACATAAGGTTGAAGCAAGAGCTTATAACCCGCGTTACGTCTATAATCACGCACCGTCATATCACTGCGAAAAAAGTCTTTATTAAAATCCCCAAATACCAGAGTTGTGTTAAATTCGTATATTATTTAAAAATTCTATTACAGTTTCGATGGAACACCTGGGAAATCTGTATAAGGCGGAGTGAGACCATTAGCGAAAGCATTATAATCGCAATAGAATTATTTACACTATCGTTCGTACTATTCAGTACGTGTGTGTCCGTACAGTTTGTGTCCCTTTAGGGTAAGCGTGTTCGTGACATTAATTTCGTAAAACATCGGGCGACGTCGGCACGCGGGCTAGTGAACTGTGGAGACGCAGGGAAGGACGCGTCTAGCGATGGACTGCACGCGCTTTGCTCTCACTGATTTAATTATTATTTACTTAACTCATAAAAAGTGCATGTCCGCATACGTGAAAGTAATCTCCTGAAAGTAATATCACGACTCTAGTTTTAAAATGGTCATAGTATCACTATTATAGTGCTACATATGTAATTAATGAATATATTTCGTGTTTAAATATGGTTCAATTTCAGTTGTTGATACGGCGTATGTAAATTAAAATCTAATGTTATTTTCGACGAACTTAGACTAATAGCCTACTTATATATTTTTTTCATCTTCAAGTTTCATGAGAGTAAAAATTCATCAAAAAAATAAGTATTGTGATTTATAATTTTTATTGGCGTATTTAATCTACCTGTCCCCTCCCCCCCTCTCTCTTTCTCTTTCTCTCTCTCTCTCTCTATATATATATATATATATGTGTGTGTGTGTGTGTATATATATATATATATATATATATATATATATATATATATATATATATATATATATATATATATATATATATAATGTTTAGTAACCAAGTACGACAAAACGAAACCCTTATAAAATTCGTCATCTCCGTCTGTCTGTTCGTACGCCACAGCATCATAACTTAATTCTTTAAATATAAGTCCAATCGTAATGAAACTTACCAGCAATACGTAGATTAAATACACCAATAAAAATTATGAAACCACAATATTTATTTTTTTGATGGTCCTGAGAGTAACTCATCAAACTTGAAGATGAAAAGAATATAGTAGGCCATTAGTCTAAGTTCATCGAAAATAACATTAGATTGTAATTTACATACGCCGTATCAACGAGTGAAATTAAATTATATTTAAACACGCAATAAATTTATTAATTATATATTTATTTACCATATGTAGCCTTCGAATGTATCTTCTTTAATGTCGTGGTAAACAGTCCCATCCATACAAAGGGACAGGTGTGCAGATGGCTACGGAGGAAGCCGTAACCGGGTTCTAATATGAATGTGACCACGGCAATATCTCGGGGCAGGTTATGCCGATGACGGATCCATTAATATACATATATAGCTAGTTGGTTGACGGGTATTTTGGTCGGTCGTATGGTGAAAGGGCTTAAGAATTACCTAGTTTTACAATACCTCTTTGAAAAAGAGCATTAATTTAATTTCATGAAAAAAAATTAATTAAATTTCACATATTAATTTATTAGGTGATCAAATAATTTTCCTTCTGTGGAAATTGAAAGCGTGTACGAAACGCTCAGAATACCTAATGTGACTCACGTATATTTCAATCAGAATAAATACATACAGAAGCAGAAACAATAATATTCAGAGCAAAACAAAACTCTCATCGAAATGCTTTTGTTATTAAAGTTGATGTGGTTCTTGCAGGTAAAATGTAATAAGCATGCAACCGACACTATTAATATAGACATCTCCAAGTATTTCAGAAAAACAGTAACAGCAAAACATATTTTTTTTTAGCACTGAACACATACACGTGCACTCGCCCTCGACAGACAAGCCCTCGCAAGGCGCGGATGGTGTCGGGCTGGCGACTGACTAGGTATATAGTAGAAAATGAGCAAGAATATGCCATTTTCCCCTTCTGCACTTCTCTTCTCCTAATTGAAATAAATCGTGACAAAACTGGTAAGTCGTCGGAACGCGGGACAAAATTATGGAAAGCGGAACTGTCCCGGCAAAATCGAGACGGGCAACTCTGCTCTGAACACCACACTTCTTATTTGATCTTAAATTGATCCGATACTTCTTCTAAATAATTCTTCCTCATACACAGTCTCACGTTATTTATTTTTCTTAACTGTATAAATAGTGTAGGTAGGTAGTTACCTAATCTAAAACTCTGGAAAGTTCGCTTTTCAGAATAGCATGCTACTTTAGCGCATACACAAATTTTAGAAATATGGACATTATTTTATAGACTAAAACATTTTATATTCATAGATAGAATAACAAATTTTCTTTGTGGTAACGTGTTGCTATATATACATATTAATAAGAGAATTGCTCTACAGGATATTAGTGCCAATCGATGTACTTGAATGAAAGGGTTGAAGAATGACGAATATGGAGATAATTTATTGGCGAAACGCAGTTTGACAAGACCACTTGGAGTAATCTTATGTACGACATCTTAATCTTTACTTTGATTGTCTACTCAACTTTATTTCCAAATTCTCGAACTGTTTAGCAGCTATATTTAATATCTTTAATCAATACTCATTTTGAAGAATCCATCTGTATGTCGATTAAAATCATCCGTAAAGAATTCACAAACCTATTCCTTTCCAAATTTTTTTCAAACATATGTTGCCGGTCCAATTCTGATACCCTAATCGTGCTGAATAAATTTCCTCATAAAGTCTGCTTTTTACAATCTCGTTAAGCAATGCGGTAACAGCATTTTTATTTTCGAAAAAATATTGTATATATATATATATATATATATATATATATATTTTTTTTTTTAATTCTCTTATCAAGTAGTGGTTAAATACCAGTAAATAATACCATAACAGCTTGACCAACACCAGGTCGGTGTCCAGCCTCTCTACAAATGTAAGTTATGAATTATATACGTATAATATGCGTGTAAGTTACACTAATAATATGCAAAGAATATACTCCTTGTCCTACTTTAGGAACTATAGGCTTATAATTTTATTGCTATACTCTAGAAATTTCGCGCATTTTACACTTTCATTACATTTTAGCAATTTGCTTTAACACTCCGCACGATTAATACAAACTATACGTAATCATAAGTATTAACACAATATACTGTTTTATTCAGTAAACTTGCATAAATACTTATGCGATAAGGAAAGAAACATGATTAAGATAAAGTCGCATAATATTTTATGCGATGAGGAAAGAGAGTCGAAAAAATTTAACTGCAATTTGCTGCCGCTTGCTTTTCGCCTGGAATTTTAAATTATCCGCAACGCTTCTTACCTGGTCAGCGACCGGTTAATATATACGCATATTAAAGCATTGCTTTATAAAATTTTAACATCTGTTCGTTCTACCAGAATCGATTGATTCTGTATTTAGGTCAAAGCTTTCAATATGCTGTTTTTCGTAATAAGTATAGGACTTATTTTAACTTGTTTAGGCCTAGAAACGTTTAAAGAAGTTATGACTATACGCCCGAAAATATAAAAGAGAACCACAACTTCAATATTTATGAAATTTAATTCAAAACAGCTAATGAAGATAGTTATCATATTTTATACGGTATAGATATAGACTAACTTAGAAGAAAGAGGCAAATATAAAAGGATGTAAGTATAGAAAGCAAAATAAATGGAACATTTATGAATATCTTTATCAAGAATCAAAAGTTTATGAAAAGAAGTACGCGTGGCGAGGATACAGGGAGGTATTGAAATCATCTATTGATTTATAGAAGACTAATCGTGGAAACTAATCGTCGAAGAACATATTGAAATGTAAAGGAAGAAATGAAAATGTATATCAATTGCCACGCATGAAACATTTGAACTCTAAATGTTAAAAAAGCTTCGTGGAGATTGTTTGATCATTGATGATTGGAGCTAAATAATGTGTTTGATTGAGCATAAAGAAAATTATACAGCGGAATTTGAATAAGAAAATAATTCGTGACAAACTGCATAAGTGAAATAAAATCGACCATACAAGTGATTATACACATGAAGTTTACGAATATATGGACTATATGAATCGTTACAATATAGTATAATCCATATAATACACTAATCTTGCAAGTCTTCATACTGTTATTACATGGCTATTGATTCTTATATGTTTTTAATTAATTCTGTTTTTCATCCAAACGCGTTTTATCGACTTTCCTCGCTTCTGCCGTCTGTCTAGAAATATGTAGGTCACTGGCTGTCAATCTAAAAATGATGTAGGTCGAAACAATTCAGTCTAGATAATTTTTCATAAATAATCTATTTAAAAAATCCACAAATAAGCGCGATACTTGGTTTTTAAGCAAACTGTTCACAAACGGCTGGAATAAGTAAGTCTGTCAGATAAAATACTGTAACTTGAGAACTATAAATACAATTTACGGATACTGGATAAAGTCGCGTAAGTAATGTATGTAAAAAACGACGTGAGAACACCAGACAGAAGCGAAGTTTCTTACGCAACTCACATGAAATTCAGCTTTTAATTATTAATTAGTAGAATATAATATCGATACAGTAATAAATAATAGACAATTTTACAATCACACAATAAAAAATATTTAACAAAAAATTAAAATACCTAATCAGGTTAAGTATGCCAAATAACTGGCCACGTGAGGAAATTATTTTCACAACCAAGACCATACATTCTCTCGTTTGAACAACTATACACACAGACTCACACACGCACACACACACACACACATATATATATATATATATATATATATATATATATATATATATATATATATTTATTTATTTAAAGAGAACGAAGGTGGGAGAGAGGCAGTCCTATGTGCTGCCTGTTGCCTTTTGTCTTTTCTACTTCGTCTCTCTCACTCATATGGGCAACAATACGCGCTGCCGAGCCAATGAGGAGCGTTTCATCGTCGAGTTCGTACGTGACATTTCACATTTTCTCAGTTAGGTTCCTATACCAAACGTCCGTTATGAAGTTTCACCTCAAAAATAATGTTCTATCCTTATTTTTTTAAAAATCATATCTCTTGAAGTACGGTTAACAAACTTTTCCCAACATATGTCAAGTGATTTTGTGAAATGAGTCTGAAGCAAAGAGTCTTCGCCCATTACTGTAAAATTAGTACGTACCAACTGAAAATCAGATCTGAAAAACTATATTAAACTGCTTTGTTGCTGTTCTCAAACTATCTAAATAAATCTCAATGTTGAACCTAAATTTAAAAAAATTATTTATAAAATACTCCGCAGTAATCTGGTTTCTACCGCATTTACTTTAAGCCTAATTAAAGAAATATGGAGAAAAATATCTAAAATAAATCGAGTAAAATAAGACGCCATTCACTGTATTATTTACACAAATTGTTTGACAATAATAAATTTCCTGCCTGTGAATTCTAGATTGATAGGCAGGTATAACCAGCAAACATTGCACTCTTCGATCATCTATCGATCTCTTTGACTTTTCATATTCAAGGGTTCATAGTAAAGAATAGTGCAACCAACAGCGCGGGCGGCTAGTTTTACTATAATATAATGTATTGCTTAGGTCACTGACCATCATAACGCCAGCGTCGCATCGTTATCTCTCTTTGTCCCCGACGCGACTAATGACCGTCGAGGGAAGATGCAATCCATGAAAACCGTCTGCGGAAGCGAAGAATGTGGTAGTTGTGAACGTTTGTGCACGTTGTTGTACGTGAGAGCGAATTGAAAGAATCTTTGTAGTCGGTATATCGTAACCCTCTAAACGTTCAAGTAAATATTTCAGAATGCACGATTTTTCATATATTTATATAAATCGCTTCCGCTTTAAAGCGGAAAGTAAAGATATTTTCCATACGGATATCCAATTAAAATAATACAAATGTTTATAAAGGCTGTCATTTGGATTGTTGCCGTCAACGGACACACAAAGCAATTGATGTGTCCGCTTCTGTGACATGCCATTTACTTTGAAAATGACACATTATTAGTAGATTAAATTTGCAATTTGAACGCTTAGTTTTATTACGTAGATATTGTCAGGGGTAATAAATCTTATGTTTTATTAATACATAATTGAATACACGTGTTTAGTTGCTTTAGCACCTGCTATGGCTTTAAGAGGTAGCTTTAAATTTTGCCAGGCCAATATTTTTTCAGTGCTATTTTATTGGTGTATCATTACTAATTTTATAGAAAGACAAGTTTTGTCACATCACAAAAACGGCTTAGCCATCATATCAATGAGAAAAAATAATTGTCTTATTTTCAATATGCCTATATCTTTTATGTAGATGTTTTCTTTAAGTTTTTATTTCTATATAATCCACGAGTAAGCGCTACGTAATATTTTTGGTCGATTATACAGAAATATGTTTGGCGTATTATACAGAAAGTATAACTTGTCTGTATAATATAAAGATACTGTAGTATAAAGATTGTAACTTGTAGATGGGCATAGGGTATATAATAAATATTTATCGATATTGTAGATAATGGGCAATTATTTAAGTAAAGGCAGTCAAAGTTCGCCTGATGAAATTTTGTGTCATTTCTTTTGGATTCTTGATTCTATATTGTCGAGCCAAAGTAAATATTTTTAGATGAATATTGACTAATTGAGAACGCAATTTAGTTTTCATTATTGTTTTTTATATGGTCGCTTTAAGTTTATAAAATATTATACAAATTTGTTCACATGGTGAAAAATGCTTTCAGCAAATACACGAATGGACAAATTTGTCAATTAACAAACAATGTTTTAGTTAAATACCGAATTATATAAGGCGATTTTATTTTAAACTTCGCTTTCCCTTTCGGAACATGGGGAGCATGCTCTTTAGATTTACCATTTTCTAGTTGTGACTTTGGATCATCATTATTTAAAATTTGCCAAGAAACTATTTTGTCTATTATAAGCTACAAAGCGTACGGCTGGCAGACGATATCCTCTTTTTTACGTTAAAATTAACAAATGAGGTCTTAAAAACTAATGGAAAAACTTGAAGATGTGCAGTCATTAATTAAATTTGAAAATTTCTAATCGAAATATATATGCATGTATTTTTATATATCAAGTGAAAAATGTACTTGCAAAAACTCAGTAAGATGAAATTTAAACGAAATTGGAGTTGAGTATATCTGCTAATTATCTACTAACTTTTTGTACATCTTTCCTTTTATGTATCTGCATTCAAATCTAAATTGGAATCCATAGGTTGGTCTAACATTAAACTCAATTTGACATTTAGTTTTTTTTTGCCGATTATACCATTAGTATAACTTTATCAGTATTAATTGGAATTTCCGGGATTTCCACGGACCGGGTTTATTTTTACTAGGGCTAGGGTTTATTTTTAGAGAGCACAAAAAAGTTAATCTTTTTTGTTAATTGATGTCTCGATTTAATTTCTGTCTCCAGATTTTATAATTTTTTGTTGATGACTAAATAATAGTAAGAAGTAAGTCGATTGTTCGAAAAACAATCCAAGCTGTTTGACATTCGCTATATGGCATTTATTTTATTTTATATAAATCATTTACAGAAAAATTGTCTTAAAATATTCCTTTACCATAAACCAAGAGGGCGGGAGAAGGGTTGGAACAGGTGTCTCATTTATCTCACCTTGGCAACACCGATGCAGATTTTCCCTCGAAATATTTACATATGCAAGGACCTTCACCACTTTTTGTTCCATATTTAACTGTTAATTTTGATAAAATTTGTTTTCATTAGATTAGTTCACAATTTATCAAAGTGGGACATATATTTTTTGGAAAAAATTAAAGAAAACTGTGTGTTACCCAAGGTTCTCAAACGAACGTGAAAACGTTCCAGCTCGACGATAAGCATAACGTTCCATATTTAACCGTTAATTTTGATAAAATTTGTTTTCTTTAGATTAGTTCACAATTTATCAAAGTAAGACATATATTTTTTGGAAAAAATTGAACAAAGCTGTGTATTACCCAAGGTTCTCAAACGAACGTGAAAACGTTCCAGCTCGACGATAAGTAGTAATTGTGTAAGTATTATCGTGATTAAATAGTAAACTTTTTAGACAAACTCAGTTCGTAAATCAGCTATAATGTATGTATATATCTATATAAAGTAACGAACGTGAATCGATATGTACATTTGTGATAATGAATATATAATGGCCAGTTGCGTGCTGTGTATGCATTGACAGTGTATCTACTAAGCTGGGCAAGGTCGCGTCGCAGAAGTTAGAAATTACATTAAATTTGTTTTGTGAGTAAGACGAAATGACGCATGATTAACCCAAATAGTCTTGATTTTAAAAGAATTTTCCTTTCATTTGATTATGGTTTTGATTTTCTTTTTGAGTTTATTCGTTCATTCGTATTATTTATTATATTTCATTCGTTCGCATTGTATTTAATTTTTTAATATAGTTAGCTTCAAACAGGCCTAGAGTATAAATGCTACTTGGATTATAATTAATGAAACGTTACGTAAAGATAATCAAACCTTCAATTCGCCGTTAATAACCAACCAGAACGATAGGTATTTTTGAAGAGCTGTGTTGCCATGTAAATTCATATTTATGCCCTCTCTGAATGCCGATAGAAATTGTATTCTTATCTGTGAGAATATTCAAATTATAAGTAACAATCATACGTTTTTTCTGGCCTGACAGGGATTAAATTCCTGGCTTCCGTACAGAGAAAAAATTCATGTTCGTATTTTCATCTATCGGAACAAGAATTTTCCAAGAAGATGGAAGTATTGCAATTAAAATTTGACAGTTTGTCTATCGGTTTTGGTTTAAATCGGTAAAGAAGTTTCGAAGACCTGACAAAAAAAGGAATAGAATTTTCTTCGTATATTCGAATGTTACAAAACCAGCGCCAAAAGAGTGTAGAAGCCACACGCGTGCAGTTGAAAAATGATTATCAGGCTGGTGTCGTTGCTATAAGAATTTGGTGCATGTAAATTCTTTCCATAATTATTTTCACACGAATATTATTATCCGTTTATCGAAAGTCGACAAAGACTGTAAGCAGCTGCGCAAGCAAACTGCTTAAGTCGTTGTCGACTTTTCAAATATGACATTTTTTAAAATAGATGTATTCATGCAATGAGCTGTCCATGGTTATTACTATAACCGGTATCCAACCCACATGCATAGCGAACAATAAAGATGGAAAGTGTGCGAACAACGCGAATTTTTTTGTACTTAAGAGTTACTTATACTTTAATGTATTTAATTAAGACATATGGCGGAATTATGGCTACGAGAGCAATCTCTTACAGCCAACCGTAAAACCAGTCCAGCCCCGTTCGACGAACGGCCGGCAATCGAACTCGGGTCCCCGCGGTGCGCCGCATCGTCAAAGGCCGTATGCCTTGTGATCAACCCAACACACCACGGCGACGACAGGTATATTGTAGATAGGTACTAGATTTGGTTTCATCAGTTAAATTTCAAAGTCCAGTAATGTTGTCTGTTAAAAGTTACTTAGTATCCATTAGCTATTACCTAGGTTTGCCGCACGATAGCATGCGGACCGTAACGAATAGGAGGAAAGTTTAGTTTATGTCATAGGTAGGAAGGTCAGAAGGAGTTTATTTCTTGGTATGTCTCAGTGATTGGACAGAATACTTTTATGTGTGAGATACGCAATCAAGACAGATAAGTATGTATGTTCGTTTTCTTTACTATTTGAATACAGAAAAATTAATCGTGGAAATGAAGAAAGAAAAATTAATCGTGCCCAAAAATAGTAACAGATAATCATAACTTCAACCAAAGTAATCATCCCAAACAACGAGTTCGCCTGTGCACCACGTAGAAAGGGAAAAATAATTACTCCGTAGCCGCCTAGCTCGATAGAAAATGGCCAGTGGACAGTGAAGTTTTAATTTCGAAAGAATTTTGAAAGGCCTGGAGATAATTTTCAGTAATTCTGTTCGAAAACTGAATAGAAAGGCGTAACTCGCCAATCTTTGTATCGATAACCATGCGTTATTGAACGTTTTGTAGATAAAAATATTCTGTTATCTAGTTTGAGGTTATAAAATTAATTTTTAAGCTAAACTTACTTCTGGAAGTCTGATTCCTTTTGCCTTTGATATTTTAAATATATAAGTGAATAATATCCCCAAGAATACAGTGTATATCAAAGATAAAAATGTGGTTGTTATTATTCTTTATAGAAAATTAGAATAGCTAGGTAGCAAACTTCTGTAGCGCGTGGAATCGATCACGCGTGAGAAGTACCAAATACGAGTTAAACCCATTTAAAAAAAATGCATTGCGACTTGGTTAGCGTGTAATTAAGAAAATAAATGTTATTTTTCTCTCTTGTATGTTGCTCCTGGGTATGTACTTTTACTATACCAAATTAATCAAAATCCGTCCAGTAGATTTTACGTGATACCCGCCCAAATTAACATACAGACGAACAGGCATAAATTCTAAAAAAAGTTTTTCTGGTTTCTATTATCATCCTATACGGTAAATCAATCACTTTTTTTAAAATATTTTCAATGTACAGGGTTTACTCTGTTACAATTTTATTATATGTATAGATAACGTCGTTAAAGGATAATTACTAAGTTGTTAGCAAAATTACTATATTTAATTTCGTTTAACTTTTACTATATTTAATTTCGTTTCGTTTTATGTTTCGTGATAATATGCTGTCATTTAAGCTTCCTATTTGCAACTTCCGACCAATCGCTGTCGATTTGTCGTCCTTGAGAGTTAATCTATTCTGTGGCTCGGGGTCCGTAATTAGATTCCAGGCACGCTGCACAGCACAAACGTTACATATTTAAATTGCGAATCGATTGCACGTATTGCAATTATTGTTGGTTATTTTCCACGATTTTTCACTTGGAAACGAGACGGTATGACAGTTAGATTGTCGCCAGTGGCGGTTCGTAGTCTACACACATGTTAATGTGTACGATAAACGCGCGTGTGTCCGTGCGGTGAATGAGGAGGTCGTGTCCTACTTGGCTAGCCGTAGCTACCTTATAAAGGTCACGTATTGATTGTAGATGCTATTGTAAACTGATTTATTTGTGTAAACGTTACCAAGCGATTTTGAATATTCTTTTATGGAAATAGTGTTGACGTTATTGAGCAAACATGCCGCAATTAATTGCAATAGGCCATAATTAGTAAAACTTATGAATGCACAAACTATTTTCGCACTATTCGACATCCAAATCATACGAATTTTAAAGTAATTGAAATTTATCATATTAATTAATTTTAGTTAATATTGGACTTTAATAAATTCTAGAACTTGCGGATTCAATTCCAATTAGCACGTTTATAATTATGCCAAAACACCACTGGCAATAGTGACAGCGTTTTAATCCCAATGTTGAAACTGACTAAAATACAGTTGTTAAATACGATTATTACTCACACTACGAGCAACACTTTTATGTGTATATAATATATCTCAAAAAATAGAGTCCAAAATATATCTATTTAATTATTAACAAATAATAATATTATTTCCGGTGTATATATATATATATATATATATATATATATATATATATATATATATATATATATATATATAGGCGTAAAAATATAGTGAATTTTATAAAAACTATCGAATTTAGAATTATTGCTGAGCTTTTTCTGTAAACATTAGGCAAACTTCTAGCAACTATGTTGCTTTAAAATAAATTACTTCATTTGTTCTTCTTAAATTTCTATCAAAATATTTCTGAGTGTAATGAAAATGAAACGTAAAATTTAGCTCAGTAGTAAACACACAATTTAAAATGTATGCGAGTCGATAGGCTTTATCATTATATAAAATTTAAAACTTTTATGTCACACAATTTCCAAGAAAAGTGTTATGATGGACAGACAGACACGTGGTCTTATAACGTTCCTTTTATGAAACGAATGATATGGAAACCTAAAAACGAAACATCGGATCCCGAAAAAAGATACATAACTGTTAATTTGAAGGTCAAATTTATTGATATAAGCACTTAGTCAAAAATATATTTTGCTTGTTATTTCTAACGAAACCCTAAGTAAAAAATTATAATTTATTCTAACGAAACCCTAAGTAAAAAATTATAATTTACCCAACTACTAGACTAAAACTTCTTTCTAAAAAATAATTTCTAGACCGATTCAAAATCATCCTAATATATTCGTCCTAACAGAGTGATTTTAAAGGTTGTGACTAACGCCTCATTACATTTCCATAACGGAAACAGTTACACCTGTATAAACACAAAGTACTTTGAAAGTGGGTTGTCTTAATAGCACCTAAATGAAGAGAGTGAATATGTTATTTGAAATAAATAGTTCGAGTTAGAAACGATATATAAACGACATGTGACAGAGCACGTGTCTATTATTCACACGAGTGATTCTTGGCATTAATCTTAATAGAAAGTGTTTAAGGAATTATATGATAATTGTCAACCATTACTGACAAAATCACTATCAAAATTGCGTTTATTATACCCTGATTATGTAGAATTAACTATACGCCTGTCATTAATCCGTTTAGAAAAAATCACTACTCAAATATTTTGTAATTTATATGTATACTAAGGAAGAATACGTGATCGTCAGTAAGTTTTGTTAATCTTTGGTGATATTAGGAAATATGCCATATAATCTATGATACTTTCGGAAAGTCACAGAATATATCTCTGTAGTTTTAGACGTCATCTTTTACATACAGCTTTACGTGTTTGGGTAGGGATTTATTACTATAGATAGATTATATTGTACGTAGCTAAATAAATATGTGTAAATATCAGCTCTAGCATTTAACCCTAACAGGTGCAAGCAGAGGTCTCTTAGACCCTGATATCCAATTAATGATGTGAGTCAGAGACCTTATTCTTCATATAGGGTTAATGAAAAATAGTTTAGTGTAAATATCAGCTCTAGCATTTAACCCTAACAGGTGCAAGCAGAGGTCTCTTAGACCCTGATATCCAATTAATGATGTGAGTCAGAGACCTTATTCTTCATATAGGGTTAATGAAAAATAGTTTCTTTGGGATATAATAGTTACTTTTTATTATTTTAAAACTACTGACTAAATAACGTCGCTCATTTGCTTGTTATATGAGATTAAAATAGATAGCTGCCTATAGAAGATATGTGTATGAATATATACATCTTACGTGAACATATTTTGTTCATAACTATCCAATAACATTAAATCTCCTCTCGCAAATTTACGATATAAAACGATTTATGAGCCCTCAGTACTCTCCATCTCTGTCGTCCATTATTAAGGTTCCACAGCCAGAGAGTGAAAAACTAAACCTTTATAATTTCTTCCCCACGTCTGCCCGTATGTATGTGACACCATTATAACTTTTCAATTTGAATCTGATCGTAATTAAATTTTGCAGAAACCCGTAGATTAATTATGCCAATAAATAAAAACTAAATAAACTGCAATTTTTATTTTTTTATTGATGGGCCTCCCCATATATCATAGTATGAAGTATTTTAAAATGCATTTTTAATGCGGTGCATTCTTGGCGAGATACGAGTGTCCAATGTTTTAAATAGGATGTCTCCTGCCTTGAACTTTTTAATACATGGCACTTAAAATCGCAACAGCATTTTGTAACCATTACAATGAATTTTTTTGGAGTTAACTTACGATTTTAATAACTTAAGGAGATAGAGGCAATCAATTTACTTCTGTTACGTCTCTGAAATATATTCTAGGCAATATATTTACGTATTGGAAAATAGCATTAATATGCTGGCATAGAAGCCTCGTTTTATGAGTTATATTCATACTTAGTGGGTCTATTATCCAGGTCAATCCTCATTACTCGCCGTCTCTTGATGCACATTTTAAACATGATGAAATGTAACGATGAAATCGGGAATGAAAAATCTATATACTAGTCTTTAAATATATTTACTAGGTATTATTATTCAGGAGTAGGTAACAATGACGATTGCTGCCCAGCTGTTAGCCACTTACTCGTAATTCTTTATATGCCGCCGCCTGCAGCGTGTTGCTAATGAGCCAGCTGTGTCTTCTTTTTATCATTATGCATTGTTATGTTACTTTTTTGTATAAAGGGTTACACGTGCCCATAAATAGGTGTGCTTTAGTATTATAAACACCATCGTTAGTGTCAAGTTAGTGGTCACTGTGGCCTTAATAACATTTCAAGTGATTGAAGAGCACGCACCCTACTAACGTATTAGTAGCGATTGGAATGCTGTGAGGATTCTTTTTCTTCGTCGGTATGAAATATTTGACTATATTTTTTATTTCAATACTTATAATTCCACAAGTAAAAAAAATGTTGATAAATGATAAAAAGTGGTCGAAATATAAAGGTTTAAACTTAACGTTTAGACAAAAACGACAATAATAAATCGTGACATCATTTTTGGTAATTCTCATTGTATTCTACACGAAATCAGACACGGAGATACCCTGCTATTTAATTTAAAAAGTTTATAACTCGCTTATAATTTCAATAGATATTTGTAATTTTTTTCATTAACGACTTTTAAATTAACTTACAATTTTATAATATTTTATGAAAAACAGCAAATGTGGCTATCCTTTTGTGATAAGGAGTTATATAGTATAGAGATATAAATAATGACACGCGTTTTAAAATTGGGATAAAAACGGTGTTCATTTTCCAAGAATTTGCATTCAATTAATTTGGACCTATTTTAGAGATTATATATAATTTGAGATATATATTAATAATAGAGATATATATTTATAATGTTCTGTTCTGCACTATTAAAATATAAGTTCGTTGGTCCATTCAAAATATAAATAACTAGATATAACTGATGGAATGGATTGCAAAGGATTGTTCGATATACAGTTTCTAAATAGAGATCAGTCATAATTTGGCTGAAGCTCTTTAAATATTTTTTTTAAACAATGTAAGTATCCATTTTGTGTTAACCCTGGTCATTAGGTACAAGGAACATTTATGTTATGTGATCGATTATCAGTAGTAAAATTATAGGATAAATCTTTCGAATATCTTATTGTACCTATTTCCGATTATTCTCTATCAATTCAGTTACTTGTTGTTTATTCTTTGTCTTCTTTAGTAATTCTGGTTAAAACTTTAAAGGATAGTAATGGCTTATTCGGCGAAGGCTGAGTTTTTTCTGTAGTCTGTACCATTAACATCTTTCAATACCATTGTCTCAATCTGACATCACGTCCAAAAGGACAAGGAAACCATTCTGTGGATGAAATGGAAGAATAGTTTAAAAGATGTATAAACTGAAGTGAAATATTTGATTAAAAAAATTGTGAGATTTATCAAGGAATAACAAGTATTGAATAGTGTGAAATAACTGATCTGAAAAAAGTTATATTTTCGTCAAAAATATAACTTTTTTCAGATCAGTTATTTCACACTATTCAATACTTGTTATTCCCATAATCCTGCAAATAAATACTTTTCGAATTTGAAAATGTTTATTCCAAACAAAAAAGTAAACCATAACTCGATTGTCGACTCCAATACGCTCGCTCATTCACTGCATCGACCGCATTTGGCGCGGACGGAGGTCGGAATCCACTACTACGAATCCCATTGAGCTTCGCCCGCGTCATCAAAGGATGCGCCGCGGCGGCGGCACCAGCTCCATTGATCACGTGACCCACTTGTCGAGGCCGGCAACCGCGTGCCCGTGACGTCACCCTGAATGGGTGACGACACGGGAGGGTAGCTATGACGTAAAACTTGCTTAACTGTGTCAATGGGCGGCGTGGTTTTGTTGACATTAATTCTGGCGATGCCTTGTCTTTTCTCCTCGGTTTCTATGCGCGACAGATTTTGTTACGTAATGAGCTTGATTGAGCTGGACTCTTGTGTGATAGTTAATATAATACGTTGAGATTTTACTATATTTGTCTTGTAATACTATTTTTTGATGCCGTAATTTTGCATTACAATTCAAACGCAAAGACCTGTGGTACTCATTTTCACAAGAAGTACTCGCTTCAGCTATGTTACTTTATTCTAAAATATAAAAAATAGAATACTATTATTAATTATAGCAACAATTTAGAAATATTCACACAAAAGTTGCCTTCAGACAATGATTTGGTCGGTACAAGAATGTTGAAGGATCTGAAATAACTGATTATGACATCCACACTCTAAGACAAAGCATAAATTAATTCAATTCTCTTCCATTGTGATAATTTACAAAGAAAATAAAAACGTGCATGTCCATTCCACGGAACTGAAAATTCTTTGATCTGAATATAGTATTATTTATTTAGGTTGTTAGTTCATCGAATGCACGTCATCAACGTTATTATCTATATAATTTAATTGATTTTCTATGATGTTTTTTATTTGCTTTTGATATATTTTGCTCTTTTTAAATTTAAATTAGATGAAGTATTTCGAGATGACGATTGAGGTGACCCTTAACTTGCTTTACGCGACATAGAAAACTATCCCCATCCCGCAGTTAATTTCGTTACGTCACCTTGCACAATTATTAGAGTTTTAAATAAAAAAATCACTGTTATTGAAATATAGTCATTAAAAATGAATTTCAATGTTGCCATTTTTTTAAATTTTTTATACATAATTCAAATTTTTTTAATTTTTGAAACACTTTTGACGGCTGAACTGTAAATAGATACTATGAATATCTTATAAAAAAATATTGTGAACATTTGTCCTACTTAAACTAACCTATTTATTTGCATCAAAAAATCTTACTATTTATTAGGCAGCATGTTTAAAACTTGACAGTGATTCAGCGAAACATTCTGATAATATAATTTTTTTTATTAACGTTAATGTATTTTAACCAAATTTTTAATTATTTTTTTTTAATTATTAATATTTCCTTACATTTGACGTTAATGTATTTTAACCAAAAAATTAATTATGACAATCTTATAGTTGCACTGAAATTGCTGATTATATCAAAGCACTTGGTTAAATTCAGTAAGATAAATTTCAAAAGCTGGATAGTGCAAAGTGGTGAAGCAAATTTCCTGGAGTCATGAGGCTGCCTGTAGTTAGGCAAACTCTGCAACTTGACAAAAACTGTCATTATAGAAAATATGGTAAATCCGTAAATAATACAAACTGTAAGTATCGAACTGACCTACGATTTATAATGAGTTTGTTTTTAAATCGAATAGTTTATTATTATTAACCTAAGATCTTAATCTTTGTAACAAAAGAGACCCCTAAATATTACATCCTAAGATTTTCCCGTGCCTCCTTTTATTTGTAATTATTATTTAACGTCGAGAAAATAACATGAAATTTTATAGAAGATTCGACAACACAAAGGAAGGAATACAATAGAAATCCATTTGGATATTTCTAGTTATCAGCAAATGTAAAAATGGATGTGCTAAGAAGATTCCGTAGTAGAATAAGGAACCCTTATAATTTCGTCTATCCGTCCACCCACTCGTTCGTCCGTCTGTCATATCCTTACATTTTCTACACTTTTAGCCTAATTATATATATATATATATATATGTGTGTGTGTGTGTGTGTGCGTGCGTGCGTGTGTGTGTGTGTGTTTACATGAATATGAAAAAAGGTGAATAGAACCTTTATGAGGAGATGTCAATTAATTGTAGCAAAATCTTAAAAAAATAATACACCATACATTTATAATACGTGGGAACATTTTTTGCCTATTTCATCAAGTATCACTGAATAGGATTAACATTGTTCCATTTACCATTTTTCATTTTTATGTTGCATTTTGTGAAAAATTAAGCCTTAAAGTGACGTGTAAAGTGTCCCTCCCTCCTATAATTTTTTGACTGTGTGTTTGAATATTCTTTTAAAAATATAATTTGATTAAATTTTGAAATAAAATATTTCGATTTACTTGTATCAGAAATTTGAAGCGATATCGACAAGAGCAAAGTTTTGTTTGTTTTTTAACGATTCACGGAAAAACTACTGATACAATTAACATACAACTTTCGCAATATAATAACTCATAGTTAAAATAATCACCTCCTCTCTCTCTCTTCCTCCCCTCTCCCTCCCCTCCTCTCTATCTCTCTCTCACTGTCTAGTGAAAAATAATAAAAATACACCTTTATGATGGTAGCATATAAAAAAACCGTCGCTTTCGAATAATTAAAAGTAATCTGTTAAAAAGTGAAATGGTTGGGAAATTATCTTGATGATTTCTATTGCAGACATTGGCTAAACCTCAAATGTTTAAATGTGCATAGCTTTATTACAATCCGTCCTGTGGTTTTTGCGTGATACTCGTTAAGAAATGGCCTGTGTACAATATAGTTCTACTTGGCGCAACTAAGTTCCGTGACAGTATTAGAGTATTAGACAAATAGGGCAAACCCAAGTGAAGTGTCAGCACGCAACGCAACGCCAAGTGAAATACCAATAGAACGTATTCTTATAACAATTAAAACGCTTCACCGTTTTCCATGTTACAGTGCAACGAAACTGCTATATGGCGGATATACAGATATTGTTTTAAAAATTCCATTTTTTATAAATATCCATCGATAAGCCTCATCATTCTGATGAATAATTGTTATTACAAGTTTTTGTGTAAAAGTGATAGTTTACCAGAAAAAAATTTCTATTTTTTTTTATATGTTACGAGAAAGAAAGTGGCACAAATGAGTATAAATCGCCTTATAAATAGAGATTTCAGTGCACACATATACTAACTTTGAAACGTCCAAATAAAGCCAATGATAACTAATGTTTTTTGCCACACAAGTATGGAAGCATAAAAGTTGAATATAAATATTACCTCTAATACGCATATCATGGCTAACCATTAATAGATTTTATGTACATATACATCAATGAGAATTTTTGGTACTGTCGTCTAGTCTATACATGTAATTTAAATTCGTACGAATTTAAAGTGTGTTTTAAAATTGATTAATAATAGAAATAAAATAGTTTTTCTAGATGTCCCTCAAATTTATCCTTTTCACTCGGTACATTATTTAAGACAATAGGAAATAGCCTGCAATTGATAAGAAAATCAGGCTGACAAACGGCCTCTTACCTATTTCAAAAGTTATTTAGTAGTTCTCGAGTTACGAACACATATAAATTTTATACCTTTAGATACGCATGTTGTCATCATCTCACGTGTCATTCTTTCAATGTTTTTTTTATGTACTTTCAATATTATAACCATATTACACTTACCTCGCTCAACCATGACATTTTACAATAACACTCGTTCACATAAATACAAATATCTAATGCACGTAGCATACGCGGAGACTAGACACATGATGCTTACGGCACCCTTAGGACATAATTTGTTTCATCTTTATTTGTTACATTTTAGTTCGCGTGAATCATCCTCACGTTGATTTATACGGATTCACATTTTGAAATAAAATAAACAGAAAGTTATGGTGCCAATGTCATAGTACTGCGCTAGGGCGGATCTAAAAAAACTGGTACTAACGGAGAAAAATGACACGAAATAATTACTTGTTGGTATATAATCACATAATATATTGGGAAAATGTGATTATATATATCAAAAAGAATATTTGAAAACATAATCAAAATTTATGAGCATATATTTCTAGAATAAAATACACATTACAAAACTTGTGGAGACTTCTTTCTTAATCTGTGTAATTAATAACGATTGTAATTATTAAAGAGTTTCGGCGCGGATTGTTATCACTAAAATGAAACTTGCTAATGCCAGCGTATGGTATAAGTCGATTCAGGTAGCGTCACGAAATGTGTGACAAAAGATAAATATCGAAAGTGGGGATAACCTGCTAAGTAATACTGACACTTTCTTAGCCTTGCGTATTGGCTATTTATCATTAGCGATTTCGGCATGTAATGGGAATGTCTGAAATAAGGCAAATCGTACATTTAATTTTCAAATTGTGATAAATATTTGTCTTTTATTTTATGAGTTTATTTGAAAATAAGTGTTCACAGCAGCTGCTTTTTATGTGTTACTGCATTTTGATGTAACTATCTCTTAATGAAATATTAACTATTTATAAAAACCGGAGTGAGTACTTATGGTTTTATTTTTTTAGGCAAGGGGTAATTATGTACTTTAGGTTGTTAGTCTCGCGGACAGCTCTTCCGACACACTACTCCAATAGTTTGTTTATATATTTTGCCAAATAAGAGTATATGCTTATTTTCTTTCCTCAATGCGCATTCAGATACCGTCTCGTAACAGATCTTGATTTATTGTGTCATCAAATAAACTGAAATGGACGAAAACGGCCATTCACACTTTAACAGTATTAGAGTATTAGACAAATACGGTAAACCCAAGTGAAGTGCCAGCACGCAACGCAACGCCAAGTGAAATGCCAATAGAACGTGTTCTTATAACAATTAAAACGCTTCACCGTTTTCCATTTTACAGTGGAACGAAACTGCTATGTAGCGGATATAGATATTTTTTTAAAAATCCCATTTTTTTATAAATACTCATCGATGGGTTTCGTCATTCTGATGAATAACTGTTATTTCAAGTTTTTGTCTAAAAGTGATAGTTTGCCAGGAAAAATATTTTCTATTTTTTTTTGTATGATACGAGAAAGAAAGTGCTCTATTTCGGCCAAAAATCTTGACAGGTCTCACTTTAGAACTTCTTGAGCTTTATTTTTTTTTGCTCAATGACTATAATCCTACACTATCCGCTTTTTTAACCTGAGGATGTAATAAATCTTCCTATAGTGAAATTTAAAACACATAGTAAACACGAGCTTATTTCAAAGTTTTTTATAGCATCAGGGATTATGTTGAATAGAAAGATGTGTGGAGGTCATTGTAGTGTACAGTATAGTTTAAATACGCATTCTATCCCTCATTAAGAGGAACTGATTGATTATTTGTAGACATACGTATAGACTAGAAAGATATTTATTCATAATAATTAGAAATTAAATTGTGACATGTTAAAAGAGACTTTAAAGGTCCTACTTAAACAAAAATAGAATAAACTACTAGCGCGCACCTAAAGTTCCTTTCACGAGTTATGTGAATCCAAAAAAGTTCTAGTGCCCTCCTAAAAACAAATGGTTATTATAATTACCTAGAAAATATAAAAAGTACAAATTCTGCGAATAGAATTTAATTTATGATTCTATTAATTACATTTTAACGTTAAGTGCTGCATTAACTGGCCTGTCTTCTTTTTTGGTACACACCTAATTAATAGTAATGAGTTGCTAATTACCAGATAAGTATAGAATATCACAGTCGTGTGTGATTAGTTATAATTAATAATATTTAACGAGCCAAAGTTCAAATAATAAAGAAAAGACTTATCAAGCACTGGCCGCAACAGAGCACTTCTGTCTCGTTCCATGCAAAAAAAAAATTAAAATTATTTTTTCCTTACAAACATCACTTTTAGACAAAAAACTTGTAATAACAATTATTCATTAAAATAATGAGGCCTGTCGATGTGAATTTATAAAAAATGGAATTTGTAAAAAAATCTCATACCCGCCATATTTTCGTTCGGGCCGTATTAATATTCTCTGTGCTGTTTCAATTTCAGTAATATAAGTTTGTTGGAATAAATATATATAAATATAATGTCTATCCACAAGTGGGGGTAACTTGTGGATAGACACACATTTATTAGCGCATTTAGTAAATTATTTATTTCTGTATGTTATGAGGCCCCGGCCATTGCTTTTTATAATTTAACCCAAAATTAATTTATGACCTAGTGTGTATTTAGTATTTAATTTGATAAATTTATTGTTTTACTGTATATTTATACAGAGTGATGGGAATAAATTAAGCTTATCTCATTAACTTTAATACTGATAATTTTTATTGTTCTTACATTGATATGATGTTGCACACAGGACAAAGAAAGTTCACTTCAAACGCCTTTGTCTAGAAAGAAACTTTAAATATGTTTATTCGCAAGAAATAATCGGTTTAAAGATTTTTCTTCGGAATAAACTAATAAAATAAATCTGTTCAGACGTAAATATTTCAATTTTAAAGCACTTCAAAAGGTGGGGGCAGAGTTAGATCAAATGCGACATAAGGTGCCTTACATCTTATAATTTTATTTATTCTAGTCAATAAGTGTCATATATCGTGAACTTAATACACAACGATTTATCTCAGATTTATATATGTAAAGAAAACCTATAGGTATCCTTTCATTTAAACTTTGCCGCGTTATCTATGATAAGTTCCATAGAGGTCGCTGTTAGCTTTCGTATAAAACGTCAAAAGGTTTTGAGAGGTTAGATTTGTTTTTGATTCAGTATTTTATTGTAAAAAGCTTACCTGTCGAATTCAGATGATAAACCCGAAATAAGGGCTTTAAATGTTGTTTCTTTTATCCACAGGTGAGTAAATGTTCAGTTTATAAGATAATGTTACTAGCAAATTGTAGAAGGAACGTTTTACAAGTAAATAAATCTTTTATCCACAGAAACGCAATTACGTCTTTATTTCAACAAGTTCGAAACAGAATCCAATGAAAACATTATGTATATATATATATATATATATATATATATACATATACACTGAATCGAGATAAAACCATTGAAGCTTATTTAATTTAAACATAAAAATACTCGAGTCGAACGACGATTATATTGCGGTTTTTTTTATTTTTAGCATTTCGTAATTTCTCACATCTGTTATTACCCTTTGGTTTACACTTGTCATAGTAAGTGCTTCATCGAATTCGAGTGTACTTCCATAGCCAGCGATTAAGCGCCCCTGTAAAGTCTAATACGTATATCCAGAGGATTATTTGTATTGTATTTCCTTACCCTTTGGTTTACACCCTTCACAGTATGTGCTTCATCGAATTCGAGTGTACTTCCACCGCCAGCGATTAAGCGCCCCCTGTAAAGTCTAATACGTACATCTAGAGGATTAGTTGTATTGTATTTCCTTAAGGGGTAACTATGCCTTTGAGGATGCGAATTTATTTATCCGTTAAGTACTCGCGCGTGTGTACGAGGGCCCGTACTTGCGCGCGGGGGGAAGTTAAGGAAAAATGTTGAATTTTACATGAATTATGCATTAGGTCCGCGGAGCGCCCTGTTATTGGCCCCGTATTACGTTACACGTGCTGCTTTATGGAACGTGAATTCGTTTATTGCAGGCAGGAAAATCGGCTCGGCGAGTGTAATCATGGGCGCGGCTCATTCTTCTCGGGGAAGTTGGCGAGGTTGTTACGCATATATTTTGGAACGGTTTCGCGCTCGCGATGCGTTTTTGCCTAGACCTTTGTGCGTAATTAGATTGTCTTTGCTCTTTATTATGCTTTTACATATTGCTAAAGAAAAAGAGAATGTAATATTAAAATTGGTTATGTAATTGCCGAGTAGATGTGAAATTAGTTGGTTGTTTTGTTTTCAAAAAATGCAAGCTTGGGAACGTGGACAATCAACCTCGAATTGTCATATGTACGAAGTATCTAGAAGTAACTTGTAAAATACATATAAAACCTATTGAAAATAAAAAAAAACAAATAGAAGTTAATTCACACATCGAATTTCCCGTAACATCAAGCATATTGTGTAGCTTTCAATTAATAACTTTTAATTATTACCTGCATACTACATGTTAGAACTCATTTTGTAAAATGTTCAATTGTTTGTCCTTTAAGCTTTTTTGTACCAGTAGATTGTGTTAAAAACATCTTGATAGATATTCTTCTGTAAATTAAACTTGGATGTCATTTCTAACCGCAATAATAATATAATTCCATCGAATTTTTCTCTTAAGTAATTTTTGAAAATGAGTCGGGGTGAAGAAAAATATTTTGCGTTACGTTTGAAATTTTTTTCGGAAACTAATAAAAATATTATTGCCTAAACTAGGATATAATATTTTTTCAACCGTTGAAGTTTTCATATTACGTCAGTGACAATGCACAATCGCGGGACTACAAATAATATTATAACCGCGTAACTGGTAGTCAGCAAAGTTTAAAGTCAAACGTCGTATTTTATACTGCTGAACTCTATGCTAGGGTATAAATGACAAATCTCTTTATTTCTTGCCTAAACTAGGATATCATATTTTTTTCAACCGTTGTTTTCATATTACGTCAACTAGTTTCAAGTCAAGTTTTCATATTACATAACTGCGTAACTGGAAATCGGCAAAGTTTAAAGTCAAACGTCGTATTTTATACTGCTGAACTCTATGATAGGATATAAATGATGAATCTTTTTATTTCTTGCCTAAACTAAGATATAAATAACGTAAATGCATTTACTTCTTGCATGAGATCATTAAATAAATATAGTTTCAAAGATATTTCGCCCTTGCTCTTGTGCATTTAGTAACCTCATAGAGTTGTTACTTTTCGTAACTTATACAGTAATTCTTCAGTTAATTTCTTACTTCAATAAAATAAGTATCTTTTTTTCTAAATTAAATGCATTTATTGGGTTAAAAGGATAAAATGATATCAATCGATACGTAAGAAATTGAGTGATTTCTCTTTGTAATTTGGTAAATAAGCATTTATTGCGTTAAAGGATTAAATTATCTCTCGGATTTTGTTGATTAAACTTGCAAAAGGCAATAATCAACAAAATATCGTCCTGTACTGTACTAGAAAACATCATAATTAACAAAATGCGGTAGATCCAGAGCCCAGGGTGGGCCAGGGCTTTCCTTTGAAGCGACTTCCACGTAGCTCTCTGTGTGACAACCGTTCTCTAGACAATCTTCAGCACTCCAAAATCCTTCTCCACCGTTACTTGTCTATCTATGCGGTTTAGCCAAAAAGATCCTTTTTTGAGAGAGTTAGAATCCTTCATTCGAACAACGTGAGTAAGCCCAATTTAGTCTATTAATTTTAATAAATTTTATGACGTCTGTAAAATTTCTATATTTCCGAGTTGTATCTCCTTCTCCATACATAATTTTCCTTTATACCTCCAAGAATTGATCTTAAAACTTTTCGTTCAAAAATACCCAGGAAACTTTATAGGAAGCTTTAAAAACAAACTATTAATGATGTAATAAACTGTTATAAAAGGAATTGGAGTCTGTAGGCAAAACAGAATTCAGTTCCTGCTAGTGTCGCTACTTAGTATTGGTTATTTTAATAAGTTCGGAATACATAGGTTGTCAGTCGGCCTTTTCTATAGTTTAAAATCGTCTAGACAGTTAATATTATATTACACTTATATCGCAGTTAATATTCTATTTATAATTCTCGTAACCGTTTGGGTTATATTTAAGAACCCTAACAACAGCTCATGCCATTCAGCCACGTCGAATTGAATCATAAGCATAAAACTATTTTTTCTGTGACAAATATATATACTCAATCATTTTGCAGTCGTATGGTAAAAGGTTTCTTCTAGCTTCTGGCTGTCAAATATTGACTTGGTAAATGAATATCACAGAGTGAACAGAACCACACACCACTGAGTGTGGATATTTCCCAAGCAAATTGAAATTCCAAAAACGTTTGGAATATCAATTTGATAGTTATTTGCCACTTTTGGCAGATAATTTACTACGTCGTTATTGCGGTTATGAACATTGCGACCATCTGTTAATAATATAATAAGTTTAGGGTCCTTGTGGGTTATATATATATTATAAATGACATTAAAAATCTATATAAAAAAATATCAGATAATAAAATAAAATAAGAACTTACCATCCCACAAGTCATTTGGCTTTTAATAATAATTACTTTTTGATCCACACTGTCATAAGCGCCCAAGAGTCATTGTTTATTATAGCCTTACCATAAACAATGATTCTTGGACGCTTATGACAGTTGCGTAGTTATGCTAGCAAAGTACATCAATAGTCATTATTTATTATAGCCTTACCATAAACAGTGCTTCTTGGACGCTTATGACAGTTGCGCATTTATGCTAGCAAAGTACCACAATAATCAGTTATCCCTTTATGCATCCGTTGTTTTTGCGTCTGATTCAATAACGCCATTACCAAGTGGTGTTGTTAAGACATACAAGTAGTGACAATGAGCAGTCGCGGAATTCGAATTTTAATACTCGTACACAGTTACGCGGTTACGAAATGGCCAATTTCGCGTATGCGTTATCACCGATGTAATGCATATGCGGTATGTGAAAAATTACCCTCACAATTTTCCATCAATTAATTAATCAGTAACATCAGAGCACCGATCCAGTATTCTTTCCAAAGTATTCCTTCGTTAGTCCTGCCAAATGTTTGTTTGCATTGTATCATAAAATACATGTGTCTTTTCCATATGGTATCAACATTAAAGTATTGAGTATAAAAGAAATTTAAAACAAGTCAAAATAAAATAGAAACGCTGTGCAGACCACTTGCTTAAACGGCGTGTATGTTTAGTATTGTCTCGCATTGTGAAGTCAATTTGCCCTTGGTGTTCTACGCTGCGATATCGATAGCCGCGAATGCGTACTTACACAATGGTAAATAAAAAGTCTTTTCGAAATAAATGGATCGATACAATTTTTTTTATAATGATAATTATATGAGTTACTATGTTTATATTGTGATAAATATAATAATTGTATTGGAACTGTACTATTAGTGACAGTGCCCTTGGTGTTCTACGCTGCGATATCGATAGCCGCGAATACGTACTTACACAATGGTAAATAAAGTCTTTTCGAAATAAAGGATCGATACAATTTTTTTATAATGATAATTATGTGAGTTGCTATGTTTATATTGTGATAAATATAATAATATGATAATTGTATTGGAACTGCACTATTGGCGACAGTGCCCTTGGTGTTCTACGCTGCGATATCGATAGCCGCGAATATGTACTTACACAATGGTAAATAAAGTCTTTCCGAAATAAATGGATCGATACAATTTTGTTTATAATGATAATTATGTGAGTCGCTATGTTTATATTGTGATAAATATAATAATATGATAATTGTATTGGAACTGTACTATTGTCGACAGTAGCAATTATATATTGTGTGAGCTTCGAATATGAAGACTTACAAGGCATATATATGTTCAAAGAACTAACTATGATAGTCATTTTTTAATTGAAAGCAGTGTCCCTTGGTGGCATACTTAGCAAATTAGATTATCTGCATCGAGTAATATTAAGAGATCGTCGTCGTTACTAGTTGGTGTAATGAGTCTTTCACAAGATTTTCGGAATCTTGTTCACAAATTATACAGGTATTTAAAACCAGTTTCAAATGAGTGAACTCGCATGAAAGGGATGCTTCTAAGGTATTGCCTGTTCGTCGTGTAAGCATTTTACTTAAATTTAGCAAGTTTTCAGCTTGAATATATAATTTTATGATTCAATTTCGGTTTCTTAATAGTGTTAATTCATGTCGTTTTACGAACAAATCGGATTGACGTGCAAAAAAATCAACTTACCTTTAAATAACATTAAAATTCTTTAAAATTTATAGGATTATAAGTACTGTCCATATTTTTTTCTTTATGTATTCTTGGATATTGTACATTTTCTGATGTATGTGCGTACATTTGTTATCGCGTTGAACGGAAATTCCTATTGTAACCAGAATAAATAGCTTCAAAAATGTGTCTTCCTGGGCGTGTGGCGTGTTGTTGAAAACAGCTCTTTGGGTAGAGGATAAGAATTTTTTTTTGGAAAAAGTGGCAATGCGGAGGGAGTTTGGTTAAAGTTTTTGTTTTAGATCTATTTTATGATTGGTTTATATTAGAAAATATGTGTCATATTTTCTAGACATATGAAATGACTGATGAATTTAATATTGTAAATTTGATATTGTAAATTTTATTATGAGTAATAAAAAGATAAAATAAAAAGGTTTTTAGGGGTCACTATCCTCTATTGGAGAGATTTAAAATATAGTGCAAATGAGTAAGTTGTGTATTGATATCTCGCTCTTTAAATTAACAGATATGTACCTATTGTATCAAAGTCTATGTGAGTAAATAATGGAAGCGAAATGTCCTCGTAGTGAGACTCAAATTACACATGGTCGGTTTATGTTATTTATGCAATTATACATTTTAAAACCAGCCATACCTATATATATATATATATATATATATATATACATATATATTTATATGTATGTATGTGTGTATATATATATATATATATATATATATATATATATATATATATATATATATAGGGGGATTTGACCGTTTGAAATTAAATGAAAACCCAGGCAGCACTAGGTGACACAAATACTTTAAAATAGTGAAATAAACAATTACGTCAAGAAAAAACATTTTTTTTCAAAGAAATCAAATAGCATTTTAAAATAAACAAAACGTAAACACCATTTGCAATAGTTGTCGTTTTTATCGGCAGCGGTAGCAAAGCATCGCGGTGTGTTTGATTACAAATCACTTAAAACTTTTCCTGTGATTAAACTACTGAATTTTGTTTATTGATTTTTGGTGTACGGTTGAGGAACACCGTATGGTAGATGAGGATTCGTTTAAAGTCGAACGGTCACATTCACATTATAGTCTGGGATAGAGTTAAAGAGTAAATTAATTCGATTTCCAGAAAATGTACGTATTTAAGCTTATAAAAATTTAAAGGTACATAGTAGTTCTATTAAACTATTTACAAAAACTTATTTCTAACAACCTAAGTATGTTGCGTACCATATCTTTCACAGGCATAATAAGTATACATTTTAAAATAAAAAATGCTATACAATTGATTTAAGTCTGGAGGCGAAAATAAAAAAAATACTTTCGTAATTGATTTTTGTATGGAGTTTGTGTGAACTTTTTACAAATCCATCTACATGTTATGTTTTGGTCTACTGTTACTCGTATACTAATAAAGACTACTTAATTACAATTTCATTATGTATATATATATATATATATATATATATATATATATATATATATATATATATATGCGTGCGGGTGTGTGCGTGTGTACTACCATTGTGTGAATACTTTTCAGGTATTAAAAAATAGTAGTTTAACTGGTAGCGAAGGCGGCCACTCGAAAAGTTAAGATTTCGTAAACTTATCTCTGTATCGAAAAAAATGTTCATGTCATACCCTCAATATTTATGAAAGACCTACTCAATGATACTCTACACAATGGGGTATGCTAAAAATTACCCCACTTTACATTTGGAGAACTACCTTGATATACTTGTTTGAAAAGATTTTATTTACTTTAGTACACTTTTACATTTTCATAACACTGTAGACTTTATAAATATGTATAAAGATGCAAAATTTCAACTTTATAGCACTAATAGTCTGCGAGTAAAACGTATGTGACCTATAGACGGACAGATAGACCGACGGAAACGGCGAAACTATAAGAGTTACTACTTTGGCTACGGAAACCTAAAACTGAAATACTATTTTTAAGTATCATTTTTTATTTCTATAAGGGTGAAAATAAACTTAAACGCAATGTATTATTATTGGTAGATTAATGGTTAAATCCTAATTTTATTTAAGTACGTTTCGCTCTCCGTTGCAGAATGCGTGTGACGGAGCGCAGCGTGCGCGCGGAATGCGTGCCGCGATGGTCGCGCTCGGCGGGTGCGCCGCACGCCGACTACGCGGCAGCGGGCCACGCGCCGCGGCACGCGCGCTCTCCTTTCGCGCACAGCGACCAGATCAACGAGAGGTTTGCCGTGTGGTATGTGTCCGTATCTTTATATTGCGAGTCGACTGCTTAATGGGACTAGTTGTATAATTAGCAAGAAAAATAAATACGCAAGTTATGTCTGGCTGTCAACGGGAAAAGGGACGGCAACTAAATAAAATCTTCAGGAGAGCTAAAAGAGAGAAAAGAAAAAAGACATTTTAATTGTTTTTGAATCTGCAACCATCGATCATTTAGCAGAGTTATTAGTTTTTCGTGTTTTTTATGTATTTAATATTGAAAAACAGAGGAAATAAGAAAGAGGTCTGTTCATATAAACACAGAACCTTACGAACAATGATAGTCACAAAAGTATAGAGATAAAGTCCCTTTCTTGTGTATGTTTTTTTTGTTTATATCGCTCATAATCTATTCTTTTCTGTCTTTTTAAAATTATTTTTGAAATAATAAAAATAATTATCCCACTAATATATTTTACAAAGTAATGTTTTTCTTGATGTCACTTCTATTTTTTGAAATAAGTTTTTGGTTTTTAAAGTAACAATTAAGAATTATCTTTTCTTTTCCAAATCTTTTTGTGACTGCAAATTTTTTTCTAAAAAAGACAGTAAAAATTAAAATAATTGAAATTTCAATGACTACTGTCTCATTTTTCAATAATTAATAATTGTTTGTTTCCTTCGATCAGGAAATGGCTCGATTTACGCAGCCACATTTTGTTCTCCTAGATTCCTTGGGTAACAAAAAATAGTAGCTTCCTGTTTCCTTCAAAATCTTGGAAAATGGCACGGAAATTCTTTCATTTATCGGACCTTATTTCGTTCTTTTCGGTAGTTTACGTTACATGCCCGTATCCGCTCTTTAAAAAAAACGAACTTCTCGAAATCTCAACAATGGTTCAGTTTATTAGTTTAAATTTTCTGTTCATATGTTCATTTCTCACTAAAAATCAATATAAAATAATCCAAAAGTAGCCAAAACATTAAACGCGTTTTTCTCAAAAATATGTTTTTCTAAAAATACCGGCATGTGTAGCACGATTTCTTCCCTTAAGATATAATTATAACTCATATTTGACCCCAGTTGAGATAAGGATCCCATTTCCTATTCCAAAAATTAACCATTTCAACTCTGTAATTACAAAATTGCGGCAGTCTAAAGTTACAAAATTTTTCGAATTCATATTTCAAATAATATATAAACATAACGTAGGATCGATATTAGTGATATGTTACCCACATGTGAAAGTGACCAAAAATTATTACCATTTTTTCAATTTCAGAATTAAGCATTATTAGGGGAAGAAATATTAGGGATATAGGATGAATAATTACAGAACCTTTGTTACCATAAAAAATGCTGAACAAATGCCAGTTTCAAAATAAATGAACTGCCACCTATTTCATGAAAAACATATCTGTGTCTTGAAAAATATTGCTTAACACCAACTTGGAACAAAAGTATATTTTTGAATAATAATCTCCATTTGTGAAACACAGTTGAGTAAAAACAACTAGTTAATATAAGTTTCCCTTTGTTACCTACTTACTGTACATAAACTTGTGCACTCAACTTTACAACTGAATTGAATTATACATTTTCTATATGTACTAAAATGAAACCTTATAAACTTACACTTTCATGTAATTAGGTATGGAAAGTGTTCATTTCAGAATTTAAATGAAATCATATGTAATGATGGATGAATGGATGGAGGGCATTTATATAATTTGCATTACCTTATAATCAGCAAGCCGGAAATGAATGATTGATTTGTAATAAATATGAAAGATTAAAATTACTTCTTCCCGTAATTATTTTGTTCATGTACTTACTGTAAATATTTATTGTATCTATTATAGTACACCTATATTAAGACATCTGTCATCTGCCTTGGCTTTCGAGTACTTTATGCTCTGGAAAAATGTGTCGGAAAAAAGGGCTCAAGCTGTAACAGACACTCAACTAAATTATGTAACATCTTGCATATTCTAAGCTCCCTTAATGATAGACATAAATAAGCCAAAACCAGCCGACTTTAATATTATTTAAGACTGAGATTTATTCAATTCCTTGAATAAAACAGGCTTTTCTGATATTCTATGTAATTTCATTGTTTTATTTGGGTTCAAAAGTCGATGTATTATTTTACCTTGTATTAATAATTATTTGTAAGATAGAGTTACTAATTTATTTAATGTACTGCAAATTTCTGCTTGTATGTGCATACAGGCAAGGTGACATTTCAAGCCTGGAAGTGGATGTTATCACCAATACCACCAATGAGAGTATGAATGAGAGCAATCCGGTCAGCGACAGAATATTTGCCGGAGCCGGATCAGCTCTTAAGGAGGAGATTTTCATTGAAGGCAAAGGTATTAAAAAATGAATTTTGTCCAATATACATTTTGTGTACGTAAATAGAAGCGGCTGGATATCTGAAATATTTCAATTACGAGGTAAGTATTGGTATGGTCTTACATGAGTTTTATTTTATATCTTCGTACTATTACCAAGTTGTGATAGACAGTTATTATATTTTAGTTCCATTCCAAGATTATACTCCGACTACCCGAGATAACTGTAAAATTACAAATATTCCTGTTAAATATATCCAAGTAATTTAAATTGAATGTGTTCCACATCCCATTTTGTACAGTAGTGCCAACAATGTAAAACAGACTTGTCATTTTAATGTAGAATTTTAGTTTTTGAACATAGAAATTATGTTTCAATAATGGAAATCCTAACCTAACAAAGATTAAAATAGAGAAATGCATTTTCACAAGCCAGTTCTAATTCAAATTTACTAATACAAGCTTAATCTCATTTTTATCTTGTTGACCAATTTAATTTTTCTTGAAAAAACTCTTACGAAAAACATGAATAACACGTTTTCAGAATGCCGCACGGGTGAGATTTGCGTGACCTGGGCTTACGATTTGCCAGCCAGACATATCATCCATACAGTGGGGCCCAAATATACTGAAAAGTACCACACTGCCGCTGAGAACACACTGTACTCTTGTTATAGGTATTTCTATAAAATTCCTAAATATTAAATATTATAAAGTAGAATGTATGTACATTACTAAACCAAACAGAATTTAAAAGTGTAAAAATTATAAGTTTGCGATTATATTGTAATTAAAACTGTTTATTTTCAATTTGACATTCAAAATTTAATTTGGTTAATCCAAGAACAGAAATACATGTCAAATTTATTATATCCTGTAACTACTATTATAAAGAAATTTACATAAACTGGTAAAGCCCTAAATTAAATAAATAACAGATCATTAGTAAAATATTATATAATTGTTATTTTACATTTTAAGTATCTCTAATACTTACTAAAGAACTAAATATATTAAAAATTTTGTTACCCTTTTCCTGTAATCTTTGCTAGTGTCTATATGTTCCAGCACATTCTTATATTTTTAATTGTTTTCTATGTTTGTTGCGTAATAATTTTACAATTTTTGTATTTTTACATCGATATAAAGCTCAATTTTTGTATTTTTACATCAATGTATTACATTTATATAAAAATACAACTCACCTTAGTATACAATATTAATTTCAACTTGCTGTCTCAAATCGCTTCTGAGTATTGTTATTGACATATAGACAGAAGGACAACCAAGTGATCCTATAAGGTTCCATTTTTTCTTTTTGAGGGACAGAACCCTGAACAAAAACAAATCTCAATAGCAGGTTGTCGGAGTATTTAAATCTTTATTTAAAAACCTTTATGAGCTTGTATGAGCACAACATAAGAATTTATAAAATATATATTTATTAGTCCGATATTTTGTGAAATGACAACGGAACAGTTTTTTTTTCATTACTCTGGTTTAGAATTTTATGAATTTTTACCAACCAATTAATAAACAATTTTATATCCTTGTCATTTTATAAATTTTATATCTCTGCACTCATGAAACCACTAGGAAAAATCAGTGTGAATTATCCAAAGAAAACAATTGGTTTTTGCATTACGATAATATACCAGCACACACTTCATCGTTTGTTTGAGATAATTTTGCCAAATATACAATTCCTGTGGTTTAACATCCAACATATTCACCTAATTCAGCACTGTCTATTGTCATTCTATTTACCCTTTACTCAAATGACCGCTTCGGGGACACACCATTTCGAGTGTACAGAAGAATTTAAAAAGAATTTGCTGCGTACTATAAATACAATAAGTAATACATAAAGTTTTTAGAATATCAAGAATAGAGCCAATTAGTAAATTTGTAATTTATTTATTATTTTCAAAAATAATCTCCGTGGCATTCCGGGAATCGTATTCCTTGCACTTTCTTTATCTTTTATTCTTGAAAATAAATAGAAATCACACGGTGCGAGTTCGGAGCTGTATGGTGGAGGAATCGTTTGTGTGACCAGGCGTCGTCGTAATGAAGCAAGATTCCACTGTGAGAATGTTGCTCTCAAAGTTTTTCCAAAACAAAAGTTAAACAATTCTTGCTATACTAGTTTGTTAGTTAGGCTCTTTTCTTTTCGAACACCCATCCTAAATTCAGTTTGATGGACATACACAATTTTCAAATTGCTAATTTGTAAAAATAAATGGCAAATTGAAGCAGAGTACCCCAATGGATTAATTAAAGCATTTAATTTTTAAAATTTGTATTGATTCATGACCATCGTTACAAAAGCCCATAGCTAAGAACTGCTGGTGCTAATCTCATATCTGAAAATCTACTTTCCGGAAATTGACTTTGTGAACTGCTTTGAGAAATGGAAAAAATATTGATATAAGTGCATTACATCAGAAGGGAATTCTTTGAAGGCGATGAAACGATAATTTAGATGAATTATTAAGAAATATTCATTTTTATAAAACCCGAGTTAATACGTTGTAAATTGCTTTAAACACACTCAATTGTACGACTAATGTGTTGAAACATTATGCATTCAATGGGCTACTATTTCCTTAGATTTTGCGAGGTATGCAATAGAAATGAAGAGGCGACCTCAGTTTTTAATCAAATATTTTGCAGTCCTCTATTTCATTGTTATGTCACTATTGCGAAACATTTCTTATATAAACTCGACATTATATCCATTGGCTTTTTATTTTCGAACAATCTAAGATATAAAGGAATTACTATAATCGTCGCCGAATTTAACTTATACATTTTAATGGAAATCAATAGTGATAAAAAATGTATGCGTGTATATGTGTGCGTATGAGATTTGAAAGTTGACAGATTTTTATATCTGTAGCTTTTTTGTATTTTAGAGTTCCATACCTTAAAAAGAGAAAGGGAACTCTTATAAGATTACTCACATGTCCTATCTTTCTATCACAGCCATTTTTGTCAGAAACAATTTAATATAGAGACTCGAAACTTAGCACAGTGGTAAAGCACATTTACCAACATATATTTGAATATGCAACAGTCCAAAATAAAAAAAAATTATTTCATGTTCAATCATTGAAAAAGCAAATTATAAAATTTCCAAAACTATTTATCAGAACTTTATGCAAAATCTTTCTAGAGATATTGTGGACAATGTCCAGAAAAATATGTCATCCAAAATTTATCTCCAAAATTACATTCCAAATTATCAAAAAATGGCATTAATAGCAGGTTACCAACAATTTACCAGAAAATTACAACACTGATTTTTCAGAGTTTTTCAGGGATTCACAATATTTGTACACCTGTGAAACTATCTCTCTAACTCGTTTTCCCAGAAAAAATCAAATTGTGGTTACATATCAAATTTATATCGACCGTTCCCATAGTGAGGGCTTCTTATGGACCCAAATGCACTGTGCTGCATTAATTGGTGGGTGCATTGTGCTCCTTATGATACAAATACTTTATTAGTTCAGCGATAATAAAATAATATAATTTTATGGAGACTTCAAAAACATATATACAAATGTGTGTTTTGTGAGAATATATGTAGTGTGCCTGTATTTTCAACTTCACGTATTTGAATTTTTTTGCGCAATATGGTTTCATTATTATTATTAACTAAAATTATATATATTCTTTTCCAGAAATGTACTATATAAAGCTCAAGAACTTGGTGCAAATAGCCTGGCTCTGTGTGTTGTTAACACTGTGAAGAGGAACTTCCCTCCAGATCTTGGTGCTCACATAGTTTTACGTAAGCCTTATTAAAATTATGTTTTATAAGTTGATGAATAAGAGTTTTACCATTGGAAACTACTTTCAAATTTACATTCGGGAGGGTTTTATTTGTTTTTTAATAATTTATTATATACTAACAATTTAATATTAATATATTTATAATTTAAATATTACAATTTTATTATTATTTTATATTATATTCAATTATTACTAACAATTATTTAATATTTACTAACAATTCTGTCCAATCTTCATGCGAAAAAAGTGGTGCTATGTTACATATTGTTAAGTCTTCAGCTTTTTCCCTCTGAGGTGCACCCAGCGGAATGTTTCTGGAGTCCCATATATACTAATAATATTACAGTCACTAATATGTAAATAAAAATTCATTATTAAATTAAAAGCACTCATTAAAAATAAACTGCATATTATAATTCTAGCAATGAATTGTAAAACTAATTATATTATAGATAAAATAAATTTCACCATCTAATGGAGAATGCAATGAAACTCCTATATGGTAAATTTACCGATTTGATGGTTATCTATAAAAGACGTCAAAATCTCTTATGTTGGCAAATTAAGTAGTTAGTATGTTAAATAAGTACTGTCAGTACAGTAATAAAGGACTGCCAAATAATGGAGAACAGTGCAATCAAATGAGATTAAATTAAATTTTCTTTGACCTCGAACCGCATGACAGTAAGAATACAGTCATGTGATGATTTTTTCCTTTCAGTCCCTAAGTGATGTTTTTCGTTTTATTCTCTCAAGCTGCTATTTTTGACTTATGTGGCATTAGAGCTTAAGCGACGATATAAACATATAAATAATATATAACGATATATATATGGGTGTTTCTACGTTAAGAGGTTATGTTTCTTAGGACAGGAAGCATTGACATAAATATTTTAAATTTATAGCAGTATTTTATTACTCAGTCAGGTACTTTGTGCATCTCTCTAATATGGCCAATCAAATAATCTGTTTTTTCATATTTTAGAAGAGATCAGGGGAGATATTTCATAAAAGGGAGAAACAAGGACACGGTGGGATAAAATATAAACGGCTGTGATATTAGTATTGCTATATTAAAAAAAACATATTACTATTTTAAGATCAAATTTAGTTAGAATTATTTTATAGACTAATATAAATACTTAATTTAATAAAAATCACACCATTAATTGGCAGTGTTAACATAAACATAATATAATGTCTTACAAAAATATAACAAAACTTTAAAAGTACTAAGCTGTTTACAACAAAAATCAATAGAAAAATTTTAAAAAATCAGGTTTTTCTTTCACCCTTGCTCATAGCCATTAATCCTTTTATCGAAAGCAAAGAAAATCCATTGCCCTTTCAATTTAAGTTCGGAGCTGGTAGTACTTCTATAATCCGGCTCCATGTGATGACAGAAATAACATTATCATCAATTTTAAAATGTTTTCTAGTGTTATCATACATTTTATAGAATATCCACCTGAACTTCACTATCTTCTTCGACCCTTGTACATATGGCTACATAACTATATTCTGTTTTTCTGTGTAAAAGTATAACTAGCACAAAATTGCCATTTCTCCATATTTTTGATGTAGAGGGTTGTGGTTCATCTTCAAGCTGGCTTGTCTTATCACAAAATGTTGCGTCAAAGAACTGTGGAAATTTTTGAGACTACTTCATGTCTTTCTGGGATATTAGTGATGCTATTAGTTCTTTATCAGAATCAGATTTTGACCCATATACACCCTTAATATGGAAGTGAGGTTTCAAATTAATAGATGGATAATCCAAAGTACTGATCACAAAATGACTGAAGACATCAAGATCGCTGAAGCAGCTTTAACAATGAATGTTAAACGATTGGACATACGCTTCCTGTAACTTTATTAATCTTTAGAGAGCCTGAAAAAGTGTTTTATGTTTTCGGTTGATCCGAGTTATGTTCATTTATCTGAAATATCTATGTCATGAATGATCAAAACTTTGATGTTGGGATAACTTTTCTGGAGGGCTTTTATGAAATCTTTCAAAGACAAAGTATCACTTGCAACTAGTCTATCGTCAGTCCTCTTGTATGTTGCACCCGCTCCATCGGTGGCTCCTTTGCTGTGACAATTGCACACTAAATAAACAAATTTAGGAAAAAATTGTTGTAGCCTTGTTGCCAACACGTAAAACATAGTTTTATTATGGTTATGACCGACCGGTCCATCACTGAGGAAATATGTGTTGACAATTTCACTAGGCAATCAAAGTGGGCTGTAAATATGCTCAATTCACTGAAGGTGACTGTAACAAATTTTTGGATAAAGTGCAATACAAGATCATTTTGCCTTTTCTCCAATTTTTTTGGTTTCTTAGACCACCACTGCGTGGATACTTTATCTGAGCTCTGAATCCTCCGAAATGAAAGGATCACACGTCTTCAGCATCTCACTTTTCGGGATCATTTTTTATGCATTGTCATTGTAATCTTTCCGCTGAATGCTTTTTTTTTTAGATGTTCTTCACGTGTTAGTTGTTTTCAGACTGCCATAACCTATAAAAAAATATTTCATTCAAAGCTTACTCTATTACCAAAAAAAGCAAATGTCTATCTTATTATGGTACTACAGCACATGTATATGGTACTACAAACATGTATGACAAACCTCTGATCTTACATTTTAATATCTCTTGGATATTATATCTTTATCCTGGCTTCTTACGAAGCAGGGAAAATGTGGCAGGGGAGATTTTTCATTAGAGAGATAATCGTAAAAGTATTTATTATAAAGAAATAACAAAGAAACTTGGTAAACTATGGAAAAATTACAGTAAATACACAACTAAAATAAAGTATTACGATAAATAAATATGAGACACAATTCACCAGAGGAGAGACTATATTCACTGACACTTCTGGATCTACGACATGGCGTGATCAAACTGTCCATCAATGAGAGAACAGGTATAGTTCCCGCGATGCCCGTTACCAGCTTCACATCACAAATTATGCTTAGGTTTGGACTTGCAGCGACAGTTACACAAATATAATATTTGAAAGATTTCAAAATACCCAGGGGCGAAATATGAGAGATAAAAATTGTGCTAACTTTTTTTTTATGAAAATGTAAATGTTAAGTAATTTTGATGATATGGTTACAATTATTATTTATGCTAGTTTATAAAAAAATTAAATTGAACTATTTTAATGAATTTAATTAATTTACTGTCAGAACAGTAGACAGTTCAAAGTTAAGGTGTGATTATGCCAAAACTAAGTTAATCTAAGTAATGAAATTGGCTGGTAATAAAGTAGACATTATGTATTGTAAGATATAACCATTATTTATAACAAATCTTCAAAAGAAATGTGTGTTTTTATCAGGGCCCTCAGGAGTACCTCTTGAAGCAGAATCACCCATATATATATATATCCTATATGCAGTATGTAAACTAAGGAAACTTCGTCATTTCAACCGCTTGTCCCATTAATCATATGTAATCCGACAAAACGTTTTTTTTTCAATTAGTCGCCTACTTTATAAAATAATTAAAGTTAAAATTTTGTATGAAGTCATAATTATGTTTAAATTAATACCCTTATAACCTTTACACTAAATATCAGTTTGGCAACATGGCACGCCTATTGCAAACTGTCAAGTGTCAAAATGAAATGTCACTTATCCACTTTTCAAAAAACTAGGAAATCTTCCTCCTTCTTCAAGGCACTTTCGTAGCCGACAACAGTTATTTGTGTGAACTCGTCTCATTAGGTCCTCTCGAATGCGCCGACTTAATATATTGAAAGCTTATATAATCCGATTTCTCATTTCGGCTTCATTTTGCGATTCCTTGCAAAACACAAGTTGTTTCACCCAGCTCCAAAAAAAATCTGTGTTAGGTTGGGCGAGCGTAAAGGTTGAACCTGCCTATCCATTACTCACCAAGCAATTCTTGGAGATGGTTCCTGATTTCAGACGCAGTAAGTAACTTTGGCAATTCATAGTATTGTTAATGAAAACAGGTATACCAGCCCACACATTAATGGTCCATCTTGCTTGATGAGATAGATAACTGGTGTATGACATGATTTCTACCTTTCTGCGACCAATGGTGACAAATTCGTCAATTCCACATATAGTTTCTTGGAAATAAACTTTCATCAGATCAAATAACATTTTCTATCTAACGAGGATTTTCACTACAAATTTGTAAGGCCCATTCAGTGTAATTTATTCTATGTGCATAATCTTCCATCTCCAATGCTTGGGTTTTTTGAATACCATATGGATAGTAGTCTTTTTTTAAAGTTTTATGTACTGACGTATAACTTAAATTAAATAACCTACCATAGTGCCTAGTACTTGAATGTGGCTTCCTTCTAAAGTAACTTAACAGAAGAAAATGTTTACAAATATTCTTGGAGTATTATCACCTGATTTCAACAGAATGATGGGCCTATTCTCACGTAATCTCGTAATTGGATTGATATTAATTTGGCCTCCACTGAATAGCTCGCCAGTATTATAATGGCATTCGGCATATATTAATACCATGTCCATATATTCACCAGAAATCACCAAAAATCTACATATTCGTACTCACTCAATATCACAAATAACAAATTTTTTAACTGAAATCAGCGTCGCGCATTAAACAAGTCGACTGTCATGTCAAAACTAAACTTTCAAAAACATTCATTGTTCTTATTAGGCAAAGAAATGTGAGAGGGTTGCCATGTTAAATAATAAATAATCTATAATAATTTTATTTGATAGTGCAATTAAAATTATTATATTATTATTGATAAGAAGCGAATAATAATTTATTTAAATGACAAATGAAAAAATATTGTATTAATAGTTATTCCACTAAATTTATTTTAAAAATCAATAATAGTATTTTTGTAATCTTAAATATTTGAGTGAATGGATTAATGTTAAAGATTTTCAAATGGCAGTAATTTTGATTTACGAAATGTAAACAAAGTTGATCTTTAAATTTACTTTTCTTATCCTTTTCTTTCTTTTAACCTTTTTTTTGGAAAACTAAGCAAATGAAAGGGATAGTTAGAAAAGTCAAGTTCACCATCGATCGCTAAGTAAGGTAATTATGCAATAATACCACATTGCTTACATTTATCGAAATATAAGATATAGGTTGATGCATTTCCATTTTATGACTTATGACAATTTTTAAGTATCAAAAAAAGTTTACGACGAAAATTGGTATATTGCCTGAAGCTCTATTACGGATTTAAGTGACGATGTTTCCTTATTTTACGCACTGTATATAACTGTTTTATCCCATATGTGCTTAAAGATAACAACATAGGAATCATAAAAAAAAATCATAAATAATTTGAATTCACATCCAAATTTTTCACTTCTTGCTTCAAGAAAATGGTGTCAAATTTAAAGATTTTTTGCCATATTAAAATTTTGATTCACATGTAAAAATATTTTCAAATATAGCATATGAACATATGAATATTTTCAAATATAGCATATCATTTCAATCTTCCAAACTGCAGGAACAATTCGCCGTTACCTAGAGCGCAATGCGCGCCCTCATCTAATTATTCTTGCTAGCCAAGAGGGCACTGACACTGTGCTTCTAGAGGCCCTTGCGCCTCTTTATTTCCCACGCTCTGCTGCTGAATGTGAGGCGGCACGCTGGACACTGCCTGCTGACTTAGGTGGCCCACAGGGTGAGCCGCCACAACCAGCCGAACGGAGAATCAGGATCATCCACAACCCACAACAGCAACTAGATGGAAGAGACAGCGGTGAGTATCAATGTCTAATTGATCATTTTAAATAAAGAGGCTGATTGCCAAGAGGAGGATTGGAATCTTGAACAATCATTAGCCATAATTCAGTAGGATAGTGGTGAGTAAGGGTGAGGAACAATTAGAAACTAATATAATTTTACTCCAGTACGCCGAGGAGAAATTCAGAATCATATAACGTGCTGTATCATTCAACTGTAGAATAATCATGAATGATGGTGATAACTTTTTCAAAAAATGTGAATGTTGCAAGTCTCCTCTAGAATAGAGAGAAAATGAAATTTTTTTAATTAAGTATGATTTATGTAAAAATAAATCTTTCTTTAATTTGGTTTGACATTTTAAAATTAATCTTCTTGTAATAAATAAATTTTCCCAAAAAGAGGTTATGTATCTTTTACACGTAACTTTTATGTTTAGCTATTTTCTGAAATTGTGACCATGGTCAAAATCATAAGAAACTATAAAAAAAATTTGGACAAGTTGTTATATTCAAAAGAAAAATTATAAAACACCGTGCAAGTTGTCTGACATAGTGACTTAAGTGGAAATAAGACGACTCTTTTGCTTAATATTCTCAGAATGACCATAATGCATTACGTACATAATAAAAGGGTGAAATCAACAACTCTCGGAAGGTACACGGTCTTTCACAAGAATTGAAAGAAAATTAATATTATGTCTTCACATAATGGAACGGTACTGGTTTGATTTAACTAGAAATGAGGTCTTAGAAACTGTTGGCATTCACATAACACTAAATAGAATATTGTCGCCATTCAAAAACTGAACATCAGGAAGAGAATGGTTTGCAGAGTTAAAAAATTCCAAGCTGTAAAATATAATTAAAAAAATCCTAGATTCTTTTATTATTTATACGTATTTATATTTACTTCAACAAACAATCTAAGAATTAGATCTGAGAAACAAACCATCAGCAATTTGGAATCTCGACAAAACGAGTTTTTCCAATGATCCATCTAAAACCAAAATAGTAACTAGCAAAGCAACAACTAGGACGATTCCTAGTTCAGGTAAAGACAACATCAGTATACTGTCAGCTGTAAACACAAATGGGGAAAACTCCCACCACCCATTAGTGATTAAAGGCAAAAATATATGGGACCACTAGTCCCATTTTCCACTACATCAAATGGTTGAATGGAAATGGAGGTTTTTGAAAACTATTTTAAAAAATCTTTTTTAACTGCTATCGGCAAACAAGACCTATATTTCTAATATATGATGGCCACTGAACTCATGTGGGACTCAACATAACAGGAGAAGCTCAGAAAGAAAATGAAACTATCCTTAAACTTCCTGCTCATATTAGTCACATGTTACAATCTTTAGACTTTGCCGTAATGAAATTTTTCAAAGATCGTTGGAACTCAACTAGTTAAGTAGCAAAGGGTTTTCTGACTCATTGATACTGTATGGATGCAGATAAATCGTATTAAGGAATGGATTTCGTAAAGCCAGTACAATTGACATTCTAAAGTTAGAATTATTGAAATACTACCAACTCCACATGCCCATATGTTCCGCCAAAATCGTCACATAGGCTCAACATCTTGCAGTGATAAAAGTTATTTTAACAACAAATCCCTGTAAAATCTTCTGAATATCCTCTAGATAATCAATCCCCTTCCATTGTGGGAACCTCTGACAATGGTATAACACAGTACAAATTTCAAATACGGCTAATGTTAATTTTAAAGATGTATTTTTAATTACAGATATTTAGAGTTTTATAAAAGTTTTTTCCATGCCTTAAGAAATGTGTCATAAAAATTCTAAATATTAACTTTTTCTTAATAACTCCAGCATGTCTAATGACATTCAGTAATAAGATAAAAACTTAAAGTATTAATGGCTTACAATACATTTATTATATCCTCACTACTTAATACAAATTTGAATACAAATTTTTCCCAATGTTCTGTACTATGTTTTATAAGAATGAATTATTCCAATACTGAGAATAGCTTAAGCAACAAAATCACCAACCGCCAACAATAATATACCTGAATATTTTAATATTACATGCATTACAACATTAAAAACCAGAATGCATATAAATATATGAAATAAAAATATTGACACTCTATTAACTGTTGGGAGAACACAGTAATCAATTCACATTAAATGTAGTAACATTTTCCTTAGCATTTAGATTTTCAACCTGTATCTGTTCTTCATTATCAAGTCTAGACAAATTAAACATTCATAGCTTTAAAGAATTATGAGCGCTCTACATCTGATAAATATCATTTAAAATGCTTTTAAATGTGCACCTTGTACAAGTAATACTGGTTTTTAGAATGTTTTAATGTTTCTATAGTACTTTTATTGATTTACTGAAATCATTAAATATCATAATCCAGCAGTAATATATCAAATGGTAATTACTACCTTAACATCCATAATTTTGTAATCATAATTCCAGTATTAGATTGTAACTGGTAAACCACTATCCATGTTATCCACCCTACTTTCCTCAACTTTACCCAATTGTATCATTTTCAAATCTCATTCTACGTAAGAAATTGAAAGATTGTTTAAAATTAGCCAGTATGCAAAACAGGTGCAGGGCCCTTTAAACAATTCTATTTAGATTGAAACTTTCATTATTAGTAGTCAAAAACTGTTGTTGAAAAAAGGCATAGCCAACTTATCACATTTAGGCAACTTACCACATAACTTTTTCTTGTACGCTACTTGTTATGAAGGTCTTGGTTTATTATTGCATTAATATATTGACATCAGTAATAGTTTAAGTAACCATGTGGAATTGTCGCCGAAAGTACTCCAGTTTCCAAGCAAATTTTATATTTGCTAAATTCAGTTATTATAGTTCTTACATTTATTGTATAACATTTATTATAGTTCGTCTCATTTCATTTATTATAGTTTCTTAAATTTATTATAGTTCTTACATTTTTAGACTTGTGTTAACAAACTGCATATCCTAGTTATATTTGACCATATTTCAAAAGAACTGTCATTGCTAGATTTAAACGTAGAAGTATTCAACACTACTGTAATTCACCTTTGCTTCACTTTTTTTTGCTCACCACTTTTTTTTTTTCTTGCTCACTCAATATTATGGATCAAAATTGTAACATGATTACCATTTATAACATGTACCTCATAATCCCTTTCATTCATAGCGTCTCTAAACATCTAAATTAATTTCTTTTCCCCCAGCTAACACTTGCTTTGTTTGAAATAGCCTGTTGAAAGATAGAAAATTGTTAATATTTTTATATTCCTTTGTGTATATTATTGGATTGACTAAAAAGTAATATCTAGAAAGATATTCCAGAAAATATGGGAAAATTCTAGAAGCTTCCACGAATGAAGATATATAAAGGGTACAGCATGCACTCACTGATTCAGTAGTAACTAAGATGTCCCACTGTTAACACGCATAATATATGGGCAACATTAAAAGCATATGAGACACTGTCTACGTGTACCAATCTGGTCACTGTCTGCCAAAGCTACGCATAACATGTGTCAACGCGTAGCTCCTGAAGCAATATATGAAGCTACTGCAAAACGATGGTTCTAGCAGTTTTACACTGGCGATAATTCCCTGAGTAATCAACCACGCTCTAGTCAACCGGTGGAATTGGATAGCGACAGATTAAAATTGTTAATTGAAGAGAAGTTACCCGATAAGCGACATTCTGGCTAGCAGCTGAGCTCGGGTGCTTCCACAGAACTAAAAAGAATAATATACACTGTTTGGGAAAAAGCTTTGGAGTTTTGGATTTTAGTTGGACGCAAATCCCCAACCCGCCATATTCCCCATATCTTGCACCCACTGATTATTGTTTATTTAGATTGCTCAGCGATGCATAACGCAAAAAAAAATTGTATGATGAAGACCACCTACGACAGTTCATAGGCCAATTTTTTCATTCTAAGCCACCTGAATATTACGCAGACGCTACCCTCTTCCCTGCCAGTGCGTTGAAGACATGTAGTACAAAATGATGGTGATTATTATAATGACGATTAATTAATTTTAAATTGGAAATATAATAAAAAATCATAACATTAATCACTGCTCATTACTTATCAGCCAACCCAATATTTAACTATATTTGCAATCTACCATTACTATATTATTCAATATTTTTGTTATTGTTGCTATGGTTTCATGGAAGTTGCAATGTTCACAACTTCCGTGACTAACTATAGAAGTTAAATCTCTCTTTTTATAATCGCTTATCCTCCCTTGAAACAATACCAGTGCCATCTCCATGCTATCCATAACACAAACTCTTGTTTTCCTTCTAGGACAAACCTAGGAAATATTAACATAGCTTTATAACCCTGACTTCTGAGTACCTATACTGATATTTTGTAAACATGAATCATCCAGGATAAACACACTGCACAATGATGAAAAAGCATAAAAACCCATACAGTAAAACTCAAGTTATAAGCGAACAGACAGAAAGATAGGCAAACTTTGAAAAAGATATCAGGTATGAAGACTAAGAGTCTTTTTCGTGACAGGATATAAACACCTTCCTTTTTAATAATGTCGTAACAGAACAAAAACAAAACCTGTGGAGTACAAATGGAACTCACACTACGAGGGTTCTGTACATATTTAGATGCCTGTAGACATTTAAGAGTATTTCTATTGAATTATTTATTTTTATACAAAAATTTATTTTTCACAATGTAAATATATTGCTATCCTTTTCATTACTATATCTTTCACAGGTGTAAAAACATGGCGCACATTTAAAAAATTATGACATCTGTAATTATCGCTATAGTTTTCCTACAACCGTTATGTAACCTTGTGTGTGTTCTGCTTTCTCAATAATTTTAGATTCAGCTAGTTTGGAAATGGGCAGGGGGACATATTTTTTTGCATATTTTTCAGTATATCTCTAAAGATAGATGCTTTCTTACTATAACAAATTTATATAAGAAGTGGTTTCCGCGAAATATGTTCGTGACAGATTACACACTAGTGATATTAAAGAGTGGAAACCGAACATGCCCATGACGGGATTCCACACCTTGTTATGGAAACCGTTAAGTTTCCACATATGGAAATAGATTAACACAATTAAATGAGGAAATAGAGTAAAAATAGAAGTAAACAAGTGCGTTACGAGAAACCTTTGTTGTGCATCTTTTATACACCTATTAAATAAAACAAATAAGGTAGAAGTACATATCGTAATTACTGATTGTCTTCCTATTAAAATAACTACTCTGAGTCTTGTGAGCTATGAAATATTCTAATAACATTAACGGTACAGTAGCGACTTGAAAATTATTATCATAATATTGAATTCTACTAATATAAACATATTTATGAATTTCATAATAATAACATTAAATTAAATTAGTTGTGCTGGACTGTATGTTAAGTAAACAATATTCTATAGAATTATCTAATAAAGTGTTTTCAATAAATTAGTTCTACTTCTGTTCCATTTAAAAGGAAAATGCTGATATCAATACCTTATCAAGACCTGATATACTATCTCATTGACGTAGATCATTGACCAAACGATTGATTACTCAGCGGCAATAGTCATTACAGTTGCTTTGTTTGATCGTGTTGTGTGTTAGCTTTTGTAGTGAGTGCCATGTCTGCGATTATTGACGTTAAACTTAAAGGTATGTGTACTATTAAATTTTTATACACTTTCTTACCAAGATATCTAAAAGCTTAGGTTCTTTTCATACCTTTGTTTATTCGTAATCCGTTATATTATTAGTTATTCATGGAAGATTTTTTGTTGATTAAACTATTTTACTCACAAAATAAATATATATCTAGCTTTCATAAAGAAACGAAGTATATAACTGTTAAAAATAATTTTGATTAGCTCAGGTTTTTGCGGCAACAATTTACATTTAATGTCAACTATGAAAAATTTCAAATATGTGTAATATACCTGTATGGACTTAATTGCAACTGAAATGTGTAAAGCATTGTGTGAGGCTGTTTTTCATAGTCAAACATGTTGCAATACACAATGTTTGCTTTAGTAAAAATACACAGTAATTTATTAGAAAAGGCATGTAAATCCAAAAAGAATACAAATTTGAAAGTATATAACCCAGGTGATTGGAATAAAATGTTTATTATATTATCTTTTTACATGTATCTCTCTACAGTTTTCTAAATTAGCAGCTCAATGATTAATTATGTTAGAATATTTTATCCTATTGATTTTTCTGTATATTAAACTACTGTAACCTTATGCAATATTCAGTATATGAAGGAGCTAAATGTAATTGTTTTATAAACAAATTATTGCTGTATTAACTCCTTAGCTAACTTAATAGATAAATTAAGATACAAGGTTTGTCCTATATGTGCATATAAAAGTGTTATATAATTTATATTTGACAATTAATTGCGTAATTCAATACTGTACCCTTCAAAATACTCACTCCCCCCACCCCGCCATCCGATGTTATACCCTTGTACCACCACCATTTCTATTGGTCTCGATTTCCTTCAATGGCACTTCTGGAGCACGATTTTACATTTCTGAAATAAGAAGTAATAACATGGTACCAAATCGTTTGAACTAGTAATGGAGATTTCATTTTATACCAAAAACTTAGTATAACCAGTTACATGTGGAGGGGTGAGTCGTTGTGACGAAGGATCTGCCGCCCGTCTCATGCCAAATTCTGGCGGACATGGGTTATGTACGCTCAGAGAAACTTGAGGACATAACAAATCCCATTCACTGACTACTCTAGTAGAAAGAACACAATCCACATTTTCATCATAAGATGAAGTAAAAGGGTGCCCTAACTGTGTCTGTTTGTCTTTGAAATCTTTCCATTTCTCTCGAAACTACTTCAATCAATTGTGTTGACCTTGGTTTCTTCATTATGATCTTTGTTCCACACCTCATAAATTTCCCCGCCGAATTTCACAAAGAATCGAATGTTGATACCGTGCTCGAATTCCACGCTGCCGTTAGAGTGGGGCAGGATGTGGCTCAATAAACTCCAGATGCTATGGACCGCTTCGGAGAGCATTCTGGCTCAGATAGAGCCTCGTTCAAATTGATAGGAGTGGGGAATGTGAATGAACGCCAGGGTTTGGGATAGTTGACATCCAATTTTGCCCATCTGGTTATATTTAAATAGAAAAAACAACTTTTTGAAACTGCTTTTATATACTGTATATTGTTTGATGTTATGATGTTTGATTTACTTTATCTGTTTATATTATGTAAATTATTTTGACCACAGTCGGATGGATTGATATATTGTTGAACATCGTATTATATAGATAAAAATAAAATTACTCACAAATAAATTAATTTGAAATCATCTATGTATCTCTATTGTGCCTTAAATTATTGTTTTGAAATCCTCTTGTTATCATAATATTGATTTTAGTATTTGATATGATAGCACGGTTTAGTTAGACTTATCTTTGGAATGATTTATCTTGACATTGATTACCTATAAGATTTCCTCATATCTCATTGATAGAATAGTGGTCTCAACTTGTCAGTTACTTATTTACTATTGAAACTTACCTTCCTGTATTCCTAACCTATTAAATTACTGTTGGATAAAACTGATTGAATATTGAAATTAAATAACAAATTGTTAAAATATTAACATATTGATTAATCAAATAATAATTAATAATTTTATGATAATGCTTATGATATAGCATAATCAATTTCGTCATAAGCTTTTTGGTTTTATACATGTAACTTAAGTGCGGCCAAATTGACATTTAGGCTTATGACCGTAAACACATTTTAAATTCTAATATGTAATTGTCCGCATACTCAGGAAGTAGCGCAGGTCTTCTCTAAATAGGAGAACATTATAGACATGTTCATTTAAAGAACTTGTCTTTGACCAAGTATTAATATAAGAAAAAAGAGATAATTCAAATCATGTTATCTTTGACGTATATATCCGCCCTTACATCTGTTTGCAGGTCCAATTTCACAAGGCACATTCCCTAAGCATTGGAATAAGCATTGTGCAAATTGTTCCTGGAAATGAATATAAGGGCAGATATATATTTCAAAGATAATGCAAAAAATGCGATGAGTTGGACTAAATACTCAATTGACTCCTATGATATATCTGAAATGCTCAGAATGCAATGCGTCACTAATATGCTTAATCAAATTGTCTTGACAAATGTATAAAGAATGCAGCTATGCACCGAAGGATGCTTAATATACACGCTTGTTATGTGATATCTTTTATTATTACTCAATATTATCATTACTGAACACAATCAATACTAATTCAATTGAGATAAAAAATTCATTACTTAGGTTTCAATACCTCAACGAAATTCAGTATTTGATAATCTGGAAAGAGGAAAAATTAGAATTACAATTTGTAACTATAATACGAGACAAAAAAGCTATCTTCCTAAATGCGCATATGTTATATCTTTAAAATATGAAGAATTGTTCATTGGAAATAAAAATAACAAAAAAAAAAGGATGGAATACATAATAACTTTTTAGAAACGATTACAAAAAATAAACAATCCCTATTGCTTTTATTAACCTGTAGCCATTGCCTAAATTAATTAAAAATAAATTGTTACCAAACATTGACATTGGTTCTATTGTTGTCAAAATGAATAGCTTTTTCCCTTTTAACAAGGTTTACGTAAATATTTTCGACGACCCTGTCGAGCCTGTGAGCATCTTGGATTAATATGCTACATTTGTGGATGGAGGATACGACAAGACACAATTTGCATTTTGTTTTATCTCACTAGTTCAAAGAAATCTGTAGAAATTACATTTACAATCGATTATGAAAAATAACCTAACTTTTCATAAAAAAATACAAGATTTGCCCACCTGGGCCTAACACTGCATGGACTTTTGCCGGTCTCCTTTCAAATTTTGGAGAGTAATAAAACACAGACTAACTTACATCTCAATAGTAACACTCAAAAACATTGATTTGGAGATGTTAGATGAGGAAAATAATCATGCTAAATGTCAATTAAAAGAGCGACTTATATGAATTCCAAAACTATATGGACAGACTTCCAGGAAGAGTAAACTATTTCTGCAGTAACATATAGATATTTCTGACAATATCATAATATTATTGCAGAAATATTTTCTCTTCCTGGAAGTCTGTCTGCCAACATTGAATTGATTTTAATATCCAGGGAAAATTCATGTTGATTACTATCAAATAAATATATATATATATATATATATATATATATAATATAGATAAAATTTGGAATGATTTATCTTGACATTGATTACCTACAAGATTTCCTCATATCTCATTGATAGAATAGTGGTCTCAACTTGTCAGTTACATATTTACTATTGAAACTTACCTTCCTGTATTCCTAACCTATTAAATTACTGTTGGATAAAACTGATTGAATATTGAAACATAATAAACATAAAAAAAATAAGTTAGTCTGTGTTTTATTACTCTCCAAAAAAATAAATATATATATATATATATATATATATAATATAGATAATATAGATAAAATGTACTGTAAGCTGCTACAGATTTCACTGTATGCTATACTTAGCATACAGTGAAATCTGTAGCAGCTTACAGTACATTTTTTCTGAATATAATTTAGTGTCCATGGTGACCAGACTAAAATAGTTTTCAGAACAATTGTTTGTTATATTTCATATTAGACCAGTTGAATGAATTTTAATACAACTTTCTAGCAACGACATTAAGTATTTTAAGTACTACAGTACACTTAAAAGGTACTTTGAATTGCTAACTTATTATTGCTCATTGCTAATTTTCAATTGGTTTTCAAAAATAAAATAAAGCTTTATAAAATTTTTTTTTTTATCTTAATTTCATAAATGTTAGTGATCAAACTACAGCATTAAAATAAATAATATAACAGCATTTCTGGCGAAGCAGACAGGGCAATATAGGTTCAAGTTTCCGATTTCAGTTATATTTGAGTACATTTTTACAGTGGCATTTTTACATACATACATTTTTACAGTATATTTTTACAGTGGCAAGCCTGGTTCACTAAATATGCTTCTTTGAAGATTTCTGTAACCCTTAAGCATGTGCTACTTTGAATGTTTTTTTTTCTGTTTAAAAAGGTTTTACTAAAATAAATTGACCACTGTGTTTTATACTTCATTCAATGATCTATTTAACCTCATAATTGAATTTAAAGATAGAAAGTCACTGAAAAAAATTGTTTATTGTTTTTGCGAATTTGCATTTTTTTTTAAGTTCGTTGAAAAAGGCTTTTATCAAGCCAAGTTTCATAATGGGGCGCGCAGTCGTTTAGGTGCTATATGTATTATAATGCCGAAGCGAGGCAGCAGTCCCGGGCTACGGAACTCTGAAAAACTCACGTTTTAACTAACCCAAAACATGATCAACCATCTACATCGCTGATACAAAAATTGTACATTAATTATTGGGGCGTCATGGGATGTTGACTCCACTAAGTTTATTAAGTAAGTAAATACGTTAAAGCGACGCAGACGGGCCACAACGCCGACTTGGCGGCGCGACGCGTCTCGCGTTGGGCGTCGCCAAAGTAATCGCTTACTTAGATCGACTACACTTAAAACCCTTTTTAGCGTTATGTTAGCTTGCACAGCGTTGTTTAGAATTTATGAGGCTACTAGAAGTGTTTTTTACCATATCATACGCAATACGATGTTTTAGAATTACACATATTCACAGAATTACGTTATGAACCGTTTAACTTTGACGAGCAGTGATATTTAAGAATAAAGCCGGATCAGATCAAACTCAACTTGAACTTCTAAGAGTCGTTTGTTAGATAGAGCGTAATTGAACTCGTCATAAGAAGAATGTATTCTGTTACAAGTGAGTAAAATTTATTGCCAATAAAGAAACCAAATAGCGGTTAGATCTGTCAAATTGACATTTGATTTCAAATGGAGGTTAGTTACAATTTGATATTTAGGGAAATTAATCGTAAATTATAATAATGTAAGGAAAGTTTTGTTATTTAGCCTGGAAATTAATTTTTTTAAAATGGTAGACGATTTCGTAATAGGAGTACAGGGAATTATAGGGTAACTTATATAGCTCCAGTCGTGGTGTTCTATGACGATGTGGACAGAGAATGCTATGTGGATCGTGACAATTTTGATTGATTTTTTCGCTTCCTTTTGAGTATAAGGAACCATTTCTTTTTCTAGGCTTATTATGTCTTCTTTTAGCAAATTTCCTCTAAGGGAATAACTCTACTGAAACTACTCTGATGCCGGAAATTTTCAAAAATTTCATTGTATCTACTATCTTGCATACCATAAATCGATGCATTAATAGTCCATATATATATATATATATATATATATATATATATGTGTGTGTGTGTGTGTGTGTGTGTGTGTGTGTGTGTGTGTGTGTGTGTGCGTGCGTGCGTGCGTGCGTGCGTGCGTGCGTGCGTGCGTGCGTGTGTGTGTGTGTGTGTGTATGTGTGTGCGCGCGTGCCTGTATATGTGTTTGCGTTTATGTATAACCGGCTACTATGCGTGCGTGCATGTGTATGTGTTTGTGTATGACGGGCGAAAATGGTATTTCTTAGAATATAAAAAAGCAAACAATGCAGCGATTGATACAAAATAAAATTCAATTTGTAACTCATAATACAAAATAAAAAGTCCATCTTCATAGACGCGTATATATTATATTTTCAGTATATCAAAAGTTTCTAAAATAAAATAGAAATCTATATAAATCTAACGAAGTACATAATAACTTTTTAGCATCGATTACAAAAAGTAATACAATCTTTTTTATTTGTAACCATTGCCTAATTTCGTTACAAATAAACGGCTAACTGACATCGGGCATTCGTTTTCTTGTCAAAATGAGTGCCCTTTTGGCTCTTTTCGAATTTTATGTGACTTCTTTCTCGATCCTGGGAGTTCCATTGGCTATTATGTCAAATCTCTGATGATAAAACGAGACACAATCTGCACTTTGTTTCATCTTGCTGAAAGGTTCCATAGGAATGACATTTAAAAAACTATAATGAAAATTATTATTTATCTGATTGACAATTTAATAGCTTATTTTTTCATTTTCTTTAAGAGTGTCATTTTTATTCTTGTAACACCTGGATGCTATATGGACTTTGCCGGTCCCTTTTCCGCCAGCCAAAGAGAATACACGTTTTGATGGATCGTTTCCAACTTGGCCGAAAAATAATTGTTGGATAGCTGTACGTCACTATTTGAAATGAGCAAAATCGATCAAAGGTTTTTGTGTTCCTTCTCAAATCTGCAAAATAATTAATCTTAATATTTTCAAACGCTAAATTTTCAATAGAATAACTATTGAAACTGAAGAAAACTATCTGATAATTATTTCTTGATTGCCAGTTGACAAAATAAATTCATTCATTGATCAGTATTTGATAATAAATTTACTTAATCTAAAATAGATCCTAAATTTAAAAGCCAGCTAACCGTCCAACAATATCTACCTGCTATCTGAATAAAGCTACCTCCAACAAAATGGATATACTAAGCTATACGAAGTGGTTTCAGAATAAACCTACTATTGTAGTTCTTCCACAGAATACCATAAACGAAAACAATACTTTATTCGTTTCTTTGTGGAGTGGAAAATTAACCATAATAATTTTTTTTTAGAAAAGCAATCACGTATTTCGGTAGCCCTAGTTATCCACGGGATAACTAGGGATGCTATACAGCGATATACCGATACAGGGATTTAGTTTCGGAAAGGGATTTGAATTATTATGTTTTGTATACGAATGTCTATTTATTGTTTTATGTGTGCGTATATTATTATAATATCACCCATACAATCATTAATGTAATTTTATACATGATTTTTGGGGCGTTGCTTCATATTCTAATTAAATGCATAGGTTTTTTACATTTTTTAAAGTAACAAATCCATCTCAATTTAGCTACTTCCATATTTACTGAAATAAAGATTTTATGATGAAGTTTGAGACGGAAAAATGATAATGCCATGAAATTGATGAAACGTTATGTATGACGAAACGGATGTGACGTCACATGCACTGGTATTATTTTAGAAATGGTGCAAATTCCAGAAGTGCTAGCGAAAATAATGCGGACGAGCCGATGTTGTGTGGTTTGATATGATTGCGTTACACGTGATCAAACTGCTTGCACATATATGGTATTTAAAAACAGGTCGATACGTTTTGTCATATTTCTGTCCACTTTTCTCTTCGATATATTTCCATCGATAACTACCCAGTATAGGTATATATGGAAACATTTCATCTTATATCCCAGAAACGCTCTTTCTTTACGTGAGTTATAGAAATAAAACAGTTTTTGCCATCTTTTCCTGAATGGTTAAAGCGTTATTATTTGTTTTTTTGTTAATTTATAACTGCTGAGTATTATATATGTGTTTTTGTTAATTTATAACTGCTGAGTATTAATAAGTTAGCCCTTCTATAGATATTGCAATAATGATACATAAATGATCATTTGTATTTTTAATAAGAGTAACATGAAATTAACCAGTTGAATAAAATAAAAAAGTAACAATTTTCAGTAAAATTCATTTCTACTAGGTGTGATTACTCTTTTCAATCGATTTGATCGTTTCAGTATTACGGAGGAACGACATTCATAAAAAGAATTTCATAAGGCCAACGTTTCTCCTAGCTTCTTCTGGTCTTGCTTCTAAACTTCCTCCTGCCTTTTCTCCTTTTCTTTTTTTCCTGACGTTTGACCTGAATGGAAATCCGAAAATGATACAACGATACCATCTTCACGTTTTAATGTCTTGCGTACACGTTTAAACCATTAACTATTATATGTTTCGCTCCGTGCTTCCGTATGTTAAAATTAAGTTCGAAACTACCCCTCACAACCGAAGTATTCGATAATAGTTGTACCTAGTAAAAATAATAATAATAGATGTACCTAGTAAGCAAATAGATGTACCTAGTATCGTATACAACATAATAAGAAAACGAATGGACGGTATTGAGGATTTTGTTATTTTTAAATATTTCTGATTGACATTAGGCGGTCGCAACCGAAACTAAAAATAGTTTAGAACGCTTAGTTTTGTGGTGCACGGAATTTCCACTGGACGTCATTGGTTAATATTGATCTTATTTAATTAAGAATCTGGGTCGATTGGCGTATTCGCACGTCATTAGTAAACGTTGATCTTATATAACTGTGAATCCGGGTCAATTATTTGGAATACGTGTTGAAATTTCTATATATAAGTACAAAAGACATTCTACTATATTGGAATAGGAGATGATGGCTTTTTCTTATTCGCCAGCCGCCAGCTTCCATTTATTGCATCCAACCACTACACATTAAATTGTACGCTTGGTATTTTTTTTTATAAATATCTCATCTTTTATATTTTTTTAATCCCAAAATTTTGAGCTCATTACATAAAAAAAACAAAAATTAACAAGTCGATGTTCACAAAAATGTGTCCCACAACTTCCTTTCATAATATAGACAAACTAAATTTCTATGATTTCTTTCCAAGGTTTACCGCTCTTTGCAAGTAAATAGGTCAATACCAAATGAACAGCATCATAATAAACTTGAATAATAGTAAATTTAATGACAATTAGCAATTCAATGTTAACTCGTTCCGAAGAGTCATTTATTAAATTTGAACAATACTAATGTATGGATACAATCACAGATTTTCAACATATTTTCTCGTTCTAAGATGAAAAAATCAGTTCATACTAGTTTAGATTCATTATTAAACACAACATTAATAACACGATTTCATTATCTATATATTAATACGTGAAGCGAAAACTTTACGCCTATTTAAGCATATGGCACGCACGGAGGGGTATGAGATATGGCATAGTTAAAAGTTTATATGAAGAAGGAGGGCAAAAAGCTAAAATTTATAAATAATATATATTACAAATACATTAAATTGTATATTACAAATACATTAAACGATTCATTGTTTACGCTCATATTGTCAATATCAAACACGTAATAATCTGTGGCCAAACAACCGCACAGAGTAGAGATTGTTGCTAGAGAACTTTAAAAGGTTTTCAAAGATCGACTGAATGAGTTTCACGTAAACGAATAACTTTCGAAGTTAAAAGTTTAATGAATTACGGCCGAATTTCGATCACTGGGCGATCACTAGTTGGTAATAAATCGCTAATAATCGTGAAAACTTGTTCGGTTGAAGAGTGCATTGTGTTGATAAAGGTAGATGTCGCTTAGGGTGCTCTAATTGATGAACGATGTGGAAATGCATAGCTGACAAGGAATCCTGTTACGATCCCCTCTGCTCTATGTCATTTAGTAGATTTATAACTTTTAAGTTCTTCTAATTTTAAAAAGTTCGTATACGAGATGTAATTTGATTACAAAAGTGGATGTCGCGTAATGTGCTCTAACTGATGAACGATGTGGAAATGGAATAGCTGATCTCGTGCTGACGAATATATTGTTATGAAAAGTAACTGTTACTTTCGAAAGTATCTACTGTCGAAAAGTATATTCACTGCATTGTCTCCTTTATTGTATTTATAGTATTTTTTTAAATCATTCTAAGTTCAAGAAAGCTTATAAATGTGAAATAATTAAATCTTACGAGTGACTTTGTATATTCTAGCAATATTGTGCATATAATGAAAGAACTCATTTTGGACTAATTGCAATTTAATTATAATACACTTGGTTTTCAGGTATTTTGTGGCGTTTGGGAAAGTGGTGTGTTACATTTTTAGGTTTCCAGGTGACCAAGACCAGTTGTGGAGTTCTATTCGATATTTCCAAAATCATAAAAAATATGTATAATAAAATAAAATATTGTCATTCTTGCATTCCTGAAATCTGTAAACACTTGCGTGAAATTAGAAATTCTTAAAAGTGAATAGTGGTAACGAAAAATAATGCAACACATCTACTTAGTAGACGAGGAGAGGTAGGTTCCTCCGCTTTAATAAATAAAATCGAAAGGAGATAAACTATGTCGAAAAATAGTCATATAGATAAAACTAATAACCTCCGCTTTATGATGATAAATAAATAAAATCGAAAGGAGACAAAACTATGTTGAACAATAAATCATAAAGGCACAACTAATAACCTCCGATTTGTTATGATTAATAAATAAAATCGAAAGGAAGTAAACTATGTTGAATAATAAATCATATAGATAAAACTAATGAGTTCCGATTTATTACGATAAATAAATAAAATCGAAAGGAGACAAAACTATGTTGAAAAATGAATCATAAAGATACAACTAATAACCTCCGATTTGTTACGATAAATAAATGAAATCGAAAGGAAGTAAACTATGTTGAAAAATAAATCATACAGATAAAACTAATAACTTCCGATTTATTACGATAAATAAATAAAGTCGAAACTAAGGAAACTATGTTGAAAAATAAATCATACAGATAAAACTAATAACCTCCACTATGTGATGATAAATAAATAAAATCGAAAGGAGATAAACTATGACGAAAAATAATCATATAGATAAAACTAAGGACCTCCGCCTTATGCTGTATAAATATAAATGAAATTGAAAGGAGGTAAACTATGTTGAAAAATAAATCATAGAGATGAAACTAATAACCTCCACTTTGTGATGATAAATAAATAAAATCGAAACGAAATAAAATATGTTGAAAAATAAATCATACAGATAAAACGAATAACCTCCACTTTGTGATGATAAATAAATAAAATCGAAAGGAAATAAAATATGTTGAAAAATAAATCATATAGATAAAACTAATAACCTCCGCTTTGAGACGATAAATAAATGAAATCGAAAGGAAATAAGCTATGTTAAACATTAATCATATAGATAAAACTAATAACCTCCGCTTTGTGACGATAAATAAATAAAATTGAAAGGAAATAAACTATGCTGAAAATAAATCATATAGATAAAACTAATAACCTCCGCTTTGCGACGATAAATAAATAAAATCGAAAGGAAATAAACTATGTTCAAAAATGAATCATGTAGATAAAACTAATAACCTCCGCTTTGTGACGATAAATAAATAAAATCGAAAGGAAATAAACTTTGTTGAAAAATAAATAATTTAGATTAAACTAATAACCTCCGCTTTGTCGTGATAAATAAAAAAAATTTACAGGAGTTAAACTAGATTGAAAAATAAATCATATAGACGAAACTAATAACCTCCGCTTTGTGATGATAAATAAATAAAATTGAAACGAGGTAAACTGTGTGGAAAATAAAACATATCGATGAAGCCAATAAACAAATTATCGGAAGACGTACACTATTTAGTCGTAGTAATAAATATAATAATAACAGTAGTAGTAATAAAAGGTCTATTGAAACCCTTCATTTCTTATACCTACCTTAATATGAACACTGATACTTTTAAAGTATAAAATCTGAAATATTTACTTGTGATCTATATCGTCTCAATTTATCAAGGGCCATAATGGTACATAGTACATAACAAGTAGCTGATGACTTTAAGTACTGAAAATAAATGAAATGCAACCCTGAAACAAATTTAAGAGTTATTTGCAACAATGTACGAAAATTTTAATGAAATATTATTTTGTAGTAATATGAGAAATATGTAGTAGAGTTTTATAGTTCTCAAAAATACTACAATAAATGATTTGATAAAAAAAACAAATTACCTTTATATCGTAATATTCAAGGAAATAGTTCCTAAGTGGCACCAGATGTATTCGTGATTTCATCACCTTTTTCACGGAGATAATAAATTGAAGTAGATCTGTGCATATGATGATGTCGCGGATGAAAAACTAGTTGTATGTAAAACGAAATATTTTCTATTTCCACACATACGAGTGTAGCAAAAAAGTACATTACATAAGATTGGTCCAATTGAGATCGAGAGCTTTGACCTCGCTAAAATGTGTTCAGTCTCGACATTGGATATCGCATTACTACCTACGGCGTGTAATATCAGTCTACAGAGAAAATATCGATTACCTAATATACATTACATTCATATCAGGAGCGGTGTTTACGAATGATTTTGAATAGTATTCACTTTTGTTTCCGAGTTTAAAGATGTCACGGTTTAACAAGGTTAAATTTTAATTACGTATGCAAATTCTAACGAAATATTCTTCATATTTCGTTAACGAGAAGGCAAGTGGCATTACCGAGATAAGGAGGGCCTCAGTTCCACAGCGTAAATCTTACATCTCAAGGCGTGATAAAAATGTGTTTTTACATAATATAATTTCGAGCGTTATTATCAAACAATTTCATTAAATAAGATAAGTCCAGAGATAAAGTTTAAAACGGAATGGTTACGTTGAAATGCGCTCGACGTTGGTTTGTTACTTTCGGTGAAATTTTGTTTTGTATCGTGTTGTGAAACAAGTTCGTGTGAAATGTGAGTGCGTATCGCTGTAGCCGTGCAGAGCTTTCCTCGGTAATGATTAATGAGGGCTTCGAAGTTGAGTGTGAGTTTTTATAACTGTATTTATTTAAGTTTTATATTTTTATAAGAAAATTTGAGTTGAAATACACTTCTTTATTTCACGGCTTTATAAATAACGCAAAAAGCGATCGCAAATATTATAGCAATTGCAATATCATAATTGTTCATATTAAGGTAGGTATAAGAAATGTACATCCTCGGATGGGAATTAATGAGTGACTAACTGCATAAGTAACAGATCAAGATGATTTCCTGCTATAAATAAAAGAATTGCAAATTAGGGTATGAAGGGTATCTATCCTTATAGGGTATGAAGTGTTCCAAAATTTAAATGTATATAATTTAAATATAGGGTTATGCTCTATATTCGTATACCAGATGGCGCTAGTGAAACAAGTGCCTTGTGCAAGCCTAAAATTAGAGATTCACTGATAGATAGACAGTGATGATGGTATGTGCTAAAACATGGAAGCTGTGCTGTATAATATTTCCGTAATGACTAACTAGGCTTTGGTGACATGCGAAAAAAGTTAGCCTAGCTGCTAGACGGTCTTGCGTCATATGAAATAGCGGCTAGTTGTAATGATATTGATGCGGACGCCATCTAGAACCTAAGCGCCATCTGGATTCAAACTAATATTGCAGAATCTTTTCAATGTTACCAATTTGAGAAGAAAAAATAAAAAATCTCTTAATTGTACTTCCTGGAACTAACTTAAAGATAATTGTTCCGTGTTTTTTCTAATTTATCAAAATAAATTATGCAAGACTCTGTTATGTAAAATACATATACATTGCCAGTGGAAACTCTCTGTACGAAGTTTGACTAAAATTATTTTAAATATCGTGAGCCTGGAAAATCTGGATATCTCTTGAGAACATTTTGAGATGTAATCAGCCCAATGAGTATTTTGGAATATAATCAGCCGAATGAACATTTTGGGATATAATCAGCCCAACGAATAATTTGAGATATAATCAGCTCAATCAATAGTTTGGGATGTAATTAACCCAATGAATATTTTGGGATATTATCAGCCTAATGAATATTTTGGGATATAATCAGCCCAATGAATATTTTAGGATATAATCAACCCAATGAATTTTTGGGATATAATCAGCCCAATATATATTTTGGGATATAAATATAACACGCCCAATGAATATTTTGGGATATAATCAGCACAATGAATATTTTAGGATATTATCTGCCCAATGAATATTTTGGGATATAATCCGCCCAATGAATATTTTAGCATATAATCAGCCCAGCGAATATTTTGGGATATAATCAGCCCAATGAATATTTTGGGATATAATTCGCTCAATGAATATTTTGGGATATAATCTGCCCTAAGAATATTTTGGGATATAATCAACCCAATGAATATTTTGGGATATAATCAACCCAATGAATATTTTGGAAATAGGATAAATCATACTAGTCATGCTTTCCCCAATTTACTCCAACACCGACCTAATTTACAAACGCTAAAACCGAGAAATTTTGTATTTCGAAATTATATCCAAATTCCACATTGTCCTGTCTACACGATTATGAAGACAGTTGAATACAATACACATACGTTCCATTGAAAGGTATTTCCAGTATTACAATAAATCTGAAATGCACCTTCATAAGTTTAGTCTAATCGATAAAGCCGACTCATTTTAGGATTTCCTCAAAATTAGTGAGAATCTTCTTTACGGAATCCAAAGAAGAAAATCCAGCATCGTTTAATTTTCGCATGCGCCAGTCCTCGCTTACCCGAATTAAAACATTTAAAAAACGTAATTTTTGTACTTTAAAATTTTTATCTGTTAAAATTATTCTATTGAAGGTATCTACACGTTTGGTATATATTTCTTCTACTATATGTGAACTGGATCGCTGAGAAATATTAGCTGTTTACATTGGACAATCGAGACACTGCAGCCAGTTAAAAATGACGAAAAATCAGTAAAATACACGTATCTTCAGCAGCGTGTTATTTTTCAGGAGTAATTGTGTAAATTTAAATTTTGTATACTAAAAGTACTCAGTAAGTCTTTGAGCTGTAAATGTCAGCTTAAACATGTCAATATCTTTTACAAAAACATTTTAAGAGCCAAAAATATTAAAGTATAAAAAATGCGTTTTTTAAATGAATCAATTCGAGTAAGCGAGGACTGGCGTTTGCGAAAATCAAATGACGCTGGATTTCCTCTTTTGGAACTCTAAAAAAGGTTCTTATAAAGTTTCACCAAAATCGAAAATGGTGTAGCAAGAATTTTTTTTAGACAATGGAATGACTCAGCAGAGAGATAATTTGTACATTCAGACGGCTGGTTAATATTAAAATAACTAAAAATAGATCTGTTAAATAGGAGTAGAACTGGCATTATTCACTTAGTACATATACAAATTTTAACATTTAAAGGTACATAGTATATTTAATCAAATATTTTCAAATGTTTATGTTGTTTTCCATAAATATATTGTTTATCTACTCTTGCGCAATGGCATACTAGGAGCTTGTAGGTACTAACTACTGACATGAGTATTTTTAAAAAAGGTAAACCTGGAAAAGATAAGCAAGTAAATGGGGTATTTGACTATACTTTTTTACTAAAATCGAATAAGTAATAACGTTAAAAGCGGTTAAAATAAAAGTATCGTACCTAGGACTTTTCATTACAAGGTTATAACGACTTAAAAACTGACGAACTGCGATTCCCGCAAAAACACCCCATACAAAACACAACTGGCTTATGACGTCACTTGCCTGTTATTTAGCATTCGTTATAAGAGATTTTATTATATATTTTTAGTATCTCGTTAAATATTGCGTTTAAGTTATATATTGCATATTATAATTTTCTCATTTTTTGTGTGGAAACTAAATTCATAATCACTTTTTTGAAAAAAAAAATTACACTTTCCTATTTAGAACTTTCAATTCATTCTTTGTTATATGCATTTTTTTTTTCATCACAAGGTTTTTTTTAAACCCACTCTGCAGTTTTAAAACATTTTTACAAAAAAATGTCGAAATCAGTCAAATACCCTATTGCGTGGCGCTCTGCATTGCGATCTGCGTCAATGTAACGAGGGATAACGTGGACTTTGGGGATTTATAGACGGGAAATTATCATATTAAATAAAATATTATTATTGATGCGGACAGACCAATTGTATATAATTTTCGACATTTAATAACCATTTACTTTAGTATTTATCCCAAAAAAATCTTGACGTGTTATCGTCTTGTTCTTGAGTTTAGCAAGGCCGCGCGGCCCTGAGTTACACGTGTCTTTTGTTTCTAGTTTTCTCTATCTCGCCTGTTTTGAAAGCTCAACTTTGTGAAAATTTCATTATCTATATTAATTTGTGATGCTGTTTACTGTTTTCCGGCTGTGAGGTTGTTCTTCAAGTACGGGCACTAACGAATGGTTTCAATTATACTTGCATTAAATACGTTTAAAGCGTATTCAAGATTTGTGTAATAATGATACGCACACTCTAAAATTATCTCTATTCTATATTATGTATGTTTTTACCAAATTTGGAAAAACGTTTGAAATCACTTCTGTGTATCTGTCTGCCAAACATATTTTTATGGAAGACCATTTGACGTCAAAAAGTGAAGTTTGTAATAGTCGTGGAAAGTGATTGCCAATCATAATAAATATACAAAAACTTTATAGGATAGGAGGATAACCATAATTATTTGTTTTTAATATCACCAGGTAGGTGATATTAAATGCGATGATTGAAAATTATACAAATACCAGTTCAAAAATATGAAATATATTTTCTAAAAAAAAAACCTATGAAGTACAAATAAAACTAACAAAAGTCTAAAATTAAACTATTTAGAAATATTAATTTTTCATAACCTAATGTATTGCCTATTATATCTTTCACATGCGCAAAACCATGGTGCATGTTTCAAAAGTAATAAAATCTAGGATAATCGCTATAATTTTAATCGATATATAAACCAACCCTTTTTTTCATGATTTTTAGTTGAGTAGTTTAAAAAAATTTTAATTTTTATATTTTTTAAATATTTTTGTATTCCTCTTAACTGGCCCTTTTAATGGATATCCCGCATAATACATAATATTTAAAAAAATCGTTTTCTTTATTTACCCCCTTTTTAATTTTTACATGAATGTTTTTAAAAAGTTAACTAGTGCAAAATGTGTGAGTTGATAAGATACTATGCCAAATTTCTCCTTTCTGGTAAAATCGGCTGTAAAAAATGGAGTGATAGACAGACATGTAAGTGGTGTTATAAGGGTTCCGTTTTTCAATTTGAGGTACGGAATCCCGAAAACGTTAATTTTTAACTCTTTATTTGTTAAAAAAACAACATCGCATTACCTGAAACAGGTTTTTGTCATAAACAAGTTAATTATATAAATCTAAATTACAACTAAAATACGACTTGTTACGAGAAACAATGATGATATAAATGACTTTATGCAATTTTGGACCACGTTACGCCTATAATGATTTATGCACAAATAAATCGTCCTACAGGAACATAATAAAATGTTTTCATTATTTATCATGATATTGCTAAGGACCTGTTGTAATTCAATTAATGACTTCCATGATTAAAGGAACATAAATGAATAATCTCAGAAAGTTTTAATAGAAACACTACTAGAAGAATGTATATACAAGTGCATCGCTATGAGGTCATTGCTAAATCGTCGCACTTGAAATATATATTATATTTTGATCTCACATACAAGGTTTAAATAGAATTGTCTGCTTACTTTATGTTTTGTTGCTACTACAAGCGTAATCGTGTAACCCCTTGTTTTAATATACGCTATATACTACAATGTAGATAGCAAAATGTATGAGGAAAAAAATGTTTCAACGTTACGCCAGTATAAAATAATTGGTTTGAAGTAATAGATAATCGACTATTTTTCACTAAAAAACACAAAATAACCAACTTTGTGTGTCTGAAAAAAAAATTTAGACAGAATCAGAAATGTATTAATAACAACATTTAGTAAAGAGGTCACAAAATTTAAAAAAAACGACTATCTGAGAAATGGTTTATTTTCTCACCAACTTTGAGAATACTTTTTCTCCCCTTATAAATCCCTTTCCTTAAGACAGTTCATCTAATTATAATCATCCATGAAACTCTATTATTTAATATACTTATAAGTTTAGTTACTATGAACAGTTGCGGTTTAAATATTCTCAGTAACGTGTATTCGAATTTCTATTTAAGGTATTTTATTATCGATATATTTCATTCGAACATCAATATCTTGTTGATAAGAATTAGAAAATTTAATCAATGTGAAGATCAATGTCTTACGACGTTTATTTTTCTTTTCAATCTACTCCACTCATTCGTTTCGATTCACTTGATCTACGTGTACTCTGTATATTTATTTTTCCGAATTTTCACGTCTGTACAATATGATATATAACAAGTAAAACAATCAAGCGTGTAGCACGTATAATTTATGATGAAAGCGGTAAGCGACAGGTGACTAAGCGACAGCGATAAGGTCCGTATGACAATGATACATTTTATATACAGTTCGGTTGAAAAATATATATATATATATATAAAATATATATATATATATATACATTACTAAATTTTTCAACTATACCTAGTAATTTAATTCTGGTTATCCCAATACAGTGAAAGTAATTAATATAAAGAAACTGCAAGAGACATTCTGCCTTATTAAGCAAATACCGTAACTGGCATATTTTTCGAATTTAAAGTTCTGATCTCAAATTGTTCATTTCGTCATCCTGAGCTTGAAACTATTATATAATGAATTTTTTTTCAAGTAATTATTAAATGTAAGAGCAGTTAAGATCTGTCGTATCTACAATTAATTACTAACCAGAATCATCATATCGCTGCAAGAAAACTACTCGAAGCTCACACTAGGAGATCAGTGCGGCTTTTGCCCAGAGGCACGATGGATCAAATTGTGACTAACGATATGCATATAAAGTGTGTGTGCACCAGCTTTACGTGGACTGCAAGGCTCGGAAACCTGACAACGACGAGGTTTCCTGTTTGAAATGTTGCTGCAACAAGGAACATCAAGAAAGCTGTTTTGGTACAGATGACTCTGAATAACACGAGAAGCAAGTGAAACACGAAAGCAAAGCTTCTGCAAATTAAACATAGATAGGTCAAGACCTGTGGCGACCATTTTCTGATGTGCTTTTTAATCTGACCCTCGAGAAATTAGTCCGCCACATCTTCATCAGCGGAAGGTGTAGCCCAACAAGATCTACGATTTGTGCCAGGGGCCGAGCATTAGTACGGAGGGTCGAAGAGCGAGTCGGACACGTCGATAGTATGCAAGAAATCCAGGTCTGTGCGGCAGTTCTTTAGAAGTAAATCAGTGGCGAGAAGACTGATTGGAAGTCTCCAGAAATATTGGCTCGACGATGTGGTGGGGGACCGCCATAAACTTGACTCGAGCTGGATTTTTCTTAACAACGTCTCGAATGGAAGCTGATTGGGGAACAGAGTCGAGCCCTTCAAAAGCTGCACCCTCGCAGTGTATTAGTAGTAGTGAAGTATATTGCAATTTATAAACTAATAAATGATCTAAAACGGTGTGGGAAAAAGAGGAAAAACGAGTAAAAATTTACTGTTTCATGCATAACCGATTACAGAGTATTCAACAAAAATGGTACCATATTTGTATATAAGGTAAATAAGAAGGAGTTCAGCACATGAGCAGCTAAAGTGGTTTATCAATACTTGACGTCCGCATATTAATACGTGACATACGAACAATGTTCTTTTGCCTGACGCTTATAGTGTCACCGGGAACTGCTAGGATTTTCAAAAGTATTAAGAAAATACAAAGAAATAGCAACATATAGATTAAAACTCATCTCTACCCAAATTAAATGCAACATAATCCTAAAAATAGATGACTTCGAATGTTGGTCCAAGTCCACTTCGGAACCATTTGTATTTTTTATTGTCGATTGATCACTATTACCAATATAAAGAAGGTTTTAGACTCCATTGGACATCTATATCAATGAATATTTTATCCCATTTAGCGGACGATGATGCATGCGTGGACCTGGATGCGGACGAGTCGAGTGCGGAAGCGGCGGCGGCGTTTGCTCGCGTTCACGCCTCGCCGGACACTCAGCGGTTGCTGGCCGCCGAGCCGCGCTTCCCGCCGCTCCAGGACGTGATGCGACGACATATCGAGCACCAGGAGAGGTGAGTGCCACTATATTTAGATATGCGATTAAGTGGAAAACATGTTGGTTAGGTCGTACAAAGTGACACATTGGAGGAAAAAAAGTTTGACGATACGAGAAATCCGCACACAATCGACTTCCGTGCGTCATTTGCAGCGGCATATAATTCATATTTAATGAAACACAATGGCACTCGAATATTTCCGTAATAATTGATGCCACAAAATATTATTAATGTTGAACATTTGCTCCATAATAGGATCTTAAAATAGTTTTGTTTCTAACACAAAATTATGGATATTTTTAAATTTCTCTTTTCGTTCCAATTAATATCTAAATCGAAATTTTAAGTGTTACATCATAAGTTAAAATTTAACTGTCCTTTCCTCTTAACATTATTTTTAAAGTCTGAAAATATATTTGATTAATTAATTAAATATTCAAACTGCATCCGTTAGTCTAGTCCTAATCCGCGGAAGAAATTCGACCTAAAGATGCTACTATCACGAAACTCACGAACTTTTATGGTTATGTGACCGCTATGCTGAATCACAAATCGATAAGCAGATGTGGCCATCTTTACTTTTTGATCATTTCGAAACAGATATCTCTTCATATTACTGGAGGTTGGCTTATCCTTCAATTTAGTTATTTTTTCTTGTTATAAGTAAGATTAACTACCTACCGATATTTTATAATATAATAATTTCAATGAATCTTCTAGATTATGAGAGGTAGATCATAAGAGATAACTGCCTCTTTTTATAGAGCATTGTATTCATAAACCTACTTCACCGTATCATTTTGAACTATTTAGTTAAATTAATTTCAATGAAACTTCTAGATTATGAGAGGTAGATCATAAAAGATAACTGCCTCTTTTTATATAGCATTGTATTTATAAACTTATTTCACCGTATCATTTTGAACTATTTAGTTAAATTAATTTCAATGAAACTTCTAGATTATGAGAGGTAGATCATAAAAGATAACTGTCTCTTTTTATAGAGCATTGTATTTATAAACTTACTTCACCGTATCATTTTGAACTATTTAGTTAAATTAATTTCAATGAAACTTCTAGATTATGAGAGGTAGTTCATAAAAGATAACTGCCTCTTTTTATAGAGCATTGTATTTATAAACTTACTTCACCGTATCATTTTGAACTATTTAGTTAAATTAATTTCAATGAAACTTCTAGATTATGAGAGGTAGATCATAAAAGATAACTGCCTCTTTTTATAGAGCATTGTATTTATAAACTTACTTCACCGTATCATTTTGAACTATTTAGTTAAATTAATTTCAATGAAACTTCTAGATTATGAGAGGTAGATCATAAAAGATAACTGCCTCTTTTTATAGAGCATTCTATTTATAAACTTACTTCACCGTATCATTTTGAACTATTTAGTTAAATTAATTTCAATGAAACTTCTAGATTATGAGAGGTAGATCATAAAAGATAACGGCTTCTTTTTATAGAGCATTGTATTTATAAACTTACTTCACCGTATCATTTTGAACTATTTAGTTAAATTAATTTCAATGAAACTTCTAGATTATGAGAGGTAGTTCATAAAAGATAACTGCCTCTTTTTATAGAGCATTGTATTTATAAACTTACTTCACCGTATCATTTTGAACTATTTAGTTAAATTAATTTCAATGAAACTTCTAGATTATGAGAGGTAGATCATAAAAGATAACTGCCTCTTTTTATAGAGCATTGTATTTATAAACTTACTTCACCGTATCATTTTGAACTATTTAGTTAAATTAATTTCAATGAAACTTCTAGATTATGAGAGGTAGATCATAAAAGATAACTGCCTCTTTTTATAGAGCATTCTATTTATAAACTTACTTCACCGTATCATTTTGAACTATTTAGTTAAATTAATTTCAATGAAACTTCTAGATTATGAGAGGTAGATCATAAAAGATAACTGCCTCTTTTTATAGAGCATTCTATTTATAAACTTACTTCACCGTATCATTTTGAACTATTTAGTTAAATTAATTTCAATGAAACTTCTAGATTATGAGAGGTAGATCATAAAAGATAACTGCCTCTTTTTATAGAGCATTCTATTTATAAACTTACTTCACCGTATCATTTTGAACTATTTAGTTAAATTAATTTCAATGAAACTTCTAGATTATGAGAGGTAGATCATAAAAGATAACTGCCTCTTTTTATAGAGCATTGTATTTATAAACCTACTTGACCGTAACATTTTGAACTATTTTTTAAACATTGTCCATGATTTTTTAAGTCAGTCAAAAATAGAAACTCACGAGACAACTTTGTCCATCCATATATCTCTTCGTAACACATAACACAAATTATTGAAGAGATCGCATTAAAAATTTAGAAAATGAAAATCACCAATTACATGACAGGTATCAAAACTCCGAATTGTCTTTATTTGTGGAAAACTAAATTCCATTTACTCCAAATATCGACTCTTTCACCGATTATACATTTTAATATTGGTAAATGTGCAGTGTTGACTTTTTCCAGCATACATTTTGTATTAATTCGGAGTTGTCCGGCATAATTCGCATGCAAACTCTCAGCATATAAGCCATAAATGTACTACATACTCATATTTTGCGATTGTACTTAAATTACAGATATTCATCGAATAAAAGACAGGTGTGGCAGTGTAATCTGGTATAGGCTGGGACTTGACTGGTATGGGCAGCATAAATCGTTAGAATATCGGAGGTCGCATATTAGTTTTGACTGACATTTTTTTCTGTCTTTTTTTTAGTAGGTATCATTTGGAATGACAATAAATACAGCATAGGGCCAGACTTTATACGTTGCTGGAATTGATCTCAGCGTTTAGTGTTTTTCATGCGGCCAGTTACACGCTGATTACATTACAGATACATTAAATTACAGATAGTCTTCGGAATTTTTGATACGTTACCTATATCGACGGTTCAAATACCACCTGTTTAATACGTACCATTATTAGGAGCAAACTTGTGAAAATTGTGCCATCTGATTTCCTTTTAAACGTATGATTTAATAGATAAAATATAAAAAATTTGCATTTTTGTATGTCGTTTTATATTGTTTTTAATTTTTTGATTTCTTTTTCATTCTGTCTGGTAAATGGTCCGTTGTAATTTCCTTTGTTAGATGAGAATTACCCAGATCGTGCAATTTAAAAATTAAAAAAAGTACAATTGCATCGACAAACGTTTTGAATTTAGTTCCATTTCACATACCGTCGCTTTCAAGTTTATTATTAAGCTCTTAATTCTATTATTAAGCGCTGACCCGAATTTTAATTAAATTTAATTACTTATTCTTACTTTAACTCAACGCTTCTTTTTATTCATAGAACAACGTAGTTATTATTAAATATTAACTACAAAATTTAGTGAGGCGTATTATAATACGAATTATAAAATAATTATTCCAAAACAATTAACAATCGGACGACGTATTTTTATACACAAACCTGGAATATTTCTTTATATACAACATTAATCACTTCCGCCGGGTTAGGTGCAAAAACAAACACGTTACGTCTTGATGTCACACGTGACAGGGCAACGTGAATTGACCGTGCGAAAAACATTGAGCGCTGAGATCAATTCCTGTAACGTTTAATGTCTGGCCCTGTGCTTTATTTATTGTCATTCCTAATGATAGCCGCTAAAAAAATGACAGACAACACTATAATTCAAAACTAATATTCGACCTCCGTTATCTAACGAGTTACGCTCCCCATACCAGTCAAGTCCCAGCCCATACCAGATTTACGCTGCCTATACATGGTCCTTTATTTATTCTCGTTCCGAATGCTAGTCATGGAAAAAAAGAAATGTCAGACAACAATTTCAGTCAAAAGGAATAATATTCGACCTCTGATATTCTAACGATTTATATTGCCCATGGCTATCAGCAGACATGATTTTTTCCGACTTACTGGACTCTTTTTATCATGGTTCGGCCAAATTACACAAAAACACCAAACTATACAGCAAACTCTTACTCGTGAATCACTTTGTCTATTGGTGTAGTAATTTTTGAGATTATCGCCCCAGACATGCAGACAGACTGATAGACTCCGTTTTATAATATATAGTGATATGTACATTTTCGTGCAAATTAATAACAAATAATATTAAAGATTACTTAAACATACCCTTTTCGTAACCCTAACTGGCTCATTATTTTGATTTAGTCAGTAAATTGGCCAATAATTAAAAATAAAACGTTTGATACCATCCGTATAAACTAAATTGCTTTCGCACACAGTATGTTTTACCGGAACAAGAGAATTGAAGTTATCCCAAGATTCTTTATTAACAAAATTGACATTTTAATATTCTGTATTACTAAATACTAAAACTTTTAAAACACCCACTTTGACAGTCACTTATTAATTATTCGTAAAGTTATCCTCATAATTAATGTTAACCTGGAATTCATATTTTTTTTTACTTTAAAATAATTGTCGCCTAAATACAGACTAATTAAAATCTGTTAGTCGTAACATAATGTGTGCTAAGAAAATCAACATGACTTTTTCAAACATCCTTATGTCAATATTGGAAAACCCATTAGTCCAATTTAAGAACGTACTTCATTCATCATTTCATTAGGTCGCGACGTCGTGACGTCAAAGTCTCTCACATTTATATATAAAGATGATCTAACGCAGCCATCCGCCCTGCGCCCATTAATGGGCCGCCCTACTGCTTTGACCTGAGCGACGAGGACGACGCGCACGTCACTACTGCCCTTTTCGGGGCAATCGTCATGTCACGTGATCATTTCGATATTAGGTCGATTTGGTGTAATTTTACTTTGTTATTATAAGAGTACCTTGAGTCCACAGAATTCATGTCTCGGGAAAATCCATGAAAATAGAAAGCCTATATGAAATACATTTCTGCATAGATAATAAATGATCAATAAGTTAATGCTGGTGTTATTCGCAATGACGCAGTATCGGGTCTAGGTCAGTGATGTTTACGTGTAAATTACGATAGACTGACCCGTGACTCAACAATGTACTGCCCTGCTCTGACCCGGGACACGTGGGTCAAGGCGCACGCCACGTCGTCCTTTACGTCGTCATTTAAAGTTACTTTAATATCTTTTGGATTGGTCTTACATTAATTTGATATAAAATTGTATCTTATCAGAGTCTCATATCGTGCGTAGCGTGCAATAATTTTATAATGAATCATAGACAATTGAAGCTTTTACGCCATCCACGTCATCTTGTTATCATCACACAAAGGGAAACTAAAAATCACTACATGATTTTATGACGTTTTCCGTTTATTTCTACATGTGTACATCTAACTTTGCATATAGTTTTCCCGTTTATTTCTATATGTGTACATCTAAAAGTTACGTGTATACTTTCTATAATAAAATTCATAGTTTAAAAAAAATAAAATACTTTTGTAACCAATGAGCTCATTGAGACAAGTCAAACGAGCTTAAACTAGATGGGTTTATTATTAGCCATTAAGAAGTTCCCATGACCACCTCTCTCCTCCATGATAAGATTCTTCCAGTTACAATGCGTAACTAAAAGATTCTTGGAGACAATCAAACGAGTCCAAACTTGACAAGTTTACTGTTATGACCATCTCTCTTCTTCATCATCGTTCCAGCTAGATGGAATTATCCATATTATTATGTTGCCAACATTGCATAAGTTTGCAAAGTTTCAAATCGATACAGTTAGAACTGGGTGAAAATTGAACTGTAAGATTTGCTTACCATGTTAACAAGTTACAGATCAAGCTAATAAAAACGAAGTAAAAAGTGTAAAACCGATTTAATATATATGTTAAGCAATCAATTGACATGTTGTGGTATTCAGTTTTTAGTATTCAGTAAATACATGCAGATTTATCGTACAGGAATTAGGCTGTTTTCAAGTTTAAAAGGTAGCCTCTGTGTTAATTCAAATCGTGCGTGACTAATATCCATACTGAGTTCATCTTAATCATATTTATCCAGCCGTTTAGGTTTGATTGAATAACAAAGAAACTTTCGCATTTATAATACTAGTGGGAAAAGCGCGCAAAGTGGTTCATCAGCAAAAGCATAAAAGTCCACCAGACCTGTTCTATGTGACAATTGGTGCTTTATAGTATACCACTTATATAGTTTTCATTAGGCTTTAGACCCGAATGATACCGTTAGCTTAAAAGAAGATGTATACCCTACGAACGGTTTTTTTTGGCGTACAAATTCAAAAGTTCTGCGAAATGGCGAAGTCGATCGTGCATAACATTTAATTCAATTTAGAATCCATTTCCTCTTCCTTATTATGTTGGCGTTTTACTTCGGTCATTAAGGTTGTATCGTTATTCTTTACTTCTAATATTCTAAAATCATCACTTACAGTAGTCATCTAGAGTAATTCGATTATGTAATGATGTAGTTCACTGAGAAATAAGAAATACTTTTAGTTGCTTTGCCTGTCTTTTTATAACCTTGTTCTCCGTCTAAACAGGACAAGCTGAAACAATGAAATATCTCACGTTTCTGTCCTTATATATTTTGCCTTATTTTTCAGAAATATTCTTTTTTGTGACTTCTTATCGTAGCTTCCTCTCAACCAATCTTTTCCTTCTATGTTAATTTCCTATATTTTTCTATAATATGTGATGTAATGAACAATTTCAGTTTGAAAAATATGTGATGTAATGACAATTTCATTTGTTAATTTCATATATTTTTCTATAATATGTGATGTAATGTTTTTTCTAGAACCATGCTTAACATTTAATTAAGGAATTTCACTCTTGTCCCTTTTTCCTTATATTGTTCAGGCTCCCAAATGAAATTGTTAATTACATCACATATTTTTCCGCTTATATATCAAATATTCTTAATATACGTAAAGTATTCTTGGCTAGTTTACTTTTAGCATGCAAAGTGATTTCCCCCCATTTCTGTTATCTTTTTTATTACAGCCTACGCTAAGCCACATTTATCGGGCAGATAAAATAAAGTTTATATAGTGAATCACATTATTATATGAAATTCTTAGAATCGATCGAAACCTAACATAAGTATTTAGCAAATATAAATTATTGGATAAAAGCGAATTGAAATTAAATTCGATTTGGAACACGTAGGAAATAAACATTATTCAAACAAATATTCATTAAAAAGCACTTTCTAAGTAGTCGCACTAGATATGTTGGAGAATCTCGTTCTCAAATAAGCTGCCTGGTTTGATGTTTACCACGCGTCACTGCAAGGCTTGAATGTCTTTCGGTGGCTTCGTGTCATTAACTAGTCCGGTGTTCGGTTTCAATCAGTTTGCACTCTGAACATTCGTTTGACTTGCGCTTTCGCAGGCGGTCGCTTTGCGGGCTATATAACTCGTAAGACGATCGCTGCGGTTGGGTGTTTAATTTCGAGTTTAGAACCTCCAATAAGGTTCTATTTTTATTTAGAAAGATAAAAACTAAATGCTGATAGTCATTAGTTTTTCCGTCTGTCGGTAGGGAGAACATATCTTTCGTTCCTCTAGCATACCATTTGGCTTATAGAATTTGGTTTAGAGGTGAATCTTTCTAAACAATTCAATAATTATTAATTAATTAAAATTGGGAAAAAAGATTTGCATACCTTTTTGGGTTCGTAGCGAAAATCGAAAAAAAATATTTGAATTTTGAATATGGTATTTTAATACGTTTTGGTTATTGAAATTGAAGATCCATAAGAGACCGTCGTGATGGGTCCCTTATGTGAAACCTCATTTTCAAATTCTTGCAAACAAAAAAAATTAAAACACTCAGCAAAATTTTTATTATTGAATATATTTAGCGTTAATTTTGTAGAAATTCATTATTCACAATTAAATGAAACTACGTGATGTAGTATTATTTCTACTTTCTTTAATTTCTTTACCACGACCTTAGTTTTCGTTGTATTACAACATCTTCAGGTGGGATATTAGCAAAGATCTTTGCTAATATCCCACCTGAAGATGTAATACAACGAAAACTAAGGTCGTGGTAAAGAAATTAAAGAAAGTAGAAATAATACTACATCACGTAGTTTCATTTAATTGTGGAAAAATTTTATTATTTTTACCTTTTTAATATACTTCACAGATTTGCACCACATCAGCCTCATTTAGAACTTTTTGAATCTTATCCAATCAGATCTTATTTGAACTTTCATAAATTAGTCGCTGAGTGTTTATTTATACTATTCACCGGTTCACATATGTTCATTCTACATATGCGATCAAATGAACTCGAGATAGTTTTCTTATTTTTTGTGTTTCATACCAAAGCTGAAAATAAACGGGACGATTTTCGAATATATACTGTACACGTCTGTCACAGCCCTTTTTTATTAGATACTATGCGACGTGAAGAGCTGAACTTCTACGTAGATATACTATAATTTAACCCTCATGATTTCTACACGCCCGTCTGCACGTCCCTTTCTATAACACCCTTAAAGCTTGTACAGTTTCAGACCTGTGTGCATGCAAGTACATGCTTCATTTGGAGATTTCAACATATATGCAATGAAATCTTGATTATTTTTTAAATCTTCTCCTCATCCATGAATAAGTGGGGTACCATTGAATAAGTTTCTTTAAAATGATAATGAGGTTCTATTTACCATTTTTCACTTTTAAACTCCTGCTCCGAATATCTTTCTTCAAAATAACATCCAATACCTACCCACAAAAGAAAAAAAAATGAATAACGGGTTTTGCAAATTTTATAAATATATTTCGATTATTTTGCATCCACAATTACAAGAGATGCAGACAACTACGGAAGCCTACCTTGCAACACGCCCTTGACCGTTTCTATTTTTTGCAATTTCAGCCAAATCGTGATGGTGTTTTATGAAAGCTGATATAATGGAAAATCCTAAAACATAACATTCGTAAACGAATAGTGTTAGAAATGTTTTTTTCAATAAAATATCCAAAAAACCAATAAGCCAAGCCTTTTTAAATTTTAAATCGTTAGCGAAAAAATTTTAAAAATCAAGATCAAAACAAAAAAATCAAAATCAAAAAAAAATCAAGATGCGAGATCCGCTTGAGTTCGACTGCTTTTTTAAATGCGTTTTTTTCGTTCTACCTTTATTGTACTATCTTATATTCCCCAGTAATCTCATACATAGTTTTCGAGATTCTTGAAGTTCTAAACTTATTCTTATATGCGAAATAATAGCTTAAATGCTTGGTTGTAAAGGAAATTGCGTACATCAAAAAAAATTTAACAAAGCAGACGAGAGTGAAAAGTAGAATGAGGTAAGAGATTTTGAACTCAATTAGTATTTTTATCATAAAGTTACTTCTGTTGAACCTGCGAATATTGAACAAAAACGTTCTCTATAAACTACTGTGAAAAGAGTCTGCTAGTAGTTCACAAACTTTAAATGGTTTTTTTTCTGAAGATCGAATTAAACGATCGTTGCATTTGATATGTAGGTTGGCATCGGTTATCGAGATAACCTCAACATCTCATCCCACGAATGCCTCTATTTTAAGAGTTATATCTAGGACCTTAACCATGACTGTTAGCTATATTTGCGCAGACGTTTCAAACGATAGTCCGACCAAGTGGTGCAAGAGATAAAGCTGATATATTCGGCACTAGATAAAGCTGATATACTCGGCGCTCCATGAGGCAGGAGGTCGAAACCGGTGGAGAGGCATAGTTGGCAGATTTCGTTGTTAGAGTCATGATCCTCTATAATCAGAGTCCAACTGAGAAGGGTATACCTAATTTCTTTGAATCACCATGAGCAAATCTATGATTGTCCTAATGTTCTTCCGATATTTACTCGCTAACTTTGAAATTTTAACTTAATAATGTTTATTTATGTTTTTATATATTAAGGCACTTTTGGAGAGGTCTCTCTCTCATGTCTGAGTTCAAAGCAAACCTGTTCGTCGGCCACCCACCACTGATCGAATAATTACTTTGCAAAGCGGGTTTGACTAATGCTTCAGGCATAATCTGTAATCCGGTGCGTCGCATAATACTGCGTGTTATTTTGCGATACGTAATTAGCTGCTTACACATTACGTGTTCTAATTATTACGCATTGAACTTAAAACTGGATATCTAACTGTGTCGACCAGTTTCCGAAGTAATTTTGCTACGCAATTTATTCTAGAAATAGAATCGTGAAAATCGATTCAAACGCAAGTCATTATCATATTGATACGTTGAAGACCTTCTCGTGTTAATGAACATTTTAATATTCATTATTATGAAGATATTTTCTAGTTTCCTTAGTCGAGTATTTTAACACAATAGAAGGATTTGCATTTATTTGAAGGGCCATTTTTTTGCCACATCTAATACTTTGAAATTTAAAAGTTAACGATACGATGACGGAGTTCATCGAAGACATATTTGGTGGTTATGGAAGTCAAATAATATAAAATTACGTAATTCAAATATTGAATATGTTTGGCGTTAGTTTTGTAGAAATTCTTTATTCACAATTAAATGAAACTACGTGATGTAGTATTATTTCTAGTTTCTTGAAGTTCTTTACCACGACCTAGGTTTCTTTGTATTACAACATCTTCAGGTGTGCTATTAGCAAAGATCTTTGCTAATAGCCCACCTGAATATTATTTAATTGTGTACGTAAATCAAATTATAAGCCTTTCCATTGTGCCATTTGGAATTCTGTAATTTTATCTTAAATCTATCCAACGCGATTCTAACTGCAGTTTAATGGCACGTGCACTGCTGATATTTGGTTAATCTTACAGACATCCTTTACTCCATTTTTTGCGTAGTTGCTTCTTCAAATCCCTCAAACGCGACTGCTTCGCTGCGAACTGAGTACCAGAATACTTTCAGTTTCTATGATAGTAAAAGCGACATGTTTGCCGACTTTTTGATATACAGTTCCTTGAAGATTGTTAAAGATTATAATATTGACGCACACGAATATCAAGGCCCTGTTTGTTAAAGTTTCTGTAAATAGACACATTATAATATTATCATATAATATAATACAAACATGTGACGAGATAGCAGTAGAAACTGCGTAATTTGTTATTATAATGATTGAAACGGTAACAATTTTACATATACCTTTAGTTATAGTCGAACTAAGGTCAGCTCAAAGATAACGTCTAATTTTAAGGATATTAAAATTGTTATCCTTCCTACCTTTCAAATGTTATCCTTTTGTTAACTCAAAGTTACCAAATATCCTTAATTAATTGAGTTTATATTTTCGTAAAAGTTGCTTTAGGCTGACGGAATACTATTAACTTTCTCCAGTTTTTGTAAACTGATTTTAACCACGACTGTGATAAGCTTTAAGCGACATTAAAGCGGATAGGTGTAACAAATATTATAACAATGTTACATCTAAATTTTCTTTTAAAATAATAGCATTATATATTGTTATAAATATTCGGTTTCTATAATTTCTACAAAATTAACGCCAAATATATTCAATGTTATCAGAATTGATAAAAATTATACATACATTTGTATTCTAAATAAACTATATATTTTTAGACTAAAAATCAGAAAATTTGGAGAAAGTTTTGAAAATCCAATCTATAGTATATATACAACTCTAACTTATGCTCGTTTTCTTACCTGGTGTTGAAATCTTTTACTGACATTCATGTCTAAATATTTAATATTGTTTTTGATATTTTAAATGTTTTTATTATATGTATTTATTAGTCTTTAAAGTAACAGTTTTGCATACGGCGGACTTATTTGTTGGCTACAAGGGCAATCTCTTCCAGTCACTGCAACCAAGGAATGTAATTGATTATTTCATAGGTAGACTGCAGAAGATTATATTATTACCATTTTGACAAAAAACTTTAATTAAAAAAAATGGCATCTAGGTAGGAAAAAAGAAAAAATGGGACACGAATAGCGTTTGGGAATGTAAGAAAAATAATACGGGTTGAGTGAAGGCAAATATTTTTTTTCAAACCGCTTTTGAAAATGAATATGAAAGGTAAATCTCTGATGTTAGTACCCAATGAATACATAATTTAGTGGCGTAAACAGTAAAGGAATGTTCATAAAAGAATGAACAATATTTAGAAACGAAAATCATCCGTAACATTGCAGAACGGAAATCTACCGCATATTTACCAAAGTTTCATTGAGGTATTAATTGAACTAGAACACTGTAATTTATTCAGTATTCAGTATAAATAGTCCTACTGATACTTTTTGATAACTTCAGTGTTTATAGTTCAAAAACATTCATAAATATTTATTTTCCCTTTCTTTACTGTTGAATTAAAAAAAGAAAATTTAGTTTATTTATTGCAAAATATGAAAAATAAGTATATGCCGTTGCGGTTATGTTTGTAAAGCTATTTAAGAACTATAACACCGTCTTACATCATTTTAATACATATTCGACTTGGGCAACGTAATCCAAAATATGCCACAACCTACAGACCTTTCTCTGACTTATCTCACAAATTATTAGGTGTAGCAAATACCTCAATGATCTTACAATTTACATTAATAGACAGAAAGATAGGCTCACAGATATTAAGTTCTATATTTAATTATACAACATGCAGTTGAAACCACAAATGCAAATAGAAAAATTTCCAATCCAAATTTAAACATAATTTACAATTTCAAACTCTCGTCGAATTCCAACATGGACAGTTGTTTCCAACGTTAATGAACTTATGATGGGTGAAATCCTAACGTATTCGAGACCATGTTGAACTTCATTTGAGATCCCTTTATAACCAACGTCAAAGCGGAAGGTGGCTAAGGAAGACGTCACACAATTTGAATTATTTTTCTTCGCAGTTTCAGACATACTGCCCTCGGACTTTCAAAGCTTATCGACTTTGAAAGTCTTTAATAAACTGTTATAAAGCTTTGTACTTGATTACATATTAATACACCTCTGCATCTTAAATTTGAGATTTCACTGATATGTAAACGTTTTGCTTTTGATTTTAAAATCAAGTAGAAATATGTAATTCATAAGCTCTAAGTAAACGCTTTGTTGTAAAGGGTAAATGTAACCGAAGTCCATTTCCAATTATCTTAGAGAAATCTTGTATTATTGCATGAAATATTTGTGATAGTTTGTAGGTTTTCCCAAAGAACTTTAAGCTAAAACATGACGTCATTATTTTCGTTAATGATGAACTTTTCATTAGATAGTAAATATTTAACGAATCTTAGGCATTTTATAATACAAAGGTAGGAAAATCCAGTTATCAAGTTATCTCTCATTATTTATCTGAGCTCGTCATTCGTTTGCAGCTGGAGAGATTATGCAGTGTTTTAGTGGTTGTTGACAGAGCTGCCGCAGTGGCCTTCTTATCTTGCTGTGAATGTTGTTCAACGTTTGTCGTAGATACAGTAGTTGCGTATTGAGTTGAAGATTTTTTTTAAATTTTTGCAAGAGCCTGAATGCTATTTTGGTAGAAGAGTCCTGATTTTAGTAATAGCTGCCTAAATGAATTTCGAAGAAAGTGTTTACTCGGGATGTGCTGCCTTTTAACTTTAAACATTTGTTTGATGTAGTTTTTTTTAAACATTTATAAACTTAAGTTTGAAATTATTTTTTATTTATTAGCGTCCGTTGAATTTTAATAAACTTTTGTTATAAATGAATATACATATTTATACTGTTATACGCCTATCTTTCTACGCAGAGTAATAAAGAAACTTTTCAAAAATACTTATTAAAATAGATCTACGGTTTAACGCAAGTTCCAAATGTCTTCGAAAATATTTAGTTGTGACAAGGTTAACTTTTTACATTTAAGTTAGTAATTATATAAAGCAACAGAAAAGTTTTCAACCAATATTGTATATTCGTGCTAAGATTTTTTTAGACTAATTATACTAATGTTTACTAATAAAATCTGCCAAGTGTGAGTAGAACTTGTACTTTGAGGTTTTTGTAGACATAAATAAATATTCAATTATACGTAATATTTCTATTAAACCGTTTACAAATATCAATATTAGTTTTCAGTATGCAAATATATTTCCCTAGTATACCTTTCACAAGCTTAAAAATATCCCGAATTTAAAAAAAAATAAGATTTAGAATCATCGCTATGGTTCCAGAGATATATGAGGAGGTATTGAGATATATGAGGATTATAATATACTTCATAACTATGTCAAATTTTATGTGTCTAAATCGAACTGCTTCTGAGAAAACCGGCTGTAACAGAGAGGGGGCGGACACGTAAATGGTCTTATAAAGGTCCCATTTTTTTCCTTTTGAGGTATAGGACCTTCAAAATCTGTCATTAGTCTAAATTTTCGCCGACAAACGTTTCTGTCGAATTTATTTTTGAAGCTTAGTTTAACCAGGAAAGGAAAATGTAAATGATTTGATATAACAAGGGGGTGACAAAAATATTTCAACTGCTATTGCAACCACATTCGTTTTTACACAGTTGTTGATTGTTTTGTAATAATTTTCTTCGACGTTTCATTTCATTTAGTCGCATCGCGCAATACAAAACCAACGTATAACATCACGATGTTAAATTAAAGCATATAATAATACATTTAATATTTAGATTCTATTTAATTTCGAATATTATGAAAATGGAGAAGTTCGCAGTAATTTAACACTCGCCCCTAACGATATTGACGAATGGAAATTTGATTCGTATCTAAATTAGTATCAGTTGAAAGCACCTCGAAGGAAAACGGTTTCCGAGACAATATTCGTGGACATCGATCGATGTCTCCACATGACCGTTGCGTGGCGTCGTATTGCCTCTGGAAAATATATAGCTAAAGCGCAAAGCGTAGCCCTGAGACCACACCTAGCAAGATTTATGACGCCGCCGAATGCGGCTGGTGGGCCAAGTAATATGTCGTTATTGAGAAGCCGAGCGTAGTGAAAGTAATGGGTCTTGTTCGTTGCTCATTTTGGTTGGAATGTTTGTCGGTCTTGTGGCCCGCGCGCTAGTTCATCAGACATTCCAAGCAAAATTAAAAAGGATTAGGAAATGTATTTGACCATTTATATTGTACTGACACCATTTTGGGAGGCTTTACGAGGAATAATCTAAGGACAATGGCTGTAAGAGCTAGAAAGTAATTTCATTCAAACTGTGCGAAATGTTAGTTGCTTTTATTTGTATTTTATGACGATTATATTTAAAACCTCTATTATTTTAGGGCAAACTTAACATTGTTTCATGATTAATGTATATTTTAAGAAACAGGATAAATTTCTATGGGGTTGTGTATTTCTATGAGTCTCAATAAACTATTTTCATTTCGTCATATTTTAAGCCCAGGAGGTTTATTCGATTTTGTGTTGTATTCAACGACTCGTTAGATTTCAGTGTTTTTTGTAAATAATAGATAATTTTGACGAATTTTTTTTTGTATATAATGATAAACAAGTTAGCTGGCTATTGAAATGCTTCTGAATTAATACTTATATTTAGTATTTTATTTTGCATATTTGATAAGCAATTCTGGATTAAACACATTTAATTTTTTTATTAATTATAGGCACTCTTCGTTCTATCCACATGTAGGTCGATTAGATGGTGTCTCCTGGTATATTTAGTGCAAAATAAGACTTAACTTGGTTAGGTGATATCGCCATATTTTCTACTTATAAATTGTTATATGTTGACCATTAAGTATACTATTTCCTTTAATTTTTATGTCGAGTTCGGGACAACTTTCGATCAGTTTACTTTTTAATTTTTTGTTGTAATGTAACGACATTGTAGGTATGTCTTTATAATTTCATAGGGTAACATTATAAAGTGATATTGTTGCAATATTTTTTTCAATAGTTCGAATGAATTGTTTGAACTGTCAAAGGAAATATAAAATCAATAAAATGCCCAGGATATAATTCATACTATTCAAAGAGGGGTTGGCCAATATACGCTTTTTAATTACACCCCCATAATACACATCCAATGGTTTATTTGTGCAAGCTATTGTTTACGTACGTGTATACGTACGTTTACGTACGTGTATACGTGCAATCATTTGGTCAGAACATTGATAATTACATTGAAAACTTAAAATTAGTCGTAGCACGTTTCAAACTTCAGTTTTAATTTACATCATATGCAAGTGAAATTTATTTTCATTTATTTTATAGCTTATTTTTTGATCATCTATATATTATCAATGAAAGTAGTAAAAATATATCGAAAAATGTTATATTACATTAAATCCAACCAACATTTTCTTTTCATATTCCATCTTAAACTTCAAACCATAATTCAGGCCGATATAAAAGCATTTAATGGATTTTTCTTAAATGTGTTTTTCACGCTGAATTTCGAACTTGGCTCATAAGACGATTTGGCTACTGTTTAATGCGACCGTTAGATATTTATTGTGCCAACTTATAATTTTTATGTAACAATTTTTTTTAAGTAATCAAGGTAAAGAATAAACTATTCAAATCTTCATTATTAAAAAGATTAATCAACAATAAAGGCTTTATATTTGTTATTTACTCCACTATCTACTTATTGGTTGTACATTCTAAAATTGAATATTAAGTTAATATTTACTAAGCAATTCCATAACTATTTTTTATTAGTGTTGTATAAACTTAATAATTATGTTTATATACCGAAGCTTGATTACGATAACATTTCACGTTGCATTAAGCTTTACAGTTAAGAACACGAGCGCCGGATGCAGTGACGCACAATTTAAGAAATACTTTATTTTTAATGAGGATTTCGATCCAACATGACTTTATTTTTATATCGTTTTCCAAATCTTCTTATGCCTGTGTATGTGTGTGTGAATATATATATATATATATATATAAATTAAAGTGTGTATGTATTTTTAGACATAAATTTAATTAGTTTTTGTAATCTTTATTGCTAATTTGAGATCTGTGGGCCAATTTGTTTTCCTTACTTATTCCTTATTGCACTCTTATATGTAATATAATGAGTCACCCGTGCCACCGTCATCGTACAGAGTTCATCATATATCTGTCATAATAAGTTACTCATTTTGTCAACGCTGATAAAATGAATGCATGAATGTTCATATGGTTCAATTTAAGCAATAAGTTTCGTTATAATTTTATATATAATTTCGTTATTATAATTATATTGTGGATTCTTAGAAAAGAAACATTATTTATGTTGCGACCTGTCGTCTTAGCTTTTCTTTTCTCGTTGGAAAATGTCACATACGCCTTTTTCAAATTATGGAATAAAATACCTTATATTTTTCATTTTATTAATGTTTAAAGCGCTACCGATTGAATCAAGTTTTACACCATTAACACTGTTATAATTCTATGACGCAGACAACTGAATTGTCAATTTAACGTAAACCTGTGTTACACTGGTCAAACGTTACGGTCAAACCTAATACGATACACCAGGCAGAGCATATCGAATTTTGCCATTGTGATATATAATGGTTGAAGGTCAGGTCCGATCCATCATATAACGTCGATTTTTAATAAGTCTTTTAAATTATTTATGTACATATTTAAAAGTAACTAATTAAATTATAAAATATTACGATTGGAGCTATAAGCAAAAGGCAAAAAAATTTTAAAAAATTATTTGTCTTGACTGCCAGCATGATCTGCTGTAATCCAAATTTAAATAATAATTCCAATAGCGTTTAAATGCTCTTTTATATCTTTCAAGCTCGCATCAGCTTTATAGTTTAGACGGAAATGTAAACTTATTGCTGTACTGTACAAACTTGACTGTATAAAGGTTTTCGTAAATCATAAATCATTTGTAAAAGGTTTTGGTAAGGCCGTTGAAAATTTAGGTAAATATTTATAATTTTTATTTCATTTTTTAATTTTATTAAAAAATCTGTCATTTCCTTTTCCGAGATCGCAACCGAAACATCTTTCGACTGTTCAAAAAGAGCAAAGTTTGAAGTTTACATTGAGTTTTTGTACTTCGTGAAAGTTAACAGAAAACATTGATCGACTCCATTGTTAATGGAGATGAATAATATCGTTTTTTACTACGGCTTTCTGGTGAACTCTTTTCATTCAAAGAAATATCATCACCTTAACTCACCCCGTGCAAAGAAAGCAAATGGTAGAATCTTAATAAAAATACGGCAAAGGTTTCTTGGATTTGTAAAAGAAATTTTGCGAATTTAAAGAGCCTAACACTGCAGTAACTGGCAACGATTATGCATGATTACTTCACTAATTGTGGGTTGCCATCAAAGAAAAGCATCGAGGAAAGTTATCTAATGGAGCGTTTTTCCTGCATACATACGCCCACAACTACATTCTTCTTAAAGCATCCAGGAATATGAATTGATAGAACTCGACGCCCACTCTGATTTGCTACCGAGTGACATTATTCCTTGAGAGGAAAGAAGTTTAATTCAAATGTTTAGCGGAAGTCGGGCGGATTCTCATACATTGGAACTATTATGAAAAATTAATAATCATTTTCAATCTTTATATACAGCTCAAGATGGAAACTTTTGAACCTTACCTTATAAGTCCATTTTCACATAACTTATGGCCAGCACAGTTTTCATAATTTATCATAGAAAAATTGTATTATATTACGATTATTCTGAATGGAAACCGTGCCTTCGATCATTAATTAATATTTACAAAGTCATTTTCCTTATTATGTACCTGTTATTTCCAACGTAACTTTTCCGCCCTTTCCAATGCAACTCTTTACCATATTATATTGGGTCTCAAAATATCTACAGAAAGTCTACAAAATAAACTTTATCGTAATTTTACATATAATCTTTCGCATTTATTTCTTCATTCAACAGCTTATTCATATATTATACGTGTTTTTTTATCTTTTTTATCTAGCTTTATTTACTTTTATATTTATATCTTAATATAATATTACCGCAGGACTCCCATTCTTTCGTTACTGAATTACTCGCGTGTAAAAATTTTAACAATCTAAGTGCTATGCACCACTTTTGCATTGAACGAAAGTATAAAATGATTACGTGCAGCAGATTTTGGCTACATTCTTTAAACTTACGATTTATACGTGGAAGCGTAAATACAATTTTTAATTTACAATTTTTAATTAATAAATTAAAAAATAAATTGTATTAATAATTAAATTAATACAATTTTAATAATTAATAATAAATTAATAAAAAATACGTTTAGTTGTTTAGACGTTATGCATGACACGCGAGTGAGAAGTCCCTCGGGTACAAACTTGCATAGCTATGGGCGGCGGACAGATTGGGCGGGCGCCTCCATCCCGCCCCGCCTCGCCGCCGCCAACGCCGGCGTCAGTACGCCGCCGCCGTTCGTCGCGTGTACGCGTGTGTCTTTACGTGCTAACCGTGTTTTTTTTCTATTTTATATTACAGTACGTGATCTCGATATATTATATTGTAGCGGTTTGTGAGAATTGTTTTTTTTATAATTATTCAAGTATCAGTATTATTTTAAGGTATTTACCAATACAATTTGTAAGTCTTATTTTATTTTTATCAAATGTCGATATATTTTAAAGGCATTTCAAATTAAATATGGATTTTCATAGTTTATATTACGTTTTAGAGTAAATTACGATGTTCAGATGAAAGCTGATGGAAGATTAATAATTAATAAATATATATCTTCAATCCTGTATGTTAAGCTTGGTGAGCATGTAGAAATGTTAATTTGTCTGATATTTCTTATTTTCTCATCAAATTCATTCTATTCTATACATACATATGTATTTTAGTAGATGCTCGTCGTGGAAGTGAGACGCGTTTTTACATTACGTACGTAAATATAAGTTAATCTCGTCAATAGGTATCCGTGATATACGTACTAAAAGCGGGATCAGCCATATGGTTTGTGTCAAAATTATCTCTTAGGTGCTGGATTTTTTTGAAAGACGGAATTATTTTACAATGTTTAAAAGATTCAATAAGTTTTTGTATGTGCCGTGAAATATATTATTTTAATTTTTTTTGCACTTATACGTCGAAATAATAAATATTATATATCGGATAAAATCTGTTCGCTCATGACTTATTGCTTTAATTTTTTGTGTCGGGATTCTCAGCATTAGTAGAGAGATATTTCTCATTCACATAAACGCATGTTTACGCTCCTAAGTATTCGGTCAGCTGTTGGATGTTACGACGATCGATCGCCATCATAAAACATTAGTGCGTAGCCGGTAACAGCTAGATTCTTGGAGTAAAAATAATAATAGCTATAATTACGGACCGTTGTTCTTTTGAAGAGAATACCGCAGATCACAACATGTGCATTTCTTACGTATTTGACTGTTCCTACGTGACATTGAGTCATGTTACCGGGCTATTATTTGTCGCGCAGTTATTTTATTGTGGTTGTCGGTAATTGTTTTGTTTTCGTAATCATATCCATACTTTGGTTACAATTGTTAATATTGTTGACGGTGACTAAAATTCTGTGACTAAAACCGTGAGTAATAAATAAGTAAAGACTAAGGGTATAATCGACTGAAACACAATCTTACGTCAATTGAATTTTGAACTCAAGATGGGTTTGAATCATAGTCGGATCAGAAATATATATATATATATATATATATATATATATATATATATATATATATATATATACATATATTTGCTCATGACTTATTTTGCGGATATACTCAACCCTCCCTCGACCATCTATTTGTATAATGGGTAATGGTTTGAAATACATATGAAAAATCAGGCTTTAAATTTCTGATTAATAATTATTGTTCAAAAAGGTATATTGTTTTATTCCAAGATTACAGATCATTCATTTATTGTTGATTTATTAAATTCTAGTCAGAATTATTTTACTAAATTCTAGTCAGAATTTAGCCATTACTTCTACTATAAACTGTTATTAGAAATCACTTCGAGCAAATGTATCGATGGTAATCTATATTGATTATAAATTGTTAGCCAATAAAATTACCGTTTAATTATTTCCTTATGACTTACTGGTTTATATATGGCTGTTTGCTATTTCCACACTTCGCGACTTTATTATAATATTTTTTTTCATTAGTCATTTTCAACATTAAAATACATTTTTTTGTAAATTTTAATAATCAAATGTATCCAAAGCAACCCTAATGACGTGGTTCATATATCATCATCATCTGATAAAATTATAGTCCGATTGAGAATTAAAAATTCCTAACTTTTTAATTTTACACAAAGACGCTCACAAAACACAAACAGGAACGAACAAAAATAAATTTTGGGTAACCTTTATTAAAATGGGGAATCGCTTTTAGCAGTATTTTCCATTTATATTTTCTTTTATTAAATATCATAAATAAGAATCCCTTGATTATGTAAACACAATTTGACCTATCCGTACTTGGCCGCTTTCTTATCTGTTATCTAAAGAACGCCGAAAAGAAAATGTACGTGTATAAACGTACATTAAAAAGCATGTGCAAAGTAACAGTGACTTAAATGGGTTACTAGCTACCAAAAGGTATCTCAAAATAATTTACTGCGTTAACACAAAGCACAGTTCAAAACATATTTAAAAACAAAAGTATTTCATGAGATTTATAGTTCAGTTTACTCACCACTGCCACCCTTGATAGCCATATAAATGTATTAACTATACTGTAAAGAAAATGTATATGTATAGATTACAAAATCGCACCTACATATATGTTAAATGTGAGAGAATTATCTACAATTAAAGAACTGTGACTGTTGCCGGGGATACTTTAACTTAACCGTAATACTATGCGAAGTATGTCAAGGCTGGAATCGATTTGGTTGTAGGTAGATACGTATGTAGGTTACTTTTTGAAATAAAAATTTTCTTCTAAAACTAAGAATTTTTATCCAAAAACTAATGTAAAGTCTCTATACAATGCCTCGCTAAAGTGGTTTTCCCGATAACAGTAATCAGCGAAACGTGCATATGCGGAGTAATTGTGTTGTTCCATTGAAATAGATATAATTGAAAAATATATTGTTTTTTTTACGGTCTGAGGTATAAATTACTTTATCGATTAGTAAATCTCCATCAAAAATTCTAATTATGCACGGAATCTCGGCGTAGTAATAGATTACCGACTTACGTTACACGGTTGCTTTATAAACATGTCCTTTTCAAAAGGTACTTGCTGTGTAGAATATTTAGAACGATTATCGGGCATTATTTAATTACGTTTATGTCTTAAAGACCATTTTAATGTATTTGTTGCTATAACTTTGCGAAATAAGTCTAATTTCTATGTGAACAGAAATTCCGACAAGACGGCATACATATACACAGAGAAATAAGTCTAATTTCTATGTGTATATGTATGCCGTCCTGTCGGAATATACATATTTTAAAAAATCGTGACGTTCTTCTATGTATAATTTATACTAATGTTGTAAAGAAAAAGAGTATATTTGTTCGGAAAATCTCACCAACTACTAAACGAATTGACGAAATTTCTTCACTATTAGAGAATCTGTGCCTAAATCCTTTTTTATTTCTTCTCACTTTTTGCACACCATTATTATCTTAAACCCAACTATTTTGTGATGTAAAAGGAGTGAAATTAAATCAGGAATATAATTTGATCAACCATCCACTCGCGTAATGCCGAGTGACACTGCTGTCACAAAATAGAATGGTGATTTCCATACCGGTTGCCTAAAAATTTTATCTCGAAGACGTTCGGCTGTAAATATTTATATAATTGGATGAGAATTGCCCTTGAACGCGTAATTCATAAAATCGTTTAATAAGTATAGAGTGCTAATAATTTTAGTATCGTTCTTCGGAGGAATGATATCCTATTTTATTTATCGCGAGTGATCACCATTCTGCGGCGCTATCTGACCTATTGAACAAGTGTACCTCGGTTTGAATTTGAGCGCTATACCAATCTTGAGTATCTACTCGATTTAATTATAACTTAATTGTGTTCCATTATATGTAATGGGATTTGATTCGCGCATGGAAAAGGAGCAAAAAAGGTGAGATAATTCCTGAAAAATATTTTTAAAATCAAGGCGATTTATAAGATTAAATCGATATTATTGACTTAATAAATAAATATACACACATACTTATGTTCACGCTCTTACTCCCCCCCCCCCCTCCTTACAGCGTGATCGTAAGAATGAAAATGAATTTCCGTAAGCGAGACAAACTCACAATCTCATAATTTTATTAAATAAGACTTATTAGGATTAGATTCCTGCATGTGAATTCAACATAATTTTGGTATAAATTCTACTTTACCTTCTCTAATGTTGATTTGGTATAATAAGTGATTTCATTATGTAAAGGAAGTTACTAAATCTTATATTTATTTTGTGATTTGTTTTGAAGTTACAAGACTTTAATGCTGTTAGATATGTCCATAATATATGCCATATTAAAGTGCAATTGCTGCTCATTTTATTAAGCTAGAAAGCCTATGGAACGTCTCATTGTATAATTATTTTTGTATATCTTCATATGATATACAACTTAGCATGGCATGCAACAAAAAATTTTTTTTGGCAATAATTTTAAATTTAATATTTTCATTTCTCAAAAAGTCAAGTACAGAGTGTCCAGTGGCAGATTTCAATGTTTGAACAAACATAGTTTCTGAACGCAACACATAAGAGGGGAGCGGGGGGCGTCGTTAGAAGCGCAAACGGTGCGGATGTTTTAGTAGCCATGGAACAGTGGAGTGGAGAGCACCGCGCTTTTCCTTTTTTTTTTAATTTTTTTTAAATCTCAAAAAGCGATAATACGCACTGTGTTTGTACGAGGCATACTCATTGTAGAACCAGGTAAGTTTGGAATAAGTGCATATTTGACGAATCAATTTAAGTATCTCACGATGGCGTTGGCAAGGTGATATCCACTTATTGTTTGTATGTTTTTTAATCACGGCCTCTCCGAAATTTTAAGTTTTTTTCTTTTCATATACATATATAATTTTAAATATTTTTTTAGTCTTGTCCAAGAAAGACAAGACATATTGTCTTGAAGGACAAGAAATGACTTACTGGTTTATTCGTGCGTAGAAATTAAATTTTAGTTCCCAGTCATTCTACACTACTCAATGCAAGGTTTCAAAGTTATTTTCAAATTGCAAAAAAAAATTGCTATATAAAGTGACCTCATTAGTGTAAAGACAATTTCCAAATCTTAAATTCATTGGTTTGAACTTACAAGACTTTAAAGTTGCAATTAAACTAGGGACCTGTTCAAATCCAAAACCTAAATTTATTGTCCAATTACACAGCTTATCTTCAGATATCAACACGATGAAACATACATCCAAATACTGTTAAATTTGCAACAAACCATGTAAGGAGATAGGGGCTACTGTGTCCACCAATTCGTCTGATGTATATTTGGTCCATATTCAAACATTATTATTTTTCTCAAATATCTGTTGCGTCACTCAAAATTGATAACCAGAAAGTAATTCCGTGACGATCTAAAAATGTAACTTTAAAGATTAACTAACAATAGTATAAACAAGTTTTGAATTTTTTTTTCAAAATATACAGTACCTACTTGGTTTTTTGAGAAATTAAAAAAACTTTATTGCATGTGGCTGAGTTGCAGTATCATAAAAAAATTCTGAAAAGGGGGTACACAATAAGACCTCTAGCCTAATTAGATCAGTACCCTAAAAATATGCCGATTGCACATTTTTCAAAACCAGTCCCCAAATGGACATAAGATTTACGAATTTTATTAATACCCATGAAATAACTTGTTACACCAAAGTTGATCAAAATTGGTGACAGTGCGGCAGAATTTATACCAAAATTATGTTAATTTCACATGGCTTAACCCAATCCTAATAATAATACGCGGCATGCTTATATATAGTAGACACGTAAAATTTCATGCTTGCAGTCAGTACGGCACTAGGTCAGATAAAAGAAACTTGACTCGTGTATTACTGAAGCCATAATACCGGTTTACCGCTATTTCATTAATCTACTTGAAAAGATTTTTCTCTTCCATGGCGCCGCTGTAACGGGTTTGATTTCAAAAGAATAAATACAAAACAATTAACTTACAAAATAACAATTTTCTAAAGTGAAACCCAACTCGGCGTGCGAGGTTGGATTTTGCTTGGAAAAAATATTATTCGTTCCAAGGCGATACATTACAGAATACTGCACGTGCAGGTGCAGCTGATTGCGTCATGGCCTTTACAATTTGTGGAATGCTAAGAAAATGAAAGAAGGGTCTTTACAATTTGTGGAATGCATTAGTCAGGAATAGATTAGAGAACGAATTTATCATTTCGTAGTATGAATGCTGTTACAAATGACGTTATATTACGAGTACATAACTACACACATCATCAGTAATCTGAAAATGGTCCTCCAAAGATGAGTAATTGTCACATTTTTCAATACGACTACCACCTTTATACTCATGTTTTTTTCTACATCTTTTGTTTGTTTTATGGTTTCTGTATCCAAAGGGTATGAAACCCTTTATTTATTGCAACCCTCTCTGTTCGTCTGTCACTTTTATATACATGCTTTCTTTGATATTCTCTCGTTTACAATAGTTTACGCAATGCCCTATTTGACATCATTATTTGTTCGTTTTTACAGTTCCGTACCCAAAAGGTCCGAACAGATCCCTTTTGTTCTGGCAATATTGTCTGTCAGTCCGTCCATCTGTCTCTTTTATATTTGAGCTTTCTTTGATATTCTATCCCTTTCTTCGTACTCGTAGTTCCCGCGTGGCATTTTTAGGCTCATATTTTTTACTTGCTTTTTTATTTTTTTGTTGTTTAAAGACTCAGATGCTTCGGAATGGAACCCTGTTGTTGCGGGAGCGTTGTCTGTCTATCCGTCCATCTGTCTATTTTATATATTTATTTCTTTGACATTCTGTCTTTTCCTTCATAGTTCACGCGTGGCGCTATTTGGGTACATACGTATTGTTTGTTTTTAGGGTTCCGTACCGTTCGGACCCGAACGAATTTTATTGTTGTTACAACGCTATCTATGTATCTGTACGTCCGTCTGTTAGAAGCTTCTAATTTCTAAACGAAATAAGATAGGGATAATGGAAAAATACACACACCGTGTAGTTCCTAGGTGCAAAATTAAAAATGGTATTTAAAATTACTTACAATTACTTTTCGAGAGGCATCCCGTACATATACACGGAGGCTGAAATTTTTTTTCTTCCATATTAATTAAGGCACACATCACTTTTTTATTGTGAAATAATCACTGAAAAGTAACGATTTGATGCATCATGACGGTTTCCATTTTGAACCCACTACTTAGTACTAGATTTATCTCAAAAACGCCATTATATAAGAAGCTGTGATTCAGCTCCGACATTTTTCATTTAGAAACAAATACAAAAAAGAGTTAAATATATAGTAGTCAAAAAGTTGTGAGTAACCAAACCAAGGTATTTATAAGAAATTGATATTATTTTCACGCCTGTGAAAGCAAACTAAGCAATATGGCAGATATACCATTAATATAAATACAACAGTTTAATATAAATACTATATAAACCATTATATGAACCTAAGTATGCAGTTCACTGCATACTTAAGTTCATATAAAGGTTTATTAGTGCAAGTTCTACTAATACTTTACATGTTTATTGTGTGTATAATGTGTTTATTTAGTATAACAACTTGGCACCAATTATAATTTTGTAGAAATGCAGTTTTGCTGAAGTTTGAACAAATTATTTCAATATTAGAATTAATACTTATGAATTCATTAATATTTTCCTAAAATTGCTGTTTAGAAAAGAAAAAAATTAATTGATGTTTAATTACAATTTATTCTTTTTAAAGTTTATAATAACAATAGGGTATGCAAATTTTGCATCAACAATAGTAATATAGCTTTAATTAGTATGTTGCAATCTAAAAAAATTGTCTCTGTAGCAATAATTCGCTCAATTCTCGTATTTACGGTACCTTCAACATCTTTTAAAGTAGAATTTTTAAAAACAACAGTATATATTCTTAATATTAAACGCTAATAAGTTTACTGATTTAATTTAAATTTTGTACTGTATAAAGAGAATGTTCCATGGCAGCAAGAAATTGTGCCGTGACTTGTCTGTGCGCGCATTGCGTAAAAACCAATGGACAGATTTTAATGAAATATCACAATCCGGTAGTGGATTCATTCTAAATTTTGATATTTTTCGTACAATATTGTGAAATATAAGTTAATTAACAACCAGTCTTGAAAAAAATTCAAAAATTGATCAAAAAATAAGTTATAGGCTTCTAAATTTGAAGATACGGATAGAGTTGGGTATATCCCTGTCTCTTTTCCTCTTGTAGAATATAATGTGCAATATTAAAAATGACCTCACAACACAGTATTGCTGTGCTTGTCTAAAGGTTAAATTTAAACTTTTATAACTCAGTCAATTTTTAAGATTATTTAAAAATGTTTTCACTCTTCATCAGCTTGTACCTTGAAATTATAATTAATGAAATAAAAAAAAAATTTTGTCAAATACCAAATTATCTCAGAGGTTTAGTCAGCATCTGCAATGGATATTATTAGGAATATTTACATCGTCATTATCTCTACTAATATTTAACTAAGTAACATATTACTAATTAAGTGATCGACAGCGATATCTTTCTTCTCCAAACAGCCATAATAGACGTGTAATTTTATAAGTCTTCATTAGATAATAATGTTATTTGTTTTTAATAATTGTTTTTTATTTAGGTGCACTCTACAACTTTGTCCACGCGAAGAGAATATAAATTTAGCGGACAAAATTTGTGACTTGTACAAAATGATAAGATTTGACCGTTCGGACGTATAACACGAGAATAAATAAATTGCTGCATTTAGTCACTTTACAGTCTGAAGAAACTAACTCAGCAGCAATAAGAGCTATTACGCCAATTGAAATTTCTTAATTTTTAAAAATTATACAATTTCCATAATGACGGGAATTGCCGATTAACATCGAATGCAGCCGCGGTTAAGCGCCGTGACCAACGCTCTGCTTTCGTACCGCATCAGTAACATTTGTAACACATTACACAATTTTAAATTTCACTTTCGTTGCCATTTTGCATACGCGAAGTCGTACGAAGGTACACCTGAATAGCATTGGTGTTTTGAAACTGATATAAGAAACAATAAAGGTCTTAAATTCTACATTTGACTTTTTGGGAAACTGCCTTCTGAAGCCTGATATTTTTATTCTACAAATATAGTTTTACTATTGTTTATTTGTATTCTACAAATAAACAAGCCGTTTTAGAAATTTTATTCTTGTGTATTCTTCAACAAACAAGTGACATTTCTTGCATGTGTCAAAGAAAGTAAATACTATTCCCCAGTCACAAATGTTCAGAAAAATCGGGATGTAGGGACACAGCCGTGTGTTTTACGTGAATACGTGTACGTAATATTTTTAAGTTTCCGGCACCGCTTCTCTCCATCATATGGTGTTTTACGGGTATCACTGGATCGCTCTTGAAGCTCTTTCCAACCGTATACTATTTCTATATTTTGATTTAGCTTTTTTACGAGTATAGGTCGACATTGTATTAATTTTTTTTAATTTTATCTTTAACACGATACATTTTCACCATAATTATTCCACACTAATGTTTTATTTATACACGCAGTCGATAAATCTGTTGATTGAAACACAAGCGAGCGTCGTAACTTCTCCGAGGTAAAAATTATACTAAAGGAAATTGTGTGACGCGGGGAAACTACCTCAAAATGGCGGTGCGTCCCCCTCCGCCGCGCGCGTTGCGTCACAGGCCTCACTTAACGTAACGAATTTTTTTATCCTTTAACTATCGAGTGGTGTAATTAAATTTTGGATGTATATCACAGATGTAGCTGCAATGTCAAACTGTATCCCCCGATTTTGTTATCATCAAGTTTTGTGAATTGAATGGAAGCAAATTTAAAGACGTATTCACGTCAAAAATCGTGTCATCACATACTATCGTAATTCAAAAGTTCCAAATGCAGAAAAAGATCTTTAATCGAATGTCAATTTTTTCATCGAAGTTATCACTTCAATGCGATATGAAAATCAATATTCACACCACGCCTATTATTTCCGCACGACGACGCAAGTCACTTCCGTGACTTCTCGGCGGAATTATGTAGATTATTACATGCAGGAAGAGTTTCAGCATGCTAAAGACGAAGCCTTAAGTAGGTTGTAAATGAAGTTACAAGTAACCACGTCAGTCTTCGTTGGCGAGTGGAGTTTTATGTCGTCTCGTGCATTTTATAGTATAGACTTTCAATATGCATGAGCAATACATGTTTACGTAACGGGATACTTTTTATGTATGTGTGTGTGTATATATATATATATATATATATATATATATATGTAAATATTCTCATATTTCTATCTACTCTAATTAAAAAGCCTATTAAATAGCGATTCGCGTTATTTTGATTTTTTTTTATGATTTTGGAAATAAGCTTTGTTCGTATGTTTAATACAAAACTTTTCAAAAGCAAACTTTAACAAAATATATCGCTGTAAAATGTCTTCTTAAAGTATAACAGGCAGACTTTCGGATAGGATATAGTTTAGAGATTTGGTTGCTTAAGTTTTGAAGTACTTTAGTACTCCTTTAAAATATTAATTACGGTGCAGCAAATAAAATTATGCACACACTACGACGAATTCGAAGAGTTGAGTTATTCGATGTTGATACCATCACAGACAATACGTGTGTTTTCAAATCTATTAATTCCGGGGCTATGAGGTCGCTTGTTATATATATAGATAGATATATATATATATATATATATATATATATATATATATATATATATATGTACACCGCAGACCAAAGGTTTGAGACCACCCTACGTAAAATTCGAAAATTAGATAAAATTGAAACAAATGAGAGTATGTGAAGAACGAGGCTTAATTATCTGATTTATTGTTCCTTAACAAATTAAATGCTTAAAAATATTCATAAAATATCAATCACTGATATAAAAAAGATCCATAATAATCTAAACAGACTTTTCATCAAGAAATCCTCCCTTGTATTTAATCACATTTTTCACGAGTCTCGGCATACGAGTAATTAATTTGTCGATTGCTTCTTGGGAAATATTATTCCAGCTTATGTGTAGAGTTTTCCACGTATGTTTTTATGGAGAGGGGCATCGATCTGGGACATTTCCATGAAGCTCTTCCCATAAAATTTCGGTCCGGGTTGAGATCAGAACTCTGAGGTGGCCATGCTATGTTTTTTAACACCATTTTCGTTCTAAATAACCTCTACATAATTTAAATCTGTTTTGGGTCATTCTCTTGTTCGAAAATGAACCCCTTTCAAATTAATTTTTTCCAGGAAGGAACAGCATTTTGCTGTAAAATTTCTCTTTTTTTTATTATTCCTTCGATTCGGAACAAATTGCCAGTTCCATGATTCGAGAAACAACCCCAGACCATAACAGAACCACCGGTCTGCTTGACGGATGGAACTACACAATTTGACTTCAAACTTTTGATATTTCAAACTTCGATTCATCGGTCCTAAGGACTATTTAAAATTTCCGTTTTCTTTGTTTTGTGACCATAACAGAGGTTTTTAGACAGCAACACGACCAAACAAATCAACGTCCTGCAATCGTCTTTTTACTGTAGTCAATGATACAGGTAACTTTGGCACATATTTCTGGCGGTGTTATAGGCGGAATAGACGCCTGTCTATTCCGCTTGCTGCTGACGATGATGAAATTGTCCTCACTAGAAGTAGCTGAAACTTGATCACTGCCAGTTTCCTTGTGTTGAATAATTGTGCGATGAATATAGGTCTTCGATATTTTAAATTATGCGGCAATTGCATGTTCGGATTTGTCTTTGTTATATAAAACGGCAATAGCAGATCTCATTTCAGTGCTAATTTGGTATTCTTTTTCCATTTTTAAGACGTCTTGACTTTAGGAACCACAAGTGCAGGCTAAGTAAAACTGTTTGTAAATAACTTCATAAAAAAACAAATAATCCAAAAGCAAAATAAAGCTAAAACAATCATATATTTTGGTTAATGCAAAATAATTAGTAATAAGAAGGTTATAAAATATAAAAAACCTCTAACCACTTGACTGTCACTTTTTGATGTTTTGAAAGAAAACATTTTTTTTGCACCTATACTCAAAAAATACACAAAGAAACATTTCTTAGTAATAATAGAATACACAAATGTGGAGATTTATATTTTATTACCTGCAATTTTAGTGTATTTGGAGATAATGGAATTATTTTTTCAGTGGTTTCAAACTTTTGGCCTGTAGTATATATATATATATATATATATATATATATATATATATATATATATATATAAAATATTACATTTTAAATGCTAAAAAGCGACGACAGACCAACAAACGAAACAAAATTAAAAGAAGTTCTTGAGAATGTTATATTCTTAGTCCTATAAACGAATACACTTGTTATTTATATTAACAGCACGCGTAGCATTCATACATACGATTACTTCGTTCTTACGTGTACACCTAAATATACAGTGTCTATTGGGTAATTGAGGTGACGAGTATAAATTTTGTGGCGGTGTACGTTTGTCAAAATTATCCTCGACGCTATTGTTTTTCTTTAGTTTTGTATAAAATATCGCTCATTCACTGTATTATTGTTTTTACACATTGTTTTTTTTTATTTTCTTTCAGCTTCGCTTTTTGAAGCAATTGATCTTCCTTTTGAATGTCACTGTTTAAATTACTTCTACATTTTTAGGGAGTCCGTAGCTAAATTAGGAAACCTTTTCCTTCGACATGTCCATTCATACGTCACATCCGTTTTACTCGTAGTCGGTTAGTATTAAAGGGCTTAAATTTTGCTTGGTTATACGTATTTATAACGTCTACAAAATTATGAGATAAAGAAATAAAATCTAAAATGTTTTTTGACATATACGTCACATCATAGTTATACATATTTATAACGTCTAAAAAGTTATGAGATAAAGAAGTAAAATTTAAAAATTTGTAGGGTATCCCCCCTACGTGTAAAGTGAGGGGTAAATTTCTTTATTCGCAAATACCATTGTGTAGAGTATCGTCGAATAGGTTTTTCAAAAATATTGGGGGTATGTCCTTAGCACTTTTTCCATAAAGAGATCCGGTTACGACCGTTAATCTTTAAATTGGTAATTTTTTAGAGCTACGTGTCCCCACCCCTACCATTAAAACCACCATTTTTTAATATCTGAAAGATACTCACGATAGTAGTATGTCATGAGCAGTTTTTTTCCATTTAGAGATCCGTTTACGAAATATTAAACTTTAAATTGGTAATTTCTTAGAGTCACGTGTCCCCACGCTCTATTTACCATTAAACCGCTATTTTTTAATATCTGAAAAATATTCACAATATAATGGAACTAAAATGGAAATGGTAGCAGCTAAGTGGGCGCTTCTAGTTTACGAGTAATTAAGTAAAGTTTACGACACATGTAGTTGGGTCTGTAAAACGTTCATAGAAACTCCATACAAGTGACTTAAATCAACTGTAAAAATAACTTTGGATTGTAAAATATATATTTAGTATATCTGTGAAAAATATACTAGGCAAAAATATATATACTTAAGTTGTGAAAAATTAAAATTTTAAATGGTTTAATAGAAATACTAGATACCCTTAAAAGTGCCTAAATGTGTTCCGAATCCTGGTAGTGCCAGTTCCACTCGTATTTGACAATTTTTGTATCTTTATATATTTAAAAGTATTATTTTACCAAATAAAACCATACTGTTGGTTTTATCTCGCTCTACACTATTCAATTCTCCCATTACATTGTGTCAACCAACACGCGTATTAATGCAACAGTTACCGCGGCCTTGGCTGAGCCTGGCACGATTCTAATACATGCCATCAAGCAATCTTATCAGTCAATGATTTCAAATGTTATGTTTGGAAATTGAAGTCATTAGTGTAACAGACCTTGATGTCGATGTATCGTTAATAATTATATATATTTAGGATTGTCAGACAAGAAAAAATACACATTCCGCACTGAAAATCTACGCCAACATGATAAACAAAAATCCTTTTCGTTTTATGACGTTCTATTGTTTAGTTTACATTACGAAATATAGTAGTAATAATTAAACAGTGGGTTAAATATTACCCTATATTTAAAGTAAAAAACATGGGCCGTCATGGGACGCCTGGCAAGTGTAAAATATCTAATTTTTTTACAATCACTATCACTGTAAATTTTAAAGTAATAAACGCTTTTAACATTTTAAGACAGTTTAATGCAATGCACCGATGTAATCGAGTAAAGTTGTAAGCGTAGTAAATAAGAAACAATGCCGATACACTAACACACACATAGAGTAGCGTGAGTGTAGTGTATTAGAGAGGGACGCGTTAAGCCGGAAAGAGCCGACAAGACACGAAGCTAGCCGAATGCCACGTCCCGACGTGCCATCATAACGTTTTAACCCTCATCCAAACGCACCAATTTAAACCGTTTAATTGGGCAATCGTATTATAGATGTTTCACATCAATAATACAATTGGGTATTTGACTAAATTTTTATTGTGAGGTCATTTTTAATATTGCACATTATATTCTACGAGAAGAAAAGAGACAGGGATATACCCCACTCTATCCGTATCTTCAAATTTAGAAGCCTACAACTGGCTTATTTTTAATCAATTTTTGAATTTATTTCAAGACTGGTATTTAATTAACTTATATTTCACAATATTGTACGAAAAATATCAAAATTGAGAATGAATCAACTACCGTATTACACAATTAAAAGGTTTTAAAAAATAAACAAAGATTGGCGTACTGCTGTGCAATTGCAGATGTGAGTCTCATTCTGTTCAAAGAAAATGGTCAGAAATGTAAATATGTTTTTTATATTTTCATGCGCGCATAAATGTATTTGGTTGGGATTTTTATTGTTTATATTTAATCGCACATATACGGGTGTCACTTTTTTCTGTCATTCATTGGGCGTACACTGATTAATGTAATGACAGGAATATTAGGCAAATGTTCTGTACCGTGATGCAAAAAGACGCGAGGCCAATAAGTGTCGTCATACAAAAGTTAAACACTAACAAACAAATGCATTCTTGTGCAATTGAGAACCGCCAGCTTTCTTGAAGTCTTTTAAAATTATTTCTTTATTTAATATTCACTTTGTGTCCCATCAAAGCGGCAAAGACAGTGTAAACACTTGAAATATATATCTTGCCTCCACGTACTTCTTGTACATTCTCTTGTATGAACTTCAGTATTTACACTTTTTTTTCATAAACACTTTAAAATTGTTGTTTAAAAATTTTCAAATTTATCTTTCTTACTTCTACAACTACGTTCTAAGTAATTGAATTATTTTAACATTACCGTCTTTTATTATCACATTTCCAAATTCTTTGCTAGTGTTTAAAAATATATAATAAATTACTATTAATCCGTGGCGCTACACCTCTTCGAGGGTTTGGATCTACTCCACAATTATCCTTCACAGGGGTAGTTAATTGTTTCATATAATTTATATAATTTCCTTAATGATTTGTATAATTTTACTTATATAAATACGCTAGTTGCTTTGTACAATGTATTTTTACTTTGATTTCCAAAACATTCCTTTACTGTTAAGGCCACTAAGTTGTAAATTCATTGGATCCTAATGTCAGAAATTCACAGTCGTGTGAGCTTTCAAAAGTTGTTTGAAAATATTATACCTCTCCTACCTAATTTAACCTGCGCCATTTTTCTTGTGTTTACATCCTATTTTCCTTCATATCTCGTCCTTTCCTCCTTTTTCCTACCGATTTGCCAAGAGAACTTTTTTTTTATTAATCATTATTTTTAATTGTTTTTTTTTCAATTTTATTTGAAAAATGTTTTACAATAATACAATGTTTCCCAGTTCATCTATTTAATTGCACTAATTAATTGCATTCCTTGTTTGCGGTTGAGGACGGAAACAAAAATATTATTTTTAGAAATTTGTTTTTTTCTCTTCCGAAAAATTTTAATTTAGCAAATACCATATTTTGTTAAAAGAAAATTTTATAATAATAATTAGATTAAAAATTCGCCACGATAAAATTCTATTATCAACAAACTAAAAAATATTTGCAAACAAAAAAGTTTTGTGGCAATGTATCAGTTACAACACGCTGTGCGATAACAAACCACACCTCGAATCGTTTGACATAACATGGTTATGTGTAATAGTAGTAATACAATAATCGAATTATTAAAGGTGACATAACACAAATAATGTCATCATCATTATCATAAATAAAACAACTTATGTGTAGGGAAAATAATACATATTTTTATTAGGGAGGCTATTAATTATTATATATAATGGATTTGATATACATTGGATTATTATATAGAATGGATTAATTATTATTATATAACGGAACTGTAATCTGAGATGAATGATTTCACGAATCAATGAATAATCATGATTGTAAGGCATATCCACCTTCATTAAACATGCTTTGTAGATGATAACAGCTCGTGCACGTCACCGTATATTTATATTTACAAATAGAAGAATCAATAATTGGAATATTATTTTAAGTTCTAGTGTAGTGTTTTGCTAACAGATGGTATGACGGTCGAAGTCTAGTCCTTTTTTTTTGTTTTCGGCGAGTTTTTAATAATTAGATAATTTGGTTTGTTTTAGTAACCCTCAAAGGCACGCCATAATCTCTGAGACCCATATGTCTAATTAGATTCACCTTTTATGTACGAAATAATTATTTTTACATTTATATTCTTTAAAAACGTTTAAGAAAATAATTTTATAGTGAAATGTACTCAAAATTTAACATATTTTTTATATTCTGGAGTCTCACAGACCCTAATGTGCCTCAGTAGTGTAATTACACAGTGTGCTTGTCAAGTGTGCCTTTCAGTTCGACACAATATTGAATTGGAAGTCGGTATTATATAGGAGAAATATACCAAGACATATACGATCGATCGGATTATTTAGTTATTAATATCAAGTTTTACTTTCACTTAACGACTGATCATGGTCTGAATTTATAAAAAATAATGGCCCTAATGCTTTCGTATTCTTTCTTTTAGAGATTTGTAGGTTCATGGCTTGAAAAATTTATATTCTCATTTTGTCATCTCTCTGCTTCTCTTCATCTGTATCTGTTCAAAATATTTTGTAAGGTTACGTTTCTCTTTATATCGACAACGATAGTTTTTATATTACGCATAGGAAAAATGTGCAATTAAAATATACATATTGATCGTAACATATGCTGCTTTTGTAAATCTTCAATAAAGCCAAATCATTGTACAAATGATTAATGATAGTCAATATTTGATTCTTCGTTTTCATATATCCGATTTCAAATATGCAAATAAATTAAGACAAAAAGCCAAAAAACGATCGGGCAAAAAATTCGCATGCTTTTGGTTTGACAAATAATAGAGTTTCAAGCGCCTAATGAACATCAGTTTAATTTTCTTTTTTATAAAGAAATATTTCTTAAATTTTTTTGAAGGTTGAATAATATGTTTGCAAAACAGTTTGCACTGACTGTAGGTACAAAGCCGAACACTCAAATTCCCACTTCGTCTGTTGACCGCTGCTATCATACACTATAAATAAGTCTTATCAGAAGCCTCGTAATGACGTCTTGTCTGTGAAGAAAAAACCTGTCAAGTACGAGAAGAACTCGCACTACGAGGGTTCCACACACATTTGAACTCTTAATAAACATTTAAGGGTACATAGTATTTCTATTAAACTATTCAAAAATATTAATTTTTCAACAACGTAGACATATTGCCTATTATGTCGTTCACAGGCGAAAGAAAAGTGTGTTAATTAAAAAAATTATGACATTTAGAATTATCTCTTTAGTTTTCCTACAACCTTTGCGTAGGAAAACTAAAGCAATAATTTTAAAAGTCATAATTTCTATTTTTAAAAATAATTTTTTTATAATTTTGCGTTAAATAATTTCAGGAACAAAAGGGGGGAACAATTTTTTAAATATTTATTCAACATATTCCTGAAAATTAATATATAAAATATAAAAAAATATAAAAAATATTTTTGAAACCCTTATAACTAGCCCTTTCCCTTCTTCACCTCTTCTCCTTGATGATGTACAAGGAATTTTTAAAAAAAATCATTTTTGAAGTATTTAATTTAGCCTCTCTAAAATTTCCTTATAAATATGTTTGGGTGTTAGCTGTTGAGATGTGTGCAGCTTAATATGTTTTGGTACTCTACCAGGTTTTTACGTCAAGAGTTTTTTTTTAAACGACTGTGACACATGAGTGACCTTATAAAGGTTCTGTTTTTTCTTTAGAAATAGAAAACTCTAAAAATTTAAATTTTCGCGCGAACTTCAGATGGCAAAAAAAGAAAGGCATCGTAACTTTATGACATAGACCTTTTTAAAAATCTATGCCATACAATTATTTAATTTATTTTCTCCTAATAGGGTTACCAAAAATATATAAAAATGAGGAGAATATAAATCGAAAACCTTTTGTTTGTGCAAAAGACAAATAGTTTTTGATAGTCGAGGATTATTTATTAATAAAGGTATAATAAATTTTAAACCTATAGTATAATTAAGATTTTTATTATCATCTTCTAATGAAGCTGCACCCCCTCCCTCCTCGCCCTCCCATCTCTTCAATGAATTTCATAGAAACTATAAATCTACTGATTTATACCAACATCCAAATAATCAACATATATTTCTAAAAAAAGACATAAACCAATTTTCATCCTCTATTTGCTTTAATTTTATCTCTGTTTCTGGTGCTTGACATATTCTTTAAAAATAAATTCTATATTTTATGATTTACTAGATATTTTGCTGTAACGCACAAATGGACAAGCGAATGGAAAAGTTTTTATTAATAGCATTCTTTGGCCTTAAGCCAACGGAAAATCTTAAAAACGATATTATTCTTTTTGTTTTATAAAGTAATATATAAAAAATATAACATGAAACTAAAATATAATATACACAAATTATAATTAGGATCTTATAAAATTGATCTTGAAGAGCACAATACATTTAATCCCTTCAAGATCAGTATGTCTCTGTTTAAAACTTTGCACCATTTATTAACATAGATAGTATCTATTAACATCGAGAAATAACAATGACGAAGTGCCACATTTTAATTAAGTTCCATTTAGTGTTATTTCTATCGTAGGAAGTGGTATGAAATATGGTCAACCTCTCTGCGGTTTGCTCGTACATTACAATTTACATCAAATGTGTTTCATACCCTATTAACAATTTTAATTTTTTTCTGTGATGCAGAAATTACATCTAATTTATTTCTATGACGTAGATAGTCTGCCCAAATTGTTTATTAAAAAGTTGACAAAGAAAATAGAACATCGTTATTGCAAAGTCAATGACAATTTACTCCGTTTTATGATGCGGTTACCACGGAAAAGTATGCCTATATTATCATATAGAGGTCGCTCAAAGGCTTTTCGGGATATAAACTTCCATACCTTGACCTTCACGATATAATGTATATAATATTTTCTTATATATGGTTAAAATTACGCCATTAGTTTCAACGGTAAAACGACTATTCTACCAATAAATGATGTTCAGGTCGTTTGGAGATAGTCGTTACAAAACATCATTTCTTTGTTACGGCAGCGTACAATTGGATCAATGCCAGAACTGCGCAATAAGTCGGTAATGTCGTAAAAACACCAATATTATAACTTACTGAAAAAGCTATTTAACTCGTTAAGGATTAAATTGCAAACGTTCAAAAAGAGAAATTTTACTTTTTTCCGTTTTTAGATTTAGTATCTAATCCGTTCACTGTCGAGAAGAAGATATCGTAGTTGAGAACAAAACTTTCTTTGTTAATATTAAGTTATATGTAAAAATGGGTGCCAGTAATTTGAAGAACTCTGCTCGTCATATAAATAAGAAACAATACGCATGCTAGTATGATCTGAAATATACAATTTCTAGTTTATGTAGAGTAATAAAATTCCCAATTTAACGGTTGATCGATTGACAGAATTTCAGTAGTTTACATATTTCAGTAGTGGTCTCTGTCTTGACATATTTACAGTCGTAAGAAATTATTTCAAGCAAATAATTGATTACATACAACAATCACAAATTAATCGTAGAAACATCGGAATGGGATCACCATAACATTATTCTTAGTTCTTTTCTCATATCACTTTATAGAAAAGCAGCACATAATCTTTAGTCGATCGAGTTTGTCGTGTTCCTTTGTGCCTTCGTAAATTAGTAGTGACGTAAAAATAATAAACAAAAATAACAGTGAGTGAAGATGGTATCGAGTACGATGGCTCTGGAAATGCCCGAGATCGAGTCTTCAGGTTCAACGCTGCCAGCGCTCGAGGAAACGCCAGAGGAGAGGTAAATGGAACTATTAATTTACACTTATGAAAGGTCCTAATTCAAAATTATTGAACACGTTTTAAATATAATTGACAACTTTTGGTGATTTATAGTATAGTTTGATGTTGTGACTTGTAGTCTACGAGCTCCACTTTTGAAATTAAATTTGTGTTTGTATGCTCCAATGCTTCGCACTCAGCAAACTCCAGAAGATGTTATTTTACATTTTTTGTTCTAATTGTCACAGTTTTTTGATGAATATAACTTAGACGTCATTTCATTATGCAATGTTCATCATACGTAGAATTCATATACAGAAATGAAATAGACATAGAGTATAAATACATAAAAAAAAATTACATGAGATCCCAACACCCCTTAACTACTTGACGGAGACAAAAATCCAATTCCAACTTTGAAACATTTCAAAGTAATTGTCTGCCATTCTCGAGTCCTGCTGAGCATAATAATAACGAAAAGGTCCAACCCCTAGTCGCGCTGAGAGCACGATATGGCAATACTTGGACGTTTCTTGTTTGCGCCTAGAGACAGCCCCGAAGGACCTTTGGATAACAGCTATTAGTTCCGCACGTGCCGATGAAGGTCTTGACCTCTGCATTCGGAATGCTAGCAATATGTCAACCCTGTGTTTGTTATGTAAACTTCGTTAAGGAATCTTTTATTACCCTATTGTTATAAAATGTTTATGCAATATTTTAACTAGTTTTGGAACGGGGTCTTGTATTTACAGGTTGTTCTTTATATGTGTTTAGCAAACATTAAAAAATTCAAATTTTCAATCAGCAATGTGGACAAATGTTTTCAATAGCAAGTTGACTTGCTCCGTGGCAATCATCGTACGTAGATGTTCACTTGTTGCAGCTAGCGAGCCGTGAACGCTTCAAGGCAAGCGCACTTTGTATCCTTTAAGCCGTCGCGTGTCATTACTTAACGATTACATTGTATGGAAACTTCGTTATCTCTTTGATGACGCATAAAGCCTGGATGCTGCCCTGAAGGTTTTCCCACCCTCTTTATTCTAACCGTAATTTTGCCGATCGATTGTTTCTTTATTTTAGTACCTTTTTCTACTCGACAGACTAAATTTACATCAAAATTTGTTTAAAATATACATGTGTTTTCTTTCATGAACATACCACTTTGAATCTTTATTGATTTTTCTTGTTTTCACTACAACATTACCTTGATCTTGACACATTTCGATGGTCGTATCTTTTTCTCCATGCTTCATTTTCTCAGTATTGTCATACTCATCGATAAAAAATATCAACAATTTCTGATTAAGTTTTCTATTCACTTTCTTTTGCTGTAAATAGATTCCATTTTTTTTTTCATCTTCAACTTGTCTGAATTACTATAGTCATTATTCACCTATCTTAACCAAAACCGAAACTCTTAAAAAGTGTGTACCTGTCAGCACTAATAAGAAATAGAAATAGTCTTCAAGTCATTGTTTCTACGTTGTCCTTTCACAAAATCTATTGACTATTAGCTTATATTGTGCATTACTAATCCACAGTAGACTCTCCCGTGTAACTTTACCCTATTTTACTTTCGTGCATTAATTTTAATTACCTCTTTCTACGTTCTATCTGATTACGAAATTTTGTATGGTCTTAGTGTAATCTTTTAATATAACGTTATACCTCAATCTGTATATCAAAATTTCAAACAGATGGTGTACCCCGGAAGCATGGGTACAAAAACAAGATGTGGCTTAAAATGAAGATTATTTTCATAACATACACGCATATACGCATGCACGCACGCACGCACACCCGCACACATACATATATATGGGTATTTATTGTTCAAAATGTCCAACGTGCATAATATACATTGAAACTTATATATGAGTCAAGTCTTTACAGAGGTTACATAATATATGATACATACAACAAGTACAACCTTTAACCTTTCGGTCAAAGACTTGCTTATTTTTCGCAACGCGCGCCAAACGCTACAGACCCGACCTTGGCTGGATTATTGAAGGTCGACGTTACGTACTTGGTTGCGATCTTCACAGGAAAACTGTTCGAGCCGTCTGCTCCATTTCATTTTACGATGTCTACGTGATTTCTGTGCCTTCGTAATGTTTCAGATATTGTGCATACTTCGCTTTTTTATTGGACATAACCTGCTATGAAATGTTATTAGTTTCGACATATTGGTAAACTTTTTATCGTTCAATTGTAATTTCAGATAGGTGGCGGTAAATATTTGGGATAATAAATAGATGAAATAAGTGTATATTTGTCCTGAGGTGTCCTGTGGATTTGCCTTTATATTTTGATTCGAAATTTTGTAAAGATCCCACGTGCAGTTAACGCTTGACAAGCACGCTGCGCTTCTATATGATAATTTTGTGAAAGCGTTTTCATTTTACAAGTGGGATGAAGCTTAAATGAAATTTCGTGTGCATTCATGATCAAGTGTGTTTATGGAAGCATGACGGGATCTGCGTATGGAAGTTTACACAAACAACCATCAGTCTTGAAGTTAAAAAATATGCGTGTTAAAAAATAATTGTTGTCCTAAAAAGAAGACATTCTCAGTCCCAATAAATTTTTAATTTATTAAGTAAGTTAACGTGACAATAGCTTTTGTTTACCTAACGAGCTTGTACCATATGGTATGTTGCTTTTTCTCGCTTATTTATTTTTACAATTAGGACAAAATAACCGAAGCGAGCGCGTCGTCGCCCGAACGCTATATAGTTCAAACACAGATTTATGCTGTTCATGCATGTTTGTGCCGTGTAATACTATTAAAACGCTGTTAGGCTGCTAACTTAAAGAATTGTTCACGCATGTCTACATGCCTTAAAGCGGATTACGTGCAAAAATTTTTTTTCGATTTTTTTTTATTACTAAAAACTGTTTTTTTATTGAATCCAAGTGCGTTTCCATAGCCCTGATATTCTATAACAATTCATGGTAACGATGATGATTTTGTAATAGAACACGTACATAATGGTGCTTAAAAGTCTACAGTTCGGATTGGTCGGATGCTTCGGTAGTAGTACTGTTCGGATTGCCAGCCAGTGATTTCCATCAGACTTGTGGCTGCGTTTAGTTTCGAGTTTAGTTTATCTAATTTTCCGCGCCAAAACTTTAAAAAATTCGTAGAAAGTCAGCATACTCGTTAAGTTTTTCAAAACTTACACAAAAAAATAAAACTTTTTTTACAAGTTCAACCATAGAAAAATATTTAATAGAAAAGTGCCAAGAAAACATTTAATAAAGAAGAATATTTAATAGAAACGTGTCATAAAGAAAATGGTACACCCATGGCGTCCACATCTAGTAGTCAACTGATAATTGAAATTTGATAATTACCAGCTAGTAATATCTATCAGACTTGTATCTGCTTTTAGTTTCGAATTTAGTCTATCTCATTTTCAACGTCTAAACTTTAAAAATTTTGTGGAAAGTCAGCATACTCGTTAAGCTTTTCAAAACTTACTCAAAAAAACAAAACTTTTCTTACAACTTCAACCATAGAAAAATATTTAATAGAAATGTACCAAGAAAATATTTAATAGAAATGTGTCATAAAGAAAATGCTGCGCCTATCGCTGTCCACGTGTAGTAGTTAACTGACAATTTGAATTTGATAATTGCCAGCCAGTGATTTCCATCAGACTTGTGTCTGCTTTTAGTTTGTCTAGTTTATCTCATTTTTAACGCCAAAACTTTAAATAATTTGTAGAAAGTCACCATACTCGTTGAGTTTTTCAAAACTTACTCAAAAAAACAAAACGTTTTTTCCAAGTTCAACCATAGACGTCACATTTTACAATAAATTCTTGACGTAATGTCGATTTCGCAATTATTATAATTATAATTTTATTCTGTATATGAACCGTGCATTGAATCCTATTAAATAAAGATGTGTTGGTAAATAGAAAGAATTTGTAGAATCTCGCTCAATGAAATCAATACTTATGAGGTCTTTCAAAGGTGAGGTGTTTTCAAAATCTCACAACGTTTTCTTGTAAGATTTGTCTCGGATCCATATTGACTGAAACCTTTCGAAATCTTGTATAATTAATATTTTTGGAAAATTTTATCTGTAAAAATAAAAAAATAAGAAGCCAAAAAATTTTTTTTGTATTTTTGCCTGTTTATTAATTAGAGCGGCACGTAAAACTTCTTGACCGATTTAAATGCATTATTTATAACGGGGGTTCACTCGGATGATGCTTGTGGATTAGGTTAAAAGCTAAATACATATTACTTTCCCCAAAATCAAAGATGCTTTTCAGATGCAACCGTTATAACTTAAAAAAAATCACTTCTTCAATAAAAACTACGCATCGAATTCATGGGAAAAAACCAGAAATATCAAAATGGTTACGACATTTATTTGATATTAAGGTAACTGCTTAATATTGTCACACTTGTGACATATAATTTCAATGTGTACATTAAAACACTAAGTGTGCGCTTTTGCGTATATGTATCCGGGACGTGATAAATGGTATAATTAATCAAATAATTGATGACAATATTTTTTAGTTGAAAGCAACTATCTGTTTATCATTGGAGAATGTAAAAAAAAAACAATGAAATTCAACATAAAATAAATGTATATGCCAGGACGCTAATTACTGAGAATTATTAAGCTATCGCAATTCGTTAACGTTGTGAATGATGTGGAAGTGGAATACACGTGGCTACGTAACTTGATACGTCATTATTTATGCTGGTATTCTCGTTGCGTTTGAACCAACTGAGAATAAACTCAATTTTCTGTTAGTTCGTTCTGAAAACCTGACGACTTGATCGAGAACACAGTAACAGTAATCAGCATACCGAGCTAACCCTAATGTGTAATACGATTTTATTCCTTATCTTTCCTTTATTTTTTATTAAGTTAAGTAATTAATACTGTTGAGTAATCACAATTACAACCCAATCTTTGAAAAAGTTTACAAATAATATCGACTCCCTGTTTGTTTTTGTAGACAAGTTTAAAGTCGTCAAATTATACGCACACTATATTTACATTAAAGTCTTTCACAATTAAATGAAGCTACGTGATGTAGTATTATTTCTACTTTCTTTAACTTCTTTACCAAAGATAAATCTTTGCTAATATCCCACCTGAAGATGTTGTAATACAACGAAATCTAGGAAAAGAAATTAAAGAAAGTAGAAATAATACTACATCACGTAGTTTCATTTAATTGTGAATAATGAATTTCTACAAATTAACCAAATATATTCAATAGTAAAGTCTTTCACAACTAAACGCAAGTGTTTCTGTAACGATACAAAATAGCGATAATTTTGTATGAATGATCACGTGGATCACTGTATATATATATATATATATATATATATATATATATATATATATATATATATATACACATATACATATACACATATACACATACACATATACATATATATATATATATATATAGTTTGTTATTCTTGATTACTGCACAAGCAGAAACTCGAACGTTGATTTGTTGACTGTTGTAGAACAAAATTGCTTTACATTATTGATTATTAGCATTCTATTATAAGTTTTTTTAATGTCTGTTATGTAATCATACGTACTCGAATGGCACTTTAACATAACTTACATCAAACCCAAGCAATATGTCAATTAAAAAGACACAATGCAAACAGTTCTATTTATTACGTACTAGGTTTTTTCACTTATTCTCGATCTCTCAAACTTTGGTTGCTTTGGATAATATGTTCTGCTATAATTTAACATTGAAAGCGACCTCATCCCCTTTTCGATATAGCCTGATGGTGTATCGAAATATATATTATCCGGATTATTATTATATTCTCCGGATATCCTAAATATTAAAAACTGAGGGGCTGTCTCTCTGGTTATCTGTGTGTTTTCTATTTCCTCCTTAATAGTTGGCCGGATTTAGATGATTATTAGTAAAAAAATTACATATTGTATACAAATGTATAAATGGTTTTAAATATTGATTATAAACATTTTTAATATTTATTTAAAACATTGAGTAATTTACTCAACAGCGTCATCTGTTTTTTATAAGCAACCATCATAACATTACATTAAAATATATTATACATTACATTATATACATTACATTATATACATTACATTATATACATTACATTATATATATTACAATATATTATACATTACATTATATATATTACAATATATACATTACATAATATACATTACCTTAAAATATATTTTTATAATTCTTCCTTAGACGGCGGTATTTTTGTATTTCAAATTAATTAAAACATAGTGGGCGGTAATTGCCTTAGTTGACGGCATTCTCCGCTAGATGACGTTAGCTAGTTTATATTTATTAAACGATTTTAATTTAATCATAAATTTATATTGTATTAGTAATTTCGGTACCATTATTATTTATAAGACATTATTAGGGCGCCTTCCAGCGTTCATTCCAAAGGCAGAAAGTTTGAAGAGCTCGAAATATGCAACATACGTGTTTCCCGAGTAAAAAGCGGGTAAAATCGCTAATATCAACAATTGAAATTAGTATTTTTTTGCAATTAAGAAACGAAACGAGTTTCGGATAAAGATCGGATAAAATTGCTAGTATCAATAAATGAAAATTTTGGTCAATTATTTAAGTAGTTTTTATGTGATCATTGTCCATTTTACAAGGAAAATGATCAAGACCAAAAACTAAAAACTACATAAAGAAATTATTGTGGTAAATAACCCGTTATATTTATCCCGTGGTTTGAAGTGTATTGTAAGTTATGTATTATAAGGATTTAGGACTTAATGTATCACTATTTGTACAGGTAAATTAATAATATTAATGTTTTCAACATATATAATGAAACATTCATAATAATTGTCAACATAGTTTTAGCGTTTCAATTATTGTTTTGAACTTTGACTTCAAGTTGGCATTTTTACTGATTAAACCAGAGAGGGTATTATCTCACAGTAGCCATAAAGTGTCTTTTTTATTAGTTTTCGTTAATCTAAACTGACCCTAATATGACTGATTGAGTTATATAAGTAACCAACAAATGCAAAATCATCGACCTATGAATATGCCCATTAGTCCTGCTGCACTGATATTGGTAGTTACTTGAATTAACAGTGGAGAACCATCTGTAATTCAAGTGACTTAAACACGGAATTAAACATATTTTACTTTATATTCGGAATTAAAAATCTAAAGCTTTACGTGAGCTAACATCGGCAGAAACTTTAGTTCAATGAGCGGTAGTTAAATTTCTAAGTTTAAATTTGTCCTTTCAGTGTTAAAAATGTTGAAATTAGAAACGATTAATTATTAAATGGAAGATATTCTTAGTCATCAGCTGTATTAAAATTTGCGCTCTCCCAGTCACGATTTTATGCTACAGTGATTACTTAATTAGTCTATTTATCGAGGCACATTTGTCAGATAATAATTATAACTGTTTGCAATATATTCACATGGTTGCTCCATATAAACGGCGCGCGCTATATTTAGATATCGTTTACTATATGAATATTACCTCTACGTTTTATGTATAATACATATGTATACAAATAATATTTTGTAAAAGTTAACGAAGACCTTTTGCTATCTTTTAAATCACGCTGAAATCGTCTCATACCGCTTCCCCGGACACCCACAATCTACTTTTGTACTATAATAAGTAATGAGCAATTTAAAAACATATTGACTGCATAATGCATCAAGCACACAAAAAGTTAGTTCTCACTCGCAAGAGAAAAGTTTAACAAACATCCGGTATTAACAAACATCCGGTATTAACAGCGGTAAACGTGATAACGCAATTTGAATGTGGCCGCTTATTAAACACAGGCACTTAGGACGCTTTCTGTAATTCAGTAAGTATTTTCACTGCATCATAATTGACATAATTTCTAACTGCTCTTTACAATAACTTTTTAATATAAATTGCTAAATATACATATTTTGCCTGTAAAATAAAATGTCAACAAACCGTTACCTACTTGAACGACTTTTATAGTAACAACCAAATATGATTTACACGAATTTAATATCTCGTTAGAATTGGATTTTTAGAAATTTTAAATGTTTATAATTCTTTTTTTTACATCAAACGACAAGTTATATTTTAAGATGAGCTGTGGATACATGAAAATCTAATCTAAGAATCCAATAGGCTAACTAAATCATGAACTGTGTAGTTTTCGCGAAGTTGAACTGACAAAAATTTGTCAAATTTTGGGAGAATATTCCAAATAACATTCATTTTGGATCCACCTAAAGCTAAAATGAGTAAAATTTATAGTTTAACGAAGCTAAAAAACCAAGGCTTTTGTAACCAAATGATCCATTAAGACGACGAAATCAAACGAGTCCAAAGTGGATGAATTTATTGTTAACCATATTATTGTACTGTCATCAGAATTGCATAAGTTCACTAAGCTTCAAGTCGATACGACAATTAGAAGTTGGTGAAAAAAAGGTTGAGTTATAAGATTTGTTTACAATATTAGGAGTTTACAAGTTAAGTGTAATAAAAGCATGTTAAAATAGACTTAACAACTCACAAAACAACTAGCTTTACCGCATTTTTCAATAGTCAACTTCATCTTCGATCCAATTTAATTCATGTTTGATCTAATCTTACAACGAAAAAAAATTATATAATCTCATCCATTTAAATATTAAAATTGTTTTTATTATCTATATATAACAGCTTCAGTATATCTGGTTTATGCAAGACATGCTTTTTTAAAAGTATATAAAACGTTACGATAGCATTTGACAGCTTAATAAGTATGATTGTTAGAGAAATTACTGTAGTTTTGTAATTAGTGTGGTATTACCGAATGATGAGTCGGAATGAGTAGAATATCGTGATGAATACTACATTGTCTATAATAGTAGTCCTCTTGAAGTAATCTGTAATCATAAACTAGTATAATAAATATCGATAGTGGTTCGTTACATTGACATTGATCGTGATTCGTTACGTGTCCAAGTAAGTATTGCAATACAACTGCAGTACAACTTTTATCACGAACTTTGTTTTTGGTTAATTCTGATATCAAATTGTTTTATTTTAAAAGAGGTATTTCTTCCTAAATTTGAAAACATGTCACTTATGTTAGAATATTTGTTGCTCCCAAGGTACGACTTTTTCAAAATTTGTCCACTGAATTTTTTTGAATATAAAAGTTGTGTGTTCTTTGAGTGTTATAATAATTATGTGTGTATATAAGAAATAAAATTGCATAAATTAAGACAAGCCCAAATAATAGCGGAATATAAAAAACTCAAACGATTTCACTATTCAGGCCACTTGAAATGAAAGTACAAACACATATATATATACAAATATAAAAATAAAGACACAAACCAATAAAATATTTGTTTAAGGCTATTAAAAGCAGTCGATACTACATGAGAGCATTGCCGTTTAGAGCCGCATTTTCGCAAGAAGGCTTAAAATAGTCTGAAAATATGAATTTATATATTCAGTTGCTCAATGTGGCCAACACCATTAGTGCAATTACTGTGTATGAACTATGTATAGTACACTCCAAGGAAACACTTACATAGCTGCTTGCAGTGTGAGGTCAATCACTTGTGTAGCCATGATCGATGAATGATGAGACATTACTGCTGATGCCTTGAGTAATGTTATACTATATCGTATTAACACGAAATGTAACTTAAATTCCCCTATTAGGGTGTTTCTATCACCCCTAAGATACTGCCCCCGCTATTTCAATGTATGATAATTCGTAAATAATTCATTAAATGAAAAATATTGATGGGAAACTCTTATTGTATTATAAAACTGACATTTTAAATTCTGAGAAAGCATGTAACTTAAACACGGAAAATCTAGAAACAAATTTATGTGACCGAAAAGTGGAAGTGAAAATTCTTTACCGAAAAGACTTTTTTACATTTTATTTGGCGATTTATTAAGCAATGGTTTAATTTGTTTAATTATGACGTTAAAATTATTTATGATTAACGACTGTTGACTCAGAATGAGTACAGTTCCTACGATATTTGTACACGATACAGTATGGTTACTTTCTATTTTCGACCGATTTCCTCTTGGGTTGCTCGGTTTCCCTTCTTTGCAATTCAGAAGAGATGTTTCCCTTATGAAGTTTATCTTCCAGCTATTAGGTGGAAAAATCCTGTGCCCCGTATTATTGAGTAAACTTTCATTCTTCGTACCCGACAATTTGCTACGCTCAGGCAATCATTACTTTTTTTCTGTTCCACCCTCTAGAACTGAATTATATCGGAACTCTCGAGTTTCCAGCGGTTTTCAACTGCTAAACCACCTGATTGCGGTCGCGCCAAAGTGTGATTTGTTCATGATGAGTAAAAGTAAATTTGTCAAATGTCTCGTTCTTATCTTTTGTAGTTCTTGTGTGTTTTTGTATTCAAGTTTAATCTATATATAACTTTAAATGTGGTGTTTAAGTCATTAATTTCCTGTTGTTATGAATAGGTTACCTCTAATGTATCTATAAAGGTGTGTAAATAAATAAATAATATCATGATGAATGTCACATTGTACTCTAATAGAAGTCTTCATTGAGTTAATTTATAATCGTCGTGTGTTTAATTAACTATTTAGTAAATTATACGCTATGAAATATATGTATATATGAAATATAAAATATGAAATATGCGTATTAAATTCTCGTAAAATCTCACTATTTATCTTTTCCGATTGTACTAATATAACAAAGAAATTCTGGGTATAATGGTCAAAAGATTCGATTATTTCGCTTTGGATTTGTGCATTTGTGCTGTAAGTATAAAACTGAATGTAAATTGTATCCATTATTAAAAAAAACAACTGTCAGACGTGTGGAACTCGAACTACGGGGGTACCGTACACATTTAGATATTTATAAAAATTAATGTTATTTAATATTCCTATTAAACTCTATAAAATTTAATTTTTTTAGAACGAAAATGTATTGCCTACTATGTATTTCACAGGCGCATATTTAAAAAGAATATTTTTTTACTTTGATATAACTACAAATTATCGAATTTTTCCTTTACTTGTGCTGTGAGACCTTGCTGGTTGCCAAATTTCATGATACTCTAGATCAAGGGGTTCTTTAATCAAGATCAAGGGGATCTTGGGGGTGTTTAAGATACCCTATAAGTTTTGATTTATTTGCGAATGTCAAAGTATGTAGCAGAAATAGTCGTATTTTAGGGGTCTTCTTGATTGTGTTGAGCTTAACTTTTACAACTCCAAGGGACCGTAGACCTAAGTAATTGATATTAATTTCAACTTGATATCTCCGTGCGCTCCTCAGAAAAAGGGTCTTACAGACCGACAGACAGACAGTGAAGTGATCTACAATGGTTCCCTTTTTTCCTTTTGAAGTACGGAACCCTAAAAACCACAACAGTAAACACAAAATGTATTTAAAAATGAACAATAACGAAGGATGTGAAAAATGTATTAACTTTGGTGCGTGTGAGTTTCATAAGAGTAATGAAAATGTGCTTATATTTTGATGAAAACATTAATAAGGCTGTTGATTTATTATTTTTTACACAGCGCTCTCCATCGTCAGAAGGGTGAGTTATAAATATGGTATTTTAGGTATAACACTTTTTTTAAATCGTATAATTATATAATATTTTGATTAAACCGGTATCAAATGTGTAATATCGGTTTATATAAATGTGACTAATTTATCGGTACTTTATTTATCGAAATTAAATGAAACTACGTGATGTAGTATTATTTCTACTTTCTTTAATTTCTTTACCACGACCTAGGTTTCGTTGTATTACAACATCTTCAGGTGGGATATTAGCAAAGATATAGATGTTGTAATACAACGAAACCTAGATCGTGGTAAAGAAATTAAAGAAAGTAGAAATAATACTACATCACGTAGTTTCATTTAATTGTGAATAACGAATTTCTACAAAATTAACGCCAAATATATTCAATTATTTATCGAAGTCAATTTAACAATTTAACTTGCACGCCATGGCTTCTCCCTAATCAAAATACAAGTTACAGACATTTTACCTTTTATTTTGGTAAATCAAAGGCGAAAATAAGCATATAATTTGATAGCGCCAAAATATAATACAATATCATGTGACATAAAATGGAGAAAGGTTCGAAACTGCCAAACCATTCATAAATCAGTGACAGGAGCGGAAACGACAAAAACATTAGTAACACCATGATGTCATAGAAGTTCTATACCGCCAGTTACAGTAAAATGTTATGAACGTTTACGATAAACATACGCAGATCATTTCGACATTAAGTTCGTTTACTGATATAAACACGAAAACTTCGTGACAGTTCATATCGTCACACGACATTAAAACGTGCCCTAGTTTCTGTAAGATGTATCTACTTTGACAGCTGGTACGGATCTGCATGTTTCCTCGTGTATCATTCTGCACGCATATCTGTCTTCTGTCTGCGAATGCCAAAACGACGTGAATGCGAAGGTTCTGTAGCGTTCCGGTATGTGTCTGGCTCGCATCCGACGTGGTATTGATTCAATCTTCTCGAACGACGCGAGTCGGGTTGGCTTTTGTTGTCATGCGAATAGACGAGGAACGCGACGGGTCGTAATTAATGCTGGTAAGATGGGTTGACAGTATTGTTTGTAGGAGCAGTGCTCGGGGGAAGGGGGCATTAAAGACCCACGTCCTTGAGTACCTTCCACATGTTAGTACGCCGATAAACAACGAATGTATTTGAGTAGGTACAGTGAGGGATGTGAAAACGTAGTAATGATCTGAGTGAGGCTTGTAATTTTTTTTGTTATATAAATGATATTAAAAATGTTACCTAACTTTATAATTAGATTATCTGGTAAAACAATATACATAAACATATTAGAAACGGTTGAAAATATAGATTTTTAAAAAATATTACTAGAGTTATAATCTTAAGCAACAAACTATGTAGTGTCCCACAAAAACAGGATCCCCGCCAGATTAGAAGGTGTCAGCGCGATTGTGCAATACGGTGCTCTTTTTACAGACACTCTGCTAAAGTTCAGAATTTTGCAAGTCTTCATGTTTTCTACATAACTTTTCATTACACCAAAACAATGGTATTCTAAAATAGATTTGTACAAAAAAGAAATAAATTTTAGCTCCAAACCGAAAATTCTTTGTTTTTAATTAAACTATATAGTAAATTGACAATTGCACATGGATGATACAAAAATAAAAGCAGTCGTAACGTAATGGATATTTTCGAATCATTAATTTTTTTATCGTGTGTGAATCGGTTTTCTAAAATCGTGAAAAAATAGATTACACAACACTTACGTCTCAGGAAATCGATCAATGTTTCACATTAATAATTTTCTATTAAAAACGTACTGATTTTTTTACAAAACAATGTTGTAAAAAACGAATAAATTTTAAGACAAATAATGTATGTATCATCAATATTCATTACAAACCTACATACTAATTATTAGATTCACAACTTACGCACATGCAGAATGTCTCCTTGAAATAAATAACTGAGACGAATTAAATATCTTAAGTAGAAGTGTCCACTAGCCATTTTCAAAACCTCGATGAGTACACATGAATACAACTACAAAGTAAATTCCTTTTTAACCTATGATCAGAACGTTTCTTGCCTTTCTTTTACTGCGTTTCTCGATAAAGCGTAAAATCCTTTTTTTATGATGAAGTGACACATGCATATAACAACTACTGAATGATAAAGTTACACATGCAAATAAACACTACTGTATGATGAAGTAACACATGCATGTAACAACTACTGAATGATAAAAGTTACACGTGCAAATAATGACTACTGTATGATGAAGTAACACATGCATGTAACGACTACTGAATGATGAAGTAACACATGCGTGTAAGATTACTGAATGAAGTAGCACATGCATTTAAAGACTACTGAATGATGAAGTAACACATGCATGTACACGACTACTGAATGATGAAGTAACACATGCATTTAACGACTACTGAATGATGAAGTAACACATGCATGTAAGGACTACTGAATCAATCAGTACCGCTTCCCATAGTCTTTTTGTCATTTTGTGACGATATTTCTATAAGAATTAACAGCAAATTTATTTTTTTTTTTTTTCGATGGCAAAAAAATTTTATTTTTCTAAAATTGTTCACTAACAGTGTGTCATATGACAAAAAAATATTCTATAAATCTAACAACTCCCTTTTACAAGTGTTCATTTAATCATTGCAACGATTAAATAGTACGAAGAGTTCTCTTAAAATTGTACTTAAGTATAAATTAAGCTATTATATATTTTAAAATTCCAAAAAAAATTGTTAAATAAAATAATTATTAGCTGATATAAATTCTTCTTTTACTACCTATAAAGGTATTAAGTTATATAAAAAATACGTTGTAATGTTAACACTTATGCTTAAATCAGTGTGACCAGCCACGGTCAACTGTCGCATGCTGTAATCCTACAAAGCTAAGTTGAATTTTGACAATTTCAAAGAATGTATTAAAATGGACTAAATCTAAGCAAAATCCACTCATGATGTCACAAAAAGCCGCAAATTATGTATGCCTGTGATGTCAGACTGATGATGTGAGTACAATGGATAAAGAACAATAAGATTTCTTCGAAATCTAACTTCTCAGTTACGAACAATGAAATTAAAAGTTTTTCGTCAATTACTCGCAATCTTTTTGAGGATTTTTGTAATATTCAATTTATGACATTCAGAAATGATCTTTTGTAATTCTTTGGTTGATGAGTTTTGTACAGTTTGAAGCCGTGGCTCTGATGATGTCTCTTTACAACTCTTTATTTCGTATAGGATAGATATAGGATAGAAAAAAAGGCTATTACATGAATAAGTATGCATTTACACGATTGTTTAATTTCAATCTTCTAAAAATTCATTCTCGTCTAAAAATATCATATACTTTTTTCATTATTATGTTAACTCTGTTTAAGGGGGAAAATGAGTTATTAAATTCGACGTAAAAAGCTCACGAAGGAGATGGCGGGTAATGGTCATGTATACTGCTTTAAAGTTTGTTACTGTACTCGTTATTAGCATCAAGTTGGCGCTGCGCCAAGCAAAACATCCCGTCACGTGGTACTGGAGTGCGTTTGCTACGCAATTCGACTACAGTTTTCGTTCGGCAAATGCAACAGGTATTCGAGTTTTAAATTTATTGACCGTTAACAGTAATCGTTTATACATAGTCTTCGGTCATTGTTATGAGCTATTATTCTCCTATATTGACACAACAACCAAAGTGACTGTTTTAAGTAACTCAGCTTTTTGGAGTAAAATCCCTTGATATTTCCTTGGAATTATTTTTAAACAGTCACATGTTAATCCGTGTCCGCTTATTTTATCTGCTCTCGGCGAAACAAAGTTTGTGGTTAAAACGTTTACGTGTTTGTTTAGCCATCGCTTTACTTATATTTAACAATTGCAGTATAGTCAGACGAGGCCGCTTAACATAGCGTTATAAGAGTTCGTATAGGATAGAGATATAGGCTAGAAAATGAGGCTATAACATGAATAAGTATGCATTACGGAAGTTCATAGTTTAACGCTTATTTGGTACTTCATCATATCACAACAACTCGAATCAACTTGCATTCGTTCCTCCAAAGGCCTACAATAAAACAGACTTGGTCTTAACCCTTATATCACTCAATGTTTCCTTCTTTATCTTGCTCTAATTTCTATGTACTTACACCATCACTGTTACATCACCTTATAAACTTCATTTTTCTCTGTACGCTCTCGACCCCATTTTCCGCAGCTGTCTGTCGCGTCGTGTGGTGCGCTCATAATTACGCCGTTAATTATATTGAACTGGAAGGCAGCTGGAGGGCTTTATAAATACAAGACTTGAGGTTTGTTTTCAAGTAGGTCACGGACGGGTGCCGACCGGTGGAGTGCTGTAAGATGTTTTCTTGTGCCAGGAGAGCAGGCCTTTCCAACAGCTAGGGTGTGTTTTATTTACATTGTTAATACAAATGTAACAGAAATGTTGCTTACCTGTACTTGATACTCCCATGGATTTTGCATATTTCAAGAAATATTTCATCAATTGGACGTCATATGGGTCCCCCGTTGGATCACCCGGGATGCAACTCCAGCCTAGGCTAAACATTGGTATTTTACGTACTCTTAACTTTTGTTCAAATGTGAAATTTAAATATCTTGCCATCGGACTAAATTTCGTGAAGTGAAGACTTATATACTCTTCACCATCATTAATGCGACAGGATTTGGCCCATTTCTATCTAGATGTGAACCTGGCTTCTTCATATTCTGCCCTAAACATATTTGAGTCATATGTGAAGATTAGGTATAGTTTATAGAGAGATGGAGGGCAGAAAGCTTATATATAATAAGTATTATATATGAAAGAAAGTTTATATATAATAAGTGTTACAAATACATTAAAAGATTCATTGTTTACGTTCATACTGTCAGAGTAGAGATTGTCGCCAAAAAAATTAAAACGTCGAATTGATTGAATGCGTTTCGAGCTGTCATCTTTATGTGATTTCACAAGTTGCTTTTTCAATAGGCTAATAAGTATAATTTTGTAGCAGCAATCTGAATTGACTTACCTGTTAGTGTTTTCAACGAACTGAAAAGTGAACTGGTAAGTACATTACGGTCGAATTTCGACCACACTGCGATCGTTAGTACTATTAATTTGGGGTCGAAGTTTATATAATATTTGTTCTTCGTTCTTATATGTAGATGTTATAAATATTATATAAGTTACGTTTCTAACCATGCCTATAAAATGTCGGAAAAGTTGGAAAGCGCTGACGTGAGATCGCAAGTACGAGGGAGAGCACGTTCTAATTGTGTTACGTTCATTACGGCCTTCGTTAAGGAACGCTTCAAACATTCATTAGTTATAAGGCTGACTGATTAGGTAAGGCGCACGTTAATTGTAGGGCGGCGTGATAAAATACAACACCGACAGTATAAACAAATATTTCCTAACACTTTAATGGTCACTGAAGTTTTAAATAAAACTACGACAATATCTTAGATATTTTTACGTAATTAAAATACTATTCCGTCTGTCACAGACTCACAGTTTCTCAGTAGTTTTAGACCTAAGTGCATGAAATTTTGCAAGTAGCCACTTCATATGGAAAGTCCATTCCATTATAATTTTTTTTTGCTTTTAGTTCCGTTTCGGTTAACTTATATCAATAAGTTTAAGATATTTAGACAACTATGGAATTCTACTTTGGGTTTTTGGAATTTTACATTATTACTTTTGAACTCAGGTTTATCATATTTTAAGCTATTATTGACACGGGATGAACTTTATATTACGACGTTGAGTTTACCAGGAAAATTATAAAAGCCATTGGAAAAATTATACTAAAATACGGCCGACAAATTACTAGCACAAACAATTTTTATTACACCTTTCCTAATTTGTTTCCTGATTCCTGAACCTGTTGTGTATTAAAATTGACTATCAATTTTATGCGTTTGTATCATATAAGGTTTCAGCATATAAAAAATATTATAATTTGAAATATGAGTTACTGCGGATATAGGGTGTATATAAAATAAAGTTTTTAATGTAATAAATAATAAATTGTGACAAAAAATCATGTTTGCTTCTGACAAACACACGTTTTGTTTTTTATATAAACGTCAAGCTTCACTTTTCTAACTTGTTTTGTTTTTTTTTCATCATGCATCATTCAACACGAATTAAAATATGAACTTTTACAGTTTAAACGTAAATTTCTGGAGTATATAGAGTTTTCATAATTTCTTAATTTTATACGTGCCTATATAATATATTATATCCTTCCTTCCTTACAAAGTTCAGACGTCGTTTGTGCAATGATATTAATTTGGATGGCTTTTTAGCTGATATCTCATTTCTTTGTTCATAACTTAAGAACTAGTTCCCTAATATTGATGCAATTTTCTTTAAACATTTGAAACTATCGTTCAATATGATCTAAACATCACTGCATGAACCATCCAGTAGGAAAACTGCCGTATGAGTACCTATAACTTATCGTAAAAAATGTTTAAATTTTTTGTATTCTATAAAACAATATTTTACTTTATTCGGCATATTATAAATTTGGCAATATTGATTTAACAATTGTAACTGCCATCCTGGATTGAGTTATAGTAATTTTTTAAATTTATTCGAAATAGGAAAATTCCTACTAATAATTCTACCCTAAATCAGTATATTAAGAGATTTTTAAACGGGTTTTTCATAATGAAGTAACTCCAATACAGTATGTTTTTAAATAATATTTAACCATGTTTACGTCCAATAAGTGATCGTCTCGTAAAGTATGTCTTCAACATTACAATAAAAAGTAAAGATGTATCTTTAAGTTTTTTTATTATATGAATGAAGGCAACGTTATGCACATAGACTAATTACAACGAGCATGCATACACCAGTTACGAATAAGAGCGATTTCATTGTAACAAATGAACGTGCCTAAAAATACTGGCGCGCGTGCACGAGCTCTCCATGTATGACGTCAGTGTTATTATTTTTATTTTCCGAGGAGGGCGTAGTTATATTTAAGTTCACTTGTTTCGCGATCACCCTGTTATTTCGGAGTATTGTGAATGGAACATATGTAAGCGTGACGTATCTGCAAGTCTTACGTACATTTTTGGATACGTCATCGTGATACGAATTCATTATTAAATTTCCCAAACAAATTTTGTATAATATTCGATTCTGACAATTGTATACTCGAAGGTTTTTTATTAATTAGTACATTATTCCGCTTGTTCTGACATCACTTTCGTAGAGGTGGTCTTATAATGATTACAATTAGTACACAGATGGTACTCTAATCTCTCTTCTAATTGTCACACTCTTGTCAAAATGGTCGTGATCTCGGCGATGATGTACATGGTTGGCCTTCGCCCTCGTTCCTGTCGGCTTGGATGGCTGCTTTAACGGTGCGTTGCCATTTTATTAGATTGGTAGCGTTTCTAGAACCCTCTTTAATTATGGTCTCTGTCTCTCTTTATCAGATCCATCCATGGGGTTGGAATTCTCCTTCGAGGTTGTCTCCTTTTGCTTTCAACTTATCCCTGCACCACTAGGCACTCCATAGAGTATAATATATATAGTTTTTTTTCTAGAGATATGTACGAAGAATTTAAGAATTCGCAATTGTACTGTCGACAAAGGTCTCTCTTTGATTCTGAACTCTTTATAATGGAAATATTGGTGCGGGAAACGGTCCAAGGAATTTTAGCGTGCGCCTCCAGCACTAAGTTTCTACCATATCGACTCTGCGACGGTCTTTTAATCTGAGGTTTCTGCTCCATGTAGAAAAATAGGAAAAACGAAACATTTCATTAGTCGAACTTTGGTATTTTTGGTTTTTCGTCGGTCCTTACAAATCTTATCCAGGTTCCAGGAAGCAGATCTTGCGATAGCATGGCATTTTCCGATATCCTCTTCGCATCCTCCAATATTGGACACATTTTACAATATTAATATTTTTACACAGCATTAATATTATTTTAGTTTAAGTAACTACTGTCTAAAAAAAACATCATAAAAACCTGTAAAAATATATTAACTCGTTACCAGTAAGCAAAATTAAACAATATTACAAAGGAAATACTGACTTGAATAGTCAATATCTCAATATCTTTCTTGAGTTTTTATTTAGATGCGGTCGCTATGATAAGTAATGTTAACCAAGTTATTAAGTCTATGGTTAACCCTTGTTGCTGAAATAAGAAGCGAGTCCCATAGAGGATGACTGGGAACAAAATGAGTTCGATATATTTCTTGACTTAAGATTTAGGAAAACCATGTTATTAAGGCTATGGTTAACCCTTGCTGCTGAAATAAGGAGCTAGTCCCATAGTGGATAACTGAGAACAAAATGCGTTCGATATATTTCTTGACTTAAGATTTAGATACGGACGCTATGAGCAGTAGTGTTAAACCATGTTACTAAATCTATGGTTAACCCTTGCTATTGAAATAAGGAGCTAGTCCCATAGTGGTTGACTGGGAACAAAATGCGTTCGATATACTTCTTGACTTATTCTTTAGATACTGTCGCTATGACGAATAGTGTTAAATCATGTTATTAAGTCTATGGTTAACCCTTGCTTCTGAAATAAGGAGTTAGTCCCATAGTTGAACACTTGTGTAGTTCTATGTTCGCTGCACATATTTCATAGTGCAGCGCAATAAATATTGGAACGTCGACCTGGACATTTGAAATAAAAGTAGGATAACTACCTCAAAAAATTTAAAAACGCATTTAAAGCTATTCAATAATTTTTGAACGCTTACAACTTTATTAAATATGTAATTTCAAATAAAAATAAAATGATGAAAATCAACTAAATTATTAAAAAGTTTTATAGGTTTAAAAACTTTTTAGGTATGCTCGTCGGAATCATCGGTACAATTTTTCTTGGTCCGTTCATATTTCTATGATACTCGAGCTTTTGCTCAAACAAAACTTTTTTATGTTTTACATAATTATAATTTACATAAAAATCATTTTATAGTTACAGATACATTTGATGGTACTTTGAACAGTACTCGCATTCAAAGAATTTTGTTCTTCGATTCACTGTGAAGAGATTAACGAATACACCTGTTCGACATGAACGTTGTAACCTGGGATTGAAAACAGATATTAACACATTCTGACAAGATTTGCTTTTCTTTCTCGTTCTTCCGTTTTATTGAAAAAGTATATCTACTATTCTTATATGTTTCTAGCTTTCCACTCGTCGGACGTTTCCATTACCATGAAAGATTTCAAATACATAAACTTTTCATACATTGAATCATTCAATAGTGTACATCCATTTAAATATTCTATAGTTTCTTCCGCCTGTTGCGATTGGACAACATCTCAATTTGTTATCCTACAAAAAGGATCTTCCAAGATCTTTTTTGTATGATAACAAATTGAGATGTTGTCCAAAAAGAGTTTCCTTCAAGATGGATCACCAGAAACGTCGATTATGGCCTTCGGAACCCTTTCTTCAGCTGCATAAAATTCTCTCAACGATATATAATTCTTCCCCCATAGTTTAAATAAACGTTTGATAACCGGAAGTAATGAAAGCCATCGACTTCTAGAACGAGAGAGTACGTTGCTATAATTTGTTTCTGTATACTCACAAAACGCTTTCAATCGTTCAACCCACACAGTAAATATAGAAAAGTATTTGAAAATTTTCAGAATAATCGACTTCACATCAATAGACATCACATCATCTGCACTAGAAGCTGTGTTGTGAAGTTTGTGCACTAAGAAAACTGATTTCTTAAACACATTGGATAAATCTCTTTTAATTAAAAAAAATTATGTACTCCTTCTCCGTCTTCCTTTCCCTCAAAAGTTACAGTTACATTATCCGCGCTGAAAGCAATAATTTGTTGTGTTGGGATTTTTTTTTAAATCCTTAATAAATAAGGAAGGTGAAAAATAGTTTAAATCCTTAACGAATTAATAAAAAATTAAGGAAATGCTGTATTAGTAATGGAAACATCTTTTCATATGAATTATTACTGGAATCTTGAAATGGACTGGATTGTTGAAATTCAACAGAAAGCAGTTATTTCTACTTCTCTTTTTATTTGCACTATAGAGTGTGAATCTGACATGTTTTTAATTATCGCAGTAGCCTTGGTTCTTGTAGTTGATTATTTGCCGCGACACTTGAACCCGGATACATGACAATATTAAGTTTCTTCGCATAATCCAAAGAGCTAAACGATTGATCATATTTTATAACCTTATAAATAGTGTTTAGTTCGGCAGTACATATCAAAATGTCTTTGGTAGGATTTTCTTTGCTCATAAATGACGATATATTTTTGGATGTTGATGCAACTGATAATTTTAAACACACCCTTGCGCGATATTCCACCCTGGCTAAGGGAGATATAAAATGCAAATAGACTGTAAATCATCATGTTCGTTTCTTCCTTTTCTTAATAAATGACCACTCTGTAGTGCAATCGTCAGAGAAACTACATGTTATCTTTGGCATTTTGTGAAAAGAATTATTACGAGTCTTTTGTTGAAAAAAAGTGGGCACCAGATCATAGCGTAAGAACGTTTTCAACTACTTTAAAATCGGCAGTAATATTACAAAATAACAATTGTATTGATTTCATTATCGCTAGTGTAGCTTTTGACAATTTTTGTATATTTTGCTCTGTTGGAATTCACGCCTCACGATACGAGTGCTTCGAGGAAATAAATGTGGTATTGGGAGATAGATGCTTGTCCATCCTTAAAACTATCGGTTCATTCCATTTCAACGTAGTGATTTTGATTTGGAGACGGTTCAAGTCGTCGCCGTGGTGTGTTGGATTATCATAAGGCATACGACCTTTGACTGCGCGGCACAGCGCAAGGACCCGGGTTCAATTACCGCTGCTCGTCGAACGGGGCTGGACTGGTGTTCTGGTTGGCTGTAAGAGATTTCTCTCGTAGCAATAAGCCCGCCATAAATATATATATATATATATATATATATATATATATAAATATATATATATATATATATATATATATATATATATATATATATATATATTATGTACATTAAAGTACATAAATAAGATAAGATCGGATAGACGTGTTGAAGTGACTAGTGATAAAAATATACCGAGCACGAACATGTAAAACTATGCAATATTTTTTCGTTGTTGGTACAGCATTTCATGTAAAAGACAGCAAAGAAATTGTGTAAAGAAATATTGATGATATTTTATAAAGATTTGATGGGCATCAAGCTATATTAATTCTCATCCTCAGCCGAAACTTGATAAAATCGCAGAGCAAGATGGGGTGTTCCAAGATAAGAAACATTCTACTTTAGTGAAACAATAAGGTTCAGAATAAATCTGTTTTCTTTAATAATCCAGATATTTTGGCCGTCAGTTTTCTAAACCGATAAAAGAGTGTCACAGTTCACCGAAAAATGTTCAAATTCAACACTCGGCTCTTGGTTTTTGCATCAAGATAACGTACCAACGTATTGACCGAGGAAAACTATGGGCTATTTAAAGGTTACACAAATTCATTTATCGGAACATTCTTCATATAATCAGGACTTAGCCCGGCCTGATTTTGTACTCTTCCTATATGTCAAAAAATACCTGAAACGTAAACGTTTCTCTAAAAATACCGCGTCAATCGAGACATTTGAAAAGATTTGCTCTAGCGCCCTAGAGAGATAAAGCTTAGCATGCAATGATGACTACTTCAAAAAAAATAAGTAGCAAACTAGTACTACAAAACTTACATAACAACCTATGTAGAAACACTTCAGTTTATAAACTAAAGGCGTTTCATCCAGATGAAGAAAAAGTATAAAATTTGAATAGGTTTCAAGAGGTTTGTTAGATTTTATTTGTATTTATGACATTTCTTCTCTTCCCAGTTACATAGTACATAACGTTCTTACGAATCCAATGGAGTTTCTGATAATAAAAAGACTCATTTTTCTGTTAATAATTCTAACAATATCGACTTTTTATCATGTATGCTTACTAAATGGAAAATGAATATATTTAATATAATTTATGAGGTTAATAAATTTTGTTTTGTCAATAGAAATATACATTTTATGAGAATTTGTTATTTAAGACAAACCTCCATTTGTCATTCAAACGTTTTACCAGAAAGATAAATAATAGGAAGGAATATTTCTTATTCGTCCATGTGTTAACACCATATTGTTATGGTTTACAGCAATTCTACGATATTGACCTTCAGTTGGAGTAGATCCAAATTTCTTTTTTAGTTTCTCTGAAATCTACATCCGTACCGTCTTATGACCTTGTCTTGTCTCCTTCATAGAATATCTCGTATCTATGCTGTACAATATGTACAAGAATTTGACTAAGGACAAAATTTCTAAAACACAATTGGCCTCTTAAAGACAATTAGCCCTAACATTATTCAAAATACTAATATAAGTGCCTGTTGAATATAATAAAATGTTTAATGGTATGCTTCTTTATTAAAAAATGCGCTAGTGAAGGTCTAAGGATTTAAGAACTATATGCCTTTATAATCGTGCACACTCAACATACCCATCACAGCCGAGCGCCGATGATAGCATGTATGCATTTCAGAATAATGCAGATGACAGTCAATAATCGGTGGAACTAGAACATAGCGTATTTAATACTTTAACGCATACGTCCCAAAATAATTTGTCCTACAAAAGAATCGGTACGACTCTGATCCTTTCTTATCGAAGGACACGAGTTAAAACGCTCTAACGGATAAAAGGATAGAACATACGACCACGCGTATATTTTGACTAGTGCTGTAAATCTACACAAAGCTGATCACCGACTTTATCTCACAAAAATCGGCATTTAGTTGCCTCACCACCGACAAAAGTCGTTCATCTGCGTTGTGGTCGTTAATTCACTGATCTTCTCCGACAAAAGTCGGCAGTTGTCGGCCGCCGATACACCACGTACAAAAATCGCTCATCTGCTTTACGCTTTATAAATAAATCGAGTTAGAATTAGGATTTTTGGTGTCACTGCATGATTTAATATTTTCCATCGCTTGCAACAATGACTATGTATAAATCTTATGCGACTTGTGTACTCGTAAAGTGTCATTCCTACTACCTTGAAAGATATAGTTTGTAGCATAATTATGGTAAAAACAACATATGGCGTAGAGCAGCGCGGCCGATATACCACGCACAAAAGTCGCTCATCTGCTTTACGCCTTATGAATGTATCGAGTTAGAATTAGGACTTTTGTTGTCACTTCCTTGTTTAATATTTTCCAGCGCTTGCCACAATGACTATGTATAAATCTTATGCGACTTGTGTACTCACAAAGTGACATTCCTACTACCTTGAGAGATATAGTTTGTAGCACAATTACGGTAAAAACAACATATGGCGTAGAGCAGCGCGGCCGATACACCACGAACAAAAGTCGCTCATCTGCTTCACGTCTTATGAATGTATCGAGTTAGAATTAGGACTTTTGTTGTCACTTCCTGATTTAATATTTTCCAGCGCTTGCCACAATGACTATGTATAAATCTTATGCGACTTGTGTACTCATAAAGTGACATTCCTACTACTTTGAGAGATATAGTTTGTAGCACAATTATGGTAAAAATGACATATGACGTAGAGCAGTGTGTGGTCTCGAGAGAACCCTTATTCGTTTGTCTGACACTCGAAAATTAAAATATTTTTGACTCTAAACGTTGATTGATTTACTCTAAACGTTGAACGCAAACACTCCTGCTACGTGCCAATCGAATAATCTTTAATTTTGTTAATTCATTGATCTATTGGAGATACTCTAAATCTATTTACACAAAGGATAATACAAAATGGGCCTTGAGAGTATGGAACATATAATATTTCCCCCTGCAAAATTTTTAATTTGTACGGTTTGAACCCTTGGCTTGTTTATTGAATACTGTAACGACGACCCAGAGATAAGATTTATTATTTTTCTGAAAAATTAACAGGCATCAGGTCGTAACTCACGGTACGTGTCAGAAATACAGCGTTCTAGCATCTGGTTGGACAGAGGCATTTATTTGCTAAAGGTTGAAATATCCCCACGATACTTATGCTTTTTATAAATTGCAGTTTCTTATTTTCAAATGAAAAATGACTTGTGATGGCCAATACTAATCAAGATATTTTGGACGTAGATAGTGACTCAGAATGTGGCACCAAAAATATAAATAATAAGAAAGAATATTTTACCCGTTATAAATACAATATAATGTTTGTACGTTTCTGATAAAAAATAATTGAAACTATAAAAACCAGTCATTGATACTTCTGACAGTAATGAGAAGTTTACACTGATGATGTGGAAATTTATACATCAGATTATGAAGAAGATATTTTATATCTGGTCCGTCAAGTTTCTGGTTGTAATATAATTAAATAAATTAGATAAAAATGAGATAAGTACTCAGTAGAACACTGTATTCGGCATGTATAGCAGGAGCGAATCCAAGGTTCTAGTTTGGGAGGAGCTTGACTCGGGCTTGAACAGTTATAGAACTATATTTATCGCTGTAAGTACTAGTCCTGGCATTAATGCCCGTAACAGAAGTCATTATTACTTATACAACCATAAAAAAAGACGGTAAATCTGCTAAATATTCCACTTGGAAAGTGAGGTAATTGTAGATTAATTAATTATTCTATAAATTATACTTAGATAGTTGATTTATCGCATTATTTTTTTATTTAATAATTAGTGTCATAAAAATTATTTATTTTTTTTAGTTGGTGTGAAACAAAGTATTCTCTTAATTAGTTTATTGTAGCAGAATTTTCTATAGTTTTAAAAAAAATACCAAAAATGTTAAGAAAAATTTAGAATCCTAATTTAAATCGTGCTAGCAAATAAGTATAATTTTTAAATAAATATATTACTTTATTTAATATAAATAATAATCCCTTCATAAATTGAAATGACCTAGAATGTTAATGCTAATGGGGTCCGCAAAGACTCATGATACAATACGTCGGATAATTTTATGGTAAAACCAGGGACCGGTTGAAAATTAATAATTGATGGATTCGTTTCCGTTGTCGGCAGATACGACCGCCTAGTGCGTCGGGCGCGTTCGGAGGACCTGAGCGAGGTATCTGGCATCGGCTGCCTCTACCGCAGCGGCGTTGACCGTCTCGGCCGACCAGTCATTGTCTTCGTCGGCAAATGGTTCCCCGCCAACGACATAGACCTCGATAAGGTGAGTAAAATTCTTCTAATGCTGAAATTAAAATTTTTACAATATTGCAATAGTTTTGAAGAGGTAACTCTTCAATTGATATAACAGTTTATATACATAATAAGCGGGTTTTTCATGAATTATTTTGTCATAATTTTTTAGAGATGAGCTAAAATGAGTAGAAAGGGGTCACCCATAAAGTTATAAAAGAAAAAATATTTAGAAAGAAATCACATCATAAAAAGATATGTTACAATTTATTTGCAGGCGCTCCTGTATCTGATTCAGCTGCTGGACCCCATTGTGAGAGGGGATTATGTTATCGCGTACTTCCATACCTTGACCTCCACCGGAAACTATCCGCCCTTCTCTTGGCTCAAGGAGGTCTACACAATACTGCCTTACAAGTATGTACAATTTTATCTTTTTATTTTATTTTATTAGACATGTACAATTTTTCTCTATTTTTTCTTTAATTAACTTATAATTGAAAACCTTAAGTTTTACAATTGACAAACTTGTTCAGGATAAAATTCTAACAGCAAATCTTAACCAGTTTTATATATCAATATTTACTCAGCGCCAGGTTACAGTTATTGCCGTAATGAGATGTAGTTCACATTAATTGTAAATTATTTGTCTCAATAGTAACAGATTAGCTTGTCACCCTGCCTTTTGTGTTCCAGAAAAGCAGGTCCCTAGTAAGATTATGGGATGTCATATTGAGACCTTAACGGATTATAATTTTATATTTCAGTTAGCGTTAATGTACAAACCAATTGATGACAAATAACACTAATATATAATTGTAAACATCAGAAACTGGTTAAAAATAGGTGTATGTTTAGGGTGTAGTCTCAATTTCCCTTCTAGGTATTACCATCCTTCTTTCATTACATTACTTCACATATTGCCATCAAGTATGGGATTTTTTCAAGATGACTATTACTTCATAAAAATGGATTTAAGAAACCTACCAATTTGCACTGCTTCAAGAGTGATAAAAACTTGAAAACAGTGGTAAACAAATTTAAACTATTTCTTACTTTGAAGTCTAGAAAATAATTTCAAGAGTCTGCAATTTTCTGTTTAAAATACTCATTCTTTTTAATCAGAAACCGTGTAGTTGATCCAGCTGCTTCTCAGTTCTTTTAATTTGACTTTAAAAACCTTTTAAAAGGATGGACTTCTTTAAAGCAAACTCTAGGATATTACGTATTTTCACTATTCCTTAACTTGAGAGCATTGGACACATTGATATATATAAATTTTAAATTAAAGAACAGTATCCTTATTAACCATTATTTACAAATAATTTAAAGAATTGTCTTCTCAGATTGGAAAGATAAATTGAGTATTGTTTGATTAATTATAGTTGTTAATTAATTAGTACTTAATTTATAGATAACAGAAACATTTTTATAGAAAATTTTGTTAATTTACTTATTGTGTGAGGTATAGTGGCGTGCAGTGCTTTATGAGAAGGGCAAGCTGTGAAGAGATGGACATAAAAATTATAGATTTACACACATGCGTGCATATGTCCGTACCTGTAACAACTCCTAATAGATTGATGAAAATGTGTCTCAATAATTGAATTGTAGACACTCGAAATGATAAACTCTCAACGTAACTAGCCCGACTTATCGAACTATAATCGTAACCACGAAAAGCTACCTTAAATTATTTGTGTTTCTGTATCATTATGTTACCAATTCGCAATAGCTAGTTGCCCCTCTATACAAATTTCTATATGAAAATAACTGATATTTTGTAGTTTTATTGTGCATGATAAATATTTATAAATAGGATAAATATTTGAGAATTTTTTGTAGTTGATACAATATAGGAATGAAGTTTGTCTATTTTATCTAAAATTCCATGTACTGGTATATTCGCTTTGTGCACGCGAAATGCAAATCATATATTGAAGTACAGAACTGCTTGATAATTAAATATATTTAAATTTCCATAAATTTGTGATGTATATATGCTAAATGTTCAGGCAAGCTACTTGTAATTGTTTATAAGGCACTGCGCGCCACTGGTAAGATATAAATTATTCTATAACCTGTTGACAGTTTTGAGTATTACGAGTATCTCTCACAACCTAATGCTATAGAATAATTTTGGAAAATAATAACTCCATATACTATAAAAAACATTTGACTAACTGACCTGTTCGGGATAAAAACATTCATTAACATATGTCTAACATGGCATCAAGAAATTAATAGAAACATAAGATATTCTAAACACCAAATTCTGAACTATTTTTTTAAGTCATTTTAAAAAAAAGGTCACAAATTTTTTTTTATGAGAATCCACTACGAAAGTTTTCTTATTTAATCAGGTGTTTGACTGAGAAATTTTACATTGCTGCCTCTATGGAATAACCCTAAAAATGAACTGACAGTGTAGTGAATTAAAGAAATGAATTAACACTACCTAGAAATTGTCAGAAATGAATTTATTTTAAAAAATTACATACATTTTTCAAGTTATGATTTTCTTTTTCAATACTAATACGGAATCACTGAAAAAATACTCCTTTAAATGCATTACTGATGGCGTATTGATTTTAATTGCATTCTTCCAAATTGTGACTTTTTGAGTACATTTATTTTTTGTGGTAACTTTTTGAGTACATAAATTTTTTGTGATGGTGGATTCTACAAAGGAGTTATAATTACGTCATTTCGTTACTCTATGTGATGAAGCTCAAATTTGATTACATTCTTCCCTAATTTTTACTTCTTTAATTACCCATAAAAATCATAATTTTTCACTTATTACACTAGGGGTCCAATTTTAGAATTACATAAAGGTAGCAAATATCATATTTCTCATTCAATAAGCTCATAAAATAAGAAAGTTTTTGAAGTAGATACTGGAAAAAAAATTGATCGCATGAAACTCAGGACACGTGACAGAAGTGAAGCTTCTTTGGCGATCTAAACCTCGATATGTAAGTATATAGTGAGGGGTAAAATACGAGAGATAAAAAGAAAGAGAGAGTAATAGGAAAATATTCTAAAAGACTTGGAGAACAATTTTTTAATCCGGAGATGCACAAAATAATAAAATTTTTACCAACATTAGCAAATTTTACATTTTTTATTTGTATTTGAATCAAAATAATTTTTAATAACGCTTAATACTGATTCAAAATTACAAATTAGTTTCATAAATTTTTTTATTTCGTGAATAATTACGTATTCATTGGGACAAAAACAGTAAGTTTGAGGAGGTAAAAATAAATTAATGAACTCCACGTTATTAATTTTTTATATGGTAGACTAAAATAACAAAATTTTAATTTACTTTATATGTAATACAATCAATAACATTACTTGATTAACAAAATAAAAAGGGAACAAGAACCCTTTCTGAACAAGAGTCCTCTCTTACCAGCAAACTATTTGTTTTGTATGCTTCACTAGATAACTTTCACAACGCGTAGATGGTACTAATTTAAAAATTTGTATTCATGTTCGTCATATTTATTATTCATAAACATTTCCTAATAATGAAAATAAGAATTTCCCTTTACTTCCCGAAGTATATTTTTACTCAACGGCATTATTCAAAACTCAAGTAAATATAAACAATTCATTTTGATTTTAAATTCTTTTGAAATACCGTTAGTTTAAATGTTGTTTAAGGACAAAATGTGTGTTGTACTTTAATATATTCTTCTTCTTTGTCAGTACTACAGCCTGGTGCAGGCCAAGGCTTTCCCAATCTGCTCCCTACAGGCAGTACGACTTGTGCAAGGTTTCTTCACCTGTTGACTCCCAAAATTTTTAAGTCTTTCTCTACACTGTCCGACCACCTTGTAAGTGGTCTTCTTCTTCTCCTTATACCTTTAATCTTCAAGAACGTCAGTTTTTTAACTGGGTCCAGATCTTCTGTAGAAAAACCTGTCCCAACCATCTTTCGTCGAAAAACGTGTCCCAATCATCTGATTCTGTAGCACTTGATTAATCTCGAAATGTTTGCTTGCCCATGTTTAGTACAAATTTCATTGTTATATAAGCTTCTCCAGATATTATTTTCTTTGACCGCTCCAAAAATAGATCAAAGGCTCTTTCTTTCAAAGATGAATAGACTATTTTCTCTTCTGCTTTATTGATTGCCCAGGTTTCGCTACCATACAAAGTGATACGTGTGATTTATATAGATTTATTTATGTATTAACAGAGATGAGTTTTGATTTGAATTGTCTTTTTAGACCATAGTAACATATGTTTGCCATCAAAAATCGGTTCCCAATTTCAACTTTTATCTCATTTTTCTGGTAATGAGTGTGCCCAGATACTTAAACTGAGTGACACCTTCAAAGGTATAACTTCCAATTTGAAGCGGACTACACATCATGCGCTCTAGAGCTTACTATCAAACATTTTGGTTTTTCTTCATTTACTGCTAAGCCAATATCTCTAGCAGCAATGTCAGGGGCAATAAATGTCTCCATAACATCTTTTTTGGTTCGCCCAACTATATCAATGTCATCAGCGTAGGCCAGCAATTGTGTTGATCTTTGCAGAATGGTATTTTTAATGTGTTAATCCCCGAGTTTCTTATAATTTTTTCAAGGTCTGTATTAAATAAAATGCAAGACGAGAGTCTCCCTGTCTGAGACCTTTCTCTGTGTAGAATACATCTGAAACATCGCACATAAGCTAAACTCTACATTTGACACTTTGTAAAGTCATTGTGACAAGATTGGTATGTTTTGGTGTGATTCTGAATTCACACATCGCCTCAAAAAGTTTCTTTCTGTTGATGCAATTATATGCTGCTTTGAAATTTACAAAAAGATGGTAGGTATCAATTCTATATTCCTTGGTCTTTTCAAGGATTTGTCTAAGCGAGTGTATCTGGTCTACAGTTGATTTTCCTTCCATAAAACCACATTGATATTTTTCTATAATTTTTGTGACGTAGGGAAAAAGCCTATGAAATAAGATATTTGAAAAGATTTTAAAGGCCACATTGAGAAGCGTGATGCCTATCTCCTTTACTTTAATATATTACTAAAATAAAAACTAGTAAATGTTATCTGTTGTTTGCGAATAAAAGGTCTATATTATAAATTGTTTTGAAGTACCCTTTGTTCGAATGTTATTTAAAAAAATTATTTTCTTTCCTATTAGTTATGAAAAAAATCCTCCCCGGTGGGAAATTGAACCCAGGTCTTTCGTATGACAGGCGGACACTTACCACTATACTACTGAGGATTTAGATTACGTGCTGCATTTATGCATTCGTTTATAAAGTCATTCACTTTTATATAATATATTTTACTAAAATATATAGCTCTCTTTCTCACTACGTCATACCTTTCTTCTCTCTCATGTAACGAATTGTGCTTAAACGTGATCCGAAATTCAAATTTTACTCTCAATTCTCGTCTAATTATCGAATCTATGTGAAAACCTATGTAAGTGAGTGTTTTTATCCCAAATAGGTCAGTTGGTCAACTAGTTGATACCAAAAAATCAAGTTTCTGTCACAATTATCCATGTTACAAAAAAATATTTTGTCTTCTCGATTTGGCTAAAAAACACAAAAAAGTTTATAACTCGGAAACTATCAAATGTGACTGAAAACAGACTTAGGAGTCTTTCGGGTAGGCATTGATATTCTCTACCTTTATGCTTGACTTTATTTCTTGGGACAACTGTATAATTTTTACAATATAAATTAACATTTTTATAAATGTGTACAATTTAACTTTACAGATATAAGAAGAACTTAAAAGCTTTCTACATAGTTCATCCTACATTTTGGACTAAGGTATGCTTTCTTAACCAATCTTTCTTAACTGAATGCTTTCTTAACCATGGTAAATTTAAAAAAAAAAATGTCTCAAAGAAATAAATCACTTGAGTATATGCCCACTTTTTACTGATTCATTAAGGTACACTCTAGATGTTATATATACCTCATGTTATATATACGCCATATTATGCTAAGTGTAACTGACGTTTTTCAAATTTGAGGTTTTCGTCATCCTGAGCTTCAAAATAGGGTTTCTTCAAATTAATTATTAAATATGAAAGGTGTTATGATTTGTTATATTAAATTTTGATTGTTTATGCAATTAAAGTTGAATATATCAGTTTGATGCAAATTAGAGATAAAGTATCTGTGCTTAGCATGACAATATATATGATAGAATAACAAAGACAAAAGAAATTCGTTTTTCATTGTAAGATTTGTAAAATATGACTGAACAATTGTATGTATCCATTATAATGAAAGTTTATTTATAACAAAAATTAGCCCTTGAATATATATTCAAAAATCTATTTTAATTTACAGTAAACTATTTATAGTTTTGGAAACTTTATAATATAAGCATCTCTATTTTACAGATGATGACATGGTGGTTTACAACGTTCATGGCACCTGCAATTAAGCAGAAAGTACACAATCTTCCAGGCATAGAGTATTTATATTCAGTGATGGCTAGAGATCAGTTGGAAATACCTGCGTTTATTACTGAATATGACATGACAGTAAGTAGCGAGTCAATTGCCAGCATTAACGACGAACTTATCTTTCAATAATGGTGAATGTCTTAAATTATTGAATTCACATACTGCAGAAATGTTTAATAAGTGATGTGCTTATTTGGTTTTAAGGTTAGACTGCTTTAAAATGTATGTAAGTTATGATGAGCTTAAGTGGGATGTTTTATTTTCGCACTAAAGCACATGGCGCTTCTTAAATTAGTTGAATATAGTTTCACATTTTCATTATACGTACATTACAGCCATTTTCCCTTTCCATTTCTTTTGATTAAAAATTGTAGAAATCTATATAAATGATCATCTTTGGGAAAGGATGTAATTGCATTCTTACATTTTCATATATCTATAATGTCGGATACATTTATGTAGATTTTCTGTTAAATTTTAACTTTGCATTAAAATTAAACTTCAGTAACTTGTCAAATATACGTGTGTTAAATTTTGATGCTTGCACGATGAATCATGCTTTCAATACAATCCTTCTTCTGCATATAGAACTATAAAATTATAGAAAATGTACTGCGGGAAAATGGCATCAAAATGTTCACGTTTCTTAATTTTAGTAGAAATAATAGTGTAATCGTAATTCATAGATGTAAGAGAGTTACATGGCTCATTTACATTAGTTGGACACTGTGCGATATATAAAAATGCAAAATTCAGGTGTCACTTTTTGAAGTTAAAAATTTTAATATTTTTATCAAACAATGTAGATGGGCCGACGCGAACATTTTTAAATAGATTTCTTATTTGTTTTTTTTTGTTTGCAGATTAATGGCTTGCATTATTTCCAACCTGACACCAATAGTACGTAAGAGCAATTGAGCACTGAGATGAAAAACTTTTTGACTTTTGTAACTTTGAAAGTGATAATAGACATACCTGCGGGAGGAATAGTAGACTCCACGTAAGCAATATACCCCGGAACCTCCAATCGTCACAGTAGTTGTAACAAACAGCCGCCAACGGAGCTAACACTATGAGCTAACGAGCTTTAGATACACAGTTTTATTCGTAATAAATGTGATTTGCTAAATTGTTGAATATATAGATAGAGTATATTGTTATTTGTATTGTTACATCGTTTTTAAACTTGAGCAAGACCCCAATGGTTAAAAAAGTTTATTTCTCTTTTGACTTTTATTGTACACGTATATTGTTACTTGTGTATGAGATTTTAAGTTAAGTTTTATAGAAGTGTAATTGTTGCAGCGCGACAGTGTGATTGTCTTTTATGTTTATTTCATTGTACTTGTGTTTCATTATTTTAAAACACCGAGGTTTAAATTTATGTTTTTTTTTAATAATTAACCATGATGTGTTCTGTGCCATTTACAAATCATCTAGCCTGGCATTAGGTAATTTTGACTCGTATGTAATGTTGGCTTTGACAAATTTCTGTGATCAAGAAATGATTTTCTTACATATAGTATCCTCATATTTTTGCATTGTCAATTCTTATCAATAATGTTTATGCAGGTTATCAGAGAATTTAATTAACTAATATTTTTGTGTTTACTTTTATCTAAATAATTTTATACAATTTACAATGTAGAAATATAATAGAAAATATTATAATTGGACCGAAATGCAATAATTAACACTTTAAATTCTAACTTACATCACTGGTAACACTGGAAATCTTCTTGCTTTATTTATATCCCAACGAGTTCTGTTTCATTTTAATTATATGAATTTTGCTTATAATATTTAAATAAAATAAATATATTATATAATCCTTCACATTCCTACGCATCGTGTCAAAAATGCATATTCATTTAATTAGAATTTATAGCCACTGTTCACAGAAATTTGTCTAATTTAAAAAAAATTGATATTTACAGACATTTATTAGCCGTAATGTTATGTGCTTAAGCAATGTATTGTTAAATCAAAACGAAATCATATCAAAGTTATTTTCCACATTACTTTATATTTTCAACTTTTTAACATTAATAAATGTTGCCATTTTTTCAATTCAAGGACAATTATCCCTTCAATTGAAGAAATTTCAATGATAAGCAAGCTCAGTACATAAGAATTTAATTTGTTTGATATGAATTTGTCCAATTAATAATCAATATTCACGTCTAAACAATTTTATAAATGTTTACATTGCATTAATATTCATATTTCTTGGGAAATGTTATCTTCACAATTTAGTTACAAATAGAAATGTAACTTATGTCATTAATTGAGTATTACTTATATATCCATTGAAATAATTTTTGTATTTATCGTTTTACTTGATTTCGAAGTAACCATTCAATTAAACATTGAATAAACAACATTTTTAAGAATGTCACGTTAAAATTATTTAACGTCAATGAAATTATTAGAATTTCACAATATTATTTTATACACCATGTTACAATAATTATTAATATACCTAACCTTATAGGTTTCTAACATACATGTTACTTACATTATGTAATAATTTCAGCTAATTTTTTACTAATAATAAACCCAAGTTATTTTATATAATTTAATTTAAATTAGACGAACATTGTTATTCTATCACAGTTATTAAATTTGAAAAATTATATTAATATTACTGTAAGCTTGTAGCAATGTAAGGGATAAGTTGTGTAATAATATTTTTTAATAATCTTAATAAAAATAAATGAAAGGTTTGTATATTTTGTGATAAGAAAAATTTGTTATTCCATTTCTTTAAGAATTTAAATTAGAATAAGGAAATATATTGATATAATAATATCCCGTTGTGTTATTTATTTACATTACCAATTCACGAATTACAATAATACCAAGGGAATAAAGAAAATATTCATGAATGATATAACATTTTACACTAACACAATATGTGTAACAAAGTTTTTATATATACTGCCATCGGAAAGTTTCCAGACAAACTATTTCTTACTAATAGCTTAATAATCAAAATATAAACAAAGTAGCTATATTAGCGAATGTAGTATGATATACACTTTTGCATTTTGTCACATTCTGCAAGTAAGGAATGTTAACTTTGTACTGTGACAACTTAGTCTTTATGATATACACTTTTTCATTTTGTCACATTCCGCAAGTAAGGAATGTTAACTGTGTACTGTGACAGCTTAGTATTTATTTAATTCTATGCGGCAAACTTTACATGTAATGGATAGCTACTGATATTACGAGATTATATATGCAACTAGTAGGCATACAATATTCTTCAAATAGCTACAATAAACTTGACGTAAAAAAAGTAAACAAAATCACAGTGTTTTATTAAATTCAAATTTATGTTCGACATTTGTAAATAGGTGTCTAATATTTCTCCTTTGAAAATAATGGGCTGCAAAATGTTTTCTAAGACTAAAAAAATGTGCAGCATTGAAATGACGAAGCCTTCAAAATACATTACATAGAAGAAAAATTGAAAATACCGCTTTCTACTGCTAAAGATACTATCATACATTTTCATGGCAAAGGTGAGATGTGCGTTATGGTTTTATCATCTGAGGTTATGTAGGCTGGAGGGTGTACTATAGTATAGGAATGTTTTTTTTACAATAGCAGAGCAGATATTTACATAGTCAAGGGAATTCTTGACAAAAAAAAGGCTATAAATATAGAGGTGTCCACAACCCCTATTTGAAAAAAAAAACCTTGAGTTGTGCTCCACCAGGAGGTAGCAAAACAGCCTATATTTCAGAAAGATATTGAGATTCAAATAGTATTACATGTTAGATTTTTAATATTATATATACATGTTAGATTTTTAACAAATAATTAAAAGTCTACTATGAACATAGCCTATGTTGTTAAAGCTCACGTTGCAAAGCGTTCGCCATTCACCACGTGACTCGCCTCATCACTCGCATGAAAGGCGGTTTTGAAGTAAAACTTCTTTACGCACACTTGACTTGGGGAGTAAGCTGGTGAATGTGTGACGAGAGCGTTACGAAAAGTGTGATCGGGCGAGGCGAATGGAAGTTGAGAGGGAGATATAAGTTAGTGAAGACAGTAAGAGAGAGAGTAATGTTTCGTATATTACTGTAGGGACAAGAGAGAGAGGTGCGAGCACACATTTTCTTTCTTTCTCTCATAGCCAGTAATGTTTCGTATATCTAAGACACAGTGCAAGCCTATTGTCTGTATCACACTGTAGGAGCAAAAGAGAGCAGTGCGTGCGCACATTTTCTTTCTCTCTTCCTCTCATAGCCAGTGCATGAATATATATATATATATATATATATATATATATATATATATATATATATGCGAGTTGAAGGGGAAGGGGAACTTCTTTAGGAGGAAATGGAAGGGAAACTTCTTTACGCACGCTTGACTTGGGGAGTAAGCCGGTGAATGCGTGACGAGAGCGTTACGAAAAGTGTGATCGGGCGAGGCGAACGGAAGTTGAGAGGGAGATATAAGTTAGAGAAGACAGAAAGAGAGAGAGTTACGTTTCGTATATTACTATAGGGACAAGAGAGAGAAGTGCGAGCACACATTTTCTTTCTCTCTTTCTCACATAGCCAGCTATGTTTCATATATCTAAGACAACCCTATTGTCTGTATCACACTGTAGGAGCAAGAGAGAGCAGTGCGCGCGCACATTTTCTTTCTCTCTTCCTCTCATAGCCAGTGCATGAAATATATATATATATATATATATTTGCGAGTGTGCTAGCGTTACGCGAACGGTGATTTTTTGATTATTTTGTAATTTCATTTCATTCTTGAAATCAATTTATAAATTATTATTTTGTTCAATACTTAAATATTCCACGTTTAAAGTGAATCAAATTGTAAATTAATTTTAAAGTTCATATTTTGTGAATTTGAAGTTTTACTTCAGTCGTGTTGTAAAGCACACTCGTTTGTTTTTACAAGATCGAAGGAAGGAGTGGCGAGGCGAACGCCTAAATTAGTTATTATGTATGTATGAGTTTTGAAAATTGCGTATAATTATATGCAGTATATATGGATTACGCTTGCAATTATGATTTCGTAATTAAGGGGCTGTTGGTGATTTTAAATACCGCAGTATATATACATCACCTTATACTTAATATTAGTATTTTGTAATATAATAGTATTAATATATTTACAGTGCTAATCTGTGTATGAGTGCTTGCCACTTATAGGTGTGTACATATTTTGTAGTTACCTAAGAATAAAATCAGTAATCACTCACCTATCATTGCCAGGGCGTGCACGGATGATAGATAAAAATATGATTTCACTGATTTTTCAATCGATTGATGTAAAATTAAGTAGTAAAATCACAAGTTAATGAAAATTAAAGAACAAATTAAATGGCATAAGCATTTTCAACATGTCGTCCCCCTTTTGCGACACTTTTTTTGTTTGTTCGTAGGCTCTTTTGAATAAAAAAATGTCTTGGTTATGTTACTTTTAAGTTTGTCAAAAGCAGCGATATTACGTGAGCGTATCTCTATTTCACTGTCACAATTTTCCTCAAACACAGGAAGAAGTACAATCTGGTGATGTCTAGTGAATGTGGAGGCCAATGTGTAGGTCCAAATCGTACCTATCCACTGCATGCCAAACATTTCGTTTAGTCCGTCACGAACTTCGACAACGGAGTGCGGCGACGCAACACGACTGAACACAAAGAGATTTCACAATCGACCAAATTAATAGTTGACTTTGATCACGAATACGCTCTCGTATACGAGAAAAAAATGGCAACATAGCATCTCTATCTTCTCACTTGTCAAACCATTTTCACTTTTATTACTTATGCGTAAAATATAATTTATTTGCAACGTTCGAACCGCTGGACTCGTTATTTACCTAAAAAAAAAGTAAAGTTATTAATACTAACTTTACCTGACGATAAGGTGTACGTAATTAAATATGTAAGAATTCGTTTTACGATTTTATCGTGCTATAATTTCTAAACCCCTTGAGATAATAAATTCCAGTTTTCACCAATGATCTACATACGACCAGGAGATTCGTTGATATTCGTTTTCGAATAGGGATTGCGAAAGCAATTCATCATTTGTGGATTTGTCTTTTAACAAGACAATGATCTCAAACCCACCTCCAAATTCTATATTAATTTTATAATAATCTAGAAAGATCTCCAATTAGTGGATTGGCACTCTCAATCTTCCAATCTTAATCCCAGAGCTATTACGAATTGAACTGAATCAGAAAGCAAAAGAAGTGGATGTGACTTCTACAGAATATCTTTCCGAGGTACTTCATATATCATGTAATAACATTTCCAAACTCTGTGAAAAACTTGTTAAAAAATACTACGTTTAATCAAGAAAGTTACAATTAAAGAATGACATTTAAAGAAACCTTTTTTGCAAGAGCAAACAAGATTTCTTTATTGAATATATTTGGCGTTAATTTTGTAGAAATGCATTATTCACAATTAAATGAAACTACGTGATGTAGTATTATTTCTACTTTCTTTAAGTTCTTTACCACGACCTAGGTTTCGTTGTATTACAACATATTGAGGTGGGATATTAGCAAAGATAATTTCTTTATAATAATACTACCTACATCACGTAGTTTCATTTAATTGTGAAGATTTCTTTAATTAGATGAAAGTTAAGTGTAACAAAAGATCACATAATATTGGCGTCTTGATTATTTTTTTTAAGAAAAAATATTAAAAAACACAATTAAAAACATTTTTTTTAAATATGATATCAGTTTTTTTTAATTTTTCATGTTTTATCTTTGCTGAAAATTTCAAAAATAGTACATATGTGAAACTTCGAAAGTAGTATATGTGTGCATTTCCACTTTCATATATACTAGAGATGGGTCGAATGTTCGGTAAGTATTCGGCATGTTCGGTTCGGTTTCGGGTCATAGCAAAACAATCAAGAAAAATCTTTTTATTATCTTCAACTAATTAATCTTTAACCACAAAAAAACGTACCAGATATGCAACATTAATACTATAACTAGACCCTTTACTCTCTCTGGTAAAAGTCTGTTACATTTTTCTTCATGAACATTTCCTGCCTCCGAAAACAAATGTTCGCTGTACATAGGGGAGATAGAAAAGAATAAAAAAATTTCAGCTGAACTGGCCATGTGCGCATACTTTTTTTCGTCTTTTGTCCACCATGGGAATGAACTGAGATTGCGTTATCATAATTTTTCGTTTAAATAACCTTGTAAACCTATTGAAATCGGGCTTTTACAAATTTCTTCAGAGAATTACTGCCTGCTTAAATAATCTCGCAATCTTTTCATAGCCAGTCTAAAACGTTGGAGAATTGATGTAAATTCATAACATTTGGAAATGGTAGTCTGCCCTTCTCATTGTCACTGTTACTGCTTTCCAATGTGTTGCTCCTTTTTTTTGTTCTCTTAACAATTGTATTTTTATTAATACAGATTTTTCTGGAGAGAAAAAATTCAATCGAAATCTGTACAAAAACAATGTTGCCAGTGCAGAGTATTTAACATCATCTATGCTTTCGAATCTGTGTCTGAATCATATCTTTAAAGTAGGTCTCATTTTGGCTATGTTAGGGCAAACTTGCCGACCAATTTTATAGTGTCCGACCGAAACAATGTTTTAAAACCGAAACCGAATTACGGCCTTTATCTTGGTTTTGGCCGAAACCGAAACCGAACCTTTTTAAAGGAACTTTTGTTATTAACAAATCTCAGTCTTAGACTACTTTTTCTCTATTTTAGCAACGATAATATAAAACCTTTGATTAATTAAAAAAGTTTTATTAAACAATTACCACTATATATTACAAGCTCAGACTTTATTATATCAATCTTAAAATTTTCTTGATAAAGAAATAAAAAATGTAAGATAGTATGCACACATGGCCAGTTCAACTACCAACCACCTGGTAGTTAACAATTTTTATTTTATCTCATACTTATGTACTATCTCAACCTATTTATAATTATATCTTAACAAAAATAATTAAGTTTTTCTCCTTGTATCGCATGAATAATACATATAATTAATATTAATATAATTCATGATGAATTATATTATTATCATTGATAGTTATTTGCAATAGTAAAATAATATAGTAGGTTCATTATTAAAGAAATGAAACGATTAAATATAGTCACACATAATCATAAATATTAAAGAATCCCTTAATAGTCAAATGAAAGTTTTAACTATCAACTTCAAATACAAAGTTTGTTTTGATACGAACAATAGTTTACTCAACTCAATAGGCCAGTAACACCTATGAAATACAAAGCGATTCGTTGAACTTGAACGTCAAGATCAAGTGTTTGTATGATTAATAATTATTTCTATACTATATATTATTATCAATCTTTGTTATTGATTTGAATACAATAATAATAGTAGGAAATATAATAATAGTAGAAAAATAATAATAGTAGGAACAGTAATAATAGTAGGAACTAATTGAAATCTTACATCTTTGTATACATAAATTATATTGTGTTATATTAAAGTTATGCACACATATATTTATAAATAGTGTATACCTTATGTCTGCTCTATCTTTATACTAAAATTATAGATAATAGAATCTTGTCTACTTAATACCTATATATCTTTTCTGACACATAAATAAAATCTAACGGTTATATACTGATACCATCAAAACGACTAGTTAAAATTGAGTTTCTTTACTTAATAAGTAAGAACTGTGTAATTACGATGATGTTTAATAAATACTGCTAAAACTTAAAACTATTATTCATATATATTTTATTAAAAAAATTAGTTAACAGTCGTAATTGAACATTTTAATATTGAAGCTAGAAACAAGTAGCTTTTCTGCGTTTTCATTCACTAAATTCAATTTCCGAATGGAGTCAATTTGTTCAGCTACCCTAAATAAATTTTCACTAGGAACACTTTTTGGTGAAGCAAATAGACGTTTCAAAACTGAATTTCTTAGATGGGTATAAGGGCCCGGGAACAGACATAAATATCTGCGGTTATTTTTTATCGTTCCTCTGAAAGATAGCATTGAATTGACTGTGGAATTATTGATAACTGAAGATCTTCATTTGGACAACTGATCTCTTTCTGACATATAGTCTTATCGTGGATATCTTAAAGACTCTCTCTCTTCTTTCACTGAGTTGACAGCAAATGTAGATGCTTGTTTAAAATGAGTGATTTTGTTTTGGTGTTCTACTGCCTCTTTTTCTTTCTCTTGTGATTTTAAAAAGGTTATTATTTAATTTGCACCAACATCTATCTCATCAAAGTTAAGATATTGACTATTAAACTGTGAACCTAGTAGCGTAGCTGTAATTAGCGCAGGATTACTTTTGACAATGCAAATAGTCTGTTCGTGAATTCAGATAGTTGGGTTTTCATGTTTTTTAAATCATTGTTTTCAAGTGCCTCTCTGGTTAGTAATTTGCGATTTTATAATGATATAAGAGGGATAATAATAGAATTAGACATATTATCAAACAACAAGTCCAAAGTGGCTTCATAGAAATATCTTAAAACATCTAATATATTTTTGAAATCACCCAATCAGAGAGGAAAAGGGTGATTATTCCACCACCCTTCTTTGTTCCAAAAGGCATGGCAACATAATATATGTACTGTTTTACCATGTCTCAATATCTTAAATCGACGTTTGACTTGTTACTCCACACTGTTTTTGACATTCAGTCAAGTCTCTAGAGGCTCGTCCGTAACGTCTAAAATGCCCCACTATTTTTCTGCAAGTTTTGATCAGTTTGTCATTTTGTATCTGTGTTAACAATGCGTCTTATTACTAATTATAACGTGTATGCTGTGGAACCGAGTGACGGAAATCGATTACGCATTGCACAAAATATATTTGCTGCATTATCACGCAAAATGAGAAATAATTTTTCTATTATCCTCCATTCATTAAAAATTTCTTACAGCTTTTCTTCAATGTACTCAGCAATGTCGTCATTTCTAAGTACTATTGCACCAAATATGACATTAAGACGTGATGTCACAATAAAATGACCTGTAAAACTAAGTAGCGAGCAAGTTTTGGTTGGATTTTTCGATATATCAGTCGTAGCACTTATTCATTCACATGTTGCAATAAGATTGTGTAGGTAGCTTCTTTTTAACCTTTTCATAACATTTCGGCATTTTTTTCATGTCCTCTACTAGAGAATACGGTAATATGTCAACATTATTAAGTCCATAATTTGTTTGTCAATCCAACGCGTAACTTTTTCATTGCAATGTTTTTATGATTTTTGCTTGCATCAAGCTTGGAATTGAAGGTTAAACAAGATTTTCTAAATATTTTTCTTTACTGCTGGTGTCAAGCGAGATAGAATCAAAACGTGTTAATTTGGCTTCTGATTTTTGTTCTTCTATGTTTGATTGCCGTTTTAAATATTGTCTGCATTCTGCATCATGAAATTTTTATAAATGTTGCTTTAGAACATCTATTGTTTGTTTTTTGTTGTTGTATACTTCTCCGTGAATATAATTTGTTTCATATTTTGCAAATGTCTTTCGAAAGATCAGTGTACGTCTGTGTTCTGTGGATCACTGGAACACTTATTGAAATATTGCCAAATAGGATCCCGTTATGACATTTTGACTCTTCCTTCTCTACAACAAATTATTTGGACCTAGATGATTTCATTGTTGGTTAACAGTGTATTGAATATCTACATCCAGTTGGGAATGTGATAAATAATTAATTAATTTACTTTTTCTATAAAATGCCTAGCATATTAAATTAATGATAAACAGAAGTAAGTATTATAATATATTTGGGATTATTTGGGATGTTGATGCCGCCTACTCAAAATATCAGGCGCTTTTTTCGAACTTAACATACACATAAATACATACACATAAAAATACATATAAAAATTAGGGAAATACTTTTTTCAAGTCAAATTTCTATATTAATTTATTACTATTACTTATTACTATAGGAAAACCGTAGGTATTGGTAATAGAACTTTTGAATTTAAATACGAGGGTGCTTTTTTAAGTTCGCGGAATTATAAATTAGATTATTAGTGAGGATACTTTAATGACCCGTAACGAGTTCATACACTCATTGGTAGTATAAACAGCAAGTTTTATCTTAATCGGGCTATATGTCTTTGAACTATCGACAACCAAGCAATTCAATCGGGAAGAAAGTGATTAATATGGAAAAAATCTAGTACCACGCTGTTATAAAGTTTCTTACCAAGTAAGGAAAGTCGGTTCAAACCATATCGGAAGAGTTGGAACCTGTTTACAGTGACTCTTGTCCGGGTAAAACTATGATTTATAAGTAGCACAGTATTTTTAAACAAGGCAGTAACTCACTTGAAGACGACCCACGGCCGGACGGCCGATCGAAGTGATACTCCGGAAATCACTCAAAAAGTCCAAAAACTAATATTAGTCGATACTAGACTAAAGAAGAAACAGCTCGCAGAAATAGTTGGAGTGTCGGATACAACCATTTTTAAAATTCTTCACGATCATCTTGGAATGATCAAGGTTAGCGCAATGTGGGTGCCGAGAATGCTTACCCAACCTCCTTTCCAAAAAACAACACCGCGTCGAGTGTTCTCGCGCGTGATCTTTGACCTCTGTAGCGAAGACAAGGATGAACTACAGAAGCAAAAAGTTACTGGCGAGGAAACTTGGGTTCATCTTTATGAGACCTAAATATCTTTATGAGTCCTAAACAGGAATCTATGTGTGGCACAAAAAAGACACAACACAGCCCAAGAGATTTAAAGTATCACAGTAGGCTGGAAAATCATGATGATAGTCTTATGGGACTCAGAAGGGATTATGTTTATAGATTATAAAGATAAAGGCGTAATAATTAATAACCATAACTGGAGAATAATCCATAACTGGAGAATACTATGACTAGTTGAAAGAATCTATCAAAGAATAAAGAAGGGGGAAATGAACCAAAGTTGTCCTTCTGCACGACAACACGCCTGTTCACAAGAATCATGTTGCGTTGGCTGTCCTGCATAAGGTGGACTTCGATATTTAGGATCACCCACCCTACATTCCTAACCTGGGTCCTTTCGATTAGCATCTATTCTAAATTTAAACAAAGAACTTCGTGAGAAGAAATTTTCAAGCGATCAAGTGTGAAGGACGCAGTGTCAACTTGCTTTTCGCACAAAGATAAAACATTTTTATGAAGGTAGATAAGCTAATCAAAAAGATTGGAAAAATGTATTAGGGTGCAGGTGAGTATATTGAAAAAGAACAATAAATATGTATTTTTATTCTCTTCTTTCACCCCCTCCCCCCCCCCTCCACCATTCCGCAAATTTAAAAACGCCCCCTCATATTTCATGAGTACAGCAGCGAAACTTTACACTTTACTTATCATTATTTATTACAATAATTTCGTCCATTAAATTAGCTCAAATTAAATTTTCTTTATTTTTTCTCTTTCTATACAGTTTAGTTCATGTAAAAAAGAAACAACGGCCGAAATTAAAATTTTGGGCCGAAACTGGCCAAAACGGAAACCGAACTTTCATTCGGACGCTATTATGTAATACTTTAAAAGAATGGTAACATGCGATATGTCTTCAGAAATTGAAGAAAATATAAAACTGGCAATGTTTTCTCATCCCTTCAAACGGTTTTAATAAGGTCATAACCTGTTTCAAAATTAGCCATAGACCCTCATTCAAGTTATGGATATTCGTTGTGCTACTGTTATCGGCAATATATAAGGACAAGGCTCTTTTTTATTCTTAAAGACGTTCGCACATGTAAAACGTACTATTCCATCTAGTACTAATATCTTGTATAAGTTTATGTTTTAGTAAATTGAGCTCGTTCTGAATTTAAATCGACTTTTCTTGAGCGTGAATGGAGTGGCTAAAATGAGTAACAATTCTTTTTGCCAATGCTAATCAGCTTCACTGACATTTTCATGGACTTTTAATGAATTTTTATAGCCAATCGTAATGTATGGATAAACATGGACAATTAAGTCCATTATCCCTATCTACCATGTGAATTATCTAAATTAATTTGCAACATATTTCTCATAGCTTCCAGGTGAATTCGGATGTTAACTGCCGTGTGCTGTCCAGTAAAATATTTCATTTAAAGAACACTGTGTTGAACAGAAAATTCTTCGTCAAGCCAGTGAGCAGTGAAGCTCAAAAAGATAATTAAATTGTTCACATAAATCTGCATGTCAGTGGTTATTGAAATTGTTCTTGTCTGAATTTGATTAAATTGATTCTTTACTTTTTCATAAGGTTGCGGCAAAATTATTCTAAAGTGTTTACTTATGCATTTTCTTCCGGGCATTTAGTACTTCGCTGTGAATAAATTAATAAGTCTATTAAATCCAGTGTCTTCTAATATGAATTATGTTGATTGTCTGATGCAATAATTTCAGCTAGGCATAGTAATTTCGAATAATCTTGAGTCATTGATCACCCATTTCTTGATAAATTAATCCTCTAGGGTTTGCTGTACACTTGATGTTAGTTTTTGTTGCAGACTTAGGGAAGGGATGTTGACGGCTGATTGCAACAATCACTTAACGATTCGTGATGAATTTGATCTGATTTTAAATGGTTTGTAAAGCTGAAGTTGCAGCCGCCCACCCTAAGTTACAGCCGCCACGTGAGAAATGATCCATCAGAACCGAGTTGAAATCTTGAAGAAATATTTTGGAAATAATTACATTTTAAACAAATACCAATATTGTGAAACCAATATTGTAAATGTTAATATCATTTAGTAGTTTTAATAAAATTTATGAAAATAAAAATATTTTTAATGTATTTAAATTTTTTAATAGATATATATTAAATGTTCTACTGTAATGCCATCTATGGATTACGATGTTCCCTACATAGTGCCATCTACAACCTAGTCGTTCATAACGCTACAAGTGCCGTCTAGTGCTTTCGTCGCATGAACTCCATACAAAATACCACCAACTTTGGTATATGGAAAATGTCCCATATTATTGTTTGTAATCTATCGGGGACGGGCAAATGCCGCTACTCGCCGAACACCACGCGGACCTGTTACTTTAAGCAAATTACACCAAAAAAGGACCGAATAATTCGACCGTATATTCGATTCGATGCATCTTGAATCGAAACGTATTCGACAGACCCCATATTCGGCCCATTTCTAATATATACAATAAAGGATTTTACCGTTCGACTTTAAATGAAAACCCAGTCAGTACCAGTTGTCATAAATACTGTAAAATAATGAAATAAACAATTAGGCCAAGAATAAAAAAAATTAAATCAACTAACATTTTAACATAAACAAAACGTGAACACCATTTGCAAGGATTATGTTACTGACCTTAACAAAACAGCAACGACGCGCGGTCGCGATTGAATCAAATGATTCAATCAATGACGCAGGTCTAATATTCGTTCCTCAAGTGCTACTGGTATGTTTCGTGGAGGGTTCCCTTCTTTTTGTGGGATTATAGGTCTATTATCTCGTATTCTTTGGACTGCCTGAATAATGATAAGGGGATTCGAAGGACACACGCGGCTGTTTTCAAATCTCTCTCGATATGTTCTTATAGCTTGAATCGAGTTTCCATTATATTCTCCATAAACCATGTCAGTAAATTCGAAGCAGTAATATTTATATGAGGAATTATGAATACCTGGTTTTGAGTAGTAACTATTTAGAGTAAACAAATATAAACACAATTCACTTATTCCACGTTACGTGTACTATCACACACAATCATAAACAAAAATTACAAAGTTAAAATTACACATTCACAACTAAAATATACTATGTTACGTGTTCTATAAAAATCACAACATCTTAAAAACATTAAAATAAATAAATAGAAACAGCGCGTGAAAGTTAGCCGCGACAAATAAATTTTATGGCGACGTAAAAAACGTCTTTCCAGAAAGAGAGCTACCGGGCGACTGCGGAAAATTCCATTGCTTGTGGCGTAGGGGTCTCCATAGCAACAAATTAATTATTCTCGTCTTTTTCAAACACATTTAATTTATCATTACGAGAATGTGAATGACAGTCGTCGGCAAGTAAGTTTTTCGCTTTCACGCGGGACTCTTATCGAATTATGATTCTTATGACATAGGCACGAGAATTATTTTACTATTTGCCTGTAATTCAAAAATAAAATAACTCTATGGGAAGGTGTCGATGAAGCAACGTATATTAACCTAGCGAATTCTTAATTAATTTACATCTGTTTGAAATTACAAACCGCTTAAAATTATTACTGTGACTAAATTTTTTTAATTGATTTTTGGTGTACTGTTAAGAAACATCATCTAGTATATTAGGATTCGTTTAATGTCGAACAGTCAAATCTACATTGTGTAATATTGACGAAGAACCGACTCTGTCAATTTCCTATGCATAAAATTCAATAGCATTTCTGTGTATGAATAATAAGGAAGGCCTTTTATATAAGACTATTTCAGACAAATCGTAGAATTTTAACATCAATTTTTTGCTGTTTCATGACTACATTAATAAAATTGACGTCAAATGTCCATTTTAATGAGCACATTAATATTATATTAGAGTACCACATCCAATTGAAACGCACCCCCAAATCACCCTTCTCTAAAAATTTCTTCGTCTTCTGTGTTATCTCAAGTCATGAGTATATCAATGGTTTTTTATTTAATTGAAGTATGAATCTAACAATAAAAATAATTAATATATTCCTCTTTACTAGATTGCATCTCTCTAAATACTCTATTTTCCTTACCATAGTAAGGATGCCAATTCTAGTAAGATACAAATAATTAGATGAAGAGAATATTTAAAAATTATTATAGGATTATAATCCGAACATGCTCCCGGGACATCCTGGAAACAAAGGTACCGGGAAATCACAAAATTTAAGTTTACTGCGTTGCGAGCGATATATGCGGATCAACGGAGCGGAAAACGAAGGGAGTAAGTAAGCAGAAGTGAATTTTATAAAGAGGGCGTTAACTTTTAGTTTTATTGTTTTCACTAAAATTCGGAAATCGGGGTTCGCGAAAAATCTGATTATCGTGTAAAGGCAGTCGCTTTACGCGATCTGATTGATTCTTATGACACTAATCTAGTGTTTTCGCGAAAAAGCGAATTAGATCTTCCGTTTTCATGATATAGCGGGACTAGTTTCGTAGAATGACAAAATATGTTAAAACAATGTCGCGAGAAAGGTTGTCGGAATGGGAGACAGTTGGGAGACGCGTGACGCACGAGCTACACATAGATTAAAGTATAAGATAAAAAACCGGAAGTCGAAAATTTGTAATTCTAATTTTAGCTTCTTCTGCAGATGGCATTTAACGCATTCAACTTGGCGGGTTTCCGAGCGCCATACTTTTTCTCGCTGTCTATGTGTATACACGCATGTTATTATTTACTGCAGAAAAAGTATAATACTGAAAATTCTTATATGGCTTCTCATATATATTTTCTCCGGAGAACTTTTATTTTTAATATTGCTTTTTATAAGTCATTTTATTTTAATTTAGATACCGATAATCATAGTTTCTAATCAGCGCCGGTCTTAACCCTCGATCAGGGTAGAGCGAGATTATCTTTCAGCGCCGTTTGGTCGACGCTTTCACTTCACGTAAATTTTCAAAAATCTACTTCTATTGCAAGTATCGACATTCATCATTTAAATTAAAACGTAATAACATAATTAAAGCAAAACATCACATTTGTTATATCGATATAGATTTAAGTTAAATAAAGTAGCTCTAATTTTTACAGCCTTGCTTCTTTAACAAGTTCCTACCGCTATATAAATTAAATTAGTATATGGTATTAATTTCAATCAGTCACTAAATAATAAAATCTGTTACCTATGTAGGTACTGTAATAACTAATTAAAGAAAAACATGATATTACATTCGTTATGTCGATTTAGATTTAAATTAATATGTACGAAGTTTATCTTTCTTGCTTTTGCACTGGACAATTATACAATTAAATTATGTTTAGGTATGGATTGACAATATCATTTTCGTTTGATAAAATTGCCAGGTTTGACATTTTTTCCTGAGCTAGGGTCGATCTTAGGTAGGTTTTTATTAGTTTTAGTTTACTGAAACTACGCTCAACTTTGACAATATTTAGTTTGTAATATTTGAAGGGTAGTGTTTGTGAAACAAATCGCGCCAATTATTTTTGTTCAAGACATTGAGAACATCTTTAGGTTCGCCTTAATCTATGTCTAAGAATTGCTTCAGACTTAGTATTTCTCGAGGCAAATCTGCTCCAGAAACATCGCTGTGTGAATCATGTGTCAAAATATTTTGCAAATTTAAACAATATTGCTCCAATCCATGCTTATCGACTGGTCACTTTAAACATATAAGAAACTCCAATTTGCATTAAAATTAGATAGCTGTTCGAAACGTATTTCCAGCGAATTTACAGTTGTATCTATCAAAGGATAGAACACAGTAGTCTCAAATTTTTGTTCTGAGTCTATTGGAGTTTCATCTTGAGATTCATAGCCGAACATTCTTTTTATTTTCGGTTTTTTGTTTGTTGAAATACTGGTGAAATTTCAGCTTTTTCGGCAATTTCTTTTGCTATGATTACGGCTGATGCTTAGCCAGTATCCCTATATTGCTTATCAAATTGGCAACATTTGTGTAAAATATTCGTTACATTTAACAAATCTGTCTTTGTCTGATTCTGAATGCAAGGATTTGCTAACTATAATTATTTGGTATAGTAAATTATACCAAATTAAAAGAATGAGCAAAAATTCATATTGATCCATGTGTTGGGCGAGAGACCTGGCTTCTGAAGCAGGAACGGGGTTGGTACTGTCCTCGTATTCTTCTGGTAGCGCATCTCTCATTTCCTTATATTGATACTTAATAGCTTGAAGGCTTGAGACTCTGCTTTCTCAACGTGTGTCACAGAATATTTTTAATGTGAGGGTTTCTGTATGTTTTAAGATTACTTTAAATCTTTTTGTGAAAGAGGAAAAAAAACAAAGAGCCGTTGGATATCCAACTATATACATGTTGCTGACTGATGATCCTTGGAAGTGTTATATTTTCGCAAGGCTAATGATATATGGGCTAAAGTTGGTATTGAATTTCGGCGAAATGAATAACATTATAAGCAAAACACTTTTTATGAAGATTTTTTATAAACAAGCCATTTCCTGGCATATTTTTCTCCATTTCGCATTCTACTTTGGAAATGTTTATTTGAAAAATGACAACCTTTTTCGTTGCGCGTATAGTCTTCTTCATTGTTCAGTTTGTCGTCATCATTATTATTAGGCCATTGCAACACTATTTCATCAACTAACCTATTTGACAGACGATTTAGTAATATATATATATATATGTATATATATATATATATATATATATATATATATATATATAGGTTTCGTTGTATTACAACATCTTCAGGTGAGCTATTAGCAAAGATCTTTTCTAGGTCGTGGTAAAGAACTTAAAGAAAGTAGAAACAATACTACATCACGTAGTTTACTTTAATTGTTATAAAATTTTCACTATTCTCTAAGTTGAAAGACACTTAAGCCGATAAAATAGAATAATTATATTATGATTAGTAGTTTCTGAGAAAAACGTGAAAAAACATATAGACAAATATTCATAAATTTTTGAAATTTTGTGCATTTGTTTAGAAGCCTTAAAAGACTAACATATTTAATGTTAGTATAGTTTAATGTACAACAGATAAATTTTTTAAAGTATATTGCTCCTAAATTATTTGCTATAGACATGGAACACAAATATGTTAAATTAATATCGACAATAAAACTATGCAAGTATTAAACTTATTTTAAGATATCAGAATTGTAAACGGTTTACGAGTGGCATGACAGTCGTGGGGTGCGGGGTCATAATTAGTCAGTTAGCTGAGAGCAGACTACACAGTCAGTCGCCAGAAATAATATACCAAAGCTGTCACATCGCATTATTCGGGGCTACTTGTTATCAGATATGGTTATTTGTTATCAAACATCTAATGTTATGGACTTTGAAAACCTTTACATTGCGGATGTGGATTATTATTACTGCTTAAACCGTGGCAATAATCGACTCGCCTGTCATGCCTAAAATAGCTGCTTTCCCCAAGAGTAATTTGCCGATTTTTATCTTTTTAAAAAGATAAAAGTCGGCAAATTACTTTGGAAGTCTAGAAAATTCACGGGAAAAAAATCTGCAATACTTGGGTCCACAAAAGATCATAATATTTACCAATGCTTTCTAAAACTGATGTCAACAATTTACTGCATATCTAACACAATGTATAGTAAGTCTGCAATTGTATCTTTGTAAAATGTATGAAATATTTCGCTGTATGCTTAATCTCGGAAAGTGCAAACCTAACTCGATCAGAATTCTTTTAATATAAATCTGTATTCAAACACTCTAGCCATTCCAATCTACAAATTCTATAAACATATAAACTAAGGTATATTCTTTACTCGTATGTATAATAAAACTATAAAAAGTAAAACATTTGTATAAGTGAAGGTGATTTCTATTTATATCAAAAGTAAACATGCTCTCGATTTGCTAATTATATCACAAACAGTGACATATTGCCTATGGACAAATATTAAACAATATTGTTTAAAATCAATGCCTATGAATAACAAAATAGTGTCATGTTGCCACAGGAATTACAGGCTATGTAGTACTACATACAGCCACAGAACATAGAGGGTATGGTACCTACTTGATTTCTGGAGGTATTCCGTACATACATATGATCTGTGATACAGCAGACTCGGTGGTCTGTTCGTTCCCAATGTTGCCAACTCGGCTACTGCAAAATATACTACAGTGGGGTTAAAAAAATCATAAATACGCCAACTTTATTTTTAAAATGCCAACATAAATTTAAATACTGTATTTATTACGGAATAATGTTAAAAACAAAAAGGCTACAAAATGTAGATGAAGAAGTATTGATACATAAAGCTATAAAATAATTTATATTTTGGAATAAAATGTTAATATCTTGACTTTCATCAGCAGCAGCTATCGATGTGAATATCTGACAGCCATAATCATAACTTTCTTGCTACCTATACAGCGCAGTACAAGTCAGAAAATGTATAAGAGTAACAAGGCATTTCTGCCTCTTTAGTCCAAATCTGATATACAGAATGGTATTTAAGATTCTCAATGTCAAAAGATAGTGCAGTTTTCTTTAACCTAAATTCATTTGGCTAAATAGGCGCTCAATATCCGCGTGTCAATATAGTAATAGCAAAAGAGATATAATTTTTTATATGTTATAAAAATATACTATATGCTAATTGTCAAAAACATATGGGAATTAAGAAGAAAATTTGCCAAATTTAGCATATTAAATGCTAAATTGGCAACACTAGATCCCAATACATAACGCCATCTATTGCATAAATTACTGTTGCTTTATTATTTTAGGCCGGTCAAGGTGAAGACACGAATAGTGAAGATATTCATAATACTATGTATACCTACTTTAAGATGACACTTGTGCAAATAAATAAACAAAGCAAAGACAATTATTCGATTTTATATAACTTTTTTTTTAATAAGTTTTGATGGTTTTTATGTAAAATCATACAAATATATCCATATTTTGTTTAGTTACGTAGTTATGAGGAGTAAAATAGAGTAAGTGATATATTTACGTTTAGTTTTACGACATTTTGTGCAACAAATTATATGAGGTAATTCCGGATAATATGGCCTTGTTACTTAGGATATTATTTTAAGGCTTAAAATAAAAATATATGTCAATGTTTCAATTTTTATTAAAACTGTATATAATTATATTCGGAATCTGAGATCTTTTGTAACTGTCTAAATAATTATTTATGAAATATAAAACTTGCCACTGGCGATCTTATTGAACATGAGCAGATAAGATGCATTCAATTAAGATAAGTTGTCAGTAACGTAGCCACTTGTTTGGCTCTTTTTGTAACAGTTCAGTATATAACTGAACTGTCCTTATAATAGATACATATGCGTCAAGAAGCGGTTATATATAGTTTCATTCTATTGATAATGTCTTACAGCCATGTTCTCATACCGTGAAATGGCATCAAAATATCATTTTTATAATAAACAATTGACACTCTTATCCATTCATTCAGGTGATATTACTATATATTCAAAGGCGTCGTTTATTAATTCGCATATCATAATTCTCAAAACTAAAAACATAACAACCTGATTACGATAAATATTTTAAAAAGTCAGGGGATTGTTCAAACTTGAGTTAAATAATATTTTGTTTTTTTTTCTATTGACCATTTTATCCGGCTGCCCATATTACTCTGATTACCCTAAAAGACTTATTATTTTCAAATCAGTCCACAAATATTTATATTAAACACCATTTCTATCAAGTAAGGGTGCAATGGACAACTGAAAATTAACTACTTAAATAAACAAGGCGATTTAAAAGATTTCCTCTAATTTTAAATAAAATACAGTTCAAGATATTCATTTTAGAATATTGCGATATAAATTAATACAAGATTTGAAAAGTTTTATCCATATTTTTTATGGCATTTATTTAATGAAGTAGGAAATACCTACCAATCAACACTAATTTTGTTAACGTAGTTTAATAAATTATCAGCGAAATTTTAAATAATAGCAACATTCAGACACCATCTTTGTATTTACGGTGTTGTTGTAATGTCTTGTTTCGTGGTGTTTCTGTTTCGTTTATGTTGTACATAAGTCAATGTCATTGTTCCACTTTTTCAATATACAAATCGAATCTAGGGTACATGATAAGGTTTGATATTTAAATATATTTATACTGAAAATAATTGCGCTTATACCTCTCGTGTCATTCACCGAAGCCGTAGTAGAATATTAATAATAATTCGTACACGAAATAGATTATACAAACAACGGTATTGACGAATTCTTCAAAACATACAAATTCTTTAGAAATGGTTTAGGTGGGTGACGTTGACCTTATTTAAGTCCTCATTGTTAATTTTATTGTCCTATTATAAAATTAGTTATTATAAACTTCATTAGTGACACAAATGGAGTATTGCACTTATTTTTGTTAGTGGCTTAGATGACAGCCGCAGGTATTATTGAGTATGAGAACTATTGCAAATACATTTTACACAAGGAAATGAGTAGCTGTTTTTATTTCTTATTATAAAAATTCTTACTCCTTGCTTTCAGTGACAAAGACAAAGGATTGAATTTATATGTACATATATATACATATATATATATATATATATTTCAGACACTATATTTACTTCTTGATAGAATGGAAATTAGACGATTAGCTTTTATTAATTCTAAACAAAAATTATTTGCAGTGTTTTATATCGGCTATAATGCTATAATGGATAGGCTTAACCAGCTACGTCAAGCGGCTAACGAAAGTGCTAATGAAAATTTACTTGACAACTCCTTGGCTTCAAATGATTCTAACTTAGGCTATCAAACTGCTAACGAGAGCAGCTCATCTAAATATTTTTCCTTCATCGAAGATGATTCACCATCTATAAAAGGAATATTGGATGGCAGTGACTCAAATGAAACTCTAATCGGTAATGAAAAAATAGTAGAAGACATCCAAGAGGACATTTTATCTAACTTACCATCAATCACTAAAAAGCCTGATCTTTTAAAATGTTATAAAATAGACAATCAAATCGATGCTGCAAACATTTTATCGGGAGGTGTAGATATTTTTGATGAGAACGAGAATTCTTACGATGAAAATGAATTAATTATAGATGACAATCCTTGTTTGCTGGCTGAGAACCAGCTTGATGATAATAAAATTTTGGAGGATAGCTCTATTGAAAATTTGAAATCGGGCCTTCTTACCAAAAAAAGTACGGAAGAAAATGTGGAATATAAAAATACCTTAACAGCAGAAGATGTTTTAAAGGATCCAATAAATAAGGGGAGTGAAACGCACGTCTGTTCTGAGCCAAATGTGATTACAGCAGAGTTTAATAATAATCCAGATGTACAGACTTCCACAAATGAAATAATTCTTCAAATTGATGGAAAAAATTTAGACGCCATCGACATAGGCAATGGCCTGTTTCTATATCGGAAGGAAGGTGAAGAGGAATTGACAGCAATTCAAATTACACCAAGTGATGATGGATCACCACAAATAAAATTTTTGAAAGTGAGGTGAGGTCGATATTGCCTTTTTTTGTAAATTATTATATTATTATTTAATTAGTCTGGGCATCAATGCATATAATTTTTTTGCAATATATGCTTGAAAATAATGTAGTCATATAATTTTAATTTTTTATATTTTTACACATATTAACTATATTAACTTACAACTATAAATGCAAGGTCCATAGCCCTAAAAGTTAGTTAAAATAGCATTTAGCTATCTTAGTTTGTTCATAATTTGTCCCGAATATTCAATTAAATAATACCTTGTCATTTTCTATATTTTCAGCAGTATAATTTTTTAATTGTGTTTAAATATTTTATACAAATATGTTTTCTGTGAGTAATTGTTTTGAAATAATGTCATAATAACAGATATGATTGTAATGCAGGTGAACCAAATTGTAACAATTTCTTCATACTTTGATTTTAAATGAAGAAATTATAATATAAATTACATTAAAAATACAAGGGCTCTACAAAAACATGTAAAATTACATACCAATATAAGTTGCAATGTAACATCTTTGAAAATAGCAGGAGCACAGTCTGTACAAAGTAGTATTGCGGTATTTTCCCATGATTTACACTTGATATTTCATGCACGACACGATGAGTATTGAGCGAAAATTAGTCTTTTCAAATAAAAATAGAATTCAATATTATCTCATGACCTAACGTAAGAGAATCCCTGTAAATTCTGATGCAGTACAGGTGGAAGTACATGAGTACTGCTTTAAAAATTAAAAGACAGTTTTATTCATTACTCCATCATCAGTCATCCGATTCACATTGACTCGATTAATGTGCTTTAGTTTTTCTTTTAGTATTGTTGTAATTGTGAAATTATTGGTGTTTATAGTGAAATTATAAATCAATGGGCTACATGTTTGTCTCTTAGTTCATAAATTCAATTTCAAAAATCAAAATGATACAACCACGTGAGTATTTACTTTTTTGTTTACTTACTAACTTGTTTACTTTGTGCAGCAATTTTATAAGTACCAATCAAACATAATTATTAAATTTATACCTATAGAAGCTACATTTGTAAAATGAAATAGAGCACACTTTTTTTATTCTTTTGAATTAAGTAAGTTTTGAGAATGATGTAATGTTGCAATATTATTAGATCTATTTCGAGAAAACAAACTATTGTTTTATTAATCAATTATTAAATTTAATTTAATTTGACAATTAATATCTCTGTTCCATCAATGTAATCAAAGTAATATTTTTAAAGCTTTCAAAAAAGTTAATTTTTGTTTAATTATTTTTTAAGGTCATTACTAAAGAAAACTATATACGAGGACTTTTTAAACAAATGCACACAATCTTTGATTTGGGAACATTTCTTAAGAGAAGATAATGGACACAGTGTTGAATGCAAACATTGTAAAAACATTAAAAATCCTGACGGTTTAATTGAAGCTTTACAATTGAGATTACATATTGATGAAATGCCAGAGAATGAGTCTGAGAGAGACTTCATTTACTGTTAAAAATGGTCAGGATCAAGTCAGAAACACTAGGAGTGATTCTCCAACAAAGAAAACTAAACTTACTAATTATTATTCAAACGTGTTATTTGTGGAGGCTCGGGTGACCAGAATGGCAGCAGTAGACGGAATGCCATTTAACAAATTTTGTACTTCTGACGACCTGAGATATCCGTTGGAACAGTCTGGCTATGATTTCCCAAAATCTACAAATATAATAATGTAAAAAAATTAAATTTCAAAATCAGAGATTAACTATTACTTTTAGCGAATGGAACGCCACTCACAAAAAAGTATTGAAATATAAACAACCATAATAAAGAGTTGCACCAAAGTATGTACAAACATTTTGGGGTTATTAAGGATAAACAATTCTATGAAGATTGATGTATTCAATTATTAGAACAACATTTTAGTGCGTTTGAGCTAACTCTATCTCGATAACATAATTTCTTTCACGACAAACCGAGCTAGTGTAATGGTTAAAATGGATAAGAATTTTGACAGCCACCAGCTCTGTCTTATGCACATGAAATACAACTTGCGGTGATTGACATATTGACGTTTAGGTCTGCAATCTAAACCCAAACTCGAAGATACTGATGTCGAAGAAGAAAATTAAGAAATTGATGATGGATTTTTTATAGATGAACTAAGATTTTCAGAGCCAGACTTTTTTAAAAAGATATTATTACAAAAGTAAGAGGAATAGTTAAATCTTCCCATAAATCTCCCATGAAAAATAACATGTTGCAAAAAATCCTTTAGAAGAATAGACTAAAAACCCGGATCTCATATTAGACTGTAAAACGAGATAAAATAGCTTGTTAGATATGATTGACCGATTTCTTAAATTAAAATCATGCATTATGAAAGTGTTATTAAGTGTTAGATTTGAAATCCAACATGTAATTTATGTATAAAGAAATTGTAATAATATATAAACACACATTTACATATAAAGAATTAGAGAATAGGAGATTTTACATATAAAGATTCATAGTAGTTCAGATGATATCTTTGTGTTACTGTGATTAAAGTTTATTAAAATCGGACGCAGTATAACGGTCTATGTTTAATAAATTAAATCTTCAATTGAACAAGTCATGAAAAACTTGCTTTACCTCACCGAAAAAGAATAAAAGAAAGACGAAAAATTTCATCTGGTATTGTAAAATATTTGCCTTACAATGAAAACTTTTTCATGATCGCAGCTATGGAAACATATTAAAAATCATTATTAGATGAAACCGGAATATTTATTGTACAACTATCAGAAGAGTTTATTTATTGTACAACTAACAGAAAAGAACTTTAAGCAAACACAAGCCCCAAATGGAAGCTTGAACCGCAAGTAGTGATGGTGGAACGAGGAATTAACCATCGTATAACAATTGGAAAAAGAGATACACAAAGCTACTACAAGGAAGAAACACAGATTTAGAATCCATTATTTGGGTTGAATTGTGCATTTATAATAGCGCTATTGGCAGAAGACACAAAGTCTACTTAACAGCTGTGTACAATTATTTATTGTCCTATTAGTGTTGAAGCTAAGCAAGCTTTGTCTTCCACTGGTTATTTTTGCAGCAATTGAGAAACTTTTAGCTTATAAAACATTAAATGCCTTATAATTTAATTCCGTCGCATTTCCAGGAGCAAAAAAGGATAAATAATTTAGAATAGCTCATTTGTTTTTTCGATTATGATTTATTCTTATTAATATTTTATTAGTATTACTTGTTACTTTAACAAAAAAAGATATACCTCAATATTATAATCTGACTTTTATTGATTCGCTTCTTAAAATGACGTTTTTTTAATAATACTAAGTCTGTTACGTAATTTAAACCTAAAAATTAATTATATTGCATAATTGCAGTGTATGTTTAATTTGTGATTACTTATTGACTCTTTGTATATATCCAGTGCAATCCTATTCAATGGTCCTTTTATATTCACGGATTACTTATTGACAACATTTATGAGTATGTTATTTGAAGTGTTTATTTGTGAAACTCAATCTTCTACTACATAACACCTGTGCAAAAGTGATGAACTAATTTTGAGAAAATTAATTCATTAAACCATTAATTATTAGAAAGTTTTTGCAGTTCTTTTTCTCAACAAGTTGTGTTGAGCATAAAATAATATTCATAATTATCATTATCTTTGATTTCTCTGTTATACTGGTCAGTGACTTTGATTTTTGATTTGCTATATTTCAGGCATAATGAAGATGATAATCTAGAAGTTTACGAGGAACAAATCACCGAAGTGCCAATAATAAATGAAAAAGTGGAAAAAGACCCTGTGGGCACGAATGTAAGTTTTTTAATAACATTGCAGAGGTTTAATCCAATGGTGGAATACAACAGATATTGGTTCGAATTATACATAAGCGATTGTAAAAAAATATTTCTTGAGGTTACAAGCAGTTTCTAATGGAAGCAATAAATAAAATATTACAATTTTTCAATGAAATGTGAAATAACAATTTTTTTCTAGGATACATAATTGCTTTTTAAAGTTTCTCAATAAAATATTAACATAAATAATATAGCTTTTTAAAGAACAAAGATGAAGTTGATTCTTAAAAATGTGTGTAATATAATATTTTGTGTTGCTAATTTCAGGATGAAGCTATAGTGGAGCCCAAGACTTCACATTTGCCAATTAGAGATTTGAATAAAGTAATTGGGTGTGCGGACATAATGGCAGGTAGTAAAACTGTTGCACTCGAGAAGCGTCCTAATACATCAAATTTGGAGAAAATAATAGTAATACCTGATGAATTTGATGGGAAAAAAGACAAAAAGCAGACAAATGAAACAGAATCTTCGTTGAAAGATACTAGGGGTCATATTTCAGATAAAACGGAACATATTTTCGCAACGGGTTTAAAGATGAATGACCTAAATTTTACGAAAAGCTCGCAACTCGCAAAGGCAAAAGCTGATATTGGAATTGTTGCCAAGACTGATTTGTTTAAGATCGAAAAATCCACCACCGAGACAAATGTAAAAATATCTGTTTCAACTGAAGCTGACAAGAAATTACCACCAGTGTGGACAAGTCCACCAGCTACCGATCAAAACAAGTTTAAAACTATCCTGAATATCAAAGACAAGGAAAGTTCAATTTTTGAACTGTGTAAAAAGAAATCTTTGGACGCAGATCTAGACAAAGACCTACTTCAGGAATCATTCTTTGATAGTCTTAATGAAAGTGTGGATTTGGAAGAGTCTGCACTAAAAGATAAGATATCTAGATCACCTAACATTTTAGACTGTTGTATTGAAAAAGTTAAAGTAGTGCCCATATCTCCACTGCACTTGCCAGCACCTTTGATTTCTGGTAGTCCTATAGGCAAGGCTGACATGTTACAAGGCAAAGAAAAAACTAATAAAATCAATGAAATTTGTGGCACAGAAAACTTTATGCCTAAATTAGTTCCAAATATTGATTCTATTGAGAATATTCTTGACCAATTACCATCTAAAGAGCTTAATAAGAAAAGTAGAGAGCCTATACCCAAGTCAATTTCAGACTTCAATCTTAATGAAAAAACAGATGTCTCATTAGATACGATAATACAACAAAGTGAACCTAATGCGAATAAAACAAATGTCCACAGGGAAAATATTACACCAAGAATTACTATCCCTATAAAAGAAACGCATCATGAGGCTAATAATAAAATTATTGGGAATGAACTAAGCACAATTTTTGTAACTGGAAAATTAGATGTATCATCTGGAGTTAACGTAAAAACTGCAGATAAAATAGAATCAAACAGAGGCAACGAGAATAGTTTCAAAACTACCCCACTAGTCGGTAATATAGAAAAACCAAAAGCAATTTCTAAATTTGTTGACAAGCTGCATAAAATAGACAAAATAAAAAAAGATATGATTATGTCCGAGGTCAAAGATTCTACAAAGTTACCCATTGTACAATCCGATAAAAATTATAAGAATGAAGAAAAACAGTCAAAATCTTGTGATAAAGATGATCCTATTTCAAGTCAAGGGCTTTGCACAAATGTTTCTAAATCAGAATCTTGCAGACAACCTATAAAAAACAGTGTTAATGTCGAACTTGAACCTAAGGATTTGCAATTCAATGAATTTAAACATAGAGACCTTCGCGAAACATCTGAAGATGTTTATAATGCAGAAGTAATAATTGAAGTAAGAGAAATAGCTGAAGAAACATGCGTTAAAAGCTCACCAAAACCTGCCAACGTGGATATGAATAAAATAATAGACTTAACGGATGATACATTGATTAAAAATGATGTTTGCATAGACAAAAGAAGACGGACTTCTCTAGATACACAGAAAAAAATTGAGAAACCCAAAACAAAGATTCCCGAAAAGGAACCTGATGCAACCCTAAAATTAAATGAAATAGAAGAACCGAAAAAAGTTGCTACTGAAAAGATAGCGACATCTAAACAAGGCCTCAATTTTAAATATAATTATGGAAAAATTGAAGACTCAAAAATGGTAAAAGAAAGTGGGGACGATAGTCAAATTGTTAATTTATCATTAAACAAAACCAGTTTAGAAAATCCACTTCACTATAATAAAAAGGAAACGATACTAACTAAGAAGCCAGAATCAAAATTAGAGAAGTTACTCCGTCCTGATACTGTGGTAAATACTAAACTGGACGTTAACACAAAAAACAAAATTTACGACAATAACCGTGAATTAAATTCTTCTAGAAGTAGCTATTACCAAAAGATGCCAGAAATGGGTCTATCAAAATTAAAAGGTTCACGCATTAAGGAGACAATTGGTATTGATTTGATCAAAGCTGCTAGGGAACTACCTAAATCAAACTCACCATTACCATTGAGCATTAATGAAGACAAACCAGTTTGTTCTCACTCATTACCGCAAATGACAAAAAAAATAGAAAGTTCTAAAGCCGTGAAAGAAGTTGTAACTAAGATTTCGGAAAAACCAACTCAACCAGAGCAAACTGGTAATGACGAGGACAAATTTGTTTATGATGATAACTATATCTCTGAGGCGTTAAATATGAGAAGCATTGCTGATACTGATTATAGTGAATTTACTGGTAATACAAGCATATTACCATCAACCGCTTTAGGAAAATTAAAAGATCCCTTCGCCGAAGAAAGGAAATTAAATAACAAGAAACAAGAAATAACCGATGTGTATAAGAATTTAACTGGCAGTAAATATCCAAGTAATACACCTGGAAAAATTTCCAGCCATACAGCTCCTTCTGGAATTGGGAAAGACTTTAGGAATAGTCAGCCAAGCAATTGGTATGCTCCAACCAATAAGTTGAATTTATCTCGCCCTGCTCTAATGGACACGACCATTGGAAATAAAGCAATGCAAAACAAAAAAACTGAGAAAATCGTTGAAGACAGAGTAGTGAAACCGATGAAAGAATCTGAAATTATTATACTGGATGATGACAGTGAAAGATATTCTGAAGAGGAAGTGCTCGAATGTGAGCCAGTTACAGGAGATACTGATTTTTGGTTGCAAAGTGTCACCGATGTCACAAAAGAAAAAAGAAGTGCCATCCACCATAAAATTGAACCCCCAAGGAATGATTCCCCAATCAAGCTATCTAATTATGAGACGAAAAGTAAGAAAGTTATCGTTGAGACTACAGAGTTAGGCAGGGAGCTAAATGTCGATGCTGCAAACTTATCAAGAGTTGATGCTAAAATCATTAGTGCTTCAGACAGAAATGAACCTGATGATAAAAATACGAATGCGGTTATAACAGAGGTTGATTTTGATAAGTTTGTCAGGAGAAATTCGACACATCGTTATGAAGACTGTATCGCAGTGGAATTGCAAAATGAAAAACCAAATATAGTGCATCGTATAATTGAAACTGGGTTACAAGAAGTTGGTAAATTACAATCTGAAACTAAAATACCAAATAATATATTGATACCAAATGATGTTAACAAACAAGGGAAATTAAATTCTGTCCAAAATATTACACAAAATAATGCTTTCAGTATGAAATGTGCGAAGAAAGTATATCCTGGAAGAAAGAGTAACCTATCTGAAGAAATTGATAATGCACAGGTAGTAAATATGGACAAAAGTACTGCAGCAAATTCATTACTTTATAGTCAGTTAAACCAAAAGTCATCTGGAGTTCACAAAATGTCACATCCAAATAAATTTCAAAAAGCATATCAGTCAGCCCTTTCGACTAAGATAAGAAATAATTTAAATCACATATCCTCAGGTATTGAACAACCTATTACTATCGTCATTTCGGATCCGGTAACTGAAAATCTCATATCTGCTGTCAGTGAATCGAAACCAAGTAGTCAGCAAAACACTAAACAAGACAATTCCATAGTAAATGAAACAATAACGAAATTAACAACTCACGTTGACAACATTTCAATTAGACAATCAGCTAATATTTTAGAGACAGATCAGCCTCGATCAGATGACGATAAGCTAGGGGCAATACAACGACAAAAAATCAAACAACCCCGGAAACAGGTTCTGTCACCTGTTGAGTCCTCAGATATTGAAATCATTTTCCCCAACAATGACATAAATGATAGTTCAAAAGGTAATAAACATAGAAAACGTAAACCTGATATTCCTTCACCTAAAGTAGAATTGTTACCAGACAAAGCACCTAAACATGAAGAGAAATTATCAAATATTCTACCAAAAAAGAAGATATTGGCCCGAGCCTCTATATTTTCAGAAAATAACCTTGAGAAGGATGTCAGCTCATATAAAATAGAGAGCGAAACTGAAAAAACAGATGGTACTGGTAATATTGTTCCTAAGAAAGCACGTGGTAGACCTAGAAAATCTATAATTCCTGTCATGTTGAATCAAGAGTATTTAAAAAATACAACGGCTGAAATCAAGCCAATTAAAGATGATGTAACCGTTAAAGACACCAACACTGCTAGAGAGAACTGGACAATGGGAAGAATTAATGAAAATATGAGATGCCCAATTTGTTCAAAAATATTTAGGTCGGAAAATGTTGTATTTAAACATGTGAAACACTGTAGCGGTGTTTCATTTGAAAAAGAAGATGACGAAATTGATAATGACAATATTTACCAAGATGAAATTATAACAGATGAAGTAATGACAGGGAAAAAAAGTGCTATAACTGTGGAAAAAATAACGCATGAAAAGGATAAAGGTGACGAAGAAATGACACTAGAATATGATAACAGAATTTCAGGCGAAAGGGATGCTTTGAAAAAATCAAAATTAGAAAAAATAACAGCATACGCAAAGTCTTTAAAGCATCCATCACATGACAACAATTTGAACCTGTCTTGTGAAATGTGTGGTAAAACTTTCAGACAACTTTCATACTTAATAAGTCACAAGTTAACGCACACGGAGAGTGAAGTTAAAAATGAACCTATCAAGACCGAAAGTGAATCTGCGAACGCTTTGTCTTGTGAAATTTGCAAGAAATCATTCAGGAAATTATATCATTTAGTGCAACACAGAGAAACGCATCATACACCTAAGAGTATTTTTGAAAAGCAAAGTAAACACTATGAAGCTAAACAAGAAGAACTGATCACTGAAACAAAAGAATCAATATTAATAACATCTACAGAGATACTTGATGTAGAAAAAAAGAGTGAAAAGATCAAGCAAGATCAAAAACCTGTAGGCTTCAGGTGTGAGGCCTGTGATAAATCATTTCGAAAACTGCACCATCTGGTGGAACATAGAGAAACGCACGATGGTGCAGGGAGATCGAATATGCCTCTCAGTCCCTTGGCGACTGGGTCCAATTTACCATTACCGAAATGTGATATTTGCAGTAAAACTTTTAGAAAATTACACCTCATGATAGAACATAAGAAACAACATTCCACAATGTCTGAAGATGAAAGTTCCGAAAGCGCCATGGATAATTTGCCAAAATTATTAACTAAAGACATCATTCATGAATGCTCTATATGCTACATGGTCTTTCCCAATGAGCATTCATTAAACAAACATTCAGCATCGTGCCTGAGGAAGCGGAATTCAAAAGGTGTCAGATTATCTATTGACAATGTTTCAATTTCAGATTCAGAACAGAAAGATAGTGGAGGGGAAGAAGACGAATCAGAGAAACTAATTCAAGTACGGTCATCACCGGTAAAGAGATCAATTTCTAATGATAATAGTGCTACAAGCATCCAACCAGTGGTTCCAAAAAAAATTCACAAACCTGTAGAAACATTATCGCAACTTACCCCAAAGATAAATGTAAAAAAGAGTAGGATAAGCAGAAGGCTTGATTCAAATTCCCTATCTGTTGCTAAAAACAACACGGAGGAAGAAGTCAAAGATGATGAAATACGCTATAAAATAAATCCATTGTATAGACCAAAATCAGATTTAGATTCTGATGGTCATTCTACATCTGGTGATTCTGACAATGTTCCTCTTAAAAACATTCCAAAGATGCCACTGGTGAATACTTCACGACGAAGAACTATACCAGCTAAAAAATTATTGAGAAAATCTGATCTTAAATCCAAAGAAAGTGGAATAAAACAAATACCGAAATTAAAATTAGCAAAAGGTTTAATAATAAAGAAGACACCAAAGATAAGTAAATATAAAGAAAAGAAAATATTGAGTACCGTTTCGAGTATCGTCAATAGAATAAAGTCAGTTGATACCAACATAGATGATGATTCAATTAAATATTCATTTCCCAAGAAACTGAAGAGTCCAGTCGCTGTTAGAAGTACTGAAACAAAAAAGTTATCTGTGGATTCAACAGCTTCGTCGTCAACTGTCAGATCCGAACTTAGAAAACTAAAGACTCCAACCAAGTCAAAAAACGATAAACACTTAAGTGGAGTTAAAAAATTGAAGACTCCATCAAAGGTTGCACCGCTCAAATTAAGTTTCAAATGCTGTGGTCAAGCTTTCTCCAGCCAAGTTACCTTAGCAGAACATCGCAAAGATCACAAAAAAAGTAAGAACCGTTTTTAATTCATTTTTAAGCAAAACTATTAAAATCTGTTTTTCTCTTTATCTGCTTTGCACATAATTTTTATTCTCATTCAGTAATGGTATATAGAAACACCTTTGGATTTCAAAAATAGCAGAGATAGTAAATGTTAATATTTTCTGTCAACTTTTGATTTGCATTAGAGGGGTGCACTTCTTTAAGCATAATATGGTGGATAATGTAGAACTTTCTATAAACAAAGAGATAACATGTAAAACATTGTAATTGAAAACTCTTGCTTCTAATTAACATTTTAAATCATATAATTATTGAAAAAGACCTTATCAAAATAGATAAATATCAGTTGACAAAGTTTTATGCTTATCTCTAAAATGGTCCTGACGCAGTGTGTATTAATTATATATCATTTGATATCACCATAAAGAATTGTACATATAGCAAATTTATTGTTTGTATAAGCTAGTGTACTGGTAATTACTATAAGTATTATTTACAGTGATATTCTTTAAAGAAATTATTTTAGTTTATGTAAGTATAACAGGAAGAAATCTCACTATATTTAAAAGATGTTTTAAAAGCACATTCTAAACAAATTTTGTTACCTGTCATAATTTCATAATTTTTCCAGATGTGTGTTATATATAGATATTTTTTATTTATATTTTAAAACTCTTCCATTAATATCCTTAAACGTTTGAGTGCCGACAAGCGCGATCGCGCTTGTGCGCATACTAACTAAATGTGCCACGCGCGATGGCGCTCGTGAAATCAGTTACTGTTTAACGTGCGGTATGTCATAGCTTGTTAAATATATAAACGAGTTTTACCATGGTTCTTTATCAATGTTAGTTAGTTATCAATGGGCTTGTTGGTTAGTTATCAATGGCGAATTTCACAAAATTGATTGAAGAGTTATTTATATTTTACATTTTTCCTAAAATATGTAGAATGATAATTGTTATTTGATTAACAAAATTCTTGAAAAAATATGGAAGAAATTATTTTTTTTATTTCTCATATAAGAAATAAATGAATAACCCATAAAATATTGTTTTGAAAAATTTCATTAAAATTTTCTAACAAATGGTGCTTCCCATTAATATAAATCATTAATTTCTCAGAAAATTAAAGTTACAATAGTGAGGAGACCCTATTTTGTAATTGGTCTTGATTATGTACATAATTAATGTAAACAATAAAATATTAATGTCAATTGCAGCACCCCTACGTCTGACACATTTATGCGATTGTGGTGAAGTGTTCAGCAGTGCTGCGATGCTTGCCCGACATACTACACTGAGCCACACTCCCCCACGAATACGCAGGTCCAGATTATTTTCAGTGACACCTGTCGTAAAAGGTCCAAAAGAGAAAGTTAATACAAAGGAATCAGGTGCTGTTACAAAAAGTGTTAAAAAAAAAGGAGCACATTCCGGAGTACCATTACTGGAGGGTTCTAGGAGAGCACTCATAAGTGATAAATTGTAGATTTTGTAAAATAATATGTGTAAGTTTTTCTAGTGTTTTAATATTTAGAAACGCTTAAAGAATATAGTTATGTTTGTTGTTTATGGTTTTATATAAAACTGAGTGCTTTTGGAAGGTCAACAGAGTTTTGTTCGCGTCTCTTGATAAGAAACTATATTTTATACTATATTTAGTTTATATATAACTACAATAATTTATACCATGTACCATTTATTATATTACCGAATATTTTGTTAAATTATTTTTAAAACGGAGTAATACTACGAAGCATGGGTTATTATTATACTTTATTTTAGTAACAAAGTGCGAGAGATTTATGTTCTTATAATATATTAAATGAATATCATATTATATAACGTTATAAGTAAATGTGTATTTTGTTTAGGTTATTAAAATTTTATGTTTTGTCGTACTAATGTACTTTGTTTGAGTAGGCTGTGTTCAAATTTACAATAACTAAAAAAAAGTAGTTACCAAGAGCAGGTCTATGATAAATATTGTCTACATTGTCCTAATTTATGTTTTCATACGGTCTACTTTTGATAAATTACTTGCAATGATTTGAAAAAAAAATTATTGATACTTGTAACATGCATATCTATTTGAATTTTATTGAATAAGTTATTGTCAAATTTGATGCCGCCTACTAATTTTATTTCACTTATATTTTGTTGTAAGCAATTTATATTACTAATAATGTCTTCTACAATATTGCGATAGTCAAATTTCTATAACCTACTTCCTATAGCTTCCCAAATTGTCTAATTCTTTTTCTTCCAAAGGTAGTCCTACCTTGATAATATTTTACAAACGACATTGTTAAGATGAACGTTATTTTTATCATAGATCCATTGATCATTATTATCGTTTTATGAAAGAAAATCGTTTTATAAAATGTTAAATATATTTTTTCTAAACCTATCCAAAGTAATATATTGACAAATTTAATCCTGTATTAAATTAGGGTATTTGATATAAAAGTTATATTTTGATTGAAAATCATGAATTTTTGTTGTATGCATCGAAGGGCATCATTTTAGCATTATGTTTTTTATTTATTTTATTTTTCTTAAAAACGTAGCAAGAATATTTTGAATTTGCAAAATGCAAGGATAAGATCCTGAAATAGAAAATTTGAAAATAATCACTTGTGTATCATAAATCTATATCGGAAATATCTGAGCATTATGATTGGTAATATTTTTTTAAAATAGCATAGGTAAAATTTACTACTATTTCAAGTGGATTGCAATAGAAAATTTGTCATGTAATATTTAAAACAATTTAAATTTGCCGATTATAATTCAATCCTGCTACTCAGATCATAAGAGTAGATTTATCCCTCATGAACTAGGTTATTAAATGTATCGATGGTATACATGATTAAGAAAAAGGTAGTATTGGATTGTGGAAAATTATTTCTATTAATATTTTTGATGAACCGAACTGGTTTCTGGAGAAACTGATGATAAACGGTTTTGAATTTCTCCTTGAGGTTTGTATTCTATCAGTAACTTCAATCTGTGACATTTTTTATATTGGATTTATTGGATAAATAACCTTTCATTTCCTTTTATATACATGTTTTTACACAATTGTGTAAACAAACATTCTCTGCGCAGAACATTTTAAATTTATGGTTACCAGATTACTTAATTATCATGGATAGATAAATGTATGTTTAAAAAATTATTGTTTTATTGCGACCATCTCATGGAATACTGCATATAATAGCATAAATATTCACTCAAGATGCAACCTTATGATGTTTTATTATGAAGTCTTGCACAAGCGGTCGGGGGTTGCTTTCCAAAATATCTAAACAAATCCGCTAACTTAAATTGATATCAACCGAATAAAAGGTTTTCACATAATAAGTCTATCTGGACAAATGTATTTTTCAGAACTTATTGTTGTATATTTTTAAAAAAATATTTTAAAAAGATTTTTAACTAATTATTTACTTTTATAGTCTCCTGGCAATGAAATATTGGTTTCAAACTTATTGTAAATATCAAATTTTATAATGATTTGAATACGAAATTATTTTTGGTATTGTATTTGAATTTAATTTATTACATTTAAAATGAAACATGTTTTATATAAAAAATTTAGCCTATTGGTATACGGGAAATAGAGATGAAATATTTGAATAGATAAATGTTTTGTTTTATTTTCTTTTCTTTAAAATTTAAAGTCCACTTGTTAAGCTTAATATAACAATATATATAGGTGTATTTTTCCTTAGGATAAATTTTCAAGGCTGATTCCTTCCATCGTTTTGAAAGTCTAATATTTTTATGAGAAAAACCCAACTGTTTCAAATAGCACTATACCAAGGAAAATAAAACTTTAAAAACTATCAGAAAACACATTTTCAAAATTGAATGTCTCCATGGACCTACAAGGAGTGAACTCGATGCAAAATTGTCGTGACTTGAGAAGACAATGGCAGGAACACCTGTCATTCGCCACCCTGCGAATCACAGCGTCTCATCTGCTAGTAAATGCACTTCGTTCTGAAGCTAGTCGTCATCATTTCACACGCTTGAATAGTTGCTTGAATGTTGATTAAGTATTCAAAACTTACTTCAAAAACTAAAAAAACCATGTCGTAAGTGTTGTGCCTTTATGTGCAATAATGCAGAATATGGTAGACAGTTAGAAATATAATTTCACAGACGAGTCAATTGTGTGGCACAATAGTCGAATCACAAACATTTTGTAACGATTCTGTAATAAATAATGAATTGCGGAATACAGCTATCCAGTAATGAAAAAAATTTAATATACAATCAAAATCTGATATGTTCATTTTATATTTTTAACTTATTTTACCAACAGTTTGGCTTGCTACGTATTATTTTTCAGACTTACAAAAAAATTAAGAACCTTGTAAGGCCTGAGTGCAAGCTGTGAGGCTTAAGAACTAGGAATCGAAGAATAGTTCCATCCTTTGTTCGCTATATTTCAGAGAAATCTTTCTGGATTGAACGATGAATGTAATTATTAAAAGACGGGATGATTCCAACAGTCATTCCAGAATTTCCAGTGTATTTGCTGGTACATATTCAAGTGCTTAGTTATATTCACCTCTTATTAAAGTTATACTTCTTTAGACGTGTTGTGAAAAAATTATGAGAGTGAAATTTTACAATGCACGCATGCGCATGCACGACGCAACAAAACTCAACAGGATGAAGTTGGTCACGATGCAGGCACACGATACAACAAAAATCAACAGTATGAAGTTGCTCATGAATCGCGTGCACGATGCAACAAAAATCGGCAAGAGGAATTTGCTCACTAAACATATATGTACATGCATGTAATGGCTGATACTCTATTCATGATAGTTATTGAGGTATTTGTAAATACACAACACGTGTTTTATATTCATACAAATCTATATACATATACATATAATAAAAAACAATTATTGTGAATATTCGCAATAGTGCTATAAGCTTTAAAATACATTTTAAGTGTATTTCTCAAAGTAAAGTTTCAGTATGTATATATTTGCATTAAAAGTTGTAAATTATTACTTTATAATTTATTAAATACTTAAAATTAATAAATTGCAATAAATTTTCAGCATATTCATTTATTTTCATTATTAATTAAACTTTATTTAGACTGTTTTAGAAAATTTAACAATTCATTGTACACATTTTAATTTTTAAAATTTAATTATTTGGTTGAATTTAGAACTCACGAACCGTATTTATAATCACAATCCAGTCTTCTTATTGTTTAATTTCCGTTATGTATTTGCATGTAAAATAAAGTTATTCTTGTATAGCCCAAAGAACTACTAACTACTACTACTAACACTACAACGTAACTTTTAACGCGTATACATGAGTACACACAAATTTTTTTTATTGAATCACATGCAACCATTCATGCCTGCAACATATATTATTGTAATATATTATAATTATCAACTATCATTTGTTCCAGAAAAGTGTACCAGTCCCCAAAGCTCGACTAAAACCGAATTTCCTGCGACCATAGTTTTGTTAGAAATGAGCTCTAACATGTTTTTCTAACAAAATAGCAGCGTGGCCAAAATATTTTGTCGAACAAAAACATGCAAACATGTTAATCGATACAAATGGATAATATCCCCCATTCGCCTGTGGGGGAAGGGAAATGTTTATTTCGCTGTTGCTTTCAAACATCACACACATCACTTGCTCGCTCCTGTTTACGTCAGTCAGAAAAGTATTCAAATTTGTGTATGGTGTTTAGAAGATAATATGAATTGGAATAAAGATAAAACCTTTTTGTTTATTAATCTGATCGGTTTATTTAACTTGTATGAAAAATAACTTCAAAAATTCAAGTACGCCTTCAAAAATTAAATTACGTCTGAATTCATTTTAACTCAAATGAAAAATTAACTAACATTGAGCGTTGACTTTTCATTTATAACACAGGGTACTGTTATGTTTTGCTAACAAGGACATTTTTTTGTTAGATGGTTTTGTTAGATTTTTGGCGCAGGAGACGTGCCTTAAGAGTGTTGACTATTGTTAACACTAACATTGAACCAATAACATCATCTGTACATAAGGTATCTCTTGCGAAAGAAAATATACATACGCCTAAGGACTACTCTTACAGACCAACAAAAAAATAAAGGCTTCGAGACAACCAGCGTCTTACAAAAAAGATTGTTTGTTTTAAGGCCATAATTATTGTCTCAAAAAATCAGTTAAATTCAAATAAAATTTATAAAATAAATTCATTATAAAATAAATATTAATACTATAAATAAAATATTACAAAATACATGATATAAAATTTTATGTAGATTGATTTTCTATTGCATTAATTTTTATGCCACATACGGCTATTGACAAAATGGACTATCTGTAGCTGGCAAACATTTTAGCTTAGGAGTAAGCTACACCCCCTGGTTATAGACTTTCTATGAAATGTCAAGTCCACCCCTTGTAGGTCCATATCTCTAACAAAGATTAACTGTTGTGTTAACATGTTTTTACCATAATTTTCATTTAGGTTTGATTTTCACATTATTCTGAACGAAAAAATGTAAAAAAGCATTTTTTTATAAACATTTAATTTTTTCTTCCTTTTCATTATCTAGAATAGTGAACCGAATTAACCCAGTTAAAATTCGTTGCAAAGAATAACACTTATATATACATATATATATATATATATATACATATATATATATACATATATATATACAGATATATATACATATATATATATATATATTTAGAAGTTCATATGGTTAAGTAAATGGTACTTATTTTCTGAAACATTCTTGTACTTAAATAAATAGATTGCTCTAATCAAAATGGAATAAATTTATATATATGAAGATTGGTATATTTTTTTATATTGAAATGGAATACTACTATCTGAAATAATATATATAAAACAATATATATTCAAATGTAAAAAATTATAGTTACAATTATTATTAAAAAGAAATTTTATTTATTGATATTATTTATAACTAAAGAGTTAATAAATAACGATTAAGGTTATAAATTGAGACACGTATTCAGGAAACGAAATTAACATTATTTTTTTTTTTAAATGCTGTATTCACTTCTTTATTTCCGATGATAGTTTTGTGTCGGCTTTTAAAAGACTGCATATACTTTCAAATGTTTTTGATATATAGCTTCCCTTTTTTATTTGGATTCATGGTTTAAATTTTCTAATATTGTTTAGAATTTAGGACAGACTGGTTTGTTGCGATTTTTCAGCTTATCACACATATGCTTAATGGAATTAAGGTCTGTACTTGTCTATACGTCTGGAGGATCTCACTATTAAAGTAGCAGTACATAGTTGTAGACACATTATAATAGTCAGTCTTTCATAATAGTCTCCTAAAATTTATTTATAAAATTATAGTCATCTGAACTATTTAGCTATATAGAGTTACCACTGAAGTATATGATCTGTGATAATTTCTTTGTGCAATAACATATCGGCGCCTAATACCGAAATTTCTTACAATGTCACTATCCGGACAACAATGATACCATAAAATACATACAGTTGATACATTCTTTTAACCGTGGCGTTCACAAAGATGGTTCTCGTCACTAAAGTTTGGATTTATAATTCGAACTAAATCAGTCTTCGACAAAGCCATCTTTGTCTGTTTGTATGGTTATTAATTGCTAACAAATGTCTCATCTGATGACTCAAAAAATAATTATATAAAAATTATAATTGTTATCGCTGTCTACTCTGGCATTAAGTATATACGCACTTTTTTTTCGAAATTTGTGTTTGATACGAAGGCAAAGACACAATGGGATATCAGAAGGTATTTGTGATGCTTTTTATTTTAAATAAAAAATCAACAATTTTCAAGTGCGTTTGTTGAAGGAGCTCGATTTTTTATATAAATAATTCATAGCATTATTAATAAAATCTAATTATTGCGGTATAAAAATTTTTTAATTCACGCAAACATGATTGAAATTAAATGTAATATATAAATATTGTAAAAATATAATATGAACATTGTGGTCACAAGATAAAATAATAACGTAAATAATCCTATTAAATTTTTACATAGACATTTTTAACATGTGATAATAGTTTCTACCATAGATTATGTAGTTTCTACATTGGTAACTCGGTATTTTGAATCGTTGCTAATCTGTCATTACCGTTAAAAACTTTCAGTTTTGTGTCATAATTTTTTGCAAGTTTCCGTATTTTGTGAACCAAAACGGTTTAAATTAGTGTTTTGTGCAATAACACTATTATATATTTTAGAAATATTTTTATTGATGCCAAAACACCGAAATAATTAAAAACAACTTCGAAAATGGATACGAAGCCCGCGAATGAAAACAACGATAAAAGTACTCCTACCAACGCGAGGAGTAGAAAAATAAGTTGCATTAAATCAGCCATATCAAAAACTGGAACTCCTGCAAAAAGGGATGTTTTTTCTTCTATTTGTAAAGTATCTAAAATATCTTTGGATACCCATGCAGCTTCTAATTCCGCTCGCAAATTAAAACCACCTGAATTAAGAAGTCCTTACTTGAAACAAAAATCCAAGTTGTTACAGAATACGATGACGAAAAAAGTTTCATCACCGATGAAAGTTAAAAATAAATTGACTGTTAACCAGAGGAAATCGTTTATTCAAATCAATAATAAGACTGACATCATGAAGTCCATGCGAGAATCTTCCAACTATACGATTTCAAAGAACGTGAATAAAAGATTATCTCTCGCCCCTGATTTCTTAAATAACCGGAAACCATTGAGAAGTTCGACAAATCTCACACCGAGAGACACGAATATAAATCAAATAAAAATATCTCAATCTACGAAAGAGAAATCTTTTGTATGTAATAAGACCGACAAAATTCACCAAATACAAGTTCCGAAAATTGCCTTACCACCAGCAGCATCAACACCGTCGTCAAAGAATACTTCAAATATTGACAAAAGTACCAAAAATCTCACAGATGTTCCTATTTCCACTGAGCATAGATCTGCAAAGAAAGAACCGAGAAAACTTAGAACTGCTCATACTGGTGTGCCATTACCACTCAACGTAAGGAAGCTTTTAGATAGTTTTAAGTGTTAGCTGGAAACAACAGTGCGAACAATTTCACTTATTTTCAGCTCACTTCAATTTTATTATTATTAAATAAATGGTATTTACTGGTTAAAATTATATAAGAAATATCTAGTAACATTAAAATATATGACACTTCAATTTCATGACATCTGGCTAACTTAGCCAAAGACTTGAAGAATTAGGCAGAATGTAATTGTTATTTATTTATTTATCTATGTTCAATATTTATTTGTGTACCTATTTTTAGTAAGAAAAAAACTTACAATACTACCAATTTTATATTTTATTCTAAATATTTGTAAAGTATTAATGGTTTATTAGATAAAGATATTTTTGTATTTTCTTGAAGTAATATTTTCATCCTGAGGAGTTTGATTATTCAATATAAAGTGCAGAGCTAAGGTCCAAATTGAATACATACATTGGTTATATATAGCACCTACAAAATGAAATAGAAGAATGCAAAATAATTGGAAACTGAGATAACGTTATAAAAACAAGAAAACCAACATCCGTAATATTTGAAATATAAAATGGATTTCTATGCCTTGATCTCTTGTACATCAATTTCCTCCTGCATCAGTTATTGGAATGACGAAATTTTTACACGTCATTTCCCCAGAGTGATGATTTTTGAGTTGAGTCACTTGTTCTGGAATTGTTCTATGGTCACAGTTTTTTTTTTACCAAATTCTTGTCATTTTATGTCATGTTAAAACCACTTTCTATAGAAGTTTAAATATCCTACTTACCCACCTTATAATTTATGAACAACATATTTTATATTAGTTATCTTTTAGAACCTTGTAAATTACATTATTTTTTGTTTATAAGTAACTATATTTTTGAGTGTGAGCTCTTTATTGATTTTAACTTAAATATTATTTGATTACACATAACATTGTTTTAATTTGATTTGCAATTTTGTTTTTATAACTCATATTTATGTTTTAGTGAGAGTTCCATATCCTGTAGTAGACCAATATTATGTGAGATAGGTATTAGAAATATTATGTGAGATATAAAGTTGGATATTTATTTAAATGCGCAGCCAACCTTGCAATTTATTGTTTGGCCCTCTTTGTACAGAACCATATAATATACTATTTTATGTCTGAAAACCATTTTTAATACAAATTACCACCATTATTGTTAATTAGTTAATAGCTTGTTCTAAATTTTATTAATGATGTTTCTGGCATTGAGCTAGATATGCGAGTTTAATTATATAATCATTAAATAGTGAATGATGACATGTAAACAATAAACATATTCTTGTTTTGCAGTTGTGAACTATTTATTAGTTTTTAATTAGTATTTTATGATTTGATTATTTAAGCAAATAAAAAAATTTTGATTTTCGACTTTTCTAATTTTTCTTTTATTTTAATTAAGTACCAAACAGATTTGTATTCAGTTTCATTTTCTTTTCTCAAATTGTATCATTGTGGCTTTATAGTTATGATTATTATTGTGTGATGCCTGCAACGATTCACCTTTTTTGATCCCGCTTAATTGTACACCTTATTTATTCAGTAATATGTATGAGATTGTATTTGTAATCTCATTACAACAAAATTTATTAACTCTTAGAGAGCATATGTCACAATATAGTGACATAAGTGCTCAGATATTGTGACCATGCACGCTCGGGGGTTAAATGTCTATTACAACAAAATTTTTCCACAAAGTGACTTGAATGTAATTACATCGCTTATTAGTATTAAACCTCAATTGATTTTGAGTTAAAATTTGATCCTGTCAAATTTAAGGTAAAAAAACCAAATATAAGCACTTGATAAATTGACCAAGCTATGTGCTGTTGAACTTAGAAACAGAGCTAGTCACAACGTATAATGTATGGGTAGGTATTATTTAAACTTCATTAACATAATTCTTGCTAGGCCCTATAAGGAAATAATAATCACAATCAAGAAAATAATTTCACTTTTGTTTGTTTACCTTTATACATATTTCTCATAACAGTGTAAATTTAGCATGTTTTAAAGCTATGGCGTAAAAACAACAATATTGCATTTTCATCCAAATAAACTTACTAGTTCAAAAAAATTACATTACATCGCTTGTAGCAATTATGTGAAGGCTAATAAAGCAATCATGTAGTATTCCTTTGTTCATTAAGTCTCGAGAACATCTTGGTAAATAGTAGGTTGAAAAATATGACCAGTTAGCCATCCTAAATACTGCAGGGCAGCAATTCCACTATTGATAAAAGATAATAGCAAAAAAAGACTAAATTGTGTAGGGAATATATGCATACCTTATCAGACTTTCTAATAGTTAGCCACTATGACCAGAAAAGTATGACCAGTTAGCTTAAACACTACACAGTTACAATCCCACTATTGACATAAGAGGCTAGTAAAAGAAAGTTGAACTGATGTATGGAATACTTGCTTACTTCGTCAGACTTTCATATGACCAGTTGGTTACTATGACCAAAAAAATACAACCAGTTAGTCAGCCCATATTTTGTGACACCTTCATATAGTTTCAGTTATTATGTTCCTAGTAGAAAGCTGAAGTGATGTATGGGATATTTGCTTGCTTTTAAAACAAGTTTTAAAATATATTCCTTATAATAAAAACAGTAATGTTCAACTAGTAAGATGATAATCAATTGAAAAATCTTCTATTATAAGTTTGATTATTTGTTCTTTTTATATTAAAATTATTTAACACACACCTTTGTTAAGGTGTGGTTCTAGAAACTATCACAATTGAGTAAAATATATTCCCATGTGGGCTCAACATTTAAGACGAGTTAAAAAATTATAAAATCTGTACTGCACTGCTATTCCATAGAAATCACATCCATAAAAGTCTACATATGTCATTTATTTCCTCAGTCAATTCCTTAAATTGCATTGCACATTCTTATTAAATAGTTTATGACAAAATTCGCAGCTAAAGTTCATGAAATACTTTTATAGTGTTTGTATTATTTTTTAATTCACATTCGATTTACTTTCCATCTTGTTTTTTTGTTGGACGATTCGAGTAACGTTGCAGTGAAGTCGGCTGTGTAGGAACATAGTAATTTGTTTCTGTCGAAGAATTTTGCCATTGTAGGTTTATATTATTTTTACGCAAGTATGAAATAAACATATTGCCTACATATATACTCACAAAGATTTTCTTCTTTCGATCATCCTGCATCATTTTGCCCAATGTTTCACTTATCAGTATAGGGTATATCAGTAGGTACTCACTCATTTGCTGAGAATATGAACATTACAGTGAATGTGACCTTTATTAAATCAGCGTCATTGACATTTTTTATCCTTTTTGCAGTAATTACGTTGTCAGTGCTGGGACAGAGAAAAATACTAGTATCTCTATTAAAAATTTTCTTTGAATCCTTTGAAAATTTCCATATTAGTTTTGCCTTAAGATATTGTTTGTCATAAACTAATTTCTAATATGTTATCTGATACAGCTACACTAGCTGGTGTTACCACCTCATTGCTCCACCAACACAACTCCAAGTCTGTTTTGAGATAAGTTTTCAACTATGAAGGGGCTGGTTAATATATAAAAATGTAATCCTCCCTAACAGTATTCTACATTTCTTTAAAAAGCCTTCTTTTCTTCTCGTAAATTCTTTTTTCAGGACAGTCTTATAACTACCTAGAGAGAAGTTCTTCCTCAATATTTAATATTGTAACGAGACCTTTCTCAGTTTTTAAAATTTATTACCGAACCTAAATTACAGAATAGACTGTAAATTATGGATGCAAGTCTCTTTGATATCTTACCTTTTTTGTCCTCATTAACACTCTCTATAATCTTTCTCCTGTATAGAATTCCATCTCAACTTTTTTACCATTTTTTCTGTTTAATCTCAACAAAGGGACAGTATGTCTATTATAAGCAGTTTATCTTGTTAAGTTTAAAACCAAAGATAAATCAAATATATATTTTTCAGTGTGCAAAATTATTTGTAAGTGGAGAGACGCTGTTAACATAAGGAAAACATATATTTTTAATTAAACCTATTCACATCAGTCTTACTTTTGTAATCAACAAGATATAATCACAAATGAGATCAATCAACCTTACTTATTGTGATTTTAATCGTAATTTTAGGCACATAAATCACAGACGTTTTCTGAAGCATCTCAACCAGAGCATATTGAATGAACCAGAGTCCAAAAATAGTGCAGTGAAACCACGGTTCTCAGTTTCGTCAAAATTTTTTCAAATGTTGCATTTATTGCAATAACCATTGTCTACATGGATTTCATCGTTGCTCTCTTTATTACAAAAATAGTGATCATCTCGATCTTCTGAAGATCTGTCCTGTAAAACTTTGCACTTAGGTGATTCAACTTTTCTTTTTTTTAATTTCCTTTTATTCATTTTGTTGGTGTTACTCTTTTTAGAATTTTCTTTACTCTTCGCGTTTAAAAGTCAATAGTTTGTTCTTTTTTTTCCTAAGAGCTATCTTTAAACATGAAGCAAGAGTTGAGTGGATGCAACATCAAAAAAAGGAATTTAAACTAAGTTCGTTAGTATTTGGTTAGATGGACCATATACAGGGGAAATGGAGACACTAAATTTATATGCGATAGGTGTAATATACCAACTACTGAACTACAATAATTTACTTTTACTTGGTCGTCAGAACTTGCAAACATAAATAACGCTGCTAGACCATCTTGTTCAGTAGAGACAGTTGGATTTAGGGGGGGGATTTAAGGGTAAGTACCTGTGGAATAAAAGCATATTCTCCTTCACCTCTATTAGTTACTTGAGCATACCATACATAAAGGTAGGATGTACTTTTAGCCATCATATGAGACTTCGTGTGCCAGTTACCCTTAGGACATGAATACTGGGATTCCGGAATCCTGGACTGAGTTTTAGCAGTGTTACAGTCCCGGTATTGGTACCAGTGTTACCAGTATCAAGCAAAGCTTTATTCCAAAAACTTTTACGTCAATTTTGCGAGCGTCCTATTCTTCATTATTTTGAAGAATTTTTCAATAAATATATTTTGACTACAAATTATTGCAATTTTGAATCTATCTCTTCAATCTCTAATGTCATATGACAAACTTGTGCGAACTAGCTTGGTCTCTCTATCGTATCACATATGTGTACAGACAGTGCAGCAGGCGACAGTGCGACAGCGAGGCATAACCTAAATTTGATGTGGGCGAGGTACATTTTGTGAGGCCCTCTGGTGGCGCAATAAAACGGATTTTATAAAATAAAAAGCACTTGAAGTTGTTGCATTTTTATTCAAGAAAATGCAAACTATATTCTTTTAAAAAACTTGAGTTTTAAAAATTAAAAAAAAGAAATAAAGATAAATTTACTGCTTTTAGCCTTACTGAATGCCTTGATGATTGTATCATAATTCAGCTTAAATGATACATCTGCTTCAATAGACAAAACTGCCAATGCTGAAAGCCTTCCTGATACATGGTACTTAAATATTTTTTATTAGTTTTAATCTTGAAAGCTCGTTTCAGTGAAGGCTGTACTTACTGGTATTGTTAATAAAATTTGAATGACAATGTAAATGTTTGAATAAATTTCTCGTAAATTATTTATTGGCGCAGCTGTTTCACATCTTTAATAAAGTTGGTAAATTTGGGATCATTGTTTGCAGTTCTTCATATAATTCATAATGTTGGAAATCACTACTCTCACCCATTTTGACGGTTTTTTGGATAATTGCTCTTTTGAAATATTTTTTAACTTGATTAAATCATAGAGAAAACCAAAATTTTCAAAATATTGATTTAAAAACATAAATCTCGAATCCATATTGCTTATTATAGAATCAATCATGGTTTTAAAAAAATCTGTTTCTTACCAGTTTTTGGGAGACTGTATAGGTTGATCGCTGCCTTCATAATTGAATATCCTTTTCTTATTGGCTACCCTTTTCTTTACCCTTCCCTTTTGGCAGATCATAATTGCTTTTCTGAATAAATTTACGAGCGTCAGACAAGCAATTTTCGAAATGATAAAGGCTTCATAGTAAGCTTTAATTTGCCTTTTTAATTAATTCCCAGCGTTTGCTGGAGCTTGAAAATAGCAAATAATTTTTCTGAATAAAGCCAAAAAATGTTTTTGCTGCTGCAGAAGGATTAGGTGCATCAACACCAACAGCATATTCCAGCTATGATAACAGCAAGATGTAAAAGGTGCCTTGGGATTAATATTTAATATTTGAGTTTTGATTTCACTATTTCCACCTACGATATTTGCACCATTGTCGTAACCTTGGCCACAACACTTTTCTATATTTAAGCCATTGTTTTTCTAGCTCTCCCAGTATTGCATTAGTTAAATATTCTTCAGTCTTGTCAGTGACAGCAAGAAATTGAATAAAATTTTCTTCTATTGTGCCAGTAGGTGTGTTGCAAAATCTTAAGATAATAGACATGTGTTTCAACTCTAGTGCAGTCGAGCAAAAAAGAATAATATTTTGCTTCTTTTACCCTGCTGATCACTTCACCTATAACTGTTTTTGACATCAATGTGGTCAATTCTTTTTGAATATCGTGGCTTAGAAAATGGTGTGCAAGTTGTTTATTTGTAATTAATTATATCAATTAATCTCTTAAACAAATTTTGCCAATGTTTTTGAGATACACGAATTAGTCTTTCGTTTTCTAGGTCTAATGTTTTCCGTGCTTAGTTCTTCCTCTAACGTTATCCATTGGAACATAAAGGCCATATGTTCTTTGGTATTCTCATGTCTATTTAAAATACTGCTTAAATTCACAGCATCCTCCCTATACCTTATGAGTTTTTAAATTGTCAAATAATCTACATGGAAGACAGAAAACTTTATTTTGAGAATTTGAATAAACCAACCAGCAACGATGTTGAGTTTCACCATTATTTAGTTTTCTTGAAAAATGAAAATTAAGAAAGTTGCTTTGACCATAAACTATGGAATAATCTTTATCACTGTTAAGTAACAGCTGTGTTAGGTCGCTTTAAACTATATCATAATGCTGAGAATCCATTACGGGAAACGTCCACATTCCCGAATCCGAATTAATAAATGCTTGTTTAACTACATCACAGGCGACGCTGCTATCTGACGAAGAACCTATCTCATTCTGTTCTTCGCAATCTTGAATTATATTGCTCATCGTCAATACAAGAATTTCAGCGTCAGTTTCTGATTGACTAAAGTTTGACTCTATCTCAATTTCCGACTGTCGTTCGGTATCGGTATTCAATACGTCCGGAATACTTTACAAATTCAACGGAGTTTCGGACGTGGTACTATTTTTTACAAGTCGAAGCGATCGATTCAGATGATTCTGTGCTACCAGATGCAGTTTGATTGAGAAACTTCATCATTCCTGAACTTAGAACCTGGTTTGCTACAGCCCTTTCTGCTTTTCTTTTTCTTTTTGCTGACCTATTCCCCCCGATATATCTATCTTTCTTGGGGCCTAGAACTGACTTGTTAAAATAATAATTATTGTAAAATTTACTAAACAAGACCACAAATAAAACGAAATTTCATTATAAGAAATGAACTCAAGTAACGCAATGGGATTACTATAATATACTTCTTTCACGTAATACTTATAAAGGAAAAGTGGGATTCTAGCACAAAAAATCGTAGAGTAAATAATATAATATATCGTATAATTTTATATAGAAAACTATAAAAATAAGCGTGTAATTATTCATTACCTAATTCTTAATAAATAAGTATTAAATCGAAAATAATAAATAAGTATTAATTGAATATAATACGTACGGCGCAAAAAACTGTCTGCTATACATTGATTAGCTTTCTAGCCGTTAGCAGTTCAGAAGCGTGAAAGTGACGTAAATAAACAGAATGGGAAATCCCTATCTCTGACCTGCGGCGATTCTTCATACCCAGCTCCGGCCGGCGGGGATTCAACGCAACGCTAGCAAATGTTACTAGACAAAATAAAAACATGTCAATATATTTATCGTTTTATGACGAGTAACATTTTTTCGTCGCATTCACTTCGAGGCGCGGGACCTCTCAGACCGCGAGGTCGTAGACGGTGGCCCAGGTCGCCCACACCTTACGCCGCTTCTGCGCACATATGTTACTTACTCCACTCTAACATATTTCTCGCTGTAGTGCCTTAAACTCCTTTAAGTTACGTTTAATCTAAGGAGAGTATCACAACATACCAAGTCGAAAATTGGAACTAATCCGCCACATTTTTTTTTGTTTCGTTTATTATTCATGGCGAAGTATTTTTTTTTAAATAATCTGTTTTGTATTATCTATTTTAAAATGATCTATTAAAGATCTTTTCAGGAATATTACATCACATTACATGGGGTGAGGAGATCAGGGTTAGTGTTAAATAACGCTTTCAATTAATTATTTCTCAGTTACTAACTGAAAAATAATTAATTCATAAAATATACAAATTGGTTTAGTTCACCACAACCAAAATCAGAAAAAAGCAACAGCTGTCTTATGTCCTCCTGTCACGGAAGCACACTCACTGTCACGACAGCTGGCACAATGGCAACTGTTTCACATACCTTAAAGCGGCGTTTACATTGTGCCAGTTTGTGCGACAGTTACCGTCGTGGCAGTGTCACGGCCACCAATTGTCGTCGGTATACACAGGCAAACCTCCAAACTATCATGACAGAATACTATCACACGCTCACAGCTGCCACGATAGTAACTGTCGCGCAAACTGTAAACGCCGCTTAAGCGTCGCTTATACGATGACAATTCGTGTGACAGTTGCCGTCGTGAAAGCGTCACCGCCACCAATTGTCGCTACGTATACACAGACGAATCTCCACATTGCCATGGCAGAACACTGTCACGGCAACTGTCACACGAACTGTCATCGTCGTGGCAGTGTCTCTGCCACCAACTTCCATCGTGTATACACAGGCAAATATCCATATTGTCATAACAGAACACTGTTACGACAGTTGTCACGACGGTAACTATCGCACGAACTATCATCGTGTAAAGCGTTGTTTATACGATTATAGTTTGTGCCATAGTTACGGCTTCACTGCCACAAACTGTCGCCATGTAAACACTACCGAACCTCCACGTTATTATGGTCGAACATTGTCACAACAAGCAGCATTTATACTACGAAGTTCGTAAGACGTTGATATGTGGCAGCTGTCGTGACGGTGTTCTGCTACTATAATATGAAGGTTCGCCTATTTATACATGGCGATAGCTGATGGCAGTAAAGCTGTAATTGTCCCACGAACTGTCATCGTGTATACGTCGCCTGGCTACGAGTTATCACAATCTCAAAATACGACTTCAAATATAAATCGTAAACAGGATCAAAAAGTTGAAAATCAGACAAAGAACAGAAAAAGAAGGAATTAAAAAAAGGCCAATATAGATTCAAACTGTCTTTAAAGGAATGGGCGTCCTTTAGCAAAACGCTACATCAACATTAATTTCTAATGTTTGACCAAAGGTGTATTATTCCATTATTAGATTTTAAATGTACCGCGCAATAGTTTCAGTAGTTGCCACGAGTCACGCTGTCGATTAGCTTGTTGACAATTTATTACGTTGGTAGCAATCGCTAATTGTGTCAAAAAGTAAAATAATTGAGTAGAGTTCGTCCGTCAATGTATATACAAAATAAATTATTCTCTGTTCTGTGCCTGGGAGTTAATCTTTTTTTCCTGTCAATGTTACATCAAAATGGCGACGGGAATCAAGCAGGTGTGTAGCGTGTTCTCCGTTGTACTATGGGTTATACTGATATGTAGCGTGTTCGCTGTCGTATTGTGAGTATTTTGTAAAACGAAAATTATATTCGTGGCGACATTCACTTTTGCGACAGAATAATGAAATCCTTCAGGTTACGAACTCGAATCAAGCACCCTAATCAACTGTAAATTTTCGAATATTACGATAAATCAAAACATTTCGTCGATTCCGCGGATGGCTCGAAAATTAGTTTGATTTGAGGAGCATCCAAAATAACAAGGACCTTTGGGTCAAAAAACTCTTCCTCCACATTGGTCCCCATTTGTATGGCGTATTGTGCTCACACATTGCACCCGGAAATTCCTCAAACATGGCGAATGACAAGAAAGTAAACAGTGTGGAAGTATATGTTTACTCAAAACCAAATGTAATTGCACAACAATGCCGATTTTTGTCAAGAACCCTGGCGGTTTATGGGTTCGGTGAAGATGGGGTGAAATCAAAGTGTGAGTGAAAATGCAGGAGAAAAGCGGTGAAAATACGAGGAAAAAACAGTGAGTTTGTGCAATTTTTTCAGTGAAAAATAGGCGAAAATGCAGTGAAACATTGGTAAAAATGCGATGAAAAAAAGAAGAAAAGTAGTAAAAAACAGTTAAAAAACTTTCCACGTTCCACGTTCCAGACACGAACAAAATTGGTAAAATTACAGTAAAATAGAGGTGAAATCGAGGTTTTTTCTCCACAAAAAATCTTGTAAATCATGGTGATTAAAAGGTGATAATGCAGTAAAATCACGGTGTTTTCCACGTTCCAAAAACAATAAAATTTTGGTGAAATCACAAGTAAATCTCTACGAAATCTCGGCAACCTTTTCGTCTCCATTTTCTCGTGGAATATTAATTAGGCAGTCGAATGGATTTTGGTGCAAACCGATGCGTGTTGATGGAATTTGGTGCTAATCAGTTATGCAGCGCAATCGGCCCAGAAGTGTTTTAGTATTTAAAAAAAAAAGTAAAAATTGCGTATTAGCTAATTCTAAAAAACTAATGACGCGATCGGGTTAATTTTGACAATCGATGCATATAGACATCAGTAAAAAATGAAAGACTTTGCAAAATTCTCCACGACTATAAGATTGAATCAACAAAGTGACCAAAAATTCGAAGTGGACTTACATTTACCTTATTGCCTTGACAGAACTTTAAAAAAATTATTTTAGAGGGGCAAAAAGGCAGATTCCGCATTCAGTCTTACAATCATGGTGTTTTTCAACTTCTTGGATATATCCAAGAAGTTGAAAAACACCAAGTTGAAGCATACACAAGTTGAAGCATAACCCTCATATTCGATTGAAACCATGGTTTAAAAAAAATGAGGGCTATGCTTCAAATGAATTATTGGTTGTGGTACCTGACCACTTCAGCCCAGTTGTAGAAAGGGTATGGATCAGATGACTAAATATCGATTTGAAACGTCCACAGACCCATGCAACATTAGATCTGTTCAAGCCATACAAGAGTCTAGGAATTGCTACGACAATATCCAGTGATACGATCCTGCTTAAGATCATTTAGGGAGACCGTATCCTGGTGAAAATATATATTGGTGGAAAAGATACATGAGGGCCCGGTGCCATTACAAAGAAGTACCTAAGACTATACTATAAGGAGATGTTGAATGATGGCTATGCTCTTAAGCGTCACATTGACCAACTACATTGTTCGGAGATATTGCCTGTTTTGATCTGCCAGAGAAGTGGCCAGCCTGTTGAGAACACACTCATTTCGATGATACCCAACCAGACTACGCTAGAACCTATACCGCCTATTGAGTTAACCCAACCGTAGTCCTCCAGTCCGTGTCAGTATGTTATCCGTAAACAAAGTTTATGTCGATCACCACCTTATTTGACTAATTATGCGCAGCGATGAATCTTGATTGAAGACTACTTATATTTCTATAATAAGCACTTTAAAATGTCAAAATTTTTAATGTTAATTGTTTAAATTAGTTTAACTCAAACTGATGAACTGTTAAGTATTGTAAATTCCTTTCAAAAAAGTTAATCTTATTCTTTCATACAACCTTGGATATTTCTTATAACGCAAGAGCCGCGCTACATGTGGAATAGCTTACTAAGTTGTTGACAGTTTGTTAGGTTAGTAGCAATCAAATGTTAATTGTGTAAAAAAGATAAAATAAATGGGTAAAGTTCGTCCGTCAATATATTTATAAATATTCTCTGTTCTGTGCCTGGGAGTTATTATTTCTTCCCGTCAATATTACAATAAAAGGCTAGTTTGTAATCCGAACCCGTAGCCAAAGCTGGTATTCGGTTGTCGCCATCACTTTCGTCTTCAGCTTCGATCGAACTGAAATAGCTTCAATAAATAGTTATTTTTTCATTGGTAAACTATTATGTATATATTTCTATAGTGATATTAATGAATACTAATAATAACAAGAAAACAGATAGCCTTTGTGCAGTCCAGTTAAATGCTAATATTTAGTAAAAAACTAAAATATAACATAAGTATGTTATAATAATGTATGTTATAATTAACCAAGACAATAATAATTATTTATTGCTTTTGTCAATCAATATTACATTATTATTTTTATTTAAAGTATTATTCAATTACCCTATCACCTAAAAGTACTTCAATAATCGCAATGAATATAAAATGTGTTAAATTAAAATATTTTATATAAATATTACTAAATATCTGATCAAAATATAAATAAGAAATTGACAATAAAAAAACGAATTAATAATCAAACTCAAATGGCTGTCCTACAGTTCATCTTTTGGCCATTTACTTCCGAAACACAGATCTGACGTTGAATTAGACGGATTATGCTCTTCGATTTTTTTATTAGATGTTTTTACACAATATTGACATAAAAACCTTAAGATTTCATAGTCAAATACACGATTTTGATCGAGGTTCGATCAACGTTGCAGTATAGAGTATTTCTGAGTATATTCAAGCAAATATTTGACAGTGATATTCGATTGTTTGAATATATCTGTTAATTGTGACAGATATATTCAAACAATCGGCTTTCATTTGAGTAATATTTTTAGGGTTTTCATCCTCCATGGCAACATAATGAAAGGTAATATTAAAGATACAGACAAAGAAGTGATTGTCTTTATTGCGTTGTCTTTGAGAATTGCATCATATATTAGCAGTTGAAGAGTGCACGTCGCAAATTCAATAAAATCGAAGATTCCACATACTCATACCCACAGAACATCTCGGTTCTGTGCTCATAGCTACATTAAAATTGGCAGCATTGCCGCGAATAGCCTTATATAATACAATTATCGAGTTTTATTGCAATATATAATCCTTTGTGATTTTTTCAATCATACCTGCTTATTGATGTGAAACATCTACAGGCGCAGGTATAAACCGGATCGTTGGCGTGGCGACGCTTGCCGTGGCGACGGGTCGCCACGCTATACTAAGGTATATATATAGTCTATATGTAGTAGAGTGTACGGTATGCCGACGTGTCGCCATGCGCAACCGACTACGCGACCCCCTCCTCACTCAGTTCGACGCTGTTGTTTACAAGTCACCATTTTCTATAAGAAATTCGTAATACTTTATTTTTATTTTTTCTTTATGCTATAATAATCTTGTGTTCCTGTAATAATCTTGTCTTTTATACATATTACTTGTACGAACACGATGTTTCACATCTGCCAGGCGTTCCGTGACGGCTCACTGTTTCTTTTATAATATTAAAAACGTGTTACCCAAACTATAACAGGGCCAATGCCAGCTTTGAAAGCATTAAATATATTAGAGGATTCTCTACTAAAATATTTATTTTTGCAAGATGATGTGGTTGATATCACTACTGATAACGCAAACCTCATGCACAAAATGGGACATTTTTTAATATGTCTGATACGCGGTATTTAGTTTGTATTGGTCAATATCCCATATAAAACTACGGAACTGAGACCATTTCTGTAGATTCTAATAATAATTCATCAGATGACTCAAGTGACTAAAATGAAGAACATGAAAGTACATTTTATAATCGTGGAGACCGTTAGAAATTGAATTGCTATCACGGTGTGCTGAAACAATTTTGTTTAAATACCAGCTAGAAAGTTACGCCGTCTTGTAACATCTGTCAAAGAGTCACGGTTGTACTTGAGCTTATATCATGAGAGCATATACCGAGCAACAGTTGGACCATAATGTACAATTCTTATCGGATTGTCTAGCAAAATGGCCGAGTATGACGGATATGATCGATTCATTTCTGTCAATAAAAAAATGGAAATCAAATATTTTATTTTCAGAACGAGACGCCTAAACTCTGTCTACGATCAACCATAGTTCGTATAATGTAAAAGTTGCTGTGGAGATTCTTTGTCGCCCTTCATAACTTCCTGGCTTCGAAGCTCTCAGTGAACTTGCGAAAATGAATAAAACTAAGGCGACATTCTTTGGCTGAAAGAGTGTTTCATTATTTACATGATTATGAAGAATTTTCCAACCACGACCAGGATACATTCCGGAGGCCTGACAGTGGGAAAATATTTGAAATACTTCTCACTTTACTAAGACTCCAAAAACATCAATCGAACTACAGACGACACCACTCCTACTATACAGCCACTTCACCAACGTTAACACGACAGGATCTCAGTACGCAAAAGGAACTAGATACAGAGATTAAGAAGAAATGCAAAGATAAACTATCAGCATCAATGAGCTTCGAACTGAAAGGATTTGTATGGGTAACGATGGTTATATATGACAATGGAGGTGATTGAGGTTGCTAACTGTCTCAAGCTCATGAACGCTCACTGATAGTGAGGGTGGAATCAGAGGGAATTTTGCCGCAGTCGGTTACTTTTGTAACTTTCTGTAAGGCTTAGAAGTTCTTAGTATAACGAGACTCTAAGGTCCTACCTTACTTTACTATCATCCTATTATTAAAAAAAAACGTCAATATAAATAACTTAAAACTCCATGTAATTTTTTAAGCTATAAATTTTCTGATATACTGGCAGTAATTCCTAAGTTTAGTTATAGAACTTAGCTTTGTTTATATTGATGTTTTGTTGATTTTTTTATTAGTTGATATTGAGAGAACTCGTCCAGAATTCTATCGCTCAGCCAATCTGAGTAATAATAAATCTGACAAAGAAAGTGTAATGAAACTAAACATATTATGGTTACAAAATAAATGTTAGTTTACTGGTATTTGATTTTACAACAAAACTATTTTGATTATGAAAAGACTATTTAGTTTTAAAAATTAAAATAAATTTCAAAAAAAATACCAATAACGAGACTAACACAGGGATCTCGGTATTTGAAGCCAATACCGGAATTTAGTACTTGTATTAAAATCAATACGCTATTGCACGCCGTAGTCTTGATGTTCCCAGCAATCACCATAAGTTTTCTTACATAGTATAAAACAAAGTCGCTTCCCGCGTCTGTCCGTCCCTCTGTATGCTTAGATCTTTTAAATTACGCAACGGATTTTATTGCGGATTCGCTATCATTCAGATAATGTCTTCCGGATGGTTTATAGGTATAATGCATGCATGTTATATTTACAGAATATATAAAAAGTCAATGTTTCGTAAAAAAATGAATTTTGGGCGCTTTCATTGCTAACGCTAACTAAACTTTACGAGATATATCAAAATATTGTACTATGGAATTGTGTATTATAAAAATATGTACAAAAAGTCCGCGATGGCATATATCTATCTATATCTTACGTATAATCCACAGTGATATTATTTTTTTTTGGTGGGATATACATTCGAAGTTATTTTGATTAATATCTTATTAATCTTCATTTAATTAAATAAGTTGGTTTCGTTGGGCATTTAACGTAGATAACTACTCATTATGACAAATCATTATCGTTAATATTTTAGAAGATATCACAGATTTAAAATTACTAAAAATCAGTATTCACGGTGCCCAACGCGGTGGTCAGCGGCGCCGCATGCCTATAAATAGCGCATCGCGGGCCGCGCGGTACCCTTTTATTGCATTGTTTAATTGCATTGTATGATTTTCAGCGATCGCACTCTTTTGTCAGAGCTCTCAAGCAAGTAAAATAAAAACGTGTTTTTCAGCGCGACACTATAAACCATAATATAAATTCGTCTTCTACATAATTAGAAGTCAGTTGAATAAAAAAATTTACGCTCTCCAAATGGGAAATTTTTATATTTGATTTCGTCTAATATTTAGTGCAGGGAAGCACTGTACAAATAAAAAAAAATTTCCAAGTGGCATTTTGATTAGAATGCGAGGAAATATTTTGTATCCATCACATTGTAACACATTTACATAAAAGTATTGAATGTGTCCCGCCTGCATTTAATGTTTAAGTAATAGAAATTTTTGGTCGGTAGAATAGCCAAGTTAATATTTAATTTTTTTCAGGTATGAAAACGACAATCGCGAGTATAATTAATTAAGTTATTAAATAAATAATAGCTAATTATTATTAGGATAATATTTTTCCACAGATTTTCCTTGCTCTCTTCTTTTTAGTTAATGGCAGATCCCCCATTCAGTGTTTGATTGTGTTTTTAAATAGTTTTTATTTTAGCTGTTTAATTATAACTTACTCATCAAATTTCGTGGACGTCGAAAACATCGTGACAAGTCATTTAAAAGAAACATTAGGTTCGCGAAAATCAATAGTTTAGAAGTTATTATTTTCTAGATTTTTTAAAAATCTTTACTATAGTCACATAAATCAATTTTGTTCGAAAACTGTTCCACTAAATAACATAAAATTTGGTACAGAAGTAGAGCAGACATATACGAGTAGCAGGGATGTAATGCTGCTAAACCTCCGCCGGGACGTGAAATCATCAAAGGTACAAGGGCACATGTTGCTGCAGTACGGTAGCGCTACGAGTCACTCTGTTCTTAGAGAGTGAGAGCACCTTAATGCGACATAGCCGGTTCAGCCGCGATGACAAAATCATTTGACGCCCAAGATTCCAAGAACTAAACCCTATCAATTTTTTCATCTCGGGTAACTTTAGAGAAATAATTTACGCCCGAGAAAGCACTACTGAAACAGATTTTTCGCCAAAAAATCCAAGTGCAACAATCAGACAGAATTGACACCCATTTTATAGGCTGAACTTTTTACGCCGTGTCGTATGTGCACTATAAAAAAGGCTGTCTGCCTTGTTTTACAATACATTGATTTTTTCGTAAATTTTGATTAACTTCTTAGTAAATATTCAAATAATTTTTTGCCGTCTCATTTTGTTGTGAACCAGCAATCCTTATAACTACACATGAACAACTTTTATTACTTTTTATTTTAAAAAATTTGAATATGGATTAAATTTGATTAATGCTTTTCGAAAAGAAATAAGTGTGTTTCTTTTTTGCTATTAGTGTACATTTTGTTAATTTCTGAAAATGTTGCAAATAGTTACATCACTACAATTTTTTGGCTAGACTATTACCATATCTTATGGCCATTTTTTAAGATCATAAGCAAATATCTAGTTGTACACATTTTATCACAATGATTTTGTCGAAAAATCGCTAATTGCGTGCTTATTACATGACTACTGTACTTCCATACCAAATTTTATTCGATTTAATGGAATAATTTTCGAACATAAGTAATTTTTCAAAAAGTCTAATAAACTGTTTTTAAATTATTTATCACGATGTTCTCTACCAAAAAAACTGCCACCTGTACAAAAAACGTTTCCATTCACTTTCCATTCCATTTTCTTCCACAATCATTTTTAGGTATGCGATTTCACGTATTAAAAATTAAACATCGATATAAATTAGGTTCTCGTATACAGCGCTATGGTCAATTCGGTCACCGACAAAATATTGTAAGATATTTCATATTGATTTTAACTTAAAAGTAATATACGGAATGAGTTTGTTGTTTAATATCGAAAGCACTAGACAAAATTTCAAAATCCGTTAATAATAACTAAAATCAATTGTAATAATAGAATGATAAGGACGTAGTAATTCTAAATCAGTACTAAATGCCATAATACTAGTATTTATATCTGAACAGATTCCACGTGACTTATATATGCGAAAGTTTGTTAACGCGTTAAAGTTTGTAACGCACTTTGTTAACGCGTTTTAAGAAAATCTAAAACTATATCTTTTTTAAATGGTTTTTTAAATCATTTTGTGAAAATCGCTTTATGAAAAATGGGAAAAGTCGGATTAATACAACGATAACAACCACAAGGAAACGGACTTATTTATTTTTTTAGTTAATCGGCGTCGTGGCTTACGGCCTTGATCGTGAGCGCACTGCGGCGCACGGGTTCAAAATAGCTATTGAGGGAACATATATATATTTTTTCTAAAATTTTAATTTAAACTTCGATAGATTATGGTTGTCTAAATATAATTCGCTAAACTTTGTGTTTTTCGAGGAAAACGATTTTTTTTTGTATGGAACGAAATATGAAAACTCGAAGTATCACGTTTTTGACCGACTCCACTCTTTGGTTGAGTAAATATTATTACATGAGTATTCCTAACTACTTGACTCGAGCTCGCTTCCTCAGCTCGTTTCCCTACCACAGCCTTATCCACTATATGGATTCATAAACTGAAGGAAACTGTAATTTTAAAAATATATATTATTAATTTATAATCAGTTAAATTCATCACCACGTTCATTTGTTTTTCAAACTTAATTATACTTATTTACCAGTGAAATTTCCCGAATTTCAATTACGCCTTTTTTTCAAATATTAATTACAACAGTGACTTCATAATAATTCGCCTTTTAATAAATAGCGACTGCATTATTACTATTTATACTTAATTTATTATTAATTAATTACGTAAAAATATATTTTCCTAAACAATTATTTCTTTAATTTGTTTTTAATCCCTGTATTGTTATTGTCTGAGCAATAAGGGTAATACAGGATTTAGAAAATTAATAAAATTGTTTCCAACTTTATTAGTGTAACTATTTTTTAACAAAATTTTAATTTCCCACTTCAACGCGATTGTTACAACAATCCCTTTTCTTATCCAAAATATGTGAATTGCAGTTGACGGTTCCCTTTAATAATTTAACCGTTGCAGTCGTTATAATTTAATCGAATTCTGTCACACACCTAATAAATGTGACTCTTTAAATATCTTAATTGGAATTTAAATTATCGTTCAAAGTTTATTCTCTCAATGACCTAATTAGTAACAACTTGTTTGTTAATCTAACATGACTTCAGACCTTTTAAAAGATATACGACTGGTTAAAAGTGCACCGATACTTCAATGAAATAATGGATATATGTTAATACATACTTGTATATAGTTTACAAAAACGAAATCATGTTGAATATGGTTTAACTCACTGTTTACTTTTTGCATTATTTTGTGATTGAGGTGTGTTACCAACCCAGTTTCTGTAAAGAAATGTTATTTTAAAGATGGATGACTATTTAGAATTTCTTTCCAATTTACGTTGCTTTAATATTTAATAGCTCTTTCCTCTTTTTAGGTTTCTGTAGTGAAAAGGAAACCCTTACATCACCTTCGTCCGTCTGTCTTAGACAAATTTGTACAATTTTAGACAAAAACACAAACTTACAAGTAAATAGACTTATACACATGGAGATGTCAATGTGTATTAAAATATAAGAACAAATGTATGCTAGGGCCTCATACGTGTAAAGTAAGGATATTTTTACGCCCATCCCATCGAGTTCAGAACTCTAAATGTCCGTCAAAATTTCAAATCCGTAGATCGACTTGAATACTTAGGCGCTGACAAAACCAGATTCAGCAATAAAATTAGCAAAATTTAAATTTATAACACTTTATGAATATAATTAAAAAGACTAACTGTTCACGTCTTATTAAAAATCTTGGTTGATTTTTATTTTCAAAAAGTAAATAGAATTCCAATAAAAAAACAAAACACATTATTTCTCCTGAATTCAAAGGCGCGTTTTGGCGATATCTCTTGCTTCAATAAAAATAAAAAACGATATAATTAAATTAATTGTAATCTTAGGTTTGGATCTGTGTTTTAATATCGTAGGAATAAGTTTAGTTTAGCACCAATGATATTTTGACATTTATTGATAGGACACGGAAGATTGACATACATTTTGAAATACGTCAGAATATAAATTGTAGCTCGGGATTATTTATTTAAAAAAATCGATTCGAAAATTGTCATACATTTGTTTGCGCGGGAATATGTTTTAACCTTTTTTCTTTCACGTAATTCACCTTTTTTCAATAATTTTTGCTAACTGGAATATTTTGGGCTTGTCTTTTTTTATATTGACTCGTGTTTATCCCAACAAATATTACAAATTGCAAAGTGTGTTACTTTGTCCTTCGTTCACCTTGCAATGGAGCAACAGAATACAAGGTAGTTGGCGGGCCGGAAAATGATATAGGCTAGTTTTCAAACCGGAAAATCTCATCTAACTAATATGACAATTTCGAATTAAAATTATAACATTTATATAAAATACATAAAAAGGAAATAAAGTACATAACTTATAATTTTGTCTATTTTGCATTTATTCTGACCACCTGATATCTAAAAGAAATAGTAATAACATTTTACAATTAAGTCCACTATACAATAGATTCGTGGACTTAATTGTTTAAATAATCATGTCTTTATTTATATATGCACGCACGCACGCAACAAAAAGAAAAAAATCATCACTTTCATACCAGAAAGAATAAAGAAGCATTTTTTTTCCTTTTTAAAAAAATAACACATTAATGTAAGTTTTAAGGAATTTGGTTAGGACTTGGCATCCATTTTGATCTTAATAATATAGATGACTACTCTGAAATATGCTGTTTTTAGTAAAATATCGTAAAAATAAAAGATAATTAAAAACTAGTAGTGACAAAATTACGATTCCGAAAACGTCCCATACAAAATACAACTGGATTCTGACGTCACTGGCAAGTTATTTAGCATTCATTATAAGGGAGTTTATTAAATATTTTTAGAATCTTGTTAACTATTGCATGTAAGTTATATATCGCATATTATAACTTCCTCATTTTTTTGTGTGGAAACTAAATTCGTAATAACTTTTTCAATTTAATGAACAAAAAAATTGATACTTTTTCCTATTTAGAAGTTTCGATTAATTGTATGTAATATGCATTATTTTTTTCATCACAAGGTTTTTTTAAACCTACTGTATAGTTTTAAAACATTTTTCAAAAAAATATCGATATCAGTCAAATACCCTACATATTATCTCGTATTTTGAGGGCCACTTTTAGAAAGTAAATAAGTGTAATGAAAAACTGGCCAATATAGTAAAATTTTATTCGGAAACTATAACTATTTCTGAGTCACAGTTTTAAGTAATCATAGTTTCTGGTATTTTCTATGATTATTTCTAAAGTTACGGTACAAAAAAAATAAGGGTACAAAATTTGACGTATCATGTTATCCAATGTCAGTTTTATTTTTTCGCACCCTACTCGTCATTTGTCTTGTTACAAGCTTGGATCGGTTAGTTCTACTTGCACAATTTAAAAAGAAATAACTATACTACTATATGGTTACCGACATGCGGTGTCCCACGAAAACGGAATAATTATAAAATGACGAGTTAGATTGTTATTGCAAATATTGAATATATATGGCGTTAATTTTGTAGAAATTCATTATAATTTAATTTTCCACAGCTAAATGAAACAACGTGATGTAGTATTATTTATAATTTATTTAAATTCTTTACCACGACCTAGGTTTCGTTGTATGAGAACAATTTGTAAAGATGATCTTTACAAATTGCTCACCTGAAGATGTTGTCACACAACGAAACCTGAGCAAGTCGTGGAGCACAATTTAAATAAATTAGAAATTATACTACATCACGTAGTTTTATTTAGTAACAAAAATTTAAATTGTTGATACAAGTTATAAGTTGATATAAGAAATAATTTTACTTAAAATATCTGAACAAGTGCCATTTAGAATGTTTTTAAAATTTTTCAAACACGAAATTAAAAATGGTTGTAATAAAACTGAAAAATGTTAAATGGAATCAATTCATTTTAAAATTCCTATCCAATGACATTACACCGATGGAATGTATGAAAAAAATTCTAATACCCCACAAACATTTTAGATATCATTTGATACCTCTATACGAGGCGAGTACATTTATACAACATTTCATGCATGGGAGTCTAAAAGTGTGGAAACGGCGAGACTGTGACAGACCGCCGGATCGCACATAACGAAATTATAAGGATTCGTGTCACTAAGAAACATTAAAAGCGAATTTGCACTATAAATATTTAAAAAGCTAAACCCGGCTATGTAAGTCAGGGTGTGCGAATATCAGACAAAAGTTTTGACGTAAGCATTAACAAGTTTACGTGGACTGTTATTAAAAAATAAAATGGGTAGTAATTCACACGTGTAGTTTGATAGTGTCGCCTGATCTATTATTTAAAAGCCAACACTGACCAGTCTTACATCGAGAATACTTAATTTCACTTGTCAGCCCATAACATTTTATGACACGGCGCAATGGAAAAAAACATCCCGGACTATTTTGACTTAGCTACTTGTTAAAATTCTCATCGGGTCTGATTAACAAAAGGAGCGGTGGTGTATTAATATTAAAGACAGCGCTCGGTATCTCTGCGAGTTTTAATTACCAATCAATCAGGCGCCAGCGGAGGAACGCGGGAATGCCTGGCTCACCTATCGACTATTCTCAACGAATGGTTGCGATTTTACGACCTCTTCTATGAACGGCCTCAACATTCCGATGAAAAATGCTTTGATTGAAGTGCCAACGAGTTTAAGGCGTTCCGCTTGTCATGTCTGCGTCTGAAGTTTTTGATTGTTTTACAATATTTATCATTTTTCACAAGGTACATGCGAGCATATCCAAAGAATTTTCTCCGATTGGAAATACGAAGGAAACTAAAGACTTTTCGTTCTGTCTTTCGGTATATTGGTGAATTAAAACTATGTTTGTATTATCTCTAACTTTCAGCAATATTGCGTTAGAATATTGCTGAAAGTCAATGTTTTTTATTTTTTTAATAGGTGAAACGAACTTTATGTTTAAAATAGATTTTTTTTTATTTCGAAACATTATTATCCGAAATATTTAACCTCAATACTTAGTGGGCCTTATTTGCCGCAAATACTTTTTATTACCATTATGTCTAATTTTCCAATGCAATAGATGTTAATTATAATCTGATTCGGATATGTAAAATTATATACTTCAGTGTAATATTCTTGTATCAGGAGAAAAAGGTAAAAGCGAAAAAGCTTTGCTATTTTTTAAGAAAAAACTTTCTTCGATGATTACGAAAACATGAAGAGGAATGCAATAGGTCAGCAAGTTCAAAGTGACAGATACAAGCAATTTTTTAGCAAACATGATGACAACACATAAAACGATGACAACTTAAGATTTGAAAATATTATTATTATATAATAAATATTTTCTCTTGTTGCCATGAAAAGGTGTTGTTAAAATAAATGATAACAACAACATGGCAACAATAGAAAGTTTTGGTCTGCGTAATATTTGTCTTCAGAAACAATGGCAATGCGGATACAATAGTATATGAATATAATTTCAAAGTACAAACTGGGGCGAAATCATTTTCTTTCTGATAATTAAAAAATTTACACATTGTAAAGATTTAAACTTAACGTAATAGACAAGGATGAAAATAATGAATTGTGATGGCATTTTAAGTAATGCTCATTGCATCCTTCAAGAGCGAATGAAATAGGGAGATATAACCTTTCCGCCATTAAATTAAAAAGCTCATAACTCACTTACTTTTTTATACATTTTTTTCTGACTAATGGTTTTTAATTAACCTATATTTCCTTGCTATTTTACTGAAGCATAAAATTAAGAGTAGTTAACTGCTATATGAGGCGCGGTTATAGCCACATTGTCCTTTGAATTGGTCCTAAATACGATTATTTTACTTGGCATTCATCAGAACGAAGTATATTATAAAATAAACAAAATGCAAAAAGTTTCGAAAAAGGATTTCACTTCTCGCCTGGTAAGCACGATATTTTGACTATATTAAGATATCTTTACAGTTTCCAATTACAAAAAAAAATTATTTAAATCGTGTTACATAAGAAGAGGGTAATATTTTTAGAATTTTATTTAATGGTATAATTTTTATGCAAAATTATTTTATAAATTGTCAAAAAGTGAAGCAATTTCGATTAAGTGAATTTTATTTAATTACCAGTATATCAAAAAATGGAATGATAACAAATATAAATGGATGAAAGTTTTTCAAATATTGACGTGTATCGTTAAGAAAAGGGCGCAAATTAGTCTATTTAACAACACCGAATATATACTACAATTTGTGATCATCCTATTAGATTATAATGTTATTTACATTAGCGTATTTCTTTTAATTTTCGAAAAAATAAGTATATATTTTATAAAAAAACGTAAAAAACTCATTATTTTTTAAATGCAATCAGCTTTGCAAACGCCCTGTTATTTGTTAAAAGTCAGATGATGTCAAAGGCACGTAAACAGACCGATTGTAGTTCCCAAACTTAGTTTTGTTTGTGATGTTATCTAAATCTTGGGTGGTTTAGTTACATATTTCTTAGTTTCTCGATCTTATTCATATATCTTGTTTCTGCTAGTTTAACTATTGCCAAAATGGAGAGAAATTTCGTGCAAGCTGATAATAGCAACTTAACTAAAATAGACGCGTTTTTTTGTTGCACTTTTCTTTAAAAACAACGCTGATTTCTTTGCTGCCGAACTCAAAAATTTAAAAACGTCTATGTATCTTTTATAATTATTTTTGTTTACAGAAATCACTAAAAGTATTTGGAAAATTGTAATTGTTGAAATTGACAGGTTAAAAAACATTCAGGTTTGATAATTAGATTTGTTTATATTTTTATTATAAATATTTAATAATTTATTAGAAATATTTTTTTAATTTTGTAATAAGTACTTAGTGATAAAATAAAAAGTGAATTGACTGAAAAAAAAAGTTTAAACATTCCCTCGCAAACAAAATCATCAGGTACGAAATTTTTCTAATCGAATTTTTTATAATAAATAACCTCCAGCTGCATATTTTTACCTGTTCCAGTGGCAGATTTCAAAGTTTGAACAAACATAGTTTCTGAACGCAACACATAAGAGGGGCGCGGGGGGCGTCGTTAGAAGCGCAAGCGGTGCGGATGTTTTAGTAGCCATGGAACAGTGGAGTGGAGAGCACCGCGCTTTTGCCGTCGAGGCGTACATTTCGAGTGGATTTTCGCTGTATGTAGCACGCCGTCGATTTAATAATCGTTACAGTATTCGTCGATTACGTGATGGACCATCGATCAACCTCTTTCAGTCATGGGTAGCAAGGTTCAGAGCTACAGGATCAACATTAAATAGGCCCAGGCCAGGACCTACACCATTGGTAGCCACGGATGAAAATGTCGAGCGTGTTATGGTTTCTGTCGTTGAAAATCCCCGTTTATCACTGCGTACATTTTCAGCGATATTGGGAATTCCGAAATCAACTTTACAGGTAATAATGCGAAAAAAGTTCAAGTTCCATCCATATAAAATTCAAATTGTTCAAGATTTACACGATTCTGACTTTGAATTAAGAAAAACTTACGCGGAGGTGATGTTGTTGAGATTTCGTACTGCTACCCGGATGGGCAACATATTCTTTAGTGACGAAGCTCACTTTCACACTGGAGGATATGTGAATAAGCAGAACTTTCGTTACTGGGATGTCCACAACCCAAGACAAATGCATCAAGAGCCTTTACATAAGCCTAAAGTAACAGTCTGGTGTGCCATGTCTGCATCTGCAATCATAGGGCCTTATTTCTCTGAAAATCAACGTGGCCAAACTGTAATTGTGAATTAGGAGAAATATGCCCAGATGTTAAATGACTTTTTCAGAGTAGAATTACAGAATAGTCCATCCTTCAACCAAAACACATGGTTCCAGCAGGACGGGGCCGTAGCTCACACTGATTATGTATCCATGAATGCAGTGCGGCAGTTATTTCCAGAAAAAAACATATACCGAAACGGTACCGTACCGTGGCCACCTAGGTCACCCGATTTAAGCCCATGGGACTTTTTCTTATGGGGATACTTAAAATCCGTTGTTTACAAAACAAATCGGAGCACTGTGACACAACTTAAAGAAAATATTCGAGCCGAAGTCAGTAGTATACCCCAATCGCTCTGCAAATGCGTTTTTGAAAACATGCGTGCTAGACTCGAAGAGTGTGTCAGACTCGATGGCCGCCATTTGGAAAACGTGGTTTTTAAGAAATGAAATCTGCATTTGTTGTTATAAAGTTAAAATAAACCTACTTTGTATTAGAGGTGTAGTTTTTTTTACAATTTTTCAAACATTGAAATCTGCCACTGAATGTCGTTTTTAATGTATATTCTTCATTATTATATCAAAAACTTAAATTTAGTTAAATGCTAACAATCATCAAAATATCATTGGTACTAAACCCCATTCATAACAAAATTTAATATTCTTTTCCTTTTGATTTATAGGTATTGAAATCGATAATCATATTGAAAACACAAATATTATTTACATCGAAATGATCTTCACACATAAAAACATTTGAGTGAGCTACAATGCTGTTTAGAGACCCAAACAGCATGGCCATTTGCAGTCACTTTTTTCGTATTTTAGAATTCTTTGACACTGAAACAAACAATTTATGTAGATTTTTATAGACGTATTTGTATATTGTGGCACTACACACCTTATATAAACAATTTTAATGTGAAAGTAACTAATATCTCCCTTCAGCGAACAGGACTGTTGTTTGTGTTTACGTGTATGTGAGGTCACGTGTCAAGTAATTAGCCGCCATTATAGACACTGCGTTTTTATCGCAAGTTTGGTAATTTAAACTTTAAAACTGATTTTATATAAAAAATACGGCATATATCCTGGAAATTTAAGCGTAGTGTGCTTATAATGCAATCTAACAGACTAATTTAAAATAGTTTTGCAATATAAGTCAAAGAGACTATAAGAATCCAAGCGTCGAGCAGAGCGCGACGTTTGAAAACATTTATAGAAGACGAATTCATTCTGATATTAGGATCCAGGTTATTCTGAAATATATTAGCGTGGTAAGAGTTTTATAGCGAGGTTTCGTTGTTTTCTTTTCATTTTAAGGGGAAAGCTGTAATTATCAGAGGAAGAAGGAAGGTAGTAAGGTAGTAAGACTGCCTGGAATAAGACTTTAAAATCCTAAGTGTAACGAACTGGGTGTCTCTGGCCGAGAACAGGAAAGCTTGGGAGTTGATTCTGCGGAAGGCAGGGTCCCATCCTGGGCTGTCAAGCCATTGAAGAAGAATAAGAAGTAATTATCAGAAATGTGTTTAATGTGTCGGTAACATTTGAAGTTAAGAGATCAAGGACAGATTTATCTCATTATAGACATCAAATACACAGACCATTAAAACTCTTTGAACTAAATTTGTTTGTGAGAAGATTATTTTTTTCAATTTCAGAATTCAGTCATAAATACGAAGAGTTAAAAAGAGCTTTTAGAGGTAAAATTTCAAAGCAGCCTTGTTAAGAATTTTCACTTTATGCAAGACAAACCAACGTCATACTGTACAACAAAAGCTTCCGAAGCTATGTATAAAATATGAAAATTATATAATCCGTTTAGGATATAACAAACTTGCTCAGTGTGGGATGGAGTAACCTCCATACTCGATTAAAACCCACGCGACTCTTTCTTGTGGGGATATATTAAAACAACTGTTACTTTGAGAAATTGCCAACAACAACTAACGTACTCGAAGCGATTAAAAAAGTGATTAATTCACATAGAAATTAAACTTTAGCCAAGTTTTTATAGTTTTCAAAAAAAAATTAATTGTTACAAAAAATGTAACGAAAAATGTCAATATTACTTGTATAAAGTATATTTGATTTAAATGATTGATTTTTAAAGTGTAAAATAATAACTTAGCAATATTTTACCCAGATGGATAAAAACTGCGAAATGTTTTCTCTTAATAGTAATTTTACTATTTCTGATACATACAAAATGGTAGATAGTAGTTACTTTCGACAACTTCTCATAGAACACTGTATAAATTAGCAAAAGATGGAGGTATGATCAAATTTTCGGCTTTCACTATGTCTCAGACTTTTACCATTCTCATAACACGTTTCAATAGACGTAATATGATATATTTTAAAGGCGTAGACAATTTTTGAATCCCTTTACAACGCCGGCCTCTATTATACTAGTACGCTGAAATGGCCTGCACAAAATCATAATGAAGAATTTTGGCGCTACTTGTGAACGTCCAGAGGAGCGAGCGTTCCCGCAACTTACCAATAACGCAACGTCTCTAATGATAGAGATGGCAGTGTGACGAGAGAAATCGATAAAAACTTCGATAGATTAAGGATTCATATAGCTAATCACGTTTACATCTATTAAATTATATAATTAAACTGATAACACACCGATAATCAGTGCCAATAATTGTAATTTTTCTATGGTTAGGAATAAAATTATATATACATAAATGTATGTGTGTGTGTGCGTGTGCGTATGCGAGCGAGAGCGCGTTTTTGTGCGCGCGTATCTGTTTATGTAAACATATATGAACTCAAGTATTATTAAATATGAATAATTGGTTACAATTATCGGCTGGTCCAAACTTTCCGTATCAAAAAATTACGTACATTAACACTTGTGATACATGGCGAATAATTTTTGATTGCTGCGTTCAGACGACTATCTATATATTTTGTGGTAATTTACTACTTAATATATTTTACTAATATATGAAATTGGCTATCAAATCTGATAACAACTATGAGTAAGGATACGTTCCTTATTAGTAGGATACCAAAGATTCCTTAAATTGATCTTGTAAATCAAGAAAAAATGCTATACATAAGATCCTCAGGTACTTACTTTCCCAGCAATATGCGAAAAAGTGAAATTCCATTGGAGTTTTACCTTTATTATTTTTATAAGCTTGAGTCATCACTTTATGATGATTCTACCAATAAAATTGCATAAGGGACAATTAAAATATTTCTTTGTTTTTGAACAATGAGTGCTATACCATATACACGATACAAGATGAAAACTTATGATAAAGCTACCGATGTAACTAAGCAATCGTCACACTTAATTTTCATTCAATTCTCTTAAACGATAAATCTTGCCCTATGCATTGTTCAGACGTCTCGGTCGCGTTAGAGTTCGGTTTCACCAAAAATAAGTGAAAAAATTTCACCAAATCCATTTTACGGCCATAGTGATTCTATTTCTTCTAATATTTTTATATTGCTTTAGAATAGCGACACTGTGCGGCCCTTGTAACTTTTTGGTTAATACGAATAAAAATCTTAGGCATGCAATTTCTTTTCAATTTCATTTATAACCTAAACAAAATAACAGAAAATATCGAAAGTGTCGATACAAAACAATGTGACATTATCGTGTATCGATATAATGAATTGCGATACGAGATTTCGGTACATTAGGAAATTTGGACATCTTGAATTAAATGTCAAATTTAGTTCCCTGGACGTTCGTGGCGGCGTTTCGAATATACGCTAAAAATAGCTGTCATTTTATATGGTATAGCTAGTTCAGCTTACTAGTATAATAGTCCAGCTTACTAGTATATATTTATTATTTATTTATTATTAACTTTTATGTATAGTACATATGGCGGACTTATTGCTACATGTGCAATCTCTTCCAGTCAACCATAACAATTTGTATTGAAATTTAGTTGGTAGACTGTAAGAGATTTTACAATGAAAATTCTTAATAGCACATTAGACAAACAAAAATACAAAAGTAAATTAAAAAAGAAAACAAAATATTGACATGATTTGGGATGGGAAAGACAGGAAAGGACGAGAACACAAAGGAAAAGGTTTCAGGAGATGCAGGACTTTTTCACTCGATCTTTGAAAATATTTATAGACGTGATTTTCCTGATGTCAGGATCCAGGTGATTCCAAATTTTTGCTGCTTGGACAGTGAAGGATTTTTCGTAAGTGGTAGAGGTATGTTTAGGAATAAGTTAGGGTGTGTGAACTTTCAGATCGCAGCCCAAGGCCGTGAGCAGACAAATCTTTAAATTTGCCACTAAGATAATTTGGCCTATGAGAATTTTTTAATATGTTAAAAAGAAGTGTAAGTATGTGAAGTTGGCGTCGATCACGGATCTTCAGCCATTTGAGAAGCGACCTGTATTCAGAAATGGGATCATACTTTCTAAGGCCGAAGATATACCGAATGCATAAATTTTGAAGACGTTCCAACTTGCACAAATATTCATCATTAAGATCAGGATAGCACACGTCTCCATAATCGATTAATGGTAATAAAAGTGTTTGACAAAGGTAGATTTTCGTTTTAGTCGGTAGAACATTTTGAAGACGTTTCAAAGAGTGTATCCTGTTGAAAATACGACGACTAACATCATTTACTTGAGGCCGCCAATTAAGATTTTGATCGATCAGTAGGCCCAGGTTTTTCACAGTTGACGTGTATGGTATTATTGTACTATTTAGCACTAATTTCGGTAAACTAAGTAGGTTTACTTTAGAAGTCAGTCTTTGACTACCGATGATGATAGCTTGTGACTTACTTGGTGTATATACGCTCTATGTTGGCGGATTTTTTCTGATAATATAACCGAAGTATATGAGAACCCGACTAGGAATTGTACAGGATATTTCCGATTTCCATTATGATGGTCTCGTTATATGACAGGGAAAAACAAATAGCAAAATTTATTCATGAGTAATTTTTTGTTTTTTCTTTTTTTAATTAAAAAAAACTTTAAATATCCATTGTGTTAAAAAGTTTCTGTGACATATTAACGTTTGCACATTTTAAATTTTCTTATATTTTGTAATCGTTGTCAATATAATTCATTTGTAGATTTTCTAATATCACTGTTTTATGGGAAAATACCATTTGTCAAATGGAACTTTGTGAATTGTCTGTCAAATGCAGATAAAAGTTCGATCGACTTAAATTACTGCCTATTGTATACACAGGAGAAGGAGCTAAAAATCGGATGGTTTTTATATTTGCTTATGCATGTCGTTTGTTATAGTATGCGAGGGCCAAAAACATTTTAAATGTAGTAATCCAAACCACCCTCCAAATCACATAACTTGTCTCTCTAGATAAGCTCCTATTTATATGTCATCGGATAGAGCCGGACTGAACAACTGACAATCATAAATATGCTGCTGTAGCTATATATATATGTATATATTCAAGGCTTGTTGGCATATTTATTATTTACCTGAACACAACAGCGAATAATTTGCCGAAACGTGCTCAAATTTGTAAACAGTTAACTGTATGAAAAACCAACACAAACTTTGTAGCCGCAATTACCTAATCAAATGTAATTGAATTAAGTCGATATTTTATACGTGCATCTCGGTTGACTTATGGGCCATTGTTGTTTCCCAAGTCTGACTGTATACGACGGGGCTAGGGGCACAATACTTATTAGAACGACGCATCAGAAGACGATACCTTAATATTATTCCGAAACGTTTGAATTTATTATACTTTATTACGATTCAGGTGCTGTGGCGCCATCAATCAGGCTGCGATGCCTACATAATGACAGCGAGTAAATTATCAAACGCTACCGACCATTAATAACATCGGGCGCTGGACGTGAATTTTAACGAATTCTTTTTAATCTAGTGCTAATAAGCATTAGATAATGATACGCCATTCATTCGTAATATTATTTTCGATGATTTAAGATTACGTTTAACAATTTCAAGTACGTAATTAATTTTATTTTTAGCCGTTGCGACGACACATTGCGCTTATGCAAATCAAGACTGAATTGCATATACAAATGAAATTCTCCAAAAATGAACATGCCATGACATGGAGCGTTCCATGATTCGTGTACAGACAACCGGATTCAAGATTCGCATTATGTCTGTTGTATAAACATAAAGAAAAATGTCTATATATCTCTATTTATCCGATATGGTACCTTAGGAATTATTAAACCATTTTTATATCACTTTTTCAACATTATATACAACAATTTATATAATTATTGAGTGGATTTACGATTTTGAAGGGATTTTTCTTTAGAATATCTGGACACATTGGGCCCTTATGATCTCTTTAGGCCGCCATAGGGAGGCACGCCCCACTGGTTTTGAAGTCCTGATCTAAAGAAGGCTACTTGAAATAACATGACTGGTAATTTTAAAAACAAATTCGACATTGTAAAAGCATTAACAGGTAGGTAAAAAATATAATATATTTAAAATTATACGTGATATCTGAAATGCTCCTCCAAATTGCAAACAGTTACAGAGGCAGCCCTTGCTTTTACGTCAGGTTATGTACAATTAAAGAGTGAAATAAAACGAAACAACGATATATTAGTAATGTTTGCAGACGTGAAAAACATTAACAATTAACCATAAAACACACAAAATAACACATAGGCTAATAAAATATTTATGACAATTATTCTTATTTTTATAACCGCAAATGCATTTGTTTCGTTTGTTTATTATTATTATTATTTTTATAGTTTATTTGAGTTAGTTTGCTTCGATAGCAGCTTCTAAACTACTTTTCAATATGCGCGTACTTCTTTTGTAATAACAAGGTTTATCTAATCAATCACAATAATTTAAACTTCATAAAATTAATAATATATCATTCAAAATCCTTTTATTAAAAGTTTTTTCTGAAAATTGATTTTTTATAAGCTAAAAACTCTGTTTTTTTTATTTAATATATTTTTAGGAATCGTTGCACACAACATATTACATTGATAATATCTTTTATATTTGTTATGATTAAGTATATTTTTCCTTTTCTTCCTGAATAGAAGCCGAAGCGGAAGTTCTACGGAGTTTTGTGCAATTTATGTTAGTTTATTTCAAAATCATGTGTTCACAGGTTTATCTATCATGAAAATGGAAGCCAGTTTAAATTAATTGAAATTAGCCTCATATTCCGGTTTTTATAATCAATGGGTTATCAAAATTCACGCTGATGTATGAAACTAGTTAATAATTTTTGAGCAATGAATTTATTATTATTGATTTCTACAGGCTGGTAGACACAATGGAATTGATGACGGGCACTGTCAAGTATTCTGTTTCACCTATTGTTTTGAATGCACAGAAGAGGATTCGAAGAAATAACGTAGATACTACGTGTTATAGTACTGTTGATTTCTAGAACAGCATGTAGATTGATTTATATAAGTATCTATAATTATTTTATGGCGTTGTGACAAGTTCTTTCAGTGATTTCGGCAAATCATAAGATTATAGGTACACTCTTTACGAAGTTTTGGAAAAAAAGGTATTTCTGAATTTTTTTACTGCATTTTTCTGAAGATTTCCTGTACCGTGATATCTGTTAAGCATGTAGTTTCGGAGGTCATGAGGATGTGTCTATTGTTATTTGTGGCATTGTCTGTTATAATTCCTATCCCATTATAATTAAATTTCATTATTTTCTAGGATATTTTTGGATATGTATTTGTGGTAGAGTGTTATACCTAATTAGAGGAAATGAAAAATAAAATATAATTATCTATCTCGTAAATACTAAAATAGTATTGTACACACAGAGCTCATTTCCCTGCGTCAGTCGAGAAGATTTTCCTTGATAGATATTTAGATTTCCTTGATGGGTATTGGTCAATAAACCAGGAGCAATTGCAAACTGTCTATTGAAAACAATGCAACGCTCTACTCTTTGGGTAAAATGCGGTCTATTTAGGATAATCTGTATGGTAGAAAACTCGATTCCCATGCGAGACATATTTTCTCCCATGTGAAATAAAAAACAAACGATTTATCGTTTTTGTTTTTTTTTCTTGCTATTATCTAGCAGTTACCCAAATCTCTCTCCCTGTTAATATAGCGGTACTGGCCTCCTCATTGCTGCAAAGCTCCGTACATGAACTAGTTCATATCATGCTCGATTTAACGATTAAGAGGCCCGTTAATTCTCCGTGTTTTCGCAGAATATGAAATCTGTCCAAGATTACAGAAACGTGGGAGTTTGTCCACATAAATAATTTGTTGCGTTGAATTAGTAAATTATTTCTCGAAAAATACTCTCGTGATAGAAAATCCCATTAAAATCTTTATAGACGAATAAAAACCGGACTGTTTTTTTGGGGAAAAAAAATCACAACTTTTTGTTGTAAATTTTATTAAAAAGTCTTAATCCTAAACTTACAAAATATATTAATTTTTTAATTTTAATTACACTAAACTTAATTTTAGTTAAGTACAATTAAAACACATTAGATTGAAAAAATATTTAGATACATCAAACATAGATTTAATTTAAAATTTTATATTTTACATCAAGAATTAAAATTGTCGAGTATTGTATTCGTTTTCCAAAACTTCATTGCCCACACGTACGAATATATAATTGAATATAACTAAAGAATTTGTATTATGTTTTCAATCGCATTGTATTCAATAGAACTATATCAAAACAATCACTGACAATATACTGTCTCAATAAAAAATAAATAATAATTTTATGTAAACCTGAATATTTATTAACATTGATATGGTAGAAAAAATAAATATATATAATAAACAAACAAACAATGTCTTTAACTCTGAATAGTTGTTCGTTATATATGAATAGTTGTCATATATACTTGAAACTATAAAATACAAGCAAGCTATTAAGGCAACTGTCAACTTTTTGTTTTAATTCAAAATATTATTGCAAACAAATATGAAACTTACAATTCTTATTTCAAATCTTAAATTATATTTAAAAACTAAAATTTAAAAAAAAATTTTTAAACCAACAAGCCAGCGGATTATTATAGCGAGTTCTCCATTTGTCTGCATTGCGCTTCCCGTGCAAGAGATGTTCTTCAAGGGACATAGTATGAGCTATGTTCTTCCTGTTACGGCTAATACATATAATTAACATTAGGTGCTACATCTTCTTATAATTATTGTCTGATTGTGGCTAGGTTTTTAATTTTAATCTTGAACCCATTTCTAAGAGATATTATGTAATAAAGAAATCTACCATGTTGTAATAGTTTATCCACAATGTTGTATTAGATATAAGTAACAATGAATGCTAGATCTTACACCACACCGTTGGCAGAAGATCACGAAATTGATAAAATAGTTGAATATAAGCCACCAAAATGATGGCATACTGCAAAGTGGCTAAACTAGCGGTGAGTTGTTATGAAGGATACTTACGGAATTCTTCGATTATAGTAATATTTCGAGGTACCTCGATTACGACCATTAGCAATTTCCATGTAGTGAAGAACAGATTCAAACGAATAAACGACAACAAACGCTGGATAAAGTACAATACTCTAGGGTTCTAAAATATCGACATTCACGGTCAGCCTGATCCATAAATTTCAAGTCTTTCATCGCTCAGTTGTCAAGCTGAAAAGAGCTACGCTCGGAGTGTCTCTGAAGAATGAAATCCGAAATGTGGACATCCGACGAAGAACCAAAATAGTCGTATGACGACTATTTTTTGCATTAACAAATTGAAGAGGCAATGGCTAGGGCACATTTGCAGACGAACCGACAACTGATGGGGTAGCCGAGTTCTCAAGTAGAGACTACAAACCTCGAAACGTATTGTGGGATGCCCTCCAGTTAGATGGACTGAAGATCTAAAATAATCGGTGGGAAGCGGTTGGATGCGGATGGAGGTCGTCTGTGGTGGTGCGATCTAGGAAAGTCATATGTTAAGCAGTGGATATTTACAGGCTGATAATGGTATAATCTGGATAGGTAGGTGAGATAAGAAAAAATCGTTCATTTCTTTCATTCATTTCTTTAATTTCACTCCATTTCGTCTGTATAAGTATTTAGATGTTGTTTTCCGACCTCATATGAAATTTTAAACTGCTAAATGAAAGTGGTCTGACTAAATGAATACTACTCGAATTCGACTTGGAACGAATTGTCAGGATTAGTAATTACTATTACCGATCAATCGATTATGACGATCGTTTTATACTTATTTTACTTTCTATTACAGGGATGTATCATTAGTAGGTCATTTGTTTATTCAAATTCTTCATGATCACCCACCGCCAGTCTAAACGTGAAAAAAAAGGAAATGGCTATTCTGTGAAACTTAGCGTGGATATTTCCACTATTAATAATTTAGTTTTTCTCCAGTGTTAAAGCACACAAGTCTTTTTATTTTTTTTTTAAAAACTTCAGGTCAAATCTTGCATCTGTTTAGAACTTATTAGAAGTGCGTGGATATATCATGTGTTACCTGTCACTACTTGCTGAAGCTATTTACTAAACAGAAAATATTTACATATATACGACCTGGATTGGTATGATCGTTTAATATAAAACAGTCAACTCTGCAAACGAATTACTTCTAAGCTGCGTTATTTCATTTTGCACATTTAATTATTGGAAACAATGAATACATGTTTTATATTAGCATTAACGAGATTTTTCTCTCTACCGAAAAAATCTCTCTGTTCGCTAGCGATCTCATTAGAGTAGTAGACGCAAATGGAGTGGACCAACGGCCACAGTCGTCACCGTCACCAGACTGTCAACAAAAAAGGAATGTTAGCTGCATTATTCGCCCGGATGCCGATGCTCTCCGCCGATCAATAACAAAAATCTACACGCGACCGCGATACGCGAGTGCGAATGACGCCAACCTAAACTCAAATGCAATTTATCAAACAAACTGTTGTGCGATTCGACACGGTTAGGATGTTTTCGCGTTCCGATTCATGTAAATTTTATTCATTCAAAAGGAAAAAGCAATGTCGTTCACATATTCCGATCCGAGATATGTAAACGTACGCATTTCACGTGCGCATTGTATTTAAATATCAGAGGTGGATCCCTATTAACCAGCCTAACATTGCACAAATTCCATTTATCTAAATTAGGCAGATGCATTTTAAAACTAAACGTCTATAAATTGAGTACTTTCAAAATGACATAAAATAAACTATCTATGTACAGTTATTTGTATATAAAACGACGTAAATCTATACAAACAAAATAATGATTTAAAAAATAAAATAGAGCTATTAAAGGGAACACAATTTTAATAAATGATAAAGAAACTCTTTGGATCATTAAGAATATAATTTTCTTATAAATAAAAAGGTGCAATTAGAGAGAATGACAGATTGTATCGAACTTAAAATAACTTAATTACAATAAATTTTGAACTCAAAGGTTAGAAAAGCTAATTTCCTTGAAAAATTCTTTAAAGCATTTTGATAAACGGCTGACAATTTTTACTATAAAATCATCATTATAATATCGTAAAGTCGTATCTTTACACAAATAATTTGCCGATACAAAAATTCACTTCAATGTAATATTTAAGGAAACTAAGATAACAACATAAAAGAATAATATGAAGCATTAAAGATAAGTAATTACTGATCTTCAAAAATAAGATAATTTGATTCAATACACAAACGAATTTAAGAACAGTACATAATGCTATTCTAAGTTATACTACTTAGGACAGTAATGTAAAGAGCCTTCTTTGCCTAAACGGAAAGCAGAAAACGTAAAAAACACTAATTTCCATTTCATACCAATTTATCTTTATTACATAATCAAATATTTATCCAAAAAAAGCAACATATAATTTTGAATTATTTGTAAAAGGTGGATAAAAGTGGTAAAAGAGTAGTAAAAGGTAGATTATCTGAAAATGATTTGTAAAAGATGGAAAAGGAAAGTTTCGTGCGAATTTAATTTTTGCATCTTAATTTTTAAGACACTCGTGAATAATGTTTTTTTTATATTATTGAAACGAATACCAATATTATTATTTGATATTGATCGAGGACCAAGTTACACTAACATAACAAAAATTATATTAAAATGAAAAAGGCGACCGACGTTATCAAAATAACTAGTATTCACCTCCATAATAGCACAGAGTCCATAGCGTACCATTCCGTCAATATTAACCACGATTTACTCATTATCGAAGACCTCGTTCTCGTTGTCTTTGAAGTTGGTCGGACCGTGCCAGTCCCATTTGGTATAATGAAGCTTGGAAGAAGCGAACTTAGGATTTTTTGAGGTGATCCTCACGAATATCCTGCGTCCGTAGAGAGGCTGAAGGTGTCTGAAGTTATCGACGAGCGAGAGATTCGTACTTGTTGACAACAGGCGGAATTTCTCCATCTACAACAAAAGACATGAAGTTACAAGTCCGTCTTCATAAATTTATCTATGCTTATACCTATAAGAGGCTATTATACCTATAAGAGCCTGTTATACCTATAAGAGCCTATTACACCTATACGAGGCTATTATACTTATAAGAGCCACCTACCTAGAAGAGCTGAAGCTTGGGACATTGTTTATTTTCTTATTTCTATGTACTCGTTATCATTGACAGTTCACTGTTCACAAAGTTAATATTCCTTGGAAAGATTCCAAGGAATATTAACTCTTTTGCTCAAGCCATGTTTTTTGTTTCCATACTTACTATACTGTCTTCATTTATTTTAAATCCTACTCTTAACATAATCTTTGAATCTATTCTTCGAATTTTTCACATTATCTTATTTAATACAAATCTTCTTGATTCTTTTGCAGTCTGCCATATTTGGTTCCGTTTAACAAATTGTAATCAAACCCTTTGAAACCTTTTTAAATTATTATCATGTTATACAAAGCCTTGTTATATATTTGATTACCATTGCATTGAAATGACCTCCGTGAAAATTAACGTCATTATAATTCTGTTAAACTTGCAATAAAACTTCGATTAACCGCCAATCTTTTAACTCTTTTTCTAATTTCTGTTATATGCGAGTGCAGATAGTAAATAATTGTTGCAATATTACTCATCCCCGTTTATTGCGGCATGTCATCGTACATTGTATGGAACATTATCACTCAGGAAGTCTGAACCGTGTGGTCTTGATAAAGCAAAAGAAAATGACAAGACTGTTTTAAGAACTTTAGATCTAGAGCATGAATTCACATTATATACAATACTACATACATTTGAATTAAATCGTAATATTGTTCGTTTTTGTAAAATAAACTATACCTTCTTAATAAATATGTATTGTTGTATATTCATGTCAAACCAGTGGTCAAAGATGAGCTATTAAGTAAAGACATTTTTGTCATCTGTCTATTCGACTATTCGAAGTTTTACTATATTCTATTTTTCTTTTTTATTTTATACTATATTACTTGTTATTTACTAATTTATACCCCCAAATAAATAAGCAATGAAGCCTGTTCTATATTTTTTGGTATGGTTATTACAAACATCAGTACTCTATGGTACTTTGCGTTATATTTGTTGAATTACAGTTAATGAAACACATCTACACAACGCAAATCTAATTGATGTTAAGAAAAATGTTATTTCTTTTTAATAATCATTTATACTACTAAGCGTTAAGGATTTGTCCCACATACCGATGAAAACAATTGGCAGATTAAATATTCAGACTGCATTCCATAAATTACCCCCGGGAACCTTGAATCAATCGGTGACAGATATACTTGCGCATTATTAAATGCAGATCGTGAATTTACACTGGTTAAATCCGGTGGCAGACGGCCAACATTACTCTAAGACCTCGACTACCGTTAGCGCCAAAATGATAAATATGCCTTGAAATATATGCAAACGGCTTCAATTATGTTTGCACGGGACCGCGTGATGTTTACGAATATTCTTAAGTATCTTCGTGCATGTGAGACTTTTATAAAGGTTTTAGACAGCGTGTGTAAAATTACAATGACTTATGATCTGAAAATACAAACTGATAGAAGTATCTAGGTATAGGTTTCACGCCATCCCTTTAATTACCTCTACAATCAATTGTTAATAGGCAAGTTGTTAGTAGTTATAGAGTGATAATTATATAGCAAAGAAACAGTATGCCCAACTGTTGTAAACTGGTGATATTAAGATTTGAGTATTTACATATCCAGTTTTAACTTACAGCCCAATTTAGTTAATATTGACTAACCTGGTAAAGTGACTGCATTATTTGGATAGAAAGAAGATTTTTCATAGATTCAAATAGGTAAAAGAAAGGAACCAAAGCCAATGAATCAAGGAGCATTTTGTAGCATAACCCCATTACGATATTTGAAACAAGTGTATGTTACTCAACAAAAATATAAAAAGATGAAAATTAACCCGAAACTTTCAGGTTTGATTTAATCATACTATCTGTTTAAACGTTCACATTTCAAACATTTTTCAGAAAAGTTGTGAAAAAGCTTGTCGCATTCAAATACCATCAGTTTTTTCGTTCTCCTTGTTGACAATCTGTGAACCAGTTGCATAATCGAAAATGTAAAAATCTCTATTATTTGAAGATTTTTGTTATTTTGGTATATATTTGAAACACCTTTACAATTAGTACTACAAAAGTATCTTTTCTTTAGGAGTTTTATACTTTAAGATGCCATATATATATATATATATATATATATATATATATATATATATATATATATACACACACACACACACACACACATATATATATATATATATATATATATATATATACACACATATCAGTATGACATGTGTTTGTTAACGTCAATACTTTTAGAAACTCGTCTATGTTTCTGTTTTAAGATTAAATTTCTGTTCATCTTAAAAAAACACTTTCGTCAATTTCCAAAAATAAGCATCGAAAGTGAAGCTCTTAATCATAAATTACAGCCTCTGATTTAAATTCAGCAATGTGTTATTTCACATTGGAGTTCAAATTAAAGATATTGTATAACAAGATATTTTAGATTGGATACCTCTCATAAGATAATTAAATTAAACATAAATTATATGATCAAAAAACAGTAGTCAAACCTGGAAAACCGATACTGGCAGGAACTGCGGAAATAGAATCCAGGTGACAGCCTCTGAGCAGGGCGGCGTGGTCAACGAACCTTTGTACGTGTAGAAGCGATCTGTATCCAGATTGCCCAGAAGCGACTGCAGCGTGAAAGTGCCGCTCAAAGTCGTATTTGCATTGAAGGTTTCTATCTGGCTCATGTTCTTCACCAGAGGAGTCAAGGCCTTCGATTCGTCTTCCACTACCTGGATGTTGCGAAGAATTATAATCTATATATTAGTAATATACAAATATCACGCTTATTGTCTTCTACGACGACGAGCGTAATTTTATAGATTACGTTAGGGTGATTACTTTAGAGTATTTACATTTAATAGGGAACATCCTGACAAGTAGGTGTAGAACACGCACCACGAGTTTTCCGTAGACATATAGGTACTTATAAATATTTAAAGTTACATAGTATTCCTAATAAACTTTTTATAAATATTGATTTTTCCAAATATATTGCCTACTATATCTTTCGCAGCTGTAAAAACGTGGTGTGTATTAAAAAAAATAATATCTAGGACTATCGCTATAGTTTTATTGCAATGCTGAATCAGATTTTACCAACACTATTTTTCCATGATTTTTGATTTTCGTTTCAGTAGTTTTGGAAACAAGGAAAAAAATATTTTTGTATTCCTCATAATAAGCCTTTTTAAATGATACCTTACATCATTTAGAAAACTGAAAAACATCATTTACTCTCTCTTTAATTCTTATAGAAATATTTTTAAAATGTTATCTAGTGCAAGATATGCAAGTTAAAAAGACGTGTTAATATGCTAAATTTCAAGTGTCGATTTCGCACAATTTCAGAAAAAATCGCCTATGACAGACAGCCAAGATTTATCTTCTAAGGTTTCCGTTTTTCCTTTGAAATACGAACCTTAACAATTCTAGAGAATATGCCAAATACTTTAATCGATTGTTTTCAATTATTGGACCTGATAATTTTTATTTTGAATCTGATCTTACACGATATTTTCACTTGATCATTTTATATTTAATATAAAATTGTTTGTATCAATTGATATTTCATTAATATTTTGTCCCTCATGGGACTAATATCATTTTCTTCTAGATTATTATGTATATTTAAATATTGTTTCGCGTAACGCATACTTAATCCAAATAATAACCTAAAGCGATTTACCCTAAAGCCAAATATCTAGATTGCCGTAAAACAATGCGGTTAATTCGATGTTAGATGCGATATTACATTTCTACCAATTTTTCTACTTCATTTACGGTTCAAAATAAGTTTTCAAGATTGTTTTAATGAAATCCAAGACTCATTTGTAATTTAATCTGAATCAAATTACTAATTGTAGAACTATTATGTATTTATACATAAAAAAACACTTGCTCGACTTCCTACTAAAGATATCTTTTAACTTTAAATATAATTTGACCATAATCATTTACTTTTGTATCGCATTGACAATCTTACTTAAATTACATTTTTATCGCAGTAATTAACAAACAAAATTATTCAAAAAATGTTTCAATTTATTTATTATTTACATGTTCTAATCGAGCAATACTTGATGGATGTCTGGATGTTCGTCTGAAAGAAATGCTACCTCTCTTATCCTCTAATTCTTCTGTTCTTTTGTCCTTTAATATTGTCCTGAATTTTTCCTTCTTTTTAAATTGTGTACAGATTTTTACAACTTCTATTTTCTTCTGTTTTGTTTGCCTTGGTTTTTCCGTACAATCTGCTAATTTATTATTGAATTTAAGAATTCAGAACATATCATTCTATTGTAGTTGACTGAAATACATACTTAGCTTTTTTATTTTCCTATTGAACATTTATATATTTTTAGTGCATAATAAATTTGTTTAATTAATAAAAAGACAATTGAATGTAGTTATATAAAAAATAGCCAAAACAAAAATATATGTGCCCGAGTTTATTTAAATGAGTATAACATGAAGTTAAAAAAATTGATTGAAAATGGAATACTTCATGGAATACTGGTGATGGGAATCCACTAATAGTGGAGATTAGGAGATGATTTTCAGAACTATTTCCGATATATCCTAAAGCCAAATATCTAGATTTGCCAAAAAATAAAGTGACGCCTATGTTTTCGTAATAGTTATCATAAATGATTCAATACTATCAGTTTACTGTATTGGAAACTATTACTAAAGCACCTATAATGTTTTCAAAACGAAATGCAATACATTTTGTTATTGTTGTCAAGAATCTACATTTTAAACATGTTTAATTGATGTGAAAATGAATGAGGTAAGAAGAATGGTGTGATCTAACGATTCATCACTCTTGTATAAAAATGAACGATACTCAATATGTATACATAATGCTCTAACAATGTCTATTTATATATATCTACGATCTTTTTGTCGATGGTCCTATACAGACTTGAAAGAAAACAAAACAATGATGACGCTTCATTTATTTAGTATATACATACGTATCACCATATAAAAGCTAACGATTGTTCTGCATTACTGAATCAAGATGACATCACAGCCTTACCAAATATTGATTGTCCTTCAGTTTAACCCTTTGAAAAACTTACAAATATTGAAGTTACCGGAGAGAAACGTTTTCACTTGTCACTAGTTGACTTTCTTCACAATTGCATTTCTACGTGTTATACAATTGCATATCATTGTTCCTGAACACCTAATTAACTGCTAAATATTAGAAATAAAATAGTACCACTACACTTTTTAATGAATATCTCCATCCGTTAATTGGCTAATACAGGTGTTGTAAAATTGGTAAAGCAAACCGTGTTCTATGGGTTCCTGAATACAAAATCAGACTATTATAATCAATCATTTATTTTGTATCTCATGCCGCTCTCTGGATACACTATAATAGGGGATCTATTATAATGTATCCAGAGAGAGGAATAAATCATAGGGGATCTATATAATAGGGGATCTATTATAGTGTATCCAGAGAGCGAGATCTAAAGGGTTAGACGCCACCACGCAGCCTGCCAACTAGCTGTAGCACATATGCAGCACACGACCTCTCGGCCGGCAATCGACGCATTTATTTGAGTGTTGTTTACAAATAGAATTATAAATGAGATAAAAATAACTCTTATTTACATACGTGTGCTTGCATTTACTTACAATTTATTGTCCCTTAGTCTCTCTTCATCTTTTTTGTTGTTTGATAACAACATATTTTATATCGAAAAATTGTTATTAATATTTTGGAAAGCCCCTTTAAAATGCACTACAATAACTCTCCATCATTAGCACAGTCTATTTTGATAACCATCGACAATCTTCACTCATTTCAGGTTACTGCTGTTTGTATGAGATATAATTCTAATGGCAAAAACGAAACACACGATTGACAGTACCGATGCATATTCGTACAACAATGTTTCTATAGCTTGCACAAAATGTATAAAGAATAGCCATAGTAAATGCAGGTAGCAATGCAATAAAGCAACTAAAACTAGAGATTAAATACGAAGTAACTAAATAATAAGGGAAGAATAAAAAAATACACTCAAAATTAATCAAACAACATAAAAATGATGAGAGACTAAAAGATATATAATATCCCGAATTATAAATATGCATAACGAGTAAAACAAAACGTAATTTGTCATCAATACCTGAGAATTTTCTAGAAAGAGTTGAGTTGTAATTTGTCGATGCGTATGCTAATGCGTATGAGTGACATCCGGTCTTACACTTTACACGTAACGATTACAAATGGATGGTATTATGCAAAAATCTACATGAGTATCATCTCGAGAAATAGCAGTAGCCGGTGTAAACTATACAAAAGCAGAAAAAAGTAAAATTAAGATACGCAATCCTAGTCGCCACTTATTGGCGTTTTTATATTGAGGGGTACAAGCATTATTTCAATGAAAAAATATCGAATATGCAGATAATTTAATCTATTTTTTAATTTATTTAGAACAAAAATAATCGAATGTAAATTAATTTATATCAATTCTTGACTCTCAAAAAAAGATTTAAACATTTCATGATTTTCTATTCCTGAAAACGCAGAAATGTCACACAAATCACAAACCATAATATTTGCACTGTTTACGGAGAAGATGTTTTGGCTGAAATATATGTGTGCTGGTGATTCACTAAGCTTAGAGATGATAATTTCCACGTTAATGCCCAAGGATACTCGGGCAGATCGTCCACAAGTGATCAAATCAAGGCCCTCATCAGAATAAACCTTACTAGACAACACTTGAATTTGCAAAGAATACGAAGACACTTGAATTTGCATCCATGTGCATATAGTAATTTCTTGATTACGTAAATAGCTATAATCCCATGACTTTCTTAGTATTTGACCTAAAAAAATTATTATTATAAAAAATTATTGGATCAAGTTTCAGTGTCTGTCCACATGTCATAGTTGTTTTTCTTAGTAACTCCTATTGCTATTAACTTCTGTTATAGAATATGATTGTTTGCATCTATTTCAGAATAAGCAAAAATTAAAACGAAGTTCCAGATATTTATAGTCTTCAAGAAAAATGAAACGATAACTTTTACTTTTAATTGTCTTTTGTTATATTTTATGGCGGTATTTTCTTGTCATTGAAAATATAACTGTTACAATTTTTGGAACGTTTAACATTTTTTAATTATATTTAAACTAACTTTAATTTTTACAATTCTATTAATTAAGGCAGTCTTTTTGGAAAAGAGAAAAATTATCTGCGCTCGTCATACGGGTTTACTTATAGGAAGTGGACTAATTTGATTAAATGGTCTCCGAAAAAAACACTATTTAAAAAGGCGAAACATTTATAAGAAAATGTCATAACAATGATAGCAATTATTTTATCTTTAAGTAGTCATTAAATCCTACCATGCAGGAATCAACTGTTATTGTCAGTTGTAGATCAGATAAGATAAATTGAGCAGCGGATATGTACCACAGATATATCGCCCCTAGTGCCACGCAGAAAATTTTGTTTGTTGTTTCTTGGCGATTTTGAATTTTTTCCTTATTACATTGCTAAAATAAGTATATTTTGGAACAATAATTACTAGTTCTGTTCTTAATTGTGGCACTACACAACGAAATAATCCAGGTAAATGCACATGTCACAGGTAATTTGTAAAGTACACGTACTATTTGTATTTATTTTCAAAAACTCGCACCCTACGCTTATGTTATACGCTAGTGTTAAAACTTCTTATCGATAATATTTGTTGATAAAATTAATTGGACTTGGTATTGTTGAATGCAATTTAATGCCGAAAGAAATTAAGGCATAGCCCTTTTTAGAGTTCCATAGAAAACTAGGAAACTTATCATTTCATCACGTCTGTCTGTCCGTCTTCTGTACAAATGAATGTATCTAATTTTAAAATATTTTGCGATTATACATATTTTGCAAGTTTGTGTGCATTTATTGAATTCATGGAAACATAAGATAGATTTTTCGCCTACCTATTAGTGAATATTTTTAATTATCTTTAAAAATGTAATTAAAATATCACCTAATATTTTTAATTAAATTCACTATTTGCCATTTTTCATTGTATTTTGCCTTTAATATTTTTTTACGGGTATCCCATAAAATATTTATAATTTATTTTATATTATGAAGTAATTTATATGTCAAATAATTACAAAAATTTCATTTACTACTCGAAAAACTATTGTTAAAAACGATCAAAATGTAATTTACAATTAATTATTTTTAGTAATTATGCTACATTAAATAAATTAAACAATTAACTTTTTTCATTGGAGAATATTTGCATTTAAAATATTTATTTCTTGAACTCTAAAACCCAAAATATAATAAATTAAATTTACTTCAAATAAAATAACTTTTCGAATCATTTCAAATTTCTCATACAATGCGAATTAACTTTCATTTTATTTCAAAATATTTTAAATTTTAATTTAAAAATAAAAAAAATAATTGTTTTTTAATTATTTGACTTAACCAACTCTCTTTAATGTAATTGAAATAATTAAAGAAAGCTTTAATTTGTCTTTGATATGATTTAACTTTTTTTAAAATTCATATGTACATTTGTTATAGCGATTGAAAACTTTTTGATTGACAAGTTAAACGTTTTAAAAATAGAAACAAAACAAAGCTTATTGACATCCTTGCCTATATTACTAAAAACCACTAAACTTACGCTATTGTACATTTACTCATACACAAACTATTCTATTTAGGTTGCACGGTATTTAAAACTGAGATGGTCTCTAAAATAAGTCTATGGTTCATACTATTCCACCTGATGAAATTGATGGAATAGTTTGAACCAAACCCATCCAAATCAGGTAACTTTTCATTTGTAATACCACATGGTAGGTTTGAAACTAAAGAAACCTACTATATTTAGGGAAAATGCTCTAGAAAAAATATCAACCATCCCAATTTAAATTTAATTTTCACCCATTTAGTTATATTTATAATGTATAATTATTTTATAAATATAATATTTATCTGAACATAAGTGCAAGTTGAACTCGATTCCACTCATTTACAAATAGAATTCGATAACTTTTTGAATTCAATTACATTTTATATAACGATCGGTTAAATGCCCACCGGAACAAATCTGAAGTAGGGTTTCGTAGTTATTGAAATTTCTTGAAATGGTTTATGCAAATTAAAATAATTTTAATTGAAAGTTATAACCAAATGGTAGTACCTAGAATTGTTTCATTATTTTCAAATCCATGGTTCAACATTTTAGAGGATGAGGAATGTCAAAAATGGAGCTTGAAAATGAAAACCGACAAATAGAATCTAAATCCCATTGTGAAAAACCTATCAAATGATAACTCATTCGGTGGAGTATAGAAAAAAACAATTTTTTTCACTTTGCTACGTTTTAATTATTAAGTATTTACTTGTAAAATTTTATGCACAGGGCTTAAAACTGCATAAGTTTTGAGGCTATGATAAGCGCACGGACGAACGGACACGATAAAGCTATGACAGTTGCTTGGAAACCCTTGCACAGATCAATTTTACAAGGGAATCAGATTGGAATTAAAGACACATAAAACCTTTTCAGATGAATTTTCAGTAGGAAAATTAGAATTCATTTCTGATATTTATGGGATATTTTACATATTCGTACTAGTAGCATCACATTGTTCGAGATTAAAAATTGCGATAATCTACCATAAAACTTAGGAACCTAGAATCGAGTCCATATACTTCAGAACACTTTACCTGATAGAAGAATCCTAATACAGTCAAACCATCAGGATGCTGTAAAGCCTCCGCGACTGTACGGTACTTCTTGTTTCTGTGGATGATGTGCATCTCCATGGGCAGCCTGACGTCATTAAGCACGTGCTCACTCCCTCTGTTGTTCTTGTCTCCCCAGTGAAAGTGGAGACCTTCCAACTCATACTCGTTATCGAGACGAGCACCGAATATGTACGGCATTTTGGCACCCCGTTGAATCTCCTCAGTAGAGAATTTCGGTACGCTGAGGGTCACTGCAAAACGACAAATTGTATTAATGTTTGAAATTTATATAATAAATATGCCTACGTGTCAAGTAGGCATATTATATAGTAATTAATGAATTGTCTCCATTTGCTCCAACTAAAATCGCCCTATTTATAAAGAAGAATAATTCGCAATTAAATGAAACTATGTGATGTAGCATAATTTCTAGTAGCAAATCTTCTTTCTTCTTTAAGTTCTTTACAACGAACTAGATTTCGTTGCATTACAACATCTTCAGGTGAGCAATTAGTAAAGATTTCAAATCTTTTCTAATTGCCCACCTGAAGATGTTGTAATACAACAAAACCTAAGTCGTGGTAAAGAATTTAAATAAAATGGAAATAATACTACATCACGTAGTTTCGTTAAATCGTGAATAATGAGTTTCTACAAAATTAATTCAAAATATGTATATGCAATAAAAAACTAAATAAAAATTCTTACGCAAAAAATATTACAAAGCTCTTTAAGTGCAATTGAAAAAAAAGATTCCATATCTAGGCCGATTTTAATATTTATATATAATATAATTTATATTCAACAAAATGTAATCATATTTCAAGTATCATGTAAGAAGTTATACTGCAGTAGGGCGACCTACTTAATTGACGTATTATTTTGGGAATCAGATTGGGATTAAAGACTTTGGGCTATTTGTAAAAAAAAATTAAACTACTATTACAGATATTTTTCCAATAAAAAAGAGAGACATGGGAATTGTCAAGTCATTTCCTGGGAAAGATAATATAAATTTGTCAGAGTATCTAGAAAGTCTGTAACACAGTGGTACATTATTCAAGGTTTGTGCAACAAGCTACTATCACATTTATTTCTGGAAGCACAAAAGTGAAATACTTAAATTTTTCAAAAAGTGCAATGCTTGACAAACAATAAAGTTAAATAGGATATATTACATACAGATAATGGGCGTGATACGTGAAATATGAGTTTTTAAGCTAAAGAATAAAATTAATGTTACACATAAGAACAACAAAACGGCAAAACTGAAAGAGAACTACACAAAAATAATTGAAAGTGTACACTCTATGCATATAACATATATCCCTACGTTTATAAGGCATAAGTCGTCAACTGTATATTTATTTACTAAATAGAAGTTTTTCCAGTTAAACTGTTAACGTGTCTATGAGTTTTGGTTTAGATATAAACCAAATCTGCAACACGTAAGAATTTTTGGGTTAAAATTTTATGTTCATGTTCCAAAAGAGAAAAGGAAGAAATTGGATAAGAAAAGAACAAAAAGTATATTAGTTGGATATGAAAATGAAAAATTTAGAACATATGATCTAAATACAAAAAATAACAGTTTCAAGAGATGTAAAGATAAGATTAGTGTACCAAAATACAGCCAGAATTTCAGGCAGATTAATATGAATAAGAAAAAAAAAGAAGAACAACTTATATTATCTTTTCCATAGAGTGTTATACAAAATAAAGATATTACTTTATAAGTTTTGTCAGATGACAGCATGACATATATGGAGGACGATGATGACACTTCTCGAAGGATTAGCAGTGATGAAGAAGAACGTGTGTTATTAAGACCACTATCAAATATAAATGCAGAATTAAATGAAACTACGTGATGTAGAATCATTTCTACTTTCTTTAAGTTCTTTACCATGACCTAGGTTTCTTTGTATTGCAACATCTCCAGGTTGACAATTAGTAAAGATCTTTACTAATCGTGGTAAAGAAATTAAAGAAAGTATACTATATCACGTAGTTTCATTCAATTGTGAACAATAAATTTCTACAAAATTACCGCCAAATATATTCAATAAATGCATAAGTTAACTTAAGTGAATTGTATATATTAATCATATATGAAAAAGCAGCAAATGGTATAAATTGTGGAAAATGGAAGTAGGTAATCAAGGCAGAACTTAAAACATAAGATATTGTCCAAATAACAATATTTGGACAATAATAAATACGCTTAAAAGAAGCCTATTACATATAAATGGGTATTAAAATAGGAAGAAACTAAATTCTATAAAGCCAGTCTGTATGCTCGTGGCTTTACCCAAATAAAAGAAAAAGTTACGAAAAAATCTTGTCCTTAACTACAAGGTAGACTCCGTTAGATTATTATTGAGTATAGCAGCAAAAGAAGATTTGTAGATTGAGCAGATCGATATGGAAACCGCTTTCCAATACAGTAAGTTTCTGAAAAAAATGTACATGGAGGTGTCAGATGGTATTGAAGTTAAATCTACTAAAGAATGTAAATTTAACAAACCTTTCTTGCAATAAAGAAATCACCACCTGCCTTTTCTTTGGTTTTAAACCATGTCACTCAAATTAGGATGATTTGTTTGGCTACTTTAATAGTATCTGTAGTCATAAATATCGTTAGTTCTTTATGTAAATGACAGTTTATTGTTGTCTAAAAGTAAATTTGTATTTTCCATGGTATTAAATGATTTAAAAAAACATGTTGAAATAATGGTATTAAAATTAAGTTCTTTTGTAAATACGGAAATGCATAAAACGAATGAGTTTATAATTACTTATCAAAAACTGTCAGAGGTCAAAAGTTATAGAACATCAGTTGATGCTAACATACAAAAATATCTAAAAATATGTATGAAAAGTCAATTCATTTCCCATATAAAGAAGCATTGGGAACACTATTATTTATTATTTTTATCCTCAGTATCTATACCCTATATAAGTTGTGCAGATAACATTTTAAGTAGACATGTAAATAAAGCAGGAATTATAACATTTTAATGCTTAAAAGCGGATAATAGATTATTTGATTGATACAAATAAAGTGTCAATTGTGTATAATTGTAATAGTGAATTGAATGGTTATTCAGATATTAACAAATAAGTTTGCCGCTAATAGCGTCCAAATGGAGATTTTTTATTAAAATTTAATTTTAAATAAAACCCACTTAACCCTAAACTAAAATATTTCGAACAATTATTATTTTGAAATTGGAAAACGTGTATCGTACCCAAGTTTTGGTTTATTAGAAAACTGAAAAAATATGAAAAAATAAGTTATTAAAAATTGTTTAAACACTGAAAATTTTTTTTCAGAAAAATCTTGTTGCGGGTATGACTAAATTATTGTATAGTAATAACGTCCGTTAAACATTTTTGGATAACACATGGCAAAGTGACATTTATATGGCTTCATTTCCTGTGAGAAACTATTTTCTCCGTAAATAAATTATTTTTAAATCAGTTTAAATATTTATATGTAGCATGGATCATATGGTAACGATTTTTGATTCATTTGCAATTATTTTAATTCTAGTAAATTTTAATATTTTTGCAACCAATAAATGTAGAATAAAATATTAAAATTTCAATTTATTTAGTCGGTCTTAGTTAAATTTTTAATTTTTTAATGGATGTCTAAATTATTTTTATATAAGTTATTATGCCCATATAAATTATTCATATTGAAAAGTTTTAATTTTCGACTTCGTCCATATTTTTATACATTAAAATATAATTTACATTAAAAATAGTGTAAAATTTTCAGACATGTACTCATGCAGGCTAGATTGTACTCCGTTTTCGCCTAGGCTGAAGGAGGCTGCTTCTAGTCAACTTTCTTCTTCTTCTTCATGTGTCTTCTCCTTGTTGGGGATTGGCAATCATTATGGCTTCTCTAATTTTGGGTGTAGTTGCTCTAAAAAGTTCATTGCCATGATATCCTCCTTCTTTCAATACTTTTCCTACCTTAGATTTTACCTTATATGACCAATCTTAACATATATCTTGATCCTCGAGTTATATGTCCAAGATATTGTAATTTTCTGGTTTTAATTATATCTATAATTTACATGTCTGCTAATTCTTCTTCAAACTTCGATGTTTATTACTCTATATATCCATGATATTTTTAGAATTCTTCTATGTACTCATATCTCAAACGCCTCCAATTTTTTTGATAGTTGCCGCTTTAACTGCCCATGCTTCTACTCCATAAAAGAGAGATGTTAAGGTAGAGAGTTCTTGGAGCTAAGAATTCTTAGCTCCAGACTCAAATTTCTATTTGTTAGTATTTGTTTACTAAAGTAAGCTGATACTTTCTTTTTTTATTTTTATTTCGCTGGTGCATTTGTTGAAAGAGTTAGTCATTGTGTCACGGTATACACAGTTGTACCGTAAAGAGTGGACCAACGAAATGTAGGTGAGGAGCGGTTATTACATATATGAAGCAATAAATTTTATTATCCTACCCCTAACAGTTTTAGAGATATTTTTAATTTTTTTTAAATTTTTGTCACTGCGCATGAAAAAAGAAATTAATACCTAATACAAAATTTTACTATTTCTGCTTTTTTATTGTCCAAGATTCTTAAGAGAACATTCGTCTTCCTAATTAAAATGTTATTTATTCGTTAATATTTGCAAGATAAAAATTAAATACCGAAACTTGTGCATTTTTTCAATTACAAAACATGAAAAATGATTTTTGAACAATGCTAGTGTAACAACATGTATGGCAACTTTGTGGAACTTTATTTGAAAAACGTCTACAGTTGATGCAGATTCCAAAAAAAATAACATTGTTACAATTAATTTTGTAAACATACGAAAAATACCTGCTTTATTGAGTTGACTCCGCATTCGCATAAATGCTTACGATCAAAACAACCGCTGATCAGAATTGTTTCGCTGTCTCTTCTTTTTATTGTTCTCGACCGTTAAGCGACCCCCTCTACTCCTTCCCTCTACTCCTTCCCTCAACAACTCCGCTTCTTTAGTAACTTGCTTATCGTTCGGAGTTAATAATGTGTTTTTTGCTGGTTTTTCCCTACCACTGTTTTTATTTGTTGACTTACGCTTGAACTGGACATTGTTTGCGCTTGTAATCTGAATATTGTTTGACCGACTGCATTGTAAAATGCTTCAGACCTACACTGTTCGTGAATATGCAGAAATGTATTTAAATTACGGGCTATGTGATGGGAAAGCTCGTCAAGCCGCACGTAAGTATCGCAAGCGCTACCCTAATCGCGAACGCTATTCCGGTCGCAGAGTGTTTCTTCGTGTAAATATCGCATATTTAAAGGAAACATTTTAATGAGCTTAAAGTGCTGGCCGAATTGAAAAAAGCTCCTTCTACTAGTGTTCGGCGGATTTCTCGACGTACTGGTGTCGCAAGAAGTACAGTACACCGCATTTTAAGAAGAAATAATTTGTACTCGTACCATGTACAATGATGATGGCGTTCGGTTTTTAAGAGACGGACTTGGAAATCTGTTGAATGAAATACTACAAGTTGTACATGACAGGATGTGTCTACAGCAAGATGGTCCACCGAGCCACTTTTCGCCATAAGTAACTGAATACTTAAATGCAACTTACCCAAATTTATGGATAGGACGTGGCGGTACAATTGCACGGCCACCACGTTTGGCAAACCTGAAGCCATTGGACTATTTTCTATGTATATATTTCAAGGAGGCGGTCTATGAGACTACTAACGATAATGAACAACAATTAAGACAAAAATTACACCATGTGCCTGAAGTGGTAAAAAACAACGAAAGGGCCTTACGAAGTTTAAGAAGGAATTTTGTGAGAAGACGCTGGTTATGCATAAGTGCTCCTAGCTCTTAGGTATTTTGAGCATTTACTATAATAAAAAACCTAATAAATGCGGCATGATCATAAATATTACACTTGTTTTATTTTACCATGATCAAAAAAATTATCAATGGTATGGGTTTAGGGACAAAAAACATGTTATGAAATGACAGTACCAGAAAATTATACCTTTTTGAATTCTGTGTATATTGTAGATGTTTCTGAAATAAAGTTCCGCATGGTTGCCATACATTTTTTACACTAGCATTGTTCAAAAATCACTTTTTATGTTTTGTAATTAGAAAAATGCACATGTTTCAGCGTTTAATTTTTATGTTGTCAATAACAATGAATGGACAACATTTAAGACGAATGTTCTATTAAAGATTTTGTTCAATAAAAATCCAGAAATAGTAATAATACCTAATAATTTTTTTTTCATGCGCAGCCACAAACATTTAAAAAAATTAAAAACTTATCTCTAAAACTATATAAAATTTATTGTTTCGTGTGTGTAATAATCCCCTCTACGGTGATAGAAAATTTCGTTGGTTCACTCCTTACGGGACACCTGTATATATTTATCGACTTGCTCTATTTTTTTTTCATTAATTATGAGGTTCATGTTATTTCCGTGATTTTTTGAGCTTACCATGACTTTGGTTTTCTTTACATTCACAATTAGACCGTCATTATGGTCTATATTTAGCCACTTTTGTCAGCAATTTCCGCGCATCTACTATATTTTCAACTGGAATTACTGCATAGTCCGCGTGTCTAGTATTATTTATTTATTGGTATTCCATTTACCTCAATTCTTCCTGTTTTGTCTTCTAGAGCCTTTTTTTAAAAACTGTTCAAGTTACACATTGAAGAGTTTTGTTGTTAGATCACGTCTTTGCTTTACTCTTTTCATATTTCCATTTTTTCGGATGTTTGCTTATCAATACATATTGTTGCCTTTGACTATAGTACAGATTTGAAATGATCTATGTGATTAGGTCTATGTGATCAAATCAAACATGTCTTTGAGTATGTTCATTAATTGGACGTGTCATATAACATCTAGGCATATCTGCACTAACACAATGAACGTAAATAAGACTTCTCATACACCCATAAATTGGGTTTCGCTTATCTCCATGTCTAATTTTTTATTATTTTTAGAAATAGCTCTAGTATGTGTGACATCAAGCTTCTCATGGATTCTCAAAGAAGCAGACAAAAACAGACACCAACCACTCCTGGGAATATTTCCATGTAAATTTTGTTGATTAATTCCATCAGTAGGTTTCTGTCAATGTGTTCTTAACATTACAGGGGAGCTCATCCGGATCGGAGATTTTTTAAGTCTTCATCGATCTTTGGGCGTGTATTAATTCTTCCTTGATTATTTTGTGTCCTAGTTCTTCTTCCGAACCGGGCTCGAACAGGTCTGAGTTTGTTCTTTTGTTCGCAAGCAGTGAATCATGTTGGTGAAATAAGAAAATTGTTTAATGTAAAAGACATAAATAAGAAACAAAACTGATTAAGATATTAATAACAAACAAAAAATAACCAAAATCTAAACTAAATATGAAACATGTACAAAAAATATGACTGTCATAGTCGCGAATAAGGGAAGGGGAACTAAATAGAATTAAGGAAAGGTAGTAGTACTAATATAATATGGAGAAATGACTTCAGAAGGTTTTTGAACACATATATAGAGGATGATTCCTGGTATCCGGATCCAGACGATTCCAGAATTTTATTACTTGAACAGAGCATATCGTTTTTTATAAAAAAATGATTGGGGAAAAGGAGACTAAACTGGTTTTCAGAGCATAACCCTGCATCATATGCAGACAAGTTATTAAATCAGCTTCTAGAGTATTTTGGATAAATAGGATTGTTCATAATATTGTAAAGAAGTGTAAAAATAAGAAGAGAATTTTGTGTAAGAGAAAGTGTAAGAATTTTACTAAAGAACGATGAAAATATTATATACAATATTTCAAAAAAATGTAATATTTCTAAGACAGAAATTAAAAATTAGTTCTTTTATTACACAGTATATTTTAATTTAATGATATTTCTCATATTACAATAGTACGTATTCAATAGAGCTAAAACTCGCTTAACATGGTTTTGTGAAAATCAGAGTAATCGTTGATTATTTAAACCACTAAACCTTACCCAAGTTTCCCTCTTGCTGTAGCAAAAGGAGAAGAGATGAAATCAACCAGAGACTACTGAAGAATTCCACGCACCGTATTGAAAATTGGGCACGACCCGTTAAAGCCGCTACCAGTCAAAAATATATTTATCCATCACATAATTTTTAAAATTTAAAAGATCGTTATCAGTAGAGAAGAAATTCTATTTCAAGTATGTTTCTACTAATGTATATATTATATAAAACAACTCCAACACTGACTTTCAAAGTGATGGTTGCGTTAAAATAGAGCGTGTGTCTATTTTTACCGTACCGTCGTTTTGTTCCCTTGCTATGGATGTGATGAAAAATGCCCACAGACACTGAAGCCTACGTAAATGTAAAGTTATCACTTTGAAGTCACCGATATAGTTTAAATATAGCCATGCATAGCCGCATATTTGTATATTTTCAGTATCACGTGAAAAGTCCAAACAGCAACAGTTAGAATACACGCATTTACTGCGCTACTGCTCCACATTATCTCCAAGGAATATTTACAGTCTCTAGATCAATATGTTGGCTAAGCAACAACAAAATACTGTTTTCACACGCAATATTTGGTATCCTCTATTGAAGTTGGAAATATTTTCGTTTTAAAACGCGGCAAACAAGAAAGAAGCAGCGGTTTTAGCTCGAGTTATCTCTAGTGTGACGTAATTTGACTTCTTTCGGGTTACTGATGTCCGTAACCGAAGCTGCATAGCAACGTACCTATCTTGTTACTTCGTTTTAAATTAATTAAACAGGTTATTTTAGCACACTGCCATACTGTTATATCTATATAATCACGTTCATTTAGAGAATTATGAGGCAAGACACAAACTACTCCAATGTTTATATAAAATACATTTCTTATGTCTACGAGAAATACCTTAAAACAGTCTTTAAAGATCGTGAAGACTATAATTTTAATTCTCTATTATTTTATTTTATGTTATATTACAATTAAATTCTTATTCAACTGGAGCGTTAAAAAAAGGGGAATACTTTGAAAATTATGTAACAACTCACATTTTAATATTACCTAATTGTTTAATTCTGCAGAATGTTAAATGATATCCTGTTTTAATCTGACAATAATTTGTTCTAGATGATTATCGCTTTTTCCATATTACGTTTAAAACTATATTTTAATCACAATTTTTATGTAAGCATTTTTTATAAATCTCTACTAACACAATGAGATGTAGAGTTTACGAGTTTGTTAATTCAAATTGAATTTTTTAAATTGTATTTGACAATTCTTTCAATGGTGGAGAGTTGATTAATGCAGAGGGCGTTTTAATATGGGCTACATTTTATTTAGTTTTATAATGGGGTTGAATACTTTATTAACTCCACTTCTCTGTTTATTTGTTTGTTTGTTTGGTTAAAATGTTAAAATCAAGTTTTCAATTGTTTCGACATAATTGATTAACTTCTTTGACATGTGTGCATAGCTCACGCAAATTTTTAGTCAAAGCTTCGCAATTCAAAGTAGCGACTCTAAAATAGCGGAGTTTAGTGATTTATGTTGAATGGCACGCTTATGATCAGTATTAAGTACCTCACATTGTTTTAAATTGAATGTCCAATGACAAATATTTATGCCTATAGTATTTACTGTCTACGTAACTTTCTATTGACAATTTTGCTTACTTACGTATACTTTTGCTTACTTACGTCTATTGTTAGTAACGCGTCTGTTATCTCAATATTATTTGTCATTAATACTGTCGAGTATTTAGTATATGCCACAGTATTACTTTTATAACTTAACTAAGCAACTCTGCTACTTCGTTCCTTATTTGAATATCACTTTTTTTGACTTCACTTAAGTGCTGTATTTGAATTGAAAAACTAATGGACGTGATAAATATTGGTGACATCCTTAGTAATGTTATATCTGAACATTCAGCGTGGCTTTTCAATCATCGGTTCATTACACTGGCAAGTGCTAAAAATAAACTTCGCCTCATTGTCATGTGAAGACACATATTTATGAATTATCTCATTCTTTGTTCTTCGTGATGCCTTATTTTATTATATAAAAGTCTGACTGATGCCCCCACATTTTTATTGATCTATATATTTTGTCTTACATATATTACACTAATAACTAGTCCCCGGAACAACCTCTACTTCATCAGCATATATTCATCAAATCGTTCCTGGATAACAAATTTACAAATATCCGATGAAAACAAAAATGTACAAATCGCAAATTATTTTTTGCATGAATTCTACAAAGCGATAACAATTTATCACGATTTAAAAATAAAACAAATTTCTGCAACGTGCGCGGCTTCGCAATTGAGTGCAAATTTCAGTCCAACTGTTAACCGGAAAATCAGGAAATAAATTGTTACCCTACAAGTGACCACCATATAATTAACCATGGACTACCACACTCTCATCAAAACTATATAAACTAAATATGTCAAGTAGTAAACGCGAATAAGCCACAGCAAAAGTTATGTGGTTCTTTGTATATGTATATGTATGTACCTATATATGTAGATTTGTGTAAGTGTGTGGTGTATAGATAAGTAGCTAAGTTCGAAAGGATATACGTTGTTTTCCTTTTACGAAGGTCTAGTTTTTATGTATTGCAAAATTCAAGAGTTGTTTTCATATCTCATAATTCCTCCACATATAATAGAAACTCAAAAACTCTCGAACTAAGTGTAGAAAAATAACCAAGACGACAGATCTGTTTGAATGAGACGTTTATATTTATAAAATTGCTTATCCGTTTAAATTGTAAGATTTAAATCTTACAATTTAAACGGATAAGCAATTTTATTACAAACTACTCACCGGAATGTCCGTTGTTGGTGATGGCGAGCGGACCCGGCAGCGGGTTGTGGTAGCCGACCATCTCGAGGGCGGGCATGAGTACGGGGATGGCGCGGCGCGCGGACACGGCCACGGGCGACTGCTGGCGGCCGGCGCACGCGCCGTGGATCCGCGCCCAGCGGCGTTGGTCCGACGCGCGGTAGCCCCAGCCGTGTGTTCGCACTGCGCCCAAAATAACAGAACAAAAATGATATTCACCTTTAAGTTTAATAATTGCACACAGTTTAACAAGGAACGTGTCTATAATTTATACAGGTTAAACAAAATTTTTTAACCTGTATAAATTATACACGACACGTTCGTTAATTTACAGGTTAAACAAAGAGGAGAAAATTTTTTTTTCAGGAACGGAATCACCTGTATGAATAATAGACACGTATTACACTGTGTATACGTGTTACACTGTGTATAAATATACTTATTACTTATGTAAAGTTAGGAGACCAGCGAAAAAAAGTAGATTTTTACAGAAACTCGCTTCAAATATACTCAGTTTGGGGCACAGAATAACCTGTGTGAAAAATAAACACGTCTTTTACATACAGGATAGAGAAATACGGACCGAGATTCTCAATTTCTTTTACATTTTACTCACAAGAAAATGTTTATATATCACACATTAATATTGACAGTTTAAGTATTCTTAGTAATAAAAACCTGTTAAGCACGAGTGGAACTCGCACTACGAGGGTCCCGTACATATTTAAGCATTTAAAACATTTAATAGTTTTAATTTTTAAAAACGAAAATATATTGCCTACCATATTTTTCACAGGCGCATATTAAAAAAATATCTTTTTACGCGATATATTGATTTTCGGATTTTTTGCTTTACTGGTGCTATGAAACCTTACTTTTTGCCAAATTTCATAATTTCAGGTCAACGGGAAGTTTCCTATAGGTTTTGATTTTGTTTACGAGTGTCAAAATATGCGACATATTTTTAGGACTCTTCTTGATCGCATTGACTTAGAAGCTTGATTTTTTACAGCTCTAAGGGACAGTAGATCTGAGTATTTGATATTAATTTCAATTTGATACCTTCACGCGCTCCTGAGAGAAAAGGTCTCGACAAACCGACAGATGGACAACCTAAAAATCAGCTTTCCCATTTTGAAAATTATTTTCTTTTTTCTACTTGAATCTAGATCAATAAATTTGAAGGTTACTTATGATGATAAAATATAAAATGAAGAAAATGTTTTACTTTGAACACGTTTTACAATTGAAGAATATATTTAATCGCTAGTTAGTCTAATGGACCCACACGAAGTCAGTCTAATGAACCCACGTGAAAGCAGTATAATGGACCCACATAAAATCAATGTAATGGACCCACGTGAGGTCAGTGGGTAATTACACTGATTTCACATAGATTACAATGACTTCACGTGGATCAATTACACTGACCTCATGTGGGCCCAGGTGGAGAATGTTATTTACAAAATACAGAGTCGCAACCTAGTTTAAAAAGTAATTAAATTATGAGCTTCAAATGGGGGTAGGGACAGAGTAGAGATACCTCCCTGTCTCATTCACTCTCGTAACAATGAGCATTATGTCTCAAAAAATGACTTGAAAATTCAATATTACCGTCCTTATCTAAACGTTAAGTTGAAACGATTGTAGCTTGGTTAATGTATAAGATTTGTCAAATAATTTTTCATTCCTTGTCAGTTTGTGCCTCAAAATTATGATTATTGAAGTAAAAAAAAATAGTCGAATACCCTATTGCATTTTATTAGAGAATTGCTATTTTTATTTTTATAGTCATATTAGATTCTTTATATTGAATCTTAGAAAAAGATACCATAAACATTTTATTTATCGACTTATTTTGATACAAATTGTAATCTGGATTAAACATGGAAGTCAAAATACTTTTTACTGGTCATATTCCTTAAGCCATTCCTCCATTCGATTCAAAAATTTCTCGTACACTTTTGCTGACGTACAAAAAATATACAAAGCGCTATTAATTAAAAGTAATTTTAGAATGTGTTATGCTATGATCAGTCGTATGAGACCCCACTCGAAGTGCGTAAAGAAAATAAATTTTTTCGATATCCTATTCTTAACTCAAACAAAAAGAGGAAAAAATACTGTTTAGATGCCGAATCGAGAGCATCTGTAGTTTCTGAGGAAAGTATCCATGACGCAAGAGCAAATAGCCGGAGGACAACGAAGTTCACCCCAAGGAATCTTTTCCATTTTCTGTTATATTTGAACGGCTTATAATTTGAAAGTGATGAAGTTCTATTACTCTTTGTATTATTAAGGCTACAGCGGCTTTAGCATCCAGGAGATAAGGGAAGAATGATATTTTTAAACGAAATGTTAATAAGCAAGGATCACTTCAGGATCTGTGTGTTCGTTTATATGTACGTATACATACAATTTCAAAGATTTATAGACCCCTTGTTTGATAGTGCTAAGTGTAACAAACAAAACGATATTCAGAGCTCCAAAAACTTTAAACCTATTCTATAAAAATTAAAAAACACAAAAACTGATTGTATTGGAACCAAACAAATGACAGGCTATTCAGATTAGTAATCGGGACAGTATTTCCGGAGGTAATGGCAAAAAAGTGGGTTCTTTGTGGGTGCTTGCCAGTCATTGCCGAATCACTGTTATTTCATATAAGAAGAATTTCAATCAGCTGCTGTCAAAAAAAAATTGGGGCACTTTTTTATAAAAAGCATTATAAATTTTTTTACAAAAATTATTATAAATTTTATTTTAAAACGTTTCCAAATGCCGTTTCCATGTAAGTTCTGACTGTCTTTACCCCAGACAGCTTGGTTACCATTTTAGAATGAAAATCTGAACGTAATGGTGTAAGATAAATGCGGATAGATATATAGATATTTACCCGTGACAAAGAAAAATACTAAGTGACTGAGATCCTAACATAACATAGGTTTAGTCTGAAACCACCTACACGCAAAATTCTCCAAACGAGGTTAAGGTTTCATTCATGCTAATAACTCAATGAAACGTAAATTTGTAGTAACTATTATCATATCTTTGACTCACTTCCATAATACTAGGTAAATATGTAATGATGTCATTAAATTATTACTTTCGTCTGATGTTGTCACTAAGGTGATCTGTCCCCATTTATTCTCCTTTATGTGGAGCTCTGGCTACATACTCCTACCTACTTTGATACATAATGTAACATGTTTTGCTTTAAATGCAACGCTGTTAAGACGATATTCAATAGATTTGTACTATAGTTGCTTCATTGTTCACCAGTTTCGAAAAAAAAGAAAACAATTCTTAATTCAATGCTTCATATCTGACTTTTACTACTGTTAACGTTGGTAAACATTTCTGCTTATCGCATTCAAATTAATTCAATACTTTTCCTGGAGGATTTTACGGACAACTGACCTGAAAAGCAAAAATTAACGGAAACAAGACACGTGTCAACACGTGCAGTATATGTGTGTTTTGTTAAATTATTATCCTGCCACAGTTTAACAGCGTATAAATTGAAATTTGTAAAGCTCTATAAGTCCTTGTAACATTAAGGCTACAGGTGATGGTACGTATTTGAAAGTATTTTTACGATAAACGACAAATCTTTAAAATATTAATATTGTACTAAAACTTCTTTCAACCTGAATCGAATACCACATACAATTTTCATTACCGCATGTTTATATAATAATTACCTAGTCGAATAGCGAATATCTTTACCTTGAGAGAGTCGATAATTGAGATAAGTGCTCAAAGCTGAAGAAGGCGTGATTCAACAAGATGTCATAAGTCGATAACTAGCCACTAACATTGAAATCTCGCCTGACATATTTTCAAGTTCGGTCCTAACATTTGAAATCGATTCTTCATTTAACCTCGGTTTTTTGGTTTAATCAAAATAATACATTAGGTTATTCGAAAATTAATCTTAAAATAACACAAATAAATATAAATTTATAAATTGGTATAAAAATATCCAACCAATTAAATATTATTATTACCATATTTATTTGTGTTTAATTTATAACACTTAAAAACCCATTTACGTTGAATTTTCTAAATGACTATTATGCTTTATAACAAAATATAAGAAAAGCGTAAGCCTTTAATGTTTTTCTATTAAAGTTTTTCTTGCAACCTTAATTACGAACGACATTTTCATATTTGCGAAATATATAGGGCAAGTTTTGTAATTGGTTATATTCCGATTTAATTGAAGTATTTAATAAACGTGCTTATATAACGCTAGACCGTATTATCGGTCTTCCTCGAAGATTAGCATTGTTGCGATAGGTATATCCAAAGTATTCGTCTCATGTCACATACATTCCTTTGAGTTCGGGCCCGAAGTCAAAGGAGCAGTCCGTTTTTTACCCTGCGTCAAAGAATTCTGTCGTAACAACATGCCAGGAATCTTCTTTCAATAGTATGGTCGTAACATAAGCGAATGACCCAAGTGTTTACCGTCTATTGAAAGGGAATATTTTCTATTATATAGAGCAAGAAAGGAAGAGTTACAGAAGCTATTTTATAAAACACTGATAAAACCAGGTTTGGCTTATTACACATTTAACTCAGGTGTATTTTCCTTTTGACCCACTGGTATCTATCCCAACAAGATCACGACTTCTGTCGTCGTTTAGAATAGCCTTAGGCGTAGTTAATCATTGTTGTTAAAATTAACTATCTACAAAATACACCACTAACTACTAGAAATGATATACATTGTCTAATATTTCTCTATTAGATATAAGTCAGCGCTTTTATCAGGGATTATCGAGTCTTACGTGCTTTGGTACTTGAAATAAAAAGCTTTGACGAACAAGGAGTTTGGTACTTGAAATAAAACCTTTGACGAACAGTTTTTGTTATAATTTTTGTTCACATTATATATTTCCATAATTTTCTTTGTATTTTATTATCCTTGTACAAGTTTTTTCAAGAAAACACCGGAAAAGTTATTAAAATTGGATAATTTTTGGAAGAGATACAATTTTTTTTCGAGACCAGTCGAGATAAGTATATATGCGTAAAAAACATTGATACTAAAACGGTTAATATATAATTCTAACGAGTACATAATAATTTTTTAGAAACAAATTACAAAAAATAATTGTTTTCATTTATGAAAACTTCATTATCGAGCCTTACGTGCTTTGGTACTTGAAATAAAAACCTTTGACGAACAAGAATTATATTGGTACATATCTACCCCATGCCTATTTGTATCTACTCTAACTAGACTACAACTTCTATAATCGCTCGGAATAGTCCTAGGTGTCATTAAACATTACTGTTAACATTGACTCCATCTGCAGAAGTATACCATAACCTAGTAAAAATGGTATACCTTGTCTAATATTTGTCAATTAAATGTAAATCTGCATTTCTATCAAGGGTTATTGGGCCTTGCGTAATTTGCTATTGAATCAAAACGCCTTAACTGGGGGGGTGGGGGTTTACTTATGATTATAGAAAAACTATAGCGGATGTATGGTTCCAGATGTCATAATTTTTTAAATGTTCACCATGTAAATATATGGTCAAAGATATAGCAGGAAATATTTACGAATTGAAAATTTAATAATTGTGTTTCGAGATGCGCTGTTCAGCAAACATCTCCCTCATTTTTTCCCATATTTTTTCGTAATCATTTCGCCGTACGAATGAGTAGGTATCTTGGTTACCATATAGTTGTAACTAGTGTCTACTTGTCGCCTCGCAGTCGCAATATACGACCGATCCACTCCTATATTTTGATCGTGTAATTTCATGTTTTTTTTCCTTTAAAATTGTTCATAAATTCCTATGATTGTACACCGTAGGTTAATATCGATAATAAAATACTGCTGTCAACATTTATTTTTTATTTGGTTGTAAGTTATTTGAAATATGTAATGTAGTACTCAGTATCTTCCATGCTATAGATACTCTCCATTCATATCTTTACACTGACAGTAATTTAACGAGAATATTTTGCTGGAATAGATGGAGCGCTTCACTATTTCAATTTTCCCCGTCTGTTTCTGTTTCGCCAGGATCTGTACTATTATATATAATTTACAAAAAGTTCTAAGAAAATCTACAAAGAGGAACTTAACTTTTATTTTTATTGGGTTTTAAGTTATTTGAAATATGTAATTTAGTACTCAGTATCTTCCATGCTATAAATACTCTCCCTTCATATCTTTACTCTGACAATAATTTAACGAAAATATTTTGATGGAATAGACGGAGTGCTTCACTCTTTTAATTTTTCCCCGTCTACTTCTATTTCGAAAGAATCTGTACTATTGGACATAATTTACAAAAAATGCTAAGAGAGACTACAAAGAAGAAGTCTTAACTTTTAGTCTGGCCTAAATTCCTATTTCTATATTACAGATTTGAATGATCTCTCTCTAGTAATGTTCATATAATCTGGATTCATTATATAATATAAGAAAGTTACTGGTGTACACTTCGCCACGTTAGTATACTAGATGCCAAGATTTCGAACGAAGCAAGAAATTCGGACGAAGCAAGGCTTGGTTGTTTTATTTCTCCCTTAATTTTATTCATAACTCAATGAAACTACGTGATGTAGTATTATTTTTACTTTATTTAAATTCTTAACGACCACCTAGATTTCATTGTATGACAATATCTTCAGGTGGGCAATTTGTAAAGATCGACAAATTACTTTATTTTCTGTTAACGTTAAAAACAAATAACCAAAAAAATCTAATTGTGTGTGTGTACAATTTACACACGGTAGAAGTGAAACTTCAGTACTCAAATACTTACTTATTCACACAAATAAAAATACACATAAATTATACGCCGCGCGGGCTTTTTACTAAAGTTTCGTAATACGCGAGCACATACACACGTTTTAACACACATACTAACATACACACGTAGAACGCAAGTATGGAAATTCGAAAATAGTAACGCTTTGTCCAGAAAAGTATTGTATATATCAATTTGGATACAAGTTAACAGCGTTTAGAACACAAATTTATCTGGAAAAATAAAAAGAAGAAATACGGATGACGTTAAAGAGGGACAGTAATTAACTCAAACATTCCTACCGTCAGTTGGCATACACTTAACATTTTTTTTCTTAAAGTTTATTCACTACTTCGGTGACACATATGTTATATTTAATTTTTGAACTTTACGCACGTCCAGAAATGTAATCACTTATAACATTTCTTGCCAGTATTTTAGGGCGTCAAAAAAAGAAAATGAATTTCCCGTCTATTTTCGATATTTTTTTACTAGAGAGCCGACTAATTGTAGAAATAGTCATATAATAATTGAGCGTAATCCCCAGCGCTCAGTTCTTCTGTAAATTAAACTATGAATAATACTGTAAGTATTATTTCACAGGGTAAATACCATCTCACCAGAAATTATATATTTTTATGGTTCTTATGTGTCGAAAAAAAATTCCTCATCTTTCTGCTCAAGTTAACCCACAGTAGGAGAATTTTTAGGGTACCTTAGGTCGAAAGAAAAAAACCAGAACCTACCTACCTTATCTTACCTTACCTCTATACCATCACCCACGTGTCCATAAATCTGTCTATCACAACCGTTCTTCAAAGAAGACGTAGAAATGTGAAATTCAGCATAATTATGAAACTTCCCCATAAAAAATATGTCACCACCGTCATCACTGAAAATGCTAAAGTTAAAGTTATAAAAAAATAGCGCTATTAGAAATTTACCTAAAGTTTACAGGAAAACCATGTTATTTCAATGATTGACATTTCATAATTTTTAAGCGATTCTTATAATATTTACCTCTATGAAAAATGGAATATACTGTATATATTTACGTACTAAAAATAATATTAATATTTGTAAATAGTTTAAGAGAAATGCTATGAATTCTTAAATGTTTATATCTAAGTATGTCTGACACAGGGACAACGAGAACCTCGTGTACACCTAAACACATGTAAATATTTAAGTATAAAAAGTATTTCTATTAAAATTTCTACTCGTATTGAAAAGATTTATGAGGGAGAAATAGTATAACAAAGAAATAAACAAATAGATAGTATTTGTAAACATGAGATTATGTAATTTCTTTTTATTACCTTGCATAAGCTAACGTTTAGTTACAGTTACATTAAAATTCCTACATTAATTTTCATGTCATGAATTAAAAAAAGACATATAAAAAGGAAAATTTATAACAAATATCCACACGTTATTACGGCTCTAAATATCAAAATTCAACGCGTAATTAAAATTCTTATACAATTTAACAAAGGTAACAATAATATACATAGTATACAATTTAAAAAAAAGAGGACTGATGTAAGATGAAATCGCAGAGACATTTAAATTAATTTGTTTTGTTTTATACTTTACACTATCAGGGAATTTCCCTAAACCACGTGGCTGCTTTAGGGCAGGGAGAGGGTAAGATCTTCCAAAGGCTACCTTGAGCTATGTGAGTGAAGAGAAGGTTCGTATTTATGCTATGTAATTTTACATATTATTTAATTTGTGATCCAATTTCTGATGTCGGAGCATCGACTGATGGGTACCATGATATTTGTGGGCAGAGAAACACGTACGAATGCTATGATTTAGTCTTTCATTATTAAACATAAATTATAACACGACAAGATAGAAGTAGCTAATTATAACACAAATTAAACAGTTTCGAAAAGTATTTAGTAAACACTTCTAAAATAAATATGATCGACAATGGCAGAGACGGGTAAACGAATCCGTTGGCCACATGTGAACGTCTAATAAAAAGCCAAATTACGAGTATATAAAGGTTCTTTTTAATTATTAAAAACTCATTGTTTAGCTTGGCCCACTTTTCTTGCCGCCGTATTCATGTATCCTTACATGATACAATTACGTAAGGATACATGAATACAGCGAATTAAATCACATAATTTAGACAACTTAGTAAAAGTACACAATAAAAATGTCTTCTAAAAGTAGAAGGAGAACACTATGTTCCGCTTCCTAGGGACTATATGTATAACTATCCAAAATATTTTATTTTAAAATTAGGTGGACCTTATTTTTAGTTTAAGTGCCTTATCTGTATAATTAGATGAATCTTATTTAAATTAAGTTGACTTTATTACAATTAAGTGGTATTACCGCAATTATTTACCACAGGTAACTTATCATTATGTTAAGAAATATCTAGTTATATTACTACTTCAAACATAGATCGTTTATGTGTCTTAAGTACTGAATGAGGACGAAGTCACGGGTACGATCTGGGTCTACCATTCACGACTCAATCCGCATTCCCATCTTTGGCTATATACTCACTTATAGTGAAATATATTTGTCTATAGAGTCAATCCTACAATATTCATAGACATATTGTGCCAGTTAATGTCATCAATAACCACAGCCCGACGTAGAAAATTTAAATGCAATCATCTAATCACATCGACGGTGTCGAACAGAAAAACAATATTATTTGATTATATTTAAAATTATATTAAGTATTTATATTTCAAAAATTTTTAATTAAGTATTTGGTGAAAATGCGGAATAATATACCAATAGTAAACAACGTACATTTCCAAGTGTTATAACACTTTTTTCCAAGTCACTTGGAATAGATATGATGTCATTTCCCTGGCGTCTCTGTCCAAGCTCGTGACAAGCTTTCGATCCAAAGTCCGGTCTGGATCACTTTACTTGTTTACTGGGTTAATGCAGAGTGACTGGCATTAAGAAAGACTAGTAGTTAAGCAGTTTGTGGGTAAGAGATAATTAAAGTCACGAGATAAAAGAATTGGCATAAGTGGATCTAACTGAATGTTTACTATAACAGTGATATTCCTATGTATTGTCAATAGTCAACGTATAATTAAGTATAGAGGCCGATTAAAATATAACACAGCAGTAGATTAAGATACTGAACCGCAGTAGATGAAAATACAGCACAGCAGTATTTTCATCTATTAAGTTGACAACAATGAACTTGCTATTTTTTCCACAAATTTCTGGAATTTTATAGAAATTTCTCAAATATCTGGTGAGATACACAAAAGGTGAGGCGTTTAATCTTCTGTTCAGTAGTTAATTTCGACGATAAGTATAAATTCGGAAATCAGACCAGCGAAAATGGGCCTAGTGTTATAGAAATAGAACAGATTTTTTTAAAAAGGTCATAATTTTTAGAATATGAAAAACCAAAAAATTAAGCGATTTCAAATCAGGAAAGAGTAAAAAAAATAATATACAATTTGTAACCACAATACAAAACCAGAAAGAAAAAAGCGCATATATTATATATAAAGAATTATTTATAAGAAATATGAATAACGATAAAAATCGAATGTAGTAATGACTTTTTTAGAAAAGATTCCAAATAATAATCTGTATGGTTTTTTAAAAATTTCGTAGCAATCACGTAGATTAATTAAAAATAAAGTGTTAACTGATATTGATCCCTTCTGCTGTTTTTTTGAGTTTTACGTAAATTTATTTGATGACAGAGGATGTGTGTATATATATATATATATGTATATATATATATATATATATATAATCTCCAATATGTCTCATCCTGCTGATTCAAAGAGTTCCGTAAATTCAATCCATTTATAAACTTCACTTTTCCCTGAAAAAATAACCTGACTTTTCATTCAATTAAACACTACATTTCTCACTTTTATTTTAGTAACACTTGGGTCCAACACTATATGCACTTTTCGCAATCTCCTTTCACGAAGAGAGCTTGGAGTATTCCTGCTTCAGTAATCCGTTGGGAAAAGTACCCATCGTTGTTGCTCTCTTATGAAAGAGAGAAGCATTGGTTAAAAGGATTAAAAGAAATAATTTTTTATCTCTCTAATAATCCTCATCCATAGCGACATTCTAAATAAAATTTTGGAAAAATTTAATGTACGTGGTCTTATTGAAAACAGTTCTCAGTGTAAGCTATTGGGGGAAGCCACTCTCATGCTAAAATAGAAAAATGTTGGCCAAAAGATAAGTTAGCACTGATGAGCGGTGACGGCGTGTTTATTAAATGCCAACTTAATATATTGTGTTATAATATTATGCTATTATTAAACACTGTATGAAAGAATCAAGAAAGCGTCGCTACAAAAATGTGATTAATAAAATCAAAAAATTTGTTATCATAATGGAACGTGTAGAACTAATCTCCAGTCGCTTCCGTTGTAGTCTGGCTTCTATGGGACCTCCAGAACAACATAAGATTATTATAATAAAAAAAATTGTATTGTATCTCGTCACGTTCTCAAGATATTTTAGCTGCATATTAACTAAAGAGTAAAAATAATCTATAATGCAAGCCAATACAATGCGACACGGTGATTTACGATATTTCTTTATCTAATTCAAGGAAAGAAATACCAATTACATTGTTACTTCAGTGTTTTTCGTGAGCTTCTTTTACATGAAAATCTCGTTTATGATTATAAAATTTTGAAATTTATTTATGTTTGAGACAAGGTTGAAGACAAAAAAAAAATAAAAAAATATGCAAATCCATTAAGAAAATGAATATTTCTCCCTGACAAAGGATAAAATAGAAAAATATTATAATTATTTTCGTCTCATATTTTAGAGACCAGTTATAAAGCAAACAAAGAAAGCATATATATATATATATATATATATATATATATATATATATATATATATATATATGTATATACATATATATATATATATATATATATATATATATATGTATGTATATATATATATATATATATATATATATATATATATATATATATATACATTTATATTATAAGTGTGTGTTGGATTTACAATATTCTCGGATAGACATAGATATAGGAAACGGAAGACAAAAAACGACAATTTAGCTTCTATCACAGCACAATAAGCTTGAAAATTGGAGAGATATGATAAACTACCTACATTTGTTTTGAGGATTGTAAAATATAATATTATGATTAAATAAAGTCTCAAGAAAGATGATTGTTGTTTATATATTTCACTGTTAACACTTTTTATTTTCGAAACAGAAAAAAAATGAAGACGAAACTATCTTTGTACTTAAACATGTTAATATGCCTTTTTACGTTTTGATCTTGCATCTAAAGTAACGTTATAATGCAACTACCGCCACACATGCTCGTACATCGACCATTTGATGACAGAACTCCTATTAAAAAACTCCTGTATAACAAGCGAGTAGTTTCCGTTCTATCTCGCTTTAAAGTCGATTTAGTAAATATGAGGACTTTCTCGTATTATTCTTCTAGAGCAAATAGTCAGACGGAAAAACAGGAGCCAGTTATCATAAAAATATTACAAAGATTGTTTGATTGGGTTTTTTGATTGATTTATATGAGTGTTGTATGTGAGTATAATCTATCGACGTGGCACAAGCATAAATCCAAACCTGCTGGCGACCAGAGCAGTCCCTTTAGCCGCCAACTTAATGAACGCCTGCGAATATCTAGAAAAAGGCTAGTTAGGCCTCGAAGGACCAGCTGTTCTCAAGATAATCAAGATGGCAAGTTTTTTAAGACGACTTCAACTACCCCTCTCTCCAAAACCTCTCCCCCGCCACGTCAATATTGCTTAATATTAAAAAAAAGAAGTATTATTATAAAAAAATGTCCTGTCGAATGAAATAAAATCATTCTTCCAAGCAAGTGTAAATAATATCTACACATTTACACTTTCACGTGTTTACGTATCAAATATAAACACGACTTCAACTTCTAATAAAATCTTTTCTTAAAATCCCTTAATACATTTAGGATCAAACGCATTTATACAGCAAGTTAAAAATAGTACAACATATACAATATCATAAAGTGACAATTACAGATTTCAAACGTCTAACACTTTTCACTAATAATTGGCCCAGATTATCATAATTATATTTCGGAAATATGAAAAATAAAGTGACTACACGAATGTCCTTGAACATATTTTTCATCGTTGTTAACATTGAAGCAGCTGAAATTGGCACACTGCGTCGACGGCGCCGCGGCGCCCGCTGTATGCTTATTGGGCCGATTACGTCTGTTTCGTGCGACAAATGAATGATTTGTTGACAAATATTTTTTTCAAATTTTTTTGTGTTCCGTGTGTGAAGTGTTAAAGCTGATGAAAGAACGTGTCAGAAGTTTCATTAGAGTTAATACCAGTGTTTCAAATAGACTCGGAACGTAGTGAAAATAAAATTCATTGTGCGAGTTGACCACATGCCTTTACAATCAAAGCACATATAAACTTACTACTGAGACCTCAACTTCTTTCAAATTACCACACGAATGATTTTAAATATATAGTATTTCTAAAATTTCCAACAAAAAAAATTATTTTACTCACCTTCATCTCTTTTCAAATCTGCCTGTTTGAATAGTTTTAATTTAGCTGCTTAAAAAGCACAAAGAACCTGTTTAATTCAAATTATTTCTAATAATTTAATTGGAGTTTCAACGTTCCGCCTTTAACCGTACCGAATATTCAGCAAAACTAGTTGACCACGTTTGGCGTCCTTATGCATATTGGAAAGTATTCCTCATGTTGTCATTATAATGCAATACTACAAGTGAAACGCATCTGATCATAAGCGCAAGTGAAAAACTTTGAATCAGAATTTGTACCAAAGACTACGGTTCTAACAAGGATTGTGGCAATGTTTTTAAGATTTAAAGAAGATTTTGCAAAGATAAGGAGTCCGAAAGTATATTTTACTCGAAAGCGTCGTCGTACTATATCCAAGCAGTGGTGAAAGTGCAAGCATTTCCCCTCTTTGGATCAAAAGAGGGATAGGGGAGACAGATAAGCCCAGAGAACTTACGTTCTTTCTGGCATAGTTGTGAAGAAACAGCAGCTGACATAAATAACAAACGACGACGCAAGCAGAAAACGTCTAAAGAACACCAGTGCGTCCCAAGTTGGTACTTATTTCAAACATACATCACACAAATAAAAATAAATGAAAGTCCATTTGCTAGGCGACCAGTAAATAGGGTACACTTTTAACAATGTCTATAGACAAAATAAATGTTTTATTAAAATACTGTTTTCCGATCCGGTAAGGAAAAAAAGGAATGCTCTTCTTCCTGGCAATGTTGAAAAAATTAATTTTTCTACAATTCAAACTACATATTTAATTTCAGATATAATTTTCAAGTAAATTGTAGACATTCGGCATTGGACGGAATATTGAAAATGAATATGCATACCGAATCCGGTAGTTGACTCATTCTAAATTTTGATATTTTTCGTACAATATTGTGAAATATAAGTTATTAAAAACCAGACTTGAAAAAAGTTCAAAAATTGATTTAAAAATAAGCCAGTTATAGGCTTCTAAATTTGAAGATACGGATAGAGTTGGGTATATCCCTGTCTCTTTTCCTCTTGTAGAATATAATGTGCAATATTAAAAATGACCTCACAACCTTGTCTAAAGGTTAAATTTAAACTTTTATAACTCGGTAAATTTTTAAGATTATTTAAAAAAAATTTCACTCTTCATCAGCTTGTACCTTGAAGTTATTATTAATGAAATAAAAAAAAATTAGTCAAATACCCAATTATTGTTAAGTATTGGTTGCAACTCCAATGTTAAAATTTAATATTCACACAAGTAACAATTTATGAAAAGACGTCATAAATGACGATTAATAACATAGGATAAGTATTGGCCATCCTAATATGCATTAGCAATTATTTTAAATCCTATTTAAGATTTTGTGACTGGATTTAAAAAAGAATTGATGGTATAAATAAAATTTCCGAAAACAAAAGACGTGCATTTCTTACTATTCGTATATTCCGCCTGCACGTCGCGTCGTTAAATATCTCTTTTAAAATAAAGATCACGTAACGTATTTAGAATTCGTGTTTTGTTCATTGGCATTTCACGACATAAATAAAATTTTTTCTGAGAATTAAATCTATATGTGGCTACGATTAACATTTCTGCATATATTATTGTCCAGAGGATCGAATTTATAGTCGCATTTGATTGTTTTTAAAACTTCTCCACAAACGAAAACTTTATAAGACAATTCACGTGTCCGTCCGTTTGTTCGTGTGTGTCAGCCGTTTTTATTAAAATCGTTTGACGTAAAAAAATCAAATTTAGACACAGTAATGAAAAATATTACCTTACAAATATTTCAATTGTTAACATTACAAAATATTTACATACAACATTTTAGAAGGGATAAATGAAGTAGGTAATCGAAATTATTTTTGATCATGGGGAATATCAATTGAAACAACAAATTATAAAGAATTTTACATAAAATAGTCCTAGAGATAGTTTTAAGAATTTCCAAAAAATATGTCACTTCATCCCCTCCATTCCCTTTTCCTAAAATTATAACAGCGTTACTAGATGTATACCTGAAGTATACTGATAAACTGTGGCAATGATACTTAACTTCATTTTTTTTAAATTCATAAAATTTATGTAGGTCAGCGAAATCTATGGTATAATATAAATAATGAGATGGTAAAAAATAATATAAATACTAGTAATTGTTTAATATTGATACTTTGTACCCTCAAATGTTCATATACCCCAGCGCGAGTTCTACTAATATTAACAGATTTTATTTACTGGTTATTAAATTTACTAGACACATTCATGCATAAAAGGTCAATTAAAGAAGGAAAATTGTTTTCATGCCACTGAGTACGTTATAATTTCCTCTGAAGACATTTTTGAAATACAGTAGTATGGTGAACTTTTTTCTTACTATAGTCAACTGTTTTCTTACTAGAATACTTTTTTCTAAATATAGTCAAGTAAATTTAAATTATCCAGTTTTTTTATGATAAATGTAATTCTTATTCTAATTCGCATCGACGTTTCGAAATGAATTTTAGAAACTAAAATTGTCACTTTCAACTGGTATTCTGAAACTACAAAGTCTTTGTAGCCATTACCCCTGTTTTTAGTAGATCTATCGATTTAAACAAAGTTTTCTAAAATATATAGCTTTATTTTACGATATGGTAAATTTTCAGTCCCTGGACTATCAGTTGTTAGAAATATTGTATTGTTAATTTTCATCAACTATTAAAGTAAAATTTTATTTTTGGGTTTTCATATAAAACATTCTCTGTTCTAATATCTATGAACATAATTGTCGTCGCCGTAGTGTGTTGATGGTTGATCACAAGGCATGCGGCGTTTGAGGTCGTGGCGCACCGCGGGGACCCGGGTTCGATTCCCGGCCGTTCGTTGAGCGTGGCTGGACTGGTGTTATGGCTAGATATAAGAAATTGCTCTCGTAGCAATAAGTCCGCCATATGCATAAATTAGATACATTAAAGTAGATAAATAAATAAATAAATTGTTGTTCGTATTGCTATCATCAACACAGTACCAATCGAGATAGCCCACTATGTAGTACTACAAGTTTTATAAAGGTTTACTTATGAGTATATTTTACTTTTTTAAAATATACTATATAAATATATATACATACATATATATATATATATATATATATATATATATATATATATATATATATATATTACAGTTACTAATTTAAAGTCAGTTTACTAATTTAATTTCAGTGTCACTGTGGTTATGTGTAAATTCTATGTGAATGCGTCTCAAGGCTTAACACAGAGGTAAAAGAAGCTTGCCCATAGTTAAAATTTCAATTTTAATATTACATTTTCTATAACACATGAACTACCAAACCATTAAAACACATGGTTTTTAAAGGAAGTGTGACGTTTTTGACAATGGTCAAACTCGAATATTATTGAAAAAATTTCAGTTCATATTTTAAAAAAATAGTACATAATGTACAATTGGGTAAACAGAAAAAGAAAAGAAAAAAATCAAACGCAAGACGTAAAATAACATCTTCAAAATGTAATTTTGATCCAGGCCTGATTTTAAGTTAACGTTCTTAAGATTACTATCGCACCCGACTTCAACTACTAATGTTCATCGCCTTTTAATAATAACTCCAAAAATTTACTTTGTATCAAATTTGGACCAAGAAACGGACAAGAAAGAGACAATGTTATAAAAACATTTAAATCAAATTCAAAATCCTTCAAGAAAAAATTATTTTTATTTTCGATGATTTTGCGTTTTTTTAAATATGCGACCTTTAATATTTTTCTGCATTATCAAAAAACATAAAATTCTTACTTTGTTAGTAAAAATAACTTTAGGAGGGTTGGGGCTCTTTTTGTCAGATTTTTTTACCAAGAAAAGAAACATGTTTTCTTTTCTCTTATAAATATATCACGCCTTTTTTACAATATCAATGAACATCGAATTCTTAATTAGACAGTAAAAATTATTTTCAGCGTCTTAGCTCTACTTCTGAAAAAAGCAAATCCGTAAAATGAAGAGCATTCATCAACTTAATCTCGTTTATTCAGGCACCACTAAAAATCTTACATTTCCAAATTTTACCAAAGATCACAAAGATCAAATTGTCTAAAGTTCCTACAGCAGCATTCATGTCTAATTATCGCAAAAGTTGACAAAAGATTATGATAAGTAGACGCGGATGCTCCTGTTGTAGTGGTAGTTACAACATCTGTCTTTTAATTTTTTAACATTAACTAATGAGGAAATTCCGCTTGGGCAATATCTTTTACATTTGTCTTATAATGCATTTACCCGCATCGTATTCAACATTGTATTTTATTTTGGATTAGGAGTACGCTCTTAAACACATTAAGTCGCCATTTCAAGTATAAACGATATATTGACATAAGACATTGTGATATGGTTTAATTATTTTTATGACAATTAAATCTTTGCTAATAGCCCACCTGAATACGTAATATAACGAAACCTAGGTCGTGGTAAAGAAATTAAAGAAAGTAGAAATAATACTACATCACGTAGTTTCATTTAATTGTGAATAATGCATTTCTACAAAATTAAAGCCAAATATATTAAATATTTTTATGACACTAACATTTTATCACATACATTAGACAAGTTAATTAATTGATATGAACACTACATAAAAGAACAATTTAGAACTGGCATGTATAGATCTGAAAACTGAACTAATAAAAAATGGCTAACTACTAACACAACGGAAGGTATTACACGTTTAGTATAGAATTAAGACAATTTTCAAAATTATATAACCACCTGCTTTATTAGAGACGAAAAGTCTTATTTCATTTAATTTAGGGTTCTACAGACATCTTTAAAAATAAAAAGTGCCTTCCATTGCATTTATTCATTATCATGATGTTCATAACTTATTGAGATTGATATATTTCAATAATCTAAAGTTTTAGTTATAGCAATCGTATTTTCTTCTAAAAAATTAAGTGAAAATGAGAAATTTTAACTATTACTGCAGTTTTCAGGGATTGGGGGTATCTTATGGTCCCGGTAACGTGTCCAGTAAGTGGGGAGTCAACAGATGCAAATTCAATCTGTTGAAATTCACATCATTAATTATTCTTAGTGTGAACAAACCTTTATATATTTTGTCTGCAACATTCTAGAAGATTGTTTTCGTGTAATGTTTTAAAGTTTTAATAATGTATCGCAATATAAAGGCACAAACATTAGGTGGAGTCATTAAGAAATAAGTAGGTCTAAAGTTCAATTAAACCTAGCCTACAAATGGTTCTAAAACATTTGATGTTGTGATCTCTCGCCGTGAACTTTTGTCGGATATAGTTGGAAATAACGCAAATTAAATATAATACAGAGTTCATGTGACATAATAACATCTTGACGTAATAAAATAAAATATGTGTTGGTTTTAATAGGAAAAAAATATTACATTCAACAAACTCATTGCTGTATAAAGTTTCATTTATTAGCACATTCTGTAACATTTAACTCAACCTGTACAAATCGAGTTGCATTATTTATCTCATAATAAGCAATGTCAATAGAATAATATGACGATGAACCGCGTGATATTTACATTAGATGTAGCATTTATTGAGTGTTGTTTGTTTTAAGAACGCGATCTGCTTTGACGTAGATAAGTAAACACACGCGTGAGGATCGCCGTCGGGGGATTTGCGGCTCAAAACTTTGCGACATTAGTGCGTCGTAGATAGAAGAAATTTTTACTTCTCTTATGTTATTTTTATGTTTACTTCCTTTTTGCACCAAAAACATATCTACACAGGTGTTTTACAAACAATTACTTTAACTAGCATTGTGATAGAATAAAGGAAGTTTCTGCGACTTTCCAACAAATTCATTATGACGTTAAAAAAATTACCCTATGAGTCGGGGTCATAAATGAGACGAGCAAAATTTGCACGATCGTTTCATTTTGTTTCATTAAATGTATTCAAACTATACATGTACTGAAATAATTTAAACGCATATTCAATGTTAAAGGTAACATTTTTACGGAACCGTCATTAATCTATTATCTACTGCCATATCGTTATTTTATTACCTTAAATAATTCATAATTGAACAATAATTGTATTAAATAATAGAACATAATTGTATTAATTACAAATGGTTTAAATAACTATTACTGTCTATTAATTGTTTTTATTCTGCATGATGTTTAAAAAACATAATTCAATTCACTTAAGTATTGTTTATAATCAAAACGATGACATTTAAATTTTACCGTGCACGATAAGGTTCGCTCTTTGAAAATATTTTAGTTAAATTAATAGACGGATAGATGGCATTAGTATAGTGTCATAAAGCATTTAGCATTTAACTTATCAAAATAAAAGAAGTTTCACTTCAACAAGGGCATACTGGGATGAAGATTTCGTTAATACACACGATATCTCTCGTTAACAAAACCATATGGAAGTTTCTGCTTCCACCGATGTCGGCTAACTTTTCTAAGAATCTCCCGAGTTTATTAATAACTTTTTTAATATTACTATTTTAGAAATAATAGAACTTTATATGCGTGATTGTTATCGCAAACGAATCCTTCACTTAACACTCCTTAATATAATTAAATATGTATTCTTCTAATAAACGTCATTGAGAAAGGTCTTTGGTTAACAATTAGTCATTATTTATAGTTTATAGATACCCAAGATTTCGTTTCCCCTGATCCAGTGAAAGTTGCTTCTTTAATAATGAACGGTTTTGTGTATTTTGAACCGTATGCTCACACATATGTACTAACTCAATGTATGCCTAAGTACATCAAAATCAACTAGTGCTCAGGAGTTTACACAACAATAGAATTGGTATCAGATATTTACAAAACAATACCGTTTCCATTCACCAAATGATCTACTCGAGTTTAAGATATCAGTGCCATGTGTGAATAATAACTGGCACTAATTCATCAATTCCTTAATTGCAGCCCAACCAAAATTCGTTAACTGTACAAATAAAAATTGGTAAAGACATTGTTACATTGTTACTACATTTGGCTCCCAAACATGGAAATATATTTTGCTGGTTATAATGAGTTTAGTAAGAAAATTGAGCATTTTAAGATAAAAACCTCCAGTTGTTTTTGCTTTCATGGGATTATTAATCGATTGTGATCATAGTTTTCATGGACCATCCGCACATCTCATAGTATCTTCAATAATACCAGTCATCTGTATCTGCACCAAGTGCAACCTCCCTGATTCTTGTATTCTTTACTTCCAATAGGAATCGTGCTCTTTTGTCGACTTACAAGTATTCTTGAATCTAGTAACGTCCCCTTCTAAAAATGATGACAACCACATTATTTTGGGTGTTTAACAAGAAGCGACTGCTTAGACACTAATTGTATTCTCTACGCCACTTGTTATGATCGGATGCTAAAATTGGAGATGGCTGAATTATAAAAGCCCATTTAATAATTATTTTTTTAAATTTGGGACCTATTTTTCTGGTCTATGACTATATTTTAGTAATAAAAAAGTCAAATCTTTTTTATTGTTTTTAGACAGAATTATTAATATGTGGGAACTCAAAAACTTATCCTAAACAACCTTTCTATGACCTCGCTTAAATTGAGAGGTTTACAACATCTGCACTTCTTCAAGGCACCATTTAGCCTACTGATTAGCATTGTCATCACGAAGGCTTAGTTTCCTCATAAACTTTCGGACATTCTTTAACAAGTTTGTTGGAGGCCATCTTCGCTGTCTCTTTATAAAAGCCATGAAAAGGTATTTCTTTACGAAATAATTATCAAATCTACAAATAATGTAATCGTACTATCTTAATCTAGACTGCGTTACCTCATCCACGATAGGAGCTACTTTAAATCTTCCTTCACATTATTTCCCTCGCACTCCATATTTGGGAGTGGCTTCACCCAAGCAAAGTAGCATTCGCATTTCTATCGCGTATATTTTGTTATGGGTATTATTAAGTATTCGGACTTTGCTGCCCTAAAAAACATTGATCTTAAAGTGTTTGTCGATCTTGAGTTTTGTATTTTTCTATCACGCAACATTCCAGTTAGGTATATGCAACTTGCTCCACGTTCAGGTTTTTCTGTGGATTATATCCGCATCAATTGCTTTGTTTGAGACCATAAAACGTAGGTATTTAAAACAAAAAAACCTTCAACAGGCCATTTAAGGTCTTATAAGGGATGATCTGGTTTGAAATTGTATAACACGTATTCGGTCAGTATCTGATATTGTGCAAGACATTTAATAGAAATGGCCTTCTCCACTGTTACACATTTTCTTGAATTTCTGCTCTGTCATCAACAATTAGGACTATGTCACAAGCATATAGTAGATTTTGGCTTCTTGGCACGACGTCGACTTCTAAATAGCAGCAGTTAACTAATTCATGGCGACGTTAATTAACATGTTTATGTTTCACTTTCGGAAATTATATTCAAATTTTCTGACTTAGGGTTAATAATAATATAAATAACACATTAATCCTCATATTCATAATTCCTTCTTTTGGCCTTCATATAACTAGTTAGTGTACCTTTAGATGTATATTAACTAAATGTACTTTCCAGTAGTTTTTTGTAAAACCTATCTTGTATTACATTCTTCCATGATTATTGTTTTATTGTAAACAAGAGGATATTAAATGACTTTTCTTTATCACCAGCGATATAAGAATTGGTAAGATTTTCCAGTATTCGCAATTAAGCAATGTTGAATATATAAAATAAAACCAAAACTTTTAACGAATAACTAAGTTATTAGTTGAACAAACTATTTATTTAAAGCATAACAACATTCGAACTCAATCTCACGAAGGTAAAAAGCTGCTGCCGAAATGTAACATCCTGTTTAAAACAGGAAATCATATTGAAACCGAAAGACTGATTAACTGGAGAAAATTCTGATGTTATTTTGAAGATTTCATCTCAACAAATATAAATATTTGAATTATTCCATGCAAAGCAATTTGGGGCGTGATTCAATGCAGAGGTCGCAATGAAAACATCTCTTGTACAAATTAATTAAAGCCTTATAATTATCATAAAATAAACATTGAAGTAACAGGATAAATATTTGTTTTTATTACCTCATCATGCAGTTTTATTACCGACTGAAAGTTTTTGAGATTGAGGTGTTCTCACAGTTTATGATCAGTTTCAGGCTTATTTCATCCTTAGTCTCACGAAATTTTAATCGCAATGTTGATGTAGTACATCTACGTTTAGTATTTTTAATGTAATAGCGTGCCCATAACTACTCAAAGATGTATATATATATATATATATATATATATATATATATATATATATATATATATATATATATAAAATTAATCAATTTTTATGTCATTTCATTAGTTAATAGAGGAATAACAATTTTTTATAACCAGTTTTATTTTATAATTTATGGAACATTACTTATTTTTTACTAATGTAATCAAGAAGTATGCAATTTCCAGGTTTATAGAAGTTGAAAAATATTTAGACCGAGTAAATAAAATCTATGTATATTTAAAAATATGTTTCTCTTTGAACTACATTAAACAGATGAAATAAAAGTAAATTATTGCAAAATAACTTGAACTTTCATTTTGCAACCCCCTAATCGATCTCAAATTTTATTGATGTTTAACAAAACTGACCAAAGGCGGGTGGGAAAATTCAAAAGTAGGGGTCCGTAGTTGTATATACCTCCAGTTCCGTAATTGATTAATAATTATAGATCCAATCAAATATTAGTATCTAGAACTTTTCCACATTTTTCAAACTCACGGTTAAAAAATTATTAAGTTTCGAAGTGAAATGCGATGTGTTCCCATAGATCGCACATCCCTTTCAAATTTAAAATTTGCAAATGGGAGTTACGAATGAAAAATGGAAATTTATTTTCATTTTTAAAACCTATCTTGTGTATGAACGCACATGTGGTATTATGGAGAAATATCAGACGTTACTTTGTAGTTTAATATTTCTTTCGCCCATGCGAAAAATTTTAAAAAAATTTAGATACTAATCATTGATTCGTCGGCATTATGAAAGTTCCTTCTTCACTACGAAACCCTTTAAAATGTTTGACATACTTTTCAGTAATTTAAACCTAAAATTATGATTTCTTTTACTCTTTAAAGGAAGTTAAGGTCATAAAATAAAAGTAAACTCTTAAAGTACTCACCGCATATATTAACCAGTGCCACTATTATAAAAAACAACTTCCCGTAATGAGACATTTTTTAAAACTAGATAAGGATTATAACTTGAAATACAATATTATTATGCAAATCAAACTTTAATTTATTATAAATGTGTTACCAACGAAACAAAACCCGATATATTGTCCACTTTACAAACTCTATTTTTTTTAAATATGTCAATTTAAAAAGTAGAAAATGTCAATTGTCAACTTTTTCAAATTCAGAAAATTACAACCGTCAAATTTAAAATAAGAACATTTTGGCACTAGACGTAGGCATGTGCGAAAAAGCGCGAACTGCGAGTCGAGTTGCAGCGAGCGGCGACGGCGGCGACGCGGGCGACGCTCTTGTTGGCCGGATGGCTCTTGGCAGTCAACAATGGAATCTGGCTTCGCATCCGTGCACGTAATATTCGGTCCGATACGCGACGTCATCGCAAAGTCTTAACACCTTGAAAACACGGTGCCCACAAACAAGCTTATTTTTTGTGCTAATATCTTATAAACCAACTCGCTCAAAATATGTCTCGTGTTCACCCAAAACGTTTTCTTTTGGAATACAGACATGGTTCTAACATTACCTGACATAATTCAGTGATGAAAAGTATATAAACAAAACGTGAATCATAAAATTACATCTTATTGATAATTTCGTCTCAATCATATTTTGCCATTATATGAAACCGTTGTTAATAAAAAGTCCCTGTGTAGCCGCAAAATAGTTATTAAATGTTTGTTTAATCAATACGAATTTATAACACCGCTTTCGCAAAATTTAACTTTCTAATTTTAACTTCTCTCGTTTTTATAAAGAAAAATTTAAAATATATTGTTATTTTTTTTCTTTCAAGCGATGCAAGTCAATTAACAAAAATACTTCCATGTCATTTTTATAACTATTGACTTCAAAATTTAAACCCAGTAAAATATAAAAATTATACTTTCACAAAAACTATTTCAAAAACTGGATTTTCTTCAAAGTTTTCACATCAGTAAGCAAACAATAAGCCACAACTCGTTTTTTCAAGCTAACATTTAATACAATATTTAATACTTTCAACAATAACACGAAACGACAATTTTTTTAGTGGGAAATCACAAAAATAATATACACAGACTTGTGAGATAGTGTGAGAATGTGCAGCTGTACCGTTAATTTTTTTCAAACATCATAATTCAACAGCCATCTCTATATAACAAAACTTTTATTATACAATACAATATTTATGTAGTACTGTATTATCTATACAGTACTACATAAATATTGTATTGATTTCATTTTTATGTCAGATTCGTAGCATTATGAATTCGCCACTGTCAGACATAATCGAAAAAATTCAATAGTGAAATAGTCATCAAATTCACTTATCTAAATTGTTTATGTTTGCTTCAATTATTTTCCGACAAAAATACAAATTCCCAACCATAAATACAAAACTTCAAATCGACATAAAACTCCATTTTGAATTGATAGGATGCATAATCTTCATGAACTAACGTTTTTCAAGTAAATAGTCTGTTGCTAACAGTCCACCGTAAAACATATATTACAATAAAACAGGTTATAAACAATTGTTTGGGTAGCAGATTCTTTGCTAATAGCCCATCTGAAGATGTTGGAATACAACGAACCTAGGTCGTGGTAAAAGTGTGGTGTGGTGGAAAGTAGAAATAATACTACGTCACGTAGTTTCGTTTAATTTTAAATAGACTGTCTATTTTTAAACCTAAAACACTTTTTTAAACATTTATATCTATACATAAAATTCAGACAACTTATTTTGGAAATATAACTCTGGGCAATTATTTCGCACGTTGGCTTATCACTGAGCAAATGACGCATATTTGTACATAGTGTTATTAAGACACGTTTTATTTGTTCTTCAGATTCAGACATCTGACATAACCGTTTTTGAACGTCTTCTAAGTTAAATATCGGCGTGTTATAACGTGGTCTTCGTGCATCTTTTATAAGTTATTTTCCCCTGTTTCTATCGGCAGTTGATTTTCAAATTTTTAATTCACGTTTTAATTTTTCAAAGCGTTTTCTAGTTTTTTTTAAATTACGTTTCTATCTTACAACCTTTTAACGATATTTATTGGAAATTCTATTTCCCATGTGTTAACATTGATTTTAACCTTTCTTCTCTGTTGATACACGTTATATTTAATACCATTGTTCATATTATTTGTATAGCTACACATGCATAAAAAAATTGTAAACCGTCACGGGACGCATGGGTCAACATCTATTTTTTTATATTTTTATTTGAACGAATTGAAACGAAAAAAGAAATATTCAGATAATTGTTAATAATAAAATATTAATTCAATTTTATAATTTAATCTTATGCAATAATTTATCACAGAAATATTTCCTAACAATCTTTTCAGGCATCGATTTAATAGATTTTGAAGCCTGTACATTTTCATGCATTCATCTTGATTAATGGGAAGCAATGTTATGACTGTGACAAGTCGGTACTGTGACAAGTCTGATCCTTAACGTGTTCTTTTTTTCTCTTTCAAATTATCTGGTTCATAATATATAACGGATCAAATATATCAAAATATATAACGAGGTACATAATATTACCAAATAGATGGACTAATTTAAACCATCGATAATAGACATTTTGACATTATATAATATTAAACGGCCGATTTTCCAAGATAAATGTATATCCCGTTCTTATTTGATATGTGTATTATCAGATATTGAGCTATCCATATCTATATATACATAATATTTATTCTGGTGTTAAGTAAATATAAATACTAAAAAATCGGTTTTACTATACTTTTGGGTAAAAACCGTACATTAGCATTTTACTAAGACAGCAAAATTCTAATTAATGATTGGGTTCATACGTATTACTACGAGTGGATATGGTATTTAAAATGAACATCCACATACAAAAAGAATAACTAATAGTAAAATGAAAGCTTTGCTAAATAGGACGTTAAGTAAGGTAAGGTAAAGTCTTGGTTCAAAGTATATTGTTACTTTACCGTATAATACAATTAACTGTTGATGTAAATACTTGTTTAGAAATGTTTATTATTAGACAATTTCCAAATAAAGGAATACGTATACGTGTCACCCGTACTTATGACGATTGACATAATTTTAAAAAATGAGAAGGGTTTCAAAATACGCACACTTTACCCAATGTTTACGTCTCTGCAGACATCTGGATATGAATGGGGACAATGGACAAATTAAATAAGTAAACTTCTTAAAGGTTTAAATACTAATAATGTAGTGATATACTACTATACATCTGATAAAGAAGTTCATAAAAACTTCAATTGAAAAAACTTGAATGAGATAAATGTAATGATGCAAGAGATAGAAGAGATCGATTTATTGGTACTTGTGTTGTATACAAAAGTACTATGTTCAATGCTAGTACACTGTTCTTGCTATCAGCATTGTTTTTAGTTTAGGATTTGTAAGTTTTCCATCACACGATAAATAATGATATTCATTTTCTCTCTGATTTCTTCATTTCATAGTTTTAATACCATTTAGCTTTTTATTAGGGGGTCTCCTTTTTATCTAAGTTTAAACGTACCTTTTTCTTAACCGTTTCCTCATCTTTCTTCCTTCTTTTATATCTATTTTAAATCGATGCTTTAGGGAATGCCTGTAAAAATGACAGTGGTCTATGATTAACTTATGTAAGATGAAAACTGGCGATTTTTTGCCATCTGTGTCTTTGATAAGCTCTCAAACTGTTAAATTTGCGCCAGGTCAAAATTTCCTGTCCCAAAAGGATTATTTTTCTTTATTTGCCATATATGTTTCTATGTCCACTTCGGTCTTCTCAATGACACACCCTGGGTTATAATTAAATAATTTGTCACATTAATAAACTAATTTAATTTTAAGCGGGCCAAAAAAAAAGAAATAGCTGTTTTTCATAAATACTATGAAGTGGAAGCATGACAATACCGTGATATAGACAATAATGAATGATAACAAAGGAAAAATTGTTGTGGTTTTGCTAGGGTTAAAAGGACTGAATTTTCTATTCTTGGTTGCATATCGTCCTTGAAATGGTCGAGATATTTAAAAAATAAGTCAACATTCATAAAACCGTATACATCTTGAACCCCACAACCCATTTTTGAAAATATACCTGTAGACCCTAGTTGGTCCTCATTTATTAGTTTGATAATTTTATCAGAAAAATATCTGGGGAGGGAAAAATTTCGCTGCGGCACTTGTTGCACTAATTAGAGTGATAGCCTCCTTTTAGCTGATACAATTTGACCGACCATTTTAAAAACTTTTGCAGATTTGACTATTGAAAATATTTTAATAGAATATTAATCCCACTTTCGTCTATGTGAAATTGGGCGTCTAAGTTATCGTAGAGAGTATATCTTCACTTTCTAGGAAGAATAAAACCTTTGCTATACTGGATTGCGATAATTAAGCTTGGTTGTCGCGATTTTATAACAAGGAGCAATTTCATATATCCAGAAACCCAATATAGGAATAAAATGTACCTAATTGATCACTGATGAACCTACCTTTAATCTTTTCCTACAGGTGCTTTCCTTTAATACTACTTGAGCGCCTATTTTTATTTATCAGCATCTTGCGCAGCTTGGTCGTAATTTATGTCCTATATATACGGACTGGATCCCAGGACCCGGGACCCTTTTTTGAAAATTATATAAAACTTTCAAATATTTGTCAGCTATATGTAGATATTATAATATATATTTCGGTTCAAATATTATAATATTTACATAAAGCTATTTAGCTAGCAATAAATACACGCATATTTAGCCTTTAGCACCTTTACCCGACATGTCCGTGCTTACTCTTCAACCAAGCGCACTTTGGATACGAATTTGTGTCGCATGTAAACTTAGATTTTTGTCGTACGTATGAGTGCACACACTGGGTAAGTTTTTTGTCCGTTAAAATAAGTTATTTTCTGTTCTGCCCCAGCGACACTCGCGCAAAACGAATTTGGTATTTTTATTTCTTCCGAGATTTTCCGCTATAATTTGCATTGATACTCTCTTAAACTGAAATCACTCTGATCCCATAAAAAACTGTGTTCGTGCACTAATTAATCGACGTCCATGGTGACTCGTTCGTACGACAACGCAAGATATCCCAACAAAATGGGATCCGTGTCGGACGATACAACTATACTTGGGCATACGCACGACTAATTCGTACCCAGTCTGCGAACACCCATAGTACATCTATGTTCGGGAAGTGTGTTATCGTAGATATTCGTACGACTCGATTTCATACGAAAATGTATCCAAAGTACGCTCGGCCTTAAACCTCGACCCTAAACTATGATGAAAATTCATTACTTTTCACGTGATTATGAAATAGCATAAATTCAGTCTTTACAGAATGTTAAATTGTATTTTATGATTTATATTTTAAGGCTATGTCAGTGCCCAAGGAATAATATTGAATATAGAAAAAGTACTTAGTATTTGTAACAAAATACCGTACTCATCCATACAACAAAAATGACACATAGATTACCAAGGCAAGTAGCCCACAACGTTTTTCCGTCAAGTATATCTCTGAAGAAAACGGTGAATCGTTGTTTTGTTTATTCCGTTTTTCGTTTGAAAACGGGGAATCGTTGTCTTGTTTATTTCGTTTTTCGTTTGAAAACAGGGAATCGTTGTCTTGTTTATTTCGTTTTAAAACAGGGAATCGTTGTCTTGTTTATTTAAATATTCATTTACCCACTGCTCACACTTGAGGTAAATGAAGCCTCAAGTGTGAAAGGTTTTATATAATTTAAAATTTCTCTTAAATTATATAAAACCTTATCTCTTTCGACAATGAGATAAAGATGGTTTTTCCCATTGACTTTTATAATTATTTGGTATTATGTTTGGTAAACACGTAACAAATTAATTTAATTTTGTTCAACTAATTGGCAATATCATTAATTAGTATCTAGGGTTGGATCATAATTTTAAATATTCTTTTGAATTTCTCCTACTTCTTTTTTAATCGTCCCTCCATTCCTGAAGATCGTGACTCACGATAGGTGGCGTGTTGGAGTAGATTGCTTGGCGCCAATTCTCTTGATCTTACACTAGCCTTTCCACCTCATGAACGGTCATTTGTAGGGTTTTTCGACCTGGTGATCTATTTAACAAAGTAAAAAATATAAGTACTTTCGAAACTTCGAATTCGAGCTTTCGATTAATCTTAATATTTTACTGCCACCGGCACCTATTTATCCTACCTATATAAATTTGTGCTTTTAAAATAATGTTCGAATTTCATATCATTACACATTACGCTAACTACATTTTTATTTTCTTCCTAAGAATAATGATATCTTTACTTTAACTTAATATCATTCAGTAAACCTCATAAAGAATCTATACAGGTAATGAAATCGGGAGAACTGTTTTTATGTTTACTATCAAAAAAAATACAAACTTATTTTTATAAAATCCAGAAAAATAAAGAAAAATATCATAATTTTCTTCTGTACTTTAAATTGTGAGTCGAAGTAATAAATATTCATATTAAAACAGCTGTATTATGAACATCTCACTAATTAGTTATTATTTTAGATTTATGTGTAATAACATATAATATTATTGTAATATAATATTATTGTGTGATATTGTTAAATCATTACAAATTTTTGTGAAAACCATATTTTGAGTATCACAGCTCTCATCAGTAACGAGTATCATTTCGTCATTTAGCAAATCAACCTGTGAGAATCGCATTTACATATATTATTCCTTAAGCATGAGCACAGAGTGCAGCGACATGAGTTACACCTACTTTGTACTTCTATTTTATTATTTAGCTATTTCGAATTACAGAAAAATATTATACACGATACTCTTCATATTCTAAAGAACATGTTAAATTTTCAAAAAACCATGTGTAAATTTTTTTTTAAAAATTTTAACCAAATCCCTCCATTAGATTCAAAATTAATAAAGTTCAAACAAACGCCATCCATAAGAATTTTATATACGTATGTTAATAAATATTACACTGCCTCTACAAGAATCTAAAGAAATATGTTTTCCCTGTTATTTAAATCTGTAAAGTCGGAAAGTCAAAAGGACATTAAGAAAATATGAAATTATATATATATATATATATATATATATATATATATATATATATATATATATATATATAAGATATCAAGGCAGCTGAGTTACTACTTAATAGAATAACATATTCAATAAAATGTCCTCTTCGATGAGAACCCTGGAAAATAACTGTAATACATTATATCAAGTAACAACTTCTAGAGACTGAATAGTCAACGACAAAGGAATTTTGTACACACAATTAGAAGAGTTACGTTAAGTTAAAAGAAGATGCAGATAGGGCGGGTAAACAATATTAAATAAGCAAAAAAACGTCGTGGTCACCGTGTGCCACTTCGTGAAATAATAATTAGGCTGTCGATCTTGGTGATATACGACGCTTCCTTGTCCTGCCTTGAATATGGATTAGATCTCGTCGTTTCCAGTAGTCTGTAATATTTCTTTACGACATTTTTGGGTGGACAGGGTAGGTCCATAAACGCTCAAGGTCAAGTTTCTGACGTCTATTGGTTATGTACTTATACAGTTTTCGCTCATTTGTTTGGGAAACGGTTGCTTGGTGTAAAGTTTTCGTAAACGGAGTAGTTTACGATTCTTTTAGTATGTTTGTCGTTAATATATTTCATTTAAGGGTGTTTTTTACTTTGGTGGCATGAAAAAGAACAAATATCGCTATAAAGTCACAGAAGGAATTAATGTTGTGCAGATTATAAAATTAGTTGATTTTTTTAATTCAAGTTATTATTTGAGCCTCGGAAAATTCTTGACTTGGCTTCGTTATTACTTGCCGTGTCTCTTCTATAGCTCTAACTATTGTGGATTTTTTTTATATTCAATGAAGTAGTGCCAAAACAAATGCAAAGTTTCATCGTTCTATCTTTATTCATGACATTATATATTATCATTTTTATTAGATAATGGCACGCAAAGTGGTTTTTGTATCTGACGCTGTGTGCATGTTGTTTATTACCACTATTCAAAGGACTCATCTGATTTTAATGAACGAGATTTCAAACACTAAGCCAAACTAGTGACCCTAGCTAATGAACATTTTGGAAAACCATATTGTGATCATAATATTAAAATGTAGCACAAACATACGAAGTATAGATAAATAATAAAACTAAATAGAATAAAATAATTATGCATATATCCCTCTCAAAAATAAGAGATGAAAATAATTTATACCATTTTTTAATTTGAGATTTAATTTTTTTTTTAACAAAAATATTTTTTTCATTTTTAAGTCTTTTATATGTTACATTATGACAAGCAGAAACTCCAAGTAAAATAAAACTTTGCTGAAATTGTCAATTACCAGTATAACTAATATTAATTTCAGACAAAAACACTTGTATCGACTTCGCACAGTATGCTCAATAGCATATGTCAGCTTAACAAAAAACGAAAATAAGCTATTAATGATTTAAAATCTGTGGTTATAAGTAAAATAACTATTGAATAAAAGAAACATTAGTTACTTGCGAACTATTAAACATGTCAAATAACAAAAGAATTAATAACTTGTGATCAGAAAAGGAACGAAGTTAGACAATAGAAAATCGTCCAATCAAAGGCCTACGGTCAGCTAAAGTTCCCCTGAGACGGTTGTGATTAATGTTTTCGTGATAAATATTATTTTTTATTAAACTATGGCTTCTGTTCTTTCAAGTAAGTATCAAGTGGTTCTCTTCACTCAAACTACTAATTTATAGCTCCTAATCGTAATATATTTCATTAATAATATTACTAATTGTCTCAAATTTCTAAGCTTATTTATACTGGAGGATGGTGTCTATAAAATTTTTATTTATTTATCTTAGTTTAATGCATTTAATTAGTAATCACTTTAGACTTTCAATTACTTCTACTTTTTTTCAGAAGCTTGCGATGACCTCAAAAGAAGATAATAGTTGATATACATAGAAGCAATCAAAGTGTTAATAGACTAATATATTATATTCCGTGTATAATATCAGAAATGATTTAAGTGTAATTTTAAGGACTTTTGTGAAAAGACTATGAACAATTTCGACCGTGATGTGTTGTGAAGCACAAAAAATATAACAATTCCTAAGATATTATCTATATTGACTTGAAAAGATACTTCAAATATTTTCACTGTTTTAAAGAGTCGCAACCCTTGCTTCTAAGCCAAAACGAAGACGTCCATCAAATTATTTAGCCGAAAATAAAAACAGAACGAAAAAAACATAGAATTTAATGGTGGCTATATTATTAAGAGACATGTCAATTAACATTTGCGGCTGATTCTAATTTTAATGAAAAAAAAAAGAAGTCAGTGACATATTTGATAAAATAAATAATGACTGGACCAAAGAGAGAAATTTACAATTTGCTACTAACAAAAGTTGTTATCAATAACAAAAGCATAGTAGCAAAAGTTAATGGGCATAGATTATGGTCGACACAAAAGTGTGAAAGAAAAAATACCAAAATAAAGAAAAAAAAATATCCAGAAATATTATATATGTAGCACAACGTCAAAAATATAATTAATATTCAATTAGAGATTATACCAGATCCCGAAAAATATAGTTTTGGCATTAACGACTAACCTAATTAGAGCAGGATATGCGAATGCATGCTTCGTGAAACATATCGTCTCGATTTTTAGACATGGCAAACAAGGGGACAAGAAAAGAAAGTGAAATACTAAAAAACACATAATGAGACTGAAAACACATAATAATTTACATCAAAACCAATATTTCCTGCTACCAGTTCTATATTCTAAGGGGTGTTGTTGTAGGGCTGCACAAACGACGGCAATATCGCACGCTGATTTTTTCAAGATTCTGAATTACTAGGATTACTGGGATTACTCGTCAGATTATTCGGCTTGATAAAGAATTAAGTTATATAAAATAGGCGTCATATAATTTAAAAAAAATTACAAAATATATGTATTTAAAAAATACAAATGTTATCCAGTACATATTACAGTATACAAAATAATATGACATGTAATCTGTTACATGTCATATTATTTTGTGTAATATATATAATGATATAATATATAATGATATAATATCAAATATTTACCATATACCATGAAAATAAAATAAGTTTCTTGTGAGGTTTCTTCATAATATCACAGACAAGACGTCATTATGTCATTTATATATCATTTACACATTTCAGTTTTGGGACATTTTACATATTCATATCGCATGGAGTAATTGATATTGGTGGGATTGTTGTTCAGCCATAGCTATTTTCGCCAGTTTCAATATTGTAAATTACTAAATAACAAGCACTCACACATGAAAATGGTACCTAATACTCGTGCCGTTACGCTAATACGCTTACTCGTGATATGTTAAGAAATTTTGTATAAACAATTTAGATGTCAAAAAATTAATAAACTGTGCATTTCGGAATATCTTATTAAAAAAAATAAAGTTAACTTTATTTCCGATTTAGTTCAAGAATGCAACAATAGTAGAGTATATGTTTTAGTTAGGTTATCTCATAAGAGCTCATTAATTTTACCCTGTTTTAGTAAATTTTGATTTCGATCTAATTAATTATTTTTCCTAGTTTGTAATTAACTTCATTTTAATTACAATTTTAATTTTTGTTTCGTTTTCACATTTGATTGCATTTTTGTATTTCGTACTTAAATAGGTGCCTACTAACGTCTAGATGAATGATTGAGAAAGAACATGTGGGTGTACACCTTCATCATCAGTAGACCACATAATCAGTGATTTACTTCTAGTGGCTTACTTGTTTTTCCTTTCGACCAAGTAAACGACCTTATTTTATCGAAAATATAAATCAATGATTGAGGTTTCGTATATTAAAAGTAAAAACGGAACTTTCTAAAATTACTCAAGTCTGTCTGTCGATCAAATACGGTTTCCTCAAAAATTGCTCTATGTGGAAACTTGAAATTCCGTAAAGTAATAAAGCATATTAAACCGCACATATCTCAAGAGCAAACATCCAAAAGTAATTGTACATATACATTTTGGGGGGGTAGAGGGCGCAGCAAATTAAACACTCGGAAATATTTTTTTCAATTCGCTATACTGCGTTAATATCATTTGACAGAACTTGTTATAATGGTTTCAATTTTTTTTTCATAATTTTAGTTAGTTAGTATTCAGAGGTATACTGAAAAAAGCCAAAAAATATGTTCTCCCCCCCCCCTTCGTTCCGAAACTAGTGAACTTAAAAATATGAAAAAGATTTCAGAAGCCTACACAAAAGTTGTAATACTATGATGATGATTCTATGTGTTTCTTCACGAGAACAAGTATATATCCAATATAACAAGTTAGGTTGACAATAATTTCGTCAACCTAACGTGTTCTATTGGACACTGTGCGTCGTGTCGTTTCGCTTTTGATGGTTTGCTTATATCGTTGAAATTGCGTATCTGGAAAACGGAATGAGATACAAAAAAAAACTATTGTTTATAGTCGTCTTATTTTGTACTCAGGGACGAACACTTGCTACACCAGTTTAACAACAATTGTATATAAAACGGAAATGGAAAAAGTAGGATAGGCGAGTCTAGTTATTATTTTATCATATCATAGAATTGTGCACATTCATTTAAGTAAATTCAAGCAAATTGTTGTTTATCTTTCATAAAAAAAATAATTTTTTTCCCTAATGACTTCAATGTCGCATTTAAATTATAAAGGATTAAGTAGGAAACGTTTTTTTACAGGTATCGAAACATAGAACATGCGCTGTCGATACACTTCACATTAGCTACCAGTCTCTCCATTTTACTATTTCGATTTTAGATTGTGATACTAATGTCATAATAAGAATTTCTCCTTAGTCTGTTTATATATTACGTGACTTCCGCTAAAAATTATTTACAACCCCAAATAAAATAAAGCCGTAACGTTAGAACGTTAAATTGAACGAACAATTTTAAAAAGTACTAAAATTGGTAAGTAACTCAAAAACTACGTAGAGTTGAAAAATGAAAGAGGTGTAGATTTTTTTAAACGTGTGTATAAATTGGATTAAAATATTAGGAAAAGTACACATATACAATATTAAACTAAATTTTTCTAGATTTGTTTTAATTCTTTTATTCAGTTACATGTATACGTAAAATACATATGTCGTAACAATCTGTCACAATTATATTTGATGGTTTATTACTAAAAATATTTTTTAAAAATTAAAGGTTAGAATTTTGATTGACATGACATGATTATATATTTCATAAATTATAACCTTCCTTTTCTTAATTAATATTACTTGTGATATATAAAAATAAGGCTATAAAGTTCTGTTTTTTTAGGAATATTTTGGATAAGAATAAAAGCATTAGGACGAATATAGTCCTAATGCTTTATTATGGCCACAAAAGCATATATTACCGAGTAATTAGTTTAATTTAAACTAATAAATACAATCATTTTCTTGTTTGAGTTGAATTTGTTTTATTTAGCTTCACGTTCCATAAAATTTGTTTCAAATATTGTGACCAACTTTTCATCAACTTCTACTTAACCGGTTCTAATGAGACTTCGCATACGTATTTCCCACGACGAAAATGTAATATATTATAATTTCAGCCATTAATCTTTTAATCAAATCCTGATGCTGCAAGGATACAGCCTGCCTAAAATCTGAGATTTTAATTTAGTAGCGTTGGTCTCAAGCTGAATGTTTTGTTATAGAAATCCGAGTTCCAAACTACTCAATCTCGATAGTGGGATATACTTCCTGTCTAAAATTGAGGGTCTGTGGGGCTTTAAATGGTATCAAGCAGAGACTTTGTCATTGAATTCCAGGCACCAACTACTCGTTCCTGCTGCAATGGTAAGGCCGATCTAAATCATAAACTTAACGATTTGCTGACTTCAAACTGATAAAACAAACTGCAGTCATTGAACTACGAATTCGATCTTCGATTACTTTGAATACACTCAAATCAAAGTTTCTTTTTTAGCCTACACGTAACTAGGTGATGTTGGGGTGGCTCAAGAAGTTTTGCAATGATGAGGCACTGGGAGAGTCGGAAAGGATGAGAAGTTTGCGTCCTTTGTATCTGTCAACCCAAACTATATTTTTTTTAATGACGCGATTAAAACACCTTATATTTAACTATATAAGCAAGGTCAAAGTTCGATTCCTTTAACGTTTCAGTAGATCGAATAAATGTAATTAAAACAGGCGAAGCAAATAACGAACGTAATTTTTTTCAACTGATAAGCGATTTTATTGTACAAGGGATAATATACTAAAAGCTCGTAAATAATTTTGAGTCACGGATCCGGGACTTTGACCAGACAGCGCATTTAATTCAAAATTTCTTTTGTTGGAGCTTAGAAATCAGTCATGTACTTAACAGTTTAAAAGAAATCAATAACTTAGAGTCATAACTTAACAGTATAAAATATAACACTGTGATTTCCGAGCTCTTATAAAAGAATGTTTTCTCCTAAATAAGTTTCGCAATTTTGTTTAGTCTAATCAGTGTCTCAGAGATAATATTTATGGAGCACGTCATAAATATTTTCGAGCTTTTTGGTCTTAATATCATATCGATTGCTTATTTGTTTTGAAGACTCTTGTGTTTCGAGTGTCCATGAAGAAATCAAGTATACTTTGTTTTCAAGAGATTGTCTATGAATTTTTTTGTAGTGTTCCATCCACATTTAAAAAAAACTTATTATCAACCCTACGTCTTTTTTTAATAAATCCAACTATTATTTAGAATATGATCCACCAAATCATGCTTCATCTTTTTCTGCGAAAAAAAATTATCGAGACAAATGTTCTAAAAAATCATTGATGCAGCAAACTGCCATGAAATATTGGCTTTCTTGAGTACTTGTAAGCAACTGGTCGGCTGTTTGCTACCTTACGTTTATTCTATACGTTCAAGAGGTTCAAATTTATATTAATCCATTATTTCGGTTAACCAATGGTTATTCAAATTCCAAAGACGACTTTGCCAGTATAATGCAGGCATTTATTTTTCGGAAAAAATCTTTGAGTAATGATTTTTCTAATAACTATTTACGAAGCAACCCTTTCAACATCCATCATAGCCGTTCCAAAAAAGGCATTTCCAACTACTGCATATGATTAACAATTCCTTTTTTGAAACTTTTACTGAAAGTTACTTTATCACTACCAAAGTCTCGTTTACAATGTTCTTCTTTTTCGGCTAAATATTAACTAGCTCATTTGACTGTCACGAACAAACTCGATGGCTTCTTTCATTCGATTTTTATTCTAAGATTCTTATGATTTCCTTCAATAAACAAGATAAAATCTTCCGTAATAAGTAAATATACCATTGCTCTTTCCTTCTTCTTTTGCAGAAATTATATAAAACAATAATGATATGATTGATAATTAGAAATGATTAATTGTGAAACATTATTTTTGTACATAATTTATTCACTATTGTAGATGAGCCCACCCATAGTTTTAGATTGCATATAGGATATGCCGCCTCATACGTCAAGCGTATGATGTCAACAAACAATTCTAGAAAGGTATTATGAGAAATAAACATCGTAATTGTTATATACGACTATGGTAAACTTATTGTATTGGATGCTTCAGAAGATCAGAGAACATAGTTATTAACACAAATTTCAAACAAATATTTTCAAACCAAGCAACATAATGAGGATTCGAATGCTATTTGGCCATTTTACTTTTTTGATAAACGTGTCATATACTCGTATTTACTGTCCCCTTTAAACTAGCGTTAATACACTGACGAGAGTTTGTAACTTCCCCTTTTACTAATCGCAAGTTTGTAACAAAAGATACGTATGTAGTATCTAATATATATAAGGTTGGAATCTAAATATGAAAAATGAGTCAGAGACATTCTAATTGAATATACCAAACGAACATGTAACGCCTTAAAATTTCGGATAGGGTGCATAGTAGAAAGTAACGATATATGGAAGAGACATTGGCCAAAATAATGGATGCGACAAGTTATGATGTAAAATGCGATTTTAGACCATTTTGAATAAAAATACTATGGGGCATTACTTATGAGGTATCTGCGGCAAATAATGGCTGGCAATTTTTTATTTAAAATATGTAGTTTGATTCGTTTAACATTTCACGCTCATAGAACGAGACAATACATAACGGTAGCAAGGCTGCTGCATATATAATCTCTATATTTTATAATTTTAATTGATAGACAACCGTAAATTTTATTTATAATATCGCTTTTTTTTGCCCCGACCTTTTGTTTGATAGTTTCAAAAATTATTTTAAGATATCCAAGTCCAATTTGGGTTTTCATGTACTTTATTATTTGTGATGTATAAAAATTACCTATTATTACCAAAAGTTAAACTACGTTATGAAAAACATGAGCAAATTCGTGAAAAAATACCATCCCTGATTAGCGGCTAGGGTGTGGCAATACTAGGTCATAGAGCATGGGGATTCTCTTTCTATTATACACCAAAAATATGTAAAACCTTTTACACGAATGCTAATTAAATATAGTGAGAAATTTAGTTTGTTAAAAGAATTATTTTCTCCCGTCTATTTTATGTCTTGTTGTGGTACTTGTGGTGTTATTGCCTGCAAATCTGCAATTAAACAAAATGTCTACGAGAAAGTATATGTGGGGTAATGAAAAACGCAAGAGAAAGAAAAAAGTTGAAGAAAAAATTAAAAGCTGTCAAAAATAGGTGAGTTCTTTAAGATTAATGACCTCGATGAAGTGTCAAATGAACAGTCCAGCAAGAGCAAAAACATTAGTGTGACTGAAAGTAGTAGTATTGCAATGAGCTATCATAGTGATATCTAAAGCCACCCCATACCAGAAATGCACTAAATCAAAGTGAAGTATTGTTATTCGACCTGGAACAAACCAAAAATTCGCCTTACATTATTGATAAGGATACTTTTAAAGAAGTAAACCATTAAGTTAGACGTTTTGTGATTGAAAACGAACACTGTAAACCAAAAGGCTCCTTTTTAAAGACTGTGGCAACAGATCGTTTTTGGAGAAATATTATTACATTATTACTAAATCTGGTATTAAATTAGAACGCTAATGGTTGTGTTATTCGGTATTGCATTAAAAGGCGTTTTGTGAGCCAGGCTGGTTATTCACGTCATGAAATTGTGGTGGATTTAGAATGACTGGAAATATATTATGGTGGATTTGGGAAAACACGAAACCTCTAAAACTCATTTACACTCGTATCTCGTATACAAACAATGGCGGATACATGGTACTCTAGCGGAAGAACAAGAGCCCATACTAAAAAAAGAAAAATGTTTTTAGCGTCAATTACTGAAATTATTTTCCCGTCTGTTTTACGTATTGTTATGGTGCTTATAGTATAAGTAACTGCAAATCTGTAATTAAACAAAATGTCTACGAGAAACTTTGCAGTTAAGAAAAACGTGAGAGAAAGACGAAGTTGACGGAAAAGATAAAAAAATAGGTGAGTTCTTTAAGATGAATGACTTCGATGAAGTGGCAAGGCTCTTTGATGTAACTCTGACCCTTTCAATGAGTAATTCAGCTTTCCGTGGACATACAGAAAAAATAGACAGCAATGTACTCAGTGGCAATTATCTAAATTATTATCTAAATTGTTATTAGCGGAATATGATACCTGTTTTAGAGAAGCTAGTTAAACAAAATTAAACAAACCAAAACGTGAAATAAAATAGTTAAGTACAAAAATAAAAAATGAGCTTATTGCTCTTCTTTAAAAAAAAAGTTTAATCAGTATTAATAAAAGAAATAATGAATGCACCATTTATTTAATTATATTTGATACAACTCAAAATATATCGAAAATGGACAAACCGTGTGAACTCCATCATTACTGTGTAATTGAAAATGATAATAGAACACCAAAATCTATCGTTTTCAAAGAGTCATTTTTAGGTTTCCATGCTGTAATGGATAAGGCTGCCTAAGCTATGTTGATCCAGTTTATAATATCTATAAATGAAAAAACATTCCCCTCAGCAAATGTTGTGGATAAAAATACGACGGTGCTAATATCATGAAAGGTTCTTATGGTGGAGTTCAAAAACTTTTCAAAAATTTTGAGCCAAATGCATTGTATGTGCACTGTGCTGTTCATAATTTAAATCTAGTAGTTAATGATGCTCAAAAAGATGTGTTACGTAAAGATGTGTTATGTGTTTACGATGCAAACGTTTTTTGAAACCGTTCAACAGGTTTACATATTTTTTTGCCATGGAATTAAAAAGTGGAACATTTTGGGTGCACAAGCGTGCACATTCATCGTGCACAAGATGAATCTTCAGCCCTTATAACATAAAAATTTTGGATCCAACACGGTAGTCAAGACGATATGATGCTATTTTTGTTCTAAAATTTTTATAGATTTTTAAGAAGCGCTAATAAAACTATTCCATTATGTTCCAAAGCAGATGAGCAAAATAAAGCTATAACACTAAAGAAAACGATCTGATTTTATTATATTATTTGTTTTTCACTGCAAATTTTGATGAACAGTCAACGTAGTCTCCAAAGTACCTCAATCTAAAATAACAAATCTATCACAAGCATCAAAGCGTCTAGAATTATGTTCGGAAAAGATTAAAAAGTATCGTCATGATGTTGAGGACTTAAAAACACAACAGGAGAAAAACGTTGAAATTATATTTCATGTTCTAAACAATATAAAGCAGTATTCCTAAAAGTCGCCGATTTTAATTAGTATCCTACACGGTAGACCAAGTTAAGGCTTCCAATATTGTCCAAGGAGCTAAGAAGTTAAAGCTATTTTCAAATTATGTACTTTTTCGATGAAACCCCTTTACGTAGTTTTTATCTCGTGAAATGACGAGGATTAAAAAAAACCACAGAACTCAAAGGTTATTCTTTTTTTTATTTTGTCAGTATCTTTACAATTAATCTTCTTGATATTTTACACAAACGATTTTTAGATTTAGACAGATTATTGAGAAAAAATCAAGGGTTTTTTTAGGCTATTCTCAGTAGTAAAAATCATGTCTCATCTACTGAAGAGAAGAAGAGAAAGAAGAGAACATTGTTGTAATCATTAAAGTTCCTAAGTTTATTTCATAGATAAGCGAGTAACATATAGGTGTGAATGAGAAAGCGTAACTGTAACAGTGGACAAATCAACGAAAAAATTGAAAATAGCTTATTAAGGACATTCAAAAATATAAAGTTGTGAGTTTTTATACACTTTAACATTTTTTTAATTAGATATAATTACTATGAAAATTTCGGTAAATTTGTCCGGGTGTGGACTACATAGAACTAATTCAAAAATAAATTACTTTTGGAATAAGTTCTATATGTGCACTGTATTTATTTTTTAGGAGTTCTATATTTCAAGAAAAAAACAACATTTTTTCATATTTAAACTTATGAATAGCGGCTAACAACTTTTACTTAATATATAGGTAGGGCAGTTACTAAATTAATTAATTTCCTATTTAACTAACGGTTCGTTTACAATTAAATAAACCAATTATACGAGAAACACTAGCACTACGAGGGTTCTGTACACCCTTAATCAAAAATAGACTTTTTTTGTAAATAACATGAAATGCTAATAAAATTCATTTGTGTTTGAAAACAAATATATGAATATTTTTCTGCATCTTCGTACTTTAGTAAAATATTGTGAAAACAACAATGATCAAATGGGTTTTACAAAGTAAGTATTAAAAAACTTATATCTCAACGAGTAAACTTAAAAATCTGACAAGCACGAATAGAATTCGCACTACAAGGATATTTAGGTACTTATAAATATTTAAGATCACATTATTCACACGTATTTCTATTAATTTATTTACACGTATTTCTATTTTTATTTACACGTATTTCTATTAATCTATTAACAAATATACATTTTTCCCAACGTCAATATATTGCCTACTATATATTTTATAGGCGTCAAGTGCATATTTAAACAATTATAATACCTAGGATAACCGCTAGAATTTTCCTGTAATCATATTGTTAGATTTTACCAACTCTGTTCTTTTCTTGCTTTTTATTTCACTAATTTAGGAAATGGAGGAGGAATGCTCTATTTCCGCATATTTTGTGGCATATAGTTTTAAATATGCAATTTAATGTTATAAAAATGATTTTTTTATTCTTCATAATACGTCTTTTCAATCGCACCCCATATGGCGTATTAAAAAATGTTACGAGTACTTTATTTACCCCCTCATTATATTTTATATGAATATTATAAAAAAAGTTAGCTAGTGCACAATTGTGGAATTTTTTAATAAAATAAATTTCATGTTTTAACGTCACACGGTTTCAAATAAAATCAGCTGTGACTGAAGGGCAACCACATACCTAAATTATCTTATAAAGGTTTCTTTTTTTAGTTCGAAGTTCGAAACCGTAAAATCATAAAATAAAATTGGGAAAAAATATATTTTATTATGTTTATCAATAATAAAGATAGTTTAGTCTATGTCATTGAAAAAAAGAATAACAATATTTTATTGTTATGTCTACTCCCATCGTCCTATTTACGATAGAACATTGTCAATATCACTCCAATTCCTAAGCTAGCAACAAAGTTCAATGTGCAAAAGATTGAAACTTTATTCCACAACTTTCCTCTGTAAAATATATCACTTAAAACGTGAAAGCTATGGTAGCTTTCACTTTTCGGAGTCTTCTTTCTTGTTTTTTTTACTTTTGAATCATAATACGCCCTTCATAACGCAAATGAAACAGAATAAAGCTTACGTGCTTGACTGAACAGAAAGTTCGAGTTTTATGAAGAAAATTCAATCGTTGGTCACAAACGTTAGTAAGAAAAGAGGAACTTTTTTGTCCTGTGGAAATATTTCAGAACAACGTAAATTTAATATGCTTGTTATTGGAATGCAAACAAACTATGTATGTTTAAAAATATCGATCTCCTTTTGGGTGTTATGAACCAACCGCTATTTTATAGGTAAAAGGTTTTTCTCTATAAATAGTTCACATAAAATTGGAAAAAAAAATAATAAATGTTAACGAACTCGGATAACTTTTCCAAACAATCCTGTATTTATTACTATTTACTCACAAATAAAAACGGATAGAGGCTGAAACATTCTTCCCAGCTACAATAAAGCAGTCCTTACAGATCTGTCACAGCCGTCTACCATAGCATCATTGAAATGTATTTTACCTCGCCCCATTTTAAAATATGACTGAGATCTACTATGAACGAAAACACATTTTATGGTAGCATACCATAAAATATGGTAGCATACCAAAAAACCTAGGAAATGAGACCAGAAAAAGACACGCGCAATGAAAATTATGTCTTTAAAATCTTCGTAAAACATTCAAAACGCTTGATGCGCACTTAATCCCGAATTTGTATAAATTATCTCTTAGAAACAAAACAATTTCTTTTAAGTTTTAAGGTAAAAATAAATTAACAAGAGGTACAAACTCCAATTTTTTTCTCTTCTTTGAATAAAAGTCTGACCTATATGGCTGTATTATTTTGAGTAATAGCGCTTGAATGTACTAAGAATTTTCATCAAGAAAGTGAAGATAACTCCAGTGTGAAGTTTTTGTTGCCTACTTGGCTTTGTTGTTGGCTTTAATTTAACCAATATTCGTAAAACAAGATTGCAAAAAAATATTTTGTTTTGTACCTTTGTTGATTCTAGAGATCGGATTTTTTCAGCATCGTTTGAAAAAGTTATTTTACTTGGTCGCAAAATAACTCTCTCAGATATTGAAATAAAAGACAATCGACAGTTATCTTGTGAATATATAAATATTTAATATTAATATTCATTTACGATATTAATATCGGAAGGAGGCACATTCCTCTGTTTTTTTTATTAATCATATTGTTTACGTACATAATAATAATTGGTAAATAATTAATCATTACACTGGTTTTGAATTCTATTTTATTGTTTGTTAAGTTTCGTAATATTCCTTCTTAATTGTAACAGTACTTCCTTCTTAATTGTAATTACCGGATTAATGCACGTACAAAATTCGCCGGACCACAGTAGGTTTAAGATGATAATCTGTAATCCGACAAAATGGATAATGCGGTAAGTGCATTCAAAGTACAGTGACGAATTAACGCGACCCCTCTGAATATAAAATAAATAGCATTTTGTAATTTATTCAACGATTTTTGTTCGCTATGCTGATGACTTACTTTAACATGTTTCTATGTAAAAAGAATAATGTTATCAATACATCTAATAAATTCGTAAAAAAACTGAGTCTGTACATGGAATATTTTTAAGTAAAATTAGGTATTACCTACTAAGCCTAAAACAACAGTTTTTAGAATTTTTGCTTACTCGTCGGTGTGTGCGCGCATCGTCGTTGTGCACGTTAATCTCTGTAACAGATGAACCGATTTGGATGCAGTTTTCAGTGATATATTTAGATTAGTTTCGGCTAATATTTAGGTTTAAGTTTCGTTCATAAATAAAAAAATCTTTGATTTACGTTCGTTGTGCACGCTAATATTAGAACCGGTGGAACTTATTTGGCTGCCACCGCCATCTATTAGCGTTTTTAGTAAACTTTATGTTCATAGAGTTCTGACATAACGTAATTAATGTCTGCATGTGTTGTGCTTGCACTCGACTTAACATCTAAACTCAGGACCGATTTCGATGAATTATTGAAATTGGAATTTTTATTATATTTTAAAAACATCACAGAAAAAGTAATATAATTATGTTTTTCTCGATTTTCTTTAAAACGTGCGAATTTTGAAAGTTGTCAATGTGATCGGTGTATTCTTAAAAAAGTTAATTTAGGTACAGTTACAGGTAGAATCGGTCCCAAGTCCATCAATTATTCAAAAATATTTTTACGATACTTTTGAAAATATACGATATAATCGAACTTATTGATACGTTTTGATATTAGTAAAAATGTTGAACGTTTCAAGTAAATAGTTTTACACGAGAAACAGTTGTATTATTAAAAACTTTATCTTATAAAATATACAAAATTATTTCGTCCGTTTGGGAAATTATCTTTTCACGTCTTCTATTAAGTTATATTACTAACATTTTTACTCGTTTTTGATCTTTCGACAAATTATTTACAACCAATTATCAACAATTTCTGAAGTCCTATAGTAGTCTATAGTACTTAGATATTTTTATCAATCGTGACTGAAACGTAAAGCCTCCGGATTTTACGTTCGTCACCCGTTGGCTTATAAAAACGTTTTCTTTTTATCTTCGTGCTAGTTTTTGAAGTTTACTCCTTAAGAATCGATTTTCATATATAGCGCCCGGTATGAAGTTTTATGTGTAATAAAATCAGCATTAAAAAAATTTGTAATGAGCTAATTTCAGACACACCTTTAATATATATCGAATTATTTACTGACAGTTGTAAGCGTCATTTGTTTTGGCTGAAAGTATTGCTTTTGACATAAGTAGTAAAATTAATACAAGAACAAAAAAACTACACGATAACAGAGTGCAGATATTAGTTTCTTACAAAGATGTAAATGAAAATAAATGCACCGACGGAGCAAACGTGTAGATGAAAGAAATGTCGAGATACCTATATAATGCTGGTGGTATTATTAATGAAAGGGTACGTATAATCAAATGTTCACGTTTATAATGAAAACATAATTTATTTATTTATTGAAAGGCTCACAAAACGAGTTACAGTCACGTAGATGTGTAATCAAAATAACAGATTATGAAACTAGACAATAACTCTAATTATGTGTGCTCACAATAGTTAGAATATTTATATATATATTTTCAAGGGTTATTCGTGTTCTTAAATATATTAGAAAATGTATTGATACATTTATTAAAGTCAGTATTAACTTAGAATTGTAGTATTTTCTACATACTGCACAAATCATTAATTCTATAATAGCTGGTTTTAATTTATAAATAATTTGTTTTATATTTCCTTTTTAAATATTATCAATTTCGGTTCAAAAATATCCAAGGACGGATGTTGAGAAACAACATCGTTATGCAAACGGCACAGTCGAATTATGGGGTTATAAAAAGAGGTATTATTGTTATAAACTTGTAGTACGAATAATATCTGTATTGGTACACGGGATCTCAGTCGAGTGTTAAAAGTTGAATAGATATTGCAATTAAAAATTGTAAAATTCATTTAAGAACCTTTCAATTGGACTTTTATTTCATTTTCTTTCTAGTGATATGTGAAAATGCATTGAAATCTAAAAATTTGTGATATTTGTGAATTGAATTGAATTAAGTAGACTCAATCTACACATCCGTCCGAGCAAAAATCGACGAGTAGAAGTGAAGTTTTTGCCGAACGCACGGAAACTTTGCCAACATCGTCCGAAGTAACGGAAGACGTTCCTGCTGCTCAGCCTAGGGGTGAAGTGTAGAGAACCATGTTAGACGTGGACACGAATGTACCAATACCCAGGAAACGCACTAGCAGAAATCACATGAAGCATGAAATGGAGCGGAGACAACGAAAAGAAGACGAGCTCCATAAAACCCGCCAGGAAATTTTGTTAAGTTAAGGTCGAGAAGCGAAGGATCGTGTTAAAGTTCCAGAGGGGGAATTGTAAAATAAATGAAATACGTTTTTAAATTATCAATTTTTTACTTAAACATTTTTATTCCATTTTTTGTACTATTATTTTTATAAATATTTCTGCTCAAATTTTGTTTTATTTTATATTTTTTAAATTTCACAACAGACAGTTAAATTTTCAATGACGTATTATTTAGTCATTATTTTGTTTAATGTAGTAATGCAGTGTAACACGTTGTATAAACATTTAAAAGCTAAAAAATGTTAATGTTTGTATTTTTGATCTTAAACGAAAATGGTGGGCATTATTTACTGCGTAGAGAGTATAAAGAGGAAAAGTTAAAGTCGTATCTACTTTGACAAGCTATGTTAATAAGGGTCTATTAGTATACATTATAATTTGGTAAAAGATTGGTAAAACAAATGTTCAATGAAATGGTGTATTAACCAATGAAATAGAATTTTCATTTTGAAACCATGTGAAAGAATGGTTTGTATTATCTAGTCCAAACTAATTTAATGTACGTTTTTGTTTTAGTTATGACGTTTCTGTTTTTATTTAGTTGAACCATAGATTGCATTTCAATAACAGAATTTTTACTGTTATCATTTGTACTCGAATTCAATTTGTCAGAATACAATATCTTTTCGCAAGTATTTGTTAAATTACCAAATATGAAAAATAAATATGTATTGATAACTTTCTGAATTAAAGCAGCCACTGGCTTATGTCATCTAGTCAAAACTAATTAAATGCACATTTTAACATTCTGGCTATAGGTAACGTGAACCATCCAGTGCAATCGAATGTTAATGCACAATTTAGTATTCTAACTATAGGTAAAGGGAATCATGTTGCTAGTCAGATTGAATTTCAATAATAGAATTTTTAAATTCCAATTTTTAATACTAATAAATAACTTTTTAAAATACGATTTATGTTTCCGTAAGAATTTATTAAATAACCAAATGTGAAAAATAAATTGGTCTATACATTTGAAAATGAATTGTATATTTATTAATGTTATTACAAAGGAAAAATGTCACAAATAATACGGTCTTCAAACCTTTTCAATACATATAAATATTAGTTATATATATATATATATATATATATATATATATATTTATATATATATATATATATGTATATATATAAATATATATATATGTATATATCGGTGAATATGGCCTTCACATTGTCACTTGAGTTTGCTGACAAAACGCTATTTCGACCACTTTGATTTTCCATCAGACTTTCTCATTTCGTATTTTATCCTTCAGAAACAATCAGGTCTACCGTGAGTATAGCCCTTTATTTTTAGCCACTACAGAATCGGTAATGTGTATTGCCCTCTTCAGAGATGAGTGATCGTAATCCATATAAACTAATATAATAATACAAGATTTTTTTTATAATGAAAATAATCTGATCCACCATTAAGCGACGCGCAAATGCAATATAATTAATATTAATCGGCCCACATATTAAACATTTCCGTATTAGTAAAACCCTCTCGCACATAAACCACAAATTCCTACATGAGTTAAAGCTGGTCATGTAAGAGACTTTTCTGTGAATAGCGATTTTGAGAATTTTACTTTTGCGTGTACAGCGTGTTGTTTCAATAGTAATTCAATGTGTGCTTCTTATTCTCGAACTCTCACGTAACGTCACCGATGCTCCATAAAAATTACGCCATCATAAGGAATATTGCTTTCAAAATTTACTTTAATAGTTTTTCTGTAACAATCTTTTATACAGACATTCTATTCTATACATCTAAAATGCCTTTAAAAATAACAAGATCGTTCATTATAACGGCTGGTTAACTAATTGTCTAGCAGTACAGCCGATGACGATGACGTCAATTACCATTGCATGGATTAAATATAAATAGTGAAGCTGAGGCCAAATTTTTTTTTTGCTCGTAGGATATGCAATTGAAAAAGTACACTCCAAAAACACAAGATGGCGCTAAATGCATTCAATTTTGTTATAGGTGTCACTGAGTGACCAATGCTGTAACGCCTGGCGGTCAAGCACGCAGTGGCCATATTTTTCTTGCTCTCAATGTGTATACCTACATTTAGTTTTACGTGTCCGCATAAACCTTTGCATTAAAAGGAATATAGTGAGAAATCTTGCATTTCACTTCATATGTAGACTTTTCGGAAAACCTGTATTTTTAACACAATTATTTCACAAGTATTTTATATTAATTTAAATACCGATAAGTCGTATTTTGATTGTCGATGTTGTGTTATCAAAATGGTGTGCATTTTACTCCACAAAGAACGCCTCATATTTTTTAGACCTCCAAAATGTGAGACTCGGTATGTATAGTTTGTCGTATTATTTTTTAAGGCCAAATAATATAAAAATGTATTTTCAAATTTCGTTAACGTGGACACTTGCACTTTTATAACCACCAATTATAACAGTATTTTTGTTTCGTTTTGCAGAGCAATCGAATGATTGAAATTGTGTCGCCGGTAGGAGTGGAATGAGTTCAATTACAGGTTTTGCTAGAAGAACTTTATAATTAAAGATTTTAGAACTACTTCACCTAGAAAATGATTACAAATTAATGCAAAGCCAATGAAAATTTTCCGATGTCAACCGAATAAGTTTTAATGACAGTTTAATTATATATATATATATATATATATATATATATATATATATATATCCTCGGGGAATAAATATCGGACAAAGAAAGACGCTACTCATTGGGTACTATTTCTATAAAGGAATAAATTGTCATTGAAATAAAACGTAAAATACATCTTTTTTCTAATTAAGTGCAAAAAATATTACACATAACTCTTTTTAACACACCTAATACCGCTAACGCACGCACACAAGCTCACGCCACCCGTACGCAACCACTACATATTCACTTTTATTCAATTTACCGAACAGCTGATAATGAAATTGAAAATGTCACTATACTCGCGCCATTGCATACCTAAATATTGAATTTAATTTGTTTGGTAAGTGACCTGAAACACGACTATTAAAAACATAATAAATTATTACTAATGTACTCACTCATGTTGTAGTTGTTCGGAAATCACTTATCACATGACTTTAATAGTTTGTAAAATATTGCACAGAAAAAATATTTCAATTAAATTTTATTCACTTAATGAACATTGAAAAATTAATACACTTTAATGTTTGTTCACAATTAATCGTATTATTGTAAACACAATAGCACTCTCCTAATTATCGAGTTATTCACTTTATCAATCATTTGACTTTTTCTATTTATCGCATTAAAAGTTTGCTAACCCTTTCGCGTAAAATTTCATTATAGGAAGATCGATAGATGCAATAAAATTAAAGTCTGAACTACAAAACGAGTAAAAATATTTATCTCCAATTAACTTCTCGCCTATACTTGATAAATTATAACATCGATAAAACAATAATTTTAAATTCATTTAAATAGTGTAATAGACGAAGGTATTAAATTTCTACATTTTAGTTCTGTAGTTTATTTTACTAATTAAAAGGTTTTCGTACGTCAAGTATGACAACCACACATATGCTTTCAGCGATGCCCTGCATCTTTACTGAGAGAAGGTTTCTTTAAAATGTGTAGCTTGATATAAAAAGGGCGGGCCATTATAATACCGTTAATGCATTCTGTAATCTAACAGTCCACGTGGACTAGATTGGCTAACGTGTTTATCGTACGATATATCAACCAATTAGAAACGATTCCTTGTTTTAAAACGCAAAACCGATACGTACGGAAAAAAAATAGCCAGTTGTTGCAAAGCTGCGTTACATTATTTATTTTTTTATCAATATACTGTATCGTAATCTCTTCACATTTTGAATATTGTGAAGAAATACCTTAGATTGGATATATTATCTAAACATGTATGCATAAGAGGATTTTTATAGATATCAATGATTATACCAGACTCGGTAGGAATTCTACAAAGATTTAGAAAAGATAATTCTTTATTAATTTTTCCTTATTACCTATTTGAAATGTAGCTTTAAACGTTACATAAAACAATTGTCAGAAGCTGTCTTCATAATGTGCAACATTTAGTTCGTAAAACTAAACAAGTATCTCGTCGACTGCAAGAAAAAATGTAAAGTTGTAATTTTTAAAGAATAATTATATATTTGTTTTGTTTTGTCTTTTCTAATAGAAACATTTTTTTGTTAATCAAAAGTCGTAATCGATAATTATACATCGGTTTTTGGATCATACGATAAATTAAACGTGTACTGAATTATTTTTATTTAACTTTGGCCACAATTATTTTAATTTACCAACAGGACCCGCGGCAGTGGCGCCCTAAAAATTTCTTAAAGTATAAATTTTTTGTTTTAAACAGGTGTTAAATGTTATATTCAAATGTTTTATTTCTACCTTACTAACCACAGTGACATATTTTTTTATAAAATTTAATTTAATTAAAAATAAACGCAATGAATATTATATAATTTGCGTAACAAATAACAACTGAACGTGTTTGGAAAAAACAAGGTTCTAGCTACAAATTTAGATTCATCTGACAAAACAGTAGAAGCCATTTTTTCTCAACCGTTTTTATGTCGCAAGCCACGAAAAAAACAAAAAATTAAATGAAAAGCCTTGCGCCCTCTACTATACTATAAAATTAAAATAATATTTAAATTAATTTAACGTTAATTATTTTAAAGAAATTAAGGCTTAATTATTAAGCCATTAGTTTATTTTTTCATATTGTTATTACCTGTTAATATTCAATTTTGTGACACTTCATTCATAAAACTTTTATTAAACGAATGTTTTGTACGCAGGTCTTATTTTCCAGACATATTGCGACCCCTTTAATAATAAACGCAACCCCCAGGTTGAAAAAGGATGGTGTTTGCGCCGTTTTATTTTGTTGCCTGCGCAATAATCAGTCAAACTTTAGTATATTATCTATGAGTCAAACACCGCGTTTTGAATGTATCGTGTAGTTTTTAAATTTATATTCAACATATTTCGATTTTTTAGTGAATTAGTGTTTGCTTTTGCTAATTATTGTTTTATAACTGTATAATGTCTACTGTGCGCTATTCCAATCTGGAATAATATGACATGCTGAGGTGCATGTCATAGCAATGCTCGCCAGGCGAGTATAAGGTATTCGGCTATTTAACCAAATCACGCCAGAAAGCCAAATGAACGGACCATCGTATGGTTGGCTAGCCGGGTTCATAGTACTGGTCAGGTAATGCCCTCGTTTGATAGAGGACTCTCAGTTGATAAAAGACGTCAGGTGACCGAAGATGCTATCCTCGTTGCATTAGCCGAAAGTCCTACTCGCAGCATACGTTCGACAACCATGTCTCTTAGCTTACCGAAAACGCTTGTCGGAGATACGTTGAGAGAAGATGGACAACATCCGTTTCACTATCGTGCTGTACAACAATTGACCGAGTAAGATTTCTCCCGCCGTCGTACTTTTTGGTAGTGGTTCGTTCGCTTGAATGACGATTCACCAACATTTGTTCGACGTATTTTATGATCAGATGAAAATACATTTACGCGGCATGGAATATTTAATAAGCTTGACGAACACTACTGGAGCCATACGAATCCACATTTAAAACGACCGGGAAGTTTTCAGCACAATGGCATTTAAATGTATGGGCGGGAAATTTGGTTAATCAGCTCGTAGGCCCGTTTCTCCTACCTACCAGAATGACGTCGGACAATTATTTGTATTTTTTGCGTAATGAAGTGGAAGACTTTATGTCAAATTTGCCTTTGAGCGTAGTCAGAGATATGTGGTGGCAGCACGACGGAGCGTCCCTCACTCGGTATTCGGGTACGCGAGTATTTACACGAGCAATATTGTCGTCATTGGATCGGGCGCCGTGGACCTCAGAGATCTCCAGATTTAACACCACTCGATTTTTTTCTTTGGAGTAGCGTCAAATCCATTGTATACTCAACTGAACGCCCGTTCGAAACTTTACAAGAAAGGATTACAGACAGTTAACATCGCATAGACACACTTTTTTATATTGGCTGGGTGCGTGATATCAGCGCTGCCCGTAGCGTCCGCAGCTTTACGGGCGCGTCAATTGATTTGTAGGTGCAAATTAGTGGCTCTGGTAAATGTTTACACGATTAATATAAAAATAACGAGACATCAACTGTGACTTATACTACATGCATTTTTTTATATTGTGTTCGTAACAATTGGTAGTAGACCAATTGTTCATTTGTTATTTTTGTCGAGGAAGTGTTATTCGTCTTTTTAATAAAATCATGTTAAGTTATATTAGATTGTTTGTCTTATATTTATTGTCAAGTAGAGAAAAATGTCTAAATAAATGCTTTTATTAATGAATAATAACAATATTTAAGTTGTCCATACCCAGAATATATAATATCCTTTGTTTTTAGTCCAACAAAATGAGTACAATAATCAATATATTACCCATGTTATAACCTTTCAACCACAAATAATGTCAGGAGGAATGCAATTTACAGCAGTTATCCATTTATTTTTTTATCTGATTTCCAATTCGACATTATAAATTTGTAAAATTTGGTATTTCTTGAAGTAATGTAGGTATTATTGTCAGGAATTCTTTTAATTTAATCAATTTCATAATAAAATAATCTCGACTAAAAAATCGGTGAAATTAGCAATTTTCTCAACTGCAGTGGTTCCATAATAAACATGACATTATACACAAGTTTATTATGTTATCTATGATAATATTTAAGAGCCTTTAGATATTTCCGTTTTTGCTATAGCGAGTGCTGCGATCGATTTCGTTACTTCCACTCTGTAGTCTGCACCAGGCCAATAGGATGTATGGAACGTGTCTAATGTATCCTTAATCTATGGACCAGTAGAGATGGAAATTGTTATTTCCCCATAACTATCATAATGAATAACATCATTATTCAATAACATAGTATCATACCTGTTAAAAATAACATGTTATTGGACATTATTGAGAATAACATTTGTTCAATGCGTTCTTAAACGATATGTTCCATGAAATTAATTTTCCTTCTGCGTGTGTATACAAAATATGTACAGTACATGCGTACTATAATGGCTATCTATATTAAATACTACTGGAGAAACGCTAGTTCAATTTTAATTTGGTTTTTGATAGAATATAGGTATTTATTTGTGAACGGTTTCAATCTACATTTGATTAAATTATGTTAAAAGAAAACCAGGCAATGGCCAATACGCTGAAAAATTACATTTCAAACCACGTAGTATTTTCCTAGTTCGATAATTTAAACAAAATGAAACAATAACGCATAGAAATTGCAGTTAGTTAGCGGTCAACAGTGAAGACTGAATGAATATAACATAAACAAAAAAGTATAGATTTGAACTTCGTAGTAATTAATTCTTTATTATCATTCGGTAAAAATTTAATGCCATTCGGTAATGTTCCGTCAATATGAAATAAAAGAATAAAGCATAAAACAGATAATATATAAAACAATGAATTGCATTAAGAAACGGAACGCGCTATTTCTTGCTCTTTTTATTCAGACAAGTGGCGGCCGTTGCCTAACAATAAATAAATATACTTTAAAATGTTACCAAGCGTAATGTTCTTAATAATATAATGCGTTCATTCCAATCGGTAATAGGTATGAATCACGTAACAGGTATGAATACGTTCTAATAACAGATTATTAATCTTTCGGTAAAGTTCGGTGTCATCCGGTTATGTTCGGTAAATATGAAACAAAGGGCAATGCAAAAACGTGCTGTCTCGCTCTCTCTTTACTCAGCAAGTGAAAGCCATTGTACGGGAGCTGCTTGACAATGCCACCGTAACATAATATTTTAACATGTTAGCCGAGTATAACGTTCTTTAATAACATAGTATCTGTAAATCGCAATAACATAATATATTCTTTCCAATCGATATTATGTTATCCATACCTGTTACGTTATAATTCTGTTATCACTATGGACCAGTGTAACAGAAGTAGTCATCGGAGTCATTCATTGAAGATCGTCCACTTAGTACAGTTTCTTACTTAGTACTTACTTTTTATTTGATTTTCATATCCTTATGTCCCTTTAATAAAAAATAATCATAAATTTCAACAAATCTTCAAAAATATTGACTTCATGGGTATCAAAATATGTCAAAATTTTACCACGTAAATATTTATTGTATATTCCATTTGTTTTTGAATATGTACATGTTGTTAAGACATTTTTTCTGTGCCCATGGATTTCACCATGGATATTATTTCTACATATTTCATTTCGAGAATGGACCTTTCAAGATTTAAAGGTATTTAATTGTCAAGGTTGTGAAAATGTTAAGTACGAGTAGTACCTGTTCATGCTACAATGGTTCCCAACACACTTAGGTACATATAATGAAAGCTTAAATATTTAAGGATATAAATATTTATAAATGTTATAATAGTTCTATTATATTATTTATAAATATTTATAATTTTAAAGGAAAACATGTTTCATGTATATATTTTCAACAATATCTCTAGAACCATTTCACGTGGAATTCTAAAAAAATTTTTGAATTAATTCTCCATTTAATTGCTACCCCCCAAACGAAAGGAAATTTTTCTATACCAAATTTGCTCCTCTTCAAATTTTCCAGACAATTTTTTTGTTTTTGCAATGTATGTGGGTCCATTACTATGCCAGATTTCAACTCTCTACATCAAACGCATGAGTGATCTATCGATATTTGAGGATCCCATTTTTCCTTTTTACGTACAGAACCCTAATAAGTACACATTTGCAGTTAAATATTTTTTTCTCAAAGCAAAAATAACTAATGTATATCAATTTCATGCTAAAAATATTATAAAAATTATTCTTTCGTTGAGCATTTGATTTTGAAAGAATTGATACTATCATTTATATTGGTTGGCTGTAAGAAATTGCTCTTGTACTAATAAATCCGCCATATGTCTGTTAGATACATCAAAATAAAGAAATAAATAAATACATTGACTTTTTGCTTATATAAATTGGATATAACAGCTGCTCACTTGACAAACAATTAACATTAACTCCCCACTATAAATTAACTTGCTACTCCAACGCTGCCCCTAAACTGAATACACCTTACACGTGATGAAAATTTCACTAAATAACAATCATAGGTATATAACAAAATCATCACTATTGTCTATGAAACATTCGTAAATTAATGATTTTAAATCGGAAAAATCTGAGACTTTAATATATATTGTAGATTCTAGAACAAGATTTTATCATCAATTTTACACAAAATGATAAATTTAATTCACAAATTTAGCAAAAAAGACGAGCTTGCTAATACTACTAAAATATAAATCAGTCTAAAAGGGGAAAACAATTTTCATCAAATAAAGCAGCATAAAGAATGATCATGAAATAATTTTTTTATGCTTTATCAAAACCATTACCCGAGTTACAAAGTATTTTACAATACTTCATTTTTCTCTAATATTTGCTTCCTATTTGTTTCTATTCGTTAAAGCTAACTCTTACAAAGATTCTATTTTAATTCATTTACAATTACTCATACACATTTTAGATAAATTGTCACTCAATGTGAACAACCCCTAAGATTTCTAAATATAAATAAGTACCTATATGTATAATTATAACATATTTATGTGATAAATAAATATGGTATCATTCCTCATATCTGGTTACATTTGGAAATGAAATTCACCTCCTAATTTAAGAACTACTATGAGCAGCATCTAACCTAGGTCACGATTCCTCGTGATAGAGGCGACTCGAGAAACAGCTAGGAAGAATTTGCTATATAATATTTATAGATTCTTACATGTTTGAAATGTTTACAGCTTATGGGTTTTTGTTTTGAAGTATGAAGATAGATTAACATAAATCGCAATTTGTTATGTAGTGGTAGTGGGTCAATGAAATTTTTCAATACATTTTTAATCTACTGTCCACAACTATAAAACTATAGAATATGCATAACTATTCATTACATGAAACCTACGCGTTTAAGCATGTTAAGTCAGAGTCAGATACGGTCAAGGGAACATTACGTCAAATAGAAAAGATGACACCAATTCCCGTGCACCATCTATTCCAATTAAACAAGACTACTTATTTTATTACTGTTTCAACCAAATTTAAAAAAAAAACAGGTTCAATTGTTTTGCAAAGTTACAAAGTATTTATATGACAACACTTAGTTTATTATTTGTTGGCGGTCAAAGGATTAAATCAACCAAATATTTTTAGATCATCTTAAGTTACATTATACTTTAGTGTTTTATTTACCTTTTCCTTTCTAATTGCTCTTCCACTGTTTTAAAATTTTATCAAATGTTTCACAGAATAAATTTAAATGGGTTTTAGACAGCGACAAGACAGTGTCAAGTAGTTTCAATAATTATTATTTGGAAGGTTAACTATCTAAAAGATTTGTCGATTCTGTTGTCTAACGAAAAGCAGTGATTTAAAAAATTTGTTATATCAACGCTCTTGCTTTACAATATTTGTCATTCATTTGCAGCATTAATATTTCACTCCGCACTTCTTCACAAACTGGAAAATTATTTTGATACCAACAAAATAGTAGACATTGCTTACAATAATTAAAAACGCAATGTTTGTGTATATATGTGTGTCTTACATATATAGGCATGTCAGTTTTAAATTTATAAATTTAGTAGTTATTGAGCTATTGAAGGGGCAAACAGATGGACAAATACTAGTTCATTTTGCCCTAAGGTTTCCTGTCTTTCATGTACCTTACTAATCAGTAGATATTCAAAAACCAAAGCAAAGAAATACGAAAAATTTCAAAAATTATAAATGAAAACAAATCCTTACAAGGTCACAATGTTTGGAATTCATATAGTTACTGAAAATAAAACTATTTTTTCAATAAATAAAAAATGTAAAAAAACAAATATAAAAATATGTATTATAAACAAATATTAACCGATGGTAAGATACATCAACCTTTTTTAATGTAATTTAAACATTTTTATACTACGCAGTCTGGCATTTTTTGTCATTTTTCAGGATAAACATACTCAAGAGAATCAAAATGTCAATTGAAACGAAACAGTGCTAATTTCGCTATTTGACACCGTTTTTAGTGAAACATTTTCCAGTTACTATGGGCTTATAAAGTAAAATAAGTCTATGTGTTTAGTAATGTAAATTACTTATAATTTTTGTTTACATTGATAGTCGACTGCCAGTTGCAACTAAATAAAAATTGGAGTATTAATGTATAGAGGTATGAAAGTTGTACAAATGTAGAATGCCAATTACAATTGAAAAATACCACAGAATTTGATGATAAGAAAAGCTGAAAATGTGAAAAAAAGAATAATGAAAAATACAATGCAAGGCCCTCATCATTGAAAACACAAGTACAAAATGTTATTTTCAATAATAAAACTTCTACTTCTATATAATTATGTACATGTTAATCATAATATACTATATATTATCACCATAATATATAGGTATGACATCTATATAGAATGTACTTGTTATCTAAACAAGTTGCAAGAGTTTATATGCAAATGGAAAAATAGTATTAATCATATACAAACAATAGATAGAGGGACAAATGCCGTAAAAATCACATCACTATGAAATATATGCTGAAGGATTAAATAAATCTTACAAATGAAGCTAAAAATAAACGTAGAATTGATAAGTAAATAAGTAATGAAAAAAGTTTGTTCACAATAATTTACTACGGAAGTTTCAACCAAACTCAACCCACTCAATTGAGCATCTCATTATAATGGCAGGTGGATATTGCTTGGTAGTCCTAATTGATAGCTGCATTGCTTGGTAGTCCTAATTGGTATTATCTTTGATGGGTATTGAGCGATAGTCCTAATTGATAGTGACCTTCAATTGATAACTAGCTAGGAATTATTTATGTAGCCCCAACTATACTAGGAATGAGGATGGTGCCTAGGAATGTAACAGTGAAGTTAACTATACAGAGTCCCAAGATAAACTAAACCCTCTAAGGATTATGGGGTGGTGAATCCATGCAAAAATACAATAAGGCTATCTTTTTAATTTTTGTTGAGGGAATTAATACATCATACATAAATACTTTACTTAAAATAATAAAATCAATTTAAATCTTTCATAACAAATTACACTATAGCCATTAAAACATTAATATTGAAAAGATTTAGCAACAAAAGAAAAAATAAACATTTTAAACATTAATTAATAACTCGGTATCAGTTTTTCTATTTTAAAGAAAATTAATCACATAAAACTGATTTTTCTACAGCATCCATATATGCTCTTAATATTTTGTAATAAATCAATAACATTTTAATTCCGTTTGCTAATACATCCAGAATATCCCTCATTAATGATAATTTTATAATATATATTACTATAAAAATTTTATTACAACCCATTTATAAATATAATTTTATATAAAATATGGTCTTGTTGGGCTTCCTTTTGCCAAACATGTTCAGGTACAGTAGTTCTCGCTGCCAAACATTGACTGGAAATTTACAAACGAAGAATTAATACACAAAAAATAATTAAAAACAATACTCAAACCAAGCTGCAATGCAACTTACCGTATGCCTCGTAAATAATCACAAGTTGCAGATGCCTTCATGCGTAGCGTCTTTTGTGACTGCATATCACTTTCGCAATTCATTTAGAAAAAAAAATCGTTCACGGGGGAAACACTTCAAGCACAATCCACTTCAATGTCAAAAACAATCACTTAAAACAAAATCGTATGTGTATTTACAACATGCTTCTCCTGAAAACTTGTATAAAATGCATTAGCTTTATAAATATTTTCAAAATTGTATAATTTGCAGGTTTTTTGAATAAACAGCATACTTTATAAAAATATATTTGCTAAACTATTTTGTAGAATATATTGGAGGCGTAACAAGCTTTTTGAGTACATAGAGAAGTTCGGATTCATAACAATTGAAAATTTTGATGGTATTTATGTTATAAACAAGACTCAAGACAAGAGAATTGGAAAAGAAAATTTAAAAAATGCTTTATCTGATAATTGTTTTCATATTACCTCAGTAAAAGTAGTAAATAACCTTCATAAAATAAAAATTAAGTTCACAACAAACATTTTGTGGTCATTTTTACACCATGCATTTTATTTCCTAACAATTTTTTACAATTTATTTCTAAGGAAACCATTTACATAAGGTATAACAAATATACGTACAGATTTCTGCATTTATAGCACAAATCATATAATAGTAATACTCTTTATATAATAAATTAGATTAAAAGCAATGTTATATATGCTGTTGGACACCTTATTTATAGTGTGTATTGCGACAGATGTTAGAAAAAGAACTGGGTTAATATGGAATGAGACTTCACAGCAAACAAGTCATAGTTTACAAACACGCATGTCGAAATCAGCATGTCACAACATGCAGTGTAAAATATGCATTTGACAAAACTCTAGCGTACCAAATCATCGGGGTTGAACATGCCCTGGAAAGAAAAATAAAAAATTTATTTTAATAAAATCAAATCCATTAAGAAAAGGGAATGATTTTTTTAAAACTTACCATCAGATTTAAAGTTAGACAAGGGATAATAATATTTATTATTATATCAACATGAAGGGGAATTTATTATTTGTACAATCAACTAACAGTATGCTTAACTGCTCGGCCAGAGTTAGAGGTTTATGTTTAACTTGTCAACTCACATTATACTTAATTTCAATATGCTTAACTTATACCCTCTATTACTATTAGAGTTAAGCAAATCCCACGAATTGACTATACTTTCTTATAACCATAATTTTTAATTGAATTTTACATATTTATAGGTTTATGCAAACTCAGAGATTAAAAATTATAATATATAGAATGTAGACTGAATTTCTATAGATCAAACAAACTTATCTATTAATTCAGACTAACATTTAGGCCCACTCTGTCAATGACCCTAATAATTCCAGAAAAATTAAAAATTTTAGTTATTAGCTAGTGAGTACCTGTTTTTTTAGTTCCGATTTATCAAACTTTTTAACTTAATTAGTAAATCATATAGCTAAAAATACTATGAATCATGTAAAAACTTTCTCTTTACATCATAAACATCAATCACATCGGATTAATAGATTTAGAAAATGAATGCAAGATATAAAAACATGTTTTTCTTGTGTCACTTTTATCTTCATCAATCAGATGCGTCAACAACCTTGTCTATCTGGCAAGGTTATCTATCTATGCAAATGACACACGAAGTAACAATAAAAGTTTATAGAATATAGAAAATGGAACCAACCAGCAAATTTATAATGTATTTTGTTGTTTTACAAAATAGTCTCCACGACACTACGCATTATTTCATTCTATTAAACCACCTAAGAAAATCAATCGGTCCCTTGGAATCTCTTCCACAGCCTTCCCGAAAGCAATCACTGCTTCTTTGACAACTTTTTCTGGGAATCACATTCTTTGCAGTTCATCTTTAATTCTTGGGAATAAAATTCACATGATATGAGGCCTGTATATATTTCTACATACAAAGTCAATATTCGTTTGCTCATCTGACTTTTTTTTCACCTTTTACCTTTTCTCTACGTTTTTGAGCTTCGATCAAATTATGGTGTTTCCACCTAGCACAAAGCATCCTAACGCCTAAATATTCATGTTGAATTTTCTACTGATAATTCATACCAATGCCTAAACTTGCCCCAACCTGCTGATAGGTTACTCTTTTTACCATGAACTAACCGAACAGCACTGATGTTATCTTCAGTTGTCGCTGCTATTGAATAGTATCCTTCATGCTAATCATCACTTAGATTGGTATAAACTTATTAAACCTGTTGTAAACATTAGCACAGGATGTGGATTCATAATATAATGCTAATCGAAATCGATTGTCACTATGTTAATAATTGTGACCGCAACAATAGTCATAAAAACTCATTGTACGAAAATTTTCTTGTGTTAAGGTCATCTGATCTGATACACAGAATATTGAAATTACCGCCAATTTGTAAAAATAAACGACAAATTCTAGCAAAGTACCTCAATGGATTACGAAAGAGTTTGATTTTTTAAATTCTCCTTTAGTTTTAATTACTATTATTACAAATGTTACTTATTATTACCAATTCTAAGAACTTTCAGTGCTGCTTTATACATAACTGCCAATTTCACAAAAACATTTGAGTTCAAGTAATTGTATTCAGTACTGAGTATTTGATAAGACATATATTTCATATAAACTTATTGGTTAACATTTTTTAAGATTCTGTATCCCAGCTCAAGTTAAAAAGCAAAACCTAATATTTATTTTTCTAACATTGCTCATAATAGTCACACTTTTTAAAAAATTGTAGATACTTGGATCTATGATCTATCAAAATTGAGTATATACAATATAATAGCATGTACTTATATCAAAATCTAATATATAGAATATAACAGCATGTACTTATATAAATGTCATACCATTTACGCTTACTCATATATGCTAATGGCGTTTTATATTAGTTTAAATTACTTCTACATTTTGTATAGTTTGAATCTGTCCAATAGGACTAGTCAAATTGGTTACTGTTCCTTTACAAACTAATCATAATAAATAATTATTGACACAATGGCTATACTTTTATATCATCTATTTCTGTTGCTATAAAAATATTTTACCATTGAACAAAATTTAAGTGTGAAACGACAATGAAATGAATGTAAATTATTTGCATATCACTTCTTTCTTCATATGTTTCATGACAGGAGAAAGAAACTGATTTTAAAGTATACAGCAGAAACTAAACCATAGGAGAATTGCTTTATTCCTTCCTAATCCCAGCTAATTTAATATCTCGCTTACGTTTTTTAACAAAACTATTTTAGTCTATTTTAGTTTAGTTTTGTAGTAATAAAATAAAAATCTTAAAATATTTATGATCGCATGGAATAGCTTATTGCTAAAAGAGAGCAAGTTCATTCACAAATATAGCTCACCTTAGCCCTACGTAATATCGAATCCTTGCTAGCATCATAGGGGTGGTCTTTCGATGGAATTTCCAAAACAGATGGGACAGGTGAAGTGTGAGCGTCAATGACGTGTCTGATCAATTCTGCCACATTCTGGTTGATAAGAATGATGTCAATGTCATCGCGCTTCACGAAGCGCTTGAAGCAGTCTTCAATTTCGCTGACTGCTGTGTCTGAAAATTATTATAAATGCATATTTTCATTACTATAAATGCATACTTATTATTAGGCACAAATTAGTTTAAAATATTCACTGAATATAAATAGCAAATAAAATAACATTTTTAGATTTTATATTTAAAGTGGAAAAATTATGCACATTTCTAAATATCTAAAATTTACATAATAATGAACATTTGTAATTTACAGGTTTAAGATTACACAATAAAAACACTTTAAACATGCATTTATTTAGGAAAATAAAATTTTAAATAAATGTAATGTGAGTTTTTAAATAATAAAATTACATTGCATGATAAATTGAGTTTACTCACTCTTATCCACGACCATGAAGTTGGGATGGCGATTCTTATTAATTTCGCCGATCCCGCCGAGGAGGAATCCGACGCAAGTGTCCTGAAATATAATTGGGACTTAAAATACGTACATGTGATTACAATAAATTTCAACTGAAATGAGACAGTTATCAAATTTAGTTGCAAATTCTAAAATAAAATTATATAAATAAAGAAACAACCTTTTTTTAATGTTAATTACAAACAATTAACTAATGAAACGCAACAAACGGTAAAAATTTATTTGTAACAATGTATTAATAATATTTTACCTCATCTCCGATGACACTTATTAATTTTCCCTTCACAGCAGAATGTAAAGCCATTTTGAAATAATTTTAGTGACCAATATTTTTATCAACTCGAACCTGTCACAAGATTGTCACCTGACTAGCTCCTCTACTTTAAAAGCAATTCTTTTAATCTTTGGGTGTTACTACAAAACTCTTTAAATGCGCTCTTTATACGGTTAAATGTATAATTAGTTTAATAATTATATTGTTTAAATTAATTTTATATTATTTATAATTTTATAATATTTAACATGAATTTACTAGATATTTAATTCTAACATATAAATTTCGCCTAATCGAATAATAAATATCTATTATTTTTACTAAAAGCTTTTATATTTCCATTAAACTTTACAGATCAATTTAATACTATTGTTACTTCTTATTAAAATATGTTTTTGCATTAATATTCTCGATTCTAAGTTAAATTCATATTATATCGCTAACGGACCGCATATATTTTTTATGAATGGTTACTGTTGTCAATGGGTAATTTGGAGTAAGCGGACGTCTTGAATTGTAGGTTAAAATTATGTAATTTAACATCGTCCGTAAACTAATAAATAAAGACGAAGTTGATACGAATTTACAGTAAATAGACGAACGATAAAAATGTTAAAGTAAGAATTTATCCTAACAAAAAAAATTTAAACCAAATTTTCAATATCGTATTATTTTTGTGTATTCACAAAATTTTTACTTACATGGATACATTTTTTTCAGATTCGGTATTAAATCCGCTATACTCGGTGGTGTAGTGTACTACACTGTTGATCACGGTGTTTGGAAAGACAGTACATCAACGGCTGTTCTATATGATCAGATTCAAGAGAATATATCTCCTTATGTGCAAAAGGCCAAAAGCCAAATTCCCTATGAGGTGAATAAACTTTATACCTTAAAATATAAATCTGAAGCTATAAGCCAGCTTCAATATTTTGAATAAAACTAAAATTTTGGATTTTCTAAATTTTGAGTTTTTTTGCATAAACTCTGTATTACAGGGAATTAAAAAAGTTATATTTGCATGCTAAGTTTTTAATTCAACATATAAAAAAAATTAATATATTAAAGCAAAGATAAATTGCATGAATAAAAACTTCATTTAGTTTATTACTTTAAGGTGACCTTCAATGGTTGTTACCATCTAAAATTTTAAATCTAAAAATTTAATCGCAAAATTAAACCTAACCTTTGTTGAATTTGAAATTAGTGAACTTGTTTTAATCATTTTATTGTTTTAAAAATAAACCACAATAGAAATATTTAATTTTTTTTTCATAATTTCGCTTAGAGTTTCTCTAATAATCACAAATCTTGCAGCTACCTGACTTACCTGACTCAGACAGAATTTCTTATCTCGGCAAATACTACTGGAACTCTGGTGTAAAAGCAACATTTCAATTCCTTGTCGACTTGCCCAATCACACTACAACAACTGCTGTTAAAGGATACAATGCCATAGCTAATCTTCTCAATCCAGAAGACACTGCCGAAAAAGTGAAAAAAGTCGACAATAAATGAAATTGTATAAATTTTGTCTTGGAACATTTTGTGATATTTCATTACGGTAATTTTGGTTATTAAATAAATTTATTTATTTTGCTGCAAATGTGTGAAATTGTTTTAATTATTTGTTTAGAAAGGTATTCTGTAATTTGATAGAGTAATCCCCACAGTGGAACGGACTTATTATGGCTTCGCATATATTGACAAACGTTTAACAATAACATAATCATACTAGGATATTTTTGTTTTCATGTAAACCTTAGTCCATTTTGAGTGACTTCAGTTAGTGTAATGAACCACATCGGTTGATATATTCTTGGATAGATTATCATGAGTCATGGTCATGCTCATTTGCACTCCTCTGCCACTGCATTAGATTCCTCACCAAGTATTAGTATTTGCCCATAGTGATGGTCAATGGACCCATTAATTATTATTTTCATGTGAAAAACGGCTCCTCAACATCATCAAGCTTTTAAGATAAGAGAAATGTTTTATCTTTTAGATTAAAAAATAGAAAGTCAAATTCAATACTTGCAAAGGAATATGATGTTGGTAGTTCTTTAATTTTCTTAATTCATAAAAACCAAGATTTCTACACACATGCTTATATAATTCCTGTTGCAATTATCATTACAATAGAGACAAAACATTTACGAAACTTTGTTCAAATTTAAAAAATATTTCATACATAATTTATATCTGCTCTCTATGAGACCTGCTTAGAACGATGTATCAAGTGACCTTGGCTTTTAAATCTTCATTCTCTGAAGATCATTCAAAATGTAATTTTTCACGTTTTGGTAAATATTGGAAGGTGGTTTAATTTTGTTTTGGATTTTTTTAGTTTTTTTTTATTGATTTTTTATAGGTGAAAAATTATTTTTATATAGGTGAAATTATATATTTCTAGTAAAATGAAAGGCAATCAGTCCTATTACTTCATGTTTTTTCTCTCTCCTAGTTTTATATTACCATATGTATTGGTTAAAGAAAGTTTTTTTTTAAATTTAGTATCGAATGGAAACTTCATTTTAACAATACTAGTTAAAATAATGCCATTATCTCATTACATATATTCTTTATGTTTTAAATACTCTGGTTTTAAACACCGTTGTTAACAAAATAAAGAATGGACTACTAGATAATGGCCTTACACAATGAAAATATGAAGAATGTTAAAAGTAAAAAGTTTATCTATAGATATTTAAAGCTGGATCTTCCGCAACCAGATTTTTGTTGAAAATGAGACCTAACATGTTTTTCTAACAAAATAGGGGTGTAGCCAAAATGTTTGCCGACGAATGTTGAACATGCAAACATGTTATCCGGGACAATTGGATAAAATCTTTGCGTTCACCTGTGAGGGAGGTAATGTTTAATCCAACCTTGCTTTATTGAACATTGCATATGTCATTAGCTCGTATTTGCTTACATAGTCGATTGAAGTAATTTCCATTTTCAAATTTGCATGTGGTGTTTTAAAGATAATATGAATAGAAATAAAGACAATACATTGTTTTTTATTGATGTGATAATGCAAGCGCCCCCTAATTGTAAAGTAACACCCGGTCTCATTTCAGGATAAATTACATCACTTCGCCATGTAGTTTGCTTCTGTATGTTTGATAATATCATGGACAAAAATTCTCCAAAGTCACTTGTTGAGCTATGAAATTTTTTTTTTAATCCAAATCAATCTTCCATTAGTAATTCTCTATAAATATTAAAAGTATGTCGCTGTAGATATGGTCTAACGTGATATTGGTTTTTTTTATGACAAATAACTTCAAAAACAAGATCATATACTAAATTCAAGAACTTGAAGTATGTTTTCCTTGTCAGAATTCATTTTAGCTGAAATAAAAAATTACCTAACACTGAGTGTTGACTTTTTGGTTATTAAGTCGCAACAGACGGCTGTTTTTGTAATATATTCACCAAACATGTTTTGTTAGATTTGCGGCGCAGCAGACTTTAGTCTTTGAAATTATATTTTTTCTCAGCATAATTGATTGCTACCAACCACATCATAATGTATTTTATTTTTCTGTAAGGGATTGCCCTTAATAAGTTCACCTTATATATTTGTGTATATAAGTTTATAAATAAATAAGGGATATCCATAATGTTAGTATCTTCTACTGATGTTGAAAATATATAAAAAAAGAATATAATGAAAAAAAAATAATAATTTCCTATCAGGAATAGTAAAAAAATTTAATTAAAAAAAGGTTAAATAATAGTAAAAGATGAAAGTAATTTTAGTAGTACAGATATAGTGCAGACTTCTGTATAGAAAGATATGTGATGATGTTAGTGATGATAATTATGGATAATAATAAATACATACTACTAGGTTCTCTCTCTCTCTCTAGTAGTACTACTAGAGAGAGAGAGAGAGAATCTAATAAACAGATGTGTTATCATTGCACAATCTGCAGCCGCAACCTGATGACTATCTTATACTGATAATACATTAAGATATAGTGATAGAATGTATCCATCATCTATTCTGTGGTATCCATGATTTTGTGTTTAAGATAATTGTTGATCTCAATGATGTAATTGAACACACTAGATCTGATTGTCTCGTGCAAGATTAGAATTATCCACAAACATGAAATAAAGTGATCACTTGCTATTTTTAATAGCAGCACCCTACATTGATTTGACTTTCTTATTCCTTTTGAATTATTAAAGTAATGAAATTAATTTTTTTACATTTATTAAGTCTTCACTTACCACACTCACACATAATCTGAAAACAAAGCAATTCAAGGCAATTATCACAGATAAACATAAATTTTTATTCGAAATCATCAAAAATCTAATTCTGAAGTAAAGATAAAAAATATAATTTCAAGTTTTAATGACTTTTAGAATCAATGTATTCAAATCAACTCGGGCAATAGTGCATAATGCTACTCTTTCATCATTATGTGACCAACAAGAAATGTCCAGCGCATCTTTTTTATAATTTAATTTTTGCTTACGGTCAGCTGCAGTTTTGCTATTTGTACTGGCTTTTGGAGATACTTTAAACCATGTATATTATGGTGTACGAAGAGATAATAGATTAGTTAAATAATACATTCCAGGAGTTTTCTCTTGTTACATATCTAACAAAGATGTTTAGTAAAATTTAAACATGTTTTTCAATTCGAACATATTTCAATTAATTACGTAAACTTGTAAGCTTAAAAAAGACAATAACAACAGGAAAAATAACAAATAATAACTAACCAATATAAGTAGATGATAAAACATGCAGCATTATACTAATAATTGACTGTGGTAGACAGATAGACAACTAAATGTTAACATAAGGGTACCTTTTTAGTTTTTGAAATTTAGAGTTAAACAAATTGCCAAAAATTAATTTTAATGACCCAAAGTATTTGATATAGCAAGTACGAAAAGGTAAAATATGATTTTAAAATACGATTTGTATTAATATCACACTAACTCATAATTTATTATGTACCACTGATGTCAAACCTGGAGGTGTCTCATAACACCACATTGATCAAAGTAAATACACTAAAACAGGAGAGCACAACAGGGTATTAGTGCATGCTCCAGACAGGACAAATAAACAGTAGCTCCTCCTCTCGTGGGCAGAACAAGAGCATAAAGCCCTATTGAACTAAAAACCTTGTCACTATAAAAATAATGAAATCAATAATTTAAAAAAATGTATGATCAGAACCAAACCCCATTGGAATTGAAAGGAATTATAGCCAATCATGCCTATTATAAACTCTAAAGGAAACAAACAAAGATAGCAAACATTATTTTCTCTTTTCATACATAAATTGCATCATTGGGAGAGCAGATGACATCATTTGTTTCTAGAATATATGCAGTCCAGACTTTATAGCATATTATTTTAGTTCGTTTAATATTTTGTTACCATTCCTAGTATTTAAATCAATGAATGGTTTTACATCTTCACAATTGTATATCAACTTGTACAGTGATTATTAGATGAGTGTTATAAATTAGCATCTTGTGGGTTAATCATGTAACTTGAAAGTGTCAGGAATAAAGTTTGCTTTAGTTTTTTCAGGGAAGACTCAAGTCAGGAAGACCTTTATTCCATTACTTCTATAAATACGATCACTGTAGATATTGTGAACAGGTATTGCAAACAATTTGGCGGCAATTGAAATTGAAAGGCTAATAATTTCATAACGTCACCAAGGTTATGGAATGATTAGCTTCTAATTGTTAAGAATTATTTAATGAGGATTTAGTTGAGCTAGTAGAACAAAGAAAAAGGATGATCAAGGGCCATCAGACCTTTCAGTGTCGGAACTAAACAAGCAACTCTGAAAAATTTAATTAAAGCTATTGGCTGCCTACTCTACAGTAGAAATATTGTAATTTAAGGAATGAATTCTTTGAACAGAGTTTTGAAGTTAATAACATATCTTTCATCTATAAATGTTCTACATGCTTGTACATGGAAAACATCATGATTAGTTTCATTTTTACTATACTCAATATTAGTACCATAGACTTAATATATTCGTAGTATATTAAGTCTGTGACTAGCATATAACCTGACATAAAAATGTAAAATAATCGTACCACACACTAAGAGTTAACAAAAGAAACTTACAATATACTCTGTCATAGAGAATGTGCCAATGTTGTATGACAAACCCCAATACTGTATGTAGACTTTGACATATTTCAATAATGGGACTAAATGTGAGGTAGTCATTCATTATCCAATTGAGATCATGCACGGAAGATATCCTCTCAGACAAGGTTCCATCTGGTTCATTCACAAAAGCACACATTCACATATGCAAGTTCATAGAAATTAATATTAATAACCTTTTAGATTTAACTATGAACAAAACCTGCTTTAGTTTTTGTAATGTAATTTTCTGTTTAAAAATACACAGCTTTCTGTTACACTAACATTGAACTACTTTAAAAAAATACTGGATTTTGCATAAATTCTAACAGACAATTTCAAATGCTTGATTATACTATTAAAATTCGCCCTAGAAAATCCAACAGCTCTTCTGTTATCACTATTTTGCTAATAGATCGGACACCGACAATACGTTGCAATTTTTATTTGAAATTAAAACACAGCATTATAAAAACTCCACACAGGATGTGGAAATAGGTCCTTTATTCTTTTTCATTACGCTTTTACATATTGATATCTCACAAACATTCGCAGAAACGACAAGTCAAACTTAGTACAGTTGAACACACAATCGTAACATAAAAACACTGATCACTTGAATATGTTCACGTTCTATCTATTATGTAAAATCCATTGGCTTCTCAAACACATTTATTTACAAATTGAGTTTAATATGTTGTACTGGAATAGCGATGGAGCTTTGATAAATTGTTATGTAAATATAAATAAAACTCAATTTTCTAATAAATTTCATACTTTCGATGTAAAGGGGTCTGTCGTTTTTAATCATCAAATGAAAATATTATCAAAACAATGTCGGAACGGTTGCGAGTAATTTCGTGGTGCGCTGTGCAAGTCATGTTTCTTTTTACAGATATTTATTTAGTTTTAACTATGCCGCAGCTTCCACTTCCATTGCTTCTTCACCGGATGCCTTCTTTTTCTTCTTTTTATTGGACTTAGCTGAAGAATTCAATAAAGCCTGCAAATAAAAGGTGATTATTAATTTCTATTTACTAAATAATGATTTAAAGAGATAATGGCAATTATTATAACCATTTTTATTACTTAATAAATGTGAAAGTACAGCTCATCACCTATTGTGAATTTATAAGGAACTATCTTTCATCTCAAAATAAAAAGATTTAGATTCAATCAAGAACAGCAAAAGTATCCTGGGACATTTTTATTTCAATTAAATATTGGATATCGATCTAGACTTCTATAAAAGTTATCCATATATAGAGATATTTTTGAAAAAATAATGTAGAATATACGATTCGGAGGATTTCTTTAAAATTCACATTTGTCTGTTTCTCCGGCGTCACTCAAAAATTAACAACAGAATTTGGATGACATCTTTATTTTTAAGTCAATGAGACAAAACATCCTCTCGCGTACTATGAATAGATGAGACACCCATTTTTTACGAATGAATGTTTTGCATGATGCTATAATGGAGCATCAAATCGCATAGCCTAAACATCTCAGTTACTTTCTTCATTAACCGTTTGAGTGCCGACGAGCGCCATAACGCTCGTGCGCGTACTAACTAAATTTGCCACGAGCGCGATGGCGCTTGCGAAATCAGTTGCTGTTTAGAGGAGGTCGCTCGCACGCATCGTTAATTTTTTATCTTTCTACGTGTTACATAAAATTCAAATTATAATATTATTAGTAGTTACAATATAAAAAGGATGCAGGAAAAAAAAATTGTTAACCCATAATATCGGAATACGAAAATAATTCAAGTGAAAATGATCATTTTTCAAGTTGTGAAGAAAGTGATAGTGGGAGAGACATGGTGATGCGCTCACAATTTGGCGTAATGCAAATTTTGAGTGATAGTGATAATAGTGATGATAACAATTATTTTGCTGATACGGAGGATGTACCGGACTGCGAAAATACGATGTGACCTTGATTTAAATTTTTTTATAATTTTTGTTCACAACGTATATTTCCATAATTTTCTTTGTATTTTGTTATCCTTGTGCAAGTTTTTAGTAAGAAAACACTGAAAAAATTATTAAAATTGGATAATTTTTGGAAGAGATACAGTTTTTTTTCGAGACAAGGATAAATGACATCAAAAACAAAAGATTTCTTTGGCATTTTTAAGTATATATGAGTAAAAACCATGGCACTAAAACGGTTAAACACATTAAGTATATATTTTTATTTATATTGACATTCTCCAGACGTATAAAGAATTCAATCTAGATAAATTGGTTAAAAATCTCACTTTTAATTCAGGATCCTTGATGGTGTGTTCCGTCTTATATGTAGTTGTGTCAACGGGCAGGCCTGTAATTCTATGAGTGCCGCTAGGTAGGAGCAGCACTGTGAACTTGAATTGGGCTACCAGCTCCCCGGGTCGCTCATACAATACCTGGTGAACAATTTTAAATATTAAAGCCAATACAATCAGCTCTATGTTGTACCATGTTTCTTTATCAATAACATAAACGTCACAGAGTTATTAGCCTTTAAGCAGACGTCTGCATGTTTTATCATCGTAAATTTTTTATTTTGACAGCTACGTACGTTTAAATGGTGCCTTATTTCACTTTATGTAACGGTAGATTAAACAGTAGACGTTGCGATTTACTTATAGGTTCTTTAACTATTTCCTACTTATTTTAGCCTTACCAGTAAATTTAATTGGGGAAATTGACTAATTTTTATAGTTGCCTTATAAAAATCATGTCATATATTAACCACCAACATTGGTATATATACCAAAAAACATTGGTATATGTTTCATCTCATAAAAATTTTATTGCATTTGCAGAAACCCCAATAAAGTCTATAATACCATCCTAGAAAGTCTCAGATTCGTATACATTACCAAATAATAATTTCATAAAATACTTTCGACAGAAATAACATAACTTATAATTGATAAATTGAGACAGACGTTGAAAGTGACACGACGAATAAACATTATTTGATGTGCAACAAGACAAAATAACCTAAAAAACATGTCTCCTGTCATCCACCATAAGGTACAGAACTATCATCGTTTACGAAATAGCTCCATCCTTTTCATCCCGCTTGTTAAAATGATATGATCCTATTCTTTTCTTTTGAGTCAACGAAATATAGTATAATTGTAACAGATAATATAGTTTAGAATAAAACCAGTGTGATAGATACAGCATGCCGATTTTTAAAGTGAAAGTTAAGATGACCATTAATCACAATTAAATGAAACTACGTGATGTAGTATTATTTCTACTTTCTTTAAGTTCTTTACCACGACCTAGGTTTCGTTGTATTACAACATCTTCAGGTGGGCTGTTAGCAAAGATTACTAATAGCCCACCTGAAGATGTTGTAACACAACGAAACCTAGGTCATAAAGAAAGTAGAAATAATACTACATCACGTAGTTTCATTTAATTGTAAATAATGAATTTCTACAAAATTAACGCCAAATATATTCAATGACCATTGTTGTTGTGCATTATTAGCTAACGTACACATTAATTAAAGTGAATGATACAACATAGGGCTGGTAATAATTAATATTTTAATTATGAAAGTTTCAATGTTTGTAATTGATTATGTATAAGCTGCTCAAAATACTATGAAATTTTGTATGAGGGTAGTCTCCATGACCAGCAGTCTACGTATATATAGGCACACGGGCTAATTTTCATCCTAATAGGTTATTTACTACCCAAGATATGGAACATAACTTTACTTATGATTCTTGCTCAATTAAGAAATAACAATTGTGCAATAAAACAGTGTATTATCTAAAACAAACATTACTTACTTTTGTAGCCAAATCGACATAATTTAAAACAAATATTGTACTTTAGCTTCTAATGGGATAAAGATTAGTTTATCTAAATACCAGGTATCTACTGATAACTGACATGTGTTTATTAGTATTGTATTTTTTTACTCCCATAAAGCATGAAAAATAACATCCATACAAAATTTTGTATTTTTTAAACAATACTAAGGCAAACTCGTACAAGGATATTGTCATAATTGAAACTGGTGGTAATTATTAAAGTAACACTTTACCTGGAACGGTTCTATCAACTTGCGATTGACGCATTCTACAACTCCGAGCCTGGCACTGGTCTCCTTATCAAAACTTCTCAAGTTAAACGGCATGGATCCGTGTTTGTTGCGTACCTGTGAATTAACAGTTGAAGTTTGAATATGCCAATAGAAGCTTCAAAGCAACTAAATTTGGTAAAAACTAATGTCGAACTAGATTAGATCAAGATGTAAATGAAAGAAATTACAACTTAAAGACTAAAAGTTCTTTTAATTTACCCTGGGCTTGTACTCAACCACAAAAAAGGTATTTTGGGCTGAAAAGACTTCAGGGTTCTGCTATTTTTATAAAGATAAAGAAGTACAAAAGAGCTGTTTTAGAAACAATTGCAAAAAATAATCAACATTGTTAATTTTTTTTAATATCCAACCACTATCTAGATTAATTAAAAATAAACTGTTAACTGACATTGATATTAATTCTGTATCTGACAGTAACATTCTTTTTCGCTCTTTTAGGGTTTTATGTGGCATTTTTCGGCAACCCTGTTAGAGGTGCAAAATTCATGTATTTAGTATGTCACATATGTGGATGGAGGGAGGATATAAGACAACATTTTTATACTTTTAAATAAAAATATAAGTGCATCCATTAATAAAGGTATATTAAGCTGTAGGGCAATTGCCTCTGAGAATATCCCCTTAGTACAAATGAATGTCCCCTTAGTACAAAAAAATGGATATTTTATTTATTATATTTTATGTTTTTAGTAACAAACAAGTTTACATATTGTACTGGTTATACGCGTTCCAGATTAATACTGTAGAGGTAGAATTAGAACCTTTTTTAACCACTGGTTAAGTTGAATGAGCTTATTTTGAACACTGAGGCAATATAATAATAGTCTCAAATTCGAAAATAAATCTCAAAGTAAATATCTGTGAGCTTACTTCACTGTAGAACATTCTAGACGCCTTTAACTTTAACTGGTAAATTTCTTCAGTTTTCTTGTAAATGGTGCATCGGGTGTCCATTTCACGGCCCTGAAAGGAATTGTTAATAAGAAAAGCTCCAGAAATAACAATCACAACAGAATATTTAATAAAATTATAGAAAAATCAATATATTATACCATAATTTCCTAATTTTTTTTATAATTCCCTTGAGTTAAAACGATATCTCTAATAATTACAATTCTACCCCAATTATATCATCCATATGAATAAATGATTTTAATAAAACTCAAAAATAAACATTCACACAAACGGAAAAAAGAAATTTCTCAATTTATGTCTTTACACTATTACAATATTTACTGCCAATTTTTTCCAACAGCACTGCATATACAGAATTCTTTATTTGCAACTCCTAATTCTGCTTTTTGCTTTTTAAAGTTTTTCAAACTAAGTTTAAACATAATAAATTTAAAAGATTTCCGATTAAATTTTTATAGATATGAATGTAAATAAATGATTTTAATAAAACTCAAAAATAAATATTCACACAAAAGGAAAAAAGAAATTTCTCAATTTATGTCTTTACACTTAAATGTTTGCTGTCAATTTTTTCCAACAGCACTGCATATACAGCATTCTTTATTTACGACTCCTAATTCTGCTTTTTGCTTTTTAAAGTCTTTCAAACTAAGTTTAAAAGATTTCCGATTTAATTTTTATAACTTGTTAAATATAATATACTTACAGTTCCCTCTCCAGTAGAAACGAGTACATCCATTGCATAAACCTCATACGTTTCAAAAGTATGCTTCTCATGCTCTTTCCGCTGCGCGTCACTCGGATTCTGAATGACCGTCTTCTCCCCATCAATTCGGAATTGTTTAAGCTGATGAGACAACATGCCCTCCACTGGTCGGCACGCATATTCAGCTGTTATCTTCTGGACAGCGTCTGTCACTGCGTAAGTCTGAAATTATAATTAAAATATAATTTAAAAAAAAAACTTACGAGGCTTGTCATTTTGAATATTTTTTATAATTGTCGAAACAGGTGAAACATAAGACACGTTTAGTGTTATCTTTTGTTACCAACATATTCAAGTGTTATACCCTGGGCTTGTACTCAATCTCAAAATAGTTTTTTGGATTGAAAAGACTTCAGGGATTTTACTTCACGAAGTAATAATTATCCAACTACATAACTGATTTATCCATAGTTTATGAATCATTATAATGAATATAATTTTCTTTCGCTTTTTTATTATTTTAAAACTTTAAGTAGACAAGGTTTTTGTCTAGATTGCAATACAGATTCAATGATGGTTAACACCATGTATAAACACACTATCTAGTAGACAAATACTAAAACATTTTTCTAGAGATTATTAGCGAATTTCAGAGAAATTATAATAAAATTATACGAGTTTATTTGAGTAAATAAATGCACTGAACCAGGCATCATTTAGGTTGGGTCTTAATGACCAGGGACACTTTGAATTTCAATCATTTCCTAAACTAGCAATGAAATGTTGCTTAAATTCTCAGCAGCAGAACTTAGGACCTCCTTCTGTTGATCGCAACAAGATACGCACACGTCGAGCAAGGATGACATTTATTTGACCTAAAAAATTAACACACTCTGTGGAGTAACAAATACATCTATAACAAATTTGATTAGCTGACAAGAGATGATATGAAACAGATTTCTCATTTAACATCAAAAACTTTATTTTTCATATTTCATTAAATATGTATGAAAAAGGCAAGTCCCATTTATATTATTTAACTTTTAAAATACCCATATTCAAGCATTTAAATCCGGAATATACCAAGATAAAATTAACAAAATAAATAAAAAATTTTTCTATAGGTATAATGGTCCACTTCAACATTAGTGTCACAACATTCTACCACAATTACGCCAAGTTAAATGTAAGTGGAGATCGAAGTTTGAATGCAAGCTCTATCTACCAAAAGCACTTCCGATGGTTGATTATACCATTTAACCGCCATTACTTATTAGGTGAATGTATACTCTAATACTATTTAAAGAAGTATAACAGGGTTATCCAACAAAGAAAACTCTGTGTTAAGGACATTAATTATAAAATTTTAATGCCTTAACACTCTCTCACCTCATTCCCAGAGCGTAATAGCCTCAAAGCAGCCTCACTGGCTTGGTGGGCAGCCATCAAGACATCGGCAGCCCGACCGGTGGCTTCTTTCGGACCCACCAACACTGAATGAGCAACCACTGCGATGAACCCATCGATATGTGCCCCTAAATCTCTGAAAATTTCACAGATAATTATATATACAATTATACTGATGTTTTAGTGATATTTTAAATAAAAATTTATGTATTTTATTTCATACCTAGCAGAAACCTACTCCTTGGGAATAATCAAATGTGATTTATATTGTTCCCAAAATTTTAGAAAATAATAAATCTACTAGTGTATTAAAAATAAAATGATTAAAAATATAGGTAAAATGGCTCTTTGAAATATTAAAGTGTAAAATACTTACATTTTCGCCAAATCCCCTTCTTTTAGAACGTAATCAACTTCACTAGGAATTGGAGAGAAATGGCAAATACAATTATTTACGGAAACACAGGTTGGGAAAGCTATTCCCTTTTTGGAATCCTTTTCTTTCTTAAAAACTTTCGACGTCTCTTCTAATATTAATTTATCACCAAAATCGCATAACTCTCTGACCGATGCATCTGGGACGCATTTCTCTATTAGTTGTTCCAACACTCCTGAAAATTATTATAAAATGAATAATATATTTATCGTATTTTAGTTTGTAATCTGAACAAAGCGATAGAAAAATATTCTATAAGCATATAATGCTCCGCATGGTATTGACACGCGTCCTACACGTAAGATAATATGATGAACAATGTAAATTAAACACTCTTAGTTAAAGGTCTTGACAATTTTTTTATGAAATAATATTATACATACTATTAACGATTTGGCCAGCCAACTTGTACTTGGTAACCACCAAGTCTTCAGCGATGGTTTTCTCAGCATCTTTGTCGTCAGCCATTCTTAATTTTGCAGTTACCAACGTTTGTAACTGTCACGTGACATAAAGGATATGAAATCATATAAAATGGCGGGCTCCAGATGAATGATCTTCATCCAAGCGTCTACAGTTCCTTTCAGATATTTATTGCTGTATTCGTTTAAATGAAAATGTACGTTTTTGCTTTCTAGTTTCAAAACAAAAAGAAATTAAAATACCTCATAATAAATAAGATGTATAATATACGACAATCTACTTTAATCTATTTACATTTATATTTGATCGATACATATATATCGTATCGTATCAAAGGTAACTAACAAAAATAAACATTTATAAAGAAATATATTCATTGTTTTAAATCGATTCAAATTAGTAACAATAATTTAATTTTATAAGCCCATATGATTAGAGTAATTCATGATTATGGGATAATTCCGTTAAGATGGCCAATAGAAATCCAATGTCTTTCACTACATGTCTTTTATAATATAATGGTTACTAGTACATACCAGTTATTTCAAATATTTTTTCTCTAAAAAAAATAAAGAAGTAAAAGTTTCTTAACTTAAAACTTTGAATCGACGATAATTTTTTTAAATGAATTTATATAAAAATAAAGTTCCAGTGTTTTTAGTTTGAGAATTATTATATTATCCTATTTTTTTCTTATCGATAATGTATTTAATGTCAATTAAAAAAAATTATCTCGAAATCAATTTTAATGTCAATTAATAAAAATTACAACTTCAATTAACAAATTATAAGCAAATTAAAGAGTATAAAGGAATATTATAATTCACAGGTGCCAGAATAGCTCAGCACAAAAATAACTAAATTAATTATTCTTGGTTAATATATTACTCACAGATAATATACCAAAATATTACTTCTTTGCACATATCCAATAAGATAGTCAAGGCAAGGTTTTACAATTTAATTTATATTTCATAAATAATTATTGTTATAGTTAGGAAAGAACTTGATTTCCAAAAATTATTGAATAAAAAATTAAAGCATAAGTTTTCATTTTAATTTCAAAACGGTGATAATACGTTACTTAATTAAAATTATTTTGTATTATTGAATAATAAATATAAAATAAAATATTTTAACAGTAATTGGTATTTCATTTAGACAGATGTTTAAAAAAATATAAAGACAATTAAGAAAATATTTTCTTCTTATTATTGATTGATGTATTTATGAAGATGAATACCAACATTTTATGAATCTACAAGTATAAGAAAGATTGATAGATTAGACATGCTTACATAAGAATAAAAAAGAAAATTGACAACTGTTGCTGTCATAATATTGAACTTTGCTTATTTAGGATATAAAAATTAAAATTCAATCCTCTGTTATGTCTACGGTGCTTATAGGAATTTTTCGCAATATACATAAGTCAAACTCGGTAACAATGTCCGCTTTGAGGCAATCCAGTGACATGGGAAAATTTAGAGAAGAGTTGAAAAAAGCAAAGAATATAGTAATATTAACAGGGGCTGGAGTAAGCGCCGAATCGGGCATCCCAACTTTTAGGGGCGCTGGCGGATACTGGCGTAAATATAAGGCAGCGTCGCTCGCTACTCCAGAAGCCTTTCATTCATCCCCAAGTTTGGTTTGGGAGTTTTATCATTATAGGAGAGAAACTGCGGCCAAAGCTCAACCTAATGAAGTGAGAACCGATTTAAATAATTTCTATCAGCTATTCTCGTACAGAAAACATTGTTAAAATTTATAGTGTTAAGAATAATATGTTTGGCCCTTATGTAGTATAGTTATTGATTAAGTGCATGTGTATGTAACAAATTATGACTTTTCTGCAGATAAAAAGCATGCTCATGATAGACCACGAAAATATAAAAACGAACTTTGTTAAAACTTATACGATTTAGAATTTTACCACATAAGTCTTTGTGTAAACATGATTTACCTTTTCACTTCAGAGAACTGAGCAGTGAGACAAAATGTAAACAGAGTAACTAGAATTTTGTAGTTCATTGGCCTAGTAAAATCTATTATACAACAAAATATTTATGTGATTTTTTAATTGGACAACTGTAATTGTATTAAACCAATTTTCATCTTTGTGCAGTCCAATAATCTGGTGTATGTTTCAGGCTCACAAGGCTATAGCAGAGTTCGCAAATAGAAGTAAATCTGATAAGACTATCACATTGATAACACAAAATGTAGATAACCTACACTCTCGAGCAGGATCTAAGAATGTAATTGAGCTGCATGGGAATGTTTTCAAAACACGTTGCACTAAATGCAAGAATGTAAATGTTAATTACAACAGCCCGATTTGCGAGGTGACTATAATTTTTTTTTGTTATGTAGTGGCATTTTTATGTTTTTACTATTCCTAAACTAACTCCTTTGTTGAAATACATTCAGCTTTGGTTAAATCTTTTTAGCTGAATAAATGATTACATATCATATAATTTGAAGTAAGAGACTTAGAGTGTTTGTGCTGTATGTTAAAAGTACGGACTAAATGTTGTTTGTGCCTCTGCATTTATATAAAATAACATATTTTATTTTTATATTAAATTTCATTAAGTGATATGAGAAAATTTTTGATTGTGAGATGTAGTTAGCATAGGTTAGGTTTAGTCAAGTTAAGTCAGGAATCTGAATTTCTTTATAAAATCTTTAAACTATATTGGTGGGATTTTTTAAATTTTACTCATTTATAAACACAAATAATTTTGGTGCATGTTTTTATTGTCTTTAAGGGCCTTGCAAACCGGGGTGCACCTGATGTTGATCAGTATGGCTCTGATGTACCTAAAAAGTCTCTCCCACATTGTGAACAGACAGGCTGTGGAGGTTTACTTCGTCCACATATTGTTTGGTTTGGAGAAAATTTGGAAACATCAGTTATCGACATGGCAAGTAAGTAAAATTAGGATTACATTAACTGATATATAAATGCTCTAAACCAATTAACTGATTCAAGAATTTAAAGTCTGATATTTGGTTTAGTGGTATTTATATTTGGAATATAAACTGACTTTATGGTTTATGTTTGAAATTTTAGTAAAGCCATTTTCATTTAATTTTTTTCAAATTTGGTGTTCAAAAACTGAGTTGTTGAATGACAAAACTGTTTTTGAAATAATTTTCCATTAATATTGATTACAAATATTATTTTACAGCACATTACACCTATGAAAAAGATTTATAAAACATTAAAAAAGAAAATTATGAAAAATTATGTAACTTAAAAAATATTTTTTAATTTTTATTACAGATTTAATTTAGTGACTCATTGTATAACTGAACATTAAATAATTCTTTAATTTACGCTATAAAAATACTGCTTTCTTGTAGTTTGATTGTTTATAATTTGTATTATGTAAAAGGTTTATATAATTAGTTAGTGGCTTTATTATAATTAGTGACCATTTCAAAACATATAATTATCGGTACAGTCATTATGAAGCATTTTATAGCTTCCATTTTCTATAGAATTTTTATAGTATTACTGGTGAGTATTATAAACTATTTGAGTTGTGAGTTGTAAGGTTTAGAAGACTTGAGCTAAAAAGTTCAATTATTTTTAAATCATTTTAGGTGCAGCTATGAAATCTTGTGAAGTCTGTATGGTGGTGGGAACATCATCTGTTGTTTATCCAGCAGCCATGTTCGCTCCAGAAGCAGCTGCCCGGGGAGCTATTGTTGCTGAATTTAACTTGGAGCCCACACCTGCTACTCATGATTTTCAGTATTATTTTCAAGGTCCATGCGGTACTACTGTTCCTCAAGCTTTAGCTATTGAAAACTAGTAATTCCTTAGCAATAATTTAAAAGAGTAATATAACATAAGAGGGTGATGGTCAAATGTTTATTGCCATAGATTTAATATTGGTTTTGGTGCTTTAATAGAGCAATAGTAATTAAGTACAAGATGCATTTTAGATTTGTATATAATTTTTAATTTTAGTACTATTTATAAATATAGGAAATAAATTTTTAATATTTAGTACTAAAGTATAGCACATCAACTGTAAAACTTAAAGTAATTAACCATATGCATCTTGACCTATTTAAAAAGGTATTGGTTATTTTTTAAAAGGTATCATGGCAAGATGTATATGGTTAGTTACTTTTAAGTTGTACAGTTGAAGTATATGAATAATACCTCTTCAAAAATTTTCCATTTTTTAATGTACTTTTAAAGGGCACATAGTCATAATTTGGTTTCAAGGAGGGTTCGAAAGTCTTTGAGAGTATGAAGAGCCTTGGGAGGGGTGTGAACCTCTTAGAATTGGCCTCGAAATACATGCCTGATTTTCAATCACAACTCTAAAAATCCTGAACCTAATAGTAAAGAAATTTATAAAGTATCTCTAAAAATAACTGAATTATGCTGCTTTAAATTACAAGTTTGATATTTTCCCACATTTATCCCGTAGCATGTTGATGTCATTTAACACAAATCGTAGGGTGTACTGACTATCATACAATTAGCTTCTTTTGTCAATGATAGTTATTCAATTATTTAAAAAATTACTAAACTAGCTGGTAATGAAAATCTAAAAATGGGTTAAAACTCCATTTTATAAATATTCTATAGAATCTAAATATTATTAGTCTCGACAAATGTTTCTTTCCTGTGCTGAAAGAACAAAACCTTGATGAAATCTGATGGAAATTTACAAGTGTATACAGCTACTCCATACAAAATTTCATAGTAATTATTTAAACAAATGTTATGTAAAATGCAATTTGTTTGTTAGTAAATGTAATGAGGCTGTCTTTGTACTGTAATAGACTTATTGGTAAAATAATATTTTATTGAAACTTCCTAATTCCATAGTTTAGTATTTTGATATGGCCCAGCTGTATTACTCTTAAATAGTGGAATTATGAAAAAAAAAATAAATTATGGGTGGCACTCTATATGTGTAACTCCAATGTACATAGAGGTGTTGGATATAGTTAGATAGGTCTTAAAAATGAGGTTCCAAAAACTACTTTGTTTAAGTCAATATTTAGTGAGATATGCGCTTCTAAAGTCTTAAAAAGAGTCCCTCCTCCCCAATAATTTTTCAACTTAAAATAAGCTTTCAACGTAAATTGGTTTGAATAAGATATGTTGTGTAGTTTTTGAGATATGGGATATTTTCAATATCTGTAGCAGTAACTTTGTCTTTCATAGTGTCTTTAAGAAATACAAACTTATAAGTTTAATATTGTTTGGTACTATGGAACTTTTGTGTGCGAATCCGACTTGTTCCTGGCTGGTATTTTTATTTTTTTTATCCTTTGGTAAAACAACTTTCTCCAACAATCATTTATATGTTGGCGGTCTCCAAATATCCTCTACGCTGTAGTCTTAACGAAATCTTTTTCTGCGTAAATACCCTAAATTAAATGTGATCAACCAGGAAACGAGTCATTACGATTAATCCCATTAAATGATGGGTTATTATTGTTGGTAGTCTCAATTTATATTGGTTTTTTCATACGCAAAGCATCCTCAGATAAATGACGTCAGTCGGAAGATTTTTTTCGGATTATACTCTCAAACATCTTTAGAAATCTGCCTTTGTATCTTACTTTTCAAAAATTATTTCAAAACATCTTCATTCATCATTCACATCAAAAAACATGACCATATGAGAATTAATTACAACTAAATTGGTCAGAAAATCGCGACCTTAATCATCCTGTGAAATCTTTAAATCTATGATCTAAATTCCACCATATTTTAGCTTTGAAGTACATTCTAAAAATAAGAAGTACCTAATCCATCAGCGCAAATCTGTCGAATTAATTGCTTAAAGTTGCAAATTGTTTGAACTCCATGAGTACTTAAAACTTTTCTATGGGATTTGCATCTGGTGATGCAACAGCCAATCCAGTATGTCAGTGTCATTTTCATGTTTCTATGCTGCTCAAAGGTAGCTTTGATGTATTGGGTGATTGTCATTTTGCAGTACCCAATTTTTGTTTTTACTTATAAAATACAAAAGGTGGTCTTTTGGCTGATTGTAATAAACCCTCTTATATATTTCTACCATTTTGGTAGAGTTAAAATTATCCATTACAAGCATATACTGCCAAATATTTGTTTTGCAACTTTATTGGATTTAATAGACAGATTGCTGTGTTGAGCAGGATATATAACGGAAGAAAAAAAAAATTGGATTTTTGAAAGTTCGTCGCCTTAATCAATTAATCTAGGTAGACTAAGTATGATTATTAGATGACCACGCTTTTCATATTTCACTCATTGTGAATTACTTCCTGTGACCAATACCAGAAAACAATTCAGGCTTTTGATACAAAGGGTGATAAGGGCTCTGTAAACTAAGCACGTTTGAATAAACAAGCTGTAAAAATATCTTTATAATTATTATTTACCATTTATAACTACTTGTTTATTTTATGGCATGTTTTATTCATTACAGTCTACCATTTATTTAACATTTCTTACTCCTTGCATTATGGTTGGCTGTAAGAGTTCGTCATCTTTCCTGTGTTGAACTTTTAATATAAATAGTTTAGTTTCAGTAAAATTCAATCTATATACCTACTAGAAGCCAAATACTACTATATACCTAGTAGCGTACCTAGAAGCCAAATATTACTATATACCTATTACTGTACCTAGAAGCCAAATAGTACTATATACCTAGTAACATACCTAGATGCCAAATACTACTCATTGACTGACTCATCATGAAACCTCTAGAACTATAAAGCTTGCAAACTTGAAATTTGCCAAGTATGTTTATCTTGGCTTCTAGGTACACTTTAAGAAAGAATTTTTTTGAAATTCATTCCTTAAAGATGTGAAAACAGAGGTGCAAGATTGTGAGTTTCAAAATAATTAATGTTAATGACAAGGAAATTTGTATTATTTCTTTATGTAATTTAATGTATACAGCAGATACATATAGCTTATTGCTACAACAGCAATCTCTTATAGCCAACCAGAACACCAGCCCAGCTCTGCTCAACGAACCCGGAACCCGCCATGTCCTCAAAGGCCATATGCCTTGTGATTAATCCAACACACTACGGTGACGATATTCTATTAGACTCTCGGGTAGAAATAAGTAAACATCTACTTCACTATTTAGAAAATCATTATCTTTAAATAATTATTATATAAAAAACAAATAAAACAAAATGTAGTCATGGTCTCTTTTTGATTGGAAAAGCTTAGATAGGCAGGTAGTAAATAAATGAAATAATCAAATATTTTAGGGTCGATTTAATTTCCTCACATAAATCTATTGATGTGAAGCATTTGGGTTATTTCTTTCCTTTCTTGCACACTATTGAGAATAAATTCAATCAAAAAATTATTTGATGTACTTTTATATAAATTTATTTTGTATGTTTACTTGTAATAAAACCTAGGGTTTAATCGGTTAATAATTTTTATTTTTTCCATTTATATAATAGACATTTATTCTAATTAATTACAGATCTATGTTTTTCACAGGTAATGCGCCAAATCCCTAGTATCAATATTTATATCAAGTCTTATAGTTTTGAAAAAGCAAAATATTTTTTTGTAAATATGTCCTTTAAACAATTTTAGACTTCATTATAGAAATAGCAGCATATTTCCATTCATCCCTACAGCATACTGTAATCTGCTAAGTTGTTTTATATTTAGAAAAGAACCTTGCCATTGCACCTAAAGCAGGCCCAAACTTTTGATTAACCATCAGTGATTTCTGAAATGACAAAAATTTTATACAATTTAATCCAATATTTTTAATTTAATCAATTGACTAATAATAATTATGTTTAATCAGTAAATAATATATTTAATAAATATGTACATAAACGCACCACACACATATAGGTATGTATACATACTAGGTATTTTGAATATTAAATAAACCACCGCAAATATGGATATAAAGTTTGTATTCATATATGATTTGTAAAGGGTTTTTTTTTAACTTTCTATGCACACACTTGTATTTTGTTTTGAGTACAAGTTTTAATAAGCTTCTTAATAAGCAAACATTTTTAGCATTGATAAGAGTGCAAGGAAAAAAAGAATTTAAATTGTTGTTCATAAAGTATAATATGCCTCCGCTGGATTTCGAATACGAATAACATTATCTAAATATATTTAATAATGTTGTGTCTTATTTTTACTATAATTATAGCAAATTAAATATAAACGAGGCTGATTGTATACATTGATTTGCATATTACAGGACCTATTTTATTGTAATTTCATTTAAGTATGTATACCTGACAACATTTTTTATATTTAGTTCTTTGTACCAAATATTTTGAATGTGATGTTATTTTTTTATTAATTTTTTAATTCTATTTAAGGTTACTTATGCAATTGGTTTTTAAATAAACGTTGATACTTAAAGTATTGTTTTTTATGGAAAACCTCTTACCCACATTAGCCGAATACTTGTTTAGAATATGGCGAATATGAGAATTTACCAAAACGAACATGAATATTCGGAATATCGCTAAATAATTTATTTATAAACTTTTATGTATAGTACATATGGCGGACTTATTGCTACATGAGCAATCTCTTCCAGTCAACCATAACAATTTGTATTGAAATTTAGTTGGTAGACTGTAAGAGATTTTACGATAAACATTTTTTATAGCACATTAGATGAAAAAAAATTTAAAAAATAAATACTAAAGCAAATTAAAAAAAAAAGTATTGACATAATTTGGGATGGGAAAGACAGGAAAGGACACAAAGGAAAAGGTTTGAGGAGAGGCAGGAGTTTTTCACTCGATCTTTGAAAATATTTAGAGATGTGATTTTCCAGATGTCAGGATCGAGGTGATTCCAAATTTTTGCTGCTTGGACAGTGAAAGATTTTTCGTAAGTGGTAGAGGTATGTTTAGGAACAAGTAGGGCGAGTGAACTTTCAGATCGTAGCCCAAGGTCGTGAGCAGACACATCTTTAAATTTGCCACTAAGATAATTTGGGCTATGAGGATTTTTTAATATATTAAAAAGAAGTGCAAGTATGTGAAGTTGACGTCGATCACGGATCTTCGGCCATTTGAGAAGTGACCTGTATTCGAAATATGATCAAATTTTGCGAGGCCGAAGATATATCGGATGCATAAATTTTGAAGACGTTCCAACTTGCATGAATATTCTTCATTAAGGTCAGGATAGCACACATATCCATAATCAATTAATGATAAATATAGGTGTGTATATCATACCTGTCCATAAATATTTAGATATTATTTTTGTCAAAATTATAGAACTGTAACATTTGTGAAAATGACAATCTGTGTGAATAATTTTTTTTATTAAAACTGTGATTCTTAAAGTATTTAACATAAAAAATCAGCGTTTGTTTAAATTTACTTAATGTAGAAGAAAAATCATTTTATGGTATATTAAGAATGTATCTCGCATTTAAATTTATACTGGTATAAGTTTTATTGTAGGCACCAAGGTTTTCACATCAAAAACTAAAGGTCCATTACAATTTTTTCACCTGTTGCTAAACTCTGTCATTTCATTATGCATCAAAATATCTATTGCCAGTACAAAAACTGATAGCGTATATGCAACATGGCATATGCATCGGACGCTCGACAACTACCATCCTTGTGTGTTCACTGGAGTATCTGACGTAAAACTATGTCAGGTGGGCAAGTATATCGATTACCAGAGAGCTTTCGATCATATGATCTTTTAATCAGTTCCTTTAAACTGGCTTGGAGAGACAGGTTTCTGGCCGATATTTTTAACTTCTTCCTCTTCATGCTTGGCAGATAGGGACCAATATGTAAGATATAACAGCTGTGAAGCAAACAAATATCTTATACCGTCGAGAGTAAGCCAGGGTACGACTCTCGATCCGTTTTTATCTACTATTTGGTAAATGTGCTAAGTTATGGTACTAAAAAAATGCGCTAACCTTTCATGATTACACCGCTGAAAATTCTCACTATCACATTATTCTCTTTTCGTCTTCTGTGACATTAGTTCGCAAAAAGATGGGGTTATAGTACATTATATGGAGTCCTTGTAAAGATAAGTAGTGCCTTATGTTTGAAAGAGTTAAAAAAATTTCAAGGTTTTTTATAGAATATAATATAGTTACTTCCCTTTTTTCCTACTTCTTTTATCCTTTGTATCTCTTGAATTTTCAAGACATTTTCGTTACTTGGGTTCACTTTCAAACAGTTCCATACTAACGTATCAGACATCCTTTTTTTCCCAAATAAATAAACGAGAGCTCGTAAGCACAAATCGTTCTCCATAACTCTATTCTGCACTGATCTATACCATGGCACCGCACTGTGCCGTGTTCTGCTCACGAATCTACCCGAGTATTATATATTGTACTGATTGAGAATCTGTTCAACTCATACTGTATTAAATTCTTGCCATTCTATTAGATTTCTTTTTGTATTTAATTGCTCTTTGTTTTTTTTATCGTGGCAGATAGAGAAACTGTAATAAAAGTTGATCAAAACTAGTATTTGTTATTACAATGAAAATGCTCCAGGAAGCAGGAATTAATGGCAGAGTAGCAGCCAAGAACTGTTATTAAGAGGCGTCATAAATACTAAAAAACTCAGTTGGCAAATGAACACAAGAATTGGACAGTAAAATATTGATGGCTACAAACAAAGCATATTTATGTTGATATCAATTTGTGTACAAATCAATAGTTTCATTAGTAAAAATTCCAGAAGGATATGATGACAGTTTGGGATTGTTTTGGTAGCAGAAATGTGAAATAATAAGCCTAGGAAAATTTCTTGCTTCTCAACCATTACATCTTCCCAAAGAGAAATCAAGGATGCTTCAGATGTTTTCTCTGGTCAGATTTCTTCAGCTTATACATTAACTTAGGTACAAATATTATTTTGGGTTTATACCAATAGTTTGTCCATGATAGACATTTATTTGTATAAACATTATATTCTTCATGTGTTTGATAGTTGTCCATGGGGAAGTAGAAAGAGATTCGGATAGCTGGGTAGATAATTGGACATCTGGATCCTGAGCTCTGGATATAGCGCAGTCACAGTTTGTCATATTTCAGGATAGATAAATCTGCAATAGGAAGTGGTTGGAATAACAATGGCTTTTCTTCTGATAATGATCTCTCATTATAGCCCAGATCAAAGTCTGTGTTGGTGTCATCACTTTCAATAATAATTCTTCAATTTCATTATTACATGGTTTGTATCTTAACGACTCTCTTATCCTTGAAGATCCTAAGTCATTTTCCTTATCGAATTCAGGAGTAAACAAATAAAATGAAACCAAAACACGAAGCCACCATGTCATACATTCTACATAGTGCGCGATGCCTAAATACAAATAACCTGTGATACATATCATGAAGTACTGACTAGATTGTTTTAAAGAATTAAACACTTGTTGTACTGAGTTTACATTGCAAATAACATTTTTAGTGAGAAAGTATATTTACAAATGGACAAAGTTGAAATTTTGCAATTGAATAAATGGTGGTAGCAAGTTTTAAATATCATTATGGTATATTATACTTCAAATTCATTTTAACAAAAAATAAATAAAAGTTGTATGATTATTATTTTTGTTAATAAAAACATATTATTTTATGATGCAAACATTTGTTAGTACTGGATAATGATAGTTTCATCAATAAGTTACAGTATTACTCATATTACCTGAATAAAAGAAGGCAATGCAGCTATAGTAGTTGGTCTGGAATACCTTTCATCTAGTAATAGAACACTCGCATAGTCGTTAATGTGACGAACGGCTCTTCCTGAAAGTAACGTTTTGTATATAGACAGATAATCTAAAAATATTTGCAGGTGTATTGTTTTGGTACCTTTTTCGTGAGGTACCAAAACAATACACAGAAAGATTAAATTGTCAAAGGAGAGAAGAACGAACTATTTATGTAGAGTGGAAATAATCATGGGTTTTCTAAAATCGTGATGCAGCAAATTGCTTTTGGATTAAGGACAGGCTCTTTGTTTTGGATAGGCGAACAGGATTTAGGCTAGGATTCTGTTATTTTAGTATGACATTTTTTATAAAAATATGTATATACTACTATAATATTATATATATAAATTATAGTACTATAATATTTATTACATCAAACACAAATTTCTGCATACAAATTCTTCAATAATTTGAAACATCAGGGAAACTAAGAAGTTTGTGTCCCTAGAGTTTGAAACTATAAGTTGAAGATCTAAGTTAAAGTTCCAAAGTTTACCCTAGTCATTTTTCAACTGTATGAATATTCATTTACATAAGTTAGCTAAAAATATGAATAATTTTCACCAAAACTTATTCTCAGTTTCAGTATGATGTTATAAATGTGTTGGTATATATTATTAGTAATACTTTTTTGTTAGTATTTGGCCATAGTCGTATTTACGTGAAAGTGGGATTTCATAAATAAATCAGACATAAATACAAATAACGATAATCATCTTTTAAGTACATAAGAAAAAAGGATGCAGTCGCAATACATATCAGGTGAGATATCTTCAGTAAAGGCATTAATTCCGAGCAAGTTATGATATGAGTGCAAAGAAACTGTACTATCTGTGACGGCATAATTAGATAATGTGATCCAGTTAAGTATTATGACAATTCTGTTTTAGTGCCGGTTTTGCCATACAAGTTGGATAGGCAGTTTAGTGAAGGAGTAGGACAGTGCAAAAGAAATTTCCCTATTAAGTGTTTCAGGTAAGTTATTATATTGTAGTCACATTAGGTTTAACTTCAATACATGTTATGTACTTCAAGAGGGAAACAAACTTGTTTTCAGGCTATCTTTTTATGATTTCTTTCTTTAATAACTTGCTGCGAACTGTTCTAACCAATGTACTTCAATCTCAATATGTTATGAAAGTATATGACATTTTTTGTTGACAGAAATTTTTTACACATTGATGCAAATTCAACTTTGCACATGATCTGTGTGGTCCTCTGACAGCCATTGTATTCTGATCTAGTTAAAGTTAGAGTGTGTGATATTCAAGATTCAGCTATGATCATATTTCCTGTGCATTTTCCATATTCCTTAGACAAAACAGTAGGTCGCAAAGGTTAAACTGTTTTTATTTTACAGACTGATTCAGAATTAGGTTCTAACTATTCTTCCTTTGGACATATTAAATTTCACATGATTTTGCTCCAGATGCTTAATCGGACTGATTTTTTTATTATTAGGCAAGCCTTATAATTTTTCACTTTGCTTGATTCTTAGTTGAGATTTTTGTCCTTTTATTATATAATTACATATCTTATATTTATATTTTTTAACAAAGATTTTTAAAAATGATTAAATTCCTCAAGAAAGTTTGTTTACAGGAATTATTATTATATGACCATTGTATTTTGATAATATAGATTATTAAATGTTGCAGGCGTGAATAAGATTGTATATTTAAAATAATCAACCGATATGTTATTTGTTCTATGTATCTTTAAACAATATCCCATTAAGGGTCAAGGTTGAGAAGGTGGGGGGAGGGGGAGGGGGGCAACAAAAGCCCCCAGAATGGTAATGAATGGGACATAACATGGAGATAAGTTTCAACACTACTCTCTTATGACAGCACTGCTGCTACAGTATCACGTATTAGGCTGTGATGCTGTACATGGTGATTTTTTATTTGTTTTATACCTAGAACTAAAGTTGATGTCTGTCATATATACAACCCATTCGCAGTGTTACAGTGATGAAAAAACTAAACAATTAAACACTCCGTACATTTGAGTCGTGCAATCTGTGTCAAATCGTGCACGCATTGACATCAACTAACATTATATGGAAAGATGATGGGCGAAGTCAAGGAAGCGCCTCGGAACGTTCTGGATTACGCGCATAAAACTGTATTTATACAGTTTGATTATTTTTTGTTTCGGATTTTAGACTGTGTATAAAATTTTGTCATCATGGATTGTGTCTGATAGTTATTTTAATGTTGCTAATGGATAGTATTCATGGTAAATAAGTTGTGAAACTATGAAAAAAATCACGTCATACATTATCTTAGAAAATTATTTTAACACTGCGCATGAACTAATTATGATGGACTTCAACTTTAGTTTTAGGTGTAAAACGAATAAAAAATCACCGTGTATAGTTACATAAATTTATAGCATAAGCAAATTTATTACCTATACATTGGTTGACAGCTTTCATGCAAAGATTTTCATAGTAAACACTTCCAGCTCCAGCGCCATTGTGTTTATTTAAGTAGTTCATCTTTTCTTGCAGCTCGGGGGACTTCACGTTAGGGTACGGCATGCCAACAACAATAACACATCTACCTAAATTGTCACTGTAATATTAAATGTGCATTTTTAATGTTTACACTTAATTATTGTTGCAAGTTAGGTATAGAGTTGAGTTAAAGAAAATATGGGAAGCATATATATTATTTTTCTGTTTTAAAATTTATGATTCTTTTTGCTTTTGTATAATATTCATTTCTACAGGTTCGATGAAAAAAGCTAAAAATAAATGTACAGTGAAGGAAACGTTTCAGTAGAGAAGATATCTATTAAACTTATTTTTTAAACTTATCATTATTTAATTTCAACTGTTTCGATTATAATTTTTCTTATCATCAATCATGCATGTAATCATGTGTTTTCTGGAAAAATTGCCAACTTTGTAAGTACATGCTGACACACAGTTGTTTCCAACTGTCTTACTGAAGTAAGATTTTTCTCCCTGTTTTCATACTTCTCTTTCTATCTTGTGGGCTGAAAGAAATATATGCAAGTGGAAAATTTTACATTTAACCCTTATTTACACGATAGGGTTCAGTGTCAACATCAAATGGAGTGTAGCGAGCAGATTATAGCTCAATGCCAGCAAAGGTTCAGTGGTGAGCTGTGGCCAAGCACACTATCCTATTCAGCACTAAGATACGGTTAGAAGAATATCCCTATGCTTATTTAATTAAGTCTTGATTTGGGGTTACATTCTATTTTTATCTGTTTTCACGGTTAGTTACTTTGTGTTGTTGTGTGTTTGGTGTTTATTTTATTGAGAATGTTCCTAAACTGTGGGAGAATTCTGTGTGAATGCCACTCGACAATTGAAAATAAGTTTTTTAAAGTTTGTCTTTGTTAGATATTTTACAAATATTGTGTGCATCGTAGAATACATAGGAAAAATTGATCTATACTGTTGTCATAATTGTATGTGAAAAATAACTGTTGTTACCATAATTGTATGTGAAAAAAGTGCATAAATAAATAGTTTCACAGACAGTGAAGAAAAAAATAAATCAAAAGAAGTCACAAATCTTTCCATAAAGAAGTAATTAAGTTAATTATGTAACAGCGAACATTAGAATTACCTGAAGTTAAGTCCTTCACTAAGTTTGCCACCTACAACGCTTAATAACAGTGCACCACCAATCCTTCCATCCTTACAGTTAATTGATGAAGCATAATCATTGAGAACCTGGGTTTAAAGTTAGATTTCTATTATAGATTAACTATATTTTTATAATAGTACTAATTTAAGGCTTACTATTAACAGGTCTCCTGAAAAATTGAAAATGGATGTTTTTACCAGTAGTGCGCAGGTTATACAGACAATGACTAAATAAAAATTGAATTTAAAATACCGCTTTACTTATATAAATTAACATAATTGTTAATAGCTATAAAATGAAATTATGACAATTAAAGTGGTTTTTTTTATTGCATTGCGCCCCTGGTCACTACATGAGTCTAATATATGGAGAACAGTTAGAAATAAAAGATTAAATATTGGATACAAGGTAGAAAATTAAAGAACTTTAAAAATCATGCTCTTTCAAATGTTCAATGTAAAGAAAAAATTAGTAAAAATATGACACTACTGAAACAAATCAACAATTGTTATTATTATAATAATAATGATTGTTGATTTGTTTCAGACATATATATATGTAATGTGTGAGACATCATTAATATTTTAAAAAGTGTGGAACTTATTTTATTAACTAATGATTTATTATGTGTTTAAAAATTCTCACACCCTCGTGTCCGAAATAACGAACTAGACTTGTTGCGGATGATTGAGAATAAAATACATAATTATGAGTCACACTCACAGTTCTATTCGCTTCTGTTCTGGAATGTTTTAAAAGATATCTAAGGGGATTAAATTACTGACTGATATTTTAATAGTTTATCAATACTGATATTTCAATAAACATTGTCATAGTACCAAAACATCTTATATTTATTTTTATTATGTTCCCACCAATTCATTTCATTTATACATTGTATATGGTACAATTACGTTACATTTATATGGTACAATTACATTGTATATGGTACAATTATGTTATAATTGGTCAATTCGTATAAATTAAAACTTTATGCACCTAAAGCTCCAAAGGAATTTTGGGTGAAAGTGTTAAGTTTCATATTTTTTTATACATAATATGGGTATATATAATTTTATATTAAGAACTTTAATACATTTTTTAAATAATTTTATATTCAGCTTAGAACTTTATTCAATTTCATATTTTTTCTCAACTTTCTACTTGTTTAGTTGAGTTGTATTGATAAAAGAACGTACAAAGACTACAAAAAACCCATTTTGTTATGATAAAGATAATGTTGTAGAGAGATTTTAAAAGAATAAAAAATTGTAGGAAAAACTGTATGAGAATTAATATGAAGTTAATTTTAAAAAATCTACCTGATCCACTTCCGCTGATGACTTTGGTTCCCTAAAAATATTTTTTTTCTTGCTCATTGCTTCCAAGACATGAGTATTTTTTAAGTGATCATGTAGTTGTTGTTCATACTTATAGGATGGTACAAAACAAACAATTCCACCTGGTACTATTGCACAAACGTTACGCAGTATTCGACTCACTTCATTCAGCTGAAAAATGTTTTTATTGCAATTAATTATTGGTATATTAGTATTTTTGCTCATATTCATGGAGGCTAAATATGGTTTAAAAAAATATATATTGTGTATATAAAATACAAATCATTACTAAAATTCTAATATTGAAAAATAAAATTTTCATTATCTATACACAAGTAAGAGTATATAGTAGCAATAGATAATAATTATGGGTAATTTGATATGTATTTTCATTTTGATTAGGTTACTAATTAGCTGAAAATTTTTTTATTGCAATTAATTATTGGTTATATTAGTATTTTTACTCATATTCATGGAGGCTAAATATGGTTCAAAAAAATATATTGTGTAAATAATAGAATCGTTGTTTCTATTATTATGGCTCATAACTAAAATTCCAAGATTGAAAAATAAAATTTTCATTATTTATACACAAGTAAGAGTTTATAGTAACCATAGATAATAATTATGGGTAATTTGATATATATATTCATTTTTATTACATTACCAATAATAAAACTATATTAAAATGGGACCCATATAAGAAATCCAAGCAAGTAAAAGTGAGCTAGGTAACTTGGTAGTGGTATCATAATATCTAAAAATACTTACTAATTCAACACAGTTTCTGTTGTCATATGTAAATTTTAATGAACAGTTTGTTGGGCCTTGCGATAAACATACAGCAAGAACATTTTCTGGAGATACAACGTGATCGCAACGTAAAACATTTATTTTATTTCTCTCTGGTTCAGCAGAATTTTTACCCAATAACAAATTGTAAAATTCATCCATTGGTTCCATTGTGCCTCCGGCTAATATGACCTATAATGTAATAATTTGGAGTATCATATATATTAATACGCTAAGGTTAAGATGTTACTCTCCCTTTTTAGAAAAAACCTCACAACTAATCCACATAAATTATATATCATTTTATAGATAATTGCTTGCTCTACCGGCATCCACAACTAAAAAATGTATTATTGCTATTGTTTTTGCAAATTAATTAATTATTAAAATTATATACACAAAACAGCAATGCTGCCATCTAATGGCTCAACGTCAATATGATTGACGGTCGGTAAAATTTTTGTTTAATTTCGAATCCACTCACGTATAAATAAAGTGGCGCTTTAGCTCAATGCTTTTGATACTTGCGCCTCTATATGTCAATTTTAATAAAATATTTGTTTGATCTGTCATCTGAGCTTCATAATGGAATAAATAATGCGAAGACTTCGCACGGGTCACGCTAGTTGAACATATTTTCCACAGAACATTTTTGTTAGATTAAACTGATTCGCAGTATCCATACTGAATACAATAAAACCTGTCGAGCATGAATGGAATTTGCACTACGAGGGTCCTGTACACATTTAGTAATTTATAACCCTTTGATGGTACGTAATATTCCTATTATACTATTAACAAAATTTTAACTTTTTAGAATGAAAATATATTGCCTACTATATTTTTCATAGGCGCATATTTACAAAAATATTTTTATTTATATGATATAACTATAAATTAAAGATTTTCAGATTATTTCCTTTACTGTGCTGTAATTGTGTCTTGCTTCTTGCCAAATTTCATGATTCTAGGTCAACGGGAAATATAGATTTTGATATAGGTTTTCGTTAGTTTATAGTTCTGTATAGGTTCAGATTTCTTTGCGAGTGTCAAAATATGTGGCATAAATAGCCGTATTTTTAGGCTTCTTCTTGATTGAATTGACTTAGAAATTTGATTTTCTTACAGCTCCAAGAAACCGTAGACTTAAGTATTTGATATAAATTTCAACTTGATACTTTGAAAGGATCTTGACAGATCGACAGATGGATAACGAAGTGATCCTATAAGGGTTCCTTTTTTCCATTTGAGGTAAAGAATTGTCAAGTGATTGTATAGTGGTTAATTGAATGCTTTGAAAAAGAAATAGAATTACTATTGGACATTTATAATCCCAGTGAAACCATGAAATCGGATGGCTATTTATTCAAAACTAATTTTTTTATTGAAATATTTCCTTCTCTTTTTAAAACAGTTGCTTATTTTATGAAAACTAGGCTTTTCCTTTTTGGGAAATTGTTACCTCGATAATATTCGTAGCTTTGTGTCTTTTTAAAACACTTGCTTATTTTATGAAAACTAGGCTGTTCCTTTTTGGGAAATTGTTACCTCCATAATATTCGTAGCTTTGTGTACATAAGTTATATATATGTGTAAATATTTTACAACTTATACACTTTTACATAAAATATTATCCTTTAACTTTTTTTTGTTTCAAAATTAAATAAAACATATTATCTTTTATTTATTAACGTGCAAAATAATAAAAATTTTTGTAAATATTTTTTTATGCAAGGTTAAAATTTGGATATAGAATATGTCTATTATTTCTTTCTAATATTAAGCCGTCATGGGTTTGTGTTCAGTTTAAATTTGTATTTTAAGTATTTTTATACCTCCGTACATTAATAATAGTAATTTAGCAGAATTTTATTGGTACATTTTTCTTCGTCTGTGTATAAAGTAAGTTAATGAGAACAATAATTTCAAATAAATAGATACTATAAATAATAAATTAGAAAAATTAAGTTTTCTTAACAAATTCTTCAGAAAAGTAGTAAATTATTGTATAAAATAAATAAATTATTGTATAAAATAAATAAATTATTGTATAAAAGAAAAGAGAGATGATAAATTATTGTATAAAGCAATTGAAAACAAAAAATTAAACTCACAGAACGGCAATCTTGTACGACGTCAGCAAACTGTCTAGATGGATTGAGCAGTAAATATTTCAATTGTCCTCTGAACGGTTTGTCTTTGTGACATAAAATTCGGCCGTCTTCACTTTTATTACATAACATCTCTAAGAAATTAATGATTGTGTACAAACAACTGCCTGTTGAACCTTCCATTTGCTAATGAAAAAGAAAATATGTTAGTATCAATTAAAAAAGTAGAGGTTTTAGGAATTTTTTTAAAGTGACTAAAAACTAAAAAAATTAATTTGATTTGTTACACTATCTAACCAGTTTCGTTGAGATCTATTGACGACTGTTTATAATATTATGTATTAACATTAAATTCAGTTTTTGTTTAAGTAATGCTGCTCTAAGCAAAATAAAGTGCATACTCGGGAATTTTAATTTTACCTGATTAATGGTGAAGGCAAAAAAAATAATTCGAATTTAGTTTTATCTATGTTGGTTATGGCTACTATCCATAAGCCGCCACAGTGCTCATGTCCATACCACAATCATTTCCATTCCATTAGCTTGTTAGTGGTGCAGACGTCAAACCAAGGGTTTATGAACAAAGTTTATTTGTAATTATGGCAAAATGGTGCGATAACAGCAAATTAAATTGATTATAAACTAAATAAACTGCTTAGCGTTGTATTTTTTTACATATTAATGACTAGATAATAATTTAAACTAATTATAAAAATGTAATTTAATTTCCATATGAATTTGAAAATCACATGATTGCACGTTTTGTATCTCCTGCTGTAACACTTACTTTTCTTACTTTCCAGAGCTGCATAAAATAATATTAAGATTTAACATCATCATGTTAAATCTTAATATAAAAGCTAAAATAATTACGTAAACTTCATATATAATGTGAAAAATTCAAATTGACAGATTAACTACTTCAGGTTCAATGACATACTTCAGGGTGTGGATCAGCATGGGTTTGAAGCAGTTATGAACAATGACATCATCAAAGATGTTTTCATCATTACTACAAGGACTGTGGTCGTCAAGTGGGACAATACAATCTGCGTTTTGAGTGTTACGGTTGCCTAGTGGATGTTCCCTCCTGACTCCCAAACTATTAATAGCTTTAAAAATTTTAAATATGACAGGATTTTTTCCCCCTTAAAATCATTCATGATAGGTATCAAATAAAAGGGCTTTGGAAAACCATTTTAAGAAAATGCTATCTTGTATGAAAATGTAGAATGAATAACAAAAATTGAAATTAAATAATTAATATATTTATAATGTTGCTTTATTTTACCTGATTATATTAATAACATATATCAATAATACATACAAATTAAATTCTGACATCAAAACAGAGCATATCAGGCGTGCAGAAGTGTGAATGGAGAGAAAGAAAAACAAACAAGTTTTGTGATATAGCGAGTGGCAATTGTACTCCATTCATGTACGAGTGCTTAGATACTTTGCATGTATTGGAGAAGATTAATAAATTTTATAAATCGTTTTTTTATGACCTGTAGTTTTTGTTTGTTTTCATAGTTGGGTGGTTTGTCTGTGTTTTTTTTCCTGTGAAGGGGCATACATTTTTTACAAAAGAAATAGACATATATAATGTATTAAAATTGAAAAAATATGGTTCACTTATTGTAGTATATTATTTTTGCTTTAAAATTTTTAAAAATTTTACTTAAGGTAATGAAATCTGTATGATAAAAATGTACAATTAGCATGTCTACATTGAAGATATGTATGAAAAAATGACTTGGAGGGACATAATAAAAGTAGTAGAACACAAAAATATTGTTTTTGGAATTTTTGTCTGTTTATCTGCGAGTATATTTGCATGTTCGCGCATCATGCAAGAACCACTAAAGGGATCATGGGATTTTAACTAGCATATTCTGTAGTATCTGAGGCAATATATAGGCTAATTGCCATGATTTTATTGCAATTAACCCACTAGCAATGAAGATCTTGTTATTCCAAATTCCAATACAAAGCATGCTTATTTGAAAAAAAAAATGTTTATTTTATAATGGTTACAGATGGCGTTTACATGTATTTCAACATGATGATACATGTCAAAGATCCTCATGAACGAAGTCATGCACACAAATTATTAATAATAAAATAGTTTACCTGTGTCAGTTTTGTTGGTTGTGCATCACTTTTATCACTCAGAGTTTCTATAGTGGTATTTTTTTTAAGAATAGTATTTAAAAATGATTTTAATGAATCATTTTTAGGTACCACAGTGCTGTCATTTTCAATGTCTGTCCCGTTATAACGCATTGAGAAACCATGCAACTTCTGACCCAATTTAGTAGCATGACAAAACTCAATAAGCGGTTGAAAGTTTAAATGATCGATTTCTGCTCTGATTACAAAATCTTCCAGAGTATTTATTTTGACTTCAGCGGTTTTGCTTTTATCACCGTTTTTGATAATAATTAAATCTAAAAAGGATAAATACATTTCAAAAGTATCAATAACATGATAGTTTTAAACTTTCGTGGCTGTAATGGTCATGGCTCTATAAGTAGAATTTAAATTTACAGTTTTAGTCTGTGTAAAGAAAGAAATGTTATATCAATATCTCGGTGTTACATTATTATTAAGTCAAAATTTTATGCAGGAATGTTATAAGCGTACTATATACTTTTCAAAATGTGTCTAAAGTTTTTTGTCTTTTTCATTTTTCAGTTATTGTAATGATGGTATATTAATATTCTCATATTTCTGGTCTATTCGAATTTTTAACTTTATAGTAATTTCTGTGTTTTCTAGTGAATCATAGTTAATACTATAATATATTAATTATATCATATAAATTTTAAAAATGTACAGTTCTTCCAATATCTCAAATAACAGCCATATGGCCAACAAGCACATACCCATGTGTTATTGAGATAATGGAAAAGCTGTGCATTAAGGTAAAAAAAAATTATCCTGAATACCTTTGACAATTTATGTAAATTCAGAATTTGTCATAATTACATGGACATGAAAATAGAAGAGCAACTTCTGGATTTTATTATTAACAGTTACATTGGTCTGCAAACTTATAAATTACACACAAAACATAAGTGTTAAATTCACAGTCGTGAACTATTATGTATTTTATTAATAGTTTTATTTCAAATGAACTCAATAGTTTGCTAGTTATAAAGAGAACCTTATTAAGTTTCAATAAATTTTTGGTTGGTAACTTAGATTTGTAACTTCTTATATAATTATTTAAACAAGTTCTTGTTGAATTTAAAGTCTGATCTGATAACGGTGCTGCATGGGTTTTTGCAAGAGCAGAAGTCAGCCCATGACCTTCATCAAGTAGGTGAACTTATTTGTGATGAACTCACCCAATAGTTTGCCATTTATAACGAGAATCTGATTAAGTTTTAATAAATTTTTGCTTGATAACTTAGATCTGTATCTTCTTATGTAATTATTTATAAAAGTTTTTGTTGAATTTAAAACCTGAGCTGCTTATGGTGCTGCGGGGGCCTTTTTAAGGGCAGAAGTCAGCACATGAGCTTCATAAAGTAGGATAATATAATTTAAATGAACTCACCCAATAGTTTGCCAGTTATAAAGAGAATCTGATTAAGTTTTAATAAATTTTTGCTTGATAACTTAGATCTGTATCTTCTTATATAATTATTTAAACAAGTTCTTGTTGAATTTAAAGCCTGAGCTGATAATGGTGCTGCATGGGCCTTTTCAAGGGCAGAAGTCAGCCCATGAGCTTCGTCAAGTAGGAGAACATAATTTTGTAAATTGACACCAAAACCAGATCTAGCACCAGAACTTACTATCCCCGCATGACTAAGAAGTATCACCTGCGAAGGAAATTAAAAAAAAATTCAAAATAAACTTGGAACATACTTTCTACACTAACTTTTAGTTAGTACTCTAAAAATCTGTTTATTACTCAATCATATAAAATGTATTAGAATAATCAACTTTACATTTTGTGTAAGTTTAATTTACAAAAAGGTTGCAATGGCTGTATAAGACAGTGTAAGACCATTGTGTAAATGGCTCATATTATAAATTATTTGTTATAAGTGTTTTTTGTTTGTTACAGAATTGTGTGTTGAGAACATCATTAATAAATAAATATTACTAGCGTGACCCGTGCAAAGTCTTCGCATTATAAATTATTCAACTCAATTTAATAAATCAAAATTGATTGCAGGTATTCAATTCATTTCTAATTTTGCACACTGCTTATTACGTTTTTATTCCATTATGAAGCTCAGATGACAGATCAAACAAATATTTTACTAAAATTGACATATAGAGGCGCAAGTATCAAAAGCATTGAGCTAAAGCACCACTTTATTTATACGTGAGTGGATTTGAAATTAAACAATAATTTTACCGACCGTCAATCATATTGACGTTGAGCCGTTAGATGGCAGCATTGTTGTTTTGTGTATATAATTTTAATAATTAATTAATTTGCAAAAACAATAGCAATAATAAATTTTTTAGTTGTGGATGCCGGTAGAGCAAGCAATTATCTATAAAATGATATATAATTTATGTGGATTAGTTGTGAGGTTTTTTCTAAAAAGGGAGAGTAACATCTTAACCTTAGCGTATTAATATATATGATGATGATGATGATATTGACAAAAATGATTAAATCAAATTGCTATTATGGTCGCTTCTGGCCCTGTTAGTGTTTGGATGAACAACAGCTAGTTCAAGACCAACATTGTTGTTGGTTGTAAGTAGTTTAAAAGTTATTGTAGGTATTATTAGAGTTGTAGTTATTGTAAATTGTTCTTTATAATTTCTTGTTATTAATTTGGCGAATAATGTTTAATTAACTTACTCATATTACAATGGTCAAATATAAAAAACAATAACACGAGTAAATATTAAAATAATATTGTTACATATTGCATACTTGCATCAATGAAGTTATTAAAATCTTATTTTGTCCTTATTCTTAAAAATGAAATATGTAGAATTCACAGGTGTTGAAAGATTGATACAAAAGTCAGTGGTTAGTGAGGGAATAAGTCTGCTTTTGATATAGATTAACTAAATTAGACTGCCTCTTGGGTATCGGAAGTAATATTACATTATTTTTTACCTGAGCTTCGTTTAGAGCTGCCCGGGTAGCATAGTATGGGCATGCTTTTAGAGTCTTTCCTGATGTGACCAGATCTTCCATATCAAGTATTTCTGTAAGTATTTTTTCTTTCAACTGTTCTATATTGGCTTTATTATAGTAAGGGCAACCGTTGCATGATGAAATTTTAGTTTTCTTTGATGCTCTTCCATTTTCATCCATTTTTGTTTTTTTACTTTGCGGCTTTTGGAGATCTAAACACCTGCAGTTACAAATTTCACATATTTTTTAAAAACATATACTAATATGAATAAAATGGAAAAAGATTTATTTATTTTCGATAACATTTAAAAGTGCATCTATAGTAATGAATTTAGGATATTAATTCAATATTTGAAGTAGTGGATTTCAATAATGTAAAATTTCAGTAACATGAAGTGATTTATAAAAAATAATTTTTATGATCATAAATAATAAAATATTAATAAATTTAATAGTTTTACTTAAGTAAATTACAGTTTAGGTTTAATATTTGTCTATGAATCTAACATGAGATATTTTTACATTAGTGTGATTAACCACAAATTAATTAAGTCAACAATGTTGTAGTTTTACTATAGAAGTTATTTAATATTTTATAAATATTTCATCAATATTAATACCAAAGTATTTTGTGTAATTGAAAATGCTAGGGAAATTGAGGTATGTATATACCCGTCTTTTTATTAACAGTATCCTAGTACGCCATAATATAAATTTATATTGACAATAATATTATTCTACTATTACCTTTCATTTATGAGATTAACATTTTTGAGTTTTTGTACGTCTGGATTAATACAGTAATGCTGTCTCGAAGCAATAGTGACAAGTTTCGTGTCATTCCCGAAAATAGTTCTTTTCACTTCACCCACGAACTGAGACAATTGACTGTGGGTTCTGCTGCTTATAATAATCTGTAAAACATCGAATGGTTACTTCACAATAGAAGAAATGGTTATTTTAACAAAACCTCTTTTAGGTTCTATTTTTATTTCAAATATCTTCTACGTAGCATGATTTATATAATAATTTAAGAATACTGTCACTCTACTGTCTGTCACACAGTATTATACTGTTATAGATAAAGTGTCTTTTTAAGGGCTTTTTAAACTATATTATTTGTGACCTAACCAATTGATCTGTGAATGTGCTAGAATACTTAATATTACCTGTTACCTAGTCAATATTCACATTAGATATCTATTATATATAAATACCAAATTATTTATTTACATAAATTATATATTATTAGTTTCCAAATATGTGAAGTAGATAGCAACTTATAAAAAGGACAAATTGCTCAGTATTGTGTAAAACAACCCTTCTATGAAACAAAAAAAAACAATGAAACAAAAAGACTTGGAAATAACAGAAAACCAAAAATGTTAGCACAAGTCAATAAAACTACAAACAAAAAAAACATTAAATTTTGAACAACATATATAAAGGAATACAATTACATAAAATTTTTAATAGACGCATTGTTAGTGAGTGAATCTTTGATGTTCTGGAAGGCTGACAAGCCGTGACTGCAATGTAACCCCATTAATATTAAATTAAGTACCGTGTTAAAAGATCAATTTTTATTAGTTGTAATGATTTTTCTTACATGTAGCCCTTCTTTTAATTGCGCCATTGTGTACATCAATACGTATTCCACATATTATTAAAATTTCTTCTTGAATATATAATGAATAAACAATATATTAAACACGGCATCATAACACAACACGAACATAATCACCAATTGATAATAAAGATAAGTAATCATAAACTCAAGACAAAAGCACCGAGAATTATAGCACCATTTGCAATTTGCTTGGGCTTCGCTTCCCAATTGGATTTGCTATATCACTGTCTATTTCTGTTCCAACTTATTTGTTAGCCACCACAATGCTATTTATGAAAAAAAATAACTTATGTCCTTCCAGAGTTCATCTTTCAAACAGTTTTTTAAATTAGTTCAGTAATTTTGGAGTTTATCAAACTCACGTTTCCTGTTTATTGTATCATTATTATCATATTAGTTGACATAATTTACATAAAGAACAATACCAAAATTTCATCCCAATTTTAACAAATTTGCACACTTGAACACATTAATATTTTCAGAAGCAATAACACATTTCATTTATTGATCACTTACACAGTAGCATGATTAATATAAGCATATTTTATGTACTCCATAGCAGGGGACACAAAACGGATAATATGTACTTACATAATGAATAAAATGTACTTACATAATTGTGAGTTTACTCGAAAGTTCTCAGTAATTAGAAAATAGTTTATTTAGTTTAAATAGTTTAGTTTATCATACAACCATTTTACTTATGATTTGTGGGATTTTAAAGTCAGATTAGCAATTTAAATTAACTAGAAGCAATTCCCGTTTGAGAAACATCAAGTGGCATCATTAGTAAATAAAAAAAATCACTGATGTACAAGAATGTGTAGAGATTGGATAATAGAGTTAATACTTTGATTTGTTTTTGTAAGAAACATTAATGATGGTCATTTGTGGCGAGCTTTAGATAATACAAAATGGTAAATAAGTAAAAGGGGTAAATCTATTTAATTAAAAATAAAAAATTAAAAGGCATTAATTAGTTAGTGCAAACTAATAATATGTGAATCCATTTTTAAATCAATAAGATGGAATAACACTTTAATTAAATCTGAAACATAAGAGAGAAATTAATTTAAAATGATGTCGACAAAATATACATTAAATTTTATATAATTAGAGATATTCTCAATAGATTATTAGGTTTATGGAAGCTTTGATTATTTAAATTGCAAATATGGTATTAATAATAGTGGCGATTTCGTGACAAACTACAACAAAAAGTAAATTTTTTCATGTAGGCTTCTGTAAATATTCATTCTATTTTAATTACTTTCATATAACATTTCTATAAAAATATTGAATTATAATATACCTTTTGATGAAATGGTATCAATCTATACAATAAAATTGTAACAGAATGAATTCTGCACATTGAAAATATTTTTAAAAAAGTGATTGATTTAGTATATAGAACAATAACAGAAGCTAGAAAAACTTTTTTTAGAATTATTGTCTGTATGTTAATTTGAGCGGGTATCACGCAAAGTCTACTGGAAGAATTTTGATGAAATTTAGCATGGTAATAGTATATACCCAGGAACAACATACAAGAAAAAAAATTTTTTTTTTCCTTATTACATGCGAACTAGTATTTAATAAAATTTATTATGTATCAATGTTTCTCTATAATTAGAAATAAGAAAATCAGACCTTCATAAAATCATCGTTTTCAGGTTCTTCACCTAAATTATTATTTGCATCCTCTAAACCATCTTCTTCATTAAGAAGGAACTCCACATCATCAGTGCTACTGGTCACGTCAACGGGAATGTTCTCAATCTCAATCTCCTTAAGTACGGTAGTCGTTTTATTGTTAAATCTTGGCCATTCATGTTTTTTTGCAGTCTCTTTATCTATCAATCGTTGCACTCTCTCTTTCATTTGTTGAAATTTCTCTTCCCTTTTATGAATAGCTTCCAATTTCATTTGAAGTTGATTTAGCTTCTGGGTCTTTTGTATCTTATCATATTCTACTTCAAGCCAGTTTTCTGTATCTAAATGTGTATAATGGCGTAATAATATTTATTTTAAAATATTTTACCTTTCATAAGACAACATTATGAAAATCAACTAACAGAATAATGTAATTACTTCAATAAAATACTTTTTGTCCTTACCACTTTGTATTTGGATTTCTGTTTTTATAGCTTTAATTTCATTTAGCAAGTTAGCGTAAACAGTATCGTTGTAGTCTTTCAGCCATTTTAGTGCACCACAGCATAAACTTAGTGATTTTCCCTTTAATGTAAATTAAAATGATTCCCGTTATGATACAGTTAATTTGCTAATGTATTATATTATTATATAATGTATTATGTTATTATAAAATAAAAAAGAGGATATACTAACCGTTCCAGTTGGACTTTCAAAAATACCAAGCTTTGAATTCTGTAAAGTTAAATATAATTGTTTCATGAATTCTTTTTGTATAGAATATGGCTCAAAAGGGAAAGGAAACGAGAGCTCCATGTCTAATGCGTATTTATTTTATTCTACTTGAACATTTCTTTGAACACTAAAACATAAAAATGTCATTTTTTGGCATTTAGTATAAAAAAACTTAGATTTCGCGCCTGTTTTGACGTAAGGCAGCTGGTACGCGGGTTCATACCAGGTGTAAAAATTTAGTTTTAATTATAAATCATAGGACACGATACACCCATATTTTGTTTTGTTAGGTGTATCCAAAACGGTTAGAGTAGTAATATGGTTAGTCCGACAAGATGGTTAATCGAAATATTTCAGTATTTTTTGCTACATAAGCAAAACAAGAAAAAAGTTGACTGTGCTAAGACCATATGGTCGAATGAAAACAATACAGTGCATATTTACCAGATCATATCGTAAATGTAATGCAATTACCTACAAAATCACGTCACGTTGCGTGACGCAAAATTGTATTTTTTTCCGACCAAAAACAATATTATACACGGTCCCTCATGTTTCTTTCGTTCGGCCGTACTCAGTTTACTGCCGAGTATACCTGAACGCGTCGAGTCGTTTGGTCGTACCCAGTATACTCGTTATGTCCGTGACGTGACACGAACTCACAATTTTCGTTTCATTAAAAAGTTGAACCATGTGTGGCAAAAGTGGTTTTCATTTAAAAAAATCCAAAGGAATATTAATCAGTTCCTGGCTTCTAACTTATGTGAGTTTAGTGCCAGAACAGCTCAGCACAATTAGAAAAAGACTTATTAAATATATAATTATAAATTATTGAATTAATTATTAATATATTAATTATTAAAACCTATTCGCACATATCCGAGAAGATTATCAATGCCACGGTTTTACTACTTAATTCATACTTCATAAATAATTATTTTTACAGTTACCGAAAAAAGCATTTTCCAAAGATTATTGAATATGAGTTTAATAAAAAATTAAACATTAATACATCTTTCCATTTTAAGCTCCAAAATGGCTTCCTAAAAACATGGCCATAATGCTCCTTGAATTATTTCAATTCTTGTTCATATCCGTGGTTCGGACAAAGTTTTTGTTTGGCTTTTCAGTACAGCCATGTTTTAAAATAGATTTCGACAAAAAAATCGATTCACAGGTTATTTTATTCTGAGGTTGAATGTGATAAAAGTAACTTCAAATCAAAAGGAAGTTAAAAAATATTCTCGTATCCTGTTGATATCTTTACTGGTAAGTAATATATATTATGTAATTGGAAAATTCAGAACATAATTTTATGTAAATTGATGTATATTAATTGTTTTTAATTCATAACTAACGTTTTCGGAATGTTTTAGTGAACAAATTGAGAAAAGGGAAAGTCAAAGAGCAAACAAAACTGCGACAGTTCTCTGCAGAGAAAATTGCTTTTCTTAGAAAGAATAAATATTCGGAGGCAAAAAGAAACAGTTTCGAATCATGTTTCACAATTATTTATCGGGTCAATGCCGCTGGAGAAACTGAACCTCCTTATATTTTATTAATTCAAAGAAAAGAATACATTCTTTCTTTCTGAAAGTTTTTGCAAGTTTTTACTTATTTGAATTCTATGTAACATTATTCTTGCTATCTAACATTAGCACACAATGAAATTCTTCTTATAAATTATATGACTGAATAAAGCTACGTGAAAGCTAAATGGGAGCGGATGGATCTTTCAATATAAATGATGCAGTAACACTTCAATGCTATAAGAATGTCAGGAGCTCAACATCTGTGCATAAAGCAGATTTTTTCGAGGTGTATGAGATGCTGGGCTACACGAGGACTACAGAGTTTCCTGCATTGTGGAGTAATTAAATGGTATCTTTGACGGATGTTTTTTTCAGTCGAAACATTTTATCGGCTATTATTACGTAAAAAAATATATTAGCGTCCGATTCCACGTTCGAATTTTAAAGGAAATGGTCTTGATCTGATCAGATCCTATGTAATTTATATGGAAAATTTCTCTTTTTCATCTTAGAGTAAAGTATTGAATCGTGTATTGAGTTTGTTTTCTCTGCAAGTTGACTTGAATTACAATTCATCGTTCAAATTTTGTACTACAGCGAAGAATAACAAAGTATAAGTAAACTCATCACTTTGGAAAAAATAAACGAAAGAAGAATGCATTCAATATTTCTGTAAAAGAAAATTTGGAAAACTAAAATCGATTAACTTGTTGAGAAAGTTGATTAAACGACAAGAAAATTCGATAATAAATTATAATCTACCGAGAAAGAATTTATCGCCTTTATGAAAAAAGTGAATAGTCAACGTGTGTTGGCGTTTTGGTTACTGATGATTGGATTATATTTACTGAATATTCTGTTCATTTCATTGCTTTAAATATTTACATAGTTTTATTGTATTTTTTGTATAAATTGTGCAAAATCGATCTTCTGTTCTGGTAAGTGCATTCTCTCGGTCAAATGGATCCTAACATTCTCCTTAAGTCCCAGACCCGCCCTCGTCTTGTCATAATGATCATTTTATTGAACATTCGTCCCCGGCTAGTTTCGTTATAATCATGAATTACGAAACTGATTTGAAACATAAATCTTGAAAATAAAAAAAAATGAGTCAAATTTATCAAAACCTAACTGCAATTTTTCTTGTACAGAAGCTGAGGATTCTGTGCCCAGGAAGACTCCTCGCCCTGAAATTTTCCCAATTTCTTAATATGTAATTCTCCCCTTCCCCATTCTCTACCTTTTGTTTCGGCGAGGATCATCGCCATCATCTCTTTATATATTGCCCATCCTTCCCGTCACATTACTCTTAAGCTACGGGACATTTTATCCTCCATCCCTGGTCCGATTATGCTCCTGGGAGTCTTTAACGCTTACCACCCGTCATAGGGCTCTATTCATAGCAGTTCCTTAGGTGATGCCTTAGTGGCGCTTTAAGACGACTTAAACTTGTGCTTACTTAATGATGGTTCTCCTACAAGAGTTCCGGTCCCATGTCAGTATTCTAGCGCAATCGATATTTCCTTCTGTTCTTCATCTCTTGCATAACTTGTTACGTGGAACATTCTACTCGAATCTTTTGAAACCGACCACTATCTTATAATTGTGTGGATACGATTAAATGCTACGATCTCTTCGTTAAATATATTGAAAATTAAATACCTATATTGTTAAATATATTTCGTTAAATATATTTGGCTGCTAATCATTCCTACCCATTGAAGAATACCATTTTCTCGGCGTTATAGACCTTCTCCTCCTTGGTGGGATGAAGAATGCTCAGCAGCTATTAAAACTCGTAAAGAGGCTGAAAAGAGTTACAAATCTAACATGTCCATTGATAACTTTCCTTAACTATTATTATTCCGTAAGTATCCAAGCGCAAGCAAAACGCATCCTTCTTAAAAAAGGGAAGGTTGGAAGAAATTCTGTCTCTCCCTCTCTCCTTCCACTCCTTCTTCTGTCATTTGACAAATATCAAATGCTTTCTATCTGTTTTTCAGTCTAATTTACCCAATCCAATTTTTGGGAATTGGGTGGATCTGTTTTTAAATATGCTTGCCCCCCCCCCTTCCGCCCTATTACATATAACAACTCCGAACACTGATTAGAAAGAGACTTTTCCCTTAATGAACAGTAATGAATTGTCCTTACGTCACCTTTAAGACTCTGCCCCTGGCATCGGTGACATGTTCCACCAATACCTTCTTTCTCTTATTAACAACTTGTTTAATTCAGGATATATCCCGAAATCTTGGAAATTCCAAATTATAATCCTCATTATTGAATGTCATAAACATCCCAATGTATCCTACATTCTGCAGACTCATAGCCATCCATCTTACAGACCCCTAGCCCTATCCCCGGTTTTAGCAAAACCACTGAACATCTGATTAAGAATTGATTGGACTGGTTTACTGGACATCATTCCATTATCTCACTTCATCGATTTGGCTTCAGAAAAGCTAAAAGCACCTTGGATAACTTCAGCATCCTGATCACTGATATACGGCTTTCCTTCTCCCGACAATAATTCCTTGCAGTTGTCTTTCTTGACCTTTCTGCAGCTTACGATAATATAAATCTCCTTCTCCCGACAAGAATTCCTCGTAGCTGTCTTTCTTGACCTTTCTAAAACTCTCCTGGTATGAATCTTTCGCCATTCAAAACTTTTGTAATGATCTTTACTAGAAAAAGAATAATTCCACCTCTTTTTATCTCCTTCAACTTTTCAAACATCCCTATCTTCTCCAGTATTAAATTCCTTGGTATATTTCTGGACCCGAAATTATCTTGGAACACTTACATTGAACATGCAATTACCCAATGCCAGGCTAACAAGAATATGGTGGAGTATGGCGAGGCTCTCACCTTGCCACTCTAAAACTTATGTACAATTCTTTCATTCGCAGTCATCTGGATTATTGCTCATTCCTCCTTGATCCTATTTCCAAATCTAATGCCGCCAAATTGACTATTATTCAGTCCCAAATTCCGAGGATCTTGGCGGGTGCAATGAAATCCTGCCCCATTAATGCCCTACAAGTAGAATGTGTTGATCCTACTTTATCCCCCCATTATGAATACTAGCTGATCGATTTATTTTGAAAGCAGCTAGGTTTTCCTCCCCATATTCAAAACACTACCCTTCTTTCCAGATTGATTAATAATGACACCTTTTGGCATTCTAAGCCTCATCTTCTCCTCACGGTCAGCTTCCAAAAAATCAAATCCCTCTCAAATACAATTTATCAAAATTCCTCTGTCTCCGCTATAGTTTTCCATTTGACTCGGTAATTCACAGGCCAAATATAAATTTGTGTTACACGGTGAATATATAACAATAATGTTTATCAATTTCCTGTTAAATTATGCAACTTTTATTGTAATTTAAATAATAAGTAAGTATTGGCACTGGGTAGATTTGTAATTAACGTATTATAGAATTGATAGATGTTATTAAAATAATCGAGTTTTGCCACGGTGTTCAATATTTTAAACAAATTACATTATAATTTTACTATGACACACCGAGCAACTAAAAATACTATCGGCCTTTTCACAAAGGCTAAAAATATTTCAAGATGATATGCGGATGCAACAAACTTTACCTACCTTATTTCGCAACGTGCTGATAGGAAATTAACTCGTTGCTAAATTATGTGAACGAAGTAAGAAAAAAAACAAAGGCCAATTATGTCATCGGTATTGAGGTACGCACAACTCAGTGCAACCTTTTAATATTAGATCTATTATCTAAGCTGCTAATAAAGCCATTTTGGATTTAATCATGCAATGCACAAAAATGAATGACTTCAAAATCTTTATTCTTTTAAATTAATGTTTATATCTTTCTTCATATTTGTTTGTATATATTTATTTTTTTCTCCTCAGTATACTGTTGTCATATTTGTATTATCTATAAAAATATTTTTCTATTTTTATTTTTGCTCTATTTAATTGAATTATACTGCTAATCGATCTTTGTTTTGCTGTACAGGCCACTCCTTAATTTGACACAGGTAAAGGCCCTGCGTGTAGTGAATGATCGCCATAGAATAAAATAAATGCGCTTCTGACATATTACAATTTGACAGTTGTTAAATGCAAATCATAATAGAAATTCATAAAACTTTATATTATAATTCTTCGATTATCTCAATATACTTCACTAATTTAAATGTTAGTCTTCTGTAGAACCGGACTTATTTTGTGATAATAAGAGTTGGTATTGAGTACCTTTTTTATTTGTTTGAACTATTTGTTTACAATCTATCATCATGTCACCAGGGTAAGTGATTTATAACTTATAATGTGTTGTATTATTATAATAGCATAATATATTATGAGTTAATACACAATATTTGCCTAACAATAACATTTGGAACAAGTTCATTTTAGGGCAAACGTAAATTTCCTTGTTTTTTGTTGTAAAAGTATTTACCAAAAATAGGGCTTGGTCGCTATTATTTTATTAGAAAAAAGTGATTTGAAAAAGTTTTCGGACAAAGTGTATTTTTCGAAGGAACTGTAAGTTATAAGTTTTTCGGCTTAATGGTATTCTTAATATCATTAAAATTGAATTTGCAAATATAAACATGAGTTGATATAAGAAATATTAACCCGAAAAACCATTCAATAATCAAAATTATTGAAATAAACAAAATTATTAAAAAAACTCGACTGCAAGAACACAACTGATAATATAAAAATTAAAAAAACCAGATTCCGTAAAAAATAAATAACTGAAAAGAGAAAAATAAGCTTTACAATTTATATAAGTATAAGTCTAGTTTAGCGAAAATGCGAATTTCCCTATTTTTATTTAAATGAAAGAATATACCCAAGGAAAGAAAAATTCCTAACAAAGCCTCGAGACTTAGACCTTGAACTTGATTACTTCATTATAAAAAATTGATTTGAAATTTGCACTTTCTTTGAAGAAACGCTTGTCAGCCGGTTGTCAAACATCAATTTCATAACCTTTCTTTATGTAATCTTTTTTGAGCATTTTCATATTTTTATTTTTTGGGTTTTTTTTATATCAATTCCTCTTTGTATGTGCAAATTCAATGTTTTGTGTTACTAAGAATGGCAATTAAGTCTACAACTTATAACTTAAACTTCCTCGGAAAACTGCACTTTTGTATGGGCACTTTTTTTAATAAAATAATCACGACTGAGCTTTAAAATTTGTATGTACTTTATTTTTTACCTATATTCTTTTATTTAAACAAAAAATAGGGAAATTGCATTTTGCTAAACCAGACTTGTTCCTTAATATAATTTAGTTTGAGCATAAAATAAGTTTTGTGGTGGTCTATTTAAAGTTTACAACAACGTTTTCTAATTTTTGTTTGTCCCCGCTTGCAATAAGTTATTTCAAAGAAAAATTACATTAAGTACATTAATATTGTATTTAAGTTATATTTATGATATATTTAATTTTTTGCTTATGTAGGTATCGAACAAAAAAACGTAGCATGGTGCATTTTACATTGCTGAAAATAAATTATATAAATTGTGAGCTTGTTTTTCTTTTTTCAGTTATTTGATTTTTACGCTTTCAGGCTTTTTGAATCTTATAATTTCAGTTGTCTTTTTGCAATCTGGTGTTTTCTTTTTAATAGTTTTTTTAATTACAAACTTTAGTTTTACTAATAAATGACTTGTAAAGTTAAGTTTTGGGTGGTATTGGTAATTAAATAAGTTCTATAAAGTTAGAGTTTAAAGGAAAAAAAAAATTTTTGTTGAATTCAATTTACACATATAAGTAATGGATTTTTTTGTAATTACCATTCAAAACCCTTCATTTTGATCCCATACTTGATAGGTTTAGAAACAAATATTTGTTAGACTACTCAAATCGGCGTACAAAATCTGCCATTTTGATTTTTTAAAATTTTAATGGCTATATTAACTTGTCTCTTGTGCCACCAAGACGAATTTAACTACAACTCATATGTTAAAATCCATCAAGCCATTTAGGCTACAGCCCGTGCCAATGTAATAGACATCCATATATACATACACTCTAAAAACATAACCGTCATTCTGAGGCAGTCAGGTAATAAGCAAATAAGTTCACGTAAAGAGGTTATAAAATTTAACTTTGACAGCCGTTTCTTTACAGTAAGGATATTTTTGAAACCAATTTTTTATAATAATTTAATTGCCTCCGAACCCACTAAGTATATTCATTCATTTAAAAAAATACTAGGAAGTTCGAATTTTCACTATACTGAACTTATACTAAAATTTAATGTGTTCATGTAGAATTAAAATTTTACCTGGATCTACAGTCTGTGAGGATTGTACTTTAGATGGGGACATAACCATTGGCGGTGGTACTGTAGTACATCCTCGTGCCACAATTATAGCTGAAGGTGGACCAATTTTTATTGGAGATTTTTGTATTATTGAAGAATATGCCACGATTGTTCACAAGTAAGTAAAGTATTAATAGTTTTATATATGAGAAGATAACTACTCAATGTCTTGGATGATCCTGGAACACTTGGTGCTACAGCATTTATTTTAACCCTGTCATTTTTTGTAACACAAATAAAAAATTATTTCCTCTAGCGCTTATGCACAAGTGTCAAATTATTTATAAACATGCAATAATAGGTAAAACTCCTTTTATTTCTTTCCATTATATTCATATTCATATCCGTTTAGAGTTTTTATTGCTTAGATGCTTGAAAATTTTGAAAGATTCACAAAAATATAAATAATATTAATTTATGTTTACCATTTATAGAAAATCCGATAAGCAAGAGAAACCTCCAAGGCCATTGTTTATTGGCGCCCACAATGTGTTTGAGGTAGGATCGAGATTGGAATCATATTTTGGTCATGTTGGTGAAAGCAACGTGTTTGAATGCAAGTCATTTGTAGGTCCAGATGTGAAAATTGAAAGTGGATGTGTTATTGGTGAGTAATACTAGTTATTGTGATTACTTATGTTTAAAATTTATATATTTTTTATTATTTTTCATAGAATATGATTTTCAGTAACTATTTTTAATATTGTGTTTTGAATCATAGGCATAACCAAGTAAGTTAGAATATTAACAAGGTTAATACATGTATTTAGCAAATACAGGGAAAAAAGCAATCCAACAACTTTATTGAGAAAGAGTTTGAATACAGTAACTGTAATAAAGAATATAATATCAATGACAGCCCAAACCCTGAAAAACTTTTTATGATATTCATATATTTTTCTTGAAATAGTTTTTTTTGTTTATTATGTTTCAAAATTTTAAGTGTGAAAGGATTTTTTATTAATTTATTAAAACCAATTAAATTTTTTCAGTATGTAGCTATTATTTTCCTGTCCATGAGTTCCTTACTGGACTTTTAATACAATTTGTATTAAAGTACTGCTAAGGAAAAAATTTGGTTTTAACATTTGTTATTTACATTAATTTAATATTTTAGGTGCCGCATGCAGGCTAGTTGCACCCCAGACACTTAATGATCATGCAGTTGTGTGGGGTTCTGAGCAAAATCAGCGAGAGGCTTTAGAAAAGCCGCCGTCACAAGTGCTGCAGTTAGATTTTCTGGGCAAGGTTATGCCTAACTATCACCGACTTAGAAAAGCTAATATTCCAAATAAGAGGCATACTACAAGACAAGAGAGTAAATGAAAAGAAAATTGAGAGGATTATTCGTAAAGACTATTATTTATTTCATATGATAATTCACATTATTTAATACTCTCATTTTCTAATAGCTGAATAATAAAGTCACATTTTATTATAAAAACTGTGTTTGTTATTAATAAATTAAATTTAATCTATGTATATGCCCACGAAGAATGAATTACATATAAACATAAATATAATAGAAAGAAAATTGAGGACAGCAGAAAACAATAAAGATATCTTTTTTATTAATGCTTAACTAGATCAGTACTGACCATTACACATATAAAAAATGATTAAATATCTTGTCAATAAAACAATTAAAAACATCTCTTGCATTGAAAATGATGAAAATATTTTTCATTTTAGTTCTGAACGGATTCAAATTCGAGTATATGTGTAATTTTAAAAGCTTTTAACTTGCTTTATTGTCTGTCTACAAACCTTTCAGTCCGTTTCCTTTTGAAACTTGGCATATATACTTGTTTCTATAGACAATGCATGGTAATGATGATTCTGGAGTCAGGATCTGATGATGGCAATGGAAGGTGGCTAAAGGAGATCCTTGCTGGGGAATAGTAGACCCATCAAGTTTCGGTTCGTCTTACTTGTCTTATATAGTGAAATTCTTTGTACTTGTTTAGTGTTTTAAAAAAAAAGCTTTTGTTTAGGAAAACTTTTTTTATCCAATATATGACTTCTAACCATTTTTAATATTAATTTGTTTACACACTTGCTATATTCACCAGAATATTTTAACCAGTAAAGTTTCAATTGTTATAGTTATTATAGTTAACAGTTTTTTAAGTGATAACACTTTATTGGGTGTTTTATGTTTTCATATTTGGAATCACTTCAGATATTAATGGACCGTTTGCCGATTAAAAAAGCAAAAATGAGGGTAAATTTGTGGTATTATGTTTAGAATTTTAATTAACCAAAGAATACAAGGATGCACTGAAAATTAAAAATATGGATTAACCGTTTTAGTTTGTTTTTTACTAATATATACTTTTGTTTTTTACTAATATATACTTTTGTTTTTTACTAATATATACTAAAAGTGCCAAAGAAATCTTTTGTTTTTGATGTCATTAACCCTTGTCTGGAAAAAAAACTATATCTTCCAAAAATTATCCAATTCTAATAACTTTTTCTGTGTTTTCTTAATAAAAACTTGTACAAGGATAATAAAATATAAAGAAAATAATGGAAATATATGTTGTGAACAAAAATTACACCAAAAAATGAAATCAAGGTCACATCGTCATTTTCGCAGTCCGGACATCCTCCGTATCAGCAAAATAATTGTTATCGTCACTATTATCACCATCACTCAAAATTTGTATTACGCCAAATTGTGAGCGCACCACAATGTCTCTCCCACTATCACTTTCTTCACAACTTGAAAAACGATCATTTTCACTCGAATTATTTTCGTATTCCGACATTATGGGTTAAAAATTTTCTTTTCCTGCATCCTTTTTATATTGTAATTACTAATAATATTATAATTTGAACTTTATGTAACACGTAGAAAACACGCTCGTGGAAAATTTAGTTAGTACGCGCATGAGTGCGATGGCGCTCGTCGGCACTTTAACGGTTAAACTAGATAAATGGTTTTTCATTTCATTGGGTATTTGTAAACATTGAAATAAAGAGTCCAGCACAGTAAATACACTAAAATGCTTTTTTGTCAACCCTTATGGACATAGTCAATTTATCTTGTGGTGGTTATTGTCTTAGTGGACATTTAGTTCCTTGAAGGAGATAATAAAACTGTAAGAGTTTATGAAAAATATGAAAAACTGGTAATGTTTTTAGCGGTATAATTTCTATATGTTCATGAACTGCACAAACAGATAGGACAATTGGATAACAAGTAAAATATATCTAATCTATATTCATTAAAATTCTACGTAAAACTAAAACGTTTCAATGTAAACAGTATTGTGAAAATGTTAAAAAATATGTTTTTATTGAAAAGTAGTTGCGTACTTTTGTAAGGCCCAAATAAAAAATGTTATAAATGTTTTTTGTCTTATATTTTCCAGTTGTATCCAAAAAAATTCTTGCTTTACCAATTATCCATTAGATGTTTTTGGTTATTACACAATCCTACAATTTTAAAAATAATGTGTTTTTTAAAGGTCACGACTTCCAGAAAAGGGCAAGTAATCAAAAAATTTCTAAGGGCAATTAATTTGTAACAACTATGCTTTTATATTTTAAAACGAATAATTTAGTAAAATGCGAATTAATTTATTAGTTTTAGGGAAATAGAAATAATTCCCCTTGGTGGCGTACTGGAAATATGAGGCACCATTCGAATTTTATTGCTTAAATTCATTTTTTTGAGAAACTTTCTTGTTTCTCTTATTTTAAAATTATTATTAAATTTAAACTTACCATGATTTAGCATACATGTAGTAGCATGGACCATTTTACTATTTCAGTACCCTGTTTTTCTTTTTCTATGTTTTATGTTAGTGTGCCAACACATACAATTTCTAAGTGCAATTAATTTGTAACAACAAAATAGAAATCATTGCCCCTTGGTGGCATAGTGGAAATATGAGGCACCATTAGAATTTTATTGCTTAAATTCATTTTTTTGAGAAACTTGTTTGTTTCTCTTATTTTAAAGTAATTTTTAAATTTAAACTTACTATGATTTAGCATACATGTAGTAACGTGGAACTATTTTACTATTTCAGTGCCGTGTTTTATTTTTCTGTTTTTTGTTAGTGGGCCAACACATACAAATAATATGCGTTAGGATATTGTTAATAGGGAAATAACATTTTGTATAATACAGCTCTTTTAATACTAGCGTAATGTGCATCTTCCCGAAAGAAGTTACACTTCAAAACTCGATGTTAATCATCCATATTAGCTTAAATCTGCTTCACTAGAATATTGGTAGTAAATTTTGCTTGGCCCATACTATATACTAAAAAGCAGATGAATTCTTATTCTGTAAAAATGAATTTTGTCAAAGTAATAATGTAACATTTGAACTTTATCCTTAACTTGTTCCGAAATTATGTACCATTTGAACTATACCCTTAACTTGTTCAGAAATTACTTTGTTCACAACTATTATATGTAAACAATATTTTTCATGGTTTTAAAAAGACTTCTGGTCTTAAATTATCAACAAAATTGTTTTAAAAATTCTATGTTACATTTGTTTATGTGATTGCTATAACTTAGTGATATAAGCACTAGAATCATAATAGAAGAGAGTACAAGTTCAAATTTCAGTTAGAGTATATTGTCTTGGCTATAATAATTACTAATTTCTATCTTACAATGAAAGTAAAAACTTTCATTTTGAATTCATGTGGAAAAGTATGTTTCTTTAAGAATTATTTACAGTGCCGTAGGATCCTGCAAAAATCACCATTTCATTTGGGGCCACCAGTAATTTAGTTTTTATTTATAGGTTATGATAGGGATATGATTTAGTGGTCAGAGATTAATTAGTAATTTGGGCTGGTTGAGTTTCAGTGATATTTAAAAAAAACTCGTAGGTGTGTAAGAAAAATAATATATTACTTATTAACAAAATTATATAAATGTTCCCATTATGTAATATTGTTATACAGATACCCGTAACTAGTGCAAAACAGAAACTTTTTTAAATTGGCTCAGATAGAAGACATATAAAAAAATTAAATTTCCATTATAGCGGATAATTTGAAGGCGTCGGAGAGGACGGAGAAGAATGTTTATTTCGAGGTCAATATGTTAGGTGTCGAATAAACGTTTGTTAAATTGCTAATTTAATAATGTGTTTTTAATATAACTTTTTTCTATAAAAGTTATAAAAATCTTTGAAAAATTTCAAATAAAGTTGGTGATAATGTAGATCAACATTGAACAAAAATTATAGCATTGAAATAGCTGAAATAGTTTTTTTTATAAATAATTTAAATATTTCGTTGTAAATTACTAATAAAGTAATAATGATATGTTAAAAATTATGATTGATACAAATTTTTCATGATGAAATATATGAAAAACGTATTTTTACTAAAATAAGACAATAAGAAAATAAGACAATTTTACGAACCCTCTGTAGACCTAAAGGTTGATCGCGCGTCAGACGCGACTACGAGCTTCACGGAAAAATCATCTCGTCAATCATTTATGGAAATGGTATGAACCATCGTTCAAGTCCAATTTCCACTTTATCGGTTTTATTTGTTTATAGATCTGCATTTTTTTTTGTAAAACAATTATGTAACTTAGTAAAACAATTGTGCAAAAATTAACATTTTTTAATTTCTCCTGCTGAATACGTATGTTTTGTTGTGCTGCCATCTATTTACTATTCGATAAACATTTATGTTAGTATCGGCGAGATCACATTGAATGTAAATATTTGCGTACAATAGGCAAAAATATTCCAAAAATGAGTCTCTGGTATAGGCAACGATTTTATGACACTTGTGTAGAATCCATATAAAATGTCCAATCGAAGTATACGCGGCTACTACTAATTGTATTGAGACTATCAACGTTTGTGATAATTGAATTGATCGTCAAATCAAATTAATTGAATTCCCGCGCATATCACCGAACTGTGACCTTCGTTTCTACTTGGGTAACTTACCAATTATTGGACACTATAGTGGATAGATTTAGAAAAATATAAGGAAAACCCTTTCGAGATATAATATTTTTGACAATATTATAAGGAAAGCCCTTTCGAGATATAATATTTCGAGTAAAACTATCAACGCTACTTTACATCAATTTAAAAAATATGATGTTACGAAGAATTTTAATTTTCATGCCTCTTGAAATAAAATTATCCAAAATTATAATTATTGGACAGAATGCTATCAATGCTGGCTGGCAATAAATTAATAAACCTTTGTTTACACCGTTGCCTTTTTTTCATGTCAATTGCTTGTAGTGTACATGGCGCAATTCTAAAAAAAATTTAAATTCATGTCCTTACTGATTTTAGTAGAACGGGATCGTAAGTTATACTTAATTAGATTTTCTTATGGACTACATCACTATACGTACTAAATAATGAAACAGATTTATTTCTTCTATTATAAAGAAAAAAATATATTGAAATAATACCATAAAAATCCTCATTGTATCCCAAATACATTTTAAAATTTAATTCCAAATTTTTTTCAAAAACTGCTATTTTATTATTTATTCATATATAACGGAACTGGCTGTACATAAATGTGTTTATAGTTTGGAAAAAGCAAATAGAAAAAAAAACACAAAATAAATTCGTCCTTAAAAAACAAATCATTCCCCACAGTTTGTTTTTGCGTGATTAGAGGATTATTTTAAATTAAACTGAACGCAGCCTTATTGTTTTTTGACGTTGACAATACAGATATTAAAAAAAATATGTCGTACTGTTAAATATTGTCTTAGATAATATAATTATATGTTTACTTTTGGAACCGGTGCAGTTTAGTAAAAATGCGAATTTTACTGATTTTTGAATGAAAGGATATATATAATAAACGACGTATTTAAAAAAAATAGGTTGGTCGCAATTATTTTATTATTAAATAATTGATCGGACAAAAAATATTCACATTTTTTATTACATTTATTACATTTAGGCACTACATATTTAATGAACATATAAATATGAATGGTGATAATAAGAGAAAAAGTTAAATAAGATATTAATAAACACTTATAAAACTTTAAAAAGATGACGTCTATCTGACTTGATATTAACAAAAACATTCAATTTTATCAACCTTAAAACTTTATTATTAAATCTTTAGGGTGGGATATATGTATGAAATAACTACCTATCTATGACATAGGATCACCAGACTTTAGCTTTTTCTGTTTCAATAAAAGACATAAAAATCGTACGAAATTTTACCCGGGTACTTTCCCCAAGATGACACAGGTACAATGCTGCCGAATTCGATTTTTAAGAAAAAACTACAGAATTGAGAAATTGTGGTTCGAGATTGATTAGTGTAGAATAAACTCAGAGAAGCACTCTTGTTTACCTTGCAGAATATTTAGTACATGTCCACCTGCTCAAAAATCAGCTTTGACGTCACCTGATGGCTAAAGTGGAAAACGCGCCATGACAAAATTCCTAACCATGAAAATAGTGCCCCGAACAAAAACTCTTATCTTTAATGGAAAACAGAACAAATCAAGCCGAAAGCACAATTTTCACTTTGTGATTTATCAAGTAAATTCTATTAAAAGTGAACAAGAAGTGTGAAAACAGATTTTACGTCGACTTCATAACGTAACTTTATTTTTTGCTGAAAGAGGTTTAGCTTTTCGTGGAGATAATAAAAAAATTGGAGATCCTTTTAATGGTAACTTCTTCGGAGTCCTTGAACTCTTAGCAAAATATAACTCACTTCTTAATGACCATTTACGGAAGATTAGACACTTCCAAGAAACTGGAACAAGACTACTGACTGCATATGTATCGGTTAATATTCGAAACAAGTTTATATTTACCTCTGCAGCCAAAGTACGAAACTGAATTTTGCAAGAGAGAGCAAAAATTTTTCTGTTATTGTAGATGCAACTCCAGACTCTGCACACGTCGAGCAAACCGCTATTTTAATCAGGTATGTTAACTTGACTAGTGTAGATAGAGGATGTTTTAAAATTGAAAAGCCTTTAACATTTGATGACTGCTCTAAAAAAACAAGTAAAGTCATTGCTCTCTTAAATTGGCAAAACTTGAGTTACTTCAAATTCCAATATTAGATTGCCAAGTACAAAGACTACGTTATTTTAGACACAGTGATCGTAGACATAACTATACGATTTAAAGCCATGCATGATCTGTGTAATGTTTTCTCTATTCTTTGGGAACTTCACACTTTGGTGGAGGCTGAAATAGAAAGACCAGACAGTTGACGTTATTAACAGGTATAAAACAGACTTACAGCCTGAGCTTGTAGACGAAATTAAACCAATTTATGATGCAAATTTTAGCGAAGTCATTCTGGAACCCCTAATACTAATAAATAAACTTCAAGAAACTTATTTGACATCTTTGTTTCCTAATATATTTATAGTTCTTCGTATTTTTATGACCGAATCAGCGACAGTGGTTAGCGCAGAAAGACCGTTTTCAGTTTTAAAGCTTGTAAAAAATGTATTACGTTCCACCATATGTCAAAACTATCCAGTCATGGTATTTTAGACGTGGAAAGTTTGCAACACAATCAATAATCAATAATTTAGAATTAATTGTTGAGGATTTTGCATCTAAAAAGACGAGAAAAGCTTTAGTTTAGTAACCTTAAGTTTAGTAGTATTTTTAATTACTGAAATAAATTGATTCTGCATTCTTGAATGCATATTTATTTTGTCAGTGTTCTTTTTTTAAATACAAATAATTATATATTTGATTTCTCTGAGAAAAAAATGGGGAGACACTAGGAGACTCGCCATCGTGCACCGCCGTGCATGATTGGAGCTTAGGGGTCCTACATAACAATTACCAGCTAAAGCCCTCGTTGGGCCCGTTGGGAACAAAGGCATTTTAGTAACAATGAAAATTTCACTGTCTATCAAGCCAAAAAACATGAAATTTAAAATATGTGAAGAGGATCTATGAAATTAAAATTTAAAAAATGTATATATCATAAACTAAATATTACAAACAACACAATTATTTACCTTTTTAATACAACGTAAATTCTTATTTTTGTCTTAATTAATTTCTATTAGTAACATTTACGTTTACAATTTTGAGATCAAACGCGATAATCTAAACAATTTCTCAGATAATAATTATATTCGCGCGGGCGCTCTTTCCAAATATACACCTTGAAATGGACAGCGCATTAAGTTGGCTTTTAAACATATGTTAGTTTCAATGCCTGGTATTTAATTTAATTGCATTATAAAACTGTAATAGAGGAGTAACTGTACTTTGGAGATATTGTTAAAGAATTAATGGAATAATATGCTATTTATGTAGGTTTGTATGAACTTAAAACACATTTTTTATTTACTGTTTTTCTCCAAAAATAAAAAAGGAACAATTGATATGTAGTTAAGAACACAATATAAAGAAAAAAATCCATGTAATTATGTCATGGTTGATGTCCTTTGTTATTTTTATATTATTCACGTAAAAAATTATCAGTACCGTTAAACTACTTAATACAAGAGCTCTTGACTTTGCAAAATTTTTAGTATATTGCCACCTGCTCAAAGCTTAGCTTTAGCGTCATCTGATGGCTATTCTGTGGAAAAAGTTCCATGAAAAAAATCCTTAATATGAAAATAGCGCCTCGCACAAAATCTCTTATCTTCTGATGAAGAACAGAACAAATCAAGTAGAAAGCACAATCTTCACTTTGTGATTTATTATATAAATCTATTAATGACCAAGAAGTGTGGAAAGAGATTTTACGTCGACTTCTAAACGTGACTTTATTTCTTATTGAGAGAGTTTTAGCCTTTCGTGGAGATAATAAATGAACTGGAGATCTTTCTAATGGTAAATTCTTCGGAGTCTTTGAACTAAGCAAAATATGACCCGCTTTTTAATGATCATTTACGGAAGGTTAGACTTTCCCAAGAAACAGGAACAAAACGAGCTTATATCTTATTGCAGCCTAAGTACATAAGATATGACATTCAGAGAAGTTCAGGTAATAATATTAGCTGCTAACAGTTTAACAGTTTATTCACATTGTGCATACCACTCTCTCAATCTTTGTGGTGAACAAGCCGCTGAAAGTGTCGCGATTCTCTTACCTTTTTTGGCTTTGTCCAAAAATTATACAATATTTTCAGCTCCAGTCCTCAAAGGTGAGATATACTAAATAAAAAAATAGGATGTTCACTGCATTATACGTCACAAACGTGATGGTCTGCAAGAGTAGCGAAATTAAAATCTTTTGCTCTTCATCATCCCGAGATAGAAGAAGCATTGGATGATCTATAAATTTTAAACTTATCTTCGGAATGCTGCAGCGATGTGATTGGACTACAGAAATATGCGCGTACATTAAATTGTCTACTTATGGCACCAATTTGGATGAAAGTGTTGAAAGGTATTGACATTGTGAATAAAATAATTCAAGCTCGGGGAGCAACAATTCTGAGAAGGCTAGAAAAGCTTTTGTTTAGAAATCTTGAGTTTAGTAGTACTTCTAATTAATGAAATAAATGCAAGAAGAAGTCAGTTCTTTTAAAGTTGTTTTCTTGCCACTGTTTTTTGAAATACAAATAATTATATATTTGATTTCTCTAAGAAAAAAAGCCCACAGGGTGAATCGCTATCGTGCATCGCCGTGCATGAAGGGAGTTTAGGGGCCTGTCATAACTATTACCCGGGGCCCGCCAGAGCTCTCTTTGGTTACAACCAGCAACAATGAAAATTTCACTATTTATCAATCCAAAAAACATGAAATTTAAAGTAAGTAAAGAGTATAAATGAAATTTTAATTTTAAAAAAATATATAAGAACCATAAACTAAATCTTATAAACGACATAATTATTTACCTTTTTAATACAGGTGTCCAGTGGCAGATTTCAATGTTTGAAAAATTGTAAAAAAAACGACACCTCTAATACAAAGTAGGTTTATTTTAACTTTATAACAACAAATGCGGATTTATTTTTTTAAAAACAACGTTTTCCAAATGGCGGCCATCGAGTCTGACACACTCTTCGAATCTAGCACGCATGTTTTCAAAAACGCGTTTGCAGAGCGACTGAGGTATCCTACTGACTTCGGCTCGAATATTTTCTTTAAGTTGTGTCACAGTGCTCGGATTTGTTTTGTAAACAACGGATTTCAAGTATCCCCATAAGAAAAAGTCACATGGGCTTAAATCGGGTGACCTAGGTGGCCACGGTACGGTACCGTTTCGGGATATGTTTTATTCTGGAAATAACTGCCGCACTACATTCATGGACACATTAGCAGTGTGAGATGTGGCCCCATCCTGCTGGAACCATGTGTTTTGGTTGAAGGATGGACTATTATGTAGTTCTACTCTGAAACATTTAACTTAACATCTGGGCATATCTCTCCGAATTCACAGTTACAGTTTGGCCACGTTGATTTTCAAAGAAATAAGGCCCTATGATTGCAGATGCAGACATGGGACACCAGACTGTTACTTTAGGCTTATGTATTTGTCTTGATGCATTTGTCTTGGGTTGTGGACATTCCAGTAACGAAAGTTCTGCTTATTCACATATCCTCCAATGTGAAAGTGAGCTTCGTTACTAAAGAATATGTTGCCCATCCGGGTAGCAGTAAGAAATCTCAACAACATCACCTCCGCGTAAGTTTTTCTTAATTCAAAGTCAGAATCGTGTAAATCTTGAACAATTTGAATTTTATATGGATGGAACTTAAACTTTTTTCGCATTATTACCTGTAAAGTTGATTTCGGAATCCCCAATATCGATGAACGTGTACGCAGTGATAAACGGGGATTTTCAACGACAGAAACCATAACACGCTCGACATTTTCATCCGTGGCTACCAATGGTGTAGGTCCTGGCCTGGGCCTATTTAATGTTGATCCTATAGCTCTGAACCTTGCTACCCATGACTGAATGAGTCGATGGTCCATCACGTAATCGACAAATACTGTAACGATTATTAAATCGATGGCGTGCTACAGACTGCGAAAATCCACTCGAAATGTACGCCTCGACGACAAAAGCGCGGTGCTCTCTACTCCACTGTTCCATGGCTACTAAAACATCCGCACCGCTTGCGCTTCTAACGACGCCCCCCGCGCCCCTCTTATGTATTGCGTTCAGAAACTATGGTTGTTCAAACTTTGAAATCTGCCACTGGACAACCTGTACAATGTAAATTCTTGATTTTCTCTTGTTTAATTTTTATTATTAACATTTATATTTAGATGTATATTGAGTGTGTAGTATATAATAATTTAAAGTCAAAAAATACTGAAAAATACTTTAGCAATAAAAAAAGACGATATTCATTGAGAGTAAATTTTTTAAAATTAGTTTTTATAGTAAAATAATCACGACTGGGTTTTATTTCTTAAATACGTCATTCTTGTTTAAAAAAATATTCTTTAACTTAAAGCAAGTTACTAAAATTAGCATTTTGGCTTTACTGGACTCATACCTTCCTTTATTAAAAGCAAATTTTCGAAATGTGACACGATTCTTATTGTGTAGTAAACAGTAAAAATATTTCGAGAAGTAGCAAATTTAAATTTTACAAATTTCCAATAGCGGAATAGAAATTAGATAAAAAAAATAAATGGATAACTGCTGTAAAATGCATTCCTTTTGACAGTTTTTGTGGATGGAAGGATATAATATGTGTAATACATTGATTATTGTATTCATTTTGTTGAGTTGTAAACAAAATATTATTATAGTATATATTATATATAAATTAAATTATTGTATGTATATAATTATATAATTTAATTATTTTCACATACACACACACATACACAGTGGAAACTGTTTTGATGGCTTTATTTTTTGCACACCAATTATTTGCAACAAAACTCTAAAGTACTCCAATCGCTCAGTTTTAATCTTAATGAACGGAAATTATGGGCGAAGTTATATAATTTCGAGATCAAGCACTTAAACGATTTTTCAGATAATAATTATATTTGCCCGGGTGCTCTTTCCAATTATATACTTTGAAACAGATAGCACTTTAAGGGCGTTTGTAAACATATGTTAGTTTCAATGCCTCATATTTAATATAAAACTGTAATAGAGGAGTAACTGTACTTTGGAGTAATTGTTAAAAAAATAGTGGAATAATACGTTATTTAGGTTTCTATGAACTCAAAACACATTTTTTACCTACTTTTCTTCAACAAAAATAAGAAAGGAACAATTGATACGTAGGTAAGGGTTAAGGGATAAAGAAAAAAAATGCATGTAATGTAAGTCACAGTTGACGTCTTTCGTAAACATTTACCAGAGCCGTTAATATGAAGGGAGCAAATAACATTGACGCGTCTTTAAAGTTGCAGACGCTAGGCGGCGTTGATATCACGCACCCAGCCAATAACCGCACGCACGACGCGTCTTTCCAAATTACTTCAGACTGGTAAAACCCATTATTGAAGTTATACTTCTTTAGGCGCGTTATGAAAAAATGATGAGAGTGAAATTTTAAGATTCGTCACACAAAAGTTACAGTATGAAGTTGCAGCGGTTGCAGTCTCGAAACAAAAGCTATTGGCACCATCGTCGCCTCTGTTCACTGTTTTCATATTCATAGTATTTATCCACATGTTTCTAGTGTCTATATTCACACACGTGTTTTAGTTTCATATAAGTGCGATTTATATATGTGCTGATAAATTATATTCAGTAGTGATTTAAACTCAATATTTTGATTAATATATTTACTATTCGTAAATATTAGTGAAAAATTGTGTTTATAGACTTTTTCAAGTGCTCCAATATAATTGAGGTTATCTATCCCTATGTATTATTTAATGATGCCAAAGAAGTATAACTTCTCACGCAAGTAGATAAGTACACGCACCCTTTTTTTTGCAGGTGTAGAGAAAAAACATTAGATATATATTCAAAGAATACCTCAGACGTCATTCACTCATTCTCACTATAACCTATATCCCATCATTTGATGTGACACCCAACTACTTTCTATGGGATTCTTTGTATACAACCATCTATGGGCAGGCACCATCGGCTGTAGATAATGAAAATATTACAGCATGGACTATTTTTGGCTTTGCCGGTATTCACATTTTAATCGTTTTATTTTAATTTTTCACAGATAATTGTTTGTCAGTTTCAGAAAAGGTCTGAAACTCGCTTTCGTCTCCATTACACAATCTCATTGAATCTTTTAAAATGTCCAGTAGATTTTTTCGGTCAAATGTTCCTGGATTAATTTATTTTTCGAAAACCTTTTACGGATGTCACCTTATAATAAACAAACACTTCAAAACCTTTTACAAATGTGAGCTTCTTATAAGCAAACGTTTGAAAACCTTTTACGAATGTCAGCATTTTGATAAAACAGCCACGGAACAATATATGGATCTCATTTTCCGTGACATCAATATCTGGATATCACGAAACAATATCTGGAAGATCCTCAGACTTATCCATTTTCAGGGTAGTTGCCTTTGAATGTTTTATTAACTCATGGGTGGATTTTAAAAATTTCACATGTACATTATGTGCAAAATATTAAAAGTTTTCTTTTTGAAAGGAAAATCCTTCCCCGATAACTTTTTGATTCATTTTTCAAAGGTAGCCTCTTTTTATATTAAACATTGCAAGGACCTGAATAAAGTTTTTTTGTCCTGAATTTTAAATTTTGAAATACAACGTCGATTTAGATAATCTCTCCAATTTTTCCGCCATTTTCTACTTCTTTTGTTGTTAGATTCAACGCATCGGGATCGTATTTAATCTTTTTTCTTATAATCGGCAAAGTTGTATTACTACTGGCAACAGAAACTTTAAAAATAAATCAGTTATAGAACACAATAAACTAACTTTGAATGAAACTATGGTAATTTTACGTTAATCTAAGTCATAATAAGATGTAGTATATATTAAAAAAAAAAGTTATAGGTAGTAACTCTTTCAAATAATAATCGTCAAGGAATCCTTTGTAAAAGTTCTCTGCACCTTATAATAAGAACGCCCTTGAAATATTCTTGATTTAATGCAGTATGAATGAATTATTTGCTATGGCGGAGATGAAATTTTTTTTCATGTATTCAGTGCTATCCTTAGAATAGAGAGCGCGGTGAAGGGGGAGTAGATTTTTGGCTTCAGGCGGTCGCGAAGAGTAGAGTTCATTAGTGAATACATAAACTCGTATTCCGTAAGAAGTAACTATCAACTTATACTTAATGTCGATGATTAAAAATTTCGAATGATAAGAAGATCTTTGATAAAATACTGTTGGTCAGTACCAATTTTCTCTAGAAAATAGAACCTGTCTGCATGTTATCAGTAGGGATAATAAAACAAAATTAATGATATCATTTTAAATTGGTTTTGGCAAAATTCTTGCCACTTATATTTATGGTAATAATAGTACATAAAATATTTTGTCACTGTCTCAAAAATTAAGAAATATATAATAGATATACATATATATATATATATATATATATATATATATATATATATATATATATATATATATAATATACACACACACACACACACACATATATATATATATATATACATTTAATTGAAATGATTAAAAGTTTGGAGACACCTAGCAATGAAATTATGAAGATCGACATTAAAAATAGGATGTAAGTAAGATTTAGTTCTTAAAGTGTTCATTAAATGTTTGTTATCACGAATCGACCTTTGTTAAGTAGTTTGAGATTTTAAATATTTTTTCCCACAACGCCTCTGCACAGGCGCTGTGTATATTTTGAGTATAATAAATTATCTAAATAGGTGTCTCTTCAGGGAGTAATAGAAACAAGTACAACGATAAAACACAGAGCACGAAAATTGCTAGACTCAGCCATAAAACATGACGCATGTGGGCTGTTATGAGAATTCTAGTTAATAAAACGTAGCTCATTAGTCCCCAGCTGTTGCTACGCTATGAATTAAAATGCGCTATGAATACTCGAGTGCATTTCTGGAGATGTATCACTGGTATTTTAAAATAAACTTTCCAGTTGTTGAAATGAGTTAGAATACTGTAAAACTAGTTGCAAAAGTATAATTTGACAATCACCAATTGAAAATAATATGATTAATTTTGTTTTATTAAACCCTACTTATAACGTGCAGACAAGTTTTATTTTTTAGATAAAATTGGTCAGTACGTAGTATTCTGTCACGATCTTCCTCTTGTTCGAAATTTTCTAATCATCGACATATGTGTAATTATTAATTCAAAATTTAATTAAAAATATAGGGTAAAATACTAGTCAGTAGACAGTACTAATCATTGGACAAACAGCCCTTTATAGTTTTTTATTGTAATAAACATATACACTAAAATTGGCGATAAAATAAGGTTACTTCATGGATAATTTTAAAACACCAGTGACTACATTCAGATGTGCACTCGATTATTCATGGAGTATTTTAATTCACAGAGTGGCGATTAGCAACAGGGGATTAACGATATACTTTTTATTAAGTACAAACAACTGAAGGTGGTCACTAACGAACAGATCAACGCAATCCAAATGGCGCGATCGATCCAGCAATCCGAAATCCGCTCATGAACGTCGAAATCACTTACAATTTAAGTGGAGCGAGCAAACGATTCCCAAACCGGCCACTGAAGAGTAGTTCAACGCTTCAAACGGTGCGATCGTCAGCCGAAAAGTTAAAATTACTTACAGTTTCGGTCGAATGGCTCAGCGGAATGGTTCCAAATCGTTCAAATTGTACCATTCCTCGCCAAACGGCAAGATCTACGTACATACTGAATGTGGGTGTAGTTTGTGCGACAGATTTAAACTAAATAGATGATCAACTTCAAGCTATTATACGAGTGTGATAGGGCGATCCTTGAAATTCTTTTTTAAATTTTGTATATTTCTTATTCCTTGAGCTTGTGAAGTTGTTGTGAGGAGTGCTGTAAGTTGACAGATGTCGTTTTTTATATTTTAGGTTTTAGTCGTGGATAAAAACTGGAAACAATTGCAAGCCTGGAGGTCGTATAAAAAAAGAAGATAATGCATACATCGACTCTTTTATCGCTTACGTTCACTAAAATGAGCAAGAAAGGTGAAAATAATTTACTATTGATACATTCTTTCAAACATATGGTCTATCATTGTTAAATACAATAGTGTGAGCGAATCCAGATGTTCCTAGTGATTATATGAATATCTATAATATTTTCAACACAGCACTGTCCATATACCAAAACCGCATTTAATGAGGCAATAGAAACTGATGTAAAGGCGCTGGGTTCAATTCCTGTCGTGGTGTGCACATGTTTATAAATCATTTAAATGACTGTGAATGATTTATTACATTCTGGATTTGTACAAGAAATATTAAGTTTGATAATAATGGTGGGGAGGCTCGCAACCTACTCGTTGACGTCTCTCTCAAATGAACTTTTATTTGTGAGGGCAATGTCTGCAAGTAGTTGTCTGCTCATTACTTCAATAGCCAGCCGCGGTGTCATGTCGGCAATAAACGTAATTATTCTAAAAACTAATTGTATTAGACGTCATATCATGTAAATGTTAGGACCGTAAAACTAGTTTAACTCTACAGTTTTACCTGTATAGAATTATCTTAATTATACTGCTCTCACCCTAAGGTCACTAAATGCTTCCGCTTAGAAAGTTGGGTATTGGCCGGATGCGAACCACAGAGTGGGGGTAGCAAAATTGACCGCAGTCCTTGCTGTATCAGAACTCGAAATGTCTAAAGGCGCTTGTTTAATATTGTCATAGATAATATAATTTACATACATATATTGTGTCATGTTTACTTCTGGAACCAGTGCAGTTTAGCAAAAATGAGAATTTCACTAATGTCTTAATGAAAGAATATACATAAAAAACGATGTATGTATTTAAAAAAATAGGTCTCGGAAGTTATTATTTCATTATGGATAATTGATTAGATAAAAAAATTACAATAATACCTCCATATCTTATATTGTAATTTTTTTCACTATTTTCATTTTAAAATTATAATTAGATATTACATATTTACCAAACATGTAAATATGAATGGTGATAATAAGAGAAAAAGTTAAATAAGATACTAATAACAATTTACAAAATATAAAAAATATGATGTCTAATTTCACTGTGCATTTTAGCAACGATGAGAATTTCACTGTTTATCAATCCAAAAAACATTACATTTAAAGTTATCTACTCTAGTAAAGAGGATCTATGAAAATATAATTTAAAAAATTTGTTTATCATAAACAAAATATCTAAAGATCATAACTATTTACCTTTTTAATACTTTGTAAATCGTTAATATTAACATTTCTCTTTAGATATTTGTTGAATGTGTGGTATATAAATATAAATTTAAAGTGAAAATAGTGAAAAACACTTCAGCAATAACAAAATAAAGATGTTTATTGTAAGTAAATTTTTTAAAATATATTCTTGTAATACTGAGTCGTATTTTCAAAATACATAATTTTTTATATGTATTTTTAACTTAAAAAAATAATTGAGATTAGTAGTTGTGCTATACTGAACTTGTATCTAATTTTTTATGCATTAAAAGCAAATTTTCTTAATAGCAAATTCTAATTTTACAGATTTCCAATATTGAATTGGAAATTAGATAAAAAAAAATATAAATGGACAGCAAGTACAAAATGGATTCCATTTGACCTGTTTGTGGTTGAAGTGTTATAATGTGGGTTATACATTTATTGTTTTACTTATTTTGTTGAGCTTAAAACAAACATCTTTGTTAGTGTTCGTTAATAAAAGCATTTACTTAGAAATTATCCGTTATTTCCATATTATTCACGTAAACATTTAGCAGAGTCGTTAATTTGAAGTGTACTAATAACATTGAAGCGCCTATAAAACTGCTGACGTTAGGCGGTGCTGATGTCATACACCAAGGCAATACTCGGGATGGTCAGTCAATAAATAAGCCGTTTTCTTCATACCTTGCACCGTTTCAGCAGTGTTTCCCGACTTCAGTTAAATTTATTATCACTTTTCTCCTTTTAAAAATTGTAGCGTGATGATATATAAGTCTATAATATTCTTCAAAGTATGGACTATCTAACCTAAAAAGCCAGATTTGAACCCATTCGTCTCCAATTTTCTTTGACTTTGTTAAATCGCTAAATACACGTTCTAAAGCAGAGTTTTTAAGCAACGTCGTTGGTTAAACGATCACAACGTTGTATTAATATTTTAATTTTACATAAGAGACCTTCAGCTAAATGCATTTGACCTTTCAGTTTCCTGCGTTATTTTATCTTACTGGAATTATATGGCAATTAACGATTAAAGGACTTTTCGAATGGATTGGTTGTCGAGGTTGACTGAACTATTTCATGACGTGAATCAATTTCTGAGTATTTCCATTTGCTATAAATTGCATTTAGGATATTATAATATCACTCCGTTTCCTATAAAAACGGGATAAGCAGCCAAAATATAGTGTCATATTGAAAATGGTCGAATTTATTTTTTTTAGTTTTAATGTACATGTGTATTTGGCTTAGTTATTGTTGTGTAGAGTACTAAACTATATTGGAAAAATGGAATGAAGAAGAAGAATAACTTAATAACGACCTACCTAAATGTACAAAACATCGTTTGGCGAGGATAGTAGAAACGGGAAATGGATAAATAATAATTGATGTTACAGATAGGTGATAGCTGATATGGCAGATAGCTGAAATTTTGATCGATCGACTGATCTAGGTGTTTAATAGTCAAAAGAAAGATACCATACGACTGCAGTAGGTTTAAAATGACTGTTTTATATAGAAGCTCCTGATTACTGATAATGATAATTTATGGGATAATTAGAAAATAGAATCGAGACTACATCGGTTCGCAGTGCTTTTCTTACCTATGTATACATGAAACATTTTCCTTCAAAAATTTGTAAACAAACCCAGGACAACATTAAGAATTATCAGAAGGCTCCGAATCGTCTCGATGTATTGCTTTAATCCACTGCGAACGAAATTCTGGATCTTTTGGGAACTTAAATCGAAGGAAGTTAATAAAAATTAAAGAACGAATATAATACGAAGTTATTATAAAATGGATGCGCACACTAGTGAGCTTTTGAAAGATAAAAATTTTCAAATAAATGGATAAGTAATTAATTTTCAAATGTTTTTTTATTACTTATATGAAAATTATCGCATTTGCTTTATAATATCTAAGAGGAAAAATAATTGAACCTGTATTTTGTTGAGAAAATCATAAAATATGACATAGTTATGAAATATTATACTTTCGTCTGACTACACTGCCCAACGACTTTCAGAGTTAATTAATTTTTTTTCCATTTCTTTGTGCGATAAGCCATTTCTTTGTGCGATTTTATCATTTTGCTACATGCTATCTTTTAAGATCAGCATACCGTGATGTTTTTCTCAACTATTGTCAATTGTTGTTAACTCTGATCAAAAGTCAGGAAAATTTCTTTTCAATCTGTGTTAACTGAACAATTTCTGTAACTATAAGCTGTACCGCTTTCTCATTGACGTGCTTCTGCAGCCTTATTTGGTAGATCTGGCTTTATTTGTCGATTTTCTATTTGACTGTACCGATGTTGAGGTCTATATAAACTTATTTATTATTTATGTGGTAGTGGATGTTTAATATAATTCTCATCGTTTTGCTCTGAAATCTTTCAAGTATAGTAGTTTAATCCGAGCTGGCGAATTCCCAACGTTGGATGCCATATGTCCATATTGGGTTAAGGACGGTTTTATAAGTCATATTAATTGTCGGCGAAAGTATGGATTCCTTCTTTTTCGTTCGTAGGGCTTCTTAATTTAGAGTCAAGCTGTTTGGGTTTATCTCAGATATGTTCACGTCAGGTGTGTTTCCAGATATTTTGGGTCTTCAACCTTTGATACTTTTTCGTTATATAATTTGATCGGTGCATTGCTTCTTAGGGTGAATGTAAATGTGCACACCAAACATTGTACTAAAACAAATGGATTATATTTTGAATAATAAATATCGAAATAATTTATGACAGTAAATTTTAGATTAGAATGAGTGTTCGTTCACACGCCGGATGTTCTCCCGTTGGCTGATCACGCGCCGGGTGCACATCCGTCGTCTCTCGGCGGGGCGGTTGCCGGCCCGTCGTTAAAACTTCCAGTGAACCACTTTAGTCTTTGGGGTGTGTTGACGATGCTGGATCGCTACATGTTTTCGTTGGTATTCAGAGACAAAATTTGTATTTATTTAAACTAAAATATGAATATCAATATGGATGTATTGATCACGCTGGTTGAAAATAGACCAGTACTATGGAATAAGACCATAGACAGTTATAAAAACAAGCAACTCAATTTAACAGGATGGATTAAATCCGTATATATATATATATATATATATATATATATATATATATATATATATATATGAAATTCTATCCGACAAAGAAAAAATAATATTAAAAAACAATAATTTTTTGTACAAATGACACGCCATAATAATCTTTTTCTTTCTAGTCGACATTAGAAACGTGTAGCAACACTCACTTCTCGTTTGAAACGGATGAGCTGCATATTATATTGATTGTCAATAGAATCATTTTTGTTAAATAAACCAATCGTCTACAAGGACACCCGTTTTTCACCGGTCCGTTACAAGGTAAAATAACTGCCGTTAAATGAGCCCTATACCGTGATGAATATGTTACTTTAATTCAAAATTAATTCATCGCTTAATTAGTTAAACCGATATTTGTCCAAAAAAGAGGTCAGAAAAGTTTTGGTTTTAACGTGTTCCACTGTTAGTCTGCTTTTATTGTTTGGTCTACTGTTTCTATTATTTTATGTTTCAGTTGAAATTGAAGGTAAAGTTGAATTAGTTCTTAATGTTTTAGCCAGCTTAGTGTTTGTGTTTTATTATTTTTAATATTCCGTACGTCAAAAAGAAAAAACTAAATTATTATGAGATCTGTCATATGTACGTCTGTCCGTCTGTCACAGCCATCTTTCTCGTAAACCGCTTCAAGTAGAAATTTAAAATTTGGTACTATGATAAAGAGTATTGATCTGCATATATTTCAATAGACAAATTAAAAAAAAATATTAGGGGTTTTAACAAAGTATTAAAAAAAATATTTAAAATTAAATTCCATGTTGGGGGTTCAGTTCATTCCAGGTTGGGGTCCACTTTGGGGGCATCGTTTGAAACTAGTTAGTTAGAGAATGTTATGTTACTCCCGTTTTCTAGACTACCGAAACTATAATTATGAAAAAGAAAGGTTTGTAGAAGGCTACGTAAGGATTGGAGAAAAACTATAGTGATTAATTCAGATTTCATAATTTCTTAACATATGTACCGTGTTTAACGCCTTCGAAAGGTAAGGTAGGGAATATGCTTATACTTGTAGAAAGTTTAATATAAATATCTACCCTTAAATGTACAAGTGTTTTTTTTTAAAGTTCCACACTACACTAGGCATGATTATTTTAAAACCATATCACACCAATGTAAAAACATTGAGTGATTAAAAGGGAAACACTCGCGGCAGGTTATATTCTTAAGTGATTACTTAAGTTTCTAATTTTAAGTTTCGTATTGTTGTCATATGGCGGTGTGCAAATTCCTTATCATTGATAAACAACACTTATATAAGGTATAGTACAGTTTCCATATCTTTTAAGCTGCTGAGTTACGTAATTAATACAACATTTTAAATAAAATCCTATTTCCGGAAAAAAATATCATGTTCGAAATTTTGCCAGTTGAAATTAAAAAACAAATTCAATTTGAATTGTGAATTCGTGAACGTGAATTTCCTATATTTTTTTAAATGAAAGAATACAGGTAACAAAATGAAGTATTTACCAAAAGAAGGTTTCGATCACGATTATTTTATTTAAATACAGTGATTTGGAAAAAAATCCATACAAAAGGGCGCTTAGGCAAGGAAGTATTAGTTATAAGTTTTTCGACTTAATTGCTATTCTTAGTAATACTAAACACTGAATTTGTAAATACAAACAGTAATTGATATAAAAAAACAAATACGAGGAATCAAAATGTACGCAAATAAGATCGCGTAAAGAGAGGTCACAAAATTTATGTTTGATAACCAACTGATAAACATTTCTTCATAGGAAGAGCATATTTGAAATAAATTTTTTCTAATAAAATAATCGAGTCCGAGCGCTATTTTTTTAAATACAACGTTATTATGAATATTCTTTCATAAATAAACCCGGAAATTCGCATTTTCACTAACCTGAAATGATACCACATATAGATATATCTATATGTGATATATATATATATATATATATATATATATATATATATATATACATACACACACACACACACACAATATATATATATATATATATATATATATATATATATATATATATATGTGGATATTCTTTCGAAATTTCTATGGCCAACTTAGGCGTCGAGATTTGATTAGGTATTTGGCCGATATGCAATTATTTTTTTAATGTTACGCTATAAGGTACTTAGAAATGTGGTTGTTCATTGTTATTATTAATAATGTTGATATATGGAAAATTAAAGGATTTTATTTTCGAAAATGATGATTGAGGAAAAGATGAAATACACACATATCCATACATATAGACACACAAGCACACACACACACATATATCCACACATACAAACCCAGCCACATATACAAACACAGACATTCAACACGCGTACGCTCACTCCCACACGCACACGCACACGCCATGCACACGCCACGCACACGCTCATGCGCGCGCACATAAGTACACACACACGTATGTACTTATGTCTTACACGAAAAGGCCATCTACTGAAAAGTCAGTATCGTAATGGTTTATACATATTTCTACAAATTGCATTTTGAAACTCAACATTTTGCAAACCGCACGCAGAAATGAAAAATGGTAAATGAACCTGGAGTTTTATTTTAAAATACCTTCCCGTTAATATCCCCCTTAGTGTTGTTAAACAAATTGATACTTTGATAAATATACATTGAGATATTCAAGGGGAGCATATATGTACTTGCAAAATTATATTTAGATAGATCTGAAACTATAGAAATGTGAGGCTTTGAAAGAATTATAAGGTTTCCTTGTATCTCTGTTGAATCCTAAAATGGTAAATTTTAACACATTCAGTGCTGCAGGTAATTTTGTACGTGTACGATGTCGCGTAGCAGTGTACTATGACTGCTACTGCTGCACTATGCTGCCTTTATTTTTTGTACTTTTAATTTCTTTCACGTCAATTGTATGTACACGGATACGGCTGCTAGTTTATGGTAGAGACGTTTAAAACGCGTTATCGACAAAACTCGCTGAATTTTTAATATGTTATTTAAACTATAAATATCTAATTTATGTTAAAATTTAAATATTATTAATCGTTTAGTTTTGTTAAAAATCACTCAAAAATTGTACAATCAACATTACAGTTACATACAAAAGAAGGAATTTCACTCCACTTTTCATTTTATTTAAAAAATGCATTGAGCGATTTGTGAAAAAAAATTGAAGTGAAGTCTATGTAAAATAATGTTATATTAACATTTTGAAAAAAAAAAATTTATTGTTTAGTTTTGGTTAAAAACTATACAATTAATTTTACAGGAAAAGCAGGTGTTTCACCACTTTTCATTTATTTATAAAAATATTTTTGTTTTACGAACTCTTGAAATGATGATTAATGGTTAGGAAAAAACAATAATTTTGAATAAAAAAAATTAAAATAATTTTTGGATCTTAGTGTCACACGACAACTACCTTAAAGACGTAGAATAATGATGGATGCTCATTGTATCGTACCCTTTGATTCCGTTGGTACTTGTTATCCTCCATCCAGTTTTACTCGGGTTCCCCACATTTCGATTTTTCCCATCTTTAACGTTTTCTAAAAATCTTCTAGTGTTTATGGTGTATATTTTGGGAATTTTGAGATATTTGTGACATTTCCAAAATTTTAAGGGTGATATCTAAATAAATATTAAATATTATAGTATCACCAATTTGATACAGCGCAAAAAAAACAATACCACTGAAAAACACAATAAAAAAAACAATACCACTGAAACGTCGTGCTTGCTTAAAAGCTGCAACTAGATTAAATTAATATGTACCACTATGCCTCACTTTTGTGATTCAATTTTGTAATGTGATCAGCCGACTACGTCACCCCCAATACTCTATTCAGTGCACATATGACTCAAAGTTTTCACATTACTAAATTTTTTATAGTGAACTAAGAACGGAAAAAATTCGGAGGGCCTCTAATATGTCTACGATGTTCCGATATCTGCACTAAAAATGTTCAGAAAGTCATTGACAATTGATGAAATTAATAACTTAATTCTAAATTAATAAATAATTTTACTTAAACCTAAGTGATGGACATAGACATTTTCGATGCAGAACATTTTGATACGATGGAATAACTTGTCATGGTCAAACGAATTTTCGATCCGTCACCATATTGTGGAGGAATAACGTCAAAAAGGGACGGATATTGAATTTAAACGTCAAAAGCGCAATATCGAATTTAATTTCCAGTTGCGGTCAAAACCGGAAGAGCGAAAATTGTTAGCGCGTGATCGACTTTTCGAATTACTAGCTGGCTTTATTGTGGAGGCAGTCCTCGCTTTTACGTCAGATTATATACTAAGTAGTTATGACTGACGTAAACGAAACGATGAAAAAAGAAACACGTTTTCATAGGTCTGTGAACCTATCATATTGTTGTCAGCATATTGTTACTTTCTCAAACGTCAAAAATACGCCTTTAAAAACTTAATTAGTTTTATACATAAAAATAACAAATCTAAGAAAGAATGCAAAACGCATAGTAACATATGCTTATGATACTTATGTTTTTTAAGGTTCCATACCTCAAAAGGAAAAAAAGGAACGTTTATAGGATCACTTCGCTGTCCGTCTGTTGGTTTGTCAAGACCCTCTTTCTCAGGAATGCATGGAGGTATCAAGTTGAAATTAATATCAAATACTTAGGTCTACATCTCTTGGAGCTGTACATCAAGCTATATAATAAAAAGAAATAAAAGAGTCAAGAAGAACTCTAGAAATACGGCCATTTATGTTGCATATTTTCACACTTGCCAATAAATCAAAACATGTAAGGTACTTCCTGTTAATCTAGAATTATAAAATTTGGCAAGAAGAAAAATCGTTAATTTGTAGTTAAATCACATAAAACATATATTTTTTTTAAATATGCGCCTGTGAAAGATATAGTAGACAATATATTTTTGTTCCAAAAAATTAAAATTTTGTAAATAGTTTAATAGGAATATTATGTACCATTAAATGTTTATAAATGCCTAAACGAGCGCCTAAACTAGACGGTTCCTAGTGTGAGTTTCATTCGTGCTTGACAGATTTTTTTTACGTATAGGGTTCTTAAACGAATTCATTTCTCTTCTTTCTGATTATTTTCTTGAATTTTCATATAATATTTATCGATGAGAGAAATTATATTAAATTCAAAACTCCGTTCAAAGATCATTTCATTCAAATATTTGCATTGCAGCTTGTTTTGTTTAAAAGTTTTAATTTACATCTTTGAAATCAAATATTTAATATTCGGTACTGGAACCACAACCGGTGCTTCACTCCTTTATCGCCGTTCGAATTTGTTCATATAATAATTTTTGTACAAGTTGATACATGATTATGAAGATGTAAAATTAATAATTGCTATTAAATACTAGAAATGGTACTAAAATTTTATCTGACTTAAAATGGAACTACGTAAAATGAGGCCGCACCGTATAGTTTATAAAATTCCGCACTTCAAAAGGAAAAAAAACAAGCTTATTGAATCATGCTTATGTCCGTCTATCACTCTATATGTTTTTAAACAACCTTATAGATCATCTGTATGTCCGTCTATCACAACCGTGTTTCTCATATAATGTTTGTCGTGCAAAAGTTAGGATGTGTTATAGTAATGGGTTCACTAACTTTTGTATTACGTAAAATAATTTTCCTTAATGGTATCATCTAGATATACCATATGCTGACTTATCTAGAATGTTAACTTGACTTATCTAGAATGTAAATACATGCTAAGATCCCGAATGATACGTCTATGATAGAGCTTTATAGTTTTAGATTTATAAGTATTAGCTGTTATAAAAACATGCAATTTTTAAAATAGTTTCTATACACGACAGTTATAACTCTTCAACTTGAGAAAATTTTCTCAATATTTCAAAAGATTTTTCTGGAAAACAAATTGGAAAGTGTAAATGCAATAAAAATATAATATTCATTATATTTTTATTGAAAGTTATTATTAAGAGCTTTATTTCAATATTGTAAATTTTTCTGAAACATTTTAGTCGTTAAGACGGGGTGACGCCTTGATAGCGACTTTGAAAAGAAAGATCTAGAAATCAAAGCGTTAAAGTTACTTAGTTCAGACACAAACTTATTGTTTTTTGAAAGATATTTCTAATGATACCCTATCTGACGGGGTAGTAATTTTTTTTATTTTCATCCCCTTCATAGGTATAATGAGCATTGACACTCAGACGGATGGACATGACGAAATATAAAGGTTCCTGGCTGAGGATACAGGATCATAAAGTTCAATTACTTTTTATTACATTGTGGAATATTATTTAGTTAAAATAACATATTTAATTTTTCTTGCATCTTTCATGTTCGATAAAACCATCATTTCTATACATGACACACGTAATATATACACCTCTTATTCTATATTTTTTTCTAAATAGACGATATTATGGAAGGTAAATTTTGCCATTTTATGTCTTTAAACTCAATTTACTGGAAGATATTGATGGGCGTCGATAATATGGCACTTGAAAGTTGGCGGGCGTGAAATTTAAGTGAAAAATGAAAAGATGAAAAGCCCCATTCGATGTTCATACTGGCAATAATAAGTGGATGTTTTTTTTATTTAAAAAAAATACGGAATTAATTAATGCCTAAAAATTAAATAGCCATATTATTAAATAGGTAATTTGTAATTTCCTCGAGTCGGCTTGCCAAAAGGCATTAATTCACCAAAATGATGTACTGGCTATTAAAGTCTAAAAATAGAATCAAATATACTATTTGCAACATTAGATGAAAAAAAAATAAAGTACACCTTTTCGCTGACATTTCAGTGCTTTTCTTTTGTTTGTTGCGGTATGGGTATTTTAGGTTATTTCTAAGCTGTGGACTTTTGGTATATTTTCAGTTATAATAAGTGTTATTTACATTGATTATTGTGATTTTACTATCAATTTCGGAAAAACGGAGTGTCAAAAGAAGTTTTATAAAAATAGATGTTTAAAACATAGCACGGGCTGGCATTCCATTTTTCATGGAAAAGCTTCATAACATCTTCGAAAATATATTTATTTAGAAACAAATGAAAAAAATAAACGAATAATAAAATATAAAGATTAAAAAATTGGTATATTGCTCTACTTGGTATTATATATGCGGAATTTGTAAAAAAATCGTAAGTACCAGACTTAATTTGATTAGTGAAGTTTTTATTTTAAAGTATTAGGTGAATTTTATAACAATTCAATACCTGCTTTCTTCGTAAAATTAAACCATAGAAGTATTTTTATTACTTGCTTTCTGTCATAAAATCAAACCATAGAAGTATTTTTATTACTTGCTTTCTGCCATCAAATTAAACCATAGAAGTATTTTTATTACTTACTTTTTGTCATAAAACCAAATCATGCAAGTATTTTTATAACCTGCTTTCAGCCATAAAATTAAACTATAGAAGTATTTTTGGGTTAAAGAAACTAAACCTTTGTAGCTTTTTCAAAATAATGTTTGAAAGAAATATGCATGATAACGAAATTGAAATAAGTTTCAGGATGTGGCTTATATTTATTGATTGTTTAATTGAAGCATTATTATGTCACAAGATTGGGCTGTACAGTTCTGTAGTCAGCTAAAAATAGAATAAAACATTAAACTTTTATAAATACCGTTAATGAATGAATAATAAATAATTGTTATATACAATTATGATTTTTGTGTAAATTATGGTCGCCTGTTAAGAACCAACGGCGTAATAAACTTAATATATAATATTTAGATATACGTAAAATACAGTTATTGTTTCTATCAAATGTGATACGAAAGTAAAGCCAGAAATCCGTAAAACCTAAATATAGATTGTGGACTTGGTAAGAGCGCTACTGAATTATTAAAAGAAATAAAACCAGGTCATACTAATCTATATTATGGCAATATTTAAATATTATTACCCTTAATAAGGCTTATATTAAAATGTAATCTTTACGAAAAAATACTTTGAATGATTTTTCATTTTGTTAAGAACAACTATTCTTTAGAAGTTAAACATTTTGACTACGTTTCAAAATTGTCACTCGTTATGTAAACTTTGAATACTGTCTGGCTAAAATAACGTTTAAGGCGATATCCAAACTTTATACACTTTGATTATCATCACGGTAATTACCCTTTAATTACTAGCAGACGAGGTTCAATGTTTGTATCGCCTCTGCTTGCGTCTTCTTTTAACTAGTTATAAATTAACATCAATCAAAGTCACCATCAGAAATACTGGTTCAGTATTAAAAAGTTAAATATAAATTAGATATCCTAGTTAAATAGCAATATTGGAGTAATCAGAAAGTTCCCTATAGAATTACGGAAGGCTTGTGCGGCAATTGTGAAATAGCAAAAACTCGTCGAGTTTATCATCAACTCAGTTTAATGTTTATAGAAATTCAAGATTAATGAAGTCGTTGTTAATCCACAATTTAATCGTTGTCGCTTCAAGAAGCGTAGCGCTGTCGGGGCCGTGGATGTTGTAAATTTTTAAGCGCGCCTTAAAAGACTTAAAAGATGACGAAGGTCGACAGGCTTATCAGTACTTTAATCTTGACTGCGGTAAAAATAGTAAATGCGATTTATTTCTTAAAGCATTTTCAATACTGTAAGCAAGATCCGTTGTGTGTCCAGATGCTTGTTTTTTCGTTTAAATGAATATAAAATTAAATTATTTTTTAAGAAGCAAAAAAATAAATAATCTGGCCGTTCAAAATATTCGATTAATTGTAATTTTATTAATATTTCTAGAAACATTTTATAAACATGTCGTGAGCATAAAATATTTTGGTGATAAATATAGAAAAACCTCTCAAGTATGAAGGAAAACTCGTACTACTCTGTACACATATAGGCATTTACAAAAATTTAATGGTATATAATATTCATTTACAAAATTTACATTTTTTACCCTATTTGTGTCAAAATAAGCGGCATAAATGGTCGTATCTTTAGGTCTTTTTTACTTACTGGACTTAGAAGCTTAATTTTTTACATCTCCAAGAGACTGCTGTAGATATAAATAGTTTAAATTAGAGACCGTAGACTTAAGTTTTTTTTATTAATTTCAACTTGATACCTCCACGCGTTCCTGTGAAAAAGGGACTTGACACGCAGATAGATGGAGAAAAAAGTGATTCTATAGGTGACTTTTTGTCCTTTTGAGTTACGGAGCCTTAAAAAGTAGCCAAGCGATTAAAAGCTGTGTAAGCTAAATACGACAGCATTTATTATTTTTTTTATATTAATAGAATATTTAGTTTCGTTAGCATAGACGTTATTGACTACATTATTTATTGAACTAACTGCTCGTTCTAACTATTAGTTTTTTTGGTCTAACTATTAGTTTATTTGATCTAACTGCTCGTTCTATCGTAGTCATACTTAAATGATAAACAACTCAGTTGTTTCGTAGGAAAATTACCTTCGAGTTTATTGCATTAAAAGTCCCGTTTTGAAGATGATAGTTTTGTATGTTTATTTTTTAGAGTTTATGTTTTAGAGTTTTTCTTAAAAATAACATATTCAATTAACAGGAAAATTCATCACCGTATATCTTATAGTCTCCGAATGAAAATAAGATAAATTATAACTATGAAAGAATTCAACAATAATGATTTAAGTGAAGGGTGGTAAAGTGTTATGTGAGTTTAACGTTTAAATCATTACAACTATGTTAAAATAATTAAGAGTAAGTTAGAACACATTATAGACAACGTAGAAATTCGTAACGAAACTATCAAGGGTGTATATTGATAATTATACAGATTGTCTTTTATTACCTGCTTTCTTCGTAAAATTAAACCATAGAAGTATTTTTTATTACTTGTTTTCTGTCATAAAATCAAACTATAGAAGTATTTTTATTACTTACTTTCTGTCATAAAACCAAATCATGTATTTTTATAACCTGCTTTCTACAATAAAATTAAACCATAGAAGTATTTTTGAGTTAAAGAAACTAAACCTTTGTAGCTTTTACAAAATAATATTTAAAAGAAATATGCATGATAACGAAACTCAAATATGTTTCAGGATGTATATGGCTAATACTCACTGATTGTTTAATTTAAGCCTTTTTTATGTCACAAGATTGGGCTATACAGTTCTGTGGTCAGCTAAAAACAGAATTAATAATTAAACATTTATAAAAATCGTTAAGGAACGAAATAATTATTATATAAAAATGAATGAGTAAAACAAAATATATACATGATCCCTTTTTTGCTCGGAAAAAACCGGGACGATTAGTTAGTTTATTTATAAAAGAGCTATTGTTTAACTTACAACTTGCAGGGAAAGTATGTAATAAGTAGCCAATATTATATATAATATGATAGGGACTTTCCAAATACTACAAGAAAAATAAGATAATACTAAAAACTAGAAAGAAAAAAGCAAAGAAGCGAGGTAAAGAATTTGTTTGGCGGTCAATTTGCTAACTCAAAAGTGTTCATGAACTCATGACTAAAAACTGGTGAAGATAAAGAGTCATATCTAACATAGAATTGAAGAAGGTCAATGTACGTGCAATTGAAGATCGCAGACGGATCAAATGACCGTCTGTGATCTTCACTGAAGGCTTATGTGAAGACGACTGATAAAACACTACATGTCTCGCCTTAATATAATGGGAATAGAAATGCAACTAAACCCAACATGAATGGTATAATCAATGCAATCCGTAATTAATTTAAGAAACGCAAAGCAAAATGACTTATTTAATAGTAGTGTATGATACTGCATAAAACGAGTATGCCATTGGATACACATAGGTATAGCATCTAAGGTTTCCAAAATTACGGATTACGTAACTGGTGACAGTCAATTACGTAACTAGTAACGAATTTATGGGTCTGAAATTACATAATTACGTAACTGGATTGGTATCATTGAAAAAATGTATTTGTTGTTTTAAGAAGCAAATCAATAGAAGTCACTTATAATATTGAGGTATATTTGTATTTTTATTAAAGAAACAAGTTATATTTATGAAATTAACGAAAATAAATGATCTAATGAAATAAGGAATCTAATGAAATATTATATAAATTAATTCTACCTTTTTGCTTCTGAAAATGTGATCGCTAAATGATCAGGCGTTCATGCGGAGGTTGCTTTAAATTATGTCATTGAACTATATTCTTTATTTGAAAGGACTAATTCTCGCTCAATATTTGTCGTGTCGTGCGAGGACTATCAAAGTCTAAAATAAATCATGGGGAATTACCGCAATGCAACTATTCAAAGATGTTACGTCACAACCTACATTGGTGTTATTTTCAAAGATGTTACATCACAACCTAATTTTACGCGTTTTTAGCAGTATATCGGTACTCCATCGGTAAGTCATTTTTATTATCCAAGTCACGGTACATATTTTCGTAATTACAAACAACTAATACAAATTATAATGTGTAACGGGTTAGTTTTAATCTATCAATATCGCTATGACAAATGAATATAATATTTATTTTAATTATGATTAATAAATTAACATAAACGTAGTCACTTTTGCTCCTCGCACTTTTTAAATTTAAAAAGAGTTATCATGGCTTGTCTATTAAAGATGGATAAATGTAGTAGCGGATTTTTTTAAACCATTTTAAAATCTACAATTTCTTTGTACGTATTATTCTATGTATATCTATAATAGTTTTGCGAGTGTCAGTTACAAAAGCATCCAGACCAGTTACTTTTACTCCGACTATGTTGACATTATTAATTCTATCTCGAAAATGAAAAAAAAACACATTTAATAAATTCATATATTGTCTATGGTAATCTGGAAACTAAAAGCTATTATCATATTGCGAATATTCTATGGAAATAGGATTAGTATTTTTATAGTAAATCCGTAAAAACAAAGAAACGAACAAAATCTCCTTCTTCATTAAGTATATTAGTAGAACAATAGTATTGACTAACAAATATTAATTCTATAGGTGTACCAAAAAAAAATATTTACTATTTATTTTTCCTTAGACAAAACCAAAATTAAATTTTTCGACATAAAAAATTGTATTGTTCTCCAAGGAACTGATAGATTTTTCAGGACAAACCAATATGTTAGTTTGTAACACGAACTAGAGATGTCCATAATTTCACAACAAACTAATAAGCAAACATACTCGTACTTTCGTATTTATAATAAAATATGGTTTGCCGGGGGCTTTGACGGCGTGGTATTAGGAAAATGTAAAAAACTGTTTTTTATAAACAAATATTAGATTTCAATCAGGCCATTTAAATAGTATTATTTTGAATATAATATTAGATTTGAAGAATATTAGATTTGAACCTTAATATTTGTTGTAGTGCAGTGCGAGTCTACAGTGGTCTACAGTCTGGATTAAAAAGCCATGCCAAATAAATCTTATAATTTTTTTCATTAGATTGGAATTTTTTGGATTAAAGTTTTTTAACAATATACGAACTGCAATCGACGTAATAAAATTAGTAATTAATTATATTTATTTACTAATAAAAATACACAACTTAAAAAATACATACAAATAATTAGGCTAATTAATACAGTGTTTGTGAGAATAATTAATTCACGCGTCCCTCTCCAGGCAAAATCCAGATTGTTTCAGTCCTTTTGTTAAAACTTTCAAAATACATATGTTTCATCCTGATCAACTTGTGCTGATGCAGATGAAATTTTTATTGTGAATGTATACTGTTCTTTTATTAATTGTTTTATAAGGTTTATACGATACGAGTAAGAATACCTGGCCCCATAAATGATGTTTTGCACTGTCAAAAACTCCATAAATTTTAGCGTCGATGAGCATAAGAATTCATGAATTCATTGTGCACTATATGAACCTGAAAATCGAATCAGTGTTACAAAAACAGAAATTGCTTAGTTACCATCAATTTATGAATTTACATGAGATAGATGCATTCCTTCGACTGCTGTGTTACGCTGGCCTATGGTAGGAAAATACAAATGTGCATCTGGGACTAGTGACAGTTCAAAGAAAAGGTATACATTTTTGGAGGAAAAGACATAAATAAAATTGTTAATATTAATTAATAGCTGCCTACGAATTCGTTAAAGTGGACATTTGGACTTGTTTAAATAGGTTAAAAACAAGTCGAAATAAACTATGATATATATCGAGGGGTTTATAGATCGCACCCTATGGAATTTCATGGAAAATGTTTTTGATCATCAAGGGTTCTGCTCTTGCAACATAGATGGCACCCTATATACTATAAATAAAAAAGTAGATATCATCATAAACTATATTAGGTATTGATTCTCGATTCCGATATATACGATGTATATTTGACCTGAAATAGGTGTGCCTGAATAGCCCATACTGGGCTACGCAATTTCTATTTGTAAGTATCACACCCTCAAAAAGTAAGAGCGTGTAGACGGATAACGAACACGGTGACAATATCTATCGATGTACTATGTCCATATGACGGTCCAATTTTTTTCTATATACCTGCCAAATGATAACAAATCGAGGTGGTCTAAGGAATCGAGATTCTGCTTTGTTGACGAAATTTGCAATAAATTTATCGATAACTGGCGATGAAATTACAAGCTTCATGATCGCATAGCTTCATCATCGACAAATAACTTTTGGGTTTTCGCGGCAACTGCGGCTCTAGAGTTTGTATTAAAAGTAAATCAGGTCGCTGTGGTTTGAAATTGGCAACACCGTAGGTGCAAGTAAATTTTATGTGGTTATTCGTTAATTTGCTATAAATTGTGAATTTTAATTAAATTACGTGAAAACATTAAAAAGTATGTTTTCTTTGCTTTCTAGATCAACGCGATTTCTTGCACGGGGAAATTTCACATTCTGCAAGGAAAATTCAGTGTTTGTACATTTTTTCGTAGGATCATATAATCTTTTCAAGGAAGGGATTGGTTTGTGACCTATGATAATTGGTATACGCCTACTCCGATGGCCACGAGAATTACGGTATCAACGTGCAACTTAACAGTAACGGGAATTATTCGAAGTAACAAATGCCAAATCCCACTTGAAGTAGAAATTGCATGAAACATATCAATTGCAAAATACCGCTTCACCGATCATTCAACGGTTTTGTCCTGGAAACCGACAAAAGTATGATTTTCCTCTCGCTTTCATCATTAACGAAAACACCAAGTAATAGTACGAACAGTCATATAATCCTGATTGAACACTACAACGTCTCCAAGCAGACGTATTCGATTAATTAAGTCTAACATTCATACCATACCAATCCTGATTGAACACTACAACGTCTCCAAGCAGATGTATTCGATCAATTAAGTTTTACAATCATACCAATCTAATCCTGATTGAACACTACAACGTCTCCAAGCAGATGTATTCGATCAATTAAGTCTTACAACCATACCATACGAATCCTGATTGAACACTACAATGTTTCCAAGCAGATGTATTCGATCAATTAAGTCTTACAACCATGCCATACTAATCCTGATTGAACACTACAACGACTCCAAGCAGATGTATTCGATCAATTAAGTCTTACAACCATGCCATACTAATCCTGATTGAACACAACAATGTTTCCAAGCAGATGTATTCGATCAATTAAGTCTTACAACCATGCCATACTAATCCTGATTGAACACTACAACGTCTCGAAGCAGATGTTTTCGATCAATTAAGTCATTCGTATAACAGTACACATGACACTCAATGAGATTTTTTTTCGGATTTACCTTTTAAGACGTAGATTAATAAATAATATCAAATGACAGTCGTATCTTACATACGTGAAAGAGCATAGACACTACTTGCAACCAGTTACTTAATATTTCTGCACCAGGATGGCAAAAGACATTGAAATGTTTAAACAAAAAGGTTTATCTCGAAAAGTGAGTTACTATCATTAAGATTAGTTACTAAAAATAGGTATTCACGAGGATTCACGCCAAATTGAAATTGACATGTGTCTGGAGTTAGTGAATCGCGTCCGATGTGGACTCTGTAAACGTAAGAGTAATCACGAAACAAAACTAAAATGCCAATCGTGTTTTTTGCTGTCGCATGGTGATCAGCTTAATTAGTGCGCATATTTTCAAGTGTTATATTATTGTCAAAAAATAAATATAATTACGTACTAATAATTTTTGTTGATTCATTATCTGGAAAACACTTAAATCATGATTAAAGTTACAATTTCAATGATTGTTTCGTTTTCAAAGTTTTAAAAATGTTTACATCAAAATTCCAAATTATATTTCATCATCAAAAATCAAAATATATTTCATCATCAATCTTGCAAAAATATTGTAAATTGCCGAGAAGGTCATTCTTCTTGCGTTATTCTTAAAATTTTAAAGAAACGTACTTTTTTCAAGAGATAGCTGCTTAAAACTTTCTCTTGAATAGTTCTCATAAGTCGGAAAAGCCCCACTTCAGTTTTTGAAATAAATGTCCTAATAAAAACTCCACTTCTACTCTACGAACGAATTTTTTTCACAGAAAACTAAATTTTTTACTCGTATCAACATACGAGACGAGTAGTTTTACAGTTTTATAAAAAAACGATATATTGCTATAAAATCCATTCATTTAGCTGTAAAAATGCTTTTAACTAAATTTTGATAAAATTTGAGAGATTTATACGCCACGCAATACTCAAAATGTCAATTTATTTATAGATAAATTTGACATTTTGATTATTGCCTGGAGCCATTTAGGTCTCTAGTATTTTATATGGAGGTGAGTGGTTCATTAATAGACGGATGTCTTAACGACGGAAGTATCTACTAAAAGTTCATTAGCATGATTTTAAACGGAGGTGTACTACGGAAGTATTAAAAGTTCATTAGCATGATTTTATATAGAGGCGTGCGAATGAAGTATTAAAATTTAATTAGCATTATTTTAAACGGAGATGTACGACGGAAGTATTAAAAATTCTTTAGCATGATTTTATACGGAGGTGTGCAACAATAGTATGAAAAGTTCTTTAGTATGATTTTATACGGAGCTGTCGGGCGGAAGTATTAAAATTTTATTAGCATGATTTTACACGGATCATACAGATTCATCTATATCCAAGCGCATTTTCTAGTGTATTCTATTAATAGAAAAACTTTATTTTTAAAATTTGGTAAAGTTTTCAAGTAAAATTTTTGGTTTTTACAATTATTGCAACACATATTTTTCATTAGGTGGAAGTATTTCCGCCAGTTTTCGTAATAAATTCAAGAACACTTCCAAGGGAAATGGGTTATTCTTTTAGCAAGGTTAAAATTGTTGGCTTGAATTTTTCTAAATTTTTAATTTAATTTTACATTTATTGTTAACAATTAGCATTTTACATTTGTAACTACCTTCAAACTACATTGAAATTTGAAGCTATTGCTAATATTTGGTATTGCAACACTTCATTTCATATTGATTATTTTATTCTTTTAATTATAATTATTAACTTGGCAAAATTTATGTTAAGCTTGGTGTACATTCAGTAAAATCATTACATTATTCCATTTATTAGGTTACATTCACTTTTTTTATCTTTTCCGAGTTACCATATTATTTACGTTTAATCGCAATAATCTTAATTTGCATCTCAGATGTTCAACCGTTTTGCTATATGTTCTTTATAAGCTTGGAATTCTCGTCTCAATATTTGTTTTTTGCCTTCCTTCAAAGGGCCTACACTAGTAAAATCTGCTTCCGGAAATGTGCTCTCCTATAATTATAAATAACTAACTGACCCGGCGAACTTCGTATCGCCTCAGAATTAATAAATATTGTGTTAACTTATCAGCTAAATTAAATTCAATAAATGTACCAATCAAAATGAAAACTATTTTAATTAAATTAAAATAACATTAAAATCACGACTTTGTAGTCATCACTTGGCATGCGATCCATCGCAGTTATGAACAACCGAATCAGTGTATGATATTCATGAAGTTGTTTCTGCAAATCTTGAAGAACTTCTCTTTTTATTGCCGATTCGATCTTTTGACACTGATGAAGTTGTTCCTCCATGAAGTAAATTTAGATGAATTTATGCTGTGCATCTTTAAGCGGTTGCAATAATCCGATTAGATTGTGAATTTGGCCTTGGATCCATAAAGTCGAAGGCGAAGTTAGATTTATTAAATTATTATCACGAAAAAAATAAACGAATAAACGTTTATTCTCTCTAACAGAAATTACCTTGAATGTCAGATTGATTCCGCGTTCTTCTATAATGTCTGCTCCAAATGAAGTAATTTGGAAACAACCTTTGTATCTTTAAACGTTCGATAGAAAATGTCGTGATTCTGGTGTTTCGGTACGAAGTAATGAATGCAATGACTCACGTGGCTGAAGAAAGAATGGCAATTTTATCTTACCACTGAGAGAGCACAATCTAGGCGTTTCTAATCTCCAGCGAACTAATTCAATACACCGCAAGGGTCGCACATAATATACATTGGACCAATTTGAACGAAAGGATGCGAGCTGTAGTCAATTATGAAATCGTATTGAAATGCTACTCGATTCAAATCAACGCTTGAAGCATTTCTTTTTGCGCGTCAAAGATTATTAAGTTGTTGGTCTGTGCGATAAGCTCGACGATTTTTCGTCTTGTTCTTGTGTTTGTGAAGAACGAAGTTGGGCCATACTTACGCGGCGCTCTTCCCATGCAATTTCTTGTTCATCTGCAGTGGATTGATTCGCAATATTCCTAAGTCGAATTGCATTACGGTTTTGTTGTGAAAGATTAGACTCTCAGCATTATAAATAACACTTTAAAATTAATCAAGTAAATTACATAATGAAGCAATTATCCATGCCAGCACAATGACAAATATCATAACCTCACAAAGTGAACATTTTCATAAAACTTAACTATTTAAAATCACTCTTCGCTAATGAATTTCAGAAAAAATAGTTTTAAGAGAATTAATGTAATCGAATTCAAATGAAATAACGGTCGAAAACTGAATAAGAATTATTAAAAACCAATCATCATTTTCGTTCGTGTCTGTCATTTATAACATACTTTTTTCTTTTTTTTTTGTCATTTGTCATATATAACATTTTACACACAATTAAATTATTTGTGATTTTTTTTACTTTTCCAATGCTCGAGGAAACTTCTCGAAGCCGAGATAAAAAAAATATTCAATAAATATATAATAATCACATAAATTTTCAATGAAAAAAAAATCAGTCAATCCTTTCTCGATATATCATCAAAAAAGCCGTTCCATCCATAAATGTTTAAATTGGTCCAGCCGTTCTTGACTTATAAACGGTGTAACTAACACGACTTTGTTTTATATATATAGATTCGTGGTGTTAAAATTTGGGATGCCATGGGTATTTATGTCACTGTCCAGTATTTATCTTATCTAGGAACTCCGGATAATGTACTAGTAACATGAATTACATGTAGTTAAAAATTTAAAATAAGAACGGGTCGAGGAAGACGCATTAGTCATAATTAGTGAAGTGATTAAAAACATCAAGTTCACCTGTATACATCATTATTTGTATACATGTTTTCATTAGTATTTCATAAAATTAGAATCTGTTGTTTCTAAATCATATTTAATGAAATCTTGCAAGCAGTAAGCAGTCTAATCAAATGATAATGAGTTCGAATCCATGCTATCTAGACGATGAACAATTTACAATAAATATGGGAGTTGTGCTAAGTTGAGAATATTGAAAAAATTTCCCAGACTTTATGCTTAAAATTTGCTTTAAATCCATTGTACGGTCGTAAATACGGACTGATAAACGGATGAATAGCTAAAAATTTCGATTTTTTAGTTGTCACAGAGAATTTCAAGATTTCGTAGGTTTCTTGAAATGAAAAACTCCACAGCATCTTTGCAAACAATATTGATAAATGGTTATGGGAAGATTTTTTCAAAATCGACTCGAATACACAAGATGAAAATAATCTACAAATTTTTTTTGGTTTTGGCTTTCATCACGGAGAAATATTTTTTTCTTTAATAAACAAATATATACGTATATACGTCTTACATTTTCTCAATCATAATTACAATTAAAGGCGAAACCATAAATAGAACCTCCATGAGACACAATTTTAAGACGAGCAATAAATTAGCAGAATAACCGATTTTTCTTTCTGAGAAATCTTGTATAGCTCATTATTTAAAGCTGAATAAGGGTTTCGTCGAATTGCGATGACATCTTACGGCGTCCTGTGTCCGTGCACAGCAGGACGGTTAATCCTTTTATTAACGCTGAAATAGTGTACGTATCTAGAGAGGAGATATGAAAACATTCATTAATAATAATATTTTGTACCTTATTTTGTATAGAAGCTAGCCTGTTATGCCAATTTAATCACAAACCTATGTATAAAGAAGTTCCAAGATATTTACGTCAGTACGCCGTCGTAATAAGTCATAAAATAGTTACATTGAAACGATTATTTAACCGATGTCGTAAAAAGTAAAACTTTACTTAAATAAGATAAAAAAAATTAATGAAAACCATTATCGACATTCGTACACCGGCTAAGTTGCATGCTCTATTACATATCATTCTATACGAGTACGTAATCTTGAACGGCCGACGCTGATAAAAAAAATTCCCGATTCGTCGCTTTGCTGGCCACGAGTACGCATACAGCAGCGCTCAGTATGTAAATACTGCGCTAGCCGCGCGCTCCACGCTTTCGACATGCTTCCGTTAGTGTCGTTGTATTTCCCGCCAAGAATAGTAACGCGCCGTGCCTCGACTTTTCATCGTGAGAAAATTGTATTTTCTGCAGCCATAATATCGTATGTAAGGCCGCGATAAGCTATTAATTAATTTTTTTACCTGCTCGCGCCTGCTAGGCAAACTTTTTATGGCTGTTTGTGTTCGTGTTTCGTTATTTATTATCTCGTCGAGGCGCTAAATACACATATATATTTTTCAAATTGTCATGCTGTGCTACTGCATTTTATATTTTATTTTCAAGTCATCCAGCCAGTGCTTTGCTGGTGTTTGGTACTTGTAGACATATGTGACTAATAAAAAATAATATTATAACAAATGATTAAATGAAATAATGTTAATAACGTTTGTTTTGACAATAAAATAAAAGTTTAATTATAGTTTAAAGTGATCAACATATATTATTCGAATTCTAAATATAAACACATCGCCGTCTATTTCAGCGCGAAAAGTGTAATTTGAATAAATTTAAACTTCGAATGCGCGTTGTTTTCACTGCAACGTTCAAAGTTCAATGAAATATAAAATATATTTTTGGCGCCAAGATCGGGCTCGACGCCAGTTAGTTAACTAGTTCACGATTCCATCGAGTTGTTTCTATTTTGTGACTATGCAGTTTGTGGAGTGATGGTAAAACTGTGGAGGGAGATATGAGTGTGAGAATAGGAGTGGGGAGCGATGGTGCGCAGCAGCCCCTGCCCGGAAGGGCCAACGCTCCCCAGAGGAAGTTGTCAGATCGTCTATGGGATATATTGCAGCCGTTGGCACGATTTTGGGGCATCGTTACTGCTATTGGTAAGTCGTGTTGAGATATAATTTTTTTATGTAATTTTGCGAGACAAGTCTTTAAACGTTTTTCTTTATTGTTTTACGGATAAGATGGTTTTATTTATGAGAGTTAATTCATAGTTAGGGGAATTATCATATTTTTAAGTAAAGCATGTCGCTGCGTAATTATTCTGCTTTACTCATCAAAATCTCGTTAGTGGTTTTGTCAAGTTAGGCATATAAATATTTTACAAAATATGTCAGTAATTACAAGATTCATACTTGAGACGTCAAAAAATCAATCTTAATATTATATTCTAAAACGCAATATCTATAATTCCCAATTAGATTCAAAACAGTCAGTGTTTATTATGCTGAGATAGTAAATAAAAGTAGTTAAATAGTGTAATCACTTTTTTAACGGTTTCTATAATTTTTAAAAAGATTGTATTTTTTTTCAAAATATATTGGTTATATATTGGTTATTATTTGCTTTCAAATGTTGAAATCATTTTCAAATATGGGTTTATTACCAAGGTTGAATATTTTAATAATGAATTCCAAATTTACATTTTTAATCATTACATTTACTCATATTTGACTTGATGTTTTTATTGAACACATATTAACATATAAAATATAACAAGTTGTACGAGATACGTATATTGCAAATTTGCTTCGAAAGTGACAGCACGTACAAAACTGGTCATCTCTGAATTTTTTAATAAATTTTTCTTGTAGTATTCAGAGTTAGAAACTTAACGAAAATTTAGAGGACAGGCAGACACAAAACGAAATAAAAAGAGTTTTGTTTTTTTTCCAAACTTGAATTGATAAATTAAAGTTTTGGAATCCGAGCCAAGAGGGCTTAAATTATATAGTTATAAAGACGAATTCTGAGATAAACATAAAATTTGTAGTAATATATTCGATATAATTTAGAATTCAATTTATTTTGATTATAACTTTGTCTACATATGACAGACACGTAATATTTACAGATTAGTTTAAAGAATTTTGTCTGGTAAAATTATAGATATAGTTTCATAGTCATTTATTATTAAAAATAAACAGTTACAATTATGGTATAAATAAAAAAAAATATTTTAAAGGGCCTCATAGATATCGTTTCATAGTCATTTATTATTAAAAATAAACAGTTACAATTATGAATTCTCGCTTGCATACAAAAAGGAGTAAACATGCTTAGATAAGGAATCAGTAATCCCGCGGAAAAGTTCATTACAAATCCTTTTGGCAATGACTCATTGTTAAATGTCGCGGAATTTTTGGGTATCGTACAAATATTATCGCTGTGTTAACATAGTTTTGAAGATTCCTTGCCGTACTGCTAGAATAAAAGTTCTTAAATCGGTAGCTGCTTTTCTCTGGTTTCGTGGTACGGTTCATGTTTAAATTCGTATGTATAAAATTGGAAAGACATGCGTGTAAATTATAATTTTTTTCTTTGACTTTTTACATCGAGCTGTTTGTGTTTTTACATCGGGAAGGAAGAAGAAATTCCAGAATCGATATCAGTTTTTTATTATTTCAAGTTTTAGATACAAAATATATGTTTTAGATATTGGCAAATAAATTTTTATAATATTTGTATTAATTTATAATATTTGTATATATTATTAAAACATACTGATTTGATCGTATTTCCATGTAGACGAAAACATTTAGAAAAGAATTCATTTTCGATGTTTTCATAAACAAAAAAAAACAAAAAACATTTTTCTTTCAAAATGTTTTATATTGCAATTTTCTTTTTTTTCAAAGAACCTGACGTAACCTAACCTTAATAATAAAAAATTATAAAAACAAATGCATACAATTTTTTTATGTTTATGATCATTTTTACGGTATAATTAACCGTGCTAGAATAAAAATGTCCGGTTGTATCAGTTGTATGCAAAAGTCTGCAATAATAAATTGTGCAAAATTTTACAATATAGCATATTTTGGAAACCCCTTCTTTATACACTTCGGAGTATTGAATTAATTGAACATTAAAGGTTTAAAGTTAATACAAAATAAAAAAAATGTTAATAAAAAAAGTTATACAGACGCGGAATAAAACTCAATACTTTTGTCTTTTTATTTTACCACCTTTTTCGTTATTTTACCACTTTTTTCTTTACGTTTTTCGTGCGAGCTGGTTTCATTGGACTCACATCGCGTCCAAACATTGGTAAAATGTACATTTTAAAATATAGTAACGGCGGAAGCAGACTTTTAAACGTTACCTCTATTCGGCAAATCCGGAAATGAGATTTTGTACATAACACACCGCGTTAAATTGTAATGAATAAGAGAGGCCTTTGTTGAAGATAACGCTTGTGATAAATTTACTACTATCGCGTCATGCGCGCACCCGCACCGATAGCATTGCCAGATAAAGTGTAAAGATAACCGGAAGAGCGACACCAGCGAAGTGTACTCTTACGCTGCAGATACCTGCCTGAGATTATAGAAATTGAATCAGCGAGCGGGTCATGGATCTCTCTCTGTTTCTAGAGTTTTTCACATGTGTCCTTAGAGTAGGATATATCCCCATGTTGTGCAAGTAATTAACTTCAAATCAAGGACTTAGATCGTTTTTGACATTTTTGCAACAAAAAGAAAATAAATAAGAAAGTGAGCCTAATTTCTGACTTTGAATGTGGGTGAAGGAAGTTGAGGTTAGTTTATTGCCATTGAATCAAAGACCATAAATTTTTTTATAAACTGTTTTTGAACACGTTTTCGTGTTTGTATTAAATGATAATATTAGTGCATAAATGTATATTATTTGTATTTTTTTTGAGATGGGAAAAGGTCCGTCTTACCCATTTCCAGACATACAAACTTTTCTCGTTTGCAGTGCACTATTTGTGGGCAATCTTGATTCATTTAAGTGAAATGACCCAATTAATATGAATCAATAAAAATAATCGATTCCCTTAACGACTCACTGACTAATGAATCAGTAGAACTGAGTCAATCGAAATACATTGCAACTTGTTTGATTCTGAATCAAATAGCTCTACCATTACGTTCCTTATACTTATTGAGTTGAACAATTTATTATCTTTCGTACTTTACAGGCTCTGGGACTGTCGAGCAATGAAATGTGATAACGTTACGCTTTTAGTATTGTTGTTACCGTATTAAATGATAATCTAACTAACATGAACACTTTCGTTGGTGTATCTAGAAATTAATTAGCTTAATTTATTTACAATAATTATAGATAATTTTTTTACCACTTCATATTTTGGTTAAGAAACAGTATTTGTTTAGCTTTTGAACCTGTCAATCCCGTTTGTTTTCCTATCGGAGTAATATCAATACGTTTCTGAATCAAAGCGTGAAATGAATTAATAATATATCAAGTGAGTCATTCAGCTTAGTGAATCAGTATATTGTATTGATTCTTTTGATTTACTTACTCAACTGTTATCGACGCCCACGGGGCACCCAGAATAGTGCCCTAGAACTTTACAGAACGTGACGATACTGTAGTTATTATCATGGAAATGTAAATGCGTTATTAAATTAACAATAGTTATTAAAAATAAAATAAATACTTCCATTTTGCGAACAATTATACAATACACATTGAATTCGGTTGTTTATAACAGAAACCAATGTTCCTGTCAATTGATTAAAAAGTAGTAGAGTAAAGTATTAATTTTGATGATTGCAGTTTTTGACTAAGCCTCTAAGATATTTTATTATATGTATAGATTTATCGATCCATTACAGGTTGCCAGGACATCATGATAAAGATGCAAAAAATAAGTGGACAAGAAAATATAAACGGTATAATATATATAACACAACAGCAAGAATTTATTGCATTAACTCTAATACATTCTCGTTCACTGCATGTAACGATATTTTTCGTAACTAGAAAGTCTTCAAATTCACACCTATTTTATGTCACGGCGCACCTTCCCAGTGTTTATTGGAGATGCTATGAATGGATAATAGGAAAAACAACAACCATGAGCCTTAACTTTTAGGGGATCCCCAATAATACAGGCGATTCTAAGTACCTCACTGGGAATTTATGTGTTATACAGTAAAAGGATAGATGATACAATCGCACGTATCGCGTAAAACAAATGGGGAAATACGACAGGACGTACGGGACATGTCTGCAATATGATCACGATAGTATAACTGTGCTGAATTTTACATCCGGATTTATGATTCACCCGAGGTCGCAACAGGCCTATAGTGACACGGTGAATCTGGTTGATAGGATCACGAGCACGATTGTGACTGTTTACTGAGCATTTTTTTTGGGTCAAGCTGTAATATATTCACTTTAGGTCATTCAACCGCAGCTCTTAACGCGCAACGCAGACGATCGACTTTTGTACATGGTTAGCCGGCGATCGACAACTGTCAGTCTTGATGGGAGATGGTAGTGTCTAACTTTCTATCGACTCAATACAAATGTCAAGAGGTGCGCGCCGTCAACTAAATGTCTTCCGTCTTCGTCAACGCGTATTAATTTGTACGTTCTAATCTTTTCTCCGTTAGCGCATTTTCACTCATAATGTTTGGATCGGCGAGAGTCGTTCCTATTTTTTTGTAGGACAATTTTTTGTAGGATGTACGTGTTGAAGTACTGAATACCATATGTTGTATTCGATTATTCTCAGACTGATTATTATCGGTCGTCTGCGTTGCGTATTATGCTGTAGGCTCCGGCAGTCGATATTGCGGCATAGTCCGGTATAGAGTTTAAGGTCACCGACAAACACGAGACAGCAGGTCTCTTTAGTGACGAGATTAAGTTTATTTATTAAGATCGTGAATAGAAGTAAGTCAACGTTTGGAACCTCATAAATTACCTATTCTACAAATAAATCGTTACAAGATGTTAATCGACATATCTGTTAAAATGACGCTGAAACAAAGCAGAAGTGAATTAAAACATCCCTTGTACTTGAAATTAGTAAAAAGAGGTTTAATAACCATTCATAACGAATACATTCTGTAGTTCTAAGAATGCGTATTTCTGTCTATGGAATCTATTAAAAAAATGGTCGAGAAATTTCTCAATTTGCCCATATATATTTTTACAAGATTTTGCAAGATAACTTCATTATTTACATAAAATTCTTTAAATTTATAAATGTAGAATTTCAACATTATATCTTGAATCGGTGACTTTACTATCGAATAAAATCAGCGAATCGAGAGTCGGGTTCACGCTACGAGACTTTCCTATCTAAATTATTATAAATTATATACGGTGTTGTTTAATCGGTATAGCGGGCTGGCTTCTAACGTTTGTTTAGTGTAAATTAAGACGATTATAATCAACAGAATTTTTTTGTATCTAGCCCCATTCTTGTGATAAACTATTTCAACTTTAATGCAAGGGTTAAGCGTTCTGCAATGCATGCGCACCGAACGTCACATAGCGTTATTGAAGCGACACGGTGAACACCTTATTCGACTATGAATATTGAGCTGTACGAAAACAAATTTGCGGAAAGAAAAATTGTTTGTATTGGTTATTGGGTGTTTCTTATCTTTTTTTCATGGATGTTTTATTTATGGTAATTTAATTGTGACTCAGTAAAGGTTAAAAAAGTATTTGGATGTTGCAAAATAAATAATTTTTCAGTAATTAAGGGCCCAATCGCAAAGTTATTTCGGTCTTATAGTTTAGAGGAGATTGAAAAAAAAATGTTGCTATACCAATTAATCACGCACGCACGCACGCATATATATATATATATATATATATATATATATATATATATGTGTGTGTGTGTGTGTGTGTGTATATATATATATATATGTATATATATATACATATATATAGATATTTTTATATATGTTTTTAATTTATAAAACATGATATAGCATGCTTGACACAAGATTTAATATAATTTTGGTATTCAAAGTTTCTAGGTATCGGGTATCAAGGTAGAATTGGTAATAAAAATTATTTGATTTTAGCAATTGTTCGCACTTCTTATATCGCTTTTATTAGTTCTTTTCAACAATACCCCACTAACACGCAGAATTTTTTTGACTTGGGACGGAAATATAATATGATTAATTAGACGCCCTGACTTATAATATTATGCTTCTTATAACCTTACTTGGCAGAAAATTAGCATCGTCGATGGTGGAATTTTCTATTAAGCCCCTAGGATTTACTCACTCACTTTAGTTAAGATATTTCATTAAAATATTCGTAAATGTGTAATTGTAACTTAAATATTTAGACTCAGTTTCAAATTATCTATATATTTCAAGCTTGCTTTTTTCAATCTGGTAAATAGTTTTTTACGCAGTCGAGTTTGTGCTCATCTTTTATTTGTTAAATAAATAATTCTATCATGTAATTATCCAGCCATAACTTCGGAATGAATCCATTTATTTGGGTGTAAGTTTTAATTTTTGTCTACACTGTCATGACTGTCTTTTTTAATGATAAAAAGAAATTGGGTATGCCTAAGGACACACGGTAGAATTGAAAAAAATGCTGTGGCCATCATAAAATAATATCATAATAAATGAGATACATTAGTGCAAAAGAATATAAAAAAGTAAATGTAATTATCAGCGAAATTATTTTTCATATGCAAACACCGAATCGATTTTTGGTTTTGAAAGTGGTGCTTAAATATGATCAATCTTCACATTTATTTTATAAAAAAACATAAATCAGTGATTTTTTATTTTTTTTGTTACAATTTACACCAGGGTTTTGTATGACTTGGAATTTGAGATAATTATAAAATACGCCACAAAACGTTAATTGTGTCTGTGGGCAGCACTATAGACGCGCAAATGTTTATCCTGAATCTCCTACCATAACTTATTAGCGAGCTGTCAGTTTGACGTTTTGATTGATTAATGCTATCATTTCAAAAACGGAATACAACCCGGCTGTTTGACCCTGTCCTGCGCCAGAGAGTACAGTTATACACTTAGCGACAAAACTATGGTAAACTATAAATTTTTCGTTATAACTTTTAATAAATCAAAAGCCTTTAGCGTCTATATTTTGCAATTAAAGATGCTTCGCCAGAATAGTTATATCAAGTTTAGAAAAGGACGGCCATAGTTTTTTAGATGAAGGGTAATGTTCAGATTTGTTAAAAACTATTTGACTAATTTTGCAATTACTCTGCGGTGGGGTCATTGTATCTTGAGACCAATTTCAACCCGTGAAATATCGAGCAACCTTTCAGCGTGAATCATAAACTCGAATAAGCCAGTTGCAAAATGTAACCGTTGCCAAGATACTTCTTGAACTCGACGTTGCAGACGACAATTTGCCGAGGAACAGGGCCAACTGTGGTCGAATACGGAGCGAGTAATTACGCGAAAACGCGCCTTTGCCCGTTGACGCGCGATGAGAAAACTTCGTAAACATCTGTCTAGGCTGCGGGATTGATGATAGACGGGCGTAATCTGACTTTCACTTTGCCGAAGGTTATAAACAATTCTATCGTAAACGTATCAAGCTAAGAGTATGTAGCAGTCAATGACGTGTCCCGATAATTTTCGTCTTTGCATTTAAATAGTATGAAAAATAGTCAATATGTTTATCATCATCATCATCATATATATTAATACGCTAAGGTTAAGATGTTACTCTCCCTTTTTAGAAAAAACCTCACAACTAATCCACATAAATTATATACCATTTTATAGATAATTGCTTGCTCTACCGGCATCCATAACTAAAAAATTTATTATTGCTATTGTTTTTGCAAATTAATTAATTATTAAAATTATATACACAAAACAGCAATGCTGCCATCTAACGGCTCAATGTCAATATGATTGACGGTCGGTAAAATTTTTGTTTAATTTCAAATCCACTCACGTATAAATAAAGTGGCGCTTTAGCTCAATGCTTTTGATACTTGCGCCTCTATATGTCAATTTTAGTAAAATATTTGCTTGATCTGTCATCTGAGCTTCATAATGGAATAAAAACGTAATAAGCAGTGTGCAAAATTAGAAATGAATTGAATACCTGTATTCAATTTTGATTTATTAAATTGAGTTGAATAATTTATAATGCGAAGACTTCGCACGGGTCACGCTAGTCTATATATTAATACGTGAAGAGAAAATGTTGTACCCCTTTTTAAGCATGTTGCGTGCACGAAGGAGCGCAGAAAGCTAAAATTTTCTATATAATATGTGTTACAAATACATTAAAAGATTCATTGTTCATGCTGTCAATGTCAAACATATAATAGTACAGTCTGTGGTCATACAGTCGTATAGAGTAGAGATTGCCGCCAAAGAATTTTAAAATGTCAGGTTGAATAATGTTCAAACTTACAAATTTAATGAACTACTGTCCAATTTCGACCACTGGCAGACCACTAGTTTCTATCGATAGTCAAAACAACAAAGCATATTTTCTTTTTGTCACGTTTGTGTTCGTATGTGCGTAAGTAAGGGAAAAAATTGTGGATATTTTCAATATTAGTGCGAGAAGTTTGTTTAAGCAAAGGATTAAAATCATATTTGCTTCATGTTTGTATTTTTTTCCGGAATGGTTTAAATATTAAGAAAACTATTGGCTACCGCATACAAAATGCATTGCTCTCAATTTCCCATTTCACAAGTTTTGGTAACATTTCCTGAAAAACTTATTGAGCAAAGCTCGCATAAATGACCATGTATGGAATTAAATTTATAATAAAGTAATAGACCTCAGTACAATTTAGATATGGGCGGTTAATTAAGAAGTATAGACTCGTCACTCAACGGTTTGAAACAGAAATTTTGTTATAGTTGGAATTAAATCGGAGAGCATTGTCTCATAGCAATCTGACAAATATGAAATTATTCTGATAGCAAGATTCTTTATCAACATTGGTTATTTTTTCAAACTCAGAAAATTTTCCTTCAGTATTATAGTAAACCCCTTTAGTAAAACAATATTTTTTATTTTTTTTTGCTTAGTAGTATGAATGGGGAGATCCTTCACCTTTTGAAGTTTTGAGAAAAATTTTGTCGTGATTACTGTACTATCATAGTATTTTTTAGTTAAAAATAAAATAATGCAAAAAATGCTTAAACAGCTAAGTATGGTGAATGAGTGGAATAAAATCGATAAAGCATACGTGGCTTGCAAATAATGTGTATGCAGAAGTATCTAAATGAAAATAAATAAGTACCAATGTAAAGTCAGAAAATATATGGGTTTTTTATTCAATTTGATTTTCGAAGAACAGTACAGAAATTCAATTATAGTGAGTATAATTTTGTCATCTTTTTTCTTCGATCGAACGTCACACAATATTTCCGTAATACAATTTTGCACCTTCGTATGCTTGTATTATTGCATAAAGTGGCTTTTATTTTGACAAAGTTGGACCTTTTCGTAACTTTAAATCTCTTAGTCCAGGGAAACCAAAATAAAAACCATATACAGTATGAATATGAGAAAACTTCGTAAGTAATAGTCAGTAAGTAATCGCGCATACATATATGAAAATTTGCGCGAGAAAATTTTAAATCAAATAAAAGAAGTAGAGTTCCAGCAATTTTTAGTAGTTTTGGAAAAAAAGTCGGCATAAAGAAGTTGATGCTGTTTTTACATACGACTACGTCGTATGGTGCATTGAAAAAAGAAAGAAATTATTCATATGACGTTTTATTTTATCTTCTGTTTGGTATTATGGAATAATAGTTTGGTATAAATGGATTCTTTTTCGTTGATTTGAACAATATGTTCCTTTAACATTTATATTTGATATTGTACAAAAACCTATCGTGTTTCCATTGTGATCCTAAACTTCACAACATGAAATGTCATAGCCCAAGCCCTAGCAACGTCATAGCCCCATATTTGAGGCAGGTTTGGATACAATCAGGGGATACACCGATTCTGTTTGTTTAAGTTTTTTTGAAATTAAATTTAACATTAAAATTTACACTAATACACGTAGAAATGGGATAAATATTTTCCAGTTTATTAAATAAGTAGTGCTGTCGTGGTTGATATTGGCTGAATATAAAGAGTATTAAAGTTCATTTTATGTAAATTGCATATTCAATTTGTATAAAAAAGATCTTTGAATGCTATATTAAGTATCGATCACTTATTTAAATATTAATTTTTTTTCACGTATTTAAATGTCACCTGATGTTTGCGTAATTAAACTGGATGTTTCTATTGACCAGGTTCAGCTCTAGATGTTGGGGCAAAATTTCTACACCTTGGCAAGTACGCGTATAGATATTTGGATGAATGATTTGAATAAAATATGATAATAGTTTCGTTAAAAACACGTAAATTAAATTTTTTTTGTGGAAAAACATATTTATGTTTTTGCACATGTAACATGGAAAAAAATGGATAAGAATGAATAATTTGACATATTATATTTAAATGACAGTGAGCAGATGGATATATCACTGTAATTAGAAAATCATGCTATAAAAACAATTGAAATCGGTTAAGTCTGTTTCGCATCATTCATAATAAATAAGACGTAACAACGTTATATAACACGCTATAAATAAACATGCAAATATTAGTTTAGTCTACGAATTTACTAATAGATTTATTTAATAAAAACTAACCTAAGTTGCAAGGGAGGATGCCTAGAGGACAACACATCTTCCGATTTTCCATAGCTTATAATATGTATTTTTATTTAATACTTTTTAAGTAATATGGATTGGCCGTTACATCATCTTTACACGTGTGTAGCTTTTAAGCCACATTTTTAAATTACATGGTAACATAACCAATTATACTATGGCGCGGCAAAGCCCCGTCACACCAAGCAACATTGCAGAAATAATCTTTATTTGAAGTAAATTGGTGTTATTTCCAGTAAATGAGTCATATTATAATGCTACACAACTGATAAGTCACACGAAACATGTTTTATAACCAAATGTGTAGGAAGTAACTCTCTACATATTTCGTGAAAGAACAAGAGAATATGAGGTGGAAGTAGACTTATATTTTAGTGCTACTTTTTTAACAAAAAAGTTACTTGTATAGATTTTTGAAGGAAAGTACCAGAGTTGTCAAAAAGTGTACTAGTAGTTCAAAAGTGTACTTGTACTTGTAGTTGTTATAGACTTGGCTCCACATGAGATATTAGTAATTTTATGGTCATGACTTCGTTTTTGATGGGAATGTTAACATTTAATAATTGGTTGAAAATAATCTACTGCAGTAACGTAGAAGTTCGAAAGTTGTTCAGATGTCACTGACGTTTATTCAAAAACGTTTCAGCCATTAGCGAGCGTTGTGTTTGTTTTATTTGGTGAATTCTAATTTATAAGAGATTGCTCTTGTTTGCTTCGATTTCCTAATTAAGTAGGAGTAAAGCTTTTTAAATAAACAAATAAATAAAAATTCACGTAGGAAAACAGTTAGGATGCTCTTGTATTGAAATGTTTGGAACATTATGAAATAAAGTCAATAATGTTTTAAAGCAGTTTTGTACTGTGGGACTTGAAAGATGTTCTATTCTTTATAATGAATTTCAGAGCCACGAACTGACAGTTGTACATTATTAGGTTGTCTTTTTATTTTATACATGACGAGCTGCTGGCTGCAATCCTCATGTTATTGTGTTCAATACAGTTTGAAGGCCAACATGTTGATTGACATTGGAATGGTAGAGATGAACTTTTTTCACACTTCAATTAAAGTCAATTTATTTGTTTAGCATGAAGAATTGCATAAACATGCATACCCATATGTATATATATACATATATATATATATATATATATATATATATATATATATATATATATATACATATATATATATATATATATATATATATATATATATATATATATATACATATACATGCAAAATAATCGATTATAGCGATTGCGACTTATTGCAACCCATTTAGTTAGATAGTGTAACTGGGATATTATCTTGATCGAGATAAACGGTGGCGTGACTATGTACGTGGCCTTAGTCTGTCGCATGCAGTTAAGAACCATCAGCTGAGTATCTATAAATGGTGCATTCATTACACGGTCACTTTGATATGATAATAGCGTGACGTGCAACGTAAAATGTTTAATTATCGATCGGATCATTTGTGTGACACATCGAGGCATCATTTTCCAATTACCGTGAGTAATTGTTTGAGTGATTTTTAGATATATTTTCCTGAAAGATATTTATTATAGGTACCTCATTGTCCATTATGGTATCACCCCATGTCTCAAAAATAGGTCGTATATTTTATATGATTGAAGTGAAGCACTTTAAGGTTTTTATTAATTGGCCGGTATTTATATTTCAGTTCGTATTTCGGATAGGTGGATGGATCAAATTGGGTTTGCAAAAAAATTGTGCTAGTTCAAAATTAACATTTGACAATTAACAAAATTTATCGAATTTATAAATACATGTAAACTGTTGAATGAGCTTGAACTTGAATGGGGAATGAACTTAGCTCTAAAATGTTTGTTATATCGTTTTTTCTACTGCACAAAAAATTAATTGCTGACAAGTATTTGTTAATTTCAGTATAACTTTACTTATGGTACATTGATTTTGTAAGTTACTGTAATATGCTTCTCAGTAGACCGTTAGTAATACGAACCGAAGTTTCTATATATGTTGATATATCGTTGGTCCGTTCAATAGGCTAGCAAAAAATGATTTAACAAAATTTACTTTTGAGATTGATGCCAATCATTGGTTATGTTTATACGATAATCTAGAAATTCTGTGAGCTCTTCGTTATGAAGAGTTTGAATATATATATATATATATATATATATATATATATATATATATATATATATTTAACGTTGAAGCCAGTATAATTTTCTATTAATCATGATTTAAACTTTGGGCCGCTTATTGCAGTTTAGTTGATAATTTTTGCATTGTTTAATATTTCATAGGTGAAAACATAATTCTTTGTGTCTTGTGTATACTTTTTATGTCTGTCTCTCATCACGTCATAACATCTATATTGCCCTAAACTTATAACATGTATTGAAACGGCAGTATTGTTGGTCTTTGTCCGAGTGCTAACATAAGATTAGGAGAAAGCACAATTCCTGGGTGCAGAGTGATATCGATATTTTCCCAAAAATACCATTTGGATAAGTTTTTAAGAAAGAAAAAAATATGTATAGGTACGAAAACCTCGACACCTGGAAGCGATCCAAACCACATCGGTTTTTTAATTTTATTACGTCACGTAAGTTTTCAAGGTTATCTTTTAAATTTTGTGCTGTTCCTATGTTTAATACTAGACCAAGGGTTTATTATAGGAATTTTTTTGATAATGTTTATAGTGTCACGGTTGTCTAATTTATCGTTTTAGTAGGAACGTTGATACGTCAAGACTGAGAGTCGATTCAAACGGATATGTGATTTTTGATTAGTGTAAATGTCTACTTAATATTAATATGTAACCTATAAAATCATGAGGAATCAGGAGACACTTACAGAAACCTCAAAAGCCATATAAACTTAAACAAATTCACATATAATTATGTTTAAAATCCTGAGCTTTAAAAAAAAATTAAAATGAGAATTACAACGTAGATCAACATGATATTTTGATGTAATATATAAATTTTCAGCTAAAATATAAATATTTAAAAAAATAATATTTAATTAAAAATTTAAGTAAAAAGCTAATAATTTAACAATCTGAGTTCAGATAGTGAAAAAATGTTTGCTTCATATAAATATAATAACTGACTGTCTACTGGAAAATATATATGAAAAATAGTATTTTGAAATATAGAAAAACTTTAGTACCAACGAGACTTCATTGCTTTAAAAGATTTTCTTTTATCGTAATATTAATTGTTATATTGATTTCAAAAGATTAATATGTTTGCATGACTTAATGTCTGAAAAAGAGAATGAGTTGCATGTTGTAAAGGGTCATGAGCAATAGCTCTTATAAATGGGCTAATTTATATTGTGTCAACATGTAAAAGAAATGTACATTTATATTGCGGAACAATTATTTATTAATGTAATGACTTTATGAAGAAGTCATTGTTTTGACGTACGAATAGAGGTCATTCCCAAATATTTGACGCGAGAATCCATAGCCTAGTAAACAGTAAAACAATCTTTACTCGTTATATTTTAACAATAACTTAACGTGTACGATGGCCTCGAATTGAAAAAACTGACATCTTTATATTGTTCTTCGATATTTGTATTTGTGTTGCGTTTAGGGCCACATCGACCTTTTGGCAGCTACCGTGATAATTAAGTTTATATTTCAATGTCATGCCCATACATATAGTTCTCTATAGAAACAGGATTATCTGGAATCCTTGAGAACTTTCCAGATATGTCTTAATTTTGAGAACTTTGCTAATGATCGATATGTATGGGAGAATATAGTATGGTATTATTATTGTACTGTAGTATATATGTGTTTTATTATTAGATTAGATTCAATTCAATGATCGAATTCCGCTATTTCGGTATTATGACCACGGGTTAGATAATGATTAATTTTAAATTCTAATTTTGCTTAAATTAAGAATGTACTTGCAATTTTAGTTACTCTTTACTAGGGAAAGTTGTGCTATGATGTATCTAGAATAATACTCTAGTGTCTGATAAATAGTGATGATACTGTATTTATTAGTATATAAATATAAGTATATTATTACATTAAAAAAACAATAAAAATAAAATTAATATCGACATTCAGTGGAGAATTACACAAAACACGTATTTATGTTGGGAGTTTATAAAAGTAAGAAATATAGATGTTAATTAATTAGGTAGAATTAGAGTTGAGTATTAATCGTGATGATTTCTATTGCAGATGTTGACTAAGCCTTTAAGATATAAAATTGCAAAGTTTTATTAACACTCCGTTATACGCGTTGCAAATAATTACATAATTACACGCACGGGGCGCTGCGGTGACCCAAAGAAATTGAAGGATTATTTGTTAGTTGGTTACAAATAAATAATAATCATATTTTATCCATAATCAGTCTTTATTGACTCTTGTAATGAAAACAAAAATAAATCTTTTCTCTTTAAAATAAGAACAACTTTTTTCTTAACTTTTTCCTAACTAACTTTCTACAAATTTGAGATTTTAGTCTTCATTGGTCGACTTATTGAGATTATTCAGACTTTGGTTGTAACATTGAATACATAAACTTTATTTATGAACATTAGACACAGGTTTAAAATATTTCTGGCATGCGGTTCTAGTCGTGCGATCTTTGGCTCTTCCACAGTCACAGCACCTGGCCGTCTTAGTTCTTTTTCGGGGTATGTCATCTTCTTGAGGTATTAAATAGTTTTGATTCATGCTCAAGAAAAGCATGCTACCTTCCTTTATGTTCCTAGGAATATGTTTGGAGTAAAGTCTTTGCTACATTTGTGGTTTTATACATTCAGTACGCAAATAATCACGACTAGGTATATGTTTGTGATTGTGATTGACCATGGCGTCAATTATCATTCCATTTATTCCTGCTACATTTACCATGTCAAAATATATAGTCAAAGGCCAACGGCGGTTGTTACGGGCTACACTGAAATGCTTACACATTTTATCTAACACGTCAACTCCACAGTTACTTCTGTTAGATTCAGTACTAATTTCAGGTTTTCTTGCATCATCGGTACTAGGGTCAATTCTATCATCGTTGTGCATAGTTGACGCTACTCTTCTATTTCTTGACATTTGGTACATATGACACTAAGGTGCACTTCTTAGGGAAACGAAACATGGAATCATTTATGGGTCTGTTTGTGGATATTTTAAATTGTCGTGGAGTTTCTGGTTTTTTTTTATTTCAGTGTTCCTATGGCAGTAATCTCCTTTTTTATTTACCATTGCCACGTTGCGACCCATATTCTCAAGAGGTTTTAGCATTTTATGAACAATATCAGGTACTATGTTTGATACTTGAAAAGGTCGTGGTGATTGAATCCCGGTATAAATTTTCAGATTATAGGCATAAGGAAACTGAACATCAACTAAGGCAAATAATTTCAGGCCATACTTATCTGATTTATTAGGTATAAACATACGGAAATCACACCGTCCTCTGAAAGCCACTAATTGCACATCAAGTGTGAGGTACTCACTTGGAGTGTAATATTTTTGTAAATTATTGACCAAATTATCAAATATTTGTCTAATATTACTTTGTCAGTTTCTTTCCGATTATCTCTAACATTGACATCATCAAAACGTAGACACTTCAGCAAAAATGCAAATCTGTTTTGAAACGTAGTAAGATTTATTGCGTCAACTGCAGTTCCATATTTATTGTCACAAAAGTCTTTTGTTTTTCGTCTTCAACTTTTCTGAATATCCATCATAACAAGCATTCCTGTCAAAACTAAATAATTTGTAATAATCTCTATAATCTCCTCGTTCATAAAGAGATCAAAACAAGGTTTTGATGTCACACACGTAATAGGTTCATTTTTTGGTCCACAAATACGTGAACGAGTATTGGAGGCTTGAACATGAATGTTAGTTTTAAAAGACGTTGTCTTCCATTCAAAACCTGATCTCGACCTATAAAATCGTAAATGTGGCAATGGAGCATCATCTTCACCTGAACTTTCTGACAACTGCGAATTAGTTTGTAGGGCTGTTGAGTTTGATACTACCTATTCCTGTTCATCATATTCTTGTTCAGAGTCAGAGTCATGTGGTATTTCTATGCAATGGTCGTCCACATCCTCACTACTCTGCAAGTCTCTTTCTTCTTCCTCGTCAGATACCACATGTACTATATTTTCAAATTGTTTTCTATAATTTCTTATCATGGCTCAGATATAAACAATTTGCAGTCGCGTTAGAATATAGATTTGTAAAACAGTTCGTTCCTTGTAGAACATTCTAAAGTACTATGTACTTTTTAGTACAGATCGCTGGATTTATGAACTATACAAAAAGATAGTATAAATATCCCTCTCAAGTTGTTTAGTTGACAAAATTGGAAGTTCGAATACACAATTGTTTCATTTTTACATATAATATAAGAGTAATAATAAAAAGTCGCTACATTAAATATATTATAAAGAAAATGAGTTGAGGAATTAGAAATAAGTTGTACAAACGCCATGGTTTTTGGAATATATTTCATTCTACACGGATTTAGATAGCGGCTTGGCAAAGAATAAAATGAAAGGTTTTAATTAGATGCAGTGTACTGTATATCGAGGGGTACAATCAAAGCGATACGATGCGATGCGGATATTTATTAATAAACTATTTCTGTGGGATTTGAATGTTAAAGCAATGTGAACATTATTTACATTAAGAAATCTCGTTTACAGTGATAATCCAGTGTTTTATTAATGTTGGTTTATTGAGGTATTATTTGTGATAATACATTTCTTCTTCGTGATAAAGGCTGATGATATATACAAATAAATAGTAATAAAGCTAGAGATATGTATTACATGTACCGTTGACTTCATGTGCCAGGAGACTCGGAAATATGTCAGGAACAAGTGTTAATATTCGAAAAAACAATAAATGTATGTATATATTCGTAATACTAATAAGACATTATCCTGTATGTATGTATGTAAAGTTGATTGTAATGTATGTATGTAAAGTTGATTGGAATATACCGCAGAGATATTATTATTTTCAACATTCTGAGGAGAATACTGAAAACTGTTCTTGAAATTCTGCATAAGGGAGAAAAACGGTCATGTTTGAAAAAAATTGAAAAAATCCAGTCTCCTTGATATTTATGTTTGGCTCTAAGCCATAAAATGTTTTTGGTTTGAAAAGAAAAAGAAAAATATGGTAAACATCTCGCAAAAGATTTCAACTTTGAACTTAAATAACTCCGGAACCGACACGAATTTAAAAATCGATTTTCACTGCTTTCTTCCGGACCTTCTTCTCTGGAGCTTTATCGTCTTTCACTTTACAGCCTATATATCTATGAGTACATATAAGATGTTTTCATTATCATTTCTAATTAATCTGAAAATTCCTGCTTCTAAACACATTGTCGTAAATTTAAATAGAAACTAAAGTAGCACACGAATTTTGAATTTTCTGTTCATATGGAAGTACTTAATATGCTTACGAGAGCATGTATGCGATGTGGGAGCCAGGCCAAACGATGTAAATTTTGGACGGGCGATGGTATCGTATATAATTCGAAATTGCATTTCGGATCATTGCACAGGAAGCTTTCAACTATCGACAGCCGCTAAATTGGTTTCGATAGTGCTCGCTCGCAATAACGAACGTACTGAAATTTTCACATTTTATTTTGAACCTTGTCTTTGTCAGCAAATGTTTACTGTGGAAGTAGACAAATTTATCTTATTTTACTGTCGGTTCTATATTGCTTACTCATTTTCTTTAAGTACTCGACTTGAGTTATGGCAATTGCGTTTGTGCTATAAATAATAATAACAACAGACGCAATAAGATGATTATTTTTAGAATAATTATCCGCTTGTACATTATTTACTTGTACGCTTGTACTATATTTGCAATTAGAGTTTAGTGAAAAAATAATAATTTTCGTCATAATAACGTAAAAATACATATTTTACTGATGACAATTTTCTATTCATACGTATATTCTATAAATATATATTATATGTATATATAATTATGTAAATATAAATAGAAAATTTAAGATTTGAGAATAAGCTCTCATGCATTGGTCTTGTCATAGTATCACCTTATAGTGACATGTTAGGAATATTTTCAGGAATGCTTATTAGGCGTAGAATAGACTATTAGATAAAACCGTTCGGTACTCAGCGATTATTAAACTACAGTATTTTGTAATTGTTGCTCGTTTAGAAAAATTTCTTGCTGAGAAGCTTGTTCTCCTAACAATATTGTTATTTCTTCCAAATAACATGTGTCTTAGATTAATAGGATAGATGGAATTGTTACAATAAATTTAGGGCAAACGTACAAATTTCTTTTCACTGCTCTAGTGGTGGAACTTTGAGAAACCTTTTTTAGTGATGGTCAACTTCATTAATAAAGGTATTTTGTATTTTCCAAATTAATTCACGATCACTGGTCAAGCGTTTCTAGGGTCTGTGGCGATTATTTGAACTTAATTGTTGATTCTGTTTTCTCTACATTTATCACTTCTCTATTAACTTTATTCTTTGTAAATATTGTGTATATTTACATTTTAATTAAACAATTTTTTTTAATAAAAAAATTGCTTAAATATAAAAACTTCTATACTTACTTATTTCTTTCAGAATATTAAAATATTGTATCTATTCCTACATATGAATTATGTTTGTGATTTTTAGTGGCGGGAAAAATGATAAAATGTCGTAAATTGAGATTGAAGAAATTGAGATTAGTCTCATTATTTATAAAGTTGATGCGTGTCACTGAACAAGATAAAATCCTTTCGTATTATTGTAACAAATAACGACTCCTCAACATCCGTTTCTTTTCGGGTATGGTCTCAAGGTTTAAATTTAGCATTATTACAATAGTGATAATAAACTATCACGGATTTCATTTTTAATTGTAAGATTAACTTGTTTGCCTCTGCGGTGCTTGAATTTCAGATGTGTTCAGGCGTAAAAAATAAATAGTGATAATAAACAATAGTGATAATAAACTATCACGGATTCATTAGTGATAATAAGCAATAGTGATAATAAACTATCACGGATTTCATTATAAACTATCACGGATATTGATAATAAACTATCACGGATTCATTAGTGATAATAAGCAATAGTGATAATAAACTATCACGGATTTCATTATAAACTATCACGGATAGTGATAATAAACTATCATGGATTTCATTATAAACTATCACGGATTTCATTATAAACTATCACGGATAGTGATAATAAACTATCACGGATTTCAATAAGCAATAGTGATAATAAACTATCACGGATTTCATTTTTAATTGTAAGATTAACTTTTTTGCCTCTGCGGTGCTGATTCAGATGTGTTCAGGCGTAAAAAAGATTAAAATTTTTTTTTTAAATTGGACTATGACTCATTGTTTTTCTAATATATATAGGCAGCTGCTGACCTGGGAAAATTGTTGTTATGTAGCTCAACTGTATTACATCTCACAGGGATGGTTCATACGGTATAAGGGCGATTTGAGAATACGTAATAGTGACAGTTATTGGAAAATTCGCTGTCATATTTTCTGCGATGTGAATTCAGATAAGCAGGTAGACTGTTTTATACGGGTATCACGTAAGGAGTGGACCAGCAAAATGTTCAGGGTTAAAAGGGTTACTACACACACGAATCAATAAATTTATATATATATATATATACATATATATATATATATATATATATATATATATACAAATGTAAAACAGCATATACTTTAAATACATCAATACACAATGTTATCAGCGCTGAAACAGCCCGCATAACGCTCATTAATTGTTTCAGGTTTGAAATACCGCGCTCCCCACGAACAAGGTAAACGCTTAATATAATAACTCCGAACATAAATAATTTATGGATTATGATAATTCCATTAAATCGCGGTCACCTGCTCTGTTGTATAAATCGGGCACCCGAACTAAAATAAAATGACCCGTCGTGGATTTCAATTATGCGAATGTCTCTTACGTGGATATATCGCGTGATGTACATACGTCAGCGTTATAGATTATGCTCATCGCCTATTGTCGCGATGACGGTAATTTATGCAATGCTCATTGAGGACGCATATTCGACAAGTGGCTCGACAAAGGCCGTTATTATGCTAAAGCCGAATACATGCGAGAAAAAAAATAACTCGAAAATTTGAATGACGTGTGACTGATTCGGGTGGGCTTTTCATGTTTTCGTGTACGCGAACGTCACGTAATTACTTGTCGTTTTCGTCTCTTTAATTTTATGCGGTGTTCGTGTAATTTCTGCGCGATATAAGTGGTATTGTCGCTAAAATGTCGTACGATATTGAAACCAGAAAAATATGGTTTAGTCCGGCTTGCTTGCGAATATTAATGTACTTTACATGCATATATTGATTTTGCACGAGGTACAATAACGTCCATTATGTTTTTTTCTGACTTCATGACTTTTATATTTTTACATAACCCTACCTAAACGTTAGACAAATTATTAAGATATTATAAAAATAAATTCAACGTTTAATTCATTATTTATATTAATGTATTAATTGACTACTGTGTTAACACAAGCGTCTTTATTATATCCTTTGAAACTAAGGGTTAGTTACTTTTATTGTCCGAAAGTTCCCGATTATTTTACTCGAAATTGTTTCATTCAACCTTATAATACCATATATTCGTCTTAAGCGTTGGGTTTATTGATTTATCGTTTCTTGTTTTTATTCGTTTGCTTGTTGGATTGTCTTTGAACCGCTGGTAATTTTGTGGAGACATAATGCAATAATACGAAAGTGACATATATTTTTTATATGTAATTTTATTTATGTATTTTTTTATATATTTGGGTGTATATGGAAATAAATGTGGCACAATTTTATAGCTTTAACCTTTCTATACTTTTTAATATGTTTGGTTTATGCAGAAATGTGAAACAATGAACATTGGTTGAACGGTCGAATTTACGCTTTATGTTATACACAAACATACATGTGTTATGATCGTATCATATTACATCCTCTGGAAGGTCTTGCGTGTTTACATGTCAAGAAAAGAATTTAACACTCGCTCGCCCACTCAGCACATCCTGGTTACAAGGGAAACAAGGTACTCATTTTCATTAAGTTCAAGGAAGTCCCATTGCAAGTTTGAATATTTGTATTTCGAAAGAAGATTTATTGCCCGCCTACGCATCACGTCCTGATTACAAAGTGTCTTTTCATCAAACTCAAGTGCTCTGCATTCCGACTTAGCTCATCGCAGAATATAAAAGCCGCCCTTATCAAGTTCATATCATTGATACACAAAATTTTATTAACACCTCTGTATTAAGCTTCTCTCTGTAGTTGATTGTCGTTAAAATAAAATTTAAAAGATGACTTTTTCAGAAAATTTAAAATAATATTCGTAATTATTTGTTATCTATTCGTACATAGATACTTGCGCACAGTGTTCAGCGCCGCAAGGGGAAATTATAGCTGCGAAGAAATGGCCACTGCGGGTAAAATCCGCACTCCGGGCAAGTATTGGGTGTGTTAAAAAGAGTTATGTGTAATATTTTTTGCACTCAATCAGAAAAGAGGTGCGTTTTACGTCTTATTTCAATGACAATTTATTCCTTTATAGCCAACGAATCAACGAATAGCGTCTTTCTATGTCCGACATCTGTTCCCGGACACCGTGTATATACATACAAGATGCACGAAATTTCAGTTTAAAAACATTTTCTTTTATTTTAAATGGACTGGAAATAGGAAAATTATTTTTCATGACATTATAAAAAACTCAGGAATTTTTAAAAAAAATCGCTGATTCTTTAATTTTGCAAAGTAGTCAATAATTAAATATAAACGTTTGAAGACACGGGAAACTAAAAAAAAATATGCACCTCAATTGTCTAGTGTATATAGAAATACTTTGACAAATATGTTTTATGAATTGAGATGGGAGAAATTTGGAAAATGTTTCAGAGAGTGTATCCTGAAAAAAAATATTACGACTAATTCGTTTATCTGACAAATGTTGATCAATCAGTAGGAAAAAAATCTACGAGCAACGCAATACATTTTTCTGTCTGAAATCATATTAATTTTATAAAGAGTTTTTTGTTTGTTTTTAGGATTACACAGGGTATATACCCTATGTACTCCCAAACAGAGTGACATAGGGTTTACAAAACCATTTTGAAGTTTATGAGTAATGAGCAGAGTGTAGATTGTATTTTCTAGTTAAACTTTTAAACCATTATAGCTACATTAATATTACAGAATCTACTCAAATATTTCTGTAAAGCATATAAAGGGCACGATATTCGTTCTTCAGTTCAGTTAGTAAGCGAGTTTCTCCGAGTAAAGAAGGAACCGATATGATGTTTCGTGACGAAAACTTAGAGTGGTCTTGCTTGATGAATTCAGTGCAGAACGAAAAGCGAGCAAATAACATATAGACAACAATCGGTGAAGGTGTATTCTCCTTTGACAAAGCCAAGCTTTGGTTCCAGGGATTCAAAGAAGAACATTTAGATTTCTGCGATAATTCTCATTAAGGGCAATCTCTTATTTTAGATTTAGAAAAATTAAAAAGGCTTTCTGAAAGAGACTACTCTCAACCCTTTATATTGCAATATAAAAATAACTTCACGGTTTGGTGAAGAAATAAAAACAATCTGTTTGTTTACTACATCAGCTAACAATGGTGAGCCGAGATGGTGTGTTTATTAGTAGCCAACCTAATATAATACGTATGTATATAATTTATTGCATCGCCGCACACACTGCGATATTAACTGTGAAATTTATTTCGAACAGTTATTTGAACAGCAGGTCTTTTCCTTCTTTAAAGGAATTGGATAATTCATATGTTTTTGATAACGTTGAATTTAATTGTTGCCGCTCTAAGGTTATTGTCGCGCCAAGCAATATTTCATGGTAATGTCAATACAATTAAATTAGGTATAACACAATTGCGAACAATGATTCGTGTTATGTGAATTCTTGACATTAGAATTGTTGTTTGTTCAGCACGTTTATTTAGTACATCGACCGACTAATGACGTAGATAGGCTCAGGTGTTTTGAAGAGAACTTTATACATCACCATGTATTTACTTTTTAATAGAATAGGTATTTACTAGTTTGCTCATTTTGGTTGATCGCTTAAGTTTGATCATTTTTATGTAAGGGGGATAATATCGAAAGTTTGAGAAATAGGTAAACATGGAAGAAGTAACGAGATAAAAATTCAAATTTGGAACATCAAGGACGATATGGTTTGCGTTAGTATTATGAATGATAGCCATTGGTACACTTATTCACGGAATTGGGAAGTGATTTAAATCATGATTTTTTAAAGCTTTTTCTTTATTTAATTGAAAGAAAACTTATAATAAAACTTTATTAGAATAGTTGCAGCGTTTACTTTGTAAAAAAATTGACATATCAATTTTTGTCTTGATAAATATGTTTTTGTAACGGATCATATTTTATAGTTTTATCACCTAGATTCACATTTTCAAGTATTATACGTAAAAAAACCTTTCTGATAAAAAAACTTTTTTAAACGCTTTTGCAAATGTGCACGCGGGCATGTCAATCGACGTGTGCCATATTGAGTGTTAAGGTAAGGTAGGCAAGTATACGTCACATTAATAGAGCACGTAGACAAGTAATGACGTCAATTGTAAGAGTTCCAAGCATAATTACTAAATGATTGATTTCAAGTCTACAAATAGACAAATACCTAAATAGGTGTATACCTAATAGAGCAGTATATATACTCTTTTACCGTCGTCGGATATAGGAGTGTATATATATATATCTGATTTTGTCAAATAACAATGTACGTTTATAATTGAATTCTAATTACACTAAGTTATTTTCTAACAAAAAATGTGTCTGCTGTTTTGCCGTTCACTCGAATTTATCCACCTTTAAAACACGAACATTTTTTTTTATTTGATAAATAAAAAAAATTGTCTACCATGTTTGCATCTCTGTTTTTTTTTATCTTCTAAGGACAATTTTGTAATTTCAGATTTGTAATGTCAGATTTTCAGTCATAGCGGTAAACAAAAGAAAATTGTCCACCATTTTAATGCCGCCATCTTACATTTTTATTTGGCGTTCTTTTGATATCAATAATTTGAGGTTGATCGATTATGTGGAAGCAATCACAAGAAGAGACAAAAAATTAAGTACAATCTATAACTCAGTTTCGCGCACTCAATTTTCAAAGTATTCCGATGGATTCAAATAATATTTCTTACTTTTCAAAATTTTACTATACAAAATTCAATTCCGCATAACGGAAGTTGCTTTAAAATATATATACTTTCTTGTCAGTTCTATCCAGTGGTTAAATATAATACAACATACTAGGATAGAATTTGTGCATTTACCCTTGAAATAAATTGAATATTGAATTTAAATCTCACCAATATGCAAAATTTCCCATTAATATTTAGAGTCAACTTTATTCGGTAGGTGATGGATATTTGAAAAGTTCTTGTAGTTGGTTCTGCTAATAATGTTGTATATGAGAAAAAACGGTAGAAACACTTTTGTCTATTTAATAGACAAAATTGACACTTCAAAATATTATTTGTAGTTTTTGGTACGTAGGTTACAAAAAAATCTATTTGAATGTTGTAGTGATACATTTTCATTATTGAGTTAAAACATTGAATGTCATTCTACAGGAATTACTTTATTTTTCGAATGAATATGTAAAAAATATATATAATCGATTAGGTGTGATTGCGTAACAAACATCTAAACAAAGTTTCGTAATACTTTTGTTTTTTTGATGTAAATGTGGAAGTGCTTCTTGCTTAGTGGCAACAAAAAACTGACATTTTTCGAATTTATAATTTTAGAGGAATTACGCCATTTAGTACTTTTCATCAGAATTTAATGACATTTGTGTTGAAACATAAATGAATAAATTTGTTTATTTTATACTGCTCAGCAGAACAAACAAAATGATAAGTTTCCTATTCGGAAGTTCGTTCCGCCCTTAAGTTACGCCACCAAAAATAATAACATATAATATAAAAGCTGAAGAAAAAAATTATGTTTGTCAGCTGCGACGCACAACTGGAGTTTACTCCTTAAGTACAATTGTCTTGAAATGTATAAAATAGGTAACACTGTATATAAATATAAAAAAGAAACTACATTCGTGCAAACAAATTAATTCTATATTCTATCTTCATTATAAACGTGTGTATTTGACTGTACTCACCCTTTCATTAATAATATTACTAGCATTACATTTCTCGGTTACAGCGTCCCAAGCGTTTTTTTTGCATCTTCACGATTGCTCCATCGGTGTATTTATTTTCAATTATATCTATTGTAAGGGACCAATATCTGCAACAGTAACCTTTTCTCTGTTTCTGCGTAGTTTCTTTTTCTTGTATTCATTTTACTACTTTGTTGTTATAATGCAATACTTTTAGCCAAAAGTAAACGACGCTTATAACTTTATTATATGATCTATGCTTACAACTGTCAATAAATAATTCGATATGTCAAGATGTGCTTGAAACTAGATAACGATTGATGCGCAGTACGTACTGCGCAGACAAAAGTATTGAATCAAAACATAAACCTCCGAGCAGCTAATCTTTGATTTTCCAAACTCGATTAATTAATACTAGTCTAATATGCGTCCATTGAACCGTCGGAGACATAATAGGACAATTCATATTAATCTAGACTTACGTAACCGCGATTTAATATAGTTTTATGTATTGTCTATTAGTACGAGCCTATCTATGTCAAACTCCGCCATTGCGATTACGCCATAAGAAAATGTCAATTAAACATATTGATATCTCAGTCAAGCGATGCGCAGAAATGTTGTGCGGAGAGGCTACCTGACGTTTACTTAACGTAACTTCTGATTTTACTCCTCATAAAACTTCATACCGGGGCTATATATGAAAATCGATTCTTAAGGAGTAAACTCCAAAAATAAGGTTCAAGTCATGGATTGCAGGCTATTCGTATTGGTCAGTAGGTAAAGATGACTATAATTTTATGCTGTTGCTAATCATTAACAAATAATTAATTAAATTTTTTATATCAATGTTATATTTTGTTACACTGTAATATTTAAAATTGTTCAAGCATAAAGTTTCAAATATGAACTGAAGCCACCGCGAAATGAAGTTGGCTTCTGTCCCATTACGGTAGTAAGTAAACATTTGGAATTTCGATGGCAAAAACAACTAACTGTGCATACAACTACAAAAATTTATAACCTTGACAAACATATTTCGCATTCAACTGTTGAGCGAAATAAAGGAACCAATACACGCAAAACTTAATTAAATAATTTCAATTCAGATTAACGGTTATTTTCACAGCTCGTTAATAGAAATTTGTCATAATTCATAACTATTAAGTTCGTTTTTATGACGTCTAAATCTTAATCATTAATTCATTAGTTCTACATAATAAAACAATAATGTAAATAGTATGTTTCAGAAAATTACTGTGTTGACACTAACTGTTTTATTGTTAACAAACGAAGTCAGCCTTTAATTTCCGTGACAACATTTCCACGTCTAGATTTCGGAGATTTCGACTTTTATTAAATATACTTATCGATTTTTGAACATTAAGAACAGAAAGAAAAGAAAATTTTTTGAATAATTAAGAACTATTTACCTCAATAATTATAGATAAGTGAAAGAACTATTTGATATTGTTCCGGACGACCGCTGTAACCAACACGGCGATCGGGCATCTGTGGGAACATAAAATCTGGCGTGACAACCGGCGGCCGCGCAGTGGGATCACAAGCGGGATATAAAAGAGGCCAAAACATTGCAAAATTATGTCATCGATCAGTTTATCGCTTCGACTTCGAGTTGAATAAAGAACTTCTTACAGTTCTAGTTTAAATAATAGTAACCTTGATAAATAATTGAGAACTTACATAGAATTGAGAACTTCCTACAGTTGTCGTTTTAAATAATAGTAAACTTAATAAATACTAAATTAATTTACAAAGAAATTCTCACACCGACGAGGAGTATTCATTGATAATCTAATCAGCGAGCTCTCCCGACTTCATAATGAACAGCGACGTAGATCTGGTGAACGGAATTCTCCAATCCAACAACCGTCTGGTTGTTGGATTGGAGAATTTCGGCGGGGCTCTGACTATTGCCCGTCGTCCCGCACAGATGTCTTTAAAATAAAAATGTATTTTTATCCAATATTTTTAATTGAAGAATTATTTCATAAATCACAAAGCATTTAAATTAGATATGTTCTTACAGATATAGCTTCCGAAAGTGCGAACACATTTTAGATCTTTGGTTACGTCTTAGTTGGTGTTTGGCACAATTCTTACACTCTTTCGTCAATTCGTATTATAATATTTTAGATTATTTATGGCAGACCTTTTTCACACCTCGGTACCAGATTTGTACACCAATTTACCCAAGGCTTGAGCGTATGTTCAGGAAATTTACCCATTCTCTTCGTTCATGATGATGGTCCGTTTTTATTAATAATTTGCCCACATTCTGTGGATAAGCAAAATTCGGGCCAACATAATATTAGTAATTATCAATTTGTGAAAACTTATTTGTATGTTGGAATTCGTTATTAAAGTTTTTGCAGTTGACTTTGTTACTGATTAATTAAATTCCTTTACTTCGATTGACTGGGTGAAAGTGCTTTTGTAGCGAAACGTTCACCTTATGCATGGATTAAATCGATGATTGCATTTTAACTGCAAAAAAGATTATTACATGTAACGATAACATGTTTTAAAATAGTAATTTTTTCTTATTATAAAGATATTTTCAAACGTGATCATTTATTGGTGCAATAAAAATTACGATTCGCAGGTAATTCGTTGAGTACCATAGGTAAGAACAACATTTGAACGTTTTTTAGTAGAATAATTAAGTATGGCCAAAACAGGAAAATGAATTGAATAAGTGTGGAAATTGAATTTAGTATGTTGTAGTGAATATTTTAGTGTCAAATTATATATATTGTTTGTATGTAGCGTTAAAAGATCATTAGGATATAGTGGAGAGTAGAATATGCAAGAATTGCGATATTTGGAAAACAGGGAAAACTATTAAAGCCATCTAGACATGCATCATATTATATTTTATAAATTGATTTAAAGTTTAAAAGAATGCGGCGAGATCTACATTAAACCTGGTGGGAAATAAAAGAAAATAGTTTTATTGAACATTTAATTTTATATATAAAAACAAGTGGAACATATGACAATATTAAAAACAACAATTTTTTTGTTGGTTAATGTGTTCGACTCCGACTTGTTCTATGAATTGCTACCGGCTGATGGACAGTACAACATAGCTCCAGTGTAAATATTAACCGACTTAGATTTAAAATAATTGACAGTCTTTTCGAAGGTCTCTAATACTATCGAATCTTTTATTCCTTAAATGATTGTTTGGAGCTCTTCGATCAGTTGACCTAATGTCAAGCGAATAAGGTTGATACACTAGCAGAACCTAGTGTAATCCTTCTAATTTTTGCTGAGTGTATTTTGCGGTATGTGCTAATGTTGATATGGCGGAAAATCTTTAACTCCCAAGGGAGAAGGCAGAAGAGTTCGTACTTGATGTCGATTGAAATCTTTTCTTTGGTGGAAAGTTCAAGCAAAAATAAAAAACAGTTAGCACCAAGCCTTCAACCACCAAAGGAAATCTATTTTCTTTGGTGTTTGAATGCTTTGTACCAACTGCTATTTATTGATTACACTTCAGACTAATTACACCGTATTATAAAATACCTTTATAAACTTCGTGAACTTTTTTGGTAAAGTCCTTTATTTGTGGTTAAAAGTTTATGATGATAAATATATAAACCATAGTTGAACGAAATGGTGGATGTAAAATATGTTGAATATTATTTTAATTGAGAAAAAAACGAATGTTTGTTTATTAAGTTATTTATAAAATGAAATAAATACTTCAAATTAGTTATATAGTTGATACGTTACAAGTCAGTTATTTCAATGATTCTCATTTTTTTCGATATTTAGAAGAATGACGTTATATTAAATAGATCCATTCATATGAAAACATAAAAATGCGAAACTATAAGAAAGAGATAGAGAGTAGAAGGAAGCCTGTATACAAACGAGAAGTCGTATTGACAATGTGATGACTAGTTTTGACGGCCACTTCCTAAGGTCTAATGACATGTTATATAGTATAAGGTCGGTGACCTTGAAGATGTGGCGTAACACCATCTTAGTTCTGTGTGTTACCGTTTTGTCAATGCAACACACAATCATTTTGGTTTCAGAGACATCAATAAGCTATTGCGATCTGTTGTCATAACTAGACATTTTGTACTCTATCATAGCTTAGATTCGAACCTTTTATTGACGATAAGTTCTATATAATTGATGTCATTGCCTTTAATAGTATTGTTTATATCGACCTCCATGTGCGCAACGAACGATTGCACAGTTATTGAGTATGTTCGTTAACTAGTTCAAGGGTCGGTCTGCTGACTAGCCTGAGTCAATGTCGCTTAATATTAATAGGATGGTTTCAATTGCGTCTTTTTAGAATACTGCGTCATGAAGATTTATATGGTGTTTTTGAATGCATCGTATCATCTAGATATCGAATTAGTACATACGTTTCTATGTTTATGGTCTAAATTTCGATAAGTTTGAACTTGATTATGTTTTATTTTTTAAAAATGTAATTAATTTAATCATAAGTTTAATGAATTTTATTCGAAAGAGAACATTCCGTTTCTGTAGATTAAAAGTTATTAAATAATAAATAAAAGTTACATAATGCTTAGAGGAAAAATAGAAGTTTCACGACTTAAATGTGTAAATATGTTATCGAATGTTGATGGCTTGTGAGCAGTCCAGAAAATTACCTCTATTATTTTTAGTATCTGAATCTAAATTTTAAATATTCTGCCGGCGCCCACTGTTAAGTGAAGATTGCAATATTATGATAATCTAAAATCTGTCAATTACGAGTGTAACTTGCTCTGTTTACATATATTATTTTTTCATGATGTAATTATATTGGCTACTACATCCTTCATAGAGGTAAAACATGGCGTATATTTAAACGATTTTATTTTTCACAATGGAAATATATAAACATATTGCTTGGTATACCATTCAAAGATACAAGATACAGTTTTTGCAGTTGACTTAAGTCAATTGTATGGAATATCTATGAACTTTTTACAGACCCAACTACATGTCATAAGTTGGTCGACTATTACTTTTAAACTAGCAGAGCCTACTTAGTTGTCATAATTTTCCTTTCTATTGTTATATATATATATATATATATATATATATATATATATATATATATTTATTTAAAAAAAATTTGTTTAGCTTATAGGCGACGCGTAACTTTAATAAACTCTACAAAAACGACCACTTTAAAGCTTATTTTTTTGTAAAATATTTTTTCGAAAAAGTTGTCATGATGTATTCCCAATATTTTTGGAAGATCTATTCAACGATACACTAAATGATAGGATATGCGAAAGAAATTAAAATAAATTATTTAAATAGTTAAATTTGTAGGCATTATTTATAAATATTTAAACAATGCTAAATTTCAGCTAAGATTCAAGTTAATCAAGAAGAACCCTAAAAAAAGGCCATTTACGCCGCATATTTTGACACTCGCAAATAAATCAAAAACTACAGGGTATTTCCCCTTAACCTGGAATCATGAAATTTTGCAAGAAGCAGTCTCACAGCACAAGTAAAGGAAAAAAATTTAAGAATTGGTAATTTGTATTTTTATCACATAAGAAAATATTTTTGTATATATATATTAAAGATATAGCAGGCAATATTTTTGTTCTAAAAAATTAAAAATGTTATGAATAGTTTAATAGAAATATTATATACTATGAAATATTTAAAATGCCTTAATGTGTACGGAACCCTCGTAGTGTGAGTTCCACTCATGCTTGACAGGTTTTTTTCTTATTCAACAATAATATAAAATTTGGATTTGTTACTTCTTTTGTCCTCTTAGAGCTGGTACATATTAAAGACTTCTTGCAGTTTAGTCTTAATAAACTACGCCAAGAAGTATGTGAAATGGCGCACATTTTAAGACAGAACATCACCCTAACACTTCTGCCCTCTTGAGCCTAGTTGACAGCCTACAACATCTCTACTGACTGTCAGGTTCCTTTGTAAACCGTCTGCAGATAGTTCGCAGGCACTCTTAGTACATTGCTTTGTGTTAACCTAGAAACACGTCTATAGATAAGATACATTTTCAACACTGCTATAAAGACATGCAACACTAGTTGACACTCGTGATTCGCTCACATGGGCCTATATTCTGTTTATTTATATTATACAGGGGAGTTACAACAACTGTTTTTGTAATGGGTGCGGTTAATACTGACAAAATGTTTTGTCCTTGTGCTGTCTTGACTGATAGCGTCCAAGTTATAAGTTCAAAAATGTTTGAGAACAGTTTGTCTGAGACGCCGCACGCAGTGGGCAGTGGTGACAGGTGTAAATGACTGATGGCAGGTAGCACTTTCGCTAGCACGTCTGCTCGTCGTCAGTCACGTGTGGCGGGCTATTGAAACCACTACCATACAATTACACAATACACGTTTTTAATAATTTGATTTTGTCTGTTGGTTGATACCCCATAAGGGTTCCCAGTTTATCTACAGAATCCTAAAAATTGTCCTTTTTCGAGAGATTAACGTATAATTAATTTATATTTTAAGGTAATTTATTCAATTCAACAACAAAATAAAATGGGTTTTATTACATTTATCCTAATACATGCAAAATGAAATTAAAAAAAACATTGTTATTTCTTGTCAATACTAAATTTATTTTATTTTATTAAATTTCGTCTTACTTAGACTCTGATTATTCCCCAATTATCCTGAGCCAATGATATTATACTTATTCTTAACAGTGGCTCTTTACTGGGCTCAACTCAATCATATTTCTGGCAAGTCGAAATTGTTAAGAGTCATGGAGGGTGTTATATTGTATAACTGTATGTAAGGTATATATACGTACTATATGTAAGGTATATTGTCTTATTATGCTTTGTCATTCTTTTTAACTTTACAATTGTATAATAACTAAAAACAAATAATGATAGTTCTGCTCAAAGCCAAAAGTTTACAAATGAATTTGATCTACCAAAAAAACACAACAAAAATTTCTGTAGAGTTTATATTGTTTTAATATAAGAGAATATAATTATATTGTTTTAATATAAGAGAATATATTTAAAGAAACATAATTCTATTTTTCTTCAAACTATGGAAGTAACATAGTTTCGTTTTGCGATTTAAATATATGTTTATATAGGAAGAAGTAAATTCTGAACTGTTGTTTAAGGTCCTAGTACTTTTTTAATTTTTTTTTAATTCACACTTTTACAATAATAGCATTTCACAATAGCAATGGGAAAATAGCATATTTGCCAGGTCTGTTCGATTTGCGTAGTCACAATACTTCGTTAGGTAACATCAAGAACGTACCCAAAATTAGCATCAAAACTTCACTTGGAAAAGCAGAACACATATTTAAGCAACATCTCTTCTTATAATTAATGTTGGCAATTTTCATTTTTTTAATCAAACTCAGAAAATAATTCATAGTTAATATAATCTAATAATAAGTCATAGTAAATAATACATAGTTTATGTGCTGTTCATATGACTCGTAAATTTCTATTATTTATTGCAGCTTTAATATTTTGCCAATTGTGTGAAGTAACAAGCGCATACGAATTCGTTAGGTAATCTTACTATGGCGTCATCTCAAGTGCAATAAAACTGTTGAAGTGCGTCACAATATGAACGTGGGGTTTTGTAATTATTCCGTAAAACAAATATTTGCCAAATAATTTAAAAAAACATCCAAAATGTTAAAAAAATATTTCTTTTTTGGTTTTTTATTCAAAAATTATTTGAATAATATATTTAGTAATGTTCTATGGTGTACATTATACACATTCGTCAATGAGTATAAAATAAATTAAGTGAAAAAGTTTAGATTTTCACGAAACCGATTTCCTGACCTATTTTAAGTGTTTTTAGAGTTTCATACCTGAAAAGCAATAAAAGAGAATCTTTACACGATCCTTCAGGTGGCCGTCTACCTGTCCATGTATCACCGCGGTTTTTTTCAGAAACCGATTGACGTAGACAGTTTGAATTTGGCATAGTGGCGTTGTGGCACTAAAATGTCTACAAATTTTCTTCAGAACTCCTTTGAAACTTGAAATTTGGCGTAATGATAAGTCATATTTATCTCAGTAGTTAACATTTAAAAATATTCATACGAAAATTTTTGGACTCAAGTCAAGTTTTGGAAATTGTTTTTTTAAATTTCGTATACAATTAAAAGGGCAATCTTTAAAAGAGTTCAAAATTATTTTTTCAGTATTTTACGTAAGAGTTCTATAGATATTGTCGAAAATATTAAAAAATACACGCCTCCCTCTTTATCTCCGAAACTGAAGATAAAACTGCGTTACTAAATTGTCAACCGAAATTTTATAGGGAAACTCACTATACATTTCATAATTTTTGATATATTCACGATACTTTTACTCCTGTGAAATCATAACATTTGTGAAAACTTTAATGTAAATACCATGGTATGCTTAAATGTTTACATTAATTCTACGCGGTTATGAATGATTTTCAAAATCAAATGATCTGCTAATGGGATATCGATTATATCCGGTAATCGATTATAAAATTAGTAATTGAATAATACTCATAACAGAGTGACTACTAATAGCGATTATGACTTTAATAAATAATTCGACAATAAATTCCCATTTAAAGTCAAGTATTATTTATTTAATCAGATCACATTCATTCAATAGTTGAATATTTGACCGTAAAATAACATTTAGGAATTATTTAGAAGAATTAAATTAAATATTTTTTTACCCCAGTAGTATATTGTTTAACCCGTTTATGCAGGTAACAAGTATTTTATCAAATAGCAAACGTTTGATAAATACTTGTTACTTGCGTCATTCAGTCGTTCGTGTTCGTATGTTACTAAATAATAATTGCTACTTATCATAATCAATATATTTAGAGAAATTTTCATAATCGAATTATTCGATATCATTCATAATAGCTCCTCTTGGTTATGTGTCTAAGTGGCTGAAGTGTTAATAGTCCTTTTAATTTTGTCATATACCTGTTCGTCCGTATGTCACAGCACCCGAACTCTTTTAGCTTAAAGATCATTTGCGGTGAAATTTTAACCGGATGCCTATTGACCTACCTATTTGAATTTCGCGAACGTAGAAACATAAAGAAATAATATTAGAAAGTTTTTTCCTTATACGTCGATTATAGGGAAGAACAATTTTTTTTCACCGACCCATTTTGAGTATGTCATTGAAGACCTATTTTGAAGTAAAATCAAAAAGGTTTATTAATATTTCTGATACTGTATTTACGTCTGCGATATGAGCCTTCAAAGTGTTTTGTATTAAGTCGATCCTTATCTAAATTTTTAATCACCTATATTCAATGCAAAATTATTTCCATAAAATCGCATTATTAAATTAAATATACATATAATCAACTGTGATATTTATTTTACGGCCGTGAAATGTTTACTGGACATACTATATATGTACTTAACAAGCATATTTTATTATTCTTAATTTTTCGAATTATCGCTTTTGTTCGAAATTGAAAGAAGCGAACAAACATGTAAATGTTAAAGAAACTACGTGCATTTGTGGATGTACATAACATTATTCCATGTACGACAGAAATTCGGTCAGGGGCGAACAATTGGACCGTTTCGGTAAAAAATTAAGTTATTGGGTCGAATTCCATTTTTAGTAAAAACTAACTTCTTGTTGAATTTATTTAAATTTTTGCAGCTTATTAAGGTTTCGTGTTTTGACGTTTTTCATCTATTTAATTTTTTTCTGTACCTCTGACAAAGTGCTTGTGCAAGTCGATACTTAATGTGGAAGCATTTACACTGGCCTGTAGTTCTTAAATATATTTAGATTTGAGTTTCTTAAATATATTTAGTTTTTAAATATCTATTCTCAATATTTTTATTAGTTTTCAGCAAATTTCGAATGTGATCCAATAATTTTCACACTATCTACTGCCAGCTATATTTTTTTACAAATAACTTTCACTCATCGTTCGCTATGGGTCATAGTTATTTATTAATTTATAATAATGTTTTCTGTATATAACGAATATAAATGGAAAAGTGGGGAGTGTAAACTGAATTCAGACGACAATATTGCAAAAAGATAAATGTTTTGTATCCAATAAGTTATCAAACAAAGAACAAAGTCTACACAAAAGAAGTGTTTTTCTAATAAATGGAACTATCTTTCAACTATGCTCATTTCTTACAATTGCATTTCTTTACGGAAGTATACAAAATTACAGTATTAAACATATTTTTTTCTTTGCAAGAAAAGGCTTCAATTTATCGGTTTTTCGATTTATCTGGTTTTCGCCTATCGACACAATTATTCATTACTTCCTCCCGGAATACGGGCGACATCGAGCTGCCTCGATGAAGACAGTGTATTCTATTCTTTCTGGTTATGCGAAGTCATAAATATATGAAAAATGGTAACAAGGAAAACTATAATAAAGGAATAAAAAAATCTACTCGATGGATAGCTTAGATTATCTTTTTCCACGGCATTACACACATAAGTTTTTAAATATCGATAAAACCATAAGAAAATTTAAGGTAGTTGTCGCGTGACTGTAAGATCCAAAAATTATTTTTATTAAATTTTTTATTGAAAATTATTTCTTTTTTTCCAGTGGTTGGTATGATTCCCATGTTAACTTCGCAAATGCTTTTATTTTTTTAAAAATGCTTTAACGTCAAAAAACTTTCAAACGGGAAATTGAAAATTAGGCAAAGAATTTTGTCAAATATTATCGTTGAAAGGTGGCATGACAATGCATTTTCGTTAATTTACCTCACAGATTTCCATAGTCTCTTAAAAGTACGCTTTGTCCATCGCGGCCGTAAACATGGTGTATTGTAGAGTAATTTGTAATCTCTTTTTATCTCCTAATTATTAGTTGACATAGTTCGAATTTTGGACCCGTGAGGTATAGATTAGTTCAGTGGTTTAGGTTAAAGAATACTTACGTTTCATTAATTGTAAAAAGGTCTCGTTTATTTAACCCAATTTTATGATTAATATTCTAACTAGTCCTGACTATATTACTACAAACATGAAAGTTCGTTTGTTAATTAATTTGTTTTTTAAAAATGCAAAAATGTTTGTACCTAACTATTTGTAAATTTTAATATTGTTTTTCACCATATTTATATATGGCCTACTATAACTTTCACAGTCTTAAAAATTTAGTGAATTTTCCAAAAGTTATAAAATCTAGGATATTTGCAAAAATTTTCTTGTAATATTCTTATCAGATTCTGCCAACTCTGTTTTTTCACGATTTTTGGTTGAATAGTTTTGGAATTGCGGGAGGGATGGGGAATATATTTTTATGCCCATATGCGCAAATATCCGGCTGTACACCACTTAGAATTTCGAAGAAAAAATATTCTTGAGCACTTTCAAACGATATCCCACACGATATATGAAATTAAATAATGTTTTTCGAATACTTTCTCCATAATTATTATATTAATGTTTTAAAGAAATATGCGTTTTTCCTGCGAAATATGATGCTTAATTTGACTGTGCTAAACTTCAATTTCTACGCCAGACGTTTTCTTAGAAACTCAGCTGTGATAAACAGACAGACAGACACATGAGTGATATTAAAAGTATTCTGTTTTTCCTTCTGAACCTAAAAATATATTTTTAAAATGTTTGCCCTACAGCTCCTAGATATCACATAATGTGTGTCAGATTAATTCTAGAAATGAAGCTGCATAGTACCACAATAGACATAAAAACAAACAAGACATAAAAAAAATTTAAAAAATAAACTGTTGTTTACATTTGGTTCACATAAAATATTTTTGCAGAATTGGCTTTGTTACAAATTTATTATTAGTACGCATGAAGTCATTTTTTTTAGGAAATCTTTATATTTGACTTGCCAGAGTCTAAAGGTGAACTAAATATAATTCATTGGATAATTCGAGCCTGGCGAAATGATTTGGCATTTTAATATTTTTTAAAATTTATTCCAAGACGAGACATACTTTAAATCATGGAATAAACAAGCGACTATCAAGCATATATTGTAAAAACGAATTGAAATAGTAACTGATATATAAATAAAAATTGTATGTCACTGATACTGACAATTAAAATGTTAGGTACTTTATCTTAACTGATATTATCAGAAAGAACGCCATAAATTTAATTTGTGTTTAAGGGACGATATATATTAAATTCTAAAATTATTGATTTTAATTGACCCCAAGAAAACTACGAACGTATTTGGTTAGTAAAACATTGTTGAAACATAGGAATTTGCGTTGTATAAATAGTTCCGAAATGAACACTGTGACTTGTAAAGTTTGATTTATCTGTGTTGGTAAAATTATATCGTAACGTTTTAGACAGAGACTTAAAAGTGTATGATCGTTTGAAGGCCATCATTGGTTAATATTTACAGAAAAGTAGGTATATAATTTGCATAAACTCGATAGTGTTTAACTCGTTATTCGAAATTATATTTTAACAGTTTCAATAAATCAGCGATTATACTGATTTATTAAAACTGTAAATTATGTTGCTTAGTTTTATACATTTATCAAGTAAACGGTAAACTTAACAACTACAATTTCTTCAAATGTATGATCGTATTGAAAGCAATCATTGGTTAATATTTATAGAAAATTGGGAATATAATTTGCGTAAATAGTAATAATTTGTGTTGCATGAATAGTTTCGAAATGAACACTATGACTTGGTAAAGTTTGATTTATGTGTGTCGGTCAAATTATATTGTAACGTTTTAGACAGAGGCTTAAAAATATGTAATCATATTGAAGGGTATCATTGGTTAACATTTACAGAAAATTAGGAATATAATTTGCATAAACTCGATAAAGTTTAACTCGTTATTCGAAATTATATTTTAACAGTTTCAATAAATCAGCGATTATACTGATTTATTAAAACTGTAAATTATTTTGCTTAGTTTTATACATTTATCGAGTAAACGGTAAACTTAACAACTACAATTTTTTCAAATGTATAATCGTATTGAAAGCCATTATTGGTTAATATTTATAGAAAATTAGGAATATAATTTGCATAAACTCGATAGCATTTAATTCATTATCCGAAATGATATTTTTACAGTTTCAATAAATCAGCAACTGTGCTGATTTATTGAAACTCTAAATAATTTTGCTTAGTGTTATACATCTATCGGGTAAGGGGTAAACTTAACAACTACAATTTTTTTAAATGTATTATCGTATTGAAGGCCATTATTCATTAATATTTATAGAATATTAGGAATATAATTTGCATAAACTCAATAGTGTTTAACTCGTTATTCGAAATAATATTTCTACAGTTTCAATAAATCAGCAACTGCGCTGATTAATTGAAACTGTAAATCATTTTGCTTAGTGTTATGCCATTTATCGATTAAACAGTAAACTTAAAAACTACAATTTTTCTTTGAAAAAAGTTGAGGGAAAAAATAAAATAGAAGTATTATATCTTACCGTAAAGGAAATTTCAAATAAAATAAATAGTTTAATAATTGTTTATAAAGAAAATCTAAAAGAATATTATTTTATTTATTAATTAAAATATATGAAATTAGTATTTCAATTTTATTGTTTTTTATTATTAATTATGAAGAGACAGTTACATGAGTAGAATATGTTTAATAGAAAATGTTTCCTATATGTTGATATATTTTCATGATATTGTTGTTAAATCTATTCTTTTTTTTGTTTTGCAGTTCTCAGCGGCGCCGGCGCCGAGTTGACAGTATTGAAACATGAAGGAGCACCGTGGCTTTTGTAAGTACAAGTGCCGTTATCCATATTATCCATATTGTTAGATAGCTCGTAACGAGGTGATGAAATACGAATGCTGTTATCCATGTTGTTAGATAGGTCGTAACGAGGTGATGAAATAGGAATGCTGTTATCCATATTTTTAGAGAGCTCGTAACGGGGTGATGAAATACGAATGCTGTTATCCATGTTGTTAGATAGTTCGTAACGAGGTGATAAAATACGAATGCTGTTATCCATGTTGTTAGATAGCTCGTAACGAGTTGATGAAATTTGTATTTACCCTTTGTTTAACTTCTTAATCTACATGCATTCTGTTATCTATAAGTGAAGACCTTATTTAGCTCATTGCTTTGTTGACCTGTCTATTTGTCCGCTAGTATAGCAAAAATAAAAATATGTACATTCAAACTGGAAGCGTAACACAATTAAATGAAACTACGTGATGTAGTATTATTGCTACTTTCTTTAAGTTCTTTACCACGACCTAGGTTTCTTTGTTTTACAACGTCTTCAGGTGGGCTATTAGCAAAGATTTCAAATAAAACATCAAAATAGACCACCTGAAGATATTGTAAAACGACGAAACCTAGGTCGTGGTAAAGAACTTAAAGAAAGTAGAAATAATACTATATCCCATAGTTTCATTTAATTGTGAATAATGAATTTCTACAAAATTAACGCCAAATATATTCAATATTTGGAAGCTTAACCTTATAAGATATAAAATTGTCAGTTTTGGACCCATATCAAAATCTATCCGTATCAAAATGTGCCTCGATCGATGTTAATGGATTGAATATATTTCTGAATACACTTCTCTTCATATCAAAAAATTGCGCAAAAATTTCTGTATTTATAGATTAGTTTTCAGCTCATCTATTTTGTAGAGAAAATACATAATACTAGTAACCGATTAAAAATGCATATAAACGAAACTACATAGCTCAGTGATTCTGTCAGACGTATACGAATCGAGCTAGTTGAGTCATAGCTTAATCGACTGCATGCTAATGTGCTTTTTCATCTGCTTGGCATGCGCTACCATATTTATAAATAGAAATGTTAATAATATGCAGTACCGAGATTGTTTTCACTATCTGTATAGCTGTGATATTACACTACTGCTTTAGAAAAAGTGGGGTACCAAAGTAAAGACAGTCATTGACCCTTTTGGATGGAGAAGTTTGATAATGAATACGAGATAGTATTGAGGCCCTAATAGTGGTATCATTCAAATTTATGTGGTATGCGGTGGGTCGTTGTGGCCCTTTTTGGTTGATGGTGGTTGATGGTGGTTGGAAATAGCGTTCCCTTCGAGACAGTTCAGGCAGGTATACCATAAGCGTCCATCTGTCACAAAGACTCTTTATTATCAAACCTTCGTATCACACTTGATGCTGTTTTATTAGGTTTTTCGCACATTGTTTACCAGCTAATACATATTTATATACAGTATTGCCAATCATTCATTCTTCATTACTTTCATGTGATGTGGTTAGCAATATTAAAAAATATTTTCCTCAAATTTTTTTTCACGGCTTGAATTTGATTTCTATAATTGTTTGTTTCTCTATCGCTTTGCCAACAAGATCTATCAGACTGTTCGAGTTTTCTCTTCATATATATCTGGTTGTTAAACCGATAAATATCTAAAAACTATTCATCGCGGCCAAGTCTAATGTTATGATAGAGACAATAGTTAATAAATCTGAACGTAAATTCCTAATTCATTTATCTACACTTCTCTAGCAAAGCTCTGCAAGAACGAAGCAGCTTTTATCTCACTACTTTTTATGGAAAATTTTTTAAAGAGAATCTTGGCTCTTTTTTCATTTATATTTTTGACGGGGTGTCACTTCCTTTCGCGACTTTCCTTAAGGGATTAGCTTTCCTTAAGGGATTAGACTAACACAGCTCATAATTATATTTCATCTAAAATTTTATCTTTGCTTTCTCCTTTTTCCTTTTAGTTACATTAGTACCATTTATCAGCATAATGAATTTTAGCTATGGTTGATGGCATTAGGTATTCGCGATCTTCTATTTTTTGGGCCGCCTTTTTTTAAATTATATGTAATGAAAATCTTGTAAGTTCTTCTTAATCAGTTGTATTGCCTTTGGAACCGAAATTAATTATATGGACGCCATCAAGCGTCTTCACCATAGAACGCAATGTAAGCTTGCCCATATGATAAAAAAGTAGATCCGATGTAAATTAGGCCATTATTGAGATTGAGTTGCTGATTCTTGTGTATAATTACAATATGTACCACATATATAGGGCCTTGTCCTCAACTGATATTGATAATCTTGAATGCTTTGTTAATAACCTAGAATTTAGTCTTAATATGTTAAAATTCACACATCGAGCTATGGTTACCTATAATGATAACTTCTTTAGTTTTTTATTGACGTCAGGATTGCATTTAACGTTCTCTTATAAATAATCTTGCGCTGGCGCAAAACATCATGATGGCCGTTAACTAAACAAACATTATAAATCCATTTATAGTCACTTCTTGGAAAACGCCAACGGCCCCTTTGTAAACTATTCTTATATACTTTCAGTATGTGTGATCAATTTACATATTGATCCATAACTAGATATCTGGAGCATAATGCGATTATAAATTTAGGTGTTAGATAATTATTGTCGCGTTCGTAACAGATGTAAATCCGCAAGTCTTTCCATTGATCTGCTATATGCTTCACAATGTTTGATCTAGAAGTGTACTTTTTATTTTTATAGGCAGAATAAGAAATAACATGCAATAAACATGATTCATCCTTAACAATAAATTACTTTATGGATACACAACTGACCACCATCGATGTCTAAAAACTCAGTTTTATTCTCAATCAAAAGTTCTATAGTAAGCAGATATTTTTTATCGTACACAACTACTTTTATAGAATAAAAAAGTAACAATTGTTTTTTTGACGACGAAATTCCTTTCCGTTCATTTTCCAGTGTTTTAAACCAAACACTATAATAATAACTTTCCAATGACTTGCAAAACAAAAATTTGTTTTTCATAGCCAAAGCATTAGATTTTAAAATAAATTTGCATAAAAGTTGTACAATTTTGTAAGAACATTGATGGATTACATGTAATAATAAAAAAACAAAATAATAGCAAGTTTCTATACCCATAGAAACACTAACCGAATATATTTTCCGGAATAGGTAGGATACGGTTTATTTATGTATTTAATTTTTTTTACACACAACACTATACATACACTGACATATACATTTTCATTTCTAGCCAACTATTTGCATATTTCTGATTCTTTCAGTGTCCTAAATAATGTACCAAATTTTAAGAAGTGATCTATAGATTTTGATGATCCATCAGTGAGTGGGTGTGAATACTAAGAAATTGATGATTTTCGATGTCAAATATTTCGGAGACCATAATGGTACAAACTTGAAATTTGGAATACATTGTAATTCAGCATTACTCTCCAGATACATTCAGTCTTTCAGAATTGACTTGAGTTGTGTTATCTTCGGGTAAAATGTTTATTTTCCGGTAGCGCGCCTTGGACAATTCAAATTTTACCCAAAGGTGTGCACTACCTCCGATTGGGTACTACCTTGCACGCAGATAACAATAATAAATGTGTGATACTTTATTATTTAGAACGAATGGTTTATGCAAGATGTGGCCATAATGATAAAGTCGAAATTGACCGATTTATTATTATGTGATTATCATTAATTTTTATTAAAAGCATTATTTTAATAATTCATGATATGTTTGTGGTTCTATTTTTTATATAAACTAACTGGGTACTACTTATATATTTTATGTTGGACAGTAGCATGTATCGATTTTGAAAAATATTTTTTTCAATCATATAATGCTTTTTTCTTCGGTTGGACTTATTTTTTCGTAGTTTTAATAAAATCGTTCAATAGCCTTGTTTTTCTCGCAGGGTCGGTGCTGCTCTAGTTCTTATCCTCGAAACCATGTGGGTGGCCGCACTCTTCATCGACCTACTCGCGCGCCGCGGCGAATACACCCTGCCGCTACGCTGCTGGGACTTCGCCCGCTGGTCGTGCGGACGTGCGCGCGCTCCGCTATACGCATGCGCCGCCACCACGCTGCTGCTCGTACGGCCGAGCGACCTATCGACGGCGGCCGGTGCGTGCCTGCTCGTGCTCGCCAGCCTGCGCGCCTTGGTGCCTTTCGCACCGTATGCCACGCACGGCGTGCACGCTCCACGCGCTGGTACTGCGCTTCTCTCACAGGTGGACGTACCCGATGCGGTTTTTTATAGGGGAGAGGTGGATGAGAAGTGAGTTCTGTGTTTTGCTGCTGGTTTTTTTTAAATAAGAAAATTTGCACGATGTTAATAACCTTTAGCTAATAATTAACGAAGATGAGCGAACGCCATATAGTGGATTGACACAAAAATATTTGCAGTATTATATAATAATTTTAATTAATATTAATATTGTATAATAGAGACAAATGTTAATGCTCTTACTATTTGATTCATAAACCTTATGCAAGTCACGAGATAAAACGAACGCTTTATTCCGAAATCCCGTTACGAATTGTGAGCTTTTTGCGTTTAAGAGAATTAAAGTAATTAGACAAAAAAATGGAATTAAAAATGAACTTGATATTTAATATAAATTTAATTAAAATTTAGCCATCTGGAAAACAAAACATAATAATGCAATCATGTTATTTTCTTTGGTCACTTTAATAATTATGTTGCAAAGAGGCTTTTTTAAGAATAAGCGCTTGGGTATGAAAACATGTCACAGTCTTCGTCCATTAAGTATACGTATGTTTTTTTGTGTTATTAAAATTTTTAAAATTTTCAAGGTCTAACATGATCCCACTTTAAATTTACTGGGTCATGTTAGTCCTAAGAATAAGTTACACTTTATATTATTTTTGCAAAATAAATCTTTACACGTTGTTAAAATGTTACTTGCTCATTGAAGAAAAATATTTAGATTAAAAGGTAGAACAAAAAAGATAATACAATATGAAAAATGTATAGTTGTTTGTCGATTTAAACCACACTATCATATCTAGCGTCCATTACAGGCTTCGAAGTTGAACTCGACCTTACTGTCAAGAAGACAAGCGTCATGCAACATGCGATATGCCATTCAATATGGGCCTAAATTAACAATCGAATCAATGTATTTTAAGTGTTTCATATGTCCTGAAACTTTATGTATCCTTTACGTGTACTTTTTGTATCCTGGAATCTACACGGGCCTTATTACACACCGAATTGTTTAAGGGTCCGGACCTATTATCTGGCGACCCTTATTAAAAGCCTCGAGCTTATAAATACACCGGGTCTTATCACACGCTGGGTCTTACTTAAAGCAAGTATCTTACAAGGGTTTCCTCTGGAATCTCTGGAATAACGATTAAATACTTTTTGTGTCCTGGTATCTACACGAGCCTTATTACACACCGAATTTTTTAAAGATCGGGACCTATTATCTGGCGACCCTTATGAAAAACCTCGAGCTTATGAATACACCGAGTCTTATCACACGCTGGGCCTTACTTAAAGCAAGTAACAACGGTTTCCTCTGGAATCTCTGGAATAACGATTAAATTTCTACTGTTTAAATATAATGATAGAAAAAATATTTATTATGTGAAATTCAGTCTAATTATTTTACTGAATTAAAATTTTACTTAAAATCTATTATTTTACGCTATTTCCTTAAACTATTTCAGATTTTTAAGTCAAATGGTTAAAAAGATAGAAGAAGCTGGAGGAGAAACTATGACGTAACAGCTTTGGAGATTCGTAGCGGTCAGCTGGTGCGTTAGAATCAAATAAAAATAGGTTGAGTAGCATTTTAAAATATATATTCATTGGTATCGGTATTTCATTTGCTGGGATATGGGACAACAAAAAATTCTCCTCACTTTTCTCGTATATAGCCATTAATACTCGACATGGGCATCAGTTGCTATTTACCTACTCTGTACCCAATTTTTTGAAATTTTATTTTGTAAAATTTTATACTACTATTATAATTTACTAAAAATTTATTAAATTTTTTGTCCATATATAATTGTTGATGCTAAAATTTGTGGTATACGAAAGGACGTGAATAGATATAACGAAACATATCATTTAATTAAGTTAAATGATATTGGTAACTAGTAAGTAGGGAATTCTAACAATTATGTGTGTGATGACAGATTTATTAAGTAAACAATTTTTAAATTGGTTTCATTCATTTGGTGGAGGGTCGCATAAAGTAAAACTTGTAAAATAAAACAAACCGCATAATGTAAAACAAAGAATGAATATTCCGGTTATTACGAGTATTTTAACAAATAGCTTAAGTGAATCGAATACTAGGGGCCTTTAATGCTCTATTAATGGGCGTTTGTACACTGGATGGCAACGGCATAGTACCGGTGTGGTACCGGCACGCCAAAGATACCGCAGCGGCGTTGACGGTACAGCAAGAAGCCTCGGTGATGTTTTACCGTCGGCATACAGTCCTGCTTTTAAGAAGTTGGAGAACTCTGTACATAATTTGAAAAATTTTAGAGCAATCGTTTATGACGTGTCAAAAATAAATTATTTCCAAGGCTCTCATTATACAACCTAAAAATTAATAATCAACCCGGAACAGTTTTTTAATTCGCATGACTTCGCTTGAATAATGATACATTTAATTACATATTATTGAAACTCTACAAAAAATTAAGAAACTTAATCAATTCATATTATAATACCATATCTATTACATATCCATTTTTTTTTAAATATGAAAAATAAAGATCAGGAGATAAAAAAAATTACTCAGCCAAAATCAGCACTTTTTGGTATTTATGTCGGACTATATGTTCATCCTACATTTAAAAATTATTTAATGGGTTTTACTTCAACTTTTCCAATTGTATTCTTTATAATTTAAAAAATAATATGTGGACCTTTGTGGTTTTTATTTGTCAATTGCGTGTTTGTATTGTTTGTTTGTTTGTGCTCGCATTAATTAAAAATTACTAAACAAATGTAAGTTAAATTTATTCTGTTGTATTTATTATAATCTAAAAGTAAAATTTATATTTCATGCATTATCAGAAATAGGGAAAACAAAGAAGCAAAGAAAAAAGTGTCACATTTTTTATGATCGCAATATAATCGAGAGTTTAATACTTGCTCCATGAACATTGAGAACTGTTCTATAAAGTTTTTTCATACATACCACATATTATTTAGTGTGTATGAACATTTTAATGTATAGTGGACCCTCGTTATTCCGTACTCCGAACTCTATTTCGAAATAATATTTCGAATGATATTTCGAATAAAGATAGTCCACTATGGACCATCGGTATTCAGAATTCGATATAATGCAAGAAAAAAGTGTCAATCTATTTCCGATCGCGACCTATTTCGGAATATACTTTTTGCTTCATAAACATTCAGAATTGTTCCACGAAGTTTTTTCATACATACAACACATTATTTAGTGTGTGTGAATATTTTAATATATAGTGGACCCTCGTTATTCAGTACACGACATAATGCAAGAAAAAGTGTGAAACTATTTCTGATTGGGACATGATTGAGAATATACTTCTCGTTCCATAAACATTGAGAACTGTTTCATGTAGTTTTCATACATACCACATAATAGTAAGTGTGTGTTATTATTTTGAGGCACAGTGGACCCTTGTTATTCCGTACTCGACATAAAGAGGATAATGATAATATAAACAGTTTGGCGTAGAGATAAAGAGCACGAAGAAATTGAAGTGGAGGAAGACATGAGCGGTAACACACTACCAATGTCCCAAGAAGCGTTAATATCTATGAAAACTGATAGAAATAAAGAAGATATAACACAACATAAATTTAGCTATTGTTTTTTATAGCCGATCGTTCTAACACCATTCTTATAACGCGGGTCTGCTTGACCGCCCCAAATCAACGTTATAACGAGGGTCCACTGTAATTCACAACTAGCAATAAAAGGTTATATTTTTGTAACGATATTTGATTGCTATTACGAATAAAACATAAGAAAATATGTATTAACATATTCCGGTGAAAATAGCGGTAAATTACATTTTAATTTTTCATTATTTATTCTAATTCCAGTTAAATGGGGAATTTATTAAAATAAAAACAAAACATGCTCATGGTATATCGATCGGTCGAACACATTTCAATTGAACAGTTCAGTCGTGGTGAAGTTGAATGCTTGCTGGTATAAGGTGTCATTGCAATAATATTTCAGTTTTACCAAGGCAGATATAATAAAGAATATTATATTTGTCCCTTAAATAATTGCATTTTTTCAATTAAAATACATGTTTTTATACATTCCATTAGATGATAGTAACTAATACTACGATCGTCATCGTGTCACTCTGCATCAGATTTTTAAATTTGTAATGAAAGGGGATCTACTCTAGAGAGATTATATCAAATGTAAGGCATTACTCGAAAAAATGTATTGTGCCGTTGTGCGAATCAATGCAACCGTCTAGACGAGAGTTGAAATCCTGACTGGATAAACGAAACACTGACCTTTCTGCGTTCGTGTTACGTAACTCTATTATAACATTCGTCTGTGCCCTATTTTAGGGCATGTATAAAAATACCACCATAGTTGTGCAGTAAGAATTTTTTACCAGTAAAATCTTTACGGTGAAACTTTACCATCCCTGATTGGATTATCGAAACTTTTATAGTGAACTATTTATGTAATCACTGTAAGTTTGTATATTAGGAAATGAAAGTGTAACGAAAAATGAAATAGTTATCAAAAATTGAAGGTAGAGCGCACAATAAGTCGAGTTACATTACTATCACAACGAAATCTGAAACTCCTATAATTGTCTCTTGGTGCATCACTGAGAGATAGCCATTTTGGCTATCTCTCAGTAAAAGTCTACTCAGGTAAAGTAAGATAAGTGCGTTTCAGTTTTCGTTATGGATTAGAATGTTAAGTTACATTTTTATTTAGTTCGAGTTTAAGTTTCATTAGTGATTTGACATTTGATTCCTGTTTTAGTAATTAAAGTCAAATCACCAATAAACTTTAAACTTAATTTAATCTTGAAAACGGTTATGGGCATGTTTTACACGATAATGTAATTATATTATTTGAGGATTTCTAGTTGATATAAGAAATTAAAATACAGTATTTGGATAATACGTGAATTGTAGATATTTGGAAATTAAACATTGTCAGTTTTCTAACATCAAATTAGAATAAATGAAAAAGTGTATAGTGAGTAGGCCTTCATTTCGTGCCTTTTCCAAGAACAGCGGTCAAGAATTGGACTTTGAACTTGGAAATGCTGTGTTCGTATATTGAAATTAATCTTTTTTCTTTTTTTTATAAGAAAATTAAAACTATAAAATAAATACATAACGGGTATTAATGTGTTCCATAATGTTTTCAACGTTAATTATCGAGCTCAAGGCTCCGTTTATACTGGCGAAATTAATAATGTGTCTGATGAATTATATAATTCGATCGGTATAATAATAACCTTATTTATAAAATCAAAAGTATCCAAGATCCTTCAAGCATAAAACGAACTTCTATTCAAGCAATTTCTGGTAACATAAGCATGCATATTTTTGTATGGCCACCTATAACTTATATGGAATAAAAGCAAACTGTTTGCATTTTTAGAGGCCATTTTTTCCATCGTATATCATAAATAAATTATTAAAATAAAAAATATTTACACCAATACGGTTTACTTTTTCCAAACATGAGGTCGGATATATAAATAGAATAACAAAAGAGAAAAATTCAACTTGGTTTCCGGCGTTTAAGTACGTACACGGTTAACCGCAAGTCTTGTCAGATTCCTCATAGGTAAACAATTTTCACTTCTGCCGTTTATCATGACCTATTTTTTTATTTCATTCAAATGTAATACGAGCATCATATGAAAGTATATTTAAAGGTAAAATCATATTTCATATAACTAATTACCTACATATGTTAGGTGCATCTACTTGCAATTTTTTTTTATTTCCACTTTTCCTTTTCATAGAAAACTCTGTCCAAGAATAATCTGAAGTATTATGTGAATAAAAGGAAGTTACAATAAAGAAAAACTTTTTTTTATATTTTCACAGGTGCGAAGAAATGACAGTCCTCAAGCCAGCCGAACCCCAGCGCTCCAGATCAGTGACGCCAGCGCCCCCAATCTTGCTCGATTTGTGATCTTCTATTCTGTATCCACGTTCATATAATTGGGCTCGGATATTTGTGTAAACAGTGTCTTGATAGGGATTAAAATGCTTTTGAAGCTTCGAAAGTGAGTTTTCGATTCCGCTCCAATTGTATTGGGGTTCTCGCATTTGTTTGAATGTTTATTTGAACGAAAAGCTTTCTTTGTCGCTTTCAGACAAAAAGATCTGCTTGAAAAATGGTTACAGTGGGCTCGTTTTAAGGATATTATCATAGGACATTTAAAAAAAGTACAAACATCTTGAAGTACTTTTGTTTGCAGCGACTAAAACGTATTTCATCAGCGTTTTCACATTTTAAGTCATTAGCTCAATACTTCTGAAATTTGAATAGGTGATTCGATTATGAAGAATACGCTAACACTAATTTGTGAAAGTTTTAATGTAAGAAATAACGGTGTATTAACAAGTAAAATAGATACGAATTGAAGTTGATAAAGTGAAACACTTGTTTGTTCTTTTATTTACTTGATTATAAATGACTTACATGTATTTACTTGATTATAAATGACTTACATGTATTTACTTGATTATAAATGACATACATGTATTTATTTGATTATAAATGACATACATGTATTTACTTGCTTCATTTGAATGTTCATCGCATTTAAACGATTACTAGTAAAGTATTTTAAACGGTTGAAAAAAGTGAAAAAATTTCAAACACGAAGATATCCATAACACGAAGATATCCTTAGATAGAAAAAAGCACGAAGATATCCTTAATATATCTGTTTTGTAAAAGAGGATAAAGCTACCAATTGTTGGGGTTATGTTTGTTAACATCATACTTACTGCTATAGTAATATGTTATTTACTATGGCAGGAAAAGTTATGCTTTTCGTCTTAACTGTTATTGATAATAATTAATATATATAGATACAGTAGATAAAAAGGCAATCCATCTATGTATCCAAGGTCTAAGCAACTACATGTTTTAGAAAGTTTCTGTCACCTTTTTTACGTTCACTCAGTTATATTGCGATTATGCTGGCATCGTATTACTTGAGGCAATATTTTGTTACTAGCCATCACTGCCTGGTGTCAGGTATTCTCATAGATATTAAAACATCTTAAGGTATTAATGAAAACTAGAGGCTTTAAGCCTTCTTTTTATTTTCATGATGTTTCCATATGAAACGCGAAAATTATTTACAAAAATTAATAGTTATAATATTAATTAGCACTTGTAATGTTAATGTAAGTTTTTGATTATAAACGACAATAACAATTGTGAATAAAACTTTTTCACATCTAAACTCTTCCAAATATGTTTATGTATATATTATAGTAAAAAAAAACAAAGATATATACAGACTTGTCTCTAGAAAATGTGAGTTGAGGAGTTATAAGTGGAATTAAGGAAAAAATATATTCATTGACAAATATTTTCGGCATATCTTCAAGAATCAGAAGAAAAGTTGTAAAGGATACTTCAAAGATAAATATAAATTATTTCCCTCGGCATACTTTAAATTTAAATCAAACCACCTCACTATGACATCGACAAATTTAACAAAACACAAATTCCATTTTAGAAAAACTTCTTTGGGTACAAGAATTATTATTGTAAACAAATCCCATCCACCCATCAATCTATCCTTACATTTATCCAATCAGAATAACGAATGTTATATTCTTAACAGTTCCCCATCATTGTTGCGAACCTTTCAATTTCACCGTCCTCGCAATCGAACGGTCTTGCCGTTGTTTCCTTCGATTAAAACGTGAAACAGTATCCGCACGTCCGCTGTTGTTTGGAGCTAAATGCCTCGTTCCCGGGATCAATATCGCCGGTTTAACCATTGTTCGTCCCAATATTGGAAGATATTGGGCTAATATTTGTCACTATGTCGATGCAGTAAGGAAAATTCATTCGAGTAAGATTCCAGTGATTTTCCTTTTGTACATATGTTGCGGATTGTTGCGTGAAATATATGTACGAGTTTAATTTTGACATGTATATATGTGTGTATGGAATAATGGATAAACAGTTGTGAACTAAATGTCGCTGAAAAGTGGAATATACAAGATTGGTCTTTCAGGTGCAAAATTTTTTCTTGGAGGTCTATCTAACTTTTCTTGGAGTTTTCTGTCTATCTACATTATCTCTCGTCTTGTGAGTGTAAACTTTTGAGATGTAGATGTCTAGGAGAAATAATGAATAAACAATTATTAATTAAAAGTGGCTGAAAAGTGGAATATAGGAAAATTTTTTTACACGGAAGTTTATTTCCTGGTGGGTCATTTTTCTAATTTTTAGATCGAAGTTTTTTTTCTTATGTCTCTATCGATATTATCTCCCGTAGAATATTTTTGCTATATACTTTGAGGTGTAAATTGCCAGAAGGAATCATGGATGAATATTTATCAATCAAAAGTGGAATATACAAAATTTCTTTTTTATATCCAACTTCATTTTCTTGCGGATCATTTGTTAATTTTTTCGATTTAAATTTGTCTCTTCAAGTCTGTTATTCTCTACTTATATTTTCATTCGCCAAATAGGATTGCTTGTTGTATTGTTTGAGATGTGTTTTTTGACTATATATTTTTAATGGTTTTTTTTATATAAAGTTATCGGGTTTTTTCACACTTTTTGTCAATATTTTTCGAATTTGGTTTATTTGAACGTACGGATTTGCCTAAAGTTTTTTATGTTGGTACAAAACAAGTATAAGCGTTGATATCGAGTATTATTATGGAACAATAACAATGATTGAGTCACTTTAGCTCAAGAACAAATTAAGCATACATATAATGTTGCTTAACTTGTCGATGTTACATTACAACTAACTTAAAGTTAAACTCCATGCATTAATCAAAGCGATATAGATATTTTGTCGGTCTTTTTTTTGTCTGTTGTATTTCACGTTATAACACACACACACACACACACACATATATATATATACATATATATATATATATATATATATATATATATATATATATATATATATATACAAATTTGCTTAACTATTGAGCGCTTTTTGGCTGTGTTAGTTTATTTTTAGAATTCTTACAACGTTTTTGCAGTAAATCAAAATATAATGATCTAGATAGATTTGTTTCGTATTTCAGTATCGTATCTCCTTATTTGTTTATATGATAAGCTGGCAGCTTGAAATTCTCGATGTCAGCCAAAGAGGAGTGTAACGAATCGTTAATGATCAGGGATTGAAATGAATAACTGTTAACATTCATTGTTTATAATTTACAATAGTTATTTTCTTAAATGTTGCTCAAAAAGATTTCTTCTTTCGATTTGACATCGTGTTGCAAACGATGGATGTTGTACCTCAATGGTTCGATTTAGGAGTTTAAGCGCAAAATCGAAAACTTTTATTTATGTTTTATAAATGAAAGTCATCAAAATGTAGATATACTATATAGATATTTTTTTTTATATTTATAACGATGTGTACTGTATATTTGATACGGATCAGTGTACCCGATTATATTTCATCTTTTCTCATTGTAACCAAATATCTTATTCAAATTAAAAACAGCATAGTTTTTAAATATTTTTAGGTCCCTTTAGGTCTGCGAGTAGACCATAATTTGGTTTCTCGATAATTTTTCTACTCTTTTGTATTAAAAATAATTGTAACGAATTTCTATAAGTTTATGCAGTATTTTAGATGTCGTTTGTTTAGATAGTGTGAGATACAAGTTACCGAAATATATACCAACATAAATGATAGGAAATAAATACAATTTTCTAATTTTTATTTAGTATTGGATCCAAAATAGTCCGTTGTATTTTCGGTCAGTGAAGAAAATACCAGCGTACAAAAGAAAATATTAACTTTTTTTTAAATATTTTAATATAAATTACCCAATAAAAAAATACTATATCATTCATTATTCATAATTACGTACCTGCTAATATTGTAGAACTACGTACTAAAACCTACTCAATCTCTTTTTTCTCAAATACATTAATATTTTTCGCCAAAAGCCCTTCTCTGCCCAAGCAACAAAACTTTGTATCGTCCAGATTCTGAGTAACGAGTACTCAATAAATGTTTTAGAGGGTCGTTTGAAAACAACCTGTCTCTTGTAAACCTTAATTACTTATTACAACTTAATTTCATATTAAAAAGTCTTTCGATTTGTATTATCGTTAATTTTTTTCCTTGTATTGATACAATTAAGAATATTAAAAAAAACAATTGGAATATTCTAAATTATGTCAATAAATTTAGAATATTAAAATTACGTGCAACTTGGACTTAATTTTAGTATTCTAAATTTTGAAATATTTAAGTTTGGTTTCAGTCGATAGTCAACAGTAATATTTTATTAATATTAAAGAAAAATTAATTGAAAATACTATACGTATCGACAGGGTAGAATACAACTGAATTTACGTAACCATTTTTAGAGAGAATTAGTATTCGGTCTGAACCTTTGTCGGTTTTGCGTTAAACTTTTCAAAAGTAGACTGATTGACATAATGAAGAGTAAGACTATTGATTTCACGGAAAGTTAAAATTTTAGTAATACACTCTGGTCACTCTTTTGCGGAAACTGCTGTAATATAGTTCTTAGCGTTTACATTTAAATTGATTTAAATAAATTAACCAAGTGCGTCTGCACTGACGTTAGACAATAAGAATTTAAATGTATGTTGGCCTTTGTGCGGATCTGAGACAATGGCGCATTCAGTTAGAAGCGAATATCTGTCACCGCATTATTTGCATAGAAGACGGTCGGTTATAAAGAGAAAAACGTGAAAATGTTAGCGTATTTAGATGGAATCTATGCATATAATAAAATCGTAAAAAAACCCGAGTCTGTACATTGAATATTTTAAGTGAACCTAATTGCTACCTACTAAAGACACGCTACTAAGCCTAAAACAATAGCTTTTTACAATTTTTGTCTGTTTGTTGGTTTGTCTGTTTGTCTGTGCACAGCTTCGTTGTGCACGTTAATCTCGGCAACCACTGAATCCTTTCAATCGATTCACAAATAAAAAACATACGACAATCTTTAATTTTTATTCGTTGTGCACGCTAATATGAAAATCGACAGAACCAATTTGACTGCCGACGCCATCTGTTAGTGTTTTTAGTAAACTTTATGCGCATAGAGTTCTGGGAGAATAAATAAAAAAAACGTAAAAAAATCCTAATAACTTTTCTTACTTCGAATTTCACGCGAACGAAGCGGCGGTTACAGCTAGTTTGTAAAAGACATTGAAACAATTACGTTTAAATGTTTCAATGCGATTGTTTTTGTATTTTGCTGTTCGTTGAGAAATTCAGTTGATTACTGAAAATGTATAGATAAATGTGACATAAAATCAGGGGACTACGTACTAGAGAATAAAATGTAAAGGTTTTCGTAACAGTTAGCGTATTTGTATGACCTCAGGTCACGGAAAAACCACCAAGCGACTTTAGATAAGTGTCTCAAAATAGTATTTCTCAAAATCTGAAAAAGAAGATGAAACACTGAAATGCAGAGTGTTTGTTTATACGTCTATCTGTTAAGATGTTTTTTTGAAATCTCGTTATTTAAAAACTATTAACCATGTATAGAGAACGTTTTTAATGCTTTTATTTTTATTAAAATTTAGAAAAGACACTGAAGTATTCCACTTCAAATAAGTAAATAAGTAGCCCATGCGAGGAAAGTTGCAAGTAATTAAAACCTAGTTATTAGTAATTTTATTTTCTTCCAGCTTTTCCTTATTGATACCATATTTCGTATTATTTCTTGAATTTTGTTTACTTGACCTTGAGCGACCTTTGTACTAAAATGTTTTTCTCCATTTTCAAACATAGCATATAGTTGTTATATTTAGGTCCAGTGGTTTAATTGTTTATGATATTAGACCCTTGAATGCATCGACAACTCGCAACTTAGTGTCAACTTCAAACAAAGATGACTATTTAAACGTAACTAATAAAAGTAAAAAACACGATAAAAACGTATTTAAAGGGAAAATTTGAATAAAATTGTAATTTATGATTAATTCATGAATGCTCCAACTCTTATGCTAATGTTACTTTTATCTTTTCTCTAAACTATACTTGGTATATTTTAAAAGAACTGCTCTTTTTTCTTTCATTGCCTGGTTAAAATATATTGCTTCTCATTTCATTTGATAATATCGATTTAGTCATCTCAACCGTAAATGAGTACGAACAAGCTTATATTACGTATATAAACGCAACGAATTCATTAAAGACATAATTAACAAAAAAAAGAAAGTACCGTTGAATCGCAATGCAAAGTACAGTAGGCAAAGGATATAAACGAACTATAAACAGTAAACTGGACGTCAACTAATTTTATAGCAAATGAACAGAAAAGCAAATGAAATGAGATATCGTCTCAATATCGAGATAAGAAAAAAGACGCCTTATGTATGGGAGATCGTATATGGAGTCATAAATAAAGGAATCTTTTTATATATACGTAAATCGTATGTTTACTTATGCATACCTTTTCACATTGCACATGGTAAGATAGCACCTTGGACTTATGTAAAGACTATAAAGTCGGAGCATTTAAGAGAGGGAAGAACGTAAAAGAAGTTGGTAATAGAAATGTGGCGGGATTGTTTCGGGGGTGATATTTAGTGCTATCAAATTCAGTTCTCGTGATGATAGATTTATATTCTTTATTGAAAAATATATTTTTACGTATATCCTGAGAATCAACAAAACTTAATCATGAAGCTACGCTACAATGGGGAACCGAAAGCGGCTTTAACGGTGCGCAGAGAAAGTGATACTTTTATCACTTTTCTATATGAAATAAAAATACGAGCTTTAAATAATTCTTATGTTATTTTTTTTCTTATTCATACATCGACAAATAGAATGATCTAGAGCGAAACAGACGATTATTTTTTCGCTTCCAGGTAACTTCACTTTCTTTTTAAGTTTTCCTCATTGTATAAATTATATAGATGGTGTCTCCAGTAAGTCGTATGACTTTATGCTTCTGACCTCTATGCTTCTGATTTAATAACGAACTATATAAACGATAATATAACGTCATTTGGTATTAACTCTTCCGTTGATATAGTTTGTATCTAATACCTAGGGAATATACAAGACTAGTCGTTAATTTAAGTTAATTATATAAGTAGTCAATTAATTAAGTGTTACGGCGCAGTGCACCAGATAATTTCAAAATGGAGTTGAAAATTAATTATGTTATGTTTAGTTATTATCATTATTTACCACAAAAATGTTTACAAAAAAAAAACCAACATGGCCATCATTACAATAATAAAATTGAAATAATTCTATGTACAACGATCCGTTTGATTTTCTCTAGATAAGTATAATTTTTGTATTGAATGTGAGCAAACATTAATGTATAGTTTTTTTATGACAAGGCAGTTCATTTCACGGAAAATGTACATGTGTCTTTTAACTTATCTGCAAAGAAGATATAACGAAAAAAAAGTTGGGTGATCTGTCTTGGGATGAAATGACTGTGATATTCTCGTATGCAATAGTTATGTTAAATGTTATGAATTAAATGAAGTAATAATAAAACGAATATTTAATTTTATATGTCGTTTCATTTATTTTATTAAAGCGGCACTCAGTATCTTTTCGGTTTTGGCCAAAATATATTTATATAAATTTTGTTACTACTTGTTACTACCCACGCAGCCATCACAAATTTCTTTGGAATAATCAGATTGATTTCTTATTTGTTCATAGAACAGAGTTGCCAAACGTGAAAAACATATAAAAATTTAATTTGTAAAAGAAATTATATTTCGTGACTACTTAACTAAACAATTTCTTATTTGTTCATAGAACAGAGTTGCCAAACGTGAAAAACATATAAAAATTTAATTTGTAAAAGAAATTATATTTCGTGACTACTTAACTAAACAATTTCTTATTTGTTCATAGAACAGAGTTGCCAAACGTGAAAAACATGTGAAAATTGAATTTGTAAAAGAAATTATATTTCGTAACTACTTAACTAAACAATTTCTTATTTGTTCATAGAACAGAGTTGCCAAACGTGAAAAACGTGTAAAAATTGAATTTATAAAAGAAATTATATTTTGTAACTATTAACTAAACAAACCTTGACGAGATTTTTACTCAACTTTATTACTACAAAAATATCTAATCAAAAAACAAATTAATGTAACCGTTTACTAAAAAGTAGTAATACAAATTTTATCGGAAATTTTACTTTGTACGCCTATACATGTAATTTAAATAGCCAAAAAACATATTTGACAATAATATCGTGTATGTTACTAATTTAAATATTCTTATGATGATAATGAGATTCAAATACGTGTGATGGGCTTACATGGGTGTTTAAATTTAAAAAAAATTAATCAAAAATTTAATGTTATTTTGAATTTTAGTAGTTTAGAGACTATTACATAAAATAATAAATAAGGTTAAACCGACACAAATGCAGATAGCAAGCAAAGTGCAATGCACTTAATGGCAAATTTCATGGCCTAGTGATATAGCAAATGTGTGTGTTAGCAATCAACTATTGTAGAAAAGTGGAGTTTTATAACATGGTGATGCTGTCAAAGTATGGTGATTGTACGACTTTAGATGTTATGTAATATTATGGGAAATTTTTTCTTCGACAAAAGAGTGCTTGTATCACAAATTTGTTTTCCTTAAAAATCAAACTAAGAAAAAATTTAAAAAAAATTGTAGGAATTACGTCGTCCTGTCCATAGACATGATAAAACGTCCTTAAAACTTGAACAAACATGTATTTATATATGCGAGTCAATAAATACTGAGTATGCATATATAGTAAATAAATTTCATTTTAGCGTCTTAAAAAATTTCTGCAATTGAATATTCCACTTAGAGGTATACCTGTAACCTCTCATTACGTGTTTACGAAAATAAAATTCCTAGTATATTTTATTAGCAAGGATTACAATCTTATTAAATACATCACTAATGTATCTCAGTAAAATATGTGTAACTTACGGATCGTATTCTCAATGGAAATTTTTTTACAAAACTTTTTGTAATTAGTGACAGTGAAACTAAATAAAATAATACTTCTATGTATATTGCAATTGCTTTTTTATTTTATATATTGTGGCGGTTATATATATATATATATATATATATATATATATATATATATATATATATATATATATATATATACATACAAACACACACACACGTATTTTGTTGTGACGTTGAAAATTAGCCTAAAGTTATTATGGATTAAGCTCACGGTCAAATGATATGGAAGATTCGAATAATTGAATTCCTTTATTACATTTTCTATACGTTTATAGTTTTAGGTGTAGTGTAAATAGCTTTTTTTGTGCAATATCAACAATATGATATTTATTTTGTTTTTATTCAAGCAAGCAAGCAGGTGCTTTTTCAAGCAAGTTTCTTAAAGACTAAAAACTCGTTGCGAATTGTGGTTAAAAATTGGTGCAAAATATTTTTTATCGATTGCGGATTACATCATTTATAGCAGCGTCTAAGATTGCGATTGTATCACGGCGTAGTAAGAATAAGCCGCTTTGACAATCTGAAACAAGAAATAATATAAATTATAACCCTTAGAATTATAGTAGCTTAAATCATATATAATTAAAGTTATATGCATTTTAAAAACCGGAACCGAAAATGTTGTTGAGCTGTTTTGATTGTTTACTTTTAGCGTTTTAGATAAAATAAGTTTTAGCTTAAAAATATTTTATTGTTAATTATAACTAGTAGTTGAAACAGAAGAAAACACTAAAATGGTTTGGTGATTTAATATGTTTGCTTTTTATGCTTCTGAAAGTACTTGCAAATGGTAATAACATATTAATCCTACCACGCCTTGATCGGCCATGACTTAAATTGGTCTCAAATCGATGACTTGGTTGAATTTAATTTTGCGTTGAATCACAATCTTGATATTATTCGTAGAAAAGTTTTAAAGAAAATATTTTGCGCCGTTGATAAATAGATGGTATTGGTGACGCATCTTTGCCCTTAATGATGACCTACCTATATTTTCATCACCGCACTAAGCAATCAGCCGTGTAAAAAAGCAACCAGTTGGCGAAAGTCTCCAATTGGGTGCGTCTTTGAAAATACGATGGAATGCTGGCTTGATTGTAAATTTTATATACTCCTAAATGAAATTGGTCTGTTGTTACCATATTGCGTTTTATCTATATTGTCTTAACGTACATTTAATTCCTTTGTTCTTTTTGTTAACTTATCTATACTCTACTATTTTTTAAAATTAGTAAATTGTAAAATTTTTGTAAATTATAAAAGTTTTGTAAATTATAAAATCACTCGAATGATATGAACGAAAATGCTTTCGGAAATTATTTCTAATGTATGAAACTATATTATCTTCTTCTTCTTTGTCAGTACTATAGCCTGGTGTAGGCCAAGGCTTTCCCAAACTGCTCCCTCTAGGTAGTACGACTTGATATAAGGTTTCTCCATCTGTTGACTCCCAAATTTTAAAGTTTTTCTCTACACTGTCCAACCTGGTCTTCCTCTTCTCCTTGTACCTTCAATCTTCACGAAAGTTAGTTTTTTAATTGGGTCCAGATTTTCTCGACGCAAAACGTGGACCAACCATCTGATTATGTAGGACTTGATTACTCTCGAAATATGTGCTTACCCATATTTGGTATAAATTTCATTGTTATATAAGCTTCTCCAGATAATATTTTCTCTGACCGCTCTAAAAATTGATTGAAGGATTTTTCCTTCCTATTTTCTTCTGCTTGATTGATTGTCCAGGTTTCGCTACCATACAAGATGATAGGTCTGATGAGAGTTTTATATAGGTTTATTTTTGTATTAACAGAGATGAGTTTTGATTTGAATTGTCTTTTTAGACCATAGTAACATCTGTTTGCCATTATAAGATGGTTCCCAATTTCAACTTTTATCTCATTTTACTGGTAATGAGTATGCCCAGATACGTAAACTGAGTGATCCCTTCAAAGGTATAATTTTCAATTTGGAGCGACTGCACATCATGCGCTCTAGAGCTTACTACTAAAAATTGTCTTTTTTCTTCCTCTACTGCTAAGCAAATATCTCTAGAAACTATGTTATACACTTCATTATTAATTTTCCTATCAATTGACAGCTAGCAAATCAATCAGATGCGATACCTTGTTTACAACATCGATTTGTTAAAATAATGTGCAGTATAAAACATGATATATATGAAATATTTTACAGTACACACTGTAAAATATTTGAAAATATAATTTATTTTAACTTATACTGTGTAATTATCATATAAGAAAACCTTGGCACTATTTGTCTTATCAGCTATACGAAACTGAGGTGCTCGTAAAGTGACCCGAAGAACGTTTTTCGAGGATTTATTTTTCAATGTATTGTTATAACACAGATAAGATACCATTAAAAATAAATATGAAAAATGGGGTAATTTTTTTTATAATGCCTGAAAAAAAAAGATTTTAAATCAAAGTAACCATCAAGTTTCAAGCAGTTTCTTTATATGGAAAAAGAATAAAGTTGAAAATTAAAAAATATGCTTAACATTTTTAGGCTGATAATATAACTTTTTACATTTGGAGTTAGTAAGATTTTATTTCTGTAATAATGGGTTTTGTTTCATTTTAAAAACTTGCTGAGGTCGAGGGTCATTCTATTATGAAGATGTTTATTATTATTTTGTTAACTGATTTTCAAAAAGAAGGCGGTTCTTAATTTGACGCGTATGTATTTTTTTATGTATCTTTATCTGTAACCCAGAGACGTCTTGACCAATTTTTATTGTTATTTTTTTGTTTGAAACCCCTCCAAAACTATAGTCCCGTTTAAATATAGTCAGAACCTGATAATGTACTACGCGATATCTTAAGGAACTCTTCAACGGATGAGAGTACAAGGCCCCTTTGAGAAAATTTATATAAAGTCTGAACTCATTTGACATACCTTTATAAGTATTTTAGTCAGAGATGATGGCCAGGGTCTGATGATGGAGTTGGAAAGTAGTAACAGAAATCCTCAATTTGTAGTAACGTAATATCCAACTAGCCCTTGAAGAGTAATGGTCACAACTAGTGACAAGGGTCTGATGATAAATGGATGTAGGTGATGGAGTCGGGAGGTAATAACAGGAACTCCTCAATGGTGAAGAGCAGATGATTATGTTTGGGTTCGTTTGAATTTCGTAAATGAGTCTTTAGTCATAAGAAGTGGTCAGGGTTTTATGATGGAACCGAAAGGCGGAGACAGTACTCCGCAATGTTGAGGAGTAGTTTCATTGAGTTCGGGCTCGTTTGATTTATATTGACGAGCCACAAATGGTGACCAGATTCTGTTTATAGGATTGACAAGCCATGACAGTAACTCTGTAATGGCAAAGGATAAGTTCATCGACTTATTTGACTTTTCTGATTAGTCATTTGTTCACAGTATTGGCTGGAGTCTGATGACTGAATCGGTAGGTGATGATAGGAACTCCTTGATTGTGAAGAGTAGGTTTATCAACATTGAGCTCGTTTAATTTGACTGACAAGTTCTGTGATCACAAGTGTTGGCCAGAGTCTGCTGATTGAACAGAAAATTAGTGATAAGAACTCCTCAATGTTGAGGAGCAAACTCATAGAGCTTACATTTTTAGACTTATGTTGATCTAAAGAAGAAAGCAACAAAGTAAATAGGTAGGTATGCAAGTGCAGGTATATGTAAAGGCATGAAGCAATTATGATATTGGTAGGTAGGTAGTTAAGGAATGGGAAACAAGATGGCTATGAAATGTGTGGGGATGGATAAGGAAATATATACAAAACTTACGCAAAAAATCAGCAAAAAGAAAAAGTGGACAAGACAATTCATTTAAAAAGAAAAAAGGTTATGATTATTCTATAAATAACACTTTAAATAATTAGAGAACATAAGGAATATATCAATCAGTATATTTATCACTTGTAAATTAATTAGCAGTAATTAATTTTGAAGAAGTCAAAAGTCGCAATAAAAAATCTCGCCTTAGATTGCTGTTATGTATCTAAAGGCTACCTATTGTTAAATAGAAACAGTATGATTAATATTATAATTTTACCAGACTATGGTGAAGCCAAAGTGGGGTAACGTATTGATATATTTCTATGTTTGTTTTTATATACATATGCATGCATATAAGTATGTAGGTGTATATGAATGTATCCTTGTCTATTCATTGCCGGAAAGGCCTGTTTCCATTTCAAGAAATGAGGTATTATTGTATTTTTCTTGAGTTCGTGACATTTTGAGCAACATAAGATATCGAGAGTACTAAAAATGGAAAAAAAATTAACAAAGAAATTACCTGATTTTAAATAACCATTAAATATGAAAAGCAGTGAAAAGCATAAGGTAATATAATACACGTATTAATTATAATTTTATGACGATATACCATTACCGAACATATTTTGCAATTTGTTCATATTAGTAAAATATTACTAGTGTTAAAAGTGTTTGGTTAATAGAAATACTAGTAATTAGTTGGAAATTTTGCGGTAAAGTATAATTTCCAAACATGGTTAAAATTTGTATAATATTGCTATAATAATATGAGATTTTTAAAGTCAGTATCAAGACGAAGTCAGGTATTGAACAGTCTCTATTCCATTCTAATTCGAGCGCCACATTCGACTTGGTACTAAATAGAAAAATCTCTAAAAGTAGCAATATTTTACAAATTTATGTGTAATAATAAAAAATATAATGTTTGGAAGCGATATTTTGTCACAAAACCCAATCTAAAATAATCTAATCTAAGTTAAACCAACATAGCCAAACCTAACTCAACATAACAAATTCTAACATAACCTAACCCAATCTAACCCAACCTAACTCAGCTCAATACAACTTGACCTAACCTAACCCAACTAACTTTCTTTTTTGAAATTTAAATTAGGTCATATATTTTGATGACGAGCGAGTTAGCCAGTGCCAATATTAGCAATGTTTGGGTGGCGGGCGGGGGGTGACATCTATATTCCTGGAGCAATAATGGCTATACTTGCTAAATTTAAAATGCAGTGTAGTTATTGCTTTATGCAAAGTTTCAAACTTTTATTACAGGGGTGTAAAATGTATCTCGAATAGCTTAATGTAAACATACCCAAAATGCACGGATGGTTGCTGAGAATTTACCTGCGCCCTGCCAAGTGTGCAGCTTTTAGTACTTAATCTCATGTTGTTTACAGACCGATAAAAACTTACATAAGTTTTGGTACCAAATTAGTAATTCGTCAAGGACTGTCATACACCGGTTCTGTCTATGAGTGCGAAGGGAAATCAGTTTTACATTTCGTTAATTTTTGAATAAATCATTAGATGAGTCATACAAAGCTGATATAGGTGATTGCCTATACTAGTATACAACTATAACAGGGGTGTGACTGTATATTAGAGATAGTTTTCAAGAAATTAGTGAAATATGTTATTTAATTTTCTCTGAATCGAATACGCATTTTTTTACCAACTTCTCACTATCTGTCTGTTTTCTTGTTGGAGTATAACGCTAAAACTACTGGATTTTCCCTTATCTGTTTGACTGAGCATCACTAAAAACTAACAGTCCTATTTGTCTTAAGTACCTTTTTATCAATTTTTTTCTAAAGTATTTAAAATAGTAATAAAATTACTGACATTATTAGAGCGATTCGGCTTAAAGTTTAAGCTTATATAGAATTTCATTTATTTCTATAAGGGAAATTCCTTCGCATAAATTAGCAGAGGGGAATTCGGATAATTATCAAGATGATGCCATAAATGTAAAAAGGTACAAGAAATGATCTGCACTTCAATTATTTAAAATGCAATGCACAATTGAAAAATAAAATCAGTGAAGTACAAGCTATGCTTGTTAGTGTTCCGTGTCATCAGCTCCCATATTAATAGTAATGCACTTCGACTTTGTGCTCAAAAGGGTCCATTTGCTGTATCATATCGTGTATGCGCGGTGTTGAATGGAGAGCGTTTTGATGTAAGGGCAAAAGTTATTCCTTACATTGTGAGAAATATCATTCATCGAAATTGTTTTTTTCTAAAACAGATGGTTCCTCAGTCATAATAACAAATATTTGAACTTTAACTAAATGAAATTGTTTATAACCATTAATAGCTTTTTCTAAGCCACCTTTCTAGTGACATATTTCTAGTGACACCTACATTATCTCTGTGCTAAATTTATAATTTTTTAAACACAAATTTCCGAGAAAATCGCTTGCTTCAGACTGATGGGCGGACGGACAGATACCAAAGTAATTCCGTTAGTGTTTCATTTTGGCAATTTTCCCACAGAACACTGAAAATGAAGTAGTAATCCCGTATTACGTAGGGTCAAGGACATAACCCATTTTAATTAATGCTTGTTGCCATTTACGTAGAGATCCTTTCTTCTCCTAAGTTCGTTAATTGTTAGTTATTGTCAAATTAACATTCTATTACGAACAGTAACTAAATTTTGAAATACCAAAGCTAAAAGTTTAAAATTATATGAAGGATTAATCTTTTATCAACAAAATAATTGACTGACTCACTCATCGTTTATTGTTCATCATTAATATATTAACTTTAAGTGCAACCCTGATCAGCTTAATATATATAACTAACATATATGATTTAAAGCATTTTCGTACCGATAAGAAGCAATGAGTGGACATGTTGGTAAAGCTGCCGGCGGTGATGTAGACCGGCTTCTGGGCTCGTTGGATGATGAAGACCAGACGACGGCGAAAAGATGTGTGAGTGCGCTCCCACCGGCTGAGTGCTGCCGCTTCCGCTACTTTCAAGCCCTGTGCAATGTACAACGATTATTTTTAGTTTATCCTACGTTTTGTTTAGATAAAGGTTTTAAATACTTTCAATATTTATACGTTAATGTTAAACTAATTGAAATAAAACTAATTGAATAATTCAAAATATATTTCATTGCTTGGATATTTGAATGTACTGGTAATTGTGTTATTTTTTCGGAGATCACAATTCTGTTTTCGTATTTATAATACAGGTATTTTACTCATAAGTAAAATATCTCTACAGCAATATTTGTAAAGCAACAGTTGTATCGCTGAAAAATAAGAATGTTTCATAGGTATAAAATCCATCCAACGTAAGTTTATTCATATCAAATGCGTGATCTTTCACACCTATCACTTTGCCTACAATTTTACCAAATATATACAGAGCTTTCAGTGTTATTACATTACACGATTGAATTAAATAATTCAAACTTTTACAGCAAATACAGGAAACGTATTATTATAATTCTAAAAGCATTTATTGGCGGATAAATTCAAGTTTCAGATGTGTATAATATTCTTTGTTTATTGTTAATATTGAATTTGTCTTTTTGTTTGAACTTCAGAATTATTGATATCAATTTCTACAGATTTAAGAGGAGAAGGGAAGTCAGCGTAATTGTGGATCTATTAGTGATGTGACATCACTAATAGATCCAAGGCTGACAAGGCTGACAAGGTAAATTAGTAAAACTATGTATTTATTAGACACGTAAAAATAACGACAAGGAAAATCAGATAAATTGTGCATCTATTAGAGGCATCACAAATACTTGCGAAGAAAATCAGTTAAATTATGCTTCTGCAGAGATATAACAAATAGCGACAAGGGAAATCAGCGAAATTGTGCATCTGTTAGGAATATCACAAATAACAACGTGAGAAATCAGTGAAATTGTGTATATGTAAGAAATTGTGTTAGAGATATCACAAAAACGACAAGAAAAATTGTGCATCTATAGTGACGTGACTAATAACTACTATATAAATCAGCTAAATTATGCATATATAAGAGATGTCGCAAATAATGACAAGGGAAATCATTGATTATCTATAGAGGCGTGATCAAAGTTGAAATTGCAATACTTCTCTATGTGTAATAAAACCTTGTATGGTTATATTGGTACCGTCTTTAGAGCTTATAGGAGAGTAACGACGTCCTAAGTCTTCTCAAACAGTAAATAAAGTAGTAAACAAAATTGTATTAATTTGTTTTTCTTTATTTCTTGTAGTAGTATTCAAATGTTAATTTTGGTATGAAATATTATGAATTATTAATTAAATATTCTATCTATGCCCGCACCATCCGGACTTTTTCAGAGCACTTCTAGGAGTACAAACGATTTCCTTGATACCTTACAAGTATGCAGAGTTCCAGAAATACGCTTCCACGCAACAAGATTACAAACTGTCTCCTCAGTGAGCCATTTAGAACCTCCATCTTTTCTAGAATAAATTTTTTAAAGGCTCTAAATGACTCAAAGTTAGGTCTTCTTTTAACCAAATCAAGGTCACCAAAGAAAACGCTTCCCATATATTTTAGTGATTCTACCATATTATGAATATTCTATCTATTGTAATATAAAATATGTGTCTTTACGAGATACTGTAACATAACCTGGAAGGTGACTTCGTTCGCCGAGAAGCACTGTATCGCCAGCTGTGTGATCATGGTGAAGAAGAAGGCAAGCGAGGTGGCAAAACGGATCGTGCCAAAGCTCGAAACGTCTTTCTGTAATTCGTTTCATCCATCTTTACTTATTAAAGATGAAAATATACAGGTATAAATAAAATGTTCGGACAAATTGTGTCATTCAATGTGACGTTGTCAAGTGGCTATGAACTGTTCGTATGCAGAGATTTTAATTGTAATCTTCCTTTCATTTGCCTATATATTTTCTGACAAATATCACCTCAAAGAGCAACGCTTTAACGGGACCGGGTTCATATAGTGGCAAGTATCTTTAAAAATACATAACTTACATTATCGGGTGGAATAGTAATAGATAAATGTATAAATTTAAAGTTATTTATATTTTTAATCTCCAATGAAACAATAGGAAGGAAGAACCACTTAAAGCGCATTATGTATACATTTGTTTTTTAATAACATTTTATATAAGAGTAAAGTTATAAGAGATTCTTCGAGTCAATTACAGAGTTTTTTCATCACTCAGTTTTCTCTCTGTTCGTCCGTCATAGCCGTTTTTTTCCAGAAAACGCTTGACGTAGAATATTGAAGTTTTACATGGTAATCAAACATATTAACTCGCACGTACCTCAATAGCTAACATTAGTAACATATTTATAAGAAAATTTTAGGGAAGACAAATTAAATACTCGAAATTCTTTTTTAATTTCATGTATGATGTGGGGTATAAGTTAAAAAGGCTAGTAATTAGGGCCTCAAAAATATACTTTTCATAGTTTTAGGTTTCGAAAAATATGCAAAAAATATGTTCGTCCCCTTATTTCCGAAACTACTCAACTTAAAATTAAGAAAAGATAGGGTTTTTCGAAGCCTGTGCGAAAGATTATAAGAAAACTAGAATAATTATAATAGACCTTAAAATTTTCGAAAAATGTATCATGTTTTTATGCCTGAAAAAACAACGTATCTGGATTTAATTTTTGCAATATTACGTCGTGAAAAATAAAAATTTTTGAACAGATTAATAGAAACGCTATGTACCTTTAAATGTTTTCGAGTGCCTAAATGTGTAAAAAAACCCTTGTAGTGAGGATTCATACGTTCTTGACGGGTTTTATTCCAAATTGTTCCTCGTCAATATATTAGTACGTTGACCGGTTTTTGGGAATCACCTCTGATCTCGCTGTCAGTTGTTTCATAAATTTTTATCCCATTATAATATGTCGGACACACCCTATCATGCATGTATTACCGTGCTATACAATGGGCTAGAGCGAAGGTAATTAAAACCTTGACCAGTTCTAACTAGCAAAAGTACAACGGCATCAAAGGTTTCATATTGTAACTTCATTTTTACTAAAACATCAATCGCAATTTGTTTTTAATATGTTATTACAATTATATAATAAATGATAGCTCTTTTCAAATGAACAATTGCTCATCAGTCCTTATCATGCGCTGAATGCCGTAACAAACAGTTTACGTAAGTAGAACTACTTACGTAACTGTTTGTTACGGCACGTTGAGTGTGTTTATATTCAAATTCATTATTGTAATTGATTCGTTGGTGGCCTTTTGGAAGAAAAACGTTTTTGATACAGTTGGAAAAAGCAAAACGTTTGTGGGTATCGTCAGTAACGAACGTGGAGCCGTACTATTATTTATGTTTATTATTTTGTATACGTGTCATGTAGAACAGAAAGAGTATGATAAAGATTTAAATTGATAACCAAATTATAGCTCATTTAATATTTTATTATTGTATCATGTATTTTCCATGTACCATGTGAGTATATATATATATATATATATATATATATATATATATATATATATATATGTATATATATATATATATATATATATATATATATATATATATATATTATAAATTTTCGTGTCCTTAGTTTTATATTCTCTAACTATGCCCATCAACTGGCTAACTTTCTGGTTCAGTTTTAAAACTGGACGAATCATTTATCATCATTTTAATTTGAGAATAATGGAATTCAAATATAGTGACAAGTAATTATTTACATATGTTTACGTGTTTAGTAAATAAAGGTAATTTCTATTTTTTAACAGGAACTATTTTATGATGAAGCATGGTTGGTTATATTTTTACTAACTCAATTGCTTAATTAAAAAAAATTAAATAAAATTAGTTGTATTGAGTAGAATAAATAATGAGGGTTTCGAAAAAGCAAAGTCGAAATAAATGGCAAATACTGGCATACTCATGGAATTTAAGTAAATATGGTTAACGAAGTTGAAAGTTTTGAGATTGAATATCGAATTTGGGTGAACAATGTCTAATTAAATATGTTCGAAGAAGATAAATTTACTAAAAGGAAGAAATGTGTAATAGTAAGCAAATGAAGAGGTAAGCTTATGCACGCACAAATACATACACACACACGCGCGCACACACACACACGTAGGCACGCACACACACACGCACACACACACATATATATATATATATATATATATATATATATATATATATATATATATATATATATATATGTATATATTATTTTGCATTAATTACTTGTGAAAGTTATATTATGCAGCAGAAGGGCAAAAATGAAATTCTTGTGAATTTTCACCACTCTGTAGTATGGGATGTTGCAGCATTATAATTTGTTCAGTTTAAGTCCGTTTCTGCTACAACTTCTGCTACAGTTGCCTTACGTAAATATATTACACAGAAAAAAAAACTGTATGTTTTTAAAGTACCCCTCATCATATCGGACTTTCCGCAAAATTTTTTTTTGAATTCTGTACCTTAAAAAGAAAAATGTAATCTTATAAAATTATTCATGTACCTGTTCGTCTATCCGTCTATCACAACCGTTTTTTTTTCAGAAACCGTTCGGCAGAAACGTTAAATTTGGCATTGTGATAAAGCGTATTGAATAGCACATATTTACGAAATTTTATTCATTGAGTTCAAATCTCATTGTTTTTGAGAATTCAGATATTTTATATCCCTATTAAAGTTATAATATTTTTACATGGCGGAAAAGAATATCGTGTTTGTAAATGGTTCAATAAATGTACTATAATTAATCTTAAATGTTTTTAAGTATCTAAGCGTCTCTTACTAAACAAGTTTTTTTTTCTGGCTCCCATCGGATGGGGTATAATTGAAAAGGTCTTTTAAAATGTAAGCGAAAAGGTTTAGTAATATTTTCAGTTAAGCCATCTTCTTCGTGAGATTCGAGTATTCAAACTGTCGTGGCGTATATCGGCACGAAATTTGAACAATCAGGGCAACGGCATTTTGCAAAACACTTCAATGCAAAATCTTTTTAGTCAGTTTTCCATTAATGAATAAAAGATGTACAGGTAATCAAGTTACGCTGTGGAAGAGTGAAAAAACATGTTAAAAAATAATATTCGTAAAAGTATATAACCTTAATGGTTCTAAATTTTTTTATGTACCTAAAATATATGTTGAAAAAATGAATGATGTATGAAAAATATAAATGCTTGCATTTTAGTCAATACGAGCAATACAAATATTGAGAATCATTGTATCACATATAACAATAATTTATTGTTACTTTATATCTGTAATTTTATTATATATTTTGTATTTATTTACATCTTTATTACGTTCAATTAATGTTCCAATTAATAAGATTGAAATGTGTCAAAATATTTGCATAACAGCAACACTGGATGCGTTATCGGGTCGTAATCACGTTTGTTAATATGCAAATGATATATTGTTTGAGTGCTGACAAGTGTTATATCGTTGGATTACTCACCGCCACTTGAACCATGATGACGCAAATTGCAGCTAGGCTTGAAGCGAGCTGAGTTAGGAAGCCATAGGTATAAGTCCTTTCGAATAATTCGATGCATCTGTAATAAAGATTTAAACTTTCTCATAAATACATTTTATTTTTTAGTGTCCATTATTGCATTATAGGGCAACCTATCATTTTGCGTTTTGAGGCGCCTATCGGGATGCAGCAAAATATTTTCTAATCAATAAATGCTATTATCTTGTTTTAGTAACTCCATTATAAAGATGACAACACAATAACATATATAGGGATGTTTCTATAAAGCTAAAATAACCTAAAAAATAATTAACGCAGAACACGTTGATTAGAAGTGAAACTTTTTAAAAGGGTATCGAAGCCACATATTATTTCCAGGAACACTGAAGAGCGTGTGGCTACTTATTATTTATTAAATTAATACCTAATGCACTTTCTAGTTTTCACTTAATCAAGTAGTATTGCAAAACGAAAAAAGGAATATTATATAGCTATCATTTTATCGATAGCATTTTAATAAAGTCGTAAATATATTTTTGATGAGATATGGAACCTATTTTACATAAACGTATCTTAGATGCTTTGGACGAATTTTTTCATATGATGTGAAAAATCAGGAAAGAAACATTATCGCATGTTTATTTCTTTAAAATTATTCTAAATCGTTTAATAATTCAACCAATTATCAGTATAGTAGCACATTAAACAAAACATATTATTAATATAGTATGTTTTGTTTAACGCGCTTCATGAAATATGAGCTGATGATAAAACGGCAATGGGTACGTAAAAAGTATTCATTTTCCAATTGAGTATAAAAATAATACTAAATATTTTTCTTACCATTTTGTGTAATGTCACCAATATTATTAGAATAGGAAAATATAAGCGCACATTTCTCTGTCCACTTAATAATTTTGTTTCAAATTGGACCTAATTTTTAAATGAAGAATGAAATATAGATTAATTGAAAAAATTAATTAAAACAATAAGGCTGAAAAATCGATATTATTAAAAGGTTATTTTGAAATAACGTTGAATTTTTATAAACAAAGAATATTATTACGAGTTGCAAAAAAATGACCTATTAGAAAAAAAATATAAATATATCTAGATGATTCAAAGTAAAATTATATTATTACGAAGAAAATTATTGACTAATATATAAAAAAACTGTTTCCTTTAGAAAAACATACTTAATCAACAACTGATGTTGTTTTATACAATTATCCAGTCCCTTATCCAATTCGTATTCAATTTCCTCACGCGAATAATGATTGTGAACTAAACGTTCAATATTATCCAAATCCATCTCTTTATCTTTGGTAATCATTAAAGGAGCATTCTTCATTAGTCTAGACTGCAGTCTCTCCATCGTATGCTCGTAGACGTTTGTGTATGCATCTTGCAAAATTCCAAATTGACCACTCATGTGTAACAAAATACTACTAATCAGAGTATCGATAATCATTACAATGTGTCCAGTCCAGAGAAGACCGACGGCTTCTAGGGTAAATGCTGTTATGTATGGACCTTCAGTTTGCGTGTCCCAAGGTATCCATACAGGTTGAGGGAGTGTTCGCTCGGGCCGAGACTGAGTAGAGTTCAAACCTCTTACGATTGCTCTCCATCGGAAATCTTGTATCGCTCCATTGACTGTCGAATTACCAATTGTAGCCCAACCGAAAAATAAGAATGCCCCAGTCAAATAGTGACTCGCTTTAACTGTTTTTCTATTCTTTTCGTTATCTTGGTAATAGTCGTACAGTTCGATCTCCAGAATACGTACAACTTTCTGCAGGTCGCGGCTACGAAAAAAGAAGAGGTACAATTTCACTAAAGTCAGGTTATGGGTGACTACAAACGACATGCTAAGCATAAAGCGGTCGGCATCTTTGTCGCCCGTGAATGGGTCTATTGTCTCCAAACCGACGAATCCGCATACCCAGACCAGCATGCAGAGTATAGAGTAAGGCAGGTACCAGCCGGGATGGTTATCGAAGTTATTCTGATCCGGATGGTGCCACCAGCCGAGACCGAGGAATCGAAGCATCCGAAAGTGGAGCGCAAAGTAGCGGGTTGGACGTCCGTCTTGTTCCATGTTGATGAAACGATGATGGTGATTCGAATAAGTGTTATGGTTTTGTAACATGGTTGTGAAGTAAACATATATTTATTAAGGGTTGGCACAAATTTAAGAACTAGTTTGATATTTTAATAACACTATACAGTTATTCAATCCCGATAAAAAGTGATTGTAATTGCGATAAAAAGTGATTGTAATGATTAAAATTTAGCTATATAAGTATTCTATTATTGATCTCAATATCTATATTCATCTTAAATGAGCTGCAAAGTGAATAAAAAAACAATACAAAACAGTAGTACGTTGGGAAAGAATGTAGAAAATTAAGTTTTAATCCTTTCTGTACTTCCATTTTTACCGTTACTGTTTTCAGGTTTTTTTCTCTTAGGATTATGATTTATTCCGTACTTGAATTTTAATTTATGGAAAATTTTAATTTTGTGTTAGTACTGAGATTTGTAACTCCACAAAATTAATACATTTTATAATAAAATGCTCATGAAAAATTGTTATTTTTTGTAAAAAAATATTTTATCATTTCAATCTAAAAATTAAAAACGGTTATTAAAAATAATTCTCCGTGAGATGAGTGTTGAAACGTCATCTCATATCATGGATCTCACAATAAATTTATATCTATTGGTATTATAATTATAATGGTATTATAATTGTGAATATTTATAAATTTTAAATATTCACAATTGGTGGAGACATCCTTTTTCTGTAAAATGGTCACTTGATTATGACATTTTGAGTACAATAATACTGTCTGTATTAATAAATAATTTTTTGATTTTTTCTATATTCAATATGGGTTAGTGGCAATTGAGAATGGCGACTGGCCAAGGTCAAAGATTGTGAAGAAGTTTTAATTTTTGTAAATAATTTTTCATTTTCATGCATAAAAAACTTTTTTAAAATAAGCTAAAGCAAAAATAAATCTTTAAAAACACTAATAATAAACTAAAGTTTTTATTTGAATTGCAAGCGTTATTTAGATAAATTAAACAAAAGAACTTCAAAAATACAACATTTCATATGTCAACAATAAGTAAGATCTCTCTCTATATAGTTTCAGTTTTAATTACCAACTGAGCATTTATTATAATTTGTGAATCGATTAATAGAAAACAAGTTTTAATATTTTGTATTAAAGGAAAAAAAATCCATAGTAAGATTTGTAATAAAAAATGAACGGTTTCAGTCAATTATCAATGAAATCTTTGGATTGGAAGTAGAAACAGAATCAAATCTATGTCCATAACATGGTTATTAAAAGATTGTTATAAAATGCGAAAGGAAATACGTTTTTCAACTATCTCTAGTGAGACAGTTTAAGATTTCCACTAAAGCTGGCCGAAGTAAGCGTCTCCTTTATAATGAGGTAATCAACAAAAATACTTCAGTTGAAAATTTAAAATTAAAGCGAAATGATAATGTAGGAGAAATATAGCAGCAATTGGAAATTGGTCCTTTTTTGGACCTCATTTCTTTTCCTGGCTTAATACATGCCATAATTTTGGAAAACATTTATTACAAAATTTAAAAAAAAACGCATCTTAACCGTAAAAAAATACCTGCTCTCTAAAATTAAATGTTCTCTTCCATAAAACAAATTCGCACACAACACCACCCCTGTTTGAGTTTCATCCCTGATTTTGATTAAAATATTAATTACAAGCGACGATCGCACGACATGCCCCGCCCCCATTATGATCCGGATCCCCTTGCCCTCTTATACGCCCAGTAGATTCCACCCCGCACCTAATTGAAGGGTTTTGGCGTGAATTAATTATATCGAAGCCTTCTTATATTAGTTTGATCAACGCTCGCTGTTAGCGTCCAGTAAATAAACTATATATATTATAGGATATAATTTATTATTGAGGCGGTGGTCGTGATACGTTGGGCGTATCAGAGTTAATAAATAATTAAAGTAGTTACTTTTATAAACGTATATTTTGATTTTTAGGTTACATTAAATATTTGATTGGGATAATTATACGCTTCAACGACCTGTCAATAATTTGATAATTTCATTGTCAATTATTTTATGATTGAAGGATGAAATTAAAGAAAAGTATTTAAAATTTTCTGTCTTTTTGATATTTAATTATTTTAAATGTTACACAGCTTAATATTAAGCTGAGAAATGAAGATGGTCAACTAGTTTAAGAAAGTTCTTTTAAATTAGTGACAGAAGCCAACGGTTGTCTTACTTCTTCGTTGCATCTTCATTACTAAAGGTTATACTTGTTTTGAAGTGCCTTGCTAGAGAAGCTCACCAGTTGGTACAATTCCCTTCTTCGACTTGTTTCAGGGTGGTTGTGACAGGGCATCCTATGATGATTTCAATCTGATAGCCAGGGGCCTAAGATATCGACCGCAGGGTTTTTTGACTTCTGTTTTTTCCACAACAACCAGATTATCTGGGTTATTTGGTTTTCTTCGAGCTATATGGCTACAGTAACTAAGAACTTGTAGGTAGCAGGTGGTTGACAATTTGGTTCTGATTGGGGTTGGACGACTATGAAGTGATTGGTTTTTTGGCAATTTGTTTGATGAAGATACATAGAGGCAAAGTTTCTATTAAAGGTTAAATGACATCAAATATTAAAATACTCTTAAAATAATTTAAATATTAAAATACTCATATATTAAAATACTCTTAAAATAATTTTGACCTATATTAAATAAAATAAGTCTATAGTATAATACTCTTCCATTACCACATTTCTTGCGGATAATTGAAAACTCGGACACACATAGAAAGATTGAGATAACAAGTGATCGCACCAGTTTCTTCTTGGCGATGCTGGAGTTGTTAGATATGAATTATCTGTCTCAAGGGAAGTAGAGAGGCTTGTCACTGTGTCCCTTGTTTCGAGGTTTCTAGTACCCATAATTCTTCTGTTTCTTTAGTCTGTATCTGTTTACTCTTCCATAATTTTTCATTTACATCTATATTTAGCGAGTTGCATCCAAGATATTGTCATCATTTTCTTAATGTCATTCCACTGGCGACGGGTTATGGTTCATGACACTTTGGTGCCAAAAAAGACGTTTTATCTATATCACCAATACGCTTTATGGCACTCCGTCATTGCTATTTCCTTAATTGTGATAACAAACGGTGGAAATATATTTGGTTCTCAAACAGTTTGTTATGTGAAGCATGTCTAATTTTGTTGTAAGATCCCAATTTGCAACAAATGTTTTTTAAAGATACCCTAATATCATAGTATAGTGGCTTGCGAACAAACAAAATCATTGAGGCAACGATTTACCCAGAAACGCGCTCTCCATGAAGGCAATAATACACTAAAACTGAATGGCCGTATTACCATAAATATAACAAACCCATACCCAGAAAAGTTTGGACTATATTCATAAAATATCATGTTAGGCGGATAAAAGCTCAGCGATGGGGAAAATAATGTCGGCCCGCATAAGGATGCGGATGTGAGTGCATGGGTATAGGCGAGCTTATTATTTTTCAACACTCCTTGTTATTGTAGCTGGAATCTTAAGCTTGACGTTGAGCATAAGGAAAAAGTAAATTGGATACAATTTTGCGTAATGTTTTGCGCCAAAATAGCTTTGTAACGTATTGCAGCTTTTATTTGCGTCCTACTGGAAGATACGAACAAATATAAAACAGATCCACATTTGCATTATTAGTACATATTTTTATGTCACATTGTTGCATTTGTTAAATTAATTACTATAAACCATAGACTACAGAAATATTAACTGTAATTTTACATTCTCGAAATTATGGAAAATTCAATATGGGGAAAACCTAAATTAAAATAATTAAATGTCGCAACATATTTTCTTAAAATTAAATTAACAAAATTCATCTTGAAAGATGAATATCGTAGAGTTATCTCTATTGTTCATATCATTAAGGAAAATATAATGACAGGGGACAATATACGTGGAAAAATATTTAAGTTGTTAAAAAATACCGTTTGATTTGCGAAAAAAATCGTCTTAATAAATTCACTGTTTCTGCGAAACAAAACTGCGCCATTTAGTGCACTACTATTAAAAACTTAATTATGTTTTGTCGATAAAATTTAAATAAATTTTTTTTCGAATAGAAACTTGATTAGCGATTAATTTTATTGCATAAATTAATCTATGTATTTAATTTAGATGAAGTAACTACAACACTAGAAAAAAGAATTAATGATTAATTATTAGGGAGATTTTCATTAATGGACGCCCTAAAATATAAAGTTGCTAGGTTGATTAGTACAAATTTTTTGTAAAATTAGTTTATGATAATTTAATAATATTATAGCAAAAATATTAAAAGTTTGACAATTATGGCTGTTACACGTCCTCAATAAATGCACTTATATGTCGTGATTAATTAACATTAACTCAACTGATTATAAATCAGTTTATTTGCCGGCAAAATAAACTAAAATTATAGAAATTCTTAAATTTATAAAAATTTAAAATTTATTAGTGAGGAAAAGCGGAATTATGAAAATTTAAAATACTAAAAATGCAAATAAGAATGCAAACAACTCCTTTATAGGAATAATTACATTAAATCATCTGATTACTATAAGCAATCGGTTATAACACTAACTTTTAACTGACAAGCAAAATATAGGACATTTAAAATACTCTCAATACAGTAATTTCTAATAAAATATTTATCACGTATAATTTACCAGTAAATGAACTTCTTAGTACAGGTAATGCCCGTCTGTTATAATAATAGTCAATAGAGTTAATATTAGTCAAACTTAAAAAATAATCTCAAGGAGTCAAGGACAAAAATTGCAATTAAAAGGTTGAAAATTAATGTAGGACTGCTGCGTGTTATAATTAATTAGCAACGAGTTAAGCGATTTTCGTCATAAATAAACGAAAAAAGAAAAAACATTTTTCCTACTTTCGTAATACAATTACAACGTTTAATTTTTTATTAGGATTCCATACATGCCAAAATGAACTCTGTTATTGTCGCAACTTCGTCTGTCCGTCTGTTCGTCCATCTGACTGCTTGTCTATTTGTAAAAGGTTTCTAACTTCTAAAGGAAAAACAAATTTGAAATTTGTATATAATATACGGTTGGCCCAAAACTTTTAAAATAACTTCAAAATTCTTTAAGTTTATATTTCGAGGCCTTCCCAAATATGTAGTAGGCAGAAAAAATATTCTTTTGAATAGGCATGTGGAATAACATTGAGACATCTTTGAGGAGAGTGCTAATTCAATTTTTTTTTCGCTGAAAAATAATGAAACCATCCAAACATTATTTTACAGTGAAAAAGAAAACAACGTCTTCAATCACCATCTATTTCACCCATTTTGGTACCAGATATACCTCAAAAATTCTATGACATTGAAGGTTGTTATTCGGCTTTAATATTTCTCATATTTTGTACTTAAAAAAGTTACTAAAGAAAGCTGAATGTAAAATTTTAAAAATGCTAAGAGTATTAAAATTAAAGTATTTCTGGGTAATCCGCGATATTTTTGCATCTACCAAAGACATTTACACAGTAGAAACTTAATTAGTTTTTTTTAAATTGTTAATAACCCATTTTCAAATATAAACTTGATTAGCGATTTATTTTGTTGCACAACATTACCTACGTGTCTAGTTTAGGTAATCTGCGCCACAAAGAAAAAAACTAATATTAATTAATTAGTTAGGGAGATTTTCGTTAATGAATGCAATAAAATATAGAACGAAATATTTTTTCGTATATTTATCTGCACGTCTCTGGATATATGAAACTTAAAACTATAAAAAAGTAGTTTTTCAAACGATATACTTGTTCTTGAAACTGATATTAATGAAATCTTCACATTTATACCACATGCATATTTTTGATTCCATAAACTATATTATAAATTAATCTATGTATTTAAATGAAGTACCTACCTATACAACACTAGAAAAAATAATTAATGATTAATTATTAGCAAGATTTTCATTAATGGACGCCAATCAATACTCAGTTTTGAGTAAAACCCGGTCACAATTGACAGAATTTATTCCATATTTTTTCTCCTCTTTTCCTATTTCTCCGTCTTTCCTATGTTCTGAAAATAAGTTACGCCACTTAGCAAGAAAAAAACCTGATTTTGTTATAATTTAATGCTTTTTCTTATATATATTTATTTTTGAACTTAATTTCCACAATGACTTCGTTTGATAATTGTAACGAAATGGCCATGGAAAATAAGTGCATGACGGATTTAGTTATAAAAAATTACTGTTTACGAAAATTTTCCGAAAAGTTTAAAGCCTTTATGAGCCGCGGTGTTAAAACAAATCCAATGATAACCCATCTGTTAAAATTCGTTTGGTAGTTTAGGAGCTATAAGAGAGTATTCAGAATTTGCCTATATTATACGTATGTGTAAATTTGATTTCTTTTTCTCTGGAACTGAGTGAAACAATGTTTATTTTAAATCTATTGACTGTATAAATATATTCAACATAATTTTTCAGGACTATTAATAAAATTTGTTCTACAGTTTAAAAGTTATAGTGGAACACATAAAACTCACATATGTGTGTAATGTTCACATATAATACAATTCATAGCAATAAATTTATACGCGTTTTTCGTTTTTAGTTTTATTTTACTCTAGAAATGAGTGTAACACACTTTTACCTATTGTACATAAATACACAATACCGTTCTTTCGTTTTAATCATATATGTGTATTTTTAGTTTTCTATGATCAAATAGGTTCAAAAAAAATTTCATTCAGATTTTGCAACTCGAATCCGCAACGCTTTATAAACACTCAGCTCAACTTAGTCACGACTTTGATAGTTGCTTATATTTAGAAAGAAAAATCTAGTTTTCCCCGAAAAAAAAGCCTTCGCACCAGGATCTACATAATATAAACCGCGGAGGAATGAGGTGTTAGAGGCGGCGCACTCTTTAATAAAAGAGCTCAGTCAACGCGCGTCCAAATCCCTTATAAAGAGGGAAAAAAATCGTGGAAGAAAAATAATAATAGCGGAATGAATCGGCGGGCTTAGCGCGTCATACTTTATGCAAATAGGTGCCCCTATGCGCCCTCCAGCCGGCAATGAGTGTGAATTTTGAAGTCGACTAGAGGCGCCGTCGGCTGCGCAAACGGTCAGAGTAATATTATCATTTTTATATGAACGAGGGGGCGCGCTTTCGGTTTGACAGGCGCCGTTATTGTGCGAGTTAAATACGGTTTCGAGTGTCGCGGCTTTATTTGGGTAGAATTTGGTTGCTGTAAATGCCTAACGAACGTGAAATAAGATTTTTTTTACTCATTTAGTATCATAGCGTTGCTATGTATCTCGGTTAATGGTAAATAAATCTTAGGTGTTAACGTTGTACTATAATCTTTCTAATTATCTAAATTCACTATCTCATCATCTGGGAATTATAATAGAGTGCTGCCTCACTTGATCTTTGAAATATCTAATTAGCTTTCTTCCTCGCTGACTTTTATTCTTCACTAACTTCATCTACCTCGACTAGTTAGTGAGATCGTTATTTTATTAATTTTTATAGTAAAGTAAAATTTTTATTTGATACAGTCGTACTTTTAACGCGTTTCTTGCTAAAGTTTATTTTGACGTGTTTCGTGGCAGTCATTTCGTTATTTCCCAAGTACAACCTTATATTTTATATATTTGTACGTGTACGTGCATATTCATACACAACTTCTATGTAGGGTACTTTTGTGGGGTAAAAATTATGCTTCTAAATAAATAAAACTAAAAATGTTATTCATTAACATTATTATATAAATTGGAAATTATAATAGCATAATGTGGATCCTACATTGAAGGCAATTTGTTTTAAAGCCTAATTAAGCGTAGTTTTTCAGATCACAGTTTTTCATTTAAATATTAATTTCTTGATAAATACAAAGCTAATTATAAATTAGCGTAGAAAAGTCAATAAAAATGTAGTCAGATAGTGTCTACAATTGTAATTTTGACATGGATGCTTTAAAATCTCCTTTATGAAGTAATGTAAAAAAATATTAATATTTTTTAAAATTGTGTCATGTTTTCATTTCTTTCTCACGGTCCCCAAGTCTTATTCATTGGAACCAGTCAAAATACGAAAAAACGACTTAAGCTAATACTTGCAAATTTATAAATTATAATTATTATATTTTGACTAAACACTAAGCTAAACGCAAGCGTTCGGTGGGACCTTGCTCTAGGGATGGAATGGTAGATCAAAATAGCGACAAAAAAGCTTGTTGCCAATTCTAGTTCGCCAAGAACCCTACTGAAATTCTAACTCATACCTCATTACGTATAACATTCAAAATACCTATTCGTAACGAGAACAGAATTTTAAAAAGTGAAATAGGTACTCACGAGGAGTCGAGATATGAAATAAATATTTTTTTGTTTCGTTTTTTATTCAAATCTGTCGCTTTTTTGTATTGAGCGGAATGTTAAAAATAAGCACATTGGTTTTAATTTACCAAAGAAATATGCGAACATATATTTCTTTGGAAAACTGATATTTTAGTTCAAGTTATTCTATAATAAAATTAAGGTTCGACAGTAAGACAAGCTATCCTTATGAAGTCGTCATGCTCGTACATCTACAACCTCACACTTTCTATAGCATTAAAGTCACGTTAACGCTATGTTTCAAGTGTATGTTTCGTATGGGAATTTTCATCAAAAAAAATTAAGACATGTAAATATAATATATTTTTTCGTACAATCGGTTGAATGGAACATAATTGGGTAGGCCTGGAGTTGAGTTTTTTTTAACATTTCTTTATTTTAAAGCCCCATTTGCTAAATATTAAATTTTATTTTCATTCCTAATTCTTCAACCATGGATGCTTGATAAGAACTTTCAAGTAAAAATAACTTGTGGTTAACTTATGTCAATAATTTCAGGAGATATATGCAACACTTAACTGCCACTTTACACGTGTATCGATATGTACTTGGCCGTTAAAAATATTATTTTCTTTTAACGATAACATTTGCTAGTTTGAGATATATACTAATGATGCACTTAATTCGAAATACTCCGAGAAATAAAAAAATCCGAATAAAACACATGTAGTCACTATTTTTACTCCATCTTAGAGAATAAATTCTCAACTTGGGAACTGATCATTATTTTAAATATATCCGTTTTTTTGCCAACTGGTCAAAGTGGTCAAAGGTAAGGTTGTAATACCTATATCAAAATATATACACATCAATACTTCATTCCATTCTAGAAGAGAATGTTTGTAAACAAAGCAAAATTAAAGTTTAGATATTGTAAACCTTTTTTCTTGTATTCACGTTAGTAATATAATAGGGATTTATTCAGTAACTGTTATTAAAGTATATAATTGTTTTATTGGTGTACATATTTACGCTGTATAAATAATGTTTAAGGTACGTTCATAATAATTATTGCTGTACACATATACTTTATATAATATTATGCTAAAGTGTTGTATAAATAATTGGGTATTTGACTAAATCTTTTTCATTTCATTAATCATAATTTCAAGGTATAAGCTGACGAAGAGTGAAAATTTTTTTTACTAATCTTAAAAATTGACCGAGTTATAAAAGTTTAAATTTAATCTTTAGACGAGGACGGCAATACTGCTTTGTGAGGTCATTTTTAATATTGCATATTTTATTATACAAGAGGGAAAGAGAAAGGGATATACCTAACTCTGTTCGTATCTTTAAATTTAAAAGCCTATAACTGGCTTATTTTTCAATCAATTTTTGAATTTTTTTCAATAACGCTTTTTAATTAACTTGTATTTCACGATACTGTATGGAAAATATCAAAAGTTATAATGAGTCTACTACCCTATTGTGAACATTGACATTAAAATTTTTAAACTTTTTTTTAAACAAATATATCTGATATTAAAAATAAACAACAAAAATATACGGTCAAGACCTTGACTATAATAAAAAACACTGCTATTTACTATGTATAAAATATGTATTCTACACTGCAAATTAATACTAACACTTATTTGAAAATAAAATATCACAATGTTTTTCAATATACTTGCGCCAAATACTCTATATACGTATAAGTATATTTTTTATATACACTATTGTTATATATACTGTTATATTGCTTATACGTATAAGTATATTTGTTATATAGCACCAATGTCCTGTCTCGTTTACCTCTTTTGCCTCGCTTAAGCGTCACGAAGAAAATATAGTCGAATATGGCCTACGTTATATTGAAAATAATTTATTGCAGATATTTCGCTTCAGGCCATTGTAAAATAAAGGACCTCTAATGAATAGCATAGATAGATATAGATTTCGTACTTGTCGGAATATCGAATTCTCCAAAATGTTTTATACTTCTGACTTTTGGATGATTGACGGTCGCTATAGCTCTCCTCTAAATTTCACAATACATTTTAGTAAAATAACGGTTTAATATTGATATTTATAACATTAGGTAGCATGATAGTTTATTAAGTTAATTTAGTGATTATAGTATACGGTTTAATAATATCATGGGCGAAATACAATGAGTTTTATGAGTAGTCATCAACCGATTGCATAATTATTTGTGTCAACCATATTTTAAACAGCAAATTAGTTTGTTTAGAAACATTATTTTTGGAATGGAATGAAGTATACGTTGGGTGGCGCTTGAGTTCCCATGATAATTGTTTTGGGTTTCGTAAGTATTTGAATTTGGATGGGAGTAATTATAAAACAACGTGAATATAAATGCTCGCTATTCGCTTCCTATGATTCTAGAGCGATAATTTGCACATTATGTCTTGGTTAATTAAAAAAATAGTTACATAATTACAAATGATAAATTTTCATTCCATTAGTTATCTTAAGAATGGAGGATTCCATTCTTGAAATATATATTCCTAGGGACCTTTATTTATCTCTTATTCTTTTCCGCAATCCATATTTCTCAATCACAAATAATAAGCTCTTGTTATGTATGATATTTTTGGAATAAGAGATTCCAAAAAATATCGTTCGTTTTCTGATCTAGTGCGATCTATGTAATTAATGTATCTACATCACATTCAAAACGATATTAATGAAATAATAGCGTTTGTAATACGTTAAATACCATTAACAAGGGATTTTTAACTGATTTGTAGATTACGTCTTTACACATTTATGGTCATAAAATCGGTTAATTTTCTTGCGTCGTAAGTCAATATGGGAATTGAGATCAATGAAAATGAAGAGCTTCAAAATTTATTTTACTTTCTCCTCCATTTTTCTTTCCAAAACGATGTTCGAGTGTCTTTGCCCTTTATATTTATTTATATTGCTATTTTTTGTTTACTTATTTCTTATTCTTTCTTATGCTTTGAATAATACATCAATTTTACGAGAAAATCTACAAATATGTTGTGAAAAATTATTATATGTATAGATTTACATATTTTTGTCATAAATTCTAGTTCGATAGTCATTTTTCATTCATCACGACACTATTTCCAGCATTTCTCGCATTGTGGTTGATACATTTCGTAGCAAAGCTTTCTGACGAAGCAGTTTTGTTTAATTTAATATTTTATATTTCGTAGTAACTGGAACTTTACTTTTAGGACGATTTTTTTATTAGACCTTTTTTTAAAATTCCCTTTCAAATCCAGTAAGTAAGCTTTTAAGTTTTAGATGACCGCGACATTTTTTTTTTATTTTTTGTTTTTATATAATACGCACATACAGATAGATTACGTTTTAAAACACGAACATTTTGAAAGAGAAACAGAACTTAAAGCTAATCAAGGATTGCAAAATAATTCCTGGGATTCACTGACATCTCAACATAGAATTCTATTAGCAGCTCTAAAACTAAAACCTGATTTCCAAATGAAACCACACAAATAGAGAAAATAAAATGGTATGAGATAAGTCAGGACAAAGGAAGTATTTTCAGAAATTAAGTAGTCAATTACTTCCGTATCAACTTCCCCGATGAAGATTCTCCAAGTTGCGTCTGGTCAAAGTTAACTAACTGTAAAAGTAGAGCGAGGAGTTACTAAAAGAGTCCTATATAATGCAAAAGAAATGACATGGTGGAACGATCAAACACAACAAAGTATATCTGAAAATCTGGCAGGAAACGGGAACCGTCGAAAGTAAATAAAACAAATTGGCTACAATACTGGCTGAAAAACCGTAGCCATAGAAAAATGATAGTTTGAGAAACCTTTATTCCAGCGATTTGAATTGGCAACAGATAACGAAATTTTTAAAGTAGCCGAACAAAGATATAGCGGCACAAAAGATTTAAAAACTACTAAATATATAAAGGATAAAGAAGGCACTCTGAATTGAAGAGTTTTTTTGGAAAGTAAGAAACTAAGGAATCTACCATTCTAGGGTCTGTATATGAAATCACACAGTCAGAATAGCTATCAAGATGAAGAACCACAAAGCAACGAGATTAAATGATAAATCCGCAGAAATGTGGAAACATTTTGAAGCAGGCGGCATCAAGTGGCTCGGGGTCCTTTCTAAGAACATTTTCCCTCACGAAATTACGCGAAAGATCACATCGATATTTTTATATAAAAATAAGATATGTGCGAGCCTGTGGAAATTTCAGAGGTATTAAACTTACGTCGCTCTCCCTGAAAATTCGGAAAGAGTTATAAATGAACACTTTCTGCATCATATAATTCTGACAGAAAATCAGTTTAGCTTCACCCTTGGAAAGGGAAACACAGATGCAATTCACTTAGTAAGAAAAGAAATGAAAAAAGCTAAAAAAAACAAATAAAACCTTATCTATCTTGAAACGGTCCTTGACGGTGTCCTTAATATGGCAGGCTTGAACGGCACATAAGGCTCATTAAAGACCTGTACAGAAATGTTTAAATATGTTTAAAAAGTATATCAAAGTTTTAACACAATCGACCAAGGGACTGCTTTAATCTCCCATTTATTTATCATCGTTATGGAATACCTGCTAACGACAAACCAGTAGCCTACTCCGTGGAAACTTTTGTATACCGATGACGTGGTGCTGACCTCAGAGAGCAAGCAAGATATTGAAGATAACCTGAAACAGTGGAGATAATCATTAGGACAAAATGATCTCAGCATAAATAGAATAAAAACAGAATTTACGGAATGCAACTTTGATTATAATCAACCAATACTAGCATACACCGACATTATATTAAGAGGTGCCAACATTCCGCGTGTAAATAAATTTAAATCTCTAGGATTAGTTATTTCCGAAGATAGTTTAGTCGAGACAGACGTTATACATACAAAATCCTCAGCGTGGAATAAATGGCGTATACAGACTGACGTTCTATGCGATGTAAAAATGTCCGCTAGGACAAGGTTTACAAAACGGCAGTCAGGCCAGTTATGTTATATGGTAGTGATGTTTGGGCCACAAAGAAAACCCATGTTGATAAACTCTACGTGACTGAAATGTGTGCACTGCGCTGGGCGGGTGGAGAAATCTCACACAAAGTACGTTATAAAGTCGCTTCGATTGCCAATAAAATCCAGGAGAGGACACTGAGATGGTATGGTCACGTAATGTGGAGTCTCAAATATGAGAACGGCTTTGAGATAGGGAACAGGAGGATCTGCTACTACCACCTGGCTGACAAATGTTAAACGCTACAAAAGGGGTTGGGTCTAACCGAAGGTTTCGCGACACGAAAAACACGAAAAGGTGCCTCAAAATTAAGAAAGTCGTAACGTAAAGTGGCGGGGACGAGGAAAAGTTTTTATTTTTATATCACTTGAAGTTTCAGAGAATGATTTTAAAAGAATACATTGATTATATATGCACTGTTAATTCGCATTCGTTTGTTAAAGGTTTCCTACCTACTTTTCACAGTTAAATTTGGCGCAATTTTCTTTTTGAAATTGGAAATCAAAAATTAAAAAATAGCAAAATTATTGCCCAAGTTTTTTTGTTATTTTATATGTTATCATGTTTTAGATAATAATAAAATATTTTATTACATGGTTTTAGAAACAGACAAGGTGGTTAAGAAACAAACAACTAATACTCAAGGCTCATAATATTAAATAAGATCTAAAATAATTAAGTAAAGGGAAAACATATATAATATTCAGTTGTACAGATTGTCGATAGATGGCGTTGTTTATATTATATATAGTTTTGAGAAATAATGTATAAAGAATTGAAATAATTACCTAAACAATTAATTGTTTGTTCATTTTTCATCATTAGCTGTGAAGGTAATCTTCAAAATGCTCAATCATTGGTTTTGATGAAATATTAGAGTAGACATGGTGCACCGACAAAAAGCACCTTTAAGAAATAATACATGGTATGTAAGAAAATGAAGTACGGCAAGAAATATTTACTCTCACACAGTACTCTAAATATTTAGTGTTTGTGTGATAGTATATAAATATATTTATTAAAAAATATTGTAGTAAGTTACTTTGTGCTAGCGGATTAGTTCTGATATTCGACGTTATTTCCTTCCTAGGGTCCTTTTCACACGGGTGTTAATAATTCAAAGTGGGTTTAAAAAGTCACAACGGGGCAATTAAGAAATTTATGGGGTAATTAGGAAATATACATTATTTGTATAGTGACAAAATTGTGATATCTATAGCTCGGTTTAAGTAATACATAAAGCAGCCCATGTAGGGTTGACAGTCCACGCTATATATATGAATAAATATAGTAGTCATGAAAAATAAAAGTACTTTTCCTCCGATTACATCATTATACATAAGGGAAGTAAAACTTTTATTTATTATCGGATGGCTATCTATCAAATTGCGTGGCGCAAGGCGCTCATATTGTTCGAGAAATTAGTAAAGCTATACGGTAAGGTCTTTGTCAAATCAAATAATTTTCTACGAAAAGGTGCATTATGTTCAAGTCACATGATATATAATCACATGTTATAATCACATGTTATATACATCTTAGCCATCCCCACTTTTATGATTGTGATTAAAATTAAAAATTTTAAACCCCAAACGAGCGAGAAAATGTATAAAATATGTTGATAACCGATTTATCATTTTAATAAAGTAAATTGGTATTATTGCTGCTGATCATTGATGATTACATGAATATTATTCAATATCTAATAAAAAATTATTAGTTCTTTTTATTGTAATTCTCAATTAAATAATTAGATACCAATTTAAAAAAATTGCCAAGTATTATTTTTTCCAGCGTGTAATAAACACTTAAAGGAAAAATCTTTTAAAGTATTACAGTATGAGAAAGTTGGAATTTATTTTTAAAGCCATTATTATATTAAAATGTTTATAGCATAGCAGGTAAAGAAATAACGCAATTGCAAATAAATTCCAATTTCAAAGAATAAAATAATTCTGTGCGACATCTATGAGAGCATGACGCAAGTTTTGACGCAGCGACTTTTCACTTAAAATTACGTTGGAAGTTTAGCAGTTGTTCGACAGATAGCAGCAGTTGTTGATTGTGCAAAACAAATTTTGTCATATTCGTATCTTGTAATTGCATATTGTTTGTATTTTTAGCTGCAGATTTTTTTAGTGTAATTAATAGTATAAAAAAATAGGAGTGAGTTTTTGAGATGCTTGAGATTTATTGTATTCTCTTTATATTTAATTAATATTACTATCCTTTTCTTTGATTTTTTCTCCTTTGACATCCATTACATTTATACATATTTTTCATTTCGCCCCAAAACGCAAACTTCTTAGAAGCGATGGCAGGTTATGGGTAACATCTAAAATGTTTTGCTCTTCAGAAATAAAAAAAAAATAATAATCAACGCTAGTAATTGTTGCCCTTTTCGCTCTTACTAAATATACATTAAGAAAAACGCACTAAAGACAACGCAATATAGTATGATACGTATAAGATTACTAATGGCGAATTACTGACTACTGAATAAACTTCGATGACTTTTTTATAGGTAAATACGTTGATCTAGGAAAGAACTGAGGTATGTATCGTTACTATATTATTTTAGAAAATGAAGTTGATAAAATAAGTTTTAAAACGTTTTTTATTATTTAGTTTTTACATGTTTGAAAACCCTCAAATTAATTTAAACGGGTTTTCCACTATTTGATATCCTATAAAGCAAACTTCAAAAAAAGTCTTTTTGTTATATCAGAAATCGTTTAACGTAGAAAAATAGTTTTCTAAAGTTAGCTTGTAATAAACAAATTGTTGAAATTTGGCACCGTAACAACATTTTTAACTTGTATTTATTTCAATAATTACCATGCAGTCGGAAAACATTTTTCTTTAATTTCATTTGTCGTGTTTGTTGAACGTGCACACGGAAAAATGTACCCTTTCCTTGTCTCCCAAACCGCTAAAGTAAAAAATATAAAAAAGTGTTATATGTACTTACATATGTATATATATATATACACACACACACACACACATATATATATATATATATATATGTACTACTGTTGGACCCTTTTATATTAATTTCAGTTTCATGTGTTTTTTTCGATTCCCTCTTTTTATTTATATGCGTATGGAAGTCATAATTTTACAGAGTTGGGAAATAAATCACTAAGTGGTATTAAGAAGATTTTTCACCGAAGTTCTCTGGAGCTCTGTTTAAACAAGGATTTCATTCATTGGTTTAAGATATGACAATAAAGATAAGAGTGAAAAACGTTTACAGTTAGTTGTATTTTAAAACTTGTCGAAATTAATGGGTTACTCATTTTAAAAATATCACAGACACTTTTTAAATACGCACTGAGTTGAATAAATGTTAGTCATTACCGTCACAGCACTCGAAATAAGTGCTGAGTTGTATATGTGTTGAGTCTGGTATTACAGACACTTGAAATAAGTTTTGAGTTTAATAAGTGTCGTTAGTATCACAGAAAATTGAAATAAGTGCTGAGTTGAATAAGTCATTAATATCACAGACTCTTTTTAAATACGCACTGAGTTGAATAAGTGTTAGTCATTACCGTCACAGACACTCGAAATAAGTGCTGAGTTGTACATGTGTTGAGTCTGGTATTACAGACACTTGAAATAAGTTTTGAGTTTAATAAGTGTCGTTAGTATCACAGAAAATTGAAATAAGTGCTGAGTTGAATAAGTCATTAATATCACAGACTCTTTTTAAATACGCACTGAGTTGAATAAGTGTTAGTTATTACCGTCACAGACACTCGAAATAAGTGCTGAGTTGTACATGTGTTGAGTCTGGTATTACAGACACTTGAAATAAGTTTTGAGTTTAATAAGTGTCGTTAGTATCACAGAAAATTGAAATAAGTGCTGAGTTGAATAAGTCATTAATATCACAGACTCTTTTTAAATACGCACTGAGTTGAATAAGTGTTAGTCATTACCGTCACAGACACTCGAAATAAGTGCTGAGTTGTACATGTGTTGAGTCTGGTATTACAGACACTTGAAATAAGTTTTGAGTTTAATAAGTGTCGTTAGTATCACAGAAAATTGAAATAAGTGCTGAGTTGAATAAGTCATTAATATCACAGACTCTTTTTAAATACGCACTGAGTTGAATAAGTGTTAGTTATTACCGTCACAGACACTCGAAATAAGTGCTGAGTTGTACATGTGTTGAGTCTGGTATTACAGACACTTGAAATCAGTTTTGAGTTTAATAAGTGTCGTTAGTATCACAGAAAATTGAAATAAGTGCTGAGTTGAATAAGTCGTTGATATTACAGACGCTTTTGACTCACAAACATTTTTGAAATAAGTGTTGAGTCGAATAAATGTTACGTCATTGACATAATAGATGCTTTTGAAATATCCATTGAATTGATCTAAAATATACATTTTTATTAATGCTTCGTAGTCAAATGGTAAAAATGGAATTTGGGAAAGTGGAAAACAGTCGCAGCATTATAAATTTTTCAATTTAATATCAATTGTGATGAAACTAATGAATTTAATTCGATATATTTGATAAAAAAGTATCTTTAATTTTTTTTGGAGTGCATCGCCATCCATCGAACTTTGGGATCCACATTTATTTCCTCAATGGCTCCATTGAGTGGAGTATCATTGAAGAGACCTATTGAAGTGTAATCGAATATAGCTAGTATTTTTTCTTTAATTGTAACGAGTCTTCAAAGTATTCTGTAGGGTATTCTCCACTTAACTTTTTAACCATTTATGCCAAAGATTTGGTTTAGCTCTATCAACTCGGAGTCCTCTCGAATATAAACTTTTCATTAACAAAATATATTTTATTACCAACGTTTTCTGACTCATAAACATATTTAAACTTTTCATTATCATAAACATAATCTCTATAAAACAAATTTAAAAAAAATAAAATATTATCAGCGTAATAATTTTTTTTCCTGCGTAACCGTACTTGGTATCACACAACACTCAAAGCAATATATACAAAGAATAAGGCGTTGGTTATGTTGCGTCATCTTGTTTTAATGACGCTGCGTGGCACTCGGTGTGCTTGCGGTGGAGGACGCTTAATCGTTACACTTATGCTGAACTACTATATATTGAGAATGAAATTGAACACGAAAGTAGTTATCTATTCTAATCATCATATTTTGACTACTGTATCTCGAAAATGAAATGGAACACGAAAGTATTTATCTATTCTAATCGTCATATTTTGACTAGTGCATTTCGAGAATGAAATTGAACACGAAAGTAGTTATCTATTCTAATCATCATATTTTGACTACTGTATCTCGAAAATGAAATGGAACACGAAAGTATTTATCTATTCTAATCGTCATATTTTGACTAGTGCATTTCGAGAATGAAATTGAACACGAAAGTAGTTATCTATTCTAATCATCATATTTTGACTACTGTATCTCGAAAATTAAATGGAACACGAAAGTATTTATCTATTCTAATCGTCATATTTTGACTAGTGCATTTCGAAAATGAAATTGAACACGAAAGTAGTTATCTATTCTAATCATCATATTTTGACTACTGTATCTCGAAAATGAAATGGAACACGAAAGTATTTATCTATTCTAATCGTCATATTTTGACTAGTGCATTTCGAGAATGAAATTGAACACGAAAGTAGTTATCTATTCTAATCATCATATTTTGACTACTGTATCTCGAAAATGAAATGGAACACGAAAGTATTTATCTATTCTAATCGTCATATTTTGACTAGTGCATTTCGAGAATGAAATTGAACACGAAAGTAGTTATCTATTCTAATCATCATATTTTGACTACTGTATCTCGAAAATTAAATGGAACACGAAAGTATTTATCTATTCTAATCGTCATATTTTGACTAGTGCATTTCGAGAATGAAATTGAACACGAAAGTAGTTATCTATTCTAATCATCATATTTTGACTACTGTATCTCGAAAATGAAATGGAACACGAAAGTATTTATCTATTCTAATCGTCATATTTTGACTAGTGCATTTCGAGAATGAAATTGAACACGAAAGTAGTTATCTATTCTAATCATCATATTTTGACTACTGTATCTCGAAAATGAAATGGAACACGAAAGTATTTATCTATTCTAATCGTCATATTTTGACTAGTGCATTTCGAGAATGAAATTGAACACGAAAGTAGTTATCTATTCTAATCATCATATTTTGACTACTGTATCTCGAAAATGAAATGGAACACGAAAGTATTTTTCTATTCTAATCGTTATATTTTGACTACTGTATCTCGAGAATGAAATTGAACACGAAAGTAGTTATCTATTCTAATCATCATATTTTGTTTTAAGGCATCCAGAGAAGCCACTCTCAATACCGATTTAACACCATCCTGTGTACATACATATAAACATCAAACGTGTTATTTTTGTAATAGTTTAATAGAAATATTATGTAAATTGTGTCTAAACCTTTATATGTATTTATAGAACATCCAAAGTATGAGTTTTATTCTTATTTAAAAAGTTTATCTAACCAATATAATCTAATTGCAGTGTTTTTCCTTCATATCGAGAGAACCTATGAAATACATGATTCTAAGACGTAATACACTATTTTCAGAAAATTTGATCGGTCATCATTGGGAAAAGCTGGCTGTAAAACAATATGCATTTTGTTTCATAAAAATCGAATGAGTAAAAAATCGGAAGAGTTAAGAGGTAATTCGATTTAGAAGTTAAAATAACTTAAATTGAATATGAGTCCGGTATCGGCTCGCTTCGATTCCATATAAAATGCGTTCTCCGTTTTATCTAATTTCACACGATACATAGTGCTCTGCGATATTCGTGGGTATCTTGATTCTCTACTTGAAACAGTAAAAAGAATCGATTCATCTCAATGAGTCAATGACTCTCATGAACCATAAGGATTGTGTCAGGCGAGACACACTGCATTTCCAAGTGAATTCTGAAACCATTCTGAATGACATAGCTCTTGTATGACGTTTTGTCTACATTGTGTTTCAAATTTGATTTTATTCGTATTTTTCAGGTTTCTACTATCCGTCAAATGCACACACGTATTGTCATGATAATATTACACCTTTAGGTTTCTTATACTTTCGCCACTAATCCTTTGTCAATTGTCATGCGGGAGAGTAGTGAAATATAAAAGATGGTGGCTATCGGGTTTTCCCAGTAAACACTCAATCAGAGTAAGTTAATGAGTGCCAATATATTTTACATTTTATTGTCTAAGCTGATGCGTGAAAATTATATTATTCGAGAGTATTTAAGTGCCTTGCATTTTATATTTTCACCCATTAGATTTGGTAATTAATATGTAAATTATATAGTAATTAATATAAAAACATACCTATGTCAGGTGGGTAGCCCATTAGCTATGTAGATGTTGTCATACAGCGAAAGCTAGATCGTGTAAAAATTCATAATAAAGAATAAAAATAATACTCTAGCATATTTATATAATATACTATCAAATTATAAAGATTTTATACAAATTGAACACGAAACGCGAATAAAAATATACCTATTGTTGAAAAGAAAAATCAAACGAATCGAATTCAATTGTACGAAACGAATGCTAACAGCCAAATGTGCAACTAATATCACTGTACAGATTTAAATATTATATATGTATGTAATATCCTTTGAAAAATTACAATTATCAGTGATGACAAAATCATACCGATATAGTAATATTAATATACCAACACCTGGTACAATTACGTATCCCTCAAATATTCCTTTTAACTTAGTTTTAACTTTAGTTCCTGATAAAATCAGATTCGAATAGGTTTGAAAATTTGACATATGTTACTGACTCTACGTAATCCATTGCGAGAAAGAAAATGACGGAACTAACGAATACACGACTTTTTCCACACGTGCTTTTTCTACACTTGACATTGGCAAAGGTTCTCTATGGAGAGAACGAACGCTATATAATCAACGAAAGAAAGATGCTTTTCACTTCATCTACAGGATATTTTAAAAATAGAAAGGGTATTCCTTTTTATTTTATAAATAACTTAATAAGAAAAATAAATGTATTCCAAAGAGTAAATACGTCTTTAACGTGAATGCGTGAGCGGCTCAACGAGTCATTGAGTCAACGCACCGTAAGCAAAGCCATCCCTTGTTTGTTACGCCCAAAACATTTTGAAGCAGAGTCAAAAGAATCAATAATATTTCAAGTGAGTCATTTGGTTTAGTGAATCAATATACTGAATCGATTCTTTTGATTTATTCACTCATCTTTTACCTACACTTACTCTGCGGTCGTTGGGTTATTACATGAGTTCAAGTTTATTGCCGGCTTATTATTTACAGAATTAATTTAGTAATTTGTAAGAATACTGAAATTTCTAGGAGTGTGTTCGAAAAACTTGATTATATAAGAGGTTATATAATCTATTATGTTAGTTTACCATCGTCGTCAAATTACCGGTTGAGTATTTTTCATGGCGAAATCTTCACAGTTGATTTTGTCATGTTACATACGAAAATAATAAATTTAAATTTAGAAATGAAAAATATCATACTATCAAACTGATCGTAAAGTATCTTTCACAGTAGTTGATGCAGGTAGATCTTTAAGTATTAAAATAAATAAGTTACAACTCATCTTAAAAACGATTCTCAGGGTAAAGTTTTAATGTATCCATAAGAAATCGTCGAGAAGGCATTAAATAACAAAACATATCATTGTGTCAGAAGACCGAAATCCATGCGGGTGAAGTCGCGGACAAAAGCTAGTTACATAATAAAATGAAAGAGTACAAATATTTTGAATATATTTGGCGTTAATTTTGTAGAAATTCATTATTTACAATTAAATGAAACTACGTGATGTAGCAAAGACCTTTGCTAATAGTCCACCTGAAGATGTTGTAATACAGCGAAACGTAGGTTGTGGTAAAGAACTTAAAGAAAGTAGAAATAATACTTCGTCACCTAGTTTCATTCAATTATGTATAAAGATTTTGTTATTTTGAATTAAAATGTTATTTATTTTTATATATCATTATCTAACTAAACAAATAGTTTTATCTCTGGTCTTTAACATAACCTTTCAGTGTTATTCTTTCTAATATTATAATAAAATTATATTTGGGTACAGTCAATGTACCCATTCAAATTACTGTCGTCCAAGTGACAAGGATCGTCCCTTAAGTTGAGAGGAATTCCCGGTGGACGACGGCGGGACAGGAGACACAGGTTCAAGCTCACGACCTATCCCTATCGTAATGCTTTTCGTGAGTGGACCGCCACCTGATATATTTCCATTCCAAAGTGAAATACATTTTTTTATGTAGGTATTTGCTGAGTGGTCAAATACTAAATTTTTTGTAACTAATATGCCATGATACTCGAAGACAAAAAATGACATTGTCATCGCTTAGGTAAAAAACTATTGGCAGAAATGGATGTATTATATGACCTGTCTTTTATTATCGGTATTATGGAGACAATAAAGTTATATTCAGACTCTTTTAAGAAGACATATTAGTCATTTGATATTTTCATATCGCCGTAACATTGTACAGCGTTGAAAATTTATCATATTATCTGTGGGAATCACGTTAGATCATGAAAAATATGTTTGTTTTTAAAATTGCTAATCTATTCATGAGAACTAATAATTGCGCCGCTTTTACTATCAAAGTCTAACCAATATTTGTTGTCGCCGTGGTGTGTTGGATTGATCACGGTACCGCGTACCGCGGGGATCCGGATTCGATTCCCGACCGCTCGTCGAGCTGGATTGGACTGGTGTTCTAGTTGGTTGTAAGGGATTGCTCTTGTAGCAATAAGCCCACCATATGTATTAACTGTATACATTAAAGTTTATAAATAAAAACATATTTAAATAAACAGCAATATTTAAATAAACAAAATGTAAGACTTCGTTGTTACATTAATGCAACGCGTACAAGTTTTGGATTACGGTTCTGATTTATTGCAATTGGAAAATTGATTGAGGAATTAACATTTCTACGAGCACAAAATTTTTCTAAAAAAAATTATGCATTTATGGAGGGTGAGGGTAAAGCATTTTGCAACACGTTGAATTTTTTTTTTCTATTTTTCACTTTAAAGTTCTATTCGCATAATATTAAAGTTCAAAATGGTGTGCAATGTCTTCCCTCTAATTTTTCAAGAATGGATTTGGAAAATCTTAATTAAAACAAATTTGACCAAAAGTTTTAATTAAAATTATTTTTCAGACGACTTCTGAATTCTATTTAATCTCTGCTTGGAACTCGCTTGGACGATTTTTAATTATGACGGAAATGCCCCTTCAATATCTTTATTACCTTTTTTTAATTTTTACGTGGATACATCTTTTTGAACTTAGAATTTTTGAGTATAATTATCTGATCGGTTCTCGGTTAATATTTACAAGACTGTTTAGAATAGATAATCACGCAAGATGACGACTCGCCTTCGTGAATATTTTAAACGAGATTCTAAATATTCGTTGCAATGACCATTTATAGAAAAACAAGTTTCTTCATCAAATTTCTTCTACCATTTTTCAAAAATATCTCATGAAAAATTAGGTAACAGTGGTATAAAAAAATATTATGTACAGCGAAAAAAAGGAATAACAGTGAAGCTTGTTGTTAAAACTTTTATTTATGTCAGAGTTATTCGAAACCATGTAAAACGTTTCTGCGACTCAGCACAAAGAGTAACCCACAAGAATAATTCTGCTCAATTCATTCAAGTATTAAGATTTATTTAGAAGTGAAAAGACTTCGCCAGCGTCAATTTTAGATGTAAAATACGTATAGCTATAAGGCAAATGTGGCGGAAAGGGATGAAAACAGGTAAGATATTGTATTATATTCATATATTTTAGAGAAGAAAAAAATACTGATCGGACTTATGTTATCTTTATAGACCTTTCGCAACTTGGTAGAATCATGGAGCTAAGTGTATTGTTTTATGGACAGATGGAACAGCAGCATCAATTTTAAATTGCAGAAAAAGATTATTAATTTGTCGCGCTGATGAAGAAAGCCTGTCGTGAAGAAAGTCTTAATAGGTAAAAGCTGACTAGAAACGGTCCCCTAATAGTACGTATGCGGATGTATCGGTTAATTAGATTACGGTATTCGGATACTCAGTACTCGAATAATTATCTCAAGTACTCTAAGTAGGTACTTAAGTTCAGATTCGAGTACTGAACTTGTAAATAAAGGAATTGTGCTTTTGTTCTCGTGAAAGCCTTGGTTCTTTCGAATACTTTTATAAATCTAATAATTACTTTGTAATCCAAGATGTTAGTCGAACTTAAGTTTGAAGTAACATAATTATTTTGTATTGTTTGTAGCGTATTTTTTATGTCTAGTGGAATATTGGTAATTAGCTAGCATATAGTGAAAGAATTTATTCGTAATTAATTGAAACTTGGTACTACAGTGGGGTCCCAATCACATACTTTTTCTTAATGTATTCTTGTACTAGACTCGAATGCTGGAATCGGGTCTTTGGTTCGGATCATGACTCGAACCTGAATATTAGACTACAAGAACAATACAAAGTGTTGAAACAGTCTATTACTACTTCTATTATTGAAATTATATATGCACAGGCCAAAGAATGCCTTATAGTATACAATACATTAATATTTATTATTAAAAAAGAAATATGGACGATAAGGGCAGAAAGAACAATAGAAAAAATTCATTCTGATTAGAATACATAAACTTGTATGAAGCATCTGTTATTACATTGCTGTAAGATAGAAGGTAATAAAATACTTTACCATTATTTTGAAGAAAGTTTCAACGCGTGGATTCTACCTAAGAAATTATAAAATTTATCTTTATTTAATTAAACGAATTGGCAATATCAATACGATATTTTATTTCAATAAATAGTCGCTGCTTTAGAAAGTAAAATTGTGGCTAAATATTTCCTTGAATATAATATCGGTTAAGTGCTTTCTCAAAATACTTAATAAAGGTAAGATTCCACGTCACTATATATCTTTTTAAATTATTTTTACAAGTTAATTCATATAATTCGTTAATTCATTATAGAAATCATTCTTACTGAAGCTTATTATTTAAACACTCAGATTTTTGCAGATTTTTTTAAATTCGTGTTCAAGCTTAGAAGGGATGCAGATGACACGCATTACATATCGTTTAAAGTTCAATATTTTGTAAATGGAAATTTGAAATAAACATTACTAAATGAAAGCTCAATTTCATAACATTTATTATCCAAAAAAGTCAAATTTCGTAACATACAAATTCGGAAAAGGAAAATTATATGAAACAAAATTATTTTTTGCAATATGGAATGGGATTTGTAAATATTTTTGTATAATTCTTTGCGTATCTTAATAGGCACAGTATATTTGTTTACATCTCGAGAATACTCCATTTTTAATTGTTTTAAAACCGACTTAATTGTATTCGAATTGATGGTTATTGTAAAAGGTTGCGGATCAATTGAGCAATAAACAACTTCATAATTTTTTATTTAACACATTTAACAATTCTTGTATTCTATCACATCTGTCATCTAGGTTCAAATATTTATCCATACATGACCTTTGTTTTTGGTTTTAAAAATTACAACACATCTGATACCACGATATAGAATTTTATATCCATCTGGTGTAAATAAATATTTGGTTACAAGACAGTATCATATATTCGCGTGAAATCTCTATAGTGTATATGTTAGCAATGAAAATTAATTAAAGAATCTAAATGCTATACTTACGTGTAGCATGTTGTAGTTAAGTTTCTACAAGTACTTGAACAAAAATGTTCAAATATTTGTGGAAACTGAAGAAATAAGATCATGGGAAGCACGCAAACAAAAAATATGAAATAATACAATTAGAAAATATTTTAGTTTTTCAACATTTAGTTTATGAAATGTTACTCGTGACAATCATAAGAATATTCTCTCGTGACATAACCTCTTTTTATCACCATTTTTTGTCAGGTAGATACAAGTCATGGGCAAGAAGTCTGTACTTCAAGGTAAATATATTGCAGCTCCCTTTTCGTCAAGTTATAAAAAAATAATTAAAATTTGTTTTGCAATGTCATATTGGCTTTATTTCGGCATGTGATTGTGAGGTGTTCATCGTGGACATTACTAATTACTTGGTTAAACATTTTAATTTCTATTTGAAAATAAAGTAATGACGTAATAGCCTAAAATTACTTATCTGCCATTTAAACAAATTATTGTGCGAACCTTTATTTGAATAATATAGGGATATAATATAATATCGTGTGTGCGACTTCACTTACATTAAAAGAACATGACGGTACAAAGATATCAGTCTCTCTGTCTCTCTCATATTCGTGACATGTACTATTTCCATCCCTCAGTGTTGATACTGTAAATAGTAAAAAACACAATTATTATGATTTACATATAACATACTGAACTTAATTACATATTGATTATGTCTTTTTGCATTTATCAATGAGCATTAAGCCATATTGGCTCCTACAAACTATGTTTTCTCGAAAAAAATATTTTGTGGACACACGACCGCAATACAATGGCTGTCGCAAGTAACTGATGCAAATAGTGTGCTTTAGTATGCTAAGTATTCAATCAAGTTTTCATAAATGTTTAATTTATTAAAGTCTTTTAGTATGCCAACTGGACCTCACAGTAAGAGACTCTACCGATCTCTGTATAAAATGGTTTTACAAAATGATTTCTTTATTTTAAACTAAAGTACACTCAAAGACCGCCAAATATCTATTAACCACCAAATATATATATAATTGTATGAGGATAAAATAGTTAAGAAACGATTTTTTTTCATCATTTTATTAATTTTGTGAGAGTTGAACATTTGTACAGTAAATCCGAATACAACTTAGTTGAAAACAAAATCAAGTGCATTTCATCGGTGATAATTAATTAATTGTATATTAAGATTGTATCACGCATATCCAAAAAAGATTTAAAAAAAAATAATTTAACTTATGGCAAATGTAAATTTTGGTAAACTGTGACTTGAATTTCTTGTGACTGATGTAGCCACGAGTAGTCATAGCATAATAGTATATACCTTCAACGAGCGTGCACAAATGGCTAATAAAAATATTTTCTAATTTTTAAAAATACAATTTGAGCCTTTATTTTTTTTACATTTCTTGTAGAATTTAATATTTATTTAATACGTGTCTTCTTGCTTTAGGCTGGGATCACAATAATATTATTACTTCTTCAATTTTCTAGTAAAGTTTATAAATACGAATAAAATCATTTAGTATAATTAAATATTAACCTGGGTATAAAATTTAGAATAGAAGGTGATTTTTCCAAACTGGCTTGTTGGTTTATACGATCTGAAACAATATTAGTTTCAGGCTGTATTTAGATGTAATAAATTAACCACTGTACTTTTTAATACTTGAATTAAAAATAATTTTTGGGCATTTCAAGACAGGAAACAGAAAAAATATATCTTTATTTTTTTATTCTCGGGTACACTAAACCAGATTAATTCGCAAACCTAGAATTGTTAAAACAGCTTCACTCTAGCCATGGCAATAATACGACATCTACCTTCCTGTTATACATGCGTGGCTTATGTATAAGCACACAGGATTATAATTTTACGGTAACTTTGAATAGATTTGATGTATTTGTCATCTAATAACGTTTTCGACAAAACACTCTAACATACGAATACTGACATTTATCGCCAAAGGGCTTTCGGCTTACATATAGTTTTTACATGAACTAATGTACATTTTATTGTTAATTAGTAAAATGAGTAATAGTTATTATTATGAAACACAAATATCGTAAGAATAGATAATTTAAATACAATTATTTGATGGACAAAAAATTATTTTTAAATTGATTATTGGTCTGTGAAATATATTTGTAAATATAAGTAATATTTAGACAATTGTAACAATAACAATCCGTGATTATTACGTCTTACGCTTATCTTATTTAAGACTTTAATAGTCAGGTTTAATTACTTCTGAAGCATATTCAAAATCTTATATCAAAGTAAGCAATTACGGAAACATATTTCGTTGCTTAATAATTGATTCCTTAAAATAAGTCTTTTGTAAAAGCACTAATAAGATTAGTAAACTTGATAATGAAAGAATCGATGTTTTGAATCTCAGGGTAAAATTGAATTAATTAACACTTTCTAATAAGTAGCTTCAGTCCTTAAGGGCGTCATAAAACAATCTTTGCAGAGGTGAATGGATTTCAATATTTGGAGCTCCGCCGCCGACCCGGCGCACGTCCCGTGAGATTACAAATTAGGCACAGCATTCAGTGTGAGGCAAGTGAGAGATGACGGCGATAAAACCGAGGCCTCTTGAGGCCGTAAGGATTTTCTAAATTTTCTCTCAATCGCTATTTGTTTCGGGGAGAAATGAGTGAACGAGAGATCTGTTCTCCTTTGTTAATATACGTACACATTTATTGAGATTGCTTCATTTATTCGATGCTGTTGTGATCTTTGCAGTCTGCAAAAGTCAATAATTGAAATTGGCACTGAGAAAAATTGCGGTAGATGTAATGTTGTTTCTTATGAAATATAACATTCTAAAAATAATGACAGATTCTTTGAAATATGTGTTTCCGGAAAAGGCGAAAAATTTTCATAAGGGAAATGCGTAAAGGGTAAAACTACATTTCAATTGATTTATAATTAATAGAAGCTAGAAGGGAAACCAATGAGAATCTTAAAGTCACTTGTGCTGGGGCATTTCAAACCGTTTCCCCTGTTTGCTCCGGCGGTAAAAATGTTTGTGCGGCGTAATTCATTAAGTATTAGTTGAGCTTTATTTTTTGGTGGAAACCTAACAGCGTGCCAAGTCCCTAAAATATTTATTATATTAAATTATAAAACTGTATTAAAAAATATGCCACTGGCAGAGAGGTACGCACACGCACACGCCATGCACAAACACACACACACACACATATATGTATATATATATATATATATATATATATATATATATATATATATATAAATGTACATACGTCAAAAATATTGAGTTTACTTTATTTTCATGGTTAAATCAATTTATCATCAAATTCAGACAGCTGCAACTTGTTAGTATTTACTTTCTTCCTTGGTTCGAAATCAAAATTGATAGTTATATGTATGATACATGTGATCATAAAACTGAAGTGTTGAAACTTTTTTGAAAAAAATAATGCATAAAAATGACCTCAATAAATATAAAAAAATATGAAACAATGCCGTTTTCTAAAACTAATTAAAAATTAATTAGTGATACGGCTATTTTATTCGAAATAGTAATTATCTTAATTTCAATTAATATTAATTATATAATTAATTAACCGCTCTATTCATAAGTAAACTTGAGAAAGTAAACACCTTAAGCTTTCCGTATAAACTTCTATTCGTTTGAACTCCTTAATTTCCGTTAATCGTTGATCATTAGTGCAGCTAATATTGGCTGAAATTAATAAGTAATACAAATTAGTACATTTTATTAAAAGCTAACCAAACGATTCATTCCTAGAGGCTGCTTGAGATAAAACTTTGTAATCATTTATCTTGTCATTTTCTTTCGCTTTTATTTTAAAGCCAGCGAAAAATGTACATTTCAAATTATTCAGATCTAAATTGTTATAGATTTTGAAATAATTTTAAATTATAAGGTTACTCTACTCTATTTAGATCTAAATTGTTATAGTTTTTATAATAATTTTAACTATTATGTTACATAATATTTTACGGTTTTTATTTTTCTGAAGTTTTCATACATCCAGTAATTATTTCCAAGCTGTGATGTGCTTTTGGTGATCGACTTTGTAAAATTCTAATGTTTGTTTACAAAATTGACTGTTCATACATGTATTGCTAAATACAGTTGGATGGCAAATTTCTGAATAACTCCGTAAATTATCTACGGACTGCAGTCTCGCAGGAAATGAAGATGTCCAAACTTATTCAAAATTGGTCGTAGAAGAATCTATTCATTGCCAGAGAAAATAAATTAAAGTTAGGACCACCTATTTACCTATTTCGAATAAAGTCATAAATATTTTGTTATTCATAAACAAAATTAATTTATTATCTACATAATAATACAAGTCATCCGTTTAGTTTAATGCAGTCACCAAAAATAATATTTAATTATCCGTCAGCAAATTTTTAAGGATTTTTGGATTAAAAAGTTTGCGTTCAAGTTATAAAACACTCGGTATTAAAAATAAGTTTCACTTTTTATCTCGTTTTATGTTATCATTAATTAGATGTTAACCGTGTGGGTATACGATATACGAAACAGTTATTTTGTGATGATGGGAGAAACAAAACATGTACAAAACTGTAATATTGTATTCGTGTGCGATTTATTATAATTGAATAATAAATCACACACGAATACAATAATACAATCGGCTATTGTAATTAACTGTATTATTGTATTCGTGTGCGATTTATTATAATTGAATAATAAATCACACACGAATACAATAATACAATCGGCTATTGTAATTAACTGTATTATTGTATTCGTGTGCGATTTATTATAATTGAATAATAAATCACACACGAATACAATAATACAATCGGCTATTGTAATTAACTGTATTATTGTATTCGTGTGCGATTTATTATAATTGGAAATTTTATATAAAGATGTACTATTAATGGCTCGTCTGTTAGTTCGTTGTATTTTGTTTTGTGTTGACGTTTTCAGGAATTTTCTGGGAAGTTTTCAAATCTACCGGGAATTTCTTTTGAAACGAAATTTAGCTTTCTTTGTAAAGTATTATTACAATGACAAATAAAAAGCATTATAATCCACAAAAAATTTCCAAACGTGAAATTAAAAAGTTATTTGAAAAAATCGTACCTAAATATACATAAGTTTTTTTGCATTTTCGTCGTCAAAAGGAAAATCGGAAACTTACAAGACCGTTTGTCTGTATTTTTGTCACAGCCATTTCTCAGAAAGCGTGTAACGCAGACTGAAAATTTGGCATAGTGATTTAACGATTGCCCCAAATGCATCTCAGTAGTTGTCAGTTGAATATGCTTATATGAGAATTTTATGAAGGAAAATAAATTGAATTTTTAAAATTTATTATGTTCATTTTAATTTAAATTTCATTTGATGCATAGTTAAAAAATATAAGGAGCTCAAAAATATATTTTTAATAATTTTAAGTAACGAAATTTTAATATATTTATGGTATTTTCAGGTGTATGTTGCTCCCTTTTTCCGAAGCCCCCTATTACCAAAGTTCCTCAACTTGAAATAATGAAAACAATACGTTGTTTACGTAATTGACGATATTCTTATGTCTCGTTAAAATATATTTCTATGGTGAAAAATGGTATTAAAGGCTATTGTAACACAGTAAATGTAGTAAAAATTGGAAAACTGTTTTTGGAGGGATGTTGGAAAATGTCGCAATAAGAAAACTCTAAAAAGATTTTTTCCAGTACCATGAATTTTATATTATTACGGTACATGAATATAAACATATTTTAAAAGTTCATAGTTTTTACTACAAATATCAATATATTAATTTAAATCGTTACAGTTTATTAATATATTTATTACGGCTGTTATTGATATTCAGGTAACATCAACAATATTTTCAAAGGAAGCGTTTATTGCATATTGCATTTCGGTACTAGAATAACAATATTTTTTTAATATTGAATATAGCTTCATAATAACTTTGGAAGGTAACGGTCGACCAAGTGACATCTCGAAAAAAGGTAATATAAATTCCTTATTTCTGAAAGCGCTTTCCGGTACCATTCTATTCGAGGGGCATATTATGGCGAATGTCGTGTAAATAGCAGAACGCCACAAGAGTTGACCCTTTTCTATTAATTTTAGTTTTACATATCTTTCTTCGAATTCCTCATTTTGTTTATATGCATATGGGAGTCATAATTTTACATAGCGGGAAAATAAATCACTAAGTAACATTAAGAGTATTTTTCACCCAAGTTCTTTGGGGAGCAGTTTAAATAAGGATTTCATTCATTGTTTTAAGATAATAAACATAATAGTGAAACACGTTTGCAGTTAGTTGTGTATTAAAACTTATCGAAATTGGAAGGTTATTGAAACGTAAATAAATATAATACTCAGCGCGCATTTTTAAAAATAACTCCGATGCTCTTCAAATACGCGTTTAGATGAATAAGTGTTAGTCATTAACATCACAGACTTTTGAAATAAGTGCTTATTTGAATATGTGTTAAGTCTAGTACTACAGATACTTGAAATAAGTGTTGAGTTTACCAAGTGATAATATCATAGACACTCGAAATAAGTGTTGAGTTGAATATGTGTCATTAGTATCACAGACACTTGAAATAAGTGTTGAGTTTAATAAGTGTCGTTAATATCATAGACACTTGAAATAAGTGCTGACTTGAATATGTGTCATTAGTATCACAGACACTTGAAATAAGTGTTGAGTTTAATAAGTGTCTTTCATATCACAGACACTTAAAATAAATGCTGAGTTGAATAAGTCATTGATATTACAGACGCTTTTGAATCATAAACATTTTAGAAGTAAGTTTTGAGTCGAATAAATGTTACATCATTGATATCATAGATGCCTTTGAAATACTCGTTGAATTGATCTGAAATATAAATTTTTATTAATGCTTCGTAGCCGAATGGTAGAAACGGAATTCGGGAAAGTGAAAAATGGTCACAGCATTATAGATTTTTCAATTTAGGGCCAAATGTAATGACATTTTAAAACAGTATGGAATTTAATTCGATAGAGTTTATAAAACAGTATTTTTTATTTTTTTGGAGTATCTGACAAACTTTGGGATTTGCAGATTTATTTCTCATGTACCTCACTGAGTGGAGTATCATTGAGAGAGAGAATTTGATTTAGAAGTTAAAATAACTTAAATTGAATATGAGTCCCTTTGATCATCGGCCGCTTAGCGTCCGGTATCGGCTCGCTTCGATTCCATATAAAATTCGTTCTGCCTTTTGTCTAATTCACAGTACATAGTGCTCTATGATATTCGTGGTGATCTTGATTCTTGTAAATTAAATGACTCACTGAATCTGAAACAGTAAAAAGAATCGATTCATCTCAATGAGTCAATGACTCTCATGAACTAGAAGGATTGTGTCAGGCCAGATACACTGCAATTCACTTGATTCTGATATGATATAGTTCTTGTATGACGTTTTACTTACATAGTTTAAAAATTTTTTGTATAATATAATTTACATTTTATTTTCTAAGCCAATGCGTGAAAAATATATAATTCGAGAGTATTTAAGTGCCTTGCATTTCATATTTTTACCCATTGAATTTGGTTATGAAATGTAAATTACATAGCCAATTTAGCATTAACCTACTTATGTCAAGTGGGTAGCCCATTAGATATGTAGATGTTGTCACACGGCAAAAACAAGATTGTGTAAAAATTCATAATAAAGAATAAAAATACTACTGTAGAATATATATATATATATATATATATATATATATATATATATATAATATACTATCAAATATCAAATTATACAGATTTTTTACAAATTGAACACGAAACGCGAATTTAAATATACCTGTTGTTGAAAAGAAAAATCAAACGAATCGATTTCAAATGTACCAAACGGATGCTCGCAGCCAAATGTGCAACTAATATCACTGTACAGATATCGATATTGCATACGTATGTAAACAAGAAATCCTTTGAAAAATTACAATTACGAACGATGACAAAATCATACCGATATAGTAATATTAATATACCAACATCTGATACAGATATGTATTCCTCAAATATTCCTTTTAACTTATTTTAAATTTAGTTCCTGATAAAATCAGATTCGAGTAAGTTTGAAAATTTGACATTTGACTCTACGTAATCCATTGCGAGAAAGAAAATGACGGAACTACCGAATACACGATGCATTAGATACATTTCACTTCCTCTACGGGATTTTTTAAAAATAAAACAGGGTTTCCCTTTTCATTTTATAAATAATTTAATAAGAAAAATAAATGTATTCCAAAGAGTAAATACGTAATCATTCACTTAACGTGAATGCGTGAGCGACTCAACGAGTAATACAGTCAATGCACCGTAAGTCGCAAACCATCCCTTATTTGTTATGCCCAAAACATTTTGAATCAAAGAGTCAAATGAATCAATAATATTTCAAGTGAATCAATAATTTTTAGTGAATCAATACACTGTATCGATTCTTCTGATTTATTCACTCACTTTTAGCTACACGTCCTCTGCGGTCGTTGGATTATTACGTGAGTTCATGTTTATTGTCGGCTTATTATTTGCAGAATTAATTTAATAATTTCGTATAATACTAAACTTTCTAGGAGTGTTTTCGGAAAATATGATTATGTAAGAGGTTATATAATCTATTATATTAGTTTACGGTCGTCACTAGATTATAGGCTGAGTATTTTTCAAGGCGAAACCTTCAGCGTATTTTGACATGCTTCATACGAAAATAGCAAATTTAAATTTAGAAAAGAATAATGTCTGATACTGTCAAAGTGATGGTGAAATATATTTTACAGTAGCTGATGCAGGTAGTTATCTAAATATTAAAAGGAATAAGTTACGATTCATCTTAAAAACGATTGTCACGGTCAAGCTCAGAAATATTTGAGAAAAGTAGTAACAACAAATATAAAAATCTCACTGTATTATAAAATTAAAAAAAAATCCACGCGAGCGAAGTTACAGGCAAAAGCTAGTTATATAATAAAGTGATTGAATACAAATATTTTGTTATTTAGGATAGAAATGTTAACATTAATTTTAACATTATTTATTTGGATATACTATTATTCAACTAAACCAATCATGTTATCCTTGGTCTTTAACATAATATTTTAGTGTTATCGTCAAAGTGATCCAAGTGACAAGGATCTTCCCTTAAGCTGAGTGGAATTCCCGGTGGACGACGGCGGGACAGGAGACACAGGTTCAAGCTCACGACCTATCCCTATCGCAATGCTTTTCGTAAGTGTCCCGCCACCTGATATATTTCCATTCCAAAGTGAAATACATTTTTATGTATTGTATTTGCTTAATGGTCAAACAATACATTTTTTCTAAGTAATATGCCATGATACTGAAAGATAAAGAATAAAAATGTCACCGCTTAGGTAAAAAATTGTATTGGCAGAAATGGATGTATCATATGATCTGTATTTTATTATCGTTATTATGGAGACAATAAAGTTATATTCAGGTCCTTTTAAGACGACATATTAGTCAGTAATTGTATATATCTGATATGTTATGATACTCAAAGACAAAAAATGACAATGTCATCGCTTAGGTAAAAAAATTTGGCAGAAAGGGATGTATCATATGACCTGTCTTTTATTATCGGTATTATGGAGACAATAAAGTTATATTCAGATCCTTTTAAGAAGACATATTAGTCAGTAATTGTATATATTTGATATGTCATGACACTCAAAGACAAAAAATGACAACGTCATCGCTTAGATAAAAACTATTGGCAGGAATGGATGTATAATATGACCTGTCTTTTATTATCGGTATTATGGAGACAATAAAGTTATATTCAGACTCTTTTAAGAAGACATATTAGTCATTTGATATTTTCATATCGCCGTAACATTGTACACCGTTGAAAATTTATCATAATATCTGTGGGAATCACGTTAGATCATGAAAAATATGTTTGTTTTTAAAATTGCTAATCTATTCATGAGAACTAATAATTGCGCCGCTTTTACTACCGAAGTCTAATCAATATTCGCTGTCGCCGTGGTGTAGGATTGATCACGGTACGGCGCACCACGGGGATCCCGGCCGCTCGTTGAGCTGGGCTGAACTGGTGTTCTGGTTGGCTGTAAGGGATTGCTCTTGTAGCAATAAGCCCGCAATATTTATTAACTGTATACATTAAAGTTTATAAATAAATAAATATTTAAATAAACAGCAATACAGTTGACTTAGTCGTTAAATTAATGCAACGTGTACAAGTTTTCGATTATGGTTCTGATTTATTGCAATTGGAAGATTGATTGAGGAATTAACATTTCATTACCAACAAATACGACACTGCATTATAACCATGCACATCCATATTCTTCTCTGGACGTATAATTAATTAGTGTATAGTATATGTACGTGATGTAATAATTAATTCGTGTATAGATCACGATAACAATTATCACATATTTAAGACGGTATTACAAATTACAAAGTGAACTTTCTTTAGGGTTCGATAGCGAAACAAGTATCTTTTAATCTCATAGTATCTTATAATATCATCATATCCGTCCTTAACAATCTTAAAAATTTGAATCCTACGTGCACGAAATTTTCCAAAAAAATTGATGCATTTATGTAGGGTGAGGGTAAATCATTTTTACGCTCACGTTGAAGTTTTTTTTTCTATTTTTCACTTCAAAGTTCCATTTGCCTAATATTAAACTTCAAAATTATGTGCAATATGTCTTCCCTCTAATTTTTCAACAATAAATTTGGAAAATCTTAATTAAAACAAATTTGATCAAAAGTTTTAATTAAAATTATTTTTCTAAACTCGTGTCAATAATTTCAAAAGGTGCAGACGACTTCTCAATCCTATTTGATCTCTGCTTGGAATTCACTTGGACGATTTTTAATTATGGAATAAATGCCCCTTCAATATCTTCATTTTCATTGTTTTAAATTTTTACGTGGGTACATCTTTGCGAACTTAGAGTATTTGAGTACAAGTATCTGATCGGTTCTCGGTTAATATGTATAAGACTGTTTAGAATGGAATTCGTGAATATTTTAAACGAGATACTAAATATTCATTACAATAATCATTTATAGAAAAACAAGTTTCTTCCTGAAATTTCTTCTACCAATTTTTCGAAAATATCTCATGAAAAATTAGGTGACAGTGGTATAAAAAAATGTTAAGTACAGCAAAAAAAAGGAATAAGGGTGAAGCCGGTTGTTAAAATTTCAATTTATGTCAGTGTTATTCGAAAGCACGTAAAAAGTTTTTGTAACTCAGCAGAAAGAATATCCCACTAGAATAATTCTGTTCAATTCATTTAAATATTAAGAGTTATTCAGAAGTGAAAAGACTTCGACGTAAATTTTAGAAGACATTCGGTTTAAATATGCAATACGTATAGGTATAAGGAAAATGAGGCGGAAAGTGAAAGGCGGAATATTTTAGAGAAGAAACAAATGCTGATTGGACTTATGTTATCTTTATAGACATTTCGCAAGTTAGTAGAATCATAGAGCTAAGTATATTGTTTTACGGACAGATGGAACAGCAGCATCAACTTTAAAGTGCAGAAAAAGATTATTAATTTGTCGCGCTGATGAAGAAAGCCTGTCGTGAAAAAAGTCTTAATAGGTTAAAGCTGACTAGAAACGGTCCCCTAATAGTACGTATGCGGATGTATCGAGTAATTAGATTACGGTATTCGGATACTCAGTACTCGAATAATGATTGGAGTGCTCTAAGTAGGTACTTAAGTTCAGATTCGAGTATTGAACTTGTAAATAAAGAAATTGCGCTTTTGTTCTCGTGAATGCTTTCGTTCTTTCGAATACTTTTATTAATCTAATAATTATTTTGTAATCCAAGATGTTAATCTAACTTAAGTTTAATATAACACAATTATTTTAGTTTTGGTTTCAGCGTATTTTTTATGTCTAATGGAATATTGGTAGTTAGCAAGCGCAAAGTGATAGATATTATTCATAATTTATTGAAACTAAGTAGGGTGGAGTCCCAATCACAAACAATTACTTTTTCTTTACGTATCCTTGTACTAAACTCGAGTGTCTGGTTCAAATCTTGACTCGAACCTGAATACTACACTACTGGAACACTAAACATTGTTGAAACGGTTTCTTTAATGAAATTATATACGCACGGACCAAAGAGTACATTACGGAACACTACTATTTAATATTACAAAAGAAATATGGACGACAGTGGCAGAGAGAACAATAAAAGAAATTCATTCTGATCGGAAGAAGTACAAACGGTACAAATAATTGTATGAATAATCTGTTATTACTTTGCTGTAAGATAGCAGGTAATAAAACAACTTCACAATTATTCTGAAGGAAGTTTCAACGCACGGTTTCCTCCCAAGAAATTTTTAAATTTATTTTTATTTAATTAAACAAATTAGTAAATAAATATGATATTTTATTGCAATAAATAGTCGCTGCTTTAGAAAGTAAAATTCTGGCTAAAAATTTCTTTGAATATAATATAGGCCGAGTGCTTTCTCAGAATGCTTATGAGGTAGGATTCCGCGTACTATATATATTTTTAAATTATTTATACAAGTTACACAAAATTATTCTAATTGAAATTTATAATTAAATTATTTTACTCAGATTTATTGCAGATTTTTTTAAATTCATGTTCACGCTTAGAAGGGACACGCATTGCATATTGTTTTTAAGTTCAATATATTGTAAGCGTAGCTCTGAAACCGTTTTAAAAAGCTCAATTCCATTTTTAAAAGCTCAATTTCACTCTGAAAGACTTGGCCAATGGCACTACACTGGATGGGGTGCGGAGAAAAATTTTCAACCTCACTGTAATTATATTGGGAAGAGATACTTCAAATTTTTCTTAATGTTTTGTTTCATTATTTTAAGCACCTGAAGAATCCGTTGATAAATTTGAATTGAATAAATACACAAGTCTAAAATTGTAGAAAATGCGTGGCTACAACAAACGAACGAAAGATCAATAACGAATTTATGAAAGTTTTTCTTTTCAAAAAGAGATTAAAAAACCTTGTTTATCTTCAAACTTTTACTTAATTAGCTTATGGTTTAAATGTTATTAAACATAAATATTTTTGAGATCATGAAGAAATAACACTTATCTCATAGTCATCAACGACTGAAAAACTTGAATTTTGAAAATCAGAGGCGGACAAAAGACCGACCCATTTGAGATGTGGGTCTGGAGTCGGTTATTAAACATATCATGGACAAAAGTATCGTAAACATCCTAAAATATCCTAAAAAAATTATGTATAGAACGTCAACAATGACTGTCCGCTAGGATTGTCCAATATTTTTATCGCGCAAAGAAGAAACGTTGAACATTTTGAGAGCTCAGATCAGGGGACACGAGACTTAAACCTATCTACAAACATATTGCTGCATCAGTTAGAAAACCGAAAGACACGTAAAGAAACAGTGCGTAGATTTCCTCATAACTATCCTTACCAACGAGGCTCGGATTGGGGAGGAGAAGGATGGAGAATCGTTAACATACTTTGAATCTTTAAAAAAATGTTCTAATCTCATTTCATAGTTGTAGATTTTTATTTAAATTTACACATATATGTTATATAGCTTTACTAGGGAAAATGTAAAAAACCAGGCAATTAGGAGTTAAACTTGTGCGATCAGCGTCTCACATATTAAGAACTGATACCTACTGAAGAAGTTATATTATTAGATAGATTCAACAGTATAGACTAGTATTTATGGAAGTAAGCACTCTTACTTGATTACAAATTTAAAGAATCATTTATGCTAGAGACTCGTAATTTACTGCCAAAGTATGTAATAACTATTTTGAATACAAAAAATGGTTTTTCTATTAAAATTTCGTTATTTCCACGCGGGAAGTTTAATTTATAATGTAAATATTTATTTTTTTAAATTTTTTCTTTATTTATAATTTTCTTGCTTGTTTGTTTCTGAAATTTGTTTAGGATTTAATTACATTAATTATAGGCGTTCAAAGCCCGAAGGACACATTTTACATGTTAATGACTAAACATTGATAAACATTTTGATGAGCGTTTTGTTTTGTTAAATAACATTTATTATCCAAAACAAGTCAAATCGCATAACATATAAACTCAGAAAAGGAAAATAATATAAAACAAAATTATTTTTGCAATATGCAATGGAATTTACACTTTTTGTAAAATTTTTTATTTAAAAAATAGGCACGGTATATGTGTCTACGTCTAGAAAATTCTCTATATTTAATTGTTTTAAAGCCGACTAAAATTCTAGAAGTTGAGGGTTACCGTAAAAGGTAGTATGAATTGAATTAATAAACAACTTCATGTTTTTTTTATTTGATATACTTAATAATTCTTGCATTCTATAACATCTCCGATCTAGATTCTAACATTTATCCATACATGCCCTTTATTTTTGGTTTTAAAGATGGCAACACACTTGATGCCACGCCACAGAATTTTATAGGGACCGTCTACGATGCCATCAGCGCCATCTGGCGCAAATAAATATTTAGTTACAGTACAGTATCATATGTTCGTGTGGAATATCTGTAGTGTATATATTATTAATGGGAATTAATGACATTACCTAAATACTATACTTACGTGTATGTTGTAAAAATGTCCAAATATCTGGGGAAATTTAGGCAATAAGATCCACAAATATCTTGTTGTATATTACCGAATGCCAGTGTTTTTGCACAGTGGCAAACGAAAAATATAAAATACAAAATTAGAAAATATTGCAGCTTTTCAAGACTTAGTTTTTCAAAAGTCACTCTTGACATTTATAAAAGTATTTATTCGTGACATAACCTCTTTTTACATCACCATTTTTTGTCACGTGACAAACAAGTCACAGACAACGAGTCTAATTCAATGTAAATAAATATATTGCTGCTTCATTTTCGTCAAATTAAAAACAAAAATTTGTTTTACATTTTCCATAATGCTTTTGTTTCGGCATGTGATTTAGAGATGTTCGTTGTTGACATTAGTAACTAATTACTTAGTTAACAATTTTAATTCCTATCCGAAAAAATTAATGTCAATATAATAGCCTAAAATTATTTATCTTCTCATTAAAACAAATTATTGCACTGACATTGATTTAAATAATATAGGGATATAATATAATATTATGTGTGTGTCATCATTCACACTATAAAACACATGAACATGTAAATATATCCGTGTCTCCATCTCTCTTACACTCGTGACATATAACATTTTCATCTCTTAGTGTTGATGTAATTTTGTAAACATAAAAAATACAATTATTTTTAAATAATTATTATTTACACATAACATATTGAACTTAATTACATGTTTAACTTAAACATCTGTTCTTTAAGATAGAAAACAAAAAATATTTCTTTAAAAAATTACACTTAACCAGATTAATAATCTTAACTAACACTCTAGCCATGACAATAATACTTCATTCATATTCCTGCTATGTACGCGTGGGTTATATATAGGTATACTGGATCCAAATTTCTTAGTAAATTTGAAGCGATCAAGTATTTAATATCTAATGACATTTTTCACGAAACACTTTTATACATAAATTAAAAATAATTTTTTGAGCATTTATTCTTCAAGATAGAAAACAAAAAAATATTTCTTTAAAAAATTACACTTAACCAGATTAATAATCTTAACTAACACTCTAGCCATGACCATAATACTACATTCATATTCCTGCTATATACGCGTGGCTTATGTTTAGGTACACTGGATCCAAATTTCTCAGTAAATTTGAATCGACCAAGTATTTAATGTCTAATGACATTTTTGACAAAACACTCTAACATACGAATACGATATTTATCGCCAAAAAGCTTTCAGCTTACATATAGTTTTTACATAAACTAACGTACATTTTATTGTCAATTAGTAATTATTATGAAACACAAACCTCGTAACAATTGATAATTTAAATACAAAATTTCAACAACATATTTTTAAATTGATTATTGGTCTGTGAAATATATTTGGAAATCTAGGTTAAATTTGGTAAATTGTAAAAAAAGCATAATTTTGTAAATTGTAACATAAACATAACTGATTATTAAGTCTTAGGCATATCTTATTTATGACAGTTAATGGTCAAGTTTCATTACTTCTGAAGAACATTCAAAAACTTATATCAGAGTAAGCAATCAGGAAAAACATATTTCGTTACTTTATATTTGATTCCATAAAATGCATCTTTTGTAAAAGTGCAAATAAGATTGGTAAACTTGATAATGAAAGAATCGATGTCTTGAATTTTAGGCTAAAATTGAATTAATTAACAGTTTCTAATAAGTAGTTTCAATCCCTTAAGGGCGCCATAAAATAATCTTTGTAGAGAAAGTGAAGGGATTTCAATTTTTGGAGCTCCGCCGTCGACCTGGCGCACATCCCGTGAGATTACATTTTCAGCACAGCATCCGGTGGGAGGCGAGAGAGAGAGATGACGGCGTTAACACCGAGGGCGCTTAAAACGGTAAGGATTTTCCAAATTTCCACTCAATCGCATTTGTTTCAGGGAGAAATGGGTGAATGAGAGTTCTGTTCTCTATTGTTAATATACGTACACATTTATTGAGATTATTCCATTTATCCTATGCTATTTTAATCTTTACAGTTTATACTGTAAAGATTAAAATAGCATAGGTTAAATGGAATAAGAAATGTGTACGTATATTAATAATAGAGAACAGAACTCTGTAACAGTCAACTGAAATTGAAATTGAAAAAATGCTATAGGGGTAACGTTATGTTCTATAAAATATAGTAGTTCTTCTAAAAATAATGACAGATTTTAAGAAATATGTATTTCCGAAAAAGATGTAAATCAAAAATTTTCACGAAGGATACGCGTTAAGTACACATTACATTTCAATTAATTTATAATTAATGGAACATAAAACAAATACTAATAAAAAGTCACTAGTGCTTGTGCATTTCAACACTTCTTGCTTGTAAAATGTTTGGCGGCTCAGTAAATTAAATAATAGTCCAAACTTATATTTTGAATGGAAACCTAACAGCGGGCTAAGCCCCCAAAAATAATCTGCAACATGTATTAAAAAACGTGCCACTGGCAGACAGACACATATGGACGTGTTTACTTTCCACCAAGTCCAATAGATGTAACTCTTGGATTTCACTGTTATTAATTGTGGCTATATATTTATATATATACATATATATATATATATATATATATATATATATACATATATATATATATATATATATATATATATACATATATATATATATACATATACATATATATATATATATATATATATATATATATATATATATATATATTATTTCCATGCAATTTTAATTCCTTGCTTGTGAAAGGTTCCATTCAATTCGAGGGGAACTTGTTTAGTAACGTTTATACTTATTTTTAATTAGGATCTATGTTTATATATTGAAGAAGCAAAAATATTTATTTCGAAAAATATATATTTTTACGCATTTGAAAAACTAAAAATATATATTTGGACGGTTAAATACCGCTGTTCATCTCTTTTTCGATTAGGGCATTAACTGTTATGTTGGTGTGTTTTTTTTGCAACTTCAAATTAGCAACTTTACATTTCACGCTCTAATTAAAATTAATTATTTAAGCATTTATCTTGCATACTATTTTAACAATTTGATTTCCTACTTAACAAATTGTCTTTAAGTGTTATTAAAGTAGTTTAAAAATCACATCGCATTTCTTAAGTAATTAATTCATTGTTAATATTTGGTACTAAGTAATATCATTATGTTTAAATGGGTTAGCAGGTAGGAAAACTTATTTATATACACGAGAGAGTTCGAATAAAAATAGGTCGTTTTCACCAAAGGTAACCTTTCGTAGTCATCCTTTTCCACATTCAAATTTTCCACAAACAATTTTAAAGACGAGAAAAAATTTTTTCTCTTAAAACGGTCCCTGATAATGATTATAGTACTTCTCACAAATAATGATACATTTTATTTATTGCGTTATTTTTTTAAGTTTAAAAAATGTAAAACGCTTTTTATTATATTACACGGAATAATATTTTTGAATGGAAAATTAAAATTTTTCCATTTAAATGTTTATCTCTTTATATATAATACAGAGTTTTGATACATGTTTTTAACTTCTAAACGAAGATACTTTTATCTCAACAGGAAATTGATAGAAAATTGCAAAAAATAAAATAATTCATATTTCTTGATGAAATGTTCATATAGAAGTAAATGTTCATATAGATGAAATGTTCATATAGAAGTGGAAGACACCTACCATCCAAATTTAATCTATATAGTGCCTATAGTTCCCGAATAAAACGGATGTGATATACGGATAGACAGACGGACAGAACGAAATTAAAGGGTTCTGTTTTTGCTATTTGGCTATAGAACCCTAAAAAACAGTACGGAATACGCGTAAAGTATTATGATTTCGTAGTTGTGTATAATTGAAAGTTGTACTACAATATTATTGCCCGTTATTGAGATATTTTTTAGCCCACGGTTCAATAATGAAAGGGAAGGGGAGGGGGTTCGGTAGGGGGTGAGTGGGCTATTTAATGGAATTACTTTGATGCTTAATATTTGGCAAACTGTGATTAAAAATGAAAGATCGCAAATGAAACCTCAATTTAATTTTGAAACCATTGTTCAATAATACTCGATGGAACGTACGAATTTCTTTTAAACTATTCAAAATTCTTTTTTATAATTTTGCTATGTATTAATTGAGACATTTGTTGAGATTTACTTACTTGATATGTTTACATGATGTAAATACGTTTATGCATGTCGGAAATACGTCACGTAAATATATCGAGTACTGGCAATATTTCTTGCTCGTAGACTTAAGACTGTAGAAACTGTAAGGTTATGACAGACATGACCCGATTATATATCTCACATCATTTGAGGTATCTCGTCTCATTACTGAACTCTAAATAGCTACTACAACTATAGTAATAGTGATAAAACACACATAAAAAAACAATTTTTTTTTCTATGAAGTTATCGATCTATTCCATAACATCCCTTAAATCTTCTTTGACATCAGAGAAAAGTGTCCTGATGTTTAACATTTCAGGGAATCCTTAACAATATAACTAATTGCAACCGTCGACGAAAATAAATTAATTCGTATTCGATAGTTGTTAATGTTACTTAAATCATTTAAAATTCGGAATCCTCATACCGTTTACTTTTGCTTTCTTTTCTTCCTGTTTTCCATTTTTATGCTAATCATAAATTGATTAAAACAATTAGTATAATTTTCCAAATAATAAAATACTCCTATTTTCTGAGATCTATAGGTGGAAAGTATATTAGCTCAGCAGTGGCAAGATATTCTTATTTATTATGAGAAAATGAATTGCAAATTGATATTGAAAATTAACACTTCTTCAGAATTCAGAAATTCAGAACACTTAACATTATTCTGTCTTTTAAAGAGGTAGAGGGTAAGATATTGTAATTTACGAAGATGTTCCCAAATACATTTCATTAATAGAAACATCAGCACAAATTGCTAATTGCTACCCGCATTACAATGCTCTGTTGACATTACGTTATATAATATTCAAGCTTTAAACTATTATTGTGTTTATTCATACGTCAACCAATCTTCTCAGAGCCCTTTAATATTATTGTATCGCAATATATTCGTACGTCACGTTATATAGTTTTCTATCCCCATTATATTTGTTTTATTACGCCCCTGTTGGAACAAAGAGACTTCGAATTCGCTCATATCTTCATCAAATAATATAACGGGGCATACGCTTTTGTGAAGAGCAGTGAGCCATTGTTTATGCAACAGGTAGTGTAAATGATTAATATTCTTTATTGCTTTCTTGCGTTCGTATACTGTTATGGTTTTAGAATCGTTTAATTGCTTCTAAATTAGTGGATACAATTAAAGTCAGGTCTTAACTACTATGCTTAGAGTGAATATAAAATGAGAAATAATTACTATACAAGGAGATGTCCATCAATTAAGAGTTTACACTTTAGAACTAAATCCGTTCTATGGTGATACTAATATGGAATTAAATTTGTGATATCATATGCATTTAGTTTGGACTTTGCGTCACTTACTTTCATTATCATGTAACTCGAGTGGCAATTTATTACTTATATACTGTCATCAATACTTCTCGTTGCTTCTACACTTATTGGTATAATTTTTCGAGACACTTAAGTTTAAGTTGAGCGCTTTCAAAGATCGTTCACGATGCACTACAAAAATAATTATAATGAATATGTTACTAATTAACCTTTGTGTAAAATATACAAATTATCCCCGTTGTCTATTGGTATTACAACGATTATTACTCAAAAGAATGAATCTGGTTCCAGAAGCTACCGATATCATAGGCTGACGTGGCAAGACCTGCTGGAAAGTTACCGGATATCATAGACTGATTGTGGAATAATTGCCGTGCATTCTTGTTCTTGATAGTACTGTTTAAAGACGATCAGGCTTTAAAGAAGTTTCTTTCGCATACTGATGAACGAGTTTATTAGATTTAAAACACGAAAAAGACATGTATGAATAAAATCTCCTATAATTTTGATGATTGTGTATCTTCAGAATTATAGTGTACTGATAACATATGTGCAAAGAATATTTTACAGCGTATTATTTTAGGAGTGTGCGTTAAAGTTTTCTCTATATTTTAGGGTACTTAACGTTCCCTAAAATATAGAGAAAACTTTAACGCACACTAGAAAACTTTAACCATTAAATTTAATGTTCGCTTTTTTAAATATCCAGTTTCTCCGAAATATTTCAGTCATTTCACAGAATTGTTAGAGATTGAAGGAAAATAATGTAGTCATTCGAAATGTAAAGGGTTCCTAGTATTTTGTTCAAATGATTATTGGTTTGGAAAAGAGACTTATATTTGTGTTCAAATTATACATAAAAATTTATCTAAATTTTGCCTAAATTAACAGAGTAGATCGTGGGATTTGTTGATTGTTGATAAACATCCTAGGTTTTTCTTATATTTGATATATTTAAGGTTGTTAAGCAACGGTTAGTATTATTTGTTCGCATAGATTTGTTATTACAATTTTTTTATGTCAGCATGCTTTAAGAAGTCTATGAAAAATAATTTTGGGCAACAAATTTTCTGTTGCTACTTTTAACATTATCCTTTTATTAAAGATTAAACCATCTTTAATTATTTTAAAATAATCTTTTTTTTTATTTACTTATTATATATATTTTGTATTTTTACGGAATAATGTAAATGAGAACCAGCAAACAAAAAAATTATTACACAAAAAATTATTTCTTAGACATTTTGAAAAACACAAGAGAAGAAAAAGGAGACATATCATTTCCTTACTTCTTGTTTTCTAGTTCCATTAAGATGGGGTGTTAACTGAGATTGTGATTTCCATAATTAATTTAGGAGTCTTATTTTATTTCGTACATGAAGAGACGAAAACGATGCAACGCAGGAATGTTTTTGCTCCACGAGGTAGGTTTTAAAGCACCGATATTTGCCATAAAAAATATGTAGGTGCGTTTACTTTATGCTCTTTTTAATTATTTAGTTTGAGTGGCCGAAATTGGCACAGTTGTGAATTCCCACGTCAGTTCCTGTTCTGAAGCTTGAGATAATGTTAATCTATGTTCAAATTAAATAACAATAAATGAAAATTATTGAAATGGAATTAATGACCAACTTTTAAATTGAAACTCCTGCGACGATACGAAACAGGGATAAACGCAAGAATTGTTTTTGGTAATGGCAAATTATCATTAACCAAACCTGTTGTGAGGGTCTTTTACACATTTAGGCATAAATAAACATTTAATATTTTTACTAAACTATTTACAAATGACAAAATTATTTGTTTCTAAGTAAATATTTAGCTCTGTATATATTTGACAGGCGTAAAATATAATGAAAATCTCAAAAAAACTATGAAATTTAAAATTTTCCTTATGGTTTATTTGTGAACCTCAGGTAAGCTCAGGTAAGATGTTAATAACATTGTTTTTTCATAATTATAAGTTGAACACCTTTTGAGGTAAAGGAGAAGGCGTGGAAACATATTTTTTGTCGAAATTTTATCCGTAACAGTTGACTTGTTATGCTGTTTGAGCCTCATGTAATATTGGTATGAATAATAGTGCACAAAGTCGACAAGTCCACCGAAATATTCACCGAATAATAATTATTGTTCACGTACGTAATTACGAAATTTAGTGAGTAATATGCTACACTTTTCATTAATCATTAATTTGTAAAGAAAATATTAGAAAAATTGAAATGCGTAAGATGACATGAAAAAACGCGTGAGCGACAAGCAGAATAAGAATTTTAGTCGTTTCCAACATATTTATCGTAATACTTCCATCGGTTACCATTTTACGCAAGTGGGCGTAAAATTTTATTGAGTTGCGTTTGATATAATTGGTTAATTTCCATGTCTTTATATGCGCGTGGAAGCCATAATTTTAGACAGTTGAGAAGTAAATAACAATGGGACGTTTAGACGACTTTCCGGTTGAAGTTCTATGGAAATCGGTTAAAGATATATATATATATATATATATATATATATATATGTATATATTGACTTACGACATGTATTGAGATTGTGACTGGCATGGACTGAGAACTGAATTGAACTGATGATCCGAATCGCCTCCTTCCGAACTTGCGTCTAGGATAAGGATTAGGTATAAAAAGTAAGAAAGGCTGATTCATTTGGGAGCGGAGTTTGCTGATGCGCCTGGAAACAGGGCTTCGTCATGGGAAGGGGATATTCTAATAATAATAATAATTTATTTGTGGATAGGAAATACGACAGGTAAAAGAGTAGGTATATACAGAAATTTTTTTAGAGCTAATTCCAAAATAAAAATAAGTTACAAGCCTTAACTTTTAACTTTAAGTTATTTAATATCTTATCCACAAAAAGGTAACTAGCTCGGTTTGTGCAGTTATGCTATAAGCATCATCGACACGGTCGGTTTACCGGTAGCACCTGTTGATACACACAGACACGTACACACACACACACACACGAATGTGTGTATATATATATATATATATATATATATATATATATATATATATATATACAGGCATATAATTACATACACGTTATTACCTAAGGAGGAGACATAATACAAAAAAGAAGTAAAAACTAAAATTCGACAAGCAAGAGAAAAAAGGAGGATACTAATAATAAATATAATTTAAATCAAATAATTTCGAAATGCCAATATTTTTCGTTTATTCCGTTTGTATTTGTTGGGTCAAAAGTCGCTTAAGAATTGACCTTTTAAAAGTCTGAGAGCCGAACTGTGTCATCATGTTATTGTGAGAATCATGAAAGCGGCGCTTTATAAGCATTACTTCTATATACTAACACAGTACAGGTATAATAACACAGACAGGGAGCAGATAAAAGGGGCGAGTGTTAAATTTTAAATTTAAAAATACCTGAAACTAAAAAATATTATTTTAAAATATCTTTGCCAGTGGAATAGGAAGGTGGTACTTTAAGTGATGAATGGAAAAAGTCACAACCCAAACAAACTTAGAAACGATTGTCAAGATCAAATCGTGATGTTTTAGTTTATAAAAAAGTTTGCAAAACTGAAATCTACGCTTGAGAAATCACGGACAAATTAAGTTATGTTAGTAATAAAGAAAATATCCTTGTTACATAAGGTTAAAATAAGCAAATTATTAATTTGTACATATTATTAGCTAACTAAAAGAACAGTTCGATCCCTGGTATGAAATGTAAAAACGTTATTTTCCAGTGTGTTTCTTCCTAATCTTCAAAATGACATTTGGGTACAGAAAATGTACCCAGTTACTATCGTTCAAGTGACGAGGATCTTTCCTTAAGCTCAGTGGAATTCCCAGTAGACGACGACGGGACAGGGAACACAGGTTCAAGCTCACGACCTACCTTTATCCTAATACTTTTCGTGGACGGCCCGCCACCTGATCCTTTCCCATTTCCATGTGAAATATATTTTTTTTGTGTTAATGTTTGTTGAGTGGACACATACTAAATTGTATGTATCTGATATGTTACGATACTCAAAGACAAAAATGACAATGTCATTGCTTATATAACAACTATTGGCAGGAACGAATGTATCATATGACCTCTGCTGTATTATCGAGAGTATGATAGGAGTATGCTTAAATCCTTTTAAGGAGACATATTTGATAGGTAATTGTTGCCTATCGACGTAACCTTGTAATGGCGTTCAAAATTTGTAATATTTTCAACTGAGGGCATCGCGTTATTTTCATTAAAGGTGATATATGAGTGTATATTTCTATAATTGCAAATAAATCACAAAAAATAACAAATTTTCCGTTTTTAATATTAAAGTCTAATCAATATTTAAATAAACAACAATACTCTCTTCTTCATCATCAAATTACTGCAACGCGAACAAATTGTGGCTTATGTCTTTTGATTTATTTTAATTGGAAGATGGAATGAGGAATTAATATTATTATAATATATAATATTTCTGTACCAAGAAATACTGTATTATACACTGCATTACATACTGTATTACACACTGTATTATAATCACGCACGTCAGTATTTTTACCCGGACAAAAAACGGCCGGGGCATCATTTATGGAATTAATGTTACGTAATAATGCATATTAATCAACATGTATATAATTTGTAACAATTAGTATAAGTCTATTGAAGTATGAAACTAATTTATATACTATAAAAGGGGTTTTCTCGGTAATGAAACAGGAGGCTTATTTCAAATTACAAGGCGAATTTCCTTTTAATTTTATTGACGTTCAGTAATGAAACAAAGGGACTCCATAATGTCATAATATTCCTACGTCATAGTTTCACAGTTTAAACAGTTTTAGATTTGTGTGCATGAAATTTTATGTTAATTGGGGGCGAAAGGTATTGAAGTTTCGTTTTCCATTTTTCGTTTTGAGGTTCTGTTCGCATAATATTAGACTACAAAATGATCTATATTGTGTCCTTCCTCTAATTTTTTAACCATGGATAAGGAAAGCCTTAAAAAGTAAAATTTTATGTTTTTCAGGAAGTAAAATATGTCTAAAAGTTTTAATTTAAATTATTTTTCCCTACTTGCATCAATACTTTAAAAGATACAGGTGACTACTGAACCCTACTTATTGTATGTTTAGAGAAGTACTTGGACGGATTTTAATTAGAATATATCCACATATTTGTACTTTATGAGTATAAGTATCTGATCGAGTCTTGGTTAATATTTACAATGTCCAAGATAACAAGATGCAGATTCGCGTCCGGGAATATTTCAAACGATATATTAAACATCCGCTACAATAACCATGGGTAGAAAAATAAGTTTCTTGATATTTCTTCTACTAGTTTTTCGAAAATATCTCAAGAAAAAAATTGGTGGCAGTAATATAGAAAAAAATATCAAGAACAGCGAAAAAGAAAGGATAAGGGTAAAGCTCGTTGTTAAAACTTTTATTTATGTCAGTTTTATTCGAAACCGTGTAAAAAGTTTTTTCAGTTCAGCAGAAAAATATCCCACGAGAAAAATTCTGTTCAATTCATTCAAATATTAAGATTTATTCAGAAACAAAAAGACTTCGCTAGCATGAATGTTAAAAGGTATTGGGTTTAAATATATAATACGTATAGATATAACGCAAGTGAGGCATGAAGTGGTGAAAAAAGGCAAGATATTTTATTACTCTGTGTATATTTTTTAGAGAGGAAAAAAAAATCGAGATTCGTGTCATGTTGTCTTTATAAATATTTCGAAATATACACCAAAAGAAAGTCCTATAAAACAAGCTGACTCGAAACGCTACCCGGATATTATGTATTCGAATATCTCGAGCAACTATTTTACGGTATTCGGATACTTAGTACACGAATAACAATTTCGAGTACTCCCAGTATTTTGTACTCATGTATCTTTCGTTCTTTCGAATATCTTTTAAAATCTGATAATTACTTCAGAATACGAGATTTTAGTGTAACTTTACAATTATGCAGATGACGTAGAAATTCCAATATTAGATTCAAATTGTTTCCTTCAGGTACACAAAATTTTTTTTCTTAAGGTGGTAAAAATGCTTTTATTTTTTCTGATTTTTTCTTTTACAGTCGTCACTAAAAATCATATTTAAAAATATCACTCATAAAAATCATGAAATTAAGAGTTAAGTTGAATATAATACAATTATTTTATTTTTGTTTGTGGAATATTTTTTATTATGTCTAGTGGAATGTTGGCAGTTTGCAAGTGGATAGTAGGAGGTATTATTGTTAATTAAAACTAGGTACCAGAGTAGGGTATCAATTGCATGCAAGTATTTTACTTCTATGTATTTTTATACTAGACTCGAGTACTGGAAAGAGTCTATGGCTTGTATCCTGGCTCGATTTTTAGCTGAATACTAGTTTGCTAGAATAATATAAAATATCGACACGGTCCATTACTATTCTTATTATTGAAATTGTATAGGCATGAACGTGTACATTGTTATGTTTTTGTTTGTGGAATGTTTTTTATTATGTCTAGTGGAGTGTTGCCAGTTTGCAGGCGAATAGTAGGAGGTATTATTGTCAATTAATTAAAACTAGGTACCAGAGTGGGGCATCAATCGAACGCAAATATTTTACTTCTGTGTGTTTTTAAACTAGACTCGAGTACTAGACCCGGGTTCATGGCTCAAATCCTGGCTTTTGGAACCAAGTATTTAGCAACAATAAAACCGGCTAAGTGCTTTTCAGAACATGCTAAAAATAGGATTCTGTAGCTGTTTATATCTTTTGAGATTTTCATTTAAATTAAATAAAATTATTACAAAAAAATTGTTAGCACACCAAATTTTTTGCAGATTTTTAAAATTCACGTTTAAAAAATTGTATGGGCTGTGAGCGACACGTATTGCAATTCGTTTGTAAGCTTAATGTTATGCAAACGGTGCTCAGAGATAAACACTTGTACGAGTAAATGAAACACCAATTTAATTTTGAAAGATTTGACCAATGGCACTATTCTGGATTGTATCTGGTAAAAATCTTACATTTACGGAGAGGTCCTTAAATTTGATTACTCTTTGGCTCTATATTAATTGAGATATCCACCTGAAGCATTTATTTATAAAATTTTAATTGACTAGACACAGGCGTCCACAATTATAGAAAGTTCGAGGCTGTAACAGGCGAAGCAACCTTCAGAAAGAAAAAAGTAATTTTTTTAAAAATCGGTTGAAAAAAGTTTTATTACATGATGGAAAATTTAAAACGCCGACATATCAACCTTGATGCTAACGATACCTTACTCTTGTTTCTACTTGAAACCAAAATTTTGCTTTTACCAATTTTGAATTACCATGATTGTAGATACTATTTGTCATCTGAGGCTTCTCAATACATATGAGACGATTATAACCATATACCGATTTATTTTCAGTCTTAAAAAATGTAATTTTTAAGATTGAAAATAAATCGGTACACGGTTGTAATCAATATTTTTACATTTTCGATCCAGATTCTAACATTTTACCAGTAAACAACTTTTATTTTGTTTTCATGTAGAATGATATCAGCGTTATCTGGTTGTAAATAAACATTTGGTTACAGTACAGTACCATATTTTTGCATAAATTCTCCGTAGCTATATATGCAATTATCGATCAAAACTATATTCAATACGTTAATATGGTTTAATGTGTTGTATAAAAAAAATTCCAAATATCTATAGAAAATGAAAAAAAGAGATCCACCAATATCTTATTAGACAAGTGACGCAAATAGTGACGTCCAAATACTTGATCGAATTATTCTTGTTATGTTTGGTTTTTAGTTACTGAGATATTTTTATGTAGTATATTTTACCAATATTTCAGTTGGTTTTGGATTTTATGTAATTTTGTTTCATGGGCGAAGTTTCTTTGGAAATGTACATTTTTTTACATCAGCATTGTTCAAAAATCACTTTTCATGTTTTGTAAATGAAAAAATGCACATGTTTCAGCGTTTAATTTCTATGTTGCCAATAGTAACGAATGAATAACATTTTAATTATGAACACGAATGTCCCCTTAAAGATCCTAGATATTAAAAAAGCAGATATAGTAATACCTGATAAAAAAATTTTTTCATGCGCAGTAACAAAAATTAAAAAAAAGTTTAAAAATCAGGCCCACTCCTTATGGGACATTTTGTATAATATGTACCAACACAAACAATTTTGTCTTAAACTCTTAAAAGCTTTTCATTTATTTCTTTTTGTGTCATCCGCTATGTTTTTACACAGTTCTTCTTCTTTAGTAGATTCCTCTGCGTAGATGATTTCATTGTAGCATATCCAACTATAATAAGATTAATGATTCGTGATATTCTTCATTGTGTAGTTTGTGTTGTATAGAAATTAGAGGAATTCCATTTCTTTAAGTTTGGTCTCGTGAACAAGTGGTAATCAAATTACTATTATGATTACTTCACGGTTAACTTGTAACGGTTACTGATATAAGTAAAAATAATATTATTTACTGATCATCCTAATTCAACCCTTGTAAGTAAATTATTTTAAGTTTGCATCTTCGTATCAATCGATAATAATCATGTAAAATGTAAGAGTAAAAGTAAAAAAATTAAATAATATAATTTGCTGAAATCTACCCTAGTTGCCTTATAACTCTAATCATAGAAAAAATAAACCTATGGGTACTTATTTTTATTTGCAGAAGAATAGGATCTGTAAAAGTTTCAATTTTAAATTAATAGGCATTTTGCCTATTTTCAGTTTTATTTCAGCTGAACTTAACGACCTCTTTACTTGTACGTAATTTTTCAAATTTTGTTAAACAAATAATAAATTACATCAGTGTGCGCAGTTGATCAATTAATTTTCAGTAATATAAAATTAAATATTTATTAAAAAAAAACAATAATACAAAAACCCTAGAAGCAGAAAGCAGAGAACTTAATAAAAGTTTCTAAAAAAATTTTTCTAAATGTAAAAGGGGTAATTCGAATAGGTCACGATACCAGGCCTCTAGATTTAATCGTTGGATGTTACTATTTGGGCCAGGTTATATATTACGGAACGCCAATGTTTTTGCGCTGTGGAAGGTGGACAAACATGAATAAATTTTTTGAAAATATTTTATTTTTTTCACTATTTAATATTTCCATTCAATTATCGTATTCACTCATAATATAACTCTTTTATAATCACAATAATTTTTGGCCACGTACGTATGAGTCACAGGTAACAAATATTATATTTCAATGTAAATGTATTGGCGCTCTCTTCCAGAGTAAAACTAGTTTCGTCAAATTAAAAAAAATTAACATTCCTTTGTAATTTTCGCAAGCAACGACATAACCGGATTTAATTAGTTTCTTTTTTTACTGATACTTTTCCATCTTTCATTTTAATTTATAGGTTAAAAGTAATTTTATACTTTTCTCGAAACAAAAATTTCGCATTGACATTGATAAATATGTAATCAACAATTCTGATTTAAGTGATATATGACGCCGCGAACGTTTTTGGGTAACATCTATACTTCTCGCACTGCATATTATTAAAGCTATACCATCAAGTTTAGTTCCTTTCTGTCTGGTTATCTTTTCACTAATCTGGACGTGTCATATGTTCCGTTTTTTACAGTATCTATGATTGAATATTTATATTCATATATTTTGTTATTTATATTAATATTTCTAAATATATTTAATATAATTTGAGACCTATGTCTATAGAATCAACTTCTACTTCTTGCCCTATAATTGGCTGTAAAAGATTTCTTTCGGAGGAACAATCTCCCGATCTCTGCACCGCGTTTATTAATTTATATAAACTACATTATTAAATTTATTCAGGTGTGAGTTAGATCGCTACGAGGCTTTAAATTTTATACAATTCATCTTTAATTTTGAATCAAAATATAGCACAAAAGTAGGTCCAGTGTGAGGAGAGGTATGAGGAGTAATTGAAATTGATTGAGTCATAAATAAAATAACAATGGAATTTATGTTCTTTCCATTCATTTCTATTTTTTAATTAATTGTAAATATGACTTTTAGTAAAGTTGATTCGAATATCTTGTGACTAATTATGGACATATAATGAATGTGCACAAATGGCGGATAAGTGAGTCTGTTCTCTTTTCATTTTTTTTCTGACTTTCTTGTCGCTTTTGGTATTTGTTTAATAAGACGTCTTTTTGAGTTAGGCTAGATCACTAAATTTTCCTTAAACAATTTTATGAAATATTTATTTCTCCAATTTCCCCTTGCAGTTAATAAATATGAATAATACCGGCAATATTTCTAAATATTTATCTGGGTATAAAATTTAAAATTGCAGGTATCTTTTTAAACCGATTTATTTGTTTATACAGTTTATAACGGCGACGTTTAAATCGTTAACACCAGATACGGCGCGAAACTTGTGTAAAATTTCTCGCCGTATTTGGTGTTAACGAATAAACACTACACTTCTTTATACATAAATTAAAAAAATTCTAAGTACTAGTTAATTTTGTAGAAATTCATTTTAATTTAGTTTTTACGCGACTATTATTACAAAATTCGTACAAAAAAGATCTATCCAAATTGCCCACCTCAATATGTTGTCATACAACGAAACTTAAGTCGCGGTAAAGAATGTAAATAAAGTTGAAATAATACCACATCACGTAGTTTCATTTAGATGGGTCTTTTAATAAATTGCACAAAATGAAATTAACACGTAAATCTCGATCAGTTGAAACAACATTACCCTAGTAACGACAATAACAAGATAGCAACCTTCCTATTACATACGCGTGGGTTATATAGATACATTTTTGGTGCCAAACTTGCAAGTAATTTTATATGCCCTCGAACAGGATTCGCACAGAATGAAATCTTCGATAGGAATACATTCTGCTGACTTATAATTTTTGCAGAAGTAAAATATAATATCTTATTTACGACTTTTTTTAAGTAGGTTTAATTACACCTGAAGTGAATCCAAAAACTTAAAATATGTGAAAAATGGAAAACCAATTTCAGGGCTTAATAATAAGTTTTTTGTAAAAGTACAAATAAGACAGGTAAACTTGATAATGAAAGAAAGGCTGTTTTGGATCTCAGGCTAAAATTGAATTAATTAACACTTCAATCTTTTCAATCCCATAAGGGTGCTATAAAAGTGATCTTTGTAGAGAAGGTGAATGGATTTAAATTTTTCACGGAGCTCCGACTCCGACCCGGCGCACGTCCCGTGAGATTATGACCTCGGCAAAGCATTCTGTGAGAAACAAGAGAGAAATCATGGCGAGTCCTCTTGAGACAGTAAAGGTTTTCCAAATGTTATATCAATTCGTACTTGTTTCGGGGAGAGCTGAATGAAAACTATTTGCATTGTTAATATACAAAAACGTTTACAGAGATTATTTCCATTCTTTTGTATTATTTTAACCGTTATATTTGTAAAAGTCGACTGAAACCGGTAATGAAAAAAAATTGCGGTAGGCATTATGGTAATTTCAATGAAATGTTAGTTATTTAAAAAAAAATAATGACATGGTTTTTATGAAAGTATTTCCGGAAAAATTAACACGTATGGTTCGATAATTATGTAATAATATTAACGATTTATATAAATGAATTTTGCCAAGTGCAAATTATATTTCAATTTAATTGTAGTTAATGGGTGATAATAAAAACAAATTGTGATTGGCTTTCAAAATACTTTCTATGTAAAATCTGAATAATTTTAAGCTTTAAGGAAATACAAAAATACAGAAATAATTTTTTTTGTTAGTAACAGAGAACTATTTTGAATACAGTTTTGTCTGATTACATAACATAACCTCAATAAAGTTATATCTGATTACATAACATAACCTCAATCAAGCTTAAATGGTATTACAACTAGGAAATAGATACAAAAAAAATAATTTTTAGGGTGAAATTCAAAACTTTTCACTGATCTGTGAAGAAAAATGTTTACAATAGTTAAATAAACCAAAATAATCTCTTGTAATGAAATGGTAATGAGGCCATTATATTTACGCATCACACAAATATCCCTGGTTGGATTTTAATGAAACTTTACATTATATACACAAATGTAGTATTACTCAATTAATTAACAGTTTACTACTTAATTAATTAACAACGATATCTATCACATTTATAAGTAATGATCATAAATGTGTAGTTCTACAAATCTTCGCTAGATGACGCGTTTAAATCATTTTTAAATATGTTTAATAAGTAATTTATTCATACATATAAGTAATTACAGTATGATTACTATCTGTTAAACTTTAGAGCATGGATGATTCATGGATGCACTCCAGCATGAGAAAATTCAAAGATTTTGAAAGAGGCAATACAGCACAACTTATCCCGTGCGAAGAGCGGGCAAAATAACCTGTGACAAAATAACCTGTCTCAAAATTTTTAAGGTCCGCAATACGAGACATCCCTGGATCAAATTCCCAAAACGTTCGGGTATTCGAGACTTTTTAAAATAAATTGAGAATCGAGTCTATTTTTAGGGAGATGCATCAGTAACATCGCCATCTCATAATCACAGATTAATTTTTAGGTAATAAAATGTTTTAAAACAGACTCAGTAAAGTAATTAAACTAATACTCATCATCTAGTTTAGTATCTGGACGTTAGCCATATAAATCAAATAATAAATTCTCAATTAGTCTTTTTTCTAATTCGATGAAGTAGGCTTCTAAAAAAATGAAGTAGACTTCTAAAAAAATCAGATTTGTCCGACAATTTGTCTCTGTTTTTTATAATAATGTCCGGAGGGACAAGAATACTCCCTCGTTTTAATAGATGTTGGTTTTCTTGTGTTTAAAGCTTTACAAAGAAGTTCTAAACTTTCAATATGTTTTCCGGTTGCTGCAAATAATTGGAACTCCTTTTTTAATATTGCTTTTACTTTTTTTTGCAGGAACTTCTGGTACACTTTCTTTGATTTTTAAGGTTCCGTAGCCAAATGACAAAAATAATTTCGCCCTGTCTGTCTGCCTGTCTGTTCGTCTGTCTCTCCGTATGTGACAGTCATTTTACTCGGAGACTAGTGGCACTATATATATATGGAATTTGGGTGGTAGGTGTCTTCTATGAATCGATAAAAGTAATATTAGAGGTGGCATCCCGACAGGTAACTGAGGGATGAAAAAAAATCTAGTGCAAATAGGCGTATAGGGTATCGTCAGATAGATTTTAAAATGATATGGAGTTTCCAAAATAACTTTTTTATTCAAGTCAATGTTTGACGAGATATGTGCTCTAAAGTCGTAAAAAGGGTCCTTATAACATTTCAACTAACGTGTGTAAAATTTTGAAAGAAATTAAGGTTACATAAAATAAACTTTCGATGGAAATCAGTTTGAATACGATATGTTTTTGAGGTTTGGAATGTTTTTGATACCGACCGGAGCAGTAACTTTTTTTTCAGTGTCTCTGAGAAATACAAACTTATTTTTGCTGCTAATAGAATAAATATTGTGTATGCGTAAATATTTAATTCTACTCTAAGTCCAAAATATTGACAAGTACAATAGGCCTAATACGTGCCTAATAGTCAATGCAGCATTTTAACAATTTTAAGTGACGATGTGTATATATATATATATATATATATATATATATATATATATATATATATGTGTATATATATGCATATATATATATATATATATATATATATATATATATAACTTTGTATGCCTACATTAGTTGTCGGACATTTTATTAAAGATTTTTTTTATGGGAATCGAATACTTAGATTTATGCAGATTGCCGAATAGACATCTTTACTGCAACTTTGTGTTACCACGCGAGGAGGAACACACCTTGAAAATATTTCTGGAAATTTTACTGGATTAATATTATGAAGTATCTTTTATTTGGAAAACTATGTTCAACTTAAAATAAAATATTATAAATTATTATTAAATTTATTGTTATCTTTAACTATTTCAACCAAAAGGTTATGATAAGATATATACTTCTAAAGTCATTGTTCCTCAATCGCTCTTACTGTCAAATTATACCTAAGAAAGTCAAAATATACCTTATTGCATACGAAATAAGCTTAATATTGTTTGGTGCTACGGAACTTTGGTGTTGGTACACGATGCAACAGAAAGCGACAGGATGAAGTTGCTCACTAAACAATTATTATTTACACGGGTCAGTCACAACGACTGAAACTATATTCATGATAATTATTGAGGTGTTTGTAAATACACTACACGTGTTTTATATTCATACAAATCTAAGTTATATCTGTGCTTATAAATAATATTTTTTAGTATTTGAAATTGAATAGTGGTTCATATTAAAAAGAGAATATTTATTTATTGTGAATTTTGGCATGGAAATAGTTTTTATAAACTATTTAAAATATATTTTAAGTGTATTTCTCTAAGTGAGGTTAAATTTTGATATGTATTTTTTGCATTATATATCATAAATTATTACTTTATTATTTATTAAATATTTAAAATTAATAAATGAAAAGAAATTTTAAGCATATTAATTTATTTTCATTATTAATTAAACTTTATTTAAATTGTTTAAGTAAGTTTAACAACACGTCATATACGGGTGTTGAAATTAAACTGAATGCCGAGAAGCGATTTAAATTTTAAAATAATTAAATTTAATTAATTTAAAAATAATTAAAATATAATAATAACAATAACATTTATTTATATATTAAATGATAATTATTTTAGTACTAGATAAAAAATTAAATTTTTTGCTATTCTGTGCGAGAAAATGAATTTTAATTTTGAAAATTTAATTATTTCACTGAATTTAGATTTTACCGTGTTTATAATCACGCTCCAATCCTTTTATTGTGCTTTATAAAGTTATTTTTGTATTATGCCAAAGAAGTATAACTTCTAACGGGCGTACATAAGTAGACGCAATTTTTTATAATGTTTCCACCCGTTTGCTGTGCGTTTTTTTTTCTTTTTTAACAATCTGTAACAACACTAATAATAATCGAAAATTGATATTGTATCTTTAGCGGTTTCTGAGCATCAATACAATATCAGCATATTTTATAACAACAAATCCCATCCAAAGTAAACGTCTGACCAAAGTAAAAATAATGTTAAGTGTTTGTTTAAACTTTTATGAGATGGGTGTCATCTCTAAAGGGACTTTGCAATACAACACTCGATTTTAAAGTCAGTGATGGACTAAGCTGGCTAACACCAACGATTTTGGAAAGACGTTCAAGCTGGCACAGTTACGAATGTCACTGATCTCAAACAAATGTCACTACATAACAATATGGTGGCGGGGAATTTGTAGTGTACTCACTCATTGAGTTACGTACGTATGAGTATCAAGTACAATTGTTAACCTAACGTATGATGCTTTGAACAGCAGAATGCGGGAAGCTTGAGATAATAAAGCTTATTGTGGTCTTTTGTAAATACAGTTCTTAGAACATAATTTTGATAAGTATGTCTCTAGCCTCGATCCGAAAGTCTCGGGAAATATGAAAAATAACAAAAATTAAGGAAAAATTCCGGGATTTCGAGACACGAAAAGTTCCCGAGACCCTAAACTTAATAGTAACCAAAATTATTAATAAATCATGTAACATAATACAGTCGTTATATCCAGTAAGCCAACTGCTGTTTATCTGAAATGAATCAATTGGAAATATTCATAATATGTTAATGGTTTTGACTTATATAAAACAAGGTAAATTTTAAGTTTCTTGGCCCTCTGTTTATTAATATGAATCATATCGTATGTGGACATTTATCAAATTGGCATTAAGAATTTATTAATTAGGTTGTTAGTCAATTCATGTTATTGTGAACGGGCTGAACTATTGTTTTAGTGTCAAAATATAGGACTTTACTCTCTATGTGTTTTGCCGTTTTGATGATAGTTAATTTATGTCATTTCTATAAAAGTGTCGTTAATAATAAATTTAAAAAAAATTATTTCAATAAAAAATGAACACTAATGGGTTCCGACGGTGAAGGGTAGAAGGCGGTTGTAATTGTTTTCGAAGAACTCGTCTTCTTTGAAGGAACAATTTGAGGAATTAAATTTTATTACTTTCTAAAAAGTTTTCCAAATTTAGAGAAACATGTAAATTAGTGTGAGAGTAGTGCATTACGGAAATTTTCTAGTTAAAAGTTTTGTAATATTAAGATGGTCTATTTTGTTACATCTAGACTAGTTAATAGCCATTATCTTATCGTAGTCGAAAATAGGCTGACTTATCTCGGTTTTTTATTTATTAACTTCTGACCGCAAATATTTTTAGATTAATTCTTAATATGACTGAATTACCGATGTAGAAATCAAAATAATTTTCAACCCGATTTCTTTGGATTTGGAATTTGACATATACAATAATAATGTATTTTAAAATGATCAGTATAAACATTTACAAGTTTTTCGGTAAATGTAATTGTTATATTAAAACTATGAAAGATTTTTAATAAAACTATTAACATAGTTTTATTAAAATTCTTTATTGACAAACATCTGTATTTCATAGATCACTCATGCATCGTATTTATTTAAGGCATTCTCGCCATGGAAGATTGCGCAGGACATAAGCAACAGTAAAATTTCAATCTTTTTAATTATATGTGGTATATTTAATTATATAATAGGAATGAAACTCTAATTCGGGCAAGTGAAAGTTAAAAACTTACTATAATATGTTTTTTTTTAATTATATATGGTGGTGGTTTTTAGCTATTAGTACTGACATTAACATATGGGTGTAAGTTTACTAAATGTGCATATTAATTGCAATGAAACTCTATTTTAGGTAGCTGGAAGTTAAAAACTTACTGTAATGTCTTTTTTTTTAATTATATCTAGTGTTGACGGTTTTTAGGTTTTAGTACCAATATTAACATATGAGTGTAAGTTTCTTAAGTGTGCACGTTAATAGTAATGAGACTCTAATTCAGGCCGCTGAAAGTTGAAAACTTACTGTAATATATTTTTTAGTGAGTGATATTTATTTTGTGTTTTGAGAATTATTCAGCCGATCTCGATCAAGTAACTTTCAATTTACAGCAAAATAATATTTTGGTGTGTAAAACGATAATCATATCGCATAAATCTGTATTACTTTTATAAAATGACATATTTCGTGCTATTTTTATCTAAATTTTGAGAATTTACGGATTTTTTGTCAAAAGAATTCCTTGGTGTTGTATTTTTTATTTCATTATGTTCTTTTTAAATTGCTCTATATTTTGCCTTCGGGTATAAAAAATGAGTGGATAATAAAAAAATACCGTTGTCTGGACTTTATACCTGAAATAGCTTGATCAGGAATAACACTTGAATGTTATTAGCAATTTTATGTTGTTACGTCGCTCAAACTTTTAGCTTTGTGTTACTTTTAAAATGAACGAGTAAGCTTTTTGACTCCGTCGTCAATAAATAACCATGACATTGCTTTGTCAGTTGACTCTTAACTTCCGTGTTCTTTATCTTTATGCCAGCATATATTATTTCCATTTTATTTAAATTCTTTACCACGACCTAGGTTTCGTTGTATTACAGCATCTTCAGGTGCATCTAAACAATCAGCAAAGAGATAGAAATCTTTGTTAATTGACCACCCGAGGATGATGTAATACAACGAAACCTAGGTCGTGGTAAAGAATTTAAATAAAGTAGAAATAATACTACATCACGTAGTTTCGTTTAACTGTGAATAATGAATTTCTAAAAAATTAACGCCAAATATATAATTTATATTTTTTAAGCATTAATGTTTCGGCTATTACGATGGCCATATTAGACCTTTTCGTATTAAGCACCAGGGCCGTTTTTCTGATCTTTGCTTGTTGATTTCGAGAATGTTTCAAGGCAGAATTTCGATTTTGAGAAAGAGTTTTAGTGACAGATTTCCTAGCTGAAGTTTGGGCCCCCGCCGATCATTACTACATAAACGGAAGTTAGAGATCTTGATTATTATTAGATCATCGAGCAACAGACACAATAAGAATGGCTTTTAATTAGTTTGTGCGGAAGATATTAAAACATGAAGGATTTCTGATCTTTTTCAAAAAGGTTCGGCCGGTGTAGTTACGTAAATATTAATCAAGCCTTATTTTTTAAATGGAAACCTAACAGCGGGATCAGTTTCCCATAGTTCTCAGTCAGTAGTTTCCCATAGTAGACCCGTAGTTCCGATACCTCATGGAAAAAAAATCTTGCTACATGTATCGGATTAGTGACTGAAGACCTACGTGTCCAAAAAGATCGCGCCTAAGCAATGTGGTTTGATCACGGGAAAGAGCGTGCGTGAATGTTTCTTATTGCCGGAAAGATCATTGAAAAGGCTTAGGAATTTAACAAGCTGACTTATATTTGCTTTATAGAATACTCGAAATCTTTCAACTCGGTAAAATGGCTAATGCTTTAGAACACTTTCGCTTTTTCTTTTTTTTAGACGCCTCAAAGAAGAAGGAATGACGTCAGTACAGACTGATTACACCTGTTTTGAGAATAATGGCTGTATTAGACAGAGAGACGAATAGACATACAGACACGTGAGTGATCCCATAAGGTTTTCCTTTTTGTGTATCAGGTTCGAAATCCTAAAAATTCTAAACGAAACATAAATGGAAAAACGTTGATAATATTTTCATAATTCATTACACAATTTTGCTTTCTAATTTTTGCCACATTTTAAGGGAAAGAGGCTGTTATCAACATCTGGCGTCTGACATCTGTGGTTTATGTGTGAAGGGGACAAGTGCCTTAATTTATATGTAAACTATACAATTGAATAATATATTGCGTCTCTCTATAAATCATATACAGTAAATATGGGGTCAATAAAATTATACCAATTGTGTCTGTTTCATTTTAACATGCGCTTCGTAAATTTAAATAGTTTTTTATAATAATTTTGTGTCTGATATTTGATGTGTGTATCAAAATATCCTCAATGAACACGTTATGAATTACAATTATGTTTTTGAATGAAACGTCTTTCAAAATGTTTATATTATTGAAGCATTTATTAATATATCGTGAATATTTATTTATATAATTATCCAGTTGTAGTTTACTGAAACTCATTTAACAAAGTTGATTCATTGCTTTTGGATCTGTCAATAAATAAAAAAGCAAAATACATTAAAAGTCAGTCACGTATAAAACTTATCGTAATAAACCTAAATGAAATTAATAACAAGACTTGAAATAAGTGTTGAGTTGAATAAGTGTTGAGTTGAATAAGTGTTGAGTCATTGGTATCGTAGATGCTTTTGAAATATCTGTTGGTTTGAAACGAAATTATATATTTCGTTTTTTATTAGTAGGGTTACGTAGTCGAATGGGAAAATTAGAACTTTGTATGTATGTCTATTCGACCGAAAGAGATAAATATACAATGCTGTAACACACGGAGTGTTACAGCACTATAGATTTTTTGAGACTAAACCAGAATGTGATACAATTACCGGAAGACACACGATTTACGATATAATTGAATTAGATGTAGTTGATTAAGAAAGTATTTTTACAACTTTTTTGCAATTTCTCTCCATACACCCAACTTGGGGATATACGTTTTTTTTAACGGGTTCCATCGAATAGGTTATCATAAAAGAGGTCTTGTAATTTTTTAAAAATTTTCTAAAGTACTATGTTTGGTATCCCCAACTCAACCTTTTAACCTATGATAAAAATCTGAAAATAAATCGTGATAAGGGCTTTTAATAACAACTACAGTACAAAATTATTTCCGTAGTTTTGTATTAATAAATTAAAAAGATGTAGGCGACAAATTATTTGCTTAACCTTTTTGAAATATATTCTACGTTTGGTTAAGTGGTAAAATAAGATTTTTTTCGGATTCTTTCTGAAAATATAAGACGAAAGTAAACTACGACAGTTCTTGATTAGTGAGAAATTATTTATTTTTAAATAAGAAAAGTATTTTTTAATTCCAATTTATTCTTAAATATAATTACATTTAAACCTTTCATCTTCATAAACAGAATCTCGGTGAATAAAAAAAATTAAAATTATCTGCATAATAAATTTTCTTTCCGCATAACAATAATGCTCCTATTACTCAACATTTAAAGTCGAAAAAGATGTTCGGTGGGACGCGTCATCTCGCTTTGATGATGCCGCGTGGCACCCGGCGTGCGAGCACTGCAGTACTCTTAACACTTGCATTAACGTTGAAATAGCGTATATCAAGAACGGGATGAGATATGAAAAGAAAAATTGATTTTAATCCTTATATTTTGTTCTCAGCTACCCATAAAAGCCGGCTTGTTATTTAAATTTAAGAAAAACCTCTATGCATATACGCATAATAAAAAACAATATTATTATTAATTTATAATCGTCTAATATAAATATTATTCAAATTATATTTAAACTTTTATATCTACATAAGTGTATACTGAAAAGTCACAATGTGAGTTTTGTTCGTATTAAACATCATAAATGCATTTTGTTTTATAAAAATTGGATAAGTAAAAGCTTATAACTTAATTTAGATGTTATAATAGTATAAATTGAACGCAAGTTTTTATAGAGATAGGCGTCTAAGCATCCTTTGGCGGCGCAACGCTTCCTATCGATTGATCGCGTGTAAAATGCATCCATCGTTTTTTATTGTTTCATACAGTATATGCTCAGCGATTGTCGTGTTATGACGTGTGTTTACAGAGTTTATTTGATCATTTCGTAAAATGCGTCATATTGCATTGACCAAACTGTCGTGAATTGTATTAGAAAAAGCTGATTATAAAATTACAGGTTATTTAAAGTTACCAATATCCCACGTTACCGGCTGAATTAATTTTTATGTCGTCTTCATTTTATAAATTTATATGCTTATTTATCTGTTAACATATTTTATAAACGTCTATATCAGTCAGTAATTCTTTAGTCAGTAATCCAATGTGTCTGTAAATACCAAAATTCACGGGTTAGACTTGAATTACGACTTAGATTATGACTGACGGAACCCAGCGGGGCATCTATCTATCTAGGGCTCGCCGTTCCCCAGTAAACCCTGTTTCTAGATACCGCAGCTTTTCTCACTTCTTATAAAACCTAGACAGATGCCCCGCTGGGTTCCGTCAGTCATAATCTATGTCATAAAACTGGGGGACGGCGCTTCCTCACGTGAAGGTAGTACTCTGAGAACTGGACAGTATCATCATGTTAATCTGAGAATCATTCGAGCGGAGTTGTCTAGTTATACAGTAGCGTTAAGAAAAAAAATCTTGCAAGACTGACATCTATGTAAGGAAGGCGCGGGCAAAAAATGATCATAAAATGAAGGAAAAACATGCAAATATTTTTGGTATTTAAGATTAAAGTAAGCAATTTATTAAATTGTATATGTTATTAGCTAAGTAATAGAATAGTTTGATCCCTGGTCTGAAACATAACCTAATAGTGTTATTCCTTCTAATATTCCATAGATGCACGGGTAGATTAAATATACTCACTGTAGTTACCATTGTTGAAGTGACGAGAACCTTTCCTTAGGTTCAGTGGAATTCAATGGAATAGACGACGGGGGGAAAGGAGACACAACGAATAGCTCGCAAGAAAAATTCATTTAATTAAAATGTTAAGATTTTATGAGAAGCGAAAAGACGTCGCTAGTATCGATTTGAAAGAAGAATAAGAACAATTGATTATAATTGGCGAAAGTTTATACAGTTTAAAAATTTGTACGAAAACTTGGTAATTTTTTTTGTTAAAAGATAGCAAGCACTGAAGAAAATTCATTACGATTTATCTAAAAGTTTCAACGAGCGAGTTGCCCCGCTCAAATCACAAAATGTGTCTTTATTATTTAAATTGATTGTATAAATCCCTTATTTGAATTGATTGTCCACGATTAAATGATTTCTACAAAATTAACGCCAAATATATTCAATATTTGAATTGATTGTATAAATCTCATATTTGACTTTAATTCTTAGCTACTGTTACGTTAAGTAAAATTGTCACTAAGTATTTTTGTAAATACTGGTCCGGCTAAGTGCTTGTCGGAACACGTAGTTGTTTATATATTTTTAAATTATGGATGAGAATAAACGAAATTATTTTAATTTAAAATTTTAAACATATGTGTATTACTAGCCAAATTTTTTCTCAGAATTTTGAAGTCAGTATTTATAAAATAGATGTTTAAAGAAACGGTTTTGGGATACCACGTTGTAGATCGTTTTTACATTCAACATTTCGTAAACAGTGCTTAGAAATAAACAGTTGTAAATAAAAGCTCAATTTCATTTAGAAAAACTGGGTCAATGGCATTATACTAGATGGCGTGCCAGAAAAAACTTTCACCATCATTTTACTTATATTGGTAGTAGGTAATTCAAGGGACGATGTATTTCATTTTGGGTTGTTTCATGGGAATTACGTACTTCTTTTTTATTATCTTGCTCTATATTATTTGAAATTCTCATCTAGACATCTATTTACAAAATTTTAACTGAATGCACATATGCCTAAAAGTTAGAAAATGCGAGGTTTTGACAGGCGGAAAACTTTGTCTTTTTTTAAAACGAATTTATTTAATTAGCTCCTAGTTTATGATTTAATTGCGACAAATATAAATAATGTTTGTCTTTTCCATAGTCATCAATGAGATATATGAATTCTACAGAAAGACAAAGAATCGATTCATTTGAGAACGTGGATCTGGTGTCGATTATTGAAAATAACATGGACAGCTCATCCCAATGCCTCTATATTAAAAATGTTATATCTACAGCATCAAGAGGGAGTGCTGTTTGATCGCGCAGAAACATTTCAACACTTCTGTCACATTGGATGAAGAAGAGCCGAATAATTCGAGATGCTCATGGAGATGAGTAAAAGAGCATGAGGACAAATACTCGAACAAATGTAAGGCCAGGTCGCAGAAGAGCTGAAGTTACTTATAAACACGTCGCTCCATCAGATAAAAAACTGAAACATATGTAAATAAAGTTCATTGGAGTAGCGATCCTTAATAACGAAGTTTCAATCAAGGAGAAGAAATATAAGAAATAAACAGAACCGAATTTTTAACTGATCGTAATAGTAGTTTTAAGTATTTATCAAAGATGTACTTTTGTAATCGTCTGAGTATATTTGTGCATCGTCAAATATACGTTAAGCGGAAGTTACTGTTAAAATACGGTGTTAGAAATGATGCCTAATTATATTTAAATGAATTTAGTCGTTTTTTGAATGTAATCGAATAAAATTGGCAATTGAGTTTTTTATGCACCACGTTCAATAATTATTGTAATAAATATACACGTCTCATGCCAGAGTTGAAGATTTTTATTAAAATTTTACGTATGTATGTTATATAGCACTACCATGCAAATTGTAAAGAATCGTCTATGTAGGAGTTAAACTTGGGTGATCATCGTCTCATACCACCAACTGATGTAGTTAGATACATTAAACGCCACAGTTTGATACCTATAGTGTAAGCACTTTGACTTTAGGGAAAATTTAAAGAGTCTATTAGACTATAGCTCTGAGATCTACTGGCAATTTATGTAACCACTATTTCTTAAAAAAAAAATGATTTTTTGTCACTCTTTTTATGTGGAACGATTTATATATTATATAAATATTTGGTTTTAAAATTATAAAATTATATTCTTCTCCCACAATTTTCTACTTCTTCCTATTTTTGAAAATTACGTAGATTTTATTACAATAATTCATTCATATCTAAAAGGGAGATTTTGCCTTCAATTTTTTTTAACTAACATTTATTATCCATAAAAATTCAAACCGCCAAATATATAAATTATTAGAAGAATAAGGAATAAAACAAAAATGATTTTTTGGGACATAGAATGGAGTGCAAACTTTCCGCAGAAATATTTATTTAAAGAAGGGGCATGGTATATTTGTTTGTATCTAGAAAATTGTTTATTTTATTTGGTTCAAATCCAACTAAGTTTCTAAAAGTTGGGTGGCATCAAAACTGGATGCAGATAGTATCAAATCATAATGCTTATCTTCCATTTTCTTTCAGAATATGTTGTGACAATTTTTGTTACATGAACGTAATTTGAAATCATGCCATATTGCACGATGACAATTCTTGATGATGTGAAACCAAAATTCTGCTTCTACCTATTTTTCATTGCAGCGATGTGTGCTATTTGTGAAGTGCAGTTTCTCTACGAATTCATTCTAAAGCCGTATGTCCTTTTATTTCCAATCTTAAAAATGGAATTTGGAATGCTTCTCTACATTGGTCACGATCAAAATGGGTGAAGAGACAGATAGAATAAGCATCAAGCCATATTGGCTCCTATGAACTACGTCTTCTTGAAAAAGCAACTCACATAGGAAAAACGTCTACAATAAAAAACGTCCATAATAGATATAGCACATATTGTGCCTACACACGATCTATTGTGGACGTTTTTTATGCACTAAATACATTAGCAGGGCCTATCTACATTATTTATACATAGTACTGATACTGAGAGATAAGTAACCTACCATTCTCATTTTTGTCATTATTGATAGTTTATTATATACGACTAATATTTATTCATAGTTCTTGGCTTGTAGTTGGCTATGATAAATTTCTTTCAGGGTAATAATCTTGCTATCTCTGTACTTAGCCTACTAAGTATTTATTCAAGTCTTTATATATTACTTTATTAAATTCATCCAAGTATGAGTAGGACCTTGCGTCATGAGACTTAACCGATCTGTGTATAAAATAATTTTATAAAATTACTTTTTAACTCAAAATTAAAATATAATAACTTCAATCATTTATATTTTCATGATTTCCGTTTTTTCACAATTTTAATAATTTCCTGTCTTTTAATTAATCTCTTCAAATTTTCATTGCAGGTAGTAAATATTAAATATATCAGTAGTATATATAAATAATTACCTGCGTATTAGATTTAGAATGGTAGGTAATTTTTCCAACCTACTTTGTTGATTAATGTAATCTGAAACAGTGTTGCATAAGTTTATCGACATATTTTGTTGTAATAAGTAACCACTGCACTTTTTAATACATAAATTGAAAAGAATTTATCGAGCATACATTATTCTAGAGCAGCAAACAAACCAAAGATGTGTTTATATAAATTACACAAAACAAGATTAACATGCAAATGTCGAAGTATTAAAATAACATCACAATAACACTATTTTTACCTCCCTATTATACATGCATGGTTTATATATTGGTTCCAAATTTACCAGTGACTTTGAGTAAATGTGATATAATTGTCAAAGAATGAAATTTTTGGCAAAGTACTCTTAATATTCAAGAGTAGCAAACAAAGCAAAGATATGTTTAAATAAATTATACAAAACAAGATTAACATGAAATTGACGAAGTATTAAAATAACATCACAATAACACTATTTTCACCTTCCTATTATACATGAATTGTTTATATATTGGTTCCAAATTTACCAGTGACTTTGAGTAAATTTGATATAATTGTCATAGAATGAAATTTTTGACAAAGCACTCGTAATATTCAAGAGCAGCAAACAAAGCAAAGATGTGTTTAAATAAATTATACAAAACAAGATTAATATGAAAATGACGAAGTATTAAAATAACATCACAATAATACTATTTTCACCTTCCTATTATACATGAATTGTTTATATATTGGTTCCAAATTTACCAGTGACTTTGAGTAAATTTGATATAATTGTCATAGAATGAAATTTTCGACAAAGCACTCGTAATATTCAAGAGCAGCAAACAAAGCAAAGATGTGTTTAAATAAATTATACAAAACAAGATTAATATGAAAATGACGAAGTATTAAAATAACATCACAATAACAATATTTTCACCTTCCTATGCATGGTTTATATATTGGTTCCATATACATATATTTGATTATCCATTAGTGACTTGAATATTGTCTATTATTATGAACCACAAACCTTGTAACAACAGATAATTTATACTTCTTTACAAAAAAACTGGCACCTAAAACTTTTCTTTACAGCTATGGAAATCTTTAAAAAAGATGTTTTATATGAATTCAAATAATCGACAATATTTGTCTGCAAAATAAAACGTTCTACATTTGAAAATTTTAAATTTCTTTTAAAAATATTCCATTCAAAATAAAATATTATTTGGCATTATATAGTTAGATTTTGTATCGTTTATTTGAAGATAATTGTTTAAATAATTTTACTTATTGATGTTACTGTTAAATTGTTCAAATTTGTTTTAGTGACAAATTTTATAACGTACTACCGCAGACTTAAGACTTAACAGTAATCGCTGGTAATATAGAAATAGGCTAGGATAGAAGAAGGCTATACTCAATGTTATGTTTCGCAACGATTTAGTGTTAGTCATTCTATTGTACAGTGAACCTGGAAAATATTTCAATAGAGCGATTTATTTAAAATGGTGCAGTGAGCCCAGAAACGACCAATATTATGTGAGCTAACCTTTACGAAATCGGAAATCTACCTACACAAACATTAAAACAATCTCGAAGACATAGGAGGTGTAAAAGTTAGCCTATGGACTGTCAGAAGAAGATTTCTAGATGTTGACATACAGAGTCGAAGACAAACTAAGGGTCCTAAATTACTCCACGGGCATCGTAATGTAAAGTTGAGGTTTGTCTAAAATTGTGCAACATGGACCGATGTGGAGTGAAGTAAGGTTTCATTTTCTGATGAAGCCACAATCTCATTATTTGGTGATAAACCAAGTTGCAAAGTACTCAGAAGGCTTGGAGTGCGTTAAACGACCGTATGTTTTGAAGAGATCACACTGTGGAGGCTTTGTTATGTTTTGAACAGACGTAACTTCTGAAGATTGTAGGGAGTTAGTTTTTGTTGAAAACGTTTCTCTAAATACACAAAGATATATCAAATAAATCCTATTTCCTCATGCATAACCAGCATTAGCCGTTACTGGAGCTGCTGCTGTCTTCATGGACAATAATGACCGAGCAGATCGAGCTGGTAAAGTAGACGCTTACCTGACTGAGGTCAGGATTCGCCGTTTAGATTAGCCAGCACAAAGTCCTATTGAGAATCTATGGGATATTCTAAAATGGTGTGTTAGGGCTGTACATCGAGTGCCACAGAACATCCGAGAGCTAAGAATGGTTATTACGTCCGGATGTATTCTTCAAGAAATCATAAAAACTTTGTCTAGGGTATGCCACGAAAAATTATAACAGTCATTTTGGCAAAAAGAGGCTATACTCGATAATAATCGTCTTATTTTTTAAATAACTTTTATTAAATAAAGTATATAGCCAGTCAAAGGTGTAAACAGTGAAGGTCACCATTTTGTTTTTTTGACATAATTAATTTGAAAACAATACAAAAAAAACAAGTTATGAAATTCTAATTTACAGGCCAAAAGATTTTTACTTTTAGTAAATATGTTGTTGCCTAAAATCTAATTTCTTTGTGGTTTTACTTGAACTGGTCGAAAAAATCCTAAGTGCCCATATTTTTGCAAAGAATATATATGTATATAAGTTTTCATCAACAAAAAATTATTTTGAAATTGATTACTTGATACGTAAAATATGCTTCGAAATCTAAGTTAACAATTTAAATCGACGTTTATTACTTCTTACGTATATCTTATTTACAATAGTTTTTATGTTTAATTACTTTTGAAGCACGTGATCTGCAAACACAAAAGTCTGTTGTAAAAGTACAAATAAGATTTGTAAACATGATAACGAAAGAATCGATGATTTGAATCTCAGACTGAAATTGAATTAATTAACGCTTGCTAATAAGTAGCTAAAATCCCTTAAGGGCGCTGTAAAAATAATCTTTGTAGAGAAGGTGAATTGATTTCAATTCTTCTCGGAGCTACGCCGCCGACCCGGCGCACGTCTCGTGAGATTACGATCTCGGCACAGCATTCAGTACGAGGCAAGAGAGAGATGAAGGCGATAATGCTGAGCCCTCTTGAGACGGAAAAGGTTTTATGAATTTTCTCTCAATTTGTACTTATTTCGGCACGAAATAAATGAACACGATTTCTGTTCTCTATTATTAATATACGTACACCTTTGTTGAGATTATTTCATTCATTCTATGCTATTTTAGTCTTTTTAAGTCATTTTTAAATGTCATTTGGAATTGGCAATGAAAAAAATTGTGGTAGACGTAGTATTATTTTCTATGGAATATTAAAGTTATTTTATAAACAATAATGTAGTTTTTAAGAAATATATTTTATATTTCAAAGTAATGCGTATATGATACATTAATTATGCAAAAAAATTACAATTTCCATAAAGAACTTCACCAAGGGTAAATTACATTTCATTTTATTTATAATTAATGGATGATAACAAATGGGTCAATGAATATCCTAAAGGCATTCGTGCTGGGCATCTCAACACCGCTTCTTTAAAATTATCCGGACCGGTTTAGTTAATTAAACATTACTCTAACCTTATTTTTTGGATGAAAATATAAGAGTGAGCCAAGTCCCTAAATTTTGTTAATAAGATATATTAAAAAATGTGCCATTGGCCGACCGGATCAATCTGTTTAATCAATATTATGGTGCTCTACTATATATTAGTCTATTTGTGCAAGAATTTTAAAATATAATATTTGATACATAAATAGGTGATACGTAAATAGACATCGGTGATACATAGTAGATATATTTACTTTCTACCAAGGTTAGTGACCTCCAACTATTTTGGATTTCTTTGTTCCCTAATTATAGATGCTGCTGGCGTGGTTGAGTAGAAGTTACGTGATATGTATTTGTGTAGTGAACTAAAAATCCGTTTCTGTTAGAGCCAATGGAAGATATTTTGAATAAATGTTTTTTTAGAAAAAAAAACATTTTTAGAACATTTCAAGATAAACATGTTAAGAATTTTGGAAATGTTTGATATTTTTTATTAAATATTTAATACTATCACTACTTTTTAGTAAAAGCTATTTGCGCACCAAGAGAATTGGAATAAGTCAAGAACTGATAAAACTGCAAAATAAAACTGCAGGCTTTCTTGGGTTTGTAATTATATTAATTGTTTCTTATTTTTTTTTAGTTGGGGGTTTTCAAAAACATTATTTAATTGTTTTTCAATTACAACGACTACATCCATCGTGGATTTATCCAAAATGTTTAATCTTGATTTTTATTTTATACTTTTTTGATTAAAACGTGTACATCCGTCGCCGGCTTAATCAAAATTTTAATTTTGCTTTTTATTATTAGTCTTAATAATTAAAGTTCTAAAAAAACATTCGCTAAAGGACAAGCTTATGTGGTTCTTAGTAGAGTATGATCTTTAGACGGCGTAGTTACAACTGATTTAAATTAAAGAAAACTCTTCAACAATTCAGATAATAGCATGGCATTGGAAGAATTAGAGCGCTTGAGAAACATGTTACGTGGATCACACATAGACGAAGCCGAAGAAAGGCCACAGAGTAGTTAATATAGATCAATTAAAAATGTTTATTGTAGCGCCCTTTGACCAGTTAACAACATAACACCTGACTAATATCCTACGTCGTTAAATCACAAACTTTCTACCGAAATCCGTATATAAATGGGTCAAACTGTTTTAGAGATAAATGGGAGCATTCGTTTGCAATAAAATGTTGCATCGCCCTCTGGCGAGCTAACACTATAACATCGCTGCTTAGTTCCGAATATTTTGCAGAATACTGTATCTAAATCGGTGAAACCGTTTTGGAGATAAATGGGGATATTCGTCTTCAACAAAATGCTCCCTGGTGAGTAATCACCATAACAACTATCTAAGGACCATAGCCAAAGAATCACAAACATTTTACAGAAAATCGTATCTAAATCGATCAAAGCGTTTTGGAGATAAACGGGAACATTGCATTGTACACACAAACATACAAACAACCGCTCACTCTAAATCCATATACTCCATCCTTTCCTTTGTGGGTAAAAAAAATCTGGAACAATGTAACTTTTAAAAGTATTTAAAACTTAATTTATTGTATTATTATTTTATATTAAATTATAGTTATTTTACTTTAAATATTATAACGTAGTTTTTTCATCCAGATCGGCTATGTTTCAGAGATTAAATAATTGATTGGCGCGAATGTATGAAACAACTCACGAAAAAAACAACACCTCGTTAAGATATTAGCTTTAAGTTGCTTTGGGTACAGTTGTTTTCCTCCTATAAGATGGTTTAATCGCCCTGTTAGTATGTACACATAGGAAACTGAACACCTAACTTTTCACAAGAAATTGTATACACCTGTATCGGAATTACTTATGGATATATATCGCACTCGCATAACTTTATGTCCGTTGAGTAATTTGATATTTCGATTACCGGTTGATGGTTAGTGTTGGTTCAAATTCAAAAAAGTAATTGCAGTATATTTCATTAAAAGCTAATAGAACGATTAAATTGTTAATTATCTCGAGACTTCTTGTGGTGGTGTTAAAAATGTTCGAATAATTTATCTCGTCCTTATGATGTCCTTTTATTTCATAGTTAGCGACCAATGTATTATTTTATATTTTTATTTATGAAGTTACTCTACTCTATCTAAGTATTTTCATTATTAAAGATTTAAACATAATTTTAAAAGTTTCTTTGATTATATTTCATTTTATTTTACCGTTTATGTTTTCCAAAATTTTCATATATCCAGTAAGTCTAATCTAATAATAGAGACGACCTTTTTTGCCTCTATGTTTGTGAAAAATTTCTATAGTGTTTAGTCTAAAATCTAACCTGGTTATTCATATATTGACTGAGTCGGATTAAAAATTTCTGAATAATTCGGTAAAATTCCCGACGGACTGCACTCTCCTCTCATAGTTATATGTATGAAATAAACGGAGAATATGAAGAAGCAGATAATGATGATTTTTTTTGCTTATTCAAAATTGATCGGCAAGAATATGACGTAGAATAAAATGTTCATATTTATTTTCAGAGAACAGAAATTAAAGTAAATATACTTAGAGTTAACTCTTTCGAGAACAAGTACAATTCGTTTCTTAATCATAAACGACATTAACTTTTAATCTACATAATAGTACAAGCCATTTGTTTAATTTAATGTAGTCAGCAAAAAGAATATTTAATTATCTGCCAGCAAATTATTACCAATTTTTAGATTAAAAAGTTGGCTTTCAAGTTTGTAAAACACGTGGTACTAAAATAATTTTTATTTTTTACCTCGTTTTAAGTATCCATTAATTAGACGTTTATCGCACAGGAAAGCGATTTATGAAGCAGTTATTCAAGTGAACTGGGGGAAAGATGTAATGTAATTACGTGTTCAGTTCATTATAATTGAAATTTTCGTTGAAAGATGTATTATTAAGTAACCATCTGTTGTTTGTTTTATTTATTTTGGGTCGATGTGATATCTTGGGATTTTATTTTACCCAAATTTTAGTTCCTTATAAATAATTATTACAATCATAATACAAAAAAATTTTGGACACCAAATAAGTTAATAGAAAAGAACAGTGTCAAAATATTCATTAGGATCGAAATTTTTACGTTTCTGTACCCCGAAAAGATAACGGAAATTTACAAGATCAGTCATATATCACTGAGTGTCCGTCGGTTTGTCTGTCTATCTGTCATAACTATTATTTCAGAAAGTGTTCGATGTAGCAAATTGAAATTTGGATTAGTGATAAAGCAATTAACCCAAATGTATCTCAGTAGTTATCAGTAAAATATATTTCTATGGGAATGTTAGAAACGATAAATAATTTGATTTATTTTAACATTCTATGTGAGGTATTCTTAAAAAAGGTAGGGATCTCAAAAATATTTTATAAGGCATAATTTTAATAGATTTTTAATATCTCTAGCTATATGCTGCTCCTTGTTTCCGAAATATCATTTCAAAGTTATTAAACTTAAAATTATGAAAACAGCAGGTGTTCGCTTAATCTTGGTTTATGAGACAATAATGATGAAAATTCTATACCTCAAAGATTTTTAGGAATTATCGATATTTTTATGCCCGCGAAAAATTTATTTTTATTGTGAAAAATGATATGAATATATGTTACAAAACACCATAAATGTGGTAGAAAACGGAAAACAGTTTTTGCAAGAATACAAATGTCATCACATAACAATTAAATTCAAAAAGATTCCTTCTAGAATTTCACATTATTACGATACACTTGTTATTTTACTAGTGAAAACATAAATCAAAAGGTTATACTCACTGTATATATGTCGGTGTAGGATCTCGTCAATCGTGTTTTGACAAACATATGAAAGGGTTTGCGAAAAATCGGATTATCGCGTAAAGGTAGTCGATCTGACTGATTCTTGCATCACTAATCTAGTGTCTTCGCGAAAATGCGAATTGAATCTCACGTTTTCATGAAATAGCAGGACTTGTTTAGTAGAATGATAAAATACGTTAACCATTGTTAGTTTAGTAACCATGGTATTTTTTTCTGAATATTAGTTGAATAGAAAAATTACTAAATAGTTTTACTTTGAACAGGTACAATACCGTTCTCTATTTAATAACGACTCTCTAGGTGCAAGTGCTCATGTCACGAGGTGTATTCAGAAAATAAACGATAAAATATTTGTATTTTGATCAAGTAAGGTGTTATTTCGTTGCAAAATAACGAAGTCTTAAATTATTATTTTTTCCATGAGGACAATTAATAAAATCATTTTTAAAAATAACAAATTAAATATATAATAAAAGTTAACATTACTGTCATGTAACTAAATGTACCGGATGAAAGTTATTAAAAGTAGTAGTTGGTGAGTAAAATAAAAATACCAATATTAATCAGAGTAAAAATTAATAAAATGGATATTAAACAAAAAATCACAAGCTTGTGACATAACACCTACGTTTTCAACTATAGGTAACTTAATTATTTATTATAACTAGTTAGTGATTTATGGCACCAAGAATTACAGATAACATAATTTTTTTTGCTGACACATTTTTTGGTTTTACACTGTATTCTTGACTTTGAACAAGAATATTTTTTAAATCTCTGTCCCGAAAATAGTGTTGTAATCAGTGTATCGTAATATATATTTCACTTAAATGATATTTATATTGGTACATGTTCCGTAAATACAGTTATTGAAGGAATAGGTCAGAATTTTAATATTTAGAGTTTTATGAGGATAAAAAAAATTATTTTGATATTTATTTATATATTTATTCTCTTCATATGTGACACTTAACGTTGCTTATATAACATTTGATGTGAATTTTTATTTCGGAATAATGACTTTTGTTTAATTTTGTACTCTATTATTTAATATTCTGTTTACGCTAGTGATTACGAGATATTTAAATCACTTCGAGCTATAGTCAAACGCGAAAATAAGAATCTTAGAGCTGATTATATTTATAGTGTAGAATTGAATTTAAAAAGCAACTGTGCATCGTTTTGGTCATATGTAAGCGCCCAAAGAGCTACCCGCTGCGCTCGACGTTGCTTTATGCGATGGCGTGATTGTTCGCAGCCCAGCGGTTGCTGAAGCTTTTGCTAGGCATTTTCGGTCGGTGTATTGTTTGAACGTCCCTCGACTAGACGTTTCAGTGGCAGCTTCTTGCCACCGTACCGGAGCCGACGTTGATGTCACACGTATCTCTAATAGTGATCTTAAACTTGCTTTTCCCAAGCTTAAGAGATCAATCGGACCCGACGACGTACTCGGGTATGCATTTAAAGTTTGCGTTGATATTTTTATGAAACGTTTAAAACATATCTTTAATGTTTCGCTAAAAACAGGCACTTATTCCTAGCGTTGGAAAGTGACTCGGGTAACACCTATGCCTAAGGGTGGCACGGGATCAGATGTAAATAATTTCAGACTGATTACTACCCTCTCTGCACCGGCTAAATGATTCGACTTTGTTCTACATCGCAACATATATTCGAGCTATGAGGTCAAATCTCTGATGAGCAGCATGGGTTTCGAGTCGGACTTCCGCCAGTCAGGAACTTTTTATGCTTACTGGACTATGTTGCTTATCATGTTGACCTCAGATCTCAGGTAGATGTTGCATATTTTGACTACCAGAAAGCTTTCGATCGCGTAGATAACGATATCTTCGCCTTAGCGAGGCAGGGATCTCCGTTCCACTTTCACAATTCTTCTCTTCTTATCTTGCGGATGAAATTGAAAACAATACGTACAAGTGGGCAACTTTACATCCGAGACTTTTTTACACCCGCCGGGGTTCGAATCTCGGGTCTTTACTTTCACGTTTCTGGTAAACGATGTTGGTCGTGCGGCGAAAACTGCGTGTTGTTTGTTACTCGCGGATGATATGAAACTCTTTACTGTCGTTAAGGATGCAGCAGAGGGCGAACGGTTGCATAGTGACATCAGCGCCGTCGTTGCCTGGAGTACAGCAAGCGGCTTACAGCTTAAGGCAAGCAAATGTTTAATAGTGAGCTATAGCCGAGCACACGCTCCTGTCAAATATGAATACACTGTCAGCGGAATCCCACTGCATCGTCTATACGAGGTCGTCGATTTGGGAGTCAGATTTGATTTGCGACTGACTTTCGTGAGCACATGGCAGATGTAGCAAAAAGTTGTTTCGGAAGCTTGAATTCGTGTTAAACAATTCGAAAGATTTTAAATCTATACAATCAATTCGTCTGCTGTACACTTCGATGGTGCGGAGCCGATTAGAATCTGGTTCCATTATTTGGAGCGCACGCGAAGCCATATATAGCTTAATGATTGAACATGTCCAAAAGACGTTCCTTCGATATCTGCATACGAGAGAGTATGGTTACTTCCCCTTTTTATTTCCTACCGATTTTCTCATGGGTTTGCTAGGTTTCCATTCTTTGCAACTAAGAAGATATGTTTACTAATGAAATTTATTTTCCAGCTATTAAAAGAAACATTCTATGCCCCGTATTATTGACTAAATTTATATTCTACGTACTTGACAATTTCCTGGGATCATGCAATCATCACTTGTTTGTTCTACCACTGTGAAACCGTATGGTACTGTAGAACCGGACTAAATCGGAACTCTCCAGTTTCCCGCGATGTTCAACTGCTCAACCACTTGATTGCGGTCGCACCAGAGTGTGATTTATTTATGACGAGTTGAAGTAAATTTGTGTTCATATTTAATATAATAGTTTATACTTTGACAAACAATTAATTTTTTATCGTTACGAATAGGTTACCTGTAATATAACGATAAATGTATGATTAAATAAAAAAAAGTAGTTTATATATTACATTTGTGTACGGTTATTTAATATATTTGTATACGGTGTATTGGTAACATCTCAAAGGAAGCGTCTACTGCATATTGCATTACGGTACTTGAATAACAATATATTTTGAATATCGAGTACAGCTTCACAACAACCTCGGAAGGTAGCCGCCGACAAGGTTAGATTTGGAAAAAGGAAACATCAATTTCTTGCTTCTGAAAGTTCTTTCCGGTTCTATTCCGTTTGAGGGGCGCTTGGTTCGGTAACATTTTTATTTATTTTTATTTAGGAGTCACGCTCACGTATTGAAGAAGATATTATAGAAAATATTTACGTTGAAAAATATGTATTATTCCCTTTTTGAAACATTAAAAATATATGTTTTGAAAGTAGGAAATCGGAAAGATAAACGCTGCCATGTCTCTTCTTCTTGTCTGTAATTAAAACTGTGGCTTTGTAACCTTTAGCTAGTAACCTTTGGCTGTCGTGTATGTAATTAAAACTGTTACATTAGGTTATTTTTATGTAAGTTAAAATTTAATTACTCATTTTCGAAGACTGTTGCTCAATTATAAATTTTGTTGATCGGGAATAGATGTTATTTTTGAGTTTTGAATTAGCGATACAGACTATAATTTATATCTGATTAAATCTTTTAAAGCACGAATTAAAATTTTCGGAAAAATATATCTTGCTATGTTACTATTTATTTTATTCAGCAGATCAATATTTTTTCGTATTCATAGAATTCTTCGTTAGACGGTCTTTGATTAAAGATGGAAAATAAATTTTTCTTTTAAAACGGCCCCAATAATTATTAGGCTATTTTGTACAAATGATGACATTTATTGTTTAGTGTACAATAAATGTCATCATTTATTGTACACTAAACAATATAAAAACACTCCTAAAATAAAATATTACAGTGTGGTTAAATATTACATAATAAGTATTTAACCACACTGTAATATTTTTAGAAACGTGTTTCTATTTTGTTTAAATTTATATTTTATAAATTTAAACAAAATAGAAACACGTTTTAACAAGCAAGTATTATTTTGAAATTAAACTTATTTAAACAGAAAATAATGATTTTTGTATTTTTTGAAAATATATTTTAAAGATATTTTTAACTTTTGAAACAATTACTTGTTTCAATTATCAAGTCTTTTCTTTTATCAAGTTAAGACAATTATATTTTCATTCTTGTGTTTTTGAATATTTTATTGCTTCCTCGTACAAATGTACGTCAATGTTAAAAAAAACTCGGCTGAAATAGTAATGTAGGTAATATAGTAGGCTGAATAGAATATAATAAATTAAATTAACTACCATTATTTCGTCGTTACGATGTAATTAAAAAAAATGTAACTTGTGTTCTATAGATTACGTACATTATCAGACACTGCGAAACAAATTTGTAAAGTCTTATATTTATCACCCTTTTTTTTAGAGCAACGGAACAAGAGGCAAGCGGAGATGCAAAAAAACGGCTAAGTACGTACGGAATCCGCGTAAAGTAGTGTTCAGTAGTTCTCTATATCCCGCGAAATCATTGATGCAATTGAATCGAAATAATTAAAGTTCTAATCAAATATCATTGGCTTTATTGAGATTTCTTCTAGTCCGGTGTTAAAAAAATAAGGGTAGGAGGGCGGTTATACATTGCGTATCGCTTTAAATCTTAATATTTGGCTTAAAACATCTTTACACGCATGAATGCACAAGACGAAATATTTTTTAAAACACAATAAAAATATATATTTTTTTATATTTTGCGTCGTATTAATTGAGGTGTCTATATGCAACATTCACTTACCATATTTTATGTTCGTATATCCTAAAGTGTAGAAATTGTTAGGCAATGACAGGATTATCAGCGTTATGTCACTTGAGTTCCTCGTTTCACTACAACATCCTAAAAATAAGATATTACACAGATATAAAAACGTTCAAAAATAAGATATAACACTAAAGAGATAAAACACTCCTAAAAATAAGATATTACACAGATAAAAAATGTTTTATATATCATATCTTAAATCATCTTCGACAATTGATAAAACTTTACTAATATTTAACATTTAAGGGAGTCCTTAATCTTAAAAGTGAGTGTAAATGTCGACAAAAGTGATTAATTTTTGGGTATCAGTCAGGGCTCATTAGTGTCATTTAAAATTCGAAATACTTGTTGTGTTTAAATTTTTTTATTCTCTTTCTGACTTGTTTCGTTTTTTTTCCTTGATCATAAAATGATTTAACTATAAAATTTCATGATACAATAACTTAAAAAACTATAATACTCTAAACGATGAAACGTTCCTATTTTCTGACAGAAATATTTGAAGAAAACATATTGGTTCAGCAATGGTCAGACTTTTCTCATTTGCTCTGAGAAGATAAACTGCAAATCAAAATCACACATCAAAACTTAATTTGCAATGAGATGAATCGCTAACTGATATCGAATATTAACACTCTTTTAGCTTTCAAAAACGGACAAACCAGTTCTATGTCCTTGACAGGCAGGTAATATATTTTAATTAATAAAGATATTCCCAAACAGGTCCCACCAATAGAAACTTTAGCGCATATTGATAATTGCTATTCGCATTACAATATTCTGTTAACATTACATTACATATTCAAATTTTAAACTAGTACTGTATTTATTTGTGCGCGAACCAAACTTCATAGCGCGCTTTAACGTTAGTATATAGTAATATACTCGTATGATATATCATATAATTTTCAATCCCCATTACATTTCTTTTATTACGCTTCTTTCGCAATAAAGTTTATACTCGCTAATACGTTCATTAAATAATATTATTTCGCACGTCCTTTCATGAAAAGGAGTGATCCATTGCTTCAGCAACAGGTAGTTTAAATTATGTTTGTTACTGTTTAATTGCTTTTTAATATGTTTGTTACTGTTTAATTGCTTTTTAATATGTTTGTTACTGTTTAATTGCTTTTTAATATGTTTGTTACTGTTTAATTGCTTTTTAATATGTTTGTTACTGTTTAATTGCTTTTTAATAAGTAGATACAATACAATTTATTCTTAATCACTAGTTCCAGGTCAAAGTGAGGTAGTATCTATAAAATGAGGCATAATTATTTTAAAAAAATATTGCCAAAATAATAACTATTTACAAGAGTTAAAAATTTTAAATAAAATCCATGGAATGATGATGCTATTTTGTAATTATTACACTCACACTAAATAATCCATTCCTTTAGAAAAAAATCATTATTTTTATATTCGCTTGCAGAAAGCTTAGCAACCTTTTATCCCTTTGAATGTAAAATCAAAGTCTTTCATTACTTGAGTACATTAAATATAAAGGACAACATATAGATGACATCAACATACATTTGCGATTTGTATATACTGAAACAGACGTAAGTAATTACAAATTTTAATCTCGCTCTCATAGATCCCAAGTCACACCGCGAGATTCAATCCTGATACGGTTTGCAGTAGAGATGAGGCAATAATAATGTAGTTTTCAGATTCAAAGAGATTATAGATTTTTACTTGAATAAGTATTTGCTTTAAATATATTCATGCTTGCATCAAAATTAAAATGAACCTTTTTCGAAAACAAACAGAAGGTAAGATTTATTTAACGTAGACCGAAACCGTAGTTCGCCATAGTACTTGATATTCATGCGGGTTAATTTATTTATCATCACAATAGAACTTGGTACATAAAGCTTTGCTTTCCCTCAAACTTGGAGACAAGGCTATGGATAAAAGAGATTTCGGGAAAGAAAAAGAATGTAAATGTTTGACTTTTTAATATATTTCTCCATCCCCATTCCGTTCGAACAAACTTAGATAAGATAAGATTCAGTTATGATTAGTTCATAATAGTAGCATTAGTTTATTTATACAACGTTTCAAGAATGATAACAGAAATAAATTTTGGTATATACGTATTTATAAAACTTAATGCCAAAATTTCACGAACTTCAATATGCAATGACGACACATTCCCAGAAATTATTTTTTTTTCGTCACAAACAAATCACATTTTAGTGCAAACGCATTGAGGTGATTGAATAGGTAAATGCCGTAGGACAGTGGAGAATTCTCACAAAATTCGAGTCTAGAATTTTGCAGTACAATCATCTGACCACAGGGTGCAGAAAGCTTTTAGGTACAAGAAAAAAGAATGTCATAAGCAAAACAGGTTAAAAAACTGAGTTCTAAAGTAAGGAAATTTGGGATACCTAGGAGAAAATCATTAGAGAACAGAAAGCGAATGTAACCACATTGTTTTGTGAATTGGTTAATCATTGCCGAAATTGGTCTTGCGTGGATCCCAAAGAGATTAGCTGGCTTTTGACATACTTTTCATGAAAGACGCTTTATAGTAAATTAATTGGAAAATCATATGGGAAACTCATGATATTATGCAGTTGCAAAATTTCATCGTTAATAAAAAAAAACAACTATAATTCACATTTTCAATTTACACCATTTATCAGCTGAAACTATTGAAACTAGATAAGCAGGAATTAGAGAGTACTTTGATATATCGCCTTTATTCCAAAGGGTTACCAGTTTCAAAATTACTTCGATACACTGTTAAGTGTTACGAAATATTTTTTATTAAAAACATTTTTTCAAAGTTATTACATTTTATGTCATTTTTAATAGCCATTAAGTTGACGTTTATGGTGTCGGAAAATAATTTATGAATAAGCTACTTTACTGGGTGCAAGCAGAGGGCAGTTGGCCGATTTCGGTGGATTTATTACAATTAAATTTGGATAGTATGAGAAAGCGAAATGTATTCATTCGATAAGTATTTAACCACACTGTAATATAATTTTTAAAAGAATATTTTGTTTCCCGACTATGACTAACGTGAGTCGTTAAAAGCAAGTAATTAAATAACAATAACTTTATAAACTTCGTCAACTGAATGCGATTTGAGTTGAAGTACCCGTGTATTTGTGATTTTACCATCTTAGGAACCTAAGAATTAGGAGAGAAATAACGCCATAAAATGTTAAGTGCCGTCCGACATCGTACAATTTTATGAGTAAAAATCATTTCAAAGATTTTATAGATTTAGGTTATGAATGTGGTAGTATTAAAAAATAATTTACAAGAAATACTAACATAACTTGCAAAATTGACAAAATTTGGCTACTATTTTATATCTGGTTTATTGAATTTCTCTTAAAACGAACCGTAAAAGGGAATGCCTTCGCCACTGTGGGACAAATTATCGAATTGAATGCAGTTGTACCTCAATGAAACCTACCTTATGCTGATGTATTCAATCTACGAGTATACATTGAAACAAAAGGAACCTAGTGTAAACCTTGGTGATAACTTAATATTGACGATTGCAAGGCCACTGACGCTAAATCACTATTTTTTCATTTTTGTTTGATATACAATGTAGCGTAATCCATCAAATTTTTATTTATTAACAATATGGAACACGCCAACCTTACTGAATAATAAACGTAAAATTTTCGAAATATCGAGCAACTCATAGGACTCTGGTATAATTTCCCAATTTGGGGTAAACCGTTGCTAAATTTATTATGAGAGATGTGATGAACACTGATATGAAAAATAATAACAAATACTTAAAATGTGGAGTATAACCATATTTTATTTATGAATTAAATAAAAAATGTATATTATTAAACAACTACAATCAAGATTAATATTTAACGATTTATTGAGGGTATTGATTTTGGTTACATTTTAGATTGTGTTTAATTCTTTAGATTATACTGTAAAGTAAGTTGTCATTATTAAAATATCATTATTAAAAAGCGTAGTCGTTAAGACTACACTTTTTAATATTGATAAAAAAAAATTAAATAAATTGAAAACACAATTCTTAAGAAACAAAACAAATATAAAAAAGTACAAAAAGCGAAAATTTTTTCCGTGGTATTTTTTTACTTCACGACTAAATTTATTTGGCGACTTTTTCTATTATTAAATTCACCCACGAAGTTTAATCTTCATAATGTGGGGTAAGTTATAATAGAGTTAAACATAATTTTAGCGATTATTACAAGGAGACATAAGCTACACATAACGTATAGTAACTTTGAAGTTACTTCGGGATTGTTTGACGTAATTATTATAAAATGGAATCTTCGAGAACAGAAAATTGCACACAATACTTTTTCTGTTACTGAATACCGGTAAAGAGTTTCACCTATATAATTTTGGGTTAGTTGTGATAGATAGAAATATTATTTTTGAGATTTATTTGAAGAATGTACCATTTAGAAATAATCATGTCGCTGGCCGCCATGTATAGTTTTTAAATAATCATGTCCCTTGTATAGTTTTTAACATTTTTTTCATTTGATAAATAAAAAAGTCAGGCATATTGTTAAATTTTTTTTTTCATTTATCATTAATTTCACTCAATTAATTTATTGTCTCTAATCTAGTGGTGTAAGCATGTGAACTGCATTCGAAATAGTGTGACCATGCATTTCTATCTCTTGTGTTATGATAAATTCCTCTTTTAATACTGTAAATGTAGAGACAAGAAGTTTAACTCTTATAATGACTAGATTGCAATTTTTTTATACTGTACACGTAGAGACAAGAAGTTTAACTCTTATAATGACTAGATTGCAATTTTCTGATTCTGTAGACGTAGAGACAAGAATCTATTTCATTCAAGTTCGTTTTTTCTAAGTAATGCTGGTCTCAGAGAACCAATTTTTAGATTAATCAACACATTTTTTATTTAATGTAACTTTACGATTTGCAAAATATATATTATATATATATATATATATATATATATATATATATATATATATATATATATATATATATATATATATATATATATATATATATTCCTTTTTTCTATGACTGTCGAATTTACTTAAAGTATCACCGAGTGTTTATTTGGCCTTTCTGTATTGTTTTATAGAGGGATTTTATTGAAAATAGGTGAGGGGTTGAGGCCATAATTTTTTTTTACATAATTGTGTTTTTCCTCACACCAACAACTAACACTCGTTTGATGATATCGTTGTGTTTTTAAATGATTGTGTTTTTCTAATCTTAGTTATCTCTTTTTGGTCTACAAACGTGACAACAATTATCGAATGATATCATAATGTGTATTAAATAATTAATATTTGGTAAAATTATCATTATTGCTGTACCATTGTTACGAGAGGCTAAATTATGTGTTTAAATTATATGTCATCGCCGTGGTACATTAGGTTAACCACAAGGTTTACGGCTTTTGATGGCATGGTGTGCTGCGGACCCTGGGTTCGAATTCCGGTTGCTCGTCGGGCGGTACTGGACTGGTATCTTGGTTGGCCATAAGATATTTCTTTCGTAGCAATATGTTAGTAATATGTAATATTATTATTAAAAATCGATACAGCATATATGACTGACCTTAGAGAATTGTAAGATGATGCATAAATGAATGTACGTGTTAAATGTTCAACCTTTTTGTTAATCAAGCTTACAAATTTTCTAGGTGATAGCTTCATTCTTCTCGATTATGGTGATATCGTATAAGGTCGCGTTTACTTTCAAAACCAGCCAATTTAATCCAAAGAATTCAAAATGCATGCGCGCATTTTTGTTTCGGCATTCCACGGCGATCCCTTATATCATTATATTTAAATGAGCACGGAATGCTCTGAATGCATAATCGTCGCAGTTATCACACTTTCTGCTTTTTGCGTAGACATTTCACAACAAAGGAGCCGAAAATTTTTTACCGCATATTAAACTGATCTGGAAGTGCTCATAGCCACGTGATGCGGCCCAAAGACCGACTTCTTTTAGTCCTTGAACATCGCACAACCGGTTATTGGGGTAGTTTCAAGTTTTCTGCACCTAAAATTTGAAATTACCTCCCTCACCGCTGGATCCATGACTAGTTTTAAAAGGTCAATTCGTAAGTGGCTTTTGACCCAATAAATGCAAATGGATAAAAGAAAAATATCGGCACTTCACAATTATTTGATTTAAATTATATTTATCATTAGTATCTGCTTTTTTTTTTGCTTGCTTTTCAAATTTTGGTTTTTATTTCATTTCTTACTATATCTCCTTCTTAGGTAATAAAGTATATGTAGTTCAAATAACGTATATGTCGTAATAACGTATATGTCTATACATAATACCTGTATTAAAAATAATTATTAATATTATTGACTGTTGTGTATGTGAGTGTATATGAGTGTATATATATATATATATATATATATATATATATATATATATATATATATATGTGTGTGTGTGTGTGTGTACATGTGTGTGCGTATATATTTGTGTACGTGTGTGTGTGTGTGTGTATATCAACAGGTGCTAGCTGTAAACCGACCGTGTCGGTAATGCTTATAGCATAACTGCACAAGTCGATAAAATATTGAATAATTTAAAGTTAAATATAAAGCGCGTAACTTAATTTTTATTTTGTCATTGGTTCTAAGAAAATGTCTGTACATACCTATTATTTTACCTGTTGTATTTTCTATCCACAAATAAATTATTATTACAAAAATGTAGGAACCAAGTTTAATGAATGCATATGAAATAAGATTATCTAAAAATAAATAAAGGTGCGGTCTCTATATGTGATTATACATTATTATGTCATTTTTTTATTATTGTGAATTTTTCTTGCAACTGTTGAATTTGGTTTTTCCTTAAATTTGTTTCCTGGACGTGGTTTCTTTTCGCTATTTTTAATAGTTAGTGTATTGTTATTAAAAAATAATTGGTCAAGTATACTTCTGACAAAGGATGAATCCAGCCATTTTAAAAGGCGCTACGGTGGAAATAATGCACGCCACTTCTCTCGTGTTTGTCCTTGTGTTCGAAACGAACGAAATAAAAGTCTTTCAAGTATTTTGAAACAATGACATCAGGCTCAGATAATTTTCTGTTTAAAATTTTTGTTTACAAGAATTGGTTACTAATTTGATTCCCAAACATTTATACACCAAATTCAACTTTAATATGTTATTTATATGTTTAAGCTGTTGTTATATACAAAATATCATCTCTTTATGTCAACGCATTCTGTGTAAAAAAGTGTATGTTTGACAGACGCGCCTAAAACGTTTTTTTTTGACATTTTCCACAACACTTCCAGAAATATTGTGTATAACATTCTAAAAACAGTTTTAAAATCTTTGAATTGCTTTTTAATTGATAACCTGATACATTAAACGATAATCTGTTACGTCCACTAAAAATTTCTAAATTAATATTTTTAAATCTTAGTTGCTGTGGTATATGTTGGTTTACATGCTTTAATATTGCCTAAACTTCAAGGTTCTATGACAAATTGTTTCTGACAAAATATTTTGGATATTTTATCATTATTTATAGAAATAAATATCGAACATAAATTTAAAATTAATTATTTTGGAACCATTACAAGACGCTTTTTCAACTGATACATGAAATTTAAAAAAAAATGGATATCTGATTAACCCATAATAATTGATCTTGAAATATCATGTTGAAAAGTTCAGAGTAGTTAGAAAGGCGATTTCCCCTTTTAACATTTGCGATATTTACGATAAAGAATTTATGATATACATTTTTGTAATTATGATTACTAAGCTATATTACAGGTCTTTAGAATAAGGCCATATTACCCGCCTTAAAAATAAAAAAAGAATTATATTCCATATCACATCTTTCTTGCCTCCTCACTATAGAAATCATTAAAAGTGGAACTTTTTACATATAATTGGAACAATACATTTTATAACTATATTCTCTTGAAAATGATGAATGGCAAAATTAGAACTTTTTACTTTCGAGATTGAAATGAAAAGCAAAGGAGGATTTGAACCCAATATGTGATTTGAAACCATGCATTAGAGGCTTACTTCACGACTTTCGGATTCTGAAGTTCCGATACCCCTAGAGCAATTTTCAATATGTAGTTTAAGCAAAGAGTCTTGTCTTGTTCCTCTAATTTTATGTTAAGGAGTTCATTGCTATTTAGATTTTCCATATACAGCCACGATGTGCTTATTGATTCTGAATTGTATTAAAACAAAAAATGTAGAAAATAGTTCATAAACAATACTTACTAAAATCTCTATGATTTTTAATTTTATTGAGGTATATAGTAAACAATTTTGAGTATGACTGGATTCAAGGCTTTAGAGACAAAGAAACTGTATCAAATAATACATGAGAAAAAATAGATAAGGGAAACGGAAAGAAGAGATAGGTGAAGAGAATTTACTGTTTGAAAAAACTGAATACATTTTATTACCTGTTCTAGTCACAAAAGTATATTAAGCTTTTTAAAACGCATCGCGTAGAAAATAATCGTTAGCACATCTCATATATTTGTTCTGTACTCTAAATGAACTGGAATATAAGCCTGTCGAGTATTTTAAGACAAAACGCTTTTGGAAATGTTGCTGAATAAAACATCTGCAGCTTAATACCTAGATCCACTTGGAAAACATGTCATTTGATTTAAAGATCGTTTTTTAGTGTCGAATATTCCTCTGCAAGATTTGAATGTACTTGTTAACAAAAGGATGTTTCAGAAAAGACGATTTCGATTTCTTGTTTCTGGAGTTTATTTTCTGTTTCATTTCGTTCGAGTGGCACTTGAACCGAAACGTTCATAATTTATTCGCGAGTCTTGTATCGTCTCGTATTCGAAGACAAGGTGAATTTTAAATTTGAGATAGGTTGTCATCTTGTGTTCGTTATTTCGCCTTTGAAGACGTAATTTTTAGAAAAACAATTTGACTAAAGATAAAGACGAATACATGAAATGTATTTAATATTTGTTTTAATTAGACAAATTCAAATAAAATATGCTATTTATTTTTCCCCTGACATTTGTTATTCCAATTTGGTGTTTGGAAATCTTTATTTTTTTGGTATAGAAAGTTTAAATTGTTTTAATGAAATGTAAACTTTTGGTTGAAGTTGGAAAACATTTTTTGTTTTATTTATATTTTGTTTTATTTATCGGAATTATGAACCACTGACAAAAATTCCAAACATTTTGTATCGTAGGGGTTAAATATGCTGTAAACAATATTTAAGAAAGGATTGATAGTGGTTGATACTTTATTATAAATAAGCGACAGTGTCGCATATTTAGTGTGGAAGATTTTAAAATTATCACTTTTGCTGGGATAACAATACATAGATTAATTGGTGCTTTGAGTCATTCTTCTTACTTTCGAAAGGTAACGAATCGATTTAACGGGTCACGATCGAAATACGGTGACACATCATAATAATTTTAACTTGGTATAACTTTAAAATCAAAATCAAAAAGAAAATATATAGTAAGTAGAAGAAATAAAAAAAGTAATGAAATGTTTATTTAGCATTTTAAAAAATCAGTTTCTCAAATACTGACTAAAATTTACAATCTATTCGATTGAGCAATTGCATCTATATTTTCATAAATTTCACTAAATTTCATAAATTTTTTATGGTAGTGAATATAAAGTAATTGTCACGCTCAAGAGCTACAATTATAATTTTTTGATTAAGTTCATTTATTGAATTTAACCATATATTTTAATGATAGTTAATTCAATGGATTTCACTAAAATTAATAATTGAGCCTGAAAATGGTTCCAGCGGAGGGATAATTGAAAATTTATTCCCTACTACTTTATTTTTATATTAGCTGTACCCGCGACTTCGTTTGCATATGGACCTTTAGAAAACGTAATTCATTTTAAGATTAACTTTTTTAAGTGAGTGCACTTTCTCTTTTTTTATTTGTTGATTACAATAAATAGCCTGTATATTACCTTAAGCCAAACAGAATCTAGAAGTAAAAATACTATTGAAATCGTTTTAGGAGCTTTTGCGTGATGCGAATAAACGTTAAAATGTGAACAAATAAACAAGTTTTTTTTAATTTTTCTAATACTTACAACATAAAAAGGAATTTATGTGCGTAAGACGGACAACAATGATATTTGCCCCTATGCGTATTCGGTTTTTTAAAATATTATATTCACGTGTCTTCTGATTGAGTGAACTGAATTCGATGAAATAAAAATGAAATATTACTTTAAGTTAACCCCTATATTTTGGAATCGATGCCAAGTCGACGCTTCTCTTTTCACTCAAGTACATGCACACCCACAAACCCACGTATCAATGCAAGATTTCACTTGGCTTCTTATTACATGGTTATTTGAAATTGGTTTAATTTTTTTTGTAACAATGTTTTATTTTTCCGTTTTTAGGGTCTATGCCTATGTTACAGAATGTCACGAACGTATTATAATATATCAATAAAATCTCATTTATTGAAAGCAGAATAGACGTTTGCAGTATTTAATGAACCTGTAATATTTTCATTTATACCTACATACATACATCACATGCATGTACACATACATACAGACATATAAATCGCATTCCCTCTTTTGGCTTCCCCATGGTCAGTGCTTGAAAACTTTGTGTACCTTCACATACTATATATCGGCCTATTAACGTTCCAGTTGCTTTGTATATACCAACTAATATCTGATTTGTTTAATGTCTTGATATCTACCTGTATATAGTGACCTACCTATTTATTTTGTTATTTTCTTGCTTATGCTAACATATGTAAACGTGTCCGTGATTGATGAGTTTACTCCTCATTAGAGAAAAGTTTCTGTTACCATCTCTTAGTTCAGATTTCAAAGATCAGATTTATGCTGCCCTTTGTCGTGTCAAAACTTTAAAGACTTTATTACTTTTTATCCTTTGACGTACATAATATAAATTCAATCACGATACTTGTGGTGTACATTGTTGATGATATTTTATATGTTATTATGATATTGATTATATGTTCTAATTTCAATTTTTATGATCAAATTCCTACTATCCTTTTATGATACTATACCGCGGCCAATCAAATAGAAAAAAATCATACAAATTGATTCATTAGTGCCAGAGACATGCATAAAAAAGGCCGCACCACTGCAGCATGGGTACTGAGGAGTAGGAACCCAGAGTTTAATGACAGAGTCTCTGCTTGGGAAACACAATACCAATTTAAAAACACCAAAATCTCAAATTTCAATATTTAAGCAGACAGTACTTCCACAGCGTCAAGACTGGGGAGTTAGAACCCGAAGTTTAGTGACAGATTTTGCTTGAGATCTACAATACTAATTTAGAAATAAAAAATCCTCAAGTCTCATGGTTTAGGTAGGCAGTACTGATGCAGCGCCAGGACCGAAGAGTTGGGACCCAGAGTTCAATGAATATGCTTGAGACCTAGAATACTATTGAGTTATGTTAGGTTAGGTTATATTGGATTACGTCGGATTATGTTGGTCAGATTGGGTTAAGTTGGGCTAGGTTAGGATAGGTTAGATTAAATAGGTTAGAATAGATTAGATTAGGTTTGTTTAGGTTTGATTATGTAGGGTTAAATTAAATCGGGTTAGGTTTGGTTTTATTAAATTAGGCTGGTTTAGGTTATATTGGGTTAGGTGAGATAGGCTGGGTTATGTCGGGTTATGGGTTATGGGTTTGGGGTTATTGGTTATGGGTTTGGAGAGGTTACGTTGGGTTTTATCAGAATATTTCGAGACTAGACGGGACTTTCACCTCTCGCTTTTATTTTCCATTCTAACACGGCGAAGATAGATAAGAAGTACATTATTTTCACCCCCAAAGGCAGAAAACTGATTTTTAAGGTAAAATAATTATTAGGTTAGGTCAATTTTGGTTAGATCGGCTTAGTTTCTGTTGAGTTAGGTTAGTTTTTTTATTAATTTATCACTGCATTTGATTTTGAAAAGACTTATATACGTATTTTGTTCATGATCTTTTTTCTATTATTTTATTTTTTGTTCTTCTTGATTTTTTTTATTTATAGTTCATCTGACAATTTATTTGCACGTTTAGCGCTAGTTTGTTATGGACATACTTTGTTGGTTTTCTTAACTATTATCTCTGTATATCCGACCAAAGTATTTTCAAGTTTTTCTTTTTTCAGTTAAATCTGCGTAATTTTCTTTCAGTAAAAATCTGTTCTGTAGTGTTTTATAGGTTTGAATGAGTGTTGTGGGTACTAGTCTAAGACGATGAGTATTAAATATTGTTCTGAGATTCCGTCACAGATTAAATTATTATTACACTTAAATTTAAACCTTTTAGATATGCCCCAAAGCCACCGCTGTTGAAATTTGTGCCCTGATATTATTTAATTCGGCGTAATATTTTGTAACTTTGGCATACATCCGACGAAGAAAAATTTTAAGTGTCTCCTGGAGGGAGGGAGATAGTGCCGGTGTCAACTATTATTCGAGAATCTCCTAATTATAAGTTGTCGCTCTATGTCACCATCCGAGTCGTCTATTCCCATGTCACCCGAGTCGTCTCAGAGACCCTCTGCGGTCCCCGTAACAACCTGTCTCATACAAAAGAGGAGGTCTTCCTGAAAAACCCGTTGATAGTGTCTCGTATCCACTATTGAATGCTTCTGCCCAAAAGGGAAGTACTATCTCTACTCAATGAGCCATTTAGTACCTACGTTTTATCTAAAACACTTTTAGTCAACATTCGAAATGCCTCAAAGTTCGGTCCACCGCAACCAAGTTGCAATGGCCAAAGATTCCACTTTCTAAGCATTCGCGTGATTCTATTCTACTACTTCGTTGATGCATGCTCCAAATCAAAACTCTACGCGCATTTAAACTTTCGTTTACGACACACCGTTTTCGTTGGTACGCTGTCGTTTAATGATCGCAATTTTTTGTGAGCGTAGTTTTCTTGCACCAGTTAATTATTGCCCTCTCATTACCATCTATATCTGTATGTGCCAAGTCATATCAGTTGTCGTGCCCTTTTTTCTTCGCACAGTAACTAATTTTTCCTGGATTGCCGAAAAATTTAACCGAGGATAAAGCTGGTGCCACTGTTTCTCTCTTATGCTCCTACCATCAAATGTAATTCCTACTCTACCTTCGATTCTGTATTTAACCGTAAGAAGTTTCGGGCTACTATTATCCGTACCTTCCACCTTAGATTGTTAGTGAAAATTGCTAAAAACCCCAACGGTGTCTGTAAGCAGGGTACGGCAACCGGAAAGGACTGATTTTATTTTCTACCAGTACTTCTCTTCTGGGCTAACTAGGAATTTACCATGCTGATTTCGTAGTAGACAGTTTCTTTGATAATCGCATCTAGTTGCAAACCGCAAAAGTTAATTGTTTCACGTTCACTATTTTAATTAGACTTTTTCACTATTTCAATTTATAACAAAATACTTTAATAATAAACTGTGAAATTGATATCACGTACGTAAATATTGATACAGGTAGTAACGATATAAGTACATTTGGAACGATATAAACTGGGAGGTTCGGAACATAATATATAACGTATACGTTATAGTGAGTTACTTCGATACCAAAGTGCCGCAGATTTACTTTATTTACTAAAGTGGGGCCTTCGAGTGATAATATTATTGATACTATCGTAGTCTAAAATAATAATAAAAGTATGGTTAGGTAATATTCGTAACTGTTAACCTCAGTGTTGAATTTCGAATTCAAAGTTGAACTCAACTTCCTGCTTACAGACGGAAAGTAATTTTTAACATGATTTGAGATGGAAAAAATGTATTAACTTGAATTATGTAAAATAAATGAAGTAAGGCGGCTTTGTGGCGGCTTCTAAGTATCAGAAGCTGCATATAACATTGCAGATGAGATGGTTACAGAGTGAATATTAAATAAAGAAATATTAATATAAGAATTTAATAATTTATTCAACTTTTTAATCATTTTTCCCGTATCCAATACTGCATACTTTTTATTAAGAGTGTTTGCATTTGTCACTTGCTTTAAAATAAATTAGATTTGGATCACTATCAACTAAATGTTGTGAACGATTACTTAGTATCTGATATTTAATTTAAGTTTAGTACTTTTGTTTTGAGTAGCGTACGGAACAAATATCTCTTTGCAGGTTTTTAAATTCATCTGTGAACACAATTCATCATTGATATTTCGTAAAATTATCAAATAGCTATCAAATTCGTCTTTTAAAGGTCAACCAGATTTCAATGCTACCCTGTTACATGGGGTTTAAATGAGTTAAAGTTTTTGATTTTCTTTAGATTTGAAAGCAGTTTTCTGAAAAAAAAGGATGTGAAAAACTTTGATGAGTTGGGTTTATGGGGTATAATTTTTGAATATGTTTATATAGAACAGAATTAGAATTTCAGTAATTAATACCTTTATTAATATTTTAGTTTATCATAGTTTCAAAAAACGATAACAAGGTAATTAAAATTTTTAAGGAAGACAATCAGGCCAAAGAAAGCCAATAATTTTGTAGCCTCACACAGAGATGAAAGCGGTAATTTCTTCAGTTAAACATTCATTGCCATCGATTTGTTTTTGATTAAAAATACAGACTAATATTAATAAAATATTATGTATTGAATATTGAATATATTTGGAGTTAATATTATGTGTTGGGATATCAGAAGCATCATGTATGTCACCGAAGAAAGTAAAAATGAAATAAAATTGAAATACAATTAGAGGAATCACCTTAAAATAATTTGCATATTTTTTAGGCAATCGATAGTTGTTACCATTTTAAATAGTTAAAATAACTACAAATAATATTAATGAACATGGGTACATGTTTTTTTATTTTATTATTACTTTATATTCAACCAGCAATTGGTATGAATATTGTAATTTTTAATATCTAATAATGTGATATGACAAAGAAACATTTATTAGGAGTTAAGTAAACAAAATAGCTATTAAAATAATTTAATATTATTTCATAGCCATGAAAAAAAATTTTTACTATTTACGCACAATTTTTTTATATTTCTTAACTAAGTTAATGAAATTAATGTTGGCATCACCTGTTAATCATCAAGTATCACATCAGATACAAGTATCTAATAAGCGCTGCTAATTCGTAAATGTCATCACTTGCGCTTTAAAATGCGTTTATCCAAGTTATTACATTTTACGTAATTTTAGTAACCATTAACTTGAAGTTGTAAAAATGAAATTTATAGACATATTGCTCTGCATCGTGACGGTTCATTATGATATGAATATCGAAAATATAACAATGCTTTTGATTGGTATTTGGCTTGTTTCATAACTGGTCCGAGATTAATTGTAGCTTATTATGAACGAGAATATATATATATATATATATATATATATATATATATATATATATATATATATATATTTATATATATATATATATATATATATATATAGTTATATATATATATATTTATATATATATATATATATATATATATATATATACATACATATGTATATCTTTATTCCAGCTTAATTTGTAATTTTGTAAAATTAAACTGATTGAATAATTTCGGAGAAATCTTTAACAAATCAAAGAATAATAAATTCCTATTAATATACAATATGACAAATATCGCTCGAAATTAAATTATTCTCTATCGGCGGGACACGTAACATGTGTTACATATGTCATTATCTTATGAAACAGTACATGTTTTCTTTTTAACTTTCCTTTGAAAAGACACTTTGTACTCAAAATTATTTCTATGATCATAAGATCTATTTGTAAGTGCTTGCCTTTTTTCCATTCCTTTGATATCATTAGGATTAATTTTCTCGTTCATACCACTGCTCTGACATAGACTCGGATGCATATATACACACATATTTGTGTATATATATATATATATATATATATATATATACGAGTTCAAAAGACCCAGTGCAGTTCAGTAGTGAGTGGCGCTCGTCTAGACTTCTTTTTTATAAGAAATTATGCATATTTCGGCAGTACAGGTATATACTAATTATACATAAAATTACATATGTTAACAGTCAATATATCAAAAGAAGATGCCTATTTTTCTCCGACCCGTACCGTAAATTACCTTGTGTCAACAAGCAGGACGAGTGGACTTCATCAATGAACAGCTATAGTTTCTATGATCGATACTGCAGCTGATACGGAGGTGGGCATCGACTCGTTGTAGATCACGCCGCTTAAATATCGTACCGGCTACGAGCCGAAGAAATAAATTGAATCGGCTACGAGCCGAAGAAATAAAATGAATCTGCGGAAATTGCATCTCTACTGACTAAGGCGTAATTGTAATATAGTATGCAACGGATCATCCCCTGTATACTGCTCCGGATATTTTTACAATACTTCTATTTCTTTAGTGACTATGTGAGTGTAAGATGTTTATCGATTTAACTTTATTTCCTTGTATATCCTTTTGCACATAAAGATTGACAATGAAGGCGAAGGTTAAAACATTAATATATTTAAAATTGTGTAAAATTTGTAATTTCTCTTTCAAAAATGTTCATATCCAAAGTAACCAATTTTTGCCCCAAAATGAGCAAAAATAGTCTTCTTTTTGATCAAGAGTAATTATAAAGTCAATGTCGAAATTCCTACACCAGCTTTTTAGGCTAAACATTAAAACATATGTAACAATAAAGTTAATGATTATAAAGTTTGAATCCCAAATAAGTTACAATAATTTTGCCTTACACAATTTTAACTTAAGGTGCTGACTCTCTTCTCACCACTTATTTTATACTGTTACAAACTTTATACAGTTAAGTATCACTCACTGTCACGCAATTAAAAGATTATACTTTACTACATATGTAATAAGATTGAAATTTAAATCATGGGTAGGACTAGTGATGAAAAAGTATCATATATTTAGTTTCAGGACTAAGTGGAATTATGAGATATAAAAATATATCCGAACGAATTGTTTACCATTATATGTGTTTGAAAATTTATTTTTTATTGTCATTATATAGGCATAAATTTGTTTGGTTTGAAATTTTATTAAATTATCAGTTTTGCTTTAATAAATTAAAATTTACTAACAATGATTTTTAGCTTTACATTATTATTCACTTACTAAATTAAAGACAAACTACGTTTGTATCAGAGGTTCCGTATGGTTTTACTAGTTCTCACGAAAAGTGCTAGTTAGTAATTCGTTTCGTGAAAATATCGTGTTACAGAAATATTGAAATCACTACTTGGTCAGCTAATAGTAGCTGGACGCAATTGGTTCTTCCGTTTTCATTGTTATGTTGTGGACTTTCCCATTTTCTTTGTTAGTTCCGCAATGTCTCCAAACGATAACATAATTTATAATATAATGGTATATATATAGAATGTAAATTTTGACAGTTCAATATTATATCAAAATTATGAAAGTAAGAATGCAAATTTTCGTTTTTATTTTCGTAATGAAGCCTTTGCTTTTGGGTGTGAAAAACACAATTAAATGGCCAACGTTTAATGAACATCAAACCTAAGCTTTACAAAGTAAATTAAGAACTTGAGTGTTTTACTGTAGAAATATTTAATTGTTTTTGATATTTTTTGTTCAGCCATATTATTCTTTTCGCAAATATTTTCGGACGACCTCATTTTTCTGCAAACATTTTGCTTTCATTCATTCAATTCACACGATTAAAGTTTTCCATCGGAGTTAATCATCGGAGCATCTGCCTTATCATGTATCACGCGTCTGTTATTGTCAGTATATGCTTCACTGTATTGAAACTCACTACTTTTAGATCCAGCAATAATTCGTCAATATTAATTAAACTTTAAATGTCTTTCCATCGCATTTGCACTAAATACTTAAACAGCAAATTTAACTACCAGCTTTATCGATATCTATACTATTAATAAAATTATAATAGAATGAATTCTGTATATGGAAAATATTTTAAAAAGAGTGATTCATTTAGTATAAAGAATGATAATATTAACCGTATAACCTGTTTTTAGAAGTTTTGTCTGTCTGTATGTTAATTTGCTTGTATCAATCACGCGAAATCTATTGGACGGATTTCGATGAAATTTGGTATGATAATAGTTTATACTCAAGAGAAAAAAGCTTAATAACGTTTCTTATTCCGAATTTCTCGCGAGTGAAACCGCGGGGCGCAGCTAGCATATAGAATATTAGCTTGTTGTCCTCCATTCACTATTTTTAACTAAATTCATTATAGTTAATAAATTAAAAGCACGTAACAGTATTTTCGCCAAGGAAAAATATGTTTATATATATTTATATATATATATATATATATATATATATATATATATATATATATATATATATATATATATATGTTTATATATATATATATATATATATATATATATATATATACATGTAACTCTTTTAAGTATTAAGTGCAGCTTCTCTAGACCTGGCTTTCGATGTAGAGACATTTTATAAAAGGATATTTCGATTTCTTTTTTCTGGAATTTCGTGTTAGTTTCGCTTCGCTCGAGCGGCGCTCAGACTGTAACGTTTATAATTTGTTTAGGTCTATTGTCTCAAAGGCGACATGAATTTTAAATTGCAGAACATTGATTTAAAAAAGATTCGTTCTTCTTTTTAACAGTATAGCTGTTTTTGTCTTGCGAACTCAGACTATTTGAAAAAGAAATTTAATTGAAGTTGACGCACGCTCTTGAATGAAATTAATGTTTGCATTAATTTGAAAAAAATAATAACAACTCATTAACTTTTTACCAGGGTTGAATGATATTTTTCACGATCATTGCTTCTTTTTATTTTATAGATTTGTCGTACCCGATGTTCAATATTTATTTCATGAAAGAGCAGTTCTTTTTCTATGGCGAAAGTCGTGATATGTTCTTTTACGATTATATTCATTAAACAAACTCGTGAATTATGCTGCAAAAGTGAAAAGCATAAATGAGTTTAGTTCAAAATAATCAACGGTGTACAACAACATAATATTTAAGATGGGACATATATCAATGAAGCAGGTAATCGAATTTGTTATTTAATAATTTGGTGGAGACACGATAGAAAAACTTAATTAATTGTGACGAATTATTGCTAGATCTAAAAACAGTCGAGTTTCAATACAGTGAAGCATATACTGACAACAAAAGCACGATAAGTTAGACGCTCCGATAGTAAAATGTTAACCTGTTGTGTGTGATTATAAAATATAAAAGTATTCAAACTAATAAAATATTTCGAAAGTTAAACACTCAATTTTACAACAATATCGAATTGTTAAAATTTGGAATATATTTACCAATAGATTATAATTTATGTTAGTGTTTGAAGACATTGTGATAGTAACAAAAAAAAAATGAAAAAGTCCCCAAAAATAAAAAAAAAGATGGCAGAACCAATTGCGCTCAACTATTATCTGCTGGCCAAATTGGGATTTCAATATTTTTGTAACATAACCTTTTGATTAAGTGAATTACCATTTAGCATTTTTTTATAAAAACTATTACAACCATATTGAACTTCTGATAAAAAGAGATTTGTTTGTAATTTGTGTCAGGCTAAGGATACTTGTTAGTTAATTTTAATTTATTAAAGCAAAACTGATACCTTGGAAAAATATTTTAATCAGGTAATAACATTCTACCCAAACAAATTTAACACTATGTAATGAAAAAGAAATTTGTAAGTGTATATTGCACACAAAGCACAGTTAAGTCATTTCATTTGGATAACTTTTATACCTTAGTTTTTACATATCACATTTCCAATTAGTCCTGAAAAACATTTGACAATTTTTATAGTTCTGTACCTCAAAGGGAAAAAAGGAACCTTTAAAGATCACTTTGTTGTTCGCCTGTCTGTCTGTGTATCCAAGACCCTATTTCTCAGGAATGCGTGGAGGTATTAAGTTGAAATTAATATCAAATACTTGGGTCTACATTCACTTGGAGTTGTAACAAAATCAAGGTTTCAAGTCAAGGTAATTAAAAAAATATACCCTAAAAATACAGCCATTTATGCCACATTTCTTGACACTCGCAAATAAATCAAGACCTATAAGGTACTTCCCGTTAACATAGAATCATGAAATTTGGCAAGAAGCAAGGTCTCACAGAACAAGTAAAGGGAAAAATCCGAAAATTCTTAATTGTAATTATATCAGACAATTTTTTTTTAAATATGGCCTGTGAAAGATATAGCAGGCAATATATTTTCCTTACACAAAATTAAAATTTTGTAAATATTTTAATAGGAATATTATGTACCATTAAATGTTTATAACTCCCTAAATATTTACAGATCCCCCGTAGTGCGAGTTCCACTAGTGCTTGACAGGTTTTTATTCCTAGTCCTCCTCATGAATTCGAATTTCAAATTTTAGTTATGTAGGAAAGTGATATCTTTTAATTGTTTTACATTGAGTGATACTATCTTTATTCATATTATCTCTGTTAGTGATCGTGTAACTTCTGAACGACTCGGCCGACTGAGGTCATACGCATACAATAAATGGGTAAGTTTTGTCAAGAGTATGATCTATATTTATGTTAGGATTCGATAGGAGGTGCTGTAATCAAGCTATTACATAAAATTATTGTTGCGATCCAAACTTATAATAATCAAATTTATTGTTACATATATTTTATTGTTACGTTAAGAAGAAATATATTTGTACGCAGAAAGATATAAAATATATAATTTCTCTTTTCAATTGAAATGATATAAATTTTATATATTTCTGAATATTTTAATTTTTAATCTTCGCAGTTAATGTCAGTTTTATGTACAAAAGAACATAGAAGAAAATAAAAATACATCGAAAAGTATACGATATATACGCGTAATATCTCAAAGGAACAGAATTATTGCAAAAAAATCGGGAACAGTAAATAGGGGATATATAACATATTACCCAACGGACCTTTCGTTGTGTAATATATTATTATTACACCTTACTCAATCACTTAGAGATGTGATTTCCGCAAATTCAATCAGCTCATAACTTCCGGTCGGCAGCCAGCAGGATTTTAAATCGGCGTGATTTATAACGACTGTTTACGGAAGGCAAATGACGTTGAAGTTGGACTTGAGAAGTTGTGGGATGTGGCGTATGGAAATGTAAGTTATTGCAATGTTGAAATTGCATAATTTCTTATGAAGAATAGCTTATACAATTGGTAATTAACTTTAAAGTAAATAAATTAGATCACTTTGATATCTTAATAAGGAATACGTAATACGCACTCTTGTTAGTAAATTGTTTTTATCAAATCGTTATTTATGGCAAACTTACGTTTTTGTTGCAAATATAAGAAAAGAGATACGATAAACATTTTTCATCAGTTCAGTATTTATTCACATAAAGTGTTTTAAAAAAGAGTCTCAGAGAAAAATTACAAATTCTTCGTAAAAAAACAATGATTTTTGTAAATTTTAAGATCTTTAAAAATTTAAGTACAACATTTGTGTTACATATAGAGTATTCACATAAAGTGTTTTAAAAAAGGTTCTCAGAGAAAAATTACAAATTTTTCGTAAAAAAAACAGAATTTTTTTTTATTTTAAGGGCCTTATTATTTATAAATAATAAGGCTCGGTTTCTTCTCATTAAAGAGTGTAATATCTTTGGTGAGGAATTTATAACATTGATAATATTCAACATTTAATCATGGGGAATATTTTGGAATAGTGCTTTGGCAATGGTTTAATCTTGAAGTCTTTTTTTAAACCTTCTGAATCCTCTCATACAATAGCTAAGGTGTTTAAAAATTTAAGTACAACATGTGTGTTACAAACAGAGTTTATTTATGTAATCAGGCGGTAAACTCTATGCTATAATTGGGCGTCGTTTAGTTGTATATATTACAATGAAGATGTCAAAATTGACTGATAAAGCTCGGCTATTGTGAACAGAGCTTATGTGAATTATTACTGGAGAAGATAATTAATAATATGTTATCTGATAGTTTTTTAGTAGCTACGAAATGTATAATTAAATTTTAATTAATTTATAGTTCCATATAGAAAATTTTATGACATGTTAATTTTTTATGTTGTTTACTTTCATTTAATATACCTTTTCGTTGGCATATTAAATAATATTGGAAAATTTTGACTCGTCCTTAAATATTAATTTCAGAAAGTAATTTCTACTGCAAATTTTCTTCGCTTATATTTTCCGTTTATTACGAATATTAGTAGATTTTCTTTATTAAATGGTCACTTATATTCTACATTAGAACATACATACAAACACTTGAATCGGACAAGTTTTATACCTAAGTTTATTTAATAACACTATTAATGTGCATTATATATTTTTAGAATAAACATTTGAAGTTCTCACTACATTTTTAATGAAGTACGCCAGTGGTGTAATGTATGCAATATATTGCCGTTACGTTTCAGCCAATTACTTACATATATCATTTCCGAATATTCATATTATGTACTCGCAATTTCTGATCAGTGGCGCCTGTGTAATTAAACAGGTGCGATCTGTAGCAAATTGACGTCTGTTGTTGTATCAATCGTAGTGTTAATCTCAAATATAGTGCTGTTCGAAGCTGGATTATATTCTCAACCCTGCTGATGCAAGGTGATTAGAATTAAAGTAGCTTCAGTATGAATGCTCCAATTTGATGACACATTAAATGAACTAAATGGCGCAAAGGCGGCGATGGGCCCACCCATTTGTTCCCTTGTCGTCTTTACGTTAGAATATATTATGCATAGTGGCATTTAACGAATGTCGATAAAAATAATTAGATATCCGCACATAAGTAGTCATTTAGATTTTAATTAGATATATTACACGCGACATATTTCTGATTAATTAAATGATGCAGGTATTTTGGAGTTTCATAATGCGAAATAATTAAACTCCAATTGTCTTTCCATCGCATCTGCGCCAAATTCTTAAACAAAAAATTTTCTTACCGGTTTCTCCGATATATTAAATTTAAGCTTGTTTTATTTCATTGATTATTTTTAACTAAATTCATTTATATATTACAATTAATTATTTTCATTAAATCGATAAATGCGGTAAAGATAGAAAAATTTAATGGAAATTAAAGAAATATATATGTTCTTGGATAAGTTGCGGTCATAATTATGTAAAAAATAACTACAGGCAAAACGAAAAATGTGTTTTGAGTCAAAATTATAGAATTTATCTGATGATAAGTTCACTCTTTGCTATATTGTGTTAATTCTCCCCAAAGTTTATTGTTTTTATTGCTAAAATAGTGTATTCTATTATGCAAAAAATTTAATTTACGTTAAACTAGTGTTGAATAACTATTTGTGTAGATCTTTTCTCCAGATGATTAGTGAATCATTAGTATCTAATTTCCATAGGCTGATTTTATTTCTTTCGTTTGTAACTTCCAACTGTCACAATATTAAACAGCTTGTCGATACTTACAACCTCAGTATAGATCTAAAATATAACGGTGATTTATAGAGCAGGTCGGGATAGGATGAATATACGGGCTTAATACATTAACTGTTTGTAAAACGTTAAGTTTCAAACTGTTTAAGTGCAAGGATATACTCAAAATAGGAACAACTGCTTATCGTTTTATTTGAAAGTATCCGTGATTTTGTTGTAACAAATCCAATCATGCATTTCTATTATTTACTATGTCGTAAATAATATTTAGCAACGTTAATTGCAATTGACTGATACAACTGATTAAATTAGTATTTGCTTACATGCTTGATGAAATTATGGTCATTTAAAATGTAATTGCATAGTACACTATGTAACAATGGTCAAGTGAACTACTATAATACCTAAACAGAATTTCTAGTTTTCGTTTAAAGCTGCGGGTCTCCAAGGATATAAAAAATAAGTAATTTTAAAATAACTCTTATGCGTGCAATAGCCGCAATAATTGCTAACGTAATTGTTAATTTTAAACCTACGAGTACGTGCAAGCAAGAATATTTGTCAAGGTTTAGTTGTAATGAATCAAAATAACGTACATGTTCTTATAAATCACATGGAAATGACGAAATGATCAAAATAATCGCTTTTTTTATAATTTCACTGAAAGTAAAAATCACACGGAAAGTCAAAACCAGTTCAAGGATGCCAATCGTTATTTATCATGTCAATCGTTATTTACGAATATCCTGCGGGATCTCAAAACGGGCCGAACAGGTATTTCAAGTAAGGCGTCGTGTTTCCGGGATCAGCATTCGATAACTTCTCGAGCGAACACATATGTGTGGACGTGTATGAATTTACTTTATCAATACTATTAACCTAACTTTTACGTCGTTACTAATATTTAATATATAAGCAGATGAAAGTTTTGGGATATGCGCTAGAATTTCAATCGATTATAGTAACATTTAGTTTGCTTTCATAACAATTTAACACAAGTTAATTCATTATAAGGCGATAGTTACACATTTTGCTGTATGAGGGACACGTAGCAGTGATTAATTCAGTTACCACTATGATGATGAGAGTTCATGTAGGTAATACACTGTGTCTCGTCCTCGTATAAAAATTGAATGTAATACACTGTGTCTCGTCCTCGTATAAAAATTGAATGTTCTTTTTATTTACTATGAGAGTATATTTACACACTTTGATGGAAACAGGACACGACAGCGGCAGTGGTTGATTTGGTTACTACTATGCTGATGAGGGATGGTTCGTTTCACCACACAGATTCATTGAGTCGACACGGTCACTATTTATTTTTTAAACAACTAAATATACGCAATAGAAGTATTTGTATACGACCGAATTATTTCTGTAGATTTGATGTCTTCTAGTCAAGTACAGAAAATGGACGAAAAAGTGTTATTCCCGTAGACTATCAAAGTTATGATACAGACTGACCGATTTTTATAAAAAATAAGACTGACCGATATTTATAAAATAATAATTTTTTTGTGGTAATATTTCGGCGAAAAGTAGAAAAAATATCATTTATAGTTTAGTTAAAGCTTTCGATTAAAAATTAAAGTAAGAATTTGCTTTGAATGGATACAAGTCATGTAAACAATATTACAGTAAAAGATAAACACACACACGCACACACACACGGGCACACGTGCACACGCACGCACGCACGCACGCTCGCATGCACGCGCGCCGCGTGCGCGCGGACGCGCATACGTGCACACACACACAAACACACATATAAATTAATTTAATATTATTGTAATTTACCTTATTGGAAGAAGATAATGTACGAAATAGATATAATTGCCATACTGATATTTGTTTAGGTACTTATTTTGAAATGTTATGTGTGTTTTGAAAATGCGGTTGTTTATAAGATATCTTTTGAATTGTTGGTTCCATATTATATATAATTCAAGGGTAAATAGCACTTCCTTAGATTTTCATTCGAAGGTTTTGTCATATTTTTTAGATGTTTACAGACAATGTTTTTTAGCTTCAATGACAACAGAAAAAATTATCAAAAGGCCGTTTACTTGGTTCACCAAGTTATTTGCTTTTCTTGTTCGTTAGTTCGGTCATGCCTCTTTTCTCCATATTTATTATTAGGATTTTCTGGGAAATAATTTCGTGATATATGGTTTTTGAACTAACTATGATCTATTGGGCGGTGAAAAAATATGCTTTCGTGTTTATTCGTTATTTGTCCAGTGATTTTTGGCAGGTACTTAGTCAAGTCTCTAAATTGTACAATTGTATAAATTGTAAATTTACCAATGATGAAATAAAATATCGCAATCTAGGAATTTGAGCGAGTGATCAATAATTAATTAAAGCTACGTTTCATTAATTACTAGTATTAAGAATAAAATAGACAACAAATGTTTACCTTGGGTATTTAATTTTAATATCTTATATCTTCTCGTCGCCGTGGCGTGTGGGTTGATTACAAACTATACGGCCTTTGACGACGCGGCGCACCGTGGGGACTCGGATTCGATTCGCGGCCATTCATCGAGCGTGTCTGGACTGGTGTTCTGATTGCCTGTTACAGATTTCGTAGCAATAAGTCTGTCATATGCATCAATTGTAAACATTAAAGTAGATAAATAACTAATTAAATATAACCTTCAAATCTAATTTATAATAGACCGGAAGTTGTATATTTATTATCAAAGATTGTTTTAATTAAATTACAATGTGAATATACTATTGGTGAAGCGGTTCCTTTGGAATGGCTCTTTCGTTCAAAAGTGCATGAGATTACATACTTCCATTATGATAAGAATGAGTTACTCATAATTTGAGAAACATTCTTTACATTCAATATCAAATCAAAATAATAAAATTTGAAATTTTGTTGTATTGTATAGTTTTCTGTAATTTCAAGCAAAGTATCAGACAGTTATTTAAATAGTATATTCAAAATTAAAAATATATCTTCTATTATCGAGTTGTTTTATCAAATTTGTAAACGACACATATTCTGTTTTAAAGCATTGAAGGTGACTTGATGGGGAGATTTTTTCATCACATGTATACGTACAATATTTATAGGTCAATAAAAGGAAGAAAGATTTTCTGTTGTCTTTTAACTATACGTGCTGTATGGACTAAGATACGATCATTAGCCATTTTATGTATTTAAAAAAGTATTAAAAGAGTAAGATTAGGAAATTTAGGAATTTTTAATTATTACGAATCAATCGCTTAAGCCACTCTCATTAAATGGCAACGTTATTAAAAATTGACAGAAATTCAATACTTAACTGGAAATCATTCATAACTATCGATCTACCTGTAATTTGCCCCTTTTCAAAATTTCTTTGCTTTGCCACATTAAAGATCAAAGTTCAATAAAATAATGTAATTACGTTTATATGTAATTCTGGCAAGCGTCATATAGAAATTTAAGCAAGGCTTCAATCTCGACCTTAAGTTTGTTCTAAATATATTGGTTTGATTTAAATGTTTGTGATAAATATATTGGTTTGATTAGATACTACATTTTATTTTCTCCTATATTATAGCTGAGCAGGACTTTGGTAGTGGACACATAGACATAATATAATGCTCAAACATCAGGATTATTATTACTGGAATATTTTGCAAAAATATTCTCCTTTATTGCAATTTCACAAGTTAATTTTACTCCTTTAAGAATTTAATGCAATAAAAATATTAATGCTTATGTATATCAAGTATAAGAATATAAAACGCACACAAGTGGTATGCATGGACTATTTACACAGCATGATGCCAAGTGTTAAAGCAGGGTGATAGATTTATTAAAATCCTGTTTACCATAAATGTGAAAACGTGAAGATGAAAATCCTGTTTACCATAAATGTGAAAACGTTATTTGGTATTATTTACATACCTTGTATTCGCGGCGACGTTTACTAAAGCGGCTATCAACAACGGGACGTTTTTTGTTCCGCATGTATTTGTTTTTATTTTTTGGGGAACGAATGGCTTGTTGACGTGAAATATGCCTGCGATTATTTTCCGTTGTGATAACTCTCGAGCGCGTTTTTGTTGTCGGCGCGCGGTCATTTTTCGGCGGTCAACGTGACCGCGAAAAGCGATCATTTATTATGGTATTTTAAAAGTACTTGTTTTTAACGTTAGTGATGATATTCGTGTGTTCATTTAGTTTTTTACACACTTGTTGTTAAACATTCGGATATTTAATACTATTTTTATATTCATAATTAATCTTTTAATGTCGCAATCGGTACTTATACATATGAAATATCATTTATAATGCATAAATAGGCTCTAAAGGGTTTTAAATTCAAACATTATCGGTGCTTATAAATTAAGAGTAGTCAGAATACTGATGATCAGTATATGGTTTTAATACACCAAAGCAATTTGATAAAGGCCAGATTACACCGGCGTAGTGATTTATATTTATTAAAACCAGCTACTTAAAAAGTAGCAATAAAATTATCAAGAAGTTATTTTTCTGATAGCAATACATAGAGGTGCGACTGTCTCGCTAGGTTACGGTGAGATTACTGGAGATGCCGTCGGTAATAATTTAAATGGGTACCACGAGGACAGCTCAGATGGGAGGTGAAATTAGTGGAGGGTGGAAAGGATCGTCTGTTTCACTCAAGATTGTTCTATTTGTATATGCATTAAACAGAAGTCATAAAACGTATCACTTTCGTTTCCCACTGCCTTGGCTTTTCTATTTAAGGGTATTCGTAGCTCCATGAGGCAATGTAACATATACAGTTTCTCAGTGAGTGTTTAAGCTCAGTTCAATAGCTTATTTTCAACTTATTTAACGTACATCGATAATTAAAATCGAGGTATCTTTACATTTCTATACTGTTAAGGAATGATTACAGCAAGGAGGAATAGCATATTACGATGGGACGTTAAATTGTTCTAATAAGTATAAGACCGTAGTCGCAGAAATATTGACGACGTTGTAGTATGAGATATGCGAAAATATTGCACAGATATCGCATAAAATTATATAAATGTAACATACATCATCAGAGTGAGTTTTAAAGATACAATTTAGTGTAGTGAGAGACAGATATAAGTCAGAAATTAAGAATTAGGATACAACATGATATTAGATATGCTGCTAAATGTTTTGTAAGCCATGTACAAAAATGAACTCTTTGATGTAAAAACTATATTGCAGCTTCTGATATAATACCGTGATTTCCAGTTTGAGAAGTTATTGGTTTAATAGTTATTATTTTGTTTATCGAGTGTGATAAGAGAATTTAAAAAAAATTCTTATGATTATTATGATTATTATGGACCGAATATTGACGATATCTGGCCATATGAATATTAACCATACTAACGTCGGATTAGACTCAATAACGTGGAAATGGATACCGGGACCCGTAACTATGAAGCGATCAGTCTTATTTAAAGTTAGTTAATATTTCTATAGTCTCGCCAGTTTTTCTCGTCTTTAAGCAGCATCTTCCTGTTTTGAAAACTGTAATATAAGTTCATGAGTGGATGGTAGCCATCTCACGGTTTAGATTTAGAAACGTAACAATCATCTGGAATTCAAATCATATTGTGGTATTGAGAGTGACGTGGTATTTAACAAAATTATGACACTGAGTCCTATTAGTTGTAGCAGGCCTTCAGTGCACAATTAAATATATCAAAACTACGATTAAGTTTTTATTTTCAACGACAAACTATTTCTAAGATACTGTTCTTCACTTAAAATATGAGAGAGAATGACAAATGACGGTTCATTTTTTTAAATTGTTGTGAAACCAACTATTAAATTTACATGTTAGTCGTCATATTTTGCAACCTGCATTATTAATGTTGTGATTAAAATAGTAATTAGGATAAAAAGAAAATTTAGTAAAGATGCAAAATGTTGAGTGAACTATGTGTGCTCTCGGATTTATTTGAGCGTAACCATAACAAGCGGGCTTACACTCGCTGCGTTACGGCGACTCTTTAACCGTGAGTATTTTCTATTTGATGTTAATTAATTTTCCACACGTCACACGTTTCGGTAACGTATGTTGGCACGCCCAAACATGTATATGGCATCATAAGTGTACTACATTGTGGGAAAAAGCCGTAGTTTTGCTGATATTTTAGAAGAAATAGAATGTTTAGCTTTGAATTGTATACAATTCGTTTGAGTGTTCAACGGTGTGTTATGACCGCGATCTCTTTCCTGTAAATGAGACGTCTTAACTTGATTTTATTGATATGAAAGTTAGGTTCGATTACGACTGACTTTCGGTGGACTTAATGTGAATATTGTAAGAGAATATTTCAGGAAGTTTGGATTTACACCGTTCAAATTTAAGGATTTTGTGACATTTTCTGAGTTTTTTCAGGGCATGTGTTTGAGCACTATAACACATTTTATTAATTTTCTTTGAAATTATTTAATTGGCGCCAGGAATTATCATTGGTTTATGGTTGCAAAAACAAATTTATTACAATGACATTAGCGTAAATTATTTAATTTTTTTTTTGACGTTTCTCATCGAGTCAAAGACGGCGGTGGCAATCCTTATAAATATTTTATTTTGAAGTGTGAAGCGAGCCATTAAGTATTATCCTGAATGTAAAAAGTAAAATTAGTATTGAATTTAAATTAGTCTTGATTGTTCGATGTCTTTCGAAAATTCTATCGAAAACAGCTGTATATTTTCCGTCTTTTATTTCAATTTCTACATTCATTCGTTTTACATATTTTTACAAGAATAGCTCGTTTTGATACTAGTTTTATAAATTCATTCTTCTTTTAACTTCTGCTGAAACAAGCCGTGTTGATAAATGTAATTCCACTAAATTAAAGTTGAATCAAATTCTATATTGGTAACCACATTTTAAATTTATATAAGCTTTGCTGGTGATTTGCCTGTTCATATAATTGCATTTACAAAGAGTTTGTGAATTTAAAATGTATCAAAAAGGTATTAAAAGGGGTCTTGTTGCTACTATCACGTTATTTATTGAATCAGCCGTTAGATATAATAGGTGAGTTAAAAGATTTGCTCGTTTAAAAGAATACTTCATTTTGGATTTGAAATACAGTTAGAGGAGTATCCCTGTTCGACGCAAATGACATTCTGTTTGGAATATTCGTAGATCTTGGAAGTTCCTGGCTCCTGGATCTGATCTGTAAGGAGTTCCTGTGAGCACAGAAATCAACGTCGTGAATGTTAATTAATTTGCGCATTCATTGTAATTCTGAGAATAAATCAATGATACAACGACTTGATACGTGTTGATGTAAACGCTGATTTTTCTAGTCGATTGATTGCAATAATTTTGAATCTAGCCAAATATTGTTTTAGATTAGTTCAAATATTCTTTTTTGGTTAGGACTAATTTGTCCGAGCGGTGTTTATGCTATTTACATGTGTACGCTCTAACATATTTTATGGTCCTTCGAGCCGAATGCATATCAGTCCAGCGTTATTTAGATATTTATAACACCTAGACTGATTTAAAATCAAAATTAGTCTAGGTGTTGATTGAATCCTGAAGAGATGGAATATAAAGATTTAGTTACTTTGTATATATCTCGTTTTAGTAATGAAAGGTATTCTATTGCCTCATCTTTTAAAAGATTCAATGGGTCTAAGCGTTTCATGAAAATATAGTAATAGTCGTAAAAGTGTCTATATTATAAATTCTGTTAATAAAACTTTAGTGCCCAAGTTACAGATTTGTAAAGAAATCAATATCGATAGACACACTTATGTCTTAAGTGATAATGTAAATAAATCATGCAAACGTAACATAAACAATCATAACAAAAATTATTCATCCGAATCTATATCAAGACAGTGGTATGAGCAAGGTATGAAAAATGATAGAACCTTAAATATTAATCCTAATGATATCAAAGGAATGGAAAAAAGGCAAGCGCTTACAAATAGATCTTATGATCATAGAAATCATGTTCAGTACAAAATGCTTTTTCAAAGAAAATTTAAAAAGAAAATATTTACTATTTCGAAAGATAATGATACATGTTACGTGTCCCGCCGATAGAGAATAATTTAATGTCGAGCGATATTTGTCATATTGTACATTACTATGAATTTATTATTCTTTGATTTGTTAAAGATTTTACCGAAATTATTAAATCATTTTGATTTTATATTTTATTTTTTGATATCGTACCATGCTTTCGTAACGTACATGAAATAATTAATTAACTTCTTAAAAGAAATTTTAATAAAATCTGGAACTGCTAGTAACTTTACATAACGGATTCTGTCCATTGTTCCCAGAAAGTTGCCCTATTAACACTATTAAATAAGTAACGAAATTAAGTTATATTCTTATATATATTGTTTATATTCTTTTGTTTGGAGTTATGTTTATATTCTTTCTTGATAAAGTAACAAATATTACATAAATTATATCTTGTATTCATGGCAGGATATCATTTTACAATTATGATTAACGTAAAATTTAGATGAAATTTAAATTTTACATTCATTATAATTCTCGTGGTTCATTTATATGACGGCATAACATTTGCAGACACATTACAAACTTGAAATTTATTCTTATTTTCTATTAACCTATTTACATTTCAATTACGAGAATATTATATTGACAGAAAGAGGTCGGTCATTCATCTTTGTAATCATGCTAACACAAATTAATCGTTTTAAATCGTGAAGTATCAAGGTTGTGCGCTTTGGAATAACAATTTGATTAAAGTGTCAAAATAGCAGAATAGAGTAAATTCATGTTAATTGCGAATTAGCGAAATGTCGAATGGAAAAAGCCAGCCCTTGTTGGATTACAACTGTGATTGGAGAGTTTCTCGACACCGACTTTGTGATGCGATTTTTGAAAAATGTAATTAAGGTTACTTCATTTCCAATGGTTGCAAGTTTCAGAAAATTGCGTTCTTGTCAATGAATTCTTTTTGCTTGTTTTTACGAAATTTACATTATGAATATATTAATGGAAGTTGAGTGTACAAATTTGTGTTAAGTTTAGTGGTGGATTTATTGCCTTTGCGGTGTTAGGCCAACGACTTATACAGCTTCTGATTGAGTTTCGATTCCCTAATGAAAAAATTGACTTCAGTTTAAAAAAACTGACATTAATAAGTAATAAATGTTTAAAACAAACTAAGCAAGTTACTTCGAAATTAGACAGCATTGTATATCTGGGGGAGTAACTTTCAAATTAGACAGTATAGTGTACCCGGAAATGTTTCTAAAAGATAACAGAAACGAAAAGGGATCTTCGTAGAATTTTTGTTTATTTGTCTGTAAATATTTGTTTACAATCATCATGCTAAAATTATTGTTTTTCATTACCGCGTTCTACAAAGTCATAAGAACAGAATAATTATATATGTGATTCAGTTTTGTTTTAATATTTTTTGTTAGCGGTGTATGAAATTTCCGCAAACATCAGTGTCCTACGTAAATTATTGTGAAATTGGTATGGCGAGCAGCTCATTGTAATGTGTATCATTAAACTTTTCGTTAGTTGAAGCACTAATTGGTGATGAGAAGTGGATTACAGACATTAATAGTACACGCAAAGCCTAATAACTCTCGGCTTTGTATAACCACAGATTCAAATGATAAATATCGAGAAAAAATTAGGTGGTTCAGTTTTGAAATCACCGTGATAATTTTAAATTTCAAAGTGTGATATTCACACAGCAAAATAATGTTTTGACTAAATAGTAACAGGGACATGAATTAATTTTACTAGACGAGCAAAAAGGTCAAATGTATTACGTGAGCTTTTAACTTTATTAAAGCATAACCATAACTGAGTCTTTCTATGTGCCACTTTAAATAAACTTGTAATTATAAAATCTTTTAATTTAATTTGAATTAATATCTGTGGTTATACACGCTTAGCACTATTATGCATGTGGATCTGTATGTGGTGACGACTTATTCGATAGAGTTTTCTGAATATTGATTTTATGCAACCTATTTATTATATTATAAGACAGCATATAAAATATCAATACGTGGCACTGTAGGTTATAAATATCAAGGCGTGGCAATGTAGGTTATTACAACTTGAGATTATAAATAATTTTATATGATACAATATTTTTCTCTTATATAAAAAACACCATTACGGTATGCTTACATGGCTTATCAACAATTAATCGTTTGTTAGCTGACAGACATTCTTCATAAATTTAATGTTAACAAAGTTATTCATAAATTTAACCTAATAGAGAAGAACGGTCTTCATTACCACGCAGTAGATTATTTAAGAATTCGGAATTTTGAGTTGTTAATTTTGACTTCTATTGGTTATTAACTTCAGGCATTAACTATCGGTCATTAATAAGGATGAAATTTGTGAAAATGAATTGGATATTAGCAAAACGTCATAAAACTTGAGGTATAACCCTATGTCCTGATAAAGCAAAATACTTTCCAAATAACCGAAACCAATTACGAATTTATTCTTTTTTATTTTACGATTTTTCTCCCAATTAAATTTTTTGTCGATAATTGCTGCTCGATAATATTAACGAGAATATTTCGAACTCGTTTCAATTTCTTATAATTTCGAACTGTCCTTTTTAATTTTACATGCTGCGTTTGATTCTAAAGTGCAGTTTTTAAATTAAAATGTGTAAACTGGGATTTCAGAAATGACCATTTACATGTTATTACTACAGCGAGTTGTGGATAATAATTAATATAAATTAAATGAGATTCAACAGTAGTGATGCTTGATCGCCGTTCTTTATTGTATGTCGGCGATGAGAAGATCGCGAGAATAGGTATAGTATTACGACAAATATTCCATACAGCATTCCATTATTGTTGCTCAACCCGTGATGGAATAAATATATTTAATGAATATGTGGTTTAATTAATTACTTTTGAAGATAAGTATACACTCCTCAAATTTTATTTCAGGTGATCTCAAGAAATAAAATAACTTAACTTTGTACAGGAATATACATAACACAGGCATTTGAAACAAGTTGACATTATTTCGTTCATAGTAATTACTGTAGCGTTTAAATTTCGTTAACTATTTAACAGTTCATTTCACTATATATATATATATATATATATATATATATATATATATATATATACACATATATGCACTATGATTTATATAGTAGTGACGCATTACAGCTTACTATACGTAGTGAAGCTTATTTATGAAAGACCCATGCGTAAAGTGAACATTGTGCTATAAACAATTGAATAAATGTAAACTTTATATATGCAATATAAAAAAAATTGCATATAATGAATACGTTTAGCGTTAATTTTGTACAAATTAATTACAACTTAATTTTTATTCACAGCTAAATGAAACTACTATTGGATGAGTTAATCTCTTCAAATTATCCACCTGAAGATGTCATACAACGAAACCTAGGTCGTGGTTAAGAATATAAATCAAGTAGATATAATAGTACATCACATAGTTTCATTTAGCTGTGACTAAAAATTAAATTATATTGCAAATAAGTCATTTAAAAAGGAAAAAAAAAACACAGACTATTTGAAATATTCTATGGACACCAAATACGAAATAAGTTTGTGTTCTAACATTTCCACAAAGAACAAAGAAAAATAAATACATTTATAAAATATACATTTAAGTGAAACAACATTTTTTAATGTATCTAATTGATACATATGGCGGACTTATTGCTACGCGAGCAATCCCTTATATCTAACCACAACACCAGTCCAGCCCTACTCGACGAACAGCTGGGACATATTTTATTTGATTTGAATCGGGTTTTTTCGCGGTAATTATATATTTAATGAGTAAACCTAGATATTATATACTAAGTACTCACTATGTCCCGACGTTTCTGACTGGTTGCACAGCCTGTGGTCACGGGAAGACTGACGATGTATAGGAGTCACCGCTGCGACGCGGGAGTGTTTTTTAAAACTACCCCCACTTGGTTGATTGTAGAAATCTAAGGCGCGTTCACACTAGACCTACACACTACACTGACGGTGTCATGACACTTGGATTTATGTACACATCGCGAACACCTAGTTGCAATCACTGGATTCCAAGCCGCCGAGAGTTTGAATCCGTCTTCACGGTTGAAATTTGGATGTTTTTTAATTTCAATCGTTTCCCGTATAATCCTCTTGAAATAATGAGGCTCAGAAGAAATAACCTTGGGGTCATGAAGTTCGATCCAGTGATTGGGCCCCGAATCAACTAAGTGTTCTGCTATAGCAGACTTACTTATCTGGCGGTTCTTCACAGCTGCTATGTGTTCCTTGATGCGTTGGGCGATTGTCCTTTTTGTCTGGCCTATGTAGGAAAGACCGCAGCTACAGTCGATTTTATAGACACCTGGCTTCTGCAATGGAATTACGTCCTTTGGTGTCCGCAGCTGCTTGGCCATTGTTGTAAGAGGGGTGTATATCGGTTTTATTGAAAACCGTCTGAGTAGGTTTCCAATCTTATCCGTCAATCCTTTTACATAAGGTAGAAAAGCCGGTTGTCTGATCGCCTCGGCGTGTTTAATTCCAGTGTGCTTAGCATGCAATCTCCGTGTTCTGTAGCCATTCATATTTAGTACCTCCTGGACATGCTGTAGCTCATTCTGTAGATGTTCAGGGTCAGGACATAGTGAGTACTTAGTATATAATATCTAGGTTTACTCATTAAATATATAATTACCGCGAAAAAACCCGATTCAAATCAAATAAAATATGTGTTCGAATCGCGAAAGTTTGAAAAAGTGAACAGCTGGGAGTCGAACCCAGGTCCCCGCGGTGCGCCGCGCGCCATATACGGTATGCCTTGTGATCAATCCAACACACCACGTCGAGATCTTCAACCATTTCTCTCATAACATAGTTTTTTGTTGATATATGTTATAGTTCCGACTAGTAATGTTATGAAGTACATGAAGTTTTTCATGCACTTCGTAATGTTACTAGTTGGCATCACTGAAACTGGAAAAATCTGTGGATTGAGATTAGAAATTAGAAAAATAATTTCGGTCGAGACACATGTTTAAAAATTCTGTTTAAAATTCTGGACACAAAAATAATTTAAAGTAAACAGACTCCGATGATTTCTACATTGATTTTATTCGTTCGACGTCGGATAGATTCAAGAGATTACATGTGATTTTTAGGATAGATCTCATCATGCTCTGAACCAATTTCATGCCTTTTTACTAATGTGTGTGAGTTGGCTATAAAAAATCAGCTAATAAAAGTAAGATTTTTTTAAGAAACAAATAGTAAGATTTTTTATAACAAGACGTGGAAAAGGAATACGTATCTTTATTACTCTAAAACAGTCAACGATGTTTTTTTCGGGATAGGTTATCTATGAATCATTCGACTCGTCTCTATGTCGCAGTATAAGGATATTTTTTGAATGATGAGTACAATGCCTTATTAAAAAAATAGAGGTTTTTTTATTAAAGAAGCGGTAAAATTTATGTTTTTGAAAGTTGAATAATGTGATTCGCTTCCCATAGAAAAAACAATAAAAAAACCGTTGATATACTGCTGTTTTTTTACTATAGCCTAGTAAACCTGTAACTTGTAGCCTGTAAGCCTGTAACTTGTAGTTTTCAATCAAGTCGATTTAGTTTTCGGCTTAAGACTCGTTATTGAAGAGTATGATACGGATTATTACCAGATTTAACAAAAAGAAGCTTATTAAAAATACAATTTGTCGAAAAAAGTAAGTACGTATTCGACTATTCGAAGGTCATAGCAAGCCAGAAATTCCTGATCAACCGGTGATCATTTAAAAGTTCGGTTGGAGGGTACATTTCGGTACCATAATATGCGTTTTGGTTAATTTTAATTTCATATTAAATTGTTTTGTGATATTATTGAGTATTGTGATATTATAAAGCATTATGACATTATACATCATTTATATTCTACGGTTGAAATATTATTGGATTGTAACTGTAAGATCCACTTGAAATTGGTGAAGAAAATTATGCTGTAAATGTTTCCTGTTGTAAATGATCATGAGAGTTGCTCCCTGATTAATTAGGTAGACAGTTTAATTATATATTTATAATTTTTTAATTATCTTTATTGGAATACACGAAAATATTGCTTGGTGAAGCGAATGTATTTGAATTTTAAAAAGAAAAAAATTCAATTACATATAATAAAAAGAACAAGATTAAGATTATTTCATCAACATTGCGTATTGCGAACACATCTGTAACTAGTGGGGTAGTTTTTTATGGTATGAGTACAATTTCAATTTTTCTGATCTAATTAATTTTTTATCTCATGTATAAATTTTTTGTAAAAGTACTTTTTCAACTTAACTTATCGGATTTTTATATATTTCAATATACATCTCAATCAACCCATTTTTTTGACTACGTTTTGTCCAAATTAACATTAATAATACATAATTTGATTGGTGTAGTATTATTTTGGAATTATTACGTCAATTATATACACTTTTTCATTAATTTTAGAATAAACTGTTATTGTATATATATATATATATATACATATATATATATATATATATGTATATGTGTATATTTATATATATATATATATATATATATATATATATATATATATATATATATATATATATATATATATATGTATATATATAGGATAACATTCTTCATAATCAACCTCAAATTATTTTATGGCATTAGAAGTGGATATCAATCTACCACCAACCTACAATTTTTATTATGATGGGACGAAGGACATATTTTGACTGAGTTAAATAAATCTTAATCTTAGTGATGGTAGATTCTGGCAGGACATATGACTTTCGCCATATAAAATATGATATCAGTACGAATAGTAACATAACATTTTGTTGCTGTTGCTTGCCTGCCTCGTGATGGCGTAAATATATTGATTAACCAGATATTTATATTAACTTCTTTCAACGCTAAACCTCTTAATTTTTTTTTAAATAAATTTGCTCAGCAAATTGTAATAGTACAAACCGTTGGAACATGTTAATGCTACAAAATACTATATAATACAAACCCTTGGAACATGTTAATGCTACAAAATGCTTTATAATACAAACCCTTGAAACATGTTAATGCTACAAAATGCTACATAATACAAACCCGTGGAACATGTTAATGCTACAAAATGTTATATAATACAAACCCTTGGAACATGTTAATGCTACAAAATGCTATATAATACAAACCCTTGGAACATGTTAATGTTACAAAATGCTATATAATACAAACCCTTGGAACATGTTAATGCTATAAAATGCTATATAATACAAACCCTTGAAACGTGTTAATGTTACGAAATACGATATAATACAAACCCTTGGGACATGTTAATACTACAAAATGCTATATTATACAAATCCTTGGAGCGTCTCAAAGCCGTTCGATTGCCATTTGGGCTGTGCTCTATGAAGGAAAGTGGATGTATAGAAACATAGAAACATCTATAGATATAGAATAATACGATAATCTATTGGTCTCAGCTATTAACCTGAGATAAAGCTATTAATCATATTAGAAAATTCTAAATTATTGTGAGAAATTATGGGAGAATGTGCGAATTGTGGATTTCTATAAATGAAATCTCACAGTTAATGCAAACATTATTTTAAAAAAGTTCCGAACTCGAATAAACATTTATTAGACAACCCAATGTTTTAGTTAAGTATTACATATATACATTTATATATACACACACATACACACACACACACACAAACACACACATATATATATATATGTATATATATATATATGTATATATATATATATATATATATATATATATATATATATATACTTGAGAATGGCGCAACTTATTTACACGCAGTTCACGCTTAAGCAAACGGAAATAAGTGGACATAGTTATAGGCTATATAATTAGTACATATATAACATGTGTATAAATAATATTTGTCGTCAAGGAGGACGAGAAATGAGCAAAAATATTGAGAAAGATGAAGAAAACTGCACCAGTTACGTCTTAAGCTAACACATATTCTTCTGCAGAATGTACTTCTCAAAGTGACGCTATAGAACTGGAAACTTAGAGTTTTATTAAAGTACATCATGATAACTTTGCAAAGGTGGAGTTATCATGATGTCTAATCTGTGGGTGGAATCTGTGGGTGGTGAAACTCAGTTCTCTAATTTTACTTAACGACTAGCTTTTTCCTGTGATTAGTGTGAACGAAATATTTCACATTTTCGATCTACTTACATAGCAATGTTTCCTAAAATTACTGTCAGAACAGTGGACGCGACGATCATCGACAAAATATTTTCTTCAGGATACAACCGTTTGAAAGTTTGTAAGCCTGCGTGATTGAGACTTGTTTCAGTCACCGTAAATATTTGTGGTTAAGATTTATAAGTGAATTATAAACTCATTGCAATTCATAACGTCTTGTGTGGGAACACAGAGCGCACATGATCTATTTGCAACTGGTGAGTTTTACTTATTTATATAAAGATATAAACTATCGAAATTAACCAGGGACTATGCATAACGTACGAGTATTTATTTTGTATTATGTGCACTCGTAAATTGTCGCTTTATTTGTAAAGTATTAACGGTCAGAGAGATGTTGGTTAAAGAAATTTAATGAGAAAACTGTAACACAAATGTCAATAATTGCAATATATATTAATTTACATATTACAACTGAAGGTAATATTTTATTGCCGATGAGGATATCACAAAATATTTTAAGCAGAACTGAGTACCAAATAGTATGTACTTCCACCTGTAGAGATTCATATTTAGTTCTCATGCAAATCAGTTCAACAGAGGGCTGTGTTTTTGAAGATCGTACCTATTTTCATTATGAAAAATTTTTCATTAAGTTTTAATATCTACTACTTGAGTGATGAGTTATTCAGTCTAATCAAATAAAACACAATTCTGATAACATGTTAATTTTATATACTTGTAATGGACTTGTGACATTAAATCTGATTATGTAAATTGAAAACATGGGAAATAATGCACAACGTTATAACATGCTATTTGCTATATTCCACACAGATGTGATTTAAATTGTTTCAGTAATAAATATGGCTATTCTCTAGTAGCCGTACCCAGATACATATGTAGGTGGTTCTACTCACTAGGGAATTTTAAGCAGCTAACCTTATTTTGTATAATTATTTTAAATATACTAAATAATTCGCGATTGAAGCCGTAAAGCTCAATTGACTCTAGCATAGTACTCAAAATAAGCTAGTTCCTAAATACATTTTTAGTCTATAAAAAATTGCGAGTACTATGGCGCTTAATTAAGAAAATATGGTAGTTTTTGTTTGACGTGTTTGACTTAGAAATTGACCCAATTATTTTCTTCCCAGGTAAACTCTCTACTGACTCATTAAAACTTAAAAAATCAAAGCATATTAGGATAGGAGTTTCCCGAGAAATGCAAAGAGCAAAACTCGTAAAAGGATAATTAACGAAAAAGTTACCTTACAGGTTGATAAGAGAAAAGAACCAAGAAAATTAAAGATAGGAGTATGAAAGCAAATCAAAAGAAAAATTCAATCACGAAAGGTGAAGGGAAGAAATTGAAAACTGGAAAAGTTGAAGAAGATTATAGAGAATTGGATGATCGTTTTTGCCTCATTTGTAGCGCTTTATATAGCGAATCACGGGGAAGGATTGAAAAAAGTGATTTACATGTCGTTAATCAGCGCAACTTGTTTGTATTAAAAGTGATTCTGCTTTGTTGTCCAGATTGTGCAGAGAACTGTGACTACAAATAAAGAAACTATAGAAAACTGAAGAATAGTGAGTGTTTTCGTAAATAGATTTAAGTTAATTCGATTGCCATTACTTTCAAAACTCTGACAATTTTATTACCATCATTTTAATAATTGTTTTTTCATTCATAAATAATTTAATGTAAAGCCCTTATAACTTTTTTAAACGTCGTAACATTTTTGATTTTTATCTTTTGGACTGGCCGGTTTCATATAGGTAAAGAGACGTTCAAAACTGAAAGCACTGAATTGCCTAAAGTGGAGGAATATCGAACAAGACAAACAAATCTGCCGCAATTAATCAAGAGACGCTTCTTTGTTTTTTCAATCTGAATCTCGTTTCATTGCGATTATATTCTGTTACATGACACCCTTAAATTTTGTTTACTTTTAGTTTCGTTTGTTTAATAAACAAACATAAACACTTTCTGCGCCTTGTTTAAGAAATGGAATTTGGTTCTGTTTTAATTGTTGGCATTATTATATGCAAAGATTATGTTTATCCCCTGATAACATAATATAATTAATATAATATTAAAATAAAGAAACGGTTTTATTTTCAATAGGCGATAACGATCCAATTAATGTCAACGATAAGAAATAAGTAAAAAAGAAAAGAAAAGAAGACCTGAAAAGTGGGCTTGAATTTGGCTACTTCTCAGGTCTTATATGCGCAAAAAATGCCATGCCGAAATTAAGTTATTTTTTCCTTTGTTTTATAGGATCACCCACATCGTTGCAGTACACTATTCAATTTATATCGACGACTAATTTATGTTAATAACTTGAAGTAGCGCAATGAATTTACCAGCAATTTTCATAAATAATTATTAAGTTATAATTGACCATAGCATTAATGAGGTTTGATTAAAATCCAAATGAGTAATTATTGAAATTTCATTTAAAAAAATTAAGAATTTATAGTCTCTATACTTATATTTCCTAAAGTAGAACCCTAAGCAAATACAAGCAAAAGGACAAAGCTAACTCAGTAGAAAACCGTAATATTCTGTGAACTATGTGTGCTTTTATGTGTGTTAAGTTGTCAATCGGTGCTCGGGGAGTAACTCCAGACAGGTAGCGTCATGAAACCTTTTTAACGTCAAATTAAAATGTATCATCGTTGTAGATTCAATATCGTATTTTATTTTGATGGAAAGTTTTGTTTGGTGAATATCTGATGTTATTTTTATTAGCTTAAGCTGTATTAGATGGAATAACTTAAAAGTAAAGTAGTGAATTTAATAGTCCTGCTAGGTAATTGCAGTAATCTAATTCGAATAGATAAATTGAACCGTAAATATTAGACGGAGTCAAACAAATTAAGTTAGTCTTTAGAGATGAAACACTGGTGGAATTCAGGTTTAAAATTGAGATATTTACGAATGTTTAAACAATCTAATTCATTTTAACATATAAAAAGAAACCCTTCGCTATTACAAGTTCTCAGTTTTGTGTGAAATTCATAGACAGCTCTAGCTTTATAGAATAATTAAAAGGTATTTTTTTCGGTTAATCATGATAGAGGTTTTTTTATTTATTTTTGAAATTCTATAATTAAAGTAAAGTAACATCGATTTCGATATTAGTTTCCTTAAATATTTTTAATATTATTCTCTATTCTAGACAAGTGCAGAAAAAATAGGTCATCTAAAATCGTACGATATTTTTCCAAGTTTTGAAATAATTTTCAATGGACCAACCACATTGGAATTTATGTGTTCTGACTAGAAACTATTAGTTATTGATATTTAGTACAATTATAATCGTTAAAAGTAAATTTAATGAAATATAATAGAAACTCATTGTGAAATTGAAATTCTTATATAATTATAGTAGGCTATTATACCTGTTCTTAATTAACTGTTAACCAAAAGAAAATAGAAAATTAAACATTTATTATCTGTCACGCAAATTATTCAATGAAATTACATCATTTGAACTACCACTAAAATAAAAGTGGGCCAAAATTGCAGACTGATCCTTGTAACCTTTTGTTGTCGAAAGTGGAGGCATATCTGGCAAGAAAAACAGCCACTGGTTAAATTGTCGCTGCGAATGCAATTAATCAAGAGATGTTTGTTTGTTTTCACAATCAGAATCTCGTTTCATCGAGATAATATTCAGTTACGTGACATCCATAACTTGTTTTGCTTTGTTTGTTGAATAACAAATACAAACCCTTTTCGCGTTTGTTATAGAAGTTGAATTTGGTTCTTTGTTCATTTCGGGGTATTAATATACATAAAATGTAAGTTTATCTTGTGAAATATATATTTAATTAATGCGGGAGTGAATATATAAATGTTATATTAAACTAGTGAAACCGATTCATTTTTAAATAAGGCTCAATGGATGATGAGTATTCAAGTAATGTAGATAATAAGGAGTTGCAGAGGTAAAAAGAAAAGAAATAAATTTAACGAATTTAATGAGAAAAGTACAACATAAAAATATGTCTTATTAAAACAAAAAGTAAACACATTTTTATAAAAAATAGGGAAATTATTTCGTTTTTCAAATTGTGGTAGAATGAAGTTAAAATAAATTAAATATAATAATATAAAATAAATTAAATATATAATATAATTTCAAGTCATATGACTAATATATATTTAAGTTAATACATTTGCATGGATTCTTTTATAAATCACGTAGATCGTATTTTTATATGTTTTTAGATGAATGTTTATTATGAAATATTGAATATTCTAAATTTGTATTCACATACAAAATGGAAAGTTTAGATATTACAATAATATGAGACCAGTTTATATTTTTGTCAGGATTGTAGCATGTTAGGTTATTACAAGTTATATACTTGTATATATTGTAGAGTTACTTGACAAGAATATAATTAAAAATTTATTCTCTTTCAATTTCATATTTAATCTTAATATTTCGTATAACTACTAAAAACTACTTTAACCTGCTTATATTTGGCCATTGCACTGACTACGAAGAAACTAACAGATGTTTTCCAACGGATGAAGCAAACGAAGGCGAGATAAGCCACGTTCGTAACCGGGTCACTTTGATATATATACTAAAGTACTTATAAGGGGCTTAACTCACGTACATCTGAGGTAATATAGTTTAGGAAATAACATCGAAACGCCCTTTTCATAAGTCGGTACTGACTTATGGATCTTTAATATTGGCGGTGGTTGACCATGGGTGTGTGGAAACGTTCACACCAGAGATGTGATTGATAAGAAAGTAATTTTTTTTATTTAATATTATCGAAGATTCTTACTACACCAAACTTTTCATACACTATAATATTTCGTTTATTGAAAAAAAAAAATTATTATTTAGTCCTGAAAATTGTAAATTACCAATTTATTACTAATTGTAAATTACCAATTATTTTATTTTTGCCTTTTTGCTATATGATTAGGCATAGAAGTAAATTAACAACTGTTTCTTGGTTTGCTACTTGTTTCACAGAAGTTGTTTTGAGAAATTGTTTATTGAGTTTTAAATTAGTGGTAGTCTGTGAATATGAGATTAATATTAATAATTCTTGAATATATTTGGCGTTAATTTTGTAAAAATTCATTATTCACAATTAAATGAAACTACGTGATGTAGTATTATTTATATTTTCTTTAAGTTCTTTACCACGACCTAGGTTTCGTTGTATTACAACAAGAGAAAATATACTACATCACGAAGTAGAAATAATACTACATCGCGTAGTTTCATTTATTTGTGAGTAATAATTCTATATTCAAATACAAATTCAAGGAAAGTGGCATTCCAAATATTTATTCCGATATCCTTTATAGTGAATATTGGAATATAATATTATAGTTCTGGTTCATAGCTGTTCAGATATTTTTAGTCATATCCACAGCAATTGCCATCTTCAGGTACATAACTATCGAATTTATATTTCTATTGACCTCTCTTCTACAATAAACACCGTCAACATCCTTAACTTGAATCTTGTTTTAATAGAACAACATCATGAAGGAGGATGCAAGAATCATTAGGGTCATAAAAATTTCAATTTATTCTCGTGGATAGATAAAGACTTACTTGAAATGTCAAATTACGTCATTTATAGCAAAAAAATTAAGAGAATACACTATTTTCAAATACGATGTCAATTAATAAAATTCAAATGGATATTACTTGTCGTTTGCCTAACTAATTGCACTGCAAAATATTTTAATACGAATACGTACAAAATTTACGTATTTGTTTCATCGATAACCTCAGAAAACGTGAACATATTTCTGAAACCAAAAATTGTTAGTTTCTCCTGTCTCATTTTAACTTCTAAAAGAGTATACGCTCTCCAAAGGGACGCAGGAACTATTGCTTTATATAATTATATATCATCTGAAAAATCTGCTTTGATATTTTTTAAATACATTTTTCCGATTTCCATTCAATTTGGCTTTCACAATTAATTATTGTGGTAAACTAGCAGATATTATTTTTATGCCAATATGACATCACACATGCAAATTGTTAAGCACACAAAATTTTATTTCTTGAAATATTTGTCATTATTTGATAGGACACTTAGTCGCCATTTTAATTATCTAGATGATCAGAAGCCAAGTGTAAAATAATATAGCACTGTTTGAGGAGAAATATTTAGAGAAATATTTTCGTCACATTTGTAGTAATTTTTTTCATTTAGCAAATAATATTTTATTAAATGTGTAGCATTTATTTCCATAGGAAAAAATAAGTGAAATCATTAAAAAGTATCGAACACGATATGTTGAGATATACGGATTTTTCTCACAGCCATGCGGTATGACAGGCACAGGGTCGCAGTACGGTCCAGTAGAAAGCGAACGTTGACTCTCTGTAATTTTATTATACAATAAATTCACATATACTCCGCTCACGCTTTACACATTAACGCACGTACAAAATATGTATTTGGTTGAGAGTGCGGTTATACCGTTTTGGAATGACATTTTCCTATTGGGAAGGCGAAGTTGGTTTTTCGTTAAAATACAATAGGGATGTACAGTAAGGGGAGACAAGATGAAATATTTTTTACAGTTAGTGATTTGATTCATAGAGTTTTAGATATTGTCGTAAGGTGAAAAGAAGACTTTTTTCATTTGGTTAGGTCATACTTATTATTATCACCTCATCTCCTTTCTACTGGAATTTAGACAGATTTTGTTAGTCTATTCAGTTAGTTGTGTAGTTAGACTAGTTAGTCTATAAATGAAGTCCGAAAGAATTGTATAACACAACAAGTATACAAAAAACTTCTGAAAAAATTATGACTAATTGTTATAGAAAGTTTATAGTAAGCATATATACGTTGCAGGATTGGTCGTACATTTCTGTATTCAATTAAACACAGAATATATAACTAAATCCTTGAGAATACGTTAACCACAAATAATTTTTAAAAAGAAAAAAAACGATTAAAACAAAGTAGAGTAATTGTGCCTTTTTGCCAGAGCAGAGTTGGCACGGACAGCTAGCTAGTTATTCTATGAAATGTATTAATGGATTCAAAAAATATATTAATGGTAATGAAAATAAATTATCAATGGAATTCTAAAAAAATAATAAATATATACGTTAATAAAAAAACCAAGTTTATTGTTGTCAGTTATTATTTTGACAATGGTAAAGATTCGAAATTCTTGTAGAGAGCTGATTTGACTTTGATATGTCGAAGCCTATATCATCCGGTTTGTTTCGCTTGCACTGTTGCGCAAAAGCTAAGTTATTTTTGCGACTTCCTCTTGTGTACTTGGGACGTTCATGGACACAGAGGTTGTCTACTTCTTCAATATAAGATTGCATTATGCCAAGGTTGGGATGATTTTCATTCTCTTAATTGATTATATATTATCTAGAGCTCTATTAAAAACTATGCTATTGATGACTGTAAATAGACAGAGTCTCAGAGTAGCATTAAATTATTTAAAAAATGTTTTTTAAATTGTTTTTTTACAGAATCACGTCTCAAATTGCAGCTTCGAGACTATGCTCTCAGCTAATGTATATAAAATACAAAAACGTTTAAATTATAATGCAGTACAGAGAAATAACAATACAAACAAATGTCACAAGTACAAAAAATAATTAGAAATTATGGTTCAACTCTCCATGACGTAATTTGAAGGTCGTGAATGGAATAGTAAAATACATACATTTTTACTATTACATTAAACAAGTCAGTGCAAAGCTGTCTAGAATCGTGAGCTATCGTGGTATGTGTATGTGACATGTCAAATTGAGGTTTCTTCTTACTCATGTCTAATAATTTGGAAAATAAAATGACTCCAATCGAAAACTAATGTGTAGTCAATGTAACCAAGTACTATTTTGAATAAATATAGAAATACGTCTAAATCTGTCCTCGCTTGCAGAGAGTTACATACGATTATAATTTAAATATTCCTGTGACTGTAATAGTCATAAAATAAATTTATTTTATTAATATATTCATAACGGGAGCAGGAATATGAGTGGATTTATGTAAATGATGAGTATTTCGCATGGCCGATGTACGGCTCAGTGTTTAATTATGAACGACGTGTGTCGTACACGACTTATTAGTTGAATTTGTGTATGCTTTGAGCTTAGCGTTAGTATACATACTACGCGAATTCAACAGATCACACAGTCAATTTCAATGGCAGAAATGAAGTCATATCCTATGTTTCCTTTAAATCTCACTTCTGGGTAATACCAAATATCACATTTCTAATAAAAAAAATAATATATAAGAATGTTTTCCATAATCATATTAGTCAAAGTATTATATTGTGGCACTTTGGCTACAACGCTTCCAGAAGCCAGTTTGAATCCAGATTGCAGACCGACGAACGTGACGCTCTTGCTGTACATAAATATAAATACCAATAATTCATGTCAATTAATTCAATAAACAACATTTATACATCCGCTTGCTAATGTTATGATTAATGCGAATAACCTAGTTTATCTAAACATAAAGCATCCTTTTGCAGAGATCTTGTAATTTTGTAGACTGACATTATACTGCGTATCAATAAAAGAATATTTGATTTGAGGTAAATGAGATATATGACATTATTACATATAAATAAATGTTTGTCATTACTCTAGAAACCTCATAAAACCTTATCCCGTAAGCTTTTTCGTCAATATAATAGAATGATGAATATAAATCTGGTACAAATGGTACAAATCATAATGTTTTCATTTCAGTTATAACAATGTTTGTGATATTATAAAAGGCTTACTTGAATAGATGACAGTAGAATATCGAGACAAAGATGGTGATTTATATTAATGTTGAGATAAAGATGGTGACATATTGCAAAAAGTATAATATTTTTCATACAGGTAGTTACAAAACAAAAGTATTTTTGCTTCATTATCTATCAAACATAACTATATTTTTTAGCTATTGACAATGAAGTACATATAGAAACTAAAAAAGAAACTGAAAATTTATACGAAATAACTCACCAAATTGAAGAAACATTTTCAGTTTAGCTCGTGTACTTAGTTTATGACATAATAATCAACAGTTCTTGGAAAAAAATCATCAATTTTGTTGGTACTTTCACTACAATCACAAGTTTTCAAATAATATTAAACTATTGATTACATCACAAACTTATTACTTTTTGGATAATATTATTTTGGATAATATAAGTATTTTTTAGTGGTTTAATTCTATCGTAACGTTTTCAATCTCCTAATGCTATTACTTTATTTCAGACATTTCAGTAAAATGTTAAAATATGCTTATGAAATATAGATCAAATTTTACAGTTTTGGATCAAACGGAAGCATGGAACTAAGATACAATCGCACTATAAATATTCTGTCTATTACCATCATTAATTACACTAGTTTTTATATCACTCCATATTTAAATTGTTATTTTTATTTAATAATTTAAGTAAAATAAAAGTGTGACTAGATAAAAGTGAAGCTTAAAAATATTAACCATAATGTTGAAAGTTCAATATTTGTCTTCGATATTTTATAAAAGATGAATTCTTGGCGTCAGCATTCAGTTGTTTTCAGAAGGAGAAAGATTTTTCGTGTCTTGGGAAAAAAGGAGACTGTGTAGGTTTTCAGAGCGTAACTTTAGATCGGAATAGACAATTAATATGCTTTTAAGATTTGGTAAACTATTTGGAATGTACAAAATATTAAAAAAAAGACTAGGTATATGTAGATGGTACACGGGACAACAGGGAAAGTTTCTATAATACCAAAAATAAGACCAACTTGTAAGATAGATCTTTGCTAATATCCCACTTGAAGATGTTGTAATGCAACGAAACCTAGGTCGTGGTTAAAGAAATTAAAGAAAGTAGAAATAATACTACATCACGTAGTTTCATTTAATTGTGAATAATGAATTTCTACAAAATTAACGCCAAATATATAAAATATTTGACATTTTTATTATCCTCCAAAATAGTCTCCGTGGCAATCTGATATATGCGTATATATATATATATATATATATATATATATATATATATATATGTTTTAAGTGCCGCTTCTCTACCTACACTTGTAATGTAGTTATCAACGAAGAGATATTTTAGAAATGAAAAATTTCCTTTCACGTTTCTGAAATTATTTTTCTGTGTCATTTCACTCGAATGGCATTCACGCTGTAATAATTTATTTAGAAGCGTTATTTTTAAAGACAATAGGAATTTCAAATTGAAGAACAGTTATTTGAAAAGATCCTTTCACATCAGCGCTCTGGATGTTCTTATTCCATCAAAATTGAGTCTTTGAAGAAATAATTTAATTGAAATTGGCATCAATTTGAAATTAAAATATTTTTAAAGAAAGTTTCTTTTCATTTTGATAGCGTTTAAAATTCTTTTACTACCCCTGTTTAATTTCTCTTTAGTGTTGTACTTGATATGATATTAAGGTCCTATTAATCAGTTAGGTCTTCGGATTGTGCAGCACGCGAGACTTATTTTTAGCGAAAAGCAAAATTGTTTACCCGAGTAGGAAAGAACTACAATAAACTAATATTCCACATAATACTTACGTTATTTTTAACAATAATTGGTGCTCTTGTATATATATATATATATATATATATATATATATATACATATATATATATATATATATATATATATATATATATATATATATACACATACATACATATTCGCATTATTCATCTTATATTTAAAAATTATTTAACGATGAATTGTTGAAAAAGAGATTCATTAAAAAAAAGTATTGTTATTTTACAAAAGTCGACTATTAAAAAATCATTAAAAAGTAACGAAGGCTTGAATATAAAATACCTAGAGCTTCCATAGTTTTCTACATTTCGTAACTGTGAAGCCACGGTAAATAATGTTTTCCGTGGAAATTATGTGAAAGACTACGACTGCGAGATATCAAAAAAAGACTCGTCCTATTCGTTAAAACGCGACGGTTCAATATATTTTTAAATTCAGTCTTTTTTTTATTTAGTGTTTTTAAAGAAAAAAACATGTTCTCAATCTGCAGTATTTACGCAATCATTCTGCAAATAGTGGATGTAAAATTTAAGTGATACACTTGAATCTATATGCGCGTTTAAAATTTCTCATTTACATAAATATAGATCAAAACAGAAGTATTAAATACAGTTATTGTAATTAACATATAATATTATTATGGTTCTCTATGTTATTTACTATAATCTGTAATTGCTCTTCCCGTTATTTAATTTAAGTTGTTACCTTTGGTCCCGGATATGTTGGCGACACAGAGTGTTTTTGATTTTCGTATTTGTACGTATTTGAAAACATGTCCAGACATATTTGGAATTGTGTACTTAACTTAAATTTCTCATTTATATAAATATAGATCAAAACAAAAGTATTAAATACAGTTATTATAATTAACATATAATATTATTATGGTTCTCTATGTTATTTACTATAATCTGTAATTGCTCTTCCCGTTATTTAATTTAAGTTATTATCTTTTGGTCCCGGATATATTAGCGACACAGAGTGTTTTTGATTTTCGTATTTGTACGTATTTGAAAACATGTACCGATAAATTTGGAATTGTGTACTTAATTTAAATAATAATGACTAAAATGAAAGTGAAATGATGCTAATGAAAAAATTAGTCAACTTATCAATATTCGAGAATATCCCCTCATCATAGACAGGATTGCGAGGGAAAAATGAAATTCGCTACGGTTCCATTATTTCGTGTGCCACCTTTTTATTAATTTTTTGTTATATAAATATAAACGACATACTTTTTAGCAATAAGCGCTGATTAATGGAATCACAAAGACTTGGATTTATTTTGTGTCATATTAATTATTATGCCTCTGCAATCTCCACAATGACCGAGCACCGCATCTTTAAGACTAAAAGTGATACTGCTGTATGGGGGTGAGACATTTAAAGTGACCTCTGACATTAGCAAAGCTTGCAGGTCTTCATCAAGTGATTATCTTTATAGCTATTACTAGCGATTACCTTTATGGTGTCAAAGGAACCAGGGATTCTAACCAAAATTATTTATTTGCCAACAGTTATGGTTATTTATATAAGAACTCATATTTTTTCACGAAAATCATCCATAAATGTTCAGCAATACGACTTCTGAATTCTCTACATATTCTGGCTAAATGCAATCTCTGACGAAAAGCTCTGAAATTTGAAAAGGGAAGAACACATAGCCATCCAGATCAAGAGGAAGAAGTGAAAATGGGTTGGACAATTCTCCGGAAGAGCCTGAATGCTACAGAGCCACTATCTATTTTCTGGAACTTTCAGGGGAAGAGCAAAAGAGGCAGACCGAAGAATTCGTGGAGGAGGATTGTGTAAAAAGAATCCATGAAAGTTTAAAAGTCGTTTGAACAGCTATCTCTTAATAGTGTCGACTGGCAAATGTCTTATGCAGTGTATGAGATCGATAGGATTTATGTTATCTATGCAATATAAAATTAAAAATTATTCCATTTGATGTAAGATCCAATAAGTCACAATGCATTTAGGCATTGGCGATGGGGTGACACGTATTTGATGTTTTGCTTTTTCTGAAATTTAATTTATATTACGTCACTCATTATGTGCTGATCCGGGTTAAGAAGCGAGTCTACATCCGTTTTATATCGGGGAGAGTGCTGTCTGAAATCTGGTCGTTCTGCCTCTTGACATAAAGTAATGCGACTATGACCTCTAGCATAAAGAGAGTAAGTGAAAAATGCGATTTAAGCCAATGACTTGAAGACTTTTTCTACTGATTGGTCAACTCTTTCATTGGTTATCTTCATTCTCATAAATTTTATTACTGTTTTTAATAAACTAGTGTAATCTATAATTGTTATTTATGTAAGAACTCTTTGCATTAGCAAAGAGTTGCGTTTAGGACAAGGCAGTATTAAAAATGAAATGTATGCACTTGCTACATTTACGTTTTCTCCGGGTGAACAAATGAAAGCAAAAGTAGGACGTAAATTTATAATATTAAACACTTAATATTATACATCCTAATGTGCAATTGCATTTCAGTAAATCACTTTGTATCTTATGTCCGTAGGCTGGTTTTATTTATTTGGATCGTATCTTCCGACCAGTACAATATTGTATGTGTGTCAGTACACTCGACTGTATCGGACGTATTATTGACCTCAAATAAAACGTTTGTCGAATATTGAATCTACTCTTCCTGCCGGTTGACACGATGTGATATATATTACGTGGCGGGAGGTAATTAATGTACCGATTTGATATATTGGCTGTTAATGAGAAGTAAACGATTTAAGGCGAGGATAAATCATAAGTATGAGCCAAGAGTAAGGGGGAAATGTATATGGATTTACATATAAAATGTTGGTAATTGTAATACCTTTAGATTTTGAATCGTGAAAGGCGATGTAACAAGTTAGGGCATATTAATACAGTTTTCAATACTCGGTATTTAATAATTAATTATAATATGAAATGTAAGCGTCTTCTAGTTTAAAAAAAAAATTGATTATGAAATAAACACTCGTACAGTACAAAGCTATATGTCGCATTTTAAATGAGGGGCGGTAAAATTGTAGTTTTAAGTATTTTTATGGACGATTTTTTTGTGACCTATCCAATCATGAATTTCTTTTATCGGCATTGTTATATATTAATAAATCGTATATTACTGTCAGTAATACCAAGCATTTATACGCATCATATACTTTTTTATAAAAGAAACAAAAAAGAGCGATGTACTGATGCAACTGATTAAATGAAGATTTATTTGTATGCATAAAAAGGGAGTATTTAAAAGGCATTTGTACAGTTCAGTGAATAATCATAGTTAAGTGAGGTAGTACAATGTTTATTAGTATTTCTTGTTTTAGTTTAAAACCATATATCTTCAAGGGTAGAGAAGAGAAGCAACATTAGAAATAACTTCCATACGTGTACAAGCTGCAATTATTGCTAATGTTAGTTTTAAAGATCCGAGCTTACGCAAGCCAGAATAATTGCTAAGGTTAGTTACAATGGATTGACATGAGGTACATATTCTTATAAATCACATGAAAATAACAAATCAACTAAAATAACTTCATTTTATAACTTCACTCGAACTAAAAATAATACAGAGACCGATACCCGACTTCATGCAGCCTCAAGTTACGGGTAAGATTATTGCGCCATATTGCCACCCTAACGGCTGTCAAACTTGTTTCATCAAGCGTGGCAAAGGTTAGATGCGGCTGACGTCAATCGTTATTTGCGATGGTCCTACGGGATCTCATAATGGACCGCAAGTTTCAAATCGGGCATCATGTTCTCTGGGTCATCATTCGATAACTATATGCGGGCGGGAATTTCAATATTGGTAATGCGAACTTTAAAGTGTACTATTGTATTAGCACGTGGTAGTGCTATTACGTGATATAGAATTTCACTTATTTCTGTTGTATTTCATTTATATTTTTAACTATTTAACAATGCATTAAAATCAGTTTATTTACAATAAGACTATAATTACACACATCGTTGGATACAGGACACAAAACTCAACGATGATGGTTATTTCGGCTACTGTTATGCTTATGAAGAATGGTTCATATCGCCACATAAGTTTATTGTGTCTCTCCATTATTATTTATTTAAACAAGTTTACGTAAAAACGGTATGCTCATATAATGGATTTATACTGTAGATACAATCTCTTCTACTTAGCTATAGCAAATGGACGGAAAAATATTGCTTTATCATAGACTATCAAAATTTTAATGCAGATTGACTGACATTTGAAAAATAATAAAAAGAAAAGACAATAATAAAAAAATATGAATTTAGATTGAACATAGAATTGGAATTGACAAAAAGAGTAAAAGATGGGAAGACTAAAATTCAGAAACAGTCAATTTAAGTATCTCACAGGTAACCGTGAGCACGTAAACCGTTCAGTTCGCTAATGAGATAATTTTTTTCCATGTGACTATTTAAGATATCGATTATAAATCTGAGAAATAATTCAAGTGTTCTTTCCATTCACAGAGAGTTTGGTTTTTATTAGTATATATCATGTAAATAGTTCTGACAGCAAATTATTATATGTTTATTTTTATGTACATATTATATTATGTTTTTTTTTAACTTATTGAAAGATGGCAAGGATATATTCCTATATAAATAAATATATTTGCCATTATGTATTGGGGGATGTATTTGGGGCTCGTCCAGTCCCGACGAATCCCAAAGAATGTTAGGGTGGTTAAAAATGAATTATTTCGTTGTTGCGATTATTTTTAGATATTATAAGTATCTTGAAAATGGATCTTTGTTTAAAGACCACTTTTGGATTATTATTTTTATTTCAAATACAATTAAAGAGCGAGTAATACATTTTTATGTTTTCGTTCGAAGTGTGACAAACAATGTTTTTAGCTTCAATGATGACAAGGAAAATTAGCCAAAGGCCGTTAATTTGTTTTTTGATGTGTTGATTTATTTGATATATAGATCAATAAAATGAAGATATATGTCAGGTTTTTTTCCAAGTCCTATGCTTTGCGTTTTTACAGATAGCAAAACTTAATACATTTGCGTTATGCGAATAAATCATCTCATATAAACGAGCGGCGTTGAATTATAAGCGATTAAATCACGTATATAATTCTACAAAATGATTTATATAAAATTTAAGGAAAACTTCATTGTCGATTTCAAGTTTGGTCTATAAATACACGATAAATATATTGGTTGGACTAGACATTTTACTGTGTTGCAAAAGACAGCTTAGTAAAAGTTTGGTAGTGAATATAACGACATAATGTAATAATGAAACATTACGATCATTAATATTATTGGACTATTTAGCAAATATTCTTATTTTTTTTTGCAATTCCACATATAAATTTTTCTCATTCAGGATTATATTCTAATAAAAATATTAATGTACACGTATTTCGGATGTAAGAACCTAAGCGACCTATTAAAACAAGAACGTGATTTTCATCGAATATTTCCATAGCGTGACGAGATTCTACCGCATGATATAGTACATAGTAGCACGTAGTAGATCGACATTAAATTATTCTTAATCCTATTTACCGTAAACGCAAAAGCGTGAAATATAACATATCCCGAAGCAAATATGACAGTTTATGCACCTTATAACTTATGCAGGTATTATTCGCGGCCACGTTTGCTAACGCGGCTATGAAAAACGACGTGTATTTTGTTTCGCATATATTCGTTTTTGTTTTGGGCTTGTTTTTTCGCGAACAAATAGCTTGTTGACGTGAAATATGTCCGCGATTATTTTCCGTTGCGATAACTTTCGACCGCGTCGTCGGTGCGCGTTCATTTTCAGGCGACCGATGTGACCGCAAGAAGCGGTCATTTATTGTGCTTTTCAAAAGTACTTGTGTTTTAGGGTGATGATGTCATTCGTGTATTTACTTACTTATTTTTACGCGAATTTAAAACAAAGGAGTTGTGATGGATTAAGCTCAATTTATTAGAATTATGATGGACAATAAATTTCAGTTTTATTTTGATCATAATTCTCTTAAAGTTTATTTATATGACCGCATAAAATTGGGAGACACATTACGAAGTTGAAATTTTTCCTTCTAAATTTAATTTTCAGTTAACTTAGTTTAATTACTTATTTATATCTTATTTAACGTTCGTTGACAAATAGAAACGCATTTTCAGTTTTTCTGCTGTTTAGGAACAATTACTGCCAAGATGAAGAGCGTAATTAAGATGGAACGTTAAATTGCTCCCATAAGTATCCCATTGCGTTGTTGTAGAATGTCCTCGACAAGAGATATCAGAAAAAAAATTTTGCACATATGTCGCATAAAACTACGTGAATCCTAATCATTAAAGTGATTTTTAAAGATGCAGTTCAGTTTAGTGATCGAATCAGGAGTAAATTAGGAATTAAGGATTTGGAAAGGACATCTTATATACACATCTTACATATTGATAAAAATCTATTTTTTATCAATATGTAAGATGATATGATATCAAAACATGATGATGATATCAAAACAATTTGTTAGAGTCTGATATACCATCATTCTTATCGCTAATATTCTGATATACCATCATTCTTATCGCTAATATTCGTTCTATAGTAATTATATTAATAAAAGTAAGAATTATTTCTTTGAACATATATCACGTGAGTATTTTAAATAAGATATCTGTTTTACTGTAATTAAAACCGAATTAATATTAGCGATAAGAATTATATTAATGTCGCATTAGAATCAGTAGCGCAGAAAATCATGACGGGGATCCGTAATGATGTGCAAAAAGGGCATCTCACACTGTTGTTAATTACACTGTACGTTCATGTGGTACAATATGGAGGGTGGCTATGTCTTGGTCTAAATTGAGGCGTACAACAATCATCTGAAACTTGAAATCATGCAGGACATTGAACACAGTTGCCGGGTTCCATTCATTGTAGCTGGCGTTAACGCATAATTGAGTATATTCGGACTAAAATTGAGTTTTCATTCTAAAATGATAGTACGTGTGAATATATTTTCACTATTCTATCCTTTACTGAAAGTACAAGAGAATGAGAAATGGTAGTTCACTTGGAAATCCTTACTTTATTTTATTTTAATGTTCTGATTACAGCAGTAATTGGAATAAAAATGAATTCACCAAAATGCAAAATGTGAAGAGAACTATGTGCGTTCTTGTCAGTATTTGAGGATAGCTGTAATATGGAAATAAATATACACTCGTTACGAGTGCTTTTTAATTTGACGTTAATTAATTTTTGACTTCCATAAGTACGCAAGAATATTATGTGAAAGTAATGACATTATTGGGTGTTGTAATATAAGAGGCAATATACAGCATTAATAGAGTCTTTCAAGAGGTTTGGTTTGATGCTATCCAATGATAAGGGTTTTTGAGAAAATCTTCAGTTTACTTGACCTTAGTGCAACTGCAAATTAGATTAGTTGAATTCTCAAGAACTGGCACAAGAGAAAGCAGCATTTTGTAATTAAGCATATCAAAACGAGGGTTCTTTAATATTTGTACTCGGGAACATTTGTACTCGAACGAAGTCTTTCTATTATTTTTTGAGGGTATACCGGGTTACCATATTTTAAATTAATAAATTTCACAAATTAAAACTCGTTTTGATAATGTATGTTTTTGTGCCTGCAACATTTCTGAAGATAAATAAAAGAAAGGTAATATTATACGAATATGAAATACTTGCAGAAAATCTTTAAAATTTAAATAATTGAAATTGAAATTTTTATCGATCATAATACATATAACGGCATGAAATTTACAATCACATTATAACTTTGAAACTTATCCTTGTTTTTACTTCATGCACATTTAGAATACATTTTGAAAATTTTTGTCAATAATTGCTAAGTTAGTTTCAAAATTCGAGCGTGTACAAATCGAAATAATTTATAAGGTTAGGAAACAGTATAAGTTACTTATAACGTTCCCTAAAATTACATAAAAATTACTAAATACTCTACAAATAACTTCATGTTTCATAAAAGTAAAAATACGAAAACTCACACGGAACCCGATACCCGACTCGGTGCGATCTTAAGTTCTGTGTAAGTTTAGTGTGTTACCCTGTAGTTGTCCCTGTACCCTGTAATGTCGCTACCCTGACAGCTGTCAAACTTGTCTCATCAAGAGATGCCAAAGTCGAATGTGGCTGGCGTCAATTGTTGTTTACAACGGTCCTGCGGGACCCCATAACGTGCCGCACGACTATTTCAATTCGAGCACCATGATATCGGGATCATCACTCGATAATGTTCGAACGGGGACATGTGTATGGATATGAATGAATTCGATATTTCAATATTATTAATATTTACTTTTAGGTTGTGACTATTATATAATATACAAGCGTGTTATAGTGCTATTATTTGAGTTAGATTGATTGAGGTAATCGGCTATAAATAATAATTAGTTTGTGCGTACAATATTTAAGATCATATTAATTAGTTTATTGTCCAGCGATAGGACAAATAACACACTTAAGTTTTCGTTCGAAACTTTCGCTGTGTGAAACAATGTTTTTTAGCTTCAAATGACACCTGCAAAAATCACCCAAGGGTCGTTGACTCGGTTTGCCGAGCTTTTTTATTTATCTTGTTCATTTAATTAGATTCTCACCCCTCTCCTACTTATTTCTTGGGATACTTCTTTAACCGGTATTTTCCGAGCAATCCTTTCGTTTTATATAATTAGAAAATCTGTGCCTGTAAGCTAAACGTGATTAGATTGGGGGTGACTAGAAATGTGTTTATTCATTTGTCATGTGATTGTTGGAGATATTTAGTTAAACCGCCAAATTACAATAAAATTGTTACATCATGCCAATAATTAAAATCAGTGTCATAAAATGTTGCAAATTTTCCTTTAATTAAGTAATCTGAGTCAGTAATCAAGAATTTATTTCAGATTCCCTTTGTTAATTTCTAGTACAAAAAATTAATTTTCAAAACATGTATAGTTTTACAAGATCTACGATTTTACGTCTTTACGTATCGTAATATTTACATGTTATGGCTAAATATTAATTAAGATTTTTTTTCTATTGCCTTCTTTAATACATTTTTGTACTCTGTGAACCGTGATTGTCAGAAATTTTATGTATTTAAAAGAAGTTTAAAAATTAGGGAAATTAGGAGTTTTTAATTAATCCTTGTTATTTGATTGCACTACTATCATTATATGATGAATACGCGAACGTCATTAAAAAATAATAGAAATCGATACCCCATTGCAATCATTCATGACAATAAATCTCATAAATTAATTGTCATGAAAGACATTTACACATTGTGACAATTATTTTATCGCTGATTGAATTTTTCCAATTTTTTTTCGTTACCATAGAAATGATTGAAATTCATTTTAAAATGATTTAAGTAGATATATAATTATGTCAAGTGTTATAAGAAAATTTAGTAAGGCTTCAGTATCTGTCGCAAATTTGGTCTATAAATACGTAATAAATATGTTGGTTGGATTAGACATTTTATATTAACATATGATAGAGCTTAGCAGTGGATACACAAAAATGATCTAATATTGAAACATAGTCATTATTATTACTGGAATAATTTGCAAATATTTTTGTATTGGGGCAATTTCATTCAATTTTGCTCCTTTAGTATTCTTTTTTGGTCGCCTTTTACATACTCGAAGGTCGTGTCCTTGAAAAGCATTCGTGGTTTTATTTACAAACAACCTCCGCTTTGTGCGGTTTTCAGCTTCCCTCAGGGCGGTTGCTAAAGGAAGAACCGTAATAGTAGTTATTTGGTCACACCAACGGCTAGGTGATCGGTCACAGGGTTTTTTCCTTCCATTTTGGGCACCACAACAAACTTGTCGATGTCATCTGGTTGCTGTGGGTAGTGTAACCGAAGTAACCGAGAATTCTTTGGTAACAAATCGTCGAAAGTCTATTCTGATATTTAGCTGCTCGAGTATAGACTTATTCATTATTTTGGCGGTCCACGGTATGCGGAGTATTCTTTTCCAGCACTACATCGAGAAGACTTTAATCTTCTTTCGATCTACAGACCATATCGTACATGATTCCTAGTACAATAGAAATATCAAAAAAACAAAACCAGAGTCCGAGCTAGTTCCACTTTGACTATATTGTGAAACTTTTCGTCACACGACAGACGTGTCAGTTGGCTCATTGTAGTCTGAGCAATTTGGGCCCATCTCTTGATTTCTCAAGTTCGCACGTATATCAATTATACTCCGTTGTAGAGAATATGGCTGTCAAGCTTCAAATCCGAGAGCTCTCCAGTCCTAGAGAAGAAAGATCGGTTTTGTTGACGATCATGACTTTTGCCTTCGACTTGTTGATAGTAAGTTCAACCAGACCATTCTCGTATTCCGCTCTGCGAGGTAATTCTGCAAACTCCTTCTCCGATAATGAAAAGAATGTGGTGTCGTTCGCATATCTCAGATTGATGATTTTAACGCCACCGACTTTCCAAGGAATTTTTCATTATATGTTCACCATGTATGTCAAAAAGATTGGGAGGTAAAAGTTTATGGTCACTCCCACAGTCAATTACAGGGTAGGTTTTAGTGCTGCTGATGCATGATTTCCATCTTTTGACCAACTTATGTATATAGCTTTTTAAGGTGGTTTTCGAAGTAAATGTTTATGATAGAGATTTTTCAGCGCAAAATTGTAGCCACATTTTATCGCTTTCATTCCTTATCCGGAGTCCATACTTGCCGACTATTTCTCTTGGGTGGTAGTATTCGGTGGTAAAATGTGTCTCCTACTTTGTCGTTTTCTATCAATAGTGTGATATTTCTTTTCTGTAAACTTTGTTACGTGTCATCGAATTGGTTGCAGAATGCCTCAATATCAGCATCTGTTGAAATGGAGGTGGGTGCATACAGTACCACTAGATTAAGACGAAATGGATTTGTGTTGATTTTCAGCAGGAATCGATTTGTTATTATTAGAAGATGCATATAGAGCTACTCCGTTTTTATTTTTATATTCTGGTCCAAAGAAGTATATGGTGTAGCCATTTATGGTTGTGGAGAGTCCGGATTGTCTCATGTAAGTTTCCGTAATCCCCTGTATTTATAGCTTGTATAGTCTTGTCCATATTTTATTTTATCCCTTGTTCCTAATTTTATTTTGTTTTGAAGCTCTACACGATGATCAGTTGTTGTATCACTAGACGCATTCTGACGTGGTGGGGGTAACAGTAGTATATTTCACATCATGCGACCCGGAGTCGATATGGCGCCGGGTGGTAGCTAATTCACATATTTTTCGTTCTTTTCACATAGTCCACTTTCATAGGGTTTCTTGGGAATATAGTGCAGTGATTTTCCTTTGTCTTATACGCTGTAGTGATGATGCATGAATAGTCAGTACGTCCTGCCTCTAACAACTAACGTCTGGTTGCAGGTGAAAACAACCAGACTCCCTTTGCTTCCATCTTCATTTTGACCAAGAGCCTGTCTCCAAAGGGATTGGATACCGCAATTTCGACGATGGGTTACTCTATGTAACAGGGTTTACCGGGAATATGCAGGATTGAAGTTGATGAGGAGAGGCTTAGTGGTTGTTTTTGTTTTGCGCATCACTCACCTGAAATCTTTAGTAATATATTGTTAGAAAAATATTAATGCTTACATAGTCCAAGTGTAACAATCTAAAACGCACAAAAGACGACGAGGTGACGAGATCGGGCGGTGTGATACAGCAGGTCAACATCAAATTATCAAAATCCTGTTTACCATAGATATGGAAGCATAAAATATATTAACGTTTTTCGTGTAAATATATGACTTTCCACGTACATTAAATCTTACGCGCTTTTTATTCGCGGTCATGTTTGCTAAAGCGGATATGAAAATGACACATATTTTGTTTTGTATATATTCATATTTATTTTTGGGTTGGTTTTTTGGAAATGAATAGCTTATTATTGCGAAATATCCCCACGGTATTTTCTGTTGCGGTTACTACGAAGCGCGTTTTTGTTGTCGGCGAACGATCATTTTTGGTGGACGACGTGGCCGCGATGAGCTATTATTTATTATCACATTCGGTACATCTTTTTACTGAACTAATCCATCCTTTTTCTATAATGTATGTACAGGCTCAGAGTGTTTTAAATTAAAACATATTCGGTGTTTCCAAATTTAGAGCGGTCAGAACATTAGCGATCAGTGTATGGTTTAAATGCGCCTGCATAACGTGATAAAGGTCAGGTTACACTAATGCATTAAAATTGTATATTTTGTAAACCAACTGTTTATAAATTAGCACAAAATAATCGAGTAATGATTTTTCTAATTGAATCTAATAAAGAGAATATTTCTGTGTGTTTAACCTCATTTTAATTGTTTGTTTATAAATAATTTAATGATCGTCGATAGTTAGAAACGAGGTATTTACAATATTTCTGCTGTTATGAATTTTTGGAATAAGTAGCGGATTGCGGAGCCGTAGAAATATCGCCGAAATTGTTGTACATGACGTTTCAGAAAATATTGCCCGGATGTCGTATTAAATTGCATACATATAGTATAAAATTCTAAGTCGTCAATTCAAAGTCGATTTAAAAAGATACATTTTAGTTTAATGACATGAGTAAATCAGAAATTAAGGATTTGGATGTAACATCTTATTAGATATGCCGTTAACATTTTGTTAGTATCCTATAAAAATATATTTGTTTGCCCCAAAACTATATTGCAGCTGCTGATGTAGCACCGCAATTTCCATTTTGGGAAAGGATTGGTTAAAGCGTTATTATCTCATTTATTGAGGGTGATATGAGTACTATAAAAGTGTCATATTGTTACTATAAAATTAATATTTAATCAGTAACACAGAAACGGATGATAAGGATCCGTAATTATTAGCGATCAGTCTTACTTGAAGAGAGTTTATATTTATATAGTCTCGCCATTCTGTTCACGTCCTAAACTGCATCTCCTTCTTTTGTCAACTTCACCACATATTCGTGATGTGTGATATGTAATGTGGCTATCTCTCGGCTTAAATTGAAACACACAAAATCATCTGAAATTTCAGTCATTTTAGAAAGGAACGAAATGGTGACGCCGCGTTGCATTAGTCTTATTAGATTTCAGTACGCAATTAATTAATATTTAGACTAGAATTTACATTTTTGTTCTAAAATTATAGTATTTGTGAACGTACTTCCTGGACCTTATTCTTCATTTAAACTATAAAAGAAAATAACAAATGGCACTATTGAAATAGTATAAAATCAACTAATCATTGAACTTTTCAATTTTGACATTTTATATGGTGCGTTATGGTTCTGATTAAAGCTATAATTGGAAAATAGTTGCTATTAAACATGCGAAATGTTGAGTAAACTACGTATGCCACTGGTTTTACTTGAGCGTACTTAAAGTCTGGGAGCAAGTCTATATCCTCTACGTTAGGCTACTCGCATTTTTTACCGTCGCTAGTTTCAGCAACGTACGTTTGTATACACGAACATGTTTGTGGAATTGTTGGCGTCGCTCGGTTGAACGAGTTTTCGCAATGTCGACTTTATTAAAGTAATACGGGTGTTTTAAGCGTGGGAGATAGTTTTGGCTAGTTTGCGAATATCATGGAATGTATTGTTTGAGAGTTTAATGGTGAGATACGGCTGACATGATGACGTCATAGATATGAAAGATAGGTTCTATTGCATGCTAATTTTCTGTGGTCTTAATGTGAATGTTGTAAGAGAATATTTCATGAAATCTGGTTTTATGCTGTTCAATGTTGAGTATTTATAAAACTTATCTTCAGTTTATTCGACGTGTGGGCATAAGTCCCACTAGTCTAACGTAGATTATTTCAGTTATGAAGGGTTGTTGCAAGAGAAAGCAACATCTAATAAATATATCAAAAGGGTTCTTAGGTATCTATACTTGAGAAACATATATAACATTTTTATCTTTTCGGTTTTTTTAATTTTCTCGTGGGTATGTTCCTTTTAATTTTTTCAGAGAAATTTAAATTAGATAATTTCGTGAGCTGTTTCTTTGAAAAGATTCCTATTTTTCAATCATCCATCGAATTCTGAATTATACCAAGATTCTTCACTTTCTCGTGGTATTCAGTTCTTATTCATTACTTAACCGTTTAATTGCAATAGTATCAGAGCGTTATTTGTTCATTATGAATGGAAGTACATATACAGAAATGTATCATCGTTTTTCGTTAAGTATAAGTCTATAATAGAATTAATTAAGGTATTATTACTACAATGTAATGATTTGTTTGCGTTATATTTTTTCTTTATTATATGTAAATAAAAATGTCGTTAATAAATTTATTATACGGAATATAAATAGTTTAGCATACTTCGTATATTTTGCTGAAAATATATTTCTGTAGTCCCAAGATTAAAAAGCCAGTAATATTGGGTGAACATACGAGTAGAAGGAGGGCTACATTATACGAATACTAAATATCTGTAGAACGTTTTCGTGAAGTACGTGAGTACGTGAAATTTGAACATTGTGTCTATCATAATTCTCGTAAAGTTTATTTATATGGTGGACTGAAATTTGTAGATACATTACACGGTTCAGATCCAACCCTGTATGTTCTTCACGTACATTCAAAATACGAGGATGTTATATAGATACAGAGAGTGTTGGTTTATCATTTACTTCTGTAATCGCAATGAAACAACTGACCATTATAAATCGTTAGATCATGAAATAACCTTTGCCAACAATTGAAATAACAATTTAGTTAACGTTAAAATATAGCTGATTAGAATAAATTCCTTGTGGTTATAAAATGTTGAATGAATAACGGCAGTTTTTATACCTTCTTTATACTTATTTTATTATATCCATAACTGGAGAGTTTTTTCAACCTAGCTTTTGAAAACAGTTTTTATTGTTTAATTAACTTTACTTTATTTTCGACGGTCGGTGGTTTTGGAAATTAACATTGTTATAAATGAATGATTTTTTATTTTTGCCAAATTTACAATATAAATAATATATGTGTAACTCGATGTTTACCTATTTTAGAAAGTGTAAGTTGGCCGTATTAAAACTTCTCGCTCTTTTGAATTACATTCTGGTGCACATTTTTTAAATTATTTTTATAATATTTCATCCTAGCAGATATATACATGTCGGAGTTGAGGAACGTCTAGCGGGGTTGCGGTGTGAAGCGAGCGACATTCAGCTGACATTTGATATTTCGTGCGGACGTGCAGATTTTATAATATTTGTTAATACTATACCATGTATTCTCGTCTCTAATTGTTCTTAATCAATGTTATAATCGTTAGTGTATAATGCGAATGTGTATAATCGATGGATGAATGTATAATGCGACAATTAGAATTTCTTATGTAAAGTCGTGTTTCAATTGCCTATGACCATGAATAATCCTGATGAAGTCCCATCCTTCTCCTGCTATATGAAAAGTATTATATGTACAAATGTTTGATGCATATGTAAAAAGTTTATTGTATGACTTCAGAATAAGTATAAAAAACATAATTTTAATACTTCGTAATGAGACAATAACACGACCAGCAGATTTATAAGCAGATGTGTAATGTGTGGTCATTCAAAATATTTGATTTCATAATATTTTATAGCATGATCTCACTTGTTCACTTAAAAATATAAATTATTATTCAGTTTTCAATTTTTGACGATTACTTCATTGTTTTTAATTTTCACTGTAGTTTTTCGCAAATGAAGCTGGTATTTAGAATACGTTATGCTACTATTGGAAAACTTACAAAAATCGAATTGATCGAAGCCATTTTATGTAACAATGACTCATTTAAAAGTGAATTTCTTAAAAGTTTGATCTTTATTTGGAATTATAGGTGTTTGTTCTTAATTTCTTTCCACATTGAGATTCATTCGTGATTTTTATATTGTTATAATTTTTAGAAGCTCACAAAAACCACATCTTGCACAGAATCTATTAAAAATAATAACACGAGATACACTGTAACTGATTTTGATAAAGCAGAAACATTTGGCAGGTTTTTGGAAGAAATCTGCAAACCATGCGAAGTCGATAACCAAGAATAGGCTTAGGAACAGGAAAAAAAAAACTGGTTTCAGACCATGAGATTGGCTTCAGGTTTAATCATTAAAATTGGATACGTAAAATTAGTAAGTATTCAACTCCATAACAATTATATAATTTTATTAATTATAGTCGACAACTCTTGATAATTTTTCCGCAGTCCTGGTAAAATTCGATCTTCTGTACAAACATGAATGTCATGTAAAACTCAATGTTATTAATTACAAATAATGATCTGGCAGATGATTGGGTTACAATTGGAAAGCCAGCAGAAAAATAAAATGGTGGACCACTCATTTGTCAAATAAACTATGCAACAGTTTATCAGCTGGATAGAGCCAATGAGACTGCGACAAAATACCCTTCACGGAATTATTAATTATTGTAGTTGACTATTTGTAGAAATCAGTATTTCAATGAATAATAAATAAAACAAGAAAAATGATTGGTTTGCAGATGAGACCACGGATTGTAAAAAATACGAATATTTTATTGTTGTTTATAATTCAAAAATAGTAAACAATACTAAGGAATAGAGAAAGACAAGAGGTTGTTCACTTTTGAAATTATCGTGAAAAGAAGTAGTCATTTTAAATTGCGCAGTGATATTTACAAAGCAAAACAATATTTTATTAAGGTAATAGAATAGAACTATACAGTTAATTTACCAAACGGGCAAAACGTTAAATAATTTACGTGAGCTTTTAGCTTTATTAAAGTGTAACCATAACTGAAGAGCGTCTTTATGTAAGCTCGCAATGGTGAAGCTGCTTTATGTAAACTTGAAAAAGGTGAACATTTTAATGAATGGTGAACATTTTTTTAAACATCTTCAGTCGTAAGTTTCCGTAATGCACATGTTTCGCATCATCATCATGCATGTGGATCTTTTGGGCTGACGACTTATTCGATGAAGTTTTCATAATGTTGATTTTATGCAAACAGTTATTTAGTACTTCTTAAATATCATCTTTTTCGACGCAGTACTTAATTTCTCACATATAACAAAATGAGATGATATTTTTCATTCAAATATTTCTACATATTTATTATATGAAGCCTCAATTGTTTTTATATTTAGACGTTGCGTATAGGAAGCATTTAGGCCACTATGGTACATGTGATTTTTTTAACATAGCTATTGCGTTTTCGTACACATTATAAAGGCATCTCAGCGCCGAATTCCAACTTTAAATAATAAAAAAAAACAATTATTGTATTTATAATATTTTAATTACAGTAAACTAAAGTACATTTATGCGGATTTTATGTACGAATTACATCATTAAGATATCCCATCACGGCGAACGCACTTCTCAAAGCGTAAGCGGGAATTTGCCATGACGTACCAGAGAACGTCGACTGAGATGGCTTTCACTTCTTCGTAAGAATCTCAGCCGTTTGATCGTATATTTCTACTTTGAGGTCCAATTGAATGATTTAGTGTATATCACCCCCGACTTGATTAACTGAATACTGGGCTCGTCATTAAAATGCCGGATTTCAAAATGATTACATAACTTGCGTCATGTCTCTAACAGAAAAACCGTTGTACTCAACAGCGTAAGCGCGGTGTGGGCCAGATCATTGCCAGATGATGACTAAAAAATACGCGCCAATGAGCTACCGAACGCCACCCTTCCTTTCTCACTAGCCCCGTTGCTTGTCGAGATATTCGGATTTAAAATTTGAATTCGGCGCTGAGACACCTTTATATTGTGGAATACAGGTGTGAATTAAAAATATCAACGCGTTGCGCTATAGATTGTTATTACCTCATTATTACAAATAATTTTTCAAGTTATACTCTCTTTACCTCTTTAACTAAAAATATCAACATAATATTCTGAACTATTTGATCAGTAAGTCATCTGACAGATATTTGCACATTTGATGTTAACAAAATTGGCATATTAATATATTTAACGTAGATAAAAAAACTGGATTCATGGCGTCTAGAAGATTATTTAGAAGTTCAAAATTTTGACTCGTTAGTTCAAATCTTGTCAGTTATTTATGTCGGACATTAAGTGTTGGGCCATTGATGAGGATAAAATGTAAAAAAACATATTTTGACATATTAGCAGAATATCATACGACTTGAGATATAGCACTACGTACAGATAAATCAAAATCTTACTCAAATAAACAAAACTATGTACGAATTTATTCTTGTTTTGTTTCAATTTATTCTCGTTTGCATTCACCAATTGCTGCCCTAATGAACCAAAATAAGCCACAAGCGCAATTACTCTTTGTTTCAAAAAGTCTTCGTTGACTTTACATGTTGCTTGTAAAGAGCAGTTTTTGAATTAAAATTTTAATAAGCTATGAAAGTTTGATATAAATTAAGCAATAATGATGGTTGATGACGGCTCTGTGCTGTGTTTTGGTGAATTTCTCATTATAACGAATTTACGAAAGTAATTCCATTACTACCGCACACTCTAGTTGTAATGGTATGAATCTATAGGTTGACTACTCAAATAATGTAATCTATATATATATATTAATTAAAATTGGTCGTGTGTGTGCCTATACGCCGCGCTGCAGCTAAACTATACTATTCTGTTCTTACGTATTGCATCAGCATTTAAATACATTTCATCGCCTGGTTACAGCTTATTTTACTGCTCGATCTATAACTACAAACAAGAGCACATCCACACACTCATTACAATAACTAATAAATAATGAGTTTAGAATTTCGATTATTTCATTTTGTGAATTGCTATAGATGTAATTAATGAAAACTTGCTGGTAAAAGTTGACCATAGTGACAATATCAGTTACTGCCTGATTGTTTTACAAGAAAGATAAAATCATGTATTATTATACATAACAATGTTTTTTTAAATGTATGAAAATTTTACGCATTAAAGTCTATGGAACATCACTCTCACATCATTTATACTAATAATTTTGGACATACTGCGATTTCATTATACTTCTCTGGGTCATTACTGGGAATGCTTTAAAACTATTTTGTAGATGTTCGGTAAAAATTATTGCTTTTTCTGGATCTCATCTAGTCTAGTCCCTATCTTGTTTTTAAATGGTAGGATGTGGTTTTTAGGTTGCTTCAACTTCTCAGTTGCACGTCATAGAGGGTAGCTTATATTTTTGTATGGAGTCAAAAAGGTTAAGCTGCTTACAAAAGCTGTGATTTTCTTACTCATTAATTAAGTATTTCAACTTGCTTTGTTGAAGCTTATTTTGTCGGAAGTATATTGTTTTATGCCACCATTTTCTTAATTTGTTCCGTCCGAGGACTTTTTTTAATGAGTCTATGAATGAATATTCGATGCATTATTGTGTTCGGTATCTATGTAAATCGAACCTAACCAAACATAATCTAATATTGACCTAGTTTAATTCTAATCCAGCGTGACTTAACCAACTTAAGTTAACCTAACCTTGTTTAAACTTACCTAACCTAAGCTAATCCAACCTAACGTAACGTAATCCAATATGGCTGAATATTAATCAACCTAACTCAACTTAAATCAATCTCACTTAACTTAAACTAACATAACATAACCCAACGTAACCTAATTTAACATAACATGCCCTAATCTAACCTAAACTAACTTAATCTAACCTAAACTAACTTAATCTGTGAGGTTAGGTTAGGTTAGATTAAGTAACCCAACTTAACCTAATCTAACCTAATTTACCCTAACATAATATAATTTAACTTAACCTAACAGAACATAACCTAACCTAATCTAATATTATTTTACATCACCCATATTAATCTTACCCAACTCAACCTATTCTAATTTAACTTAAATGGTAGTTTGATTGCATCTCAAAACTTTCAAACAGGATAAAAATATCTCCTATCATAGCTGCAACTTCAAACCAAATCCCTGTCTTAGTCTAGATAATTTTTATTCACCAGTCTTATCCTGCACGTTTGGACTCAGTGCATGCGTTCTAATGTTAATGTGTATCTTAACACTATCTCAACGAAAGTTTAATTTCAATTGGTTTAGTAGTTTTTATGTGACGTTAAAAAAAACAGAGAAATAGATAAGCATAAAACGGACCGATAGAGAAATTACCCTTACAAAATATTTGATGTGACTAATTGTAGATAGGACAATAGGAGAAAAGATAAAATTTTAATTGATTGCAATGAAAGTTCTATTCCCATCGGTTCAGTAGTTTTACGTGATATTTGAATAAATGGACATATAAAGAGAAAAGCTACTAAAAACATATGTTTTGGATTCCGAAAAACTTATATAAATATTCTATTATTTTTAGCGTTCGGTACCTTAAAAGATAAAAATGGAATGATTTTATGATCTCTCACGTGTCTGTACGTCCTTTCGTCATAGCTGTTTTCCTTAAAAACCGCTTGATGCAGAAACGTGAAATTTGGCGTAGTAATAAATCATATTAACTGAAATTTATGCTAACAGTTGAAACTTAAATATATTTATTATAAAATTATTGGTGGAGCCAATTAAGTGCTGGAAATATTTGTTTTTCCTTATATAGTGTGAGAAGAGTTATTATAAGGATCTTAAAAATGTAATTTTGTCATAATTTTAGATATTATACCTTCGGACTTATACTGGAAAATACACAAAATGAATATGTTTCCTCCATTTTACTTTCGAAACTATTAAAAATAAAATTATGGACACAATACGTGTTTTTAGAATCTCACGCAATGGATGTAAAAGATCCATAGCGAAGATTCTAGATATCATATTTTTTTAAATATGCACCATGTTTTACGTCTATGAAAAATATAGCAGACAATACATTATACCTTCCTGGGGTGGGTTGCACTAGTAATTGACATATTTTTTAAAAGGATATCCTCACGTAAAAAATAGAAATAACAAAAAAAACAACAGAAAACCTCTATTGCAGTTTTATAGTAGTAGATATAGATATTAATTATTTTCTAAATAAGGGGGAAACCCAGAAGTAAAAACGTAATTTCCCTTGAGCTCAAAACATTAAAATTAGTTGAACTTGCCTCCTTGTCATTATAAAATAACATTTTCATCTTTATTAAATTAATTTCCCCTTAGTTCCTTTTTAAATTTGGAAACTTTGAACTATGAGTAGTTTATTTGCAAGAAAATCTTTTTTCACTTTATATAACAACTAAAATGTTTTATGAGTTAAAATTAAATATTTTATTATAATGTGAAAAAACTACTATAATGTAACCGAACATAATTATTAATACGAAAAAAAATATTTAAACTTTTATTTAATACTATGCTACACGTACCCAGTTACAGGCTCGTATTAGCTTGCTAATTTAAAAGTTTCACTAACTTTACAGACATACGTGCATTAACGCTACAACTGTACGTATGTAATTTTAATTGTAAAAGTTTCAAGCATGTATTTTCATTAACTAAAAGTTTTAAGTATATATTTTCATGAAACAACGTGCCTTTTAAACTTCAAAATATGTAATATTAACAATAACTAAATAATAATCATAAAAAGGAGCTCACGTTACAAGTTTTAATTATGCCATGAGACTAGTGCTTAAGCATAGATGGGAGAGCACATATTACATTGAATATACCCAGCTGCCCACTAGCCAAGTACAATCGCTTGCACAACAGCCCGTTCACATGCACGCACACAAGTAAGCGAACACCCACACACGCTAGTACACATGTATGCTAGCATTCAAGTCCACACATTGTCTCTATTTCCTCCTTGCTCATATATGATCAATGAAAAATTTATGATAATCATTTTATACCTATTCGAGACAATGATTTTAGTGAAAACACATAATACATGGTGACATACATTATGAATAGTGACTATAAACTGCCCACGAATCAATAGCCAAACAAATTTGAATGAAAATAAATCATGTGAACAAATTGGTAAGAAAAAACCATTTGGGCACGTATGACCGGTACGTATGTCATGATTGATTTATTGTCACTGCTTATTGCTTATGTTCGTATATTTATAAAAGGTAGGCATTTTAGGTATGGTATGATGCAGTGATATATCTTATATTCTTTTCACTATTGCATTACGAAGAGCATTTATGTAAATAAATAATTTTTGTAAGTTCTTCGATAAGAGTAAAATTTATATATGTCAAAAATAATGTTAAAAAATGACTCATTATGTAATATTCAGGAGCCTTAAGTAGCGCGAGAAAATTTGTCAGTGTAAATTATTAAATTGTATCCGACTTTTAAATTTTACATCACTTGTTATATATATATATATATATATATATATATATATGTGTGTATATATATATATATATATATATATATATATATATATATATAAATTTATATGATACGCAACATCCGACAATCATCGAACAAAGTCGCCGAATCTATGAGCCGAATTCCATTAAAGTTTATTTATATTTACTATTATATTAGGAAGCGGATGTATAATCACATAAATAATAAAAAATAAATAAATATATATTATGTACAACGACAACGTCACATTTGTCGATCTGCAAGGATTCAAACTATTCAACAGCGAGTTCGCTTTCGATAGAAAACGTCATACTTCACCACTCTCCTCATCGCCGAATGAACGGTGAGAGAATGTTACAATTACAATTCTTTGTAAACTGTCTGCGTCGTTCATTTTTGGCAAATTCACACTCCACAAAGCAGCTGGCTTGGATTAAGTGCTATTACGCACAGTAATACACTCCCATACAAGTAGTTGCATGCCATATAAAAAAACATAAGGTAAACAATGTTAAAATAAATAAACGAATCGATTAGACTTATCTAGAATTATAATTAGGATTAACTACGGGCCATTAGTACACACTTATTTCTTCCTTGGCTATTGCAAAGTCCAAATGAGAGTAGTTCAAATATAATAAATGTTCCTCATAATTAAAATTGCAATCATTAACATTTTGTGCTTATTGCGGCTGAAAATTCTCTCTGTACTTGAGTGTGTATTAGTGACTAATATGGAACCTTTTAACGAAGATGAGTACTTTTAATATTTAGTTTTTTTACTGTTTACATCATAATAGTTTATATGTGTTACGTGGTTGGTCTTTGTACCATTTGTTTCCAATTCTTTTTGTGATATTTCCATTTAAAATGTCTAAGAGAAGAAAAGGTAGTTGCAAACTCAGTCACACTTTTTTACATGACTGAGTTTGCAAGTATTCGGATAGTATTTATGTCACTAAGTGTTAATTTATAATTCGCAACATACATGGGCATTTTTTTCAGATGCACTTCGGGGTTTAAATAATGTCGACTGTTTTCACGTATGATGAGACAGAAACAAATGATGCAAAATAAGCGGTGTTCGAGAAACTATTGGAACTGTTTATGGTTTAGATAACTGTTCTGTTGAGGACTAAATAGTTGTTAATGAAAAAATCAAAGTTTTGTATGGCGACATGAAAAAAGTAGACTAAATCAACACAGAACAAGAAACTTTTTTTAAAATAAAATAACCTGTGGCTAATTAAAACATTTGAGCTATCAACTACATTGCCATCCATTTATAGAGGAGAGCTCGGTCCTTGGCAATCACGAGGCAGAAAATCATAGATTTTTGACGAGTATTCTCCTTCTACGAAACAAAGTGAAGGTTTTAGTGGATAGCTATTCCACCTCTGAGTTGGCGCTGCACATATTATATCCTTGCAAGCTGAAGGGCAGTTTGCAGTAGCCATTGTTATAAACAAGGCGTAGATGTCACTTGTCAAGTTCAGCATTGATCGAGAAGAGCCCAAGAAGGTACTGAATAATGAAGAATCGGCATCATTATATTTACATTTAGGTCTTACGCCGAGTAAATATGATTTGCTCCGAGCTACCGTCGGTAACCTACACCAGGATTATTGCCCGAGTATTCACAATTCCAGAAAAGTCAAAACATTGTGTTATCAATTAGATGATTTCATTGAGATGACAGAAATCTATGCTGAGGTCCAATTCTAAGTCTTATTGGATCGGGAGTCAATTATTGTTAGCATAGACTATTAACATCATTTTTATCTTGTTGCGATTAATACTAAAGTTGAATGAGCAAGGCTTACGCACCGAATTTTGAGAAATAATTATTCCATATTGCAAATAAGGTAGTATCGCCTTCGTCCTGTAGCCACTGTCCGTAACACCATCTGTCCAGTCATCCATATTTTTAATTTAATTAATTAATTTTAATTATTTTCTTTTTGCTGACAACAAATCCATAGTAAATTTGTCATCCTGTTATCCGATCAGCCAGGAGGTTTGTTTTAGCCCTAAAACAAACCTCCTATATATTATATTTATATATCATATTATATTTTTATATATTAAATACCATACTGACTAATATTTTCAAAAAGATTTTTATCCGTTTCATGTTTGGTCATAAAGACAACTTTATTAAAATAAACCTTGAAGTTTCTACAAAATAACAAAATGACCTCCCAAGAGTTAGACATTTTTATAGGTAGAGTTTGTTGTTATTTAATTTATTCATACCTCTAAATAATCAGAAATTTGTGAATGAAAATATGTCAAGTGGACATAAGTAGTATGTATGTCCAATTTATTTATTACTAGCGCTGCTGTTCATATTTGTATATTTACATAAGCAAGGCGTTTATAGAGTTTGCATATTGCAGTAATGTATCTTTATTATGGAGACATAATCTTCGCTAGAGCGTTGTGAAAATTATTACATGTATATTTATATAATATAATACTTGTGCGTGCGTTAGGGTGTACGTGCATGTCTGAGTGTGTGTGTGCATGCGAGCGTAGTGCGTGCGTGCGCATGAAACATGATTGCGAAGAAATTATACTTTTATTATAGGCATCATCTCTCTCGTTTACATTTAATTAAACATTTTATCATTGATCGGCAACATCCTCAAAGAGTATAAAGAAGCAAAATCTTTTTTAAAGCGTGCCAATTAAGGTGGGGTAGGTTATTTGCATTTACATTCAAGTGACCTTCGGGAAATGGATGTTTAATTGTTACTTATCGAATTAATTGAGATTCATATTTGTATAAAAACCATTACGTACAACAACAGTGTCATGTTCGAAGAACTACAAGAATTCAAATTGTTAAAGAGCGAGTTTGTTTTGAAAGAAATTGCTACACATTATCACTTATTTGGACGGCGGGTGGAGGGGAGGAGATTATTAAAATTCTTATTCAAACCACCATTAAGTCTTGGCAAACTCACGCCCCATCTCGGGAAGCGGCTGGTTTGAACTAAGGCTACCACGGCAACACATGGAGTAAAGGTGACTTCGACTATCGTCGTACTTCACAAACTATGAGTGCGGTCCTTAAAAATAGCAGAGTCCTCGTCAACGGAGTGGAAAAATTCAACTGGATGAGCATAGTGTGCGGAGTATTGAGGACCTCTTTCAGTGTCCTTTCTAGAAGAAGTTTTCGCACTCTTCTTTTTTAATGACTGTCAGAAACACAGAAGCCATGGTGGAGTGGTACACCGTGAGCCTCTGACTAATACGATAAATATCTATCCCAAGTTCGTTTAGAGAGTAATTAACATTTCAATTGTACGTATAAAACTTATTCGCTAGAATGTTAATGGCAAATAATATAAATTACTATATTTTGTAAAGCTATGCCCGCAAGTTTTTTATTTTTGAAATATTACTCTTTTTCATCAAAAAAATGTTTATATACTAATTTATTCATCGTAAATGCTATATTTAGAATTATCTATAAGTAAAATATCTAGAAAACAGATTTGATGTCATTTTGTATCACTGAGACAGGCTGTGTAATGATAATATTGATATTTACAATATAATTAACACCATTTCTGTATGCAATGGAGATACTTTCATAATATTGATAGTAGTATATTCTGATTTCAGGGCTTAATAAAGCGTGGTTTACAATCCTCATAAACTATCTCTCTTAAACTCTCTCCCTCCTTCTTTCTGTACGCTAAAGTGTGGTCTAGGATCCCTATAAAAAGAAAACGTTCTCACCATGTTATTGTATTGTCCAGATTCGTCATAAACTAGCAACCACTGGTTCAATGTTTATCAAAACTCAACTAAGTAACAAAATAAAACAATACCTTAACAAAAATTGCAGTGCGTTCATTTTGACAAAAATAACACAAATTTCTAATCATTCGAAATAATAGACAAAATTTACGATCTTTTTCTTTCTTACCACTCTAGCTATTAAAAACTTAAAAACTCGTAAAAATAGTAAAATTTGTTTCATGTTCGCCCTCGACTGCATATTTTGCTTAAAATTAAAAGCAAATTAATTAGTTATCCTCCCAATAAGGACATGTCACTTCAAGGCGGAATAAAAATGATGGTCGCAAATACATTTTTCATACTTTCATCAGTATTAAGTGTAAATGTGGGTGATGGTCATGTGAACTTATTATAAGATTAGATTATGGAGGCATCCACGCGCGCTCACCATCGTAATCGCATTAATTCGTGCGTCTATTATACCGTATGAATGTAACAGACATAGGGGCAAGGTTAGTTGGTTCAGTTACTTGAAGGTACTTATATCTTATGCATAGAAATTATATTAAACAAACATTAAAATATTACAAATTACAGAATAACATTGAGGCATTTTTGTAAAGAATTCGACTATTCAATTGATGCAGTTATGTTAACCAGTTAAGTAAATTTTTATAATTTTGAAATTTAATTTTTGCTCAGAAAATTTACTTGCGAATGTTACTTGCGAATTAAAAAAAAAACAATTTTCCAACTAATAAAAACTTTTTATCATCGTAAACTTTTGAAAGAAGATATTGAAGGATTCACCATTACGCCATTTCAATTATTAATATTTTTAGTTTCTAAAAGTTTTATTTCTCCTTTTTAACTTTAGAGATTTGCTATCACTCACATCCCCGTCAAATTTTAATTTTTTAATCTAATATAAAGTAATATTTTTCTCTTTTGGGTTCCTTGCCATCATTTTCTTTTCGCTGTCCTTTTTTATAACTTAAAATTTTCCATTTTTGGCCACTAATATGTGTAATATTTAATTAAACTACCGAGTATGCATAAACGTAATATTAATCTCATACATATCACAGCCATCAGTTCTACTTAACTTCTGGTCAGTTAGCCATAAATATAAAAACAATTACTTGTTCATTAACAGCGTCTGACTTAGAACATTTTTTCTGCTACTCTATTTTCGGTATTTCATTATTACGGCTTTTCATTATTAAATCCCCGATGAAATTATCTGTAAAACTCAATCAACGTCCAATGAAAATAAGATGGCTTCTTAAAAATAATTGCTACTCTCTAACACTACCTCAAACTAATTCTTATTTAAATTATCTCAAATTTAGCCATAATTATGTACTACAATTCTAGCAATTATATCTTCAACCGTAAGAAATAAACCATGATATTCGAAGGCTGTGAAATAAACCATAATATTAGAAGGCTCATTGTTAATTTTTTTTTTCAATATTGAGATGACAATGTAGTAAAAAATTAAAAAAGGTTTTGGGCTAGAAAACAATAAAATAGATCAATGTAATCATGGGGCTCAAAAGTAGTTTGTTTGGTTACAGGAAAAAAATAATGGACACCGCTATTGTTTAAAAAACATTGCCTATAGAGATAGATTGTCTAGAGACATTTTGCTTGACATGACAGCTATCATTAATTTGCGTATTTTTTGGTTCCATTAATTGAAAACAACGTAAAGTGAAAATGCAATTTTTTATTACGAAATTGGAGAAACCAGATTGTATCTAACATTATCATATGGTGTAATTAAATATTTGAAGATGTCTCACAGTGAAAGTGAAATGATTAAGTACTGCTTCACTAAAAAACCTAAAAAAGATCTAAAATATTTCATGATAGAAGAGGAAAATATGACAAACATAAGCATCAATTATCTGAAAAGACTAAAGAAGCTGTTGTTAAACAAAAAACTTCGTTTCAAGGAAGGAAATTACACTAATGATACCGACAGTATTTATTTACCAGAAAATTTAAATATCAAAAAGACATATGATACGTTTAAAGAAAATCTGTTATTTCTTTAAAAATAAGCTTTAAATTTAATATTTCATTTGGTTGCCATATAACTGATACATGTGCGTACTGTGATGAAATATACTTGAAGATTTCAGCTTTAGAATCTGGGAATACAATTACAGAAAATAAATAAAACTAGCTTACCAAACTGAAAATTTAAGTAAATACAGCTTAAAATATCTATGAACTGAAAAGGAAAGCAAGACAGATGGTATAACATAATTCTAAGTTCGAAGCTTTTGCGTTTGATTACCAAAAAAATTTATCTCGACCAATGACATCTCCTACAAAAGGCAATTAGCCTTTTATCTATTTAATATACATAAGGTTCCTACTTGGTCTTCATGTTTCTGTATGTACTATGGTTCAGATGCTAGTGAGACAACATCATCTGAACCAGAGGTACAGATGATGTTGTCTCCTGCAACTTGAATTATTTGGTGCATATAACAAAAAGATTTAATAGAGTTTCTATTACATTCCTTGTACGAGGTAACTAGTACATGTAATAAAAGTATGGGTCTTCTTAATCGGAAATATCCACGGGAATTACCATCTAATTGAGTTTTGGTTGTTGCCTTCCAAATTAGTGACTGCCGTTTGTGTTTAAAAATATTACTTAACTCTTCAAAGTCTATTTTGTAAACAAATAGCCATTTGCGTGAGGACTTGTGTTCAACTTACCATCACTAAAACAGCACAAAATCAAATTTTAGTAGTGGTTTGATTTTATCAAAGATATTATTTTTGTATTTGTGTGAAGAATAATGAAATTTTGGTATCATGTTAACATTTAAACATACAAAAGCTATATTTGAAACCCATACTAATTTTAAAGAGGAAACATGGTAACTTACAGTGTTTAAAGCCTGAAGCTCAATATTACTATACAAATTTGCCCGTAATATAAAACCCGCTATTGTTCAAATTTAATTTATTGAAGAAAAATCAAAGTCAGTTGACCCTGACCTTTTTTGTCAGTTTAGATATTTACAAATTTTGAGCAAAAAAATAATAGTAATTTATTTAGATATATTAAAATAAACATTAAGGAAATACTTTACTTCCATTCATTTACGTTACAAAAGTATTAATATAAATCATATAAAAAGATCATGGTTATATTGATTTTTCTTTAAACAGAGATTATATTGCAAAACAATTTTTTTTTATTACTTTTACTTAGGTTTAACACAATGGTACATACTGTAGTTATCATACTGCCTTTTTAATGTAGTATTAAGATAAGTGTAAATAAGTTTTATAATAAAATGTTTCGTAAAGTTATTCAAGTTTTTTAATTATTTCATAAATGACTACGTTATGACAATGACCTTTATTCCCTGTACTCCCTCAGTTTTACTTTATCTTGTATCCTAACGAAAAATCATTTCCACCCACCCGACAAGAAAATCTTTTTCCAGGGCGACATAACCGAACACATTTTTCGCACGTGCGTCATTATCAAGTGCAAAGCGTGAACGAGGGCTATGTGAATTTATTGTATGATCGGATTACAGGGGCGTGAATGTGTGCTTGTTGGTGGATCGCACTGCAAACTGTGTGCCTATATCATACCGCATGATTTTGATGAATACTGGGATGGGGTTTTTGTATTTTTTGATGGACGATTTTACTTTTTGTTTATCTATTACAGAAATAAATACTATACATTTACTGAAATGTTATTTAACTAATCAGAATATTTCAGTCAATGTTTTGCTGTATACTATACCGTCAGATTCGATTATATTATTTTACCTTTGGCTTTTGATTGAATAATTAAATAAATTATTTATTTAATTTAATGCGAAAAATATATAGTATAGCAAACTATAAAATATCTTCACAATAATAATAAAACATTAAAAGCAGGACATTCTCAGGTAATTTTCAAAGACTTTCATAGAATAATACTTTCTGGTCTCGGGCTTTATTTATTCCAAAATTGTGTTGCCCAAATAAAACATAAATTTTGTGAATGGGAATGTAAAATATTCTGGTTTCAGAAATATGTTCATATTCCCTAAGGTGAAATAAGAAATGGATATACAGGTTGACCCATCTACAGTGGTAAATGGGTCAACCTGTAGAGAATATTTTTGAAGTGAATTTTTTTTAGAATCGTTCTGATTTGAAACTCGATGAAACGAAAATGCATCACGACAAAGAAATAAGTGAAGCTTCGTTATAACCGTTGTGATTTGAAACTCTATGAAATGACAATGCGTCACGACAAAGAAACAAGTGAAGCTTCTTTAGAATGGTTGTGATTTGAATTTAAGGTCTCCTCTTTGTGTCATACTTCGCAGTATTTTCCTCTCGCCAAGTAAGCATTGTATATATGTGTGGGCCTGTATATTGCCGAGTTAAAGCGAGAGATCAAGCGTCGGTGTGTATCTATATTGCACACAGTCTAATACTTGTTAAAACAGTAATTGACGCCGTATTTCAAAGATATATAAATCTAATTGAAACTAAAACATTTGTTTCTTATTTTAGTTAACATAAGCCTCTCGTATCATTTGTTAAAAGTGAAAACAAGGAGACTGACTAACATGTAATATAATATATGTTAAATAAATGTTATATGCGGTAAAAATATTGTAAAAAAATAAACCTTACAATTATCCTACTCTTGATACTTTATATTTATCTCATTCTCTCGTAGGTTACTTTTGTGAAGTTTCGCTTTTACCATATGTGAATTGCACATACACTTAATGTTTTTTTAAGTAGTGAACATCGTGATTAATCATTAAAAAAAACTTTAGTTTTGTGAAAATCAATAGTTTAAGAGGTACGATTTTTTTGTTCTTTTTTAAGAAATCTTTACTCCAGTTACATAAATCACTTTATCCGAAAAGTATTCCACTAAGTCACATGAATTTTGATTTGGAAGTAGAATAATCAAATAGCAAACATGAAATGAGAGATTGTTTGAAATGTTATGTTGATTTTTTTTTCGGGAGAAAAACGTACATTAAAAAAATCACTGTAATAAAAACTAAAGTTTTGCTTATGATGTTAAAAACTACCTTAGGATATGGTGATAGGCTAGACAAAAAATCGCAGGGATCGAATATTTCGAATATGATCGAAAGTTAATATCAAATCACCAAGTCACCAAATGTGACATTTCCGCCATGATCCCAATTTTGGTATAATTAATCGTGTTTCTTTTAAAAAAGTAGTAATTCAACTCAGATTTACCTAAGTTATTTACAAATCAATGTTTATTAGCCTTAACATACACAAAATATTTTCAAGTAAAATAACTACTAGACAGAGCGCTTTAATGCTGTGCACGTATCAGAAAGAGAGTGACACGTTATTGTTACTCATTGCAAATTTGCTACATGACTATTTTGTATGCATACCAAATTTCATGTGATTTAGTAAATAGTTTTCGTTCGAAAGTTATTTATTTCAAAAAAGTACAAAAAATCGTAACTCCCAAGCTACCGATTTTCGCTTGATTAATGTTTTTTTAAATGACTTATCACGATGTTCTCTCCCGAAAAAATTGTTTTACCACTGTAAATGGGCCATCTGTTTAAGCATCGAAGACATTTTTTTAATCAATTATTTTTTAAGTAAGGGAACGATAAATAATATTAATTTCGTGCTTCCCGATAGCGACCAGGCATAGTATCACTCCTTTAGAATTAGTCGTGGTAAAGTATGACGATAGTTCAAGCTACTGACGATAATACATTGGAAATCGATCATAGAAAGTAACAGATTTATTTATGACATCATTGAGTTATTAAAATAACATTAAGGTGTTTAAAGTAGAATAAAGATTGGTATGTATATAAATTTGATGGATATATACTTGGTTGGTTGGTATCGCTTCTATGTAGTGTACAAAAAAAGTCAGATGGGACCAAAAGTGTTCAGTAGAGCCTCGGTTATGTCTCCCACTAGTGGATAGTACAGGAGATGATCCGGGGGGTCCGGAGCAATGCTAAAGAGTTTGACCAGTATTGCAGGACAATTGAAGATATGATTGGGAGAGAGTTAGTTGTCCAGACAGTGAGTGCAGTTATTGTAGAAACGCTGCCCGTCGGAGGATGTTGTCATTCCCTTGAGGTGTTTTGTTCGGAGTCTCGTGATTATTGTGGAGATAGTTCTACTGAAGTTAAGCTTTGGAATAGTATGTTTTTTGGTTTGCGGATGAGTAAGTCTGCGGCTGGCTACTAGATCAGCATTTGTGCGTGTTAAGAATTTGGATGTTTGAGGTTGATCGTTATTTAGCAACCTTATCTGCTTGTTCGTTACCGAGGATGTTGACATGTGCCGGAATTCACTGTAGGGTACAAGTTTTTCTTCATAAGTGGCAATTATTTTCTTCATAAGTATAATAATATTCTGTGCAAGTTGAAAGGTGCTTTCTGGGTTGCCTGTAGTGGTGATCTTGAGTGAATTCCACAATGCCGCTATGATTTTGAGCTGATTTAGCATGAATATCCAGAACACCTTTTGTTGCAACTAGTTCGCATGTGAAGTTGGAGGTGTGAATTTTCCCAACAGGAATCCTATTCTTCTCCGTTCTAACTATGAGACTCTTATTATTCTCCGTTCCATTCAAAAAAGACACTGGCACCTCCCCTATCCAAGTCAGAGTTGGATGATCCGTCGGTGTAAGTAATTATCAGGTATGGAGCTGAGTTTTTCAGCTCGGCGATGGTGTGGAACCCTTTCTCTTTAATGAGCTAGGCAGGTTCTTTCTTCGTACGTCGCTGCAAGAGGCTTAAGTTATTGTTTGCCAGTGAGGGAGGACCTATGGTAAGAAGGGGATCTTCGACTGCATCCATGGCCCCATATTCTAAACTTGTTTCTTTGCGAACGTGGAAATCAAATTGCATTGTAAAGGATCTTTTAAGTCTGCTATTGCCGTTCTATGCATAAAATGTCTTACTTGAGACGTGATGGTCAGGTAAACTTTGAATCTTGTTTGTGAATTTGACTGAGCCTAATTTCCTCCGATTTTATAAGGAGGAAAGACCACACTCATATTCTCATTTAATGTTGTTGGTTGAAGAAAGAGTTCCTGTAATAATTTTGGAGGCCACCTAGGTACTTGGCATGAATCACTCCGATTAATTCTGGAGCCACGAAGATTTAAATTTAGATTGAAGGAGTTTCTGTATTTTCGATCTGTAGAAAAGATACAATATTTTTTTTTCTCTGGATATATAGTGAGCTTAAGCTCTTTGGACCAAGCTTCAATACCTTTCAAACTAATGTTGAGAACTATTTTTGAATTACGAAGATCAAAATGTGTGTTTCATTGCAATGTCATCTTAGCATTCCTTCTGATATAAGGATCAATTGTATTCAGATAGAGAGAAAAAAGGAGGAGGCTTGGGGCTCTCCAGCTCTGGAGTGATGAGCCTTTGAGAAAGTGCTATTAATTTTGAGTTTAAAGGCATAAGAGAGAGTTTTCTGAACTTATATTGAAGAGCTGATTTAAGACAGCGCGAACAGTTAAGATGTAAGCTTAAAGATATCAGACAAAGGGTCAAAAAATTTCTATCTGTAAACACGAAAAGGAACCTCACAATATTGGAATCTGATTAGGTCAACGTAAGACAAGATACAGTCAAATGTGAGATATGGCGTGACAGATAAGGAAGCAGCAAATCTGCCCGCCAAGCAATACGAAGATTCTAGTACAGTAAAGTTTATCAGACAGAAAACGCTACAAGATATATAAATCAATTATTACAGCGGATATATACTTGAATTGTCAATTGCTGTAGATGTAATTAAATCAAATATCAATAACTACCATAATTATGGGGAGATTAAAGTCTTGTTCGAAGTACACTGTATATCGATATGCTAAGAAATCTGACATATGAACCGATGTTGTTGGTTCTCAACAAGCGTGAATTTTTTCGTATTTTGTTATTGAACAAAGTAAATAAAAGAAGAAATTAAAAAATTACGTTGTTCTCTCAACTAAATTTACGGTGTGAACGTTTCCGTGCCTGCGGCGTCCTTCACCGTAATATTAAAAATCCATAAGTCAGTACCGACTTATGAAAAGGACCTTTCGATGTTATTTTCCCAACTATATTGCCTCAGAGTGTATGTGAGTTAAGCCCGTTATAAGTACTTTTGTAGATATGCCAACTTCATCCAGTTACGAACGTGGCTTATCTCGCTTTCGTTTGCTTTATAGGTTGGAAAATATTTTTTATTTTCGTCGCGATGTAGTTTTAATGGGTTACTAGAAGTTACTGTTTAATGTAACAAGAAAACTTGAATAAAATTTAAAATGATCGTCTATGTCATATCTAAAGAAAGCACACAAATGTAGTAAATATTGGTCCATCAGTTACATGATTTGAAAGTGTTTGTTCAAACTTCCTGTCATCTTAGTTTTAAATCACCGCCTTATTATTATTTCTGTTCACTTATAATACTCTCTATTATTGACTTTATTTGAACAGTTTTTAATTATTGACCCTTACGTGATAATAAAGCTTTTTACTAAGCATAAAATTTGATATAGGTATAGGTACACATACAATGTGAATTTTATCGTTTGACATTTAATTAATCCTCATACATATATGAATTTCCTCAACGGTACACTAACAATAAATTAAGAAAATTTTGTAGTTTAATCACAGGAATAGTTTTACATAGTTTGTAATATCCAACACGATGTATGTAATTTCAAACACATTACGCTACTTTGCTACCGGTGCCGAGAAGAACAATAAACGCGCGCTGTCGCCGTCCCCGTTGTCGCGTAATATAAACACTGCAAATCGTGTTTATGTTGTGTTTATATTGAACGCTATTTAATTTGTTTGAAATGTTATATACACACTCAAACACACACACGCTCGCTCGCTCACACACACAAATACGTTTAATATAGACCCAAAATCAACAAGGGGTCAAACTTGTTTTCCTCAAACAATTATAAAAGTGCTTATATTTGGTTATTAGACAACAAAACAAAATAAGTTACTGGTGTCACGTAATATAATATTTACACGATGAAATTAGATTCAAATTGCAAACACAAGCAAACCTCTTTCGATTAATTGTATTTGCAGCGACAATTTAACTGGAGACAGTTCTTTTTCTCTTAACAGATATGCTTTCAGCTTTGGCAATCAATAATAAAAACACAGAATAAATAACGAAAATTTCATGAATACAGGGAATAACTGTGACCAACTAGTATTTTCGTGGTATTTCAAAAGGTTTTATAATTTCATTGAATAATATACGTTCGAGGTAATAAACTTTTAATATTATAATTTTGAATTTATAGTTAATTACACCTAGTGTTAATCGGTAATCAAGCACACTGACTGTTGATATTTTATCAGTCAATACGTTAATCGCTTACGAATTTCAGTTTCATAATTAATAATTATACTTTGATATTTATTAATTATGAAACTGTATTTATATTGATTCATCAATTATACTTTGGTTGGAGAATAGAGTGGTACTAAATATGAGTAAGTAATATTTTTCGTCAATAACTCTTTGATCTATTAGTAGTTATCTAAGGAAATTCCAATATAGTCGCGATTTCAGTACTTTGAGAAGAATTGCATTATTTAAACTGATATTTTTTTCTAAAATAATGGAATCATAAAATACATAAAAGAAAATAAAACAGCATTTATAGCGAAATTGAGTCCCAAACCGGTGGAGCTCTATTTATATATTTGAGAATATCGTTTCTTCAAGAACTAATCTCGTGATAAATCCATAATCTTATGAAGAAAGATCTTAAAATTATTATTTTTAGCTACGAATATTTATGGATTTAATCAAACTGGAATATGTGTAAGAGGCAAGTATTTCAGTTTGTCCATAGATAATGTTTTAGACTTTCCATTACATTGTAAAAAAAAAACATAATTAAACTTGATAATAACTTTAAATCTGAGTTACCTTAATTTTTCTGATTGTAAGTTGTGGATTTGTGGCTGTGTCTTTAGACCTAACATATATGGGTTGAAATATTTCTCCACAAAATCAGGTTTTATCAAAGGCTTTTTCACTGTCAAAGCAGAGTATGCTGAAAATTAAAAACGCAGTTAGTAATATCCACGGTAGTTAGAAATTGAATGATACATTTGTCCGATAAAGTCACCGTTATGGTAGTTAGTAAATGATTATATATTTATCTATATATGATCATTTACTAACTATACATGTATAAATACGAGTATGTATTATTAAATTTATTGTTTTTCCGCGATGGTTCTGACAACAGCGAAAAAGATCTATTACATTTAGAAGCGGATACTGCATGGTTTGATATAAAATATTTCATGTTCTTTCATCGTAAATAAAATATCGCGTTTGTAGTGTAATATCTAATTATTACAATTTATGCATTGAATATATTTGGCGTTAATTTTGGAGAAATTCATTATTCACAAATAAATGAATGATAAATGATGATTGCAACTAGTTTATACTATTAGTATTAAATAACATTATCAGGCAAAGATGCTTGCTAATAGCCCACCTGATGATGTTGTAATACAACGAAACCTAGGTCGTGGTAAAGGACTTAAAGAAAGTAGAAATAATACTACATCATGTAGTATCATTTAATTGTGCTGTTCTATAGCACGAATTGTGCTTCATATAAAAGAGAAAGATACAAAGATGAAATTGAAAACAACATCGTTTTACTCTTTTATAAAGTACCTATGGTAAATAGAGTCTATCTGCGGTATTTCCACTCACCGTAACAAAACGCGGGCTTTGTTTCGCCCGTTAGCACTATTTGTATGGGATCCTTCACAAAACGAGTGCTTTGTGTTAAAGACTTGCGCTCTGTAAACGAACGTGATCCTGAAGTTTAATAATACAGGCACGCCAGTTACGTTTTCTAATTAAAAGTTTAACACCGCATAATGAAGCAGCTCGCTTTAGGTTTTCGTTTCGCTTGAGTGACGGTTTTAGATTCTCTATTTTTTGAAAGGATACCAGTAGTTTTATAGACCAATAAGTATTATTTCTTTGCATGTCTTATTATTTCTTTGCATATTTGCATTCTCTTTATATATTTATCTTCAATTTAAATATTTGTATGTGTAAATAAACTTAATCGTTTGTAGTTTATTATGGCAAAATATAATTATTATTTATTTACCAAGAAACTAAACACTACTTTTCTCGCTTTTAACTTAATTATTACTTGACATAGGTTTTATGTAAAAAAAACTCCTCACTCGAAACAATATTAATTTACTTTAAATGAAAAATGTCTAAATTTATGGCCGAGCAGCATATATGCATGTTATTAAAAAAAATCACAAACTACCTTTTCACCCTTTCCAAATCCTTTTCTGTCAATTGCTTAACTATTTCCAGCTTAAACTATCCTGTAAACTATAGCTGGTATTAAAATATACAATAAAATCCGGGAGTCTCGCCTGTTGTAGTGCAATGGAAAGTTGCTATATTGTAAAGTGATTAAATTTATTATTCATATTTTGTTGTAATGTACATTTTTACATTATGAGATATCATGGCTTTGTTTTGGTTGGTAATTTATGATATGACTAACAATTGAATATTTTCAATAATACCCGAAACACCGTACAAGAAATTAATTAAAAATGAAACGAAAAAATTATCCTTATTGGATTTGAATTAAAATTTATTTTTTATCAAAAAACTCCATGTCCAATATACAGGTTTCCTCAAAACGCTGGACATGTGGAAAAGACTAAAAGTACAGAAAATACATTACACATAATAAGTAAATAACAAAGAATAAAAATGAAAAACATACATTAATTCAAATTGAATACAAAACTAATTATTTTTCAAACGTGCAACTACCAAGCAACTCCATAATCGCCCTCCTAAAGTAGTTAATGGAGCAGAAAAAATATTAAGATTTGGCACCTCTCTCAGCAACTGGTTGATTAACATAAGTGAGTGAGAAACGAATGAACGCTGCAGGATATTCGTGTGCGCTCTAGGCAGATGAAATAAACCATGACTCCGTCCTCTCATCTAACAGTCAAACGCATAAAGCTTAACCAAACTCAAGACCGAGGGGTTGTCCATATAATTATTTAAGAATTAAACAAAATGCATCAATAAAAGCAGTTCCTACCGCAGTTGAAGTGAATAACATCCGATCATGCATACTATAAAATCTGAAGGAAACAAATGTGAATAGCATCTATACATTTTTTTTATAAAAAATCTATTAAACTTCTTTACTGATTCCTGAACATAAGTATATAAGTTGCTTCATGTGGTGATCAGACGACTGCTTTGGTTCCAAGGATACTATGGACTAAAGAATTAAACAAGATTACATAACCCACTGTCATTAAAATCGTAGGTACGTCGCAAGACAAATCATAGCACATAGTAGATGTTCTAAGAAGTTTCAATTATATGATTGTAAAATGTTAGATATATTTTTATATATAATTAAACTTAGATCCCCCATAGTTGATAACCTTTCGATCGCAGTTCCATTTAATTCGTAATTCTGCATCAAGGTTACACGTTGACAGTAAATTAACACTTTTGCTCAAACTACATTGAAATACTGAGTCAATATCACTTTGAAATTGCGTTTTTACCCCGAGAAAAGTTTGAAATCATAATACAAGGCAAACAGAAGGCCACAGTTAGTGTCAACAATTAAGGACAAAACATTAATCATAATTACAAACAGAAGAAGGAATAAATTATTATCTTGACTAAATCCAGATTAAGTAATAATATAGCCTTGATTTGAAATTCATAAACTGAATATATTGCTTTCGAGCCCGAAAGTAATTAGGAAAAATTTTAGTAGAATGGAAAATACACTAGCCCCAAATAATTTCATTAGGAGAATATCACTTGTTAGTTCGTTCAAATGCCTTCTTAAAATGAAAATAAGCCACATCTATCTAGTGTTCGCTATCTAACTCCCTAGCAACATATATCTCAAAACTAGTAAGACTAGTGACGGTAGATCTCCTAGGACGGAGATCGTGCTGATAGTTCTTCAGCTGGCACTGAATGTACATGCGGCGATATAAAACGGTTTGAAATACTTTACTAAATTTATATAGCATTATTACAGGCCTATAATTTTTACATCCAATTTAGGGTCGGATTTGAGAACAGGTATTGTTCTAGAAATCTTTCAAAGGGATGGATAAATTTTAGAAATTAAGGATGGATTTAATAGAAATGTAAACGAATTGACGAAGTGTTAGAGTAGGTCTTGATTAAGTACGGAGGTAGACTATCAGAACCAGGTGCCTATAAGTAAATTCATATAGCTACAAGTTATTGTGTTCATTTAAACGTATAAAGAGAATAACGAATAGAGAATTTCAAGTGAGTGTAAATTTGAAAGGTAGCAACATTCACAATATAAATTTCTCCAAATTTAAACGCATTTAGTATTATATAATATTGAAGGCAACTTAACGTTAAGTGTTCTATATTTAATACCAAAATGAGAGAACTGCCGTGACTAATGTTCTTTGTACCTGACAAAAATGTTAATAAATTCTAATTACCGTTACATCTCACGCGCTGATTTAAGCTCGAGTGACGTAATAAAGTAATAAGCCAAGTTTGCTTACAAATTCAGTAATAAATGTGGAAATTTACAGGGTATGTAAAAATTTAATTAAAATATATGTTTTGTTTAAATTTATCCTTTGTTACTTGTTTGCATGTCTGCTGAAAACTCGAAGCTAAAATTAATTTTGGGTTTAATCAATATCTATATATAATAACTGTACGATTATAAACCTAGTAACGTTTGTTGCTATCGTTTATTTTTATCGACGACTTTCGTACCCTTTAGTTTTGGTAAACTATAACTATCTTAAATTAATAAAAAACACTAGTACTAAGCTATATAACTGATAATTAAAAATGCACCTCTGTAGTGGTAGCGATTAAAATGATATATTACGTGGTCAATTAAAAAAAAGCTATTTTTAGGGTTCTCTTCCTTAAAATGAAAATCAACGGAACCTTTGTGGAATTACTTTGTTGCACGTTCCTCCGTTTGTCTGTATGTTAAAAACCTTTTTCTCAGAAACGGGTTGAGATATAAATTTGAAATTAATATAATATACTGAGACGTATAGTTTGACATTGTTACTTTCAAGTTTTTTGGTCAATACAACAAAGATATGGCCCTTTAAAGGGTATTTTTTTCTTTATTTTAACCATAGTCTCACATACAGACAACCCATTATGCCGACTTTCATAGTTTGAAAGTCGGCATAATGGGGTGTCTTACAACAGTAGTAACGGGAAAAATTTAAAAAAATCAATGATTTATAATTCTATATGGGATTGTACATTATTTAATTTGCGCTTGTGAAAGTCATAGTAGGCAATACTCTAATTTTCTGAAAAATCAGGATTTTAATGGAAATATAATATATATATATATATATATATATATATATATATATATATATATATATATATATATATATATATATATATTTCATTAAATACTCATAAATGCATAAAAATGTTCCATTCGTACTTCGTAGGTTTTTATGGAAAAGTCTTTATAACTTTTTGAGTCATTTTAATAGTATTAATTACTATTAAAATAATTCAAAAAATTACAAAACTTTCTCTTTATCTTTCTAGGAATTTGTAGCAGATTTCTACATGTTAACTGTGCTCTTCGATAAAAATTTATACTCAAATATTACGCTATTACTTTTTAAATTATTATAAATATATTTTCGATTAATAACTGTGCCTGCAACTTCAGTCGCGTGAATTCGTGGAAAATATTACTAAGTTAATTACAAGATTGAAAATTAAAATATATGTTGCGCCATCTATAATAGTTATAAAAGTAAACCTTCTTCAAGCTTTGTATTGAAATTACTTTGTATTCAAATTACCATGACACAACCCACGTTAGGTGTTACAGAATGCACCAGCGAGAATATCAATAATACTCTTTTAATATATTTTGCGCATTGAGCCAACAAACAAATAGACTAACAGATAAGGCAAACCAAAATTCCATCAACAATATTTGTTTGAATTTTATTATATTGTTCCATGTTTGAGTTGGTACTCTAGAGACAAGATTTATGGTACAGGTTGTTCTCCGTTTTGTTGGCGGGATGAAATCAAAGTAATATTTAGAGTACGACAAGTAACTTTGAATGTTTTTGAAATAACAAAAGTAGAATCGACTAGTAAGTTTATACATAATTTATTTATTATTTTTCAAAAGGGTTCCCTTGGTACTCTGCGCACCATTTCTTCTGATGAAAAACTGTAGAGTAGAAGTCGGTCCATTCTTGGATGTCCCTCCCACAACCTATTTGAAGGTAGTCGCCGCTTTTTCAGCATCGAGAAATGGCTTTCCTTGCAATTCGTCTTTTATTCTTAGAAATATATAGAAATCACATGGTATGAAGTGGGGATGGTATGGCGGATAACTATTAATTTCTATACCGAACGTAGTCAAATATTCGGTCATTCATCTGGTTGAAAGCGACGCCGTGATGATAAATCATCATTTCTAAAATATGTTTAATTAACAGTTTCTTACTTTTTACTTTAAATTTATTTTAATTAATATAATTTAAAAATATTTCCCCAAAAACAAGCAAATAATCATAACATACCAGTCTGCAGTAAATGTTCTTATATTTTCCAGAAAAATGGTTAGCATTATAACTCTACTGTACGAAGAGCTAGAATCTCGTCTTGAATAGTGTGTGACAATGACAGTTTTGAAATAAATTGCTTTTCATAAGAAGGGATTTACGCCGATAAAAGAGATGAATAGCATGAAGGTCATTATAAAGCACCGAATTGTGTTATTAGAGCGTTTTCCTACAATCTTCGTTTCTGCTGCATTCTTTGTCATGGTGTCAAAAATTGTCTCCTCTTCGTTCTCCCAGCTCTACGAGACATAATAGCAGTATCTAGTATATACTATAAAAGAAAATTGTTTTAATTAACTTGTATCATGCATCTTAAATATATACTAAGCAATGTAAAAACTTACTAAAAAATAATAAATTGATAATAATTTAATAAAAATACTAAATACTCCTAATTGTTTAAATTTTTATATGTATCTTATGGGTGCAGAACCTTCGTAGTTTGAGTTCTAATATTCTTAACAGGTTTATATCATTCAGTGCTTTAGAAGTAGGCCTATAAAATACACAAAAATTATAATAACAAAAAAATTCTGAAATCTTCAGTTCGAAATTCGAATTAACTGCCAAATGGCAGATATATCCTTTTTTAGATTTATTCGGGAAGTATTCAAAATAGAAATGTGAACTTAAGATCTGATATGTAAAGATACTTTGTAAACTTGCATTACAGCCTATATAATTATAATGTGTGATGTAACTTGAATATATCTTTTATCTTTATACAAAGGTATCATAAGTTGCAATTGCTTAGCATTTAACTCTTTAAAGTAGAACGTAACTTGCGCTATAATTGATTAATTAGGTAATCTATGTAAATAATATAAGGTTGGATTCCTTAACTTTTGAGTAAATACAATTTAATCACGAAATAATTCAATTTGTGTATCGGGTAAGAACATTTCAATTTTTCTGTTGACATACAAAATTGAGAGAATACTAAAATATTTCCATTCATTTATTTCATCGGCATATTGTTATTCGAATTGTTTGCTAACATTTGCTTTTGTACTAATATCAGAACTATAAAATTTTATTTTCTCTGCGGTAGCCCTGATATAATTATATTAGGACATTAATAAACCTAAACATGGATGTTAATAAACTATGCTATTCAAAAACCATTATTTTACAACCCAAGACCAAAATGCGATTTCCATTCAAATAAATAAATTAAAATTGTTTTATGAAATTTATTTAAAAACGTCTATGGTAGATGTAATATATTCTGAAATGATAATGGTAATATATTGTGATAATATATTATAAAGTATACATATATGGAATGTATTGAAATTTGTATACCCGTTGCAAGTTATATATCATTCTTGATCGGGATGGAATTTGGTATAATTTAGCTAGGATAAATATTTAATCTAATATCAAAGATGGATAAAATTGTCCCAATATTATTAAAATACCGACGACTCAAAGTTTAAAAACATCAGTAATCATTTATCTTAGAACTCGTCTTTACAAAGAACTTTTAAAATACCATAAGTTTTGTCTAATAATTTTTTCCGTCACTTACTTTGAAATTGCACGTCCGTTATGCTTACGAAATGACTATGTAATTTGTTAATCCTCGTAACTTTTCTTTAAGTATATATGATAATAAAAATAGAATTTAAAAAACACGCTTTAGCACTTTGCCAAATTTAAGACTTTGACTTTAAATGGTTTCTAAGTTAAATGCCTTCGACAGATGGACGGATGGATTATTTCAAGGAATATTGCCACCAAGTTCAGTGCCGCACGACCGGATGCTGCTTGTTTTATTTGAAGCGCTTCGCAGCAAATTTAGTGAGTACAGGACGTCTGTCTGTCAGTCTATTTTACCATGCGGTGAGACGAATACTTACTTATAACATGATACACCTCTCAAGTTTGTATCTATAGTACTTTTCGAGACATTAGACATCGAAACTATCAATTTCGTAGCTTATACATTCATTCATTCACTGATAAGTCAATATCATAGAAAACCTAAGATCTTGAAATTTATGCATAAAGTTTATCTTTACTTATTTATCAAGCTTATGTATATATATATATATATACATATATATATATATATAGCAGTGGTTAAATATTACTAGTAATAGCAAGGTTAACGTACAGATAAATAAATCTTCTATTTAAAGTAATATAAAATAAAACTACAACGAGGTAAACGAAGATATCGAGATCATTTTACATTATTTTTTCAGAACCACAGCTACTGTTATAATATATATATATATATATATATATATATATATATATATATATATATATATATATATTATAACAGTAGCTGTGGTTCTGAAAAATTTTCAGTAGATGGACGTGGTTTAGGATGATATATTTGTTTAGTATCACTATTTGGAAGATGATCTCGATATCTTCGTTTACCTCGTTGTAGTTTTATTTTATATTACTTTAAATAGAAGATTTATTTATATGTACGTTAACCTTGCTATTACTAGTAATATTTAACCACTGCGATAGCAATTTCATTTCAAAACAAAAATTGATTTTAAAAAATGAATTTTTGCTTTACAAGTAATGATATATTATGCGGTTTGTTTCGAAATGTCTAAATACATGCATTGGAATCATTAAATTAACGCACGAATAAAAGAAATTTGATCGGTAAGAACTAAGAAAGAAACAAGGAGTCATTTACATAGCAGAAGATGGATTATTTTCATTTCAGGTTTTTTTTCTATTCTATCAGCGAATTACCAAGCATAATTCAAGACGCAGATCAAATATTGTTTAGTATATAGTAACTCATTAGAAAGAGTTTCAGGTTTAAAATTTTGATGAACGCAGTTAAAATTAGCTCAAGAAAATTAGATTATGAATGCTTAAAGTGAAAAAGAAAAAGAAAAAATAGAAATTAGAAAGTGAAAATAAAAATCAAAATGCAAAATTAGCATAATCGAAATTTAATCAGATCGCAAACAAACTCGCAAGAGCAAGTTTTTAAGGATAAAAGAAATTGATACGAATCAATTCCTTTTATCCTTAAAAAGTTAATCATAAAAAGCAGTGAGATAAAGGCAGCCAAGTTCTTGCAAAGCTTTGCTAGGTAAGTGTAGATAAGTGATTTAAAGCCTTGCGTCTAGATATATTTAATATTATAACTGTCACATCGTTGAAGTTGGTTGTAATAAATTCTTATTTCTCTATTGCATTGCTGTATGATAGGATCCATATAGCCATTCGAATTATCTTGTTGCTAAAGCATAAATATCTGTAAATTATCCATCGCGACCAAGTTGAATTTGGTGAAGATATAATTTTCGATAAATTTACACGCAAAGTTACAATTCAGTCATCTAAATTACTTCAGCAATGTCTACAGGAAATAGACTACTTTCACCTCACTTATATTTACTAAACTTACACTATCGTCAACATCATTAGAACCGTTGAAAATATTACGAAGCTTTTAAAGAATTTTTCACAGCTCTCTCTGTTAAAAAAATGAAATCTTGCAATAGATACGGTCACCTATTTGCCTACTTGTTCAAGCGTCAATGGATACGAATCTTGGTTTTAATTTTTGCTTTTTATAATTGTATATTTCTATGTAACCTTGTGTTTCATTTTAGAGAAAGAAACACGCATGAACGATTGAGTAGGTATTCGCTATATTACAACTAAAACACATATTATCTCGGATATTTAGGTACTGGACTTGATATTTAGGTAGTAAGTATATTAACCTTGGGGTCTTTTTTATCTCCTCATTGAAACACCTCATTGAAAATGACCATCACCCTCATACTGATAATGCTCCCTATATATTATAAATAAATACAAAAGACAACAAACTTAATATCCTACCCCAAGCATAATATATTAAACGAACAACTAAATCTAATATCATCAGCCATACTTAATATCTTCTAGACATAATATAGTTAGACAACATTGATACTACAGTACTTTTCAAATTTTTTTAGCCCAACTACACATCTAAATATAAATATAAATAAAGGAAAAAAAAATTAATAAAAAACACAAATAAAAATAAAGAAAAAAAATATATATAAATAAATGAATAAATAAAACGGGAGATACGTAGAATTAGTGGTATAACCTTGTTCTAATACCCTTGCTATTGTATAAATATAATACTGAGAATAACTTCCATTTAATTTTATTACGTACACCGGGACATTTGCGTTATATGACCTCATAGAATAACAACAATTTAATTTATTACCCTCAGTAATATGTAAATAATACTCTAAAGCCATATACTTGTATATCGTGTAACTCTCGGAAGTATAATAAAATCTACACCGCCCCCTACAATAAACTCACTAACATAAGCAGTGAGAAAATCCACGCAAACCAGGCTTCCGGTATTGTTATGAAAAATATAAATGCTGTCGGATGTTCCTAAGAGTTAATCTTTGCTAACAGCCCACCTGAAGATGTTGTAATACAACGAAACCTAGGTCGTGGTAAAGAACTTAAAGAAAGTAGAAATAATACTACATCACGTAGTTTGATTTAATCGTGAAATTCTTTAACATTACGTTATGCTAATACGGTACCTCATGTGATTAACACAACTTAATGTTAACTGAAAATTTCTTGCAAACCAATGCGCATATACCTTTATTCACAGTACTGAAAATTGTGTCCGTAGAAAATTATGTAACTAACTAAATTAAAAAGCTTTCTCACTAATGAGCTTCCATAATGTAAAGGGTAATAAAAAGTAACTGAAGGGTACATCTACACCCTTCAGTTGCTTTTTATTTAAATAAAAGAATTAACCATTTTTTAAACGATTGACTTTTTATCAGTGTGAATTTTTAAGGTTATCTCACCATTTAAATATTTTAGTTGAGATGTTATTAAAAAGTATAAAGATATTAAAATTGTCAGTTTAATTAAATTGCAGAAGTAATCGATGTAGTAATGTTCTACCTCTTATATTTCATCTCAATATAAAAATATTTGCAATGAAAGTGTCAAATATATATAATAAAAGTAGGAAATTACCTCTTGATTGTATTATGTGTAGAATAGAATTGCTGAAGCACTATACAATAATTTTCATATACATGTTTCTTATGTAAACTCAATATACACCTAGTTTCATATATAATAATATTTCATTAAAGTAGACGTTCATGTTACATAAAAATGAAACAATAAATATCATATAATTCTATTTAAAATTATTTTCACTTAATCAGGTCCTATTTGTATTACTAACTACAAACAATTCATTATACCAATGATTACGTAGGAAACAATCATAACGACGAACAATAAAAAAAATCAGTTGCAATCTACATCTTCGACCTAATTTCTGAACTTTAATCTACACGAAATAAAAGCAGCAATCCCTAGTAAAATAAATTTCAAAACTCCTTCGGGTTTTAAAATTGCTGGCAAGTCATTGTAAATTTATATTTAGTTTTAACAATTCAAAATACAGTTTCTGTTAAGTATATATTTCTTTCATTAGTCCATGGACTAAATTAATGTGTTCAGAACAGAAAACTGTATTCTTTAAAACCTAGGACACTAAAAAATCTCCCGGACTTTTTAAAAGAGAGCTTTTAAAAAGAGGACAGTATCCGTGGAAACGAGGACGAATGGCAATCCTAACTGGACCGTATTTATTTGGTAAATTAAGGTATTTTAATTTTTCAAATATTTGATTGATTTATTAGAATACAGTGTAATAATATTTAATTTATTTATTGGAATACAGTGTAATAATATTTAATTTATTTTCGGATGGATAAATTTCTGAAATGAAGCTTAAAACAACATATATCTTTGATATTGAAAGTCCCTAAAGAGCCTTGTTAGGGCACGAAGAAGAAATTCAACATTTACTGCTTTTCATATTCATTTAACTTAAATAAAATATTTTCCTAGGCCAACTGCAGTAATATCTATTACTCGGTGATAGATGGATTTCTATTTTCGAAACAATAATTTTAATATGAAGTTACATAAAACAGGTGTCCCCCTTGCAATAAACCTATATGTAAGATTAATATTAAATTATTCAGACTGATTTAAATTGAAGAAAAACAAAGATAATTGGGAAAACAGCTAATCAATGGCTTACTTGGAACCTAGGTCGAATAAAGAAAAGGATCGAGAATACTTGCGTAATTTACTTTAATGATTTGGAATAAGAAGACATTATTCACACGAGTGTATATAGTTTCGCCAGCTATTAATGACCGAAGACTTGACGTTAAATACATAAGATGACGATAAAACTGGTACTTGTATTTGTTATTTGATTTTAACTAAATAATTGACATATTTAATATTGTTTTATCAAACAATGCCAGTATATTAAAACAGTGAAGTAAAATCGAACGGAAAATACTTTAGTTCATGGACATAAATTAATCACAGGGAAAGAATTGAGTATTTCTAATATTTTATTTCTACACCTTTTCAGAAATTAGGGGAATTAACAAAAACGTTACACTACGACATAGTTAATACTTGATGTATTATAGATATCCCATTATAATTAATATTTATATAATATATAATTTTCTTTTTTTATAAGTTCAACCTGTGGTAGCTCACAATCTAAAGAGAAAATTTTTAGAACGAAACATTCTCCAATTACACAATAAAACAACCCTGTAATATATATGGCCCTCATAAAGACAATAACACAAAAAAGTTCCTCACTCAAACCGACCGTCCCAGATAAATATAACTTTTTTACGCGCTATATTGTTGAAACTTGTCAACATGGAAAATTAATTAAGGTTAAATTAAAAAGCTCTCATCGTTGCGAGCTTCTATAACGCAACGTATGTAGAGATATTTCCAGTTACGGTTATACTCTAACAAGTTCGCCCAACATACCGCCCGTCTAGTAAATTATATTTATAGCTTTATTGTATTAATTAAATTAAAATGTTTTTTCCCCACTCTTCAATTTATCACTCGTCAAAAAGCACAATTACTAATTCAATTAATAAATTATTTTATTAATTGAATTCGTATGCGTATTTGGATCTTCATCCTCGCTTTGCGGTGCGTCGTGACTTACCAATTTATTTAGGGCTTATTTGTAAATGCTAATTGTCCCAAAAGATTAACGAAAAAACATTGTACGTGTCAGCTCCAATGCACCACTGGAGTTTACTTCTTAATTACGATTGTCTTGGAAGTATAAAATCGGTAATGCTCTATATAAATATAAATATCAATAACATCTATCAATATATTTCTTACCGTAACGGTACTCTCATTTTACGGCTGTAATCTAATAAGACTAAAAATTAACATTCTTTTTTGGACATTTCATCCATCTAATGAATTCCACCCAACCAACGCTCTCTCGGTCTATATCACATATATGTAAATATGTCTGTATCTGAATGTACGTGAATAGAATATAGAGATGAATTTTAAGTTTGTTATGTATCTGAAAATTTCTATAAATATCTGTAATCAAATCTAATTTTAATGTATTTAAATATTGGAATCGTTCTACAGTTATTTCGTATTCTCATATGAAGAATAAACATTTTTATGATATAAGACATTAATAATAAAATATTTATGATATAAGACATTAATAATAAAAATATTTATGATATAAGACATTAATAATAATAATCGTGACGCATATTAGTCTTGCGATAGAAATACATACAACCCAACTACACTTTTATAAAATAAATATTAAATAAAACATTTATGGTACACAGCAATTCAAATGGAGTCACTTAAATTTATTTCATGTAAATTTATTTGTTTTTAGCCCAATGTCAATATCTTAATAAACATGTACTTACATTATCTTATTACGTAGTACATATTCTACGTAATACGATAATGTTGCTTTCTTAAATCCTTACATTTATCCGGTGTGAATAAACACGATCGTTCTTTAATCTGTTATTACAAAAACATAATTCCTGTAGTTTGCTTAAAAATAGAACTTTTAACTTTTATCTATTAGGTAGATATACCTGTAAAGAAATATGATAGAAAAATATCTTCATAACTTGGCAACGATAAATAAATCAAGTCTCACAGAATATACATAATTGAACAACATGTGTCCAAGCCACCTGAAAATTTTTCTCTTACAACATTCGCGATGTGACCAGGAAAAGTCAGTCTGTAATCGAATCTGTCGCTTACATCAGTAACTTTATTAAATCGTTCTCATTATTAAAGCGCGCGTTCTAACTAATTCACCGTTGAACAGTCAAACTAATGTCAACATTTCAATACTAAACATTTCCCCCTATCCCTTCTGTTCTTAAAATAAATATACACCCACAAAACTTTCCCACAATATGACACTCGTGTAGCCTTTCAAAATTCCACATTGAAAAAATTCTTTAACCAAGCAGTACTGTCTCGACCAAATCCGAAAACATGTGCGTAAAATGTACACCGATAACACTTGTGATGCGACGCGACGCGTTGAAAATTAATTAACGTTAAATTGAAAAGCGTTCACTCTTACGAACCGCTGTAACCCAGCGGGTTTAGATGTACTCTCAATTTATGTTTACGCTCAAATAAGCAAAGAGCTTACCTAGTTCACTCAAAATTTTAAATATGTACTAAATTAATGTTTTACTACAATTAATACTTTTATCAGAACATTATTGCACCGTGTAAAATATCATGACTAAAAAGTAAAATTATTAGTTGGTTTTATACTTTTAAAAAAGTGAATTACCATTTATTGATCTCTGCGGCAGTGCGTTGTCTTTCATTTTTTTATAAATGTCACTGAATGTTAGTTAAGAGTAGAATTGTGGAGAAATATTTGCATATACTAACAGATGATAACTATTAGAATACAAAACAAGAATTAATGGAGCTTTGTGTGTAAGAAGTGAACGCTTGTAATTAAATGAATGAGAGGGCGAACGTCGTCTTGCTCACAATTTTGCTCAATGATTTGAAATTTCAAATAATTGCTACATGTTTTATTTAAAGCCTGATTAACGAAAATGGGAAGACATACATACGTAATGATTGGTGGCTCTTACTTTAAATGTGTTAAACTGAGAGTCACTTTAAATGAGACCAATCGTTACAGAGTTTTTTATCCCTGTCATCCATTTTTGCATTGTACATTCTAGTTTGATATGAGCATGGATCTTTTTGTAAATATTCTTTCCGTAGCATATTGTCAATGAATATATTTTAATACGCTTATAACACATACGCTCAGTGAACAAGATCAGTAAAATTCAGTTAATAATTTCTGAAATTGGAAATCGCGGCGATATATTGCAATTTACATAAGTTTTATGCGCTCAAATATATTTTAGGGGTCCACAAAGAAGCAGGAATCCAATAAATCATGACATACAAACCATACTAATGTACACCAGTCGAAATCATTAAATCTATATCATATTAGGTAGCCGTTTCGAGGACCTTCTATTTTATGCTGTAATTATGTAGTTTTATATCATATTTTTTTCTGACCCAGTTTAATTGTATTTTCGATCCAAATCCCTGCATAGGTTTATATTAATTTGCGCCATGGAATTGAAAGTCATTTGGGCTTGCGTCAAATTATAAAATCACTGACATCTCTACGACTGCACTACATGAGACGCATCCAAAATTTTAATGTTCCGTCCAAACTACGCTATTTATTCTGATTTTAATTGTTTTTTGATAGCAGACAGGTTGTAAATGTGTTTCGCCTCTAGTTATCGATATACGGTACAAAACACAGTTAGAGATCCTGCTTTTGAATCATCTTCAAATAAATAACTATTTAAGTATTTCGTTAATGCTTTTTAAATAATGGAAGAAAAAAAACTATTTCACTATGCCATTATATTTGAACAGTGTCAATTGCAAAGAAAACTAAATGAACATTTGAATGACGTAACTAACGTTATATACAAGTACTTGCTAAAGAGCGCAATAAATCTGGTTAAATCTGGAAACGTCCAAGCCGAAAAATAACCGCGTGGCGACAGCAAAAACACACTTGAGAGTTATTACAACTGAAAGTAATCGCGGGCATATTTTACGTCAACAAGTTATTCGCTTCTAAAAAAACAGGTAGAAAAACAAATACGAATAGATGTGGAATAAAATACGCGTCGTTTTTCATACTCGCTTCAGCGAATGTGACCGCGAATAAAATTTGCGTAAGGTACAATGTGTGTAATGTATGATATTTGCCTCGGATGATGTATTTCATGCTTTTACGTTTACGGCAAATAGGGTTTTAATAATTCTATGTCGGCTTACTGTATTACGAAACGGGATCGCGTCACTCTATGTAAATTCATATACGATATATCACATTTACACGCGTTTTACATTTTGATACTTGTAAAAAGGACACTTGTAAAAAGGATCGTCTTAACAATTTTATTACTGAATAGTAAAGCAAAAATAAAATTGGCACACTAGACTACTACAAGATAAGACTGTTGTAAGAATATTCCGAAAATATTCTACCAATAATATTTATTGAAGTTTCTTAGTAATTTTTCACTACTCGCAGTAGGCACAAGTTATCAAGTATTTTTGGTAAGAACTGTAAATTTGTCAAGTACCAACAGATGATTGGTGAGTGACAGTTGTAAAAAGAAAATATCTAATCGAACCAAGATGTTTTTTCACGTATTCTTTTACCAAACTTGTGGTGAAAATACCTTGGGCATTATATGTAATTTAATAATTTCAAATTGAATTTCGAGCGTTGCGAAAGTAACGAAAATAATTTTTTAAAATTATAGCTAGAGATAAAAAAATTACAATTAGATATATATGGCTCGAATCAGAAGTAATTTATGAAATCTATAGTTATGGATGATTTTGAATAAGGTACTGAATTTGTATTGCTTTCTTACGAACTTATTGCATTTAATATTTAATGAAATTGCAACTGATTGTTCAACTTCTTTCAAATACAAAGATCCCTAGTTATGTGCATTAAATACTATTAACAAAGGCAATTGAAAATATCTGTATTAACGTTGAAAATATCTGTATTAGAGACAATTGAAAATATCTGTATTAGTTATTTGTGTTTCAGTACGTTCACCCTTTATGTCGTATCGTACCTCCACGAACCAGGTCCCTTTTGAGATTATATAGCCGCTATGGCTATTGGATGTAGCAGTAATACGTAAGTATATTTAATTTATTAAATAAGAACTGATAAAAGTTCAAATATTTCATTTTTATTTTAATCTGTTAATAAAACATCATAACGATGTATATAGTATAATCAAACCTCCGTTTCAAGAGCATTCTTCAGCAATTAATCTCATGAAACTTGTAAATTGAGCATGTTTCATGTTTCAAACCTGATAACAAAATTGATAATGGAGGTGCAGGATACTTGTAAATTGAACATGTTTTATGATACTTGTAAATTGAGCATTTTCATGTTTCAAACCTGATAACAAAATTGATAATGCAGGTGCAGGATACTTGTAAATTGAGCATTTTCATGTATCAAACCTGATAACAAAATTGATAATGAAGGTGCAGGATATTGTTAATTTTGTTTTATGCGTCGTTAAAATAATAACCTAATAATGTTTTCTGAATAACACAAAATAACGAGTAACGAATTTAAAAAATTAATCTTTTACTATTTCTAATTAATTTCACTACTATCAGCAGGACTCTTAAATCACCAGCAATATTTGCATTCATTGTTATAGCAATACATATACTTTTATCATGGTTTGATGTTTGATAGCACGGCGATTATGATCAAGTTTCAATGTCGTCAGTATCAACGTCGATTATTGAATATATTTGGCGTTAATTTTGTAGAAATTTATTTTTCACAATTAAATGAAACTACGTGATGTAGTATTATGTCTACTTTATTTAAGTTCTTTACCACGACCTATGTTTCGTTATATTACAATATCTTCAGGTTGGCTATTAGTAAAGATGCATTACAATATCTTAAACATCTTTTCTAATAGCCCACTTGAAGATGTTGTGATACAACGAAATCTAGGTTGTGGTAAAGAACTTGAAGAAAGTAGAAATAATACTACATCACGTAGTTTCATTTAATTGTGTATATCAACGTCGCCAATAATCCTCTATAAATAGATTCAAAGATAAGTTCAAATGTGAGATCAACTCTTTGTGGTTTAGTTATAGAAAATTTACAATATTGCAGTGAAATTTTAGTATTTTTTTATTACAGATTTACGATAAATATACAATTTGAATGTGTATGTTTTTATGGATATATATATATACAAATGCAAATTCTACCTTAGGTTATCAAATCCTCATAGTACTAATAAATGTTCTATTCACTTGCTGAAAATGTTAATCACGAGTCGGCATTAAAATTAAGTATCCGAGTCTAAAAATCACCGAACAGATGAGTAAACACAAAAGCGTATTTCTACTGGCTGGCCAACCAATTACGTTTTGTTCGATAGGTTGAGTCTTGTAATTATTTCCTGGAATATACTGAATGGAAATACCTCGCAACGAATATAAAGAAATGCAATAGAGGCGTTGACCGAAGTAAAGAATAGCTAAGTAAAGAAACAAAGAAAAGCGAAAAAGTCAGCTTTGGATGATGTTTCCTTTTGTATATAAAGCTAAAAAAACGTTATTTGTTACAACAAAGGTTTTAAATCGAAACCTAAAAATATTCCTATTTTACACACAATCAAGTATTATCTAAAACTTGATTGTGTGTAAAATAGGAATAAGAATTCGAAACCATCTTTTCAGCAATGATACGATTTTAATTTACAGGACAATATGTCGAAAATAATTGCACTAATAAAACGATTCAGTTTTATTTATGCTAATATATTTTGATTCCCAAGCAATCCTGATTTTATACTTTATCTTTATGGTATTTTTCAAGAAGTTAAAGTACAATCACACCAAGAACATTATTGTAAAAAGTTGCTCTTTAGAAAATTTTACTTTAAAAATAGCGAGATAAAAGCAGCCATACTGTAGAGTTTGTACAGAAGTGTACTAGAGTGGATTAGAGAGCTTCGTGCCTAGTGTTTATTGAATATCATAAATAAGCAACATTAACTTGGCCGCGATAACTTCAATCTTTACTAAATTCGCTCTGCTACGTTGTAAGATCGATAAAACTTAAAATTTTCCCCGTCCATAACTCCGGTTGTTAAAGTGAAAATTATTCACCGAGACCAAATTCATTGTGATAAATATAATTATTCAATGTATCTAGACTTAAATTTTTTATAATTAACTTCTTGAAGAGCAACATGGTCCTCATCACGATTGGGTTTTTGATGGGATTTCAATTTTTCTCGTCGAGCTTGGATAAGATGATTAACACCGAAAATAGTTGTCATTTATCTGTGTTGTAATTTTACCTTTTATTTACTGTTTTTGTTCTCTTCACCGTATTGGATTTTTGCAATATTTGGTTGCATTAATCATACACGGTCTTTATATTTTTTAGATTATACTTTTAAAAATTCTATGGAAATCCTATACGTAGGATTCCATAATGGAATCCATTCCTAATCAATTGTATTTGACAATAAATAATGACACGAAGCGTATTCTCCATACAAAATACGATGTGTGAGTTTGGCCATATAAGAAAAGAGTGGACCGGTGGCAATAAGTACATTATTGAGACTAAGTTCCTGTTCTTATACGTAGGTATAGTTACACATACTCGTATTGTTGTTGCGTTCAGTGGATGAAACCGCTATGTCTTCTCTAATCTTTAACTTAGTGTGAAGATGTTTCCAATGCATCCACCATGATTGAATTAAATTATCACCTTTTTTAGTTCTTTTTTTTAGTTGGCTAGTTGTTTAGTTAAATATATAAATGTTATAATGCCTATTAATGTCACTCTCCTGAAACTGCAGTACCATTATCAAATCGGCTTCTTAGTTTAAGATTTTCACAAACTTACACAGTATTTGGTTAATTCGTGTATTTATCCATAATGAGTACGATCCTCGGTTTCAGGATCTACTACATGATGCAAAAAGTTTCATCTGATTTTTCATCGCCTATTATGTGAACTGTCCTATGGATGTACAATTGACCATCACCAAGATCAAAAAACTCAGTTTCTTATTCGATAAGAAGCTCCACTGTAGGTAAGCATTTTTTTATCATACGCAACTTTTATAGTATAAAAAATTAAACAATTACTTTTTTTATCCTCTTAAGTCATAACGTCAGATTTTGGACGTATTTTTATATTAAAGTTTGGTTCATTTAAAAATGAGGTTGAAAAATGTATACATATTCATTTATATACATTTTCTTTTCAATGGCTATGACATATCCACAATAAAATTTTTTGATTTAATGAAAAATTGTTAGAGCTGAAAAATGTTTAAGTATTCTAATTTTTTTTTCATATTTCTTAATAACGCGATAAATGTGTTACACCACATTTACTTCAAGTGTTATCACGTATGCAATATACTTTAATAGTTGTATTGTATGCGAGGTAACACTAAGTTTCTAGACTATCAAAAATAAAACTACTAGGCGTTGTCGCGATGAAGGAGACGAGGACTCTGTTCTTGAACTTTTTCCAAAATAACAGGCAAGTAATTGCTAGTATACGATTCTATAGTAACTGTTCTTTCATCTTCCACAACAATTATTGCAAAATTCTGGCTAAAGAACAAGGCTACCGTATTTTTTCAACATTACTTTCACGTTTTTCGGCAGTTCTTCGGAAGAAAACAATCACTGCACCGTCTGCCTCTTAATTTAGGATTTGTATTGGGATGTTAAATTTTCTTCATCATCACATTTTTAGGGTTCTGCACCTCAGAAACCCCTTGACGTAGAAAGTTTAAATTTGTCAAAGTATTAAGACATATTAATCCGCAGATAACTCTTATAAATATTTGTTTGGAAATTTTAGAGGGGGCATAGTAAGATCTTGAAGATTTTTTTTTATTTCCACGTACAGTGTGATATATCGTTTTAAAGAACCTAGCTATAAGAGTATCAAAAATATTTTTTTCATAACTTTTTGTTATCTATTTTAAAACATGTACTGAAGACATGCAAAAAAATATGCAAAGTTTCTCAATTTAAAATTGTAAAAAACCTGGGCGTTCAGGAATCCACCTAAAGGTTATAGCGAAATATAGCGATGATTGTAGACGATCTAATTTTTGAAATATGTACTTTCTGTTTTATTTTCACAACTAAATTTTTCAGAAATTGTGCGGCGTAGAAATTTGGCATAAAAATACATATTTTTAAATCACACATTTTTTCCAGCTAATTTATTAAAAATGTTCATATGTGAATTAAAGAGGGGGTAAATGAAGTCTCAAAAAGAAATTAATTGTATGTACTATGTGAGATATTATGAGAAATAGAAATATATTTGTTTTTCATAATTTTAAAAATAATATTTAAAGAAAAATCACAACAAATTTGAAAATAAAACTCCCTAACCTTTATTTCCGAAACTATTGAGACGATACAGCATAAAAATTCAATAATATTTCATTTAAAAGAGATGTAATATATATTTCCAGCACTTAATAAACATGAATATACATATATATACCTACAATCATATATGACGCGATACGCACATGTAAATATATACACATATAACTCACCTCTTAGCTTCACAAATGTCAATGTTTCATGCATATGACCTACCTGCCTATTAATGTCCTATTTGCTTTAAATTTTGTGTATATCCGTATGTACTTACGTACGCGCCTACCTAATAATATTTTAATTACTTCATGCATTTTGTTTTTATTTATGTGTCTTCCTACTTTTATCATAATTTTTTAATTCCTTTGTAAGTTTTAATATTTTGGATCGTTTTTCACAGTAGTGAAAAGTCGTTAAGTTGCCGTTTAATGATTGAAGATTCCTATCACCACCCTTTGATCCCAACATCAAACCTTGATTTTGCCAAAGGGCAGATTTATGTCACTCTTAATTATATCAGAACTTTAAAGATTATATTGTTAGACCATAGTTTGACCTATGTCATCCAAACTCTATCATAAAACCTATGCTGTTCATTGTTGAGGAATTTAACGGTGTATTATTGAGGAATTTTACGAAATTAGCATGGGACCATCCTTCCACATAAAGAAACTTAACCAAATTAGTTACTAAATTCTACAGATATAAAGTAACTTTTACAAACAAATATGCAGTCGAATTGAGAACCTCACCTTTTTTGAAGTCGGTTAATGACAAAAGTGTACAAGTTATAACGAAGACAATTGTACACTTAACGATTAAAAAGAAAGTTAACTCTCAATTTCTAACTGGGAAACTGTTCATTTGGTCCTATCTTATTAATAACTGCAATTATTTTTCGTTTCAAGAAAAAATAAGAAGATTATATTCATAGTTCAGATATGACTTCAAATTATAAAGATTCTATGTAATATTATAATTTACAATTCAAAAGTTGATTAAAAATTAACAAAGATCTAAAGGTATAAATTTGTTTTTCGTGGGTTCATAAAATACAATTTCTGTTATTCAAGATTTGTTGGGAAGTATAATTTATTTCAATAGTCCGTAGGAATATTATTATTTTTATTGTTGTTCGTGTATTTGTCAAATATTATCTGGATGTATGGCAGTACATCACCAAGTCGCACTGCCTGATACTATACCCTTTACAAAAGTCGCTCCACTTTTTTTCTTTTCACACCCTTATAACTTGACTACACCAAGTACTGGGGATTTGATTTAGTAGTTCCGGAGAGGTATAATCATACATATAATATACATTCGAAAGATATTTTATATCTTTGTTTATTTATTCTCTTTTTACTCCCCACCTATCACCATTCTCTATATAATTTTTCAAACGTAGAAGATGAACATATTTATCCTAAAATTGAATTCATTTTATTCGTTATTAAAAAATATCCCTCTTCACAGGAGGGTGCAAACAAATATATAATAATGAATCACGGCAAAATATCAACCGACAGCTACCTTCTCAAAGACACAGGCGTTTTTTCTTAACACCATTTGAAACCGCGCGTTAAAATCAATGTATAATTATAACTACAATAACGAATTGATTTAAAAATTAACACTTCGTCTTTGTAACGCGAATCTTACATTGCATGTGTCTGAAAAATGGATACTATATGGTTTTTTTGAAACATCTAAAAACGTTGGTTTCATTGAATGTGATTTTTTTCTCCAAGGCAAAGATGCCAAAGTTTTCATTTCTAAAAAGGGCGGGTTTTATCGAACTATACCCCGCTTTTCTCTTAATGAATACGTTGTCACTTATCTGGGCGTGAAATCGTTGATATTCTGTCTAACAATACTACTTTACCATGAATCAAAACCGTCCTTAACAATTTTATATAGTTACGAGGGTAGAACTGAAAGTTCGGAGAAGTGGCCATTTGTAATTATGGTAATAATAAATTATATAAATATATAATCATAAATTATATAAATATATAATCATAAATTATATAAATATATAATCATAAATTATATAAATATATAATCATAAATTATATAAATATATAATAAATTCAAATATCGAAAATCGATCACTTTGATATCCACTCAGTCGCTTCGCTTGAATTCGTCATTTATTTTTACAAGTTTTAAATTTGTCATCAAAAGTGGAAATTGTATGTATAATATAATTATTGATTAAAGATAAAATTAACACTAGAAAATTTTCGTTGTATGCATTTTTATAATTTTTGTTGTTGTCTCAATCCAGAACAAAGTTACGTTCTTTTTCGATGACATTTTATGATGAAGCTCCATCTCGCGCTATTGTTTAAAACTGATAACATAAGGCTCATGATAAAATTTGGCAGGAGCGTACCTATCAGCAGATTCAAAGCAAGTCAGAATACTGGAATGGGTAAGACAGAAAACTCAACATGAGCATTTATGCGTCTGGAATCTTTATGCTAGATTACTATGAGATTTTATCAAAGCCCAAAAAAAACGATCGCGTTAACTGATATCGCAAAATGTTAGAAAAACCTATCAAATACGAGAGGAACTCGCAATACAAGAAATTTATACACATTTAGGCACTTATAAACATTTAAAACTGCTTAGCATTTCTATTAAACTATTATAAAATTTTATTTTTTCACGACATAAACACATTGCCTGCTATATCCTCCACAGGCGTAAAACATAAAATTACAAGGTCTGTGATAATTGCTATATTTTCACTGTAATCTCCTGGTCACATTTTATAAATCACTAGTTTCGTTAACTGTTTAGAAAAAGCAAAAAATCATTTTAAGCAAGGGTTCTAAATCTGTTACACTATATTTTTATTCTAAATAAAATTAATCTTTTGTTAAAGCTACAAGTTCGTTCTTAATTTAAATACGTTATTACCGAGGATCATCATTATCCTCATCAGCCTACATCTATTCACTGCTATGTCTTTCTCAAGGCGGTTACTACATAGTTCTCTTTTTATACATAAATATACCTTAGGTCGCCAGTCTATCTGGTTAGGGGACGTCTCACATAGCATTTAGAGGTTGGTGGTTTCAACTCGAGAATCCATGTCGTGTAGATAAGTTCTCAAGTGGAGACCACAAGGGTTGTCGATCGTTCATGGGTTGTCGGTTCTTCAGCAAATATGACCTACTCATTGCCACTTCAGTTTGCATATGTGAAATGCTATTACGGGTAGAATGCACTGGTAGTATACTTTTGCTTTTAGCGATTGGGAAATCAGCAACATAAAGATCTGCCGCATTTACCTAAATATTGCCTAGCACAAATCAATTCTTCTGGCAGTTTCTTTGGCAAAATTATTTCTACCCAGCCGTATCACACGTCCCAGGTAGTCATATTCTCGAAATGCTTAGATTGCTAACATTACGATGTTCATCGGTCTAAATATGTTATGTGACTCGTCTGGAAGGATCATTCAAGCGAGTTCAAGCTAATTTCTGCAGCGTATTTGCTAAAATTCAAATGTTGTCAGCAAACTAAGATGAATTTGCCATTTATATCGATGCCCCGTTCATTCCAATCTGAGGTCTTGAAGATCTCTTTTAATGCACTTAGGAACAACTTTGGAGATTTAACATCTCTCTGTCTCACATCTCAGCGCGGCTGAATAGGTTTCATCCTCTGATTTTTTATTCAGATGATTGTTGTAGAGGCATCACACAGACTTCTCAACATATCGCTGCAGCAATCCAGAACAGTTTATGTTTCAGTGGAGTCGAAGGTTTCTCGTATTCTACAGAAGTTAGATACAGCGGTTGGTTATATTCTTTAATCTTATGTATAAACTGTCACAGAGTATGGATGTGATCTACCGTGCTATATATCTTGTCTAAACCCCGTTTGTTTCAGAGTTTGAAAATGTACTCTGTACTCAAGTAAATCATTATTTCGCGCTTTATGTTGCGATTTCGCAACAGAAAACGGGTCACAACAGGCAATCTCTAATAGTATATATATATATATATGTGTATATATATATATATATATATATATACCGATATTTTTTACTTTTATGTTTTCTACAATATTTTTATATAGTATTTTAATATGGCCATTATTTCAAACTACGTCTTAAAAATGAATTCGGTCAGTTTGAGTTCCTTAATTTTAACCTTTATTTTTCTTTACTCGTACATAATTAATTTACATTATATAGCTTATGTTCATCTGAACACTAAATTATATGATGCCAAAAGTAACTTTTCAACCGTTTAAATGTCAAACCATAAAAAACGAGCAAACAAACAAACAAAACTTCCTCTTTTTTATTTTTTTGTAATATCGTGTTTATCTTATACAAACCAGCTAGTGGGTAAGTCCAAGTTAACTGATATCCACTTGGCCACAAATGTAGAATACGATGGTCCTAAAAACGCTGCGGAAATATACAATTATGTAATCTCAAAAATCATGATTAAACAAATTATTGAATATGAAAAAAAATCTAATATAGAAAGGCTGTTTTTCATGTTCCGCATAGACCATGTATATATACAACTCTGAGAATTAAATCCCTGATCAAAAAAGAAATATTGGTTTGTAATTCCCCTCTGCCGTATTTTAACGAAAAATTACTATTGTGTGTTAACAAACATCTACTCCACCCCCCTAATGCGAAAATGTAATTCCAAGACAGCATAAACGAAAACATTTTTCGGTACGTGTACTATTATCAAGTGCCAACCGTGAGCGAGGAATATGTGAATTTACTGTGTGATCGGATTACAGAGGCGTCAACATACCTTTTCCACCGGGCTGCGCTGAGACCGTATTCCTATTATGCCGAATTATTGTGACAAACACTCCGAATGATATTTCAATTTGTCCTATTAGATGTTATTTAACGATTTCATTAATTTTTTTCATGGAAATATATTATACAATTTTTTTTAAATATTATTTATAAAATATTACACTTTCGGTAAATACTTTGTCATCAAATTCTTTGACATTATTTTAACCTTGACACTTGATTATTTATTATTTTTTGACATTATATTGAAACTTGATAGTTTAGTATATTATCAAATTGAGCATAAATTATTTAGATAACTATAAAACGATTTTAGTAGAGATGTGATGGACTTAATGTTTTTTATCATAAAGTAATCTCTTTAAGTTTATCACAAATTGTATATTGTTTTTATTATTGTGATAAAATGCATTTAATTATTGTGATAAACTTAAAGAGATTACCTTATGATAAAAAATATCAAGTCCATCATATCTCTACTCAAAAAAGACAAATTGGAAAAAAATCTTGAAGATATTTTGAAAATATCAAAGCAGTAGAATTTCAGATTATTTATAATTTTGCAGAGCATGGGTTTCCGCTTCTAGATATCAACAGATACCAATCCACGAGTAGATAAATTAGGACAGCATATTATCTTTAAGATATAGATAGGACATAAGAAGTTACATAATTCTGGACTCAGAAATGTGTTCATATTTTCTGATATTATAGACGAAACAAGTACTTGTTTTGTAAAAGTATTTTATTTATTGAAATTGTTTTCAGTGTAATCACAGTTTACGCCAACGACAGCTAATATTGACGTTTCTTAATGGACGACCTTTCCAATATACCTCGCTGATTTCTTTCTAATCGTTTGCGCTTAATCACTTAAATTTATATTTCAAAGCAGCCTTTTGCTATCAACGATAATGGTGTTTCATTGCCATATTAATTATATACGTAGATTTTTGCCGTAGTATAAGAGACCTATGAACAAAAACTTAATAGTTATCTACTCAATGTACTCGAAAAAGTCAAGTATAACTATTATACTGAAATATTCATTATAAACCATATTAGAATGGACATTTAGGGTGTCACTTTCATTTAATTTAGATTTTAATATAGAATGATTACATTTGACTCAATGTTCATAGATAAACAGTAACGTAAAATTGAGAAAAAAAATAATGAAACAATTTCCATAAAACAAATAACATGCAAAGGACCAGACGTCAATCTATTGTTTTACCTAAGCAAGTATTACGAAAAGTTTTGTACAAATTAATTTAGAAAGTCTAGTTAAAACTAACAGATTTCTTTCAATACATCAAACTTTACAACTTGGTAATGGAAAGTTTTTTGGGGTAAAAATCAACTTAATTTTAAATACACCAATTGTCCTAGTAATCACGTCTCCGGTGTGAATGTTTCCTCGTTGCGATGTTCACTGTAATATTAAAGAACCATAAGTAAGTACCTACTTATGAAATGGAACTTTTGATGTTATTTTTCAAACTATATTGCCTCAGAATGTGAGTTAATCCGCCTATAAGTACATTAGTAGATATACCAACGCGACCCAGTTACGAACGTGACTTATCTCGTTTTCTTTTACATTATTGCTTGGAAAATATTTTCACTTCATTCGAGGTGTTGTCGGTGGAACGGTAGATGCCAAGAATATAAGCAGGTTAAACCGAATTTTCTCGTTAACAACGAAATTACAGGTTCAGTTCTCAAATATAAGTAGAACTTATAACTAATTCTATTCTGGTCACGTAATATGTAATATGTACATACTAGAAATAATGTGACATTTTGTTATCATGATCGAAATATATATATATATATATATATATATATATATATATATATATATATATATATATATATATATATTTATAAACACACACTTAAAATATTTAATTTGTTATATTAATGGTTTATGTAAAAAGTTAAACAAAGTCTGAAAGATAATCTTAGTCACGTTTAAAACAATTCAAATTAAAGTATTAAAATTATGATTTATTAGCAATGTGACTTGAAGGTATTTATTTTGACATAATTCCTCTAAAATTTGAAAAGTGTTTGTTGGTTTTTTGTTGTTTATAAAGATGTATTATATTTTTTTAAATATTTTCCATTTAAAATACTTCTGATACTGATTTTACTTGAACCGTTATTGTCTATTGACGTTTATGTTAATAATTTTTTTTCCATCGCATAAAATTAGATTTATACATATATTCACTTGTACATTACTGAACTTTCATCAGAGAATAACTTGAAGGCCTACGAAAATTCAACTTGACTTCCTCGATATGTGCTAAAAGTCTTTGTATTTAGTAATTAAATAAAATAAGTGAAGAGTCTCACGCAACTGTGTATCATCTCGATGAAACGAGATCTAGATACAATAACAAATAAACCTTGATTAATTGAATGTGCGGCGACAATTTAATTAGTGGAAACTCTGCTTGTTTTGCCGGATATGTTTCTACTTTAGGCAATAATTAATATAACAACCAGAGAGCAACGGTAACCCATTATTATTTCCATTGTAGGTAGAATGCTAATATAATTTTATTGCATATTCAAGCGACATAATAAATGTTTAATTTTTTAACTTTGGTTAATAATTAATTAAAACTTAGGGCTAACTGACTATTTCAATTGTTTAAACATTTCAGTTTCATAATTAGTGTTTGTTATATTTTATTAAATATACTTTGAAGAATTAGGCTTGCACTAAATACGACTAATTGACGTTTCCTAGTCAGCAATAAAGTGATGGAAAAAAGTTGTTAGAGTGACCTTGTCACTAATATCTATTTCGTTGACAGAAATTTTAATTTTTTAGTCCATTAAGAGTGAATATGTGTTGAATTTAGAATTTTGAAAATAATTGTTTCATTATAACTAACCTTATTTTTTCAGAACTAATGAAAACAAAGAAAATAGAAGTATAGCAATTAACGTTATTGATTTTGAAACCGTACACCGGCTTTACTTATGCAAAATGTGTAACTTTGCATTATAAACCATTTTCATATTGGACACTGAAAAAATATCGGTAATTATTTTCCAAGGTGAAGCTATTTGTGAATATCGCTTAAACTTGGAAACGTTTAGTAGCGAAGGATTTTCTTTAACACGTTGTAATGAATTAGGTTGACAAAATATGCGTAAACATTTCAATTTTACTAGAAATGTATTAGAAGTCTATCTTATCATGTCAACTGGCTATCTTGCCAAATTTGTCTAATTCAGTAGACGTAATATTCATAAATACCATACTATATCAGGTTGGCGCACTTATCTCCCAGGATTAAGTACTTTATCTAATAAAAAATAAAAAATCATCCACACAATTAGAATTTCTCAAAGTGAAGTTTCCATCAAAGCAATGTCCATTATTAAATCTGCAAACGTGTTAGTTAATTAACGTTTAATTAAAATGCTCTCACTGCAAAAAGGTTCCATAACGCCGACGGTCTAGACTTATTCCCAAGTTACTGCTGATAATGTCACGAACGTAAAAGCTCACGTAGTTCACAGAACATTACATCTTTCTACTGAGTGAGCTTTGTAATTACTTAATTTATATTTACTTGTAGCTGTATTATATATATTTTGTAATTCATTTTCTAAGCCACGAAATATGTGATAACGCAACTATAAATTTTTAATTTCTTTAAACCCGATTTCTATCATTACTAAGCCGTATTCTGACCTAAATTGAAGTTAATATTGTAAATTTATCGTCGATATAAATTATGTGCGAAAATTTTCATCTTGCTATTTTGGCAAAGTAGTAGTATGTGGATGATTCTAAACAAAGGAATAATATCGCATAAAATTACTTATAAATAAAATTAGTTCTTTTTACAACAATTGCAATATATAACTATCAAAGTTTTGGAAGTAATGAAAATCGGATTAAGCTAAATCTAATTACGAAGGTGCCTCGTTCTTTAGTAGTCAGTAGTTTCCCTTTTGTAGTCAGTCCTCATAATCTGGACAATGAGGTAGGATTACTTTTGATGCAACGAACATAATTTTTTAAATCTGGTGTATCAACTAATAGGTGCTTTAAATTAAGCGAGAGTTTATGTTTCCAAATTTCCACACATTTTCTCATAGTGGTTTAATTTTGCTTTTGGTTTTCTAATGCCGTGACCTTTTTCGTTTACCTCTATTTTCGTTTTCGACGCTGTCTACACTATAATTTTCTTGCACTAGCTGATCTAGGTGTTATTCACAGTTTTAGTGTATTTTCACAGTGAACTTGTCGTTTTTAATATTAAATTTTGCCCATACAAATTTTCTTTACATTTCCTACTTAATTGTTTCAGCCTATTCTATCTATTTTGAATACCTAATTTTGCATAATTATTTTTTATTTTCATACCTAAACTTATCAGTTACGGTTTGCTTCTTGTATCTTTCTTAGTTGCTCAATTTTTTGAGTCGGTTTTTTTTAAATTGTTTTCAAAAATAAGACATTTAAAATAATACTTTTCTTTAAATTTACATTTAAAATTTATACCTATTTGCTGAGAAAAGATTTGTCACTTCATCATAAGAAAATGCAAAAGAAATATTATTTGTGTTAAAATTTAACATTTCCCTGGTCTCAAGTTTGCTGGAAACTGAGATTTTTTTAGTTATTCCACAAAAAATGTGGCAATACAATCTTTATGTTGGAATAAAGCAATAATAAACTATGATGCAAAAAATTCACGTCTTTTAAGCTAAAAAATACTTAGTTAAAAATATTTGTATGTAAAAATATTTGCGTAGATGCAGTTTGCCTAACAGCAGTACAAGTTTCCTCACAAAGTTCTTTATGGCAACTGAAAGAATCATGAGCCGAGTAGATTGCTTGTGATATTCGTTCGGTTTTTTAAATATTTTATCACAATCTTAGAAAACTAAGTTTAACAACAGCGAAGTTTTTACTACAAGAGAACACTTACAGCCAACTACAATGAATTAAGTGAGAAAAATAAGTCCTATGGTAGACTGTAAATGATATGTGAAGGTGCATTAATGATATTTACAAAATAAAGTACATATTAATAAATTACCAAAGATATAAATATGAAAAATACAGAATTAATAGATTTAATACGAAATTACGTAAAATAAAAGCTAAACTAAATAGCGACACGTGGGGAAATTATATCTGATGTTTTCATCTGCCATTTACGAAATATAATGTAACTTCAGATGAGTTTTGAACACAGATTATGTATTTAGGTTCTGTTGATTTCATAATCTAGTAGCATATACAGTGGATCATTCTTCCCAATTTAGTTAAGCTGAGGGATTAAAATGATTTACTTGTTTTCGAAACGTAATTCAAGGTCGTGGTATGGCAGGTATTGGAATCTAGATCGAAGGTATGAAGGTGTAAGGGGATTATTGAGAATATTACATAAAAATATAGAAGACGGTGGTTGCAACATTGATCATGACTTAAATGCTTCAAGATTCTTGACCAACATGTTTAAACATTTCAGTTATGACCGACGTTCAGATACATGGTTAATTTTTTTAAGTACCAAATACACAAGTCTTGAAGTCCTTCCCATTTATTTGGTAAATTTTCATTTTGATTAGAATAGCACACATCTCTGTAACAATGAACAGGCAGAAGTAGAGTATGACAAATGTGTATTTTGGTTTGAAATGGAAAAAAAATTTGAATCCGTTTGAGAATGTGTATTTTGAAGAAAATCTTACGACTGGTCATTTAGTTGAGGGTGTCCTGGGAGATATCGATTAATCAGTAAGCCAAGGTATTTTATAGAGAAAGTAAAAGAAAAATATAACTCAATGAAGAGCTGTGTTAAATCAGCCATGCATAGTTTATACAGAAGTCTTTGACTACCAATAATAATAGCTTGTGATTCTTTTGAGTTAATTAGAAAATCCTGTTTGTTCGCCCAATCACGGATGAAATGTATTACTGCATTCAGTATATTAGTACAGAAATAAATATTATCGATATTGGAGTATTTTTGAAAACCATCTGCATATAAATGACAGTTGTAGGATACTTGTGTAACCACGGAATCAATAAAAATAGCAAAATGGAAAGAATAACACGTTGAGGTGCGCTAGTAATGAGACAAGTGCAATTTGAATAGTTTTAAGAAATTTTCATTATTTATTTATGGCCACGAAGATAGGAGTTGAACCAATCAACGTATGCATATGGCAGATTTAATGATTTAAGCTTAAAGTTAGAGAATCAAAATGTTAAAGTCCACAGAGTCGAATGCTTTACTGAAACATACTAATATCAGAATCAATAAAAAGTGTTGTTTAGAGTAAGATGCCAGTCATCAGTCACATTGAGCATCGTAATTGCAATACTATGCTCTAGCCAAAAGCCAGATCGTAGGGAGCCCACAAGTCGAATATATAATCCACTCAAAAACTTTTGACAGTAGTGGTAATATATATATATATATCGAAAACTTTTGAACTGGTTTGGAGATGTTTTAGGTAAAGGAATAATTTCTTCTTTCAATAATAAGAGAGTTAGAAGTTTTATATGTAACATTAATGGTGGGTGTTGTAACGCCAATAATTGCAGCAAGAGCGTAGACACTTAGATCATTAGTGCCAACATATTTTGATTTAATTTTGAGAAGATTCTTTTTCCCTTCGGATACTGACATTTTCTAAATAAAATTACTTAGCTGAGCAGACACTTTTATCTACGAAATTCTAAACTTCGGTGCAGCAACAGGTGTGGTCATAAAGAAAATATTGAGATCATTAATGTCGACTGGATATTGCGTGTTGTCATGTCGTTATTTTCTCATGACCGACACCAACACTACCTAGAAATTATCAAATAATGCATGATGTATACTTCTGGAATTTTTGTATTAATAAAATCCTTTTTTTGTATTGTTGTACATTTGCGATACCTTCGTTCTTAGTATTCTTTAGGCTTAGTAAAAGATGCAGTATTCCTTTTGTGTTTAGATTTGGCCCCATGCCGTTTTCGCATGAAACAATTTATAAAATGGTTGACTCAAGGAGCGGCCTTTTTCCTTCGTTTCAGTCGCTCTGATGGTGCATGCTTATTCAATACATTACAAATCTCACAGGTTAAATTATACGCAATAAACCCATGTTATTCATACAAGAGAACTCACTTTAGTCAATAGACTTCATCGTCAGATAAAGATGACTTTTTCAAATAAAATTGCGACGATATATTGTTTTGCACGAGGAACTTTGACTTTTATTATTGAGGGAGATATAAATAGCATCATTAAGAGAAAAATATGGAGAAGTAAATTAATCATTGATAAAATAAAGTTTATGGGTTGATACGGTAGTTAAGTCGAGAAGAGAATGACAAGATTCAGTGTGGAACGTGGAAGGGGCAGGAAGTATGACAAGTTTTACAGATGTTGATATGTCACGAACTAGATAAATTACCCAATAATAAAATTATCTGGTAAGGCATTTCTTTAAAGTTACGAAAACAATTTATTTCCGGTGCAAATTATAAACACAAACGACCGATCGGCAGGTAATTGCATAATTATTTTATGAGAGAAATAGCCATGAAGATAGACAGCTACACGTCGACCGTGCTTGTCTAAACTATTGTTACGTAATGAATTGAAATTATTGTAATTTGAAAAGATTAGAAGTTAATGAGGTTTATGCCATATATCGTTGATGGTATACGGGTGCATACCAAGATTATTAAAAATGAAAACAAAATCAGAATCACGTGAAGATATGTTTCAGCATTCGAATGCTGAATATAAAATATCATACAGAGATGATTCTAACCCACCTGAAAATAAGTGGTTCACTTGTCGACCATCCCGTGGAAAACGAGTAAAGTTAATCAGAGGAAATAAGAAATGTATTTAATTTTAAAAATAATTTAATAATTAAATAAATATAGAAGAAAATAAAATATTGCAGATAAAATATTTAAACAAAGATTAAAACTTAAGTGCCTTTATACAGAATATATCAAGGATAAAGAGAAACGGAGACAATAAATAATATTCATATTAGTAAATAATGAAGAAAGAATATTGGACGAATATATTTTGCACCATTCGATAGGAGTAATGCAAAATATATAAACTAAGGAATAAAATAGAAAATGAAATAGCAATGCATTATAAATCCACTTCATAGTGGAATATCGCCCATATAATTCAAAATCCAAAGCGTACACAGACAACAATGTTTGATGTTTGAACAAGTTCATTTACAGAGCATATAATATAACTAGAGACGGTAAGTAGGCGTGGCGTGCATGCCACGTATACGATCCTTGTATCACATATTATTCTCTGCGTAATAACGTTTTCTTTAGTTTGAATGAGATAATTGAAAAGCTTCATCGTTATTTGATCATTAGGATGAAAATTGCACTTTTGTGCTATAATTATATTCAAAAATAAAAGTCAACCAAAAGAACGTAACCGGTTATGGAATTTTTGATAATCGATAAGTTAATTTGAATACATTTTGTTGGATTTTAAACTAAAAGGTTTTTGGCGACGCATTGCAATGGTACGCATCACTAGTGTAGATACTTAATGTCACTATCGCATAAGTATCGACAAAACATATTGTTTGGAGACTGTCATCTAAATGAGATAAATGTTTCACACTTTAAAGCAGTTTAATTTGGATAATAATTATACAGTATAATAATGATATCAAAATAAACGATTGATGTTTTTCACTAATATCAAATTCATAAGACAAATTAAAAAAAATAAATGAAATAATTAATGATAAAAGCCTAAGTATACGTTATTTGAATAACGAATGTGATTAGTAAAAAAAAAGGAAGAAAAGTCAGTATGATGATTTTCCTTCAATAAATATTGTAACCGATTTAATGAAATCCATTGAGTAATCCATTAATGCCGTTTTATACTATTTACCTTAATACTAATTGGACAAAACGTCAATTATTTATTAGATATATATTATTTTCTAGGCAGTAAGTTAAATATTTTTTTAAATATTTATTAAACAAACCGACAAGCTCTAATTTTCTTGATCCATTAATGAATGAAGTGCAATTAAGACATTTTAGAAATTTGAAACGTGGGCATCCCTTTTGTAACAAAGAATTTTTTTTCCACTATTATCTTATCGTTATATTGGGAATCTTAAAATAAGTATCATTAATATTAAAATAATTATAATAATATTTAGAATTTAAGACATCGAACTATTTATTTATTAAACTTATAAAGTCTTTAGTAACTTCACTGCCTTCGAATTCCTGAAGACTTAATTTAGCAAACTAAATTCACATGATACTTTAGCAAATTAAAACCAAAATCATTTTGATTAATACGAACCATAAATCGGTTTGAGAACATGGTTCCTCTTGGAAACTTTGAACTCTTTGGTGTAATATATATATATATATATATATACATATATATATTTAACTAAATTCAATATTTTTACGTAAACTTTACTCCTTCGTTTTCTACTATTTATTTTAATTTTCGAATTTATAACCACGTATACATATTATTATTACATAATATGTATAATACGTAATATAATATCCGTTTACCGCCGTAGAGGAAACGTGAAAATGTGCACCACAATGTTATTACAACTTCAAAGATCCGACTTCTAAATTTGTGACATGTATTCGCATACAGTTTCGAGAACCAGTCATGTTTTACACGACACCGAATCGAAAAATATTGTTTTTTTTAAAAATTTGTCTTCACATAGGTTTTATAGTGATTTAAATATAGCTGGTATTGATAACTAAACAAAATAGAACACTTTTGGATACACGAAAAAGGCGTTTATTTATTAAAATAATAAATGGATATTGGTATGTGTATCTATGATGAATAGGAAACGTTATTTATATTATTATGCATAATTTAGGGAAAGATCCAAGAATAATTGTAATATCTCAATGTATCCTGGTATCTTGAAAAAAGAGTTTTGCATAAACTTTTTTCTTAATGTTATTCGGAATTGATCATTGACAATAATTATAAATTCAAATTACCGTAATAAATTTGTTTTCACTTTTTTTTTGACATTTTGCAATTATTTCAAATTGTTACATTGGTTCATTAGATGATGCGGAATGAATCTGTCATTTAATTAAACTAAATGGCTTCGTTGTATATTAAGACTATCGCGCGTTTTATCGTCTAATTTTCATTTAAAAAATTAAATATTATGTTGTTTGTATATTATGGAAATGTAGGTTTGTCTAAAATTAATAGAGAGCTCAAACATTTTCTGAAATAAAATAGCAAACATTTTAATTATAATATTTTAATTTTAATTATACCCTACGAAACCCTCTTAGCAAACTCTCGTGTTTCCATTAGTTAGTTTAGGCTTCACTATAGCGCCTCTAGCGGTTGGCAGGGGAACATAAAGCCCGCCCTTCTGGAAACAGTTGCTGACGTCACGGTATTAGCTGGTCATCGATAATTGTGTAAATTTAAAACATTTCTTTTTCGAGCAGTCATCATATCGATCAAATCGCACAGAGAATTTCACAACTAGCCAGGATTTAGAGCGCTATGTTTCTTCATTACAATAGAACGATAACTATTGTAAATACTAATATTTTCATTACGTTTCCCAATAGAATGACGAGACAAAATACAGGGAAGGAACAAAATTTAGGGAAAATCTGTAATTATTTAATGATAGGATCCACGTTACTTTGGGCACTGTACTATAATCAATTGATATTTAAAATTACAGGTGAGCCGTTAAAATCTTCTTTTTCAGCAAAATCAGCCATGTATGTATATAGGTAGATACATGGCATGACATGAGATTTGTAGTAACACGTTTACGTAAATATGATAGAGTTGTGCAAAATCACAATAAAAAATCAAATGTTTTCAATTTATGTAATGAAGTGCATGTATCTAATAAACTTTTATTACAAATGCATAAAATGCTCGTATTATCAGAATAGTATTTTATTTAATTAATCCGGACAGCTTATCACACTTGTACTTATTAGAATCTAACATAAAGTACATATAATGAAGAAATCAACTTCGTAAACTTTTGTAAACTATAAGAAAACTTTTTGTCGGTATTCGTCACGTCCGGGTTTAGTCATTTTAGGAAGCAATTCGTTACGGTGTAAATAGATAGAAAATGCATCCTGGCCCTCATACTGTATCCCAATACTTGTAAACGTCTTGTCGCTTTCGCAAGGGCGCTGGACGTAAACAATTTATAACGGACGAGCACTATAATAGTTCGAAAATTAGTATAATAATAATAATTTTACACATGGTCTTACAAATTATTATTTTATCTTCACGATACTCCATCATTTGTGTATTATTATAGCCTAGAAATAAAGGACTCGATGAGAGAAACAAATTAATATTTTAATTTTCTTTTGTTAAAAAGTCATGAACGTTCAGTCAGTCTTAATTATTGAAGATATCTCCGCTTCTAAACTTCGGAGATAAGGAGGGAATTGTTTCTTTTCGCATATTTTCACCATCAATCAGAACTACGGCATAATCTGCAGACAGCGTCACACCTTACCATACGGATTGCTTTTTCCCCTTTCGGAAAAAGAAAACTTAGAAAACAGAACATGGATTAATCCTGGCATGAATAATTTTGAAAATAATAGTGAATCACAGGATCACTCTAAATAATTATGAATCACAGGATCAAATTCAGGGGTACATGCCCGTAAATTAATTAATCTTATATAGTTAACAAAAATAAAATGGAGTGTTACAAACGAGCACTAATTTTGATGTGAGCAATATTCTTTATGTAAATTTTTCCAATTTCGTACACATCCATAATTTTATAATACTGAAGATAATTTAACGTTAAGTTCTATATTTAACACGAAAATGGCACAACTGGTGAAATTAATGTTTACCGTACCTGCTGAAAATGTTAGTAAAATCTAACCATAATTACTTCAAGAGCGATTTAAGTGTATAAAAGCTCGTGTGATGTAATAAAGCAATGAGCCAAGTTTGGCAATAAATCCGAAAATAGATGCAGAACTTTATATTGTGTGTTAAAATTTTGTTAAAGTGCTTACCTTATTTAAGCCTATAGTTTGTAACTTATTCTTAGGTCTACTGGGAATCGGTGTAGATTTATTAATACAAATTTGTGCCTAAATTTATTTTCAGTTTTGTTACAGGTTGATGATCTAACACGGTCTATCGGTCGGCGATCTAGTGATGATGTCAGCCGGTTAAATTAGCAGGCTGTTTCGTAATTTAAATGTTAACATATTTGTCTATAGATACTTAATGTTACGAAGGTCGTTAACAATTCAAAATGCATTATAATATGCTGCAAGGGAGCAAAATAAAATATTTTTTGATGGTTTACTAAGTATTAATGAAGTTCTTTTTTTTTATAAACGATCCGCTGGGAAATTTTCCCAGTACTCTATTTATAATTTTTGTACCTGTTATTTAAACTATTTATTTAATTACCACCTTTAATCTTACAAAAAAAGTCAAAACTATGCATATATTTGTGTTAGTTCTATGGCCTCTGAGTGTACAAATAATTTCCGCAAGTCTCATTCCGTAGTCACGAAACGACGCCCCTAATGCTTCGGTTCATTATAATTTACGAAATGAAACTCAAAAGTTCTTTGAATGATTCTATAGACCAGAAAAAAATAACCCGACTATGAGCATGTTATCAAAATCGTCCAATGTAGATACATTCACTCTAGTCAAACTTAATAGACGCGCGTTTCTCATTAATTTTATTCATTAATATCATAGTTTGTCTTTATAGTATAGCAATCAAGGAGAAAACTTTTCCGAGAAAACATTTTGTCAATGTGCGAACGCTTTCCCCAGATTAATTAAAAAATCATGCTACTGTTATGTAATATATCATTAATTTATAAATAATTTAATGCTAGATATCTTTATTCATACGCACTTTTTCATTTCACTCTCTTGTATTTATGAATTGTGTCGTTTCTATGTAAAAACTTACTTTTTAAATACATTTTGCGAAATTATAGTGATAATTACCACTTTACAGGACATGGAAATAAATTGATGTCCTTATTAGGGTTGCCAGACGTCCGGGATTTCCGGAATTATCTCGGAATTTGTGATATTGTCCCGTGTACAGGAATGTAATAATTTTTTCGGAAATGTAAAAAAATTATGGTAATTCTTTAAAACTGTCTTTATGAACCTACATATGCCATAGGTGTATTAAATTTTGCTAGATTGAACAATAGAAAAACCGGGATCGCATTATTAAGGATCAAATCAAGGCATAATTTTAAATTCAAATAAATTGCGAAGAGTCAGAATTCTACTTCAATTATTAAAATAACTAAATCAAAACATGAAGATAATAAACTAAATATTATTGTCATTGTCAAACTACGAAAGTTAAGCTTCGAGTTGAAATTAGATAAGCTTAATTATTGCAAGACAAATTTCTTTTGCCAGATATTAGTATTAGCTTTTACTAATTTGGATAATTGTGATTAACATAACGACTGTTTTTATATTAAATTACTTATAATTATTTAATAAGTCAATAAACTTTATTAAAAAGTTCACTTTTTATTTTGGCAAAATAAAATAACTTTTTTATTTATTTTTATTAATCTGAATGTTTTTTGGGTTCAAAAAAACTTTTTTGTTGGGTCAAATTAATTTTTCTTTACTTAAAATCACCGGTAGTTATAGATATAGTAATAGAAATGTCCCGGAAAAAGAGATTTTACATATGGCAACCCTGGTCCTTATTCGTAAATTGTTTTATAGAATGAGGAGAAAGTAAACAAGTTACGTCCTGTCTTCATAACTAGCGACTAAAAACAATATCGTGAGGAAAACTATGAGGAAACATAAATAAGAAAAAAATACATTTACGCCCTCAGTTCAAGTATATTAACTTTCATATTCCTGTTTATCATGAAACTCTTATTTTAAGGGTTTTGTACCTTAAAAGCAAAGGGGTCCAAATTTATAAAATTACTCATGTATCTGCTGTCTGTCACAGCTGATTTTCTCTGAATCCGTTTAATGTAAAAACTTGAAATCTGTCATAATGATACGCTTGCTCTGCAGCGAACATTCTAAAATATTTATATTATAATTTTACAGGCTGCAACTCAATTGTAATAAATGATTTTTTTCTTAGTTTTGTCTATCTTTAACATAGGGGATCATCATGTGGATTAATCTGTAATACAGAGAATCATCGTGTGAATCGCCTAATTGGAAGAAATTCAAGAATATTTCTTTAGAATTTTAACGCGCATACCTCAGAAATTAACTAAGAATTTTAACTGCCATACCCTTAAAGGCACAATGCAAAAAGTTAATTTCCCTGTTTCCCGTTTTGAAATATGTAAAATGATTTTATATAATGAATATAGATGATAGAACTGTGAGATCACTAACTTCTTTCTTACTTAGCGAATATTAATTTTGTATATTTTTCCTTAAAATAATATTAATTTGCGGCTACCGACATTAGAACTCAAAGAAATGTTAAAATTTGTACCACATCGTGCCCGAAACTTCATTCTTTTAAAACAATTAATTCATTTCCATTAAATTCCATTAAATCATAAAATTGATAGAAGATCATTCATTATTTAACTGATATATTCCGATTAAAGCGATTTTAGCCATATTTACTTTTATGGATACCTCACTAAAATTAAAGAACTGAATTTTACTTACTTTAGGCTGATAATACGACCTTTTAATAGAAATATGTACAAATATAAATTTTGCACACTAACTATTCAAGAACGATATTTTCTCCGACCTAAGATGAAATCGCAAAGCTTAGTGATACTGACTTTTTTTTAATATTAGCACAGTCCCTTTCTGCTGCGTCTACTGTTGACGATTAATTGAATTAATACAATTATTAATTCAATTAATCGTAATTTGTCGACTAAACGACAAATTATTTAAATGGGGAATGCCTTTTTGGTCTTTTTTTAAATAGTATAATGGTATTAATGCAGTCATTATTAGCCATTATACTATAAAACATAGCCTCTATGCATTCCTCATTTAAATAATTTGTCGTTTAGTCGACAAGTATCATAGTAAAATGAAACATATACCAATAGCATTTCACTTCCTCTTGAATACTTGTAAATACAGCGACGATTAATAGACTGCTGGTATTACTTTCACATGAGAAACATCTTAAATACAAAATGAATTTAGCAAGCAAAATTTATTGATTAACTGCTTAAATTCATAAGTAATTCATCCAAAAAAACTGAGGTAAAATATGGGGTGATTTTAATGAATAATGAGCAACAACTGTTAATTTGAAGGGGATTGGAGTGTGCCGGGTGCATTTTTGACTTAAACTTTTAAACCATTGTAGCTGAATCAAACTAAAGTATGAAAATATCACAAACATTGTGAAATTTTCATAAATGTTAATATTTATTGCTATTTATTTCAGATTGTCTATGATGACACGTTTTCAGTTCAAAAATTGAACCATACAAGTATTTTTGAGCTGAAATAAACAAACTGTCATAACTATATCAAAATATTATTTGGATGAATTGTGTAAGACAATAAAATCTAAAAAAAATTCCGGGGAGTATATGGCTGCCTGTAATATACTTATTATAAATATTCATATAATACTATTGTTTTTTAAAGGCATTTGTATGTTATAACATAAAATACCGATTAAATATCTAAATAGTAAAGATTACTGCTATTAAATCAACTATAAATAATCATACTAATTTTTGGAGGGAAGTTTTGTTTTTAAAACTATTATTCGGTTTAAGGAGAGCTTGTATGATTTTTGTTTTTAACATAAATTATATAATTAATTGCAATTATGTTTTTTGCACCACGTTTTCAAAATGATAAAAGTAATTAAATCGATCTTATTAGTTATGTATAACAATAGAAAATATTTCACTTCCTTACCCTCAACGGTTTATTACTTTTTTTATTTTTTAACAATTGAAAGTTCATTGTCCAGCAGAAATATTTATTATCAAAAATAATAAAATTCTATAAAATATGTTATTGAATAAATACGGGCTAGATTTTTTTTACAATGCAATAAAATGTATTGTACCTTGACTCAGTGATGTAATCCTTCCAACACTGCGTTAAGTAAACATAAAATCAAAGTAAAATAAACAATTGAGTCTACATGTTTATAAATAAGCAAAAATTAATTTTTCTCATTTTATTCATGGGAAATACGCATATATATATATATATATATATATATATATATATATATATATATATATATATATATATAGTTTATGTATTCCAATATTCTCGTAACTATTGGATATGAGTATTCATTAAACTAAACAAGGAATCTCTCGCATGTTATGTACATGGCAACAATACGGCTAGAAAGAAATGTGAGAGTATAATTCAGATCAAGACACTACTTTTAAATATATTATAAATGAAACATGTAAATTGCCACACCTTTTATGGAATCATTTTTCGACAATTAATTCTTCTTTATTTTTGAATATTGTTATTATTATATTTTATGACGCGCAAATTAAGAAAACATATTCTTTGAGAAAATGCATAAATATAAGTCAATGTTTTCCTTTCACACCAAGATCACACGTAAAATCTTTGTAATTTTATAGAAGATTACTTTTATCTTCAGTTTAGTATATTCATACTTCATCCAATAAATATTTCAGAGCTTTTCATTATTGCGTAACCTAGCGTTTGAAATATATTAACTAAAAAATAAAAGAAAACACGCATTATGTGTGTCGTTCTGAGTGTTCATGTATACCCAGTGCTTTGCGTATTACTCATAACGTTAATTTAACGGATATTCCATCGCGAATATAAGTGCGTTTATCCTCATTTTATAACAATATTAATAACTGAAACTTGCGTCTGTTGAAAATTAAGTAAGGTTAACTAAACGAAAAAGCTTCGTCATTAAGCGGTTCCGTTATGGAAGGAATGTAGAAAGAGTCTCCTAGTACGTTAACGTGCTGGCATATATCATTAAACATTTGGTTTGTCTGATGAATTAACTTTTCTAAACCGTTTTAATTAAGATGTAACTTTATTTTAAACACACAAGACGTAATTTGATTTTAAATTTTTCGCTGATTTGATGAGTTAATTCTCTGTCAGTTTTTCCGCCTATTTTAAGTATTTATGACGAGTGCGCACACAGATTAATTTTAAATAGATTTATATAACATTTTCAGAATAACGTTTGAATAACGTCAACCTGAAGTATAAATTCACGCCAAATTGCGAATAGTTTATAACTTATAATTTACCGTAAATTTTGTAAATATTATTTAAAAATTTCCGCAGATACTTCATAAAATGCTCGCTTCCGAGGGTAATATATTCCATCCTATACACGTGTCGCCTGCTTGGTGCTAAATGAATAGCAACGCCGAGTCTCAAGCGGCGGTCACTTAACTCAAATCTACTGATTTGATGACATGTTACATTGTTGGCAGCAGAAAATGACCCAAGCAGTCTCCCTCCCTCACAAGAGGAGGGAGACTGCTTGGGTCCCGAGCTTTAACCTTGATGGATCTAGAAAATATTGTTGTAACAATCTTCTCGATAGAATGAAAATCATCCACCTTGCGACGTATTGAAACAGAAGCTGTCCATGAGACCAGAATGGACAAATAAAAAGAATTAGGTATTTCCTTCAAAAAAATCACCCGGCAATGTTATAATAGACTCCATAATATTCAAAAACTCTTCTAAAAAGGAATAAAATAAATGAATATCTTTAATACCTTCCTACGACTCTCGTATTATCCATGTTAGTTGAAGCTGGCATACGTTTTCATGATTCTAACATCCGGTTAACCAGCAGAAGAAGTTTTATACTGAAAACCAATTAGTTTTCTTCCACTCTTTTGGTAATCTCTCCGAAAGTCATTTTAAATCTATTGAATCACTATCTAATTTATGTACTCTTTAAACATCAATTCAGCTTCATGTAAAAGCATGACACCATTATGCAAATGCATAGGTTGGCAGACACTAGTAGCTATACACCAGAAAATAAACAGTAGTGTTTTACAATATCCTTAGGTATTGCTCAAGCTTCGGACATAGTCTTGCAAGAACCCTCTTGTCTTTCTTCTCTCTTAATTCATTCTTTCATTTTGTTAATTGAGATGATTAAAGAAAAAAAAGAATCCAAAAAAATTAATGCTCATTTTTCAGTTTATAATGTAAAATTATACATAAAATAAGCAAAACGTTATTTTAAAAAATACTAATAAAACCTAACGCAGTTTCAAAACCGTAAATTTTGTATCAACATTGAAATGCAGCATCGAATAAGATCGCGTTTCTCGTCTATTACATAATAATGTATTTAAAGAATCTCATAACAAATATAGGTTTCCAGAGTTATTAATATGTCCTTTGATGAATCTTTAGGTTTATAGTTCTATTGAGTCTCTTCGAGAAGTACATAAACTCTGTACGGGTCCATATTTTGTTCGCTGTACTAATGATAACGTAAAACCAGCTTTTTCCGTAACTTAACTCGTATAAAATCGTCTTTCCAAGCCACGTAAAATGTTATGCGAATGACTAGTTTCCAACACCAATATACAATAACACCAATATGTGCGCAAGCTTAAGAAATAACTGGAGCATCTTTTCCGACTTTTTCAACTTTTTCGCTCTCCGTTGAAGAACTAATATTATTGAGGATTGTATGTATTTAAACACATGTACGTATTGTAGTATTTATGTACTGTAGTTTTAATAGTAGGTAATGAATATTGAAATATTTGTTGTATGGGAAAGTAACCTTTCATAATTGTCACGTAGGAAATTTTTAAAACAGTATTCTTTCTATTTAATTTTTAATATTGAATGTTAATAAACAAGCTGGCGTAATTTACACATCATATCGAATAATGTTAGTTTTGCATACGAGATTTGACTTATGAAAATTCTCAACTTGCAAACGAACCTATTATTTCGCACAATTATTTATTACAATATGCTATATATAATAAATAGCTTCATCTGAAAATATTCAATATTTAATATTACTGTTTTTTCTGTGAAACCTTCAAAATAATTGGTAATGGCTGAGACTAAGGGTTTTTTATTATATCAATGTGAAGTCTTAATTATGTATATAATAATAACAACCCACAGTAAAAAAATATGGGCTGTTAAAGTGGGTGGTCGTTAATAACTTATTTTTCAAACTATATTTTAAAATTTTATAAATGCCCTAACGACTTCATCCAACCAGGACTATATTTATAGGACATTCTTTCCTGAACATTTCTCAGATTTTTCTCGATACAATGTCGAAGTTTCTTTGAAATGAGAATAAATTCAGATAATTGCCTTATTATTTACAACTATTCTCTATTTATTAATATCATTGGAATTTACTACCCTACTCCTGTAGATACATATATAATCTCGGATTATATATAAACAAGTGTTTAGAGAGTATAGTTTAATGGAAATCGAACGGCTCTATAATATGTCTAATTAAACTGTTGCTACTAAATGTGACAGCTTCATAATTGCTTCATAGCATGCATAGGAATTAATTTACGTAATTATTGACATATTCGTGATGTAGGCTTGTATTAGAGGATTAATTGAATTTAAATACTCATATGTCGTGGAAGGACTGAAGAGCAATAATATATTTCAAGCGTTTGTGTTATTTACGAGAAGTTAGTGTAAACTTATTTTATATATTTATAATTGAATAAATCCATTTAAATCAATTTTAAAACAAAGCAAAAAGTATTGTTTTTGGAATTTTTATCTGTATATCTGTCCGTATGGGTAAAATGGGTATGGCTAGGGGTTAAGTGTGGAATGGTGTAGGAGAAGTAGGCGCTCGAGCAAATAACCCGAATGCCACATGATGGCAGACGTCGTTGTCGGCCTTCTTTCTGTGCATTGAAGATTTAAAAAAAAATGATTTAGAGGTACATAACGAAAGTAATAGAACACATAAATATTGGCTTTAGAAGTTTTGTTTGATTTTGAGTGAGTTTACGTTTTCATGTTCGTGCATCACGCTAGAACAACAAAAGGGATATTGATGAAGTTTTCATTAATGGATTATATTGGATCTAGCGCCCTAACATAAAAAAACTTGGTTTTAATAAGTATTGTTATAAATGGCGTAACGTGTATTAATCTTATAATTAACTTATTTATATTTTCCAAAAGTCCTTGCTTAAAAAGTCGATCTGCTGGTAATAGAGCAGGTAATAAATCAATTAACAACGTTAGTATACTGTAACTTAATAAAGTAAAGATTGAACATTAATACGTCCATTTATTTAATCAGGAAGCAACTAACATTGTAATACTATTATATAGAGATACTACCAGTTATATTCTAATAAAGTTATATTCTCTATATTAAAAATATTATTCCATTATTCTTCAAATATCTCACATTGAAGAGTAAAATACAATAACACTAATTTTTAAGACATTTTCGGAAGCGTAAAACGAGCATTGATTTTTTCTTCCGTAGGTGCTTCGTTGGGGTCGTTTAATTTCATATTGTAAATTATTCTGACTTGACCACTTATTAATTACATTTAAGCATAAAATGCAAATGTCTGCACTAAGTTAACAGTTAATTGCAATTTTTTTAAGCACTAAAGAATAATCAAGAAATAAATGGAATTAAAAGGTTTTTTCAGGTCATGATTATTTTAATATCACTATTTATTAATATCACTATTGATGTATTTAGAAAAACAAGTTTCATAGCTAAAATGGAAACACTGACTTCTCCGTACATTATGAAATCAACATGAAACAAAATATGATATTACATAGTCGTTACCTGCTCGTCTATATGGAAACTGGCATAGGCTTAAGAATAATTAAACTGAATAATGATTTGAAGTACATAAACACCATTGTCCAACTATATCTTCGTCTCATCCATTTCATATATTTAGTAAATACGAGTACAATAATATAATCAAGGCATAAATAGCCACAATAAACGTATTTTCATTAAAAAAATATTTTTAAATTTTAACCAAAATGTAAAATTTTTAATACTAAATATAATACGATTGGCTTATTATGGGTCCCGAATAGCCAAACACTTACTTTTTTACGATTAGCTGTATTTCTGTAAATCAACTGCTGAATTGTATTATTCTCTTAAGGAATAATTGTACTTAAAAACAAGTTTTTTCTGTTTTTGGGAAACCATTTAAGTTATTCAACCTTTGAAAGGCATCAAATATGCCGCTTAACGATATAAGAATGTCTGTTTCTTTGATAAGACATTGTGGCCAGTAAAAATATACGTATCAATTCTCGTAAATAAAACGATCGTTCTTAAATTTATTATAAAATGGAAAAAACAAACATTCATTTATATTATTAAAACTACAACAAAGAAAAAATATAATATTGTTTACATTTTAATTTTCACGTAAAGTTAATATTCATCTAGCTATCTATATAAAGCATTATGTTTATTTTACATGTGTGTTTTTCATAAAGACAGTAGATTGTAGTACACTACTTTTATATATAACACAGTATATATTCAAATATTGATTTTAAGCAGAAAAGTCTAATCAGTATTCGAAAAGCGTTTAAACTTATTTTAATTACGGCATTAACCCTGAACGTGAGAACTCCGTAATTACAATAGGTGTTTGAACGCACTGTTGTTTGTCATTACCGATAGAGTCTTAAAACAGGCTGTTACTAGACTATTAAACCAATTCAAGTTCTAGTGTTATATATATGAACGAGTTAGTATTAACTTGCTTCAAATGCTTGAGTGGGAAAATTAATTTGATTGATGTAAAATTGAATAGTAATTAAAGTAGTTAATAAAATTACGTAGCGACTCTATATAATTATATATAGGAACGCCAAATGGTGAAGTCATGGTAATGCCATACATAATCTCGTGAGCATTCCTCTTCACTGAGATACAACATAGAGCGGTGATCACCTATCACGTTGAAACTCATTTAATTTATGTTAAATATCTACAGCTCACAATAAAAATTATATGTGATTATTTGTAGTTGGATTTCTACTTTTTATATTATAATTTTAATTTAAAAACTACACTATACAATTAGAAGTAATGTGTAATGTCAATGATGACAATTAAAAAGTAAAACGAACTGAAGGCAATAATTTAATATGAACTGAGAATAAATTCGTAATTGGTTTCATTTATTGACATAGTGTTATTTCTCAAGTCACGACATAGTGTTATTTCTCAAACTTGTACGACGTTTTGTTAGTATATAAAAATGCGTTTTCATACATTTTATGTTCATTAATACACTGACAATGGTTAATGCCTGATATTGACGACTGGTAGGACTTGAAATAACAACTCGACATTTTGAATTCCTAAATAATCTACCAGACAGTAATGAAGGCAATTCTCTATCTTATTATATTGATAAGTTTTTACGTAATATGTCTGAAGAATATCTCTCAGATGACAATTGATTAATTGCTGATGTGGTTTATCAGTTATATTTTAATTTTAACTCAATGAAGCAAAAATGTTGCAACTTGTAAAATAATTTTTAATAATGAGGTAACGGTGTTCGTATTTATATTTGTGATTCGCAATATAATATAATAACCGTATTAAATAATTATTTGCCTACGAATACTTCCTCGTACAAGTCCTTCCCCCAAACAGATCCGCACGCATGATCTTTCGGATCATGTAATAACTGAAACTTCCGACTGTAGATAATTAAAGTTAACTTAAAAAGTTTCACCATTACGAGTTTTTATAAAGCAGTATATCTTGAGACACTCTCAGTTATGGTTACACTTTAATTAAGCTAAAAGCTCACGTAAGTCATTTAACATTTTGCCCGTCTGATAAATTAAGTGCATACCTCTATTCTACTCCTTTAATAAAGTTTATTTTGCTTTGCAAACATAACATTTTGAAATTTGAAATGCAATACAATTTTTACGACAATTTCGAAAGATAATAACCTGTTATTATTCTCTTTATTAACATTTATCATTTAATTCGTTGATTATACAAACTTGACAGAGATAAAACATAAATTACGAATGTGTCTACTTAGTGGTATATTACATGATAATGCGAAATTCAAACTGCATTAATTAATTTCTTGTCGGCTGAATGTAATGTAAAGGTTGTTCGCGTAATATTTCTTCCAATGTTACATTTTTTTCTGCATTAAGAAATATAAATGAGATTCCGCATTATTTTGAGGTGATACAAGTTCAAAATAAATATTGAATAACTAAGAAACTTTTACACTGATTTGTACCTAAAATATTTAAAATATAAATGTTATAAAGAAATCAAAATTTGTTATCTATAACTAATAGTTCGTTCAGCGTATAAATCTATTGACGTAGATTAAAAATGAACACGATTTTTTGGAGTTCCTCTATATTGTTGATTTTTTATTCTGTAAATGATTGCTTTGTCCTCTGAACAAGTGATAATCAGATAGTGCAATGTGGGTTAAATAAGGTGGATTTATTAATGAACCCTAGCCGAATTCTTGTAACTTTGACGAAAATATTTTTCGGTATATGCTTTAGCGTTATCAGGGAAAAAATTAACTTGGTCCTGTTGACAATTTACTTCGTTAGTTAGTCAGTCAAAGTGCTGACAATAAATATCTGCTTTCAATGTAGATCACTCCGGAAGCAACTCACAATGAATAACGCCCTTGATGTTCCATCAGTAGCTGAGCATTACCTTTCTGGTTTTCAGTTCAGATTTGACTAGTGAAATTCTTATTTAACCTGCACTAACTTATTGCGTATTTTGCGTGAACCATTAACGCACGTAATCCACTACTTATAACCACTTACTAATTTTTAGCTAAATAAAGCTAGAAGAGTTCATAACGTCGACTTAAATATACTTTATTGATATTATATACCTAAAGCAGTTTTTATCAATGCGGTAGCGTATGAAAATATGTGTATAGAAATTTAGAGACTGATTCAAAAGGTGAAGCTATATTTTACACACTGGAAAAGTTTTGCAGTAAAAAGGAAATTCTAATTATATTAACCCCTATAAATGGCGCACTTCATAGTGTACTTAAAAATAAAGCCCCAGTTGTGCTCACTGTAAATTGTGTCATTTATCGCCAACATTTGGTTGCGAGAAATTTGAGTGAATGCCTGCATACGTTACTGTAACCTGTCATCAAAGCAGTTAATAACATTCTTTAAATTACAGAAACAACTCTTTAAAGGACAGATTAGGAAATTACAATGGAGCAAAAGATTACGATATCGAATATTTTGAACGACTGTACTGATGAAAATAATTTAATATAAATTAGTTATTTTTCATTTTAATAAATAACATAAGTGAAGTCAAAATGTATTAATAATGTGTGATATAAATTATATTTATAATTGAACTTAATTGTGCCAATTACGTTGACTTTTGACATTGGCAATGACTTTGCATTGATCTTTCAAAAATCCATTGAAATTTTCAGTAAATCAGCTAGTTAAGAGAAAAGCAAATGAGCTAGTTAAAAGAACTCTAGCGAAATTAAATTATTTTGGAAGCTCCAGCTGAAATTATGTTTTTTATTTTGTTCCTAAAGTCATACAATAAATTTTTAGTTATAATTAAAATATTTCTGGACATTACATTTTGTAAGTACACTTGTATGAATCATTTATGAATTATTTATCAATGTAATGGAAGAAATTTTTGTCAGAATATCAAAATATTTTATTATTAACACCTGCGACTTTATACTTTTTAATACAAATATATTTATTATTCATATTGTAAATTTCACAAAAAAAAAAATGTAAAGGTATTCTTCATTTCATCCATCTAACGAAATAACTTTAATCCGTTATTTTAATGCAAATTAAATTGTTGTCCTAAAGTTATGACATTACTATTAAAATTTTGAAAACGTTAGTTTATTTCAGTGCGATTACAGAAGTGAACATCTGGAGGACATTCTCCCTGTCTTATATTATTTCTCCGTATTCTAAATGTACTTGAAAATAATTCAGGGATAAAAGTCAAATTTGCAATGTGTCTGAAAATTTCACGCCGTCATATAAGTAAACTTCATGTGAATTATGATCGACGTAAAGTTTAAATTTTACGTATTCACGTACTTTACAAAAACGTTCTGCAGAAATTTCGTATTCGTGAGATGTTGCCTTCCTTCTATTTGTATATTCACAAATATTGACACACACTCAAAACGCTTCTTTAATTCCCTGATCAGAAAAACATATTTCTTGCAATATAGACAAAGTTTGCTTTAAAACAAGATTATCAAGTTTGACGTATTTATTTACAATTTTTCAAAACAAAATTACCACATAAATACTTTCACTATTTAGCGATGATAAATAAATTAATTCAATTATATCTCTATACTCTCGACGTTAAAGACGATATATTTCTTTGAATTAGTTTCCATTCATCATAAACAAATTACGCTCTGAAAGAGCTGCAATTAAACGATTTAACATTGAATACCACGAGAAATTCAGGTATTCTGGTACAGTTCAGTATTTAGTATATGAGTATTATTTAGTAAATAAGAATCTTTTCAAATCTCTTTGAATTCCTTTTTTAATTTGCATAAAATGAAAACTGGCATACCCAAGAGAAAATCGTAAAAACAGAAAGATAAAAAAAATGCAGAACCTTTCTTCAAGTATTGTTGCCTTCCTTCTATTTGTATATTCATTTAAACATTTTTGATATGTACTAATTTACAAGACGTTCTTTCTTGCTCGCGTGCTCTTGGTAATTGGACTAATCTGCTTCATATTAATATGACATACGTCGATTAAACTGAAGATTGGTCTCAAAAATCCTCAACATGGAACAGCATAGATTCAGATCTCATGAAATATTCTCTTATTATTTTTACATTAAGACCACGGAAAGTCAGTCAGGATCAGTCAGTCGAAATTATCTTTCATGTCAATGACTTGATGGTGTCTTAACGTTTTAGTTACTGGATAAGAGAGCGCAGTCGTAGCTCACTCTTGCAGTCTCTGACCTATTGCAAACAAATCAAAACGAAACATTCTTCCCTTGCTTTATAGTTTCCATAACATCCGCAAAGCCACACTATAACCCCTCGTATTATAGTAATAACATTAGTTGTTACTTTCATAAAGCCAACATTAAGAAAACTTATTCAACCGAGCGGCGCCACTCGGAATATTTCACACACATGTTCATGCGTCAAATATTGATCGTCAGTGTTCTGACTACTCTAAATGTGGAAGCACCCAAGATGTTTGAATTTAATACGGCCTGAACACTATATTTCAATTGTAAAATTAGCGATTACTACAGTAAAAGTTTAGTAGGTTATATAAATTAAACCATAGTGTGAACGAGCAAAATTTTTCGAATTATATTATCTCCGGAATATCATGAACAAATGTTGTTTTATGTACACACCATCAGGCCCATTATAACTAAATATAATAACTTCTTCCTTACGAATTGGCGTAAAAGTACATAAAAAATAAATGAACACACGAATGTTACTGCTAACCTTAAACGCAAGTACTTTTGAAAGAGCACGATAAATGACAGCTTCTTGCGGCAACGTCGACCGCCGGAAAGCGACCGCGTGCCGATAACAAAAACGGCTCGAGAGTTATTGCAACGGAAAATAATCGCGGACATATTTCACGTCAACAAGCCATTCATCCCTGAGAACAACAAGCCCAAAAACAAATACGTATAAATGGGAAACAAAATACGCATCGTTTTTTATAGTTGTTTAACAAAACCTAGCCGCGAACAAAAGGTGCGTAAGATATAACGTGCATAAAACACATTAAAGCATATACATATTTGGACCGAAAAAGGTTGTATTTCACACTTTTGGGTTTATGGTAAGCAAACGACTTGTCGTATCACTCAGTGGGATCTCATCACGCCATTCATTGAAAAACGCTCGTGTGCATATTAGATTGATACGTAGATTAATTTTGCATTACAACTAATTAATTTTTTATTATTTTTATATTGATAAATTTTATATTTTTGTATTTCTCCATTAGTATTAATTTTATACTACAATACAGCCCTAAAAGAAAAAAATCGACGTTTGAAATTGCAATAAAGTAAGAATAATTGCAAAATATTCCAGTAATAATATTTCTTGTTATTTTATATTATTTCTGTATATTCACTAACCAACTGCTGTTAAGCTATATCACGTAATAATCTAAAATGACAACCAGCATATTTATCATATATTTATTGACTAAACTGAGTGAAGTCTTACTTAAATTATATGTCATCAGAATTTTATACCTAATTCAATTATTTCAAATTGAACCTCGAACGTTTCACGGAAATGAAAAGAAATTTTGAAAAAGTGTAGAAACAAATTGATATAACATGTTCATGACTTCCGTAAGAATTCATTTATGATATTGATTTTTACGAATGATTTCGAAGCGCGTTATGAATTTGTGTCAATATTTATCACATTCACCCACTCGTCATTTAACTAGAATCGCTTAATCGATTAATCAGTGTTAATTAAAGATTTCTTATTATCCTAATTATTATGCTTCTTTTAAATACGAAACGTTTCGAATAATTGTGTTTTTATTCATACACCACAAATATATTAACGAAGCCAAAAGAAAATCACAACATAAACGTTCAGTCTCGTGTGCTGATTTTGAGCGAGAAAGCCATTCTATAGAAATATTGACTATCCCAATAGTATTTTCTTTACACTAGCCTAAAAATCTAAATATAATACATTATATATTTGCGATTTAACAGTTGTAAATATACAACTTCCGGTCTATTATAGTTTAAATTAAAAGATACTGTAATTAAAAGATAATGAAAAATACAAAGGCGTACTTCTGTTCGTCGCTGAACTAAATATGTTTAGCTCGTCAAGCACGGGCTTGTCACTTGTACATAACGAAACGTTTTTCTGGAAAATACGTAGGGAAATATGTAAGGAAGGGGCGATGACCGAACTAAATAAACGAGAAAAGCAAAAATCTCGCCGAGCTAAGTCAAGAGCCCTTGACTGATTTTTCTTATTGTCGTTGAAGTCAAAAGTATTGTTACAGAAATTTTATTTGACTTTAAATAAAAACATAAAAATATCTGATATACCATTTAATTATCTATAAAACTGAAATAAAAATGTTAGTCTTACAAGATTCTTGAAATATTTGAAAATAATTGCAATAACGAAACAATTGAATTTTATTTATGTTAATGCCTTTTGAGGCTCATCCAGTCCTAGTGGCAAATATATTTATTTCATACTTTGTCTTCATACCACCTTCCGATTAGTTAAATTATAATATCCAATTAATATATGTATAACATTCAATAAATTGCCGTATCATTATTTACTTGATCTAATTTAAATCATTGTATTAATTTAAATCAAAGTTTCATCTAAAGTTGTTTGCAAATTATATTTTTACTTTTTATAAATAGTAATTATATTTATTAGTGACCGCAAAGTGAATTCAATAGTTTCTCATAAAATAAACTGAAAAAAATCCTTTGAACAGCCTGTTTTTAAAGATGGTCATTAATTATAATTTGTTTTGTCAATTGTGGAGCCTAAAGTTGCCGTCTTTACATTATTTACACCTTTAACAAATCCTTAAGCAAATAATATGCTCATATAACATTTTACACTGTGATATAGTGAAAAATATTTTTTTTTTAAATGGTTTAAAAAACTAACTTCACATTTTTATACCATTTTCCAACGAGATGTTTCACCAAGGATAGTTTGTAAAACGCCTCTTCACATATTCAGCTTTACCTTCAATATCTTAAATAATTATCTGGACTTAAATTATTTCTTTATCAGATTGAATCGCTCATGAATAGTTTTCAATCTGATTCTGAAATTGATATTTTTCCGTTAGTCTTCTTACCTTTTGTTCATTTTCACAGTCCCAATTCAACACTTACAATCCATTTTCTGTGTAAATTGAGTTTTTTTTAGCTTTTTCTTATCTTTCTATTACTTTTTTATCAGTCAACGTATACTAAATCTTTAATCGTTTAAGGTAAAACAACAGTTTTCTATCCATTTGCTGCCATTGAGTTCTACTCAATGGCAGCAAATGGAGATTGAACCTAATATATATCATATGGGAAATCCGTCATTTATAAATATGACGGATTTATTCCTGCAGATGTAATGCGCAATTAATTGTCTAAATAATAAATAAACAGTAGCGGCGAGGACGCGATGAACTTATGTGGGGATACAAACCACTCCACATCAGCATAATAGTAGCTAAATTAATAACTGCCGCTGAGCTGCGTCCCGTGTTCGGCAAAGTGTGTAAACGTAGTTTCATAGTTTACAAACTCATATTAATATTGTGGTAAGTAATTGTGCGCATAAATTAGTTATTATCATAATCGTGTGAGATTCTGACTCACATAACAGCGCTATCACCATATATGACAGTCATGACCGAAAAGTTAACAAAAATAATATTAAAGTACTGAATTTATTTTCACACGCCTTTGCTCGTGCAGTGATCGAGTAGTAATCCCCGTAACATGTTGCCCGAATTAAAATAGCTATGCGGCTCGACCCATAAAATAGATATGAAGTCCCAAAAGACCTTCAAAAATAACGATTGACATCAGCTGCATTCAGCCTTGACATTTGTGATGAAATAAGCTTAACTATTGTCAGGGTAAAGTCGAGTATCGACCTCCGTATAATTTTTGGTTCGGGTGGAGTTACTAATAGTGGAGTTGTTTTAGTCTTTTGTCATTTTATATGGTTTATAGGAACATACACCTTATGCCGATCCATAATAGCTAATTTTAGTAATTATTCTGGCTTGTACATGGTCGGATCTTGTAAACGAACCTAAGCTATTATTGTGGCTTGTACATGGATGGCAATCGTTTTTATTGTATCTCTGCAATCTAAATATATATGAATCGAACACAAGGTTGAATTTCAATTTATAATGTGGCCACGAATTTCATGCCGTCATATTAGTAAATTTTACGAGAATTATGATCTATATAAAATTTAAATTAAATATACTGAGATGCTAGGAAACGTTCTGCAGACATTTGATATTTTTATAATGTTACCTTCTTTCTCCTTATATATTTAGAAATGTTACCGAAAACACACATCATCAGCCTGATTTTAATACTGTGATTACGAAAACGTAATTAAAAAATTAATCAATTGAAAAGATAGAAAGATAGATAGAAAATAAGAAAAAAATAGAAAGGCAATGAAAATGCAAAGTTTGTTTCTGAAGTACAAACGACCTTTTTTGAGATATGCTTATTTATTAGATATAGCTTTATCTCTCACCGGTCCTTAAAATTGAAAAAAAAATCTACTTCGAAACGTTAGTCGAATAAATTGAAAACAGGCCGAAAAAATTATTAACATTGGGCAGCGTCAACCTAAGTCTCCTGAAAGATTCTCAACATTCATGTTAAGACTACGAAAGATCTGTCTGTATTCAATTCTACATTTTACATCAACGATATCGTCAAATCAGAATTTTCTATCTGCTAATGAAGAGACGATCACCGTAGCTGCTGGTGAACTCTCAAACTATAAAATAGTATTGAGGCCAAAAATTCATTTTTAAAGGCGACTCACACAATGTTTAGCGGCATATAAAATGTCACATACATATCTTTAATTTCTGATTCACTCCAGTTTAGTCACTAAATAAAATTCATCTTCAAAATTCGTTTTGAGGATTCAGAATTTTATGCTATATTTATATAATTTTTGTGACATTTATCCAATCATGTCCTAGCGCTCGTACTACAAAATTGGCGACATTTCCATGACTATATCTTATTTAACGCAATTTAATCGAATAATTTAATGTCTCATTGTAATTCCCTTTTCCTTTTTGGTGTAATCGTTCCTTAACAATTAACAATCTCTCTACTAGAGCTTGTCTATTGCCTCATTTCTAATTTATTTAATAGACGGACATTAAATAAGATACAAATAAGCAATTAAATTCAGCTTTAATATTTACATGAAAATTCTATTTGTTAGATTGCCATCACAGCAATAGTTATTTTATAATTTTACGACTGTTTTTTAAACAGTTCGTTTTACGAAGTGTATTATTTTAATACGCCAGTGTAATTTGATTTTTATCAAATTATATTCATGTATTAAAACCATACATTAATCACCAGTCTCAATCTTCTATATTTAGATGCACCGACGATGCTTAAATTTAAAACACTTTGCGTCTATTTATACAATAAAAAACTCTATTATAGTTGTAAATGTACCGATTACTACAGAAAATGATAATACTTAATTAGAATGTATAACATATTTTAATTTATACTTACATAAATAACTGAATTTTTCGTATTAAATTTAAGTCGTACAATAATAATAATTTCTTTCTATAAATATACATATAATATCACTAATTATAAACACAAGTATTTTTGAAAGGAAGCAAGAAATTATCTTTTCTCGTGACAACGTCGATATTCGGAAAATTACCGCGCGCCGACAACAAAAACGCGCTCGGAAGTTATCACAAAGGGAAATAATTGAGAGCATGTTTCACGTCAACAAGTTATACGTTCCCGAAAAAAACAACCTCAAAAACAAATACGAATATATGCGAAACAAAATACACATCGTTTTTCATAGCCGCTTTAGCAAATGTGTTCGCGAATAATAAATATAATAAATATAGAGCGTCATATTTGCACGGTAAAACATTGTATTTTACGCTTTCGCGTTTACGGTAAACGAGATTATAATACACAATTAAATGAAACTACGTGATGTAGTACTACTAATTTCTTTAATTTCTTTACCACGACCTAGGTTTCGTTGTATTACAACATCTTCAGGTGGGATATTAGCAAAGAATTTAATCTTTGCTATTATTATCTTTGCTAATATCTCACCTGAAGATGTTGTAATACAACGAAACCTAGGTCGTGGTAAAGAAATTAAAAAAAAGTAGAAATAATACTAAATTACGTAGTTATGTAGTAGTTGTCATTTAATTGTGAATAATGAATTTCTACGAAATATATTCCAAATATATTCAATATTCGAGGAAATGTATCAGGATTTCGTCACTCTTCGTAAATATTCGATGCAATTAAGTCGAGTAAAATTAACTTAGGAAGTTGCAATAAAATAAGACTATTTGCAAACTATTGCAGTGATAATAATGATCCAAGTGTTGCATTATTATATTATTTCTATGTATTCACTGGTAAATTACTGTTAGGATGTATTTAAATGAAAAAGGAAATGTCTAATAAAACTTAAATTTTGTGCATAACACCTACATAAGTAATTAAATTATTTCAAATTGAACTCCGACCATTTCAGTGGCAACGAAAAGAAATTTTGCAAAATTACAACCAGATACAAAACAATTGTCGTGACCTGAAAATTACCTTCGTAAGATTAAATTTATGAAATGGATAGTTATAGATGATTTCCAATCGTATATTGAATTTGTTTTCATTTTTAATAACGTTCACGCACTTGTTATTTAACAGTAGTAACTCTATCGACTAATCAGTATCAATTAAAGCTCCTAATTTATTTCTCTCATTGTTAACATTCCATTAAAAACATAAAATTCGGTAATGTATTTATTTGTTTATATTAAAGGAGACAATAGAAAAAAATGTGAATTAGTGATGAGTGGCATCTAGATGTCACAATCGTTTATTTTAATACTATCCTGTAGAACTACATCTACGTCCAAATCTTCGTTATATTAGTTTATATTACTTTGTTATACTGATGCATAATTGTATGTACATATGATGAGCAAAATTTTATATAAAAGGTACGTCCTTACCAAATTTGGTAAAGAAAAACTTAACAACCTAAGGTATATTTTTAAAGTTGTTGAAATGTTTGCGTAAAAATGTGTACACAATAGTAAAAATTAATATTCCACAGCGTAATTTGAGCTTTTACTAATTTGACTTAATATCAAAAGTCGAGAGTGTCTCTCAGCTCACAAGCAACCCTTGTTTTGTTGTTATCGCATAATACAAATATTTGATTTAGTGCATTTATATTTGATGAGAGAGTCTTTACAGAGGAGTCTATTGACTTTACCAATAGTATTTTTTTTACACTAACCTAGAGATTAGTCTAAATCGAAAACCAAGTCTTTGCGATTCAAATGTAGTAATTGTACAGTGAAACATGAGGTGTATTATAGATTAAATTTTGAGTTTATAAGACGCTATAATTAAATACGCGTAGCAAATATGTCTTGTATATTTGATTCCAAATATTAGTAAATCACAAAACGTAGCTGTAATCAATTCTAGGTTACTCGCTCAGATTGCTAGATATAAAAAAAGATTGAAATATTTTATGTCATCAATGTTAAGTATTTTAATTAATTTATACTATTAAAATATATATATATATATATATATATATATATATATATTATATATATATATATATATATATATATATATATATATATATATATATATATATATATATATATATATATATGACAACTATTTACATCCCTTCTGTTCTTCAGAAAAAAATGAACATAGCAGTTCCATGCTAATCATTTCTGACACTAGTTTAATATAAAGAAAGTTTTCTAGAATATACTAATTTAGTGAGAGCAGTAAGAAAATTTATATATAAAATAGTCAAGAAAACAGTGAACCTATGGGTAGATGAATTTATAATAATTTTGGCTCAAGTCGCACTTTTTGTTTTCACTCTAGTGAGAATTTATTTTTAATTACTATCGTAGAACTATGCCATTCCCGCATCCTGGAATTAATGAATCTAGCATCAAACAGCACTATACTCGATTAATGATTCGGCTGATACTGCTACGGTCGTTAACTCGCTGTAGATAACGTCTGTTTGTTTAACAAGGGGTCGCTGATCGATAGATAGTATGAATATGCGAATATAAAAATTAGATATGTATAATATTTAAGTTAAACGCTAATGTATTACGTAGAATACTTTCGGTGAACTTTTATAAACAACATAGTGAAACCTTCATGTGTTTATTGTTGCGAGTGTTTTCGCATAGAAATATTTGTGGGGTTAATATTTAGCCATTATTTTTTAATATTATATATATATATATATATATATATATATATATATATATACACATTAATATATTTCAATGGTTCACATGAGGAATTCTTATAGTATTGCTCTATGTGTTCGTCTTTTTAGGCAAATAATCTTCTAGTTCAAGTTTAGTGTGTGTTTATAGCTGATTATAATTAAGGCCAAGAAATAAATATTATAAAAAAAACTTTTCACATCCAATTAATTTCGTTAGAATAGTTTTGAAAAAATCGCTTTGTTTTAATATTGTTTGTTAACAACTACACTAAGTTAATTAAAATTTTATTGTTATATATCGAAAGCGGTACCGTGTTGGCCACAACTCTGAACATAAATACGAAAAAATATGTTAAATATATTTTTAAGTATCAAATAAAATTTGTAAAACTACTCAGATTTTATTTCGTTTTACCCTTACGGCACCGCATTTTTCTCATCTTTTATAAAAAAAACAAATAAAATACATTGTCGCTAAGAGGAGATAAATTATTTTTATGGAAGATTACGAAATGTTTATCTTTGGTTATTTTATATATTAGTACATTCTAAAGCGTGCAAGTTACTTATACATAATTTAATTTCACCCGTTTTACCGTCAGTGAACTTCTTAACAAATTCTACCGTGGCTTCCTGAATACTTGAATACTTTCTTTGAATAGTAGCATATGGTATTTAATAATCTTAATCAATCTAATAAACTGTTTAACACAAATAATAATAATTCATTATATAAAAAATTAATATTTATTCATATATAAAAATTAATATTTATTATTCCGCTATATATATACAACTATGACATACGAAACTGCACAAAACTATTTCCAATTTTCCTCAAGTGCAGTCTCCGCTTGTGGAATGATGACGCGGCATTTTCGTCTACTTACATAAATTGGATATCGGATTGCATCCGAGACAATCTCGGGCAATATTTGTCTTCTCGAGCGCAGACAACTTGACTTGCATTTTCAATACGATTTTATTGAGAAATGTTTCATCTGCAAACATTAATTTACGTAGAAAACATTTAATAGGTTTTCTACGTAAAATAATGTGGATTTATTTATTAATTATTATAAAGTCAGTAGTTAACAGAAAATGACAGAGAATATACTTTTTCAAAAAATATTTGACGAAAAGTGAAAATTTTTCAATCTTATTTAATACTCCAATAAATGGTTTATTAAATGATAGTGACCAACTGCAATTCAATATTAAAATATTGCAGACTTTAATACGATAATGGTTAATTTATTCTAGCGCATTATGAATTGTATCCCATTCCCTAATTCTTACCAAAAATTTGCATTAATATATTTCAATGGTTCGCATGAGGTATTCTTATAGTATTGCTCTATGTGTGAGAAATGTTTCATCTGAAACATTTAATAGGTTTTCTACGTAAAATAATGTGGATTTATTTATTAATCATTATAAAGTCAGTAGTTAACAGAAAATGACAGAGAATGTACTTCTTGAAATAGAATTAGATTTAGATTTGACGAAAAGTGAAAATTTTTCAATCTTATTTAATACTCCCATAAATGGTTTATTAATGATAGTGACCAACTGCAATTCAATATTAAAATATTGCAATATTTTAATATTTTTACTACTTATTTTTACTGACTTTAATACGATAATGGTTAATTTATTCTAGAACATCCTGAATTGTATCGCATTCCTTAATTCTTAGCAAAAATTCACTCATAATTTAGTTTTTACAAATGTGCATGTCAAAATTTGTAGTTACACGGCAAGTTCTATTATCTTCAACCAGAGCACTATTAATTAAAAAGAACGTTAAAATGGCATGAAATAGAACATTAAAAGAAATTAAACATCCATTATAAAAATTAACAAGCTACAAATTAAGAAGGAAAAATAACAATGCGGACAAAATACTTTTTAAACAGGATTGAAAATGAATGGAAACTCTCATTGAAAATGTAAACAATTTAAATAAACTAAACATACAATTACAATTCCGTTTGTAAATATATGTCAATTTCACTTAAATTATTTTTTAAAAACTCAAGGTTGATGGAACAAAATCAGCTAGACTACTGACCTAAAAAGGATCTTATGAAATAAATATTTTTCAATTTAAAATTCATGGCGTTCCTGAAAACAGCTTAACAGTCTGAATGTCACTCGACTGAAGTAAATTGAAAAGAAATTTTAGAAACGTGAAATGGAATTTCTATTTCTAAAATCGCTCTTTGTTGATAGTGACATTCAATTGTAAAGGAGCGACACAAAATTAAAAGAGGTTCTTTGGATCTGACGAAAGTTTTTTTTTAATTGGATCTACATATTATTATATTATTATTTGTGAAGGGAACTCGTTATTTCAAAATGACCTACTTCAATTGATTTAAGGCAAAGTGTGATTTGGGAAAAAATAATTTATTAATTAGTTACCTTTTACAAAAGGAAATTTAAAACTCATATCTGAACTAGCAGCACTTAATTAATATGAATGCTTCGCAAAGATTTATTTGTATCAAACCATGTTCATTGCTTGGGAAGTATTTTTTTCTTTACAAAATAAAAAAAATATATCGTTTGAAAGTTCAATTGCTAAAAATATTTTAAGTAAATAGAAATTAAATGAAAAGTAGTAAATAAGTTTTTATTAATATTATTTATTTCATATATTTGGCGTTAATTTTCTTCATTTCACTGTTTACTTTAGTGAGCTTATGGTAAATGACCGCTCAGTAAAGTAAACATTGGGTGTAGCTTTATTATATTTTCGAAAGTTATATAATATACAAGTATTTTGGAGAGAGTAATAAATTAAATTGATGTTATTCTATGAAGTTATACAATGTTCATTATAAATGTTCCTCTGTATGTAATAAAATTAAATGAATATGTTTCACAATGATATATTTATACAATAGCAAGGGTATGTGATGGTTGGAACAGCCTATACATCTATTGAATCCGTTACTGAACTGCTAGTAGTCCGTTACGTTACTGAACTGAATAGTAGTCGAAGTGATGCAATGCAAAATCTTTGGCGTTTAGCAGACAAACGCTTCAAAATGATATCCGAAAGGCGATGAAGACAGGGACGGTGGACGGTATTGACGATGTCAACTAGTACAACTAGTTGACAGTAGAACTAGAAGTAAGTAAGAACTAGAAGTACTAGACAATCGCATCTGCCTTCAATGCACAAAGTTTGGTGGATCATGCGGGATATATTGATAAATGCCGATTATATGGTAATTAGCGAGACTTGGATGAATTGCGCGAACACTGTGAAGTTCAATGGCGAACTAAAAGCAAGCAATAACACTGCACTTGAATATCGTACAGATCGGATGATCTGAACGATATTCAATGAATGGTGTGTAGACGGATGTCTACCTCGTTTGAAATGCTGCTGACGCAAGTTTCTGTTACCGGAGGTTCTGAAATTTACATAAACCTGCAGAGCTGCAGCGAAATCATCGTTCATGCTATCAGGCCATGTGAAAATTCCGTCTGGAGAAAACGTAATGTCGGCGACATACGCCTGGTGGACGTCAAAATCGAAGGTCGTACGCTGTTTGTTCTCGGTACCGTATATATACATCCTAAGGCGTCAGCAGAAGATGTTAAGCCATCTCTTTAACAATCACTTCTGTCATATTCAGCAAACATGACAAAATTATTACCGAGCTCTCCAACCAGACTTAGAGACTCCAATCGTTCTATGCGGCGATTTCAATAATGATCCACGACACAACAACTATCTTGTTGACTTCCTGAAGAATAAATTCGGCCTCAACTACGTGCAAATAACACCGACTACTCTGGGCAATACCACTATAGATTGCACATTCAGCAGAAATATTAATGTTGACATTATACCTTATGTTTCTTATTTTTCATACCACAGACCAATGTTAAACAAAATAATTGTCGAATATTAAACGGAATGTTTTTTGGACTAATCTATTCAGTGTAATATTGTATTAAAATATTTAGAACGAAGTTAATCTGGTTTTCTTTCAATCTTTAATACTAAAGCGACTCGCTGATATAGACGTTTCACGTTAAACCCAACCGTCGTATGCACCGACACAGCCCCACCCGATTTTTTTTGTGCTATATCTCCTTAGATGTGTGGCTGGGCTGAAACAAGTTGAAATGTATTTGCTGTATCAATGTTGTCTAACTATATTATGTCTAGAAGATATTAAGTATGGGTGATGCTATTGTATTGAGTTGTTCATTTAATATATTAACGTCGGTGTCTATTTTATATCTGTTTATTTCTAATTTTTCTAGCATGTTGAGTTTATTTGTAACATATAGGGAGTTTCGTATTTATTTGTAAAATATAGGGAGCATTGTCGGTATCAATAACATCAATTTAATTTATTATCCTCACTAAAATACTTGTATATTGTATAACTTTCGGAAATATAATAAAACTACAACGCTCTCCTATCAAAAATTCACTAACGTAAACAGAGTGGGAAAACCCGCACAAACCCAGCCTTTAAATGTTTTGTGCAACATTTAAATGCTGTTGGAAGTTTCTAAGAGTCAATCTTTGCTGATTTCCCACCTGAAGATGTTGTCATACAATGAAACCTAGGTCGTGGTAAAGAATTTAAATAAAATAGAAATAATGCTACATCAAGTAGTTTCGTTTCCTTGTGCATATTATTTATATTTTAAACTAAATTTTAAAAAGAAGGAAGTCCTCAATTCAAAGCGTGCATATTTTTTAAATATATGTATAGCTGTAAATACGAGAGATATTGACGGATTTTATAATTTTTTGTTTAAAAAGGAATACTTTCGAGTAAATCTCATAAAAATATGGTCAGAACATGATGATGGACTATGGGGATATCCTAAGGAACTATTCAATGAATGAGAGTACTAGACACCTTTGAGAAATTTGGTAACGAGGTGGGCTCATTTGACTTATCCTGAATCTATCCTTGTTTCGTTTGGTCGCAAGTTGTGACCTGATAACGGTAAAGCAAGTTGATGACAAGATTTGATGATGGAGCCGTAATTTAGTGACAGGAACTCCTGGAATTGGAGAAATAGGTTCATCAACTTTGAGCTCATTAGACTTGTGTCGATATAAGCAGGAAAGTAACAAATAAATTGGTAGGTAAGTACGTGCAAGTTTATAAAAAGGCATGAAAAAGCTAAGATATACAGGTATGTATGTGCAGGTGTACACAAAGTCGTCAAACATTGTATGTTTTAAGTTATTTATTTTCGGGATTAACATTGTATTGAAAAATGTTAACTAAGTACTTGTATTTTTATTGTTATGCTTTTTGCAGCGTTTAGTTTCAGTAGTTATTTGAAGATGGTTAAATTTTTTTCTAAAAATGTTATTATTAACTGTTTGCCAAATTACTAACTATTCTTTGAAATTTTATACATTTTATTATTGAAAACTGCTCTCTAGTTTAACCACGTTTATAAATCTGGTAAGATCGCAGCACTTATTCGTTTCACTCTACTTTAATTTAACACTTGGTCGACCTTCCAAACTCAAGTTTGACAGTATTGAAATGTTAAGAAATGTATATAGATTAAACTAAATACTATTTGAATTTTGTTCTGAAAACTTAAGTACTAAAATTAATTTTAATACAAAAACACTTGGAACAAAAACACCTGAAGATCTCGATATGTTCTTCTGTGAAATTCAACGGAGATATACTTGGGAAATAATAGTTAGACTTCAATCAATCACATAACCATCTTTATTTCTACGTATTCATATAATGTACTCGTAACTATCAGTCAGTGCTTCCTGTGTAAATAAACAAACGTGGTCTATATCAAATTGACGTCGGTGATTCTAACGGCCGCGTTATTAATTTCAAATGTTGTGCTGTTGGAAGCTGGATTCTATTCTTTTGCCTACTGTTAAAGGTGATTTATAAGTAACTTCAGAATGAATATTCTGATTTGATGACTCTTTATATAAACTAACTGACGTAAATGCGGCGGGGCTTCAAGTAAAAGAGCTTGATTATGGAGAGTTCAAATATGCTATGGGCAATAGAATTTAATAAACGTCGATTAAGAAGTAATCATCCACGCCATGTAAGTATCATATTATATCGGCATAAATATTTAAATGTTTTTAGAAAAATTATTAAAGAAATATCAATTAGTTAAAAATTACAAAACATATTTTTACTTGTATTTAAAATATTTGCTAGTGTACCTGGTACATCATGACATATACAAGAAAATCATCAACCATCATTACAAATTGTGCATAAAAAAAAAAAAACAATCATAAGTAACATGACAAATAATTAATAATAACATTTTAACGAGAAAATTGAACTGACTTCAAATAATTAGTGAGAGTAAACGTTGCAAAAAGCATAAAAATACAAATATTTTGTTACGACTTTTGAAATACAATATTATTCCCAAAAATAAACAAATTTAACGAACACAATATTTCACGACTTTGTGAAATATTGTGTTCGTCAAATTTGTTTATTTGTTTATTTTAAGTAAATAAATTGATAAGTATATACAGGAGTACATACTTATCAATTTATTTCCTTAATATCTTAATTGCTCCATGCCTTCATTCTTCTTTACACATTTACTTACCAATATCTTAGTTTCTTTCGTTCTTTTTTGTGTACTTACACGTACTTACCTACCAGTTTATTTCTTACTTTCTTGCTTATGTCGACAAGAGTCAAACGAGCCAAAGTTGATGAACCTACTTCTCCGTTCCAGAAGTTCCGGTTCCTAAATTACTATTCCATCCCTATATCCTATTATTAACTTGTGGTACCATCATCAAGTTACAACTTGCGACCAAAGGCTACATCAAGATAAGTCAAATTAGTCCATAAATCTACTCTTATTCATTGAGGAATTTCATCGGCGTCGTCCGATCTTGGCCATCATCTTTCATTAAAGTGCTTATAAAGACATGTCAAATGAATTTAAACTCGGTATCGAATTTCTTAAAGTGGCCTAGTACTCTGATTAAATAACTTCTTAGGATATCTCGGTGTTCCTTAGGACACACTTATTATATTAGTGTTTGCTTATGCCAATGAATTCGATAAAATTACCGAGTGTTCTATAGGATAGTGTGTAATTATGACTAAATATGGTATTATAAAACCGAAGTACAATTGATTTTATTGCTTTCTTATAATACCATTAGCTCCAAGGGTGCAGATAATATGTAACGGCAGAAATACACAAACGTACACACCCACACACACCGCACCGTATACGCGCACTCACACACGCGCGCACGCACGCGCACACGCACTCACACATACGTATTTAACAACCTACATTGACATAACATATAATAATCATATCTTTTAATATAATACTGGGAAATGACGACAAGAGCAAACAATTATTTATTAACTCCACCCGAAGTAAAAATCACAAAGAGAGACACGCAATTTTATGCAATCTCAAGTTATTAGTAAAATTGTTGCTATACATCGTCACACTGAAAGTTTCAACGTTGTTTCATCGAGATACGTAAAGGCTGCATGCGGCTGACGTCAAGCGTTATTTGCGAAAGTCTTGCCAATCTCATAGCGGGCTGCTATTTATTTTAAGTCGGGTTTCATGTTTCCGGGATCATCACTGAATAAATGCTCGTGGCGAAGACCTGTATAATGTTTATTATTAGGTCGTTTTTCAATTTCAAGAATTTCTTGTTCTTACTGTCAGTTAATAAATAAACATGTGGTAGTGCTATTATGATAAGTGTCACTCGGCGCTCTATTTTTTTTTATTTAACTTTTTTATTAATATCTTCACAATTTTGCAACAGAATAAATTAATTCTATTATAAAATCTATGTGTTTAACCGATTACGATAACACATATTTGCAAATTTGTTTTAATTCATCGTGAAGAGAATTTGGATTAAATGGTTTAATTTTTAGTTGGTTTAACATCTATCTGAAAAGCGATCTACAACTTTTTTTTTCTCTGGCGTTCACATTTACATTCACTTCAAGTAAAAAAGAGAATTGTGGAAATAGAGTTCACATATGCTAACATTTCAGAATACAAAACTCAAATTGTAGTCCGAGTATATGTTGTGAGTTGAGCGCCAGCTACGAACTAAAAGAACCCAGTATGTAAGAAGTGAACGCATGTAATTAAGTGGACGAGAGGAAGAATGTTGCTCTGTTCTCAACTTCGTTCAATGACACGCTTGATTTAAAATTTCAGTTGATTATGTATCTCAAAATAAGCTGACAGGTAGCCACTCTCCATATTATGTTTCGTGTAAATGTAGCAGTTAACAAAACAGGGAGATGCTTTCCTATTTGTATATTTAAAATACGAGCATAGGAAAGTGCGAGTAAAATAATAATTATGAATATTTTTTATGACACACTCATATCACGAAAGCTCAATGAAAAAGATAAGGATTATTTAGCATATAATTTATAAATTGATGGTCACGGTGATTTATAGTAGTTTGTACTAATTTCGTGCGACCAAAAAAAAAAATATCTGCAGGGGATTCACAAAGTATTTAGGTGCATTACTAATACGTTATGAAATAAAAGTTTTTACTAGCCGATTTACGCATGTCTATATCACAAAACCTAATCGCGTGTTTACTACTTACCCGCTTCAAGGACCTAAAATGTTGTGTTGGAATTATGTATACATAATTTTTTGTTTAAAGAGTTTTTTTATCAAAATTACCTTGTTTGTTCATATTATTCATTACTCGCTGTGGAACCGGAAGTCATTTGATTTTGCGTCATAATATCAAATCAGCGACATCTCTGCGAATGCACAGTTTGAGACGCATTCGAAAAATTTAATATTCCACCGTAATTACGCTGATCCTCTCGGCTATAATTGTTCTTTTTTTACAGGGTTGCAAATATCTGTCATTTCTAATTACTAATGTAGGCTAGATAAGTGGTAAATAAGTCATTAAACTGAGTTTAAACTCTCGTAAAATATAGACAAAGATTCTTCAAATAAATAGCTATTTGAGTATTTTATTAATACTTTTAAGTAATGAACGTTTGAAAATAAACAATTTAAGTATGCCTGTAGACTTTGATTTCATCAAATTAAACTGTCTTGTTAAAATTATAATTACCAGTGTCCTATCATAAAATTTGAAAAAAAAATGAGGATGCTTCAATTTAACACATTCTCAATATTTTTATATAAAATTAACCCTTTTCAAATTGCAAAATTATGAAATGCTATAATACACTACTGAGTCTAAAAATAAAATAAATAAATAATGTAAGTATTCAAAAGTCTTTACTTTTGAATACTAACGTTAGCTTCGAATTATATTCACTCAGAAATATCGTAAAAAGCATTGTTTAGTGTCCATCACGTTCATTACAATTGCTACAACTTATTTGTTAATTGTAGTGAAAGTGTCAATTGTAAAAGTCCAAATAAACACAGAGCACAATAAATAACTTCTGGTGATCTCGTTAACTGTGATAAATGACCGCTGACAACATATATGCGCAAGAGAGTTATCGCACTAGAAAATCATTGCGAACATATTTCACGGCAACAAGTTATTTGTTTAAAACAAATAAACCCTAATATTTGTGAAACAAAATACGCGTCGTTAATCAAAGCCGCTTTAGAAAAAGTAGCTGGGAAAAAGGTACGGAAGGTACAACGTGCGATAAGCATCATACTTGCACCGGATAACGTTATATTTCACGCTTTTAAGTAATGGCCAAGAAAATAATTAGTTATATTAAAATCCTTTACATAATTAGCAAGGTTTTAATTATTATTATTATTGATTTAGTCGGCCTGTAGTATAAAGAAACAAATTCGCATCACGCTTTGTAAATAACCATTTCATGCATCTAGCTGGTACACAATAATATTTTTATTACGTTGCGGTAAAGAAAAAAGAAATTGGCTACGAAATTGCAACAAAGTAACAATATTATTAACTGTTAAACTTCTCCCAAATACTTACTTTTGCGCACAGATTCGTAATTTCGCGCACAAATTTCATTAACAAAGATAACGGAAATAACCTTTCTAGCACGAGAGGAAATCGCACTATGAGGATTCCGTACAAAATCCGTATAAAATTTACAGTTAAAAAAGTTAATAACCTCCTTTAAAAAGTAAAGTTTACTCAAATGTCTTCAACTTCGGACGGAGAAACTATTTATTTAATCCTGTCTTATTAGCAATTGAAATTATTTTTCATTTAAGGAAAAAGTAGTAAAATTCAATGTTAATGTATTAAATTCCAGTAATAAAAGTACATCATATTCATCTTTCCGATATTTTCATGAATTGTAAGCTTCTAGGTAATAACAAGTTAATTTTTTTAGAATTTGGTGTGAAGTAAAAATCATTCAAATGGTTTGAAAGAATCTTGTGGACTTTATTGTATTTTGTATATTAGTTTAATATTATCTCAGTGGATGACAGCTTCAATCATAACAGGAAACGTCAGCAGAGACCCGTTTATTTTGTCTATTAGGTTTTAGTTTATTGAGGTTTTCTTTTAATTTTAGTTTTTTAGTTTTGTCAGAGTTCCTTTCGTACATTTTTGTTGCGAGGCTTTTGAATTCGATACTTTTACTGCAGAAAATAATTTCCTGATGTACGATTGACAGGATCTATCCAATTAGCAGTAATATGCTTTATTACTAGTTGGATTTTGAAGTAATAGATGTTTTTTAATCTAGTATTAATATGAGTTTGTCTCTATTGATCTGTTCAGATTTTTTTCTGCTCTATAAGCTGAAAATTAGTTCTATTACCAAATTACAATTAAAATTTTAAAATACGATATTATACTATTACGTTATGTTAATGAACACTATTAGGATTTAAATACGCAAAATGCAGTTCTAACGTTAAAATATCTTTATACAATATTACAAGGCGCTAACAAATTTACTTAATTCTCTGTGAAGCTCCAAATTTTCTACAATTAAATCATAAAGATTTAATTTCTGATTTGGACTGATATTTAAGTATATTTATAAAACGTATTATTGGCGAAATTGATAGCTTTTCGAAATTGCTTTGTCGTCAAACATCAGTGCGTGATACTGAATATGCGCATTGCGGTAACCATGTACGTGAGTATTATTTGTGATTTAAGAGTTTCCCACGAGTTTTTACATTGAATCAAAATAGCAAAAGATTAATTTTTGACTCGTTGCACGTCTTTTGTAATTTGTGTTATTCATGTTATTTTTTTATCAAGCTACTGTTTTGATGATAAATAGAGAAATAATAGTACATTGCATACTTAATCATATTTTTTTTTAAATATTTGAAACGAGGAAAGTACTTGATTCTAGAAGTATTGTATGCTCAATTGAAGCGGAGGTTTGGTTACCTTGTATACAATTGTTATGATGTTTGATAAACGTGTTAAGACAAAAAAAATCCCTCAAATTTTTTTAGTGCTGATCTAAATTAACACAAATATTTATAAAAAACTTGTAACTACAAGTTGTACATAATTAATTTTGTGTCAATTTTTCATCGTGAAATTTACGTTCATCAAAAATATAGGATACCATCTCTTACTTATATCCTATCATTACATATGTTGCCATGCACTATAGCTACTACTATGCCATCTCAAAAGAGAACCGCTTTTTGGTACTATGATTACATGGAGGGTGGACAGTTTTTTTTGTCATTGTTGATACTTAAAAACTTTAAGCGCAAGGATTATTTTCAAAAGGGGGTTTTTTAATTATTTTCTGTTATGTTTTTTAATGATATTTGGTGCACATAATTAGGGATTTTTTTATGTTTAACAATGTGATTTCAGAAATTTGTTTCCAATAAATATTGGTTAACGTATCGCGCAATTAAAAACAAGTAATAAGTGCACGTATGTCATTCGACAGCAAAAAAAATTCAATACCCGACCCGAACTTATTCATAACCATCGACAATTTTTTTTAAAACAATATAACTACTGGTACCTAGTTCTTTTGTCTGTAGTTGACTTTTTCAAAATTTATTTTCGTTGCCATAAAGAAGCTCGAAATTTAATTTGAAATGATTAAAATTTTGTAACGTCTAGGCATAATCTTAAAATCTAGGTATTACCTGGTCTAGATACTGTTGGCGGCTTAAATTAATTAGTCGCACCGATTCATGATTTAAACGAATTTAAGTTACATTTGATATTTATTGGTACTCGAAGTTATTACCATGGGTGTAGGTGACAAAATACATTTTTTAACAAATGATTTTAGCTTACAGATTGCTTTCTTAGATTCTAAATTTACATTTTTTTAAATTTTGCTATATGTATTATGATGGGATGATCATCTGGCTAACACGTGAAGCATATTGTGCTACAGAATACTCTTAATTACACCTAATAAACAGCCGTAAACACTTTTGTTGACTTGTCCCGTTTTATTCACAATTATATCTAAACTTTGTATTTGTGAAACTTAATTTTACAGAAAATATGCTTTTAAGGATTTAACCACTATTTTGGGAGTTACGACCTATCAAAATTATGTTTTCAAAATTCAGCAAATTAGGACAATACGTGTTATAAATAGTATTCTACAGACGTTTAGACTCTTGGGGAAATACGTGTCATAAACTGATAGTTTTAAATTTGTTCAACTAATACAAAATGAATACTATAAATGACACTGCGAAATACAATTTTTTTTAATATAATATGAAGTAAGTCAATTTCTATCTACGTGTGCTTATTTCGTAACAAAAATGCATAAAATTGTAGCGAATGTCAATTAGTATATTTTAATAATGCCTAACACATTTCTACCGCAAGTCCTATCAAGAGTTTTGCAATGGGTAGAAATGATTAAAACGAAACGACCCTAGAAAATTACGATAATTGTTATTGATATTTTAGGAATATTATTATAACATTCTTACTTTGTTACAATTTTGTAGTCAATTTAACTTTTTCATAATTGCGACGTAATCAAAATGATAATGTTATACATATTTAATCTAATCGTAAGAATGTATCAAGTGAGTATTTACACAGCGTGATGGATGGTACTTTGTTGTATATCAAGCCGACATAAGTATATTGGTATTTTGTGACATATCAAGACGACATCGAAATATTAAAATCCTATTTGCCGTAAAGATAAAAGCGTGAAATATTACGTTATCTGGTGCAAATATTATATTTACGCACTTTGTACTTTACTCACCGTATATTCGCGACCACGTTTACTAAAGCGGCTTTGAAAAACGATGCGTATTTTGTTTCGTATATTTGTGTTTGTTTTTGGGCTTATTTTCGCCATTATTTTCTGGTACGTTAACTCACGAGCGCGTTTTTTATGATCAGTGGTCACTTTTTGCAGTCAAATTTTTTGCGCTCTTTAACAAGCGGCTGAGCATAATGTTAGTTATGTTATTCCTATGTTTATTTAGTTATTTTGAAATCGACACCCCTCTTTTAGTAAGTTGTTGAAATTGTAAGGAACTCGATTGGCACAAAGCAACACTTTCTGCGATATTTCTGATCGAACATGATTTGAATCTCTAAACTTGTTAATACTGACATTTATTTATTTATTTTATTTTTACACTCAGTTGTATTTTGTAGCATTTAATACTTTTACAATTTGAATAGGATTAGTGCTATATATATATATATATATATATATATATATATATATATATATATATATATATATATATATATATTCTAACGTATAGGAAACGCACATTTTTTAACGTTCACTTTTAAAAATTTTGGTAAAATACTCAAATAATCTTTACCTATATTTTTTGAGCGTTTACGCTTAGTTTAATTACTTAGTTGAGAATTTATTTAAATTCCCTCGATAATTAGAGCACGAGTGAGAGCTTACGAGATACGTCTACTACCTTTGTCGTGAAGAAAAACATTACAACTAGGAGGATCAGCGTAATTACGATGAAACGATAAATTTTCCGAATGCGTCTGAAAGAGCGATTCTACAGCGAGTAATGAATAATATAAACACACGAATTCGGATCAAAAAAAATATTTAAACTGGATCAAGAAATTGTTGTATAAAACTATATTATTACGACATAAAATTAGTTAGTTTCCTGATGCGACTAGTAAATACGTGATAAGGTTTTGGTCATATGGATGTGTGGATTTGATATATGCAAGTGTGGATTTGATTTTATGGCTTTTTAAGTATGTACCTAAATACTTTGTGATCCCCTGCTGACATTTATCTTTTTGGTTGCACAAAACTTGTGCAAATGACGATAAACCAACGTGACCTCTATTTTATAGTTATTGGCTAAATAATTCTTAACTTTTTCACTAAGCTTTCGTCATATGAGTGTGTCGTAAAAATACTCGCAATTACTATTTTACTGAAAAAAATATTGTGAAAAAAACCTTATTAATATTAAAGTAGAATATATAACGCAGAAATGAAAGATATGGATAAATGATGTTGCAGTGCTCGGTTTAATTTAAAGCGTTATTCATTTACACAATCACGTCTTCCTATTCTCGTTTCTAAACAGTATTAACTTTATTACATTTTCTTCAGATACAATATAGAGGAAGTCTGTCTCTTAGTATTAACTTTACTACATTTTCTTGAGATACAAAATAGAGGATGTCTGTCTCTTAGTATTAACTTTACTACATTTTCTTGAGATACAATATAGAAGAAGTCTGTCTCTTAGTATTAACTTTACTACATTTTCTTAAGATACAATATAGAGGAAGTCTGTCTCTTACTATTAACTTTACTACATTTTCTTGCGATACAATATAGAGGATGTCTGGTCTCTTAGTGTTAACTTTACTACATTTTCTTGAGATACAATATAGAGGAAGTCTGTCTTTTAGTATTGACTTTACTACATTTTCTCGAGATACAATATAGAGGATGTCCGTCTCTTAGTTTTAACTTTATTACATTTTCTTGAGATACAGTATAGAGGAAGTCTGTATCTCAGTTTATATTGAGACATATAACCGACTGAATATTTAAATCAAGCATGACATTCAACAAAATTGTGAACAGGAAAACATTCGTCCTCTCATACATTTGATTACACACGTTTACTTATTACCCACGGGATTCTGTAGTTTTTACCTGGCGCTCAACATACAATATATACTCTGATTACAATTTAAGTTTTGTTGTTTAATAATACAGTACATTTATATATATTTCCATATTACTGTTCTTTTCTTAAATTGAGTGATGGACATTTAAAAATAAAGCACAATGCATTGTCAGAGAGAACAACAAATAATTCACTTTTGATACAGTATAAAATCAATTAATAATCATGTTGTTCAATTCAGATATCTTATATTGTACAATAATGTTCTGATTAAAGAAGTAATTGTGATTAAATGTTAATTTAGTTAACATGTGAAATGTTGAGTGAACTAGGTGTGCTCATGGATTTATTTGAAAGTAACCATAACTCGGAAGTAGATCTACACCCGCTGCATTACGACGGCTCATAACAGTGAGCGCATTTTAATTTAACGTTAATTAACTTTCTACGCACCGCGTCGCTTCGCAAGTTTCAGTGTTATGTATTTATATGTACGAACATGTATGCGGATTTGTTTAGGGCAGCACTGCTTGGTTGCAGATGTATTTATAATATCGATTTTATGAAAGCAATTATATTTTACGGATGCTATATTGTGGGAAAGAATTGTGGTTGTGTATTTATTTTAGAGGCTGTGAGGGAAGAATGTATAGTTTTGAAATTTTGAAATTAGCTTGAACTTTCCACGGTGAGCTACTGCCGAGCGCATGCTATTATATAACAAACATCACAGTCCTTTTTATGACTTTATAAAGTCACCGATATGAATGACAGACTGTATCACAAACTGAATTTTCGTGAACAATTGTGGTAGGTCAGATTTCCATTTTTTTTAATTTAAGGAGCAAATTTAAATGCAATAATTACGTTCCAGGCATGACCGAAAAGATTATTTTTCAATTATACCATTCCACATTGAATTACGTCAGAATTTCTCAGTTTCTCGTGGTATTTAACGCGTAATAACTGCTCAACCGATCATTTGCAGCTACATAAGTGCGTAACTTGTATGAAAATAAATGTATGGAGATATGTGTATTGTCGTTGTCCATCAAGAGCATACATTTTATAATATAATATAATTTATAACATAATTACATGTAACTAAAAAATCTTAAACGTACGTTTTCAAGTTAAAAATTCTATTTTTTAATAAACTTTCTATATTTTCTTAGAATTATTCTATTGTAGTCGCAGGATTAAAAGGAGTTTTGATTGTGTGTAATATTTCTGAATGTAAAAGCAGAAGAAAGGTTACATGTCATTATGTATTATGTAAACCATATTTAGGTATTTATTAATTAGAATACATTTGGCTTAGAAGAAATTACCAACTGAATATACCGCATTACACTGCTGAAATCAATTCAAGTTGATAAGGTAGAATTGGCGTGTACCACTGATATTTATTTTATTATTTAACTGTAGTTACTTTTTATTATGTCTGCGGTAAGAGTAAGTGGAGGTTACCATTTGTATTTTAGTGCGTTACATCATAAATGTTTTCACTTATATTTAATTTTTTTTCATTCTTTATACATGAATACAAAATATCTGCAGAACATTTATATACATGATATTTAAATTTTATGACGATCATACTACTGGTAAAGTATATTTATATGACGACATTACAACTTGATATTCATCTCTGTATTCTAGTCACGTACGTTTAGAATATGTTGGCCTGACATAAATACAGAGAGCGTTAGTCGGTTATTCAGTTCTTTAATCGAATAGACATAAACTTTGTTACGACTTGTCTGCGCGTTACTGTATAAGCAGTATTTGAGACACTGTCTGAACGTTTTAGAACATGGATCCGGTTTCAGCATTATACAAAATGTTTATTCCGGAAGATATACAAACATAAATGTAGGTGGGCGGCCGCGGAAAGCACTGGCAACAAGAGTTACTTGTTATGTATATACACACACACATACACATAGACATATATGTGTATATATACATATATATATATATATATATATATATATATATATATATATATATATATAAATAAATATATATATATATATATATATATATATTTACATATATATATATATACATATTACGACTCTGTTTATTTTTGTGTTTCTTTTAATCAATTTTGCAGTCAATTAATTCTACCAAACAAGCTTAAAGTAAATTGTTAACTCAATGCCCACACATACACACACACACACACAATATGCGATACGATAGGTAATAAGAAAGGACCTTTCAAGATTATATTAAAATGAATTAATTATTTTATCCTTTAACGCATGATAAGTTGACGAGTGGTGAAATAATATTTTGATTAAAGTAAGACAATGGACGCATAAAGTTAAGTGCGTAGTTCGCTCTACGGGCAAAACGTTGAGCGAACTACGTGAGCTTGAAGCTTTATTGGAGTATAACCCTAATTGGGAATATTTCTACATCTGCGTTACAGAAGCACATAAGGGCGAGAGCTTTTTAATTTAACTTTAATTAATTTTCTCCCTTTACAAGTTTCGATAATGTAGCAAGCAAAAAGGTAATATTTGTTTGGGACGGGCGGTTCCAGTTAGGACATTTTTGTGTTATCGTCTTTACGAGAGCTATATATATTATATAGTGCGATTGTGACTATGACCTGCACTGCATATTAACGGAGGAGTTTCAATTCTAAAATGTTTTTTCGCTTCAATGGAAATTATGAAAAAAGAAAATGGTGAAAATAGTTGAAAAGCTAACGAAGTATTAATTGTTTTCTCGCCGTTTAATAATAATGATAACATATTGAAAATATTTGGCGTTAATTTTGTAGAAATTCATTATTCACAATTAAATGAAACTACGTGATGTAGTATAATTTCTACTTTCTTTAATTTCTTTAACCACGACCTAGGTTTCGTTGTATTACAACATCTTCAGGTGGGATATTAGCAAAGATACTCTTGCTAATATCCCACCTGAAGATGTTGTAATACATAGGTCGTGGTTAAAAAAATTAAAGAAAGTAGAAATAATACTACATCACGTAGTTAAGTCATTACCGTGCAATTATGAATAACTTAAGATGTGAAATAGATTGCATTTAACCGGGCAGCACAAATATACTTACTAGCTTTTAGCCCATGGATTCAGTTATTAGTTTAAACAGTTTTTAACTACATGACTTTGGTTGAAGTGATATGTATATATATATATATATATATATATATATATATATATATATATAAATATATATATACATATCACTTCAACCAACGTTATGTAGAAATGAATTTCTATAGGTTACTTGGATCTCATTATATAGCAAAGCGATATGGAGATAAGAATTTATCGCGCCAAGTTATATATTGTGAGGCACCTACACTCCATAGCAAAGTTCTACAAGAACTTCGTTGTTTTTATCTCAATAGTGTTACGGTTAACTTTTTAAAGATGATTTAGCCCTGTATTTGATGATATTTCATTGCTGTTTTCATCTTAATTTTTCATTTGGATTTTAACTTTTATCTGCTTTTACTGTTTTTCTCTTCTTTTTTTATCTAGTTGTTAAGTATACTTAACTCTAGCAATAGTTTGCTCGTAATGATTACATTGGCGATTTTAAATGTTTCTGAGGTTATGGTCATTGAGTTCGTCATCATTTTAAATCTGAAGCTCTATCCAATGACCTCTTACATGCGTTATACAACATGTGTGCGTTATACACATTTGATCGGCTTGTTATAAGTTTTGACGATCATTGTGTAAGACTGTGGCATAAATAAGAAGTAGATAGACACCCGAGAATGATATAGTGGACTTTAATATTGTCTACTATATCATTCTCAGGTGTGTAATAAAAAAATTATGTATTAAAAAATTGTGTAATTCTTTTTTTGGATTATTGGACTTTTTCCTTTATTTGTGTTACAACACCTTCCATTATGCTCAATTTCAAGATTGTACGTCGACCGGTATTGCGCTATAGATTTTGATGATCAGTGAGTAAGGTAAAAATAAATTTAAAAAAACAGTTTTAAGGCGTCGTATCTTTTTGTTGCGTTAACTAAATAACTTGGAATTGTACATCGATGTAGGGCTATGGGTCCAGTATAGTATATTAATTTAATCTTAATGCCTTGAGATCTTTTTGAGAAAAGGGCGTTGGCAGACAGACGGACTGATAATAAACGGTCAACCATGTGATCTTACAAGGATTGCATTTTTCTCATTTTGAGGGACTGAATCCTAAAAATGAATCAATTTGTTTCTCGAAGACGTATTTTTCATTGAATTAAAATAGTTTTTACAATTTTACTATTAATTATTTGAAATTAAAATAGATAGAATATAACAGAAAAGAAAATAAACGTAAAACTAATCAATTTTTTTCGGAAATAAGTGGATGTAAATGAAATAACCGAGATTTGTATGCGACATGCCGACGCAATGAAAATTTTCGAAAGTATGTAAAAATGTTTTTTTTACAAAATATCGGAATTTTTGAACTATACGTATTTATATATAAAAAGGATAAAACGAGAAAGTGAATAGAAAAGAAATATCGTAACGTTACATTGTTATGCAACATATATTTGCACAATATTTTAGAGGAACAGAAAATTTAAAAATTTTTCGGAAAAGCAAGCATGGCAAGGTAAATTGGATAATATATTACTATTATGCCTTAGTTAGTCAGGTATTTCTTTCTAAAATTCACTTTATTTACCTTGCTTGTAGTCACCGGTCAGCGCTAAAAATTCATGATTGGTCAAGAAATAACTTTTACAATTTTTTTATAAATTTGAAACCAAAATAGACTACTTCACGTCTTAGTAAAGAAGATCTGCCCCATGCTGTGTAAAGGTTTCTTTTTATTTATTCATATAAGGTATTTGGAAAAAAATATATTTGGAACACAAGAATAAATTTTTAAAGAAAAAACACACTTTTTATTGTTTAAATTAGAATTTGCGGATATATCAAAGTTTTTAATTAATTATTTGAATAAAGTCAACCAATTTTTTCTCATAAAAAGAGTAGTATCCTGAGTGAGGATTTATTAATATTAATTTGTTAATTAATTGAACCATTGAAAATATTTTAGAATATTCTTTTAATATTTGTTTTGTTAATATTTTTGTTGAACGCTACCCACTGCTTCAGTGACGATTATCTTTCAGTGAAATTATGTTTAGCATGTTTTTTACTTTCAGTTTTTCCCACGTAGTCGGGTTGTAATTTTTTATGGCTTCGTTTTTGCAAGTTAAATCTTAATTTTCCTGCCTCCGATTATATTTTGTATTTTCCACGTGAGTTAAAACCACAACATATTTTACGAAATGTTTTCGGCCGATTTAAGTTAAATTCCAAAAGGCATGTTGTTACCTATTACGACTCATGACAAGATTTTGTTACAATTAACATGATTTTATATATTGATTAATATTAACGTAATATATGTCGTTTGCGGTAAAAATCAATGTAGGACATCAAATTAGAATACTTTTTAAGCTTTATATCCAAAAAATGAAAGTAAAAATATTATAAACCAAATTTTACTTAAGTAATTTTTTTCCTTTCTTGGAATGGAACATACGCGTACCACTTCATATTGTGCCATCTATTGGAATCTCCTGACTAATAATTCTTCTGACTTTATTTACACAGTGCATATATTCCAACAATAAATGTGTCTGACTTTTTCAATTTATCTTAGTTTTTAGACATATTTTTTGATGTCTTTTCTTAAAATTCCCCTTAACATTGAAACTAGAAAATTATTCGTCTATAAACATACAAAACGATAATATAAAAGTGCCTCTTACGAAATATGGAACTACTGAAATATGCATGCTAATTATTATTTACTAGAATACTATTTGTCAATGCCATAGATTAAATATAAAAAAGCTCAGAAAAATAAACGCCCGGAGGTCTGACTATGTTTTTAGTGATGTCGGGGACGGGGACGCTATACGCAAGAAATTGCGATTAGATCTCAGTCAATAGACATCTCATTTCCCCATATAGACATTATGTAGTCGTAGCCAACGATCAAAAGCCTATTTGTAAATAAATAAACGTGAAATAAACTGATTTGATTTTATCAGTCGCAGTATTAATCTCAAATGAATTTGAATAAGATTCTGTTATATTTTTATACCTACTCATGCAAGGTGATTATTAGACGAGTTCGAATATGCTGTGCATGGTAGAATTTAATGGATGCCGTAATTTTGTATTTTTGGGTCATTTTTAGTTACTGATCAAATGAAATAAAAAAAACTAGGAATTGCGGGACGAATTCGTGCTGAATGGTGTACAATTAATGAAACGTTGGTGATACGTGCACCGACTAATTGAATCAAAAAACTATGTTTTTAAAGGGGCTTGAGTTTAAGAACGTTATTAAACAAACTGCAAATTTGGCATAATGTAACTTGTAACACATATCGTGTTTGTATTGATTAATAAGCATCAGCTATTGGTTAAAATGTCACGATATTGTATTTTATTGTATAAAAATATCGATCAATAAAAATAATCGCTCTCATCTAAATCTTAAACTTTAATGAGTAAAAGTTCGGAACATCTGTTTTGATTAACTATAGAGTCGCTTACAACGTGTGATTTTGCAATGTACTTTTAGTAATTTACACGAATAAATAAATCTATTAATTTCCGGCAAATATATTTACCTAATATAGTCGTTTTGAAAATTTATTAATCATCAGGAACACGAAGCGAAAAATATTTGTGATATATCTAGACTTATTCCAGAATTATTAAAAATATTTGTAGTGAAAAGGGGATTCAAAATTAGTATACAAAAGGTACAATTCAGAAATACTAATTAAGAGAAAAGAGCAATCCAAGAAACTAATAATATAATTACATTTTTAGTTCCTAAGGGGTGAAATAGAAGTTCAAAGTTGGTTTGAAAATAATAAGATAATAAATAATGTAAAAGTATTCCAAGTAATGAATAATTTAATATATTGTTTATATTTTTCTAAATAAAGGGTTTATTGTTAATTTAAGTTTATTTTAAGGGAGTGAAATCTGAGATTAAAGTGTGCATAAAAGAATCAGATGATCTGTTAACTCGGAACTTCGACATTACTCTAAGAAATAAGCAATTAAAGACACGATTCAGATTTTTTCGGAAATCAACCCCTAAAGGGTGAAATGGGGGTTCAAAATTTTTATTTGGTTGTATTAATTAGAAGCTTCGTAGAATCAATCCAAAAATAAATAATCAAATAAGTATTTTACAGCTTTTTTGGAAATCATCCCGTAAGCAGGTCGTTCAAAATTTGTACGAAAAAAAATCAGATGACCTTATTGACTTGAAACTTCGCTGAGAAATGAATAATTAAGGATGAAATGCCAGTTCAAAAGTAATAAAGTAAAATTGTTAGACCGTTTTATTAATTTCTATCGTACATTCTATCGATCAATGGCAAGTCCAGTTTCCCATAAATTTGATATTATCTTAACAGTATATTCTATGAAATAAAGCCTCGGATTGCTATCGTAATAGTATTGAAAAGTTGTATATACGAACGTGCTACACTTACCTTCTCTCAACGTGATAGGATCAAGGTAGAGCATAGGTAATATTAAATAATGGAATTTTCGCAGGCTAATTTTATTTATTCGGCTCGTAACCTCCGATCGGCACGATATGTGATTAAAAAAGTGCGATGGCGATGTCCGCGACTTTATCGGCCATAATGTTGACCTTAAATGTTACGTTAATCGAATCTTGGATCTACTTACCTGATATGAGGTAATTTATATTACTGGTGGGGACAGAATAAATACATTACTTTAAGGTACTGGCTAAAAAGTAATGGTTTAAATATGACGGTATATCCTGAGTAGGTGTGAATGCATTTGGTGTCATAAGTTAGGAACTGTGAGCGTAGTAATAACAAAAGTTCAATCAGTAAATGTGAAATAATGAGTGGGATTAATGTGTTTGAAACCATGAGTAGGTAAGTCCTCCAATTTTGTTCTAGATTTATAAAATAAGATCTGAACAATGTTTTATAAAAATTACTAAAAGTGTAGTGGTTGTAAAAATAATATAATTCACAGTGAAAAAGAAAGTTAATGAACTTGTTTTAAAACATAGATCATTCAAATATTTTTTTTTCAATTTCTAATAGAGAAGCTGTTGAATATATCGTTTTATTAGTAATTGAAATTATTTTTTGTTTGTTAAAAAATAATAAAATTATGTCTATCTTTCTGATATTATTGTTCATTTTTAAACTGCTAAAAGTTAATAAATAATTAATAATGATAATAATTTTTAATTTTAAAGTAAATACTATAAATTTCCGTTATTCAGGATTTGGCGTGAATTAGAAGTCACTTTAATAGTCTGATAAAATATGATTGTCCTTATTTTCGTTCGTATGTTAGTTCAATATTATCTGGGTATATCATGGCGCATAACCACGTTACACTATTATAGCTTTTACTCGATACACTTCGCAGCTGTTTTAACATTCCCATAACTCAGCTCCATTAAATGTTGAAAATTTGATTTAGCATATCGGGATAGGAATATGGGCATATAATCGTATTAATACTACTACAAATGCAAAAGTTTGTGCATTTATTTGTTTGTTCTTCTTTTACGCTTCAACTACTCAACAACCTATGGAGGAGTGGACATATTTATCCCAAAATTGAGTTTATTTTCTTGGTCATTATAAAAGGCAACCTGTTAAGTATAAGAGCATGAAAACAAATATGTAGTAACGTATCAGGGTAACATGTGTCAGCCCATAGTTATCTACTGAAGGGTACAGGCCTTTTTCTTTTCAGACCATTTCTTCGATTCCACGTAACTCGAACTACTAAGCTATTTCGAATACTCAGATCTAATTTTTTTAATGTCTGTACTATTTTTCCCTTTTCCAGGAGAGTGAAACCGCGGATTAAGGCTTGTGCCAAGTTGTGTAAAGATCAAGTCTTTTTCTTTCAAGAGAAATTTTAGAGCGAAAATCCTTATGTAATTACTGAGAGATTATCATAAATTAATTCACTTCTCAAAAAGCCAGAAACTTCATTATTTAGTACGAATATGGTATATAGGATCCCTATAACGGAATAACTTAGAAACTTCAAAATCATTGGCTGGAAATAAAGAAAATTTTAATGCTAAAGTTTCTTAAATACGTAACATGTATCTGTGGCCCTATAATTATTTTGTAACAGCGAAAGCGGTGTTGAATAAATGTTAAATTACATATATCCGTATTTAGGATTATAGATTCGCCTAATACTTCAACGCTTATATAAATTAATATATAAATTATATAAATTAGCTATGATTTTATTTTATGTCATTACGCATATTCGATTTCTAGATATAAATATTTGTTATGATGTCACGATGTGTTATTTGTGACATTTTATAAATGTGATACCTAATTGATTTTAAAAACTGACAATTTAAATTTAGAAAGCGGATTATGTGCTGCGAGTAATTGGAAAATTAACATTTGTTTGAAATACCTAAAAACTTAAGCTTTTTTGAATTTTTTCTCTTAGGAGAAGACACCGAACTTTTCATTTCTACAAAGGGTGGGTTGATCGAACAGTACTCTTTCACCCTTCGTAGGGAAACGTCGTTATTTATTTTTAATCATTTTTAAATACTGTTACAATGGGATAAAGAGGTTTCAAGTACATATCTTGCCGCGTTTCATTGGAATATATAAAATAAGTTTTTTTAAAACATAAAATCGGATACCTTTTTACCGAGTGACAACCTTTCTATTGTGAAATGCTGTAAGTCATTGAAAGAAAAATATGTAAAAAATATGTATTTGTTGCTACTACCTCATATGCTCCCCTCTAAAAAGTGTAATTGGTTCCTTTTTTATATTACAAAAGTAGTTGTGTATGATAAAAAATACCAACCTGATATGGAGCGTCGTGTCAAAGAAGAAATTAAGTTTGTATACCTGGCTAATGGTTTTCTGTGACCATAGGGTAATTAACATACCAGGCAATGGTTTATTTTTATTTCATTTCATTATTTATTTAGTATAGGAAATATTGAGTATATATCTGGAGTCAGATCAAACAATATACATCATGTCATTACGAAAAGCTTTACGTTTACGCCGGCAACGAACGAGCTTAAAATTATCCTAATACCGAAGTTTATTCTAGCGTCATTCCGCATATCCAGTTATGGTCAGTACATTAATTATTTACACTTTAGAAGTACATGCGAACCGTACATAAAGGAGCCGATTTGATGGTTATGCTTGTGGTTTTAGGGGATACCTGTGTTTCTCAGAGTTAGCGGACATTATAGTATAAATTTTGGGTCGGCCCAATTCCTAGGAAAATATTAAATTGTAGACGATAAAATGACCAGAAAAATTATAATTAAATCAACCATGGTTTGCTACATGAATTGAGGTCTAATAAGGCTAAGTTGGAGATTATCAATAGGGCTTACACCTGTTGAACACAATACGATATATGTATTGTACACGCTATAACTATACACAACATCCAGGAAATGTGTTTTAATAGTGAATCGGAATGTCAACAATAATAACATATCACTAAATCGCAAATAAAATTTCATGTTACATCGATAATATCTTTAATTCGATTAATATCGGAGACATAAAGCACTGTAATTTCGAGAAATTGCGTGAGTTATTAATAATTGGTGATACATTACCATTACGTTTTGGTAATCAATACCATTATAAAGTAATTATCTCATGCAATTTGTATATGTTCGTCTCTACCTTTAAGACTATGAATTCTTAAAGTTTTACTGCACTGGACGTAAAGTTGTAAATTTTCTATTATTAAATCACAAAGATTTGATTGCAGATTTGAACTGATCTTTCAATGTGTTTATATGTATTTATTCCAAATAGTTAAATTAAGGTATAATTGCATTCTGAATCTTTTCCTGATATTCAGTATTTGTCCCAATTAAGTGACTGGTTAGTGACTGGTTAATTTGTTTTTCCAATTAACTTTAATTTAATTTTTATAATTATTTTTTTAAATTTCTTCATTTTATATGGGTCTAAATACAGTAATATTAACTTCACGTACAGGTTGATCGTACGGGAGATCATCGGTTATAATGAACTTAAATATGAAAAAAATGAAAATGAATGAAAAAAAATAGTCATGTCGAAATTAGAATTTCATGTGTCACTAAGCAATTATTTGTGGATACTATTGTAATTCTTTGAGGGAAATATTGAATATATGTTAATTGAATCTCAATGGTAACAAAGGTTGCTTCTTTTCTACGTGACATGGCAAGATTTTTCAGGGATAGGGCCTTTCAGTATTAAACTCACATGACTCTTAAGGTTTATGTCGATTTAATTGATTTTTCCTTCTGAAAATAAATAATATACCACTATATTGAATTCCAATGGATCAATAAAATATTTGAAAATCTCTAGTATTCAAGTTAAATCAATCGTATGATTATAACTGATGTTATTATTTTACCTATAATAAAGTATACGAGTCCATTTATGTATTGTTTGCAATTAGGCATATACTCATAGCTCTTACATCTAGAAATGTTACGTTTAATCAAAACTTTTGACACGACAATGTTCACAGACTATATACATAAAACAGTTCGTTTACTACATGAACTATCTTGGGGAGAAATATAGCTGTATATTAATTATATGTCTCTATATTATTTTATTGGTATTGTGGTGGTAGTTGCCATATAGTACATGTTAGAAGAAGTGGGGTCCGTAGAAGTAGGGGATTACAAGCGAGTTGAATGAACATTTGATGCCGTCGTTGGCTAATAAATTGATCAGAACTGCTACGAGGATGCCGTGAATAGTTTATGGAGCTCCGTGTCGGCATCCATCAACTTTATAATGCAATCGCTGTAAAGATGAGTGTACAGAACTTCTTTCCCGTGAAGCGTTTAAGTATTATATTTATCTCAATATTTTTATTACAACATTTATTTCTTACGATAATATGATTATTATAGTTTTATATCGAATGTTCATATTTACATGTCGATATATTTACGTCAATTCCTACATTTATCTTAATTGTTTGATTATTCGACCAAATATTTTAAACTAAAACGAACAGAATAAAGAAAAAAATTAATCAAATGAATCTTACATTCGATTTCCCTTTTTTACATATTGATCTTTGTTCGAATTTGACGTAAATTCCAAGAAAAAAGTTTGAATAAATAATAATTATTTTTAATTTATGCGCTCTTATTCTTTTTGAATTCGGTTTTTATCAAGTGGATTTTTGGAAACCTGTAACTTTTTCAATTAATTTTTTGTATAATGAAATATTTTTATGTGAATGAAATATTTTTCATAATTAGTGGATGTTAATGTAATCACTAATATTTCCCACTATTTTGAGTCAAATTAATAAGTGATATGCTAATGCAATAACATTTTTAAATGCATACAATTTGATATCACTCTCAGAAAATGTATGATGAATTCAGATGCAGCCAACTCGTGTTTGATGTTTTGCCCATATTAAAAAAAAAAAATTTCTTATATATTACTTATTATGTGTTTCCTTATAAAGTGTCACGATGTGTAATGTTTAGCAACTAAGTATCCTTCAGATATTTACATTTATTTACGGTAATAGGAAAAAGAAGTGAGGTTTGTGAGTTTGTTAACACGAGTATAAGCCTAAATAGTCATCTGGTTATGTTATCCACAAATTGACCTTTCATCAGATGAAGGCAGGTCCCTTCTTTTGTTTCCAGCCACATACTCTATTAACTTGTAATTTCCTCTGGTCACTGCCATTAGCGGCTGCAATACGACTGCTAAGAGCACATAGACCGCGATTGTCGATGGTTTCGACCGTTGTACCGTTCTCGTCCAAGTGGTTGCTTTTGCCGTTTAAAATGTTATTTCCTTTGATAATGTAGTTAGTATCGATTGGAAATCAGAGTGCTTTTCTTATGGAAAACTATATTGAAAAAAATATTTGATTATTGTTGACATCATGTTACGCTGTGTTTGCCGATTAATTTTACAGACCCTAATTACAATACCGCAGTAGTAAATTTATTCAAGTGATAAAGTTTTATGTTGATTAGAGATTACCATGAAGATCAATTTTTCATAAAATATGTGGATTTCAGAATTCCTAGCTTTTGCCTTGAATAAAAGTATTTATATACAATATAAAAGGAACAAAAAATAGGAAAGGAAACAAAATATAACATGGATAACCACCCTATACACACATAATATTTCAAACGAACAGAAATATCGTAAAGGCACTCGGAATAACAAACACGGGATGGTTCATTGCGTACTATGTTACTATTACGCCTTAGTCAGTCACTTAGAGATGTAATTTCCGTATATTCACTTATTTACCCGGCTCGTAGCCGCCGGTCGGCAGCCGGCGCGATATTAAAGCGGCGTGATCTATAGCGAGTCGACGTCCGCCTTTCTGTATCGGCTGCAGTATTGGTCGCAGATAGGAGCTGCTCACACCCGAAATACACTTGTCCCGCTTGGTGACACAAAGTAATTTATGGTACGATCGCAGCAAAATAAATATGCCATTTCAATATATCTTGATATTTGCGGAATACAGAGGGATTCTCGTGTAGGAAGTGACGTATCGATTTCTAGCTATTAAAAGTGCATGGTTATTGATGAAGAAAATCGTCGGTAAGTAAATATTACTATCAATTTTATTTTTTTTAGAAGAAAAACAGATTTTTTTTCTTAAAATTAGAATTTATTTTGATAGGTCATAGTTTTGAATTGATTGATTCGGTAATGCCTATCTATCTGTCCTCATAATAGATGTAAAATCTCAGCGAACAATTATTATTACTGATTAGGTTATAAACTGAATGTGAATGGAGGTGTTTTGAAATATTATTTTAGCGTTTTCATGATTAACTTTTTTAAATTTCGTACAATTATTTTACATGCTAGTTAAGATCTGCGAATGCATAAGTTTGTATTCCAAAAATACCATATCTGGTTAATTTTTTAAGGAAACTCGTGGTTAAAATTGGACTAAGATATTTTATAACATAATGAATTTTCATTTCTTACGTGGTTCATTCACATTTAATAAACCGTTTATTGGCGTCTTAAACGACATAAACAATTTCTGTTTTCCGTAGGATATTTACACAAAAAGTCTCTTAAAAATTTGGTACTATTATGTTATTATATATTACAAGGGAATTTCACTCAAAAACTAGAAGTATGTATGACTTATGTACTTTGACAGGGAAGTTTTCCTTTTAACTGTAAATTATATTTATGAAAATTTTAAATAATAAAATGGAACTTTAAATATATACTGCGATCCTTGATAACATATTTATGGTAGAGAATAATTAACATAAATTTTATTTATAATAAAAATTCGGTCTGACACTTTATTGATAGTTCTAAACAAAAAGTTTCAGTTATTATTTACACATTTATCGTTTGAAAAGACTATATAAATTTATAATAAATACATACGACTTATGGTTTTGTTTATACAAACCTTCAAAAGTGCGACTTTTGAATAATTAATAAATGCATTTAATTTTATTCTTTTTGCAGAGAAAAAATTTGATATGTCCCGATACTGTTACGCAGACAATTATATTTGTACCTGGAATGCAAGCATTTTTATCTGATCTCGAGAAGACTAATATTGACTGAGACAGTCTGTGTTGCAAATCGATGTAGCGTTTATACGAGTGAATGAAAATGTCACGTTATTTTTGTGGTAAATGGAGGCTGCACTTTCAGAAAATAGAAAAGTGGTTGGTTGCAGTTTCATTTCACGTTCGGAGTTGATATTATAGAAATTAAAGTAACAAACCATTTTTCTATCTCCAGAGTTATTTTTATTTGGATTAGTCCAATTTCAATATTTTTTATTAAGGTCATTAAAATATCATATATAACAGACTATCAAAAAATCAGATAAATGAGAAAAACTCATTAGGAAAGTAATATTTAGTCGGCTAAAAAAGTCTTTAATAAATTTTGAAGGCATCATTACTTTATTGGTATATAAAATAACCGTGAATAAAAAGATCATAATCTTACCTTATTTAGGCAGAACGATTATGAGGTAAAAGAAAATTGAATTTAAGGTTTTTTGATATTTTCAAATTCACAGGTAGGTGCAAAAAAATAATATTCTACGTATTTTATATACATTCAAAGAAGTGGTCCACATAGATTTTAGTGGATAGTAATGTAATTTTGAACAACATTAGCGCAGTTACTAATGAGTACTAACGAAAATAAAAAACTCGTGTTCATGTAAACTGCTTCATCGGTTTTAATAATATTTAAAAAATTATTTTATCGATGACTAGAAACTACATCGACACCAGTCTATACTAAAATATCTGTAAATTTTGATGTTGCCGGTGTATTTTATGAGAAGTATCTTTCAAAGACGCAAGAATTTTATAAATTTTATTAAAATAATATTAGAATATTGCAAAGTAAAGATGCTTTTCAATAAATATTTTATTTACGAATTTTATACTAAAACTATAAAATTACTCTACTTGCTGTTTGTCATCTCGCCTTTCTTTCAATATTGTTTTTCTCAGAATAAGATACTGATTTTTTCAACCACTGTTTACGTCTTAAACTTGGCAACTTAGGGGAAACTTTTACTAATCGAAAGTAATATTCCCAGTACATACATAATACGAGCATATCATGTTTCATTAGAAGGAATTGTGGTTTATTAGACCACGTATTTAACTTATGTTGTTGCTGTAATATGTTGGTTGAATCACAAGGCATACAGCCTTTGATGGCGCGACGCACTACGGGGACCCAAGTCCGATTACCGGTCGCTCATCGGGAGGGACTGGATCGGTGTTTTGGTTGGCTGCAAGAGACTGCTTTCGTAGCAATAAGTCCACCATATGTATCAATTGCATATATTAAATTACGTAAAGAAATATGTAATAAATAATAATACGGTATTTGGATTTGATTGCACGTACGAATAGGCGCTGACTCAGAACACTTAGCGGTTAAACAATGTGAAAGTAGGAGGTTAAAAGAATAAAATCGTAAAAAAAGTAAATGAAAGTGTCCTCATCCCTTTACTATTTAACGTTTGATAGTTTATTAATAAAATTAAAATGGTTCTTATAAGTGGATTTGCTTCGTATAATTTTGTTTGTTCCCTTGATCGCGGCTTTATCCTGGTCGTTGGTATATTATCAAATTACATTCAACTGAAGCTTTAGGTTTGACCTAGGTCGTGGTAAAGAACTTAAAGGAAGTAGAAATAATACTACATCACGTAGTTTCATTTAATTGTGAATAATGAATTTCTACAAAACTAACGCCAAATATATTCAATATTAGTGCGTTGTTAAGTTCAGCGGGCACGCCGTACGTAATAAATTGCCAGTATTCTTTAGACAATCACTTCGATTCAATTATGCACTCCCTCTTTATCTTCTTCAGTTTGTTGCGACGAGGTGAAAGAATTTATATGTTTGAATAGAGGGGGTTGCTTATAGTTTCGTAGGTTTTGAGTGCGTTATTATTAGATTTTATAAATTATAAATAATGGATTAAATTAAGTTATTTTGTGTTCATAAGTCAGTACTTAATAATTCATAAATAATTAAAGACGTATTAAAATGTATCTCCTTTTTATTTTGATATTAATTGATGGCTCAACAAATGACATTTAATTTTTTATTGTAGGCCTTCTGATACAAATTCCATAATGAATCTAAATTGTTTACAGAGTTTTATTTGTTGAGTCATATATTGCATTGAAAAATATCAAGTGAACGTGATATATTCACTTTGTGTAATGCCAATGCAATATATTTCGTCGTAGAAGACTAGGAAAAAACTGTTAGCCGAAGCAAATGATTACATTAGAATTTGCTTATGTGCTTCAACAAAATCCCCATTATTTAAAAGGGTTTTGCATAGTATATTGTGTAATTATGGTAAGGTAAGGTATTATAATACCCAACTAAAATATATTGTTTTCTTTTAACACTGTTGGTCTTCAAAGAAACCCATTAGAAATTTCTAAAAGAAATAAGGTTAGAAGTTTCTGGCTTGCGTGTCCAGAACTGAATAGGAGCTAAGATCAGTTATAATGGTCTACATCGACATAAAGTATATGTTATTTTTAAATATATGGAAATGACATGACAACCAAAACAATTAAATTTTTAATAACTCCATTTAAAGTAAAAATCACACGGAAAACGACACGCAACTTTATGCGGTCGCAAGTTATGAGTAAGATTATTGCGTTATATCAGCAGCCTGACAGCTGTCGAACTTGTCTTACCGAGAGATGCCAAGGCCGGATGCGGCTGACGTCTGTCATTATTTGTGAAGATCCTATGGAAATTCCTAACGGTCCACCCAACTATTTCAAGTTGGGGATCACATTTCTGGGATCATCACTCGATAATAGGCGGAAATATCTATGTGGACGTGAACAAATTTCAATATTTCATTGTTTTTAATGTTTATTTTAGGTCGTTTCGGCACTTCTTTGCCCTAATACCTAAGTACATGATAGTGGTTTTATGTTATGTGCCACTGGCGAGGTATCCTAATTATTGTTTAACGCGTATAAATTATATTTTCGATCTTTCTTTGGCTTTATTTCAGCGGCATCGTTAATTCAGCTACCACTGTACTAACAGGGAGACGTTTGTGTCAGAGTTGATGTACGTTGAATGTCTCTGTGGTTACAATTTATTTAAAGGAATGCGTGTGAGTAAAATCTGCATATAAATATGACGGAATTATTCCCATAAAGTGAACCTCTTCTTATAATTAAAACAAATGGTTTGGAAAGTGTTGTGTAATGGATTGTAAACGTTTTGTTACAAAGTGTTAGTTAATTATAAAATAATAAAAAAAAACAAAAAAAATACAAGGCCAACTTTTAATTAAGATGTAAAATAGATACTGAGTTTACATTAGGAAACGGAACAAAAGGTCATCAAATATTAGAGATTAGGTAAAGCCTTTTGAATATTTTTTCTTAAACTGTTTATGGAGAATTAGTTCCTGATTTAGTTGCTTAATTTTTTTTGGTATGAACAGAAAATAAATTTTCTAAGATGGTAGTAACGTGTACAGAAATGTGAAGTGTAAGTTTTATGAACGTATTTGAAATCATAAGCAGGTAAGACGTTGAATCTGTTAATGATATAGTTTGCACGTAGTTTACTATTTAACTCGACGTCAGTATGAAAGAAAATTAGTACAACCACTGTATGGTGGGTCAAAATGACCCGGATTTTGTCTGTATCTAGTTTCTGCCATTTCAAGGACATTTTCGGAATTATCTATTAAATGAGATGAAATGATCCTCACATTATTATATTTTGGTGAAACACAATAAAAAATCGTGTCAAATTAGGAACTCGTTATGTATTTACGAATAGACTAGAAAATCGATAACAAAATATATAATTTCTGTAATTTTGTTAATAAACAAACATAATTTTATTTGATTTGACACGGGAAGACACTTCCCGTGACCACAGGCTGTGCAACCAGTCAGAAACGTCGGGACATAGTGAGTACTTAGTATATATAATATCTAGGTTCACTCATTAAATATATAATTACCGCGAAAAAACCCGAGTCAAATCAAATAAAATATGTGTTCGAATCGCGAAAGTTTGAAAAAGTCTAAACAAACATAATTCTGGCTTTTTAAATTTTTTTTCTTTTTGGAATGCCTAATGTGAGACTTTTAAAAAACTAAACGCTAAATTTAACTAAAATCAGAGAACTAATCACTGCCGGCATGTACATTTGCACAAATTTGACAGGTGTGGGTAGTTTTCCTATATTTTTTGGCAAGACATATTTGGCATCGTTTTCGAACTCCATGAATTTTAGCAGGTGGCTTCTCTAAAGCTTCTCCAGTAAATTATCTTATTCCCTTATGCCTCTCTCTAGGCAAACGCAATACGTCGTTAAGAGTGCTCAAGTGATTGCCCAGAAGAAAAAGACCTAAATTTTTCAAGAATTTGCGTTGTTTTAGGTTTGTTAAATTATTATTCTCTTTATATATCATGTATGCATTTATAGCTGACATATTTAATATGGCATAAAATGTAGAGCAGAATTTATCAGAAACACCCACCTCACCTTTTGTCACATTGTAAAATTTCAGGTTTTTCTATTCCATTTTGTCCATCGTTTTGCATAGTAGAGATAAAGAGAACCACTTTATTTTTTTAGGAGTATGAGAAACAATAGTTACATCTTTTTGGAATTCAAATGTTGATGAATAGATTTCTTTTCCTCGAGTTCGTGTAAATTTTGGAGATATCTGGCTTTTATTTTTTCGCACAGTACCAACACTTATCAATATATCCTTCTTGAGAAGGATTAGTTCGTGACTGGTAAATCAATTATCAATTGTTATTCACAATTAAATGGACCTTTACCACGACCTAGGTTTTATTGTATTACAATATATTCAGGTGGGCTATTAGCAAAGATTAGGTAAATAATGAATTTATACAAAATTAACGCCAAATATATTCAATATCAAATGTTATATTACGGTTAGTTTTTGAAATTGGCTGTACACTGCAAGAGACGACATCAAATGGTTCGTCGTTCCGAGCATACGGTCCGCCAGGATGTTTACCAGCATAGATTTCCAGACTAGTGGTATAAAAAGATTTTGCGTCAACTAAGACGAATATCTTCACCCCGTATTTTCCAGGCTTTGAAGGAATGTACTGTCTAAATTTGCACCTGCCCCGAAACGCCACTAGCATTTAAACTGTCGTTACGTATTTTCTTGGCTTGTACGCATTTTGACAGTTTTGACAAAAGCGTAAAAAATGTCTCGAATTTGAGCTGTATTATCAAGTGATTTCTTAACCTCTCGAGTAGCTAGTTAGTCAAAGCAAAGGTAACTTGGGGTGAAGTGGAATCGTCGCTGTGACGTAGTCAAACAAAATATCCAGTGCTGTCTGAAGCCCAAAGATTGCTCAAATTCTGTTTGCCTGATCGCTTTAATCCAGCCATATAAAAATGACCAAAAAATGCCATTACTTCACTCAGATCACATTTGTTCATGGTCTGGGTGGGCTGCTATTTTAGCTCTGATCTGTGAATTGTCATAGTATGTCAGCATTCCACTATTGAAAAAAATTCTACAGCAGTCTTTTTCTGACTTGGCATACACAGCTCGAGACTGAACTTCTAAAGCTTTGGTAATTACATTTTCTGATCGAATGCGAACATTCTGCGCCATATTGTACCATCTTTACCAGAGTAAGTTGATGTCTGTACATGTTGATTCGATGTTTCTGCATCAGAGAAGTCCTCTTGGTAAAATCCAGGTACGGAGGGATGCATTCGACGTTGAACAACACTCAATAGTATATTGACATCGTTATTCGATGTTTCTCTGTCGACTAAGCACGCTAATGTGGTCCTCTTCTTCATTTTTGAGGAATTTTCATCTTTTTCCGAGTCATTTTCTCCCAATATCGATAAAATTTGCTGCCATTCGTGTTCTTTCGGTTCATTATGCAAGTATAAACTTGAATAAAATATTGAAGTAATTAAATAAAAATAATGTTGGTACATATAAAAAAAATATAAAAACCAAATAAATAAATAAACGTAATTGGCACAAAATAGTTTCATCGAATATAGGGTTGGGTCACATTTACCTTTTTGTTATTTGACCGTATCTAACTCCCTGTGTAGGCCCACACTGACTGAGCAGTCACAACAAACAAAGCTGTTGTTTTTATTCTGTGTATGCAAATATTGATTGTACTTCTGGAGTTTGATAAAACATTGTGCAGCATGTAGCTGATCATTGGGCAGAGCTTTATGTTTACACCTACAATGAATGCGCTTAAAATGATCCTAATTCCGAAGTTTATGGTAGCATCATACTCTGCATATCTAGTTAAGGGTAAAAACGTGAATTAATCACGCAAGTTAGAAATGTATGACAATCGTATACTAATATGTCGATTTGATGGTGACGTTTATGGTTTAAGGAGTACCCATATTTCCGTAGAATGGCGGAAATTTTAAGGCCAAGATCGAGTTTAACCATAGTTTATTGCGCCCGTTGTACACGACACATATAGGTATGGTGGACTCTGTAAGTACAAATATTAGTTAAGGACTTAGTCTCAATAATGCCATAATTTACTTAGGACCCGCTTTTTTCCTATCTCCAAACTTACGCCGAACCACCATACCATCTAGCGTAAATACGTTATATGGTATACATTTATTGCTCAATACAACCGATTAAGAAGAACCTATACACAATATTTTCATTGAATTTAAAACGTAGCGTCTCAAAATACAAAACTATTAAAAATCCGGAAGATCCCGACAAAAAAAAAGAGAAGTCACATTGGTTCAAAATAATTCACAACTATCGATCACAAATTAATTTGGTGGAAGCAATTTATATATAACGGTAATCGTCAGAGGATGGAAATCATCCGGTGCGAATATGACATTTTACGCTCATTATATATTAGGCACCTTACATTCGGCGTCACGTTTGTTAACGCGGTTGCGAAAAGTAACTCGTATTTTATTTTGCATATATTCGTATTTGTGCTTGTTTTTTTTTTGAAGCAAATAGCTTGTCGACGTGAAATATGTCCGCGATTATTTTCCGTTGTGTTAATTCTCGTCGGCACGCGGTCAACATGGCCCTAGAAGCGATTTATTGTGGTCTTTAACAAGTACCTGAATTTAACAGGAGTAGTAAAGTTAGTGGTATCGTATATACTTATTTATACACATATTTATTTGTTTTATACTTATACTTAGCGGTATACAGTAACATTTTGAATTTTTACATTTTTAACAGGATTGGTTTGCTCAATATGTTTTAAATTCAACAAAACCCAGGTTTTCAACTTCCGTAATGTAACATTGGCGATCATGCCATGGTAATCCGTAATGTAACATGGCATGGTTTTAAGAGGGTAGTTGAGTTAGTTTAAAAGTACTATTAAAATAATCAATTATTTTTTTGAAAGCGATCTAACTACCTATAATTTGTAAGGTTTTAAGTTATATTTAATCAGCTTTTTCCAATAACATTTTATTTCGATAACAAACCGATTTTGCAATGGCAGCACGAGCCATTGCAAAATCATAGCTGTTAATAATAGCTAATCTCTTTTGAATATTGGTGGGGCGGATGTTGCGAAACTCGGACTCGCGTTGGAGCGGCTCCGATCTAAACATATTCTTGATCCAGATGGTTTGCCTTCATACATAATCAAGGCCTGTTCTGACATATTCGTCAAACCACTTACATTTATAATCAATATTTCATTGTATTCTAAAATTTATCCGTCTCTTTGAAAGACTTCCCGTGTAAATCCAGTTTTCAAATCTGGTTCTAGGTCTGATGTAAAGAAATAAGGGCCTATAGCCGTCTTATCTTCATTCGCTAAAGTCTGCGAAACTGTTCTGGATCACTGTATTTATATGCATGTTCAAGCAATTAACAGATTACCAGCACGGTTTCCGTCCAAAGCGTTCCACCGTCACGAATCTCACTAATTTTGTAGATTATGTGGCTGGAGAATTGGATCGAGGTGTTTAAGTTGTTCAGCGGTGCATTACCGACTTCAAAAATAACCAACTTAGTTATTTATTGCGAATAAGTAGGTATCTATTTTGAGTTAATTAGTTTTTACTTTTTAGTTCTTTCTTTTTTGAAGTCGGTTTTTAAAAGATATTTTATTTTAGAATATTTAGTGTTTAATAATATAAATCATCACATTGTAAGCCACATTCAGTTATTTATTCTGTTAGAAAATTGTATAATTATTAAGTCATTGGCAAAAGCTAATGTATACACAATTTCCTCTTTGTCTAAATTTGGTTTTCAACAACACAGAAATGAAGCAAAAGTAATAGCCGCTAGTTGTTAGCTGTTAACCATTGAGGAGTACCATTATCCATATCCAAAATTCAATATCAGATTTTGCAAAGTAATAACTATAGTAACAACTAACTAGTAGCAAATATATTGAATTACAATTGATTTACTACCATCCGTTAAGGAATTTTATTATTCATCTTCAGAACTTATCATCAGACTTTGACCTGGTCGATGGTACAGTTATTTTGCAAAGTAAAATCTACCAGTAGTAAATACCTTGAATTACGCTTGATAAGGATTCCATTGTTCATCTCCAGGACGCATAATCGGACTCTGAGAAGGTCTACGGTGTTATTTTGCAAAGTCACAACTACCAGTAGCAAATATCTTGAATCACATTTAATTTACTACCATCCGTTAAGGAGTTCCATTAACATGCATTAAGGAGTTTCATTATTCATCCATAAAACCCATCATTAGACCGTCTATAACGTGGTAAGTCGTGTAATTATTTCGCAAAGTAACTACTACCAGTAGCAAATATCTTGAATCATAGTTAATTTACTGTCATTTTTTAAGGAGTTCCATCGCAAATTTCCGCACTTCATGATCAGGTCATCATCATATTGATCATTATAATATACATGGGACTACCCTTAAAGTATCTCCTTTCAAATAAAAAAAGAATTATTGAAATCGGTCCACTTGGTAAAGAATTATCGTTGCACATATATAACAAAACGATTCCTTCGAATTGAGTTCCTTCTCCTTTTTTGAAGTTAGTTAAAAAGGCATTTGATCGAGTCGACAATGATATTTTTTGAACTTAGTTAAAAAGGCATTGATCGACTTGACAATGATATTTTTTGAAGTCAGTTAAAAAGGCATTGATCGAGTCGACAATGATATTTTTTGAAGTCAGTTAAAAAGGCATTGATCGAGTCAAAAATTATATCTTTTGAAGTCAGTTAAAAAGCATTGATCGAGTCGACAATGATTGACCTTATTTGAAGCAAAATTTGTTCTAGTAAAATTTTTCGCCAATTACTTTCGGGCTCATATATAATACGTCCGATTTAGAAATTTCGAATCTCGTTTTACATTACTAAATCTGGAATCAATCAAGGTAGTCATTTAGGTCCACTTCTCTTTTTGATTATGATAAACGACTTGCCTTTAGTCGTCAGCACTGCTCGTTGTCTTCTCTTTTCCCACGATTCAAGCTCTTCTTAGGTGTTAGTAGCCAACTTAATAGTGAGCTGTTCCAATAAGATAAGGACTCAGTCTTCTAATGGAGTCTGAGCAACAAGACACATTTTAATATAAGCAAATGTGCTATGATGACATACTCCCGCTTGCGTATTCCCCTTGTGTGTAGTTATGAGTTGGGCGGAACTACGCTCAAAACGATTTCAACTATGCGGGATCTCGGTGTAATTATGGACGATTATCTTATATTTCACGGCTATATCGTAGAGACCTGTCAGAAAGCCTACAAGGTACTAGGGTTTGTCATACAAAATTCCCACGATTTCCGAGATGCCAAATATAATATTTCACTATTTATCTCTTTAGTATACTACGACTCAAGTATACCACGACGTGAAATGAACGCAGTCATTTGGTCTCCGTATGAAGCAACTTATATCCTCATGCTGGAGAAAATATTCAAAAAGTTTAATAAGTTTTTGTATTACAAAATTAGGGTAATACCCTAACTTATTTCCCTCCTCCTCTCTTTCTAACTCCCTTCCTTACTTATTTCCTGCAGATTTCATAATGGTCGGGAGTAATTTCTTATTACTTCGACGGGAATTTCTTTTGCTCATGCATTGTTTTAAATATTAAATCATTACATTGACAACCCTTGATCGATCTTGAGTTTAATGGCTCTTTATTTTCCTGGCTGCAAAATGACCTCCCATATCATTGTTTATTTTACCTATCTAGAGCGTGCACGAATATTCAACGACGATCACCTGTCTTTCATGAACTCACATTGCTCAACGCAGTATTGGGAGATGCACCCATTCTAAATATATTTTTCTGCGTAGAAATGATGTCATAGAGTTGTTAGGTGATTCATGACAGATTGTTAGGTGATATTTATTCAAATTACTGTGTTTTTCAATTTTATGAATTACTCTGTGAGTGCATTGTTCCATTCGTCATTGTTTTTTAACTATTTTCATGTGTTCTTCCACATACTCAGCGCTTTGGGTAATACTGTAAGTTGAACATGGGATTTCCAGGAAATAAATAAATAAATTTACAACTTATTTATCGTACGCAGATAACTAGAGGTGAGGCAGATTTAGAGCTTATTTTCTATCATTAAACAAATAAAGCCAGTAGGAACAGAGTAATTACGATTGAACATTACATTTTTCGAATACGTCTCAGGTTCTGCAGTCGAAGAGATATAGCAGATTATGTTGTTTGACACAAGGATATTGAATGTCATCGTTATTAGTCAGGCACCTAAATATTATGAGATCTATCATAAAAAATATTTTTTGGGTGTATCAAAATTATACAAATCATATATATTATCGTGATCTTTACTGTTAGAAATGATTGGTTAGACATTTTCTTGATATGGATACTTTCACAACGTTTTTGAGGATATTATTTTACGGAAAAATTATTACCACAGGCGCCATACCCATATCGGACTAGAATGTATAATGAACGATAGATATGTAATTATATAGCTGTCTAATTTAAAATGGGATATTTCTTGTACAGTTTCGTCTTTCTATTGTCGTTTTAAAACCGTTGTCTCCTTCTTTTTTACCTTAACACATTTTTGTGAACGTGAGTACGATAACAAATTTTTGTAAATATTATTTTACAGAAAACGTATTAGCGAAGACGCCATACTTATATTGGACTAGAATGTATAAGGGACGATAGAGATATGTGACTATACAGCACGCAGTCTCATTTAAAATGAGATATTTTTTTGTACAATTTTGCCTTTTTGTTCCCTTTTTTAAACGGTTGTCTCCTTATTTTTTAACCTTAATTTCTTTCTGTTTATATCGAGCCACACGAGAGTAATCTACAATTTAAATTCTGACGTGGTATTAAACAAAATTGTGAACAGTACCACATTCGTTTTCTCTTTAATTTGTTTACATGCTTTCATTATTTACACACCGCCCTCCATTAATACTTAGCTGGCGATCAACGCACACTATATATTCGGATCATACCTTGTATTTTGTATTCTAATTATAGTATATTTGCATACATTTCCACAATTTTTTTTATTTAAAGCAAGTTGTACTCAGGTAAAATTACAGGATAACATATTGCCGGAGAGAATATGAAACACAGGGTATTTACTAACATTTATATGCATGATATTTAAATTTTAAATCTATTATAATTCCTATAAATTTATATGATTGCATGAAATTTGCAGGTATATAACAAATCTGAAATTATTTCCTGTGTACTCTTCCCGTAAATATATTTAGAATGCGGGAAGTGATACAAAGAGAGAGAGAACATTAGTCGGTCATTTACTTCTGTAATCGTGCCGAAACAAACCGATCGTTTCAGTGATTGACCGATCAATGTTCTCTATATTTGTATTATGTCACCGTATTTCAAATTTTCATACGTGAAGAAAAAATGCGGATAAATTTCAAACTTTATTATATAAGTGCAAATTCATTCTGTCATTTAAATACACTTTAAGAGAAATATGATCGGTATAACATTTAAATATTATGTATCTAAATGTTGAAAAATGTTCATCAGATATTTCATATTCATAAGTAAAAAGTAAAAAGTTGAAAATGTAAGTGAAAATACTTATGGTATAAAATAAGTATTCAATAAAATATTGATAAACAACGTCACTTCAATCCGAGTGGTTAGAATTAATTTAAGCATTGTTATTCGGAATATTCAATTGGTAGTTTTTTCTGAGACCAATATATTCTAATCATCATATACCTAAATGTGACTTAGTATTACGTAATAGCACGATGTTCTCTTTCTTCTATTTTTATACTGAAAAATGTTACCGACGTTACGTAATAGCACGATGTTTTCTTTCTTTAATTTTTATACTGAAAAATTTTACTGACGTGAACGCATGATAAAATGCTCCTTAATCTTGCTACTGAAAAAGTATGCAAAGTTTGCTTAAAACATAATTTTTACTTTTACTGTATCTATATACGATTTTTTTATTCACATAAAAAATAGAATATTCAATAATTAAAAAAAGTTGAATATTCAATATTCAATAATTTTTATTGAATATTGAATATTCAATAAAAATGATCGAATATTGAATATTCAATAAAAATGATGGAATATTGAATATTCTATTTTTTAAAATAATAAAAAATTAGGCAATAGTAATTTAATTTACCGTGTTATTGACTCCATGCCTTTAATCGTTTTTTCATATTTCACCTTAATCTTTTTATAATTTTTTCAAATGTATTTTATCATAAACAAATTACTTTCTTGTGTAGCTGTAACAAAATGGTTGAGTAAATATTAAGTAAATATTAAGCATTTAATAAATACTAAGCCCTAAAATATTAAGTAAATATTAAGCAATAAATATTACGAGGAAGGGAGATATTTTTATCGGGTAATTCAGGGATCGACGGTGGAAATTATAAATAAAAGTCTTTTCAATAATACCAAATTTTTGAATTTATATTTTTTTATTAAGTTGCTAAAATGGAATTTCCCCGGCTTACTTAGGGGAAAATGGAACGAAAGAGTGAAAATAAAAGCATGTTTTTCGAGTAAAGACACTAACTAACCTTTTTGAATTATATTATGTCTTTAGACATTATTTTCTCTTAAATAAACTCTTGACTGAAATAATTTACTTCGTAGTGGTGCGGTATATGTCAAGCTAACCAAAAATAGGTCTCAGAAATTTTTAACGGTGAACAACATGAATCTAACTCTATTGAATAATTCAATGTTGAAAGCAGAAATTAATATCATCATTTCAAAACTAAACACCCTTTTCCTATCGTCATTGCCTCAAAAACAGTTAAAAAGTAACAGTTCTTTCCCACATTACAGCACGCGTGTAATTTCTTTCATAAAGTTTACATCACAAAAACGCGACGCCCTTCCGAATAAATCCACATACATGTTTGTGCGTATAAATATATAGAGCTGAAACTTACGAAACGAGGTGGCGTGTAGAAAATTAATTAACGTCAAATTAGAAAGCGCTCACTGTTATGAGCTTTCGCAATGAAGCGGGTGTATATCTACTCCCACGTTATGGTTACACTTATATAAATCCGTGGGCACTCCTAGTTCACTCAACATTTCACATGTGAACTAAATTAACATTTAATCACAATTAATTCTTTAATCAGAATATTAATGCACCAGGCAATGTCATGGCTGAAAAATAAAATAATTAGTTGGTTTTAAATAATACCTTAATTGTTATTCTCTTTAACCCGGGGCAAAAGTGAGGAACGCGCGTAATCAGATGGATGGGATCACAAATCCTGTACTGTTCACAAATTTGTTCAATGCCACGTTTCATTTCAAATTATGTTATGTGTCTCATTTTAAGTTGAGAGATAGTCAGCCACCATATTATCAAGATCAAAAGATTCACGAAAATGTGGTTAAGTTAATAACAGGGGGTGATGCCATTTAAAAACAAGATTGGGAAGGTGAGTATGCAATTGTAAATACAAAATCACATTAAGGGAGACTGAACGCTACGCGTAATCCCTTCATCGTTTCTGCGTTGTGAATTCTAATTCGACATAAATTTGCTTCCTATCGTTAATGTTATTTTCATATAATAATAATAACAACAAATATTTTTGATTTAATATACTCATAGCAGGAAAAGGCAGTGATAAGAACTTTTTATTCAATCATATCAAAAGTGAAGATGGCGGTGGTATATCGGGTTTTCCAAAGGTTTTGTGCCGTCAAAAAATATTTTTCTTGGAGTTCATAAAGTATTTAGCTGAATACGTAGATAATCAAAAAGCTGTAACTATATAAACTATATAGTTATAGCTTTTATAAACTATAGTATAAACTATAGTACACATTTAAATAATATAATATAAACTAGAGTACACATTTAATATAAACTATATATACTATAGAACACATTTAAACCTTTGAAAGCATTCGCATATTAGTCGTCAGGAGCACCTAAAATTTTATAACCTAGTTAAGTACTTTATTCAATATTTTTTGACCCATATTCCAGTGTTAGTTTTATTAGATTAAAAGAAAAATTAAACTTGTACATGTTTAATAGTAGGTGGAAGCACTATGTATTATATGTATATGTATGCATTAGTTCGTTAACTGATTCTTCTTGCATGTATTGTATTTTCAATTGTATTTTGTTTACTTTAAATAACAGTTTTTAAAGTTTTTATTATATTGAGAATACGTTGTTTCATTGAATAAACCCACAATCCAAAAGGTTATGGGTCCAGGCTATTCTAAAAATAAGAGAATAGAAGAAAATGGCACAGAAAAAGTTGGAATCGAACGCGATCAATGAATTTAGAACAATTTGATAGAAATATCTTTCCTCAATGGAACTTTCAAATAAAATGTGCTTTGAAGGCAAAATGAATTGATATTATAGTGAGAAAACTAGAAAAAAACAGTGCTGAATGATCAAAAAATGATGGCATGGTGATGTGTCTCTCCGATGTCCGAGTCCTCTTCGATGGACTTCAAAGCAAATTACATAGATAGAAAATTGCGATAGTGCTATGGATATAATGACAAAACTGTAATCTATATATGAGCAAAAGAGTGAACTACGCACAATATTGATTCATGAAAAGTTTTATCAGTACAAGATGTCACCGAGTGACAGTGTAGTTCAATACACTCAACAGTTGAAATATTGGCTAAACAGCTAAAAGAAAATGGTGAGTGTTAACGATATAGCCATTATAACAAAAATACTGGAAACACTGCCGCCCAAGTAGAGATCACTACGACAAGTGTCGGTGTCATTGGACTCAAAGCAGCAGACCATTGTCAATTTAACGGCTCGTTTGTTGGTCGAGTTTAACAGACAAAGAAGAACAAGAGACCGCACTTCTTGTTGTAAAGACAGGATTAAAGATAAAGTCAGAACAAAACGAACCAATGGCAAGTGGGAGCGGTACAAATCGAAATAAAACAACCAAACATAGGTTTGAATGCTATAATTGTGGAAAGACCATTTTTTTTAGAGAATATCGTGCTTCAAGATAAACGAAGTTTAGAAAATCTCAACAAGAAGGTTCAAATATATTAGCGTTTTATGTAAACAATAATGCATGTAGCGCTGAAGAAAATATTTGGATCCTAGATAGTGGTGCTTCTGAGCATATGATTTATAGAAAGGATGTTCTATTTGGAGTTGTCTGAATGCAACCAGAAGTCATTGACTTTGGGAAATAAACAATCTATGGAAGTGTCTGGCATCGGCAAAGTATTAATAAAAAGATATGTCAATGGACAATGGGAGACTAGCAAACTGCATGGTGTGTTATATGTTCCAAGTTTAAGAAGAAACTTATTTTTAGAAGACGTAATCAAATGAAAGTTCTACTCTATTATCAAGAAAGATACAATTGTATTAGTTTATAAAGACAATGAGTTGGTGATAAGTGCAAAAATTACAGAAAACAATTTGTATGGGTTGAACATTAAAACAGTGGTCTCAGATACTTATAACTTGGTTCAAAATAATTAAAGTGACATAAAAGGCTGGAACACATTTATCAAAAACAAATTAAAAACATGAGTGTAAATAGTGTTGTGGAAGGCTTGGAAGTAAATGACAGTGGACAATGTGCATATGGGAACCATTGCAAATCCCCGTTACACAAATTTGAGCGAGGAGAACTACAGCCAGGTGACCTAGTATAGAGTGATATCTGTGTCTCATCAATTCAAGACGCTGCTATGAGTTACAGGCAAGTACATTTTATTAAAAACAAAAGTGATGTCATGAAAGTGTTCAAGACATACAGTACAATGTTAGAATATTACATACTGATTATGGAACAGAGTATGTAAATAAAGCTTTAAAAGAATATACGGATAGTGAGGGAATAGTTCATGAGCGTATTGCACGATATACACCAGAATATAATGGACGTGCAGAAAGGGAGAATATAACAATAGTGGAGAGTGCAGGTTCAATGTTAGTGCTCGAGGTGTGCAGTTGGATTTATAAGCTGAAGCTGTGAACTCTGCGGTATATTTATTAAATAGAACGTCTTCCAAACAGACTCCTAATACGACATCTTTCGAATTGTGGAATGGCATCAAGTTATGTCATGTGGTAGCGCGAAAGGTGTTTGGTAGCGTTGATTATGTCCATATTCCGGATTAATTAATGACAAAATTGGATAAAAAGAATGAGAAAATGACACTAGTTGGCTATGACAACTCCAACTATAGAATGTATAATATCAATACAAAGAAAATAAATATATCAAGAAATATCATCTTTGATGAACATCAATTTCTAATCACAAGAAAGAATATTGCACAAATAATTGTTGCTGATATAGATACGTCAAGAAACCAGAATGAAACAGAAACAATAAGTCAGAGAGAGGCAGTTAACGCAGAGGACATTTTGGTTGAAAATTCGTCAACACAGAATGAAGACAGCTTGTTGAGTTGTAATAGTGATGACCCTATATATGAACCGCCTCAAGAATTGGAAGACTTACCAGTACTGACTGTAAATGTAAGGCCACGACTTAATAGAAACTTTAAAGCAAATCATGTCGGGCTATCATTATCTCATATGCTGATGCACTGAATAGTCCATAGAAAAGTGAATGGTCTAAATCTATTAAAGAATAATTGTATGCACACAAAGAAAACAATAATTGGACTGCAGTTAAGAGATCTGGTCAGCGAACACTTACTACAAAGTAGATTTTTACTATTAAAAGAAATGAGAATAATTAAATAGTACGCTATAAGGCTCGTTTATGTGCACGAGGGTTTTGTCAGAAAAAAGACATTGATAATCAAGAAATATTTCTTCTAACAACAAGATATGGTTCTATAAGAATTTTTCTTTCTACTGCTGCAGAATATAACTTAGAAATATGACAGTTCGATGTAACAACAGCTTTTTAAATGTATATCTTGAAGAGGACATATTTATAGAAATACCTAAAAGTAATGAAAGAATTAAAGTTATATAGTTTAAAACAAGTATCTTAGTGCAGGAACAAAAAGTTCACTAAATTTTTGAAGAAATTTGGTTTTGTGCAATCTCAGGTAGACAATTGTATTTATGTAAGATTTTTTGTATAACAAGAGTATTCCCAACTATTTATATTGACGATGCCCTTGTAATATCCTCAAACAACTTATCAAGGAAATAATTGAGCACTTAAAACAAGCTTTTAAAATAAAAGAATTAAATTTGAAAATATTTTGTAGGCATGCAAATTGGGAGGGTAAATAATAGTACCTGTATTCATGAAGAAAATTATATAAATCAAATTATTGACAAATTTTGCATGAGTAACACAAATTCTGTAAGTACTCCAGCAGATGGTAATGTTGTTATTACAAAGAATGTAGATGAAAATGTTGTTAATTTTCCTTATAGAGAAGCTACAGATTGCTTACTGTTTTTAAGTTCTGTTTCAAGTGTAAAGGTATTAAGCCGATATGTAAACAATGCAAGTGAATAATATGTAGATGCTATGGAACGTGTAATTAAATATTTAATAAATAGTAAATTATTTATATATATTGAATATATTTGGCGTTAATTTTGTAGAAATTAATTATTCATAATTAAATGAAACTACGTGATGTAGTATTATTTCTACTATCTTTAATTTCTTTACCACGACCTAGGTTTCGTTGTATTACAACATCTTCAGGTGGGATATAAGCAAAGATTGCTTACATCCCACCTGAAGAAAGATTGCTTATATCCATCTTTGCTTATATCCCACCTGAAGATGTTGTAATACAACGAAACCTAGGTCGTGGTAAAGAAATTAAAGATAGTAGAAATAATATTACATCACGTAGTTTCATTTAATTGTGAGTAAATTTTACGTATAAAATATGGAGAAAGTGGTGGTCTATTTGGATATACAGATTCAGATTTTGTAAGTGATATAGATACGCATAAATCTACCACAGGGTATATTCTTATAATGAATGGAGGACCGATCCCATGGTTCAGTCAGAAACAAAAGAATATTGCTCTCTCCACAACTGAGGCAGAATTTTTGGCTGCTTGTGAATCTGCCAAAGAGATACTGTGGTTACAGCAACTAATATCAGATATAGGTGAAAGTTATAATTGTATTACATTAAATGTTGACAATCAGAGTACAATAAAATTGATTAACAACCCTGTTTATCATAAAAGAATTAATTAAGTATAACTTTATAAGGAAAAAGTTTGAGTTGGGTTTAGTTAAAATTAATTTTGTATCAAGTAAATGACAATTAGCAGACATTTTAACAAAAGCATTGCCTACTCAAACTGTTGCCTATTTAAGAGATTATATTTTGTGTGGTTAATATTTGATTTATTTAGTGAAACCATTTTGCTATTAAATAGAGTTTAATTTTAGATTACAAGCAAAATAAAACTTGTACATTTTTAATATTAGGGGGCAATGCTATGTATGCTTTACTTAGTTAACTGGTTCTTCTTGCATGTATTGTATTTTCAATTGTATTTTATCTACTATAAATAAGAGTTTGTTATATTGAGAATACTTTGTCTCATTGAATAAACCCATAGTCTAAGAGCTTGTATTATCTGTTTGTTATGAAACCAAAAGTCACTTGGTCTTGTGTCGTACTAAAAATCAGCGACGTCTCTAGGCCTGCACAGTTTAAGGCGTATTCCAAAAATGTAACGTTCACACAAAATTACATAATTTTCCAATGTTAAATAATTTTTGTCTACTTACTGCCTAACTGTTGGTACGCAATAGTTGATAAAATAAGATATCTAATCGAGCTAACAGGTTTTTAATTATTTTTTAAGAACTACCAAAGTTGCGATGGTAATTCCTTAGACATTATTAAAATATGGTATTTGACATTCGCCAGAATCATTATATAAAATTTAATAATTTCGACTGATATTGAATTTCAATTAGTGCTATGGTAACGAAGACATTTTTTTTTAAAGTGCAGCTACAGATAAAACTAAATTATCGTTAGATATAGGTTGTTTAGATTTAATTTCTGACGTGGACGTCAGAAATTAAATCTAAACAACCTATATGAATGATTTCGTATTGAGTGTTGAATTTTGGTTGCTTTCTAACGGATCTGGAATTTATTATTTATTGATAATTCTTCGATCTTTTAATCAGTTTACTTTAACACTTAGTTAATTAACTGGTTTATGAAGTCAAATTGTTAAGCTCTTTCTTCTTTTTTTTTCAAAATCCGTAATTACTTTAACGAAATACCATTAACAAAAGCAACTGCAAATTTCTGCATTAAGGCTTGACTGAAAATGGTCCTTAAATTTTTTATTTATATTTTAATGATGACGAAGAAATTGATAACCCTTCATATTCCTGTATCTTTAGAAAACGGTTTTCTTTTGAGGTAACATAGCTGCGGTTAGTGAATTTAATAGCAATACGTAGGTACGAAGTGATATCCTGTTTCTTTTCTTCTTGTCATTTTAGTCGAGACAACATTAACTCATTATTTAAAAATATGAAAAATTTATAAAATTAATTTTACACAATTTTTATTTCATCACACCAGAACCAGGAAAACATTGAGATAATTCTTCATAACTTGATCTATATAAAACGTAGACAGATAATCGAATGTGCAACGTATTATTAATTTTGGTTCGTGTATCGTTAAAACAATAGCTTAGTTATGTTATCAGAATAACATGTAACATCAGGCAACACACGTAAAACGAGTCGTATATATTTAATCTTTTACTATTTTGATTTAATATCAAGAGAGACTCTCAAATCACAAACAACACTCAAAAAGTATTGTTATCGTAATGTTAATATTTCATATCGTGCATCGATATTTGGTGTTAAAGTAATAATAAAAAAGGATCAACTTCGTTATTCTTTATAAACAAAGGTCAGTCCAGGTCTGAAATTAAATCTTTGCGATTCAGTTGTAGTTAATTCACACTGGATCAGATTCATTGTTGTGATGGATATAATATTCATTAAATCAAGACGTAAAAAAGCTATAATTCCCACAGAAACAGTATTCCACAGAACAGAGTAGCACCACCTTCTAATCGGGTCAATTGTATATATATATATATATACATATATATATATATATATATATATATATATATATATATATATATATATATATATATATATATATATATATATATATGTATTCTCCTTACTTCTAACATGTGTGATTAATTCATTTACTAACTGGTAACTAGATATCTGGGGTATGTCGCGAGGATAAACTACGGTGTTACGAACATTTTAAACACCGTTAGTAGAGGTTTACATCAGCAAGTTTTCCCTGTGACTGTTACACGCGGCACAATGTTTGATCTGACTCTGGAAGTGTACTAAATATTTTCAAAAACAGAATAAGAATAACATGAAACAAACATGACTTGTTGGCTTGGCATTGAAATACCCTATGGGGACAGATTACCATCATCAAGGTATAAGACCTTAGTTTCTTCCTTGATAACACGCTCCACGCAGACGAGTAGGTTGGTATTTTTTATCATACACAACGCTTTTAGGTAACAAAAAATGAAATTTAGGTAATAACTCAAAATAGGTATCTACTTATTTGCAATAAACAACTAATGTATTTATTTTTGAAGTCGGTTTTTAAAAGATATTTCATTCGCAAATATTATTGCAACGTAATTTTCACGCCGAGCGCATTAAACGAGAAAAATACATAAAAAACACAGTAACTTAAGTTTCAAAAACTATTTATTCCAAAGAAATTTGGTAATGTGTGTAAACAAAAAAGGAATTAGTTCTTTTAACATAAATCCAAAGTTTCTGTTTCCTAAAACGTATCTTATTTAATTATTTCTCTTAGAAAAGAAAAAATACTTCAAACCGCAACTGAAAATTAAAGTTTTTAAACTTACTTTTACTTTTTTTTACTTTTTACGATAACAACAAGCAGTATTTTAGATACAAATGCAATTTTTTTTTAAATAAAATAAATGACAGATTTTTAAAATATTACCTATTTTACTGATAAAAAGAAAAGTAAAATATATAGTATATCAGCTAATAACCAAATTACAGCAGAGGAATATAACATTTCAAAAATAAAAGTATTGATGCCTTTTCGCTATAACGTGGAAAGAAAATAAGCTTCACTAAACATTCATGTTGTCATTGTCAAATGATGTCAGTTCTGAAAAGGCGTTTTCGCATTCGCATTCGCGAGTACTGGTGCCTGATATTCGCATTGGTTTTCGTAGCCGTGTAAACATCTATATTCGTATATTACTAATATATATGAGTGTGTACATTATATATATATATATATATATATATATATATATATATAAATATATATATATACATAAATATATAAATATTTGTGACTAAAGTTTTGCTTTACATTACTGCGATCTCCTTATATACATCAACATTATTGAAACTTATGACGATTTAGAGCTACGATAATTTTGTCACTAAGGCGATGACGCCAAACTTTCCATCTCTAATAATTGACTCAAAATAGGTAAAAGTTGCTTATTTTTGAAGCCGGTGCCAGCACCACCGATCAACTTAACAAATTAGCAAATGTAAAACTTCAATATATTTGCCGGTAAAATTTTATACACCCCTTCAAAAATAAGTAACTTAGTTATTTATTGCGAATAAGTAGGTATTTTGAGTTATTAATTTTTTACTTTTCATTACCTTCTTTTTTTGTAGTTGGTTTGTTAAAAGATATTTTATTTTAGAATTTTTAGTGATTTATAATATTAATCATCACACTATAACTGACATTATGTTATTTTCTTAGAAAATTGTATAATTATTAAGTCACGGGCAAAAGTTACTATGTAGATAATTTTCTCTTTGTCTAACGGCACATACAAATGAAGCAAGAGTAGTAGCCGCCAGTGGTCAGCTGTTAGCCCTTAAAGAGTTCAGTTCTCCATATTCGAAGTCCAATATCAGATTTCGCTAAGGAACAACTACTTCTTGAGGATCCGAAATTCTATATACAGATTTTGCAAAGTAACAACTAACCAGTAGCAAATATATTGAATCACAATTGATTTGCCACTATCTGATAAGGAGTTCCATTGTTCATCTCTAGAACGCATCATCAGATTCTGACATGGTCCATAGTGTAGTTATTTTGCAAAGCAACAACTACCAGTAGCAAATATCATAAATCAGGTTTAGTTTACTACCATCTTCAATAAGACCCTGACCTAGTAAGTGGTGTAGCAACTACCCGTGGGAAATTTCTTGAATTATAGTTGATGTACAGCCATTCATTAAGAACTTCCACCGTTAATTTCTGGACTTTATTATCAGATCATCATGACATATATATATATATACAAATATATATATATATATATATATATATATATATATATATTTATATATATATATATATATATAAATATAAATATATATGTATATATATATATAAATATATATATATATATATACATATATATATATATATATATATATATATATATATATATATATATGTATATATATATATATATACTTTTGGAGTTAAGTTTGTAAAATTAAATAGTAACAAAAACATTAATCGCTGATTTTTTTTGAAGCGAATTTCATGTTTTTCAGCTATTGCTGTATTTGTATTTTTACATAGTACGAGAAAGTCTCATTGAAAATAATGACCACCCGAATGATTTCTCACCTTCGTCCCTTTACATAATTAGTGCTTACAAACAGACTTTAAATAAATTGTTAACTTATTAAAAACAATAGTTTAAATTTTACTTCTCAATTAAACGGAAAAACTTCAACATAGATGATAACATAGGCCTTTTCTGTCTCTATTCTTTCGAATTTGTTTTAAAATGAATTAATTATTTTACTCTTCAACGCGTGATGTCCTGAACCGCGGGGAAATAATATTTTGACTAAAGTAATAAAATGGAGGTATAAAATTAATTTAATAGACGGGCAACACGTTGAGCGACCTACGTGCGCTTTTATCTTTATTACAGAATGAACATGACAGAGGATTTAATTACATATGCGGCCTCTAACGGTGAGAGCTTTTTAATTTAACGTTAAATAATTTTCTACGTTCACAGGTTTTAATAATGAAGCACGTACAGAGGTTATATACGTGTGGAACTTTCATTCGATGGAGAAAGTTTTTGTATTATCGTTTCTATGAGAGAGTATGTATATTGTATAGCTGCTGTATTGTGATATTGTGACAGCATCCTGCATTGGGTATTAGTGGAGAAGGTACCTCCCTGAAAATGTTCTCCTTGGGGTTTGAGCTGCTGCAGATGGAATTTATGAAAAAAGGAAATAATAATTGATCATATATCACAGTATGTATATATATATATATATATATATATATATATATATATATATATATATATATATATATATATACACATATATATAAGAAATAATCAGTACTTTAACTATAATTTATTTTTGTCTATAAAGAAAATTATTTTGAAAATGTGTTTATAAGTTCCTACATTTTTTATTTCACCCTTTTATAAACGCATAAAATTTTAATATACTTACTCTTTGCCTGTGCTTCCTAAAATTTTCAATCTGAGATTTAAATCTAATACAAATAATGGACTAGTTTTATTGTTATCGTGTTTATTTAGCGGGAGTTTAAGTCTTGCAGTTCACATTTTATCAGTTATTAATGTCAGGTAAAACTTCCATGCGCTTGTGATAATGTGGATTTATTTTAGAAAATCGGTAGGCACTTTATGACTTCGTCGATATGAAATCCCGAAATGCAAGCGCAGTGTTTTAATGCATTTATTTTATGCTATTATATTATACAAAAAAAATTAGTTTTGTTTAATTGTCGTGCGGGCCTATTTTGGCCTCCTACCGCTGCTCTATGCGCTCGCGCGTGTATTTACAACCCACTGCTTCCACACCATCCTTATGGCGGAGATTTGTTTAACTTCTCACGTAACCATTTTATCATGGTTATATTCTTCAATTATATATAAATATATTATTTAAATTTATTAATTTCAATAGTTTCCGAGATAAATCCGTTCGTGGAGACGGAAAGAGAGACAGATATTTTATAACTTTAGATTCGTTCTAATAATAGAATGTGCAGAAGCATTTAAAAGTTGAAAATCGTACACAGACACTTCAATTTGATATATCTCATTTTTCTCTCCGGTATGATTTTTACAATTCTTTTTGATAAGAGACACAATTGAACGCTTACAGAAGTGATGGTTTAATTAAAATGTGTACGGAACTGTTCTGTTATCATATGAACTATGCACTCGGGAGTAAGAATAATAACAAATTTTAATTAATTGGATTAAATCTTGTTTGCAATAAAAATAAAGATTATATTTAGTAGAACTTATAGGATCGTAAGCAAATAAAGTTTCATACATGAAACCAAGGCGGCTGTTATAATATTTGTATGTAAAAATTTTAAATATTAGGGTAATTTATTTTAATTTTTACTCTCTGTAAGGGTTCGTGACATAATGAAAATGTTGACAATAAATTAATATAGAGACCTTTTTCTATCGGCCATTGCCGAGTATTTAATATTTTTATGTTGAACATTATTGCTAGAGAAGCACAGTAAGCCGACATAAGTTCTATTATATTTCAATGAAGCTATTTGTCCAATGGCGATATTAAAAATGAGTTTGTGAAATTATAAAATAAATTTGCGAATTACGAATTTACTACATTAATATTAGCTTTAGACATGAAAGATGAATACTGTTTAGAACTGTTAAAAATAATGTAAAATTTCATACTTCATGCAATATAATGGAAAGTTAATTTCTTACTGTTGAGCGATAAATACGAACGTGACGGAACCTATTCAGAGAACCATAATCGGAAGTAGTTAAAAGCTATACTAATACTGCTATATATTTTTGTGTGTGTGTGTATATATGTATATATATATATATATATGCGTGCGTGTTTGCGTGTGTGTGTGTGTGTGTGTTTATACACACACATATATGAGAGTAGCTGCTGAAAAATTAAATGTATATAAAAAGTTATTAAATATACATAAATAAGGGTTAAGATTATAATACAGTTTAAATTAAAGGCATGAAATTTGCGACTAAATAGTCTATTAGAAATTATTTTAATAGTCAATTAGAAAGTTTAAAAAACCTATTTCTTCATTAATAAAAATAAGTTCTTCAGCGCCACTCTTCAAATTTTAAAATTAATCATTTTCAGCATTTCTATTGATATATATGGGTCAATTGACTTTATTACTAGGCCAAATTTCTAGTTTTGATGTCGAACGAAAGAAAAAACGAACAAAGAAACGCTATGACAGACAAAGAAATAGAGAGACATGTGAGCAATCTTGTAAAAGATGGAGTTGCATTCAACAAATATTTTGCGCCGTAAACAATTTTTTTTACACGAAAATCAGTATTGGGGTAATACGCAAATTTCCGAACCACTGCTTCCTCTACTCAAAACGTATCGCAGCTATTTTAACGCTCCCATAATTCTATTTCAGTGAAAACTAGGAGTCTTATTTGACATATGGAGAAAGGAATTCGATTATAATATCATCTAGATTATACACCCACTCATTCCTCAATGACATATAAACTTATAGGTCGCTTCCAGAAGAGTTGACATCTTGAAACTTGTATTATTGTAATTATTGCATAGAAACAAGGTAAAGTTTTTCTTACCGTACTTATCATGTTTATCTACAATCCTATACATACGTTATAGCAACAAAAAATATGCCTTTAGAGAATATTAAAGAAATAAAATCGATCTATTTATATAACGGGACAGGAATGGGAAAATTTATATGATTATTTGGTTTATTAAAAAACAACTTTTGTTCGTTGAACGGAATTTTGTCTTTTATGATAAATAGCTTTTTCGTTAATTTATTCATCTATAAAATCAGATGCACGTGATAAAAATAATAACTATCTACTATGACGCGTTTTATCGAGGAACAAACCAAGAATTCAGACTTTGTGATTGTAAACTGTGTGTGTGTAATGAGTTATTTTTTTTTCATGATTTTCCTTGTTCCGTGTACAGAATAACCCGGTACACTTCAAATATTAAATCAAATAATATGCAGTATGCAGCAATCAGTGGAAAGCACCTGATGATTACAATTGTAAAGAAAACTGTTTCAATTTTAACGAAGACGCGGTCAATAGTAACTCAAAATGTTTCAATGTTCTTAGAATTAAAAAAAATTAAATCACATAATTTGTAAAGTTACTTTTTCTTTCTTTCAATATTTAGACTTCAACAGATAAACATCTTAACTTTCACTATTGCATTTTATTACTATACATTATCTTGTGATTTAATGTTTGACTTTTAAGAAAAATGCATACACGGGCGACCGGGTATTAGACGTAAGAAACGTATTAATGCGTAACTGAATGTTTAAATGCTAATAATTTTGTACAAATTTCCAAATCTACACGCATACCGTGTGTGGATTTTGGAATGCTTTATTCATATTATTCATATCCTAAAATTAAACGATACTTCCTTGCAAGGTCGTGGTATAGAACTTAAAGAAAGTAGAAATAATACTACATCACATAGTTTCATTTAATTGTGAATAATGAATTTCTACAAAATTAACGCTAAAGATATTCAATAAAGTTAACTAAATAAAACGGCTCACAGTTACGGTTATGAATACATTTAATAAACTTTACGTGTCTAAACATTAATAATACTTACAAAAATACATTTGGGTAGATGAATAAGTCATAAAATGCAGTAAAATCATTTTTCAAATCTTTACATGCTAGAATGTTTGTTTTTTTATGTATGCATCGCTTAAAAACTACTCTTACAACTACGAGTAAATCATAGAGATACGAGTAAATAAACAAAATTTAGTTTTCATTTGATCGCAATCAGAACGCGTAGTAATTACTCAAATATACAACGTACCTACGAACACAATAGGTGGAGCTATACGGATTTTAATATGTTATTTATGTTTTAATATTTCTTAATATTTCAAAATATGTCACAGCTAATTTTTAAATAAAGGAATCGAGAATATCACCATGGTTTAACTTTTTGTCTGTATGATTAATTAAGATTAACTCACTATTTAGGACGTTATTAAACCTTAGAAACACAATGCTTTAAAATTAAAAACGTTAGTTTACTTAAGTTACAGAAGTGATGGCTATTCAAATCATTTCTAATAGACTATTTAATTGAAAATTGCCATATATATATGTATATATATATATATATATATACATATATATATATATATATATATACATATATATATATATACATGTAGTGATTTTCGTGTAAAAATATTTTTTATGGCGCAACACATTTTGTTGAATGCAATTCTTCCGTTTTTATAAGATTGCTCACATGTCTCTATTTCTTCGTTTGTCATAGCTGTTTTTCATAGAAATCGTTCCACATAAAAACTTGAAATTTGGTATAGTAATAAAGTCAATTGGCCCATATAGGTCACTAGAAATGCTGAAGATTTTTAATATTAAAATTTGAATAGGGGAGCTAAGGAATTTATTTTTATTGATGAAGAAATAGGTTTTTTAAAATGTCGTACATTGTGTGGATATCAACGGTTAAAACAAAAAAAAATGGTATATTCTATATTGTTTATCTATAGCGGACATTCAATAAATTCATTTATTGTCATTGCACACTACTCGTCTCTAATTAAATAAAAATTGTAAAAATACCTGTAAAATAGTGGTAGAATTAATATTACGTACACACTTAGGCGCGTATATAGGTTTAAGGGTGCACAGTATTTCTGTTATGCCGGGTTCATTATAGTTGGGTCACATGATCGGTACATTTTCAATTTTCTTTACTTTGTTAACAATTACATACTTAATATTGCTCAAATTCTCATTTTCAAGAGGTAAGCTCATTTAATTGTAAATCCATAGTTTTGAGGTGAGCATGAATTGTATTTGATTTCAAGAACTATTATTTGTTTAGTGGTTCTCTATATAGACATGACGAGTTATAAGGCAAAAGACTGGTAAATATATTTAAGATACTCATTTGGTGAAATAAATGGCAGGCATTATTTTGGATTATTGTCAATATTATGTGTTAACAAAATTATTTTCTCAATACTAGAATGGTGTTATTTGCTCTCATAGAATTGTGTTGTTTATGAACAAACCCCGACGTGGCTTAAAATATCGATTTTTCCTTAAGCTGTAATACTAGGAATCCTATTGAATATTTTTAAAGCCATTTTAAAGCATGCAATTACTAGTTGTAAGGTAAGAGAAATGAAGTTAGTGAATCCAACTTTTTATATTTTCTCCTGATTATGTAAAATTGCGGAGCGGTTTATACATACACTAGATACTTTTCAATTTCGAAAATTTGATTTTAACAACCTATTCAAAGCAAGAGTATTTGCTTTGAATATATTGTTAAATCATATTTGTGATAATGTACTGTAACTGATATGTATCTAACAATTTTTAATTTAACTCGTTGTAACTATTACGGTAAATCATTAATGTAACCCTGCACAAGAAAATAGAAAATTTTGGAAAAATTACGCCCTATTCATGCCACTATATATCCTTTTCGGTTTCCATAGAGATGACTCCTTATTATAACTGACGTTTGTCTCAGAATACGTCGTTTCAATATTTAACGACTCTCATGGATACCGTTTACACTTCACGTGGTAATTTATTCGTACTTGTTATTTATTGTGACGAAAAAAATATTTGCGCGCAAAGTGATTAAGATATCAGGTGCATGGCATGAGTGTGAGGTTTACAGATATTTATATAAGTTCATACATCAATGGACAAACACATATACATAAATATATATATACATATATATATATATATATATATATATATATATATATATATAATATGTATGTACGCATAGTATTACAATAGTACAGTGAATTCAAGTTTCGAATGTATACAATCTTCAGAATTCTTTTTCTTTTATTATCATTTTATATGTATAAGCATAATCCTATTAAGAATGATGATAAACTTGCACACTACCGGCTTCCGTATTCATTTACGTACATGCAAAGGTTGAAATGTTCAAGGGCACAAAGTAATTTTCTTAAATTATTACCTATATTATTATTTTTCACTAAGTAAATATATTTTCTAGCATATACATTACACAGGGGTGAGAAAAATAAGTTAGTTTCAAACATAATTTTACTTCCATAATGCAAGTTAACTGTGTGGAGGGAGTGGAGATCCTTTCTGTCATTTTGGAGACTATTATTTCGCGAAGGAGATACCGTTATAAAAAATGCATCTGATATTTTAGATTGCATTTTGAAAGACATTTTTTATGATTCCCCACTTGATGCGGTCCATGTTAAAGTGTTTTTCACCTTAACATTGATTCAAGGGGAGGCCCATAAACAATTATACCTGTTGCTTTTGCACATGTTTATATGAATTGGCGTAATTAGTCTAAATGTATTTATATAAAATTTAATTACGATCAATTACAAATTGAACGAGTTATTATGCTGTGACATTTGAACACATAGATGACAGACATACATGATGAAACTATAATTGTTTATTTCTTCACATTCCATATACGAAACCTATACAATTAAGGTCTAGTAGTAAAAATTTACAAATTAATAAATTATACATTTTCTCTCGTTTCATTTAAATGTAATTACATTTGATACAACGATGCAGGGGAAACGCTCTAATGTCTCAATGGGGCGCTTAATAATGCTTCTTCCCGCTAATAATCTTTTATATTAGCGCAATTCTTTAGTTACTCTCTTCTATTTTCTAATATATTTATTTCGATGAAAATAAATTTATTTAATGTTGTTATTATCACATCCCGCTGTGTTCAAGGCAACTACATAAATCACATGTATTATCATATCATTATTATATTGTAGTATTATTATGTAAATTCAACTGCTTTAATGCGTGGAACTTTTATCTCAAAAGACAATAGTCTCCAAACATATTAACCTTATCAATGTTTATAGGATAATGGCATCAAAGGCTTTGCATTATTGACGCGTATCCGTGCAACAACGTCGCCAATAACGTTCTCATTTAAAATTCAACAAAATATATTTAAATTAACTTAAAGAATATATGTGATTCCGTAATTGGTTATATTCCTTTGCCAGGTTTTATTTTTGTATTTAATTATTATACAAAAGCGTTTTTGGTATTTATGCATTCTTGGGCCCTAATAAATAATGAACGACGCAACTTCATCACTTATCGCTTTCAATCTGCGACTAAAGTATACGTCGTCATGCAGATGATAATATATGATACGCAGATCATATTTGCGGCGTATGTGCTATGCCTACTTACCATCTCTTGCGGCGTATGGCTATTTTGTCAAGGACGAGTGTACAGCTTAAAACTGTGCTACGAAAAAGAACTGGAACTATTAATGAGACCTCGTTTTCTGTTATAGGGTTGTAATTTTTAAACATGTACTTGAAGGAAGTTGATATGAAGAAAGAGTGCCATTTTTCGCGAATAATTCTGGTGACCCCTTTTAAACATTAAAAAATGTATTCTTTGGTATCCATGAAGAAAAGAAAATTCAAAAATATATTTATGTACCCAATATGTGGCAAGTGTTTATAAACTTTAGCGAGACCTACTATTTCTTTTTTTATATTTTTATAGTTAATTTTACAAAGGTACAAATGTACGGAATTTAGAAAACTCTCTTAATAAGAGGCTAGTAAATATTAGAGCGAAATTTACCAAAGGTCAAAATTTGAATGCGTTTGGGATAGAATAATTTTGCTTTAAGACCTATGTCCAAATCCAAGTGTGGCTACATATGCAGAGAATGGGCTGAAATATTTAGTTTCTAATAAGTTTTGAGACACACAATTTTGATGGGCACATTATAGAAACCTTCCATGTGCCAGCTCATTTCGCTCAAGTTCCCTATTTTTAATTATTGACGTAATAACAAACACGGAGTCAAATTTTCAATCAACTTATTTCAATTTAGCAAAAAAATTACATATTTTTCCCTTTCATTTTTAAATCATCAAATCTTTTGTTCAGGGCTTGTAAATTATTTTAGAACATAATATAAATATCATTGCTTTGTAAAATTTCTTAAATTTTTGAGACTGTAAAAAATAACCTATGATGAGATTAATATGGATATTATAATATATCTAAACGCTCACAGTTATATATAATTGTGATTTTGAGACATTTAATTGAATTCGTTAGTCAAATACATGCACAATTCGCCAAATTCGATTCTATTTCACTTTGACGTCACACAATTTGATGAATTATTTTCCTCTTCCCCAACTTAAGCTACGGCGTTTAGTTTGTTACTATGGTATTCAACCATTGTGTAAAATGTTGCCCCTTCCAGTACCAATTTTATAGCTGGTCATATTCTTAAAGATCACAGATTATACAAAAATACAATTAAAAAGTGTACTTACATTACACACACAAGTCAACATAAGTGTTAGAACTGCATGGCTACATAAACGGCTTCTGCTTTTTTCGCTGATGTCAAAACAGTTTGCATTACACTGTTTAGAGTAAACCGCGCTAGATATAATGGGAAACCAAATATCAGGTTAACCCTTTTGCTTTTAGCCAATTCTCTTTTTTTTTAACTTCGAGGAAATCTACCAAAAAAATATTCATTTTATGTACTGAAGGGAGAGAAAATGGAATACAAACCAATGTACTAAAAGATAAGAAATAATAATCATCAAAACATATAACAGGTACAAAATACATTATATACATTTTATTATTTTTACATCGTATGAAACGCACAAAACCGGTATTTCAAAAACTTTATTAAGTTAATTTTATTAGTATTATTGCTTAATTTAGTTAATAGTTATAGAGATATTTAACTTAGTTCAATTGATACAAATCTGCACTTAATTATGAAACGATATTCCATCCTTCATCAAGCTGGATGTCCTGCTACTTTTTATATAAGTTTTCGCCAAGCACGATAGCAAATTGTTTTAAACAATAAACCATTAGACTCTCCCCCATGGAAAGCAGACCTTGACAGGTAACGCCATATGGTGGTGGTGCATTTTACATAATTACTTGCCTCAGGTCCCTCGTGCTAGTGCTGAGTCTATTTGGTTATATAGTCTGTGATAAAATCGACCGTTTTATTTAAAAAAATAGAAAATCGAATACTGTCAGTATTTACGTGAAATAAAATCCAAAAGTCATACAAGAACTATTTCATTAGCAAGGAGCGCAGGACAAATGAGATGTTAAATTTTGATTAGAAAGAATAAGTGACATTGTATTCCAGAATAGAGTGTTTTTCTTAATAAACATAAACAGGATCACGTTCGTTTATAAAGCGTAGGTTTTTAATACAAAGTACTTATTCTCAAGTTAATATAACACGTATCTAATATAACCACGAAAATAGTGCTAATATAACCTACGCTTTGTTATAAAGAGTGGAAATACTAAAGATAGATACGAGTTAAAAAAGTAAAAATGTTTAAACAAGTGAAACATTTAATGAAACTAATATGTAATGAACATATAAGTGTCTTTCAGTATTGCATGGAGCAGAATTTCGTGGCCGGTTTTATTCGTGTTTTATATTTAAAGATATAAATTGTATTTAAGAAATTGCTGGGTGTTATGAATATGGCATTTAACTTGTAATACATGAGGATTCGTAAATTACCGCTTTCTTTTTTAAAATATCAATAATAAGAGAGAAGTTAACCTACGGATAAATTTCGTCTTCTTATTTTAAATTCATATACTCTGTCAGAGTAAATATGAATGATTATATAATATATTGCAAACACAGTATTTTATTGACGATGAAATAATCATGAAATATTTTAAATGAAATTATGCAGTATTTGTTTCTAACCATATAAGATTATTTTGCGACAATTTCGCTATTGTCGAAATTATAATGGAAAGAATATGGATATTGTGAAATATAATTTTTTTACTATCTTGGTTACGAATTTATCCTAATATATTACTTTCACAGTGAAAAAACTTTTGCATTTGAAAATCCGACTTTGCGGATGAAGTTTTTACTATATTTATGAGAAAATAATTTTTATATCATTAAATTCTATTAGATGAATATGGCCGGTATTTAGATGTTTAATTCAATACATACATAGGTATTAGTTCTAAAGAGTTGGACACAAATCAGTTAATCTAGATGAAAGATTAAGTAAACTCGCGTTTATAGTTATTATTAGATTTAAACAGTCTTTTCCCTAGAAGCATATACATGTAAACTCTTTTATTACGCGTATTCCATTGTAATGAAAATTCACGGATAGATGTTGCTGGAATAATAATTATAAATTATTTCTTTCTAAAATGATGGGTTCAACATGAGCGCAGTCATTGAAGTACAATATAAAACGCAATTGTCTACTGTAAGTTGAGCTTGCTGGTAACATTATCAATTTCTCCATAAATGCCACTTTATTCATTTTTATTTATTTTTCGATTCCATTATTTCAGGAATTAAGTCAGTTCAAAAAATACAATCCTTTTTAATGTACTGAAACCAAGATGTCTTTTTTCGATGGAATACCGTTGAAATGTCTACCTACCAGCAGATTCAGCCGAAAAACTCCTAATTTTATCATTACTCTATAAATGTTTCACAAACGAACTCGTAGGCACAGTTAGTATATATATAAATTTAAGTTTATCCAATGGAAGAAATTTTATTTTTATGTGAGGTGATCCTTAGAGAATATTAACTAATGTTAATAATAGAGTTTTATAAGCAAAAAAGGAACTGAAATGAAATTAAAGTGATAAATTAAAAAGTAAGTTGGAATAAAATTAGAATAAATATTTCAAAATCATAGGGCTAAAAGACCCGGATTTACCACGTTCGTGTACATTCCTTTCAATATGACAAAGATTATCTTTCATATTTTAGAGAGTAGTTTTTTTATGAAACGACAAAAAAATAACTAAAAGATATTTTCCAACCGACGAAGCGAACGAAAACGAGTTAAGCCAGGTCCGTAGCTGGGTTATGATCATATATCCATGAGGTCCATAGGAGGGGTTTAAGTCACGTACACTCTGAGGGGATAGTTTGGGAAATAACAACGAAAGGTCCTTTTCATAAGTCGGTACTGACTTATCGATCTTTAATATTGGCGGTGAACCACCTCGGGTGTATGGAAACGTTCATACCGTAGACTTAGTTGGGAGGATATTTTAATTTTTCTGTATTACTTTCTTTTAATTCTTTTAATAACCGAATAAAATTTTAGCGTGTATTGTGGACGTATCTGCTTGAGAGCGGTGTAAGTATTAGATTATTTAGTAGATCGATATACGGTATACCTCAAAGATGAGTTCTACTTTCTTTATGTTTAGAGCGTTTATTTATATTGTTTTTAATCATATCCACAGCAATTTACATCTTCAAGTTTATGTCCATCACATTTATATTCAACCGACTTCTATTCCATGACAAACACCTTCAAAACGATTAATGTGTATCTCCTCTAAATATATCAGTGATATCATGAAACGATTATTTTAGTTTTCACGAAGAATTTCCAATTAATTATCGTGAATTGTTTGACTTACATAAAAAATGTGCTATAGTGCAACCAATTTCAAAGGATAAAAGCATAAAATCAGCATCATAAGTTCTTACTTAGTACCTAACGTCTATAATGTGTACGCAGAGCAAAATTTCCTTCCTCGTCGAAATATTTGGGCATTTGGCTGAAAAACCGCGGAAGTTCGATTTCGGTACGACAGGTCTTGAGATTTGCAATCGTGTAAATTATTAGAGAGGCGAAAGGTCTGGAGAGTACGATAGGTAAGATAGCATACTCTATCGTAGTGAAAATAGTTTTTCACGCGTTACTTTTTCTATGTTAGGTCAGGCATTATCATGTAAAAAAATAAACTTTTCCTTGATTTGAAAGAAGTTAAGCTGCGAGTTTGCTCGATTGTTCACAGTAAATCTTATCGGTAATTGTACTGTTATCTGGTTGGAGTTCCCACTGAAAAACTTCATGATTAGCTCCATTTATACCCCATCATACACTCTTAAGTATATTTTGTGCAATATTATATTTTGCAATATTATATTTTTGTGCAATATTATATGTTGCTACATCTTTTTTTCCAGCTCTCAGCCATTATTATCCTTACGCCAAAAGTATATCATAAGCCACCCACTTTCACTTCCTGTAACCGGACACTTTAGCTGCTCTTTGGTACTATGTGAACTCAGTAGCTCCCTACATACATTAGCTCTCCTCTGAAGTTGAAAAGGTGTGCTAACACCCCTTCAACTTCACCAAACTACGGACCTGGCTTAACTCATTCATGTGGTAGCCAAACGGAATATTTTCACTTCTTTCTCAAAGCATGAACTTTATTTTCCACTGGAATATGAAAGCATGAAAGTAGCTCTGCCAAACAACACAAAATTAATCTAAGATTTTTTTAATAAGACTTTTTAATATTTGTAAATCAATTTTAGTAGGCCGCCTTGGATGAGGTTTATTGGACGGATCAAAATTTCCTCTTTGAATTGTTGGGACCAGCACTTGGCTGTGTCGTAAGAGAGCACATATTCACCTATCGCTGTGCATATAATTGCGTGTTCCTTCATTGACTTTTGCCCTAAACAAAATTCATGAAGCAAAAGCACTCTAAGTTCACTTTGCGATACTTCCATTTTTGTCTATTTATTCTTTACTCGCTGATTATTCAACTGCAAACTGAATAGAACCTCGAACGCCGCACTCTTCATACATCCTACAAGGAATATTCTAGAAGCTTCTATAACATTCTAGAAATCGATGGAAAAAAGTGGCGGGTTTATAAGTTTTTAATCCAATAATTTGCAATTTATACTTCTTTCGATTTATATGCAAAATTGCCCTGTATGAGGTAATGTTATTCAAATAGAAAATTTTAGAAGACGACCGGGGCTTAGAACTATATTTACTGGTGAAAAAAACTGAATATAAATTTGTATTGTTCTGACGATAAAAAATATATGACCTTGAAGAACCGCTCATTGATTCTACGGACAGTGATATTGAGTTGCCATTAAATATTATTTGTGGAAAGTAGCGGGTGAGAAAAAGATAACTGGAAATAAGTTTTTAAAAACAGCTGGGATGGAATTTATTACATGATATATATAAAGAATAGGATTAAATAGTATGCCACATTCACAAAAAAAATTACTCCACAAATTGATCACTTTCTCGTAGCAACCGAGACACTGTGGACTGATGAACCGTAGTTGCTATATTCAAATCTTTTACAATATATGACTGAAAAAGTATATATAATTACTGTTTTTATAGTTTTTCCCGTCACGTTCGACGTTCATAAGACGTTCTCATATAAACTCATACATGGTTTTTCTTTAAACCATTGATGACTTTTATTTCTCCTACTTCAATACTCAGCAGTATGCTCTAAATATATCATTACACATTAACTACCTAGTTTGTATTCCGGTTTGCTTCTTCTTCAAGCCAAAGGTAACATGATAATTCTTTAACTCTACGTTGTTAATTGTAAAGTTGTAATTATTGATTTTAGACTAGTAATAGAATATAGAAAATTTCCAATTCTACCCACTCCACATGGGGATGTGGAGTGGGTAGAATTGCTTATAGATCAAAAGTTACGAGTAGAAGGTGTTCATTTTCTACTGCCAATTATTTGTCTCTTCTCTTCTCTAGATAGTTATTTCTCCCTGACATATATTCCAAACCTTTCTTTTGGACTACATTCTTCTATATTTTTTGCATTTTTATGAGCCATATAGTACTTCCATTGGTTTCTCTTGAGAGTGAAATAAATTATATTAAATTTATTATTGGAAATCCTGGAGTTTTGGGTCAAATTTCCATATAAGACATTGTTTCGAATGTAGTGCTCCTTGTGGTCACCTTGTCATTCTGCAATTGTTTTCCGACTTCGATATACCTTTCATGTAGTGTGCCCTTAAATAATAACTTTAAATTTTTGGGTATAGTATTATTGTGTTCACGATACTTGCTCCAATTCACATTTCGATGCTTTGTAGTTTCCGTGTTTCCCTCTCAGGTCAGTAGCCAAAAAATCTATGCTCAATAATTTTAATTATCGTCCTAATTGGCCTGTCAGTTATATCCATTGTGACTTTGAAAAAAAAATTACCAAGATGGATGTCTTTTCCAGAGTTGAACAATAATACAAGATTCATGCCTCGATATTCTCTTTGGTATCTGTACGAGGAGTGAACCGGATTACTATTTTTGTAGATATATTCCCGCAGCAGTTGAAGATTCGCGTCCAACAAGATTGCCGAATGACCCTTGCTTCCATTTCTTTTGCTGACAAAAAGTAACCCTTTCCATGGTTTCTAAGAATTGTTACCTTAATTGTTGACTTGCTCAGCTATATTTTCCTTTTTTGTCCTTGATTTACTAAAGTTTAAAAAGCGGTCACTGAAATTTCTGTCGTAGGAACTAAATTTTCAGTTATACTGCGTTTTCCATCTTTACATTCTATTTCAATATCTTATTTTTCTTATTACTCGTATATGCGACGGTCGCTTATCGAGGAATCTAATGTACCATTAAAATTCTGGTCTAGATCAGAGCCATCAACATCAACTGCCTGGGCAAAATCATTAGAATTAAATACCGGCTGTTTCCTGATTTTTGAGATTTTTTCTAACTTAAATCTCATTTCATGTCCAATACTGGATTCTTGGCAACTTTTCAATATAGTTTATCTTTATTATGCTTCAAAAATATTATTTTTCATAACCGTTTCTCACGAAAGTTTTCCTAATTTACAGTCTTTAAAACTTCAAATTGTTCAATGAAGTTTTAGAATTTCACTGGCATGTCTACTTGTGCCTGCTTATTCTTAGCTTTTTCTTCATTTTCTTTCCTCATCTGCTTCGTAAATTCAATTTGAAACAGGGTTATATTCACTATTACTTTCCTCGTATTAATCATAAAGAATCAAATGCATAATTAATTAAAGAACTTAGAAGTAATGGACGCTGTACAGCAAGAACAGTAACGTTCTGAGTTCAAAAGTCACAACTTAATTTTAATGAATAAGCAGAAGTAATGACATATTACTAAATAAAATAATGTGACTTTTATTTTCTAAAGACGTTAATACAGAATAGTGACACATTTATAAATATTACCTATTTAAGATTATGATTTTGGACAACGTACAATTAAAGCAAATTGAAAACATTTTACTCCACTGGCTGAAATAGTTTTAATGATACAAAATAAAATGATTTTATCTAGAAAACTGACATAAATTGGAAAGTTTTCTGTGCTACCGCTCAAAAATACATTTATTTATTTTCATTAACGACACTTTTCCATAAAATTGAATGTTAATTACCTCGTACGATAATAAAGTACTTTCTCGAGTTGTGTCGTTTTTCTTTATATATTGTCATCAAGCTTCGACCTTTGAGTACGAACTCAGATGATACATTGCTTCTGTTTGATGAAATGTAAAATAAATAGAGTAATTAAACGACACTTCTGCATTCTAGCGGCTGGTTGGGACTTTAAAGAGCCAATTTTTTCGCATTTTAATGCAGAATTTACTTAGATGTATACATACGCATATATATATAAATATATATATATATATATATATATATATATATATATATATATATATATATATATTTATATACGTATAATTTTTGTCGCGAAAAAATAGGTTTCGTTGTAAGAAAAATAAAATTACAAATTAGGAAAAATTTATTTATCAGAATATATAGGCGACTTTCGCAAACTGATGGTTTATAACATTTTCCTTCTAATGTTAGCAGTATTACTTAATTTTTTTAATTAAAATTTTAATTTCTCTGTTTTAATGGTTCCGTTCACACCAAATGTTGTTTAGTAAAAATGGCAATTTATAACCATCGGATACACATTCAGTCTTTGTGTTCTTCCAAACTCATGTTCAAATTTTTGTAATTTTGAAATCATAGAAATTTCGGAATAAAACTGTTAACAAAATTAGTAATTTTTACGATTAATTACTTATTGAAATAGTACATATTAATCTAAGTGACGGATGAAACTAAAAAACGTTTGTAAAAACTTGTGAATGCTGAGAGAAAGCGAGAGAGAGAGAGACATTATTTGCTATTATCGATAATGAGAAATATAATTTATGTAGATTCTACACACGCTTTCGTAAGCATTGATCTCATCATTTACTACTATCAATATTGAGAGATAGTTCATGAGAATTCTGGACCACGCTTCAATAAGCGCTGATGTCATCATTTACTACTATCAATATTGAGGGATAATTCATGAGAATTCTGGACCACGCTTCAATAAGCACTGATGTCACCATCTACACTTGTCATTATTGAGAGAGAGATAGTTTACGAGGATTCTAGACTACGCTTTATCGAGGACTGATATCATCGTTTATTTAGTTTACGAGGATTCTAGACCACGCTTTATCGAGGACTGATACCATCGTTTATTTCTATAAATTTTGTGTAAATATCCCCAAGAGAGAGTTAGTTTATGAGGATTCTAGACCACGAGATAGTTGAGAGAGAGAGTTAGTTTATGAGGATTCTAGACCACGAGATAGTTTACGAGGATTCTAGACCACGTTTTATCGAGGACTAATATCATTGTTTATTTCCATAAATTTTATGTAGGTATTCCCATTTCTCGGAGAAACAGAAACATTCATTATATTGAAAATATCAATGATCTCATTACACAGCATCATGCCATAAGAATGATGTCATATCCACTATTATCTCCAAATCTTTTTCTCCAAGTCTTTTCATCCGTCACTTAGATTAATATGTACTATTTCAATAAGTAATTAATCGTAAAAATTACTAATTTTGTTAACAGTTTTATTCCGAAATTTCTATGATTTCAAAATTACAAAAATTTGAACATGAGTTTGGAAGAACACAAAGACTGAATGTGTATCCGATGGTTATAAATTGCCATTTTTACTAAACAACATTTGGTGTGAACGGAACCATTAAAACAGAGAAATTAAAATTTTAATTAAAAAAATTAAGTAATACTGCTAACATTAGAAGGAAAATGTTATAAACCATCAGTTTGCGAAAGTCGCCTATATATTCTGATAAATAAATTTTTCCTAATTTGTAATTTTATTTTTCTTACAACGAAACCTATTTTTTCGCGACAAAAATTATACGTATATAAATATATATATATATATATATATATATATATATATATATATATATATATATATATTTATATATATATGCGTATGTATACATCTAAGTAAATTCTGCAATAAAATGCGAAAAAATTGGCTCTTTAAAGTCCCAACCAGCCGCTAGAATGCAGAAGTGTCGTTTAATTACTCTATTTATTTTACATTTCATCAAACAGAAGCAATGTATCATCTGAGTTCGTACTCAAAGGTCGAAGCTTGATGACAATATATAAAGAAAAACGACACAACTCGAGAAAGTACTTTATTATCGTACGAGGTAATTAACATTCAATTTTATGGAAAAGTGTCGTTAATGAAAATAAATAAATGTATTTTTGAGCGGTAGCACAGAAAACTTTCCAATTTATGTCAGTTTTCTAGATAAAATCATTTTATTTTGTATCATTAAAACTATTTCAGCCAGTGGAGTAAAATGTTTTCAATTTGCTTTTATTGTACGTTGTCCAAAATCATAATCTTAAATAGGTAATATTTATAAATGTGTCACTATTCTGTATTAACGTCTTTAGAAAATAAAAGTCACATTATTTTATTTAGTAATATGTCATTACTTCTGCTTATTCATTAAAATTAAGTTGTGACTTTTGAACTCAGAACGTTACTGTTCTTGCTGTACAGCGTCCATTACTTCTAAGTTCTTTAATTAATTATGCATTTGATTCTTTATGATTAATACGAGGAAAGTAATAGTGAATATAACCCTGTTTCAAATTGAATTTACGAAGCAGATGAGGAAAGAAAATGAAGAAAAAGCTAAGAATAAGCAGGCACAAGTAGACATGCCAGTGAAATTCTAAAACTTCATTGAACAATTTGAAGTTTTAAAGACTGTAAATTAGGAAAACTTTCGTGAGAAACGGTTATGAAAAATAATATTTTTGAAGCATAATAAAGATAAACTATATTGAAAAGTTGCCAAGAATCCAGTATTGGACATGAAATGAGATTTAAGTTAGAAAAAATCTCAAAAATCAGGAAACAGCCGGTATTTAATTCTAATGATTTTGCCCAGGCAGTTGATGTTGATGGCTCTGATCTAGACCAGAATTTTAATGGTACATTAGATTCCTCGATAAGCGACCGTCGCATATACGAGTAATAAGAAAAATAAGATATTGAAATAGAATGTAAAGATGGAAAACGCAGTATAACTGAAAATTTAGTTCCTACGACAGAAATTTCAGTGACCGCTTTTTAAACTTTAGTAAATCAAGGACAAAAAAGGAAAATATAGCTGAGCAAGTCAACAATTAAGGTAACAATTCTTAGAAACCATGGAAAGGGTTACTTTTTGTCAGCAAAAGAAATGGAAGCAAGGGTCATTCGGCAATCTTGTTGGACGCGAATCTTCAACTGCTGCGGGAATATATCTACAAAAATAGTAATCCGGTTCACTCCTCGTACAGATACCAAAGAGAATATCGAGGCATGAATCTTGTATTATTGTTCAACTCTGGAAAAGACATCCATCTTGGTAATTTTTTTTTCAAAGTCACAATGGATATAACTGACAGGCCAATTAGGACGATAATTAAAATTATTGAGCATAGATTTTTTGGCTACTGACCTGAGAGGGAAACACGGAAACTACAAAGCATCGAAATGTGAATTGGAGCAAGTATCGTGAACACAATAATACTATACCCAAAAATTTAAAGTTATTATTTAAGGGCACACTACATGAAAGGTATATCGAAGTCGGAAAACAATTGCAGAATGACAAGGTGACCACAAGGAGCACTACATTCGAAACAATGTCTTATATGGAAATTTGACCCAAAACTCCAGGATTTCCAATAATAAATTTAATATAATTTATTTCACTCTCAAGAGAAACCAATGGAAGTACTATATGGCTCATAAAAATGCAAAAAATATAGAAGAATGTAGTCCAAAAGAAAGGTTTGGAATATATGTCAGGGAGAAATAACTATCTAGAGAAGAGAAGAGACAAATAATTGGCAGTAGAAAATGAACACCTTCTACTCGTAACTTTTGATCTATAAGCAATTCTACCCACTCCACATCCCCATGTGGAGTGGGTAGAATTGGAAATTTTCTATATTCTATTACTAGTCTAAAATCAATAATTACAACTTTACAATTAACAACGTAGAGTTAAAGAATTATCATGTTACCTTTGGCTTGAAGAAGAAGCAAACCGGAATACAAACTAGGTAGTTAATGTGTAATGATATATTTAGAGCATACTGCTGAGTATTGAAGTAGGAGAAATAAAAGTCATCAATGGTTTAAAGAAAAACCATGTATGAGTTTATATGAGAACGTCTTATGAACGTCGAACGTGACGGGAAAAACTATAAAAACAGTAATTATATATACTTTTTCAGTCATATATTGTAAAAGATTTGAATATAGCAACTACGGTTCATCAGTCCACAGTGTCTCGGTTGCTACGAGAAAGTGATCAATTTGTGGAGTAATTTTTTTTGTGAATGTGGCATACTATTTAATCCTATTCTTTATATATATCATGTAATAAATTCCATCCCAGCTGTTTTTAAAAACTTATTTCCAGTTATCTTTTTCTCACCCGCTACTTTCCACAAATAATATTTAATGGCAACTCAATATCACTGTCCGTAGAATCAATGAGCGGTTCTTCAAGGTCATATATTTTTTATCGTCAGAACAATACAAATTTATATTCAGTTTTTTTCACCAGTAAATATAGTTCTAAGCCCCGGTCGTCTTCTAAAATTTTCTATTTGAATAACATTACCTCATACAGGGCAATTTTGCATATAAATCGAAAGAAGTATAAATTGCAAATTATTGGATTAAAAACTTATAAACCCGCCACTTTTTTCCATCGATTTCTAGAATGTTATAGAAGCTTCTAGAATATTCCTTGTAGGATGTATGAAGAGTGCGGCGTTCGAGGTTCTATTCAGTTTGCAGTTGAATAATCAGCGAGTAAAGAATAAATAGACAAAAATGGAAGTATCGCAAAGTGAACTTAGAGTGCTTTTGCTTCATGAATTTTGTTTAGGGCAAAAGTCAATGAAGGAACACGCAATTATATGCACAGCGATAGGTGAATATGTGCTCTCTTACGACACAGCCAAGTGCTGGTCCCAACAATTCAAAGAGGAAATTTTGATCCGTCCAATAAACCTCATCCAAGGCGGCCTACTAAAATTGATTTACAAATATTAAAAAGTCTTATTAAAAAAATCTTAGATTAATTTTGTGTTGTTTGGCAGAGCTACTTTCATGCTTTCATATTCCAGTGGAAAATAAAGTTCATGCTTTGAGAAAGAAGTGAAAATATTCCGTTTGGCTACCACATGAATGAGTTAAGCCAGGTCCGTAGTTTGGTGAAGTTGAAGGGGTGTTAGCACACCTTTTCAACTTCAGAGGAGAGCTAATGTATGTAGGGAGCTACTGAGTTCACATAGTACCAAAGAGCAGCTAAAGTGTCCGGTTACAGGAAGTGAAAGTGGGTGGCTTATGATATACTTTTGGCGTAAGGATAATAATGGCTGAGAGCTGGAAAAAAAGATGTAGCAACATATAATATTGCACAAAAATATAATATTGCAAAATATAATATTGCACAAAATATACTTAAGAGTGTATGATGGGGTATAAATGGAGCTAATCATGAAGTTTTTCAGTGGGAACTCCAACCAGATAACAGTACAATTACCGATAAGATTTACTGTGAACAATCGAGCAAACTCGCAGCTTAACTTCTTTCAAATCAAGGAAAAGTTTATTTTTTTACATGATAATGCCTGACCTAACATAGAAAAAGTAACGCGTGAAAAACTATTTTCACTACGATAGAGTATGCTATCTTACCTATCGTACTCTCCAGACCTTTCGCCTCTCTAATAATTTACACGATTGCAAATCTCAAGACCTGTCGTACCGAAATCGAACTTCCGCGGTTTTTCAGCCAAATGCCCAAATATTTCGACGAGGAAGGAAATTTTGCTCTGCGTACACATTATAGACGTTAGGTACTAAGTAAGAACTTATGATGCTGATTTTATGCTTTTATCCTTTGAATTTGGTTGCACTATAGCACATTTTTTATGTAAGTCAAACAATTCACGATAATTAATTGGAAATTCTTCGTGAAAACTAAAATAATCGTTTCATGATATCACTGATATATTTAGAGGAGATACACATTAATCGTTTTGAAGGTGTTTGTCATGGAATAGAAGTCGGTTGAATATAAATGTGATGGACATAAACTTGAAGATGTAAATTGCTGTGGATATGATTAAAAACAATATAAATAAACGCTCTAAACATAAAGAAAGTAGAACTCATCTTTGAGGTATACCGTATATCGATCTACTAAATAATCTAATACTTACACCGCTCTCAAGCAGATACGTCCACAATACACGCTAAAATTTTATTCGGTTATTAAAAGAATTAAAAGAAAGTAATACAGAAAAATTAAAATATCCTCCCAACTAAGTCTACGGTATGAACGTTTCCATACACCCGAGGTGGTTCACCGCCAATATTAAAGATCGATAAGTCAGTACCGACTTATGAAAAGGACCTTTCGTTGTTATTTCCCAAACTATCCCCTCAGAGTGTACGTGACTTAAACCCCTCCTATGGACCTCATGGATATATGATCATAACCCAGCTACGGACCTGGCTTAACTCGTTTTCGTTCGCTTCGTCGGTTGGAAAATATCTTTTAGTTATTTTTTTGTCGTTTCATAAAAAAACTACTCTCTAAAATATGAAAGATAATCTTTGTCATATTGAAAGGAATGTACACGAACGTGGTAAATCCGGGTCTTTTAGCCCTATGATTTTGAAATATTTATTCTAATTTTATTCCAACTTACTTTTTAATTTATCACTTTAATTTCATTTCAGTTCCTTTTTTGCTTATAAAACTCTATTATTAACATTAGTTAATATTCTCTAAGGATCACCTCACATAAAAATAAAATTTCTTCCATTGGATAAACTTAAATTTATATATATACTAACTGTGCCTACGAGTTCGTTTGTGAAACATTTATAGAGTAATGATAAAATTAGGAGTTTTTCGGCTGAATCTGCTGGTAGGTAGACATTTCAACGGTATTCCATCGAAAAAAGACATCTTGGTTTCAGTACATTAAAAAGGATTGTATTTTTTGAACTGACTTAATTCCTGAAATAATGGAATCGAAAAATAAATAAAAATGAATAAAGTGGCATTTATGGAGAAATTGATAATGTTACCAGCAAGCTCAACTTACAGTAGACAATTGCGTTTTATATTGTACTTCAATGACTGCGCTCATGTTGAACCCATCATTTTAGAAAGAAATAATTTATAATTATTATTCCAGCAACATCTATCCGTGAATTTTCATTACAATGGAATACGCGTAATAAAAGAGTTTACATGTATATGCTTCTAGGGAAAAGACTGTTTAAATCTAATAATAACTATAAACGCGAGTTTACTTAATCTTTCATCTAGATTAACTGATTTGTGTCCAACTCTTTAGAACTAATACCTATATATGTATTGAATTAAACATACTTTGTATTAAAAACCTACGTTTTATAAACGAACGTGATCCTGTTTATGTTTATTAAGAAAAACACTCTTTTCTGGAATACAATGTCACTTATCCTTTTTAATAAAAAAATTAACATCTCCTTTGTACTGCGCTCCTTGCTAATGAAATAGTTCTTGTATGACTTTTGGATTTTATTTCACGTAAATACTGTCAGTATTAGACTCTCTATTTTTAAAAATAAAACGGTCGATTTTATCACAGAATATATAACCAAATAGACTACGCACTTGCCTGACGAGTCTAACGAGGGACCTGAGGCAAGTAATGATGTAAAATGTACCACCACCATATGGCGTTACCTGTCAAGGTAATGCCATATGGTGGTGGTACATTTTACAGATTATGGCTTATATTTATTGTAGAAAGGTCTAAGATGCTTTCTGCAATTTAAGTTTTAAATATTTATTATCTATATCTTGTTCAAATTTTTTATCATCTATACATAATAGGTAATAAACTGGCTGTAATAAGTTATGAATCCGAGATTGTATCCGGGATCATGTCCAAATGGTTGTTTTCGTTCAATTTTTGATAACGTAGGGATCTGATACAGAGTAAATAATACACTCTAAAAATAATGTCTAAAACCTTTGAATATTTTGTAGCATAGGTTTGTATAACTTTAAATGTTTGTTAAGAAACATATCTGGTTGACAAAATGTGAGGCAGCATCTCAAATCCTTTTGAAAATTGTCACCAATGTGTATAATGTAGCATACAATAGATCTTAAAACAAGCCTAGCTAGGTAACAGGATAAACAATTGATTATTGATTCGTTGGCAATTAATTTAATTCCTAATTCATAATATACGTCGCCATGTGTTATTTGTTTTTCGCTTCATATCTTTCCATCGAGAATGAATGTAGTTATTGCAATAAATTATATGATAGATAGGGTGTGAAAGAGTGTTATACATTTAAAAAGAAAACAATTAAATATAAATTGATCATAATGAAAATATGTAATTGGCAAATAAACTTACATGCACATAGCATATATATTGTAGGTAAAATGTGCATTCAAATACAGTGGAATTCATAAATTTTCCTGTATGGAAACAAGTTTTTATTTTATTGTTCGATCAAAGTTTAAAAGATATTAGGCGGTATTTACATTTTCAATTATACTTAATAAAGCGCCATCTATGGTACAGTAGAAGAACCCTTGCCTATTAAATTTTTTTTATGTTAAAAATCCTATCGGGGCAATATGTGATGAAGCAGCAAAACGCGAATGAATTTGCTAGCACAGTTCGCACTTTGTAGACGGACGTTAGTAAAATTCCCAAAAATTATAAATATTATCCAGAAAATTATTTTGTAAAAGATATTACCGACTTATAAAGTGAACTTTTTCTGATTTCGGTTTATTGAATTTCCATCAGCTTTTATCAGTTCTTATTTTTTGTATTGAGGTGAAACATTACTTTTTAATAATAGAACGCAATAATAATATATCTTTATATTTATATATACGGCGAACGGGTATTTAAAATTTGGAAAAAAGGGATTCCAAAATGTTTTCTGTTTTACAAATGTTTTAAGTAAACTCGGCCGGACTCGCAAACCTTTGTCTGGCTACGATTTTTTTTCAAATATTATGAAGATACAAAGCTGTGTACGATATTAGAATCAACGATTTGTCAAGAGAATAAACAAAATTTAATAGTTAAATTGCGAATTGCTACTATAACAAAAACATTATCCAAAATTTTTAGAATTGCCTTTGTTTTATAAATGTTATTGCTATTCACGCAGTATAGGTTATAAAAATAGCAACAACGATGTTTTGCATGACAGATACATAGTCGTCACGAGGTTGCGAACGCCCGTAGACTCTTTAGTGATCCGATCGCGCACTAAATCTACACGTTCGTCAAAAGTTTGTTTGCTACGGTCCTATTTCCGAAGATGTAAGTCTTTTTGGAATTTCGTTGGTTTTTCTTTCTTATTATGGTATTATTGGCTCTGTTATTTTATTCCACTTAAATTTTTTATAATAAATGTGCTGAAATAAACAATTTGATAAATAAAGGTAAATCTGTATTTGCATCTATTCATCAGTAAATTTGCTATATTTCTTTGTTAATTAATAAATAGCGAATTCAAGTAGTAGTAGTTTTTAAAAAGTGGAACAAAAAATCAATTAGAAAATTTGGTGCCAAAGGAAATAATTTTAAAATTCAATTTAATTAAAATAAATAACCGAGGGGCAAAATATTTAAACTGATGGTCAGATGACGTTCGATATAATACGTGTTCTCCCATGGCTGTTTAAGAATTAGTCCCGTGATTTAAAATTCGTCACTTGGGGTTCCCATTATTAATTATTTATAATTTAGTTAAAGTTAATATTTAGAAGTAAGTTATTTTTTGAAAATATTTGCCTGAAAATTTTATTTCAAATGACATTACGTACATGTAGTTGCAGTGCAAGTTTGATATTAGTCTGAAATAGTTGTGAAATTTTTGAATTAACAAGCTAATACGAGACTCTAGCTGGGCAATTTTAACGTACGCAGTTTTGTGTTAGTATTAAATAAAAATGTATATGTATTTTACGTCTTAACAACTATGTCCGTTTACTAGGTTTAAAATATATGATTTTGACTATCATAAAATATTTTAATTGTTACTTTGAAACCAGGTAAGTAAATTGCTCGTTGTTACAATTTTAATAAAACTAGCTGCGCAAAATTTTTAAAACACAAGTTTCACAATGATAAAAGGTTATGGGGGTAATTTCGGTTGAGTACAAAGGGAAACAATATTTTTTGACGGTGTAGAGAGATTAATTAAAAAATACGCAAAAAGGTATTGAACTCAATAGGAAATATGTCGAAAAGAAGAATAAAATAGTGTTTTATTTATGTCACATTTTTATTCCGCGGACTTTAGAGTTTCCGCTAGTATATGGACGATAATTTATATCTATACTACTATAAAATTTTATTAGAGATAAGATTTATTTTTATATTTTTTTTTAATGTACTCTTTGGGTTTTCTGACTCCAACTGCTCTTTTATCTATCTGGCCATTTTTTTCGACTATGACCTGAAAACTACTGGACTGATTTGAATGGAATTTTCATCGGAATAATCCTCAAGGTTCATATCAAAATTTACTTTTTGTCCTTTTGTCCTATTTACCTTTTATTTCTTCAATTCATAAATATAAGAGAAGTTCATCTGTCTATCTATATTTTATTTGTTTGTTTCTCTGTTTCCTTGAACGTCACTTCAAACTAATAAATCGATTTGAGTTGGACATTCACTGAAATACTGCTAAGATACAAATTAATTTTATTTCTCATGCAGTAAGACCAAACTCGTGGGCATAAATTTAATGAAAACAAATTGTCGAGACTACTACAGGGATTTGGTCTAAACTTCCATCTATGATATAAAATCCTTGTAGCCCAATCAAGGGTATTTTTGAGATGCAATCGCTTTGCAAGCTAACATATTAATTGTTTTTGTTTAGATATGAAACGAAGCCACCTGGATTCGGGGGAGGAAGGGCGAGAATGTGCGTATAGTGGTTGTTCCATTAATCTAACGGCGTCCCTCGCAGAGCAGCATAGTTCTAAGCGTAGTTTTTGACGAAATATTCCACGTTGCAAATTTCCAAACTGCGCTTACTTAAAATGATTAAATCAATATCGTAACAATATTGTTATTTTTTTAAATAAATATAACTATTATATATTAAATACAACTATATATAAAACCTAACTGCTAAAGAATTTCATTTTGTTACATACTTTCTTTTCGCGCGGAGATGCGGGCTAAAGGAAATAAGTAGATTAAAGAAGGATTGTATATTCATAGAACTATTATCCTTTTCCTAAAATGTCTGTACGTCTACTTTTTTATCTATTCAGAATTTAATGAAAGTATGAAAATTAGCGAATTGGTTTTAATAAAATTTTCACAGCAAAGTGTTGACACAAATATATTATTTGCTTATATTTGTTTCAACACTTTCCACAATTATTATTATTCCCCAACGATGGGCAGTTTTTTGTTAAACTATACTGAAAAAGTCGCGTCAACGCAAACCGAAGCTTTATACCGTTGAGTATAAGAATTATCTTATTATCTTATAATTTTACTAAAATGACGAATTCTTTTAAAACATCTGCAATGGCAACAAATAGTACAAAAAAATATATATCTGCTCATGCAAAAAAAAAAGTTAGTGTGGCTGCTATCGAGTTCGAAACTAAGTCGATGTTAAGTCAAAGACGATATATAATTCGTAAGTGTGTCTCTGAGAAATTATATATCTCCAACATAATTAACTGCAATAAGTTGTGGAAATGTTAGAAAAGCAAACGAGAGTACTGTTAACATAACGCAAAAGACATTATTGCACTTTTTAGAACTGAAACTTGTATACGAATTAAGAAACGAAAAGAGCGCTTAAAGATGTCCAATCGCAAGGATATGGTCCTCACTTGTGTGAACGTTTGTATTATTCACTCGCTGATATGCCTTCCGCCTCATCGCGCTTGCAGCGCAGAATAAGAAGTTAGAACTTACACTACTAAGGTACATAAGACTCTGTTAAATACTTTTCTTTCAGGTATCGATGGTGATGATTGTGGTTTAAGAAGGTACCTATATTTCCATAGAGTGACGTTAGCAGGCATTACGATGTTTTGGGCCGGCGTAAGTAAATTTAAAGATTATTTTAAATGGTATCAAATTAGAACAGTGATAATTAAATTTAAACAAGGTTTTCTTCAGGAAATGGGAAATGTTAAGGTCAATTTAGAGTTCAGCCATAGTTTATTACACCCGTTGTATATAATACATATACGTATGATGTACTCTGTAAATATATAAACTAGCCAAGGTTTTAGTCTCAATAATGCCCTAATTCACTTTGGGTCCGCTCTCTTCTTTTAGACTTACGTCGCTTGTTAACCGTAAATAGGCTACATGGCATTTTTTGTTCAATACAACTGATTAAGAAGAGGGAAAGAACCTATACACAACATTTCCATTGAATTTGAAGAGTCGCTTCAAAATTTAAAACTATTAAAAACCGGCAAAGTCCCATAAAAGAAAAACAGAGAAAAAGAAAGGTCACGAGGGTTCAAAATCATTCACAACTATCGATCACAAATTAATTTTGTGGAAGCGATTTATATCTAATGGCAATCATTGAAGCATGGAAAATATTATTTGATTCAAAAAAGACATTTTATCCACATTAATCTTAGGTATCTTTTATTCGGCGTCACGTTTGTTAACGCGGCTGCGAAAAGCGACGCGTATTTTGTGTCGCATATATTCGTATTTGTTTTTCGGCTTGTTTTTTTTTTGGAAGCAAATAGCTTGTCGACGTGAAATATGTCGGCGATTATTTTCCGTTGCGATAAGTTTTGAGCGTGTCTTTAACTTCGGCACGCGGTCAACGTGTGTTTAATGTTATTGGTGTAGTTCATATATTTATTAAATTTTTTTTACAATTGACTATTTTATTACAATTCATAAGAAAGTTATTATTATTATAGAATTAAAAAAATATTTTCAATAATATCAAATTATTTAACTTATATTTTTTAGAAATTATGCAATGGACACCCGATTTACTCAGGGGAAAACAGAACAAAAAGCAGAAAAGAAGAGTAAGTGTTTCGAGTGAAGACCTCAAACAAAGCTTTTTGAATTATATTATTTTTTTCAAACGTGATTTTCTCTTGAATAAACTATTAATGACTAAAATAATTTACTTTGCAGTGGTGAGTTATATGTCAACTTAACCGAAAATAGGTCTCATGTCAAAGGTCTATATGTCAAGTTAACCGAAATGTTTAACAGTGAACAACATGAATATTAGCCTATTGAATAATTCAATTTGCAGTAATGCAGCGGGTGTAGATCTACTCCCAAGTTATGGTTACGCTCAAATCAATTCATGAGCACACTTAGTTCACTCGACATTTCACATGTTAAGTAAATTAATATTTACTTTGAATTATTTCTTTAATCAGAATTTAATGCACCAGATAAGATATAACGACTAAAAAATAAAATAATTAGTTGGTTTTATACAATTAAAAAAGGTCATCCTTTATAGCCCGGGGTAAAAGTAAAGAACGCGCGTAACCAAATGGATGGGAGGACAAATGCTGTATTGTTCACAATTCTGTTCATTGCTACGTTTGATTTGAAATTATGCCCCTTAGAATGGGACACATACCGTATCTCATTCTAAGGTGAGAGATAGCCACCCTCTACATTAGGACTCAAGATAAAAGATTCATGAAATTGTGGTTAATTTAACAATAGGGGGAGATGCCGTTAAAAATTGGATTGGGATATCGAGAGTATACAAATACAAACTCACATTAAGGGAGACTGAGTGCTACGCGTCATCATTTCTGCTTTATACGTTCTAAATCGACATAAGCATAGCTCCTGTCATCAATATTCTTTCCGTATGATTGTAATAACGAATGTTTTTGTTTTATCATATTAAATCACGACGGGGCAGTAAACAGGATAAGAACTGTTCAGTCAATCATTTTTAAAAGTGGAGATCGCAGTGGTATTTTACGGTTTGTTTAAATTTGGTGTGGTGAAAAACTATTTTTGTAGGAGTTCACAAAATATTAAGTTACATAATTAATAAGTCGTGACATCTAAATCCATACTTCCATTAACCCTGATTGTATCATTAAATCCATTCGTATATTTACTAGTCGTTTCAAGGATCTAAAATTATATGATGTAGTTAAGTATTTTGTGCAATATTTTTTGATCCATATTCCGGTGTACGTATCTGTTCGCTATGAAACCGAAAGTCGCTTGGTCGTGTGTCGTATTACAAAATCAGCGACATCTCTACGCGTGCACAGTCTAAGGCGCATAGCAAAAATATAATGTTCCTAATTATGCTGGTATTCCTGGCTATCATAGTTTTCAATATTAGATAGGCTACAACCGTGTCTTGTCCTAAATATGGACAGACGATAAATAAGTTGTGATAAGTAATTAAACTGAGTATTATATCCTCACAAAATGGAGGTAGAGATTCTACAAGTTAGATCACTTTCAATCATATACTCAAACATATTTTATTAATAACTAATACCTTTCAAATAGCATATGTTATGAAATAAACAATTACAGCATGCCAGAATATTTTCATCTTTATTCAGTTACCTGCTATTTTAAAACCATACAACGATCACCAGTGTCCCGTTAAAGAACTTTAATTACTAGAAGCTTGAATTTAAAGTATCCTGATTATATTTACGCAGAACAAATCCTGTTTGAATTAAAAATTAAAAAATACTAAATGCTACAACATACTTCTTAGCTTCAAAATAAAATGAATAAAGAAATATTAATATTACAAATTAGGGAGTTTTCAATTATATTCACTTTGAAATATCATGAAAAATTTGTTTTACATTCGTCAAATCCATAATAACTTCTTTTTTACTGATTGCAACTAAAGTATGAATTATAAAAAAAATAACTAAATGTCATCACTAACGTTAAACATAAGTACTTGGTAAAAAGCGCAATGAATCCCTTCTGACGAAGACGTTGACCACCAAAAATTGATCGCGCGCCGACAATAAAACGCACTCGAGGTTTATTGCGAAGCAAAATAATAATGGGCATATTTCACGTTAGGTATTCCCTAAAAAACACACCTAAAAAATATGCAAAACAAAATATGCGTCGTTTTGCGAAGAAAAAAGGTGAGTTATGTATAATGTGCATAAAGTATCAAAGAATAACGTTATATTTCATGCGTTTACATTTATAGTTAAAACGAATTTAATAATTCAATACCGATCTGCTTTATCACGGAGCGCGTTACGCTAGGTGTACAATGCGCTTGTACACGTTATAGATTATTAAAATAAATAAGCATAGCATTAATATTTTTATTAAGGTGTAGTTATGAGAAAATTAAGTTAGTTTAAATTCTTTAACTACGACTAAAGTTGCGATGGCAATTCCTTAGACATTATTAAAATATAATATTTGACACTCGGCTCAATTATTATATGTAATTTAATCATTACGACTGATATTGAATTTCGATTAGTTCCATGGAAACGAAAATATTTTTTTAAAAAAGTGCAGCTAGAGATAAAACAAATATCGTTAGATATAAATTGCTTGGCATGAATTAATTTATGAAATGGACAATTATGAATGATTTCGTATTGGGTGTTGATTTTTTGTTGCTTTCTAATGGAATTCTTTCACTTAATATTTAATGAAAATTATTCGATTTTTTTAATCAGTACCAACCAAAAACTGATATAGTCATATTGTTAACTTCTTTTCTTATTTTTTTTGCAAACTTCGTAATTACGTGCTCCGGATACCATTAACAAAGGTAAAACCAAATATCTGCATTAACACCAGTTGGAAAATGGTCCTTAAATTTAATTATTTGCATTTTAGCGATGACAAAGAAGCCGTCCTCCATATCGTTGTACTCCAGAAAGTGGGTTTCTTTTGAGATAACATAGCGATGGCTGGTGTATTTTGTAGCAATTCATAGGTAGGAAGTGATATCCTATGTTTCTTTTATTCTTGTCATTTAAGCCAGGATAACAGTAACTCAATATTTTAAATATGAAATATTTACATAATTAATTTTATAGAATCTTTAGTTTTTAAACCGGAACCAGTATAAATATTTTATAATTTTTTATAACTTGATCTATTTACTAAACATTAGAATAATTGTACACAAGACGCTCTCTCGCAATTAAGAACATAAAACTTCACTTAACAGAAACATTGGTGATCGAAGATGCAATATATCATTAATTTTGGTTTCGTGTATCATGAAACTAGTAACGTAGTAATTTTATCTGAATAACACATAACAACAGGCAACAGACGTAAAACGAATCAAATATTTAATCACTTACTATTTTGTTTTAATATTAAAAGTCGAGAAGGATTCTGAAATCACGATCAACACTCGCAAGTATTGTTATCGTAATATTAATATTTCGTGTTGTGTATTGGTATTTGATGACCAAGCAATAGTGAAGAGGGAGCAATTTTGTCAAGAATATTCTCTTTAAACGAAGATCAGCCCAAACCTTAAATCAAATCTTTGTGATTCAATTATAGAGAATTCACAATTTCATATCTATTGGAGTGAAATGGTCTGAAAATTATTCAATGACGTCACATTCGTTGTTGTGAGGGATACGATATTCATTAAATCTAGACGCAAAAAAGCTCTATTTCTCACAGAATCAGAATTCCACAGAACTATCAGCATCACCTTCTAACGGGGTCAATAGTATATATATATTCTCATATACTTCTAACGTGTATGATTAATTCATGTACTAACTCATAATTAGATATCTGGAGTACGTCGCGAGGATAAAATATGGTGTTAGGATCATTTTAACCACTTTCGTTACAGGTTTAAATCTGCAACTTTCCCTGCGACTGCTGCATGCAGCGCAATGTTTGATTTGATTACAAACGTTACAAACGTATTTAATCCACAGAAATTTAGTTTCAAAACTGGCCATAGTACCTCAATAGCGTTAGTGAAAATTACAGATGATATACGTTTAGCCATGAATAATACTCAACTGAAAGTACTTGTACTTCTTGACTTCAGCAGTGCATTCCGTTCCGCTGACTTTGATATTTTGGTAACAATATCTCAATACTCATTAAAATGGTTTAGCTCGCTTCTATATGAACGTTGGCAATCTGTGAAGTTTTCAGATGCGTTCTCTCATTGAGCGGACTTATCAGCTGATGTGCCCCAAGGAGGGAATCTTTCTCCTCTTCTCTTTTCAATATTCATGATGGGGTTCTTGGGAATACACATAGTAATTATCATCTTTACGTTGATGGTTTACAATTATATGTAAACTCCATAGCAACCGCTATCAATACCCTCAATAAAGAACTCGCTTCAATCGGTCAGTGGACTCATAAAATGGGTCTGTTAGTTAACCCAGTTAAGTCTCAAGCTATCATAATTGGTAGCCAAACACTCCTTTCTAAAATTGGGCTATCAGCTCTGCCGTATCTAATATTGAATGATACACCGATTCCGTTTACGTCAACTATTAAAGACTTGGGTCTAGTGATCGATCAAAATCTTAGCTGGTAACCTCAAGTAAATGATGTTAGTCGTCGTATCTTCAGCAGAATGTACACTTTCAAGCATCTTCAAAATTTTCTAGACTTTCAAACCAAAATTCACCTCTGTGAAATACTCTTACTGCTGCTGATTAACTATAGAAATGTATGCTATTCAGAAAATTAGAACGCCTACAAAATTTGTGCATCCGTTTTGTTTTTGGTTGCAAAGATATGGTCATGCATCTCAATTCAGAGCGCAACTTAAATGGGCGGTAGTCGGCAATCGGCACAATCTTCACATTCTTATACTTTTCTATATTTTGAATAATGCTACTTATCCAACTTATCTTAGAAGCAGATTTAATCACTCGTTTGCACACGTTATAGGGCTATGCTCTGAAAACCAGCTCAGTCTCTTTTTCTAAAACACACAACCACCTTTTATGAAAATTTCTTCGCTGTCCAAGCTATAAGACTTTGGAATCGACTAGATCTGGATACCATAAACTCGTCATCCTTAAAGATATTCGAAGATCGTCTGACAAAATCCTTCCTCTCATAAAAACCCTTTATCCTACCGTTCCTGTTGCCCTTTTCTTCCCCATTTTCCTTGTTCCCAAGCATGTTAACATTTATGATTAAACATTTTTTTTGTATTGTTCATATGTAGCTTACTTTTGCTTATTTGTATGTTATGACATTTTTTATTATTTGTTATGTCCTAAGTTTCGTTTTTTTTTAATAATGTCTTTTAATATGTTTATATTTAATCAATGTGATTAATCGGAAGAGATTGCTCTTGTGACAATAACTCCACCAAATGAATGTATTATATGTACGTTAAAGTTTGAATAAATAGATAAATATTTTCATAAACGGAATAATAATGGCACGAAACAAACATGACCCATGGCTTGGCATGGGAATTACCCTATGGGGACAGATAACCATCATCAAGGTATAAAAACTTAGTTTCTTCCTTGACAAGATGGTCCACAGTAGGTCGGTATTTTTTATTATAGATAACTACATTTAGAGAAAAAAAAATGAACCAGTTACTTCTTAAAAGAAGATCGTCAGAATTTTGATGTGAAATTCTAATTCTTTTAAGAAAGTGACAAGCATGTTTACACTTTGTTCTTTAAATTGCCCAGAACGACGGCACAATAAAAAGAGTTTGCTTTAATAAAAAAAGTTGAAAGTACTCTTAACATATATTTGTTATATTTCTATGAAATGGTAAGATATATATGACAATCTCCGATCTTTTTAGAGGTAATTAGTTTGGCGTCCTCGCCTTAAAGTCAAAATTACCATTAACAAAACTAAATTTTATGTGTTTCTCTTCTAACAATCTGAGTAACAAATATTTTTGTTTATGTATATATATATATATATATATATATAAATATATATATATATATATATATATATATATATATATATGTATATATATATATATATATATATATATATATATATACGGTACTCGCGAATGCAAATACGAATACCGCCTTTTTACACCTGAACATTTTTGACAGCGAACTAATGTTTAGTGGAGCTGATCTTCTTTCCACGTCGTAGCGAAACAGACCACAATGAGAAAAGAGACCAAAGCTTTTAGTTTTGAAATTGTATATTCCGCTGTTCTAATTTGGTTATATGCTATATATTTTATTTATTAGTGCAATAAGTAATATTTTAAAAAGCTGTTATTTACTTTATTAGAAATAAACTTACATTTGTGTTACTTACAATTCTGCTTGTTTTGGTAACAAGTTAATAATTTTTAAAAATTTCAAACAATGGTGCAAATTGCAGTTGCATTTTATATTTTTTTTTGTTTTGAAAAGGAAATTATTTTTTTTTCATTTATGTACAGAAAGTACATTTTAGCAAACAGAAAGTTGTATGTTAAAAAAGGGTTTATCTTAAAAAAAACTGAAATTCAACTTTTTTTTGTTTACGCAAAATATCAAATCTCTTTGCAATAAATATTTTTGTAACTTAAGTTATAGTTTTTTTATTTTTTAATGAATTCAACAAGAAAATCACACACATACGCACACATATTTACATATATATATATATATATATATATATATATATATATATGTGTGTGTGTATTTATATATATATTAGGTCATTCCATTCAAACTTCTGCGTATACTCTTCCGCGTATACTTTTCTCAATTATGTTCTCAAATGTTTTTAAAATTTCCATCCCGCACAGATAGTGTGACTGTTGCCTTATTAGGAGTAGGTTTCGAGAAAGGCATTATGGTGCTCCTCGATAATCCTTTCGTTCGTATTCAGTTACCAGCACCTTATGCATACTCAAATTTTTTATCAATATTCCATGCACATTTGTTTCTGGGATATGAAGTTCAAGGGAAATTTCGGCCACAGTCAAGTCGCTTCTTTAACCTAACTTATCTTTCACAGCGGCGACGCGCTCTTAGTGTTCAGGTGCCAGGCATCTCGTCTTTCTTCTGTACATACTTTGCCCTCATGAAAAACTTTCACCCAAAATTGTACAGTCCTCAAACAATACCCGGAACCTACTAAAGATTTTACAAGATCTTTATGAATATAAAAAAATCTTAATGAATATTTTTGTCAAGATCTTTATGAATGTTTTTGTCTAAAAGAACATCAAATTTAATAAAATAAAATTAATTAGTTTATTTTGATCGATGTAAAATATATGTGAAATATCTGTTGACAGATGGACGCACTAAAGTTCATTAAAGAATTACCAAATATATATAATCATCAACATATCGCGCAACCTGTCAAAACAGGAACCGGACGTGTACTCGCATGTTTGAATGGAATGACTCGATATGTGTGTGTATACGTGAATATGTGTGTGTATACAGTCACATATATATATATATATATATATATATATATATATATATATATATATATATATATATATATATATATATATATATATATATATATATAAACATATACTTCTTGCCAATGTGTAGGCATTGCTAAAGATCCGTCCTCGTAGAAATCTTTGGCTCAAAAACTGGTGAAGTTCAATTTTGATATGACTTTTGTCTTTACATTTTCGGTATCGTGAATTATTAGACAAAGAGCGAACCAGATGGTAATTAGATGGCAAAAGAACTGGGAAATTAGGAGAAGAGAAGGGTGAAATAAAATATTCCATCCAAGTGAAAGTAGTTTTCCACGCGTTACTTTTGCTACGTGGAGTCGAGCATTGTCATGTAAAAATAAACTTTGATTTGAAAGAAGTTTGGCGGTAACTTTGCTCAATTGTTCAAAATAAATGTTAGCTGTGATCGTACTGTTACAAATTATTTAAAGAACCAGATGTGGTCAAATACATGGCAATTTAGAGAATGAAATGGGCAGGGCACTTGAGCAGAATGAACGAGAGTCGGGCGACAAAAAAGATCTTCTCAGCCAGACCACTGGGCTCTCGACAAAGAGGAAGACCTATACTTAGGTAGCTCGTCTGCCTGGAAAAAGACTTTAAATTCCTAAGTGAAACGAACTGTATGTCTCTAGTCAAGAACAAGATAGCTTAGGAGTTGATTTTGCGGAAGACAGGGGCTCATCCTGGGCTGTCAAGTCATTGAAGAAGAAGAAGAAGAAGAAGTGATAGTACTATTAGCTTGAAAGAGTTCTTAATTAATAACTCCATTTATACCACACAATGCACTCAAAAGTACCTTTCGTCCAACATTATATTTGTCTAGGTACATCTTTTACTGTAGCTCCTAGCCACTGGCATTTACGCCTAAAATTAACATAAACCACCCACTTTTCATCTCCTGTACCAGATACTTTAGCCTCTTGTTGGTACAGTGGAAACTCAGTAGCTCCAATAAACATTAGCTGTCCTCTGAAAGGGTATTAGCCCATATGAGGACCAAACGGAATATTTCCACTTATTTCTTAAAGCATGACTTGTTTTTCCATTGCAGTACAAGAGCATGAACATATTTCTGCCAAACAACGCGATCTTAATCTGGAATCTTCTTTAGGATTTCAAAATTTTCCAAATCAATTGCAGGAGGTCGCTTTGGACCAGGTTTATCGGACAGGTCAAAATTCCCTTCTTTGAATCTTTGGAACCAGGGTAACCCAAATAAACAGATTGCGATGAATTGACAACTTAATATTGTTGATTTACTCGTATCCCTATAATTTACTCGTAGTTGTAACAGTAGTTCTTATGTGATGCATGCATAAAAAACACAAATATAAAAGCAGAAAAATATTTCAAAAATGGTTTAACTGCATTTCATAACTCATTATTCATCTAATCAAATATACTTTTGCAAATATTACCAATGTACGGACAGGTAAGGATTTTAATTTTATTATCCGTATAGATAACGGTCACTGAAGAGTATTTCTACTTTCGGCATTATGGAATCTCGTAATGAAGAAAGCGCTTTAATTTAGTTAACTTTAGTTAATTTTTTATAAACATAAATTTCAATAATTTCCATTACACTGAATGGAAATTATTGAAAAACTCTTTTGTTTGCGATAGAGATTCGGTTAACTTTAGGATACGAATGATGCATCGATACTGTGTGGGTTTCGGAAATTTGTACAAAATTATTAGCAATCAAACATCCAAGTATGTGTTAATACTCGTACGTGTTATCGCTTGATGCATATAAGCGAACGCTTGTACGTGCATGTTTCTTAAAATTCAAACATTAGTTTACAAGATAATGTAAAGTTTTTGGTTGGTTAATATATAAAAAGAAAAAAACAGAATATTTTACCTATTTTATTTTATTTGAAAATTTTACATAATTTATTTTTTTTAATTCTACGAAATAAAAATAGATATAAGAGTGTACGGAAAACTTCTCGTTTTCAAATTGAGACTTCAGTTTTATAGCATCAAAGGCTTCTTTCGTGAACCCTGGAATTCACTCATTCAGAGTACGCGGGGATGGCGAACATGTATTAAATGTTTGGCGGACGAAAGCGTATGTCCTTGACGAATCAAAATTTAAAGTACGAAATCTCATAGGAATGGTGAATATTTAATAATGGGAATATACCCCGTTTCTCTTTTAACGATCTGGCTTTTTGTGAGCTCATTAAATTACACACCGACGTTGCTTGAAACTGATGACTCTCAAAAGAAAAATGAAACTAAACTCATTATTTATCAAATACCTGTTCGTCAAACTTTTCAGAATGTCCTGCAAATTGGCCAATTTATTATTACATCGTCGTCTATAATTCTGCAAACGTTTTATTCTCAATTTTTTTCTGTACATTAATTTTCCATTTGTCATTTTCCGGATTCCATTTTGAATCTTTGAAATTCTTACGCCATTTTTTGTAAAACGGGTATCTTAAAAATTTGCATGTATACTCGGTACTTCATTCTGTGTCATATTCGGTAACGATAAAAATCAATATTAATGTCCTGATGATAAAAATAAATATTAATAGGTTTTTAAAGATGTTATCAAAAAAAACCGGTAAAAATGGAAAGATGAGACCTCGTTATCTATAATAGCGTTGTGACTTTTAAACGTGTCCTTGAATGAAGTTGGCATGGAGACAGAATGTCATGTTCCGCGGATAATTCTGATGACTCCATTTAAACATTAAAATATGTATTCTCTGGTATCAATCAAGGAAAGAAGATTCAAAAATATATTTATTTATGCAATGTGTGGCAAGTATTTGCAAACTTTAAAGAGATTTACTATTTTTTTTTAATATTTTCATAGTTAATTTTACAAAGGTATTTGTAGGTATTAGTACAAAATTAAAAAAAAAAACTGTTTTAATAAGAGGCTAGTAAATATTACAGCGAAACTTGCAAGCAAAGATAAAAATTATTGCATTTGGGATAAAATAATTTTGCTTTAATATGTCCTATGTCCAAGTACGGCTATATATGCGGATAATGGGCTGAAATATTTAGTTTATAATAAGTTAGTAGTTGTAGCAAGTTGTAATGTCTCCAACACTAAACAAGTTGTAAATTTTTATTGGCACATTATACGGAACCTTCCACGTGCCGTTTAATTTCGTAAAAGTCAATTATCGATTTAATAACAACATTTTCAATTATCGATTTAATAACAAACATGGAGTCAACTTTTCAATCAAATTATTTCAATTTAGACAAAAAAAAATATATTATTTACATATCTTTTTTTTCCATTTTCAAATCATTAAATCTTCTGCTCATGATTTGTAAATTATTTTAGAACATAATATAAATACCATTACTTTGTAAAATTTCTTAAATTCGAGAGATTGTAAAAAATAATCTATGTTGAGATTAATATGAGTATTGTAACATATCTAAAGTTGTATATAATTGTGATTTCGAGACATTTAATTGAATTATTTCGTCAAATACGTGAAATAAATAAATTCGATTTTATTTTACTTTGATGTCACATAATTTCAATGCCACACAATTTTCAAACATTGTGTATATATGCTGCCACTTCCTGTACCTGGTCATATTTTTAGAGATCACAGATTATACAAAAATATAATTAATCGTGTACTTACATTACACACACACACAAGTTAAAATAAGTGTTGGTACTGCATGGCTACGTAAACATCTTTTACTTTTTTTCACTGATATCAAAACAGTTTACATTAAAATGTCTAGTGCACAGCGCGCTAGATCTAGCGGGAAACAAAATATCAGATTACCCCTTTGCTTATAGTCAATTCTCTTTTTTCGACTGAGGAAATCTGCTAGAAAAATATTCCTTTTCTGTATTCTACCCTAAGAGAAAATGGTATATAAACCAGTGTACTAAAAGATAGGAAATAATAATCACCAAAACATATAACAGGTACAAAATACATTATATATATTTTATTATTTTTAAATCATATGAAACACACTAAATTTATATTTTAAACACTTTTTTAAGTCTATATTAATTACTATTATTGCTAACGCCATAAATGGTGTCATGTCAATTTCAGTGATAAATTTAGGAACATTTAATTTAGTTAAATTGATACAAATCTGTACTTATTTATGAAACGATATTCCATCTTTCATCAAGCTGGACATCTCTTTTTTAATAAGTTTTTGGTTAGTACGACGGCAAATTGTTTTAAACAATAAAACACTAGACCCGCCCACACCGAAAGCACACTCTTGACAGGTAACGTCATATGGAGTTGGTGCATTTTACACCATTACTTGCCTCGGATCACTCGCGCTAGTACGGAGTCGTGGAATTAAATCCAGAAGTAATACAAGAGATATTTCATTAGCAAGGAGCGCAGGACAAATGAGATGTTTAATTTTTTATTACAAAAGATAACCGACATTTTGTTCCAGAATAGAGTGTCTTTCTTAACAAGCATAAACAAGATCATATTCGTTTATAGAGCGTAAGTTTTTAATACAGAGTACTTGTTTTATTCTCAAGTTAATGTAACCACGCAAATAGTGCTAATATAACCTACATTTTGTTATAAAGAGTGGAAATACTGAAGATAGATACGATTTAACAAAGTAAAAATGTTTAACGAGTTTCATTCCTGTTTTATATTTAAAGATGTAATTTGTACCATAGAAGTTGTTGGGTATTATGAATATCGTATTTAACTTGTTATATATGGGAACTCGTAAATTACCACTTCTTTTCTTTTCTTTTTTAAAATATCAACAGTAAGAGAGAAGTTAATCTCTGAATAAATTTCGTCTTCTTATTAAAAATACATGTACTCCGAGATAAATATGAATTATTACATAATATATTGCAAACACAGTATTTTATTGACGATGAAAGATTCATGAAATATTTTAAGTCAAATCATGCAGTATTTGTTTCTAACCATATAAGATTATTTTGCGACAATTTTGCTGTTGTCGAAACTTTAAAGGAAAGAAGGTAGATGTTGTGAAATTTAATTTTTTTTACTATCTTGGTTACGAATTTATCATAATATATTACTTTTACAGTTAAGATATTTTTGCATTTGAAAATTCGATTTTGTGGATGAAGTTTTTTCTAGATTTATGAGAGAATAATTTTGAAACCGTTTAATTCTGCTAGATTAATATGGCCTATATTTAGCTGTTTAATTCAATCCATATATAGGTATTAGTTCTAGAGAGTTGGACACAAATCAGCCAAACTAGGTGAAAGATTAAATAAACTCGCGTTTATAGATTTAAACAGTCGTTTCCATAGAAGCATATACATGTAAATTCTGTTACACGTATTCCATTTTGATCAAAATTCATTGATAGATGTTGCTGAAAATAATAATTATAAATTATTTCTGTCTAAAATGATGGGTTCAATATGAGAGCAGTTATTGAAGTACAATATAAAACGCAATTCTCTAGTATAAGGTGAGCTTGCTTGTAACATTATCAATTTCTTCATAAATGCCACTTTATTCTCTTTTATTTATTTTTGATTCCATTATTTCAGGAATTACGTCAGTTCTAAAAATACATTCCTTTTTAAAGTACTTAAACCAAGATTTCTAATTTGTGATGGAATATCGTTGAAACTTTTATCTACTAGTAGATTCAGATGAGAGCTCACCCCAAAAACTCCTAATTTTATCATTACTCTATAAATGTTTTATAAACGAAGACGTAAGCACAGCTAGAATATGTATAAATCTAAGTTTATACAATGGAAGAAATTTTATTTTTATATGATGTGATCTTGGACAATATCGGTTCAATTAATATAAATAATAGAGTTTTATAAGCGAAAAGGAACTGAAATAAAATTGAAGTGATAAATTAAAAAGTAAGTTGGAATGAAAGTAAAATATATATTTTAAAATCATGTCGTTAAAAGACCCTCATTTGTGTACATTCCTTTCAATATGATCAAGATAATCTTTCATATTTTAGGGAGTATTTTTTTGTGAAATATTGAATTTTTAGTATGTGCCATTAAAGCGACAACACAAAAAAATAACTGAAAGACATTTTCCAACTGACAAAGCGAACGAAAGCGAGATAAGCCACGTCCGTAGCTGGGTCACGTCCGTAGCGATTATATATCCATGAAGTTCCATATGAGTGGCTTCACTCGCGCACATCTGAGGTGATAGTTTGGCAAATAACAAGGAAAGGTCCTTTTCATAATTCGGTACTGACTTATGGATCTTTAATATTGGCGGTGAATAACCTCGGGTGTAGGGAAACGTTCGTACCATAAATTTAGTTGGGAGGATATTTTAACTTTTCTATATAATTTTCTTTTTCTTCTCTTAATAACCGAATACAATTTTAGCGTGCATTGAGGAAGTATCTGCCTGAGAGCGGTTCAAGTATTACATTTTTTAGTAGATCGATATACGGTATACCTCAAAGAAGAGTTTTACTCTCTTTATGTTTAGAGCGTTTATTGATATTGTTTTTAATCATATCCACAACAATTTCCATCTTCAAGTTATGTCCATCACATTTATATTCATACCGACTTTTATTCTATGGCAAACACCTTCAAAACGCTTAACGTGGATCTGCTCTAAATAGGTCAGTGATAACATGAAACGGATCTGTTAGTTTTCACGAAGACTTACATAAAAAATATGCTTTAATGCAACTAATTCTAAAAGAGTAGCCTTAGATACTCCAACTAATGAAAAACATAAAGTCAATATCATACGTTCTTACCTTGCTTAAAAATATAATTATATATAAAAGAAAACCCCTGGAGCTTTTATACCTACTTGAATTTTGAACTGAAGACATAAACATGTTTCCGTATCCAGATGTTTTAATTTTCCTTGTTTTTTTACATCTTAAATATTCCATACAACTCACTTTTTTTATCTCGGTAATTTAGAAGATATATTTGCTCGCGGTATACAGTTAAGTTTTACCAAAATTTATGTCTTAATCGAGTTCCAAAATCGTTTAATAATTGAAGATAAAGAGAGAAAATTTTTTCCCTTAAAATTTTTAGAAATCATCTGAAAAGGTCCTAATTTTGATGCTTTATAATTATTTTCACCTTATTTTACAATTAACTATACAATATATTTTTCACACTATGTAATTGTAGTGACAAAATAAGAAAGTTTATTTTTTTGTCAAAAAATCCAACAAAACAATGCTTAAGCCATTTATATATACGAAATCTTAATTAAATAAAATATATAATTTAGGTTACTATTCCACAGTATTTAGAGTTATCATTTAATTTACCTACATCATTAAAAGCCCAGGGGAATTTTTTGTTAAATATTTTGTATTTTTTCCATAATAGAGCAGTAAGCAAAATCGTTGAAAATCATCCCTCAAAACATGTATGACAGACACACGGTACGACCGTGTGCTTGTCATACATGCGCGGTCCAGTGACAAGAGCACGTTGTCACCTCTGTAATCCGATCATAATAAATTCACGCGTCCCTCGCTCGCTCTATGCATTTGATAATGCCGGATATGCGAAAAATGTATTCAGTTATATCGCCCTGAAACTATATTTTCGTATTAGGTGGGCGGAGTTGGATTTTCCTTAAAATACTAGACTGACACAAAACTGAGGGGGAATGTGATGCGAAATATCTTAAAGTAAAGGCTTCGATTACTAAATTTGTGGCACATAAGTACGGTTGAACAGGGCACAATTTAAATTTTTGTAAATTACAAATAGGCACTACTTTGAGATAATGTAAACGGAAAGCACTTTTTACTAGATATTAGTTGAGGTTTATTTACATTTGGGATGGAGAGTTAATCATATAAAAATCATAGACCAAACATAAATCATAAATCTGAAATTGTCTAGTAGGATAGCTAGACCCTGTTATTAAAAAAGATGTTATTTAGGTATTTACCGTTGGCGTACTTGAGGTTAATATGCTATTGGCATACAAGAAAAATGTTAAGAGCAAACTTTAAAGCAAATGCGAAACCGGTTTATAAAATAAAATTCTAGCAGCCATTATTAACCAGTTATTATTATTTGTATGAATATGAAGTATCGAAGCCATTATTGTCTGGTTTATTTCATTTTCCTGTAGTGCAAAATCTACTTTTTGTACGTTTGCGATATTGAATTATAATGTCCATATTTTAAGGATGAACTAACTCTCTCTATAGCTTGCTGTCGGTGATGGTCGAAATAGTTTACATTCGTTTATTCGATTATAAAATGCATTGGTCTCCATTATAAAAACTATATCGTTGTCGTTGCTGGACAGAAGGTTTGTGCTGAAATGTGCTGTAGACTTATAATTAACTTTTTGCTCATCTTATAGTTTGGCCGTAATGTGTTGAGCGAGTTCATAAGAAATAAGAAGAAATTTAGGATTAAAAATATTATGGGTCACCCATGATTGGAACTAATACTATTAATGTAGGAAACAAATAAAAATTGTAAAGAATCGTGTACCGCTTTATTATTCCACAACTTGATAAGTAAGTTTTTGTAAAACCGACAAGAGGCTAACATTTGATTGTAAATGATGAACGTAGCAAAATGTTCTTACGGCATTATTTTTATTTCAACGTTACGTTTGTTTGTCCAAATTGATATTAAAATAACTATTTTTTTATTTATGCTGGTTACTCACATGTACTTTGTATTTTTTGAAGATTTTATGTTAAATTATGGGATAAATAATTAACACAGCAATCTTTTTTTATGGGAATTGCAGTCGAAAAATACTCGTTTGTGTAGTTATATTTTAATCTTTTAGAAAGGAAAAATTCCACCTTTAGAAATAAATAAATGTTTCTTTGAAATCTTAATTTTTAAGGATAAGTGACTATGTATGGCAAAACATTTAACTTTTCATTATTTGGAAAAAAAAATTGAATATATTTCCTTTACTTCCTTACATATTTTATCGCAGTTTTCACAGAGAAATTCAAATGTATAAACATGTGTATATTTAGATTCTACGCAATATCGACTTTCACTAAATATGCATAGCGATATAATAGTAATAAAATAAAAATGCTGATCATAATAACAATGGATGAGAAGTAATAGATTTCTAATAATGTGCGTAATAGATTTCTAGTAATAGCTTCCATTTATTGGGAAATACAAGTATGAGAGAGCACAATTAATAAAAATAATCTCATTAGATTTTCATCGGCTTTCCTTTCATCTTTTAAATTTTCCTTGTGGTTGCTCGATTTTATTGGGCACTCTCGTTAACAAATTCATATTTTTTGGACTACCTGATTTATATATCAGCCGGTTTTCGAGGTTAATTTCAATGTTTGTGACAAAATATGAGAAGTAGAACTCAAGTGGTTACGCTAAAAAATAACAGATAAAAATTGTTACGTATACAGTTATTTTTTTAAATTTATTTTAACCCTAAAACGATGAAATTATTTCTGAATGAAAACGTAATTTGCAAACTATTATTTGTAATCAGTAATACAATTTCGCTGAAATATGTTAAAACAAAGCTATTGAGTACGAGTATTTCTCGCACCAACGCCCGTATGCACTACACACGGTCAGTACCGTCAGTCGGTCTCACTGACACTTAAAAACGTATTTCGTATGCATATTTGAATGACAACACCATGCAATGAGGCACGGTCAGTAAAGTAGACTCTTGTTCCGACTCGACTGACAGTTAATAAGAAACGGAAATACGAGATCGCCTTGAATGAGGTTTATTGGACAGATAAAAATTTCCTTTTTTGAATTGTTGGGACTGCTTTTGGCTGTGTCGTAAGAGAGCACACATTCATCCGTCACTATACATATATTGCGTGTTTTTTCATTGGCTTTTGGCCCTAAACAAAATTCATGAAGTAAAAGCACTCTAAGTTCACTTTGCGATACTTCCATTTTTCTATTTATTCTTTATTCGCGGATTACTCAACTGCAAACTGAATAGAGCCTCGTACGCTGCACTCTTCATACATCCCATAAAGAATATTCTAGATGCTTCTATAACATTCTAGAAATCGGTGGAAAATTGTGGCGGGTTTATAATTTGCTACCCCAATAATGTGCAATTTGCATTTCTTTCGTATATAATAATTTGCAATTTGCATTTCTTATATATGAAGTTCCTCTTTATGTGGTGAAGTTATTCATTAAATTTTGGAAGCCGACAGTGATTTAGAACTTAAATTTACCAGAGATAAATAAAATATAAAGTTGTATTGTTCTGACGCTTAAATAATATATGATCGTTCTGATGATAAAATAATATATAATCATGAAGAACCGCTCATTGATTTTACGGACAGTGATGTTGAGTCGCCTCCAAATATTATTTGTGGAAGCAATGGGTTAGACGAAGATAACCGGGCATAAGTTTTTAAAAATAGTTGGGGTGGAATTGATTACATGATACATAAAAGATAGAATAAAAGAGTAAGCCACATTCACAAAAAAAATACTCAACAAATTGAATGTGGAATGATGAACCGTAATTGCTATATTAATATCCATTATGAGATATGTAGCATAACTAAAAAGTATCTATAATTACTGTTTTTATAGTTTTTCATGTCACCTTTTCATTTAACAATTAGTGCCATATTTTCTAAGGGTTATTAAGACGTTTTCCTATAAGAAGAACCATGTGTGAGTTACACAAGGTTCTTCTACAAAACATTGATGACTTTTATTTTTCCTATTTCAATACACAGCAGTATGCTCTAAATATATCATTACACATAAACTGTCTAAGTTGTATTCCGGCTTGCTTCTTCTTCAAGACAAAAGTAACATGATAAATTCTTGAACTCCACTAAATTTGTTGTTAATTGTAAAATTGTAACTGTTAATTTTGGACTTGTAATAGAATATGGTAATTTTCAATTCTACCCACTCCACATGAAGATGTGGATTGGGTAGAATTGCTTGTAGACCAAAAGTTACGAGTATAAGGTGTTCATTTTCTGCTGCTAATTATTTGTCTCTTTCTCCCTGACATATGTTTCAAACCTTTCTTTTCTTCTACGCTCTTCTGTATTTTTCGCATTTTTATGAGCCATGCAGTACTTGCATTGGTTTCTCTTGAGAGTGAAGACACTTATATTAAATTTAATATTGGAAACCCTGGAGTTTTGGGTCAAATTTCCATTTTAGACGTTGTTTCGAATGCAGTGTTCTTTGTGGCCACCGTATAATTCTGAAATAATTTTCCGACTTCGATATACCCTTTTATGTAGTATGCTCTTAAGTAATGTTATTAAATTTTTGGGTGTACCATTATTGTATTCACGATACTTATTCCAATTCACATTTCGATGCTTTGTGGTTTACATGTTTCCCTCTCAGATCAATAGCTACAAATCTATGATTAAATTTTTTTATTATCGTTCTAATTGGCCTTTCAGTTATATCCATCGTGACTTTGAAAAAAAAATTGCCAACACGGATGTCTTTTCCAGAGTTGAATAATAATACAAGATTCACACCTCGATGGCTTCATTCTCGTTGGTATCTGTACAAGGACTGAATCGGATTACTATTTTTGTAGATATATTCACCCAGCAGTTGAAGATTCTCGTTCAACAAGATTGCTGAATGAACCTTGCTTCCACTTCATGGCTGAAGAAAAGTAACCCCTTCCATGGTTTCTGTTATTAATTGTTACCTTAATTGTTGATTTGCTCAGCTACATTTTCGTGTTTTGTATATCTTGTTTTTCTACAGTTTCAAAAGCGGTCACTGACATTTCTGTCTCAGAAAATACATTTTCAGTTATACTGCGTTTACCATCTTCATATTATATTTCAATATCTTCTTTTTCTTATTATAACCTACCATTGCTTATTGAAGAATTTAATGAGTCATTGAAATTGTGGTTGAGATCAGAGTCATCAACATCACTTGCCAAGGCAAAATCATTAGAATTAAATACCGGCTGTTTCCCGATTTTTTCTGACAGGTTTTTCCAATTTACAGTCTCTAAAACTTCAAATTGTTCAATGAAGTTTTAGAATTTCACTTGCATGTTTACTTATGCCTGCCTATTATTAGCATTTTCTTCATCTTCTTTCCTCGTCTGCTTCGCAAATTCAATTTGAAACAGAGTTATATTCACTATTTATTTCCTTGTGATAATCATAACTGACCTAAGAAAGAACCAAATGCATAATCAGTTAACAGAACTTAGAAGTAATGAACACATTGTACACATATACAATGTGTACAATGTGTTCATATATATATATATATATATATATATATATATATATATATATATATATATATATATATATATATATGTATATATATGTATAATATTTGTCGCGAAAAAATAGATTTCGTTGTAACAAAAACAAAATTACAAATCAAGCAAAATTATTATAAAATTAAAACTATCGACAGCAGGTTAATGTTTTGTTTTTTCAGAAAAAATATGTAATTTTTAAAAAAAAAATGACCAAGAACAAAAATGCAATTAGTCAAGTAAAGAAATACAAAATATTTCAATACAGATTTTCAAAGTAGATGCTTTGAGAGCAATAAATGTAATAGGATGTAAATTACAAATGTTTTGCCGCATTATCAAATATGTATTAAGTAGGTAAACATAGAAAGTTGCCTTACAAGTGACGGATGAAATGACAAAAATGCTCGTGAAACTTGTGGAACGCTGAGAGAGAGAGAGAGAGAGAGAGAGAGAGATATTATTTCCTATCATCAATATTGAGAAAGATAATTTATATGGATTCTACACATGCTTTCGTAAGCGCTGATTTCATCAGTTACTACTATCAATATTGGGAGAGATAGTTCATCAGAATTCTGGACCACGCTTCAATAAACACGATGTCACCATCTACACTTATTATTGAGAGAGATAGTTTATGAGGATTCTAGACCACTCTTTATCACGATATCATCGATTATTATTACAAATTTTATTTATTGTATTTACTATAAATTTTATGTAGATGTCACCATTTCTTGGATAAACAGTATTCATTATATTGAAAATATCAATGATCTCATTATACAGTGTCATACTATAAGAATGATATCATATCCATTACTATCTCCAAATATTTTTCTCGATCATTCTAGATATCACATTCCGGATATTTATATTAATATATGAGGATCTTTTTAGCGAAAATTAGTAAGATTTGAAAAGTAAAAGACGTGTGGGTGTGGTTTTACAAAATATAATAATTTATATCATTTTCTCTTAACATATTACAAATATGTTATATACGTTCAAAGTAATTTTTAATAACTGTTTAAAGATAACTAGAATATATATCTTATTGTATTAGTTACATATTCACAATGTACCACTCCGCTATGGCTTCCACGTTTCTGGCAGTCATCGAGTAAGAAGAGCGTGGCAGTTTCTTCAAGGAAGGACAGTGTAGGTGATCCTCAATATTCTCCGCATGGTCCACACCACACACTTCGCGCAACCAGTTGACCTTCTCCGCTCCTTTGACGAAGACTCTGTGATTTTTAAGGAGCGCGCTCACTATTCGTCGACAGTGACAATAATCGAAGTCACCTTCACTCCATCTGATGCCGTGGTACCGTTCTGTCCAAGCTAGCTGCTTCCTGAGATGGGGTGCGAGTTTGCCGAAGCTGAAAGGCGGTTTGAAAGAAAATCGTAATATTCTCTCCCTGTCCACCCGTTGGTGAGGCAAGTGGTGGAGCGTAGCAATTTCTTTCAAAACGAACTCGCCTTTGAACAATTTGAATCCTTGCACATCGACGAATATGACGCTGTTGTACATAATTAATTTTTATGCAAATATTAATTTCAATAAATTGTCCAAACGACATTGATACGTCCCTTTCTCGATGTTATGTTAATTTAAATAACCTGCTCAAGTTACGTTCAGTCTCGTATACAATATATACAATATGGCAACGTTGTAATCTTTCTAGAAGTTTCGTTACTGAGAAAAAGATGACGTCATTTTTGCCAAAAAGATGATGTCATTGGTCTAGAATCCCCTTAAAACCTTTCTCAAAGTCGTATTCGGTTTAGAAACTCCATTAAAAAATTTTTCGATTAATTCGATTAACGACATTGATACATCCACTTCCCAGCGCGAATAACTTGATTCACTTCAAATGGACCTCTCTTTTTGTACAGATTCTGTGACTTTGTAATCTTTCAGGAGGTCGCGTATTAATGAAGAATGTTTTATTAAAGATAAATTAGACTGATGATGTCATTAGATATAAACAAATGCTTGTCATTGCTTTAGAAATTCATAAAATTTCTCTGATACAAATGACTGACGAGTATAAGTAACAAAACCTTTCTGTCTCAAAAATCCATCCAAATAACAAAGTTTTAAATAGAAAATAGAGTTGCTTACTCAATTTATGGGCATTTTACAAATTCAAACCACTACTAGATATAAAGTTAAAGTTAATTTTTTTTATTTAAGTATCTTACTTTGGGTATTTCTAATTAATTCTATACGAGAAAATAGTAAAAATTATCAATAAAATGTTAAATAAACATTGAAATTTGGATACTTTATTCTCATGCTACTGTATGAGGACACTTTGTATTGTACATCACTCTTTCATAGATTCGCATTATATTCCCAAATTAGAAATAAAATATTCTATTCAATCGGCGGATAATATAAAATACACATTGATGATAAAAAATTAGGTCAGTACTAATTGACCTATTTTTTTTTGTAATGCGTCGACTTTTATATCTATATTCCCTTTGTATAAATAAACGAATTCGAGTAAGTCGTAAGAATAGCAACTTCCAGTGGACGTCAAACAAAATGACGTTCAGATAAAAATATACAATAATTAATCCCAGGTAACCAGATATATTGCTCCAGATATATTGTCGCTATTTCTGTGACTAAGTATTTAAATTCGTTTATCGATCCCTTTGCATATGCAATATAATAGATATCTTTTTCATCTTTTGACGTGACACTTCTATCATTTCGGTAAGAGGGGGGTCATTTGCAAAAAGCATATGTAACGAAATATTTCACGACAGGATCGCTTATAACTTCGGAAGTGTAGCACCTATCGGCATTACTTTAGTACCATAATTTAGAGGATAGAAGCCATTACTCAGTAGTACATATGTCGCTGGCGTGAATGGTGCTACAGTTGCGTGCAGCACGACTCATTCGGAACTAAATTTACCATCGCGCGCTGTGTTTAATTAGTGATTGCTCAGCGATATATTGATCAATTCGGGCGGGAGTGGTCGCGTTTGACAGAGTTCACGACGTAATAATAGTTGAAATACATAAATCTTATACTTGTTACTATGATAATTTGTAGAATTTAAAACAAGTGTTTTTTTTTGTAGAAATTTGACGATTGCTCTCTATGGCGCCAACGTGTGCGGTACGTAACGTACAAAAGTGGCGTGCAAGAGCTCGGTAGCAAGAGAGAGATTTCGGCCCTCGACGATCCGATTTGACCTCGGTGGAATGTGTTCCTCTCCACAGTGAATGTGTCGGAATGAGTCAACTATGTCCGTTTACTAGGTTTAAAATATAAACTTTTGACTATCATAAAATATTTTAAATGTTACCTCGAAAACTTACAAGTAAATTGCTCGTTGTCACAATTGTAATTAGCTTCGCAGTATTAAAAAAAAAAACTTTCACAATGATAAAAAAGTTATGGAGGTAATCTTGCTTGAGTACAAAGGGAAACAATACTTTTTGACGGCGTACAGATATCAATTAAAAAATACACAAAAAGGAATTGAGCTCAAGAGCAAATGTATCGAAAAGAAAAAAAAAAGTGTCTTTGTTTTATTTATATTACATTTTTATTCAGCGGACTTTTGAGCTTTCGTTCATATGTAGACGTTAATCTATATCTATGCTACTATACAATTTTATTAGAGATAAGTCTATTCTTTTTACTTTTATTTTTAATTTTTTTTTACAATGTCCTCTTTGGGTTTTCTGACTCCAACTGCTCTTGTATCTCGCAGGCCATTTTTTGAGTGTGTCCTGAAAACTACTGCACTGATTTTAATGAAATTTTCATTGGAGTAATCCTGAGGGTTCAAATTAAAATTTACTTTTTGTCCTTTTGTCCTACTTATCTTTCATAAATATCTATCATATTATACTTTTGTCTGTTTATCTATGTTTTGTTTGTTTGTTTCTCTGTTTCCTTGAACATCACTTAAAACTAATAAATCGATTTGAATTAAACTTTCAATGAAGTACTGCCATAGTAAAAATTAATTTTAATTCTCATCTCATAATCCTCAGACCAAACTCGTGGGCATAAAACTGATGAAAAGCAATTGTCGAGACTAATACCAAATCCCTGGATTTGGTCTAAACTTCCACCTATGATATAAATTTCTTATATCCCAATCAACGGTACTTTTAGATGCAATCGCTATACAAGCTAATATGTTAATTGTTTTAGGTTGGATATGGAAACGAGCTACCTGAATTCGGGGGAGGAGAGGGGAGAAGATGTTGTGGTTATTCCACTATTCTAACGGTGTCCTTCGCGGAGCACCATAGTTCCACATGTAGTTTTTCACGAAATATACCACGCTAAAAATTTATAAACTGCGCTTACTTAAAATGCTCAAAACAATTTTGTAACCTGATGGCAAGTGATTAAATTAACATCGTAACAACATTGTTATTGTTTTTAATAAAAACAACTATTAAATTAGGCGATATTGAATATATTTGACGTTAATTTTGTAGAAATTCATTATTGACAATTAAATGAAACTACGTGATGTATTATTTCTACTGTCTTTAAGTTCTTTGCCACGACTTAGGTTTCGTTGTATTACAACTACTAGCCAAGGTCTTAGTCTAAATAATTTGCTTTGGACCCGCTCTTTTCTCGTATCTTCAAACTTACGTCACATTGTTTAGCGTAAATACGCTAGATGGTATACATTTTTTGTTCAATACAAGCGATTGAGTATATTTGGCGTATATACACAACGTTTCCTTTGTATTTTAAAAGTCCAGAAGAACCATGAGGGTCCAAAATCATTCACAACTATCTATCACAAATTAATTTTGTAGAAGCAATTTATAAATAATGGTTATCATTAAAGCCTGGAAAGTATTATCTGATGAAAATACGATATTTTATCTACATTATATCTTAGTTATCTTTCATACGGCGTTACCTTTGCTAACGCGGTTGCTAACGAAATGTAACGCATATTTTGTTTCGCATATATTCGTAGGTTTTTTGTTTTTTGGAAGCAAATAGCTTGTCGACGTGAAATATGTCGGTGATTATTTTCCGTACCGATAAGTTTTGAGCGCGTCTTTAACTTCGGCACGCGGTCAACGTGGTCCTTAGAAGCGATTTATTGTGTTTTTTAACAAGTAAATGTTAGTGGTGTCGTAATTAAATTTATGTAATTTTTTTTTACAATTGACTATTTTATTACAATTCCTAACAAAAAGTTGTGATGGACCCAATAAACCCAAAACAACGTTGTTCACGATATTTCGACGTTCGTATAATTTGGAACTCTCGGTTTTTAATATTTATTTATTTTGTCCTTATACTCAGTGGTATACAGTAACATTAAAGCGATGTATTGTATCCTTTAACAAGTACCTGTGTTTAATGTTAGTGGTGTCGTTCGTATATTTATTTAATTTTTTTTACAATTGAGTATTTTATTACGATTTTAAGTTAAAATTTAAGATGTTTCTAAATTTGTATAATTTGAAATTCTCAGGTTTTTAATATTCTTTTTATTCCTACACTCAGTGGTAAACAGTAACATTTTGAACAGGATTTGTTTATGTAAAAATATTAAAAATGTTTTAAATTCAAGCAATCCTAAGTTTTTAACTTCCTTGATATCATTGCATGGTTTAAAGAGGGCAGTTTAGTTTTTTTAAAAGTATTAATAAAATAATCAGTTATTTTTTTAAAAGCATTCTAACGTACATACTATCTATGTATAATATGTGAGGGTTTAAGTTCGATTTAATCTCTTATTTATAATTTATTTATCGTACAAAGATTATTAGAGACGAGGTACATTTATAGCTTATCCGCAATTATTAAACAAATATAGGTAGTGGGAACAGCGTAATTACAATTGAACATTACATTTTTCGAATAAATCTTAAATTGCGATGTTGAAGAAATGTCACAGATTATGTAGTATGAAACAAGAATTTGAATGTCATGGCTTATTAGTCAGGTACCTAAATATTTTGAAAACAATCATAAAAATAATTTTTTGCTGCATCAAAATTGTGCAAATCATATTCACCATCGTGACCTTCACTTTTAGAAATGATTGGCTAGATATTTTCGTAATACGAATACGTTGACCATTTTTTGGTGAGTATTATTTCACGCAAAAAGTCTTACCACAGGCGCCATACTCATTCATGACTAGAGTGCAGAAATGGACAAGAGAAATATGTGACTATGTACCACTCAGTCTCATTTAAAATGGGATATTTTTTTTTACAAATCAGCCTTTTTGTCTTCGTTTTTAAAAAGTTATCTCCCTCTTTGTTAACCTTACCATATTATTCTGATATTATATGAAGCGTGCCTATCTGTCGGTTTATATTGAGGCACACTACTGTAATCTAAAATTTAAATTCTCACGTGGCATTGACCAAAATTGTAAACAGTACCACATTTGTCCTCTCATTCATTTGATTACATGTTTTCATTCACACACCGGATTCCATTACGCCTTAATTGGCGATCAACACACTATATATGTTCGGATTACAACTTGTGTTTTGTATCCAAATATGGTAATATATTTGAATACATTTCCACTATTGTTCTTATTTAAAGCAAGTTGTATAGATATAAAATTACAGAGTAAAGTATTGCCGGAGAGAATATGAAATGCAGCGCATTTCTTAACATTTATATGCATGTTATTTAAATTTTATGTTCATTATGATTTCATAAAATTTGCTGGTACATAACAAATCTGAAATTCTTTTCTGTGTAGTCTTCACGTATATACATTTAGAATGCGGGACGTGATACAAAGAGACAGAATATTGGTCGATCATTTACTCTGTAATTGTACCGAAATTAACTTATTGTTTCAGTGATTGACCGACCAATATTCTCTGTATTTGTATCATGTCACCGTATTCTAAATGTTTATACGAGAATAGAAAATAGGCACGAATTTCAAACATTATTATATATTTGTAAATTCATTCTGTCATCTAAATACACTTTACAAAAATTATAATCTGCATAAAATTTAAATAAATATCATGTATCTAAATACTGAAAAATGCTCTGCATATATTTCGTATTTGTATGTAAAGAATGGAAAGATATAAGTGGAAATATTTATGATGTAAAACAAATATGAAATAAAATATTGATAACGCACGTCACTCAAAATCAAGCGATTTTAATTAATTTAAGCAGTGTGACGCAGAATACTCGGTAGTTTTTCTGAGCTCAATATATTCTAATCATCGTATAACTAAATATAAGTACGTAACACATACTAAAATGATGTCCCCTTTCTTCTGCTCTTGCATGGAAAAACGTTACCGGCGCGAAGACACGATCAAAACGCTCCTTAATCCTGGGATTACAATAATATAATTCCAGCAAAATATGCAAACTTTGTTTGAAAATATAATTTTTACTGTTAATACCTCTGTTGAAGTTTTTTTATTAAATTAACGAAACATAAAACAGAAGGACTAATTTACCATATCTTAAAGTCTACGCCCTACATCGTTATTTCTGTAATGGACAATACATAAATATAACAGTATATTATTTTATTATGAACGAAATACATTTAGGTGCAGCTGCAATTAAAGGGCTCAACCGTTTACCGAGTGCTGAATACCACCAATCAAATATTGAGTGCTGAATACCACGAGAAAGGGAGAAATAAGTATAATTAACGGTTTGATGGTAGAATTAAAAAAAATATTTTAAATAATACAAAATTATTGAATTAATATTTTTTAAAAATTATGCAAGAATGGAAACTCGGTTTACTCAGGTGAAAATGGAAGAAAAAACAGAAAAGAAAAGTATGTTTTTCGAGTGAAGTCCCTAAACAAAACTTTTTGAATTATATTATGTTTTCAGACGTTGCTTTCTCTTGAATAAACTGTTAATGACAAAAATAGTTTACTTCGTAGTAGTGAGGTATATGTCAAGCTAACCGAAAATAAGATTAAATTTTAAAAATACTTTTCAAAACTAAACACCCTTTTCTTACCCCCATTGCCTCAAAAACATTTAAACAGCCACAATTCGTTTCTACATTACAACACGCGTATAATAGCTTTCGTAAAGTCTACATCACGAAAAGTTCTGCAACAGAGCGGCGCTGCTCTAAACAAATTCACATACATATTTGAACGCATAAATATATAGAGCAGAAACTTGCAAAGCGAAGCGGCGCGCAGAAAGTTAATTAACGTCAAATTAGAAGGCGCTCACTGCTATGAGCTGCCGTAATGCAGCGGGTACAGATCTACCCTCAAGTTATGGATACGCTCAAATAAATTCATGAGCACACCTACCTCACTCGACATTTTACATATTAACTAAATTAACATTTACTTTGAATTACTTCTTTAATCAGAATTTAATGGACCAGATAAGATATAATGACAAAAAAATAAAATAATTAGTTGGTTTTATAGAATTAAAAAAGGTCATTCTTTGTAGCCCGGGGTAAAAGTAATGAAAGCGCATAGCCAAATGGATGGGAGGACAAATGCTGTAATGTTCACAATTCTGTTCATTGCTACGTTTGATTTGAAACTATGCCCCTTAGAATGGGACACATAACGTATTTCATTCTAAGGTTAGCCACCCTCTACATTAGGACTCAAGATAAAAGATTCATGAAATTGTGGTTAAGTTAACAATAGGGGGAGATGTTGTTAAAAATAGGATTGGGATATCGAGAGTATACAAATACAAACTCACATTAAGGGAGACTGAATGCTACGCGTCATCCCTATAGTCATTTCTGCTTTATACGTTCTAAATCGACATAAGCATAGCTCCCATCATCAATATTCTTTCCGTATGATTGTAATAACGAATGTTTTTGTTTTATCATATTTATATCATGACAGGGCAGTAAACGGAATAAGAACTGTTCAGTCAATCATTTTTAAAAGTGGAGATCGCAGTGGTATTTGCGGTTTGTTTAAATTTGGTGTGGTGAAAAACTATTTTTGTAGGAGTTCACAAAATATTAAGTTACATAAGTAATAAGTCGTAACATCTAAATCCATACTTTCATTTACACCTGATTGTATTATTAAACCCATTCGTATATTTACTGGTCGTTTCAAGGATCTAAAATTATATGATGTAGTTAAGTATTTTGTGCAATATTTCGGGTGTACGTATCTGTTTGCTATGAAACCGAAAGTCGCTTGGTTGTGTGTCGTATTACAAAATTAGCGACATCTCTACGCATGCACAGTCTAAAACGCATTGCAAAAATGTAATGTTCCTAATTATGCTGGTATTCCTGACTATCATAGTTTTTAACAGTAAATAAGCTACAACCGTGCCTTGTTCTAAATATGGACGGACGATAAATAAGTTGTGAATAAGTAATTAAACTGAGTATTATATCCTCACAAAATGGAGGTAGAGATTCTACAGGTTAGATCACTTTCAATCATATACTCAAACATATTTTATTAATAATTTTTAAATAGCAGATATTATAAAATATAAAATCATATTTCGATTTTTATTCAATTACACTGCTATTTTAAAACCATACAACGATCACCAGTGTTCCGTTATAGAACTTTAAGTAACAGAAGCTTGAATTTTAACACTCAGATTATATTTACGCAGAACAAATCCTGTTTCAATTGTGAAAATACTAAATGCTACAACATACTAATTAGCTTCAAAATAAAATGAATAAACAAATATTAATATTACAAATTAAGGAGTTTCGAATTATTTTTACTTTGAAATCCATAATAACTATAAAAACTTCTTTTTTACTTATTGTAATTGATAATTTATACAAATTATAAAAAATTAAATAAAGCTTCAAATGACATCACTAACGTTAAACATGAGTACTTACTAAAGAGCGCAAAGAATCCATTCTGACGACCACGTTGACCACCAAGAATTGATCGCGCGCCGAAAATAAAAACGCGCTCGAGAGTTATTGCCACACAAAATAATAGCGAATATATTTCACGTTATCCGTTGGTTAAAAAAAGTAAATTCAGATATATATATATATATATATATATATATATATATATATATATATTTACGCGTCGTTTTCAAAGCCGCTTTATCAAAAACGGCCGCGAAAAATAGGTGAGAAAGTCATCACGATCGTAAAGCATCATGATGGATAACGTTATATTTCACGCTTTTACGTTTAGGGTTAATTTAATAATTAGTTAATAAACGAATTGAATAATTCAGTACTAACCTGTTGCATCACGTTTTGCTTTATGCTAGGTGTACGATGCGCTTGTACACGTTATAGATTATAATTAAAATAAATAATCATTACATTACAATTTTTATTACGGTGTAGTAGTGAGAAAATTAAGTTACCATAAAAATTTTTAAAAACTTTAATAAATAAATATAAGAATAATTGTAAAATTTTCTATCAATAACATTCCTAATAACATCGTAATTTTTCAACATTAAATCATTTCTGTCGACCTACTGTATAAGTGTTGGTACGTAATATTTGATAAAAGAAAATATCTAAACGAGCTAACTAGTTTTTAATTTTTTTTTATCCACGAACAAAATTGCGATGGTAATTCCTTAAATATTATTAAAATATAATATTTAACACTCGGCAGAGTAATTTAATTATTACGACCGATATTGAATTTTGATTAGTTCTTACGTAATTTAATTATTACAACCGATATTGAATTTTGATTAGTACCATGGAAAAGAAAATAATTAAAGAAAAATGCAGCTAGACATAAAATAATTATCATTATATGTAAATTGTTTCACATGAATTAATTTATGAAATAGACAGAAGTTATGAATGATTTCGTAGATTTTTTGTTGTTTTCTAATGAAATACTTTAACTTAATATTTAATGACAATTATTCGATTCTTTAATCAGTACCAAAAATGATTTTTAAAGTTACACTGTTAACCTTTTTTCTTCTTTATTTTGCAAAATCCGTAATTACGTGCTCCGAATACCATTAACAAAGGCAAAACCAAATATCTGCATTAATATCCGTTTTAAAATGGTCTTTAAATTTAATTATTTGTATTTTAGCGATGACAACGAAGCCGTCCACCCTCCATATCATTGTAACTCCAGAAAGCGGGTTTCTTTTGAGATAATATAGCAGTGGCTGATGTATTTTGTAGCAATTCATAGGTAGGAAGGGATATCCTATGTTTCTTTACTTCGTCATTTAAGTCAGGATAACAGTAACTCATTATTTTAAATATGAAAAATTTACAAAATTAATTTTATAGAATCTTTAGTTTTTTAGACCAGAACCAGTAAAAATATTTTAAAATTTTTTATAACTTAATCTATTTACCAAACATCAGAATAATTGTATACATGGCGCTCCCTTGCAATTAAGAACATAAAACTTCACTTAACAGAAACATTGATAATCGAAGATGCAATGTATTATTAATTTTGGTTTCGTGCATCATGAAACTAGTAACCTAATCATTTTATCGGAATAACACATAAAAACAGACAACAGATGTAACGGGAATCAAATATTTAATATTTTACTATTTTGTTTTAATATTAAAAGTCGAGAGGGATCCTGAAATCACGATCAATACTCGCAAGTATTGTTATCGTAATATTAATATTTCGTATTGTGCATTAATATTTGATGACAAAACAATAATAAAGAGGGGTAAATTTCGTTAGGAAGATTCTCTATAAACAAAGATCAGTCCACGCCTGAAATAAAATCTTTGTGATTCAGTTATAGACTATTCACAATTTCACATCTATTAGAGTTAATTCGTCTGAAAATTATTCACTGGGGTCAAATACTTTGTTGTAATGTATATAATATTCATTGGATCTAGACGAAAAAAGGCTCTAATTCTCACAGAAACAGCACTCTATGAAACTATCGGCATCACCATCTAATCGGTGCATAGTATATTTATTCTCATTTACTTCCAACGACTTAGGTACTAACTCGTAAACAGATATCTGGAATGGAGGAAAAACTGTGGTGTGAGGATCATTTTAACTACTTTCATTAGAGGTTTAAATCTGTAACTTTTTCCTGCGACTGCTACATGCAGCACAATGTTTGATCTGACTCTCATAAGTGGCCATAATATCTAAAGAGCGTTATTGAAAATTACAGATGATATATTTTGTATAATACTCAACTCAAAATACTTGTACTTCTTGACTTCAGTAGTGCACTCAACTCCGTTGACTTTGATATTTTGATAACTCGTCTGAAATTTTTGAATAAATCTTAATACTCATTAAAGTGGTTTAGCTCTTATCTACATGGACGTCGGCAATCTGTGAAGTCTTCTGATGCTTTCTCTGAATGGATGGACTTATCAGTTGGTGTGCGTCATGGAGGGATTCTTTATCCACTTCTCTTTTCATAATTCATTGATAGGGCTATTGGAAATATACATAGTAATTATCATCTTTACGCTTATGATTCACAAATATACGCCCATACTGATATAAACTCCATAGCATCCGTTAACAATACCCGCAAGGAAGACCTCGCTTCAATTGGGTAGTCGGCTCATAAAATGGGTCTGTTAATTAATCCAATTAAGTCTCAAACTCTCATAATTGGTAGCCAAAGACTACTTTCTAAAATTTGGTTAGCGGATCGGCCGCATCTAATACACCAATTCCATCGGTCGATGATCAAAATCTTAGCTGGTAGCTTCAGGTAATTGATATTAGTCATCATATCTTCAGCAGAATACACTCCCTCAAGCAACTTCAAAATTTTCTCGATTTTCAAACCAAAACTCATCTCTGTCAAAGACTCTTACTACCACTGCTTGACTACGGAGAAGTATGCTATCGAGACCTTGCTTAGAATATAGCCTTAGAAACTTAGAACCCCTACGAAATTTGCGCAATCATTTTGTTTTTGGTTGCAAAAAAAATACCATGTATCTCAATTCAGAGCGCAACTTTAATGAATAATAGTCTGTAATCGGCGCAATCTTCATTATCTTACACTTCTCTATAATATTTTAATAATGCTACTTATCCAGCTTAGAAGCAGATTTAGTTACTGCACACGAATAGGGTTACACTCTGAAAACCAGCTCAATCTCCTTTTTCCCAAGCATACAACCATCTCTTATGAAAAGTCTTTCGCTGTCCAAGCTATAAGATTTTGGAAGCGATTAGATCCGGATACCAGGAACTTGCTGTCTTTAAATGTGTTTAAAGGTCGTCTAAATAAGTCCTTCCTCACACAATCCCTCTATCCTATCGTTCCTAATTCTATTTTGTTCCCCATTTTCCTTGTTTCCAATCATGTCAAGATTTACAATTAAACATTTTTTTGTTTTGCATTATTCCTATGTAGCTTAATTTTGTTTATTATGTGTTATGATATTTTTTATTATTTCTTATGTCCTAAGTTTCGTTTTTTTTATTAATTTCTTTTACAGTTATCCACATAACAAAGCATTTATATTTAATCAAAGTGGTTGACCGGAAGAGGTTGCTCTTGTAGCCATAAGTCCGCCAAATATATTTATTGTACGTAAATTAAAGTACGAATAAATAAATAAATACATTTTTTCAAAAACATAATAAGAATAACACGAAACAAACATGACTAATTGGCTTGGCATGTGAATTACCCTATAGGGACAGATTACCAACATCAAGGTGTAAGTACTTAGTTTCTTCCTTGACAAAATGCTCCAAAGTTGGTTGGTATTTTTTATTACAGACAACTACTTTTAGAGAAAAAAAATTAGCCAGTTACTTCTTAAAAGAAGATCGTCAGAATTTTGATGTGAAATTCTAATTCTTTTAAGGAATTAACAAGATATGATTACACTTTGTTCTTTAAATTGCCCAGAACGATACTACAACAAAAAAATTTGCCTTAATGAAAAAAGTTGAAAGTACTCTAAAAATATATTTCTTATATTTCTATGAATGATATATCTTACCATGTATGACAAACTCCAATCTTTCCAGAAATGAAAAGTTTGGCGTCCTCGCCTTAAAGCCAAAATTACCGTCAACAAAATCAAAGTTTCATGCGTTTCTAAATGTTTTCAGTTACTTGCAAAACAAAATCGGTTTCAATGCCATTGTAGTTATAAATCGCTGCAAGAAACAATAAGGCTGATGTATATGAAAAAATCTCCAATACATAGTAAAATACATCAAAACTTTAGTCACAAACATAAATATGTATACATATATGTATATATATATATATATATATATATATATATATATATATATATACATATATGCGAATATTAGGCACCGGTACTCGCAAATACGAGTCCAAAGACGAAATACCATCATTTTAAATCTGATATTCTTTGACAATGGC